>CM027830.1:20012586-22802097 GCA_016097485.1 Eucalyptus sideroxylon x Eucalyptus melliodora
TCAGATCATTTGTACAATTCCAATAAAAAAAATGTGGCATCCTTTTTTTATCTTCTTTTTTCTCTCCCGTACGTTTCCTTTCCCCCTCTTCTGCCAAGTCCCATTCACCCCCCTTTCTAATCTCTCTTTCTTTTCTCTCCTCCGTCACGCCACATCCCCTGCAGCTCCTCCCCTTTTTCTTTTCTTCTCTCTTTCTCCCTCTCTCCCTCTCTTCTTTTCCTTCCCCTCGCCCCCATAGTCATTTCGAATTTTGCAGTTCCTAACTTGTCAATTCACTAGTCACTCTGAGTACATTCCTAGGTTGTCAATTTACTAGTCACTCTGTCTGCATTTCTAGTTTGTCAATTCACGTGATTCTCGGTACAGTCTGCATGTGATTCTCAATACAATCTACATATGAGAGTGTATATTCAAATATATTATATCACTTGTCTATGGGGTTTTAATGGGACTTATATCTAAGTAGTCTATCTTTCCAAAAACTCACAGTAATATAACGGTATTTGTAGCAAAGAAGAAAATGAGTTTATTGAAAGTACTAACTTTCCAAAATCTCCCATTTTCTAAAAAACTTGAAGGATGTTGATATGTTAATGAATATTACGAAAAAAAAATGTGTTTCCTTTTCCCCCTCCTAATCCGATCTATCAAAAAATTATAAGGATGGAAAAAATCATCAAAAAAGTCTTCAAACTATTAAAATTTATTAATTCAGTTATAAATCTTTCAATTTATTAATTGAGTCTTCAACCTTTTCAAGTTTTTACTTGAGTTTATTCGGTCAATTTTGGCCAGAAATCACTAATATATGCACTAGACCTTTTCTTTTCTTCTCTTTTCCTTTTTTTTTTTTTTATTGTGGCGGCTAGGGTGGTTGGGCACAATAACATAAAAATTTTGAAAAAAATTAAAATATTATTAAGGATTCTCCACAACCCTCGTTGGAAAAGAAGGAAAACATAAGAAAAGAAAAAAAAATGAAAAATAAAAGGTCGGTGTCCATATCATCGATTTTCGTCCAAAATTGACTGGATGAATTTAATTGACAAAGCGCGAAAAATTAAGAAGTCAATTAGTATAATTAAAATGGTTAGATCAAATTGACAAAAGTGTAATATGTTATAACTTTTTTGATAATTTTCCCTAAGAACAAGCAGTACCGTTATGCTTATTTGAGAAAATTACCACATAGGATTACTTACTGCTAATATCTCTTTTTGGCAATGGGCAAAAAATTCGATACCCGTACACAACAAAAGGAAGATATTAAATTTGTAAATTCCTTTGATGTTATAAATTTTCTCTCCAGGAATTGAGACTTATTGATGGCTTGCTATAACAACATTTTAATGCACAGATGGTAGTAACCTCACATTTTGCCAGCGGCAACAATGTTCATAGATTGGAATCAATCACGCATTTTGAATGAAGATGATATGAGGAAGATTTGAATTCAAGTTTGATAACTCAGGTAGATTAGTAACAATTATCTAATTATTTCATTTACAACCACAGCTATTTGCTATATCTAACTCGTGAAATCTTATATTTATATCCATATCCATCGCTATGTACAAAAAGTATAATGTCTATTGTCGCCAATTCTATAGATCCTTCTGGAAATTTAGTACATATATGGCCTATAATGCATGTAAATATTTTAAATGAACTTGACCTTATCTTCTCCACTACGTGAACATGAGGATTGAGTTGATGATAAGGTTACATTAGATGTCATGCGAAGTTAAAGTTTTTAAGCCAAAAGCACTATTGACTACACTTTTTGCTTTTTAAAATTATTTTTGCTATGACCAATATCATTCATTGAGTAACCTTCTACTTTTTTTTTTTTTTTCACGCATGTATAACTACCTTCTGTCTCATTTTTCTTAATTGGCAATATGATTCAGACTGATTTAGGAATGCCATCATCATAATGTACACTTTCAACCTATATTTTTATGTATATGATGGTTCTCATCTGAATCCTAAATGATCTTTTACTAAATGAATTACAATTAAAATTTACCATACCATTTAAAATGAAGTTGCATGTACACATGAGAACTAGTCTAGATACATAATAAATGCTTCTATCCTTTTTTAAATAAATGTTTGGTTTTAGTTGTTAAAAAATAGTGAATTAGTCGATGATTGTTTTCCTTTTAGATTAGAATTTGGATATCTATATGTGACACCCCCGGTACATTACGGCTAATGTGGTTTTCCAATTCTTTCCAATTTTTAAGCAAGCGGAAGCATATTTACACCAATAGTAATCCAGGACATACAAAATTCAAAGAATGCACGCAGGAAGATAAAACCAGGCAACTTCATTTCCTTCTTATTTATATACTTTTCGTGACCTATACTTCGGACTGTACCAAATTTCACTAATTGTATCACTCCAACCACGATACCGTCTATCTACAAGGTTGCCTACATGTCCCAAACCCCACTGTCCGGTCTTTCCAAAAGTGTTATCCTCGTCCTTCAGCTCTCGTCCTACTCAACCCAGCTATCTCCATCGTCATCATCGTCTGGGAGTGGGAGTGGTCCCACTAGATGCCCACCGATCCGGGTGTAGACGACAACAGCCCGATCGATTAGATTGTGCTCAGTATCTAACGGTGCAGTACATTAAGAGGGATGGCCAAAGATTCACGTTGTCTTACTCTCTACTATGAAGGTACTTTTGATTCTGTAGTGCCATGCCGGCTATCTTTCCTTGGAACTTTCAGACTGGAGAACCATTACTAGACAGAGGGCATTTTCAGAATGGCTTCGGAAAGTAAAAGCGCAATCTTTCACGAAAAAGGTACCAAGAACATCTTTTCTTTCCTCTTGGGTCTTCCTTTGCCCTCAAACCTTCACATGAGGGTCCTGTTCAGTATATTGACGTCCAGAATGCGATCGTCAGTCGACATCATTGATTGGCAAAGATGGCTATCTGGAAGAGTAATCGGTGAATCGATTGTTACTCGTTGTTTGTCATGACTTTCGTTCGTCATCTGTACAATTTCTCTAATTATCGCAATCACTCGATATCATACCCATATCTTCCACTCCATTCACTTAAATCACACGTGTATTCGCTTAGTACTATGTTTACAAACTAAAGTAAACAAAAATTTTCTCAAACTCACGAGAGAGGAGAAGCGCAAAGACTAACGGCAAGCCCATGATTTGTGGTCCACAGAATGTTGCGTTATTCAGTACTGCGGCAACATAGGGCATTTGTTCTGTAACAATATTATGAGGACAAGGGATGTCAGATGAGTGGAATGAGTTGAGTTTGGGTCTAGTGGAAAATGATCTTACTCATATTGACCCCTTTAATCAATAATGATCCATTTTCATGCAATATAATTTTAATGATCCGTACTCAACTTGACCTCGGCATAGACCTATACTTGACCTGACCTATATTATTAGAACACATCCATATTTAACCCTAACTATGAAGGTAAATATCAAGTTACTTAACCCACTTTAAGCTATTCATGTTAATGTGCTACTTAGATAAAATTTTATATAAAGTAAGAAAGTAAAATAAAATAAAAATAAGAAGATGTAAGAAAATAAAACAAAAAATGTAAAAAAAAAAAAATAGAAAAAAAAATAAAAAAAAAAAAAAAAAAAGAAATCAAAGAGACAAAAGGTGACTACCGTCTTTGATTTTATTTTTAAAAAAAAATCTATATTTTAAAAAAAAAATTTCCTTTTTTTCTTCTTCTTTGCTTGGTTGCTGGTCACAGGCTGGCGATTGACTATAAACGAGCTTGAATCCCCCTTGCCTTGCTAGAGTTGGAAGGGTTCGAGCTGAGCTTAAGTCTCACCATATAGACGAAGCTGGAGCCTCGCCAAAGGTTCGTGAGACTTCAGCCTCCCCAATTCGGCAAGCTCGTCCCTTGCTTATGGCTAGCCACCAACAGATGAAGAAAGAAAGAGGAAAAGGAAAAAAATAAATAAAAACAAAAAACAAAATAAAGTAAAATAAAAATTCAAATATATATAATGACCTCTTTGTGATTTACTTAAAACTTGTTAGGTCACCCATTTATGACTCATTAAAGATCCATATAGGGCCCGTTTGATTTGGTTTTTGGGGAATGCATTTATCAAAATGCAAATACCTTTGGGTGAATGAGGTTTTCCAAAATGCAAATATTGTTTGGTAAAATTTGCATTAAAATACAACTTTTGCCAAAATACCGTTTGGTAAAATTTGCATTTGTAAATGACTTTCATTAAATTAAAAAAACAAAAAAAATTATATTTTCTTTTTTGAAGTACGGCCACTAGGCCACTGGATTTGGTCGCTTGGGTCGCGCGACCTCAGGCGGCCGTCGCTTGGGTCGTGCGACCTCAGGCAGCCGTTGCACAGGGTCGCCCGACCCGCGACCGCCGTCCGCTGAGGTCGCGCGACCTCAAGCGGCCGCCTGGGTCGCGCGATTCAGGTGACTTTCGCCTGGGTCATGCGACCTAGGCATCGCTTGAGGTTCGGTGACGATCGCCGGGGTCGGGGGACCCTTGGCCAGCAGTCGCCGGCACATTACCGGCACAAGTGACCCCTCGGCCGGCGGTCGTCGGCCTCCGATCGGCTTCTCTTCGGTGAAGATGAATAGTGGAAGTTGCATTCTGAAAATGCAACTTCCCAATGGACCTCTCTCATTCCATTCCCTCAAAGCCCTTTCAACCCCCTTGGAGATGCAATTGCATCTCCCCAAAGTCCCCAAAAAATTGAACCAAACACCATAGCATTTGGCCAAACCCCTTTAGAGCCCAAATGAACATTCCTAATGCTGAACCAAACAAGGCCATAGTTCTTATGCAACCCATTTATGGCTTACTTAAACTTATTTTTAAAATCTAAGGCAAACTCATCAAAATATGGGTTCCAATTTTGTGACCTCTAAATTAAGGACTAAAGAGTATGCAGATTTTTTTTTTTTTTTTTTTTTTTTGGTAATAGTAAGAAAGAGTATGTAGATTCATTGATACAAAAGAAACGTGGAAAAAGTACCAAAAAAAGTCTCAAACTTATTATATTAATACCAATTCAGTTATAAACCCTTTAATTAGATCGATTTAATTTTAACCATTTTTACATTGGTATCAATTTAGTCCATCTAGTTAATTTAGACCGAAAGAGCCGACGTGAACTCCATATGTTTTATGTGACATGCTCATGTTGACATCAAATTTCTTTCATAATTTTTAATGTATACACTTTTTTATTTTTTTTTTCGATTTTTTTATAATTTCTCTTCTTTTCTTTTTCCTTTTCCCTTTTTCCCTCTACCAGCCATCACTGAGCCTTGTCAGCCCAAGTGAGGACAACCCTTGCAAGCCTAGGCTCGAGCATCCCACTCCTAAGGCTGGCAAGGGGACCCTCACTTGACACAGGTGATCTCTACCTTGTTGATGGCCCATAGAGGAAAAAGAAAAAAGAAAAAAATTAATAAAAAATTCGAAAAATTATAAAAAATTTGTTTGTCGGCCATGCAACATAAAACAATAGGTGTTAATGTTAGCGATTTCTAGCCAAAATTGACCGGATGAACGCAATTGATAAAACATGAAGATGCTTAGGATTTAATTAGCATAATTAGGGCATGCTCTCTCTACGATTGCCTGCGCGTTAAGGCAAGAATAGTGATCAGAACTTTTACATTGCCCCCCACTGGAGGAGATCAACAAACCATCTGAAGCCTTCAACTAAATAAAGGAATCATTGTTCTTCTCAGTGCAAAAGAATCCAATTCCTGTGGGACACCTTAACCTATAAAAAGAGAAGGAAAGAGAGAAGAGGAGAAGCCTTTATTCGACAAATTGAAACATCCCGTTTCAAACACTCCTTAACAGACAAAAATACACCAGAGAAGGGAAAGCACGCCATGAGACCCAAGGCTGCCGCCCCCTCCAAGCGTGTTTACGAGGATTTCGAGCCCGAATGCAAATGGCACAATGAGGAAGGGCGCGATGATATTGAGCTCGACGTCCACGGTATTTCACGAACCCATTGCACCATGACATTTGAGTTAAATCACTGCGATGCAAATGCAGGGAGGTGCTGTAAGTACTATGACAGCACTGAACTTACAAGTCAAAACGAGCACAAACAGAACGATCGTCTTCCTTGCATTTTAGGTGAAAATATATCATGACCTTATCGTGGTTCTTGTCCGCCTGAAAACGATCAACACCGCTATGTTGCTTGAGGGGTCAGTATATGTGCGCATCATCTTTACCTGATCGAACAACCAGTACATGCCTGCATTGAGTTGTGCAGAGTTTCGCTCATCGAACGCCTTAGGCAAATCTCTCCCGTGTAAACTAAGGGATTGAAGAATAGAGAGGTCACTTCGTGCCGGGACCAATGAGAGGCCAGCATCGATTGTTCGTATTGCGATGACCTAGATGAAGGTGGCATTAGGAAAGTCGAGGTTGTGTAGCTCAATCTGGCGTCACATGAAATCTATCAAGGCATCGTAGAGGGTCATTGGGGGCACAAATAGCATAGGCATGTCTACTCATCAGAAAAATGATTATCCGTCAAAAGTGAGTAAAAACTCAGCAAGCAAACTACCAACTAATCTGTACTACATATCTCAATAACAACACATGTGAGGAAGTTTAGACATACAATATAGAAGATTGTTTTAAATCAACTTGCCTGAAAACCTTTGTTGAAATCAGGATAACAAGTGAAAAATATTTTCTTTGAAACTAGAAAGCTCGAATGAAATCTGAAAATGCCAATGATCATATTTACTATGAATTACTTGTCAATCCTCCAGGGAACTCCATTACCCCTAGGCATCTCACACTCATTTAGCATTGCGAGGACATCTCAGAAAACCGTGTTACACCCCCTAGGCATCTAGAGGAACACACTTACCCCTCTAGGCATCCCTACTACAACCAGAGCATCGTCACCCCCCAAAGACCGATGGCATTCCCAAATCACACACTCATCCGATGGTGCAGCTATTTAATAATTCAATTTAAACATGCCATCCGCTAAGTTAATGTACAAGAACAGTTTATTGTCTACCATCAACTATACTTTATAAGCCAGAGAAATGATACAAACATTTAGTTGGAAGCACTAGTTCAAAAGGATGGTTTACAAAAAGGAGTTTGCCCAAAATTCACGGAAAAAGGGTAGCTCGCCTGTCTGCAGAAATCAAAGGCATTCGCCAAGCAAATCAGTCCCGAAATCACGAGACTTTAACACAATATGGACGAGACTCTGGGGAATATTTTCATGAAGAACTCAAAATCCGGTTCAGCTTGTATGGGTCCAATAATTTTATATACTTCACGTCAAAACAAGGTGAATTTCCATGAAAAAGCAGATCTGAAATTGGACGTTTCAAAAGCTCAAATGAGTTCCAAAAATCACGGGAAAATTACAAATAGTCTTAAACTGTCATGAAGGACGCGATTTCAAATCTTGTGTTGAAAATTCTGTAGAAAATGGAAACTAAGTAAAGGTCCGATAACTGTTTACGAAGATAGAATCGGATCCTGTAGTTTTTCAAATATATTTTGCATGTACGAAGTTCAAAAATCCGAATTAAAGTATGTTCTAAAACCAGGTATAACACAAAACTTTTGTGAAGAAAGTCTCACCAAATTCGTACCACAAAAGCCAATACAAAATGGACAAATTTCCTGCCTACAGTGAACCGATCCGAAAATAGTTATAACCTCAAATTCGTCCATGACTCGTGTCATTTAAGCTCAAATTAGCACACATTTCAACATCCGACATTCCAACAACACATCCTTAAATTCAATGAGCTAAATTTCAACAGTACTTGCAATGTACCTTTTCCGAAACTGTCAAAACTGAACACAAGTAAGCACGAAATCAACCGAGGCAACAATAATTTTAGGCAACAATCATCAACCCATGTAGCATATACGGAGCAGTTTATATCCCTCTAGTCCAAAGCAAGTCAGGACGCGGCTCGAAGGGTCTCGGAAGTCTGAGGTCGTGACTAGCCTTAAGTGGTTTGAGGTCCGGCTGAGGCGAGACGGCAAGCAGCACACGGGTTGCCGGGGAAGTCGCGGCGCTGCATGCAGTGCGTCACGCACGTAAAACAGAAGAGAATTACAGAGAGACCATGAGAGATGTTGAAGAGCAGAGAGCAAATTTCGGTGAACTGAAGAGGGACGGGTGGTGTTGCTTCATTTATGTCGCGGTCGTCCGTCCCACTCGTGGTCGTCGTTGTTGACTTTGGCTGCCAGGAAATGTGCAGCTGGGGATGGTGTGTCACTCATTGAAGGGGCTGAATGGCCTGGTGCGGTGTCGCACGAAGGAATGTAGCGGAAGGAAGGAGCAGCTACTGGCGTGCAAAGCCATTCCCTCTCCTTCAAGCGGTGCGGCGTTGACTCAGCAACGCTAATTCGCACCAGCTAGAAGGATGTCATGCTTTGATGGGGGCTGGTGGCAAGCTCTGGCTGAGAGGGCTGCGTTGCTGGTAGTGAGCTGCTGAGGTGGCGCCACCTGGTGATGATGGGGCGAGGAGCGGTGATGTGGTGTTGATGCGGCGAGTGAAGTGGCGCTGAGTTGGTGTTGTGGGGACGTGGTGACGTCGCGAGTGAGGCTGAGGTGGCTCGGTGAGGATGGGAACGAGCTGAATTGGTGAGATCCGATGTCTAGCTTGGCGGCGTTGACTATTAAGCGTATGAGGCTCATGATTCGTTGAGTGAAAATCCGAATGTCACACTATATAATTATACCGAGGTGTCATTGCCATACTTTTGTGTTTTCTAATTAACCCTTATAAACTTATTTTCATAATTGTAAAATAAAGAGAACGAAAAAGGTAAAATTGACCTAGCAAGATGACAAAAAGGTAAAACAAAGAAATTGAGCACTCGTATTCTGTTAAGAAATTACACTTCGTAAAATAACTTAATTGTCCTTTTAATGCGATAATCAACCTCATTCTTACTCTTCATGTGAGAAACTTATAATGCTCTTTTAATTTTTTTTTGTTTACTTTTGAATTTAATAAATTTTTTTGGTTGAAAAATGATTTTTTTCAGTTATTGAAAAGATAGCAAAATATTCGTTCAATGCCCTCACAATCATCGTCGAGGGAGAGAGAGATGGCATGAAAGAATACAAGCTGACCCGGTCTCAAGCTTTAAACGGAAGTCTTCCGGGAAGCCCCGGAAGTGTCTCTACAATGTGCTGAGACGAAGTAGCTGAGGCAGACACTAGCACCAGCAAAATGCACAACCATTTCTTCTCAAGACCTTGCCTTCTTGAGTTCAACGTTGCCTTTTGCCTTGTCATTGGCCCCCGCCCCTCTCTCTCTCTCTCTCTCTCTCTCTCTCTCTCTCTCTCTCTCTGCTTTCACTTTCATACCAATGAAGAAAAAAAGGGGCTCAAACTAAAAACGAAGTACGAAAAAAGGGAGGGAATAAGTACCTAAAAAAGGAAATCTTGAATCGTGCCAATGAAGGAAAAAAAGGGGTTCAAACTAAGAACGAAGTACGAAAAAAGGGCGGGAATAGGTACCTAAAAAGGAAATCTTGAATCAAGTTCCATAATTAGACAAATCCAAAAACCATTTTGGCACCCTTGGTCGAATAAAAATATCAAATTGATAAGAAGTTTGTGAATATTTAATTAATTGATAAGAAGTTTGTGAATATTTTATTGAGTAGGTAGCTAATCGCTTCAATGCTATGCATTTAACTCTTTCCATCTGTGGGGATTCTCAATTGTTAACTCGCCTTGTGAGCTCCCCATGTGGCAAGAATCACGAAACGCTAGGAATATTTTGCAGACTGCTTAGATCCGCACGAACAAGTGCAACTGGAGGTAACGCACTTTAATGATGAAGCGTGTGCTCATCAATGCTTGCAGATCCTTATAATGAGAATCTTAGTTTAACTCAAAATTCGACCAGACATGTAAAGTCAATAGGGGATAGAAAGGTAAAAAAACGTAATTATCATTACTTGTGCTCCGAATAAATTGGATTGACAATCTTTCTAGGGAGAAGAACACCACAAATCTTCGGCGGGTGGCATGTCTTCTAAGTTTTAATGATGAATTTCGTCAATCTTAATCTTTATCCTTAACTGGTGGCATATCTTTTAGATTTTGGTGGTGATTGTAATATATCATTAATCTATCGGTATCCATTTATCAATTATTCCTCATCATTCAACGCATATTCGCCTACCCCACCTGCATCAAGATATAAACAGTCAAGCGACGAGTATTTTCTTGCCTTGCATGCCAAGCAGGGCAAGAATGGATATAGTCTGCCCCGTCACCATGAACATTTTCCCACTTCTACCCGAGATCCTACATTAGACCTTGGAGATTCCTAGTATTACTGTAAGTTCTTTATATAATATATATTATTTTGGTAATGAAGTCACTTATTTTTTTTTGCGTAGGTGTTGATATTAACATGAATACTTCCAATAATTTATTCCTTTTGTCTTATTAATTAGTAATGGGAATTTTTCAAACTAAACTTTATGCTAATAGATCTAAGATTTTCAAATTCATATTTTTTCCCCGTATTTGATTTATGCAAAGCTTGTACATTTTCTCTAGATATCATTGCTTAAAATACAATGTGTCTGTCGATTAATTTAATTTAACAATTTTAACCTTGAAACTATTGAGGATAAGGTGCATAAATATACTCATGTGGGGCATGAAGCGAGCACCGGAGCTGCGCGGGGAGAGGGATTGCAATCCCATACTTGCCCCGCCTCATTGCTATCCTAAGTTGGGGTTAAGTGCGTCATGGACCAGTCGAACCTACGTGGTAGACGAACAGGGACCTTAGGAGGTTAAGAAGCAACTAGGGATTTCGGAGGAGCAATTTTGCATGTTAAATAAACAACACCTCTTCTCCACAATTTCCAATACTGCAACTAAACCTACTTCTTTCTAGATTTTGCCTTACCATTACTAGTTATTTATAAACTTGTAGACAAAATTCTACGTTTTTTAACCCCTTCCTTTTAACGCAGTTAATTAAAGTGTCAGGGATATTCAACTGAGGAACTTGAAGTAATCAATTTAAATCTCTTTTATAGGATTTATGCGTTTGTGTCCCTATAGGAAAATCTACGTATTTTTTACGTCCACTTTTACCTTTCCATAATTTAAGATGGAAAATAATTTGCTTCTCTTCTCCTATTTCTTGCCCCTCCATTTTTAATACCTGCCAAATTTTGGTTTTGACTTTTAAAATGGGGTTATCTTGTAAACGCGTTGCTAGAAAGTGTTGACGAAATGCCTTTCAAAATATGGATTGACGTGGAAATCAACAGAAAATGCGTAGGGTCCTTTGTTGATTCTTGGATAAGAAACGTAATTGACAGAAAAATTAAAAGTATTAAGAGAGAAGACAATTGTGGCCATCCATGTAAAAACGTACTAAAACGTAAAGATAAACTGGAAGTAAAATTGAACAATCGGTGTTTATTGATTTTTTTTTTTTTGGTCGGTAATCGGTGTTCATTGATTGACCGGTAGTCTTTTGCTTGAATTATAATTCTAGTATTTATAACTATTGTCAACAATTAACATCGGTTACAAAGAACACAACTGCATTTTATGTGACTTATAAAATTCAACAACTGGTAGCTACTGGTTAACCAATACCAGGACATACCCATTATTCGATGGTTATTCTTTGGCCAGCATCACAGTTAATTACGAAGTCCCTCGGACCACTACTCCGACAGTTGCAATAACCCAGATTTTCTGGATCTATTTCGTTAGTGGCTTCCGAGATCCATGGCATTCACCACTTGATTATTGTATCGGTTTCACTTCTTCACAGCCACGTCGATGTGCCCTAGCAAATTGTGTCCGAAATTGTCGGCTCCATCTCTTAGATACCTACTTTGTATCCAACTCATCATAGGTCGTGTTAGTCGTGGTTCTTTGTCGACTAAATTGAGCTTCACTTTTCAACGCCTATGCTCCAAGACAAAAACATTTTCTTTCGTATTTCTGGTTAGTTAGAGCCACTCACTTTGTCGACTAACCATACTTGCCAACTAAAAGCCTTTAACACTAGCAGATTTTGCCTCTATTGGATTTCTCTCGGTCTTTCTTAGCCTGAGTTGACGGTCAAAGACTTGCGCATTCTTTAGTGCCAATAGAGAGTTGCACCATTTTATATTCTGAAGTTACTTTCTGTTTAAGAAAGTAATTTATGAAAACACTAGAATTGGATCTTTGTAAGGGAGGAAATACTTAATTGCTAGAACTAGACTATTCTTTTGTAAAGATAACGGGGAAGATGAAACAAGTGGCCATTGAACTTTGGTCTAATATGTGTCAGCCCTGGACTTTCAATATATTTAATGCAGTGTCTGAACTCTTGCTGAATGTTAAATGTAGTCATTATGTTTGCCCAAAGGACAAATCAAATATTATTTGATAACATAGAATTATCATATGTTCAAAGGACTCTAAAAATGACAAGTCAGTATGTCCTTTTTATTGATATACTTTAGAGAAGGAAAAATATTAGGCATTAACATATCCATCATTATTTAATGACATGAATTATTATACTCTAGTTGAGATTAATATCTTATTTGGATAATCCACACGTGACTTTTTTTTTTTTTGTTATCCGCCATTCAAACTAAACCTGATCGGAAGCCACAGCAACTTATTCCATTAACTTGCCTTAACATAACAACGACATTGAATATTTTCATAAAATTTAAGGACTAGATTGAATATTCATTGATAGTTAATGAATTATATCGAATAAATTAAAAGTCTGGAGATGACATTGTATAGTAAATCAAAGTTTATGAACCATTTGTGCAATTTTCCCAAGATGATATACGATGTCTTGGCCAAAAATAGATCAAAGATGCTTTTTTTTTTAATTTTATTTTATGAATAGATACAATGATTTTAAGTGGGGAGAACTACCAAAAAAGTCTCAAACATATTGCAATTGTGCCAATTCAATCCTTTTTTTTTTTTACCAATTTAGTCCTAAACATTTTACAATTGTGCCAGTTCAGTCCATTCGGCCAAAATTGGCCGGCCGCTATTGACGTGGACGTCATCCGGCGAAAGCAGACGTGGCACTTTTTAAATATTTTAAATATTTTTTTTCGAATTTTTAATTCTTTTTTTTCCACCTTCTCCTTCCTCTGGCCGACTACCAAGGTTAGCCTCGTCGGCTAGTGGCGAGGCTCGTCCCCACCTAGCTATGGCTAGGTCAAGTCTCGTTGTCCTTGGGCGAGGAGCCTCACCAGCCACTATAGCCAGATTTGGTGAGGTTCAGGCTCGCCGGCCACTGGCGAGGTCGACCCTCACCTTAGATCTGGTGAGGCTCGGCCCCACCCAGCCATGGCAAGGGTCAACCTCGCCAATGCCGGCGAGCTCGGCCCTCGCCATGGCTGGGTGAGGCCAAGCCTTGCCAAATTTGGTGGGCCCTCACCTAGCGATGGCAAGACCAACCTCGTCGACCCTCGCCTTTAGCTAGTGCCAACCAACCATTGGAAGGAGAAGTGGATGGAAAAAAAAATTCAAAAATTCAAAAAAATATTTAAAAAAATTCACAATAATAATTTAAAAATGTCACGTTAGCATTCATCAGACAGCCATCACCGATTGGTGTCCACGTCAACACCGGCCGGCCAATTTTTGGCCGAATGGACTAAACTGGTACAATTGTAAAATATTTAAGATTAAATTGGTCCAAAAAAAAGTTTATGACTGAATTGACACAATTGTAACGGGTTTAGGTCTTTTTTGATAATTCTCCCATTTTAAGTGCTATAGTTTTATATTAAGCTCTACTTTCCTCTGTGGCAAAAAAAAAAAAAACTCAATTTTGCTTTTCAAATACCCGTTTGTAAAGAAAGGTTAGAAAAATTTAGTCGTGAAGCACACGCCATCTAAAATGAAAAGAAGGGGCTAAACTAAGGGAGGCAAACGCGCCGTCCCACCCTAATGGCCATTGAATGGTCGTCTCGACGATCGTCCTCCCTAGGGACAGAAAACCTTAATTATAGATTAGAGCTCTTTCACTCCCATTTCCACCATTCATTGTTCTCTCACAAATTGTCACAAATTCCCACTTTTTTATATATGCTTTCCTCACTCTCTATCTCACAATGGATCCCAATTGCTTTCCGGCCCACTTCCAGATGACTAGCTAGTACCTCTAGATTGGCTGTGGTACTTCAATTCATCTATTGCCTTGAGGACGCAAGGAACTCCCTATGTGCATGCTCCATAGGTGAGGCTAGACTAAGGGGCCCCCATCGAGGAATCGACCTCCATCAAATTTGTACCTTCAATTCAAGCCCTAAATTCAGGATCGAAACTTCTAGCTCCCCGAATTGGAGCTCCTGATCGACATTCCCACAATCAACTCTGCCAGTTCAAAAAACCTAAGTGGGATGTGAACATGAAAAAAGTCAACTAGTGCCAAAGGTTAGCAAGGTTTGACCTCGCTTCCTTCGCTATCTTGGTGAGGCCCCTCCTTGCTGGCTTTTGGCAAGGCTGGGCAAGGGTTCCCTCATCAGATCTAGTGAGGGGTAGCCTCGCCCAACCCTCACCAAAAGTTAGTGAGGGACCCTTGTAGGTGATTGGCAACCTCCACCAACCATCACGGAGGCTAGCAACTAGTGAAGGGAAATAAGGAAAAAAAGAAGAAGAGAAAGGAAAGAAGGAAAAAGAAAATTAAAAAAATAGTTAATAAAAAAATTAACAATTATTTAAAAAATAAAAATGTCCACGTCGGCACCAAACGTGCCACATAAGACATTTGGCATTCATGTCTATAATTTTCGGTCTAAATTAGCAAAATGGACTGAATTTATATCAATATGAAAATCTTTGAAATTAAATTGGTCTAATTGAGAGGTTTATGATTGAATCGGTATTGATGTAATATGTTTAGGACTTTTTTAGTATTATTCCTCGACCAAATGAGATAATATCTATGGGGAAATCATGAGAATGTCATATAGAGTTGCTCTACAAGCAATGGAGAAAGAAACATGACTAAGTCAACCTCCAGATGCGAGAACTAGGTGGAATTCCCATTTATTGATGTTTTAGAGAAGGGGAAAATTGTCGGAAAAGTCCTAAACCTATTACTTTGGTGCCAATTTAGTTTTAAACATTTTATTAGTGCCAATTTAATTTTAAACATTTTGAATTAGTGTCAATTTAATCATTTTAGCTAATTTTCGCTAGATATTACTAACATGGACGCAAATCGGCTTACATGGCACCACTAGCGTTAACATTGTCAATTTCTAATAATAGTTTAATAATTTTTCAATTTTTTCTTTTTCTCTCATTTTTTCTTCTGCCGGTGATAGGCCATCAACCACAAGCAATGGTTAGCCCTCAGCCATGGCGTGGCCGAGCCCCGACAAGGAAACTGTTCTTTACCAATGAAACAAGTGCGCGTAAATGCTTTGCCAATTTCGTAACGAGAGAGAATAGTTGAAATTAATGTTCGACTGACATGTAAATCCAATAGGGAGATAGAAAGGTGAATGGCATGATCAGGTTTGCTTGTGGCTGGGAATAAATTGGATCAAGAATGCGGTCTGCGCGGTGGACGTCCAGTTCGTTCCCGGGCTGAAAAATGGCCGGCAATCGGGCTTCAGTGGCCCGGGAACGACCCTACACTAACCGCTAATAAAATCACTAGAATCACGATGCTGCTGGGTAAGCCTGATATTGTTCGACAATAAGCATTCTCAAAAATGCAATCTGTGTCCTATGTTAGATATTTGCATACGTATGTACAGATATACACATATTGGCTCTATTTACATGTTCAATTTTAAAAAAAAAATTACTCTTTTCATCTTGTGGCTAGTTTGATAACTAAGTAACAATTTGCACTATCCATTAGATAATTAGTTGGAAAAGGGCGGAAAGATTTACAGAAGTATCTTTACAAGATGCAAACTATTCGAAACCCCTCCTTGTAAACATTTTAAACCGATTTTTCTCGCAAAACAGGCCATATACTGTCGTGTTTCTCATGCCTATCTCTTCTCATATCACTTTCTCCATCCAACACTCCAATTTGTGGGATTTCCATGTTTCGTTACGATTTTAGCTTTTCAATCAGTAAAATGGTGGTAATGGGCGACCAACGTCGGTGACTCCCTTGAGCGCTACCATAGAAGTTCCATAACCACCCATGGCAAAAACATTTGATTTGAACCATACCTATTAATCGTCATGAGCAAACTCGTCACTGCTGCCCCGCCATGGATTTTGAGAGAGAATAGTCGGGTCGAGGTGTAGTAATTTATACCATAGCCATGTGCCAGTAGAACAACAAAATATGATTAGACAATCACGTTAGCAATTTGCGATGAAAATTGATCGAAATGATTATATTGGAAGTTCAAGCAAAGATTCATAATTAACTTGTCAAAAATTGAAAGTTTAAAATTGAATTTACATTCATACAATAGATTTAAGATTAATTGGGTAATTCTCCCTATTTGAGCATGTCATGGTGTAAGCTAACATACACCAAAATTACATGCATATTATCAAATTGTTTATTTAAAAATGACACTTTTATGGTATTTCGAGTGTATTGCACAACGTTACAATGCCCCATGGTAGTAATCTAGGTACGAGAATATCGAGAAGTTGTTTGATATTGGCATGGTAGATATGTTGTAGAAGGGACAGAGAACCGGATCCAAAAGAGACAAGAAGGCAATTTGGACAGGAGGGAAAAGGACGCGAGACGAAGGAACTTACATAAAAAGCAAGACGCATGAGGCATGACGTGCACGTGCCTGTAGAAATGTGGTAACGAACTTGATAGATGTGGGGCTGGGCTCGGTCTCGGGCAACCTTCAAGTGCTGCGCTAATTAGGTGAGGAAAAAACCAAGAAAGTTAGGCAGATGGCTTGAGGGTCTCTAGTCCTTTTATTGTATAGCAAATACTAAAAAGGGAATAAAGAATTGTGCTGAATTTAATTTTATCGAAAGTCCAATTAGTTATCGAAAAATGTGCTCCTTCTCCTGATCATAGTTTCTTACGCTTTTTAGTGGCTCTTAAAAAAAATATCATTATGCATTTTCGTTCGAAGATCATCAGGATGTTTAGAATCCGATCCCGACAAAACCCTTTTGTTTTGATGTTAAGGAAAGTCTACAAAGAAAATGTTTCCTATTTAGGAAAAAAATTTAAAAAGAAGAATTCTTTAATTATCACTAGGGGTGTGCAAAATACCCGGGATTCGCCCGGATCGCCCGGAACCAGACCGGAACCGCCCGGAACCGGCGGGTCTTGAGGGAACCGGTCCGGTTCCTGGTTCCAATTTATTGGAACCGGTGGGTACTGGTCCGATTCCCGGTTCCGTGGGCGGATCCGACCACTCAAACCGGACCGGGACCTTTTTAATATTAAAAAAAAAATTACTAAGAGAAACCCTACATCTCATCTCACTCTCTAAGGAACCTTTACCTTTGGTCAAAGAAAATTTAACCATCTATGGTTATTTGCAAGTAGGAAATGGGAGAATGTTGCATTCCATCTGTTCACGTTTTTTTAATCTACGAGATACATTTATAATTACAACAAATGAATCTTTGTTCCACGTACTTAAATTTGATTTTTCTTTCTTTGGCTTGCTTTGATGTCACGTAATTGTTTTTTTGTTGAAAACCAAAAAAAAATCACGTCAAAATCGGTTCCATGGATCCACCCGGGAACCGGACCGGACCTGCTGTCCGGTTCCCGGGTGGATCCCGGTTCCAATTTTTTGGAACCGGTCCTTAGCGGGCGGTTTCCAGTTCTAGGTCAGGAACCCCTCGCCCGGACCATGCACACCCCTAATTATCACGTATCGCTTTTTTAATTTGAGAAAAAAAGATAGATATTCCAAGTCCAATGAATTCATCTCATTTAAAGTAACTTCCCTATCACAACACATTTATGCATTTGGGATATAATCAAATGACATCACACACACAGCAGGCTAAAGATGATCTAAGGACGAGCATTATCCGTTATGCTTACTTGATGAAAATTACCACATAGAATTATTTACTGTTAATATCTCTTTTTGGCAATGGCAAGAAATTCAACACACGGACACAACAAAAGGAAGATACTAAATTTCTAAATTTCCTTTGATGTTTACAAATTTGCTCTCCAAGCATTGAGACTTATTGATGGCCTACTATATTAATGGACACATGATAATACCACCATATTTTGCCAGCGGCAAAAACGTTCATAGATTGGAATCAATCATACATTTTGAATGAATATGATACGAGGAGGATTTAAATTTAAGTTCAATAACTAAGGTAGATTGGTAACAATTATCTGATTATTTAATTTATGACCATAGCTATTCACTATGTCTAACTCGTAGAATTATATCTATAATCATATCTAGGTAAAAAAAAACACCTTAAGTATCAAAACTTGGCACAAATAGATACTTAAATGCCAAAAGTTATGAAAGTGACATTTAAGTGTCACTTTTTTTTTTTTTTTTTTTATAAATGAAACAATTGAATGTCACATCCGGTAAACCCCGCTGGAAATCTTACATGGCAATTTTTTTATTAATTTTGCTTACTTACGTAGCTTGTTGAAAAGCTGACTTAGTAAAGAAACACAAAAACGATGTTGTTTTGGCACAATTTGAATTTTAATATAAAAATTAATTAAATCAAATCTTTAAAAAAAAAAAAAAAGGGAATGAGGAAGATGAACAGTAGCTAGCGGCTGAGAGCTCAACCTTCACTACCGCCGCCACCGCCCCGCTATCACCAGAAAGGTGGGGGAGGGTTGGCTGAGGTCGTCGAGCCTTGGCTAGAGGCCGACAACCCTAGTGGACCGATAGCAAGGGCTTGTGAGCCCTCGCATAAATCTGGGACGAGAGACATGGCCTTTCCCTAGATTCGGCAAGGTTGCCAAACCTCGCTCAGCCGGGCTAGAGCCATCACTAGCCGGGTCGATCTCCTAGTAGGCGGCGGCCTTTGGCTTGATCGGGCGAGGGCCGGTGACCCACGCCGGATTTGGGGGAGAGCCGTGACCTTGCCGTTGATCGGCTGGGGTTGTCGACCCTTAGCCAAGGCTCGGCGACCTCGGTTGACTCTTCCCCCACCTTCCCAACGATAGTAGGGAGGCAGCGGTGGCAAGGGTTGATTTAATTTAATTAATTTTATATTAATTATTTATCCATGTTAGCAATAAAACAATATTATTTTTGCACTTGTCTAACTACATCAGTGTGCAAAACGACGTTGTTTTACACTTGGCTTGTTGGAAAATTGCCATGTTAGCATTTTGGCCGGATTTTCTCGCCATTGGCACTTAACTGATTTATTTTGCTCCAATTTTGACACTTAAGTATCACTTTCCTAACTTATGACACTTAAGTGTCCTATTGTGCCAAGTTTTGGCATCCCAAGTTTCCTAGACTTTCCATATCTATCTCTTTGCATAAAAAAATATTATGTCTATTATCGCCGATTCTGTAGATCCTTGCGAAAATTTAGTACATATATGGCCTATAATGCGTGTACATATTTTACATGAACTTGACCTTATCTTCTCCACTACATCAACGCGAGGATTGAGTTTATGATAAGGTTACATTAGATGTCATGCCAAGTTCAATATTTTAATGTCAAAAGCACTATTTATCACACTTTTGCTTTTTAAAATTATGCTTGCTATAAGCAATATCATTCATTGTGTAAACTGCCATCTATATCATTTTTCTTTATTGCCAATATGATTTAGAATGATTTAGGAATGCTATCGTCATTATGTACACTTTCAACCCTTTTTTTATTTTATCTTATGTATATGATGGTCCTAATCTTAATCCCAAATAATCTTTACTAAATAAAATAGCAAATATAATTTACCATATCATTTTAAATGAAGTTGCATGCACACATGAGAACTAGTCTAAATACATATTAAATTCTTAAATCCTTTTTAAATAAATGTTTGGTTTTAGTTATTAAAAAATATTGAAATAGTCAATGATTGCTTTCTTTCTAGATTAGAATTTGTATAATTATATAGTTATAGTGTCATTTGTCTTACTTTTGTGTTTTCTAATTAACCCTTATAAACTTATTTTCCTAATTGTAAAGAAAAGAGGAAAAAAGGTAAAATTGACCAAGAAAGATGACAAAAAGGCAAAACGAAGAAATTGACTATTCGCATTCTTTTAAGATAGTGCACTTGGTAATATAACTTAATTGTCCTTATCATGCAATAATCAACCTCATTCTTACACTTCATGTGAGAAACTTATAACGATCTTTTAATTTTATTTTTTACTTTTCAATTTAATACATGTTTTTTCGGTTGAAAAATGATTTTTTTTTTCTGTTATTGAAAAGATAGAAAAAAATTTATCCAATGTACTCTATGTAGATCAATAATTGCATATTGATAAAAAAGAAGACAATAATGAAGAGTTTTTTCAATTCTCCACGCTAGTAAAGTTGTGAGTTATTTAAAACCAATTTGTCAAATTTTGCACACTTTTTTTTAAACCCTATTATTTTATTAAGCACATACAATTCGGCGTCCAAACCTGACACATCAAAAATTTTCTATTTTCTTATCCTTAAACCTTTCTTTTTTTTATGTAATAAATAAAATCTATAATTGGACAATCAATAACATAGCATCATAATGCTCAAATGATCAAAATTAAGCACAATTTCATCCAAAAAAAAGGGCATAAAATTTTACTTAACGGCTAATATGTCATTAATTACACTAAT
Organism: Eucalyptus sideroxylon x Eucalyptus melliodora; assembly: GCA_016097485.1. Taxonomy (NCBI): domain Eukaryota; kingdom Viridiplantae; phylum Streptophyta; class Magnoliopsida; order Myrtales; family Myrtaceae; genus Eucalyptus; species Eucalyptus sideroxylon x Eucalyptus melliodora. The sequence continues at coordinate 20,033,390 of CM027830.1, forward strand.
CACGATTAATTAAGCTAATTGTGATTAATTAGGCTAATCCCAATTAATTAACTTAACTATACTTAATTAAAATTAATCATTGTTAAATAAAATAATTATGATTAATTAAATAAATAACGATTAAATAAATGATTTGTTAAATAAATCACAATTAATTAAACTAAACTCAATTAATTAATCTGACCGCGATTAATTAATATAATTGTAATTATTTAAATTAATCACACTTCAATTTAATCTAAACCATATTTAATCGCAATTAAGTTTAAACCAATATTAACTAATATTAAACGTCATTAATATTAAACTAATCACCCCCAAATGTAATTAACACCCTAATTCTTCCAATGAAGATGAGCTCACGGTGATGGTGGTGCAACGGCGACAAAAACATGATGCTCGTGACTTGAACAAAAACTCGACGGTGGTGGTGGCTCCTTAAAACCCACGGCCAAGCTTGGCTTGGGCAGTGGAGAACCAGCAATGGTGGCTAGCGACATGGAGCGGGCCGTGGCAAGGATGATGGCTCATGGTGGTGGTGGTGGTTCGGTGATGGCGGTGGGGTGGTCAAGCGGTGGACAATGGCGGCAACACATGGTGGTGAGGAATGGCGTGACTTGCGGCAAATGAGGGAAGAAAAACAAGAATGAGAAGTTGAAAAAAAATAAAAACAAATGGAGAAAGTGTGGGGGTATGAGTTCGGCTGAGCAAGGGGGACAGGAAGTGGGGGGAAGTGAGAGAGAGAAAATAAGAAGAATTTTCTCTAAAATCTTCATGATTTCCCCTTCACTCACTCTCCACAATTTCCTCTTAACCTAACAATTTGTCCCCTCAATTATTTTTTATTTCCAATTTGTCAATTTCATTTTATTTCCAATTTCTTGAATACAAGCCTTTTTGGTCCAAAAATTTCAACCTTGCCATTGGGTTCGATTTTTCCTTTTCGACTTCCAATTTTCCGTCTGATAATTCATTTTTCTGAAAATTTCAAACTTATCATGAATTTTACAAATGATGATGCAACATCCAATAATTTATCCTTGAAACCCTCGAAAGTTCGATTTGAGAAATCAAATTAAATTTCATTTTTAAAAATCGATCAAACACAACCTTGGGTACGACATAAATTAATGGGTGGCTTTTAGGGGTTTTCGCGCGATTGACTCGTGGTTGATAATTCTCGATCCACATTTGTACCTCTTCAAATCATGGACAACTTTCAGTGTCATGTAATCGCAAGAGTTTAATTACGTACCATAAATATAATATCAACACAAAATCGGTTCATTGCAGGAATATCGTAATCATGCATAATCACCTGCAAACCGACTACGTACTTCCGTTGAATCGATTTATATTCGTTCGTTAATTGATTTATAACAACGTAGTATTGACCCTTGTCAATCTTTATGGTCAAACAATTTATCCTTAATTGAATTTTCTAATTTTTTCACGTTTTAACCCTATACAGTATCACCCAATAAATTAGTTAATTCATGAGTGATTAATTCAAAATAAAATAACAATAAGTGCGTCGATGAAACAATACTTTATATATTTCGAAATATGGCCAAATTTCAGGATATCACAATCAACAATAAAAATGCTTATGCTGTGTTGAGTGAGGAGAACTCAATACAGAGCAAAATGTCTGCAGAGCCATGAGCAGAATGAGCACGACGGTGGCGACCACAGTGAGAAACTTCCAAGAAGAGTAGACGTACTTCCTTATGAGATTATAAGCCTTGACCTTTCGAATGCTGTTGTAGTACTCGTTGACGTCTCGAATCGTCTCGTCCAGCTCCGACGCAGTGCTTTTGGAACCTATGGATTTGATCACTCCATTGAAGAGCTCCACGACCTTGTTGTCGCTGTTCAGGCGGTTCAAGACAATGGACGCTTCCCTCAGCAACTTCAAATCCTCGGAGGTGTCGATAATGCCGTACATTAACTCAGTGTATCGTGTCAGAATTAAGGAGCCCCTCTGCGATATCATTTCGTAGGCCACGAGGTTTCGGCAGGACTTCGGTGGTAGCATCCAGATCGATTTGCGGGAGCTTCAAGGTAGCGGTTTTCTTATCGAACGCAATGGTTTTGATACCTCCTGTGGCCAAGCTTAGTTTGATCCCGACGCTGCGGAGCTTTGACGCTGTGGGGATCATAACGATTTCTTGAAAAGGGTCATTTGAAAGGTACTCGGAGCATCTGGGAATCAATTGCATTGCCACTTGAATTATCTTGAAGATGAGCTCGATTCGCTCTTTCAGCTCCTTCATGAAAGAGAATTTCGATAACTCCTTCCATGCTGCAGTGACTATTGATGCTAGTATCGATACCATCTTGAAGAAGAGCTTGATCAGCACTTTCAGCTTCTTCATGAAAGAGCATTTCGATAACTTGTTCCATGCCTTAGTGACTTTTGATGCTTGCGTCGATAACATGTCTATCAGACGGCAAAACCTTGCACCTGTTGATAAAAAGGTACTTTTATTCACTTTTCTAATGTTTGGATACAACAAAAGAATGAGGAAAGAGGCCATATCATCTAACGCATGGCATGGGGAATGAGAACTAACTTCTAAGCTCATTCTTCTTCGTCTGTGCTGCTTCTGGGCCTGTTGTTCCCAAGATGAGATTGTAAAGGAGATCGAGCAAATGCTTACGCTGAATGGCTTCAGACGGCGAGCACTTTCCCAGCTCGAGAGGCGATATCCCTTTGCAGAAGCTCATCAACATCTCCCCAAGCTTCCTATCTATGGACTCATCTTCTTCATTTTCTCTCACTTCGTTCATCGAATTCTCGGTCTGCAACATTATTTTCCTCAGCACAAAGGCCGGAATTTGATTCTCCACCATCATCACGTCTTTGACGGTGGAGTCTGGGTCATCATCCCAAATTGAGTCTTCCTTGATTCCGATGTTGGGTGACTTGTATCTGTACAGTAGGTCGAGCAAGAACAAGCTGTCGATGGTCATGATCCATTTCAGAGTGTCCGTGCCGACTTCCAGGTGCAGCTGGTAGCTTGCGCGAATCTTCGCCTCCTCCGCTTGGAGCAAACCAGCCGTCCGATCGAATGCCGGGAGCTTCAGCGCTGCCTGCGCCCGCCGGGCTGCGGCCAGCTTGGGGTGCTCCGTCTGGTAGAGCTGTGGCCGGAGGTGGTGGTATGGTCCCAGCGCAACATGGTGCGGGACGTAGGCCTCCGGCTTTGCGGAGCTGATAAATTTAGGCACGCAGTGGACGGAAACCGGGGTCTCAATATCGATCCCGTGATTGAGGGCGTCTCGGATGTGCTTCACCCATTGCTCCTCACTAAGGCTTGGGTTGATGATGGAGGTCGACGATGAGGACATGCTTGTTCGACGAGGTTTAGAGAGCTAACTTATATCTTTTAGTCGCATACAAACACATGTATCTTTCGCCTCGTTGCAAATATGAAAGAAAACAAGGCTGAGCTTTGTGGTGATTGTGAAGATGACTTTGGATATTATTAGCGTTGAGGTGGGGCAAATGGTAGATTTTTTTTTTTTTTTTTGGGCTGTTCTCCTGGGAATGAGAGCAGGTGTCTTGAAGAATCAAAGGGTCAGCTGAATGGTCAAGAGCTTGGTCCGATGCGATAAGATTCCTTGTTCAAATCACAGCGATCTCCCATTCAGATCATTCGTACAATTCCAATAAAAAAATGTGGCATCCTTTTCTCCCGTACGTTTCCTTTCCCCCTCTTCTGCCAAGTCCCATTCACCCTCCTTTCTTATCTCTCTTCCTTTTCTCTCCTCCGTCACGCCACATCCCCTGCAGCTCCTCCCATAGTCATTTCGAATTTTGCAGTTCCTAACTTGTCAATTCACTAGACACTTGCAGTTCCTAACTTGTCAATTCACTAGTCACTCTGAGTACATTCCTAGTTTGTCAATTCAATAGTCACTCTCAAAATGTTAATTTACTAGTCACTCTGTCTGCATTTCTAATTTGTCAATTCACATGACTCTTGGTACAGTTTGCATGTGATTCTCAATACAATCTACATACGAGAGTGTATATTCAAATATATTATATCACTTGTCTATGGGTTTTAATGGGACTTACATCTAAGTAGTCTATCTTTCCAAAAACTCAAAGTAATATAACGGTATTTGTAGCAAAGAAGAAAATGAGTTTATCAAAAGTACTAACTTTCCAAAATCTCCCCATTTTCGAAAAAACTTGAAGGATGTTGATATGTTAATGAATATTACGAAAAAAAAATGTGTTTCTTTTTCCCCTTCTAATCCAATCTATCGAAAAATTATAAGGATGGAAAAAATCATCAAAAAAGTCTTCGAACTATTAAAATTTATTATTTCAGTTATAAATTTTTCAATTTATTAATTAAGTCTTCAATCTTTTCAAGTTTTTACTCGAGTTTATTCGGTCAATTTTGGCCAGAAATCACTAATATAGGCACTAGACCTTTTCTTTTCTTCTCTTTTCCTTTTTTAATTTTTTTTTATTGTGGTGGCTAGGGTGGTTGGGCACAATAACATAAAAATTTTGAAAAAAATTAAAATATTATTAAGAATTCTCCACAACCCTCGTTGGAAAAGAAGGAAAACATAAGAAAAGAAAAAATGAAAAAAAAAGGTCGGTGTATATCATCGATTTTCATCCAAAATTGACTGGATGAATTTAATTGACAAAGCGTGAAAAAATTAAGAATTCAATTAGTATAATTAAAATGGTTAGATCAAATTGACAAAAGTGTAATAGGTTATAACTTTTTTGATAATTTTCCCTAAGAACAAGCAGTACCGTTATGCTTATTTGATGAAAATTACCACATAGGATTACTTACTGCTAAGATCTCTTTTTGGCAATGGGCAAAAAATTCGATACCCATACACAACAAAAGGAAGATATTAAATTTGTAAATTCCTTTGATGTTATAAATTTTCTCTCCAGGAATTGAGACTTATTGATGGCTTGCTATAACAACATTTTAATGCACACATGGTAGTAACCTCACATTTTGCCAGCAGCAACAATGTTCATATATTGGAATCAATCACGCATTTTGAATGAAGATGATACGAGGAAGATTTGAATTCAAGTTTGATAACTCAGGTAGATTAGTAACAATTATCCAATTATTTCATTTACAACCACAGCTATTTGCTATATCTAACTCGTGAAATCTTATATTTATATCCATATCCATCGCTATGTACAAAAATATAATGTCTATTGTTGCCAATTCTATAGATCCTTCTGGAAATTTAGTACATATATGGCCTATAATGCATGTAAATATTTTAAATGAACTTGACCTTATCTTCTCCACTACGTGAACATGAGGATTGAGTTGATGATAAGGTTACATTAGATGTCATGCGAAGTTAAAGTTTTTAAGCCAAAAGCACTATTGACTACACTTTTTGCTTTTTAAAATTATTTTTGCTATGAGCAATATCATTCATTGAGTAACCTTCTACCTTTTTTTTTTTTTTTTTTTCACGCATGTATAACTACCTTAGGTCTCATTTTTCTTAATTGGCAATATGATTCAGACTGATTTAGGAATGCCATCATCATAATGTACACTTTCAACCTATATTTTTATGTATATGATGGTTCTCATCTTAATCCTAAATGATCTTTACTAAATGAATTACAATTAAAATTTACCATACCATTTAAAATGAAGTTGCATGCACACATGAGAACTAGTCTAAATACATAATAAATGCTTCTATCCTTTTTTAAATAAATGTTTGGTTTTAGTTGTTAAAAAAATAGTGAATCAGTCAATGATTGTTTTCCTTTTAGATTCGAATTTGGATATCTATATGTGACACCCCCGGTACATTACGGCTAATGTGGTTTTCCAATTCTTTCCAATTTTTAAGCAAGGGGAAGCATATTTAGACCAATAGTAATCTAGGACATACAAAATTCAAAGAATGGACACAGGAAGATAAAACCAGGCAACTTCATTTCCTTCTTATTTATATACTTTTCGGGACCTATACTTCGGACTGTACCAAATGTCACTAACCGTATCACTCCAACCACGATACCATCTATCTACAAGGTTGCCTACATGTCCCAAACCCCCACTGTCTGGTCTTTCCAAAAGTGTTATCCTCGTCCTTCGGCTCTCGTCCTACTCAACCCAGCTATCTCCATCGTCATCACCGTCTGGGAGTGGGAGTGGTCCCACTAGATGCCCAACGATCCGGGTGTAGATGACTACAAACCCGATCGATTAGATTGTGCTCAGTATCTAACAGTGCAGTACTTTTGATTCTGTAGTGCCATGCCAGCGATCTTTCCTTGGAACTTTCAGACTGGAGAACCATTACTAGACAGAGGGCATTTTCAGAATGGCCTCGGAAAGTAAAAGCGCAATCTTTCACGAAAAAGGTACCAAGAACATCTTTTCTTTCCTCTTGGGTCTTCCTTTGCCCTCAAACCTTCACATGAGGGTCCTGTTCAGTATATTGACGTCCAGAATGCGATCGTCACTCGACATCATTGATTGGCAAAGATGGCTATCTGGAAGAGTAATCAGTGAATCGATTGTTACTCGTTGTTTGTCATGACTTTCGTTCGTCATCTGTACAATTTCTCTAATTATCGCAATCACTCGATATCATACCCATATCTTCCACTCCATTCACTTAAATCACACGTGTATTCGCTTAGTACTATGTTTACAAACTAGAGTAAACAAAAATTTTCTCAAAACTCACGAGAGAGGAGAAGCGCAAAGACTAACGGCAAGCCCATGATTTGTGGTCCACAGAATGTTGCGTTATTCAGTACTGCGGCAACATAGGGCATTTGTTCTGTAACAATATTATGAGGACAAGGGATGTCAGATGAGTGGAATAAGTTGAGTTTGGGTCGAGTGGAAAATGATCTTACTCATATTGACCCCTTTAATCAATAATGATCCATTTTCATGCAATATGATTTTAATGACCCGTACTCAACCTAACCTCGGCATAGACCTATACTTGACCTGACCTATATTATTAAAACACATCCATATTTAACCCTAACTATGAAAGTAAATATCAAGTTACTTAACCCACTTTAAGCTCTTCATGTTAATGTGCTACTTAGATAAAATTTTATATAAAGTGAGAAAGTAAAAAAAAAAAAAAAAGATGTAAGAAAATAAAACAAAAAATGTAAAAAAAAATTAGAAAACAAAAAGAATAAAAGAAAAAAAGAAATCAAAGAGACCAAAGGTGACTACCGTCTTTGATTTTATTTTTTTAAAAAAATCTATATTTTAAAAAAAATTTCCTTTTTTCTTTTCTTCTTCTTTGCTTGGTTGCTGGTCACAGGCTGGCGATTGACTATAAACGAGCTTGAATCCCCCTTGCCTTGCTAGAGTCGGAAGGGTTCGGGCCAAGCTTAAGTCTCACCATATAGACGAAGCTGGAGCCTCGCCAAAGGTTCGTGAGACTTCAGCCTCCCCAATTCGGCAAGCTCGTCCCTCGCCTGTGGCTAGCCACCAACGGATGAAGAAAGAAAGAGGAAAATGGAAAAAATAAATAAAAACAAAAAACAAAATAAAATAAAATAAAAATTCAAATATATATAATGACCACTTTGTGACCACTTTGTGATTTACTTAAGACTTGTTAGGTCAGCCATTTATGACTCATTAAAGATCTATATAGGGCCCGTTTGATTCGGCTTTTGGGAAATGCATTTATCAAAATGCAAATACCTTTGGGTAAATGGGGTTTTCCGAAATACAAATATCGTTTGGTAAAATTTGCATTAAAATACAACTTTGGCCAAAATACTGTTTGGTAAAATTTGCATTTGTAAATGACTTTCATTAAATTAAAAAAACAAAAAAAAATTCTATTTTCTTTTTTGAAGTCCGGCCACTAGGCCGTCGGATTTGGTCGCTTGGGTCACGCGACCTCAGGCGGCCGTTGCCTGGGGTCGCCCGACCCCGGCAACCATCACCTGAGGTTGCGCGACCTCAGGCGGCCGCCTGGGTCGCGCGATTCAAGTGACTGCCGCCTGGGTCATGCGACCCAGGCATCGCCTGAGGTCCGGCGACGGTCGCCCGGGTCGGGGCACCCTTGGCCGGCGGTCGCCGGCACATTACCGGCACACGCGACCCCTCGGCCGGCAGTCGTCGGCCTCCGATCGGCTTCTCTCCGATGAAGATGAACAATGGAAGTTGCATTCCGAAAATGCAACTTCCCAATGGACCTCTCTCATTCCATTCCCTCAAAGCCCTTTCAACCCCCTTGGAGATGCAATTGCATCTCCCCAAAGTCCCCAAAAAAATGAACCAAACACCATAGCATTTGGCCAAACCCCTTTAGAGCCCAAATGAACATTCCCAATGCTGAACCAAACAGGGCCATAGTTCTTATGCAACCCATTTATGGCTTACTTAAACTTATTTTTAAAATCTAAGGCAAACTCATCAAAATATGGGTTCCAATTTTGTGACCTCTAAATTAAGGACTAAAGAGTATGCAGATTTTTTTTTTTTTTTTGGTAAAGGTAAGAAAGAGTATGTAGATTCATTGATACAAAAGAAACGTGGAACAAGTACCCAAAAAAGTCTCAAACTTATTATATTAATACCAATTCAGCTATAAACCTTTTAATTAGATCAATTTAATTTTAACCATTTTTACATTGGTATCAATTTAGTCCATCTAGTTAATTTAGACCGAAAGAGCCGACGTGAACTCCATATGTTTTATGTGACATGCTCATGTTGACATCAAATTTATTTTATAATTTTTAATGTATACACTTTTTTTTTACTTTTTTCGATTTTTTTCTTTAATAATTTCTCTTCTTTTCTTTTTCCTTTTCCCTTTTTCCCTCTACCAGCCATCACCAAGCCTTGTCAGCCCAAGTGAGGACAACCCTTGCAAGCCTAGGCCCAAGCATCCCACTCCTAAGGCTGGCAAGGGGGACCCTCACTTGACGTAGGTGATCTCTACCTTGTCGATGGCCCACAGAGGAAAAGAAAAAAGAAAAAAATTAATAAAAAATTCGAAAAATTATAAAAAAAAATTGTTTGTCGGCCATGCAACATAAAACAATAGGTGTTAATGTTAGTGATTTCTGGTCAGAATTGACCGGATGAACGCAATTGATAAAACATGAAGATGCTTAGGATTTAATTAGCATAATTAGGGCATGCTCTCTCTATGATTGCCTGCGCGTTAAGGCAAGAATAGTGATCAGAACTTTTACATTGCCCCCCACTGGAGGAGATCAACAAACCATCTGAAGCCTTCAACTAAATAAAGGAATCATTGTTCTTCTCAGTGCAAAAGAATCCAATTCCTGTGGGACACCTTAACCTATAAAAAGAGAAGGAAAGAGAGAAGAGGAGAAGCCTTTATTCGACAAATTGAAACATCCCGTTTCAAACACTCCTTAACAGACAAAAATACACCAGAGAAGGGAAAGCACGCCATGAGACCCAAGGCTGCCGCCCCCTCCAAGCGTGTTTACGACGATTTCGAGCCCGAATGCAAATGGCACAACGAGGAAGGGCGCGATGTTATCGAGCTCGACGTCCACGGTATTTCACGAACCCATTGCACCATGACATTAGGATTAAATCACTGCGATGCAAATGCAGGGAGGTGCTGTAAGTACGATGACAGCACTGAACTTACATGTCAAAACGAGCACAAACAGAACGATAATCTTCCTTGCATTTTAGGTGAAAATATAGCATGACCTTATCGTGGTTCTTGTCCACCTGAAAACGATCAACACGGCTATTTTGCTTGAGGGGTCAGTATATGTGCGCATCATCTTTACCTGGTCGAACAACCAGTACATGCCTGCATTGAGTTGTGCAGAGTTTCGCTCACCGAACGACTTAGGCAAATCTCTCCTGTGTAAACTAAGGGATTGAAGAATAGAGAGGTCACTTCGTGCCGGGCCCAATGAGAGGCCAGCATCGATTGTTAGTATTGCGATGACCTAGATGAAGGTGGCATCAGGAAAGTCGAGGTCGTGTAGCTCAATCTAGCGTCACGTGAAATCTATCAAGGCATCGTAGAGGGTCATTTGGGGCACAAATAGCATAGGCATGTCTACTCATCTGAAAAATGATTATCCATCAAAAGTGAGTATAAAACTCAGCAAGCAAACTACCAACTAATCTGTACTACATATCTCAATAACAAGAAATGCGGGGAAGTTTAGACATATAATATAGAAGATTGTTTTAAAATCAACTTGCTTGAAAATCTTTGTCAAAATCAGGATAACAAGTGAAAAATATTTTCTTTGAAACTAGAAAGCTCGAATGAAATCTGAAAATGCCAATGATCATATTTACTATGAATTACTTGTCAATCCTCCGGGGAACTCCATTACCCCTAGGCATCTCACACTCATTTAGCATTGCGCGGACATCTCGGAAAACCGTGTTACACCCCCTAGGCATCTAGAGGAACACACTTACCCCTTTAGGCATCCCTACTACAACACTTACCCCTCTAGGCATCCCTACTACAACCAGAGCATCGTCACCCCCTAAAGACCGATGGTATTCCCAAATTGCACGCTCATCTGATGGTGCAGCTATTTAATAATTCAATTTAAACATGCCATCTGCTAAGTTAATGTACAAGAACAGTTTAGTTTCTACCATCAACTATACTTTATAAGCCAGAGAAATGATACAAACATTTAGTTGGTAGCACTAGTTCAAAAGGATGGTTTACAAAAAGGAGTTTGCCCAAAATTGACGGAAAAAGGGTAGCTCGCCCGTCTGCAGAAATCAAAGGCATTCACCAAGCAAATCAGTCCCGAAATCACGAGACTTTAACATGATATGGATGAGACTCCGGGGAATATTTTCATGAAGAACTCAAAATCCAGTTCAGCTTGTATGGGTCCAATAATTTTATATACTTCAGGTCAAAACAAGGTGAATTTCCATGAAAAAACAGATTTGAAATTGGACGTTTCAAAAGCTTAAATGAGTTCCAAAAATCACAGGAAAATTACAAACAGTCTAAAACTTTCATGAAGGACGTGATTTCAAATCTTGTGTTGAAAATTTTGTAGAAAATGGAAACTAAGTAAAGGTCCGATAATTGTTTATGAAGACGGATTCGGACCTCGTAGTTTTTCAAATATATTTTGCACATACGATGTTCAAAAAATCCGAATTAAAGTATGTTCTAAAACCATATATAACACACAACTTTCCTGAAGAAAGTCTCACCAAATTCGTACCACAAAAGCCAATACAAAATGGACAAATTTCCTACCTACAGTGAACCGATCTGAAAATAGTTATAACCTCAAATTCGTCTATGACTCGTGTCATTTAAGCTCAAATTAGCACACATTTCAACATCCAGCATTCCAACAACACATCCTTAGACTAAATGAGCTAAATTTCAACAGTACTTGCCATGCACCTTTTCCGAAACTGTTGATGAACACATGTAAGCACGAAATCAACCGAGGCAACAATAATTCTAGGAATTCGACCTCGATGCACAATCATCAACCTATGTAGCATATACGGAGCAGTTTATTTTCCTCTAGTCCTAAGCAAGTCAGGACGCGGCTCGAAGGGTCTCGAAGTCTGAGGTCGTGACTAGCCTTTAAGTGGCTTGAGGTCCGGCTGAGGCAAGACGGCAAGCAGCACACGGGTTGCCGGGGAAGTCGCGGCGCTGCATGCAGTGCGTCACGCACGTAAAACAGAAGAGAATTACAGAGAGACGATGAGAGATGTTGAAGAGCAAAGAGCGAATTTCGGTGAACTGAAGAGGGACGGGTGGTGTTGTTTCATTTATATCGCGGTCGTCCGTCCCACTCGTGGTCGTCGTCGTTGACTTTGGCTGCCAGGAAATGTGCAGCTGGGGACGGTGTGTCACTCATTGAAGGGGCTGAATGGCCTGGTGCGGTGTCGCACGAAGGAATGTAGCGGAAGGAAGGAGCAGCTACTGGCGTGCAAAGCCATTCCCTCTCCTTCAAGCGGTGCGGCGTTGACTCAGCAACGCTAATTCGCACCAGCTAGAAGAATGTCATGCTTTGATGGGGGCTGGTGGCCAGCTCTGGCTGAGAGGGCTGCGTTGCTGGTAGTGAGCTGCTGAGGTGGCGCCACCTGGTGATGATGCGGCGAGGAGCGGTGATGTGGTGTTGATGCGGCGAGTGAAGTGGCGCTGAGTTGGTGTTGTGGGGACGTGGTGACGTCGCGAGTGAGGCTGAGGTGGCTCGGTGAGGATGGGAACGAGCTGAATTGGTGTGATCCGATGTCTAGCTTGGCGGCGTTGACTATTAAGCGTCTGAGGCTCATGATTCGTTGAGTGAAAATCCGAATGTCACACTATATAATTATGCCGAGGTGTCATTGCCATACTTTTGTGTTTTCTAATTAACCCTTATAAACTTATTTTCATAATTGTAAAATAAAGAGAAGAAAAAGGTAAAATTGACCTAGCAAGATGACAAAAAGGTCAAACAAAGAAATTGAGTATTCGTATTCTGTTAAGAAATTACACTTGGTAAAATAACATAATTGTCCTTTTAAGCAATAATCAACCTCATTCTTACTCTTCATGATAAAAATTATTTCTGTTCCAGAAATGATTTTTCTGTTCTAGACCAATTTCTGGAACAAAAACTTGTTTGATAACGCTTATCAAATTTTCTATTTCTGGAATAGATTTCTATTCCAGAAATAGAAATGGAGGAGAAATCAATTTCTGATTTCTCCCAACCCTAATTTCACTCTTTTCTCCCTCGTACGCCTCTTCTCTGCCCAAAATAAAAATAAATATATTCATTTAAAAATAAATATAAATTTATTAAAATAAATAAATTATTTTTATTTATCATTTTATTTTTAGTTTACTAAAAATAAATTTATTAAATTTATTTATGATAAATAAATAAATATTTTTAAAAGTAAAATTATTTTTTATTTGCCTTGAGTGTTTTGCCAAATAAAATTATTTTTATTTTTTATTTTTATTCATTTTAAAATAAATTTATTTGTAAAATAAAAAAATAGAATAAATAAAATAAATGTATTTAATTTATTTAAAATAATTTATTTATGATAAAAATAATAAATTTTTATTTGCCTCGAGTGTTTTGCCAAATAATTTTTTTAATTCATTTTAAAATAAATTTATTCGTAAAATAAAATAAAATAGAATAAGTAAAATAAATAAATTTATTATATTTATTTAAAATAATTTATTTATGATAAATAAAAATAAATTATTTTTATTTGCCTTGAGTGTTTTGCCAAATAAAATTATTTTTATTTTTTATTTTTATTCATTTTAAAATAAATTTATTCGTAAAATAAAATAAAATAGAATAAATAAAATAAATTTATTTTTATATTTTAATTTTAAAATAAAATGATATTTTTATTTTATTTTTTTATGATTTATTTTATTTTATTTTATTTTATTCATTATTTTTTTTGTTACTAAATCATTTTTATTTTTATTTTTTTATATTAAAGGTTGTCGGTTAAATGCATTTCTTTTGCCGTCGAAAGAAGAAATTTTGTGTCGTTATCAAACGAATTTCTATTTTTAGAGTAGAAATTTTGTGTCGTTATCAAACGGTTATTTTTGCTTAGAAACTCTTCTAGAAATAGAAATAGAAAAATCTATTTCTGTTCCAGAAACTATTTATGGAACAGAATGGTTGTCATGCGCGCCCTTATAATGCTCTTTTAATTTTTTTTTGTTTACTTTTGAATTTAATAAATTTTTTTGGTTGAAAAATGATTTTTTTCAGTTATTGAAAAGATAGCAAAATATTCATTCAATGCCCTCACAATCATCGTCGAGGGAGAGAGAGATGGCATGAAAGAATACAAGCTGACCCGGTCTCAAGCTTTAAACGGAAGTCTTCCGGGAAGCCCCGGAAGTGTCTCTACAATGTGCTGAGACGAAGTAGCTGAGGCAGACAGTAGCACCAGCAAAATGCACAACCATTTCTTCTCAAGACCTTGCCTTCTTGAGTTCAACGTTGCCTTTTGCCATGCCATTGCCCCTCTCTCTCTCTCTCTCTCTCTCTCTCTCTCTCTGCTTTCACTTTCATACCAATGAAGAAAAAAAGGGGTTCGAACTAAAAACGAAGTACGAAAAAAGGGAGGGAATAAGTACCTAAAAAAGGAAATCTTGAATCGTGCCAATGAAGGAAAAAAAATGGGTTCAAACTAAGAACGAAGTACGAAAAAAGAGAGGGAATAGGTACCTAAAAAGGAAATCTTGAATCAAGTACCATAATTAGACAAATCCAAAAACCATTTTGGCACCCTTGGTCGAATAAAAATATCAAATTGATAAGAAGTTTGTGAATATTTTATTGAGTAGGTAGCTAATCGCTTCAATGCTATGCATTTAACTCTTTCCATCCGTGGGGATTCTCAATTGTTAACTCGCCTTGTGTGCTCCCCATGTGGCAAGAATCACGAAACACTACGAATATTTTGCAGACTGATTAGATCCGCACGAACAAGTGCAACTGGAGGTAACGCACTTTAATGATGAAGCGTGTGCTCATCAATGCTTGCGGATCCTTATAATGAGAATCTCAGTTTAATTCAAAATTCGACCAGACATGTAAAGCCAATAGGGGATAGGAAGGTAAAAAAAACGTAATTATCATTGCTTGTGCTCCGAATAAATTGGATTGACAATCTTTCTAAGGAGAAGAACACCACAAATCTTCGGCGAGTGGCATGTCTTCTAAGTTTTAATGATGAATTTTGTCAATCTTAATCTTTATCCTTAACTGGTGGCATATCTTTTAGACTTTGGTGGTGATTGTAATCTATCATTAATCTATCGGTATCCATTTATCAATTATTCCTTATCATTCAAAGCATATTCGCCTACCCCACCTGCATCAAGATATAAACAGTCAAGCGACGAGTATTTTCTTGCCTTGCATGCCAAGTAGGGCAAGAATGGATATAGTCTGCCCCGTTAAGAAGCAACTAGGGATTTCGGAGGAGCAATTTTGCATGTTAAATAAACAACACCTCTTCTCCACAATTTCCAATACTGCAACAAAACCTACTTCTTTCTAGATTTTGCCTTACCATTACTAGTTATTTATAAACTTGTAGATAAAACTCTACGTTTTTTAACCCCTTCCTTTTAACGCAGTTAATTAAAGTGTCAGGGATATTCAACTGAGGAACTTGAAGTAATCAATTTAAATCTCTTTTATAGGATCTATGCGTTTGTGTCCCTATAGGAAAATCTACGTATTTTTTACGTCCACTTTTACCTTTCCAAAATTTAAGATGGAAAATAATTTGCTTCGCTTCTCCTATTTCTTGCCCCTCCATTTTTAATACCTGCCAAATTTTAGTTTTGACTTTTAAAATGGGGTTATCTTGTAAACGCGTTGCTAGAAAGTGTTGACGAAATGCCTTTCAAAATATGGATTGACGTGGAAATCAACAGAAAATGCGTAGGGTCCTTTGTTGATTCTTGGATAAGAAACGTAATTGACAGAAAAATTAAAAGTATTAAGAGAGGAGACAATTGTGGCCATCCATGTAAAAACGTACTAAAACGTAAAGATAAACTGGAAGTAAAATTGAACAATCGGTGTTTATTGATTTTTTTTTTTTTGTCGGTAATCGGTGTTCATTGATTGACGGGTAGTCTTTTGCTTGAGTTATAATTCTAGTATTTATAACTATTGTCAACAATTAACATCGGTTACAAAGAACACAACTGCATTTTATGTGACTTATAAAATTCAACAACTTGTAGCTACTGGTTAACCAATACCAGGACATACCCATTATTCGATGGTTATTCTTTGGCCAGCATCACAGTTGATTACGAAGTCCCTCGTACCACTACTCCGACAGTTGCAATAACCCCAGATTTTCTTGATCTATTTCGTTAGTGGCTTCCGAGATCCATGGCATTCACCACTTGATTATTGTATCGGTTTCACTTCTTCACAGCCACGTCGATGTGCCCTAGCAAATTGTGTCCGAAATTGTCGGCTCCATCTCTTAGATACCTACTTTGTATCCAACTCATCATAGGTCGTGTTAGTCGTGGTTCTTTGTCGACTAAATTGAGCTTCATTTTTCAACGCCTATGCTCCAAGACAAAAACATTTTCTTTCGTATTTCTGGTTAGTTAGAGCCACTCACTTTGTCGACTAACCATACTTGCCAACTAAAAGCCTTTAACACTAGCAGATTTTGCCTCTATTGGATTTCTCTCGGTCTTTCTTAGCCTGAGTTGACGGTCAAAGACTTGCGCATTCTTTAGTGCCAATAGAGAGTTGCACCATTTTATATTCTGAAGTTACTTTCTGTTTAAGAAAGTAATTTATGAAAACACTAGAATTGGATCTTTGTAAGGGAGGAAATACTGAATTACTAGAACTAGACTATTCTTTTGTAAAGATAACAGGGAAGATGAAACAAGTGGCCATTGAACTTTGGTCTAATATGTGTCAGCCCTAGACTTTCAATATATTTAATGCAGTGTCTAAACTCTTGTGGAATGTTATATGTAGTCATTCTGTTTCAATATATTATTTGATAATATGAATTATTTTTAAATATTTTAAATATTTTAAATGTAGTCAAGCCCTAAATTCAGGATCGAAAGTTCTAGCTCCCCGAATTGGAGCTCCTGATCGACATTCCCACAATCAACTCCGCCAATTCAAAAAACCTAAGTGGGATGCGAACATGAAAAAAGTCAACTAGTGCCAGAGGCTGGCAAGGTCTGATGTCGCTTCCCTCGCCATCTTGGTGAGGCCCCTCCTTGCTGGCTTTTGGCAAGGCTGAGCAAGGGTTCCCTCATCGGATCTAGTGAGGGGTAGCCTCGCCCAACCCTCACCAAAAGTTAGTGAGAGACCCTTGTAGGTGATCAGCAACCTCCACCAACCATCACAGAGGCTAGCAACTAGTGAAGGGAAATAAGGAAAAAAAAAAAAAGAGAAAGGAAAGAAAAAAAAAGAAAAAAAAACAAATAGTTAATAAAAAATTAACAATTATTTAAAAAATAAAAATGTCCACGTTGGCGCCAAACGTGTCACATAAGACATCTAGCATTCATGTCTATAATTTTTTGTCTAAATTAGCAAAATGGATTGAATTTATACCAATATGAAAATCTTTAAAATTAAATTGGTCTAATTGAGAGGTTTATGATTGAATTGGTATTAATGTAATATGTTTAGGACTTTTTTAGTATTATTCCTCGAGCAAATGAGATAATATCTATGGGGAAATCATGAGAATGTCATGTAGAGTTGCTCTACAAGCAATAGAGAAAGAAACATGACTAAGTCAACCTCCAGATGCGAGAACTAGGTGGAATTCCCATTTATTGATGTTTTAGAGAAGGGGAAAGCTGTCAGAAAAGTCCTAAACTTATTACTTTGGTGCCAATTTAGTTTTAAACATTTTATTAGTGCCAATTTATTTAATCATTTTAGCTAATTTTCGCTAGATATTACTAACATGGATGCAAATCGGCTTACATGGCACCGCTAGCGTTAACATTGTCAATTTCTAATAATAGTTTAATAATTTTTCGATTTTTTCTTTTTCTCTCATTTTTTCTTATGCCGGTGATAGGCCATCAACCACAAGCAATGGTTAGCCCTTAGCCATGGCGAGGCCAAGCCTTGACGAGGAAAATGTTCTTTACCAATGTAACAAGTGCGCGTAAATGCTTTGCCAATTTCGTAACGAGAGAGAATAATTGAAATTAATGTTCGACCGACATGTAAATCCAATAGGGAGATAGAAAGGTGAATGGCATGATTAGGTTTGCTTGTGGCTGGGAATAAATTGGATCAAGAAAGCGGTCTGCGCGGTGGACATCCAGTTCGTTCCCGGGCTGAAAAATGGCCGGCAATCGGGCTTCAGTGGCCTGGGAACGACCCTACACTAACCGCTAATAAAATCACTAGAATCACGATGCTGCTGGGTAAGCCTGATATTGTTCGACAATAAGCATGCTCAAAAATGCAATCTGTGTCCTATGTTAGATATTTGCATACGTATGTACAGATATACACATATTGGCTCTATTTACATGTTCAATTTAAAAAAAAAAAAAAATTACTCTTTTCATCTTGTGGCTAGTTTGATAACTAAGTAACAATTTGCACTATCCATTAGATAATTAGTTGGAAAAGGGCGGAAAGATTTACAGAAGTATCTTTACAAGATGCAAACTATTCGAAACCCCTCCTTGTAAACATTTTAAACCGATTTTCCTCGCAAAACTGGCCATATACTGTCGTGTTTCTCATGCCTATCTCTTCTCATTTCACTTTCTCCATCCAACACTCCAATTTGTGGGATTTCCATGTTTCGTTACGATTTTGGCTTTTCAATCAGTGAAATGGTGGTAATGGGCGACCAACGTCGGTGACTCCCTTGAGCGTTACCACAGAAGTTCCATACCCATGGCAAAAACATTTGATTTGCACCATGGCTATTAATCGTCATGAGCAAGCTCGCCACCGCTGCCCCGCCATGGATTTTGAGAGAGAATAGTCGGGTCGAGGTATAGTAATTTATACCAGCTTAGTGGGGGTATAATAGGCCTTTTGCGCCTCGGTTCCTGTTCATGTATGGATCTTTCGGTTCATCGTGTCCGTACTAGTTATGTTTGAATTTGAATAACTTCTCTTTGCCTTTTAAAGGAGAGCCCTTTCTTTTTTTGAATCTTTTGTACACATCAAAGTCTTAAAAAGTAGGAGAGACTTTGGAGTTCGATAAGTCTTAAATCTATTATACGTATGTCAATTTGATTCTAAATTTTCAAATTTTCTTGTTTTAGTCTTAAACATTTTCACAATCCCAATATAGTCTTTTTGGTTAATTTTCGCCGAAAATTGATAATATAGCCATGTGCCAGTAGAACAACCAAATATGATTAGATAATCGCATTTGCAATTTGCGACGAAAATTGATCAGAATCATTATATTGGAATTTCAAGCAAAGATTTAGGATTAATTTGTCAAAAATTGAAAGTTTAAAATTGAATTCACATTCATACAATAGATTTAAGATTAATTGTGTAATTCTCCCTATTTGAGCATGTCATGGTGTAAGCTAACATACACCAAAATTACATGCGTATTATCAAGTTGTTTGTTCAAAAATGACACTTTTATGGTATTCCAAGTGTATCGCACAACGTTACAATGCCCCGTGGTAGTAATCTAAGTACGAGAATATCGAGAAGTTGTTCGATATTGGCATGTTGTAGAAGGGACAGAACCGGATCCGAAAGAGACAAGAAGGCAATTTCGACAGGAGGGAAAAGGACGCGAGACGAAGGAACTTACATGAAAAGCATGACGCATGACGCATGACGTGCGCGTGCCTGTAGAAATGTGGTAACGGACTTGATAGTGCTGCGCTAATTAGGTGAGGAAAAAGCCAAGAAAGTTAGGCAGATGGTTTGAGAGTCTCTAGTCCTGAAATTGTATAGCAAATACTAAAAAGGGAATAAAGAATTATGCTGAATTTAATTTTATCGAAAGTCCAATTAATTATCGAAAAATGTGCCCCGACTCCTGATCATAGTTTCTTACGCTTTTTCGTGGCTCTTAAAAAAAAATCATTAGGCACGGCAACTTAAATGCTTTAAAATTGACGGATGGGGTTTACCTTTTTTTTTTTTTTTTTTTTTTTTTTTTTTTCATTCGAAGATCATCAGGATGTTTAGAATCCGATCCCGACAAAACTCTTTTGTTTTGATGTTAAGGAAAGTCCACAAAGAAAATGTTTCCTATTTAGGAAAAAATTAAAAAAAAATCTTTAATTACCAAGAATCGCTTTTTTAGTTTGAGAAAAAAGATAGATATTCCAAGTCCAGTGAATTCATCTTATTTAAAGTAACTTCCCTATTACAACGCATTTATGCATTTGGGATATAATCAAATGACAGCACACACACAGCGGTCTAAATATGATCTAAGGACGAGCATTATCTGTTATGCTTATTTGATGAAAATTACCACATAGAATTACTTACTGCTAATATCTCTTTTTGGCAATGGCAAAAAATTCAACACACGGACACAACAAAAGGAAGATACTAAATTTCTAAATTTCCTTTGATGTTTACAAATTTGCTCTCCAAGCATTGAGACTTATTGATGGCCTGCTATATTAATGGACACATGATAATACCACCATATTTTGCCAGCGGCAAAAACGTTCATAGATTGGAATCAATCATACATTTTGAATGAATATGATACGAGGAGGATTTAAATTTAAGTTCGATAACTAAGGTGGATTGGTAACAATTATCTGATTATTTAATTTATGACCATAGCTATTTGTTATGTCTAACTTGTAGAATTATATCTATAATCATATCTAGGTAAAAGAACACCTTAAATATCAAAACTTGGCACACATAGATACTTAAATGCCAAAAGCTATAAAAGTGACATTTAAGTGTCACTTTTTTTTTAAATGAAACAATTGAGTGTCACATCTAGTGAACCTCGCCGGAAATCTTACGTGGCAATTTTTTTATTAATTTTACTTACTTACGTAGCCCGTTGAAAAGCTAACTCAGTAAAGAAACACAAACACGACGTTGTTTTGGCACAATTTGAATTTTAATATAAAAATTAATTAAATCAAATATTTTTTTTTAAAGGGAAGGAGGAAGATAAACAATAGCTGGCGGTTGAGAGCTCAACCTTCACTACCGCCGCCGCCTCGCTGTCGCCAGAAAGGTGGGGGAGGGTTGGCCGAGGTCGTCAAGCCTTGGCCAGAGGCTGACGACCCTAATGGACTGATAGCAAGGGCCTGCAAGCCCTTGCATAAATCTGTGGCGAGAGTCGTGGCATTTCCCTAGATTTGGCAAGGTTGCTAGACCTCGCTCAGCCGGGCTAGAGCCATCACTGGCCAGGTCGACCCCCCAACAGGCGGCGGCCCTTGGCTTGATCAGGCGAGGGCCGGTGACCCACGCCGGATCTGGGGGAGAGCCGTGACCTTGCCGCTGATCGGCTGGGGTTGCCGGCCCCTGGCCAAGGGTCGGCGACCCCGGCTAACCCTTCCCCCACCTTCCCGACGACAGCAGGGAGGCGGCGGTGGCAAGGGTTGATTTAATTTAATTAATTTTATATTAATTATTTACCCACGTCAGCAGTAAAACAATATTGTTTTTGCACTTGTCTAACTACATCAATGTGCAAAACAACGTCGTTTTATACTTGGCTCATCGGAAAATTGCCACGTTAGCATTTTGGTCGAATTCAAGTTCGATAACTAAGGTAGATTAGTAACAATTATCCAATTATTTCATTTACAACCATAGCTATATGATATATCTAACTTGTGAAATCTTATATCTATATCCATATCCATCGCTATGTACAAAAAATATAATGTCTATTGTCACCAATTCTGTAGATCCTTCTGAAAATTTAGTACATATATGGCCTATAATGCATGTACATATTTTAAATGAACTTGACCTTATCTTCTCCACTACGTGAACATGAGGATTGAGTTGATGATAAGGTTACATTAGATGTCATGCGAAGTTAACGTTTTTAAGCCAAAAGCACTATTGACTTCACTTTTTGCTTTTTAAAATTATTTTTGCTATGAGCAATATCATTCATTGAGTAACCTTCTACTTTTCTTTTCTTTTCTTTTTTCACGCATGTATAACTACCTTCTGTCTCATTTTTCTTAATTGGCAATATGATTCAGACTGATTTAGGAATGCTATCATCATAATGTACACTTTCAACCTATATTTTTATGTATATGATGGTTCTCATCTTAATCCTAAATGATCTTTACTATATGAATTACAATTAAAATTTACCATACCATTTAAATGAAGTTGCATGCACACATGAGAACTAGTCTAAATACATAATAAATGCTTCTATCCTTTTTTAAATAAATGTTTGGTTTTAGTTGTTAAAAAGTAGTGAATTAGTCAATGATTGTTTTCCTTTTAGATTAGAATTTGGATATCTATATGTGACGCCCCTGGTAGCTAATGTGGTTTTCCAATTCTTTCCAATTTTTAAGCAAGCGGAGGCTTATTTAAACCAATAATAATCCATGACATATGAAATTCAAAGAATGCACGCAGGAAGATAAAACCAAGCAACTTCATTTCCTTCTTATTTATATACTTTTCATGACCTAAGTCGAGTACACTTGGGATCAACCAAAAATGCTTGTACTTCGTACTGTACCAAATTTCACTAATTGTATCACTCCGACCACGATACCGTCTATCTACAAGGTTGCCAACATGTCCCAAAACCCACTGTTTGGTCTTACCAAAAGTGTTATCCTCGTCCTTCTTCAGCCCTCTTCCTACTCAACCCAGCTATCTCCATCGTCATCACTGTGTGGAAGTGGGAGTGGTCCCACTAGATGCCCACCGATCCAGGTGTAGAGGACAACAAACCCAATCAACACCGGGCCCAATGAGAGGCCAGCATCAATTGTTAGTATTGCGATCTTAGATGAAGGTGGCATAAGGAAAGTTGAGGTCGTATAGCTCAATCTGGCATCACGTGAAATCTATCAAGGCATCGTAGAGGGTCATTGGGGGCACAAATAGCATAGGCATGTCTGCTCATCTGAAAAATGATTATCTGTCAAAAGTGAGTATAAAACTTAGCAAGCATACTACCAACTAATTTGTACTATATATCTCAATAACGACACATGCGAGGAAGTTTAGACATACAATATAGAAGATCGTTTTAAAATCAACTTGCCTAAAAACCTTTGTCAAAATCAAGATAACAAGTGAAAAATATTTTCTTTGAAACTAGTAAAGCTCAAATGAAATCTAAAAATGCCAATGATCATATTTACTATGAATTAATTGTCAATCCTCTAGGAACTCCATTACCCCTAGGCATCTCACACTCATTTAGCATCGCGAGGACATCTCGGAAAACCATGTTACACCCCTTAGGCATCCAGAGGAACACACTTACCCCTCTAGGCATCCCTACTACAACCAAAGCATTGTCACTCCCAAGGCATCCCTACTACAACCAAAGCATTGTCACTCCCAAAGACCGATGGCATTCCCAAATCACACACTCATCTGATGGTGCAGCTATTTAATAATTTAATTTAAACATGACATCCACTAAGTTAATGTACAAGAACAGTTTAGTGTCTACCATCAACTATACTTTATAAGCTAGAGAAATGATACACACATTTAGTTGGTAGTACTAGTTCAAAAGGATGGTTTACAAAAAGGAGTTTACCCAAAATTGATGGAAAAAGGGTAGCTCGCCCGTCTGTAGAAATCAAAGACATTTGTCAAGCAAATCAGTTCTGAAATCACGAGACTTTAACACGACATTCGTCAAGCAAATCAGCTCTGAAATCACGAGACTTTAACACGATATGGACGAGACTCTGGGAATATTTTCATGAAGAACTCAAAATCCAGTTCAGCTTGTATGGGTCCAATAATTTTATATACTTCAGGTCAAAACAAGGTGAATTTCCATGAAAAAACAAATCTGAAATTGGACGTTTCAAAAGCTTAAATGAGTTCCAAAAATCATGGGAAAATTACAAATAGTCTAAAACTTTCATGAAGGATGCGATTTCAAATCCTGTGTTGAAAATTCTGTAGAAAATAGAAACTAAGTAAAGGTCCGATAATTTTTTATGAAGACAGATTCGGACCCTATAGTTTTTCAAAGATATTTTGCATGTAACGAAGTTCAACCAAATTAAAGTATGTTCTAAAACCAGGTATAACACACATTTTTCATGAAGAAAATCTCACCAAATTCGTGCCACAAAAGCCAATACAAAATGGATAAATTTCCTGCCTATAGTGCCGAAAAAAGTTGTAACCTTAGATTCGTCCATGACTCGTGTCATTTAAGCTCAAATTAGCACACATTTCAACATACAACGTTCCAACAACACATCCTTAGACTCAATGAGCTAAATTTCAACAGTACTTGCCATGCACCTTTTCCGAAATTGTTGATGAACACAAGTAAGCATGAAATCAACCGAGGCAACAATAATTCTAGGAATTCGACCTCGATGCACAATCATCAACCTATGTAGCATATACGGAGCAGTTTATTTCCCTCTTGTCCAAAGCAAGTCGCGACGTGGCTCGAAGGGTCTCGGAAGTCTGAGGTCATGACTAGCCTTAAGTGGTTTGAGGTCCGGCTGAGGCGAGACGGCAAGCAGCACACGGGTTGCCGGGGAAGTCGCGGCGCTGCATGCAGTGCGTCACGCACGTAAAAAAGAAGAGAATTACAGAGAGACGATGAGAGATGTTGAAGAGCGGAGAGCAAAGGTGAACTGAAGAGGGACGGGTGGTGTTGCTTCATTTATGTCGCGGTCGTCCGTCCCACTCGTGGTCGTCGTCGTTGACTTTGGCTGCCAGGAAATGTGCAGCTGGGGACTGTGTGTCACTCATTGAAGGGACTGAATGGCCTGGTGCGGTGTCGCACGAAGGAATATAGCGGAAGGAAGGAGCGGCTACTGGCGTGTAAAGCCATTCCCTCTCCTTCAAGCGGCGCGGCGTTGACTCAGCAACGCTAATTCGCACCAGCTAGAAGAATGTCAGGCTTTGATGGGGCTGGTGGCAAGCTCTGGCTGAGAGGGCTGCGTTGTTGGTGGTGAGCTGCTAAGGTGGCGCTGTCCGGTGATGACGCGGCGAGGAGCGGTGATGTGGTGTTGATGCAGCGAGTGAAGTGGCGCTGAGTTGGTGTCGTGGGGATGTGGTGACATTGCGAGTGAGGCTAAGGTGGCTCGGTGAGGATGGAAGCGAGCTGAGTTGGTGTGGTCCGATGTCTATCTTGGTGCCGTTGACTATTAAGAATGTGTTTGGTAATGATTTTATTCTCGGGAACAGATTATGATATGAAATTATTATTTTTTATTTTGTTTCCGGAAACAATTTTTAAGCATTTTAAGCCGTTTGGTAACTATCCAAAATTTCTGATTCTGGAATAGAATTGTGTTTGGTACCGTGTTCATTGATTCTATTCCAAATCAATTTCTTTTAATTTTTAAATAATTTTTTTTTTACTTTTTTACTTGTTTTCTTTTCTTTTTTCCTTTTTTTCCTTTTTTTTTTCCTTTTTCTCATATTCTTCTTCTTCTTCTGGCCGGTAGCAGATCTGAGGACTGGCCAATGGCCAAACGAGGGCCGATGACCTCACCAAAGCATCGCCAGCCCTCGGCGAGGCTAGCCCTCGACGGTCGAGCCTCCCCGACAGCTGGGCGAGGCTTGCCCAACCTCGCCGGTAGCCAGGCCGACCTCGTCGAGGCTGGGCGAGCCTCGCTGGGGCTGGATGAGGCCTACCTGGCCACCAGCAGAGCTAGGTGTCATGAGGCAAGCCCAGCCCTAGCAAGGCCAAGCCTCGACGGTGGCCAAGCGGGCCTCGTCGGGGCTGGGCGAGGCAAGCCCAACCATAGCAAGGCCCGCTTGGCCATCGGCAGGGCTAGGTGAGCCTCGCTAGTGGTTGGGCTTGCCTCTGGCGAGCTTGCCGGACCTCACCTTGGCCTAGTGAGCCTCCGATGACTGGCAGCGGCAGCGGATGGTGGCGTATGGTGGTGGATGGCGACGGACGATGGCGGCAGGATGAAGAAGAAGAAAAGAGAAGAATAAAAAGAGTTGGTTTTGATTCTTAAATTTGTTCCCGGAGCAAGAATCAAATTTTCTTTTTTATTCTTGATTATGTTCCAAATTTATTTTCAGGAACAAAAAAATAGAAATTTATTCCCGGGAACAAAAATTTTACCAAACGCGAGTATGTTCTAAAACTACTCTTGGGAACAAAAATTTAGAATCTAGCATTGTTTAGATGGTTACCAAACATACCCTAAGCACCCAAGTCTCATGATTCGTTGAGCGAAGATCCTGATGTTACATTATATATTTATGCTGAAGTGTCACTGTCTCACTTTTGTGTTTTATCATTAACCCTTTATAAACTTATTGTCCTAATTGTTAAAAAAAAAAAGTAATAATAAATAAATAAATAAAGAGGAAAAAAGGTAAAATTGACCTAAAATGATGACAAAAAGGTAAAACAAAGAAATTGACTATTTGCATTTTGTTATGAAAGTGCGCTTGCTAAAATAACTTAATTGCCCTTTTAATGCAATAATTAACCTCATTCTTGCCCAAACTTATAATGCTCTTTTAATTTTTTTTTTTACTTTTGCATTTAATAAATGTTTTTTGGTTGAAAAATGATTTTTTTTTTCAGTTATTGAAAGGATAGCATAATATTCATTCAGTGTTCTCTATGTAGATCAATATAATGACGAGTTATTTTATTTTATTTTATTTCTCCGTGCTAATAAAGTTGTGAATTTCATTAATTGTTAGGTTATAATTTTTCACATGGAATGAAAATTAATCAGGAAAGTGAGTAGCGCGTGCATGAAAGCTTGTATACTACGAAACCAAAACACCATGTCGTCTTACATTTTACTATTTCCAAAATTACCTCACTTAAGTTGACAAATAAGTAAGTGATCCCGATTATTATTATTATTATTTATGGTAGTTATATTCCAACACCAATTCCCTCCTCTCATCAAATAACGCCTACTTCTTTTCCTTTCTTTAAAAAAAAAAAAAAAGAATTCTCACTAGCTCTTTATTTAAGTTATATATTTATTTAATCTTGTACATGCATATGTTGTTAAATTAATGTCTCAAGTCTTTATGGATTTGATCAGTTGGAAGATTTTGATTTGTTCAAAATCTGTTACTCCCTATCCAAATTAGATTTTGGTTTCTTATTCATGGGCGTGGGTTTTCGATAATAGTCCAAGAGTGCATTCTTGCCGATAAGACTTTAAGTTTGAACCAAAAGTTTTACACTAAAGGACAAAAGATGGGCGCACTATCTTTTTTATTATATTTTTCTTTTGAGGGCATTTCTCCTGCAGCCATACGTGGTCTCTTTATAAAAGTGGCATGAAAAGTAAGGACTCTATAATATAAGGTGCGTTTGGTACAGTTTTTTCAATGAACTTTTAGCCTCCAAAGTCCCTTAGGGAAATACTAACTTTTGGCCTCCAAAGTCCCTTAGGGAAATACTGGGGTGTTTGGTAAGTTTTCTGAAGGAGCTTTCGGCTAAATGCTAGCATTGACAAAACTGAAAGCCCAATGCTAGTACCTACTAGCATTTGGCGAAATGCTAAAATTAGTTTTTTTCTTCCAAAACTACTCTTACTAATTCTTCAATTTTTTTTTTTGATTTTGTCCCTCAAATACTTTTTTAATTAAAAAATGACTCAAACCCTTTGCCGATCCAGCGAAGGGCTACAGTCGTTGATGAGTCAAATCTGGCACCGATGGTCGTCGATTGAGGTTGCCCAACCTCGGCCGACCTCTGTCAAGGGTCGCATGATCCAAGCAACCACTAGCTGAGGTCGTGAGACTTAGGAGACGGTCATGTGGGTGTGCGCTACTTGCGTCAAATGACTCATTGAAGGTCGTCGGTGCCAAATCTGGCTCGTTAGCAACCATAGCCCTTCACCGGACTAACAAAGGGCTTAGGTCATTTTTTTAATAAAAATATAAAAATATATACCCAAAGCCCAATAAAAAACTTTTTTTACCAAGCACAACTTGAACTCAAAATTTATTTGCAAAGAGTTTTTCCCAAACGCATATTGCATTTTCCTAAATAACTTTTATTTTCAGCATTTGCATTACACTTAAAGCCCCTTTGCAAAATTGAACCAAACGCACCCATATATGTTGCCGAATCCTTGTTGAAGTTGCACACGGAAGGTTCAAGGTCAAAATTGTTGACTCTAGGCACAATATATTAAAAGATGTGGGTTTCTTCACAAGAAAACAAGCATCAAATGTTCAGAGTGCCACACAAGAACAAGAGCCACAGAAGCCAAGAACACAATCAAGAAGAAGCCGCCGTATGCAAGAAAAAAAGACAAACGCGTTGAATTCTATCTTGGGCATATGTAGAGGGCTTGAACGCTTGAAAGATATTGTGCCGTGAGTTTATGTTGAAGTGAATTGTTTATTTGTAAATACTTTGGGTTTGGACTTAAATCTTGGTATGGGAAATATTCAAGCGTATGAGTAATTATAAACTTTGATTCCCCAATTATAGTTAATTATTTGCCGTTGGCTCTTCCTGTGGATGTAAGGTATTTGATACTCACATCGAGCCAAGTAAATCTCTAGTTTTGTATTACTCCTTGTTTATTTTTATGATATTTTTCGCATTGACTTATTTGTAAGATCCTATTGTTTCCGCATATTATATTTCGATTAGTATTAGAGCTTCAAATTTGATTTCTTAATTATGATTTGGAGCTTTTGCTTATTTGATTATTATCTATAAATTCTATTATTACAATTATATTTGAGGCGAAATTTGAAATTGAGAAATTTAACGAGAGGAGCAACTTTGGGTTATGAAACATCAAGATGCGAGCGCTACTAACAATCCAAAGTTCGGCCAAGGTATTGGATGGTGAATAAGAGTTGCCGCTTATAATGAAAGCCTCTGATAGGTAGAGTTAATGGAAAGAGCAAAGAGTACAATCTTGTTGAATTTGTCGAATGAAGTGTTAATAGAGGTGGCAATGTTATGGGCAAAACTTTAGGTACTCCATGTAAAAAGGGTTTGAAAAATTGCTTATAAATGTTGAAGAGAATGTTTCAATTTAAATATACTAAAGGTACATTTATTAAATCACATCTAGATGAATTCAATAAACTCATAATGGATTTGAAGAATGTTGGTAAGATACTTGATAATGAAGAACTGGGCATGTTGTAGGGGCCTACTACAATTACCTTGGAAGAGGTAAAGTGTGTTCTATTCTTTAAGGAGTGGCAGAGAAAGTTACGAGATGATGGTCTAATGCAAGAGGTGGTGCAAGCATTAACGATTCTAGGTAGAGAATAACATCGAAGGCCTAGTGGAAATAGAGTTAAAAGTAGGTCGAAATCATGCTAGAGAAAGTCCAAGGTATGCGTGAAGTGCTTTGAATGTGACGAGGAATGGCATATTAGGAAAGATTGTTTGAAGTGGAGAAACAAATGCGATAGATTGAATGCCACAAGCAATGTAGCAAACGATGCTAAGCAAAGTACTAGTGATACAGAGGTTCTTTTATGTGTGCTTGCTAGTTCATCAAGAAATGAATTGGTGCTAGATTTGGAGCATTCTTATCATATGATGCCTCATAAGAATTGTCTTACTAATTATGAGGCTACAAATTGTAGTCGAGTTCTTTTGGGGAATAACATAGCTTGCAAGGTTGTGGGGATGGGGATAATTGGTATTCGGGTGCACAATGGAATCATACGCATATTGATAGACATGAGGCATATACTCTAACTCAAGAAGAACCTTATTTTTCTAGGGACACTTAACGACAAGTACATCACTGAAGGTAGAGTACTAAACATCTCTTGACGTGTCATGATAGTGATGAAAGGAAAGAAATTGAATACTCTTTATTAGTTACAAGGAAAGACCATGATTGGAATTATTGCAGTTTCACTAGGTGAGTTAATCTCTGACTTAACTCAGTTTCGGCATATGTATTTATGGCACATGAGTGAGGCAAGTATGAAGAAACTAAGTAAAAAGGGTTTGTTGAAGAGTGAGCATTGCATCTTTAGGAAGTAACACCAAATAAAGTTTACTCCAATTGTGCATTCGACCAAGTGACTAGTTAAATACATTCATTCAAACATATAGGTTCCTTTGAAAGGAGGTGCCCGGTATATGCTAAAATTTATCGACAATTATTCAACGAATGAATGGTTATACTTTCTGAAGCACAAATATGATGTATTTGATCCGTTCAAAAAATTTAAGGCATTAATTGAGAAGGAGTTAGATGAACAAATTAGGTGCTTGAAAACTAATAATGACATGGAGTTCTGTGATAAAGATTTTATTGAATTTTATAAAAACGAAGGAATTATGAGACACCGCCCAGTACTTGGAACACCATAGTAGAATGACATGGCATTAAACAATAACAAAACTTTGCTTGAGTGAGCTTGATGCATGCTTTGTATGAAGGACTAAGCAAAGAATTTTCGGGCAAAGTAATGAACATGGTATGTTACCTGGTTACTCGATTTCCATTATCTACTATCGAGTTTAAGACTCTTAAGGAAATATGATCATGGAAACTATTGACACCTAAATTTTACAATTTTATTTAAGATTTAATCGCATAAAAATTAGGGATTAATTTTCAAATCCTAGACAAGAAAAAAAGTAAAAAAAAAGTAAAAAAAAAATCATTAAAAGGTATTGTGTTTTCATTATTGCACCGCATATTGAATGGCCTTTTCTTAATTTTTTCCAAAAAAAAAAATATCATAAAAAAGAAAAAGGATTAAAAATTTATCAAAAGAAATTAATTACCAAAAAAAAAAGAGAAAAGAAAAAGCCGGGGGCAGGTCAGCCCGGCCTCTCTCTCTTTCCCTTTTCTTTCTTTTCGCCTGGGCCGGCCCACTTTTCTTTTATTTTGCCCAAGATGAGCCCAGCCTTCTTTTCCCCTCTCTCTTCGTCCTTCACGCATTCTGCAGAAAGGAGGCGGACGTCCGCGAGCAAGAGGAAGGACAGAGGTTGAAGGGACAAGCATGAGCCTTGCACCGGAGTTGGTGGTCGGGGGGGCAGACCGGTAGCAACAGCTGGCTTGGCAGAAGGCCATGCGCGTCGATGCTTAAAAGCGAGAGAGGAGCAAGTGAAGCGGGGGGGTTCTCGGCTGTTTTTTTTTTTGGGTCCTGCAAGGAGGCGTTTTCCAAGAAGCAGGGCCCGCGGTTCGCCTCCTCCGTCGAGAAGCAGCGCGGCAGCGACAGGGCCAATGCCGCGACGGACGCGAAGAGGAGCCATTTTTCGCAGGAGCTGCTCAGGAAGCCCAAGTACGAGCCCGACCACGACAGCGACGCGCTATACTTTAGCTCCACTTCCATTTCTTCCGACTCGAGCTCGGGCGGGTTCTCGTTCTCGGACACCGAGTCCGTTAGGGGCGCGAGAACGACGGCCACTTCGTCGTCTTCTTGCTTCGCGCTGTTCAGGCTCAAGCCCGTGAAGACGAGAGTCGCCGCCGCCAAAAGGGAGGAGATATGGCATGCTCCGTTTGGTGAACAGAGAGAAGGCCGAGAAGACCATGGGCGTCAATGCTGAAAAGCGAGAGAGGAGCAAGTGAAGAGGGGGCTTTTTTTTCTTGTTTTTCGGCATTGTTTTGAGCAACACGCGGATGCAGGGAGACAAGGAACAACGAGCATAACGAGGAGCAAGGATATGAACGACCATTCCGGTGAAGTATTCTCTCGAGTTCCTCGCCCGACCATCATTCTTTGATAACCGGAAGTTTTGGTCTTGACTGGTGACCGTGATATGTTCTTTTCCAAAGACGAGGTTAGCCGAGCTCGATCCCCCTTTTGTTCTGTTTTGTCTCGATCGACCTAAGGGCTGAGATTTGTTTGCTTCGGTTATGCACGTGTGGGTCTCGGGTGAGTCACCTCTGACTTCAGGGAATGCGTTTGTTGCTTGATTTTGATTCTAGACATGACTTCGAGCCCTGAACTGAGAGTCGGTTCATGCTTAAACTCGAGATTGATGTGCCCTTGCCTCTGTGCTCGCTGAACCGCGTTTGTTTTGTTTATCGTTTGTGGTGTTTCTACGTGATTGTTCCAAAAAGGTTGGGTATTGTTGAGTTGGCGAAGGTTTTTCTTGGTTCCGTTAAGTGGATTAACGGTCGCCGGAGTTTGTGGCCGGCGGTGGTCGACGCCGGTGAGGATGGGAGCGAGTGATGAAGGGCCGGTGGTTGTACAGCCACCAGCGACCAAGGATTGCCAACTATGAAGAAAAAAGATGCACCATGGAAGCCATCGGTGAAGAAGAAAGCACGGGGAGAAGAAGACCCAGAGGGGGAAAAAAAGAAAAAAAAATTGCAGAAAAAGTGAAACACAAAAGCTGGCTTTGGGAAAGAGAAGCCGCAGAGAAGAGATGTAGTAAAAAAGACGAAATAGGGAAAAGACAAAATAATTGATTAAAATATTAATATTAAAATAAAAAACAAAAAAAGGACAAGAAAAAGGGTTTTAAGTAATCTGTTTTGTCTATTTTAGTTTTAATCCAAGTTTGTGTCAAGCCAATGGACCGGATTGGGTTTACAGTCTGAATCCATTTTTCTGAATATAATAATATAAATATTAAAAATTTCAAAATCAAAAATAAAAAAAAATAACAGAAAATTCAGAATTTCATTTGAAAAATTTTATAAACAAACTTTCCGAGCTATTTTCTTAAAAAATGGAAGTTTCTTAACTCAAAAGTATGCTAAAAAATTGAGTAAGCCCTTAGTGCTCTACATTAGAGTTTCAATGGTCTTCAAAGACAATTACTCTTGTTTGCATGCTTGTGTTGTTTTGACCCCTTTAGTCCAATTAAGATTAACATTTATCTTTTCCTTAATGTTAAATACTTGCTCTTCAATGCAATTTATTTAAACGTTTACCTTGGCTGCTAACTATTATTTTAATGATTGTGTACCCACATAATCACTTCACATGTTAGCGGATTGGTATAAAATTAACCCAAATTGTTTGACAAAAATCTTTTTTTTAATGAACAAGATTAGGTATCGAAAGGGCACTAATTGGTTAATTAGTGTAATCAAATCATCGATCCTAGATTATCTAGTTGTGTAGGAATTGAGTTACACTCACATGTCTCACTTGGTTTCTAACCGACCTCAATAGACTAATGACGGCTCCTTATTGCAAAATTCTTAAAAATACCCCAATGTCGAGCGAGGTATGAGTTTGGAAGAGTCCATACCTAATCATGGGCCTTAGGTTCATCCTTTAGGCAATACCCATAATCCTATTATCTCCCCTCAACGGGTAGGTCGCGATAGAAACCTATTGATTATTTTAGATTACATATATTTGAATATCGTAAGTATGCTCATGCGAGTGATATTTTTGAGTTATGCACATGAGTGAAATGCTACTGGCTATGGTGCACTGATCCTAGATCACTTGGTTTTTAATCAACAAAGACGTAATCTTAAACAAGACTGCAATACTTCAACAAAGGAGTCTTGTAACAAAACTAGCGAGTAGACAGATCATGGTGTCATTAGTGAGGTAGAGCTTCAGGTGAAGATTTCGAAGACCTTAAAGTAACAAAAGTTGAGATTACAGATAATGTTGTAATTCCTAAAGTTTGTGATAGTGACCAATCAGCACAGTTGTAGCACATTATAGCTGTAGACAAACAGAGAAGAAAAATTAAATCACCACTATGTCATGGTTATACAGATATTACTTATGCATTGACTATAGGTGACAATGTGAAGATAGATGAGCATTTGTCTTACTTTGATATGATGGTTAGGAGTGAGTTGTCGCATTGGCTAGGGGCTATGGGCGTAGAGATAGAATAATCACTCATCAAAATTAGTTATGAGAGTTGGTCAAAGTACCAAAGAACCAAAATATTGTTGAAAGTACATAGGTTTTTAAATGGAAGGAGGGCATTCCCAATGTCGAGGCAACGGGGTATAAGGCGAGACTTGTGGCAAAAGATATACATAGAGTGAGGGCATTAACTATAACAAGGTGTTTTCTCCTATGGTAAAACATACTTCTATTTGTATTTTGCTTGCTTTAGTTGTTGTGCAAGATCTCGAGTTAGACTAACTAGACGTGAAAACTATGTTTCTTCATGGTGAGTTGAAGGAGCAAATTTACATGAGGTAATCAGAGAGATTTGCTATTTTGGCAAGGAAGATCGTGTTTATTTGTTAAAGAAATCTTTGTATGGGCTGAAATAATCTCCTAGGCAATTGTATAAGCTTTTTGATGCTTTCATGGCTAATCAAGACTATTCGAAAAGTAAGATGGATACTTTTGTTTACTTGAGAAGATTGAAAGATGGTTTTTGATTTAGGGAAAATGTCACAAATGGTCCATGAACTTTCATCTAATGTTCAATTTCATCCATGAGCTTTTGATTGGCTCAATTTGGTCTATGAACTTTCATCTAATTTTCAATTTTATCACTGAGCTTTCAATTTGCTCAATTTGATTTCTGAACTTTCATCTAATGTTCAATTTCATCACTGAGCTTTCAATTTGCTCAATTTGGTCCATGAACTTTCATCTAATATTTCATTTAGTCCCTAACTATTTGAAAATTGACCAATTTCCCTTCTTTTTTTTTTTAATACCAAACTGTTCTTTTATAAATAAAAAAATACCACATTTATGCAAAGTAATAAATGTCAATATTTTTTTTCCTTTCTCCATATTAAAAACAAATGGAAAAAGGGACAATAATAATAAATAAAGGTGAATCTTGCATTTTGATTTCTTTTTTGTATATACAAATTACTTAAATAATGTACAAAAGCCCATCAATCGATTTTGGGAAAATTCATAATTAGGACCCAAAGTGGTTGAATCAATTTCAAATAAGAACCTAAGCTTGCTGGTCAGCCAAATATTCACTAGCTATCAAACATGTGACATTTCCGATGACTGGAGTTTGGGCAATTTTATCCCAAAAAAAAAAAAAGGGAAAATTAACAAATCGTAAAATAGAAAATAAAAAATCCCTAGGTTTTCTATGGTCTCCCTATTCCTTGTACCCATCCTCCGCTAAGTCAAAGACCGAAGTTCTCCCCATTCCTTGTACCCATCCTCCGCAAAGTCGAAGACCAAATTCTCTGCCGGTTGAGGCACAAATTCAAAAACAAGAAGAAAAACATATGCTTCTTTCTTTGTTTGTGGAGACCCAAATTCTCCACCGGTTGAGCAAGGCAAAGAGTAGCGGGGAAGAAGAAAGAAGAAAATGTAAACATCTAAATGAATGACTAAACTTAATTAATATAGAATTTTCCCTTTTTTTATTGCCGGAAAATGTTTGCCGGCGAGGTAAGGTCCTCAATAAAGATTAACTCGATCACTTCGGGTCCTTATTTGACACAAAATTCACTTCAAGTTCTTATTTAAAACAATGGGTCCACTTCAAGTCCTTATATAACACAAAGTTCACTTTGGGTCATTCTTTGAGAAAATATATTCACTTCAAGTCCTTATTTAGAATTTTCCCTTTTCCTCACTTCCCTTTTTGGCTTTCTTTTAAAGGAAAGCAACTAGATCTTTGCAATTTTAAATAAGAACCCAAAGTAAGTCTATTTTCTCAAATAAGGACACAAAATGATCGTTGTTTCAAATAAGGATCCGAAATGGCTAACAAGTCTCAAATAAGGACCTAAACCCACCAGTCAGCAAGCGTGTGACATTTCCGATGGCTGGAATATGGGCAATTTTGTCCCAAAAAAATATAGATAGAAATTAACAAACCCCAAAAACAAAACCTCCAAACTCTTACGTTCTTCTTCTTCTACTCTTCATCTTTTACGTTCTTTGTCCACTCTCGTTTGGAGAATCCAAATTCTCTATTAATGGAGCAAGATCCTTGGCTCCCTGAGTTCCAAAGGTACGTTTCCTCCCTCCCTCCCTCCCTCCCTCCTTCTCCTCTCTCTCTCTCTCTCTCTCTCTCTCTCTCTCTCTCTCAATTGGGTCGTGAAAGTGGATTCAAATTGTGCCCGAGATGTGGGTACTCGAGATGGAGATGTTCTTTGTCTCATGGTTGGATCTGTGGAAGGGGATTCAAATTGCGCCCGAGATGTGGGTACTCGAGATGGAGATGTTCTTTGTCTCTTGGTTGGGTCCGTGGAAGTGGATTCGAATTGTGCCTAAAATGTGGGTACTCGAGATGGAGATGTCCTCTGTCTCTTGGTTGGGTCTATGGAAGTGGATTCGAATTGTGCTCGAGATTGAGATGTTTGTGGACTCTATATTACTTTCTTACCTCCATTTCCTTTTTTATTGAACTTGTTTCTTTCTAGGGGGACTGAAAATCATTTGGTTTTAGTGAACTTGAAGAAAAAGGTAATGCAAAAACTTCACATTCACTCCTTTCTACGAGTTTGCTAGATATACCTTGAAGAACTTACACAAATATTATAGTTCATCTACCCTTTACTTGTAGGTAATGTAGGCACTTTAATTGTACTACCATTTACCCATCAAAAATAGGAATCAATTTATACCTCTTTTTTTCTTTCAAATCTCTACAAGGAATTGATGGTTCCAGAGTTGAAAAGGTGACGGAATCTATTCATATTGCTATGTTGTAGGAGATGAATTTTCCATGGCTCCTGATGGTAGAGGCTTCTTATGGACTAGATTGTGCTTTCAGGTTCAGGGATTTTATGTTGGTTACTTATGAATTTGTCCATCTTGTTGCTTTCTTGTCGAAGAGGACTTTTTGGAAGTAGCTCAGTTCTTTGATGTTGTCGTTAGTTGGGTAGTGAAAATCAAGGTCGTGAATGGTCCTACCAAATTCATTTTTTCTTTGCCAATTATAGATGGTTCAAATCACCTCATGCATTCAAGCATGCTTAATGTTTTTTTCTCTACTGCTTCCTCTTTTTTGTTCACGCTTTCTTTATTCGATGTTAAAAAAACTTTGTCTAGCAAGAACAAAGTTGAAGGACTTCCTGGCCACAATGCAGTCTTCCCCTCACTTTCAATTAGAGATTGCTACAATCGGGTCCTAAACTTCGCCATGATGTCGAGGAGTATGCAAAACAATTTCCTACAATCGAGTTCGAGAAAATAGCAATGAAGTACAAGAGCTTAGGGACAAATCATGGATTAGTGTGGTACAAAATTAATTATGATGTAGAAGTGCTCCTGCAGATACAAATTTCGATGTCAAGAAAGTCCGTATCGTGATGTCTCTATCTGAAACAAAAAATGATACTGTAAAGATGGAAATTTGAAATTCTCTCTTTCTTTATCGCACCATGAGAACATGTTAACTGAGAAACTCAAGTTATACACCTACATTTCCTTGGGCTTCAATGGACAGAGAAATTTATTTATGCTAATGATTCTTATATAATAAGTTGATGAAGCATTAATATCAAAAGATTTCCTGAAACAGCCCAGTCTAGTGACATAGTCTATCTTCTACAATTAAATGATTATCATGCAAGGCTTTGATTTCATACATGATGCAAGGGATGTAGAAAAAATGAAAAAGGTACAAAATTATGCTGTCTAAAGCGTTTGGACGTGATGTCTAAATGGCCATTGATAGATCAAGTTTAATGGGTAGAGAAACTCACGTCCATGGACTGATGAGCTTCAACTTATTCTTTAAGAACATAATGGTATTTCTAACTTGGAAAAATGTAACCGGGGCATTACTTCAATTTGAGTTTGGGAACCTAGTTTAGCCAAAGTTCAAGCAACAAGGAAGTTGTGCTTCTAGCGCACTAAATGGAGTCAAATGATATCAACAGATTCCATAATTCTATCAAATTGATAGATATTCAGCAAAGGGTAAAAGCATCATAGATATCAAGAACATAAAACTTAGATACATCAACCACGAGACTACAAGATGTGTGGTCCTCCTTGAAGACCACGAAACACGGCCAGTATGATGGAAAAAAGAAATATCCCACAAAAGAAATCTTCCTAACGAAGTAGACCTATACATATTTATACTTTAAAATGCTCCCTAATAGACCAAAATAGACCCATCCACATCAACTGACAAGAAGAGAAATTGTGTTGTTGGTCTTGCGTTTCTCCAAAAAAATTGCTCGTCTTCCACCACTTTCAAGTTGAGATCCTTACGTTCTCCTCTTTACCTATGATTGAATCAAAAAATTAATTAATTAGTCAAAAGAAGTAAAGTGCAAATAAGAACACTTCTAGGACAAAGTCAAGGGCAAATGGGTACCTGCATCTTTTTCCTTCCTATAGATGTTGACAAGCTTGAGATGTTACCAAAAGTTGAAGCAAAAAATTCAACTATCTCAGGTTGTGATTATGATGGGGCTAAAGGGGTTGAAGATGCTGATGCGACTGTTGTTGGTGCTGCTACCATCGATACTATTGATGGATTATTGCAATGATACCTATTATGGCCTATGCCGCCACATTTTCCACAACTGATTGTAGTATTTTGTCTCTTCAACTTTGTTCCCTCGGGCTCTTGCACAACTTCCTTCTTTATTGTCTTCAAATTTTTATATGTTGTTTCATTCACTGATTTTGTTCTTTGTTTATTCTTTCTACCAACTTGCTTGGGCACATCTAGTGAGAGTAATGGCTTCTAGCAGGCCATATATCCATAGAATCTACAACGTGCACAACATGGCTATAAGTTTGCATGAATGTTTCTTTACTAAAACTTGTGTGAACCCATTTTTCAAGCTCTTCTCTCATGTATATAAGAGCTGCCACAGCATGACAGCAAGGAATTCCACTGATGTCCCATCTTCTACAACTACAAGATCTATGTCTAATATTAACAACTCTATTGTCACCATATGGGCCACTCAATTCAAATTCATCCTCCCTATTCCAGCTAGGAATCCATGATGCTGAAAATTGTTTTTGAAGATCTAATATCTTTTGGATATTAGGACATATCACACCAATGTACTTAGCCATCTCTTCTATTTGCTTATGAACTCTTTCCATGAGTTGCACTCTTATAGCTTCAAGCATTGTGATGATAGGTTTGTCCCCTGCATCAATGATGCTTTTGTTGAAACTTTTACACCAATTGTTCAAGGAAATATCACATTTTGAGTTTGTCCTGAAGTAGGACTTGCTCCATTGCACCGGAGGCCTTTGAGACAACCATTCATAAGCTTTTTTATTATTGCCTTTAGCTCTTCCATTACCAAGTCAAACTCACATACCCTAGTTGCCATGGCAACCTTCCAAAGGAGCTTTTTAAGTTCTACACCTCTGTGATATAGCTTGAAGTTTTCATAAAGATGCCTTAAGCAAAATCTATGTTCTACTTCAGGCATTAGATTTGCTAATGCTTGCACCAATCCCTTCTGTTTGTCACACAAGAAAGTCCAGTACTTTGAATTTTCAGGGTTGGTAATCCCTAAGTTTTCAGCAATCAAACTAATAAACCAATGTCATGTCTTATATGTTTCTTGTCTGACAATTGCCAATGCAAAGGGATACATTTGATTATTGCCATCTATGAACACCGTTGCTAGAAGCATACCCTTGTAGCCTGATGACAAATGACAACCATCAAAACCTACAAAACGCCTACATCTTTCTACAAAGCCCCTCCTTAATGCATCTAGACAAATATAGACTGCCTTAAACTTGCATTGGTCTTGATATTACTCGGTTTTGATAATACATGTGAATCCTAGGTTGGCATCAAGAAGTTCTTGACAATAGCTCCTGAGCATCCGAAACTGCTCTTCCTCATTCCCAGTGATCATACTCATTGCCATTGCCATAGCTCTATAAGCCATTGTCCTCGACAACTTTAAAACATTCTCAGACTCCATTGTTTTTTCATTGAAACACTTGGCCATGTAGGATTGTTTCTCAACCTGTCACAATACTTGTTTGCTAACCATTTAGTGTTTATTTGAGAAACATGGAAAGCTCTATTACATGTATGTATGGGGTTAAAGGTTTTGACTTGTAAAGTATGTTCATTTTGCAGTTTGGAAGTATATATAAGCCAATCACAACCATCATAACACATTGCCCTCAATTTATTAGGTGTATTCTTAACAAACCTTACCTTTCTCCCATTTTTTTATGGCATGGTTCCTAATGGCCTTTATAAACTCCTCAACATTACTAAAGCACATTCCTAACTTGAAGACAGGATTTTCCATATCAACCTCAACATTAAATTCAGGATGTGTATACTCATTTTCGTCATTCATATTCAAGAAATCTACATTGTTAGCTAACATATCTATGTATTGACTAATGTCTCCAACCTCCATATCCCTCTCTATTGAACCATCACCGTCAGCACAACTTACATTTCTTATGTATAACTCGTCAAGATCAACAAAGGCGAACCCACCTTCTCTAGCAACGCCATCATACCCACCATAATATATTAAAAAAAAGTTAATATATTTCCATGCAAAACGTACATTGGAAAAAAAAAACAAAAATAATAAACAATTGCAATAAAATTGTACCATGCATTGAGTAACGAAAGAAAACTAGGCACACTACTGACTATATACCACACTTTTATTGGATACCGTTTGTCAAAATATTGTGCATTATGGAGTTAAAATGTTTTCGATATTGCCATAACTTTCTCCTTAGGCAAGCCAACCATGGTGGCCCGAGAACCAAACTTAGATATATATACCATAAAGAAAAGAAAGCTGATCCCATTCTTAGGCTCATATTTATTGGCTTGAAAATTATGGAAACGACTACTAAGTTTGGTTGACTTAACTTTTGTCTAGATTCTCTCTTTCTTGTTCAACAAACAAGGCTGAAAACACAATCATATCAAGAAGACTTAATTGAAAATTTACTAAGTAATTGTGGAATGATAACTATCAGGATCTACGATGCATCTAGACACAAAGATTAAATAGTCTTCATATTAACAACTTGGGAAGAAGAACTTCTAACGAGTAATCTACCAAATTGCTACTTTAGAAATTACTGTTATGAAATACATGAATGAATATTCATTATATTCATCTTATCTAATGTACTTATTATGGTACATTTGTATCATACATTCTAAGTACATCTCCCTATACAATAAACGTTTATCTCTCTATCCAATACATGTATCATTCGATACATTGATATTAATGATAAGTACATTCTTGTTCTCCGATAAATAGGGGTTTAATTTTGATGTACAAGAGAATCACAACAAAAATACAACAGTGAGATACTAGAAATAATACTCTCTCCTCTTGCTTTTTCTACTATTGCTGGTGTTCACTTGCTTTCTCTTCTCAATCTCTTCTCTATTATATATTCGCAATGCAATATTTTACAACACGTTATCAGCACGAAGATCTACCGACTGAGTAAGTAATTTTTGCAATGTGGGTATTCTTTTTATTAATCAACTTATACTTCATCTTCTCCTATTAATTCTTCATTTTTATTTTTTCTTGGCCTGAAGCCAAATTTCAAATCTAAAAGTATCCTTATGCTCCTAAAGTGGCAGTGGATATTTGGAAATCCTTTAATTTATAAGGATTTATTTTTGCAAGGATTATGGCAAATATTGAAAAGCCAAAATTCCACATCTTGGAAGTTAGTCAAAAGAATTATCTATCTTGGTGCCTTGACATAAAAATGCACCTCCAAGGGCAAGGTCTCGCTATGATGGAATCTCAAATGAAAAGGATAAAGCAAATGCGCTGATTTTTATTCACCGTTATTTGCATGAGAGCCTGCGGACTCAATATTTATCCGTTCGAGACCCTCATATCTTGTGGATGAGGTTAAGGGATAAGTATGATCATACCAAAACTGTTATCCTCCTTCAAGCACAATATGACTGGCAAAATCTCAAATTACAAGATTTTAAATCAGTGTCTGATTATAATTCCGCTTTATTTGATATGTTTTTCGGCTTGAGTTATGCGGTATCAAACTCGCTGATGCGGAATTGTTAGAGAAAACTTTTTCCACCTTCCATGCTTCAAATATTGTATTGCAATAGCAATACTGGTAGCATCAGTTTGCCACATACTCTGCATTAATTTCTGTACTTCTTACTGCCAAGCAAACCAAGGAATTACTGCTAAAAAATCATGATCTTAGACTTGCTGGCTCAAAAGCATTGCCTAAAGCACATGCTAACTTTGAAAAAAAATACTGGCCATATTAAGGGCTATAAAAGCAAACAAAAACATAATCCTAGAAGGGATGGCAAGAAATTTAACCGCCCTAAGAAATCAAACTTTGGCCTGAATCATGGCAAAAATAAGAAGCCAAAGAAGGTGATTAATGAAAGTATTTGTCATCGCTATGGCATGACTGTGCACTAATTACGTACCTGTCATACGCCAAAACATTTTATTGATCTATAACAGGCATCTTTAAAGAATACGGGCAAGCGTGGTGAATTTCATGTCATTGAAATCAATCATACTTCCATAACCGCTGTTGAGGCTAACAATATCTTTATTGGTGGGACTCATCTTGCTCCTGAAGTAGCAAATGCATTCTTGGATGTCTCTAATTTTTGTGAGAACCTCTTATTACTTTGATGAGAGATCAGAGTGGTAGATGATAATTTGAACTTCGAATTTTATGTTATTTCGCTTTAAATGTATTACTTTTTATTGTTCTTTAATATGGTTATGAAATGCTTATGAACCTTATATAATATTTATTTTTGAAATTTTATTCGACTATATAACTAATATACAACTTTTATAATACTTGACACATGAAATTGTCAACATAAATGCAAATGGAAAATACGGAGAAAAAGGAATATGTTTTTTTTTTTTTGGTAAAAAGAAAAATGAAGATGTTTGTTTGCTTAATAGTGCAACAACACACATTATATTTTGTAATAAACACTTTTTCTCGAGTACGACATTGTGTAAAGCACAAATCCATACAATATCAGGTCATGTTCCGATTATTAATGGTTTTGGGAATGCCACAATTATTTTGCCAAATGGCACAATCCTACATATTAAGAATACGTTTTTTAGCATTAGATCAAAAAAGAATCTGCTCAGTTTCAAAGATGTACGCCGTAATGGGTACCATATTGAGACTATTTATGAGCGAAATAAGGAATATATTGGCATTTTCTCTTATAAGATGGGCCTGAAGACCATCCATGAGAAGCTAAAAGTTTCTTTTATGGGTTTGTATTGTGTCATGATTAAAGTTGTTGAAACCTATGCCACCACATCCTGGAGATTGGTAAGTCCTGATTAGTTTGGATCGTGGCATGATCACCTTGGTCATTCTGGCACTTCAATGATACGTAAGATAATTCAAAATACAAAAGGACATCATTTAAAGGATATAAACGTATTGTTGTCCAAAGATTATAATTGTGAGGCTTGCTCATAGGGAAAGCTCGTTATCAAACCTTCTATAACAAAGGTTAATCTTGAATATCCTTTATTCTTGCAAAGAATTCATGGTGATATTTGTGGACCAATACAACCACCAAGTGGACCATTTTGATATTTTATGGTATTAGTAGACGCATCTTGTAGATGGTCTCATGTTTACCTATTATCTACGCGCAATGTCGCATTTGCACGTTTACTTGCATAGATTATAAAACTCCGGGCATAATTCCCTGATTATCCAATTAAGAGCATAAAATGGATAATGCTGGTGATATTGCATCAAAGAGTTTTGATACATATTGTGTTTCACTCGGAATCGAGGTTGAGCACCTAGTTGTATATGTTCATACTCAAAATGGATTGGCAGAATCATTGATTAAACGTATCCAAATCATTACCCGCACTCTATTATTGAGAACGAATCTCAACAATACA
This sequence comes from Eucalyptus sideroxylon x Eucalyptus melliodora, assembly GCA_016097485.1. Lineage (NCBI taxonomy): Eukaryota > Viridiplantae > Streptophyta > Magnoliopsida > Myrtales > Myrtaceae > Eucalyptus > Eucalyptus sideroxylon x Eucalyptus melliodora. The sequence continues at coordinate 20,076,806 of CM027830.1, forward strand.
GCATAGGGTCATGCAGTTTTGCATGTGGCAGCTCTAATAAGATTATGCCCCACTGCTAGTCTTTTACAATCTCCCCTTCAAATGGTTACTAGTTATGAACCAGCTATTTCACATCTACGCACCTTTGGTTGTGCAGTACATGTGCTTGTAGCATCGCCAAAAAGGACGAAAATAGCTCCCCAATGTCGTTTGGGCATTTATGTTGGGTTTAATTCTCCGTCTATCATTAGGTTTTTGGAACCAACTATTGGTGATCTTTTTACTGCCATATTTGCAGATTGTCATTTCGATGAGACTAGGTTTCTATCAATTGAGATACCTACAACTTCCATGATTACAAAACAAAAACTAGTTAAGGTTTTCTCATGGAATGAGAAAAATTTATTTCAATTAGACTCAATGACTCCTTAATATGAAAACAAAGTGCAGCGTATAATTCATTTACAAGCTATGGCCAATAGACTTCCTGACGCATTTAATGATGCTACTAAGGTAAGGAAGTCTCACATTCCAACTACAAATGCTCCAGCTAGGATAGCTGTTCTCGAAGGATAGGCTAAAATGGATCAAAATCCCCCGCACTTGAAGCGTGGTAGACCGATAAGATCAAAAGATACTACTTCTTGAAAACGAAGAGGAAAAAATCAGGAATCCGCTTCAGAATAGCCTGACGTTGTGCTTGCTTCCAAAGAGCTTATTACCCCTGAAAAGGCGTAAACCCATGAAAGGAACACTAGCCCCGGGAATATCGAGAATTTCATTACATATTGTAATGAAATTTAGGATTGAAATGAAATCATCATTAATGATGCTTTTGCATTTTCAGTTGCTCATAAAATTTTGGATGATGATTGTGAGCCGCAATCTATTATTGAATGTCGTCAAATATAAGATTAGCCAAAGTGGGAGGAAGCAATTAAAACTAAATTAGCTTCTCTAACTAAACGATAGATTTTTGGACCCGTAACTCGTATCTCCGATAATGTAAAGCCCACTGAAATGGAAATTTATCCGAAAACGAAAAGAAAAAAACGAGGTTGTCAGGTATAAAGCCCGACTCGTTGCCCAAGGATTCTTCCAGAAACTCGGGATTGATTATAATGAGACATATTCACCTGTGATGGATATGATTACATTTCGTTTTCTTATTAACCTAACAATCTTTGAAAGATTGAAAATGCGTCTTATCGACATTGTGACGGCATATTTATATGGCTCATTAGACTCTGATATTTATATGAAAATTCCCGAGGGATTCAAAATGCTTGAAGCATGCACTCCCCACAATTTATTCTCAATAAAATTGCAAAGATCCTTCTATGGATTGAAGCAATCCGGTCGCATGTGGTATCAATGCCTAAGTGAGTACCTAATTAAGGACATGTATAAGAATGATCCTATCTGTCCATGTATGTTTATTAAGAAATTAGAAACTGAATTTGCTATTGTAACAGTTTATATCGACGATATAAATTTAATTGGAACTCTAAAAGAGTTAGCTGAAACTATTGAATATTTGAAAATGGAGTTTGAAGTTAAAGATTTGGGTAAAACCAAACTTTGTCTTGGTCTAGAGCTTGAGCATAAAGCAAATGGAATAACCGTCCATCAATCAGCGTATGTTGAAAGATTACTTAAACGCTTCAACATGGACAAAACTCACCCATTGAGCACCCCCATAGTTGTAAAGTCTCTAGATCTCAAAAGAACCCATTTCGTCCTAGAAAATCAAATGAACAGATACTTGGTCATGAAGTACCATATCTCAATGCAATTAGGGCTTTGATGTACTTGGCACAATGTACAAGACTAGATATCGCTTTTGCGGTAAATTCATTGCCACGTTTTAGTTCTGAGCCAACTCGAATACATTGGAATGGAGTTAAACATATTTTTCGTTATCTCCAAAGAACCATAGATTTTGGATTATATTATTCCAAGAATTTCACTAACTCTGGTTTAGTTAGATATGCTGATGCCGAATATAGATTTGATCCACATAAGGCTCGCTCTCAAATCGGATATTTATTTTATTATAATGGCACCGTTATTTCTTGGCGTTCTATGAAGCAATCGCTAGTAGCTACATCTTCTAAACACTCTGAGATTATTGCTTTATATGAAGTTGAAAGAGAGTGTGTTTGGTTAAGATCCATTATAATGCATATTCATAATTCTTGTTCTTTAATACCGGTTACAAATTCTCCCACTATAATTTATGAAGATAATGTTGCTTGTGTTGCACAAGTTAGGGGAGGATATATCAAAGGTGATAGGACCAAACATATCTCGCCGAAATTTTTCTATACTCATGGATTCCAAGAAAGTTGAAAAATTGATGTTAAACATATTCGATCTATAAATAATCTTATAGATCTTTTTACCAAATCATTGCCAACATCAACTTTTGAGAAATTAGTATATGGCATTGGTATACGGCGAGTTCACAAGATGCAATATTGATTAGTCCCAGCAGTGGCTACGTGGCTCAATTAAGGGGGAGATATTATGAACTATACATTGCAACATTGATATATGGCGAGTTCACAAGATGCAAGATTAATTAGCCCCAGCAATGGCTATATATGCATTGCACCTTTTTTTTTTGTCCGATTTTTTCCCACAGGATTTTGCCAGCTTAAATTTTTTAACGAGGCAATTAATGCATCAATAAAAGAGAGAGATCATAAAGTTTGTGCTCTGCACTCTTTTTCCCTTTTGTTCAGTTTTTGTCCCACTGGATTTTTCCGGCCTAATGTTTTTAATGAGGCGGTATTATTCGATACACATTCATAATAAATACAATGAATATTCAAGGGGAAGTGTTATGAAATACATGAATGAATATTCATTATATTCATCTTATCTAATGTACTTATTATGGTACATTTGTATCATACATTCTAAGTACATTTGCCTATACAATGAACGTTCATCTCCCTATCCAATATATGTATCATTTGATACATTGATATTAATGATAAGTACATTCTTGTTCTCCTATAGATAGGAGTTTAGTTTTGATGTACAATAGAATCACAACAGAAATACAACTGTGAGATACTAGAAATAATACTCTCCTCTTGCTTTCTCTACTATTTCTGGTGTTCACTTGCTTTCTCTTCTCAATCTTTTCTCTATTATATATTCGCAACGCAATATTTTACAACAGTTACGTCCATTATAGTGCACAAAAACTGAAAACAAGACTCCTCGAGTTCCTAATAACTAGTGCGCACAAAAATTATTGAAAACAAGATGCCCCCGTGCTCTGATTGTAAACTCATGCACACGTAGACTCAAATTGTTTTTGTCTCAATGTGCTTCCACCAAATTTCCTCCTCTAAATACTTTCCATCAAAGAACCCATATTAGAGTAATTATAGCTTCTTCTTTTTTTTTTAAATGTCTATCTACTTTCCCTGTGAGAATCTATGTGGGCTTTTAAATTCCATGACAGGCCGTGAGTTCTGACTATCAATGACAAAATATAAACCAGCAAAAAAAAAAAAACAAAAATAGAGTATTAAGAAATTGCAAAACAAGGACCACCATCACAGCATGTAGGATCCCAACAGCAGTAATATCTAATTAAAATTCCATAGTGGACACAACTTATATGCATTTTGTCAGACAAAAGAGACATTAACTCATAAATCCAACAAAACAAGCAAAAAGAACACCATAAAAGAAAAGAATTCGTCCTACCATCACCATTCTCGCTGCCATCTGTGTGATATTCCACCATATGCGCATGCCTTGTCGACGTGTTGCTTCAACAAGTTATAACCACTTTGAATGAACGAAGGATCGATTGCACCAATTTGAACGAAACTAACCTCGGTTGAACGGGAGTGTAAATTATCATATGGCTTTTAGGGGTTCTCGCGTGGTTGACCCGTGGTCAATAATTCTCAATCCACATTTGTGCCTCTTCAAATCATGGACGACATTCGGTTGTCATGTAATCACAGGAGTTCAATTACGTACCATAAATATAATATCAATAGAAAATTGGTTCATTGTTGTTCGACACGAATATTGTAATCGTGCAGAATCACCTGCAAACCAACTACGTACTTCCGTTAAATCGATTTATATCCGTTAGCTAATTAATTTAAAACATTGTAGTATTGACCCTTGTCAATCTTAATGGTCAAACAATTTATCCCTAATTGAATTTCCTAGTCTTTCACATTTTAACCCTATATGGCATCACCCAATAGATTAGTTAACTCGTGAGTAATCAATTCAGAGTAAAATGATCATAAGTGCGTCGATGAAATAACCATTTCATATATTTCAAAATAGAGCCAAATTTCGGGATATCACAATGAACGATACAGATGCTCATGCTTTGTTGAATAACCGAGGACAACTCAATACAGAGCAAAATGTTTGCAGAACCATGAGCAAAATGAGCACGACGGTGGCAACCACAGTGAGAAACTTCCAAGAAGAGTAGACGTACTTCCTCATGAGATTATAAGCCTTGACCTTTCGAGTGCTGTTGTAGTACTCGTTGACGTCTCGAATCGTCTCGTCCAGCTCCGACGCAGTGCTTTTGGAACCTATGGAGTTGAACACTCCATTGAAGAGCTCCACGACCTTGTTGTCGCTATTCAGGCGGTTCAAGACAATGGACGCTTCCCTCAGCAACTTCAAATCCTCGGAGGTGTCGATAATGCCGTACATTACCTCAGTGTATCATGCCTTAGTGACTTTTGATGCTTGTGTTGATAAAAAAAAAAGGTACTTTTATTCACTTTTCTAATGTTCGGATACAACAAAAGAAGGAGGAAAGAGGCCATATCATCTAACGCATGGCATGGGGAATGAGAACTAACTTCTAAGCTCATTCTTCTTCGTCTGTGCTGCATCCGGGCCTGTTGTTCCGAAGATGAGATTGTAAAGGAGATCGAGCAAATGCTTACGCTGAATGGCTTCAGACGGCAAGCACATTTCCAGCCGGAGAGGTGATATCCCTTCGCAGAACCTCGTCAACATCTCCCCAAGTTTCCTATCTATGGACTCATCTTCTTCATTTTCTCTCACTTCGTTCATCGAATTCTCGGTCTGCAACATTATTTTCCTCAGCACAAAGGTCGGAATTTGATTCTCCACCATCATCACGTCTTTGACGGTGGAGTCTGGGTCATCATCCCAAATTGAGTCTTCCTTGATTCCGATAGTGGGTGACTTGTATCTGTACAGTAGGTCGAGCAAGAACAAGCTGTCGATGGTCATGATCTATTTCAGAGTGTCCGTGCCGACTTCCGGGTGCAGCTGGTAGCTTGCGCGAATCTTCGCCTCCTCCGCTTGGAGCAAACCAGCCGTCCGATCGAATGCCGGGAGCTTCAGCGCTGCCTGTGCCCACCGGGCTCTTTGGGTGCTCTGTCTGGTAGAGCTGTGACCAGAGGTGGTGGTATGGTCCCAGCGCAACATGGTGCGGGACGTAGGCCTCCGGCTTTGCGGAGCTGATAAAGTTAGGCACGCAGTGGACGGAAACCGGGGTCTCAATATCGATCCTGTGATTTAGGGCGTCTTGGATGTGCTTCACCCATTGCTCCTCACTAAGGCTTGGGTTGATGATGGAGGTCGACGATGAGGACATGCTTGTTCGATGAGGTTTAGAGAGCTAACTTATATCTCTTTTAGTCGCATACAAACACATATATCTTTCGCCTCGTTGCAAATATGAAAGTAAACAAGGCTGAGCTTCATGGTGATTGCGAAGATGACTTTAAATATTATTAGCGTTGAAGTAGGGCAAGTGGTAGATATTTTTTTTTTTTTGGGCTGTTCTCCTGGGAATGAGAGCAACTGTCTTGAAGAATCAAGGGGTCGACTGATGGTCAAGAGCTTGGTCCTATGTGGTAAGATTCCTTGTGCAAATCACAGCGATCTCCAATTCAGATCATCCGTACAATTTCCATCAATTAACGTGACATCCTCTTTTTGTCTTCTTCTTCCCTCTCTCCTCTTTCTCCCTCACGTTTCCTTCCCCCCTCTTCTGCCAATTCCCAAAGTACAAAAATGACAGTATCCAATCCATCATCTTTAAGCACCCTTCATCAGGCTTATATCAGACCAAATTTAAATCCATTAGGTCCATGGATGTTTGAATACTGCAAACAACGGCGTCAACATGCTCCAATAATAACTCAATTATATGGTAGAAGCGCAAGTCAAAAAGGCCTTGGAACGGACAAAGCCTGAGAGAACTCGAATATTTGAATATCATAAACGACACAGTATTAGAACAAGCACAATGATAACATTTGATCAACACAGGCCTTTGGCATTAATGTAAGCAAGAAATGAGCATCTGTTGTAGAGATAGCAAACCCCGCAACTGTAATAGGATTACCAAAAGAAACACACAAAAATTAGCAAAAAAAAAAACAAAAAAAGCACTAGCCATTGCACCTCTGCCTTCTCTGAATTTCCGAGATGAAGATGACAAATTCCTTCTTTCACAACCAAATTTGCAGGGAGTGGCTTTTTCTGGCTGTGAGAATGAAAAGGCTGAATAGCTTTATCATATGCATTATAATCCATGTATATCTTGGCTAGCAGATCAACCACGCTCAAATCAGCTTCAGATGGATAAATGTCTACATATTCAACCAAAATGCTGATAGCATGCTCAAGCTGGCCACATCTAAGGTACAACTGAAAAAGTAAAGTAAGAAACTGTTACATTTCTAGAAAAACATATGTCTACATACGAACAAATGTTCCCCAAAAGCACAACCTCACAGAATATTAGCGAGACACCCTGTCCATAACAGATTTTATAGAAGGCATAAAATAAACAAAAGTTGATAAATAATTATTCATCATAATTGTAATCATACAGGGAGTGACACTATCTGACGCTTACTTCATCTTGTAATCTATGGCCATTGTCCCACCATAAATTTGCTCAAAAATCAACAATTTGGTCAAGACTTATTTGGTGACCAAATTAAAGCTTAAACAAAAGTGTTCATAAACACTGTCTAGATATTTGTCTAAAGAAAATAGAATGCTTTCTAGGAAGAAGAATCAACGTCAGCAGTGACTCTCAATGGATCGAAACAAGATGGTCATTGACCAAGAAACTATCATCCCATGGGAAACACTAGCAAGTGACTATATCTACTGCAAATGCTTCTCCAAGCTTCAAGAAACAACCAGATAGTGTGAGAAAAACCTACTAGGAGACCTCTTCAGTTATAACATCTGGTATTAAATTCATGAGTAAAGGAAATCAGCACAATGTGAAGCAAAATGTACAGAAAACTAGATCCCCACTCTAATCGAACCATACATATATCCCAGAAACAGTTTCCTTATATGATGGTTGTACCAAAAACTTTTCGAGTTTAGTCTTCACCACGAACTAACCTCCTCAATGAAATGATGGAAAGTTTAGATCCTGGACCAACTATTGCAAACATCAGACTTGCATATCGTGCAACTCATGGGCAACTCACGCAATTCTGCATGATATTTTGAAAAGAACCTTACACATACAACCTATCCTCACCCTCGAGTACAAAGTAGCAATTGCCCTTGAATTAACAAGATATAAGTTTTCTACTCCAACCTGCACAAGATGCATGCCCTAGATGCACACCAATGCACAAACTAACCATCCATCACCATGTAAATACAGCCCAGGAAGCCTGACTTTCATAAAGTACATAAACCATCAAATTAGCACCGGAAAGTAAAAACAACCATACAAATTAACCAAACAAAATCCAAGCCCAAAAGATAGATACTAAAATACCTATTATTTTAACAACCAACAAGGGTTCATTACAATTAACGAGTCTATTTCCAAGCACATGAATCAAGAATTTATCTTATGAGAAAATGTCTCATCCGAGACAAGTTAGAAACCTTTGCCCCAGTCTGGAGAGCTTCAACATCCTCAGGACATATCTTTTGTATCTGTTCAAACAACTCCGCAGCCTTTTGATAATCTCCAAGGTTTGAATGCAGTGATGCTTGGTGAAACAGTAGAGAAACATCTTTTGGGTCTGCTGTGATGGCTTTAGAGAGGCAATACCTTGCCTGACCATTGTTTCCTTGTTCTCTGTGTACAGAAGAGCAGGAAATCAATAACACTACAATTAAAGCAAAAAATTACCACAGAGACCCTAAAGGCACACAGATTTATAGATAACAGAGGTCGATTGTTCTCAAAGTCACTAGGTACATGAGGCGTTAAATCAAATCACCTCATAAGCACTTTCAGACATACATCAAAATTTGATGCCAAGAAAAAATTGTATTCAGCCTTTCTGAATGACAATATTTTCACCCAATTGACTTCTCACTGTTAAATTATGACTCGAGTTTAAGCGTTTGGAAAAATGCGATTCGCTGGACTCCTTAAAGCTGCACAAAGGAGGAAATAATTAAAAGGAGGAATTTTTCCCTTTAGAGTGAAGCCGCTGAAGTTTCTCTTTTCCTTCGAGGGACGTCGCTGCAGCTCTACGCAGAAGAAGTGAAGGAAGAAGCCCTGCACGTGAAGATTTGTTAAAGTGGTGGGCCCAAGGTCAAAAGTTTGACTTTGGGCACACACGCACACTCAATATTGGTGAGCTAAATAGAAAGGGGAAGCTCTTTGCATGTACGCGTGAATCCAACGTTGGTGGGCTAAGGTCAACTATTTGACCATGGGCACACGATTTCCTTTTTTGGCGTGCGCGTGAAGTCGGTTTAAAAGAAAAGAGAACCTACGTATGTGTTGAGAGCGAAGCCACATATTGAAGCGCCGTTTACTTTGAATGTCGTGAGTGTTCTATACGTTCGTAGGCGCTGGGTTTTTGATAGTAGGTCTTCGTGTTTCTTGTGCAACAAAACTTATTCATGATTTACATCCAAGAAAGATTAGTGTATTGGGTGTAATTGGGGTTTGGGAAACACCGAGAGTGTTTGAGTGACTTGAGGGTGTAATCTCATTGTATCACTTGATCTATAATGAAATTCGCTGCTGCTCTCCCCGTGGACATAAGTCTTTACAACTGAACCACGTAAATCTAGTGTCCAATTTATTTTCTTTTCTGTCTATATTATTGTTCGATCGCTCGCTTAACCACAATACTCACCAATGGCTGCACTAGTCAAGCCAACACCATTGTCTTCACTTTAACCACCCCTTCCACCGCATTACTTACCTCTAAGGTAAACCATTCCCCTACCAATCTTTTGAATCCCCGAGCTTGGAAAGATTGCCACTCCAATAATTAATTGCGTTTTTGCTGGCCTTTAATTTATTGCATTGTTTTTAGTTTTAACACTAGATAGGCAACCTCTTGTTTTTTGTTTTTGGGCTTTCGACACCCAAAATCTTCAAAAGCTTATAAATACCAGCATGCAAAGTTACCCCAAATTTTAATGATATTTTACAAATCAATATATTATCTTTGTTTTGAAAGGAAACTCAAATGTTGCCCATAACGCCTAGTTAGTCTAAAAATAGTTAAGTCTAAGTATCCATCCCAGCATCAGCAAAGAACTTCAACAGATGTACTCATATACATAAGTATACTAACCAGGTACAAGCCCTACTATGCAATGAATTGATGAAAATAGGGACGACCAAAAGCTTACAAGGACCGGGTGAAGAGACGCTTCCACATTGAAGAATCTTTCGGCTTAAGATGTGCAGCAATCATGTAAAAGTCCACTGCTTTTTTGTCATTGCCAAGATCATCATAAATCCTTCCTAATGTATCATATGGATCAGGCAAATTTGGTGCTAGCCTGACCACTTGACTCGATATTGATATGCCCTGAAATTTTGAAAAAGAAAACAAGCCAAATAAGTATGTTGATTAAATCAATCTGCTGAACCATAAGGCTGCAACCATCTTACAAAAGATAGAACATGTCCTCACCCACATAATGTATGCAAAAGATGAAAAATAGAATGTAGAAAAGGTCCAGCAGTAAACAACTTTAGCTTACATAAAATTCGAGCAGTAATCTCAAAAATGGTTACCTGATGACATACTCTATGTTAAAGGACCAAAAGACTAATTGACTCAACTTTACAGAGAACCAAAGGAGACATGACATAATTTTCCCCACAAACTTTTAAGAAAGATCAAAGGAATTAATTATAATAAAGCTGGAGAGAGTTCAATGTACTTTTGTAATTTGAGACTTGCAGAAGTCAAATAAGCTTGAAAAGAAGATTAGTAATATTATTGTAAAACCTGGCAGCTAAAGAGACTTATGAACAAATTCAACACGCGTGCAGACATGAACAATTGGATATATTTCCTTAACAGATTATTGCATAAAATCCTACAAAATGTCCATCAAAAGATAGTTGCTCCGATCAATAGTAAAATGCCATGACCTTCATGGGATTTTATGAACAGATAATAAAAGGATCCTCTCTAGAACTTACCTCATCATAATTACCACGGGCATAGTGAAGAGTTGCATCACCGAGCATTCGCGTGATTTCCGAACTAAGCTTATTTCTTGACCCTTTTCTCCTACCCCTCTTCTTAGTCTGCATGACGATAAAAACAAATTACATACACCAATCTCTTTATTATCCACAGTAGTATTGCCTGGATGGCCCTCAACTCTGGGTAGTTGAACATTCTTAATAGAGCTTCAGCAAGATACATCATTTGGTTGCAGCCATATGAGAAGTAGCCACTAGAGGCAAATGCAACCATTCCAGCATAAGAATATCAATATTGACTACAATAATGATAATACCATCTATCATGTCCCTCAAAAAACAAGATACAATATGCAATTCCTCAAAGATACATTCCATTATGGACTAAGTCAAAACACACAATCCCTATTTCGCCAAAAAAACAACAATAAACTCAATAATCAGAAACACCACAATTGCATCGGTGTTAGACTACACATATAGGACCTCCCCAAAGATTAAGCACCAACTGGATGCTAGCATAATATCTCCCCACTCTCAAAATTCACTGAAAATTCTTCTACCTATTATTGATCCCATTTCATCTAAATGTAAATAAGCTCCAGTGTGCATTTGCTTTTACATGAATTAGATTTAAATTTTCACTAATTGAATGTCAATTCCAGTGATAAACCCAACCTTTTTTGATTTTCTACGCGAACCATAGTTCATTGCTTCCATAATCTCCTCAAAGGTCGCTCCAGGATTGTCCTCCACCCGAGCCTTCTTCGCACATCTTTCCAAAACACTGCACAAGAAGGAAGACAGTCAGTAACATAAGCACAAATCATGGCAAAACTCAGTAACATCCAGCCCAAACAAAATGAAAATCTCCATACATTTTGAGAGCTATCCAGGCCTTTCCATTTCTTCTCGGCCAATGCTTCATACTCAAGGCGCTCAAATTGCTGGTAAGGTTGGAGTCCAGAATCGTCGTCTTTCGTGAAATCTAGTGGGTCCATTCCACTTCCGAATTGGAAAACATACTCGCCATCGCCATCGCCATCGCCATCATAATCGTCATCATCTTCTTCTTCTTCTCCCCCCTCCTCCTCCTCTTCCTGCAACCCCTCCCCTTCTTCATGCTTTTCTTCTTCAGTCAGTACGGGTTCTCCTACTGTGGCCTGACCATCTTCGACCTCCACACCGACCGCACCCTCATCTTCCATAGAAGTCACCAAAATCCCCTCACTATCCATCTTGACTGTATAAAACAATCCAAAGAGAAACATAATCACATCAACAGAATCCCCAAAAAACAAGGCCTAATATCGACACATACAACAACCAAAAAAGAGAAAAAGAAAAAACTAATCTTTACTGTGAATTTCAATTTCAGCACCACTTTTGAAAGTTACCCACTAAATTCCTTAACTAAAATACTCGTTTACATTCAAGCCCAGTGCCACCGACTGTTTACAATGAAGATCAGTCTGCTTATGCAAGTGGCCAGCATACACCACCAAACATACAATAATCATTGTCGGACGATTACAGGGGCGGGAGAGGGACTCACACTGAAGGTGCCCGGAGCTTAGAGGGACGGGGCCGCCGCAGTTCGACCCCCGCGCCGGCTACGACCGCCGGTTTTGCGCGGAAGTCGATAGATTTTCGGAGGAAAAAGCCGAAAAAAGATCGGACCCAGTAGCGAGCTCGGTTTGGGATGATTTGGCGACTGATTCTGATGAGCCTCTCGGGGCCGGCCGGAGCGCAGCCGGGTCGTCCGTCGTCGTCGCCGCCGCTCGCCGGCGGGGTTTTAGGCGGAGCTGCTGGCGGTGGGGTGGCGGAAACAGGAAAGCGGAAAATCGAAGGAGAGAGAAGGAGGGAAAGTGAAAAGGGGAGAAACCAGAAATTGGCAACCTCTGTTTGTATTTTTTTTAATCTTTTTTTTTTGTATAAAAAATAACTTTCGCTTTTTATTTTATTTTCTAAATTTTACGCCGCATGTAATTTGGGTTTAAGGTAACATTTCATTAACATGTAAATTTATATATGATTGTTTGGTGACGTTTTAGTTAATCGCATAATTTCTACACGCTCTTTTTTTCTTATCAATTTATCAACATAGATATACAAATTTATCATGTTCCACGCCTCTAATAAATCCTCTTATTCAATTTTTTTTTTTTATAATTTGTTTTATCCGTCATTTGTTTTTAGAAGAGATAAAGGAAAGCATAACTCTCAGTGCCCAATCTTTATGAACAATCATTTGTCATGGTTTTTTTTATATTGACTACTTTAATAATTTTGACAACTTAGTTTACCAAAGAATTTTAACATGACATTGTTGTAAATAATCATGATGCAGTTTTGGCCAATCACGTAAATGGATGACTAGTTGTGGCATAAGTGATCTATTTCTTGGTACTAACAATTTTCAGATTGTGATGATGCACAATTTATGTTTCAAATGACATTGTTGAATGATTGATTTTCCTTAATTGAGACATTTTTACAAAACTCCTAGCTTTAATATTTAATCTCAAGATAGAGGAAAATAAGACAAGAAGCAAAAGAGAAGCTAAGGATGAGAGGTGAAGACAATTTTCCTCACTTCCTTTTTTGGCTTTCTTTTTAAGGAAAGCAACTTGATCTTTGCAATTTTAAATGAAATTATTCGGAATGCAAGGGTGTGTGTGTTCGCTCCATGATTTTGGTTGAGTCTTAACGAAGCAAAGAAAAAGGTGGCAAAAGAAGAATATTTGCTTTGTAATTTTTGCTTTTGGTTGACAACATTATTTATCAAATTTTTAATTTCACTACTGCTGTGACTTTACGACCAACTAATTTTTTAAAAGATTATTTCAGTGCCAATTTTCTTTTAAATGATATTTCAATTCTAGACTTATTATACGAATTTCAATTTAATCCTAAATCCTTACATTGAACCTTTAAGTAAAAATGCAATCAAGTCATCTCACTCAAGTCTCACTTGAAATTGCTAACGTGGCTATATAATCATCCCGAACCATCTTGCATGTCATAGAGAGTAATTTAATGTAAATGGTTTTAGATAAAAACTGCATTGTTTTGCTTAATTTCACGAATATTTTGTTTCATGTGATACAATATCTGGTTTTGCCCCATATTTATTACGAATTTGTATTTCCTAGTTTGTTAATTCACGTGTCACTCTTAGTTCAGTCTACATGTGAGAGTGGATATTGAGATATACTATGTCACTTGTCTATGGGGTTTTAATAGGACTTATATCTAAGTAGTCTATCTTTCCAAAAACTCAAAATAATATAACGGTATTTATGGCAAAGAAGAAAATGAGTTTATTAAAAGCAGCACCTTTCCAAAATCTCCCCATTAAAAAAAAAAAAAAACTTGAAGGATGTTGATATGTTGATGAATATTACCCAAAAAAAAAAAATGTGTTTATTTTTCCCTCCTAATCCGATTTGTCGAAAAATTATAAGGTTGGGGAAAATCATCGATAAAGTCTTCAACCCATTAAAATATCAATTCAATCATATATCTTTCAATTATATTAATTGAGTTTTCAACCTTTTCAAGTTTTTGCCACATGAATTCATTTGGCCAATTTTGGCCAGGAATCATTAATATAAACATTGGCCTTTTCTTTTCTTCTCCTTTTCTTTTTTATATTCTTTTTTTATCGTGGCAGCAAGGGTGGCCAAGCACAATAAAATAAAAAGTAAAGAAGAAAAAGAGAAGCAAATGAAAAATATAATTTTTTAAATATATATATATATATATATATTATTAAGAATTCTCCACAACCCTTGCTAGCCACTAAAAAAAAAAGAAAAGAAGGAAAAGATAAGAAAAGAAAAAAATGAAAAAGAAAAGGTTGGCATCCATATCATCAATTTCTGCCCAAAAGTGATTGGATAAATTCAATAGATAAAATGTGAAAAAATTAATGATTCAATTGGTATAGTTAAAAGGGTTAGATTAAATTGGTAAAAGTGTAAGAAGTTATAACTTTTTTGATAATTTTCCCTAAGGACAAGCATCATCCATTATGCTTATTTGATGAAAATTACCACGTAGAAATTACTTACTACTAATATCTCTTTTTGGCAATAGGCAAAAAATTCAATACCCGTACACAACAATAGGAAGATATTAAATTTGTTAATTTCCTTTGATGTTGTAAATTTTCTCTCCAGGAATTGAGACTTATTGATGGCCTGCTATATCAACATTTTAATGCACAAATGGTGGTAACCCCACATTTTGCCAGTGGCAACAATGTTCATAGATTGGAATTAATCACGCACTATGAATGAAGATGATACGAGGAAGATTTAAATTCAAGTTCAATAACTAAGGTAGATTAGTAACAATTATCTGATTATTTCATTTACGACCATAGCTATTTGCTTTATCTAACTCATGAAATCTTTTATCTATATCCATATTCATCTCTATTTACAAAAAGTATAATGTCTATTGTCGTCGATTTTGTAGATCTTTGTGAAAATCTAGTACATATATGGCCTATAATGCATGTACATATTTTAAATGAACTTGACCTTATCTCCTCCACTACGTGAACATGAGGATTGAGTTGATGACACGGCTACAATGTGATGCAAAGTTAACGTTTTTAAGCCAAAAGCACTATTGACCACACTTTTTGCTTTCTAAAATTAATTTTGCTATAAGCAATATCATTCATTGAGTAACCTTCCACTTTCTTTTTCTTTTCTTTTTTCCCGCATATATAACAACCTTCTGTCTCATTTTTCTTAATTGCCAATATGATTTAGAATGATTTAGGAATGCTATCATCATTATGTACACTTTCAATCTATATTTTCAGGTATATGATGGTTCTCATCTTAATCCTAAATGATCTTTTACTAAATGAATTACAAATAAAATTTACCGTACCATTTAGAATTAAGTTGCATGCACACATGAGAACTAGTCTAAATACATAATAAATGCTTCTATCCTTTTTTAAATTAATGTTTGGTTTTAGTTGTTAAAAAAAAGTGAAGTAGTCAATGATTGTTTTCTTTTTAGATTAGAATTTGGATATCTATATGTGATGCCCGGAATATTACGACTAACATGGTTTTCCAATTCTTTCCAATTTTTAAGCATGCGGAAGTGTATTTAGACCAATAATAACCTAAGACATATGAAATTCAGAGATGCATGCAGGAAGATAAAACTAGGCAACTTCATTTCCTTTTTATTTATATACTTTTGGCGACCTAAGTCGGGTACAATAGGGATCGACCAAAAATGCTCATACTTCGGATTGTGCCAAATTTCACTAACTGTATCACTCCAACAACAATACCGTCTATCTACAAGGTTGCCTACATGTCCCAAACCCCACTGCCTGGTCTTTCCAGAAATGTTATCCTCATCCTCCAACCCTCGTCCAACTCAACCCAACTATCTCTATCGCCATCATTGTCCAGGAGTGGGAGTGGTCCCACCATATGCCCACTGATCCAGGCGTAGAGGACAACAAACCCGATCAACACCGGGCCCAATGAGAGGCCAACGTTGACTGTTAGTATTGTGATGACCCAAATAAAAGTGGTATCATGAAAGTCGAGGTTGTGCAGCTCAATCTACTGCCACACGAAATCTATCAAGGCATCATAGAGGGTAATGGGGGGCACAAATAGTAGAGGCATGTCTACTGATTTGAAAAATAATTATCCACCAAAAGTGAGTATAAAACTTAGCAAGCAAACTACCAACCAATCTATACCACATATGTCAATAACGGCACATGCGGGGGAAGTTTAGACATACAATATAGAAGATTGTTTTAAGATCAACTTGCATGAGAACCTTTATCAAAATCAGGATAGCAAGTGAAAAACATTTTCTTTGAAACCAGTAAAGTTCAAATGAAATCTAAAAATGCTAATAATCACCTGCTGACACCTAAATTTTGGCAATCCGATTAGTTATTTATTGCATAGAAAATTAGGGATTAATCTTTAACCCCTAATAAAAAAATATCAAAATTGCATTATGCATTTGCATAAGACCATTCGAGATATTCAATGGGCAACAAGGAAAAGAAAGCAATCGGTGTGGACTCCCGATATATTATACATGCCCAACTATTTGGGGAAGAAAATAAGAGAGAGGCAACTGATGGTGATGATATCTTGATTATTTCTGAGGCAATTTTTTGTATTTTCCATGATATTTAAAATTAGAAAAATGCAAGGATTATCTAGCTAGATTAATGTTCTATTCAATTTGTATTAGGAATTAGGTAATCTTACTATAACCCTAAAATGCAATCTATCTAACAAAAACATTTAAACTTATAAGAAATTAGAAAATATTATCTAGAATTAAACTACGTGCAATTTTATCTTAATATGTAATGATGTGTAAAGAATGCCCTGATTCTATTTTTTTTTTCTTTTTTTCTTTTAAAATTCGAAATTAAAATTGCAAATAATTAAATATGTAATTTAAATTAGTGCAAGGAAAATCTAACGTCCTAAATTTATGTTTTTGGTATTTTTTATCTCAAAAATTCAAAATAAATAAAATGCTTAGTCTAAATATGCAAATTACCCTAAATATGCAAATTACCCTAAAGCATGCAATATTCTAATATGAACCTAATCCATCTCAGATTATTTGGATTATTTTTACAAAAACAAAGTCAACTTAAACCACACAATAGCAAATCAGAGCAAGATAAAATTGATATCTATTGACACCTAAATTTTTATGACTCATTTAGTCATTTATCGCATTAAAAATTATGGGCTAATTTTATCCCTGAAAAAAAATTATTAATAATTGCATAACATATAGTTTTAAGTGAATTTATTTTTAATTTGTATTTATATTGGGCCGGTGATAGGTGGGTTTGAATTATTAGTTTTGAACTTTAAATTGATGGGCTGGACTAAGCCCACGAAAGGAGCAAATTAGCTCAAGTCCTTTTTTTTTTTAATTACCTTGTGAAAAATTGAGAAAATCGCATTGCAATCCTATTTTTAGCAATTGATAAACTTTATCTTTAGCAATAGATAAGATCGGAAGAGAATATTAAAAGATGAGGAAGAAAAATTTTCGTGATCGGGGAGGTTGGAGGCAATTTTCGTGGGATGAAATATTCAAACGGTTTTGCATATAAAAGGGGTGTTCGGAGGTCGATGAAAGGAGGGGCTTCTCTCGAGTTTTAGGTTAAAAAAAATTCACAAAAGGAGAAGAGAGTTTTCGGGCTCAGGGAAAAAAAAAAGTCAAAAAGTTTTCTTCCTTTTTGCTGACAAGCAGAAGACGTGAGTGCAGAAAAGTGAAAAAAAAAAAAAAAAGGGAAAAAAAGGGAGAGGTCTTCTTCTTCGTAGGTTCCCCGGCGACCCCGCTTGCCGAGTCGACGCCCACCGTAGCTGCCCAACGCCTCCGCCGCTGCTCCAGCGTCACTCAACACCGGCGGACCTCCATCGCAGCAGCCCCGCTCCGCGGACGCTGCACCAGCCGAGAACCCACGCCGGCCACCGCGCCGGAACCCGCGAGTCCCCGGTCCTCACGCTTCGGTCAGCCTCGCGACACCGGGCCTGCCACCATCGCGCGCTGCCCTTCCCCGACGCCTCGGATCCCGATCGCCACCCGTCGCCCAGCGAACTGGACCCAAGTCGAATCGCTGTCCGACCCGACGCCGCCGCGACGAACCTCTGTTTCGCGAGTCCGCCCCGACCCGACGCCGCGAAGCCGCACCCCTGCCTTGTCCGCGTGCTCGTCTTTGCTCCGAGCCACCGGAGACGCTGCGCGTTCTTTGTTCCTCCGACGATTGCTGCTGCCGTGCCCGATCTCGCGCCTCCGCCGTCCGACGCCCCTCCTCCGAACGACACCGGCCGCTCGAGATCTCGACCCGCGACGCCACCGCTCACCGCCGATCCGCTCGCTTGGTCCTCCTCGCCGGAGCTCCGACGACCGGCGACCGACGGTGAACCCCGAACCGGCGGCCAAAAAAAAAAAAAAGAAAAAAGGGAAAGTAAATTAGGTAGTTTTTTTTCTTTTTCAATTTACTTTATTTTGTTTGTATTTTTAAGTTTATTTATTTAAATTGCAATATTGGATCTTAATATTTATAAGATCTTGTAGGCATTATCCGCAGGGGTTTTCCCCAAAATTATTGTAATTACTAATTTGATCCGTAAGATGTCGGATAATTATTTTAGGGCTGTTGATAGTATTTTAATTGTTGAATCAATATATATAAGTATCGGATTTAATATTTAATAATCACTTATCTTTAAGAAAAAACTAAAAACAATTGAAAAAAAAAAAAAAAAAGTCAAAATCTTGCATAAGCATATAGGTTTAGTAAATCAAATATGCAAGATTAGGAAATTAGATTTTTTTAGGATTACACTTTTAGAATTGCATCTGTAGATAATTTTTTGTTTTTAAATAGTTTAGGGTTAGATCTAAATAATTTTCTATATAAATAGGGTTTTAGGTAATGTTTGCACATTTTAATTATCTCATTTTTCTAGAAATAGTTTTTTAAGATAGGATAGGGTTTAAGTGAAATTAATCCCTAAAATAAATTAGAAAATTATTTTTTGTTAGATAGTTTAACTAGGGTTTTTATTAATTCCTAATTTTATTAAGAAAAATACAAAAATATTAAGTGCATGTTAATTAATTTGCATAATAGGTTTATTTAATTAGAATTTGTTTATTAGTATAATTAGCATATCTAAAACTTAGGTACTTAGGGCCATGCACATTTAATGTTTAAAGCAACGCATTTTGTTTTTTTTTTTTGGTTTTTTTTAAAGATTCATATAGAATTAAGATAATTTTCCTTTAATAAAACCAAAACTAAAAAATGTTATTTAGGTCATATAGATTTCATAATATTGTGCGCTTTAATTAGTAACTCATAGTTTAATGTTTTCGTAGCCCCATTGTGTAGCTTTATTTAATTGCATCATTGGGTTGCTTTCTTTTTAATAAGAATTATTAAGTCATTTTGAAAAAAAGAGTAAAAATACAAAGGTCTCTTGCTTAGTTGGTTAATGGGTTAGTTCATAATTAACCCATTTTATGTCATCATTATTTAGGGTAGGTTGCATATATTAAAAATGGATCATCATTAAAAAAAATCATAAAATGAATATGCATATA
This sequence comes from Eucalyptus sideroxylon x Eucalyptus melliodora, assembly GCA_016097485.1. Classification (NCBI taxonomy): domain Eukaryota; kingdom Viridiplantae; phylum Streptophyta; class Magnoliopsida; order Myrtales; family Myrtaceae; genus Eucalyptus; species Eucalyptus sideroxylon x Eucalyptus melliodora. The sequence continues at coordinate 20,096,382 of CM027830.1, forward strand.
GATGTACCATGTCATATCACGTAGTGTGACATCCCGATTTTTCCTCAAGTTTATTTTCAGTCAATTGAACCGGGCAATTCATCTGTGCATATAGTTCGTTTCTCAGAGTTGGCCACTCACGAGAGAACTAGTCTATCGAGTAAAGTAATTAAGGAATTTTACCGCTTCAGACTTGGGGACTGATCACCCTCGGGTCGGATGCAAGAAAATTTCCCCAAAAGCTACTCAGTGGACTAGGCGCGCTAAAATCGCACTGGAGTGAAATTAACCGTGAAATTGAAATTGAATTCTGAAATTTGAAAGTCAAAGGGTGTTGCAAATCTTATTAGGAAGATTGGATTAATTCATGGACTTTAATTTGGACTCAATTAGAAGAGAATTGATGGAAATTGAAATAATTAAATGTGCAAGAGCTTGGACCCCGACGGAAAACGAATTGGACCTATTGAAAGATGTTGTGAGGATTTGAGTTAGTGGAAAGTGACATCAGCAGGTGATGTCATGGTGGAGGCCAAAATCAAGGAGAGCTCGACAAGTGTCACCAGCCGATTGGCCCACCAAAAGTGGGGGTGTCCCATCCACTTCATCTTCAACCTCCATCACCTAGGGAAAGGAAATTCGAAAATTGAGGAGGGAGAGAGAGAATCCGACGGAAGTTGCAGCTGGTTCGTCCGCCCTTCGCCGCTCGATCGTCGCCACCGCCGCTCGCCTCCGTCGCCGTCTCGCCGCCGTCGCACGCCGCCTCCGTCGCCGCTCGTCCGCGTGCGAAGCCTCGCGTGTGGGGCCCCGGGTGCGAGCAAGTCGCGCCTTCGTCGCCACCGTCCCCTCGCCGAGCTGCTGGTCGCCGTTCGTCGCCGCCTCGCCCGCTGTCGCCGTCGCCGTCGCACGCCGCCACCGTTTCTCCGCCGTTCCGTCGCCGTTCCGCCATCCCCTCAAGCTCGGTTTGTCGTCGGCGTCGTTGTGCTCTTCGCCGGAGACCCATCGGAAAGCGATTCCGGTGAGTTTACCTCACTAATCCGCGATTAGCGAGTTAATGATGCCCTAAGTATGTTTAGCTTAAGTTGATTGAGATTAGGTGGATAGATTGGTTTAATTAGTTGTGGATTATATTAAGAGGATTTATTAAGATAAATGGTGTTTAGTTTAATGGTTAAGTATGTTTATTTTAAATAACCTTGATGTGACTTAAAGGAGTTTATTTATGATTTAAATAAATGCTTCGAAATTGTTGGATTATTTAATAATATAACTTATTTCGAAATTCATTAAAATATTATTTTATAAAAAAAAAAAAAAAAAAACTCGAAAATTTTATTTTGACCCTGGTTGCTCAGAATTTCGTGCCGATCGTTGCTGTGCTAGTAGAATTTGAAATTGATGATTGGTTGTGATGAATTACGTGTGATTTCGATTTATAGGGATTCTTTATGAAATCCTAAGTGTAGAAATTGATGGGAGATTGGCTGTGATTGACCACCTATTAGAGGTCGTGCCCGATGAGGCCGTGAAATACCACCTAGGAAAGGTCGTGCCCGATGAGGCCGTGAAAAACCACCTACAAGAGGTCGTGCCCGATGAGGCCGTGAAATACCACCTATGAGAGGTCGTGCCCGATGAGGCCGTGAAATACCACCTATGAGAGGTCGTGCCCGATGAGGCCGTGAAATACCACCTATGAGAGGTCGTGCCCAGGGAGGCCGTGATAAACCACCTATGAGAGGTCGTGCCCAGTGAGGCCGTGATAAACCACCTATGCGAGGTCGTGCCCAGTGAGGCCGTGATATGCCACCTATTAGAGGTCGCGCCCAATGGGGCCGTGAATTGCCACCTGTTAAAGGTCGCGCCGAGTAGGGCCGTGATTGAGAGCGACGATGATTTGCTAGAATGACATGTAATCGGCCGAGTCGATTGATCGCTGAGACGATCCAAGTGGTTGAATTGTTTTGATGTTGTGATTGTGCCATAATTGGTTGGTTATCATAATTGTACGTGGTTGAATTATATAACTTGTGCTAACCTGCAGATGATGGCTAAGCTGAGGTAAGTCTTCTTGATGTTGTGGCTAGACTACTTCGGGGCGTATTTACTTTCTAATAGGGGTTTAGGAGGGGTGAACTTGCTGAGACAAAGTCTCATCCCAGTTTGGGGAAAAATATAACAGGACCATAGATGGCGAGACCCCCGGAGATGAGTGGCCTACCGACAGAGATCGACCAGTGGACGGAGAGTGCTCTTGACCCCGGGAGTCCTTGGGTCTATCTGTTGATTAGGACCCTCATCTGGGTCCAGGTGAACGTGCATGACAGAGTTCCATACATGTTTAGAGCTTGGTATCGTACCGGAGCAGATGGTGTTAGGATCGGCCCACTAGATAGCATGGATATTCCGCCGACGGTCTTGGATGCCATCCTGGGCAAGGGTGTGGCGGACCTTCCTACCGGTGGAGTGATTAATGCCTCGCCCCCGCAATCTTGGGTGTCAGATCCTGAGGATGTGGGATCGTCCAATGGGGCTGACCTGTAGTCCTAGGGTGGTTGATTTTCTTTTGGCGGACTGATCCTTGCTATGTAGGCTGACCCCTTTTTGATGCACATAAACTCTAACCCATTTTTGGTGCATATAGCCTCCGGATACTGTTGATGTAATTAAGACTTGGATTGTCGTTGATGTATGGAATTATGCTCGTTTGATTTTGGATCAATTCTTCCTGCTGTCCTATCCCGTGAGTTCTGTCAGGGGTTTCTTAAAACGTTCCGCATGCGCTTTAATAAATAAAATATTGGGGTCGGCGACACTACCTGGGAATGTCGCGTTTGCATGACCATGGCGGGTTGTTCCACGTGTCTCGGGGTTCGGGGCGTGACACGTAGCACATACACATTTAGGACTATATAAATTAGATTGCATACATATAGTGATAAGTTCAAATATAAATTGCATCTCACATGTCATTAAAATAAATTCATTCATATTAAGTTAAATTAAGATTGCATTTAATTATATATCAAAAAGTTTTCTTCCTTTTTGCTGACAAGCAGAAGACGTGAGTGCAGAAAAGTGAAAAAAAAAAAAAAAGGGAAAAAGGGAGAGGTCTTCTTCTTCGTAGGTTCCCCGGCGACCCCTGCTGCCGAGTCGACGCCCACCGTAGCTGCCCACGCCTCCGCCGCTGCTCCAGCGTCACTCAACACCGGCGGACCTCCATCGCAGCAGCCCGCTCCCCGCGACGCTGCACCAGCCTGAGAACCCGCGCCGGCCACCACGCCGGAACCCGCGAGTCCCCGGTCCTCGCGCTTCGGTCCAGCCTCGCGACACCGTCTGCCACCATCGCGCGCTGCCCTTCCCCGACGCCTCGGATCCCGATCGCCACCCGTCGCCCAGCACTGGACCCAAGTCGAATCGCTGTCCGACCCGACGCCAACCGCGACGAAGCCTCTGTTTCTGCAGTCCGCCCGACCCGACGCTGCGAAGCCGCACCCCGCCTTGTCCGCGTGCTCGTCTTTGCTCGAGCCACCGAGACGCTCGGCGGTTCTTTGTTCCTCCGACGATTGCTTCTGCCGTGCCCGATCTCGCGCCTCCGCCGTCCGACGCCCCTCCTCCGAACGACACCGGCCGCTCGAGATCCACGACCCGCGCGCCACCGCTCACCGCCGATCCGCTCGGCTGGGTCCTCCTCGCCGGAGCTCCGACGACCGGCGACCGACGGTGAACCATGAATCATGGCCAAAAAAAAAAAAAAGAGAAAAAAAGGAAAAGTAAATTAGGTAGCTTTTTTTTTCTTTTTCAATTTACTTTATTTTGTTTGTATTTTTAAGTTTATTTATTTAAATTGAAATATTGGATCTTAATATTTATAAGATCTTGTAGGCATTATCCACAAGGGTTTTCCCCAAAATTATTGTAATTACTAATTTGATCCGTAAGATGTCGGATCATTTTTTTAATTATATTAATTTTTGGGGTTGTTAATAGTATTTTAATTGTTGAATCAATATAATTATTAATTTGATCCGTAAGATTTCAAACTAGACTTTTAATTATTTTGAACCTTTTTGTCATGATAATTAGGGTTATAATAATTATTAATTTAACCTATAAGACAACATGTTATTTTTTTGATTACTTTAATCATTTATTTGTTGATTATATTGATTGTTTAGATTTAATATTTAATAATCACTTATCTTTAAGAAAAAACTAAAAACAATCGAAAAAAATAAAAAAGTCAAAATCCTACATAAGCATATAGGTTTAGTAAATCAAATATGTAAGATTAGGAAATTAGATTTTTTTATTACATTTTTAGAATTGCATTCGTAGATAATTTTTTGTTTTTAAATAGTTTAGGGTTAGATCTAAATAATTTTCTATATAAATAGGGTTTTAGGTAATGTTTGCACATTTTAATTATCTCAATTTTCTAGAAATAGTTTTTTAAGATAGGATAGGGTTTAAGTGAAATTAATCCCTAAAATAAATTAGAAAATTATTTTTTGTTAGATAGTTTAATTAGGGTTTTATTAATTCCGAATTTTATTAAGAAAAATACAAAAATATCAAGTGCATGTTAATTAATTTGCATAATAGGTTTATTTAATTAGAATTTGTTTATTAGTATAATTATGGCATATCTAAAACTTAGGTACTTAGGCCATGCACATTTCATGTTTAAAGCAACGCATTTTTTTTTCTAAGATTCATATAGAATTAAGATAATTTTCCTTTAATAAAACCAAAACTAAAAAATGTTATTTAGGTCATATAGATTTCATAATATTGTGCGCTTTAATTAGTAACTCATAGTTTAATGTTTTAGTAGCCCCATTGTGTAGCTTTATTTAATTGCATCATTAGGTTGCTTTCTTTTTAATAAGAATTATTAAGTCATTTTGAAAAAAAGAGTAAAAATACAAAGGTCTCTTGCTTAGTTGGTTAATGGGTTAGTTCATAATTAATCCCATTTTATGTCATCATTTTTTGGTGTAGGTTGCATATATTAAAAATGGATCATCATTAAAAAAATCATAAAAAGAATATGCATATAGATGTACCATGTCATATCACGTAGCACATACACATTTAGGATTATATAAATTAGATTGCATACATATAGTGATAAGTTCAAATATGAATTGCATCTCATATGTTATTAAAATAAATTCATTCATATTAAGTTAAATTAAGATTGCATTTAATTATATATCATGTCATTTATAAAATCATATTTAGGGTAATGCATATCATATTAGCATAGTGACATTAACATTTTCCCGTCATTAGATTAGTTCATTTGCTAAATATTGCATGATATATAATATGCATATTAGCTTGCATGTTGTACGTCATGTAGAATTATGATATTCTTTGGATGTCATTGCATATTAGGATTGCATGTTTTTGCTAGAAAAATAAAAATGCCCATGTCATATAGAATTAGGATCATGAAAGTGCACGTCATTAGTGATTATTGTTAGGTCCATTTAATTAGAAATTACTCTCCATTAGAGTTAAGTCATTAGATTAATTTAAATTGCATATTTAATTATTGCATTTCTTTTACTCATGTCATATAGTTTAGGCTATACTGGTATGTCATACCATTCCATATTAAATTAGTAACATGCATTGCATATTGCACAATTTTCATTAATTAAGTGAAAAAAAAATGCGTGTTAATTAGAAATCACATCTATGGCTGTTGATGTAAATTCTGATTTAACATTGCAGATGCTTTCATTACTTTAAGATAAACTTTGTAATTTATTCACTACTTTATTTGGGTGTTAAATTGGTGGTTTGATCGCATTACATGTTAGGGAGTGAATTAAAATCAATTCAAATTGCTTGCCAAACATTTTTCAAAATTAAAAAGAAATGGTACCGAAAGGGAATTAGAGAAATCTAGTGTAATTAAGTCTTCGTACCCTTAGTCTCTGGTTCGTAGGAGTAAAATAATTCTCCCATTATTTTATTTAGGTGTTTAATCGACCTACCGTAAACTAATTAGTGGTGACTCATAGCTATTATCTTTCGCATGCTAAATATTTAAACCTTAAGTCGCGAATTAGTATGGGCTTGGGAGGGCTCGAACTAAGTCTAGGCTTAGCAGTCCATTAACCTAAAGTCTAGGTGATGCACCCGAAAATTAGGTCACGACAATATCCAAAAAATTGACGAACCATATGGCCGATTTTAAATAAATCGCGAATTAAATCTTAGGCATGAGATTGGATTGGTAATTTTTCAGGCGATTGCAAGTCGGATTTTAAGCACGAAAATTGGATTATCAATATCTAATTTAAGGGGCTATTTCGTATTGGGAAATCTCAATATTACATTTAAGAAGAATTCTACTAAAAAACAAACAAATAAAATAAAATAAAATAAAATAACAAAAAAAAGTAAATAGAAAAAAAAACTATCTAATTTGATTTTCTCCTTTTTTTTTTTTTTTTTTTGCTTTTGCTTTCCAGCCATGCTTGGCCGCTCGTGGTGGTTCGTCGGGGGTGATGGGTCGCCGGCGTTACGGTAAGGGGCGGCGACGGGCGTCGGGGCTCCGGCAAGGGTGGACCGCGGCGGGCCGGCAACTCGCGGCGCAGGGGGCGGAGTAGCTCGGAGTCGCCGGAGGTTGCTGGTTCAAGGCCGACGAACGCAGGTCACGAGCTTCGAAGGCGTAGCGACGGCGTTCGGGCGGGCGCCCGGTGACGGGCCGAGGGCGGAGTCGCGGCGGTGTTCGCATGGGGTGACCAGCGTCGGACAGCGGGAACTCGAGATCTGCTGCGGTCGCTGCGGCGGTGGCTCGCACGCACGGAGAGGGGAAATCCGGCGGCGGCGGAGCGGCGGTGGAGCGGCGATGCAGCCGCAGCAGCGCGGGCGCGCGGTCGCGGTTGTGACCGGCGGAGGGAACCCGTGAAGAAGATGAACAGTCACGTTTTTCCCTTTTTTTTTTTTTCCAGCTTTTCTTCCCCCCACTGTGCTGACTTTTCTTTTCCCTAAAAAAGAACACCGAAAGCTTTTCTCTCTGTTTTTGTTTTTCGAATTTTTTGACTTCGAAAACCAAACCCTTGAAAAAGGATCCCCTCATCGACCTCCGTACACAACCATTTTACAGGCAAAACAAATATAGCCTTTGTGGAATATTTCATCCCTTTTTTAATATGCACGAAAAACGTCTATAACCCCTTGAGCGTAATATTTCTTTACAAAAACGAATATTCTCCACCGATTTTCAAAATTGCAATAGGATTTCTTCAAATTTGAAATCTCGTAAAGATGAGTTCGTAAAATCTCCTTAAGGATACGGACTTTGGCTAATTTGCTCTCTTCGCGGTCTTGCCAAATTAAAGTTAAAAACCACCAAGTCGAACCCATTTATCACCGGTTCAATGTAAATGCAAATTAAAAATAAATGCACCTAAAATTATATGCTATGCAATTTTTTTTAGGGGTTAAAAATTAATCCTTAATTTTTGTGTCATAAATGACTAAATGAGTTGCCCAAAATTTAGGTGTCAACACTTGCCATTGGGTTTGATTTTTCCTTTATGACTTCCAATTTTCCGTTTGATAATTCCTTTTTCCAAAAATTTCGAACTTGTCATGAATTCGACAGACGATGATGCGACATCCAATAATTTATCCTTGAAACCCTTGAAAGTTCGATATGCGAAATCGAATTAAATTTTATGATTAAAAATCGATTGAACGCAACCTTGGGTACGACATAAATTATTAGGTGGCTTTTAGGGGTTCTCGGGTGGTTGACCCGTGGTCGATAATTCTTGATCTATGTTTGTGCCTCTTCAAATCGTGGACAACCTTTGGTTGTTATATAATCACGAGAGTTCAATTACGTACCATAAATATAATATCAACAGTTGGTTCATTGTCATTCGACACAAATATCGTAATCATGCATAATTACCCGCAAACTGGTTACGTACATTTGTTGAATCGACTTATATTCTTTCGCTAATTGATTTATAATAGCGTAGTACTGACCCTTGTCAATCTTTATGGTCAAGCAATTTATCCCTAATTGAATTCTCTAGTCTTTCACATTTTAACCCTATACGGCATTACTTAATAGATTAGTTAACTCGTGAGTGATTAATTCAGAGTAAAATAATCATAAGTGCGTCAATGGAATAACCATTACATATATTTTGAAATAGGGTCAAATTTCGGGATATCACAATGAACGATACAAATGCTCATGCGGTGTTGAATACCGGATGACAACTGAATACATCGCAAACTGTCTGCAGAACCATGAGCAAAATGAACACGACGGTGGCGACCACAGTGAGAAACTTCCAAGAAGAGTAGACGTACTTCCTCATGAGATTATAAGCCTTGACCTTTCGAGTGCTGTTGTAGTACTCGTTGACGTCTCGAATTGTCTCGTCCAGCTCCGACGCAGTGCTTTTGGAACCTATGGAGTTGAACACTCCATTGAAGAGCTCCACGACCTTGTTGTCGCTGTTCAGGCGGTTCAAGACAATGGACGCTTCCCTCAGCAACTTCAAATCCTCGGAGGTGTCGATAATGCCGTACATTAACTCGGTGTATCGTGTCGAAATTAAGGAGCCCCTCTGCGATATCATTTCGTAGGCCACGAGGTTTCGCAGCGGGACTTCGGTGGTAGCATCCGGATCGATTTGCGGGAGCTTCAAGGTAGCGGTTTTCTTATCGAACGCAATGGTTTTGATACCTCCTGTGGCCAAGCTTAGTTTGATCCCGATGCTGCGGAGCTTTGACGCTGTGGGGATCATAACGATTTCTTGAAAAGGGTCATTTGAAAGGTACTCGGAGCATCCGGGAATCAATTGCATTGCCACTTGAATTATCTTGAAGATGAGCTCGATTCGCTCTTTCAGCTCCTTCATGAAAGAGAATTTCGATAACTCGTTCCATGCTTTGCGGTGACTATTGATGCTAGTATCGATACCATCTTGAAGAAGAGCTTGATCAGCACTTTCAGCTTCTTCATGAAAGAGCATTTCGATAACTTGTTCCATGCCTTAGTGACTTTTGATGCTTGCGTCGATAACATGTCTATCGAGACGGCAAAACCTTGCACCTGTTGATAAAAAGGTACTTTTATTCACTTTTCTAATGTTTGGATACAACAAAAGTAGAAGGAAAGAGGCCATATCATCTAACGCAAGGCATGGGGAATGAGAACTAACTTCTAAGCTCATTCTTCTTCGTCTGTGCTTTATACGGGCCTGTTGTTCCCAAGATGAGATTGTAAAGGAGATCGAGCAAATGCTTACGCTGAATGGCTTCAGACGGCGAGCACTTTCCCAGCTCGAGAGGTGATATCCCTTTGCAGAACCTCGTCAACATCTCCCCAAGCTTCCCATCTATGGACTCATCTTCTTCATTTTCTCTCACTTCGTTCATCGAATTCTCGGTCCGCAACATTATTTTCCTCAGCACAAAGGTCGGAATTTGATTCTCCACCATCATCACGTCTTTGACGGTGGAGTCTGGGTCATCATCCCAAATTGAGTCTTCCTTGATTCCGATATTGGGTGACTTGTATCTGTACAGATAGGTCGAGCAAGAACAAGCTGTCGATGGTCATGATCCATTTCGAGTGTCCGTGCCGACTTCCGTGCAGCTGGTAGCTTGCGCGAATCTTCGCCTCCTCCACTTGGAGCAAACCAGCCGTCCGATCAAATGCCGGGAGCTTCAGCGCTGCTGCGCCCGCCGGGCTGCGGCCAGCTTGGGGTGCTCCGTCTGCGGTAGAGCCGTGGCCGGAGGTGGTGGTATGGTCCCAGCGCAACATGTTGCGGGATGTAGGCCTCCGGCTTTGCGGATTTGATAAATGCAGGCACGCAGTGGACGGAAACCGGGGTCTCAATATCGATCCCGTGATGTAGGGCGTCTCGGATGTGCTTCACCCATTGCTCCTCACTAAGGCTTGGGTTGATGATGGAGGTCGACGATGAGGACATGCTTGTTCGACGAGGTTTAGAGAGCTAACTTATATCTTTTGGTCGCATACAAACACATGTATCTTTCGCCTCGTTGCAAATATGAAAGAAAACAAGGCTGAGCTTCGTGGTGATTGCAAAGATGACTTTGAATATTATTAGCGTTGAAGTAGGGCAAGTGGTAGATTGTTTTTTTTGGGCTGTTCTCCTGGGAATGAGAGCAACTGTCTTGAAGAATCAAGGGGTCGACTGATGGTCAAGAGCTTGGTCCTATGTGGTAAGATTCCTTGTGCAAAATCACAGCGAAAAAATATTGGGTGATCCGGGACCGCCACGTCAGTGTGGTTCCGGACCACTCACACGGCGCCATGTGTATAGGGAAGCTAGACAAAAGACGAAAACCGGGGCCCGCTCTCTCCTCTTTCTCTCTTTTGTCTCCTCCCCTCATATGTGGCGCCATATAAGTGGTCCGGGACCACACTAACGTGGCGGTCCCGGACCACCCAATATTTTCTCAAATCACAGCATCTCCCATCTTCCATTCAGATATCCGTACAATTTTCATAAATTAATGTGACATCTTTTTGTCTTCTTCTTCTCTCTCTCCTCTTTCTCCCTCACGTTTCCGATCCGTCCCTCCTCTTCTGCCAAGTCCCATCCACCCTCCTCTTTTATCTTTCTTTTCTCTGCTCCCTCTCGCCATCCCCTGCAGCCCCTCCCCTTTTTCTTTTCTTCTCTCTTTCTCCCTCTCTCTCTCTCTCTTTTCCTTCCCCCCCGCCCCATATTTATTTCGAATTTGCAGTTCCTAATTTGCCAATTCATGTGTCACTCTCAGTATTGTCTACATGTGACTCTTGGTACAATCTGCATATGAGAGTGCATATTCAATTATATTATATCGCTTGTCTATGCGGTTTTAATGGGATTTATATCTAAATAGTCTATCTTTCCAAAAACTCAAAGTAATATAACAGAATTTGTAGCAAAGAAGAAAATGAGTTTATTAAAAGTACTAACTTTCCAAAATCTCCCCATTTTCGAAAAAACTTGAAGGATGTTGATATGTTGACGAATATTACCAAAAAAAAAATGTTTCTTTTTCCCCTCCTAATCCGATCTATTGAAAAATTATAAGGATGGGAAAAATCATAAAAAAAGTCTTCAAACTATTAAAATTTATTAATTCAGTAATAAATATTTTAATTTATTAATTGAGTCTTCAACCTTTTCAAGTTTTTGCCACTTGAGTTTATTCAGTCAATTTTGACCGAAAATCACTAATATAGGCACTAGCCTTTTTCTTTTCTTCTCTTTTCCTTTTTTATTGTGGCGGCAAGGGTGGTTGGGCACAATAATATAAAATTTTTGAAAAAAATTAAAATATTATTAAGAATTCTCCACAACCCTTGCTAGCCACTAAAAAAGAAAAGAAAAGAAGGAAAACATAAGAAAAGAAAAAAATGAAAAAGAAAATGTCGACGTTCATATCATCGATTTCTGTCCAAAAATGACTGGATGAATTAAATTGACAAAGCATAAAAAATTAAGAATTCAATTAGTATAATTAAAAGGGTTAGATCAAATTGACAAAAGTGTAATAGGTTATAACTTTTTTGATAATTTTTCCTAAGGACAAGCATTACCGTTATGCTTATTTGATGAAAATTACAACATAGAATTACTTACTGCTAATATCTCTTTTTGGCAATGGGCAAAAAATTCAATACCCGTACACAACAAAAGGAATATATTAAATTTGTAAATTTCCTTTTATGTTATGAATTTTCTCTCCAAGAATTGAGATTGATTGATGGCCTGCTATAACAGCATTTTAATGCACACATGGTAGTAACCTCACATTTTGCCAGCGCCAACAATGTTCATAGATTGGAATCAATCACGCATTTTGAATGAAGATGATATGAGGAAGATTTAAATTCAAGTTCGATAACTAAGGTAGATTAGTAACAATCATCCAATTATTTCATTTACAACCATAACCATTTGCTATATCTAACTTGTGAAATCTTATATCTATATCCATATCCATCGCTATGTACACAAAATATAATGTCTATTGTCGCCAATTATGTAGCTCCTTCTGAAAATTTAGTACATATATGGCCTATAATGCATGTACATATTTTAAATGAACTTGACCTTATCTTCTCCACTACGTGAACATGAGGATTGAGTTGATGATAAGGTTACATTAGATGTCATGCGAAGTTAACATTTTTAAGCCAAAAGCACTATTGACTACACTTTTTGCTTTTTGAAATTATTTTTGCTATGAGCAATATCATTCATTTAGTAACCTTCTACTTTTTCTTTTTCTTTTTCACGCATGTATAACTACCTTCTGTTTCATCTTTCTTAATTGGCAATATGATTCAGACTGATTTAGGAATGCTATCATCATAATGTCCACTTTCTACCTATATTTTTATGTATATGATGGTTCTCATCTTAATCCTAAATGATCTTTACAATTAAAATTTACCATACCATTTAAAATGAAGTTGCATGCACACATGAGAACTAGTCTAAATACATAATAAATGCTTCTATCCTTTTTTAAATAAATGTTTGGTTTTAGTTGTTAAAAAATAGTGAATTAGTCGATGATTGTTTTCCTTTTAGATTAGAATTTGGATATCTATATGTGACACCCCCGGTACATTACCGCTAATGTGGTCTTCCAATTCTTTCCAATTTTTAAGCAAGTGGAAGCATATTTAGACCAATAGTAATCCAGGACATACAAAATTCAAATAATGCACGCAAGAAGATAAAACTGGGCAACTTCATTTCCTTCTTATTTATATACTTTTCGCGACCTATACTTCGGATTGTATCAAATTTCACTAACTGCATCACTCCAACCACGATACCATCTATCTATAAGGTTGCCTACATGTCCCAAACCCCATTATCTGGTCTTTCCAAAAGTGTTATCCTCATCCTTCGGCTCTCGTCCTACTCAACCCAGCTATCTCCATCGTCATCACCGTCTGGGAGTGGGAGTGGTCCCACTAGATGCCCACTGATCCGGGTGTAGATGACAACAAACCTGATCGATTAGATTGTGCTCAGTATCTAACAGTGCAGTACATTAAGAGGGATGGCCAAAGGTTCACGTTGTCTTACTCTCTACTATGAAGGTACTTTTGATTATGTAGTGCCATGCCAGCTATCTTTCCTTGGAACTTTCAGACTGGAGAACCATTACTAGACAGAGGGCATTTTCAGAATGGCCTTGGAAAGTAAAAGCGCAATCTTTCACGAAAAAGGTACCAAGAACATCTTTTCTTTCCTCTTGGGTCTTCCCTTGCCCTCAAACCTTCACATGAGGTCCCGTTTAGCTATGTAGCACGGATACTCTCCGGAAACTTTCGTGTCGTGTCCGACACTCCGACACGTGTCCGACACACTCTGACACGTCCCGACATGCTCCAACACGCGGTCAACGAGTGTTGAAAAATTCGACACGTGGTCAACTCTCTCCGACACGCGAGTCCAGAATTCCGATACGTGATTCCGACACGCAAGGGGTCAATTTTAAAAATTTCTAATACTTGAGGGATCAAAATATAAATATACACAAAAGAAGTAATAAAATAAGTAATAAAATTGTTATAAATATACACGCATGGGGTCAATTTTTTTTTTTTTCAGTTTTGTTTTTTTAGAATTGTTTTATTTTTTAAAAAAGTCTTTTACTATGAAAGAAGTAATAAAAAATGCTATATATGATAAATAAATAAATTTAAAAATATCATTTTAGCATTTTTCTTTAAATAATATTTTTTTCCTCTAAGTTTTGTGTATTATTGTAACAAATTAAAACAATGAATGATATTATTTAATATTTTTCGTGTAAATTAATTATGGGCTGCTATTATTATTATTATTTATGTATTTATATATAAAAATATATTTAATATATAACGTGTCGGAACATGTTGAAATTCTCTATTTTTAAAAAATGACGTGTCGGTGTGTCGTGTCGTGTCGTGTCGTGTCGGGTCATGTCGCGTGCCGCGTGTCCATGTCAGTGCTACATAGCTGTTCAGTATATTGACGTCCAGAATGCGATCGTCACTTGACATTATTGATTGGCAAAGATGGCTATCTGGAAGAGTAATCGGTGAATCGATTGTTACTCGTTCTTTGTCATAACTTTCATTCGTCATCTGTACAATTTCTCTAATTATCGTAATCACTTGATATCATACCCATATCTTCCACTCCATTCACTTAAATCACACGTGTATTCGCTTAGTACTATGTTTACAAACTAAAGTAAACAAAAATTTTCTCAAAACTCACGAGAGAGGAGAAGCGCAAAGACTAACGGCAAGCCCATGATTTGTGGTCGACAAAATGTTGCGTTATTCGGTATTGCGGCAACATAGGGCATTTGTTCTGTAACAATATTATGAGGATAAGGGATGTCAAATGAGTGGAATGGGTTGAGTTTGGGTCGGGTGGAAAATGATCTTACTCATATTGACCCCTTTAATCAATAATGATCCATTTTCATGCAATATAATTTTGATGACCCATACTCAACCTGACCCTAGCATAGACCTATACTTGACTTGACCTATATTATTAAAACACATCCATATTTAACCCTAACTATGAAAGTAAATATCAGGTTACTTAACCCACTTTAAGCTCTTCATGTTAATGTGCTACTTAGATAAAATTTTATATAAATTAAGAAAGTAAAAAAAAAAAAAAAGGAAGATGTAAGAAAATAAAAAAATGTAAAAAAAAAGAAAACAAAAAGAAAAAAAGAAATCAAAAAGACCAAAGGTGACTTGATTTTATTTTTTAAAAAAATCTATATTTTTTAATTTTTTTTTTCCCCTTTTTTTTTCATCTTCTTTGCTTGGTCGCCGGTCACAGGGTGGTGATCGACTATAAATAAGCTCGAATCCCCCTTGCCTTGTTGGAGTCGGAAGGGTTCGGGCCAAGCTTAAGTCTCACCATATAGACGAAGCTAGAGCCTCACCAAAGGTTCGTGAGACTTCGGCCTCACCAATTCGGCAAGCTCGTCCCTTGCTTATGGCTAGCCACCAATGGATGAAGAAGGAAAGAGGAAAAGGGAAAAAAAAAAAAAAAAAAAAATAAAATAAAATAAAATAAAAATTCAAATATATATAAAATGACCTCTTTGTGATTTACTTAAAACTTGTTAGGTCACCCATTTATGACTCATTAAAGATTCACATAGTTCTTATGCAACCCATTTATGGCTTACTTAAACTTATTTTTAAAATCTAAGGCAAACTCATTAAAATATGGGTTCCAATTTTGTGACCTCTAAATTAAGGACTAAAGAGTATGCAGATTCTTTGATACAAAAGAAACGTGGAAAAAGTACCAAAACAAGTCTCAAACTTATTATATTAATACCAATTTAGTTATAAACCTTTTAATTTGATCAATTTAATTTTAACCATTTTTACATTGGTATCAATTTAGTCCATCTAGTTAATTTAGTTGAAAGAGCCGACGTGAACTCCATATGTTTTATGTGACATGCTCATGTTGACATCAAATTTCTTTTATAATTTTTAATGTATACGTTTTTTTTTTTTTTTTTTTTTTTTTTTATAATTTCTCTTCTTTTCTTTTTCCTTTTTCCTTTTTCCCTCCACCAGCCATCATCGAGCCTTGTCAGCCCAAGTGAGGACAACCCTTGCAAGCCTAGGCCCAAGCATCCCACTCCTAAGGCTGGCAAGGGCGATCCTCGCTTGACGCAGGCGATCTCTACCTTGTCGATGGCCCGTAGAGGAAAAAGAAAAAAGAAAAAAAGTAATAAAAAAATTCAAAAAATTATAAAAAATTGTTTGTCGGACATGCAATGTAAAACAATAGGTGTTAATGTTAGTGATTTCTGGCCAAAATTGACCAGATGAACGCAATTGATAAAACATGAAGATGCTTAGGATTTAATTAGCATAATTAAAATTTTAGGAATGAATTGGCAAAGTTACAATGAATTTTGGACTTTTTGAACAATTTCCCCCTAGACAAAGCAACGACCAAGAACATTGGGCAAAGAATCCATGACTTGTCTTTCAATTTCATAAGGTTCCTTTCACCAATGAATTAGGGCATGCTCTCTCTACGATTGCCTGCGCGTTAAGGCAAGAATAGTGATCAGAACTTTTACATTGCCCCCACTGGAGGAGATCAACAAACCATCTGAAGCCTTCAACTAAATAAAGGAGTCATTGTTCTTCTCAGTGCAAAAGAATCCGATTCCTGTCGGACACCTTAACCTATAAAAAGAGAAGGAAAGAGAGAAGAGGAGAAGCCTTTATTCGACAAATTGAAACATCCCGTTTCAAACACTCCTTAACAGACAAAAATACACCAGATAAGGGAAAGCACGCCACGAGACGCAAGGCCGCCGCCCCCTCCAAGCGTGTTTACGAGGATTTCGAGCCCGAATGCAAATGGCACAATGAGGAAGGGCGCGATGATATTGAGCTCGACGTCCACGGTATTTCACGAACCCATTGCACCATGACATTTGAGTTAAATCACTGCGATGCAAATGCAGGGAGGTGCTGTAAGTACTATGACAGCACTGAACTTACAAGTCAAAACGAGCACAAACAGAACGATCGTCTTCCTTGCATTTTAGGTGAAAATATAGCATGACCTTATCGTGGTTCTTGTCCGCCTGAAAACGATCAACACCGCTATGTTGCTTGAGGGGTCAGTATATGTGCGCATCATCTTTACCTGATCGAACAACCAGTACATGCCTGCATTGAGTTGTGCAGAGTTTCGCTCATAGAACGCCTTAGGCAAATCTCTCCCGTGTAAACTAAGGGATTGAAGAATAGAGAGGTCACTTCGTGCCGGGACCAATGAGAGGCCAGCATCGATTGTTAGTATTGTGATGACCTAGATGAAGGTGGCATTAGGAAAGTCGAGGTTGTGTAGCTCAATCTGGCGTCACATGAAATCTATCAAGGCATCGTAGAGGGTCATTGGGGGCACAAATAGCATAGGCATGTCTACTCATCTAAAAAATGATTATCCGTCAAAAGTGAGTAAAAACTCAGCAAGCAAACTACCAACTAATCTGTACTACATATCTCAATAACAACACTTGTGAGGAAGTTTAGACATACATATAGAAGATCGTTTTAAAATCAACTTGCCTGAAAACCTTTGTCGAAATCAGGATAACAAGTGAAAAATATTTTCTTTGAAACTAGAAAGCTCGAATGAAATCTGAAAATGCCAATGATCATATTTACTATGAATTACTTGTCAATCCTCCAGGGAACTCCGTTACCCCTAGGCATCTCACACTCATTTAGCGTTGCGAGGACATCTCGGATAACCGTGTTACACCCCCTAGGCATCTAGAGGAACACACTTACCCCTCTAGGCATCCCTACTACAACCAGAGCATCGTCACCCCCCAAAGACCGATGGCATTCCCAAATCACACACTCATCCGATGGGGCAGCTATTTAATAATTCAATTTAAACTTGCCATCCGCTAAGTTAATGTACAAGAACAGTTTAGTGTCTACCATCAACTATACTTTATAAGCCAGAGAAATGATACAAACATTTAGTTGGAAGCACTAGTTCAAAAGGATGGTTTACAAAAAGGAGTTTGCCCAAAATCGACGGAAAAAGGGTAGCTTGCCCGTTTGTAGAAATCAAAGGCATTTGCCAAGCAAATCAGTCCCGAAATCACGAGACTTTAACACGATATGGACAAGACTCTGGGGAATATTTTCATGAAGAACTCAAAATCCGGTTCAGCTTGTATGGGTCCAATAATTTTATATACTTCAGGTCAAAACAAGGTGAATTTCCATGAAAAAACAGATCTGAAATTGGACGTTTCAAAAGCTTAAATGAGTTCCAAAAATCACGGGAAAATTACAAATAGTCTAAAACTTTCATGAAGGACACGATTTCAAATCTTGTGTTGAAAATTCTGTAGAAAATGGAAACTAAGTAAAGGTCCGATAATTGTTTATGAAGATAGATTCGGATCTTGTAGTTTTTCAAATATATTTTGCATGTACGAAGTTCAAAAATCCGAATTAAAGTATGTTCTAAAACCAGGTATAACACACAACTTTTGTGAAGAAAGTCTCACCAAATTCGTACCACAAAAGCCAATACAAAATGGACAAATTTCCTGCCTACAGTGAACCAATCCAAAAATAGTTATAACCTCAATTTCGCCCATGACTCGTGTCATTTAAGCTCAAATTAGCACACATTTCAACATCCGACATTCCAACAACACATCCTTAAATTCAATGAGCTAAATTTCAACAGTACTTGCAATGAACCTTTTCCGAAAACTGTCAATGAACACAAGTAAGCACGAAATCAACCGAGGCAACAATAATTTTAGGCAACAATCATCAACCCATGTAGCATATACGGAGCAGTTTATATCCCTCTAGTCCAAAGCAAGTCAAGACGCGGCTCGAAGGGTCTCGGAAGTCTGAGGTCGTGACTAGCCTTAAGTGGTTTGAGGTCCGGCTGAGGCGAGACGGCAAGCAGCACGTGGGTTGCCGGGGAAGTGGCGGCGCTGCATGCAGTGCGTCACGCACGTAAAACAGAAGAGAATTACAGAGAGACCATGAGAGATGTTGAAGAGCAGAGAGCAAATTTCGGTGAACTGAAGAGGGACGGGCGGTGTTGCTTCATTTATATCGCGGTCGTCCCTCCCACTCGTGGTCGTCGTTGTTGACTTTGGCTGCCAGGAAATGTGCAGCTGGGGATGGTGTGTCACTCATTGAAGGGGCTGAATGGCCTGGTGCGGTGTCGCACGAAGGAATGTAGCGGAAGGAAGAAGCAGCTACTGGCGTGCAAAGCCATTCCCTCTCCTTCAAGCGGTGCGGCGTTGACTTAGCAACGCTAATTCGCACCAGCTAGAAGAATGTCATGCTTTGATGGGGGCTGGTGGCAAGCTCTGGCTGAGAGGGCTGCGTTGCTGGTAGTGAGCTGCTGAGGTGGCACCACCTGGTGATGACGGGGTGAGGAGCGGTGATGTGGTGTTGATGCGGCGAGTGAAGTGGCGCTGAGTTGGTGTTGTGGGGACGTGGTGACGTCGCGAGTGAGGCTGAGGTGGCTCGGTGAGGATGGGAACGAGCTGAATTGGTGAGATCCGATGTCTAGCTTGGCGGCGTTGACTATTAAGCGTATGAGGCTCATGATTCGTTGAGTGAAAATCCGAATGTCACACTATATAATTATACCGAGGTGTCATTGCCATACTTTTGTGTTTTCTAATTAACCCTTATAAACTTATTTTCATAATTGTAAAATAAAGAGAACGAAAAAGGTAAAATTGACCTAGCAAGATGACAAAAAGGTAAAACTAAGAAATTGAGCACTCGTATTCTGTTAAGAAATTACACTTCGTAAAATAACTTAATTGTCCTTTTAATGCAATAATCAACCTCATTCTTACTCTTCATGTGAGAAACTTATAATGCTCTTTTAATTTTTTTTGTTTACTTTTGAATTTAATAAATTTTTTTGGTTGAAAAATGATTTTTTTCAGTTATTGAAAAGATAGCAAAATATTCGTTCAATGCCCTCACAATCATCGTCGAGGGAGAGAGGGATGGCATGAAAGAATACAAGCTGACCCGGTCTCAAGCTTTAAACGGAAGTCTTCCGGGAAGCCCCGGAAGTGTCTCTACAATGTGCTGAGACGAAATAGCTGAGGCAGACACTAGCACCAGCAAAATGCACAACCATTTCTTCTCAAGATCTTGTCTTCTTGAGTTCAACGTTGCCTTTTGCCTTGCCATTGCCCTCTCTCTCTCTCTCTCTCTCTCTCTCTCTCTCTCTCTGTGCTTTCACTTTCATACCAATGAAGAAAAAAAGGGGTTCAAACTAAAAACGAAATACGAAAAAAGGGAGGGAATAAGTACCTAAAAAAGGAAATCTTGAATCGTGCCAATGAAGAAAAAAAGGGGTTCAAACTAAGAACGAAGTGCGAAAAAAGGGAGGGAATAGGTACCTAAAAAGGAAATCTTGAATCGAGTACCATAATTAGACAAATCCAAAAACCATTTTGGCACCCTTGGTCGAATATAAATATCAAACTGATAAGAGGTCTGTGAATATTTAATTAATTGATAAGAAGTTTGTGAATATTTTATTGAGTAGGTAGCTAATCGCTTCAATGCTATGCATTTAACTCTTTCCATCTGTGGGGATTCTCAATTGTTAACTCGCCTTGTGAGCTCCCCATGTGGCAAGAATCACGAAACGCTATGAATATTTTGCAGACTGATTAGATCCGCATGAACAAGTGCAACTGGAGGTAACGCACTAATGATGAAGCGTGTGCTCATCAATGCTTGCAGATCCTTATAATGAGAATCTCAGTTTAATTCAAAATTCGACCAGACATGTAAAGCCAATAGGGGATAGGAAGGTAAACAAACGTAATTATCATTGCTTGTGCTCTGAATAAATTGGATTGACAATCTTTCTAGGGAGAAGAACACCACAAATCTTCGATGGTGGCATGTCTTCTAAGTTTTAATGATGAATTTCGTCAATCTTAATCTCTATCCTTAACTGGTGGCATATCTTTTAGACTTTGGTGGTGATTGTAATCTATCATTAATCTATCGGTATCCATTTATCAATTATTCCTTATCATTCAAAGCATTTTCTTGCCTTGCATGCCAAGTAGGGCAAGAATGGATATAGTCTGCCCCGTCACCATGAACATTTTAACACTTCTACCCGAGATCCTACACTAGACCTTGGAGATTCCTAGTATTACTGTAAGTTCTTTATATAATATATATTATTTTGGTAATGAAGTCACTTATTTTTTTCGTAGGTGTTGATATTAACATGAATACTTCCAATAATTTATTCCTTTTGTCTTATTAATTAATAATGGGAATTTTTCAAACTAAACTTTATACTAATAGATATAAGATTTTCAAATTCATATTTTTTTGCCCGTATTTGATTTATGCAAAGCTTGTACATTTTCTCTAGATATAATGGCTTAAAATACAATGTGTTTGTCGATTAATTTAATTTAACAATTTTAACCTTGAAACTATTGAGGATAAGGTGCATAAATATACTCATGTGGGGCATGAAGCGAGCACCGGAGCGGCGCAGGGAGAGGGATTGCAATCCCATACTTGCCCTGCCTCATTGCTATCCTAAGTTGGGGTTTAGTGCGTCATGGACCAGTCGAACCTACGTGGTAGACGAACAGGGACCTTAGGAGGTTAAGAAGCAACTAGGGATTTCGGAGGAGCAATTTTGCATGTTAAATAAACAACACCTCTTCTCCACAATTTCCAATACTGCAACAAAACCTACTTCTTTCTAGATTTTGCCTTACCATTACTAGTTATTTATAAACTTGTAGATAAAATTCTACGTTTTTTAACCCCTTCCTTTTAACGCAGTTAATTAAAGTGTCAGGGATATTCAACTGAGGAACTTGAAGTAATCAATTTAAATCTCTTTATAGGATTTATGCGTTTGTGTCCCTATAGGAAGATCTACGTATTTTTTACGTCCACTTTTACCTTTCCAAAATTTAAGATGGAAAATAATTTGCTTCTCTTCTCCTATTTCTTGCCCCTCCATTTTTAATACCTGCCAAATTTTGGTTTTGACTTTTAAAATGGGATTATCTTGTAAACGTGTTGCTAGAAAGTGTTGACGAAATGCCTTTCAAAATATGAATTGACGTGGAAATCAACAGAAAATGCGTAGGGTCCTTTGTTGATTCTTGGATAAGAAACGTAATTGACAGAAAAATTAAAAGTATTAAGAGAGAAGACAATTGTGGCCATCCATGTAAAAACGTACTAAAACGTAAAGATAAACTGGAAGTAAAATTGAACAATCGGTGTTTATTGATTTTTTTTTTAGGTCGGTAATCGGTGTTCATTACTTGACCGGTAGTCTTTTGCTTGAATTATAATTCTAGTATTTATAACTATTGTCAACAATTAACATCGGTTACAAAGAACACAACTGCATTTTATGTGACTCATAAAATTCAACAACTTGTAGCTACTGGTTAACCAATACCAGGACATACCCATTATTCGATGGTTATTCTTTGGCCAGCATCACAGTTAATTACGAAGTCCCTCGTACCACTACTCCGACAGTTGCAATAACCCAGATTTTCTTGATCTATTTCGTTAGTGGCTTCCGAGATCCATGGCATTCACCACTTGATTATTGTATCGGTTTCACTTCTTCACAGCCCCGTCGATGTGCCCTAGCAAATTGTGTCCGAAATTGTCGGTTTCATCTCTTAGATACCTACTTTGCATCCAACTCATCATAGGTCGTGTTAGTCGTGGTTCTTTGTCGACTAAATTGAGCTTCATTTTTCAACGCCTATGCTCCAAGACAAAAACATTTTCTTTCGTATTTCTGGTTAGTTAGAGCCACTCACTTTGTCGACTAACCATACTTGCCAACTAAAAGCCTTTAACACTAGCAGATTTTGCCTCTATTGGATTTCTCTCGGTCTTCCTTAGCCTGAGTTGACGGTCAAAGACTTGTGCATTCTTTAGTGCCAATAGAGAGTTGCACCATTTTATATTCTGAAGTTACTTTCTGTTTAAGAAAGTAATTTATGAAAACACTAGAATTGGATTTTTTTTTTTTTTTTGGTAAAAGGTAAGAAATATATTAAGGAAAGGCCAAATGTACAAAAGATCTCGACACCAGGAACTTGCACTCCAAATGTAGGAACAAAAGAAGTGGAAGGGTGACGAGATGTAAAAGCCGCAAAGACGGCACAATCACTACAACAACAAGACCAAACTAAGCACGGCTAGGTTGACCGGCTACTAAACAGAAACAAAAGCAAGGAGGAGGCCACCGTCAGATCGAACGACCTACGGGTCCTCAGTGAAAATAATCGGGTCTAGGCTCCAACTTCTCTACAACCTTTTGTTTCTGAAATTATCTTCGACGTTCCTGAAGGTGATAGCCTTGTCTCAAACCACTTTGAAGAGGTGGTTCTTCATGGTCGGAACCGAGAGAGGCTAGTCTCTAAAGATGATGTTATTCTTGTTTTTCCAAATGATATGACAAAGCGCGCCAAAGGAAAAATGGGCTATGCACTTGTAGAAATCTTTACCCATCAAATAGGTAGCTGCCCATCGGAAGTTCTCCCCCCAAGTTCTATTACGCCAGGGTAAATTGCATCTGGAAGCCCAAAAGAAAGCAACGCTAGCCGTGACACAGCAGTAAAAAAAAAGGTGGTCAAGAGAGTCAGGCTTATTCTTGCAAAACGCACAGGCAGCACTTCCAATTATACCATAGGACAGAAGGAGATCCTGGGTTGGAAGCCTACGCTTGGCCATGAGCCAAAGATTGAGCTGATATCAAGGCACTATGGCGTTGTCCCACATGAAAGAGTACAAATGGACCCGCGTCCTCTTCTTCCTGATGAAGTTCCACACTGATGCCATAGTGAACTGGCCCGAAGAGCTTTCACGCCAGCAGCAACGATCCGGGACACTCGCCAGGATCGGAAGAGGATGATCCCACGTTTCAAGCACCAACCTAAGAGCTTGGCCAGCATATGAGAAGAGGTTAGCAACACAAGCTTGCCTAGAGAGCCCTGAGCTGTAGATAAGAGAATTTGAGAAGATCAGGTTCAAGGGCCCTTTAGGGTGCCAATTGCTAGAACTAGACTATTCTTTTGTAAAGATAACGGGGAAGATGAAACAAGTGGCCATTGAACTTTGGCTTGATATGTGTCAGCCCTAGACTTTCAATATATTTAATGCAGTGTCTGAACTCTTGCTGAATGTTAAATATAGTCATTATGTTTGCCCAAAGGACAAATCAAATATTATTTGATAACATGAATTATCATATGTTCAAAGGACTCTAAAAATGACAAGTCAGTATGTCCTTTTTATTGATATACTTTAGAGAAGGAAAAATATTAGGCATTAACATATCCATCATTATTTAATGACATGAATTTTTATACTCTAGTTGAGATTAATATCTTATTTGGATAATCCACATGTGACTTTTTTTTTTTGTTATCCACCATTTGATGTGGACATCGAGTCATATCGAGGAGGAGGTGCTAGGGACCCATTGTCTATTCCTACTGGTTCGATTACTCGAGCGCGAGCCAAACAATTCAAGCAAGCTATTGGCGTCATGGTTCGTGATCTTTGGCGTGAAGATGACCTTGGATCAAATCTTGAAGAATCTTGGAAATCTTGGTGCAATTTAATTATCTTGTCACCAAATAATTGACCAAGTCAATTTATATATATATTCTTGTTTAAGAATATTCTAAAATAGGAATATTTTAGAATATAATGCATTAGATTTTTAGGGTTGGTTTTTAGGGTTTGTGTGGCAGCCTATATAAAGGATTTGCCAAATCTCTTTGAGGACAGATATATTTTATTTTTGAGGAAAAGAATTGAGAGGTTCTCTTTTTACTGTTCTTTTGAGGACTTGACCTAATCAAGATTCTCTTCGACTTATCGAGCGAGATAGCGAATTCTTTCGCTCGTGGCGTCTATAACGTTGGTTGGTTGACACGTGTTCGTCAACAGGTCACGTTCATACCGAGGTTGCCAATCATAGGTTTGATTGGAGGTCGAGGTTTGCAATTCGCACCATTTGGGCCTTCGTAGAACGATCCTTCCGCAACGATTCACATCAGTTTGGTATCAGAGCTTGCTTCTACAAGGTCTATTTATCTTTAATTTTCTGTTGATATTCAACAATTTGAGATTTATTGAGTTAGGGTTTCGGTTCTAGCTAATTTAGGGATCAGATTGCTTTTGTGCTTCCATACGTAGTTGTTTGCTATTAGTTTTAAAATTTTCTTTTCTAGCATCTTAAATTGTATCTGAGTTCGTCAAAAAAAAAAAAAAAAAAAAAGAGAAAGAAAACGCACAAAAAAAAGTGTGCAAGAGAAAAAAAAACATATTCGGCAAAAAAAAAATAGCCGAACAAAAAAAAAAAAAAATCAAGAAGGCGACTCGTTTGTTAGTAGACCAAATTGAAACAAAATCAGTAGTGATTTGCGTTTCAATTGGAATTTCGAAAGTTGTACTTATTGGTTTGAAATTGTTACTTGCTGAAACAAAATCAATAGTGATCTAATCTTGTTTGATTAGTTTGATTGATTGTCGTGAGGGGGTTGAGAGGTAGGTTTTGAGTCCAATAAAGAGCTTGTGAAAAGAAAATACGAGAGGAAAAAGGCAAGAGTGTGTAAGCTTAATTGAGGGTGGAAAAAGCCTAGACTTGAGTTAACACGAGAGGAGTGACAAACATCTCGAGAGAAACACGTGAGGGAGTGATTAGTGAGGATTTTTTTTTAGACTAACGTTTACTTGCAGGTCTAAAATATGTCGTGCGAAGAAAGCGTGAATCAACGGGAGGTTGACTCCATACGAAAGGATGAAGCACTTGTGGAAAGCATCCAACAATTGAGGGTCGTAGTAGAGGAGCTTAGTGGCCGAATGATGGGGAATGGCATGAGGGTTGATGGTGATCGAGAGATACCCCGAGGAAGGCCGCAACATCAACGAGATGCCTCTAGAACACAATATAGAAGGCAACGGCAATATGATGATGATGAGGTCGACATGGAGGATGATCGAGATGCTCGATTTGAAAGGTGGAATGGAGGCCGAAGGTTTAGACACCGAGGAGATGATGAACTTGGCAACATCAAGATGAAGATTCCTTCCTTTCAAGGGAAGAATGATCCCGATGCGTATCTAGAGTGGGAGAAACGCATGGAGATGGTATTTGATTGCCAACGATACTCGAGCTCAAAAAGGTAAAAATTGCAGCTGTTGAATTTACTGATTATGCTATAATTTGGTGGGATCAACTTGTGACTAGTAGGAGGCGCAATGGTGAAAGACCGATAGAGACGTGGGATGAGATGAAAGCGGTGATGAGAAGGCGTTTTGTACCTAGTCATTACCACCGAGATTTGTTTCAAAAGCTATAAAATCTCACACAAGGCAATAAGAGCGTGGAAGAGTATCACAAGGAGATGGAGATTGCCATGATCCGTGCTAATGTGATGGAGGATCGTGAGGCCACAATGTCAAGATTTTTGAGTGGTTTGAGTCGAGACATAGCAAGGGCGGTAGAGCTGCAACACTATGTTGAATTGGAAGAATTGGTGGACAAAGCCATCAAAGTTGAGCAACAATTGAAGTTGGACCGAAATCACAAGAGTGGAGGAGGTTCAAATCAGAATTGGAGATCCAACTGGAAGAGAGATGATAAGCCAAATTGGAGAGGAAACAACACCAAAACCGAAACCTCAAAGGAGAAGGAGAGGGACGGTAAAGTTGGAACGAATCCGGTTTTAGGTAAAACCGAAAATCCTAACACTAGAACTCGTGAAATTAAATGTTTCAAGTGTTTGGGTAGGGGTCATATGGCGAATCAATGCCCTAATAGGAGGGTGATGATTATGACTGGACATGGTGTTATTGAGTCCGAAAGTGAAAGGGAAGAAGATGATGATGAGATGCCACCATTGGAGGATTGTAGTGATGGAGAAGTGGCTATAAAAGGAGACTTATTGTTGGTTAGGCGTTCTCTGAGTGTGCAAGTAAATGAGGAGGAGCATCACCAACAAAGAGATAATTTGTTTCATACAAGGTGTGTGGTGAATGGTAAGATCTGTAGTATGATAATTGATGGAGGTAGTTGTGCGAATGTGGCAAGTTGTATTATGGTGGATAAGTTGGGCTTGAAGACAACAAAGCACCCTAGGCCTTATAGACTTCAATGGTTAAATGATAGTGGTGAGGTGAAAGTATCGAAGCAAGTTCGAATTCCATTTGAGATAGGGAGATATAAGGACGAGGTAGAGTGTGATGTTGTACCTATGCAAGCGGGTCATATCTTGCTTGGAAGACCATGGCAATATGATCGAAAGGTACATCATGATGGATATACTAATCGTTATTCATTGGTGATAAATCAAAAGACTTATACCTTGGTACCAATGACACCTAGTGAGGTGTATCAAGATCAATTAAAGTTACAACGAGAAGCCGAGAGAGAGAGAAAAGGTGAGAAATCTGAGGGCTTGCGTGGTGTGTCTGAGACGCAAGGAAAAGGAGAGGCCGAGAGAAAGATTGTGGTAAAAACTGAGGGAAAAGAAGAGAGCAAAGAAAAGAGGCAAAATAATTTTTATGCAAAATCAAGTGAAGTGAGGAGAGCCTTAGTTCTAGATCGACCAATACTTGTACTTGTGTACAAGGAGGTTTTGTTTTCTACTAACGATCTTGACCCAAGTTTGCCTAGTCCTATTGTGTCTTTATTGCAGGAATTTGAAGATGTCTTTCCTGATGAACTTCCTGGAGGGATACCACCTATTCGAGGCATAGAATATCAAATTGACTTGATTCCTGGTGCGCCATTACCTAATCGACCCGCATATCGAAGCAATCCCGAGGAGACAAAGGAACTTCAACGGCAAGTTAGTGAATTATTGGAACGAGGGCATGTGAGAGAGAGTCTTAGCATATGCGCCGTCCCTGTTTTGTTAGTGCCAAAGAAGGATGGAACTTGGTGAATGTGTGTCGATTGCCGAGCAATTAATAATATTACGGTAAAGTATCGACATCCTATTCCTAGATTAGATGACATGTTGGATGAGTTGTATGGTTCTTGTATTTTCACTAAGATCGATTTGAAAAGTGGTTATCATCAAATTAGGATGAAAGAAGGTGATGAATGGAAAACTGCATTTAAGACCAAGTATGGATTATATGAGTGGTTAGTAATGCCATTTGGATTAACTAATGCACCGAGCACGTTTATGCGACTTATGAATCATGTTTTGCGTGCTTTTATTGGTCGATTTGTGGTTGTCTATTTCGATGACATCTTGATTTATAGCCGAAGTCCTAATGACCATATTGAGCATGTGCGAGCTGTCTTGCAGGTTTTAAGGGCCGAGCAATTATACGCTAATCTAAAGAAGTGCTCTTTTGTTACCAACAAATTAGTATTTCTAGGATTTGTTGTTAATGCTAATGGTATACAGGTTGATGAAGAAAAGGTTAAAGCAATCCGTGAATGGCCAACGCCTAAGACCATAGGAGAGGTGCGTAGCTTTCATGGATTGGCGAGTTTTTATCGACGATTTGTGAGAAATTTCAGCACCATTGCCGCACCTTTAACTGAGGTTATCAAGAAGCACGTGGGTTTCACATGGGGAGAAGAGCAAGAGAAAGCCTTTAATCTGCTAAAAGATAAGTTAACTAATGCTCCTTTGTTATCTTTGCCGAATTTCAGTGCTACTTTTGAGATAGAGTGCGATGCTTCTGGTACAGGAATTGGAGCCGTGTTGATGCAAGGAGGGCGTCCCATAGCTTATTTCAGCGAAAAATTGAGTGGAGCAATATTGAATTATCCTACCTATGATAAGGAGATGTATGCTTTAGTGCGAGCTTTGGAGACTTGGCAACATTATTTATGGCCAAAGGAGTTTGTGATCCACACCGACCATGAGACCTTGAAGTACTTGAAAGGACAGCAAAAGTTGAATAAAAGACATGCCAAATGGATGGAGTTCATTGAGACTTTTCCATATGTGATCAAGTACAAGAAAGGTAAGGAAAATGTGGTAGCCGGTGCACTTTCTCGAAAGTATGCGATTCTAACTATTTTGGAAGCAAAGTGTCTAGGTTTTGAGCATATCAAGGGCTTATATATTGATGATGATGACTTTGGGAGAGTCTATGAAGCATGTGAACACGCTGCATTTGATAAATTTTATAGGCATGAAGGTTATCTTTTTCGTGAAAACAAACTATGTTTGCCTAAGTGTTCTTTGCGTGAATTGTTGGTGCGAGAAGCTCATAGTGGTGGTTTAATGGGGCATTTTGGCATTAATAAGACTTATGAAGTGCTGTATGAACATTTTTATTGGCCACATATGAAGAGAGATGTCACACGTGTCTGTGAGAGATGTATTGCTTGTAAGCAATCGAAGTCTACAACTAAACCGCATGGCTTGTATACACCATTACCTATTCCAACGCATCCTTGGATTGATATTTCTATGGATTTTGTGTTAGGATTGCCTAGGTCTAAGTATGGTAGAGATTCTATTTATGTGGTTGTTGATCGGTTTTCAAAGATGGCTCATTTTATACCTTGTCATAAAACTGATGATGCATCCCATATTGCTAATTTGTTCTTTAAGGAGGTTGTACGTTTGCATGGCATGCCTAGATCGATTGTTTCAGATCGAGATTCTAAATTTCTTAGCTACTTTTGGAAAACATTATGGAAAAAACTAGGAACACGGTTGTTATTTTCTACTACTTGTCATCCACAGACCGATGGTCAAACCGAGGTAGTTAATAGAACTTTAGGGGCATTGTTGCGTGCTATTATTAAAAAGAACATAAAATCTTAGGAAGATTGTCTGCCACATGTTGAATTTGCATATAATAGGAGCATGCATTCTGCTACTAAATTTACACCATTTGAGGTTGTCTATGGTTTTAATCCATTAACTCCGTTAGATTTAACCCCTTTACCTGTTGATAAGCGTGTGGATTTAGATGGAGCAAAGAAAGCTGAATTTGTCAAGTCGTTGCATGAGAAGACGCACGCAAATATTGAGTGCAAGACTGAGCAATATGCAAGGCAAGCTAACAAAGGGCGCAAGGAAGTGGTGTTTGAACCTGGCGATTGGGTTTGGGTTCATATGCGCAAAGAGAGATTTCCTGAGCAACGACATTCTAAGTTATTACTGCGAGGGGATGGACCATTCATGGTTTTGGAAAGAGTTAACAATAATGCTTACAAGCTTGATCTTTCAGGTAAGTATGACGTTAGTGCCACATTTAATGTTTCTGACTTGACTCTTTTTGATGCCAGTGATGATTTGAGGACAAATCCTTTGCACGGGGCAGAGAATGATGTGGACATCGATTCATATCGAGGAGGAGGTGCTAGGGACCCATTGTCTATTCCTACTGGTTCGATTACTCGAGCGCGAGCCAAACAATTCAAGCAAGCTATTGGCGTCATGGTTCGTGATCTTTGGCGTGAAGATGACCTTGGATCAAATCTTGAAGAATCTTGGAAATCTTGGTGCAATTTAATTATCTTGTCACCAAATAATTGACCAAGTCAATTTATATATATATTCTTGTTTAAGAATATTCTAAAATAGGAATATTTTAGAATATAACGCATTAGATTTTTAGGGTTGATTTTTAGGGTTTGTGTGGCAGCCTATATAAAGGATTTGCCAAATCTCTTTGAGGACAGATATATTTTATTTTTGAGGAAAAGAATTGAGAGGTTCTCTTTTTACTGTTCTTTTGAGGACTTGACCTAATCAAGATTCTCTTCGACTTATCGAGCGAGATAGCGAATTCTTTCGCTCGTGGCGTCTATAATTTTGGTTGGTTGACACGTGTTCGTCAACAGGTCACGTTCATACCGAGGTTGCCAATCATAGGTTTGATTGGAGGTCGAGGTTTGCAATTCGCACCATCTGGGCCTTCGTAGAACGATCCTTCCGCAACGATTCACATCACCATTCAAACTAAACCTGATCGGAAGCCACAACAACATATTCCATTAACTTGCCTTAACAAAACAATGACATTGAACATTTTCATAAAATTTAAGGACTAGATTGAATATTCATTGATAGTTAATGAATTATATCGAATAAATTAAAAGTCTGGAGATGACATTGTATAGTAAATCAAAGTTTATGAACCATTTGTGCAATTTTCCCAAGATGATATACGATGTCTTGGCCAAAAATAGATCAAAGATGCTTTTTTATTTATTTATTTATTTTATGAATAGATACAATGCTTTTAAGTGAGGAGAACTATCAAAAAAGTCCCAAACATATATGCAATTGTGCCAATTCAATCCTAATTTTTTTTCCAATTAAGTCATAAACCTTTCACAATTGTGCTAGTTCAGTCCATTCGGCCAAAATTGGCCGGCCGGCACTGACATGGACGTCATCCGACGAAAGCTGACGTGGCACTTTTAAAATATTTAAAATATTTCTTTTCGAATTTTTAATTCTTTTTTTTTTCCACCTTCTTCTTCCTTTGGCTAGCTGGCAAGGTCAACCTTGCTGGCCAGTGGTGAGGCTCGTCCCCACTAGCCACTAGCAAAGGTGAGCCTCGCCTAGCGATGGTGAGGTCGCAGTCGCCAGATCTGGCGAGGCTCGACCTCACCTAGCTATGGCTACGTTGAGTCTTGCCATCCCCGGGCAAGGAGCCTCGCTGGCCACTATAGCCAGATTTGGCGAGGCTCAGCCTCACCGGCCACCGAGGAGGTCGACCCTCGCCTTAGATCTAGTGAGGCTCGGCCCTCGCCATGGTTGGGCGAGGCCAAGCCTTGCCAAATCTGGTGGGGCCTCACCCAGCGATGGCAAGACCAACCTCGCCGACCGTTGCCTCTAGCCGGTTCCGGCCAACCATTAGAAGGAGAAGTGGATGGAAAAAAAATTCAAAAATTCAAAAAAATATTTAAAAATTCAAAATAATAATTTAAAAATGTCACGTTAGCATTCGCCGGACAGCCATCGCCGGTCGGTGTTGTTGATGCCTAAAATTCCCTTTTAATTAGTTAGGTTTTATTTTATTTTATTTTATTTTATCTTATCTTTTTCGGATAATAAATAAACAAATAACCAAAAAAAAAAAAAAAAAAGAAGAGAAGCAGCCTCCGCATGGGCCCTCAGCCCATTTCCGCCTCGACCTGGCCCAGCCAAGTCTTCTTCTTCCTTGCGCCATTGTAGCACACGGGCGGGGGGCGCGATGCTGGAGGGAGATGGATGGACGGCAATGCACATGGAGTAGAGGAGCAGTTGGCGTTGACGGGACGTGACCGGAGGAGGAGATGATGGCGGATGGGACGGTGGTCCTACCGGTGGTTCGAGCCTCACTGACAGGCCACCCCTTCGCCTATAAATAGAGGGGGGCCACCGTCGACAGGGGGTGGGCCAGAGAGAGGGAGAAAGCAGAGATAGCAGAGAGAGAGAGAGAGAGAGAGAGGCTAGCTGAAGCTCGAGGTCCCCTGAGAGACTTCGGGGAGCTCGAGTGCAGGGTTGGTTGTGGTGTGGTGAGCTCGGAGGGGTCCCCGAGAGACTTCGGGGAGCTCGAAGGGCGAGCTCGAGGGAGAGAGAGGGTAACCCGGCGCCGGATCTGGCCAAATCTGACCGTCTAGGATCCATCGCCGCTGTCGTTGTTCACCGCGATCGTCGCCGTCGTCAGTTTGTCCTTGCCCTTGTTGCCGTCGCTCGTCTTCGCTGTTGCCACCTTCGATCGATCTAGCATTATCGCCGTCGCCGCCCTTGTTCGAAGAAAGGTAAAAACCTGTTGCCGTCATCCCTGCCGTCCATTGCAGCCCCATTCTGTTGCTGTCGCCGTTGTCGTGGTCCCCATCGTAGCCGCTATCACCACCGTACCCGTCGTCGTCGTAGCACTTCGATTTCTTCCCCGATGCCGCGGATTCGCAAACCCTAGGGTTTGCTATTTTTCGGGTCACGAAGTGGATCCGGACCCGGAAAATCGGGTAGGGTTTGTGATCTGGGGGCGGTTAGAGGACGGGTTGGGTGCCGGAGCCAGGTCGGGTAGGGTTTTGCCATGGAGCAAGTTGTTGAAGCAGGTTGTCAGAGCGGGTCGTCGGGCCGGGCCAAGAGTCCCCGAACGCACGGCCACGGTGACGTTTTGTTTTTTTAAAAAAAAGTCAGGCTCGTGTTTCGGGCTGGCCCGGTCAGACCTAACCCGCGGATCCGACCCAGGTCGGTTTTTTTTTTTTAATGTAAAATAATATTCTAATAAATAAAAATTAAATATTTTATTTTCGAAAAAATAAAAAATGTTTTATTTCCAAAAAATATTTAAAAATTTTTAGAAAATGTTTTATTTTCCAAAAAAAATTGAGAAAAATAAAAAATAATTGATTTTCCAAAAATATTGAAAAATATTAAAAAATATTTTATTTTCCGGAAAATAAAAAATATTCCATATTTTCCAAAAAAAGCCAAAAATTCATGAAAAAGCCAAAAATTCATGAAAAAGCCAAAAAATTCAGAAAAAGCCAAAAAGACTTGTATTTTTCCAAAAAATACCAAAAATCCAAAAATCCCTTTTATGTCCAAAAATTAGAAAAAGACTCAAAAAATGTTTTTCCTCCCAAAAATGCATGGAAAATCCTTCGAATATCCAAAAACCTCAAGATTTAAACAAGATTAGGTACGATAGGGCATTAGTGATTAACTAGTGTAATCAAGTCCCCGATTCTAATTTCTCTGGTTGCGCAAGAATGAGTATTTCTCCCGATACTTTGCATGGGTTTCTAATCAACCTACCCCAAATTGATTAGTGGCGACTCCATTTTAAAAATCAACTTACAGGTTAAAAACTTAGACTAGTAAAGTCGTGAATTGGTGGACTTGGGAGAGTCTGGGCTTAACCAATTTCAGCTGATCCATTAGCCTCCTTAGGCACTCGTACTCGATTGCGGGCGCAAAAAAAAAAAAAAAAGGTCGCAACAGCTTGGCGACTCCGCTGGGGACAATTTGAGGACTTAGGCCATTTTTGTCTTATTTAAATTATTTACTGACTTGTTTTTGTTTTTTCTTTATGCAGGTTAGTAGCTTAGAAGTTTATCTTAATTTTCATTAAAATAAAATGTCTTGTGATTATAAATTGCTATGGATGCTTTACTGTTTTAACACTACACATGGCACACATAACCCGGCCGCCAGACCTGGGCCGCCATAGGATTTCTAGGATGGTATTAAGAAAGATACGACCTCGAACGCGAGAATGCGATGTAGAGGTTGCCTTTCTTTTCCCCGAATTTCTTAGCCGAGGTTAAGGGGGTATGCTACTAATGCGAGACTGCAACGAGCGGATACCCTTTTAATTTCATCAAGCCTTCTGAGTTAGAAATCGAGCCACACGTCCCATCTGTATGTCTTTGTGCTTGCCATTTTTACTTAAAAGCAAAGTAATTTATTTACTTTTACTTAGTCTTTTCTGGCTCATGGAAAAATAGGGTTAGGTCGTGTAGCCCCTTTTTTAATGCGATGGGAAGAATCGATATCAAGTTCATTCCTGCCCCAAAGAAAGAACTCCTTAGGTGGTGGAATTAGTTAGATCAGCTTGGCTAAGAGCGTGTCAAAATGAGGATTGGTCATCTCCTCCCATTGCTCCAAATCAATATTCACTCTGGGGTCATGCAAGCCCTACCACATTTCTGGTGTCCAAAAACATCCACTTTCATGTTCGGCAAATTTGAACTGACTCCCACTTTGAAGGAATACAGTCTCGCTATAGGAATGCCCCTGGGAGCGAAGCTTGCTAAGCTACCAATTGGCATTAATAGACCCCATAGTCAGTCTATCACATTTTTTAAAAAATCATTCAGTAAGAGAAATTGTTAGAACCAACAACAATGCTTTCCCACTATCATCCTTAATCGAATGCTTTGAAAAACGGTCGATGTCCCAAAAAACCAAGATCTTCCTTTTGGCGTTCTTTGGATTTATTATCTTCCCCTATAGAAAGAATGTCATAAATCCTTCAATTGTGGGGATAATAAATCAAATCACTTTCGGAGCGGGATATGTAAACATGGTTTTAGCCGAAACGTTTTTATCCCTTAATCGTTTCAAGGGTCAAAAAGAAAAGATCATGAGAGCTACCCCAAAAATTTTACAAATGTGGTTCTTTTCCCATATCAAAGGATTTGGGCACCTCATGAAAATATTTGAAATTAATGAGTTCAAGCACCCACTGCAAAAGTTCCAAAGCTTGGAGAAATATTCTCCCGATGATGAATATTCTCGATGGATTGACTTATTAAAAAACCCGGTCCCAGAGACATTCATATAGCGAACTAAGTGGTTCCTTGCGGGCGAGGCACGTTTTGCGCTTGATTATTACGATCCCATCCCACTGCTGGGCCTCTCTGGATCTACCTCATACTATCCGTATAGGGTGGCTCGCCAGTATAAGATCCTTCAAGAAGTCCCGCCACCACTCAAGTCAGGGTTGTTTCGGGTTTCTTTCAACCCCACCGGTTATGACTACTTAGAGGAAATCAGCATAATTCAGAATGCCTGGGATAGATGCCACCCAGAGAGGATTATCATACCCAGAAGATTGAAGGGACAGGAAAAAGCCCATCATGCATCCACCTTTTACATCCTCAACCATGAGATTCTTGAGGAGTTGCAGCCAGTAATCCCTGATGTAAGTAATAAACTTACCAAGCAAAAAAGGATCAAGTCTCTTGAAGAAAATTTGGAGACTAGCAAGAGACACATATCAAAGCTATCTCAAAGGAGCAAGTGGCGTCGCAAGATCGAGACTTCCCACTGCATATAAAAACAGGCATTGTGGTTTTTTTTTTTTTTTTATGTGAATAATTTTAATGTGAATGTCTACGGTCGTTCTAACTTGTGTCAAAAATCCTTTTGGCATTGTATAAATCTCTTGTTAATAAATAAGGACTCGACCCTTGCCATAAGCCGTGTTCCATGTGTTTCCTTTGTTTACATTTTCTCCATTTCCTATGCTAACAGGTAATCACAACATAGCCATATTCACCAAATCCAAAAGCTAGGATGGTTGAAGAAAATGTACCAAGCCGTGTCGAGATTATGAAAAGAGAAATGAAGCAGGTCTTCAATGTGCTTCAACAACTCTCAAAACAAATAGATTCCATCCAGGGCAAATTAGCTCCTACCTCGACCTCAATCGAAGTAGTATTACCACAATCATCCCCCCGAGGAGAACAAGGAAGAGAAACCGATGATAGCATGCCCGAATTGGAAGACGACGCGCACCAAATCATAGTTGAGAAAGTAAAACCCAGCATTTCGTCTAAAATCGAGCATGATAAGCGTCTGGAGAAGCTTGAAGAAAGACTAAAGCAACTGCAGGGCCTACAGGATTCTACTCCAACAGACCTCTCCATCTACTCCAAAGTCAAAATGCCCGAAAAGTTTAAGATGCCTGAATTTGAGAAGTACGATGGCACGACCTGCCCAAGGGCTCACTTGCAAATGTACTTGGTTCGAATGACCCAGTACGTTAGTAATGTGCCTTTAATGATCCAGTTGTTCCAGTCAAGCCTGGTAGGTCCCGCCTTGAGGTGGTACATCAAGAAAAACATAAACCTCATCGAAACGTGGAGTGAAGCAAGTGAGGCATTCCTCAAGCAGTACAAATTCATAATGGACATTACCCCTTCTCGTGAAGATCTCGATCGCATGGAAAAGAAAAAGCAGGAATCTTTCAAAGAGTATGCTATCAGGTGGAGGAATCTCGCCGCCCAAATCAATCTCGAACCGACTGACTTTGAATTAAGAAAAATGTTCATCAAAACCCTCCCCTATGAATACCGCAACTGAATGGTGACTACGATCGCTGAATCATTCAATCAACTCATTCCAATGGGAGAGTAGATAGAGATAGGATTAAGAGATGGTTGGTTCACCGAGCTTGCACCTATCGGCAGAAGGTTCAGCATGAAAAAGGATAAAGAGCCCCCGATTGATGTTAATGCCACCTACACTGTGAATATCGGTCACCTCCCAACCGTTCAGACAAGCACGGGCCAACATCAGACCAATAGCCGTCAGCCTCAACGCTACAACAACCGAAGACAATTCACTCCGTTTCCTAGACCTCCTTCCTAGGTTTTGGCGATCCTCTGGAACAAGAATCTCCTCTCGACTGAGCCAAGACGACCCAATGCTGAAAGCTTCTCTAGCTATGACCTGTCCAAAAAATGCGATTATCACATGGGAGAAGTAGGCCATTCGACTAATGATTGTTTCATCCTTAAACATCGAATCCAGAACCTGTTGGATACTAAAGCATTCTCATTCCAAACTACGAAACCGAATGTCCAAAGCAATCCGCTCCCTGATCATGCTGACAAAGTAAATGCGATATTCGATTCTGAAGCCAATCAAATTAGAAATGTCAATACACGTATTGTTGACATCTATCGAGGGCTAGTAGAAACCGGGTATTATTCAGATGATGAAATACCACCTTTTGCAACAATGGAAGAAAGGGTATCAAGAATGATAGAGGCCGGAGTAATCGTGCGCGTTGGTCGCACTAGCATAGTTTCCACTATATCGCAAGTCCTCATCAACTGGGATGAGAAATGTGCTACGCTAAATGCAAAAAGGGAGAAGAAAGATTCCACCCCACCAGATGATATATTTGAAGGAAAAGGAGCCATAATCGAAGCATCGATAGTGGAAGCAGCTATAGTCATTGAAATCCCCCAGCCTTACAAGTATGAACGTAACAATGCAGTACCTTGGTCTTATGACCTCGATGTCGGTTTAGTCATAAGATCTGGGTGAACCTATGCTCACGCAAGTACACCGTTTGCTAAGCCAGTCACTGATGAAGAAGTTAAGGAGTTTTTGGCTGTAGTTAAGGCCAGCGAATACAATGTGGTAGAACAGTTACGAAAATCACCAATACAGATCTCTCTACTGGAATTGCTTCAGACATTTGTTAAACACCAGAAATCCCTCATGAAGGTATTAAGTCAGGTACATGTCCCTGAAACGATTGAGCATGACAAACTCGAGGAATTTGTCAGCACCATCCTTCTAAAGGATCAAATGGCATTTTCTGATGAAGAAATCCCTGATGAGGGTAGAGGACACACCAAAGGCCTCTAAATATCAGTCAAATGCAATGCATCTCACGTCGCCCGAGTACTGATTGACAATGGATCTGCCCTTAATATATGTTCACTAGCGACACTCTGTCACCTTCAAATAGATAGATCACGGATCCAGGTACCTAAGACTTCCGTTCGAGCATTTGATGGAACAAAAAAGGAAACAGTGGGAGAGATCGAGCTCGACGTTCAAATTGGCCCAACCGTATTCAAAATTTTGTTCTAAGTGATGGATATCTCCACTGCATTCAATTTCCTCTTAGGGTGCCCGTGGATCCACGTCGCAGGAGCAATACCTTCAAGCCTCCACCAAAGTGTGAAGCTCGTGGTTGGGGGAAAACTAATCACGGTCCGAGGAGAAGAAGACCACTGCATCTACCACGAGACGGCCATTCCTTATGTTGAACCTAGTGACAAAAACGAAGCCAGCTATCAATCATCCGAGCTCGTGTCTACTATACATGAAACTCGTGGGACTTTGCCCCTCGTCCCCGAGGTATCAAGCGCTGCAATCATGGTAGGAAAAATCATGGTGGGACACGGTTTCATTCCAGGACAAGGGCTTAGTAGGGAGGGCCAGGGCATCCGTTAGCCTATTGAAGTCTTGAGATCTTATACTATTGGGTTAGGATATTCCCCGGATAGAAAAGCAAAGAAGAAAGTTGCCCTTGTATATCCCTGTCTCGAGGAAACTTTCCCAGGCCTAGCCCAGATGATGCGTGAGGAAGAGGAAGTGATCAATACTTCAAAATGGTCTAGCCTCGGAAGCTCGAACTTGCCTGTAATCCAGGAAGGCACATCTTGGCCCTCACTTACAAAGAAAGAGGGGCCGGATGACATGACCGCCATGTTTAGAGATATTTTCATAGGTGCCATTGAGGAAGAGCAGTTAGAAGGAGCAGGTGATAACTTCTCGTTCATCCAGCTTCAACGCCAAGTTGATGAATTACGTGAGACAGTGCACCATTTGACGGAAAATTTCGCTCAAGCTACCCGTGCATTTCGCTCTCGTCATAGTGAGGATTTGGTAGTAAATGAAGAAGACCCCATTGATACGATCTAGTAAGGGGTTCGGCTATCTCAGTCCTCAAGAAGCATGAGGCCGTATTCGCCTCTTCCTAAATCGATGGCCATCATTTTTCCCATCCTCCTAGAGCAAGGACTAATCACCAGGGAACTGAGACATCCTACTCCCGAGTACTTCCTTGATTATGATCCATCCAAGTAATGTGATTATCATTCGGGGGAATTAGGACACTCGCTAAATGACTGCACCATCCTGAGAGACAAGGTTCAGGATCTTTTAGATGCTGGGGTATTCACGTTCCGCTCTCCGTGGCTGTGGTTTGGCAAAGATCACCTCCTCGTGGTACCCAGCACTCGTACCATGTTCCCTGAGCAAGCTAAGGAAGCACATAGAGGAGAGGTGATCATAGACACTTTGGGCCAACCAAGTGGTAAATTTGACTAGTATGTCAATTATTTAATCTCCCAAAGTTTCTATGATCATCATCACCACATCGCCCCTGATGGATGGGAAGGCATGGATGATCTAAAATCTGCAAAGCCGCGAGCACAGGGAGACATGGCTGGCAACTGGTATGAAGACTTCTTTGTGGGCGTTATCAATGAAGGACCATTAGGGG
The DNA here is from genome assembly GCA_016097485.1 of Eucalyptus sideroxylon x Eucalyptus melliodora. Classification (NCBI taxonomy): domain Eukaryota; kingdom Viridiplantae; phylum Streptophyta; class Magnoliopsida; order Myrtales; family Myrtaceae; genus Eucalyptus; species Eucalyptus sideroxylon x Eucalyptus melliodora. Next base: position 20,135,743 of record CM027830.1, read on the forward strand.
AAATGGGTGCAGACTTGCTCGAGTAGAATCCTTTTTATTTCCTCTGCATACTCTCCTACGTGGGAGCCTGTATATATTTTTTTTAAAGTCTAACTTGTTCTATTTTCAACATCAGTTCCACCCGAGGAATCATTTTTTGAAATCACTTTGTAAATCTGTCTACTATTAAATAAAGTTGAAAACATTTTGAGGGCATGGGGAGACACACCAAACCGGCTTGTTGATGATAGCCAGCCGTCAAATGAAAGAAGAAATATGAGGCCTGGGTCTCCTCATGTTTCCTTGTCCTAAATCTTCAAGAACAATTTATCACATTTCCAAAAGAAAAGCATGCATACTACTAACCTTATTTGTCCCCTTAGCCTATCTACTCTATGACATAGGAATGATCTAGCGGCAGACAAGGGTATAGGAACGGTCCAAACCAACATCGCGGATAGCCAGATAGCAATTCTGATAGCTCAGATGATGACTTTGATAATTTCGATGAAATTCAACGAGACTGGGAGCGTCATGAAGAAACATGGCCCTCTACCACTGAAGACACCGTCATTGTCAATTTAGGCAACGCAGAAGGTCTTAGAGAGATAAAGATTGGCGCCAACCTTCCTGAAGAAGAAGCTGTAGACTTGATTGCTCCTTTAAAGAGGTATCAAGACGTATTCGCATGGTCATACGTGGATATGCCAGGCCTTGATCCAATGATGGTGGAGCATAGTTTGCCAACCAACCCTGATATAGCTCCCAAGAAACAACGGCTAAGAAGAATCAAGCCAGAATTGTCAAAAAAGATTGAAGAAGAGGTAATGAAACTCCTCGAAGTAGGTTTCCTCGGAGTCTCGCGATACCCTAGCTGGGTAGCAAACATTGTGCCAGTGAAGAAGAAGGATGGTCGAATACGTGTTTGTGTCAACTATTGTGACTTGAACAAAGCAAGCCCGAAAGATGATTTCCCATTACCCCACATAGACGTTATGATAGACAGTATTGCAGGGTTCAAACTGTTCTCTTTATGGATGGATTGTCGAGATACAACCAAATAAAGATGAAGGAGGAAGACAAGGAAAAAACGGCGTTCATTACTCCATGGGGAACTTTCCATTATAAGGTCATGCATTTTGGCTTGAAAAATGCTGGAGCAACTTACCAGCGAGCCATGGTCACCCTTTTCCATGACATGATGCACAAAGAAATTGAAGTATATGTCGATGACATGATCGCTAAAACCAGACATGGAGAAAACCATGTGAAGACCCTAGAGAAACTATTTGAGTGACTTCACGAGTCTAAGTTGCGCTTGAGTCCAGTGAAATGTGTGTTTGGGGCAATTTCTGGCAAATTACTTGGATTCATTGTGAGCTGTGAAGGAATAGAAGTAGATCTATCAAAAACCAAGGTGATATTTGAGATGCCTCCTCCCTCGACTGTAAAAGAAGTCCGGAGCCTCCTGGGGAGATTAAATTACATTGCCCGATTCATTTCCTAGCTTTCTGAAACTGTAAAACCTTTCTTTAAACTTCTCGGGAATGATGCACAAATTAAATGGGATGATGATTGCCGACTGGCATTTGAAGACCTAAAGTAATACTTGATGAAACCCCCGATTCTAGTATCTCTAGTCCCGGGGCATCCTTTAATTCTCTACCTTACCATCAACAGTGAATCCTTAGGTGCAATGCTGGCACAAAAGGAGCCCCATGACCAGAAGGAGCGAGCCATCTACTATTTGAACAAAAAGTTCACCATGTCAGAACAAAACTACTCCAAATTAGAAAAAACATGCGCCGCATTAGTATGGGTGTTGCATAGACTTCGACAGTATACCTTGCATTACCAAACTTTCCTCGTAACCGAAAGTGATCCGATCAAGTATTTGCTCAATCACCTAGCATTGGTAGGAAAATTGGCCAAATGGCAAATCCTGATCTCGGAATTCGACATTCAAGTGATGTCACAAAAATCTGTTAAAAGGTGGGTGATTGCCGATATGTTAGTAGACTGTCCTAAAGAAGTATGCGAGGATAATCCCCCGGACGATCGAATTTCCGTGGTAGAAGAAAACACATGGACTATGGTCTTCGACAGAACTGTAAATTTGTCATGCTCCGGCACTAAGGCAGTCTTGATATCCCCAAATGGACAACATTATCCTGTGGCTGCAAAATTGATGTTTCCATGCACCAACAATATAGCTGAGTATGAAGCATGCATCATCGGCCTGCAAGTGGCTATTGAAATGGGAGTGACAAAGCTAAAGGTGTTCGGTGATTTTACCTTAATAATCCTCCAAACATTGGGCGAATAGAAGAAAAAAGACGCCAAACTTGTGCCTTATCATGGTTACTTAGAAAAGTTGGCAGGAAAATTTCAAGACATCTCATTTGAATACCTACCTAGAATTCATAATCAGTTTGTTGATGTACTAGCAACGCTATCATCTATGTTGCAAGCAACAAAAGGGTTAGAAGTAGAGCCTTTAAAAATTGAAGTCCTGGTAAGACAGGCCTACTGCATAGCCATAATTGAAGAACCCGATGGGAAGCCCTGGTATTACGATATCATGAAATACATCTAGAAGCAGGAATTCTCTGAACAAAGCACTCCCTCTGATCGAAAATACCTAATGAAAATGGCTTCAAAGTTTTTTGTTAGTGGTGAAAATCTGTTCAAAAGATCGTATGACTCAGTCCTGCTAAGATGTGTGGATGCAATTGAAGCCACACAAATAATGCAAGAAATACATGAGGGAGTATGTGGCCCTCACATGAATGGACGTATGTTGGCCAAGAAAATAATGAGACTAGGTTATTATTGGCTTCCTTTAGAGAATGATTGTGCTCAACATGTACGAAGTTGTCATCGTTGTCAAATTCACGGGGATAAAATAAATGTCCCTCCAACTAAACTGCATCAGTTATCTGAGCCATGGCCGTTTTCAATGTGAGGCATTGATCTAATTGGCCCAATTAACCTAAAGGCGTCAAACGGGCATCGGTTCATCTTGGTTGCAATTGATTACTTTTCGAAATTGATTGAGGCCACATCATATGCAAGCGTAATTGCACGGAATGTTATGAAGTTTATCAAACGTGACATAATCGCCCGATACGGCGTGCCAGATTCCATCATCACCGACAATGGGACAAATTTGAACAACAAGCTAATTGATTAGTTATTTTCTAAGTTCAAGATCCAGCATTTGAACTCATCCTCTTATCGTCTGCAAATGAATGGGGCTGTAGAGGCTGCCAATAAGAATATCAAGAGAATCCTAGCCAAGACAGCTGAAAATTACCGCGACTGGCATGAGAGGCTACCCTTCGCACTAATAGCATATTGAACTTCTACTGGGGCAACCCCTTTTTCCCTGGTTTATGGTATGGAGGCAGTTTTACCCGTGGAAGTAGAAATCCCTTCCATACGAATTTTATCCCAGGCTAGATTATCTAAGGAGGAATGGACACAACAAAGGCTCAAGTAGCTGAACATGATCGATGAAAAGCGACTGAAAGCCCCCTGTCACGGTCAGTGTTATCAGCAGAAGGTAGCTCGATCATTTAATCAAAAGGTGCGACCCAAGCACTTCGAGGTAGACGAGCTAGTCTTGAGAAAGACGTTGCCAATCTTTCTAGAGCCCGGAGGAAAGTTTGCCCCAAATTATAAGGGTCCTTATGTAATAAAGAAGATACTACCTGGAGGAGCCTTGATCCTAACTGAGATGGATGGGCGAGAGTTCTCTAAACCAATTAATTTCGATGCTGTAAAAAAGTACTACCCTTGAAAGATGTTCATTGTCTGGCATTGCCAAACACTTCTCTATCAGATTGAAAATGTCTATGCACCTTTTATATATGAGTGATGTATTTACACCATCATAAAAAGTGTGGTTTGGTTGACTCAATGAAAAAAAAATGAATAGTAATCACCAGTATTTAAGGAAGTGTCGAAAATCAAGTAGCAAACTCGATGGCATAACTTGAGCAAATCAACATTACCCAGGCAGACGCATAAGAGTAATCCATGTCAATTTCGCCCAGCTCAGTGTAAAGGATGCGTCATTCAGGAACCAATCTGGTTAGAAGGAACCTTCTGTCCCAGTCAACAATCTTAGAATTTGGAAGCCTAATTTCTTGTTCTAGATGCATGCCCTTGCAAGAAGCAATTGTTATTAGAAAGGTGGAAGTTTTGATTGTCCATCTCAAATTCCATAGAAGCTTGAGATACATGACTTTGCCCAATGCTGCTAATCAAAGACAGAAGGGGAAGTTCCACAAAAGGAAGGCATTGAAAGTGAATCAACAACCAACAATCATGCCTACGTGGCGACAAGTAAGAAAGGTCGGTCGAAGGAAGCATGGAACTGTAAAGAGACTGTCATCGGCATTCAAGTATCCCTAGAAGCCAGCTCACATAAACTCTGGGAAAATACAACTCGGTGTCATTTCTAGCATTCACTCTCTGAACTTATATTTACAGGAAGCATTGGGATTCAAGGGCTAGGCTTAATGGTTAAATGGGGCAAACCAAGTGATCCAAACCCGGGACAAGAGCAGAGACGCCCGATCAAATTCTCGACCTTTAGCTGATTATTCACGTGTCATGTCCCTAACCAATATGAGCAATCTATCGACACCCATTTGTTAATAGCTGTTTGTGAATAGCCTTTTTGATATTCAAAATTCAATACTTTTGTGAATACCATTCCACCTAAGTAAACACCCCTAAAGTTGTTAGTAGGTTTTTCTTGAATAAAAGCCATTCATTTATTTTTACAAACTCTTTCACATCATTTGTTGCATACCTTTTTCCAGGCGAATTTTGCATGATGATTTTGTCCGTCTAAATCTTTGATTCTGTTAAAGATTATTAGAATAGACAGCTAAGTGAAGAATACAAGGTTAATTGAGCATGTTGGATGAGGCGCGTCAGAATAATGATAGGCAAACCATATCCTACACACAGTCCCCTATCTATACACTTGTGAGATGAGTGCAGAAAATTCCATGACTACAGGGTAAAGAGTTCCATCGCGAATGGTACGATGACCAAAACAGTGAGAGGCATTCCATCGCTCACTTTGAGCCCCATACACTGACAAATTTCTACCTTACCCCCGTCGAAGAACCACCCCACATTGGGGTAAGTTGAAGGCAAGTCACCATCATGAGGTGGGAAAAGGGATAGAAATTCTCTTGCTTGCACTTGGATCAATCTTTGAGTGTCTTTATTGCATATGAACACTCGCATTAATTTAAGTCTCTAGAGTCGTGAAGAGCAATTCTTTCTTTACGCATTTGTATCCATTGTACAACCCAATTGAGTCTGTAAATTCACCCTCACATGGAGGCAGAGCAGAAGTTGCTGCCACTCGAGCAGTATAATCAGAAGAGCCAGAAAAAGATGAAGACTCAATATTCTAACAAAGGCGTTTGCTTGAACTTGTCAAAATCAGCTCCTCAAGCAACAAGAACAAAAACTGGGGCATAAAAAAGCAGTGTACCTGATAAAAGCAAGGTCAATGCCCCAAACAAAAAACACAGCCATTTGTATTATTAAGAGAAATTGCTGTTGTGGTCCATAGAACCTTCATCGGACCGTGAGAAGAAAGACCGGTGACAAATGCTAAGGCGATCACCAGCTCTCACCCTTTTACACATGAGTCAAGCCTACATTGCATCTTATTGTAAACAGTCTCTTTAGAATAGGGGCACTTCAATTAACGTAGGATTTCATATGTCTATAAACATCGCTCGAAGAAGTACGAGCAAGATTACTTTATCTCTTTTCGCAGGATAATTGACTTGAAAAACCCGGAGATGATCGTGTAGCATTTTTTGTCCATCGACTTCGACCTTGATGGTCCCCTTTGATGAGCCATTGACCAAGACTTCATCACAGTTTCAACAAAAATCTCTCACATTGGTGAAGTCATACCGTTTGCGAGAATACTCAGACCCTTGCTGACATAATGACAGTGAGATAGTGTGGTCCTTATAAATCCTGACCAGTGAGCGAAAAGTTCTTTTAAACTGAAAGTCCCTCACCTGGCATGCTCAAGACATCTATATTCCGAATAAAGGTTGTCTCTCAAAATCTTCCCCAGTGGAACTCAGATGATGCAAAACTGACAAAATTGTCATGCATAAATCACATTTAAACTCATAAATTTACAGCATAGACAATCATGTGTGCATATTGTGCAAATAACAGACATACTCTCATAGGTCAGAGATATTGCCAAGTAAGTATATCCCTATCCTCATTTGTCTTAAAGTACCTACCATTGTCCAAGTACTATCATCTTGACACTCGACCTATTTGAATCGTCCCTTGAGTTTGGATGCTTGTGATTGTCCAAGTATCCTCTTGTCTTCAAGTACCGGCCACCATTTGGATACTCCCTTTCTGTGACACTCGACTTGTCCGAGTTGTCTTCAAAATTATATCTTTGAATACTAGTAGCCATTCAAGTATTCCATCACATTGTGCGCTTGTGGTTACCCAGGTATGCCTTATTACACTTGGACCAACCTGAGTGGTCCCAGATCGTATCATTAAATACTTATGTTCATCCAAAGTATTTTAGTACTTTGTACACCTGTGGCTATTCAAGTGTTCCACCCCTTTTAAGTGCCTATGGCAATCCAGGTAAGCCTCATACCACATTCAAGTTTATAATACCAAGAGGTGAGAGACCTTCACGGATATGCGGGGTACGCCCTCGATATTCCCATTACTAGGAGGTGAGAGACCTTCACGAATATCTTAGGTATGCCCTCGATATTCCCAATTATCAGGAGGTGAGAGACCTTCATGAATGTCCAAGGTACGTCCTCGATATTCCAACTACCAGGAGGTGAGAGACCTTCACAAATATCTTAGGTACGTCCTCGATATTCCCAATTACCAAGAGGTGAGAGACCTTCACGAATATCTCAGGTACGCCTTCGATATTTCCAATTACCAGGAGGTGAGAGACCTTCATGAATATCCAAGGTACGTCCTCGATATTCCCATTACCAGGAGGTGAGCGATTTTCATGAATATTCGGGGCATGTCCTCGATATTCCTATTACTAGGAGGTAAGAGACCTTCATGAATATTCGGGGCACGTCCTCAATATTCCGCATACCAGGAGGTGAGAAACCTTCACGAATATCTCAGGTACGCTCTCGATATTCCTAATTACCAGGAGGTGAGAGATCTTCACGAATATCCCAGGTACGTCCTCGATATTCCCTATTTACTAGGAGGTGAGAGACCTTCACGAATATCCTAGGTAAGTCCTCGATATTCCCCATTCCCTAGGAGGTGAGAGACCTTCACAAATATGTGAGGTACGTCCTCAATATTCCAACTACCAGGAGGTGAGAGACCTTCACGAATATGCGAGACCCATCCTCGATATTCCCATTACCAGGAGGTGAGAGACCTTCACAAATATCCTAAGTACGCCATTGATATTTCCCAATTGCTAGGAGGTGGGACACCTTCACAAATATCCAAGGTATGTTCTCAATATTTCTAATTATCAAGTACCCCTTCGATACTTGTGAATGTCCAAGTATCCCCCAAGTCCCACACAAATATCCAAGGTATGTTCTCAATATTTCTAATTATCAAGTACCCCTTCGATACTTGTGAATGTTCAAGTATTCCCCAAGAATTCATACTTGTGATTATTCAAGTACCCCTTCAATGCCTATGGTCAGCCAAATACCCATTTTGACGCCTACAAATGCCCAAATATCCTTCAGATTAGTACTTGTGAATATCCAGGTACTCTTTGATATGCTTGTGAATGTCCAGGTATCTTCCAAAATCGATGCACTCGAGAAAGGTCGGCGCATCCTCCCGAGAAAAGTCGGGTACCAGTTGTTGCCTTTGACAGAGGTCAGACACTCCCACGAAACAGATGCCCTGAGAAAGGTCGGTGCATCTCTCGAGAAAGGTCGGGTACCAACTGGTGTCCTCAATACAAATCAGGCACCCACAAATGAGATGCCCTGAGAAAGGTTGGTGCATCTCCCGTCAAGGCGACCAAAGAAAGGTTCGGGTTCTAGACAAATCACTGATTGTTTTAACAGGCGACCGAAGAATGGTTCGGGTCCTAGAGAAGCAATTTCCCGTCAAGGCGACCGAAGAAAGGTTTCGGTCCTAGACAAATCATTGATTATTTTAACAGGCGACCGAAGAATGGTTCGGGTCCTGGAGAAGCAATTTCCCATCACGGTAATCGAAGAATGGTTCGGGTCCGAGACAAACCACTGATTGCTCCAACAGGCGACCGAAAAATGGTTCGGGTCATAGAGGAACAATTTCCCGTCAAGGCGACCGAAGAAAGGTTTGGGTCCTAGACAAATCATTAATCGTTTTAACAGGCGACAAAAGAATGGTTCGGGTCTGAGACAAATCACTAATTGCTCCAACAGGCGACCGAAGAATGGTTCGGGTCCTGGAGGAGCAATTTCCCATCAAGGCGACCGAAGAAAGGTTCGGGTCCTAGACAAATCATTTATTGTTTTAACAGGCGACCGAAGAGTGGTTCGGGTCCTAGAGAAGCAATTTCCCGTCATGGCGACCGAAGAATGGTTCGAGTTCGAGACAACTTACTGATTGCTCCAATAAGTGACCGAATAATGGTTCGGGTCCTGGACAAATCATTAATTGTTTTAACAGGCGATCGAAGAATGGTTCGGGTCCTGGAGAAGCAATTTCCCATCACGGCGATCGAAGAATGGTTCGGGTCTGAGACAAACCACTGATTGCTCCAACAGGCGGCCGAAGAATGGTTTGGGTCTTGAAGGAGCAATTTCCCGTCAAGGCGACCGAAGGAAGGTTCGGGTCCTACACAAATCATTAATTGTTTTAACAGGCGACCGAAGAATGGTTCGAGCCTTGGAAAAGCAACCTCCTCATATCACCAGGTAAGATGATGCCTTGATACTTGCCAAACTCGGGGTTTACACCCTATCTCACTCACTCGCGGTAAGTAACTACATGTATCTTCTTATCTGTCTTAGTATATGTAATGTTAAATTGCCCTTTTTGTATAGAATGATAGTCCCAACCATCATATAATCTGCTATGCATGTATGCATAAAATTTAGGCATCAATTTGTCTTTAAATGCAACCTCTGCGAGCTCACCTTCAAAGAGGGGCAGCTGTTAACATCTAAAACTCCCTTTTAATTAGTTAGGTTTTAGTTTATTTTATTTTATCTTATATTTTTTGGATAATAAATAAACAAATAACAACAAAAGAAGAAGAAGAAGAAGAAGAGAAGCAGCCTCCGCATGGGCCCTCGACCCATTTCCGCCTCAGCCCGGCCCAGCCGAGTCTTCTTCTTCCTCACGCCATTGCAGCACACGCGCGGGGGGTGCGACACCGAAGGGAGTGGACGGATGGCAACACACGTGGAGCAGAGGAGCAGTTGGCGTTGACGGGACGTGACCGGAGGAGGAGTGATGGCAGATGGGATGGCGGTCCGACCGGCCAGTCGAGCCTTGTCGACCGGCCACCCCCTCGCCTATAAATAGAGGGGGGCCACTGTCGACAGGGGGCGGGCCAGAGAGAGGGAGAAAGCAGAGATAGCAAAGAGAGAGAGAGAGAGGCCAGCCGAAGCTCGAGGTCCCCTGAGAGACTTCGGGGAGCTCGAGTGCAGGGTTGGCTGTGGCGTGGTGAGCTCGGAGGGGTCCCCGAGAGACTTCGGGGAGCTTGAAGGGCGAGCCCGAGGGAGAGAGAGGGTAACCTGACACCGGATCTGGCCAGATCTGACCGTCCAGGATCCATCGCTGCCGTCGTTGTTTGCCGTCATCAGTCTGTCCTTGCCCTTGTTGCCGTCACTTGTCTCCGCCGTTGCCACCTTCAATCGATCTAGCATTGTCGCCGTCGCCGCCCTTGTTCAAGGAAAGGTAAAAACCCATTGCCGTCGTCCCTGCCGTCCATTGCAGCCCCATTCTGTCGCCATCGCCGTCGTCATGGTCCCCATCGTAGCCGTTGTCACCGCCGTAGCCGTCGTCGCCTCCGTAGCGCTTCAGTTTCCTCCCCAACGCTGCGGATTTGCAAACCCTAGGGTTTGCGATTTTCCGGGTCGCAAAGTGGATCCGGACCTAGAAAATCGGGTAGGGTTTGTGATATGGGGGCGGCTAGAGGACGGGTCGGGTGCCGGAGCCGGGTTGGGTAGAGTTTCGCCATGGAGCAAGTTGTCGGAGCAAGTCGTCGGCCGGGCCGGGGGTCCCCGAACGCCTGGCCACGGTGCCGTTTTGTTCCAAAAAAAAAAAAATCAGGCCCGCGTAAAGGGCCCTTCTGCATTTCGGGCTGGCCCGGGTCGGACCCAACCCGCGAATCCGACCTAGGTCGGTTTTATTTTTTTTATTACTTTAATATAAAATAATATTGTAATAAATAAAAAAAATATATTATTTTCGAAAAAAATCAAAAAATTTTTATTTCCAAAAAATATTTAAAAAATGTTAGAAAATGTTTTATTTTTCAAAAAATTGACAAAAATCAAAAATAATTTATTTTCCAAAAATATTGAAAAATATTAAAAAATATTTTATTTTCCAAAAAATCAAAAGTATTCCATATTTTCCAAAAAATGCCAAAAATAAAAAAAGCCAAAAATTCATGAAAAAGCCAAAAAATTCAGAAAAAGCCAAAAAGACTTGTATTTTTCCAAAAAATACCAAAAATCCAAAAAAAATCCCTTTTATGTCCAAAAATTAGAAAAAGACTCAAAAAATGTTTTTCCTCCCAAAAATGCATGGAAAATCCTTCGAACATCCAAAAAACGTCAAGGTTTAAACAAGATTAGGCACCGAAAGGGCATTAGTGATTAACTAGTGTAATCAAGTCCCCGATCCTAATTTCTCCGGTTGCGCAGGAGCAAGTATTTCTCCCGATACTTCACTTGGGTTTCTAATCAACTTACCCGAAATTTATTAGTGACGACTCCATTTTAAAAATCAACTTGCAGGTTAAAAACTTAGACTATTAAAGTCGTGAATTGGTGGATTTGAGGTAGTCCGGGCTTAACCAATTTTAGTCAAGCCATTAGCCTCCTTAGGTGCTCGTACTTGATTGCGGGTGCAAAAACAAAAGAGGTCGCGACAGGTGTCCACGTCAACACCGGCCGGCCAATTTTTGGCCGAATGAACTAAACTAGTACAATTATAAAATATTTAAGATTAAATTGGTCCAAAAAAAAAGTTTAGGATTGAATTGGTACAATTGTAACAGGTTTAGGTCTTTTTTGATAATTCTCCCATTTTAAGTGCTATAGTTTTATATTAAGCTCTACTTTCCTTTGCGGCAAACAAAAAAAAAAAAAAAAAAAACTCAATTTTCCTTTTCAAGTACCCGTTTGTAAAGAAAGGTTAGAAAAATTTAGTCGTGAAGCACACGCCATCTAAAATGAAAAGAAGGGGCTAAACTAAGGGAGGCAAACGTGCCGTCCCACCCTAATGGCCATTGAATGGTCATCTCGGCTGATCGTCCTCCCTAGGGACAGAAAACCTTAATTATAGATTAGAGCTCTTTCACTCCCATTTCCACCATTCATTGTTCTCTCACAAATTGTCACAAATTCCCACTTTTTTATATATGCTTTCCTCACTCTCTATCTCACAATGGATCCCAATCGTTTTCTGGCCCACTTCCAAATGACTAGCTAGTACCTCTAGATTGGTTGTGGTACTTCGATTCATCTATTGCCTTGAGGATGCAGGGAACTCCCTATGTGCATGCTCCATAGGTGAGGCTAGAGCGAGGGGCCCCCATCGAGGAATCGACCTCCATCGGATTTGTACCTTCAATTCAAGCCCTAAATTCAGGATCGAAACTTCTAGCTCCCCGAATTGGAGCTCTTGATCGACATTCCCACAATCAACTCCGCCAATTCAAAAACCTAAGTGGGATGTGAACATGAAAAAAGTCAACTAGTGCCAGAGGCTAGCAAGGTTTGACCTCGCTTCCTTCGCCATCTTGGTGAGGCCCCTCCTTGCTGGCTTTTGGCAAGGCTGGGCAAGGGTTCCCTCATCAGATCTAGTGAGGGGTAGCCTCGCCCAACCCTCACCAAAAGTTAGTGAGGGACCCTTGTAGGTGATTGGCAACCTCCACCAACCATCACGGAGGCTAGCAACTAGTGAAGGGAAATAAGGAAAAAAAAAAAGAGAAAGGAAAGAAGGAAAAAGAAAATAAAACAAATAGTTAATAAAAAAATTAACAATTATTTAAAAAATAAAAATGTCCACGTCGGCACCAAACGTGCCACATAAGACATTTGGCATTCATGTCTATAATTTTCGGTCTAAATTAGCAAAATGGACTGAATTTATATCAATATGAAAATCTTTGAAATTAAATTGGTCTAATTGAGAGGTTTATGATTGAATTGGTATTGATGTAATATGTTTAGGACTTTTTTAGTATTATTCCTCGACCAAATGAGATAATATCTATGGGGAAATCATGAGAATGTCCTATAGAGTTGCTCTACAAGTAATAGAGAAAGAAACATGACTAAGTCAACCTCCAGATGCGAGAACTAGGTGGAATTCCCATTTATTGATGTTTTAGAGAAGGGGAAAACTGTCAAAAAAGTCCTAAACCTATTACTTTGGTGCCAATTTAGTTTTAAACCTTTTAACTTAGTGCCAATTTAATTTTAAACATTTTGAATTAGTGTCAATTTAATTATTTTAGCTAATTTTCGCTAGATAATACTAACATGGACGCAAATCGGCTTACATGGCACCGCTAGCGTTAACATTGTCAATTTCTAATAATAGTTTAATAATTTTTCAATTTTTTCTTTTTCTCTCATTTTTTCTTCTACCGGTGATAGGCCATCAACCACAAGCAATGGTTAGCCCTCAGCCATGGCGAGGCCGAGCCCCGACAAGGAAACTATTCTTTACCAATGAAACAAGTGCGCATAAATGCTTTGCCAATTTTGTAACAAGAGAGAATAGTTGAAATTAATGTTCGACCGACATGTAAATCCAATAGGGAGATAGAAAGGTGAATGGCATGATCAGGTTTGCTTGTGGCTGGGAATAAATTGGATCAAGAAAGCGGTCTGCGCGGTGTACGTCCAGTTTGTTCCCGGGCTGAAAAATGGCCGACAATCGGGCTTCAGTGGCCCGGGAACGACCCTACGCTAACCGCTAATAAAATCACTATCACGATGCTGCTGGGTAAGCCTGATATTGTTCGACAATAAGCATGCTCATAAATGCAATATGTGTCCTATGTTAGATATTTGCATACGTATGTACATATATACACATATTGGCTCTATTTACATGTTCAATTTAAAAAAAAAAAAATACTCTTTTCATCTTGTGGCTAGTTTGATAACTAACTAGCAATTTGCACTATCCATTAGATAATTAGTTGGAAAAGGGCGGAAAGATTTACAGAAGTATCTTTACAAGATGCAAACTATTCGGAACCCCTCCTTGTAAACATTTTAGACCGATTTTTTCTCGCAAAACAGGCCATATACTGTCGTGTTTCTCATGCCTATCTCTTCTCATTTCACTTTCTCCATCCAACACTCCACTTTGTAGGATTTCCATGTTTCGTTACGATTTTAGCTTTTCAATCAGTAAAATGGTGGTAATGGGCGACCAACGTCGGTGACTCCCTTGAGCGCTACCATAGAAGTTCCATACCCACCCGTGGCAAAAACATTTGATTTGCACCATGGCTATTAATCGTCATGAGCAAGCTCGCCACTGCTGCCCCGCCATGGATTTTGAGAGAGAATAGTCGGGTCGAGGTGTAGTAATTTATACCAGCTTAGTGGGGGTATAATAGTCCTTTTGCTCCTCGGTTCCTGTTCATGTATGGATCTTTCGGTTCATCGTGTCCGTACTAGTTATGTTTGAATTTGAATAACTTCTCTTTGCCTTATTAAGGAGAGCCCTTTCTTTTTTCTTTTTTCTTTCTTTTTTCTTTTTAACCTTTTGTACACATCATAGTCTTAAAGTAGGAGAGACTTTAGTATTATATTCAAGGAGTTCGATAAGCCCTAAATCTATTATACGTATGTCAATTCGATAATAAATTTTTAAATTTTCTTGTTTTAGTCTTAAACATTTTCACAATCCCAATATAGTCTTTTTGGTTAATTTTCGCCAGAAATTGATAATATAGCCATGTGCCAGTAGAACAACCAAATATGATTAGACAATCGCATTTGCAATTTGCGACGAAAATTGATTGGAAGATTATATTGGAATTTCGAGCAAAGATTTAGGATTAATTTGTCAAAAATTGAAAGTTTAAAATTGAATTCACATTCATACAATAAATTTAAGATTAATTGGGTAATTCTCCCTATTTGAGCGTGTCATGGTGTAAGCTAACATACACCAAAATTACATGCGTATCATCAAATTGTTTATTTAAAAATGACACTTTTATGATATTTCGAGTGTATTGCACAACGTTACAATGCCTCGTGGTAGTAATCTAAGTACGAGAATATCGAGAAGTTGTTTGATATTGGCATGGTAGATATGTTGTAGAAGGGACATAGAACCGGATCCAAAAGAGACGAGAAGGCAATTCGGACAGGAGGGAAAAGGACGCGAGACGAAGGAACTTACATAAAAAGCATGACGCATGACGCATGACGCATGACGCATGACGCATGACGTGCACGTGCCTCTAGAAATGTGGTAACGAACTTGATAGTGCTGCGCTAATTTAAAGTAACTTCCCTATTACAACGCATTTATGCATTTGGGATATAATCAAATGACAGCACACGCACAGCGGTCTAAATATGATCTAAGGATGAGCATTATCTGTTATGCTTATTTGATGAAAATTACCACGTAGAATTACTTACTGCTAATATCTCTTTTTGGCAATGGCAAAAAATTCAACACACGGACACAACAAAAGGAAGATACGAAATTTCTAAATTTCCTTTGATGTTTACAAATTTGCTCTCCAAGCATTGAGACTTATTGATGGCCTGCTATATTAATGGACACATGATAATACCACCATATTTTGCAGCGGCAAAAACGTTCATAGATTGGAATCAATCATACATTTTGAATGAATATGACACGAGGAGGATTTAAATTTAAGTTCGATAACTAAGGTAGATTGGTAACAATTATCTGATTATTTAATTTATGACCATAGCTATTTGCTATGTCTAACTCGTAGAATTATATCTATAATCATATCTAGGTAAAAGAACACCTTAAATATCAAAACTTGGCACACATAGATACTTAAATGCCAAAAGTTATAAAAGTGACATTTAAGTGTCACTTTTTTTTTTTTAAATGAAACAATTGAGTGTCACATCTAGTGAACCTCGCCGGAAATCTTACGTGGCAATTTTTTTTATTAATTTTACTCACCTACGTGTTTGTCGGAGAGCTATCTCAGTAAAAAAAAAATGCAAAAACGACTTTGTTTTGGTGCAGATTTGAATTTTAACTTAAAAATTAATTAAATCAAATCTTTTTTTTTTTTTTTTTTTTTTTTTTTTTTTTTTTTAAAAAAGGGAAGGAGGAAGATAAACAATAGCTGGCGGTTTAGAGCTCAACCTTCACTACCGCCGCCGCCTCGCTGTCACCAGAAAGGTGGGGGAGGGTTGGCCGAGGTCGTCGAGCCTTGGCTAGAGGCCGACGACCCTAGTGGACTGATAGCAAGGGCCTGCAAGCCCTTGCATAAATCTATGGCGAGAGTCGTGGCATTTCCCTAGATTTGGCAAGGTTGCTAGACCTCGCTCAGCCGGGCTAGAGCCATCACTGGCCGGGTCGACCCCCCAACAGGCGGCGGCCCTTGGCTTGATCAGGCGAGGGCCGGTGACCCACGCCGGATCTTGGGGAGAGCTGTGACCTTGCCGTTGATCGGCTGGGGTTGCCGGCCCCTGGCCAAGGGTCGGCGACCCCGGCTGACCCTTCCCCCACCTTCCCGACGACAGCAGGGAGGCAGCGGTGGCAAGGGTTAATTTAATTTAATTAATTTTATATTAATTATTTACCCACGTCAGCAATAAAACAATATTGTTTTTGCACTTGTCTAACTACATCAGTGTGCAAAACAACGTCGTTTTATACTTGGCTCGTTGGAAAATTGCCACGTTAGCATTTTGGTCGGATTTTCTCGCCATTAGCACTTAACTGATCTATTTTGCTCCGATTTTGACACTTAAGTGTCACTTTCCTAACTTTTGGCATTTAAGTGTCCCATTGTGCTATTGTGCTAAGTTTTGGCATCCCAAGTTTCCTAGACTTTCCATATCTATCTCTTTGTATAAAAAATATTATGTCTATTATCACCGATTCTGTAGATCCTTTCGAAAATTTAGTACATATATGGCCTCTAATGCATGTACATATTTTACATGAACTTGACCGTATCTTCTCCACTACATCAACGCGAGGATTGAGTTGATGATAAGGTTACATTAGATGTCATGCCAAGTTCAACATTTTAATGTCAAAAGCACTATTTATTACACTTTTTGCTTTTTAAAATTATGCTTGCTATGAGCAATATCATTCATTGAGTAAACTTCCACTTTTTTTTTTCATGCATATATAACTGCCATCTATATCATTTTTCTTTATTGCCAATATGATTTAGAATGATTTAGGAATGCTATCGTTATTATGTACACTTTCAACCTTTTTTATTTTATCTTATGTATATGATGGTCCTAATCTTAATCCCAAATAATCTTTACTAAATAAAATAGCAAATATAATTTACCATATCATTTTAAATGAAGTTGCATGCACAAATGAGAACTAGTCTAAATACATATTAAATTCTTAAATCCTTTTTAAATAAATGTTTGGTTTTAGATATTAAAAAATATTGAAATAGTCAATGATTTCTTTCTTTCTAGATTAGAATTTGTATAATTATATAGTTATGCCAAAGTGTCATTTGTCTTACTTTTGTGTTTTCTAATTAACCCTTATAAAATTATTTTCCTAATTGTAAAGAAAAGAGGAAAAAAGGTAAAATTGACCAAGAAAGATGACAAAAGGCAAAACGAAGAAATTGACTATTCGCATTCTGTTAAGATAGTGCATTTGGTAAAATAACTTAATTGTCCTTATCATGCAATAATCAACCTCATTCTTACACTTCATGTGAGAAACTTATAACGATCTTTTAATTTTATTTTTTACTTTTCAATTTAATACATGTTTTTTTTGGTTGAAAAATGATTTTTTTTTCTGTTATTGAAAAGATAGAAAAATATTTATCCAATGTTCTCTATGTTGATCAATAATTGCATAGTGATAAAAAAGAAGACAATAATGACGAGTTTTTTCAATTCTCCACGCTAGTAAAGTTTGAGTTATTTAAAACCAATCTGTCAAACTTTGCATACTTTTTTTTAAACCCTATTATTTTATTAAGCACGTAAAATTCGGTGTCCAAACCTCACACATCAAAATTTTCTATTTTCTTATCCTTAAACCTTTCTTTTTTTTGATGTAATAAATAAAATCTATAATTGGACAATCAATAACATAGCATCATAATGCTCAAACGATCAAAATTAAGCACAATTTCATCCTGAAAAACGGGCATAAAATTTTAGTTAACGGCTAATATGTCATTAATTACACTAATTGCAATTAATTAAGCTAATTGCGATTAATTAGGCTAATCCCAATTAATTAACATAACTATACTTAATTAAAATTAATCATTGTTAAATAAAATAATTACGATTAAATAAATAAATTATGATTCTTTAAATAAATCATGATTAATTAAACTAAACTCAATTAATTAATCTAACCACGATTAATTAATATAATTGTAATTATTTAAATTAATCACACTTCAATTTAATCTGAACCATCTTCAATCACAATTAAGTTTAAACCAACATTAGCTAATATTAAACGTCATTACTATTAAACTAACCACCCAAAACGTAATTAACACCCTAATTCTTTCAATGATGGCGAGCTCATGGTGACGGTGGTCCAACGGTGATGAAAACATGAGGCTCACGACTTGAACAAAAACTCAACGGTGGTGGTGGCTCCTCAAAACCCACGGCCAAGCTTGGCTTGGGCAGTGGTGAACCAGCGATGGTGGCTTGCGACATGGAGCGGGCCGTGGCAAGGATGGTGGCTCATGGTGGTGGTGGTGGTTCGGTGATGGCGGTGGGGTGGTCAAGCGGTGGACAACGGCGGCAACACATGGTGGTGAGGAATGGCGTGACTTGCGGCAAATGAGGGAAGAAAAACAAGAATGAGAAGTTGAAAAAAATAAAAACAAATGGAGAAAGTGTGGGGGGATGAGTTCGGCTGAGCAAGGGGATAGGAAGTGGGGGGAAGTGAGAGAGAGAAAATAAGAAGAATTTTCTCTAAAATCTTCATGATTTCCCCTTCACTCACTCTCCACAATTTCCTCTCAACCTAACAATTTGTCCCCTCAATTACTTTTTATTTCCAATTTGTCAATTTCATTTTATTTCCAATTTCTTGAATACAAGCCTTTTTGGTCCAAAAATTTCAACCTTGCCATTGGGTTCGATTTTTCCTTTTCGACTTCCAATTTTCCATCCGATAATTCATTTTTCCGAAAATTTTGAACTTGCCGTGAATTTGACAAACGATGATGCAACATCCAATAATTTATCCTCGAAACCCTCAAAAGTTCAATATGAGAAATCGAATTAAATTTCATGGTTAAAAATCAATCAAACGCGACCTTGGGTACGACATAAATTAATGGGTGGCTTTTAGGGGTTCTCGCGCGATTGACTCGTGGTTGATAATTCTCAATCCACATTCGTACCTCTTCAAATCGTGGACGACCTTCGGTGTCATGTAATCGTGAGACTTCAATTACGTAAATATAATATCAATAGAAAATTGGTTAATTGCATGAATATCGTAATCATGCATAATCACCCGCAAACCGACTACGTACTTCCGTTGAATCAATTTATATCCGTTCGTTAATTGATTTATAACAGCGTAGTATTGACCATTGTCAATCTTTATGGTCAAGCGATTTATCTCTAATTGAATTCTCTAGTCTTTCACATTTTAACCCTATACGGTTTCATCAAATAGATTAGTTAACTCGCGAGTAATCAATTCAGAGTAAAATGATCATAAATGCGTTGATGAAATAACCATTTCATATATTTCGAAATAGGGCCAAATTTCGGGATATCACACTGAACAATACAAATGCTCATGCTTTGTAGAATGCTTTGTTGAATAACCGAGGACAACTCATTACAGAGCAAAATGTCTGCAGAACCATGAGCAAAATGAGCACGACGGTGGCGACCACAGTGAGAAACTTCCAAGAAGAGTAGACGTACTTCCTCATGAGATTATAAGCCTTGACCTTTCGAGTGCCGTTGTAGTACTCGCTAACGTCTCGAATCGTCTCGTCCAGCTCCGACGCAATGCTTTTGGAACCTATGGATTTGATCACTCCATTGAAGAGCTCCACGACCTTGTTGTCGCTGTTCAGGCGGTTCAAGACAATGGACGCTTCCCTCAGCAACTTCAAATCCTCGGAGGTGTCGATAATGCCGTACATTAACTCGGTGTATCGTGTCAGAATTAAGGAGCCCCTCTGCGATATCATTTCGTAGGCCACGAGGTTTCGCAGCAGGACTTCAGTGGTAGCATCCAGATCGATATGAGGAAGCTTCAAGGTAGCGGTTTTCTTATCGAACGCAATGGTTTTGATACCTCCTGTGGCCAAGCTTAGTTTGATCCCGACGCTGCGGAGCTTTGACGCTGTGGGGATCATAACGATTTCTTGAAAAGGGTCATTTGAAAGGTACTCGGAGCATCTGGGAATCAATTGCATTGCCACTTGAATTATCTTGAAGATGAGCTCGATTGGCACTTTCGGCTTCTTCATGAAAGAGAATTTCGATAACTCCTTCCATGCTGCAGTGACTTTTGATGCTGGTATTGATACCATGTTGAAGATGAGCTTGATCAGCACTTTCAGCTTCTTCATGAAAGAGCATTTTGATAACTCGTTCCATGCCTCAGTGACTTTTGATGTTTGCGTCGATGACATGTCTATCAGACGACAAAACCTTGCACCTGTTGATAAAAAGGTACTTTTATTCACTTTTCTAATGTTTGGATACAACAAAAGTAGAAGGAAAGAGGCCATATCATCTAACGCAAGGCATGGGGAATGAGAACTAACTTCTAAGCTCTTTCTTCTTCGTCTGTGCTGCTTCTGGGCCTGTTGTTCCCAAGATGAGATTGTAAAGGAGATCGAGCAAATGCTTACGCTGAATGGCTTCAGACGGCAAGCACATTTCCAGCCGGAGAGGTGATATCCCTTCGCAGAACCTCGTCAACATCTCCCCAAGCTTCCTATCTATGGACTCATCTTCTTCATTTTCTCTCACTTCGTTCATCGAATTCTCGGTCTGCAACATTATTTTCCTCAGCACAAAGGTCGGAATTTGATTCTCCACCATCATCACGTCTTTGACGGTGGAGTCTAGGTCATCATCCCAAATTGAGTCTTCCTTGATTCCGATGTTGGGTGACTTGTATCTGTACAGTAGGTCGAGCAAGAACAAGCTGTCGATGGTCATGATCCATTTCAGAGTGTCCGTGCCGACTTCCAGGTGCAGCTGGTAGCTTGCGCGAATCTTCGCCTCCTCCGCTTGGAGCAAACCAGCCGTCCGATCGAATGCCGGGAGCTTCAGCGCTGCCTGCGCCCGCCGGGCCGCGGCCAGCTTGGGGTGCTCCGTCTGGTAGAGCTGTGGCCGGAAGTGGTGGTATGGTCCCAGCGCAACATGGTGCGGGACGTAGGCCTCCGGCTTTGCGGAGCTGATAGATTCAGGCACGCAATGGATGGAAACCGGGGTCTCAATATCGATCCCGTGATGTAGGGCGTCTCGGATGTGCTTCACCCATTGCTCCTCACTAAGGCTTGGGTTGATGATGGAGGTCGACGATGAGGACATGCTTGTTCGACGAGGTTTAGAGAGCTAACTTATATCTTTTAGTCGCATACAAACACATGTATCTTTCGCCTCGTTGCAAATATGAAAGAAAACAAGGCTGAGCTTCGTGGTGATTGCGAAGATGACTTTGATTATTATTAGCGTTGAAGTGGGGCAAGTGGTAGATTTTTTTTTTCTTTTTTGGGGGGCTGTTCTCCTGGGAATGAGAGGAACCTGTCGTGAAGAATCAATGGGTCGGTTGAATATGGTCAAGAGCTTGATCCGATGTGATAAGATTCCTTGTTCAAATCATAGTAGTCTCCCTTTCAGATCATTCGTACAATTCCCATCAATCAATGTGGCATCCTATTTTTGTCTTCTTTTTTCTCTCCCTTACGTTTCCTTTCCCCCCTCTTCTGCCAAGTCCCCATCCGCTGCAGCTCCTCCCCTTTTTCTTTCCTTCTGTCTCTCTTTCTCCCTCTCTCCCTCTCTTCTTTTCCTTCCCCCTCGCCCACACATTCATTTTGAATTTGCAGTTCCTAGTTTGTCTATTCACGTGTTACTCTCACTCTCAGTAGTGTCTGCAAGTGTCTCTCAGTATTGTCTTCATCGGAGAGTGCATATTCAAATATATTATATCGCTTATCTATGGGGTTTTAATGGGACTTATATCTTTTTTTTTTGGTAAAAATGGGACTTATATCTTAGCAGCCTATTTTTCCAAAAACTCAAAGTAATATAACGGTATTTGTAGCAAAGAAGAAAATGAGCTTATTAAAAGTACTAATTTTCTAAAATCTCCCCATTTTCGAAAAAAACTTGAAGGATGTTGATACGTTGACGAATATTACAAAAAAAAAAAATGTGTTTCTTTTTCCAATCCTAATCCGATCTATCGAAAAATTATAAGGATGGGAAATTCATCAAAAAAGTCTTCAAACGATTAAAATTTATTAATTCAGTTAAATCTTTCAATTTATTAATTGAGTCTTCAACCTTTTCAAGCTTTTATCGCTTGAGTTTATTCGGTCAATTTTGGCCAGAAATCACTAATATAGGCACTAGTCTTTTTCTTTTCTTCTCTTTTCCTTTTTTATTTTCCTTTTTTTATTGTGGCAGCTAGGGTGGTTGGGCACAATAACATAAAATTTTTGAAAAAAATTAAAATATTATTAAAAATTCTCCACAACCCTTGTTGGCCACTAAAAAAGAAAAGAAAAGAAGGAAAACATAAGAAAAGAAAAAAATGAAAAATAAAAGGTCGGCATCCATATCATCGATTTCCATCCAAAATTGACTGGATGAATTCAATTGACAAAGTGTGAAAAAATTAAGAATTCAATTAGTATAATTAAAAGGGTTATATCAAATTGACAAAAGTGTAATAGGTTATAACTTTTTTTGATAATTTTCTCTAAGGACAAGCATTACCGTTATGCTTATTTGATGAAAATTACCACATAGAATTACTTACTGCTAATATCTCTTTTTGGAAATGGGCAAAAAATTCAATACCCGTACACAACAAAAGGATGATATTAAATTTGTAAATTTCCTTTGATGTTATAAATTTTCTCTCTAGGAATTGAGACTTATTGATGGCCTACTATAACAACATTTTAATGGACACATGGAAGTAACCTCTCATTTTGCCAGCGGCAACAATGTTCATAGATTGGAATCAATCATGCATTTTGAATGAAGATGATACGAGAAAGATTTGAATTCAAGTTCGATAACTAAGGTAGATTAGTAACAATTATCCAATTATTTCATTTACAACCATAGCTATTTGATATATCTAACTTGTGAAATCTTATATCTGTATCCATATCCATCACTATGTACAAAAAATATAATGTCTATTGTCACCAATTCTGTAGATCCTTCTGAAAATTTAGTACATATATGGCCTATAATGCATGTACATATTTTAAATGAACTTGACCTTATCTTCTCCACTATGTGAACATGAGGATTGAGTTGATGATAAGGTTACATTAGATGTCAAGCGAAGTTAACGTTTTTAAGCCAAAAGCACTATTGACTTCACTTTTTGCTTTTTAAAATTATATTTGCTATGAGCAATATCATTCATTGAGTAACCTTCTACTTTTCTTTTCTTTTCTTTTTTTTTTCTTTTTTTTTTCACGCATGTATAACTACCTCCTGTCTCATTTTTCTTAATTGGCAATATGATTCAGACTGATTTAGGAATGCTATCATCATAATGTACACTTTCAACTTTCAACCTATATTTTTATGTATATGATGGTTCTCATCTTAATCCTAAATGATCTTTACTATATGAATTACAATTAAAATTTACCATACCATTTAAAATGAAGTTGCATGCACACATGAGAACTAGTCTAAATACATAATAAATGCTTCTATCCTTTTTTAAATAAATGTTTGGTTTTAGTTGTTAAAAAGTAGTGAATTAGTCAATGATTGTTTTCCTTTTAGATTAGAATTTGGATATCTATATGTGACGCCCCTGGTAGCTAATGTGGTATTCCAATTCTTTCCAATTTTTAAGCAAGCAGAGGCTTATTTAGACCAATAATAATCCAGGACATATGAAATTCAAAGAATGCACGTAGGAAGATAAAACCAAGCAACTTCATTTCCTTCTTATTTATATACTTTTCGTGACCTAAGTCAAGTACACTTGGGATCAACCAAAAATGCTTGTACTTCGGACTGTACCAAATTTCACTAATTGTATCACTCCGACCACGATACCGTCTATCTACAAGGTTGCCAACATATCCCAAAACCCACTGTCTGGTCTTACCAAAAGTGTTATCCTCGTCCTTCTTCAGCCCTCTTCCTACTCAACCCAGCTATCTCCATCGTCATCACTGTGTGGGAGTGGGAGTGGTCCCACTAGATGCCCACCGATCCGGGTGTAGAGGACAACAAACCCAATCAACACTGGGCCCAATGAGAGGCCAGCATCAATTGTTAGTATTGCGATCTTAGATGAAGGTGGCATAAGGAAAGTTGAGGTTGTATAGCTCAATCTGGCATCACGTGAAATCTATCAAGGCATCGTAGAGGGTCATATGGGGGCACAAATAGCATAGGCATGTCTACTCATCTGAAAAATGATTATCCATCAAAAGTGAGTATAAAACTTAGCAAGCATACTACCAACTAATTTGTACTACATATCTCAATAACTACACATGCGAGGAAGTTTAGACATACAATATAGAAGATCGTTTTAAAATCAACTTGCCTAAAAACCTTTGTCAAAATCAAGATTACAAGTGAAAAACATTTTCTTTGAAACTAGTAAAGCTCGAATGAAATCTAAAAATGCCAATGATCATATTTACTATGAATTAACTGTCAATCCTCTAGGGACTCCGTTACCCCTAGGCATCTCACACTCATTTAGCATCGCGAGGACATCTCGGAAAACCGTGTTACACCCCCTAGGCATCCAGAGGAACACACTTACCCCTCTAGGCATCCCTACTACAACCAAAGCATTGTCACTCCCAAAGACCGATGGCAATTCCCAAATCACACACTCATCTGATGGTGCAGCTATTTAATAATTTAATTTAAACATGACATCCACTAAGTTAATGTACAAGAACAGTTTAGTGTCTACCATCAACTATACTTTATAAGCTAGATAAATGATACAAACATTTAGTTGGTAGCACTAGTTCAAAAGGATGGTTTACAAAAAGGAGTTTACCCAAAATTGATGGAAAAAGGGTAGCTCGCCCGTCTGTAGAAATCAAAGACATTCGTCAAGCAAATCAGTTCCAAAATCACGAGACTTTAACACGATATGGACGAGACTCCGGGAATATTTTCATGAAGAACTCAAAATCCAGTTCAGCTTGTATGGGTCCAATAATTTTATATACTTCAGGTCAAAACAAGGTGAATTTCCATGAAAAAACAAATCTGAAATTGGACATTTCAAAAGCTCATGGGAAAATTACAAATAGTCTAAAACTTTCATGAAGGATGCGATTTCAAATCCTGTGTTGAAAATTCTGTAGAAAATAGAAACTAAGTAAAGGTCCGATAATTGTTTATGAAGACATATTCGGACCCTATAGTTTTTCAAAGATATTTTGCATGTACGAAGTTCAACCAAATTAAAGTATGTTCTAAAACCAGGTATAACACACATTTTTCATGAAGAAAATCTTGCCAAATTCGTGCCACAAAAGCCAATACAAAATGGATAAATTTTCTGCCTATAGTGAACCAATCCAAAGTTGTAACCTTAGATTCGTCCATGACTCGTGTCATTTAAGCTCAAATTAGCACACATTTCAACATCCAGCGTTCCAACAACACATCCTTAGACTCAATGAGCTAAATTTCAACAGTACTTGCCATACACCTTTTCCGAAATTGTTGATGAACACAAGTAAGCATGAAATCAACCGAGGCAACAATAATTCTAGGAATTCGACCTCGATGCACAATCATCAACCTATGTAGCATATACGGAGCAGTTTATTTCCCTCTTGTCCAAAGCAAGTCGCGATGTGGCTCGAAGGGTCTCGGAAGTCTGAGGTCATGACTAGCCGTTTGAGGTCCAGCTGAGGCGAGACGGCAAGCAGCACACGGGTTGCCGGGGAAGTCGCGGCGCTGCATGCAGTGCGTCACGCACGTAAAACAGAAGAGAATTACAGAGAGACGATGAGAGATGTTGAAGAGCAGAGAGCAAATTTCGGTGAACTGAAGAGGGACGGGTGGTGTTGCTTCATTTATGTCGCGGTCGTCCGTCCCACTCGTGGTCATCGTTATTGACTTTGGCTGCCAGGAAATGTGCAGCTGGGGATGGTGTGTCACTCAATGAAGGGGCTGAATGGCCTGGTGCGGTGTCGCACGAAGGAATGTAGCGGAAGGAAGGAGCAGCTACTGGCGTGCAAAGCCATTCCCTCTCCTTCAAGCGGTGCGGCATTGACTCAGCAACGCTAATTCGCACCAGCTAGAAGAATGTCATGCTTTGATGGGGGCTGGTGGCAAGCTCTGGCTGAGGGGGCTGCGTTGCTGGTAGTGAGCTGCTGAGGTGGCGCCACCTGGTGATGACGCGGCGAGGAGCGGTGATGTGGTGTTGATGCGCGAGTGAAGTGGCGCTGAGTTGGTGTTGTGGGGACGTGGTGACGTCGCGAGTGAGGCTGAGGTGGCTCGGTGAGGATGGGAACGAGCTGAATTGGTGTGATCCGATGTCTAGCTTGGCGGCGTTGACTATTAAGCGTCTGAGGCTCATGATTCGTTGAGTGAAAATCCGAATGTCACACTATATAATTATGCCGAGGTGTCATTGCCATACTTTTGTGTTTTCTAATTAACCCTTATAAAATTATTTTCATAATTGTAAAATAAAGAGAAGAAAAAGGTAAAATTGACCTGGCAAGATGACAAAAAGGTAAAACAAAGAAATTGAGTATTCGTATTCTGTTAAGAAATTCACTTGGTAAAATAACTTAATTGTCCTTTTAATGCAATAATCAACCTCATTCTTACTCTTCATGTGAGAAACTTATAATGCTCTTTTAATTTTTTCTTTACTTTTGAATTTAATAAATTTGTTTGGTTGAAAAATGATTTTTTTCAGTTATTGAAAAGATAGCAAAATATTCGTTCAATGCCCTCACAATCATCGTCGAGGGAGAGAGGGATGGCATGAAAGAATACAAGCTGACCCGGTCTCAAGCTTTAAACGGAAGTCTTCCGGGAAGCCCCGGAAGTGTCTCTACAATGTGCTGAGACGAAGTAGCTGAGGCAGACACTAGCACCAGCAAAATGCACAGCCATTTCTTCTCAAGACCTTGCCTTCTTGAGTTCAACGTTGCCTTTTGCCTTGCCATTGCCCCTCTCTCTCTCTCTCTCTCTCTCTCTCTGCTTTCACTTTCATACCAATGAAGAAAAAAAGGGGCTCAAACTAAAAACGAAGTACGAAAAAAGGGAGGGAATAAGTACCTAAAAAAGGAAATCTTGAATCGTGCCAATGAAGGAAAAAAAGGGGTTCAAACTAAGAACGAAGTACGAAAAAAGGGAGGGAATAGGTACCTAAAAAGGAAATCTTGAATCAAGTACCATAATTAGACAAATCCAAAAACCATTTGGCACCCTTGGTCGAATAAAAATATCAAATTGATAAGAAGTTTGTGAATATTTAATTAATTGATAAGAAGTTTGTGAATATTTTATTGAGTAGGTAGCTAATTGCTTCAATGCTATGCATTTAAGTCTTTCCATCTGTGGAGATTCTCAATTGTTAACTCGCCTTGTGTGCTCCCCATGTGGCAAGAATCACGAAACGCTATGAATATTTTGCAGACTGATTAGATCCGCACGAACAAGTGCAACTGGAGGTAACGCACTTTAATGATGAAGTGTGTGCTCATCAATGCTTGCAGATCCTTCTAATGAGAATCTCAGTTTAATTCAAAAATCGACCAGACATGTAAAGCTAATAGGGGATAGGAAGGTAAAAAAACGTAATTATCATTGCTTGTGCTCCGAATAAATTGGATTGACAATCTTTCTAGGGGGAAGAACACCACAAATCTTTGGCGGGTGGCATGTCTTCTAAGTTTTAATGATGAATTTCGTCAATCTTAATCTTCATCCTTAACTGGTGGCATATCTTTTAGACTTTGGTGGTGATTTTTTTTTTTTTGGTAAAAGGTAATAGGTATATAGACAATAGCACAAAAAGCTATACAGAAGTACAGCAAAGGGAGGGATCCCGGCACCAGCTCACACTCAGAAGGACAAAAATCCAAATGAGCGGAAGGGGCCCAGGGCCAAGGGGAGAGAAAAAAAGGGGGGGGGGAAGAGCTGCAAGAGAGATACATTGCAGATAAAAGCAGCAGCAAAAGAAGGCCAAAACAGCGGCCAAGGGCAAAGAGCACACAACACTGTGGCCCGCACAAGGAAAAGACGCATAGAGGAGAAGAAGAATAGGAGAGACAGAAGATGGGAACACAACCCGCAACAGGATCGGGAGAGACGATCAGAAGTATCAACCAGCAAGAGTGAGAGCCAAATCAATGAAAGATGGAGGGAGGGATGCCCCAACTAAGTTGTAGTCTTCTATTACGGGGGTTGTCCGGGACCTTGGCAAAAGAAAGAGCCCTGTCATTGACAGCTTTACGAAGGAGGTCCTTTAGAGCTGGGATGTATAATCTTTCATTGCGGAAGATAATGTTATTTCTTACTTTCCAAATGAGATAACATAAGGCACCAAAGGCAAAGCGAGCCAAGGATTGGTGGAAGGATGCATCAGAAAGGTGTTCAATAACCCATAAAAGATTGCCATTCCAAGCAAGATTCCTCCAAGGTAAGTTACACTTAGCCGCCCAAAAGGATGCAAGGTGATTAGTGATAGAACATTCAAAGAAAAGGTGATCAACCGAGTCTAGAATAGAAGAGCAGAAGGCACAAGTAACATTAGGGATTCTCTCATGAGCTAATAATAATACCTGGGTTGGCAGTCGATTGCGGGAGATTAACCAAAGATGGGTTTGATATCGAGGAGGTAAGGAGGGGCTCCATATAAACCTCGACCAGGGGACTGCAACACCCCTCCTCCTTAGATCCATCACCTAGCAAATTGTTTCCGAAATTGTCGGCTTCATCTCTTAGATACCTACTTTGTATCCAACTCATCATAGGTCGTGTTAGTCGTGGTTCTTTGTCGACTAAATTGAGCTTCATTTTTCAACGCCTATGCTCCAAGACAAAAACATTTTCTTTCGTATTTCTGGTTAGTTAGAGCCACTCACTTTGTCGACTAACCATACTTGCCAACTAAAAGCCTTTAACACTAGCAGATTTTGCCTCTATTGGATTTCTCTCGGTCTTCCTTAGCCTGAGTTGACGGTCAAAGACTTGTGCATTCTTTAGTGCCAATAGAGAGTTGCACCATTTTATATTCTGAAGTTACTTTCTGTTTAAGAAAGTAATTTATGAAAACACTAGAATTGGATTTTTTTTTTTTTTTTTTTGGTAAAAGGTAAGAAATATATTAAGGAAAGGCCAAATGTACAAAAGATCTCGACACCAGGAACTTGCACTCCAAATGTAGGAACAAAAGAAGTGGAAGGGTGACGAGATGTAAAAGCCGCAAAGACGGCACAATCACTACAACAACAAGACCAAACTAAGCACGGCTAGGTCGACCGGCTACAAAACATAAACAAAAGCAAGGAGGAGGCCACCGTCAGATCGAACGACCTACGGGTCCCCAGTGAAAATAATCGGGTCTAGGCTCCAACTTCTGTGCAACCTTCTGTTTCTGAAATTATCTTTGACATTCCTGAAGGTGATAGCCTTGTCTCGAACCACTTTGAAGAGGTGGTTCTTCATGGCTGGAATCGAGAGAGGCTAGAAAGATGATGTTATTCTTGTTTTTCCAAATGATATGACAAAGCGCGCCAAAGGAAAAACGGGCTATGCACTTGTAGAAATCTTTACCCATCAAATAGGTAGCTGCCCATCGGAAGTTCTCCCCCCAAGTTCTGTTATGCCAGGGTAAATTGCATCTGGAAGCCCAAAAGAAAGCAATGCTAGCCGTGACACAACAGTAAAAAAAAGGTGGTCAAGAGAGTCAGGCATATTCTTGCAAAACGCACAGGCAACACTTCCAGTTATACCATAGGACAGAAAGAGATCCTGGGTTGGAAGCCTACGCTTGGCCATGAGCCAAAGATTGAGCTGATATCGAGGCACTATGGCGTTGTCCCACAAGAAAGAGTACCAATGGACCCGCGTCCTCTTCTTCCTGATGAAGTTCCATGCCGATGCCATAGTGAACTGGCCCGAAGAGCTTTCACGCCAGCAGCAACGATCCGGGACACTCGCCAGGATCGGAAGAGGATGACCCCATGTTTCAAGCACCAACCTGAGAGCTTGGCCAGCATATGAGAAGAGATCAGCAACATAAGCTTGCCTAGAGAGCCCTGAGCTGTAGATAAGAGAATCTGAGAAGATCAGGTTCAAGGGCCCTCTAGGGTGCCAATTGCTAGAACTAGACTATTCTTTTGTAAAGATAACGGGGAAGATGAAACAAGTGGCCATTGAACTTTGGCCTAATATGTGTCAACCCTAGACTTTCAATATATTTAATGCAGTGTCTGAACTCTTGCTAAATGTTAAATATAGTCATTATGTTTGCCCAAAGGACAAATCAAATATTATTTGATAACATGAATTATCATATGTTCAAAGGACTCTAAAAATGACAAGTCGGTATGTCCTTTTTATTGATATACTTTAGAGAAGGAAAAATATTAGGCATTAACATATCCATCATTATTTAATGACATGAATTTTTATACTCTAGTTGAGATTAATATCTTATTTGGATAATCCACAGTGACTTTTTTTTTTTTTTTTTTTTTTTTGTTATCCACCATTCAAACTAAACCGATCGGAAGCCACAAAGCAACATATTCCATTAACTTGCCTTAACATAACAACGACATTGAACATTTTCATAAAATTTAAGGACTAGATTGAATATTCATTGATAGTTAATGAATTATATCGAATAAATTAAAAGTCTGGAGATGACATTGTATAGTAAATCAAAGTTTATAAACCATTTGTGCAATTTTCCCAAGATGATATACGATGTCTTGGCCAAAAATAGATCAAAGATGCTTTTTATTTTTATTTTTTATGAATAGATACAATGCTTTTAAGTGAGGAGAACTATCAAAAAAGTCCTAAACATATATGCAATTGTGCCAATTCAATCCTAATTTTTTTTTCCAATTAAGTCCTAAACCTTTTACAATTGTGCCAGTTCAGTCCATTCGGCCAAAATTGGCTGGCCGGCACTGACGTGGACGTCATCCGACGAAAGCTGACGTAGAACTTTTAAAATATTTTAAATATTTTTTTTCGAATTTTTAATTCTTTTTTTTTCCACCTTCTTCTTCCTTTGGCTAGCCGGCAAGGTCAACCTTGCTGGCCAGTGGTGAGGCTCGTCCCCACCAGCCACTAGCGAAGGTGAGCCTTGCCTAGCGATGGTGAGGCCGCAGTCGCCAGATCTGGTGAGGCTCAGCCTCACCTAGCTATGGCTAGGTCGAGTCTCGCTGTCCCCGGGCAAGGAGCCTCGCCGGCCACTATAGCCAGATTTGGCGAGGCTCAGCCTCGCCGGCCACCGAGGAGGTCAATCCTCGCCTTAGATCTAGTGAGGCTCGGCCCTTGCCATGGTTGGGCGAGGCCAAGCCTTGCCAAATCTGGCGGGGCCTCACCTAGCGATGGCAAGACCAACCTCACCGACCTTTGCCTCTAGCCGGGTTCCGGCCAACCATTAGAAGGAGAAGTGGATGGAAAAAAAATTCAAAAATTCAAAAAAATATTTAAAAATTCAAAATAATAATTTAAAAACGTCACGTTAGCATTCGCCGGACAGCCATCGTCGGTCGGTGTTGTTGATGCCTAAAATTCCCTTTTAATTAGTTAGGTTTTATTTTATTTTGTTTTATTTTATCTTATCTTTTTTGGATAATAAATAAACAAATAACAACAAAAAAAAAAAAAAAAAAGAGAAGC
The DNA here is from genome assembly GCA_016097485.1 of Eucalyptus sideroxylon x Eucalyptus melliodora. Classification (NCBI taxonomy): domain Eukaryota; kingdom Viridiplantae; phylum Streptophyta; class Magnoliopsida; order Myrtales; family Myrtaceae; genus Eucalyptus; species Eucalyptus sideroxylon x Eucalyptus melliodora. Next base: position 20,167,266 of record CM027830.1, read on the forward strand.
AGCCTCCGCATGGGCCCTCAGCCCATTTCTGCCTCGGCTCGGCCCAGCCAAGTCTTCTTCTTCCCCGCGCCATTGCAGCACACGGGCGGGGGGCACGATGCCAAAGGGAGATGGACGGACGGCAATGCACATGGAGCAGAGGAGCAGCTGGCGTCGACAGGACGTGACCGGAGGAGGAGATGATGGCGGATGGGACGGCGGTCCAACCGATGGTTCGAGCCTCGCTGACAGGCCACCCCTTTGCCTATAAATAGAGGGGGGCCACCGTCGACAGGGGGTGGGCCAGAGAGAGGGAGAAAGCAGAGATAGCAGAGAGAGAGAGAGAGGCCAGCCGAAGCTCGAGGTCCCCTGAGAGACTTCGGGGAGCTCGAGTGCAGGGTTGGTTGTGGTGTGGTGAGCTCGGAGGGGTCCCCGAGAGACTTCGGGGAGCTCGAAGGGCGAGCTCGAGGGAGAGAGAGGGTAACCCGGCACCGAATCTGGCCAGATCTGACCGTCTAGGATCCACCGCCGCTGTCGTTGTTCACCACGATCGTCGCCGTTGTCAGTCTGTCCTTGCCGTTGTTGCCGTCGCTTTTCTTTGCTGTTGCCACCTTCGATCGATCTAGCATTGTCGCCGTTGCCGCCCTTGTTCAAGGAAAGGTAAAAACCTGTCGCCGTCATCCCTGCCGTCCATTGCAGCCCCATTTTGTCGCCGTCGCCGTTGTCGTGGTCCCCATCGTAGCCGCTGTCACCGCCGTACCCGTCGTCGCCGTCGTAGCATTTCGGTTTCCTACCTGACGCCGCGGATTCACAAACCCTAGGGTTTGCGATTTTTCGGGTCACGAAGCGGATCCGGACTCGGAAAATCGGGTAGGGTTTGCGATCTGGGGGCGGTTAGAGGACGGGTTGGGTGCTGAAGCCAGGTCGGGTAGGCTTTCGCCATGGAGCAAGTTGTCGGAGCGGGTCATCAGGCTGGGCCGGGAGTCCCCGAACGCCCAGCCACGGTGCCGTTTTGTTTTTAAAAAAAAAGTCGGGCCCGTGTTTCGGGCTAGCCCGGGTCAGACCCAACCCGCGGATTCGACTCGGGTCGGTTTTTTTAAATATAAAATAATATTCTAATAAATAATAAATAAATATTTTATTTTCGAAAAAAATAAAAAAATGTTTTATTTCCAGAAAATATTTTAAAAATGTTAGAAAATGTTTTATTTTCCAAAAAAATTGACAAAAATCAAAAATAATTTATTTTCCAAAAATATTGAAAAATATTAAAAAATATTTTATTTTCCGGAAAAAAAAATATATTCCATATTTTCCAAAAAATGCCAAAAATCCAAAAAAAAGCCAAAAATTCAGAAAAAGCCAAAAAGACTTGTATTTTTCCAAAAAATACCAAAAATCCAAAAAAAATCCCTTTTATGTCCAAAAATTAGAAAAAGACTCAAAAAATGTTTTTCCTCCCAAAAATGCATAGAAAATCCTTTGAACATCCAAAAAACCTCAAGGTTTAAACAAGATTAGGTACCGATAGGGCATTAGTGATTAACTAGTGTAATCAAGTCCCCTATTCTAATTTCTCTGGTTGCGCAGGAGCGAGTATTTCTCCCGATACTTTGCATGGGTTTCTAATCAACCTACCCCAAATTGATTAGTGGCGACTCCATTTTAAAAATCAACTTGCTAGTTAAAAACTTAGACTAGTAAAGTCGTGAATTGGTGGACTTGGGAGAGTTCGGGCTTAACCAATTTCAGCTGAGCCATTAGCCTCCTTAGGCGCTCGTACCCGATTGCGGGCGCAAAAAAAAAAAAAAGGTCGCAACAGCTTGGCGACTCTGCTGGGGACAATTTGAGGACTTAGGCCATTTTTGTCTTGTTTAAATTCTTTACTGACTTGTTTTTGTTTTTTCTTTATGCAGGTTAGTACCTTAGAAGTTTATCTTAATTTTCATTAAAATAAAATGTCTTGTGATTATAAATTGCTATGCATGCTTTACTGTTTTAACACTACACATGGCACACATAACCCAGCCGCCGGACCTGGGCCGCCATAGGATTTCTAGGATGGTATTAAGAAAGATACGACCTCGAACGTGAGACTGCAATGTAGAGGTTGCCTTTCTTTTCCTCGAATTTCTTAGCCGAGGTTAAGGGGGTATGCTGCTAATGCAAGACTGCGACGGGCGGATACCCTTTTAATTTCATCAAGCCTTCTGAGTTAGAAATCGAGCCACACGTCTCATCTGTATGTCTTTGTGCTTGCCATTTTTACTTAAAAGTAAAGTAACTTATTTACTTTTACTTAGTCTTTTCTGGCTCATGGCAAAATAGGGTCAGGTCGTGTAACCCCTTTTTAATGCGATGGGAAGAATCGATATCAAGTTCATTCCTGCCCCAAAGAAAGAACTCCCTAGGTGGTGGAATTAGTTAGATCAGCTTGGCCAAGAGCGTGTCAAAATGAGGATTGGTCATCTCCTCCCATTGCTCCAAATCAATATTCACTCTGGGGTCATGCAAGCCCTACCACATTTCTGGTGTCCGGAAACATCCATTTTCGTGTTCGGCAAATTTGAACTGACTCCCACTTTGAAGGAATACAGTCTCGCCATAGGAATGCCCCTGGGAGCGGAGCTTGCTAAGCCACCAATTGGCATCGACCCCATAGTCAGTCTATCACGTTTTTTAAAAAATCATTCAGTAAGAGAAATTGTTAGAACCAACAACAATGCTTTCCCACTATCATCCTTAACTGAATGCTTTGAAAAACGGTCGATGTCCCAAAAAACCAAGATCTTCCTTTTGACGTTCTTTGGATTTATTATCTTCCCCTATAGAAAGAATGCCATAAATCCTTCAATCATGGGGATAATAAATCAAATCACTTTCGGAGCGGGATATGTAAACATGGTTTTAGCCGAAACGTTTTTATCCCTTAATTGTTTCAAGGGTCAAAAAGAAAAGATCATGAGAGCTGCCCCAAAAATTTTACAAATGTGGTTCTTTTCCCATATCAAAGGATTTGGGCACCTCATGCAAATATTTGAAATTAATGAGTTCAAGCACCCACTACAAAAGTTCCAAAGCTTGGAGAAATATTCTCCCGATGAAGAATATTCTCGATGGATTGACTTATTAAAAAACCCGGTCCCAAAGACATTCATATGGCAAACTAAGTGGTTCCTTGCGGGCGAGGCACGTTTTGCGCTTGATTATTACGATCCCATCCTACTGCTGGGCCTCTCCGGAGCTACCTCATACTATTCGTATAGGGTGGCTAGCCAGTATAGGATCATTCAAGAAGTCCCGCCACCACTCAAGTCAGGGTTGTTTCGGGTTTCTTTCAACCCCACTGGTTATGACTTCTCAAAGGAAATCAGCATAATTTAGAATGCCTGGGATAGATGCCACCCAGAGAGGATTATCATACCCAGAAGATTGAAGGGACAGGAAAAAGCCCATCATGCATCCACCTTTTACATCCTCAACCATGAGATTCTTGAGGAGTTGCAACCAGTAATCCCTCATGTAAGTAATAAACTTACCAAGCAAAAAAGGATCAAGTCTCTTGAAGAAAGTTTGGAGACTAGCAAGAGACACATATCAAAGCTATCTCAAAGGAGCAAGTGGCGTCGCAAGATCGAGACTTCCCACCGCATATAAAAACGGGCATTGTGGTTTTTTTTTTATGTGAATATTTTAATGTGCATGTCTACGGTCGTTCTAACTTGTGTCAAAAATCCTTTTGGCATTGTATAAATCTCTTGTTAATAAATAAGGACTCGACCCTTGCCATAAGCCAGTGTTCCATGTGTTTCCTTTGTTTACATTTTCTCCATTTCCTATGCTAACAGGTAATCACAACATAGCCATATTCACCAAATCCAAAAGCTAGGATGGTTGAAGAAAATGTACCAAGCCGTGTCAAGATTATGGAAAGAGAAATGAAGCAGGTCTTCAATGTGCTTCAACAACTCTCAAAACAAATAGATTCCATCCAAGGAAAATTAGCTCCTACCTAGACCTCAATCAAAGTAGTATTACTGCAATCATCCACCCGAGGAGAACAAGGAAGAGAAACCGATGATAGCATGCTCGAATTGGAGGACGACGCGCACCGAATCATAGTTGAGAAAGTAAAACCCAGCATTTCTTCTAAAACCGAGCATGATAAGCATCTGGAGAAGCTTGAAGAAAGACTAAAGCAACTGCAGGGCCTACAGGATTCTACTCCAACAGACCTCTCCATCTACTCCAAAGTCAAAATGCCCGAAAAGTTTAAGATGCCTGAATTTGAGAAGTACGATGGCACGACCTGCCCAAGGGCTCACTTGCAAATGTACTTGGTTCGAATGACCCAGTACGTTAGTAATGTGCCTTTAATGATCCAGTTATTCTAGTCAAGCCTAGTAGGTCCCGCCTTGAGGTGGTACATCAAGAAAAACATAAACCTCATCGAAACGTGGAGTGAAGCAAGTGAGGCATTCCTCAAGCAGTACAAATTCATAATGGACATTACCCCTTCTCGTGAGGATCTCGATCGCATGGAAAAGAAAAAGTAGGAATCTTTCAAAGAGTATGCTATCAGGAGGAGGAATCTTGCCGCTTAAATCAATCTCGAACCGACTGACTTTGAATTAAGAAAAATGTTCATCAAAACCCTCCCCTATGAATACCGCAACTGAATGGTGACTACGATCGCTGAATCATTCAATCAACTCATTCCAATGGGAGACCAGATAGGAGATAGGATTAAGAGATGGTTGGTTCACCGAGCCTGCACCTATCGGCAGAAGGTTCAGCATGAAAAAGGATAAAGAGCCCCTGATTGATGTCAATGCCACCTACACTGTGAATACCGGTCACCTCCCAACCGTTCAGACAAGCACAGGTCAACATCAGATTAATAGCCATCAGCCTCAACGCTACAACAACCGAAGACAATTCACTCTGCTTCCTAGACCTCCTTCCTAAGTTTTGGCGATCCTCCGGAACAAGAATCTCCTCTCGACTGAGCCAAGACGACCCAATGCTGAAAGCTTCTCCAGCTATGACTCATCCAGAAAATGCGATTATCACATGGGAGAAGTAGGCCATTTGACTGATGATTGTTTCATCCTTAAACATCAGATCCAGAACCTACTGGATACTAAAGCCTTCTCATTCCAAACTACGAAACCGAATGTCCAAAGCAATCCGCTCTCTGATCATGCTGACAAAGTAAATGCGATATTCTGAAGCCAGTCAAATTAGAAATGTCAATACACGTATTGTTGACATCTATCGGGGGCTAGTAGAAACTAGGTATTATTCAAATGATGAAATACCACCTTTTGCGACAATGGAAGAAAGGGTATCAAGAATGATAGAGGCCGGAGTAATCATGCGCGTTGGTCGCACCAGCATAGTTTCCACTATATCGCAAGTCCTCATCAACTGGGATGAGAAATGTGCTACGCTAAATGCAAAAAAGGGAGAAGAAAGATTCCACCCCACCAGATGATATACTTGAAGGAAAAGGAGCCATAATCGAAGCATCGATAGTGGAAGTAGCTATAGTCATTGAAATCCCCCAGCCTTACAAGTATGAACGTAACAATGCAGTACCTTGGTCTTATGACCTCGATGTCGGTTTAGTCACGAGATCTGGGCGAACCTACACTCACGCAAGTACACCGTTTGCTAAGCCAGTCACTGATGAAGAAGCTAAGGAGTTTTTGGCCATAGTTAAGGCCAGTGAATACAATGTGGTAGAACAGTTATGAAAATCACCAACACATATCTCTTTATTGGAATTGCTTCAGACATTTGTCAAACACCAGAAATCCCTCATGAAGGTATTAAGTGAGGTACATGTCCCTGAAACGATTGAGCATGACAAACTCGAGGAATTTGTCAGCACCATCCTTTTAAAGGATCAAATGGCATTTTCTGATGAAGAAATCCCTCAGGAGGGTAGAGGACACACCAAAGGCCTTTACATATCAGTCAAATGCAATGCATCTCACGTCGCTCGAGTACTGATTGACGATGGATCTGCCCTTAATATATGTTCACTAGTGACACTCTGTCACCTTCAAATAGATAGATCACGAATCCAGGTACCTAAGACTTCCGTTCGAGCATTCGATGGAACAAAAAAGGAAACATTGGGAGAGATCGAGCTCGACGTTCAAATTGGCCCAACCGTATTCAAAATTTTGTTCTAAGTGATGGATATCTCCACTGCGTTCAATTTCCTCTTAGGGCGCCCGTGGATCCACGTCGCAGGAGCAGTACCTTCAAGCCTCCACCAAAGTGTGAAGTTCTTGGTTGGGGGAAAACTAATCATGGTCCGAGGAGAAGAAGACCACCGCATCTACCATGAGACGGCCATTCCTTATGTTAAACCTAGTGACAATAACGAAGCCAGCTATCAATCATTCGAGCTTGTGTCTACTATACACGAAACTCATGGGACTTTGCCCCTCGTCCCCGAGGTATCAAGCGCTGCAATCATGGTAGGAAAAATCATGGTGGGACACGGTTTCATTCCAGGACAAGGGCTTAGTAGAGAGGGCCAGGGCATCCGTCAGCCTATTGAAGTCTTGAGGAGATCCTATACTATTGGGTTAGGATATTCCCCGGATAGAAAAGCAAAGAAAAAAGTTTCCCTTGTATATCCCCGTCTCGAGGAAACTTTCCCAGGCCTAGCCCAGATGATGCGTGAGGAAGAAGAAGTGATCAATACTTCAAAATGGTCTAGCCTCGGAAGCTCGAACTTGCCTGTAATCCAAGAAGGCACAGCTTGGCCCTCACTTACAAAGAAAGAGGGGCCGGATGACATGACCGCCATGTTTGGAGATATTTTCATAGGTGCCATTGAGGAAGAGCAGTTAGAAGGAGCATGTGATAACTTCTCGTTCATCCAGCTTCAACGCCAAGTTGATGAACTACGCGAGACAGTGCACCATTTGACGGAAAATTTCGCTCAAGCTACCCGTGCATTCTGCTCTCGTCATAGTGAGGATTTGGTAGTAAATGAAGAAGACCCCACTGATACGATCTAGTAAGGGGTTCGGCTATCTCAGTCCTCAAGAAGCATGAGGCCATATTCGCCTCTTCCTAAATCGATGGCCAACATTTTTCCCATCCTCCTAGAGCAAGGACTAATCACCAGGGAACTGAGTCATCCTACTCCCGAGTACTTCCTTGATTATGATCCATCCAAGTAATGTGATTATCATTGGGGGGAATTAGGACACTCGCTAGATGACTGCATCATCCTGAGAGGCAAGCTTCAGGATCTTTTAGATGCTGGGGTATTCACGTTCCGCTCTCTGTGGCTGTGGTTTGGCAAAGATCACCTCCTCGTGGTACCCAGCACTCGTACCATGTTCTCTGAGCATGCTAAGGAAGCACGTAGAGGAGAGGTGATCATAGACACTTTGGGCCAACCAAGTGGTAAATTTGACTACTATGTCAATTATTCAATCTCCCAAAGTTTCTATGATCATCATCACCACATCGCCCCTGATGGATGGGAAGGCATGGATGATCTGAAATCTGCAAAGCCGCAAGCACAGGGAGACATGGCTGGCGACTGGTATGAAGACTTCTTCGTGGGCGCTATCAATGAAGGACCATCAGGGAAAATGGGTGCAGACCTGCTCGAGTAGAATCCTTTTTATTTCCTCTGCATACTCCACTGCATGGGAGCTTGAATATATTTTTTTAAAGTCTAGCTTGTTTTGTTTTCAACATCAGTTCCACCCCGGGGAATCATTTTTTGAAATCACTCTGTAAATTCGTCTACTAATAAATAAAGTTGAAAACATTTTGAGGGCATGGGGAGACACACCAAACCGGCCTGTTGATGATAGCCAGCCGTCAAATGAAAGAAGAAATATGAGGCCTGGGTCTCCTCATGTTTCCTTGTCCTAAATCTTCAAGAACAATTTATCACATTTCCAAAAGAAAAGCATGCATACTACTAACCTTATTTGTCCCCTTAGCCTATCTACTCTATGACACAGGAATGATCTAGCGGCAGACAAGGGAATGGGAACGGTCCAAACCAACATCGTGGATAGCCATGATAGCAATTCTGATAGCTGAGATGATGACTTTGATAATTCCGATGAAATTCAATGAGACTGGGAGCGTCATGAAGAAACAAGGCCCTCTACCACTGAAGACACCGTCATTGTCAATTTAGGCAACGCAGAAGGTCCCAGAGAGATAAAGATTGGCGCCAACCTTCCTGAAGAAGAAGCTGTAAACTTGATTGCTCCTTTAAAGAGGTATTAAGACGTATTCGCATGGTCATACGCGAATATGCCAGGCCTTGATCCAATGATGGTGGAGCATAGTTTGCCAACCAACCCTGATATAGCCCTCAAGAAACAACGGCTAAGAAGAATCAAGCCAGAATTGTCAAAAAAGATTGAAGAAGAGGTAATGAAACTCCTCGAAGTAGGTTTCCTCGAAGTCTTGCGATACCCCAGCTGGGTAGCAAACATTGTGCCAGTGAAGAAGAAGGATGGTCGAATACGTGTTTGTGTCGACTATCATGACTTGAACAAAGCAAGCTCGAAAGATGATTTCCCATGACCCCACATAGACGTTCTGATAGATAGTACTACAGGGTTCAAACTGTTCTCTTTATGGATGGATTCTCGGGATACAACCAAATAAAGATGAAGGAGGAAGACAAGGAAAAAATGACATTCATTACTCCATGGGGAACTTTCCATTATAAGGTCATGCCTTTTGGCCTGAAAAATGCTGGAGCAACTTACCAGCGAGCCATGGTCACCCTTTTCCATGACATGATGCACAAAGAAATTGAAGTATATGTCGATGACATGATCGCTAAAACTAGACATGGAGAAAACCATGTGAAGACCTTGGAGAAACTATTTGAGCGACTTCGCTAGTCTAAGTTGCGCTTGAATCCAGTGAAATGTGTGTTTGGGGCAATTTCTGGCAAATTACTTGGATTCATTGTGAGCTGTGAAGGAATAGAAGTAGATCCATCAAAAACCAAGGTGATATTTGAGATGCCTCATCCTTCGACTGTAAAAGAAGTCCGGAGCCTTCAGGGGATATTAAATTACATTGCCCGATTCATTTCCTAGCTTTCTGAAACTGCAAAACCTTTATTTAAACTTCTCAGGAAGGATGCACAAATTAAATGGGATGATGATTGCCGATTGGCATTTGAAGACCTAAAGCAATACTTGATGAAACCCCCGATTCTAGTACCTCCAGTCCCGGGGCACCCTTTAATTCTCTACCTTACTATCAACAGTGAATCCTTAGGTGCAATACTGGCACAAAAGGAGCCCCATGACCAGAAGGAGCGAGCCATCTCCTATTTGAATACCTACCTAGAATTCATAATTAGTTTGTTGATGTACTAGCAACGATATCATCTATGTTGCAAGCAATGAAAAGGTTAGAAGTAGAGCCTTTAAAAATTGAAGTCCTGGTAAGACAGGCCTACTGCATGGCCATAATTGAAGAACCCGATGGGAAGCTCTAGTATTACGATATCATGAAATACGTCCAGAAGCAGGAGTTCCCTGAACAAAGCACTCCCTCTGATCGAAAATACCTAATGAAAATGGCTTCAAAGTTTTTCGTCAGAGGTGAAAATTTGTACAAAAGATCGTATGACTCAGTCCTGTTAAGATGTGTGGATGCAACTGAAGCCACACAAATAATGCAAGAAATATATGAGGGAGTATGTGGCCCTCACATGAATGGACGTATGTTGGCCAAGAAAATAATGAGACTAGGTTATTACTGGTTTCCCTTAGAGAATGATTGTGCTCAACATGTACGAAGTTGTCATCGTTGTCAAATTCACGGGGATAAAATAAATGTCCCTCCAACTGAACTGCATCAGTTATCTGAGCCATGGTCGTTTTCAATGTGGGGCATCGATCTAATTGGCCCAATTAACCCAAAGGCGTCAAACAGGCATCGGTTCATCTTGGTTGCAATTGATTACTTTTCGAAATTGATTGAGGCCACATCATATGCAAGCGTAACTGCACGGAATGTTATGAAGTTTATCAAACATGACATAATCGCCCGATATGGCGTGCCAGATTCCATCATCACCGACAATGGGACAAATTTGAACAACAAGCTGATTGATCAGTTATTTTCTAAGTTCAAGATCCAGCATTTGAACTCATCCTCTTATCGTCCGCAAATGAATGGGGCTGTAGAGGCCGCCAATAAGAATATCAAGAGAATCCTAGCCAAGACGGCTGAAAATTACCGCGACTGGCATGAGAGGCTACCCTTCGCACTGACAGCATATCGAACTTCGATTCGAACTTCTACTGGGGCAACCCCTTTTTCCCTGGTTTATGGTATGGAGGCAGTTTTACCCGTGGAAGTAGAAATCCCTTCCCTACGAATTTTATCCCAGGCTAGATTATCTAAGGAGGAATGGACACAACAAAGGCTCAAGTAGCTGAACATGATCGATGAAAAGCAACTGAAAGCCCTCTGTCACGGTCAGTGTTATCAGCAGAAGGTAGCTCGATCATTTAATCAAAAGATGAGACCCAAGCACTTCGAGGTAGACGAGCTAATCTTGAGAAAGACGTTGCCAATCTTTCTAGAGCCTGGAGGCAAGTTCGCCCCAAATTATAAGGGTCCTTATGTAATAAAGAAGATACTCTCCGGAGGAGCCTTGATCTTAACTGAGATGGATGGGCGAGAGTTCTCTAAACCAGTTAATTCCGAAGATGTAAAAAAGTACTACCCTTGAAAGATGTTCATTGTCTGGCATTGCCAAACACTTCTCTATCAGATTGAAAATGCCTATGCACCTTTTATATATGAGTAATGTATTTACACCATCATAAAAAGTGTGTGTTTAGTTGACTCAATGAAGAAAAATGAATGGTAATCACCAGCATTTAAGGAAGTGTCGAAAATCAAGTAGCAAACTCGATAGCATAACTTGAGAAAATCGACATTACCCAGGCAAACGCATAAGAGTAATCCATGTCAATTTCGCCCGGCTCGGTGTAAAGGATGCGTCATTCAGGAACCAGTTAGGTTAGAAGGAACCTTCTGTCCCAGTCAACAATCTTAGAATCTGGAAGCCTCATTTCTTGTTCCAGACGCATGCCCTTGCAAGAAGTAATTGTTATTAGAAAGGTGGAAGTTTTGATTGTCCATCTCAAATTCCATAAAAGTTTGAGATACATGACTTTGCCCAATGCTGTTAATCAAAGACAGAAGGGGAAGTTCCACAAAAGGAAGGCGTTGAAAGTGAATCAACAACCAGCAATCATGCCTACGTGACCACGAGTAAGAAAGGCCGGTCGAAGGAAGCATGGAACTGTAAAGAGACTGTCATCGGCATTCAAGTATCCCTAGAAGCCAGCTCACATAAACTCTGGGAAAATGCAATTTGGTGTCATTTCTAGCACTCACTCTCTGAACTTATATTTACAGGAAGCATTGGGATTCAAGGGCTAGGCTTAATGGTTAAATGGGGCAAACCAAGTGATCCAAACCTGGGACAAGAGCAGAGAAGCCCGATCAAATTCTCGACCTTTAGCTGATTATTCACGTGTCATGTCTCTAACCAATATGAGCAATCTATCGACACCCATTTGTTAATAGCTGTTTGTGAATAGCCTTTTTGATATTCAAAATTCAATACTTTTGTGAATACCATTCCACCTAAGTAAACACCCCTCAAGTTGTTAGTAGGTTTTTCTTGAATAAAAGCTATTCATTTATTTTTACAAACTCTTTCACTTCATTTGTTGCATACCTTTTTCCAGGCGAATTTTGCATGATGATTTTGTCCGTCTAAATCTTTGATTCTGTTAAGGATTATTAGAATAGACAACTAAGTGAAGAATACAAGGTTAATTGAGCATGTTGGATGAGGCGCGTCAAAATAATGACAGGCAAACCATATCCTACACACAGTTCCTTATCTATACACTTGTGAGATGAGTGCAGAAAATTCCATGACTACAGGATAAAGAGTTCTCTCGCGAATGGTACGATGACCAAAACAGTGAGAGGCATTCCATCGCTCACTTTGAGCCCCATACACTGACAAATTTCTACCTTACCCCCGTCGAAGAACCACCCCACATTGGGGTAAGTTGAAGGCAAGTCACCATCACGGGGTGGGAAAAGGGATAGAAATTCTCTTGCTTGCACTTGCATCAATCTTTGAGTGTCTTTATTGCATATGAACACTCGCATTAATTTAAGTCCCTAGAGTCGTGAAGAGCAATTCTTTCTTTACGCATTTGTATCCATTGTACGACCCAATTGAGTCTGTAAATTCACCCTCACATGGAGGCAGAGCAAAAGTTGCTACCACTCGAGCAGTATAATCAGAAGCGCCAGAAAAAGATGAAGACTCAATAGTCTAACAAAGGCGTTTGCTTGAACTTGTCAAAATCAGTTCCTTAAGCAACAAGAACAAAAACTGGGGCATAAAAAAGCAGTGTACTTGATAAAAGCAAGGTCAATGCCCATGAACGAAAAATTGAAAAGAGGAATAGGGGCATGAAAAAGTAGTGTGCTTGGTAAAAGCAAGGCCAATGCCCCAAACAAAAAACAAAGCCATTTGTATTCCTAAGAGAAATTGCTGTTGTGGTCCATAGAACCTTCATCGGACCGTTAAAAGAAAGACCGGTGACAAATGCTAAGGCGATCACCAGCTCTCACCCTTTTACACATGAGTCAAACCTACATTGCATCTTATTGTAAAAAGTCTCTTTAGAATAGGGGCACTTCAATTAACGTAGGATTTCATATGTCTATAAACATCGCTCGAAGAAGTACGAGTAAGATTACTTTATCTCTTTTCGCAGGATAATTGACTTGTAAACCTGGAGATGATCGTGTAGCATTTTTTGTCCATCGACTTCAACCTTGATGGTCCCCTTTGATGAGCCATTGACCAAGACTTCATCACAGTTTCAACAAAAACCTCTCACATTGGTGAAGTCGTACCGTTTGCGAGAATACTCAGACCCTTGCTAACATAATGACAGTGAGATAGTGTGGTCCTTATAAATCCTGACCAGTGAGCAAAAAGTTCTTTCAGACTGAAAGTCCCTCACTTGGCATGCTCAAGACATCTATATTTCGAATAAAGGTTATCTTTCAAAATCTTCCCCAGTGGAACTCAGATGATGCAAAACTGACAAAATTGTCTTGCATAAATCACATTTAAACTCATAAATTTATAGCATAGACAATCATGTGTGCATATTGTGCAAATAACAAACATACTCTCATAGGTCAGAGATATTGCCAAGTAAGCATATCCCTATCCCCATTTGTCTTAAAGTACCTACCACTGTCCAAGTACTATCATCTTGACACTCGACCTATTTGAATCGTCCCTTGAGTTTGGATGCTTGTGGTTGTCCAAGTATCCTCTTGTCTTCGAGTACCGGCCACCGTTTGGATACTCCCTTTCTGTGACACTCGACCTGTCCGAGTTGTCCTCAAAATTGTATCATTGAATACTAGTAGCCATTCAAGTATTCCATCACATTGTGCGCTTGTGGTTACCCATGTATGCCTTATTACACTTGGACCAGCCTGAGTGGTCCTAGATCGTATCATTAAATACTTATGTTCATCCAAAGTATTCTAGTACTTTGTACACCTGTGGCTATTCAGGTGTTCCACCCCTTTTAAGTGCCTATGGCAATCCAGGTAAGCCTCATACCACATTCAAGTTTATAATACCAGGAGGTGAGAGACCTTCACGAATATGCGGGCCACGCCCTCGATATTCCCATTACCAGGAGGTGAGAGACCTTCACGAATATCTTAAGTACGCCCTTGATATTCCCAATTACCAGGAGGTGAGAGACCTTCATGAATGTCCAAGGTACGTCCTCGATATTCCAACTACCAGGAGGTGAGAGACCTTCACGAATATCTCAAGTATGTCCTCGATATTCCCAATTACCAAGAGGTGAGAGACCTTCACAAATATTTCAGGTACACCTTCGATATTTCCAATTACCAGGAGGTGAGAGACCTTCATGAATATCCAAGGTATGTCCTCGATATTCCCATTATCAGGAGGTGAGAGATCTTCATGAATATTCGGGGCACGTCCTCGATATTCCCATTACCAGGAGGTGAGAGACCTTCATGAATATTCGGGGCACGTCCTCGATATTCCGCATACCAGGAGGTGAGAAACCTTCACGAATATCTTAGGTACGCCCTCGATATTCCTAATTACTAGGAGGTGAGAGACCTTCACGAATATCCCAAGTACGTCCTCGATATTCCCCATTTACTAGGAGGTGAGAGACCTTCACGAATATCCCAGGTACGTCCTCGATATTCCCCATTCCTTAGGAGGTGAGAGACCTTCACAAATATGCGAGGTACGTCCTCGATATTCCAACTACCAGGAGGTGAGAGACCTTCACGAATATGCGAGACCCATCCTCGATATTCCCATTATCAGGAGGTGAGAGACCTTCACAAATATCCCAAGTACGCCATTGGTATTTCCCAATTGCTAGGAGGTGGGACACCTTCACAAATATCCAATGTATGTTCTCAATATTTCTAATTATCAAGTACCCCTTCGATACTTGTGAATGTCCAAGTATCCCCCAAGTCCCACACAAATATCCAAGGTATGTTCTCAATATTTCTAATTATCAAGTACCCCTTCGATACTTGTGAATGTCCAAGTATCCCCCAAGAATTCATACTTGTGATCATTCAAGTACCCCTTCAATGCCTATGGTCAACCAAATACCCATTTTGACGCCTGCAAAAGCCCAAATATCCTTCAGATTAGTACTTGTGAATGTCCAAGTACTCTTTGATATGATTGTGAATGTCCAGGTATCTTCCAGAATCGATGCCCTGAGAAAGGTCGGCGCATCCTCCCGAAAAAAGTCGGGTACCTTTGACAGAGGTCAGACACTCCCACGAAACAGATGCCTTGAGAAAGGTCAGCACATCTCCCGAGAAAGGTCGGGTACCAACTGGTGTCCTTAATACAAATCAGGCACCCACAAATGAGATGCCCTGAGAAAGGTCGGTGCATCTCCTGTCAAGGCGACAGAAGAAAGGTTCGAGTCCTAGACAAACCACTAATTGTTTTAACAGGCGACCGAAGAATGGTTCGGGTCTTGGAGAAGCAATTTCCCGTCACGGCGACCGAAGAATGGTTCGAGTCCTAAAGAAGCAATTTCCTGTCACGGCAACCGAAGAATGATTCGAGTCTGAGACAAACCATTGATTGCTCCAACAGGCGACCGAAGAATGGTTTGGGTTCTAGAGAAGTAATTTCCCATCAAGGCGATTGAAGAAAGGTTCGGTAACTAGACAAATCATTGATTATTTTAACAGGCGACCGAAGAATTGTTCGGGTCCTGGAGAAGCTATTTCTCGTCACGGCGATCGAAGAATGGTTCGGGTCCGAGACAAACCACTAATTGCCCCAACAGGCGACCGAAGAATGGTTCGGGTTCTAGAGGAACAATTTCCCGTCAATGCGACCGAAGAAAGGTTTGGTGCCTAGACAAATCATTAATCGTTTTAACAGGCGACAGAAGAATGGTTCGGGTCCGAGACAAATCACTGATTGCTCCAACAGGCGACCGAAGAATGGTTTGGGTCCTAGAGGAGCAATTTCCCATCAAGGTGACCAAAGAAAGGTTCGGGTCCTAGACAAATCATTAATTGTTTTAACAGGCGACCGAATAGTGGTTCGGGTCCTGGAGAAGCAATTTCCCATCATGGCGACCGAAGAATGGTTCGGGTCCTAGACAAATCATTAATTGTTTTAATAGGCGATCGAAGAATGGTTCAGGTCCGAGACAAACCACTGATTGCTCCAACAGGCGGCCGAAGAATGGTTTGGGTCCTAGAGGAGCAATTTCTCGTCAAAGCGACCGAAGGAAGGTTCGGGTCCTACCCAAATCATTAATTGTTTTAACAGGCGACCGAAGAATGGTTCGATCCTTGAAAAAGCAACCTCCTCATATCACCAGGTAAGATGATGCCTTGATACTTGCCAAACTCGGGGTTTACATCCTATCTCACTCACTCGCGGTAAGTAACTACAGGTATCTTCTTATCTGTCTTAGTATATGTAATGTTATATTGCCCTTTTTGCATAGAATGATAGGTCCCAACCAACATATAATCTGCTACGCATGTATGCATAAAATTTAGGCATCAATTTGTCTTTAAATGCAACCTCTGCGAGCTCACATTCAAAGAGGGGCAGCTGTTAACGCCTAAAAATCCCTTTTAATTAGTTAGGTTTTATTTTATTTTATTTTATCTTATCTTATCTTTTTCGGATAATAAATAAACAAATAACAACAAAAAAGAGAAGAGAAGAGAAGCAGCCTCCACATGGGCCCTCGACCCATTTCTGCCTCGGCCCGACCCAGCCGAGTCTTCTTCTTCCTCGCGCCATTGCAGCACACGCGCGGGGGGCGCGACGCCGAAGGGAGATGGACGGATGGCAACGCACGTGGAGCAGAGGAGCAGTTGGCGTTGACGGGACGTGACCGGAGGAGGAGATGATGGCGGATGGGACGGCAGTCCGACCGGCCAGTCGAGCCTTGTCGACCGGCCACCCCCTCGCCTATAAATAGAGGGGGGCCACTGTCGACAGGGGGCGGGCCAGAGAGAGGGAGAAAGCAGAGATAACAGAGAAAGAGAGAGAGAGAGAGAGAGAGGCCAGCCGAAGCTTAAGGTCCCTTGAGAGACTTCGGGGAGCTCGAGTGCAAGGTTGGCTGTGGCGTGGTGAGCTCGGAGGGCTCCTCGAGAGACTTCGGGGAGCTCAAAGGGCGAGCCCGAGGGAGAGAGAGGGTAACCCGACGCTGGATCTGACCAGATCTGACCGTCCAGGATTCACCGCTGCCGTCGTTGTTTGCCGACGTCATTGCCGTCATCAGTCTATCCTTGCCCTTGTTGCCGTCGCTCGTCTCCGCCATTGCCACCTTCAATCAATCTAGCATTGTCGCCGTTGCCGCCCTTGTTCAAGGAAAGGTAAAAACCCATTGCTGTCGTCCCTGCCGTCCATTGCAGCCCCATTCTGTCGCCGTCGCCGTTGTCATGGTCCCCATCGTAGCCGTTGTCACTGCCGTAGCCATTGTCGCCTCCGTAGCGCTTCGGTTTCCTCCCCGACGCCGCGGATTCGCAAACCCAGGGTTTACGATTTTCCGGGTCGCAAAGTGGATCCGGACCCAGAAATCGGGTAGGGTTTGTGATCTGGGGGCGGCTAGAGGACGGGTCGGGTGCCGGAGCCGGGTTGGGTAAGGTTTCGCCATGGAGCAGGTTGTCGGAGTGGGTCATCGGCTAGGCCGAGGGTCCCCGAACGCCCGGCCACGGTGCCGTTTTGTTCAAAAAAAAAAAAAAGTCGGGCCCGCGTAAAGGGCCCTTCTGCATTTCGGGCTGCCCTGGGTCGGACACAACCCGCGGATCCCACTTGGGTCGGTTTTATTTTGTTTTATTATTTTAATATAAAATATATTATAATAAATAAAAAATAAATATGTTATCTTCGAAAAAATCAAAAAATGTTTTATTTCCAAAAAGTATTTAAAAAATGTTAGAAAATGTTTTATTTTCCAAAAAATTGACAAAAATCAAAACTAATTTATTTTCCAAAAATATTGAAAAATATTTAAAAATATTTTATTTTCCGAAAAATCAAAAGTATTCCATATTTTCCAAACAATGCCAAAAATAAAAAAAAAAAAAGCCAAAAATTCATGAAAAAGCCGAAAAATTCAGAAAAAGCCAAAAAGGCTTGTCTTTTTCCAAAAAATACCAAAAATCCAAAAAAAATCCCTTTTATGTCCAAAAATTAGAAAAAGACTCAAAAAATGTTTTTCCTCCCAAAAATGCATGGAAAATCCTTCGAACATGCAAAAAACCTCAAGGTTTAAACAAGATTAAGCACCGAAAGGGCATTAGTGATTAACTAGTATAATCAAGTCCTCGATCCTAATTTCTCTGGTTGCGCAGAAGCGAGTATTTCTCCCGATACTTCGCTTGGGTTTCTAATCAACCTACTCGAAATTGATTAGTGACGACTCCATTTTAAAAATCAACTTGCTGGTTAAAAACTTAGACTATTGAAGTCGTGAATTGGTGGACTTGAGATAGTCCGGGCTTAACCAATTTTAGTCGAGCCATTAGCCTCCTTAGGTGCTCGTACTCGATTGCGGGTGCAAAAAAAAAAAAGAGGTCGCGACAGGTGTCCACGTCAACACCGGCCGGCCAATTTTTGGCCGAATGGACTAAACTAGTACAATTATATAGTATTTAAGATTAAATTGGTCAAAAAGAAAGTTTAAGACTGAATTGGCACAATTGTAACAGATTTAGGTCTTTTTTTGATAATTCTCCCATTTTAAGTGCTATAGTTTTATATTAAGCTCTACTTTCCTTTGTGGCAAAAAAAAAACTCAATTTTCCTTTTCAAGTACCCGTTTGTAAAGAAAGGTTAGAAAAATTTAGTCGTGAAGCACACGCCATCTAAAATGAAAAGAAGGGGCTAAACTAAGGGAGGCAAATGCGCCGTCCCACCC
This sequence comes from Eucalyptus sideroxylon x Eucalyptus melliodora, assembly GCA_016097485.1. NCBI lineage: Eukaryota > Viridiplantae > Streptophyta > Magnoliopsida > Myrtales > Myrtaceae > Eucalyptus > Eucalyptus sideroxylon x Eucalyptus melliodora. The sequence goes on from CM027830.1 coordinate 20,185,823, forward strand.
TAATGGCCATTGAATGGTCGTCTTAGCCGATCGTCCTCCCCAGGGACAGAAAACCTTAATTATAGATTAGAGCTCTTTCACTCCCATTTCCACCATTCATTGTTCTCTCAGAAATTGTCACAAATTCCCATTTTTTTATATATGCTTTCCTCACTCTCTATCTCACAATGGATCCCAATCGCTTTCCGGCCCACTTCCAGATGACTAGCTAGTACCTCTAGATTGGCTGTGGTACTTCGATTCATCTATTGCCTTGAGGACGCAGGGAACTCCCTATGTGCATGCTCCATAGGTGAGGCTAGAGCAAGGGGCCCCCATCGAGGAATCGACCTCCATCGGATTTGTACCTTCAATTCAAGCCCTAAATTCAGGATCGAAACTTCTAGCTCCCCGAATTGGAGCTCCTGATCAACATTCCCACAATCAACTCTGCCGGTTCAAAAAACCTAAGTGGGATGTGAACATGAAAAAAGTCAACTAGTGCCAGAGGCTAGCAAGGTTTGACCTCGCTTCCTTCGCCATCTTGGTGAGGCCCCTCCTTGCTGGCTTTTGGCAAGGCTGGGCAAGGGTTCCCTCATCAGATCTAGTGAGGGGTAGCCTCGCCCAACCCTCACCAAAAGTTAGTGAGGGACCCTTGTAGGTGATTGGCAACCTCCACCAACCATCAAGGAGGCTAGCAACTAGTGAAGGGAAATAAGGAAAAAAAAAAGAGAAAGGAAAGAAGGAAAAAGAAAATAAAACAAATAGTTAATAAAAAAATTAACAATTATTTAAAAAATAAAAATGTCCACGTCGGCACCAAACGTGCCACATAAGACATTTGGCATTCATGTCTATAATTTTCGGTCTAAATTAACAAAATGGACTAAATTTATATCAATATGAAAATCTTTGAAATTAAATTGGTCTAATTGAGAGGTTTATGATTGAATTGGTATTGATGTAATATGTTTAGGACTTTTTTAGTATTATTCCTCGACCAAATGAGATAATATCTATGGGGAAATCATGAGAATGTCACATAGAGTTGCTCTACAAGCAATGGAGAAAGAAACATGACTAAGTCAACCTCTAGATGCGAGAACTAGGTGGAATTCCCATTTATTGATGTTTTAGAGAAGGGGAAAACTGTCAGAAAAGTCCTAAACCTATTACTTTGGTGCTAATTTAGTTTTAAACATTTTATTAGTGCCAATTTAATTTTAAACATTTTGAATTAGTGTCAATTTAATCATTTTAGCTAATTTTCGCTAGATATTACTAACATGGACGCAAATCGGCTTACATGGCACCGCTAGCGTTAACATTGTCAATTTCTAATAATAGTTTAATAATTTTTCAATTTTTTCTTTTTCTCTCATTTTTTCTTCTGCTGGTGATAGGCCATCAACCACAAGCAATGGTTAGCCCTCAGCCATGGCGAGGCCGAGCCCCGACAAGGAAACTGTTCTTTATCAATGAAACAAGTGCGCGTAAATGCTTTGCCAATTTCGTAACGAGAGAGAATAGTTGAAATTAATGTTCGACTGACATGTAAATCCAATAGGGAGATAGAAAGGTGAATGGCATGATCAGGTTTGCTTGTGGCTGGGAATAAATTGGATCAAGACGTCCAGTTCGTTCCCGGGCTGAAAAATGGCCGGCAATCGGGCTTCAGTGGCCCGGGAACGACCATACACTAACCGCTTATAAAATCACTAGAATCACGATGCTGCTGGTTAAGCCTGATATTGTTCGACAATAAGCATGCTCATAAATGCAATCTGTGTCCTATGTTAGATATTTGCATACGTATGTACAGATATACACATTGGCTCTATTTACATGTTCAATTTAAAAAAAAAAAAAAATTACTCTTTTCATCTTGCGGCTAGTTTGATAACTAACTTGCAATTTGCACTATCCATTAGATAATTAGTAGGAAAAGGGCGGAAAGATTTACAGAAGTATCTTTACAAGATGCAAACTATTCGAAACCCCTCCTTGTAAACATTTTAAATCGATTTTTTCTCGCAAAACAGGCCATATACTGTCGTGCTCTCATGCCTATCTCTTCTCATTTCACTATCTCCATCCAGCACTCCCATTTGTGGGATTTCCATGTTTCGTTACGATTTTAGCTTTTCAATCAGTAAAATGGTGGTAATGGGCGACCAACGTCGGTGATTCCCTTGAGCGCTACCATAGAAGTTCCATAACCACCCATGGCAAAAACATTTGATTTGAACCATAGCTATTAATCGTCATGAGCAAACTCGTCACTGCTGCCCTGCCATGGATTTTGAGAGAGAATAGTCGGGTCGAGGTGTAGTAATTTATACCAGCTTAGTGGGATATAATAGGCCTTTTGCGCCTCGGTTCCTGTTCATGTACGGATCTTTCGGTTCATCGTGTCCGTACTAGTTATGTTTGAATTTGAATAACTTCTCTTTGCCTTTTAAAGGAGAGCCCTTTCTTTTCTTTTTTTGAATCTTTTGTACACATCATAGTCTTAAAGTAGGAGCGACTTTAGTATTATATTCAAGGAGTTCGATAAGTCTTAAATCTATTGTATGTATGTCAATTCGATCCTAAATTCTCAAATTCTCTTGTTTTAGTCTTAAACATTTTCACAATCCAAATATAGTCTTTTTGGCTAATTCTCACTGGAAATTGATAACATAGCCATGTGCCAGTAGAACAACAAAATATGATTAGACAATCACGTTAGCAATTTGCGATGAAAATTGATCGAAATGATTATATTGGAAGTTCAAGCAAAGATTCATAATTAACTTGTCAAAAATTGAAAGTTTAAAATTGAATTTACATTCATACAATAGATTTAAGATTAATTGGGTAATTCTCCCTATTTGAGCATGTCATGGTGTAAGCTAACATACACCAAAATTACATGCATATTATCAAATTGTTTATTTAAAAATGACACTTTTATGGTATTTCGAGTGTATTGCACAACGTTACAATGCCCCATGGTAGTAATCTAGGTACGAGAATATCGAGAAGTTGTTTGATATTGGCATGGTAGATATGTTGTAGAAGGGACAGAGAACCGGATCCAAAAGAGACAAGAAGGCAATTTGGACAGGAGGGAAAAGGACGCGAGACGAAGGAACTTACATAAAAAGCAAGACGCATGAGGCATGACGTGCACGTGCCTGTAGAAATGTGGTAACGAACTTGATAGATGTGGGGTTGGGCTCGGTCTCGGGCAACCTTCAAGTGCTGCGCTAATTAGGTGAGGAAAAAACCAAGAAAGTTAGGCAGATGGCTTGAGGGTCTCTAGTCCTTTTATTGTATAGCAAATACTAAAAAGGGAATAAAGAATTGTGCTGAATTTAATTTTATCGAAAGTCCAATTAGTTATCGAAAAATGTGCTCCTTCTCCTGATCATAGTTTCTTACGCTTTTTAGTGGCTCTTAAAAAAAAAATCATTAGGCATTTTCGTTCGAAGATCATCAGGATGTTTAGAATCCGATCCCGACAAAACCCTTTTGTTTTGATGTTAAGGAAAGTCTACAAAGAAAATGTTTCCTATTTAGGAAAAAAATTTAAAAAGAAGAATTCTTTAATTATCACTAGGGGTGTGCAAAATACCCGGATCCGCCCGGATCGCCCGGAACCGCCCGGAACCGGCGGGTCTTGAGGGAACCGGTCCGGTTCCTGGTTCCAATTTATTGGAACCAGTGGGTACCGGTCCGATTCCCGGTTCCGTGGGCGGATCCGCCCACTCAAACCGGACCGGGACCTTTTTAATATTAAAAAAAAAATTACTAAGAGAAACCCTACATCTCATCTCACTCTCTAGGGAACCTTTACCTTTGGTCAAAGAAAATTTAACCATCTATGGTTATTTGCAAGTAGGAAATGGGAGAATGTTGCATTCCATCTGTTCGCGTTTTTTTTATCTACGAGATACATTTATAATTACAACAAATGAATCTTTGTTCCACATACTTAAATTTGATTTTTCTTTCTTTGGCTTGCTTTGATGTCACGTAATTGTTTTTTTGTTGAAATCCAAAAAAAATTCACGTCAAAATCGGTTCCATGGATCCACCCGGGAACCGGACCGGACCGGCGGTCCGGTTCCCGGGTGGATCCCGGTTCCAATTTTTTGGAACCGGTCCTTAGCGGGCAGTTCCCAGTTCTAGGTCAGGAACCGCCCGCCCAGACCATGCACACCCCTAATTATCACGTATCGCTTTTTTAATTTGAGAAAAAAAGATAGATATTCCAAGTCCAATGAATTCATCTCATTTAAAGTAACTTCCCTATCACAACACATTTATGCATTTGGGATATAATCAAATGACATCACACACACAGCAGGCTAAAGATGATCTAAGGACGAGCATTATCCGTTATGCTTACTTGATGAAAATTACCACATAGAATTATTTACTGTTAATATCTCTTTTTGGCAATGGCAAGAAATTCAACACACGGACACAACAAAAGGAAGATACTAAATTTCTAAATTTCCTTTGATGTTTACAAATTTGCTCTCCAAGCATTGAGACTTATTGATGGCCTACTATATTAATGGACACATGATAATACCACCATATTTTGCCAACCGCAAAAACGTTCATAGATTGGAATCAATCATACATTTTGAATGAATATGATACGAGGAGGATTTAAATTTAAGTTCAATAACTAAGGTAGATTGGTAACAATTATCTGATTATTTAATTTATGACCATAGCTATTCACTATGTCTAACTCGTAGAATTATATCTATAATCATATCTAGTTAAAAAAAAAAACACCTTAAGTATCAAAACTTGGCACAAATAGATACTTAAATGCCAAAAGTTATGAAAGTGACATTTAAGTGTCACTTTTTTTTTTTTAATAAATGAAACAATTGAATGTCACATCCGGTAAACCCTGCTGGAAATCTTATATGGCAATTTTTTTTATTAATTTTGCTTACTTACGTAGCTTGTTGAAAAGCTGACTTAGTAAAGAAACACAAAAACGATGTTGTTTTGGCACAATTTGAATTTTAATATAAAAATTAATTAAATCAAATCTTTAAAAAAAAAAAAAAAAAAAAGGAGGAAGATGAACAGTAGCTAGCGGCTGAGAGCTCAACCTTCACTACCACCGCCACCGCCCCGCTATCACCAGAAAGGTGGGGGAGGGTTGGCTGAGGTCGTCGAGCCTTGGCTAGAGGCCGACAACCCTAGTGGACCGATAGCAAGGGCTTGTGAGCCCTCGCATAAATCTGGGACGAGAGACATGGCCTTTCCCTAGATTCGGCAAGGTTGCCAAATCTCGCTCAGCCGGGCTAGAGCCATCACTAGCCGGGTCGATCTCCTAGCAGGCGGCGGCCTTTGGCTTGATCGGGTGAGGGCCGGTGACCCACGCCGGATTTGGGGGAGAGCCGTGACCTTGCCGTTGATCGGCTGGGGTTGCCGACCCTTAGCCAAGGCTCGGCGACCTCGGTTGACTCTTCCCCCACCTTCCCAACGATAGTAGGGAGGCAACGGTGGCAAGGGTTGATTTAATTTAATTAATTTTATATTAACTATTTATCCATGTTAGCAATAAAACAATATTATTTTTGCACTTGTCTAACTACATCAGTGTGCAAAACGACGTTGTTTTACACTTGGCTTGTCGGAAAATTGCCATGTTAGCATTTTGGCCGGATTTTCTCGCCATTGGCACTTAACTGATTTATTTTGCTCCAATTTTGACACTTAAGTATCACTTTCCTAACTTATGACACTTAAGTGTCCTATTGTGCCAAGTTTTGGCATCCCAAGTTTCCTAGACTTTCCATATCTATCTCTTTGCATAAAAAAATATTATGTCTATTATCGCCGATTCTGTAGATCCTTGCGAAAATTTAGTACATATATCGCCTATAATGCATGTACATATTTTACATGAACTTGACCTTATCTTCTCCACTACATCAACGCGAGGATTGAGTTGATGATAAGGTTACATTAGATGTCATGCCAAGTTCAATATTTTAATGTCAAAAGCACTATTTATCACACTTTTGCTTTTTAAAATTATGCTTGCTATAAGCAATATCATTCATTGTGTAAACTGCCATCTATATCATTTTTCTTTATTGCCAATATGATTTAGAATGATTTAGGAATGCTATCGTCATTATGTACACTTTCAACCTTTTTTTATTTTATCTTATGTATATGATGGTCCTAATCTTAATCCCAAATAATCTTTACTAAATAAAATAGCAAATATAATTTACCATATCATTTTAAATGAAGTTGCATGCACACATGAGAACTAGTCTAAATACATATTAAATTCTTAAATCCTTTTTAAATAAATGTTTGGTTTTAGTTATTAAAAAATATTGAAATAGTCAATGATTGCTTTCTTTCTAGATTAGAATTTGTATAATTATATAGTTATAGTGTCATTTGTCTTACTTTTGTGTTTTCTAATTAACCCTTATAAACTTATTTTCCTAATTGTAAAGAAAAGAGGAAAAAAGGTAAAATTGACCAAGAAAGATGACAAAAAGGCAAAACGAAGAAATTGACTATTCGCATTCTTTTAAGATAGTGCACTTGGTAATATAACTTAATTGTCCTTATCATGCAATAATCAACCTCATTCTTACACTTCATGTGAGAAACTTATAACGATCTTTTAATTTTATTTTTTACTTTTCAATTTAATACATGTTTTTTCGGTTGAAAAATGATTTTTTTTTCTGTTATTGAAAAGATAGAAAAAAATTTATCCAATGTTCTCTATGTAGATCAATAATTGCATATTGATAAAAAAGAAGACAATAATGAAGAGTTTTTTCAATTCTCCACACTAGTAAAGTTGTGAGTTATTTAAAACCAATCTGTCAAATTTTGCACACTTTTTTTTAAACCCTATTATTTTATTAAGCACATACAATTTGGCGTCCAAACCTAACACATCAAAAATTTTCTATTTTCTTATCCTTAAACCTTTCTTTTTTTTTTTATGTAATAAATAAAATCTATAATTGGACAATCAATAACATAGCATCATAATGCTCAAATGATCAAAATTAAGCACAATTTCATCCAAAAAAAAAGGGCATAAAATTTTACTTAACGGCTAATATGTCATTAATTACACTAATCACGATTAATTAAGCTAATTGTGATTAATTAGGCTAATCCCAATTAATTAACTTAACTATACTTAATTAAAATTAATCATTGTTAAATAAAATAATTATGATTAATTAAATAAATAACGATTAAATAAATGATTCGTTAAATAAATCACAATTAATTAAACTAAACTCAATTAATTAATCTAACCGCGATTAATTAATATAATTGTAATTATTTAAATTAATCACACTTCAATTTAATCTAAACCATATTTAATCGCAATTAAGTTTAAACCAATATTAGCTAATATTAAACGTCATTAATATTAAACTAATCACCCCCAAATGTAATTAACACCCTAATTCTTCCAATGACGATGAGCTCACGGTGATGGTGGTGCAACAGCGACAAAAACATGATGCTCGTGACTTGAACAAAAACTTCGACGGTGGTGGTGGCTCCTTAAAACCCACGGCCAAGCTTGGCTTGGGCAGTGGAGAACCAGCAATGGTGGCTAGCGACATGGAGCGGGCCGTGGCAAGGATGATGGCTCATGGTGGTGGTGGTGGTTCGGTGATGGCGGTGGGATGGTCAAGCGGTGGACAATGGCGGCAACACATGGTGGTGAGGAATGGCGTGACTTGCGGCAAATGAGGGAAGAAAAACAAGAATGAGAAGTTGAAAAAAAAATAAAAACAAATGGAGAAAGTGTGGGGGGATGAGTTCGGCTGAGCAAGGGGGACAGGAAGTGGGGGGAAGTGAGAGAGAGAAAATAAGAAGAATTTTCTCTAAAATCTTCATGATTTCCCCTTCACTCACTCTCCACAATTTCCTCTTAACCTAACAATTTGTCCCCTCAATTATTTTTTATTTCCAATTTGTCAATTTCATTTTATTTCCAATTTCTTGAATACAAGCCTTTTTGGTCCAAAAATCTCAACCTTGCCATTGGGTTCGATTTTTCCTTTTCGACTTCCAATTTTCCGTCTGATAATTCATTTTTCTGAAAATTTCAAACTTATCATGAATTTTACAAATGATGATGCAACATCCAATAATTTATCCTTGAAACCCTCGAAAGTTCGATTTGAGAAATCGAATTAAATTTCATTTTTAAAAATCGATCAAACACAACCTTGGGTACGACATAAATTAATGGGTGGCTTTTAGGGGTTTTCGCGCGATTAACTCGTGGTTGATAATTCTCGATCCACATTTGTACCTCTTCAAATCATGGACGACTTTCAGTGTCATGTAATCGCAAGAGTTTAATTACGTACCATAAATATAATATCAACACAAAATCGGTTCTTTGCAGGAATATCGTAATCATGCATAATCACCTGCAAACCGACTACGTACTTCCGTTGAATCGATTTATATTCGTTCATTAATTGATTTATAACAACGTAGTATTGACCCTTGTCAATCTTTATGGTCAAACAATTTATCCTTAATTGAATTTTCTAGTTTTTTCACGTTTTAACCCTATACAGTATCACCCAATAAATTAGTTAATTCATGAGTGATCAATTCAAAATAAAATAACAATAAGTGCGTCGATGAAATAATACTTCATATATTTCGAAATATGGCCAAATTTCAGGATATCACAATCAACAATAAAAATGCTCATGCTGTGTTGAGTGAGGAGAACTCAATACAGAGCAAAATGTCTGCAGAGCCATGAGCAGAATGAGCACGACGGTGGCGACCACAGTGAGAAACTTCCAAGAAGAGTAGACGTACTTCCTCATGAGATTATAAGCCTTGACCTTTCGAGTGCTGTTGTAGTACTCGTTGACGTCTCGAATCGTCTCGTCCAGCTCCGACGCAGTGCTTTTGGAACCTATGGATTTGATCACTCCATTGAAGAGCTCCACGACCTTGTTGTGGCTGTTCAGGCGGTTCAAGACAATGGACGCTTCCCTCAGCAACTTCAAATCCTCGGAGGTGTCGATAATGCCGTACATTAACTCAGTGTATCGTGTCAGAATTAAGGAGCCCCTCTGCGATATCATTTCGTAGGCCACGAGGTTTCGCAGCAGGACTTCGGTGGTAGCATCCAGATCGATTTGAGGGAGCTTCAAGGTAGCGGTTTTCTTATCGAACGCAATGGTTTTGATACCTCCTGTGGCCAAGCTTATTTTGATCCCGATGCTGTAGAGCTTTGACGCTGTGGGGATCATAACGATTTCTTGAAAAGGGTCATTCGGAAGGTACTCGGAGCATCTGGGAATCAATTGCATTGCCACTTGAATTATCTTGAAGATGAGCTCGATTCGCTCTTTCAGCTCCTTCATGAAAGAGAATTTCGATAACTCCTTCCATGCTGCAGTGACTATTGATGCTAGTATCGATACCATCTTGAAGAAGAGCTTGATCAGCAGTTTCAGCTTCTTCATGAAAGAGCATTTCGATAACTTGTTCCATGCCTTAGTGACTTTTGATGCTTGCGTCGATAACATGTCTATCAGCCGGAAAAACCTTGCACCTGTTGATAAAAAGGTACTTTTATTCACTTTTCTAATGTTTGGATACAACAAAAGAATGAGGAAAGAGGCCATATCATCTAACGCATGGCATGGGGAATGAGAACTAACTTCTAAGCTCATTCTTCTTCGTCTGTGCTGCTTCTGGGCCTGTTGTTCCCAAGATGAGATTGTAAAGGAGATCGAGCAAATGCTTACGCTGAATGGCTTCAGACGGCGAGCACTTTCCCAGCTCGAGAGGTGATATCCCTTTGCAGAAGCTCATCAACATCTCCCCAAGCTTCCTATCTATGGACTCATCTTCTTCATTTTCTCTCACTTCGTTCATCGAATTCTCGGTCTGCAACATTATTTTCCTGAGCACAAAGGTCGGAATTTGATTCTCCACCATCATCACGTCTTTGACGGTGGAGTCTGGGTCATCATCCCAAATTGAGTCTTCCTTGATTCCAATAATGGGTGACTTGTATCTGTACAGTAGGTCGAGCAAGAACAAGCTGTCGATGGTCATGATCCATTTCAGAGTGTCCGTGCCGACTTCCAGGTGCAGCTGGTAGCTTGCGCGAATCTTCGCCTCCTCCGCCTGGAGCAAACCAGCCGTCCGATCAAACGCCGGGAGCTTCAGCGCTGCCTGTGCTCGCCGGGCTGCGGCCAGCTTGGGGTGCTCCGTCTGGTAGAGCTGTGGCCGGAGGTGGTGGTATGGTCCCAGCGCAACATGGTGCGGGACGTAGGCCTCCGGCTTTGCGGAGCTGATAAATTTAGGCACGCAGTGGACGGAAAACGGGGTCTCAATATCGATCCCGTGATGTAGGGCGTCTCGGATGTGCTTCACCCATTGCTCCTCACTAAGGCTTGGGTTGATGATGGAGGTCGACGATGAGGACATGCTTGTTCGACGAGGTTTAGAGAGCTAACTTATATCTTTTAGTCGCATACAAACACATGTAGCTTTCGCCTCGTTGCAAATATGAAAGAAAACAAGGGTGAGCTTCGTGGTGATTGCGAAGATGACTTTAAATATTATTAGCCTTGAAGTGGGGCAAGTGGTAGATTTTTTATTTTTATTTTTTGGGGGCTGCTTTCCTGGGAACGAGAGCGGCTGTCCTGAAGAATCCAGGGGTCAAGAGCTTTGGTCCGATGTGATAAGATTCCTTGTTCAAATCACAGCAGTCTCCCATTCAGATCATTCGTACAATTCCCATCAATCAATGTGACATCCTCTTTTTGTCTTCTCCTTCTCTGTCTCCTCTTTCTCCTCTCCCTCACGTTTCCTTCCCCCTCTTCTGCCAACCTTTTCAAGCTTTTATCACTTGAGTTTATTCGGTCAATTTTGGCCAGAAATCACTAATATAGGCACTAGCCTTTTTCTTTTCTTCTCTTTTCCTTTTTTATTTTCCTTTTTTATTGTATGGCTAGGGTGGTTGGGCACAATAACATAAAAATTTTGAAAAAAATTAAAATATTATTAAAAATTCTCCACAACCCTTGTTGGCCACTAAAAAAGAAAAGAAAAGAAAAGAAGGAAAACATAAGAAAATAAAAAAATGAAAAATAAAAGGTCGGCATCCATATCATCGATTTCAATCCAAAATTGATTGGATGAATTCAATTGACAAAGTGTGAAAAATTAAGAATTCAATTAGTATAATTAAAAGGGTTAGATCAAATTGACAAAAGTGTAATAGGTTATAACTTTTTTTGATAATTTTCTCTAAGGACAAGCATTACCGTTATGCTTATTTGATGAAAATTACCACATAGAATTACTTACTACTAATATCTCTTTTTGGAAATGGGCAAAAAATTCAATACCCGTACACAACAAAAGGAAGATATTAAATTTGTAAATTTCCTTTGATGTTATAAATTTTCTCTCTAGGAATTGAGACTTATTGATGGCCTGCTATAACAACATTTTAATGGACACATGGAAGTAACCTCTCATTTTGCCAGCGGCAACAATGTTCATAGATTGGAATCAATCATGCATTTTGAATGAAGATGATACGAGGAAGATTTGAATTCAAGTTCGATAACTAAGGTAGATTAGTAACAATTATCCAATTATTTCATTTACAACCATAGCTATTTGATAAATCTAACTTGTGAAATCTTATATATGTATCCATATCCATCGCTATGTACAAAAAATATAATGTCTATTGTCACCAATTCTGCAGATCCTTTTGAAAATTTAGTACATATATGGCCTATAATGCATGTACATATTTTAAATGAACTTGACCTTATCTTCTCCACTACGTGAACATGAGGATTGAGTTGATGATAAGGTTACATTAGATGTCAAGCGAAGTTAACGTTTTTAAGCCAAAAGCACTATTGACTTCACTTTTTGCTTTTTAAAATTATTTTTGCTATGAGCAATATCATTCATTGAGTAACCTTCTACTTTTCTTTTCTTTTCTTTTCTTTTCTTTTTTTTTTCACGCATGTATAACTACCTTCTGTCTCATTTTTCTTAATTGGCAATATGATTCAGACTGATTTAGGAATGCTATCATCATAATGTACACTTTCAACTTTCAACCTATATTTTTATGTATATGATGGTTCTCATCTTAATCCTAAATGATCTTTACTATATGAATTACAATTAAAATTTACCATACCATTTAAAATGAAGTTGCATGCACACATGAGAACTAGTCTAAATACATAATAAATGCTTCTATCCTTTTTTAAATAAATGTTTGGTTTTAGTTGTTAAAAAGTAGTGAATTAGTCAATGATTGTTTTCCTTTTAGATTAGAATTTGGATATCTATATGTGACGCCCAGGTAGCTAATGTGGTTTTCCAATTCTTTCCAATTTTTAAGCAAGCGGAGGCTTATTTAGACCAATAATAATCCAGGACATATGAAATTCAAAGAATGCACGCAGGAAGATAAAACCAAGCAACTTCATTTCCTTCTTATTTATATACTTTTCGTGACCTAAGTCGAGTACACTTGGGATCAACCAAAAATGCTTGTACTTCGGATTGTACCAAATTTCACTAATTGTATCACTCCGACCACGATACCGTCTATCTACAAGGTTGCCAACATGTTCCAAAACCCACTGTCTGGTCTTACCAAAAGTGTTATCCTCGTCCTTCTTCAGCCCTGTTCCTACTCAACCCAGCTATCTCCATCGTCATCACTGTGTGGGAGTGGGAGTGGTCCCACTAGATGCCCACCGATCCGGGTGTAGAGGACAACAAACCCAATCAACACCGGGCCCAATGAGAGGCCAGCGTCAATTGTTAGTATTGCGATCTTAGATGAAGGTGGCATAAGGAAAGTTGAGGTTGTATAGCTCAATCTGGCATCACGTGAAATCTATCAAGGCATCGTAGAGGGTCATTGGGGGCACAAATAGCATAGGCATGTCTACTCATCTGAAAAATGATTATCCATCAAAAGTGAGTATAAAACTTAGCAAGCATACTACCAACTAATTTGTACTACATATCTCAATAACTACACATGCGAGGAAGCTTAGACATACAATATAGAAGATCGTTTTAAAATCAACTTGCCTAAAAACCTTTGTCAAAATCAAGATAACAAGTGAAAAACATTTTCTTTGAAACTAGTAAAGCTCGAATGAAATCTAAAAATGCCAATGATCATATTTACTATGAATTAATTGTCAATCCTCTAGGAACTCCGTTACCCCTAGGCATCTCACACTCATTTAGCATCACGAGGACATCTCGGAAAACCGTGTTACACCCCCTAGGCATCCAGAGGAACACACTTACCCCTCTAGGCATCCCTACTACAACCAAAGCATTGTCACTCCCAAAGACCGATGGCAATTCCCAAATCACACACTCATCGATGGTGCAGCTATTTAATAATTTAATTTAAACATGACATCCACTAAGTTAATGTACAAGAACAGTTTAGTGTCTACCATCAACTATACTTTATAAGCTAGATAAATGATACAAACATTTAGTTGGTAGCACTAGTTCAAAAGGATGGTTTACAAAAAGGAGTTTACCCAAAATTGATGGAAAATGGGTAGCTCGCCCGTATGTAGAAATCAAAGACATTCGTCAAGCAAATCAGTTCCGAAATCATGAGACTTTAACACGATATGGACGAGACTCCGGGAATATTTTCATGAAGAACTCAAAATCCAGTTCAGCTTGTATGGGTCCAATAATTTTATATACTTCAGGTCAAAACAAGGTGAATTTCCATGAAAAAACAAATCTGAAATTGGACGTTTCAAAAGATTAAATGAGTTCCAAAAATCATGGGAAAATTACAAATAGTCTAAAACTTTCATGAAGGATACGATTTCAAATCCTGTGTTGAAAATTCTGTAGAAAATAGAAACTAAGTAAAGGTCCGATAATTGTTTATGAAGACAGATTCGGACCCTATAGTTTTTCAAAGATATTTTGCATGTACAAAGTTCAACCAAATTAAAATATGTTCTAAAACCAGGTATAACACACATTTTTCATGAAGAAAATCTTACCAAATTCGTGCCACAAAAGCCAATACAAAATGGATAAATTTTCTGCCTATAGTGAACCAATCCGAAGTTGTAACCTTAGATTCGTCCATGACTCGTGTCATTTAAGCTCAAATTAGCACACATTTCAACATCCAGCGTTCCAACAACACATCCTTAGACTCAATGAGCTAAATTTCAACAGTACTTGCCATACACCTTTTCCGAAATTGTTGATGAACACAAGTAAGCATGAAATCAACCGAGGCAACAATAATTCTAGGAATTCGACCTCGATGCACAATCATCAACCTATGTAGCATATACGGAGCAGTTTATTTCCCTCTTGTCCAAAGCAAGTCGCGATGTGGCTCGAAGGGTCTCGGAAGTCTGAGGTCATGACTAGCCTTAAGTGGTTTGAGGTCCAGCTGAGGCGAGACGGCAAGCAGCACACGGGTTGCCGGGGAAGTTGCGGCGCTGCATGCAGTGCGTCACGCACGTAAAAAAGTAGAGAATTACAGAGAGACGATGAGAGATGTTGAAGAGCGGAGAGCAAAGGTGAACTGAAGAGGGACGGGCGGTGTTGCTTCATTTATGTCGCGGTCGTCCGTCCCACTCGTGGTCATCGTCGTTGACTTTGGCTGCCAGGAAATGTGCAGCTGGGGACTGTGTGTCACTCATTGAAGGGACTGAATGGCCTGGTGCGGTGTCGCACGAAGGAATATAGCGGAAGGAAGGAGCAGCTACTGGCGTGTAAAGCCATTCCCTCTCCTTCAAGCGGCGCGGCGTTGACTCAGCAACGCTAATTCGCACCAGCTAGAAGAATGTCATGCTTTGATGGGGCTGGTGGCAAGCTCTGGCTGAGAGGGCTGCGTTGTTGGTGGTGAGGTGCTAAGGTGGCGCTGTCCGGTGATGACGCGGCGAGGAGCGGTGATGTGGTGTTGATGCAGCGAGTGAAGTGGCGCTGAGTTCGTGTCGTGGGGATGTGGTGACATTGCGAGTGAGGCTAAGGTGGCTCGGTGAGGATGGAAGCGAGCTGAGTTGGTGTGGTCCGATGTCTATCTTGGTGCCGTTGACTATTAAGGATGCGTTTGGTAATGATTTTATTCTCGGGAACAGATTATGATCTGAAATGATTATTTTTTATTCTGTTTCTGGGAACAATTTTTAAGCATTTTAAGCCGTTTAGTAACTATCCAAAATTTCTGATTCTGGAATAGAATTGTGTTTGGTACCGTGCTCATTGATTCTATTCCAAATCAATTTCTTTTAATTTTTAAATAATTTTTTTTTACTTTTTTACCTTTTTCCTTGTTTTCTTTTCTTTTTTCCTTTTTTTCCTTTTTTTTTCCTTTTTCTCCTATTCTTCTTCTTCTTCTGGCCGGTAGCAAATCTGAGGACTGGCCAATGGCCAAACGAGGGCCGACGACCTCACCAAAGCGTCGCCAGCCCTCGGCGAGGCTAGCCCTCGTCGATCGAGCCTCACCGACAACTGGGCGAGGCTCGCCTAGCCTCGCCGGTAGCCAGGCCAGCCTCGTCGGGGCTGGGCGAGCCTCGCCGGGGTTGGATGAGGCCTACTTGGCCACCGGCGGAGCTAGGTGTCATGAGGCAAGCCCAACCCTAGCAAGGCCAAGCCTCACCGGTGGCCGGCCTCGTCAGGCCTGGGCGAGGCAAGCCCAACCACAGCAAGGCCCGCTTGGCCATCGACAGGGCTAGGCGAGCCTCGCTAGTGGCTGGGCTTGCCTCTGGCGAGCTCGCCGGACCTCGCCTTGGCCTAGTGAGCCTCCGGTGACTGGCAACGGCAGCGGATGGTGGCGTATGGTGGCGGATGGCGACGGACGATGGCGGCGGGATGAAGAAGAAAAGAGAAGAATAAAAAGAGTTGGTTTTGATTCTTAAATTTGTTCCCGGAGCAAGAATCAATTTTTCTTTTTTATTATTGATTCTGTTCCAAATTTATTTTCAGGAACAAAAAAATAGAAATTTATTCCCGGGAACAAAAATTTTACCAAACGCGATTCTATTCCAAAACTACTCTCGGAAAAAAAAAATTAGAATCTGGCACTGTTTGGATGGTTACCAAACATGCCCTAAGCACCCAAGTGTCATGATTCGTTGAGCGAAGATCCTGATGTTACACTATATATTTATGCCGAAGTGTCATTGTCTCACTTTTGTGTTTTATCATTAACCCTTTATAAACTTATTGTCCTAATTGTTAAAAAAAAGTAATAATAAATAAATAAATAAAGAGGAAAAAGGTAAAATTGACCTAAAATGATGACAAAAAGGTAAAACAAAGAAATTGACTATTTGCATTTTGTTAAGAAAGTGCGCTTGCTAAAATAACTTAATTGCCCTTTTAATGCAATAATTAACCTCATTCTTGCCCAAACTTATAATGCTCTTTTAATTTATTTATTTTTTTTACTTTTGAATTTAATAAATGTTTTTTGGTTGAAAAATGATTTTTTTTTTCAGTTATTGAAAGGATAGCATAATATTCATTCAATGTTCTCTATGTAGATCAATATAATGACGAGTTATTTTATTTTATTTTATTTCTCCGAGCTAATAAAGTTGTGAATTTCATTAATTGTTAGGTTATAATTTTTCACATGGAATGAAAATTAATCAGGAAAGTGAGTAGCGCGTGCATGAAAGCTTGTCTACTACGAAACCAAAACACCATGTCGTCTTACTTTTTACTATTTCCAAAATTACCTCACTTAAGTTGACAAATAAGTAAGTGATCCTGATTATTATTATTTTTTATGGTAGTTATATTCCAACACCAATTCCCTCCTCTCATCAAATAACGCCTACTTCTTTTCCTTTCTTTTTTTTTTTTTTAAAGAATTCTCACTAGCTCTTTATTTAAGTTATATATTTATTTAATCTTGCACATGCATGTTGTTAAATTAATGTCTCGAGTCTTTATGGATTTGATCAGTTGGAAGATTTTGATTTGTTCAAAATCTGTTACTCCCTATCCAAATTAGATTTTGGTTTCTTATTCATG
Organism: Eucalyptus sideroxylon x Eucalyptus melliodora; assembly: GCA_016097485.1. Classification (NCBI taxonomy): domain Eukaryota; kingdom Viridiplantae; phylum Streptophyta; class Magnoliopsida; order Myrtales; family Myrtaceae; genus Eucalyptus; species Eucalyptus sideroxylon x Eucalyptus melliodora. The sequence continues at coordinate 20,202,908 of CM027830.1, forward strand.
GGCGTGGGTTTTCGATAATAATCCAAGAGTGCATTCTTGCCGATAAGACTTTAAGTTTGAACCAAAAGTTTTACACTAAAGGACAAAAGATGGGCGCACTATCTTTTTTATTATATTTTTCTTTTGAGGGCATTTCTCCTGCAGCCATACGTGGTCTCTTTATAAAAGTGGCATGAAAGGTGAGGACTCTATAATATAAGGTGCGTTTGGTACAGTTTTTTCAAGGAACTTTTGGCCTCCAAAGTCCCTTAGGGAAATACTAGGGTGTTTGGTAAATTTTCTGAAGGAGCTTTCGGCTAAATGCTAGCATTGACAAAACTGAAAGCCCAATGCTAGTACCTACTAGCATTTGGCGAAATGCTAAAATTAGTTTTTTCTTCCAAAACTACTCTTACTAATTCTTCAATTTTTTTTTGATTTTGTCCCTCAATATACTTTTTTAATTAAAAAATGACTCAAACCCTTTGCCGATCCAAATAAGGGCTACAACGATGAGTCAAATCTGCATCGATGGTCGTCGATTGAGGTTGCCCAACCTCGGCCGACCTCTGTCAAGGGTCGCATGATCCAAGCAACCACTAGCTGAGGTCGTGAGACTTAGGAGACGGTCATGTGGGTGTGCGCTACTTGGGTCAAATGACTCATTGAAGGTCGCCGGTGCCAAATCTGGCTCGTTAGCGGCCATAGCCCTTCACCGGACTAACCAAGGGCTTAAGTCATTTTTTTTAATAAAAATATAAAAATATATACCCAAAGCCCAATAAAAAACTTTTTTTACCAAGCACAACTTGAACTCAAAATTTATTTGCGAAGAGTTTTTCCCAAACGCATATTGCATTTTCCCAAATAACTTTTATTTTCAGCATTTGCATTACACTTAAAGCCCCTTTGCAAAATTGAACCAAACGCACCCATATATGTTGCCGAATCCTTGTTGAAGTTGCACACGGCGGGTTCAAGGTCAAAATTGTTGACTCTAGGCACAATATATTAAAAGATGTGGGTTTCTTCACAAGAAAACAAGCATCAAATGTTCAGAGTGCCACACAAGAACAAGAGCCACAGAAGCCAAGAACACAATCAAGAAGAAGCCGCCGTATGCAAGAAAAAAAGACAAACGCGTTGAATTCTATCTTGGGCATATGTAGAGGGCTTGAACACTTGAAAGATATTGTGCCGTGAGTTTATGTTGAAGTGAATTGTTTATTTGTAAATACTTTAGGTTTGGACTTAAATCTTGGTATGGAAAATATTCAAGCGTATGAGCAATTATAAACTTTGATTCCCCAATTATAGTTAATTATTTGCCGTTGGCTCTTCCTGTGGATGTAAGGTATTGATACTCACATCGAGCCAAGTAAATCTCTAGTTTTCTATTACTCCTTGTTTATTTTTATGATATTTTTCGCATTGACTTATTTGTAAGATCCTATTGTTTTTGCATATTATATTTCGATTAGTATCAGAGCTTCAGATTTGATTTCTTAATTATGATTTGGAGCTTTTGCTTATTTGATTATCATCTGGAAATTCTATTATTACAATTATATTTGAGGCGAAATTTGAAATTGAGAAATTTAACGGGAGGAGCAACTTTGGGTTATGAAACATCAAGATGCGAGCGCTACTAACAATCCAAAGTTTGGCCAAGGTATTGGATGGTGAATAAGAGTTGCCGCTTATAATGAAAGCCTCTGATAGGTAGAGTTAATGGAAAGAGCAAAGAGTACAATCTTGTTGAATTTGTCAAATGAAGTGTTAATAGAGGTGGCAATGTTATGGGCAAAACTTTAGGTACTCCATGTAAAAAGGGTTTGAAAAATTGCTTATAAATGTTGAAGAGAATGTTTCAATTTAAATATACTAAAGGTACATTTATTAAATCCCATCTAAATGAATTCAATAAACTCATAATGGATTTGAAGAATGTTGGTAAGATACTTGATAATGAAGAACGGGGCATGTTGTAGGGGCCTACTACAATTACCTTGGAAGAGGTAAAGTGTGTTCTATTCTTTAAGGAGTGATAGAAAAAGTTACAAGATGATGGTCTAATGCAAGAGGTGGTGCAAGCATTAACGATTCTAGGTAGAGAATAACATCGAAGGCCTAGTGGAAATAGAGTTAAAAGTAGGTCGAAATCATGCTAGAGAAAGTCCAAGGTATGCGTGAAGTGCTTTGAATGTGACGAGGAATGGCATATTAGGAAAGATTGTTTGAAGTGGAGAAACAAATGCGATAGATTGAATGCCACAAGCAATGTAGCGAACGTTGCTAAGCAAAGTACTAGTGATACAGAGGTTCTTTTATGTGTGCTTGCTAGTTCATCAAGAAATGAATTGGTGCTAGATTTGGAGCATTCTTATCATATGACGCCTCATAAGAATTGTCTTACTAATTATCAGGCTACAAATTGTAGTCAAGTTCTTTTGGGGAATAACATAGCTTGCAAGGTTGTGGGGATGGGGATAATTGGTATTCAGGTGCACAATGGAATCATACGCATATTGATAGACGTGAGGCATATACTCTAACTCAAGAAGAACCTTATTTTTCTAGGGACACTTAACGACAAGTACATCACTGAAGGTAGAGTACTGAACATCTCTTGACGTGTCATGATAGTGATGAAAGGAAAGAAAGTGAATACTCTTTATTAGTTACAAGGAAAGACCATGATTGGAATTATTGCAGTTTCACCAGGTGAGTTAATCTCTGACTTAACTCAGTTTCAGCATATGCATTTATGGCACATGAGTGAGGCAAGTATGAAGAAACTAAGTAAAAAGGGGTTGTTGAAGAGTGAGCATTGCATCTTTAGGAAGTAACACTAAATAAAGTTTACTCCAATTGTGCATTCGACCAAGTGACTAGTTAAATACATTCATTCAAACATATAGGTTCCTTTGAAAGGAGGTGCCCGGTATATGCTAAAATTTATCGACAATTATTCAACGAATGAATGGTTATACTTTCTGAAGCACAAATATGATGTATTTGATCGGTTCAAGAAATTTAAGGCATTAATTGAGAAGGAGTTAGATGAACAAATTAGGTGCTTGAAAACTAATAATGACATAGAGTTCTGTGATAAAGATTTTATTGAATTTTATAAAAACGAAGGAATTATGAGACACCGCCTAGTACTTGGGACACCATAGTAGAATGACATGGCATTAAACAATAACAAAACTTTGCTTGAGTGAGCTTGATGCATGCTTTTGTATGAAGGACTAAGCAAAGAATTTTCGGGCAAAGTAATGAACATGATATGTTACCTAGTTACTCGATTTCCATTATCTACTATCAAGTTTAAGACTCTTGAGGAAATATGATCATGGAAACTATTGACACCTAAATTTTACAATTTTATTTAAGATTTAATCGCATAAAAATTAGGGATTAATTTTCAAATCCTAGACAAGAAAAAAAGAAAAAAGAAAGAAAGAAAAGTAAAAAAAAGTAAAAAAAAAAAAATCATTAAAAGGTATTGTGTTTTCATTATTGCACCGCATATTGAATGGTCTTTTCTTAATTTTTTCCAAAAAAAAAAATTGTCATAAAAAAGAAAAAGGATTAAAAAATTATCAAAAGAAATTAATTACAAAAAAAAAAAGAGAAAAAAAAAAGAAAGGAAAATGGGAAATATGAGATTGGGCCGGGGGCGGAGTCGGCCGGCCTCTCTCTCTTTCCCTTTTCTTTCTTTTCGCCTGGGCCGGCCCACTTTTCTTTTATTTTGCCCAAGATGAGCCCAGCCTTCTTTTCCCTCTCTCTTCGTCCTTCACGCATTCCGCAGAAAGGAGGCGGACGTCCGCGAGCAAGAGGAAGGACGAGGTCGAAGGGACAAGCATGAGCCTTGCACCGGAGTTGGTGGTCGGGGGCGAGACCGGCAGCAAATGGGCGGCTTGCGTAAGGCCATGCGCGTCGATGCTTAAAAAGCGAGAGAGGAGCAAGTGAAGCGGGGGGGTTCTCGGCTGTTTTTTTTTTGGGTCCCGCAAGGAGGCGTTTTCCAAGAAGCGGGCCCGCGGTTCGCCTCCTCCGTCGAGAAGCGGCGCGGCGGCGACAGGGCCAATGCCGCGACGAACGGGAAGAGGAGCCATTTTTCGCAGGAGCTGCTCAGGAAGCCCAAGTACGAGCCCGACCACGACAGCGACACGCTATACTTTAGCTCCACTTCCATTTCTTCCGACTCGAGCTCGGGCGGGTTCTCGTTCTTGGACACCGAGTCCGTCAGGGGCCCGAGAACGACGGCCACTTCGTCGTCTTCTTGCTTCGCGCTGTTCAGGCTCAAGCCCGTGAAGACGAGAGTCGCCGCCGCCAAAAGGGAGGAGATACGGCATGATCCATTTGGCGAACAGAGAGAAGGCCGAGAAGACCATGGGCGTCAACGCTGAAAAGCGAGAGAGGAGCAAGTGAAGAGGGGGGGTTTTTTTCTTGTTTTTCGGCATCGTTTTGAGCAACACGCGGATGCAGGGAGACAAGGAACAACGAGCATAACGAGGAGCAAGGATATGAACGACCATTCCGGTGAAGTATTCTCTCGAGTTCCTCGCCCGACCATCATTCTTTGATAACCGGAAGTTTTGGTCTTGACTGGTGACCGTGATATGTTCTTTTCCAAAGACGAGGTTAGCCGAGCTCGATCCCCCTTTTGTTCTGTTTTGTCTCGATCGACCTAAGGGCTGAGATTTGTTTGCTTCGGTTATGCACGTGTGGGTCTCGGGTGAGTCACCTCGACTTCGGGGAATGCGTTTGTTGCTTGATTTTGATTCTAGACATGACTTCGAGCCCCGAACGAGAGTCGGTTCATGCTTAAACTCGAGATTGATGTGCCCTTGCCTCTGTGCTCGCTGAACCGCGTTTGTTTTGTTTATCGCTCGTGGTGTTTCACGTGATTGTTGCAAAATGGTTGGGTATTGTTGAGTTGGCGAAGGGTTTTTCTTGGTTCCGGTAAGTGGATTAGCGGTCGCCGGAGTTTGTGGCCGGCGGTGGTTGATGCCGGTGAGGATGGAAGAAAGTGGTGAAAGGCCGGTGGTTGTACAGCCACCAGCGACCAAGGATTGCCAACTGTGAAGAAAAAGATGCACCATGGAAGCCATAGGTGAAGAAGAAAGCATGGGGAGAAGAAGACCCAAAGGGGAAAAAAAAAAGCAAAAAAAAAAAAAAATGGCAGAAAAAGTGAAACACAAAAGCTGGCTTTGGGAAAGAGAAGCCGCAGAGAAGAGATGTAGTAAAAAAGACGAAATAGGGAAAAGACAAAAAGAAAATTTGATTAAAATATTAATATTAAAATAAAAAAACAAAAAAGACAAAAAAAAAAGTTTTAAGTAATCGGTTTTGTCTATTTTAGTTTTAATCCAGGTTTGTATCAAGCCAATGGACCGGATTGGGTTTACCGGTCCGAATCCATTTTTCTAAATATAATAATATAAATATTAAAAATTTCAAAATCAAAAATAAAAAAATAACAGAAAATTCAGAATTTCATTTGAAAAATTTTTAAAACAAACTTTCCGAGCTATTTTCTTAAAAAAAAAAAAAAATGGAAGTTTCTTAACTCTAAAGTATGCTAAAAAATAGAGTAAGCCCTTAGTGCTCTACCTTAGGGTTTCAATGTTCTTCAAAGACAATTACTCTTGTTTGCATGCTTGTGCTGTTTTGACCCCTTTAGTCCAGTTAAGATTAAAATTTATCTTTTCCTTAATGTTAAATACTTGCTCTCCTATGCAATTTATTTAAACATTTACCTTGGCTGCTAACTATTATTTTAATGATTGTGCACCTATATAATCACTTCACATGTTAGCGGATTGGTATAAAATTAACCTAAATTATTTGACAAAAATCTTTTTTTAAAATGAACAAGATTAGATACCGAAAGGGTACTAATTGGTTAATTAGTGTAATCAAATCCTCGATCCTAGATTATTTAGTTGCGTAGGAAGTGAGGTATACTCACATGGCTCACTTAGTTGTAACTGACCTTAATAGGCTAGTGGCGGCTCCTTATTGCGAAATTCTTAAAAATACCCCAATGTCACAAGAGGTATGAGCTTGGGAGAGTCCATGCCTAATCATGGGCCTTAAGTCCGTCCTTTAGGCAATGCCCCTAAACCTATTCTCTCCCCTTGAGGTGTAGGTCGCGATAAAAACCTATTGATATTTTAGATTACTTATATTCAAATATCCTGTGTATGCTCATGCGACTGATATTTTTGAGTGATGCACATGGGTGAAATGCTACTGACTATGGTGCACTAATCTAGATCACTTGGTTTCCAATCAGCAAAGACGTAATCTTAAACAAGACTGCAATACTTCAACAAATGAGTCTTGTAACAAAACTAGCAAAGTAGACAGATCATGGTGTCATTAGTGAGGTAAAGCTTCAGGTGAAGATTTCGAAGACCTTAAAAGTAACAAAAGTTGAGATTACAGATGATGTTGTAATTCCTAAAGTTGGTGATAGTGACAAATCAACACAGCCGCAGTACATTATAGCTGCAAACAGACAAAGAAGGAAAATTAAATCACTGCTACGTCATAGTTATACATATATTACTTATGCACTGACAGTAGCTGACGAGGTGAAGATAGATGAGCATTTGTCTTACTTTGATACAATGGTTATGAGTGAGTTGTCGCAGTGGCTAGGGGCTATGAGCGTAGAGATAGAATAATCACTCATCAAAATCAGATATGAAAGTTGGTCAAAGTACTTGAGAACCAAAAGATTGTCGAAAATAAATAGGTTTTTAAATGGAATGAGGGCGAGGCAACGAGGTATAAGGCGAGAGTTGTGGCAAATGATATATACAGAGTGAGGGCATTAATTATAACAAGGTGTTCCCTCCTATGGTAAAACATACCTCTATTTGTGTTTTGCTTGCTTTAGTTGCTATGCAAGATCTCGAGTTAGACCAGCTAGACGTGAAAACTGTGTTTCTTCATGGTGAGTTGGAGGAGCAGATTTACATGAGGTAACCGAAGGGATTTGCTATTTTGGCAAGGCAATCGATTTTTATTTTTATTTTATGGACTTCACCAAAAAGGGAAAATTTGATTAATGGGCTTTTTTACATTATTCAAGTAATTTGCATATACAAAAAAGAAATCAAAATGCAAGATTCACTTTTGTTTATTATTACTGTCCCTTTTTCCATTTGATTTTAATATGGAGAAAGGAAAGAAATATCTACCTTTATTATTTTGCATAAATGTGGTATTTTTTCGACCAAAAAAAAAAACCTAGTTTGGTATTTATAAAAAAAATGAAAACTGGTCAATTTTCATATAGTTAAGGACTAGATGGAACATTAGATGAAAGTTCGGGGACCAAATTGAGCAAATCGAAAGTTCAGGGATGAAATTGAACATTAGATGAAAATTCAGAGACCATTTGTGACATTTTCCCTTTGATTTATCTATTACTATATGTTGATGATATGTTGATAATGGCTAAAAATATGTATGATATTGATGTGTTGAATAGACAGTTAATTTCTGAATCTGAGATGAAATATTTAGGTGCTGTAAAGAAAATATCGGGTATTGAGGTTTTGCGTGATAGGACTATAGGACTTTTAAACCTATCTCAAAAGAAATATATTGAGAAAATCATAACATGTTTTAACATGCAGTTAACTAAATCTGTAAGTACACATTTAGCGAAACACTCTAAACTTTTAAATAAATTATCATCGTAGATTGAGAAGGAAGAAGAGCATATGCCCCATATTTCTTACTCTAGTACCATGGGTAGTGTTATGTATGCTATGGGATGCATTGTACCTGATATTTTGCAATTTATGAGCACAGTTAGTTCTATATGAAGCATTCCAGTAAAAAATATTGGGAAGTTGTGAAGTGGATCCTCAAATATTTAAAGAGGACAATAGACATGAGTATAGTTTATTGAAGGGACAGCAATAGCAATGAGACAACTAATTTTGTGGATTCAAATCACACTAGTGACTTGGATGATTACAAGTCTTTAGTAGGGTATGTGTTAATGCTAGTAGGTGGTGCAGGTAGTTTGAAAATATTCTTATAGGATCACATTGCCTTGTCTTCGACTGGGGTAGAGTACATGGCACTAACCTTTATAGCGAAAGAGGCGGTATGGTCATGAAATTTGCTTTTGGACTTTGGGTTAAATCATAAAAGTGTTGATATACACTGTAATAACCAATGTGTGATATTTTGGGCATATAATTCAGTTTATTAGGAGCGAACGAGATACATCAATAATAGGTATCACTTCATCTGAGATATTTTAGCAAAAGGTAATGTTATTGCGAAAAAATTTGCTACAGCAAATAACCCAATTGACATAATGACTAAGTCTGTTTATTTGGCAAAGCTCAAGCTCTGCTTGAGGTCAATTGGCGTCTGTATAGAGTGAGTGACCATCGGGGCATTAGGAGAGTAACATGGATTATGAGTGCTATAACTTGGTTTTGAACATCAAGTCAAGGTGGAGAATTGTTAAATTAATGTCTCGAGTTTAAGTCATCACGGATCCGTTGGAAGATTTTGATTTGTTCAAAATCTGCTATTTCACATCCAAATCAAATTTGGTTTCTTAGTCATGGGTGTTGGTTTTCAATGATAGTCCAAGAGTGCATTCTTGCGGATAAAACTTCAAATTTGAACCGAAGAGTTTTGCATTAAAGGACAAAAAATGAGCACACTATCTGTTATTATATTTTGCTTTTGAGGGCAAAAGGATAATTGCATTTGAGGGCAAAAGGGTAATCGTCCGAGAAAGAAATAAAGCAAGGGTTGTTTTGCTTTTATTTCTCATGCGGCCGTACTTGGTCTCTTTATAAAAGTGGCGTAAAAGATGAAAGTTTTACAATATATATGTTGCCAAATCTTGGTTGAAGTTGCTTACGATGGGCCGAGCGTTAAAGTTGTTGACTCTAGGCACAACATATAAAAAGACGTGGGTTTCTTCACAAGAAAAGAAGCGTCAAAATGTCTAGAGCACCACACGAAAACAAGAGCTACACAAGCCAAGAACACGGTCAAGAAGAAGCCGTCGTGTGCAAGAAAAAAGACGAACACTTTGAGTTCTATCTTGGGCATGTGTAGAGGGCTTGAACACTTGAAAGATTTTGTGCCATTAGTTTACGCCCAAATGAATTGTTTATTTATAAATACTTTCAATTTAAGCTTACATCTTCGTGTGGGAAAGACTCCAACATGTAAGTGATTGTAAACTATGATTCTTCGATTATAATGTATTATTTGCTGCTGGCTCTCTCTATAGATCTAGATATCGATACTCGAATCGAACTAATATTTTTCGCATTGACTTATTTATAAGATCATGTCGTTTCTGCATATCATATTTCAACACATATAGGTAAGGGCAATTGGTTTCAAGGTGAGTAGGTTCTAGACTTTGAATTTAAAACCGTCCTAGGGTAAGTTTGGTTGAATTTAAGGTGTGATGCACATGCTAAAGCCAAAGTCCTTTAGAAGAAATGCAAATTGAGTTTGGTAAAAACTCATTTGCAAAACAACTTTGGGTGAAGTAGTGTTTGCTATAAAAAAAAAATTGCAAAGGGCTTTCATAGTAATTTTTTTCTTTTTTTATTAAATAAAAATCAAACCCTTCACTAGCTCTGGTGAAGAGTTCAAGCCGCCAACTAGCTAGATTTGGTCTTGGCAACCTATGTCACATGACCTCAAGCGACCCTTGGCAAGGGTCGCGCAACTCAGGTGACTATTGCTTGGGCGATTGTGTGATTTCAGGTGGGCACCACATGGGTCGCATAACCTCCCTTGTCTCTTGCTGGCCCTTCACAAGTCGAATTTGACCTCATTGGCTCTCGTCAACTACCTTAGCAAAGAAGATGAAGTGTAACAACAAGGGGCAAAATTGAAAAATTGAAGAATTGGTGAAGATAGTTTTGCAAGAGAAAATTTATTTAACCCTACATTTAGCATTTTGCAAATGCTATTTTGAAAGGTTGGTCCCTACTTGTTTTGGGCCTTCAGCATTCCCAAGACCAACATTTGGCCAAAAACTACTTCGAAAAGCTTGCCAAACATCAAGTTTTTCCCCAAGGGGCATTAAAGGCCGAAAGCCCCTTGGGAAAGCCAAATCAAATGCACTCTTAATTTTTGGATTCTAAAAATTTATCATGTTTGCCTTGGAACCTCTTTTTTTTTTTTTTTTTTTTTCGTCTGATTCCAAGATCTACCTAAGAATCTGTTTTTCTTTTTGTTCCTTATTTTGGCTTCATTTTTTTTTTTTGTGGTAAAACAATATTAGTAATAAAACGATTCAAAGTAAAAGATAATGAGGATGAGCGAGCAAAGGCAATTTGGGAACAAAAGAGTGAGGCTCAAACAAGCTGTGAGCAATAGAGGAGGAGGGTGAGTCACGAACAAGAGAGAGAATCATGAAGTGTTTTGTAGTCTAAGTGAGGTTAGAGAGAACGAAGAAAAAGAGAAACAAAAAAAAAAAAAAAAAAGGCTTTTACACTTTTTCGTGGCTCTTAAAAAATTATCATTAGGCGCGGAAACTTAAATGCTTTACGATTGACGGATGGGGTTTACCTTTTTCTTTTCTTTTCTTTTTTTCATTCGAAGATCATAAGCATGTTTAGAATCCGATCCCGACAAAACCCTTTTGTTTTGATGTTAAGGAAAGTCCACAAAGAAAATGTTTCCTATTTAGGAAAAAAATTTAAAAAAAGAATTCTTTAATTATCACGCATCGCTTTTTTAGTTTGACAAAAAAAGATAGATATTCCAAGTCCAGTGAATTCATCTCATTTAAAGTAACTTCCCTATCACAACACATTTATGCATCTGGGATATAATCAAATAACATCACACACACAGCAGTTTAAATATGATCTAAGGACGAGCATTATCTGTTATGCTTATTTGATGAAAATTACCACATAGAATTACTTACTGCTAATATCTCTTTTTGGCATTGGCAAAAAATTCAACACACGGACACAACAAAAGGAAGATACTCAATTTGTAAATTTCCTTTGATGTTTACAAATTTGCTCTCCAAGCATTGAGACTTATTGATGGCCTGCTATATTAATGGACACATGATAATACCACCATATTTTGCCAGCGGCAAAAACGTTCATAGATTGGAATCAATCATACATTTTGAATGAATACGATACGAGGAGGATTTAAATTTAAGTTCAATAGCTAAGGTAGATTGGTAACAATTATCTGATTATTTAATTTACGACCATAACTATTTGCTATGTCTAACTAGGAGAATTATATCTATAACCATATCTAGGCAAAAGAACACTCTAAGTATCAAAACTTGGCATAAATGGATATTTAAATACCAAAAGTCAGGAAAGTGATACTTAGGTGCCATTTTAAAAAATAAAAAATAAAACATTTAAGTGTCACATCCGGTGAACCCCGCTAGAAATCCTTTGTGGCATTTTTTTTTTATTAATTTTGCTTGCTTACGTGGCTCATCGAAAAGCTAACTCAGTAAAGAAACACCAAAACAAAGTTGTTTTAGCACAATTTGAATTTTAATATAAAATTAATTAAATCAATATATTTTGTTTAAATAATGAGGAAGATGAACAGTAGTTGGCCGTTGAGAGCTCAACCTTCACTACTATCGTCGTCAGAAAAGTGGGGGGAGGGTTGGCTAGGGTTGTTGAGCCCTATCTAGAGGCCGACAACCCTAGCAAACCGACAACGAGGGCCTACGGGCCCTCGCCTAAATCTAAGGCGAGAGTTGCGCCCTCCCCTAGATCCGGCGAGGTAGTCAAATCTCGCTCAGCTAAGCTAAGGGCCATCACTAGCCGGGCTGACCCCTGAGCAGGCAATGGCCCTTAACTCAATCGGGTGAGGGCTAGCGACTCATGCCCAATCTGAGGGAGGGCCGCGAGCTCGCCGCCGATCGGCTGGGGTTGCCAACCCCTGGCTAAGGCTCGACAACCCCGGTTGACCCTTCCCCCACCTTCTCCACGACAGCGAGGAGGTAGTAGTGGCAAGGGTTGAGCCATTAGCCGCCGGCTACTATTCATCTTCCTCCTTCCTCCTTTTTTAAAAAAAAAAAAAGATTGGTTTTAAATTTAATTTAATTAATTTTATATAAATTATTTACCCACGTCGGTAGTAAAACAATATCATTTTTGCACTTGTCTAACCACGTTAGCGTGCAAAATGACATTGTTTTACACCTGGCTCGCTGGAAAATCCCCACGTCAGCATTTTAGCCGAATTTTCTCACTATTGGCACTTAACTGATCCATTTTGCTCTGATTTTGACACTTAAGTGTCACTTTCCTAACTTTTAGCACTTAAGTGTCCTATTGTGCCAAGTTTTGGCACCCCAAATTTCCTAGACTTTCCATATCTCTCTTTGCATAAAAAATATTGTGTCTATTATCGTTGATTCTGTAGATCCTTTCGAAAATTTAGTACATATATGGCCTATAATCATGTACATATTTTACATGAACTTGACCTTATCTTCTCCACTACATCAACGCGAGAATTGAGTTGATGATAAGGTTACATTAGATGTCATGCCAAGAAAGATGACAAAAGGCAAAACGAAGAAATTAACTATTCACATTCTATTAAGATAGTGCACTCGGTAAAATAACTTAATTGTCGTTATCATGCAATAATCAACCTCATCTTACACTTCACGTGAAAAACTTATAACGATCTTTTAATTTTATTTTTTACTTTTCAATTTAATACATGTTTTTTCGGTTGAAAAATGATTTTTTTTTTTTTTTGTTATTGAAAAGATAGAAAAATATTCATTCAATGTTCTCTACGTAGATCAATAATTGCATAGTGATAAAAAAAATAAAAGACAATAATGACGATTTTTTTTCAATTCTCCGTGCTAGTAAAGTTGTGAGTTATTTAAAGTTAGGTTATAATTTTGCACACGGAATGAAAATTGATCAGGTAAGTGAGTAGCGCGGGCATGAAAGCTAGTGTCCTACGAAACCCAAACACCATGTTGTCTCACTTTTGATTATTTCCAGAACTACCTCACTTAAGTTGACTAATAATTAGGGATCCCCACATGCTTCTCTCATGAATTAACGCTTCTTCTTCTTCTTTTTTGGGAAAATTTCAATTAAGGCCCTGAAGTGGAACCACTTTCTCAAAAAAAGACCTAAAGTAGACATTGTCTAAAATAAGAACTTGAAGTGACCAATTTAGTCTCAAATAGGGGTCTCAAGTTGAAAGCCAATCAAATCTTATTTGCAGCTAGGGGTATTTTCGTCTAAAGACTTTCTTCTTTTTTTCCTTTCTGTTTTTCTTTTCTTTCTTTTTTTCATCTAGCTCACCTCCTTCTTGACAAATGCATCAGACTCCTCGTGCTCAAGCTTGCACAAGTGCAAAACAATTCGAACAATTTAGGAAAAGAAGAAAACGAAAAGATATTCGAGAAGTTATGAAAATTTGTAAAACTGCAAATTGCATGCTTCGGTTCTACAGCCTCCCCATCAACAAACTTCAAAGCGCATGCTCTACATTAGCAATTTTGCATCCTCACCCAAGAACTCATTGATTTCGGCATAAGCCAGTTTTTAAGTAATTCGCCACCACTCACCTTCTTCGATGACGATAATGAACTTGAGAATCAAGAAATATCCAGGAGTGGGTTTTGTTTTTAATCAATTTTCTCGTAAGAACTTATTATGGCAATTAAAGAACAATTTCATGCTCTCCCCGCTAGCGAAAATGACTATGCCATGATAACTTTCACTCGTAGCTTGTTGGGAATGTTTTATTGGGTCTGGGTTGGATTATTCATGACATTCATAGATGTAGCTTGCATTGAGGTGGAATATGTGGTTTCTTGAGAGGGTCCATGTGTCATGCATGCTAGTTATCTATAAAGGCTGTTGAATCATTTTGACTCGTGATTGAAGATATTCACCTCCGATGGGAATTCAAATAAGACAGCACTCAATCTAAAAAATGAATGACTCTAGTTTACACATGTACATAAAAATTTGCCTCTCTAACTCTAAAATATTATTTGCACAGATTTGAGAGAGAATAACAAGACGAAAAATGTGCAAAATACATGTATTTCACTAAACGAATCGATGCACATGAGTATCATAGAGATTCCTCAAAAACCTCTAATAAATTTGGCTTAGGCACTTCAATCCGGCTTCTTCTCGCTAAGATGGATCATAGCTTGCGTGAGGACCAATTGGAATTCAAGCATCGATGACAACGAGGTCAGCAAGCTAATGGCTTACACCTCGTCGTGCTTTGTGCTTGACCACGACCACAAGATGTGGGGATCAAATCAAACTGAGCATCACATCTTGGTCCACTCATGCTCGATGAAGGGCTTGGATTGATCTCCATCTTTCAACAAAGGTACTAGAATCGCTGTTGAGGGCAACAACGGATGAGGTTGAGGGTGTTGATGGCTATTTTGGCAGGGAAGATAGAGATGGACTTTGGAGAACACGATCTGAAGACTGAAAAAGTTGGAGGCACAAGGATGATGAAGAAAAGAAAGAGAAGGAGAAAATAAATAAGAAAGAAGGAAAAAAAAAGGTATTTAGACAAAAATACCCCTAGCTACAATTAAGATTTGGATGGCTTTTGTCTTTATTTGAAACTAAAAGTTGGAAGTGGTCATTGTTTAAGACAACATCCACTTTAGGTCATTTTTTGATAAAACGGTTCCATTTCAGGCCTTTTATTGAAATTTTCCCTTCTTTTTTTAGGGATCCTCCATAGCTCTTTATTTAACTTATATATTTATTTAATATTACACATGCATGTAGCTACAGGTGATCGGTTTTTAGGTGGGTAGACTCCAAACTTAAAAGCTACCCTATTAGAATCGATTTCTAGTTTTTATGAAACTTGTAACCATCCCTGTTTACTTTGGAACCTATCTTATTTTTTCGATTCGATTCCAAGGTTTATCCAAGAACCTGTTTTTTCTTTTTATTCCTTATATTGGTTTCATTTTTTAATAGGAAAATGCTATGAGTAATATAAAGGTTCAAAGTAAAAGATGAACAAGGATGGACAAGCAAAGGTGATTCGGGAACTAGCGATTGTTGCAAGGTTTGAATGAGCTGTGAACAAGTGAGGAGGAGGGTGAATCACGAGGGACAAAGAGAGACATTCATAAAGTGTCTAAATAAGGTTGGAGAGAATAAAAAATAAAAAAAAGTGAGATGAAAAAAAGATGCCAAGAAAAAAACTAGAGTTTCTAGGTTTTATGAAACTAGTTCCAAATTCAATTAATATAATTGTAATTACTTAAATTAATCGCATTTAAATTTAATCTAAACCATCCTTAATTGCAATTAAGGTTAAACCAACATTAGCTAATATTAAATGTCATTAACATTAAACTAACTACCCCCAATTGTAATTAACATCCTAATTTTCCATTGGGAAGTTAACTCACGGGTTTCTAGCGACGGCAAGCTCACAATGACGGTGGTGCAATGGCAATGAAAACACGAGACTCCTGCTTTGAACAAAAACTCGACGGCAGCGGCAACTTTTCAAAACCCGCGGCCAAGCTTGGGTTGGGTGGTGGTGAATCGGTGATGGTGGCTAGCGGCGGGGAGCAGGCCGTGGCAAGGATGGTGGCTCATGGTGGTGGTGGTGGTTTGGTGATGGCGGCGGGGCAGTCAAGCAGTGGACGACGGCAGCAACACATGGCAGCAAGAACGGTGGTGAGAAATGGTGTGACTTGCGGCAAATGAGGGAAGAAAAACAAGAATGAGAAGTTGAAGAAAATAAAAGCAAATGGAGAAAGTGTGGGGGGATGAGTTCGGCTGAGCCAAAAAGGGGAGAAGATGAAGTGCTGAAGAAGCTGAGGGAAAATGAAAGCAAGTAGAAGGGTGAAGGCTCGGAAACAAGCCTTTTTGGTCCAAAAATTTCAACCTTCCCATTGGGTTCGATTTTTCCTTTTCGACTTCCAATTTTTCATCCAAAAATTTCGAACTAGTCATGGATTCTACTGACAATGATGCGACATCCAATAATTTATCCTCAAAACCCTTGAAAGTTCGATATGCGAAATCGAATTAAATTTCATGGTTAAAAATCGATCAAACGTGACATTGGGTACGGCAAAAACTATCGAGTGGCTTTTAGAGGTTCTTGCACGGTTGACCCGTAGTTGATAATTCTCAATCCATGTTTGAGCCTACTCAAATCGTGGACAACCTTCGGTTGTCATGTAGTTGCGAGAGTTCTATTACGTACCATAAATGTAATATCAATAGAAAATCGGTTCATTATCATTCGACACGAATATCGTAATTGTGCAAAATCACCCGCAAATCGACTACGTACTTCCGTTGAATCGATTTATATCCGTTCGCTAATTAATTTATAACAACGTAGTATTGACCCTTATCAATCTTTATGGTCAAGCGATTTATCCCTAATTGAATTCTTTAGTCTTTCACGTTTTAACCCTATATGACATCAGCCAATAGATTAGTTAACTCGTGAGTAATCAATGTAGAGTAAAATGATCATAAGTGCATCAATGAAATAACTATTTCATATATTTCGAAACATGGCCAAATTTCAGGATACCACAATGAACAATACAAATGCTCATGCTTTGTTGAATAACCGAGGACAACTCAATACAGAGCAAAATGTCTGCAGAACCATGAGCAAAATGAGCACGACGGTGGCGACCACAGTGAGAAACTTCCAAGAAGAGTAGACGTACTTCCTCATGAGATTATAAGCCTTGACCTTTCGAGTGCTGTTGTAGTACTCGCTAACGTCTCGAATCGTCTCGTCCAGCTCCGACGCAGTGCTTTTGGAACCTATGGATTTGATCACTCCATTGAAGAGCTCCACGACCTTGTTGTCGCTGTTCAGGCGGTTCAAGACAATGGACGCTTCCCTCAGCAACTTCAAATCCTCGGAGGTGTCGATAATGCCGTACATTAACTCAGTGTATCGTGTCAGAATTAAGGAGCCCCTCTGCGATATCATTTCGTAGGCCACGAGGTTTCGCAGCAGGACTTCGGTGGTAGCATCCAGATCGATATGAGGAAGCTTCAAGGTAGTGGTTTTCTTATCGAACGCAATGGTTTTGATACCTCCTGTGGCCAAGCTTAGTTTGATCCCGACGCTGCGGAGCTTTGACGCTGTGGGGATCATAACGATTTCTTGAAAAGGGTCATTTGAAAGGTACTCGGAGCATCTGGGAATCAATTGCATTGCCACTTGAATTATCTTGAAGATGAGCTCGATTGGCACTTTCGGCTTCTTCATGAAAGAGAATTTCGATAACTCTTTCCATGCTGCAGTGACTTTTGATGCTGGTATTGATACCATGTTGAAGATGAGCTTGATCAGCACTTTCAGCTTCTTCATGAAAGAGCATTTTGATAACTCGTTCCATGCCTCAGTGACTTTTGATGTTTGCGTCGGTGACATGTCTATCAGACGACAAAACCTTGCACCTGTTGATAAAAAGGTACTTTTATTCACTTTTCTAATGTTTGGATACAGCAAAAGAAGAAGGAAAGAGGCCATATCATCTAACGCAAGGCATGGGGAATGAGAACTAACTTCTAAGCTCATTCTTCTTCGTCTGTGCTGCTTCTGGGCCTGTTGTTCCCAAGATGAGATTGTAAAGGAGATCGAGCAAATGCTTACGCTGAATGGCTTCAGACGGCGAGCACTTTCCCAGCTCGAGAGGCGATATCCCTTTGCAGAACCTCGTCAACATCTCCCCAAGCTTCCTATCTATGGACTCATCTTCTTCATTTTCTCTCACTTCGTTCATCGAATTCTCGGTCTGCAACATTATTTTCCTCAGCACAAAGGTCGGAATTTGATTCTCCACCATCATCACGTCTTTGACGGTGGAGTCTAGGTCATCATCCCAAATTGAGTCTTCCTTGATTCCGATATTGGGTGACTTGTATCTGTACAGTAGGTCGAGCAAGAACAAGCTGTCGATGGTCATGATCCATTTCAGAGTGTCCGTGCCGACTTCCAGGTGCAGCTGGTAGCTTGCGCGAATCTTCGCCTCCTCCGCTTGGAGCAAACCAGCCGTCCGATCAAATGCCGGGAGCTTCAGTGTTGCCTGTGCCCGCCGTGCTGCGGCCAGCTTGGGGTGCTCCGTGTGGTAGAGCTGTGGCCGGAGGTGGTGGTATGGTCCCAGCGCAACATGGTGCAGGACGTAGGCCTCTGGCTTGGCGGAGCTGATAGATTCAGGCACGCAGTGGACGGAAACCGGGGTGTCAATAACGATCCCGTGATTGACGGCGTCTCGGATGTGCTTCACCCATTGCTCCTCACTAAGGCTTGGGTTGATGATGGAGGTCGACGATGAGGACATGCTTGTTCGACGAGGTTTACAAAGCTAACTTATATCTTTTAGTCGCATACAAACACATGTATCTTTCGCCTCGTTGCAAATATGAAAGAAAACAAGGCTGAGCTTCGTGGTGATTGCAAAGATGACTTTGAATATTATTAGCGTTGAAGTAGGGCAAGTGGTAGATTTTCTTTTTATTTTGGGCTGTTCTCCTGGGAATGAGAGCAATTGTCTTGAAGAATCAAGGGGTCGACTGATGGTCAAGAGCTTGGTCCTACGTGGTAAGATACCTTGTTCAAATCACAGCGATCTCCCATTCAGATCATCCGTACAATTTCCATCAATTAATGTGACACCCTCTTTTTGTCTTCTTCTTCTCTCTCTCTCTCTCTCTTTCTCCCTCGCGTTTCCGTCCGTCCTCTTCTGCCAAGTCCCATCCACCCCCCTTTTTTCTCTTTCTTTTCTCTCCTCCCATCCCCTGCAGCTCCTCCCCTTTTTTCTTTTCTTCTCTCTCTTTCTCCCTCTCTCCCTCTCTTCTTTTCCTTCCCCCCGCCCCATATTTATTTCGAATTTACAGTTCCTAATTAGTCGATTCACGTCACTCTCAACCTATTTATTTCGAATTTACAATTCTTAATTTATCATTTCACGTCACTCTCAACATATTTATTTCAAATTTGCAGTTCCTAATTTGCCAATTCACATCACTCTCAACATATTTATTTCGAATTTGCAGTTGTTAAGTTGTCATTTCACGTTACTCTCAACATATTTATTTTGAATTTGTAGTTTCTAGTTTGTCACTCTCAGTATTGTCTACATGTAACTTTCAATACAGTTTGCATGTGAGAGTGCATATTCAAATATATTATATCGCTTGTCTATGGAATTGTAATGAGACTTATATCTAAATAGTCTATCTTTCCAAAAACTCAAAGTTATATAATGGTATTTGTAGCAAAGAAGAAAATGAGTTTATTAAAAGTACTAACTTTCCAAAATCTCCCCACTTTCGAAAAAACTTGAAGGATGTTGATATGTTGCCGAATATTACAAAAAAAAAATGTGTTTCTTTTTCCCCTCCTAATCCGATCTATCGAAAAATTATAAGGATGGGAAAATCATAAAAAAAAAAAAAAAAAAAAAAAAAAAGTCTTCAAACTATTAACATTTATTAATTCAGTTATAAATATTTCAATTTATTAATTGAGTCTTCAACATTTTCAAGTTGTTGCCACTTGAGTTTATTCGGTTAATTTTCATCGGAAATCACTAATATAGGCACTAGCCTTTTCTTTTCTTCTTCTTTTCCTTTTTATTTTCCTTTATTATTGTGGCGGCAAGGGTGGTTGGGCACAATAATATAAAAAAATTGAAAAAAATTAAAATATTATTAAGAATTCTCCACAACCCTCGTTGGCCACTAAAAAAGAAAAGAAAAGAAGGAAAACATAAAAAAAAGAAAAAAAATGAAAAAGAAAAGGTCGACATCCATATCATCGATTTCTATCCAAAATTGACTGAATGAATTCAATTGACAAAGCATAAAAAATTAAGAATTCAATTAGTATAATTAAAAGGGTTAGATCAAATTGACAAAGTCTAATATGTTATAACTTTTTTGATAATTTTCCCTAAGGACAAGCATTACTGTTATGCTTATTTGATGAAAATTACAACATAGAATTACTTACTGCTAATATCTCTTTTTGGTAATGGGCAAAAAATTCAATACCCGTACACAACAAAAGGAAGATATTAAATTTGTAAATTTCCTTTTATGTTATGAATTTTCTCTCCAGGAATTGAGACTTATTGATGACCTGCTATAACAGCATTTTAATGCACACATGGTAGCAACCTCACATTTTGCCAGCGGCAACAATGTTCATAGATTGGAATTAATCACGCACTATGAATGAAGATGATACGAGGAAGATTTAAATTCAAGTTCGATAACTAAGGTAGATTAGTAACAATTATCCAATTATTTCATTTACAGCCATAGCCATTTGCTATATCTAACTCGTGAAATCTTATATCTATATCCATATCCATCGCTATGTACAAAAAATATATTGTCTATTGTCGCCAATTCTGTAGATCCTTTTGAAAATTTACTACATATATGGCCTATAATGCATGTACATATTTTAAATGAACTTGACCTTATCTTCTCCACTACGTGAACATGAGGATTGAGTTGATGATAAGGTTACATTAGATGTCATGTGAAGTTAACGTTTTTAAGCCAAAAGCACTGTTGACTACACTTTTTGCTTTTTAAAATTATTTTTGCTATGAGCAATATCATTATTGAGTATCCTTCTACTTTTTTTTTTTTTCACGCATGTATAACTACCTTCTGTCTCATTTTTTCTTAATTGGCAATATGATTCAGACTGATTTAGGAATGCTATTATCATAATGTGCACTTTCAACCTATATTTTTATGTATATGATGGTTCTCATCTTAATCCTAAATGATCTTTACTAAATGAATGCCAATTAAAATTTACCATACCATTTAAAATGAAGTTGCATGCACACATGAGAACTAGTCTAAATACATAATAAATGCTTCTATCCTTTTTTTAAATAAATGTTTGGTTTTAGTTGTTAAAAAATAGTGAATTAGTCGATGATTGTTTTCCTTTTAGATTAGAGTTTGGATATCTATATGTGACGCCCCCGGTACATTATGGCTAATGTGGTTTTCCAATTCTTTCCAATTTTTAAGCAAGCGGAAGCGTATTTAGACCAATAATAATCCAGGACATACAATATTCAAAGAATGCACGCAAGAAGATAAAACTAGGCAACTTAATTTCCTTCTTATTTATGTACTTTTCACGACCTAAGTCGAGTACACTGGGGATTAACCAAAAATGCTTGTACTTCGGACTGTACCAAATTTCACTAACTATATCACTCCAACCACAATACCATCTATCTACAAGGTTGCCTACATGTCCCAAAACCCACTGTCTGGTATTACCAAAAGTGTTATCCTCGTCCTTTAGCCCTCGTCCTACTCAACCCAGCTATCTCCATCGTCATCACCGTGTGGGAGTGGGAGTGGTCCCACTAGATGCCCACCGATCCAGGTGTAGATGACAACAAACCTGATCAACACCGGGCCCAATGAGAAGCCAGCATCGATTGTTAGTATTGCAATCTTAGATGAAGGTGGCATCAGGAAAGTCGAGGTCGTGTAGTTCAATCTGGCGTCACATGAAATCTATCAAGGTATCATAGAGGGTCATTGGGGGCACAAATAGCATAGGCATGTCTACTCATTTGAAAAATGATTATCCGTCAAAAAGTGAGTATAAAACTTAGCAAGCAAACTACCAACTAATCTGTACTACATATCTTAATAACGACCCATGCGAGGAAGTTTAGACATACAATATAGAAGATTGTTTTAAAATCAACTTGCCTAAAAACCTTTGTCAAAATTAGGATAACAAGTGAAAAATATTTTCTTTGAAACTAGTAAAGCTCGAATGAAATTTGAAAATGCCAATGATCATATTTACTATGAATTAATTGTCAATCTTCCAGGGAACTCCTTTACCCCTAGGCATCTCACACTCATTTAGCATCGCGAGGACATCTCGGAAAATCATGTTACACCCCCTATGCATCCAGAGGAACACACTTACCCCTCTAGAAATCCCTACTACAACTAGAGCATCGTCACCCCCAAAGACCAATGGCATTCCCAAATCACACACTCATCTGATGGTGCAGCTATTTAATAATTCAATTTAAACATGACATCCACTAAGTTAATGTACAAGAACAGTTTAGTGTGTACCATCAACTATACTTTATAAGCCAGAGAAATGATACATACATTTAGTTGGTAGCACTAGTTCAAAAGGATGGTTTACAAAAAAGAGTTTACCCAAAATTGACGGAAAAAGGGTAGCTCGCCCGTCTGCAGAAATCAAAGGCATTCGCCAAGCAAATCAGTTCCAAAATCACGAGACTTTAACACGATATGGACGAGACTCCGGGGAATATTTTCATGAAGAACTCAAAATCAAGTTCAGCTTGTATGGGTCCAATAATTTTATATACTTCAAGTCAAAACAAGGTGAATTTCCATAAATAAATAAAATAAAAAAAACAGATCTGAAATTGGACGTTTCAAAAGCTTAAATGAGTTCAAAAAATCACGGGAAAATTACAAATAGTCTAAAACTTTCACGAAGGACGCGATTTCAAATCTTGTGTTGAAAATTCTGTAGAAAATGGAAACTAAGTAAAGGTCCAATAATTGTTTATGAAGACAAATTCAGACCCTGTAGTTTTTCAAATATATTTTGCATGTACGAAGTTCAAAAAATCCGAATTAAAGTATGTTCTAAAACCAGGTATAACACACAACTTTTGTGAAGAAAGTCTCACCAAATTCGTACCACAAAAGCCAATACAAAATGGACAAATTTCCTGCCTACAGTGAACCGATCCGAAAATAGTTATAACCTCATGTTCATCCATGACTCGTGTCATTTAAGCTCAAATTAACACACATTTCAACATCCAGCATTCCAACAACACATCCTTAGACTCAATGAGCTAAATTTCAACAATACTTGCAATGCACCTTTTCCAAAACTGTCGATGAACACAAGTAAGCACGAAATCAACCGAGGCAACAATAATTCTAGGAATTCGACCTCAATGCACAATCATCAACCTATGTAGCATAGACGGAGCAGTATATTTCCCTCTAGTCCAAAGCAAGTCGCGACGTGGCTCGAAGGGTCTCTGAAGTCTGAGGTCGTGACTAGCCTTAAGTGGTTTGAGGTCCGGCTGAGGCGAGACGGCAAGCAGCACACGGGTTGCCGGGGAAGTCGCGGCGCTGCATGCAGTGCGTCACGCACGTAAAACAGAAGAGAATTACAGAGAGACGATGAGAGATGTTGAAGAGCAAAGAGCAAATTTCGGTGAACTGAAGAGGGACGGGTGGTGTTGTTTCATTTATATCGCGGTAGTCCGTCCCACTCGTGGTCGTCGTCGTTGACTTTGGCTGCCAGGAAATGTGCAGCTGGGGACGGTATGTCACTCATTGAAGGGGCTGAATGGCCTGGTGCGGTGTCGCACGAAGGAATGTAGCGGAAGGAAGGAGCAGCTACTGGCGTGTAAAAAGCCATTCCCTCTCCTTCAAGTGGTGCAGCGTTGACTCAGCAACGCTAATTCGCACCAGCTAGAAGAATGTCATGCTTTGATGGGGGCTGGTGGCAAGCTCTGGCTGAGAGGGCTGCGTTGCTGGTGGTGAGCTGCTAAGGTGGCGCTGTCCGGTGATGACGCAGCGAGGAGCGGTGATGTGGTGGTGATGCAGCGAGTGAAGTGGCGCTGAGTTGGTGTCACGGGGATGTGGTGACATCGCGAGTGAGGCTAAGGTGGCTCGGTGAGGACGGAAGCGAGCTGAATTGGTGTGATCCGATGTCTATCTTGGCGGCGTTGACTATCAAGCGTCCGAGACTCATGATTCGTTGAGCGAAGATCCTGATGTCACACTATATATTTATGCCGAAGTGTCATCGTCTCACTTTTGTGTTTTCTCATTAGCCCTTATAAACTTATTGTCCTAATTGTAAATTAAAAAAAAAAAAAGTACTAATAAATAAATAAACAAAGAGGAGAAAAGGTAAAATTGACCTAAAAGGATGACAAAAAGGTAAAACAAAGAAATTGACTATTTGCATTCTGTTAAGAAAGTGCACTTGCTAAAATAACTTAATTGTCCTTTTAATGCAATAATCAACCTCATTCTTGCCCAAACTTATAATGCTCTTTTAATTTTTTGTTTTAACTTTTGAATTTAATAAATGTTTTTTGGTTGAAAAATGATTCTTTTTTTTTCAGTTATTGAAAGGATAGCATAATATTCATTCAATGTTCTCTATGTAGATCAATATAATGACGAGTTTTTTTTTTTTATTTCTCTGTGCTAATAAAGTTGTGAGTTTCATTAATTGTTAAGTTATAATTTTTCACATGGAATGAAAATTAATCGGGGAAGTGAGTAGCGCGTGCATGAAAGCTAGTATACTACGAAACCAAAACACCATGTCTTACTTTTTACTATTTCCAAAATTACCTCACTTAAGTTGACAAATAAGTAGGTGATCCTGATTATTATTTTATTATTTTTTATGGTAGTTATATTCCAACACCAATTCCCTCCTCTCATCAAATAACGCCTACCTCTTTTCCTTTCTTTTTTTTTTTTAAAGAATTATCACTAGCTCTTTATTTAAGTATATGTTTTTTTAATCTTGCACATGCATGTTGTTAAATTAATGTCTCTAGTTTGAGTCTTTATGGATTTGATTAGTTGGAAGATTTTGATTTGTTCAAAATCTGTTATTCCCCATCCAAATTAGATTTTGGTTTCTTATTCATGGGCGTTGGTTTTCGATAATAGTCCAAGAGTGCATCCTTGCATATAAGACTTCAAGTTTGAACCAAAAGTTTTACACTAAAGGACAAAAGATGGCGCACTATCTTTCTTATTATATTTTTCTTTTGGGGGCCAAAAGGTAATTATTTGAGAAAGAAACAAAGTAAGGGTTTGTTTTGCTTTTATTTCTCCTGCAGCCATACTTGGTCTCTTTATAAAAGTGGCATGAAAGGTGAGGACTCTACAATATAAGGTGCATTTGGTATAGTTTTCCCAAGGAACTTTCGGCCTCCAAAGTCCCTTAGGGAAATATTGGATTATTTGGTAAGTTTTCTAAAGGAGCTTTCAGCCGAATGCTAGCATTGGCAAAATTGAAAGCCCAAAGCTAGTACCTATTAGCATTTGGCGAAATGCTGAAATTAGTTTTTTCTTCCAAAGCTACCCTTACTAATTCTTCAACTTTTTTATTTTGTCCCTCAATATACTTTTTTAATTAAAAAATGACTCAGAGCCTTCATAGGTCCGGCGAAGGGCTACAGTCGCCGACAATTTAGATTTGGCACCAATGGTCGTTGGTTGAAGTTGCCCAACCTCATCGACCTCTGTCAAGGGTCGCGTGATCTAGACAACCATCGCCTAAGGTTGCGAGACTTAGGAGACAGTCATGTGGGTGCACGCTACTTGGGTCCAGTGACTCACCGAAGGTCGCCGGTGCCAAATCTTGCTCGTTAGCGGCCATAGCCCTTCATCGGACCAACGAAGGGCTTAGGTCATTTTTTAATAAAAATATAAAAAATATATATATACCCAAAGCACATTGCAAAACTTTTTTTACGAAGCACAACTTGAACTCAAAATTTATTTGCAAAGAGTTTTTCCCAAACACAAATTGCATTTTCCCAAATAGCTTTAATTTTCAGCATTTGCATTACAGCCCCTTTGCAAAATTGAACCAAACGCACCCATATATGTTGCCGAATCCTTGTTGAAGTTACACATGGCGGGCTCAAGGTCGAAATTGTTGACTCTGGGCATAATATATTAAAAGATGTGGGTTTCTTCACAAGAAAACAAGCATCGAATGTTCAAAGTGCCACACAAGAACAAGAGCCACACAAGCCAAGAACACAATCAAGAAGAAGCCGCCATATGCAAGAAAAAAGACAAACGCATTGAATTCTATCCTGGGCATATGTAGAGGGCTTGAACGCTTGAAAGATATTGTGCCATGAATTTACGTTGAATTGGTACTAGATTTGGAGTATTCTTATCATATGATGCCTCATAAGAATTGTCTTGCTAATTACCAAGCTACAAATGGTGGTAAAGTTTTTTTGAGGAATAACATAGCTTGCAAGGTTGTGGGGATCGGGACAATTGGTATTCAAATGCACAATGGAGTCATATGCACATTGAAAGATGTGAGGCATATACTCTAGCTTAAGAAAAACCTTATTTCTCTAGGGACACTTAATGACAAGTACACCACTGAAGGTAGAGTACTGAACATCTCTTGACGTGCCATGATAGTGATGAAAAGGAAGAATGTGAATACTCTTTATTAGTTACATGGAAAGACCATGACTGGAATTATTGCAGTTTCACTAGGTGAGTTAATCTCTAACTTAACTCAATTTTGACATATGCATTTATGGCACATGAGTGAGGTAGGTATGAAGAAACTAAGTAAAAAGGGGTTGTTGAAGGCTAAACATTGCATCTTTAGGAAGTAACACTAAATAAAGTTTACTTTAGTTGTTCATTCGACTAAGTGACTAGTTAAATACATTCATTCAAACGTCTAGGTTCCTTTAAAAGGAGGTGCCTGGTATATGCTAAAATTTATCGACAATTATTCAACAAATGAATGGTTATACTTTCTGAAGCACAAATATGATGTGTTTAATCGGTTCAAGAAATTTAAGGCATTAATTGAGAAGTAGTTAGATAAACAAATCAAGTGCTTGAGAACTAATAATGACATGGAGTTTTTTTATAAAGATTTTACTGAAGTCTATAAAAACGAAGGAGTTATGAGACATCGCTCAGTACTTGGGACACCATATTAGAATGGCATGGCATTACACAATAACAAAACCTTGCTTGAGTGAGCTTGATATGAAGGACTAGGCAAAAGATTTTCGGGCAAAGCAGTGAACATAGTATGTTACTTGGTTACTCTAATCTCCATCATTTGCTATCGAGTTTAAGACTCCTGAGGAAGTATGGTCAGGAAAACTGTTGGCACCTAAATTTTACATTTTTATTTAAGACTTAATTGAGTAAAAAATTAGGGATTACTTTTCAAACCCTAGCCAAGAAAAAAAGAAAAAAAAAAGAAAAGTAAAAAAAAAAAAGGAATTCATTAAAAAGGTATTATGTTTTCATTATTGCACCGCATATTGAATGGTCTTTTCTTAATTTTTTCCAAAAAAAAAAATTGTCATAAAAAAGAAAAAGGAATAAAAAATTATCAAAAGAAATTAATTACAAAAAAAAAAAAAAAGGAAAATGGGAAATATGAGACCGGGCCGGGGTAGGTCAGCCTAGCCTTTCTCTTTCCCTTTTCTTTCTTTTCGCCTAGGCCGGCCCACTTTTCCTTTATTTTGCCCAAGATGAGCCCAGCCTTCTTTTCCCCTCTCTCTTTGGCTGCGTTTGGCAACCACTTTGCCAAGGATCTTTAGGGGTCTAAAGGCCTTTAGGCCAAAAAATGGGTGTTTGGGAGTCAGCTTTCGAAGTCCCTTATGGGAAAGCAAGTACTTGAGGCTGCCTTGGGCTTTCAGCATTCTCGGCATGCTGAGAGGTCACTGTTCATTTATTTTTTTTCCAAATTTGTCCTCACGAATTTTTTGTTTTTCCGATGCGTGCCCTTGTATGAGCACTGTTCATCTTCTCCGGGACGCCGCGAGCCTCAGGGTCGAATGACCTCCCGCGAGGGTCCGCCGGAGGTCGCAGGTCAACCGGAAGTCGCAGGTCCTCGCGGCGACCCAAATCTGGGTTGCCGGAGGTCGCGCGACCTCGCGGCGACCAGATCTGGTCGCGGCGAGGTCGCGCGACCTCCGGCGAACAGATCTGGTTGCGCGACCTCTGTGCAACCAGATTTGGTCGCCGGAGGTCGAGCGACCTCGCGGCGACCAGATCTGGTCGCCGAACTGGTCGCCGCGAGGTCGCGCGACCTCTGGCGAACAGATTTGGTCGCCGAACTGGTTGCCGCGAGGTCGCGCGGCCTTTGCGCGACCAGACCTGCCTCCCACAACCCAAATCCGGGGTCGCCGGAGGTCCTGACGGCGTCGCACGACCTCGCCAGCCCAGATCCGGGGTCGCCGGAGGTCGCCGGTGGCCGCTACCCTTGCCGATCAATTTATTTTTAATTTTTCTTTTGATAATTTTTTTTTATTACAAAACTCCTTTGTTTCCCAAACACCATTTTGCTCAAAGCACTTCACAAAGGGCTTTCAAAGTACAATTTACCCAAACACAATTTGCATTTTGAAAAACACCTTTAAGTCAAAAGCATTTGCATTCTCCTAAAGGCTTTCCCCCAAAGTGTTCCCAAACGCACCCTTTGTCCTTCTCGCATTCTGCATAAAGGAGGCAGACGTACGCGAGCAAGAGCAAGGATAGAGGTTGAAGGGACAAGCATGAGCCTCGCACCGCGCACGGGAGTTGGTGGTCGAGGGGCAGACCGGCAGCAACAGCTGGCTTGGCAGAAGGCCATGCGCGTCGATGCTTAAAAGCGAGAGAGGAGCAAGTGAAGAGAGTTTTTTTTTTCTTGTTTTTCGGCATCGTTTTGAGCAACACGCGGATGCAGGGAGACAAGGAACAACGAGCATAACGAGGAGCAAGGATATGAACGACCATTCCGGTGAAGTATTCTCTCGAGTTCCTCGCCCGACCATCATTTTTTGATAACCGGAAGTTTTGGTCTTGACTGGTGACCGTGATATGTTCTTTTCCAAAGACGGGGTTAGCCGAGCTCGATCCCCCTTTTGTTCTGTTTCGTCTCGATCGACCTAAGGGCTGAGATTTGTTTGCTTCGGTTATGCACGTGTGGGTCTCGGGTGAGTCACCTCAGACTTCAGGGAATGCGTTTGTTGCTTGATTTTGATTTTGGACATGACTTCGAGCCCTGAACTGAGAGTCGATTCATGCTTAAGCTCGAGATTGACGTGCCCTTGCCTCTGTGCTCGCTGAACCGCGTTTGCTTTGTTTATCGCTTGTGGTGTTTCTACTTGATTGTTCCAAAATGGTTGGGTATTGTTGAGTTGGCGAAGGTTTTTCTTGGTTCCGGTAAGTGGATTAACGGTCGCCAGAGTTGATGGCCGGCAGTGGTCGACGCCGGTGAGGATGGGAGCGAGTGGTGAAGGGCCGGTGGTTGTACAGCCACCAGCAACCAAGGATTGCCAACTGTGAAGAAAAAGATGCACCATGGAAGCCGTCGGTGAAGAAGAAAGCACGGGGAGAAGAAGACCCAAAGGGGAAAAGAAAAAGCAAAAAAAATTGCAAAAAAAGTTAAACACAAAAGCTGGCTTTGGGAAAGAGAAGCCGCAGAGTAGTAAAAAAGACGAAATAGGGAAAAGACAAAAAAAAATTGATTAAAATATTAATATTAATATAAAAAAACAAAAAAAAAAAAGGGTTTTAAGAAATCAGTTGTCTATTTTAGTTTTAATCCGGTTTTGTGTCAAGCCAATGGACCGGATTGGGTTTACTGGTCTGAAACTGAATATAATAATATTAAATATTAAAAATTTCAAAAAAAAATGTTAGAAAAATCAGAATTTCATTTAAAAAATTTTAAAAACAAACTTTCCAAGCTATTTTCTTAAAAAATGGAAGTTTCTTAACTCTAAGGTATGCTAAAAAATTGAGTAAGCCCTTAGGGCTCTACCTTAAGGTTTCAATGGTCTTCAAAGACAATTACTCTTGTTTGCACGCTTGTGCTGTTTTGACTCCCTTAGTCCAGTTAAGATTAACATTTATCTTTTCCTTAATGTTAAATACTTGCCCTCCTATGCAATTTATTTAAAGATTTACCTAGGCTGCTAATTATTATTTTAATGATTGTGCACCTATATAATCACTTCACATGTTAGCAGATTGATATAAAATTAACCTAAATTATTTGACCAAAATCTTTTTTTTAAATGAACAAGATTAGGTACCGAAATGGTACTAATTGGTTAATTAGTGTAATCAAATCCTTGATCCTAGATTATTTAGTTACGTAGGAAGTGAGGTATACTCACATGGCTCACTTAGTTGTAACCGACCTCAATAGGCTAGTGGCGGCTCCTTATTGCGAAATTCTTAAAAATACCCCAATGTCACAAGAGGTATGAGCTTGAGAGAGTCCATGCCTAATCATGGGCCTTAATTCCGTCCTTTAGGCAATGCCCCTAAACCTATTCTCTCCCCTTGAGGGGTAGGTCGCGATAAAAACCTATTGATATTTTAGATTACTTATATTCAAATATCCTGTGTATGCTCATGCGAGTGATATTTTTGAGTGATGCACATGGGTGAAATGCTACTGACTATGGTGCACTAATCTAGATCACTTGGTTTCTAATCAGCAAAGAAGTAATCTTAAACAAGACTGCAATACTTCAACAAATGAGTCTTGTAACAAAACTAGCAAAGTAGACAGATCATGGTGTCATTAGTGAGGTAGAGCTTCAGGTGAAGATTTCAAAGACCTTAAAAGTAACAAAAGTTGAGATTATCGATGATGTTGTAATTCCTAAAGTTTGTGATAGTGACAAATAAACACAGCCGCAGTACATTATAGCTGCAGACAGACAGAGAAGGAAAATTAAATCACTGCTACGTTAAAGTTATACATATACTACTTATGCATTGACAGTAGCCGACGAGGTGAAGATAGATGAGCCTTTGTCTTACTTTGATACAATGGTTATGAGTGAGTTGTCGCAGTGGCTATGGGCTATGAGCGTAAAGATAGAATAATCACTCATCAAAATCAGATATGAGAGTTGGTCAAAGTACCTGAGAACCAAAAGATTGTTGAAAATAAATAGGTTTTTAAATGGAATGAGGGCGAGGCAACGAGGTATAAGGCGAGACTTGTGGCAAATGATATATACAGAGTGAGGGCATTAATTATAACAAGGTGTTCTCTCCTGTGGTAAAACATACCTCTATTTGTGTTTTGCTTGCTTTAGTTGCTACGCGAGATCTCGAGAGACCAGCTAGACGTGAAAACTGGGTTTCTTCATGGTGAGTTGGAGGAGCGGATTTACATGAGGTAACCGAAGGCATTTGCTATTTTGGCAAGGCAATCGATTTTTTCTTTTTTTTTATGGACTTCACCAAAAAGGGAAAATTTGATTAATGGGCTTTTGTACATTATTCAAGTAATTTGCATATACAAAAAAGAAATCAAAATGCAAGATTCACTTTTGTTTATTATTACTGTCCATTTTTCCATTTGATTTTAATATGGAGAAAGGAAAGAAATATTGACCTTTATTATTTTGCATAAATGTGGTATTTTTTCGACCAAAAAAAAAAACCCAGTTTGGTATTTAAAAAAATGAAAATTGGTCAATTTTCATATAGTTAAAGATTAGATGGAACATTAGATGAAAGTTCGAGGACCAAATTGAGCAAATCGAAAGCTCAGGGATGAAATTGAACATTAGATGAAAATTCAGAGACCATTTGTGACATTTTCCCTTTGATTTATCTATTACTATATGTTGATGATATGCTGATAATGGCTAAAAATATGTCTGATATTGATGTGTTGAATAGACTAATTGCTTAATCTGAGATGAAATATTTAGGTGCTGTAAAGAAAATATCGGGTATTGAGGTTTTGCGTGATAGGACTATAGGACTTTTAAACTTATCTCAAAAGAAATATATTGAGAAAATCATAGCATGTTTTAACATGCAGTTAATGAAATCTGTAAGTACACATTTAGTGAAACACTCTAAACTTTTAAATAAATTATCATCGTAGATTGAGAAGGAAGAAGAGCATATGCCCCATATTTCTTACTCTAGTACCGTGGGTAGTGTTATGTATGCTATGGGATGCATTGTACATGATATTTCGCAATTTATGAGCACAGTTAGTTCTATATGAAGCATTCCAGTAAAATTTATTGGGAAGTTGTGAAGTGGATCCTCAAATATTTAAAGGGGACAATAGACATGAGTATAGTGTATTGAAGGGACAACAATAGCAATGAGACAACTAATTTTGTGGATTCAAATCACACTAGTGACTTGGATGATTACAAGTCTTTAGTAGGGTATGTGTTAACGCTAGTAGGTGGTGTAGGTAGTTTGAAAATATTCTTATAGGATCATGTTGCCTTGTCTTCGACTGGAGCAGAGTACATGGCACTAACCTTTATAGCGAAAGAGGCGGTATGGTCATGAAATTTGCTTTTGGACTTTGGGTTAAATCATAAAAGTGTTGATATACACTGTAATAACCAATGTGTGATATTTTGGGCATATAATTCAGTTTATTAGGAGCGAACGAGATACATCAATATTAGGTATCACTTCATCTAAGATATTTTAGCAAAATGTAATGTTATTGCGAAAAAAAATTGCTACAGCAAATAACCCAATTGACATAATGACTAAGTCTGTTTATTTTGCAAAGCTCAAGCTCTGCTTGAGGTCAATTAGCGTTTGTATAGAGTGAGTGACCATCGGGGCATTAGG
This sequence comes from Eucalyptus sideroxylon x Eucalyptus melliodora, assembly GCA_016097485.1. Lineage (NCBI taxonomy): Eukaryota > Viridiplantae > Streptophyta > Magnoliopsida > Myrtales > Myrtaceae > Eucalyptus > Eucalyptus sideroxylon x Eucalyptus melliodora. Next base: position 20,235,373 of record CM027830.1, read on the forward strand.
AGAGTAACATGGATTATGAGTGCTATAACTTGGTTTTGGACATCAAGTCAAGGTAGAGAATTGTTAAATTAATGTCTCGAGTTTGAGCCATCACGGATCCGTTGGAAGATTTTGATTTGTTCAAAATCTGCTATTTCACATCCAAATCAAATTTGGTTTCTTAGTCATGGGTGTTGGTTTTCAATGATAGTCCAAGAGTGCATTCTTGCGGATAAGACTTCAAATTTGAACCGAAGAGTTTTGCATTAAAGGACAAAAAATGAGCACACTATCTGTTATCATATTTTGCTTTTGAGGGCAAAAGGATAATTGCATTTGAGGGCAAAAGGGTAATCGTCTGAGAAAGAAATAAAGCAAGGGTTGTTTTGCTTTTATTTCTCATGCGGCAGTACTTGGTCTCTTTATAAAAGTGGCGTAAAAGATGAAAGTTTTACAATATATATGTTGCCAAATCTTGGTTGAAGTTGCTTACGATGGGCCGAGCGTTAAAGTTGTTGACTCTAGGCACAACATATAAAAAGACGTGGGTTTCTTCACAAGAAAAGAAGCGTCAAAATGTCTAGAGCACCACACGAAAACAAGAGCTACTTAAGCCAAGAACACGATCAAGAAGAAGCCGTCGTGTGCAAGAAAAAAGACGAACACTTTGAGTTCTATCTTGGGCATATGTAGAGGGCTTGAACACTTGAAAGATTTTGTGCCATTAGTTTACGCCCAAATGAATTGTTTATTTATAAATACTTTCAATTTAAGCTTACATCTTCGTGTGGGAAAGACTCCAACATGTAAGTGATTGTAAACTATGATTTTTCGATTATAATGTATTATTTGCTGTTGGCTCTCTCTATAGATATAGATATCGATACTCGAATCGAACTAATATTTTTCGCATTGACTTATTTATAAGATCATGTCGTTTTTGCATATCATATTTCAACACATATCGGTAAGGGCAATTGGTTTCAAGGTGAGTAGGTTCTAGACTTTGAATTTAAAATCATCCTAGGGTAAGTTTGGTTGAATTTAAGGTGCGATGCACATGCTAAAGCCAAAGTCCTTTAGAAGAAATGCAAATTGAGTTTGGTAAAAACTCATTTGCAAAACAACTTTGGGTGAAGTAGTGTTTGGTAAAAAAAAAAAAAAAAATTGCAAAGGGCTTTCATAGTAATTTTTTCTTTTTTTTATTAAATAAAAATCAAACCCTTCACTAGCTCTGGTGAAGAGTTCAAGCCACCAACTAGCTAGATTTGGTCTTGGCGACCTAGGTCACATGACCTCAAGCGACCCTTGGCGAGGGTCGCGCAACTCAGGTGACTATTGCTTGGGCGGTTGTGTGATTTTAGGTGGGCACCACATGGGTCGCATAACCTCCCTTGTCTCTTGCTGGCCCTTCACGAGTTGAATTTGACCTCATTGGCTCTCGTCAACTACCTTAGCAAAGAAGATGAAGTGTAACAACAAGGGGCAAAATTGAAAAATTGAAGAATTGGTGAAGATAGTTTTGCAAGAGAAAATTTATTTAACCCTACATTTAGCATTTTGCAAATGCTATTTTGAAAGGTTGGTCCCTACTTGTTTTGGGCCTTCAGAATTCCCAAGACCAACATTTGGCCAAAAACTACTTCGAAAAGCTTGCCAAACATCAAGTTTTTCCCCAAGGGGCATTAAAGGCCGAAAGCCCCTTGAGAAAGCCAAATCAAGTGCACTCTTAATTTTTGGATTCTAAAAATTTATCATGTTTGCCCTGGAACCTTTTTTTTTTTTTTTCGTCTGATTCCAGGATCTACCTAAGAATCTGTTTTTCTTTTGTTCCTTATTTTGGCTTCATTTTTTTTTTTTTTTTTTTGTGGTAAAACAATATTAGTAATAAAACGATTCAAAGTAAAAGATAACGAGGATGAGCGAGCAAAGGCAATTTGGGAACAAAAGAGTGAGGCTCAAACAAGCTGTGAGCAATAGAGGAGGAGGGTGAGTCACGAACAAGAGAGAGAATCATGAAGTGTTATGTAGTCTAAGTGAGGTTAGAGAGAACGAAGAAAAAGAGAGAAAAAAAAAAGGTTTTAGACTTTATGAAACCGGATCCAAATTCGAACCAGTTGATTCATTGCCCCAATCATTCTGCACTTCGAATAGGGAAGCAGTTCAAAATTTGAAAGTGGGAACCAAACCAGTTCCAACCAAAAGCTGGAATTAGACAAGTTTGAGTAGAACCGTTCTGGTTGCACAGTCTACACGTGGCCTTATACATTTGGAAGTGTACGATACAAATTCTTATGTTGTGTTGAAAAACTGAGGACAACTCAATACGGAGCAAAATGTCTGCAGAACCATGAGCAAAATGAGCACGATTGTGGTAACCATAGTGAGGAACTTCCAAGAAGAGTAGACGTACTTCCTCATAAGATTATAAGCCTTGACCTTTCGAGTGTTGTTGTAGTACCTGTTGACGTCTTGAATCGTCTTGTCCAGCTCCGACGCAGTGCTTTTGGAACCTATGGATTTGATCATTCCATTGAAGATCTCCACGACTTTGTCATCGGAGTTCAGATGGTTCGAGACGATGGACGCTTCCCTCAGCAACTTCACGTCCTCAGAGGTGTCGATAATGCCGTACATCAACTCCGTGTATCGCGTCAGAACCGAGGAGCCACGTTGCGATATCATTTCGTAGGCCACGAGGTTTCGTAGTAGGACTTCAGTGGGAGCATTCAGAACGATCCGAGGGAGCTTCAGAGTAGCGGTTTTTGGATCAAAAGCGATGGTTCTGATACCTCCTACAGCCAAGCGTAGCTTGATCCCGACGCTGTGGAGCTTCGACACCGTGGGGATCATAACGCTTTCTTGAGAAGGGTCTTTCTGAAGGCAATCGGAGCATCCGGGTATCAATTGCATTACCAATTGAATTAACTTGAAGACAAGCTCGACCGGTACTTTCAGCTTCTTCATGAAAGAGAATTTCGATAACTCATTCCATGCCTCAGTGACTTTGGTTGATGGATTGGGTACCATCTTGATCAGATAGCCAAAGGTTGCACAGGTTGCACCTGTTGATAAATAGGTACTTTTATTCACTTTTTTAATGGGATTAATATACTAGAAGTACAAAAAGTTGTATATAGCGCTCATTTAAGTGCCAGAAGTTTTCGCCATCTCACTCAAATACTAAATTGGATAAAAGAACAATCACTTAAGTGACGATAACGAGAAATTCTAGTCAAATTAATTACGCGGCATTTATAACATGACTTGTTATATTTTTTAAAAACTCTAGTCCATGTGGCATTTCTACTAACATGCTTGATATTGAAGCAATCGTTTTTTAATAATGGCTGGTACTGAAGTGATCACTTTAACAAAATTTATACTCAAACGATTATTATTTACAACTTTTAGATGATATCGTTTAGGGTTTATATATTGACTAAGTACGCCGGTGAGTCATGTAGGACATAAAAATTAATAAAATATAGTCACATCAAATTTTTGGCGACCTAAAATGGAGTTGACACTTTAAGTAATTATTTTTTTTTAAGTGATACTTAAATAATCCAGAAAAACCTTTTTGAACTAAAATGAGTGTACACATAATTTTTGGAATTTCTAGTGTATTTATTCTAGTGTACTTATCCCCTTTTCTAATGCTTGCATACAACAAAAGAAAGGAGAAGAGACGCATCATCTCATTCATGCATATCCTGGGAATGAAAACTAACCTCTAGGCTCATTCTTCTTCGTCTGTGCTGCTTCTGGGACTGTTCTTCCCAAGATGAGATTGTAAAAGAGATCGAGCAAATGCTTATGCTGGCGAACAGCTTCGGATGGTGAGCACCTTTTTAGTTCGAGAGGTGATATCGCTTCACAGAAGCTCATCGACATCATCCCAAGATCCTCATCTATCGACTCATCTTCTTCATTTTCTCTCACTTCATTCATCGAATTCTTGGTCTGCAACATTAATTTCCTCAGCACAAAGGTGGGAATTTGATTCTCCACCATCATCACGTCTTTGACGATGGAGTGTCGGGTCATCGGTGGACTCCCCCCTCGATCATCCTCCCCAATCGAGTCTTCCTGCCCGATATTGGCCGGCTTATCTGGGTCCATTTTCTCTTGCTTGTGCTTGTAACTGTACAGAAGGTCGAGCAAGAACAAGCTGTCGATGGTCATGATCCATTTCAGAGTGTCCGTGCCGACTTCCAGGTGCAGCTGGTAGCTTGCGCGAATCTTCACCTCCTCCGCTTGGAGCAAATTAGCCATCCAATCGAATGCCGGGAGCTTCAGCTCTGCCTGTGCCCGCCGGGCTGTGGCCAGCTTGGGGTTCTCCGTCTGGTAGAGCTGTGGCCGGAAGTGGTGGTACGGTCCCAGAGCAACATGGTGCGGGACGTAGGCCTCTGGCTTCGCAGAGCTGATAGATTCGGGCACGCAGTGAACGGAAACCGGGGTCTCAATATCGATCCCGTGATCCAGGGCGTCTCGGATGTGCTTCACCCATTGCTCCTCGCTAAGGCTTGGGTTGATGATGGAGGTCGATGCTGAGGACATGCTTATTCAACGAGGTTTAGAGAGCTAACTTATTCTTTTAGTCGCATACAAACATATATATCTTTTGCCTCGTTGCAAATATGAAAGAAAGCAAGGCTAAGCTTCGTGGTGATTGCGAAGATGACTTTGAATATTATTAGGGTCGAGGTGGGGCAAGTGGTAGATTTTTTTTTTTGGGCTGATCTCCTGGGAATGAGAGCGACAGTGTTGAAGAGTCAAAGGGGTCGGCTGAATGATCAAGAGCTTGGTCCCATGCGATAAGATTCCTTGTTCAAATTACAGCCGTCTCTCATTCAGATCATCAGTACAATTCCCATCAATCATCGTCCCCTATAGGACTTTCCTCGCTCCAATTCTTGGTCCACTTTTCTGGGGCCATTTTCTCTCGCTTGTACATGGAACTGTAAAGTATGTCGAGCAAGAGCGAGCTATCGATGGTCATGTTCCATTTCAGAGTGTGTGCCAATTTCCAGGTGCAGCTGATGGCTTGCGCAGATTTTCGACTCCTGCCCTTTGATCAAACCAGCTCTTCAATCAAGTGCTAGGAGCTTCAGTGCCACACGTGCGGTTGGGCCGCGGGTAGCTTGGGGTTCTCTGTCTGGAAGAGCTGTGGCCACAAGTGGTGGTACGGTCCCAGTGCGACATGGGTGGAGCTGAAACGATTTGGGCACACGGTAGACGGAGACAGGGGTCTCAATATGGATCCCGTGATCGAGGACGTCTTGGATTTGTTCTACCCATTTCTCTTCGCTATGCTTGGTCGATGAGGTTTAGAGAGCTAACTTAGCTTATGGTACATTAGATGTAGATCTTTTAGTCGCATACAAACACATGCATCTTTCACATCATTGCAAATACGAAAGAAAACAAAAGGCAGAGCTTCGTGGTGACTGCGAAGGTGACTTTGAAAATTATTAGGGTTGAAGTGGGGCAAGTGGACCTGAGCAGGTCCTTAAACTGCTCATGGAGGTAAAGGCGGGTGAACCGCCCTGAGGTGAGAGACCCGTACTTGCCTCCCCATCCTCTCGGTCGGGTGGATAGATATAAACTGGGAATTTTGGGGTCATAGACAGTGAAGGTGGATAATCAATCCCAGAAATATTGTGTCTGTGAAAACACAGGCTACGACTGAATTGGCATGGAATAACCAATCCTTGTCCCTCACCCGGTGTGATATGGAGTGGATGAAAATCACACGGTTGTTTAACCATGCCTTCGGCACAGTTCCTTAACCAACCGGGTTAAATAGTCCCCCAGTTAAGGAATTGTGCCTAAGTGGTGACTGCGAAGGTGACTTTGAAAATTATTAGGGTTGAAGTGGGGCAAGTGGTAGATTTTCTTTGGCTGTTCTGCTGGGAATGAGAGCGACTATCTTGGAGCATCAAGGTGTCAGCTGAATGGTCAAGACTGGAGAGCTTGGTCGATGCGATAAGATTCCTTGTCTGAATCACAGTAGTCAACTAGTCAAAATAACGTGAGGAGTCACGCTCGCCACGTCACACATGGAGCCTCACCCAGTACACATATGGATGGGGTGGCTCGCTCACATTTATGGGATCTAAGCGAGTCGAATGGCCAAATATCCCATGTTACAAAAATTAGATAGCGGTTAGCGTGTTTTGTTTATTTAGCTATAAATTAAACTTGATTAGCGAGTGTCACTAGCAAAATGCTGGATTTTAACGAATTTCTCCTGAATTTCATGATTAAATAAAGCTCATAGCAAGGAGGAAGATTTTCCAACTGAAGACTTCTTAGTTTTGTCTCCACTCCAATAAATCATGTGAACCCTAGGCATTTCACTCAAAAATAACTTTGGTTTTATTAGGGTTCAAGTGGGGCAAGTGGGAGTTCATTCTGACCTCAAGGTTTTGACCTTTCCTGCAATGCGAACTTCTTGTTTGGAGCTATCTTGATTCTTGACATGTACTGTAGCTGAATCTGTGCCTTAAAATTGCAGATAGACCAGAGAGAGTCCTGATTTATAAAGCCTTCCTTGTTTTCTGTGTTTTTGTTTCTTTCTACAGCTTTTCTTCCCATTTTTTTTCCCAATGCTTGATTGCTGAGAAAAAAAGCTTCCATATCTTCTTGGATTAACATCAAGATGAACCCACTAAGGCAATGACATAGAACAACTGGAAGAACACAACACTAAACTTACCTTCATGACCTAATCCGATTATATCCGCGCTTGATATTCTTCCCGTCACATCTCACCGACGGATTATATATATATATATATAGATACACAAGTCAAACCGAGAGATAAGTGTCGAATCATGTAACATTCATCTAGGCAAGTAACTGAGTAGGATTTACAGTTTTTTTTTTCTCCTGAAGAAACTGGATGTAGATATCTGTATTCCACCACTACAATGACATGGAAGTTTGATCATAAATTAAAAAGATAAGAAAAAGGAGTCCTCTTGGATTAGTCGGAATGAAATGTAAGAACGAAATAAAACGTACTGGAATTGGAATTGCATGTCTTTATTAATTAAAACACAACAGGATTTAACCACGGCAATGAACAACCGAACAAAATTTTATTCTTGCACTAGCTCGAGTGGATCTACAGAGGATAGTAATGAATCCACCTTTGAAACATCTCGTAACATTCTCTGCGTTTGTATTCTGGAGACGAATGACCAGCTCCCTGTATCAATGGCGTTAAGAGAGGACACAAGTATTATGACAACAAAAACTACTCAATGAGGAAGAACGGTGGCATTGAAGTCTGAGTTCTCTTACCTTTAAAGTTGCGTAGGTCAATCGGTATCCATCATCTGTATACTTCCTTGTGTACCTATGGAAACATGGTCAAATTGGAAGCTCTTACATCATTGAGGACTAAAAAACGGGAGAAGTAAGTTCAAGTGAAAGCTAGCGGTAGACCGGACTCTTTGTGAGCTTACCCAGCTACTTGGCCATCTACAAACCACGGTCTCCAATCTGTATCGATCGTTAAATTAAGCCATTTTATCCACTCTTCGATACCATTGTGTGGTATAAACATGTCATGATCACCACTGCAACGAACGTGTTACACATCACCGGTCAAACAAAGTAATTCTTCTTTTCTGTTGAATTTCACATTTGCCAAAAATGTTCTTAAACTATTGCACATGTCGGTTTTAGCAGTTTTTACCTGAAAACTAGAACTTGCATGCCCAGGCTGGTGAGATTCTTATGATAATCGAGAACATCATCGACATCTTCAGTGTAGGCTGCTAAGGAATTATTACACCTGAAAAATTCGCTGACTGTCCCCTACAAATTGACACGATGAGATACAATTATTTGCTTAGTTCTCTCAAGAGGGAATAAATTTCGACGTGATGATTATTGGCAAATCATGTACGTACCGGCCGAACATGAAGAGCTTCCTGTACACCTGGATAATTACCCCATACATCGACAAGATAATAATCGAAGTACTGTCACATTCACAGAAAAAATTAGAAGACAGATTTATAGAGAGAGAGAGAGAGAGAGAGAGAGAGAGAGAGACCTTGCACCAAAAGTCACGAGGTCTTGGGAGCGACAGGCGATGATCCTTGGTGAACTCTTGGATGGACCTCCTGTTCTTCTCTTGGTTTGACATTGCTAATTTGAAAGCTTCTTTCGATTTTGGAGAAATGAAAGTACAAACAGGGTCAAGAACATTTGTTTGGCTGATCAATTCAATTAGCTGCAAATAAGACGGGAAGAACCAAAAGTCTCTGCTCAAACTTCATGTTCACTTAATCTCAAACCGAAAAAGAGTTCTTCTTATGCATCCATTAAGGATGCCCATTCTCTAACCTGGTCATAGGCTGCCAGATCCTCTGTGCAGTTCGCGTTTGTTGACTCCACAAAATTCCCACCACAATTTACTTCTAAAGACTGACAAATACCGAAGGATGTATAATTCGATTATACCAAAGATTCGCAAATGCTCAATTAATCTTGCGTCGATGAGTTTAACATATGATTTGCTGTTCATTTACCTCATAAAGTGCATCTGAAATGAGGGCCAACCTATGAGCGAATCGAACTCTTGCGTTAACTTCAAGATCTGTGTTCGTGTGGGGACACGATAGTATCATCCCCTGAAAATGATTTAACGAAGAGAAGAACAGTACATTAACGTAAGATACAGTTTATGCCAAATCTAAGAAGGAAAAGTTAAGATGAGGAGCAAGCTTTTTCCATACCTTAAGGTGGACATATGGTTTAAGTCCAGCTTCATTCCCTTCAAGTTTGCAACAAGAAAAGAAAAACAAAGGTTTATTTCATAATCCATCCATAGATGTGGACAGGTGACAACGTCTGTGTTTATCCCATTCAATCGGGCTTATGGAGAAGAATTTATTACCGCGTAGAATTGCCGTAGCAACCATGGGAGGATATATACCGGCATAGGAATCGCTACCAACAAACACCGGATTAGTTTGGAAACTTGGATGAGCTGCTAGCCACTGCGTTGCATATATAAATTAGCATTCATTTCACACCCAACTTTTTTAATACATTATGATACAGCCACCGTGATATGTGAAAAATTTTACTTACGTTTCTTAAAAATATCTGCATTTGTACAGAATTAAATGTGTCTGTGGAATTGTAAGCTGATGTTGCCGTCGCATAGGAGAAACCCGCGCCGATCGGTGCATCGATGAATATAATGTTGGCTGTCTGGTAATTTTTGAGATAAAAAGTCAGTATGAACTCAATAAGGGGACAATATTTATAGTCAAACGAGATTCAGTAATTGGTTAAATATTCCAAAATCAAGGGAAAATTCATTACTCCTCGCTTTACCTTAGTCCACGCATTTGGCTCATAGAGTAATGACGGCAAACCCCCAGTGTAATCAGTAACATTGAATTTAAGGGGACCTGCATATGGCGGACCTCAAAATACTATATGTAAGCACCTACTTGAGGACATTTGCAGCATCATGTTGAAATAATGACAACATTAAGAAGAAGAAGAAGAAGAAGAAAACTGACCGATCTGGTACAAGAAGGCATTCAAACCTGAACACCCGGGACCTCCATTCATGAAAAGCAGAAGAGGGTCAGCTCCAGGATTCCCGGTGGACTGCACAAAGTAGTAGAAGAACTCAACCTCGCCAACACTGATGTACCTGCATCAGCCAAAATACCCAATTTAAGATCACCTTAAAAGTCAAATCCATCCCTGCATTCAGAAACCACATTTACTTGTTTACAGTCAGCAAACCGGGATAATCCGGTATTTCCTTGACATTCCAGATAGAAAATGCAGATCCAGAAAGGTACAGAAGCAGGGAGGAAGTGAGAAAGGCAAGTGGAGCTGCTTTTTCTTAGACTGATGGAAGTCACTGTTAGAGAGTTCACATGCTGGCATTCCAATCTCGTTAGGAGGAGCCAAACTTACGTTAGCGAAATATTTTGAAAGGTTGGTCATTTTGCAGTAAGTCTACCTGATGACTAAAGTATTATGACTAGAGAAAATTTTAATGCAGCCGATATACGGTAGATCCATCCATTAGGAAGAGTTCATTTATATGCTCTTGCACAATATGAATCTAGGTGGGCTTCCTCCTCATCAAGAAAATACAATTGTACTCGCTGGCAGGAAAAACTTTTACACAAGATTTCTGACGTGAGTGTGTATGCACTAGAAGAATGAATGAGTTGTGATTAAGTGTCGAATCAATTTAGTTGTGTATAGTCGATTTTTGCATACTTACTATCTAAAACTCTACCTCGATCCCAACATCATCCAAGTTTTTTTTCACATTTTAGTTCTTCCACATTGTCGTTTGTCTCACTTTAATGCTGTTGATCGCATCTATTGAACCAACATCGTTGAAAAAGAAAGACATGTACTTTCGGCATTTATTTTCTGCGAGATCAGAATCATCCTGAAAATCTTCTACGACTCTATATTACAAGGTTAGAAAGAAATGAATGTGATGAACCGTAAGTACTGATGGCACAGCTCTCTGAAAGTGTGGAGTCTGGACTGTGGAAGGACCTAATGGACACAGATAAGTAAAAAATTTTAGGGACCGACTGCGAAGTTCACCTAAGCTTGTGTCTTCACTTTTTAAAATGCTGCAATCTCGGCATCATCATGCATCACCAAAAATTAATCGCAAAGAAATGTTCACCTATTCCAACTATGGTGCCACTTGGGTCACCGTGCCCTCTGTTCGTGGACCGCTGTTAATCGTTGTCGCGAGTTGCAATACGTGAAGAAAGTCTAGTTCAAATCATCACTGAGGGAGAGAGACATGGCATGAAAGAATACAAACTGACCCGGTCTCGAGCTTGAAAGGAAGCCTTCCGGGAAAGCCAGGAAGCGTCTCCACAATATGCTGAGACGAAGCAGCTGAGGCAGACACTAGCACCAGCAAAATGCACGCCCATTTCTTCTCAAGACCTTTCCTTCTTGAGTTCAACATTGCCTTTTGCCTTGTCATTGCCTCTCTCTCTCTCTCTCTCTCTCTCTCTCTCTCTGTGCTTTCGCTTTCGTGCAATGAAGGAAAAAAAAGGGATTCAAACTAGGAACGAAGTACCGAAAAAGGGTGAGATTAAGTACCTAAAAAGGAAATCTTGAATCAAGTACCATAATTTAAATAAATAAATAAATAAATAACCATTTTGGCACCCTCGATCGAATAAAACTGATAAGAAGTTTGTGAATATTTTATTGAGCAGTTAGCTAATCACTTCAATGCTATGCATTTAACTCTCTCCATTTGTGATGATTCTCTATCGTTAATTTCCCTCGTGTGCTCCCCACGTCGAAGCAATCACAAAACACTAATAATATCTTGCAGACTGATCAAATCCGCATAAAAAAGTCCAACTGAAAACAATGCATTTTAATGATGAAGCATGTGCTCATCAATGCTTGCAGATCTTATAATGAGAGTTTCAGTCGAGCCGAAAATTCGACCAACATCGAGAATCCTTTTTGGGAGAAAGACAATATAAAAGCTATAATGTTTATACGGAATTCACTTTAATATCATAATCTTTCATTTTGTTCACTTGAATGCTACATCAATAAAATATCGATAATTTAAATATCTCCAGCAACGTATTCGTTCTTATCCCATTTGTGTCCTATGTTATGTACCTACATACATATGTGTATAGACCCATATTTTTTCTACTTACATATTTCACTTTTACAAAAATTACTCTTTTCATCTTGTGGTTTGTTTAATTACTAGCAATTGACATCCTTAATTAGACATCTGTTAGGAAAGGGCGGTTAAATTTACAAAAGTGTCATTACAAGATGCAAAGCATTCGAAACCGTCCTGGTAAAACATTGGGAACCGCTTTTTCTCGCAAAATTGGCCATCTATTTTAGTGCTTCTCACGCCTGTCTCCACTCATTTTATCTTCTCCATCGCATGCTCCTATTTTTGTGGCTTTCCACCTTTTTATCTCAGCCCTCTCATTGCATATAATGGTGTTAGGTTTTTGATCAGTGAACTGGTGGAAAGAGGCCACGACTTCAGGTGACTCCTCATGAGCGTTACCATTAAAATTCCACACGTACAATAAGAATTCGATTTGAGCCATGGTACTCATTTTGAGCAAGCCGGTCATCACGGCTCCACCATGAAGTCAGTGGGAGTATAGCCCCGTCTAGGGATAGCAATTATACATGTTCTGTCATATACCCCTCATATACCCAGCCATGGGGTAGATATGATGCGGGAGCATCAGGCTCTATAGATAAGATCTCAAGCTCCACTCATATTTCATCGATCGAACCAACCCATTAGCAATTCATGCAAGCAAAATCCAACTTCGGCTATAATTTAATTATGTGGGTTAAAAGATGAAGTTTCCAATTTTGCGGTAATGTTATTGAATTATAAGATTCATTGTCGACTTCAAGGCTCCCAATCAACTACCTAGCAATTGGTGGATGTTCTTATCGATGGATGTTCTTATCGAATTCCTCCCCAGTTGTTCTTCTTCTAAAGTGGCTATTCGGCTTCCAAAGTTGGTGCACGAATTTGGAGAGCTTTATCAAGTTTCAAGGCGTCTTATATTAGTAAAGTGCATTTAGTCCTAATTGTTGAGTCTCTTTATGTATAGATTTTTATGAGTCTTTATTGTGGTGTAGCTTTTAGGAATGTGAATTCCCCAAGAGTCTATTTATTAGTTTCTGAGAATTCAAAGAGTCTTCTCTTTTACTTAGCATTATCTCTATAATAGATATGAAATATAAATTGTAAGACAGGCAAGACTTGAATTAAGTATTTATGGGATTTTCCTCGACACGAGGACCCCTGGAGTGCCATAATTTGGCACAAAGGGATACTTAAGTGCCATAACTTACGAAAGTAACATTTAAGTGTCAAAATCGGACTAAAATAGATCACTTAGGCTGCACATGGCAACATTTCTTGGCCGGGGAACAATTTTTTTCTGAAATAGTTCTTTTCTATTTCTATTATGGGGAACAATTTCTATGTAAAAAAATCCGTTTGGTAACCACACGAAATTTTTACTCTAGAAATAGAAAAAGAATAGAAATGCATTTGATAAAAAAAACAGTTTCTTTTTTATTTATTTGTTTTTTCTTTTATTTTTGCCGGTAGACTGCCGCCACCGCCGGACGCCCGCCGCCAACTAACCGTCGCCACCGGCGTCGCCTCACGACCCATCGGCCGCTGTCGACCGCCGGCCGCCGATGGGCCATGAGGCGTCGATCGGCAGGTAGCGGTTGGCCGGCGGCGGCGTCCGGTGGTGGCAGTCAGTCGGCCTCCGACGTCCGGCGGCGGCGACGGTCATCCGGCAGCGGCAATGTCCGACAGCAACGATCAGCCGATGGTGACCAGCAGCATCCGGCGACAACTGGCGGCAGCGATGGTAAGTCAACCTCCAACGACCGGTGGTGACCAGTGACGACGAAGGTCGATTGGCCTCTGGCGACTGGCGTCTGGCGGCACGGTTGGCCGATAGCCACCGGCGGCAACGACGGCTGGCGGCGACCGACGGCGACCGGCGGCGACCGGCGGCGACCGACGGCGACTGGCGGCAGTCGACTAGCGACGCCACCGATCACGGCGGCAACAACCATAGCAGGCGACAACGGGCGACAGTCAACGGTAGTCAATGGCAATTGGCAAGAGAAGAATAAAAGAAAAAAAATTCACTTATTTCTTAAACTTGTTCCCAGGAACAAGAAGCAACTTTTTTTACTTCTCATTTCTATTCCAAAACCATTCCCGGGCTAACTTTTTGTTCCCGAGAACAAAAAACTAACTTGCCGTTATCAAACAGGTTTCTATTCTTTTTTTGTTCTAGGGAAGAAAGAATATAAATTCTTGGGCTAGGAAAGGTTACCATGCGCAACCTTAAGTGCCAATCTAACCAAAATTTGGCCAAAACACTAACGTGTCAATTTTCTAATGAAGCAAGTGCAAAACGGCATCGTTTTGATGCTGACGTGGTAAAAAATTAATATAAAAATTAAATTTATTTAAAAAATTATAAAAATATATAATAAAATATTAAAAATAATTTTAAAAAATTTATAAGAAAAAAAGGAGGCGGGCGAGGTTGAGCCCTCGGTCACCCGCTGCCTCCTCATTGCCACCGGCAAGGGCTGGCGGCGGAGTGGGGATGGTAGGTTGGGGTCGCCGGGCCCTGGCCAGGAGCCAAGGGCCGGCGACCCCGGCCGACCGACGACGAGGGCTCGCAAGCCCTCACCTCGATATGGGGCCCTCGCCCAGATCCAGCGAGGGTCGACGGCTCTTGCCCGACCTAGCCAAGGGCTGCCGCCCGCTAAGGCGACCCCCAATAGGCGACAGCCTTTGGCCCGCCTAGGTGAGGGGGGAAGGAGGAGGAGGGGAGGCAACCAGCGGCTGAGGGCTTAGCCTTTGTCGCTGTTGCCATCTCCCCTCTGTCACTGGGGAGGTCAGGGAGGGTTGGCTAGGGCCATCGAGCCCTAGCTGAGGCTTGGCAGACCTAGTCGACTGGCGACAAGGGCCTGCCTGCCCTTGCCTAGATCTAGGGCGAAGGCATGCAGGCCCTCACTGTCGGTTGGCTTGGGCCGCTGGCCCTCGGCCAGGGCTCAGTGGCCTTGGTCGACCCTCCCCCACCTTTCGATGACGGAGGGGAGGCGGCGGTGGCAAGAGCTCGCCCTCGGCCGTCGACCGCCTTCCTCCTCCTCCTTCGTTTTCTTTTTTTTTAATATAAATTATTATTTTGTTTTAAATTTAATTTAATTAATTTTTATATTATATTAAAATTTAAATTGTGCCAAAACAATGTCGTTTAGGTCGATTTAAGGACATTATTTTGGCCAACTATAGAAACGACGTTGTTTTGGGTGAATTAGAGCTAAGTCAGCTCTCCGGTGAGTCACCTTAACGAGAAATATTAATATTTAGGGTGCGCATGACAAAATTTTTGAAACAGAAATTGAAGTCGACAATTGAGAAATCAATTTCTATTTCAGAAACTGAGAAGCTAAAAATTTCAGTTTACGATTTATTCTTCAAAACTATTTCGGAATAGAAATTTGTTTCGAAATAAAGAAATCAAATTGCATTACCAAACCGATTTCTATTCCAAACCATTCTAGGAACAGAAAACAGAAAAATCAAGAAACAGAAATTTTATCATGCACAGCCTTAATTGCCACGTATGATTTTCGATCGGCTTCGCTGGAGGTGGCATTCACATGTCCCATTTTTCTTAAAATGTGGCATTTAAGTGTCACTTTCGTAAGTTATGTCACTTAAGTGTCCATTTTATGCCAAGTTATGGCATTTAAAGCGATCTTTTGCCAATTTTCCTCTATGTGAGTGACTTTTTATTCCGGTTCTTTATCATTGGTCGGTGAATTTTTTTCGTGGTGGTGAACTAAGAAGACATTTATCCTTGGCTTGTGGTTTCTTTTAGGCTTTGGTGGTGTACTTCTTTTATCCTAAAATCCTTTCCTTGGTGGGTGGCTTGTCCTTTAAGCCGCAATGGTGAACTTTGTCAATCCCAATCTTTATCCTTGGATGGTGGTGCATCCTTTAGACCTTAGTGGTGATCCTAATCTATCCTACATCTATGAGCATCCATTTATCATCTATCCCTTATCCCTCACAGCACATTTACCTACCCTGCATCTGCATCAAGATGTAACAAGCAAGCAATGAGTTTTGGGATGCAGATGGAGCGATATTTCTTGCCTCGCATGACGGATAGAGCGAGGATGGTTTTAATAGGCCCCATTCCCATGAACCTCCCTTGCTTCCACCCAAGATCCGATGTTAAAGTTCAGAAATTTCTTGTATTACTGTAATTTCTCTATGTATTATGTACTAATTTGGTAATTAGGTTTCTTATTTCTAGTGTAGGTATCGATATTAACATGAATAGTTCCAATAATTTATTCCTATTGTCTCACAAACTAATAATGAGAATTTTTCAAACTAATTTCTATGTTAATAGATCTAAGATTTTCAAATTCATATTTTTTGCCCATGCATGATTTATTCAAAACTTTTACATTTTCTCCAGATATTATTGCATAAAATAAATTGTGTTTAACAATTTTAACCTTGAAACTATTGAGGATAAGGTGCATTAAATATACTCACGTGGGGCATGGAGCGAGGATGGGACATCTCTAATGGTAGTGGCCCGGGAGAGGGACTACAATCCCGCACTTGGCCCGCCTCATCACCAGGGGATATTTACATCATGGAACGGTCGAACCTGCGTCAGAGATGAAGCAAGACCTCAGGAGTCTAAGAAGCAACTAGGGTTTTGAGAGGTACAATTTTGCATGTTAAATAATCAACACCTCTTCTCCAAAATTTCCCATACTACAACATGACTTTCATCTCTCTAGATTTTGCCTTATCATTACTAGTTGTTTATAAACTTGTGGATAAAATCCTACGTTTTTTTAACCCTTCCTTTTAACGCAGTTAATTAGAGCATCAGGGGATGCCCAACGGAGGAACTTGAAGTGACCTATTTAAATCTTACTAATAGGATTTCTGCGCTTGTGCCCCTATAGGAAAATCTACGTATTTTTTGCCTCCGCCTTTGCCTTTCCAAAATTTAAGATGGAAAATAATTTGCTTCTCTTCTTCTATTTTAATACTTGCCAAACTTTAGTTTTAACTTTTAAAATGGGGTTATCTTGTGAATTGTTTTGTCAAAAAGTGACGAAATGCCTTTCTAAATATGGATTGATGTGGAAATCAACAAAAAATGTGTAGGGTCATCTGCTAATTCTTGGATAAGAAACGTAATGGACAAAAAAAATTAATAGTACTAAGACGAGATATTTGTATCCATCCATGTAAAATGGTATTGAAATGTAAAGATAAACTGGAAGTAAAATTGAACAGGTGGTGTCCATTGATTGATTGGTAGTCTTTTGCTCGAATTGTAATTCTAGTATTCATAACTACTATCGACAATTAATAATGGTTACAAAGAACACAATTGCATTTTATAAGACTCCTAAAATTCAACAACTAATATTTACAATTGGTTAACCAACGCCTAGACACACCCATTACTCGACGGCTATTCTCTAGCTAGCATCACCCCCTTGTACCACTACTCAACAATTGCAATAACCCATGTTTCTTAACTTATATTATAAGTGGCTTCTGAGATCCATGTCATTTACCACCTAATGATTTTTTTTTTATTGGACTGAATTTGTATCAATATGAAAATGTTTGGAACTAAATTAATTCAATTAAGAGGTTTAAGACTGAATTTGGTATCAATATTATAGGTTTAGGACTTTTTGGATACTATTCCCCGAGTAATTGATATAATCTCTATGGATGAATCATCACAACGTCATATAGAGTGGCTCCGCAAGCAACATAAAAAGGAACATGACTAAGTTGCCTTTAGACGTGAGAACTTGGTAAAACATCAGTTGATTGATGTATTGGAGAAAGCATGCGACCCAGATGGACGCCAGAATTAGATGGATGGTCAGTGAAGCTTTTAGGGGCTCTCTTGAAGATGTTTAAATGATATGATGGACCCATGCACGCCCATAATATTTATAAAAAGAAAAGTAATTTGGACACCATCACTAAAATAAAAATATCAAATTTATAAGAAGTTTGTAAATATTATATTGAGCAGGTAGCTAATCACTTCAGTGCCACGCATCAGATCTTCCCAATATAGTAGGTTTCCAATAGTTAATTCGCCTTGTGTACTCTTCACGTTGGAAGGATACAAAGCACTGAACTTAACAAAGTCCAGCCGAAGATAATGTTCTTTACCAGTGAAGCACGTGCGCATGAATGCTTGCCAATTTCGTGACGAGAGAGAATAGCTGAAATTAAATGTTCGACCGACATGTAAATCCAATAGGAGATACAAAGGTGAACGACATGATTAGGTTTGCTCGTGCTTTAGAATATATTGGATCAAGAAAGCGGTCTGCACGGTGGACGTGCAGCCCATTCCCAGGCTGAAAAATGGCCTGGAAATCGGGCTTCAGCGGCCAGGCCACGACCTCATGCTCACTGCTGACAAAATCACTAGAACCACGATGCGGCCGGAAGCCTAATATTGTTCGACAATAAGCATGCACATTTATGCAATCTTGTGTCCTATGTTATATATTTGCATACATATGTCTATAGACACATATTGGCTCTATTTACGTGTTCCGGTTTTGAAAAACTCACTCTTTTTCATCTTGTGATTTATTTGATAACGAACTAGAAATTTGCATCATCCTTTAGATAATTCGTTAGAAAAGGGCGGAAATCTTTACAAAAGTATCATTGCAGGATGCGAGGTATTGAAACCCATCTTCGTAAACATTTCAAACCAATTTCTCTCGCAAAAACAGGGCATATATTGTCGTGTTTCTCACACCTATTTCTCCTCATTTCATTTTCTCCATCGCACGCTCTATTTTGTGGGAATTCCATCTTTTATTTACGGTATTAGCTTTTCGATCGATAAAATGGTGGGGACTGGCGACCAACATCGGTGACTCCTCCCGAGCACTACCACAGACGTTCCATACCCACGACAAAAAACATTCAATTTGAGCAGTGGCCGTTGCTCGTTATGAGCACGCTCGTCACTACTGCCCCACCACGGATTTAGCGAGAGAATAGCCGCGTCGAGGTATAGCGATTGTACCCGCTTAATCGAATTCCCCCATTGGCCTGTTTATTGGGCCTTTTGGACCTCGAAACCCATTGTTTTATTTCTAGGTCTTCTTAGCTTCGTTTTTTTTTTTTTTTTTTTTTTTTGTCGGTCCTACTCTATTCCTACTTTAACACTTACTCTCAGATTTTTACCATGCCTTCTTGCAGAACGCAAACCCCTAAGAAGGTGGGGATTCGAACCCATCACCTCTCTTTTCTAAGTTGGAAGGGTGGTCATTAGGACAAATCCAGTAGTTTAGGTCTTCCTAGCTCTTGGTTTGTTTTTATCAATGGATCATTCGTGTCCGTACTAGTCACGTTTGGATTTGGAGAAAAAAATATTCTCCTTGTTTAAAGAAAGAGCAGCAATCATATGTGCTAATTCTCAAGAGAGCCCTTCTTTATTTTCTTCCTCGAATCTTTTGCACCCATCTTTGTCTTAAAGTAAGAGAGACTTTTTGTATTACGTTCGAGGGGAATCGTCCAATCAAATTTTAAATTTATTGTACAAATTCCAATTCAATCATAACATTTTAAAATTTTAAATTTCAGTCTTAATTATTTACACAGATTTTCAATATAGTATTTATGATAAATTTTTCATCGGAAATAATTGATGTGACTATATGCTAATGGCACAATTAGATATGACTAAACAATCAAGTCAACAATTTTCGACGAAAATTAGTTAGAAAAATTATATTGAAATCTCGAGTAAAGATTTAAGACTAACTGGCAAAAATCAAAAGTTTGAGACTAAATTGAGATACGTATAATAAGTTTAAGACTAATTAAGTAATTTTCTCCGTTCAAATGTGTTATGGTGTAAGCTAACACACACCAGAATTATACGTATACTATTCAAATTGTTATTTAAAAATGACACTTTTATGATATACCGAGTGTATCACACAACATTACAGCATAATATTGAAAAGTTGTTTGATATTCGTATGGTTAGATACTAGATATCTTGTGGGAGGGACTCAGAACTGGATCCAAAAGAAACAAGGAGGGAAATTGGATAAAAAAAGGGGAAAAGGACACGAGGCAAAGGAAAGTTATATGGAAAGCATGACGCATGATGTGCACGTGCCTTTCGGAATGTGGTAACGAATTTGACAGATGGTGCGGTTGGGCTCGGTCTAGAGCAACCGCCAACTGCTGCGCTAATTAGGTGAGAAAAAAAAACTAGAAAGTTAGGCAGATGGCTCGAGAGTCTTTGGTCGTATTATTATAATATAGCAAATACTGCAAAGGGAAAGGAAGAATTGTGCTGAATTTTATTTTATTGAAAATCTAATTAATTGTAAAATGTGGTTGGACTCCGGTCACAATTTCTTACATGTTTTCTGTAATTCTCATATAGAAATATTGTAACGCACGAACACTTAAATGCTTTACAATTAACAGATAATGTCTGCTTTGCTTTTTTTCTTTTATCGGACGATCATCAGGATATTTAGAATCTACTTCCAACAAAACCCTTTTGTTTTAATGTTAAAGAAAGCTTATAAAGAAAATGTTTCCTACTTAGCAAAAATAATATTAAAAAAATCCTTAATTATCTCATACCGTTTTTTGAGTTTGAGAGAAAGATAAATACTCCAAATCTGATGAATTCATCTCATTTTAAGTAACTTCCCGGCACATTTATCCATTTTGGATATGGTCCAATGACATCACATACGATGATCTAAATATAACTGATTCGAAATCCTCGACTTTAAATCGCAAGACAATTCACTCCCTCTCATCCCTCTCATCTGATCCTTCTTCCATTAAAAAACACATCTAATTCAAAACCAAACCTAATTCATCTTTCTCCCATGAAAATTAATCTAAACAAGTAAAAGGAAAAAAAAAAAAACAAAGCACATCAAGCTCTTCTTCTTCACCACACATCAATCAACCTCTTCAATGAATAATTTATTCAAGAAAGATATTCTAAAGAGACTCCAATCCCTCTCTCTCTCTCTCTCTCTCTCTCTACCACTCTGTCTCTCTCTGTCTCTCTCTCTCTGACAGACGCGACGCGAGTAAATTCACCGACTTCACACGACAAGCAACGCCCGACACGCACGACAACATCCTTCGACATCCCAGAAAGCCCAAACCCAAAGCCGAAGCCAAAGTGCGTTCTTGACCATTCTCCAATCTGCTCTCTCCCCTTTCGTTCGCGAGATTTTTACCCGAAAGATATCGCACCTTTTACCCCCGTCCTTCTCTCCCCCCGACGCAAGAAACCCACCAGGCGAATCAAGACCCGGAACTTTCCGCCGCTGCAGCCTTTCCACTGCAGACGAATCTTCCCTCTTCCGCAAATCCTCGATCCGCCATCGATTTCCGGGGACTGCCCTTTAGACCCTTTTGGTTTTCTTGGCTCCTTGGCTCGTCCCGTGCGAAAATGGAGCTCCCGAGATCGGCGCCGCCGCGGCCGCAGCCGAGGTTCTTGCTAGGGTTCGTTCTGCTGGTGGTGGTGGTGGTGTCGCTGGCGCCGCCGTCCGCGGCGAGGTTCGTGGTGGAGAAGAACAGCCTGACGGTGACGTCGCCGGACAAGATCAAGGGCAATTACGACAGCGCGATCGGGAACTTCGGGATCCCGCAGTACGGGGGGAGCATGGCCGGGGCGGTCACGTACCCGGATAAGAACCGGAAGGGGTGCAAGGAGTTCAGCGAGTTCGACATTTCGTTCAAGTCCAAGCCCGGCATGCTGCCCACGTTCGTCTTGGTTGATCGCGGAGGTAACCCTCTCTGTCTCTTGGTCGATTTCGGTCGTGCCCTTTTCTTGATTCTGAGCAATCGGCCTGTTTTCAGCTGTTTCTTGACGAGTGCAATTAGGAACCCTCATGTGCGAGTTTTGCTCGTTCGTGAATTTTAAGGTTTGAGCGGGTTGTTTTGGGGGAGAGTGAGGTTGTGTTAATTTGGGTCAATCTGATTGGGTTTATTGCTTGCTGCCATCGGAAAGATGCTTGTCTTAATATTTCCTTACCCCCCCCAAATCAAGTTTTTTTGTGGGGGGGCTTGATTGTTTTATGGTAGAGTGAGTATTTTCTGAGGTAGATGTTGAGAGTTTGTCTGTTCTCTTGGCTGTTTTGGGTCTAATGCATGGCATTTCAGCTGTTGGTATTGTTTTTTAGCTCAGAGCGAATGAAAGAGAGAGTCAGTTTGAGATACGATAAATGCTCATTGTTTATTATGAGCGTGCTCTTTGAGTAGTTTTGATACGGTATACTTCTACTATGTCTTATTAGACAGGTACGTCAAGCCTTATGATATTAATTTCATTGTGGTTGACGTACAGTGAGTTTTTCATTTTCTTTCTGAGATTGCCAAAGAGCCCTCTCCCTTTGGTTGGAAGTTTGAATACTGTTGGACTTGGTTTGTAAGCATCTTGACGTTTTATGGTGCGAAAAGGTTGATTGGTTTTCTTGACATATAGCACAGACGAACTTGTAAATTTACATGGTTTGTGATGGTGACTTCCCTTAATAGTTCATTCATAAATCAAGTTTTCCGTGGATTGTATGGCTGCAGTCAGTATTTTTCAAGGTAGATGGTGAGGCTTTGTCTGTTCTTTTGGCTGTTTGGGGTCTCATGTATTGCGTTTCGGCTGTACTTATTTCGTTTTAGCTCAGAGCAAGTGAAAGACAGTTTGAGATATGATAAATGCTTATCGTTTTTTAGGGAAGTGTTCTTTTGGTAAGTTTGATTCGGTATGCTTCTACTATGCCTTATTAGATAGCTACGTCGAGTTCTTCGCTTAACTAGATTATATTAATTTCATTGTGGTTGATATACAGTGACTTTTGCGTTTTTGTTCTGAGATTGACAAGAGTCCTTATCCCGTGTTGGAAGTTGAATACTGTCGGACTTGGTTTTTTGGCATCTTGACGTTTTGTGTGTAAAAAATGGTTGCTTTTTTTCTTGATATTTAACCCAGACAAATTTGTAATCTACATGGTTTGTGATGATAAGTTCTCTTGATATCTGCCCTTTTTGAGCTTGATAGCTGTCTTTTCTGTTTCCCAGATTGCTTCTTCGCTTTAAAGGTTTGGAATGCCCAGAAAGCTGGTGCTTCGGCAGTACTTGTTGCAGATGACATCGAGGAAAGATTAATAACTATGGATACTCCTGAAGAGGATGGTTCGACTGCAAAATACATTGAAAATATTACTATACCTTCTGCACTTATTGAGAAAAGTTTTGGTGAAACATTAAAGAAAGCAATAAGTAGTGGAGATATGGTCAATGTGAATCTCGATTGGAGAGAAGCAGTTCCCCACCCTGATGATCGTGTTGAGTATGAGTTATGGACCAACAGCAATGATGAATGTGGAGTTAAATGTGACATGTTGATGGACTTTGTGAAAGATTTTAAGGGTGCGGCACAGATACTCGAGAAGGGCGGATACACTCTGTTCACCCCCCATTATATTACTTGGTATTGTCCTCAGGCATTTACCTTAAGCAAGCAGTGTAAATCCCAATGCATAAATCATGGAAGATATTGTGCTCCTGATCCAGAGCAGGATTTCAGCTCTGGTTATGATGGGAAGGATGTTGTGCTTGAAAACTTAAGGCAACTATGTTTGTTCCGAGTGGCTAATGAATCTAAAAAGCCGTGGTTGTGGTGGGACTATGTTACTGATTTCCAGATTAGATGTCCCATGAAGGAAAAGAAATACAACCAGGAATGTGCTGACGGCGTTATTAGATCTCTTGGTAAAGAAATTAGTACATTTCAAACATTTGGTCTAATACCTAGTGATTCCTCCAATCAAGAATAAACCTATAGTACTCACTCTCTGCAGGCCTTGACCTTAAAAAGATTGAGAAATGCATGGGAGACCCAAATGCTGATTCTGATAATCCTGTTTTGAAGGAAGAGCAAAATGCCCAAGTATGTTTACCTTACTTCTTGATAATTACAGGAGCTCTTCAGCATATTTCTTCAACTCATTGAGAGGATCCTCTAAAGCTTATGTTTCAGTGGTTTAACCATAGAGCGTATATTTGTAGGTTGGAAAAGGATCCAGAGGGGATGTTACCATCTTGCCAACTCTTGTTGTCAATAATAGACAATATCGAGGTTTCACCCTTTCCTTGCCTATTTGTCCTATTTTTTCTCAGAAAAAGCTTTAGTTACATTATCTGGAACATCATCCAGGTAAGCTGGCGAAAGGTGCTGTTTTGAAGGCAATTTGTGCTGGTTTTGAGGAAACTACTGAGCCTGCTGTCTGTCTAAGTGATGGTAGGTTTTCTTCACATATCTTTCTCATATATTTTCTCTGAGGATATTAAGTAGTAAAGTAGGATATCCGTTGTGGCAGATGTGGAGACAAATGAGTGCTTGGATAATAATGGTGGCTGCTGGCAGGACAAAAACGTCACTGCCTGTAAGGTATGTACTAGGTGTACTGCCTATGCATTTCATTGATTGTGTACATTGCAATTGACCATGCTCTTATAATTGTTCAGGATACATTTCGTGGGAGGGTGTGTGAGTGCCCCTTGGTTGATGGGGTGCAATTCAAGGGAGATGGCTACACCACCTGTGAAGGTACATAGAGCACATAATTTGTTTTTTTATTGAAAAGTCCATGTCCTATGGGTTAGTTTTGAATATTTTGTTTGGGGAATGAGATAAAGAAAAAGCTTTTTCTGCTCCTGAACGTCTTTAGGGGCCTCTTTCGCTTCTGCGAACTCCATACGTGATTCTTTCAAATTAAATGTACTTGCATTTAGTAATGTAGTCATGATGAAACGCATTTCTATCTAAAATGATTGTGTCATGGATGGTGGGGGTTTCCTAATAAGTTTCAGGATGGGTATCAGAGTATTCATAACTGACTCTAACTCATAGTAAGTGTATGTGGAGCAGGAGAGCGGATGTATATCTACCTGACCTTGTCTTTCCGTTTTCATATTTTTTGCATTTGTTTGCATGAGTACCATAAAAACTGGCATGTGCATTTGTATGCAATCATTTTAGTTTGTTTCTGAATGATCATGAGGAGAAAATAAATTGCACCTAATGTGAGTGCACAACAATTTTCCCATGGTAGTGGTTTTTTGGTTGAAAATCTGATGTGTAAAATAATCACCTTTAGAATATTCTGAAGTATTCATCTGCGGTGCTAACTCCTTGGAGTCTCAAGTGCTAAGTTGCTTTTTATTCTTGAATAACTTTTCCTCTTTACTGATAAATGTGTTTTCGAAGTTCTCCCATTGATAGTTTTGCACCGGTGTCCTTTCAAATAGCAAGGTTGGTGCTTTTTTAATTTTATTGAAGGATTAGCTTGTCGATTGGTTATCTTTTGACTTGGTATAATAAAACCTTTTGAGTGCACGGTGAATTTCTAACATCCATAGATCTTAATCTTAAGCTTGGAAATTTTATAGGGCAGTAACCTAGCCTTCTGATTATGGGCTAGTTCATATAGATAGTTCATATAGAAACAACCCTTCATAACCTATACTTACGGATATGGAGGTAGTACTTTGTTTCTGTTACCGTTGACTTGGATAAATTTGAACATGTTGCCTCATCGTAGTGGGCAACCTATACAAACAAGGAAATGAATGGTTGATCAACCAACTTTTGTACAAGGGGCTAGTGTAGGTTTTGAAAGAAAACAGGAGGGCTCTGCAATTTGAAAGCTTTCAAGAACTTGAATGTAACAGTACTCGTAGGGATCATTGCTATATGTACCAAATTATCTGAATCAGCCAGAGACAATTAAATAAGCTCATTAGTTTTGACTGCGCAAAGATGAGTGATCTTGAAATGTGCACTGTGAATAAATTGACTGCTCCCTAGGGGCTTCCTGCCTCTGCCAGGGTATTTTTCCCTGGGAAGTACGGAGCAGCCTTTCATTAATGAGGGTGCGCCTCCCTCTCCCATAGCCCAATTTCTGGGGTTTATTTTGCTTCGCACCCCAGAACGAAGGTTCCCCATCCTCTGCTGGGCGTAAACCCCTAAAGAGGATGAGAGCAGTTTAAGGACATACTCAGGTCCAGACGAGACCGTGGTTAGTTGTATAATTGTGGGTTGGGTATATTACTACACGAATGACAAGGACATTCTTAACGGGACTGTACTCTTCCCTGAGCAAATAGCTATATTTTACCCCTTCTCAGACAGATATAAAAAGATAGCAACTTCATTAAAATGCTCTGGAAATGGCTCTGTACCAAATTTTTCAGTACCATTTACCATGATAATCAACTTTTTGACCACAACTTTCTGATTCAGTGAATTGTTGAATATCTTTCTATGTGTCTAATGCATCTCATATTTTATTTGCAGCAAGCGGACCTGGGAGGTGCAAGATTAACAATGGAGGTTGTTGGAATGATTCTAAGAATGGGCAGTCATACTCTGCTTGTTTGGTGAGTGATTTTCAAGCTTTCTCCTGGGTCTCCTTTCCGAATTTTCTAGACGTCTTTTATAGTAACTTAAGCAAGAAAGCAATGAAGGTTTAATCACTTTTTTTATTGTCAATAGGATTTCGGGAACAGCAAATGCCAGTGTCCGCGTGGGTTTAAAGGTGATGGTGTCAAAACTTGTGAAGGTAATACTGATGTTATGCACTCATGTTTTACTCTATTATTCCCACAATCTATATAAGGAATTTTTGACCTCTCGAATGAAGTAATCCAGTCCATTGAACTTCAGCATAAAATTAATATTGGCATCCTCAGTTTTCTCCGGTGCCTTCTGGAAACACTATGCTAGCCTTCTAGATAAGCCTGTTAACTGATGCCAGCTGTGCCAATTTCTATATTACCTCCTTTAACTGTTTTCAAAATGCTTTTCTCAATGTTTTGCACAGTTACTAATCTAATTTCAGTGGTTATATTGCTCTCTTGCACTCAAGTTAATGGCAGTGATGGTGAATGCATACTTGGATGCTTGGAACATTACCATATTTTTTATGTCTGATACTGTGACAAATCTCGAACTGGCCCCCTAGACTGACTACTAAATTCCTCTCTATAACTGTGTTAGTAATGGCTGATTGTGATCACTCCGCCACTTTGGACTTTTATCACAAACATCTGTTAGATGGGTTTTCGGTCCTTCATACTTTTTGCTTTTACCTAGAAATTGACGAATCCAAGAGTAAGGCCTATTATTGCCTGGATCTGTGCAGATTAACTATAAATGACTTTCCCTTCTGTTATGTTTCTTCTTCACAGATATTGATGAATGCAAAGAGAAGAAAGCCTGTCAATGCCCTGAATGTAGCTGTAAGAATACCTGGGGAAGTTATGAGTGCACATGTAGTGGAGATCTTCTGTACATTAGGGATCATGACACCTGCATAAGTAAGCCCAGCTGATATTGCTCACAAGCGTGCCTACCTTTTGTTTGCTTTTTTGCTTTTCCTCTATTTTTGGTTCTCATGTGATTGCTCTGTGGATTCATATACGATGCACGTTAAGCATACATGCCTGCTGGCTTTGGTTGTTTGCAGGTAAGAGCAGTACAGAGACAAAATCTGCCTGGGCTGCTGTTTGGGTCATCGTGATAGGTTTAGCCATGGCTGGTGGTGGTGGATATCTTGTCTACAAATATAGACTGAGGGTATGCTTCTTATTCTTGAGTTGTGTATCCTCTCTCTCCCCCCACAACCCTGCATCACAGCGCTCCCCCCCCCCCCCCCCACCCAAAAAAAAAGAAGAAAAAAAAAGGAAAAGAAAGAAAAGACAAAGAGGTTTACTTTGTCTCTTTCCCCTTAACGTGAGTACTGGCGTTGTTTGACTTTTCATCCTTTCTGTCAGCGGAGTCTTCAAGGCTTAAAATAATTAAGTAGCACTGGAATATTATTGCGTTATATGTGACTTCGTAGTCAAGTACTGTTAGAATTGACTTTGGTGGTGAAAATGGGCTTTTAAATACCTATGATGAATTACATTTTGACTAAGTCCCTTCAATTAGCATTAAAATTTTGTGGGTATTTTTCACCTAAGAATGGAATGATGTTGCTACCATCTCTGACTGTTCTGATTTCCTAATCTGTCTAGCATTTTTCTGAGTGGTTGATATTTTTCATTAGAAACCTGTTAGTTTTGCAATTGAGAATAGCTGATGTATACACCTCTTGCATGTTAATGGGATTTAATTTTTTATTTGGACTTTTACCTTTCCATTGGTAGATATTGCTCTATTTATGGGGAGAATTACAGTCCTTGTGGTGTACTTATTGCATATCTGTGCATGCATGTACATGCACATCTGCGCTCATGCATGCCAGTGCACGTGCACGGATTCTGCACAAGCCCACACATGTTCAAAGTTACTAGAACATGCTAAAACGGACAAGAATACAGGGAAATATGTATATCTTCCAAATGTGCACGAGGATGCCCATGACCACCACCCCCTCCCCCAAAAAAAATGTGAAAGTTGCCATGATAGCAAATAGTAGTTTTAGTATGCTCGAGTGAATGTATGATTGCTGACTTTGGCAGTCAGGTTCTCTCGTAATAATATATTTTCATACGTAGACATGGAATTCACTGCCAGCCTCTGCTTTGCATGAGTGCTAGTTGAGGGAACTTGCTGATACTCCTTTTTTCTGTTGTCATCATTGCAGTCATACATGGATTCAGAGATCAGGGCTATAATGGCACAGTATATGCCTCTCGATAGCCAAGCTGAAGTCCCGAACCATGTCAATGAGATTCATGCATAGAGAGAGAGGGGCCATGCACGGTTTGGTCTCTTGAAGGTTTAAGGCGATGAAAAGGATTTAGTTTGAGCGGACTGCCCTTAATTTATCCATTCACATATTTTAAACGTGAATTGTGTCGCTGTAAATTATGGTGTGGCACAAAGTAATGGGTCACGGGTAACATATTTTTAGCAATTGGATTATTTCAGAGTGCTTCCTGATCTTATGCTAGATTAAAAAGTCTTCATGAGGAATGGGGTGTATATGACTTAGAGACAGTAGCTTCTAGGACTCTTTTCTCAGTTCTCATTAGATTGTTTTTCTGATTTACATCGAGAATGAGCTCCCACATTCTATATGTTTAAAGTGCTTCGCTGCGTACTGTCTTTGTTTTAGGACAACGTTGAGGTTCTTGCCCGAAACTTTTTAGTATTTGATTTTTGAGTGGAGTACTCAACGTGACCTTATTTTAGTTGTTCCATCTTGTGTAGCTTAAGAGAAACTTGCCCTGGTTAAAATGGATAAAAGGAAAAAAGTGGAATGAATAGGTCCTAGGGAGAACATGGTGGTTAGGATTGTTACATCGGTTCGTGGGAGATTAGGATCCTGGTTAGAAAACTTTCAGTGATTACATTAGGTGATAAATAAAAAGTAGTCTGTACATGAATTTCTGAAAGAAGTAACCTGCAAACTTGGCTTATATTAATCTAAGCTAGAGTTGCATAATTGGTCGATGTAGCACGGAAGTGCATAAGTTAACCTGAGATATTCATACGGATTTGCAGTATCAAATTAACCTGAGATCCTGGAAGGAGGTGGAATTGAGATTAGATAGATGAGAAAGAATTTAATAATTGGAAAGAGGTAGAGAAGACGGTGGAGGTAATTTAGTTCTTGGTGAGAGACAGAGAGGCAAAACAGGGCAAGGAACACAAGCTCTCAATTCTCTTTTCAGGTAGTAAAATTGCTGCATATCAAACTATGCATGGAAATAGGGTGTGATTTCGTGTGCAAAAGATTTTATCAGTAACTTTTGACGAACAACAAAAGAGAAAATAAAAAGTAAGAGGGTCTATGTGGACAAAATGTATTAACTACTTGGAGCAGGTTCTACAAGAATTAACAATTGAAGCGGTTCTCGTGGATTGTGAAATTTTGATCAGGAACATACTAGGATGTAAAGGATGGATCATCCACAATACAACATGGAAATTGTCTACTTTGAAATGTTTAATAAGATTAAAATGTTATTTTGTACCGGCTTTAAGTAGAGTTTAGTAGTCGACTCTAAGATGATCTTAGAACCAAATGTCATAGAGTTTGATCTATAGACATTCCTTTTCATAGATGTATGGAGTTTTCCTATAGTGTTGCTCTTATACAATTCTTAAATTCACATTCATCGAGTCTTTTATAGTGTACCGGCTTTCTCGAGTCATGATAAATCTGTGTCATCTTTGCACGAATTGTGTCTCGTCTTGCATGGCACTTTGCAAGTCCAATTTCCGATCTTACCATGATGTCTTTTAGGAAAAACAGTTAGTGTCCAGCTACACTGGATGTAGGATGAACAAGGTTAGGTAGATCTTCACTTCTTGGATCTAAAGCGTGTTGGTAAAATAAATTATTGTTTTTTTTATAGACTTCAAAAGATTTTGACATCGTGCTCGTTCTGGAAGCATTATATCATTATTTTGGCCAAATCTAAAATGGAGGACCACCGAAGGGACAATGTAACCGAGAATCAATTTCCCTGTTGAGAATAGAACTCTTCAAAGTAACAAAATGGCTGGCAAATTTAGAAGAATCCCATTCAAGAAGCATCCGATTGACCTGATGATTCAGGATCAATTATTCCTCATAAAGTCATCTGTCAAGGAATGTCAGATGAGATTTAACATTTTAATTTCTATTTATGATATGAAAAAACCACCCCTTCTCCGATTGCTCTTTCCTGTCGTCTCAGCAACAATCACCTCGAGATGTTGAGCTTCAGGTCGAGTCCGATGTCCATTCCGTTGTAAGCGATCGGGGCGTACATCCACAGATCGTCCGAGCTCAAGAGCTGGACAACATCAGAAACAATCTCGATTTAGGTTCATGCCGTGGTTTGGTATCATGATTTTAATCTTTGGAGAGACTGTCGCTTAGATCTTACCTTGATTTGGAGCTGCAAAAACTTGACATATTGAACAGCTTCCTCAAGCATTGTGCTGATGTCAACCTACCAAACAGAACACAACTCTCTGTGAGAAGCAGTTTCTCACCGGTAAAACCCGTGTTTTAATCGACAAAAAGCAAACGATTGTGCGGTCATTTGATGACGGTATCTACCTTGGTTCCATTCGGGATGAGTTTCTGCAGAATCCTCAAACGTTCGTTAATCCTCTCTCTTCGTTTCTGTAGATTAACACAAAGAAGTTCTGTCATTCAACGCAATTGAATATGATTCAAATAAAGAACAGTACAATGAGGTGGCTTTCGCTCTTACTCTAGCATAAAGGCTCTGAGGATCGGTGGCTGAGCCTCGGCTGGCTCGGGTTTTGCTGCTGAGGTTGACTGCAGCTGGCTCCTTCGAGCTTGCGGTCGCAGCCGCTACATTCTTCTCATGAGAAGTACTGGATTCCTCCTCCGAGCAGCAAGTGCTTGAGCTCTGATTGTTGCCTTGAGCATCGCCGTCTTCTTCATCTTGGTCTGGAAGATCAAGATTCACGCTCTTCTTTGACTTGACATTCCTCTTCATCTTTTGAACCTGCACAAGCCAATGAAATCATCAGACCTTTGAAATGTCTATTTGGAGAAAGATGTGACATTCAGCATCAATAAGTTGGTGAACCGAATAGGAAAATCAAAATTCTATTTATGTTTTTTCTGAACTTACATTGCCGGTCGTCCGAGATCTTTTCCTCACATTTGCGATGGTGTCACGATTGTTCTCTTCTTCAGCCACCTCTCGTTCCGAAATTTCTGATTCTCCTTTCGGCTGAACGCTGATTTTGAGAGAACTATCTGCCGGAGCTCCTCCTCCTGACTCTTCCACAATGCAATCACTCATTTCTTGGTTTAACCCATTACTCCATCCTAAGCTAAACGATCCGGGATTCATCAGTTCGGTACTATTCGCCAAAATTTCATTAGGATGACTCAAATAGTAGTTCTCGTGACCTGAAGGAGGGAAAACTATGCTAGAGCTGCCGCAGTTATTGCCAATCGCTTGCGGGAAAAATTGCAAACTGGAATTATTAGCAACATCAGAAGAACAAAATGAGCTCCCCTCAAGCCCCGACAGATCAATGCTCGACTCATGACTCGGCCAATGCCCGTGCTGTGCACTGACCTTAGACCCACCCTTGGCATTGGCATGGAGAGGCCAATCGTTAAGCAATTGGGCCATGAAATCGGCCTCCTCGGTGGTGTAAACCCCGCTCAAAGAGCTCCATTCTCCCTCAGAAACAGTCCCTAGAGGCTCCATACTCAGTTCTCTTTTCCTCTCCAACTACAAAAATGGGAAAGATTTTCTGGAAGCCTCTAGCGTTAACCGGAGAGGGAGAAGAAGGAAAGCTTGGTGGTGGTTAGCTTATTGAAATGCTTGAACAGGAACAAGTTTCAGCACACGTATTTATACATGCAGGCAACAGGTTAGGCCGTTTTTGCAAGATCTGACCTACATTTTGTAATACCTGAGATCCCAAAATTTTTAATCATCCAATTAGATAATTCAAGCGAAGTCTCTATTCTCCTCTCAACCCAATCCACACGAGTTGCGCGTGAGGCGGGTACAACTCAGCTGGGGACTTGGTTTAATAGTTCAACGACAGCAAATAAAACAAAGTTCAACCCCTCAGAGCCCTTAAAAGGCCCCGGACATAGACAAAAGTAGGGAGGAGAGCTGTGTGAGCTTCAGGATCCTTCAAGCAGCAGAAATGGGCAAAACCAGGGATAACTGATAACGACATAACTGCAATTATTTGGTTTAAGACTTGTTAATTTCAAGAACTGGGTCCATTAATCAAGATTAAGCAGAATTGGAGGGAGAGAGAGATATTCGTTAGGGGGAGAATCTAACCTGGCATATGATCACAAAGACGTGGGAGGTCTTCTTCTGTCAGGGTGGAGAAATTAAATGATCGGTCCTTAAAAAACTATAGAAAAATGACGTGGGAATGAGATAGTGGAGTTTTTTTCCAAAAAGGACAGCACCAAATGATTTCTGAGTTCTGACATTCTTCAAGAAAGTATTTTAAACTGCTCAGAACCAGACAAGCTGTCAGCTGGATGGATTCTTGTCTCCTCCAATGTACCCTTTTAACTCTAACTAGGGTTTGAGCCTGCATCCAGGTGGTAATGAGGAGAATGTCTTGTTCTTGACTTGAAATCCCACTCCGCTCTCAATTATGCGGTAGTTGAGTCCAGAAGGCCAAAATAAAAAAGGGGAAAGCAGTGGAGTTCAAGTCAATTTTGGTCTGTGGTTAAAAGGCTCAACTTCGTGCATTTGGTTGACATGTATAGTCACGCTTTGCTTCTCAATTCTCAAAACGAACCATTGATCTTCGAACATTTGAAGTTCAAACCCTACTTGTTGATTTCAATCCATAATTGTGGCTTGCTCCGAACATGGACTATATATTTTCCTTTTTATGATCAAATTAGTCTCAAAGCGTAGAAAACTATCACTTCCAATAGAGATACCTGTTTTGTGGGTTACTTTTTGAAAGATATCTTGGGAAAAATTAGAACTTCTGTGATGATTTTAAGCACTCAAACTAAATGCAAATTAGTGCCACAAAAGTATAGGCACACACAAATTTAGGTCCTAGTTCTTGCATGTAACAAAATTGCATCCTAATCCAGTAATATAGCTTGACATAATCTAAAAGTTGTTTAAAGTATGTTTAAAATTTGCATCACTCGGAAGAAAAAGGATATCAATATGAGAGTTAGAGACTATAATCATGAAAATAATTGTTCAAGGATTAATTGGGTCACTTTTTGAAAGATATCCTGGGAAAAATTAGAACTTCTGTGATGATTTTAAGCACTCAAACTAAATGCAAATTAGTGCCACAAAAGTGTAGGCAGGTCCTAGTTCTTGCACATAACTAAATTGCATCCTAATCCAGTAATATAGCTTGACATAATCTAAAAGTTGTTTTAAGTATGTTTAAAATTCGCATCACTCGGAAGAATAAGGATATCAATATGAGAGTTAGATACTATAATCACAAAAAATAATTGGTCAAGGATTAATTGGGTTTTATCATCTATATATCTTTTTTTCTTGTTGAGATTGAGGCTTCAGATTTCTGGATTTTTATTACAGTTCATCAAATAAAAATTTAGTGGTGTCAAGACTCCAAAAAAACGTTTTTTTAGCCATTGCAATCCCCATTTTTACACACATCGAATCATGAGGTTGAATTTCACCAATTTCAATGATGTATGTGACATTTTCCCTCACATTTCAAAATGCAACAACAACAAACTAATCTTGTACATCAAGTAAGAGTAATTGAGTGCTTGAATAGTCTCAAACCTTCTTACAAATATAATAAGAAAATACTTTAAATTTCATTTCAAATAAATGGCTTATCAAGGAGTACAGATAAGGTGATTCGAAACACGAAATGAGGCTTCGGGTTGTGATTCAACTCAAATCACACTCAATAGAGCAAAATGAATACAGGTTAAAGATTTTCAAGGATCAAAATACAAACTTCTCCAATAATCTTGCAAGTGTTGTTTCTCATAGCATCTCACTTTGCAAGAAGAGATGATGCGAAAGGCAGTTTTCAACCTTTTATCCGAAAGAAAAAAGAAAAAATTACGGTCAGTGTAAATACTGTACTGACCATGAAACTGAAATTATCATTGTTACTGTTCTTTTTGTATCGGATGGAATCGATTTTTGAACGAACATTCGCTTGGGACTAGATATTAAAATACTCGTGAGACGCAATTTGCGCCCGGTACGGATGCCTACGTCACACGCATGCGTGATTGCTTTTCTTGTTTTTTTAACTTTATATGTAACTTCGAGTAATTCGACAATAATACCGTGGAAATGCATTTGGACAAATTATATAAATTTATGAATTTTTTTTTTTACTTTCGATTAGTTTTTATTATATTGAATTAATACTACGAAAAATCACAAATTGGTACAAATGTGATAAACAGAGAGTAGAACCTCAACCAAAAGATACCTATCAATTGTCACGTGTTATCCAACTCAATAATTTAACGGCAAAATTTAACATAAACTAAATTAGAATAAATTTGTCACATATATATCGATTTGAATTTTTTTTATGGTCAAAAAAATTAGTTTCGATAAATTTGTTATAGGCATAGTAATTTGAGATTTTGGTGATGGCACGAGAAAAGAAAAATCATACCACATAATGAAACATAAAAAGAACATAAAACCAATACTCTTCCAATAATAAGCTAGGAAGCATCGACACTTTTTGAGGCTTTCATGTCGTGTGGAACGTTTCGACATGTTTTCGACACTCTCCAACACTTTTCGACATTCTCCGATACTTAATGAACACATGTCAAAAAATTTAACACTTAGTCAACTCTCTCGACCCACAAGTCAAGAATTTTGACATATGAGTTCGGAATTTCAATATGTGATTATGATACGCACTTTGGGTCAATTTAAAAAAAAAATCAATAAATGAAGTATGAGAATGTAATTATGTAAGAAAATAAAAAATAATAAACATAATAAATGGGGAAAGAATAAACATCTTACCTTCTATTCTCTTCCGACTCTCACTTCCTAAGACATACAATTTAATCACCAAGTTTATTTTTTTTCTCTACTCTTTTAACATGCTCTGACACGTAAGTCCGAAATATGAATTGCTCATTTTTTTCCTCCAAGTTTTATGGATTATTAGTGAAGTTGAATCCGTCAAATTGAAACAATGAATGATTAATTTTTTAATGTAAATTCATTTTAAGCTCTTTTTCATTATTGATTTATTTATGAATTTGAATAAAATTAATTTGATTAAAATAATCATAAAAATGATAATTTATCATGTATATATAAAAATATACATTTAATATATAATGTGTCCCAATATGTTAGTTTTTTTTTTTGAGAAACGACATGTCGACATGTTGTGTCGTGTCGTGTCGTGTCACGTGTTGGTGTCAATGTTACTTAGATAATAAGCATGGTAGACATAACCTAGAGAGGCGGTTTGGTTAAGTTGGAGAAGATTCAATTGGGATCTCGAAGCATATGCTACAACAACAAAAGCAACAAAACTATGTAAGATGTATATTGAATCACTATGAAGCAATGTGCCAGAAAAAGACCTTTGAAGAAAAGAAAGAAATGAAAAAGAGGGAGGACTGATGTAGATGGGCCATTTTTACACGAGAAAAAAGTCAGAAAAGTCTTAAAGTTATTGTACAGTGACCGATTCAGCTCTAACTTTTTTAATTGTGCAAATTTAATTATAAACATTTTGATAATTTGCCAATTTAGTCATTCTAATTAAACTTGGTAAGAAATCATTGACATGAATGCCAATTATCCTACACCATATGCCTGGTGCTAACGTGAAAATTTTTGCAATTTATGTTTTCAAATTTTCT
The DNA here is from genome assembly GCA_016097485.1 of Eucalyptus sideroxylon x Eucalyptus melliodora. Lineage (NCBI taxonomy): Eukaryota > Viridiplantae > Streptophyta > Magnoliopsida > Myrtales > Myrtaceae > Eucalyptus > Eucalyptus sideroxylon x Eucalyptus melliodora. The sequence continues at coordinate 20,271,370 of CM027830.1, forward strand.
GAATATTTTATTTATCTTCTTCTTCTTCTTCTTCTTATTTTTATTTATTTTTTCTTTTCTACGAGGGTCACGGCCCTTGCCTAACCCTTGCATTATTCTTTTCTTTGTATATAATAAATTTAAATTAAGCTTCTTTAAAAAAAAAAACCGAGAAATATTTAAATAAAAACGGCTTTCTTGAATTAATTAAAACCTAACACAACGTAATTTGAATTTCTAACATAGCATGTGAATACCAAAACACCAGAGAATGAGAACTAGATAAAGAAGTACATTCACTATTTTGAATTGCAACATTGAATAAGCAATAATTTGAAACAATAAATCGACAGTAGTCTATGTTGATATGGAGGGATTTCAGTAGATTAAATTTATCGAAAATAAATAATCAAGTAATTTGAAATGATGATATGGATATTGGTTGTAGAATTGGCTTGTTTGAGTTTTAAATCTATTTGGCCTTGAATTTGGTCTCCGGGCGTCGAATCTGAGCTTGCGAGCCCAAATCTGATGTTACCAAAAGCCAGGTCATCCCTTGTGGCGGCTGCAAGTAAGTTGAGGTTTTTTTTTTTTTTTTTTTTTGACCGAGGAACCGCTGGAAATTATCCTTCGGGAATCACACAACCCTCCAAGTGCACTGGTGGCACCGTCGGGCCTCCTCACTGTAAACTGCTATTTAGACGTAAACCTCGAGGGAGGCTAGCTCAAAACTCCAACACCGGATCCCCCATTTCAAACACTTTAGCAACAAGAGGGTTCGAACCCTCGATCTATGCAAGTTGAGGTTTTCATCGCTGCAATACCCTCTACTTTTATTAACAAACGGCAAAATAGTGGAAAAACTTAGTCTCGTTCAATTAAATGGCGACCAATTCCCCAAGTTGCTGTGATTTAACTGCCACATAAGAAAAACCAAGTAAAATTGACTACTTGATCTTTTCTTACAAATGGTTAAGACTGCATTAATTTAATCAAAGGTTTATGATTATATTGTATTTCACCTAGAAGATTTAGAATTTTCAGAGCATTTTCCCAAAACTTATGGAGTTAAATGAAGGACACGAGAACATCAAATTTCTCTCTCTCTCTCTCTCTATATATATGTATGTATGTATGTATCTTAAAACTTAAACGTACAGAGTATTAAAATGTTTTTATGTCATTTCCATTTAGATAAAGAAAAGAAATTCTAAAGTGATATTTCGAATAAAGAATAAACAAAAAGCAGGGATTCAGATGCTCCAATGGTCAAGTTCCCAAACTGATCCTGTAATGGTTGCTATATAAGCCCTAATCATTTAAGAAAGAGAAAATGAAATGCAAGCCAAGGCATTGAAAGTGAAAGCTGCTTGTATGGCTTCTCTTGATGGACAAAACGGGCCTTTCGCTTTAAGTCAACTACTAGTGCCAGCTCTTTCATGATAAATTATTTGTGAAAACATTTGGATATCTTGATCGTGCAGGTCGGCCAAGAATCAGCATGGAAAAAATAATATAAAAATGAAAAGAAAAAGAAGCAGAAAGACATTTATTATTCTCATAGTATGTATAGCATATTATTGCCATGTAAATTTTTTTTAACGTGCATGACTTTATGCGCCATTAATTTGAAAGAATGATTAGTTGTTTCGCCAAAGATATGGAAATCGATCCTTATAAGAATGTCGAGAAAGGAATTGAACTCGACTAATATTGTGGCAATGGGTTTTTTTTTTTTGCCGTTGATTTTATACAAAAAAAGAAGTAAATGACTGTAATTATAGGTAATGCTTCTAGTAATTTAAAGTTCACGGAATGATAAAGTTGCTGGAAAGCTAAAGATGAAAGTCGATGAAAAATAAGAATATTCACAAAAAGTTACGGTTCTCAAGATTCTAAACATAACCATCTCGGAATCACGTGCTCATCTTTATCTACCGTTTGCGTATTAGACTGATGTGTTGACAAATCTATGTCGTTTATTTATTTATTAATTTCATTAAAGACGGCTTTAACATAGAGTTAAAACCTGTGATTGTCTGCTATCAATGATTTTGTCAATTAATTTGCTTCAAGTTGTCGATTGGTGAAGAATTTCACCAATAGACTCAGTATTTATATCACCATCTTACTGCATAGACATCCTGCACTGTCCACGAACTTAGAGTCTATTGATTGTTTTGTTCATTAATGATTTTTGCTCTCTTCGACCGAGCTTCCTACTAATCGATGATATCCACAAAGATTTGGTCATTTTTCTTATATCAAATTCTCGAATCATGCCATATTTGGTATAAAGAAATATTACAACAACTTCGTAGGCTGAGAATGAGAAGATTTTGTTCTTGCTTGCATTAGAGAATGATGGTCATACGTGCGAAATGGCCCTCGATATATATATATAATGAGACTTTCATTTGAATTAAATTTTGGGTATTTTTCTTTGGGGAAAAATTGCTTAGTTTTAGTTTTACGCGGAAAGAGAGAAGCGAGAAAACCGGCAGAATCTTAGGTTTGGACTGCTTCCTCATTGGTTGGTGCAGCAAGAGCGACATTGGCAACACTGCATGCTTGAGTCTTTCTAGAATCAGGAAGGGACATCAACTGAAAAGGAAAATATATTTAAATCTTCATTATTCTCGTCAACATATTGCAAATAAAAAAAAAAGAGAGGGGGAAATAGAAAGTATATTAAAGATCAAACTATGCATACACATATACATGGGACCCTGTCAAGTAATTAGGTACCGATCGAGGCTATTCACAAATGTCATGATATTGATTAAGTCTGCTTGCGCGTGTGCGTGGGGGCCGGGTAGGCGGTGAGGTAGGATGAGGCGTCGCTATTTCTATTAGGGGTGTGTAAAGGGAACCATCCGAGTCGGAAACTGCTCAGACCAGATCATACTAGCCAGTTACGAGTGGTTCCTAGAGAGGGCGATTTTATTCCCGATTTTTAAAATTGGTGCTTGGTCGATCTCGTTCTTGATTCTAAAATGGGAATCGGACCGACCAAAGTGATTAACCGGACCGGATGATTTTATATATATATACAATTTACTTGAGCAAGAAATATAGGGTTTTTAGCAAAATATCCCAAGGAGCCATTGGTCAAGACTCAAGCTTTCCTAAAACTCATATCAAAGAAAGGAATGCATGCTCTCTAACGATCAAACTTCAGAACACAGGGTGCAAACTTCATTTTGAGCAGTGATATGATGTGAAGCTCAAGAGGGTTCACCACCCCATGTAGCGTCACTGCTATCAATGATCAACCCATTAAATGAACCAACAGATCAGACAAAGAAACGTCATTTCTTCCATCTTTCGCCATAAATATCGACAGAGGGAGCTGTAAATCAAATTGGAAATACAAGAAGCACTGCGTGCATGGAGAGAGCCTGAAGAGCTCACGCCCCTCTCAAACTCGAATTGATTAGCTGCAACATCTTTCAATTTATTTTTGATCCAAAGCAGCAAATTACTGGTTTCATCAGACCGGTCTGGACCGATCGATCAGTTTAGTTCTAGATCCCAGAATCTGGGAATCAGTCCTCTCGATCTCAGATTGAGAACCGATTAGTCCTAATATCTGTGGGTGCTGGTGTCTTAGTAAAGGGTTGGTTTACCTTGACCATCGGGTCAAGTCCTCAGCCTTTCTTGATGGTCTAGCACCCTTAAATCGAGGACGACGATCAACCGGTCATCGCATGTTTTTGCCATCATTAGGTGATGGTGATGGCGAGTGTGGTCATCGTTGGATCACTCGGTTCCCTCCCGACTTTCCAAGAAGTTTACCTCATCTAGATTTTTCTAGCTTCTCTAGCTTGCTGACTTTTTGGCCCTAAATCGATCCCTCAATACCTTGAAATAACTCTGATTATTCTTATGCAAAGACACTTCATAAGAAACCAACCATAATATCCTGATCAGATTTGGCTAGTAGGTAAGTCCCCGTTGAGACTGGACCATTCCCTCAAGTTGGAAAGGACTCTTCATGTCGCTACAAGATAAATCAATTCAAAGGTCGATTCCAATGGGAGGACAGATCAACTAAAAGGAAAATTTGCAGACGATCACGGAAAAAGCTCGACCTCAGAACAGCACAGACAAGAGCTCGAATTCCCCACTGGATCTCAACAGCGACACCCTCCCCTCAAAGGTGCTGTAGCTTGTATCTGCAGGGACGAGATGGGCAGAATTATTGATGGCTTTACGAAATCTGTGGAGGTGAGATCAGCGGAGCAAGCGGAGGTAATGGCTTTGGTGGAAACCCTAGATTTTATTTCATCGAAATTGGTCCCAAATAAAACTGAAAAAGAAATTCTCATACATTCTGACTGTAGTACGATGGTGAATGGGGTCCTCTCTTCAGAAACCTGTGGCTGGGAGATACAACCACTAGTGGATCGGGCGAAGCGAAATCTGGAACACATGTCGGGTACCACTTTAGCCCATTGTAGTCGAACCACAAACAAAGTGGCTGACTGGTTAGCTAAAGCCCATCGAATGGGTTGTCTTAATAGGAACTGGGTTAATAACCCCCTGTCAGCTCTTTTAGATCTATTATGTGTGGATGCTAGTGTTGTATTTGTTACAAACATTTCCTAGTAATGAAATTATGCTTGCTTGACAAAAAAAAAAAAAAAAAAAGGTCGATTCCGATGCTAACTGCACTAGAGATCCCATTGACTATTGCTTTACAACTCCCCAATCTTTCAGGTGACTGCAATGACAGACAAATCAGCAACATCCCAATCAAGTACAAAAGCAGAATACCAAATCGTTTCGTAAGTCCTTTAAACTTAATTTCACAAATGGAATAAAATGTTCCAGTTTTTAACTCGGCAATTATTCCTTAGCGCGTTCCAACGTTGTCGGCCTCCCTGCACAAGACACTATGAATTTTCCTTTGGGAGAACCTTGAGAAAAATAACCTTTTTCGGCCAACCATGAGAGGAAATAGAAAATTGCATCTTTATTTTTTTTTCCCCTGGACCGACCCTTCAATGGTGTCTGCTTAGGGTCCCCACGTACGTGCGACGCGATACGTTTAATAACTAATACGCGAGATGGGTCTTATATAAAATTAACAAAAGAATATAAATAGATAAATAAATAAATTCACAAGTAGCCGCATATCTCGGCGGCTACAAAAATATAGTCTTCGACCTGTGCAATACACGGGCATCTTACTACTTTATACAATTATGTCATGGCAAGAAATTGGGATAAATTGAGTCATCATTGAGGCATTTGAGATTTTAAGGGAAAATTGTAGAAAGTCATAAGTCGATTGCATTGTGTCAAATCAGTCCTAAATCTTTTTATAATTTGATGTGGTTATTTTGATCAATTTTGATCAGAAAACATTGATGTGGTGGTCCAATTATTGCTGGCCGCCCTATGTGGCATTATGGTATTGACAAATAATTTTTCAAAAAAAATTATTCTTTTTTTTTTCATTTTCAGTATTTTTCTTTCCTTTTTGCTGATGGCTAGTTGCAGGTGACGAGCCACCAATGATGCCCAAACAGGGATAGGTAAAGTAGGGAGAGGGTTACCCTCGCACAACCCTCTTCAGCAATTTGCCATGGTCTGCCATCACCTAGGGCCGGCCACTAACAAAAAAGGAAGGAAAAAAAAAGAAAAAAATGAAAAATGAAAAGGATAAGAAAAAATTAAAAAAATCATCTACGTTAACACTGCTACACCATATAGGATGACTGGTATTGACCGCATTGCCACGTTAGCGTTTCTTGGTTAAAATTGGCAAAAATGATTATATTAGCAAATTGTCAAAAAGTTTAGGATTGAATTTGCACAATTGAAAGAGTTTGGACCAAATTTGCACAAGTGCAACGGATTTAGGATTATTTTGGTAATTTTAAACTTTAGGCACCGGGGTATTGGATTTTCCGAAGAAGCTTAGATGATTGAAAGATATCCAAAATGGCATTGGATAAATCCCCTCCCACCAGAGTCCAAGTAGCCCTTTGAAACCCTGAACTAAAGCCATCTGGACCTGGGGATTCATCTCCATCCATGGACCACAAGACCTCGCTTTAATCTCCTGAGCATTAACTGGTTTAACCAAGGCACGTCTCTTCTCTTCAGTAAGCCTGAAATCAAGCAATTGCTGCACCTCAGCCATCTCAGAATTAACATGCTCAGCAGATCCCAAAAGCTTCTTACACAAGTTCAAAGCTTCCTCAACTATGCTTTTGTTGCCAACAAGCTTCCTAACATCTTTGGAGTAGTATTCTCAGTGAGTTCTTGGAATTGCAGACTACATATTATATATTATGCTTCTTATTTTTTTCGTAAATTTTGCCCTGATACTATATTAGATTTTCCTAAATCAAGTCAGCAAATGAACAAACTTTGCTAGTAACAGTTGCTCTAGTTAGGGTGAGTGCAATGTCAATTGGGTTTCTTTTTTCCTTCGTTTCAATGATAGACGCCGAAAGAAAAGGCACTCCTTCTGGTTTTATATTCATTGATAAATCTTACCAATATAAAACCTAGATCCCATTCAAACATATAGCTACTAGAAAAGCCAGATAGGCAAATCTTCAGCTCAAGCGATATTTTATGTAATTGAATCAACTAGCCATGACACAAATTCCTTCTTGTTCAATAATTTGAGTGTCTGAACCTTGAATTTGACAAAGTCCTGCAAAGCACGGAGATCAGTCCGTGAAGACTTCATCGAAGAGGGGGTCAACGTGCACGTAATCTGTCGTTTCTGTACGAAGGGTTCGACCACCCAATCTTTGAGCAAAGACAATTTCCCCCTTCCACCCAGTATACCACTAGAAAATGTAATTAGAGAGAATATAGGAAATTTGTACATCTTTTCCTTTTTATATAGTTTAGCCTCAATTTTGTGCTAAAAAATTTTGTAATATGTTATAGTGGTTCATTCTATGAGAAAATTAGACATTTCTCAAATTTCACATCATCCTGGAGCTTCGTCAAATTCCCTAAAATCATCCTTTCCTAGCCCAACAGCTAGTTGCCGTCTTCATATTTTCTATTTTAACCTCTATTTTGGCTTTGAACACAATTGAATCAACTCAATTAATCCACCCCATGTCTGCAAAAGGTGAGACTCTGGGATTGTAGTTCATCCAAGCTCGCGTTTCCTTCCTCCTTATGAGCTTTGATCCTAATCGCTTATTTGTTGTTTTTCTTTAGCTGTTGATACAGAGTGGATTCAACACGAAATTAAGATGAAATGTATGAATCCTCCAAATTTACTCTGCATAGAGCAAAATAATTCTACTGTTGTTTCTTGGTAGTTGAATGCTATAGCTGTCAATTTAACCCGTGTACTTTGGGTTCATCTGCATGATCATCTTTCGGAGGGCAAGTACTTCCACTTCGCAACCATCAACTTCGTTAAGAAACTGGTTGATCTTTGGTGCTAGATCTCACCCATTGTCACGATCTTGAGCAATTATTGAGCTTTGCAGCTTTTGTGCACTATTACAGTTTCTTGATTCGTGAATTAAAATTTCAGCAGTTTCTCCAACATTTTTCAGCAGAAAGTATGAGCAAAAGTTGGTACGATATAAGTGGCTTCAATATCTCTCATAGTATCAAGCTGCATTGACAGCTATGTTCACTTCAGACTCACAGGTGACGGGAAAAGTTGTATATGAAGTAGTTTTTCTCCCTTGAGCAGCTTTTTTTGGTCATCACCAGAAATGTCAATTTCGTCATCTGCCAGAGTTCGACAACCGCTCTAATCACCGATTTCAACTGCAACCACATTCTGGACTGAAGGGTCATACTTGAGGGAAAACTGAAAAGCTTTCAAGCAATTAAAAAGAGCCTAAGGACTTGATAAATTGTGCAGTTACACTTACTACGCATGTGTAAGCACATGCTCATGACAATCATTGAATCTTTACTTATAATGAGATTCAACAACTTTTTCAAGTATGAAAGTGTTTAGCGAAAGTAGGCAATAGTTGTAACCTAAAAACATTTCGCTAAGTAGCCCCCCATATTACATTGTATTAATGCACTAAGCAAGCTTGAAATGTATGTTTCATGGCTTGATCTCGCACATTAGATCGTCTAGCGGAATCTCATTCTCTTTTCGCCAGTGATCAAGTTTCATGAAAAGGAAAATCATGGTGAGTGAGGCCAATTCACGCCATTCTAACTACAACTTTCAGTAGATTGGCCCTCCTATTGTAGACTCTTCTTGACATTGACCAAATTCTAAAGCTAAACTTTCACCAATGACTCCACCTTTCTGTTTCTTTTTGGGGGGTCAAACAACCCTATTCATCACTAATATGTGATGAAAGAGAATAGGGCAACTCAATGATCCTATAATATTAAATAAAACCCTAAATGACCAATATTATTGTTGAATAGAGCAAACCCTAAATCGGATATTCCACAAATGATCCTAGAGGACTTTCTTAAAATATAATGTTGAAATCAGATTCTCTTGAATACTACTTCAAAAGAATAGGGCAAATCTCACCAAACCAATAAACCAAATATTGTGACCTTTTCCTCCTATATTATCAGTTTTATTAGCATTTAACTTAATTCTCTCATTGCAAATGCCATGCATATAGTCACGTACTTTTAAAAATTAACATCTCCGCTCTACAACAATTCCTTTTCCTAATTAAATTTGACTTAATTTCACCAAAGTGATAAATATTACTAAGTTTGAAAATTTTATCGTACATACTTAAATTATAGCTGCTTTTTCAAGCATTTTTCCTGGAAAGAATAAGTGCGATAAGCATTATCTAATTAAGTGATCAAATTCTTCAACCTCCTGCTCAAAAGAGGAAACCCTTTTCTTTTCGTAAAGAAAATATTCACAATAGAAAAATGCTTATGGAAAGTGGCAATACTCTCCTCACCACACATTCTCAAGTGTGTTGTCAAGCAATAGATTTTGTATGGTCTAATAGTAGATTTTGTCATCAATTAAATTGGAGATGTGTGGTCAGAACAGTACCATCACTTTATGGAAAGTGACCGTACCGTCCTCTAAGCATTGTTCCTCACAATATCAACCCTAGTTTTGTCCGTTCATGCTCTCCTGTATTGCAGATAACTAATCTTCTATCTTTAAACTATAATATTACAATGACATCCCTATCTAAAACAATCAAGAACCACTTCATCAATTTGTCTTTCTTTGCCTATCATTGATCTATTCTTCTCGTATAATATAAATATTATTATACCATTCACCACAAGATCCAAAATTCCCCATTGGAGAATGCGCCAACATGATGGGATTTGGATCCACTCTAAATAAGGCTTTACTCAAATTCTAGTTGAGAATTTGATTGATGTGTATTTTTATTTAGGAATAATTTCTGCATATTTCTTTTCTTGTGAAAATTAACGTCAATAACAACATTTGGAATAACTTAGCAAACATAGTCTTAAACCCATGCGACACACGGGCATCTTTGCTAGTTTATAAGGTAAGGTTCTAGCAGGAATTGGCCTAAATTGAGTCATCATGGAGGCATTTAAGACTACAGGCACCAGTGTAACACTCTAGGCAGCTTAGATCATTGGAAGAAATCCAATATAACTAGGGGATTCACCTTTCTAAGCCTCAAATCAAGCAATTGCTGCAACTCAGCCATCTCGACGTTGACCGGCTCAGCAGATCCCAAAAGCTTCTTATGGAAATTTACAGCTTCCTCAACAAATACTTCCATGTCCAACAAGCTTCCCACCATCTTCTGGAGTACAGTACTCCAAGTGAGTTTTTGGAACTGCTTACAACTTTTGTGAAAAAAAACAGCAGACTACATATTATATTATGCTTTCTATGCCTATTTTGCTTGCTAAATCAAGTCAACACATAAACAAAGTTGTTAGTAATTCTGTACCTAGTTAGGGTGAGTACAATGTCAATTGGGTTTTGTTTCTTTTTTCCTTCTTTTCAATGATAGACTTTGAAGGAAAAGGCACTCCTTCTGGTTTTTATCCATTGATGAATTTTACCTGTATAAAACACAGATCACATTCGAACACATGGATACTACGATTGCTGGATAGTTAATTCTTCAGCTCAAGCAATTTGTTATGTCATGAAATCACATATCAATAACAGAAATTCTTTCTTTTTTAATAGTTTGATGTCTGAACCTTGGATTTGACATAGCCCTACAAATCACGGAGATCGGTCCATCCACAAATTCATTCAATAACTTTTCACCAATGGATAATCAATGTGCACGTCATCTGTCATATCTAAAATAAGGGTTTGACTACTCAAGGTTCAAGTAAAAACAATTTCCATTCCACTTAGTAGATGACTTGAAAACTTGGAGTGTAAATAAGAAACTAGTACGTCTTTTGTTTCCCTTATATATACTTTCTCAAATTTCCCATTGGATCGGAGCTGGTTTTTTTTTTTTTTTTTTTTTTTCTGTCGGAGATCGGAGGTGGTTCAAACTCCCTAAAATCATCCTTTTCTAGCCTAACAAGTAACAACGAGTCTCCATCTTCGCTTTATCTTCTAATTCAACCTTTCTAATGGCTTTGAAAACAAAAGAAGCAACTCATCCCATGTTTGCAAAAGGTGAGCTTCTGGCATTTTAGTTCATCCAAATTCGCCTTTCTTTCCTTCTTCGAGCTCTGATCCTAGTAACACATTTGTTTTTATTTATTTGAATGGTGATAAATACCCTAGGTGGAAGCTGTTGATGCAGAATTAGCTCAACATGAAATTAAGGTGAGATTATTAAATTCTCCAAATCTGCTGTGATAAAAGAATTCTACTGTTTTTTCTTGGTGTCGATTTGCATGACAATGTTGCATATTTTACACCATAATTTGGGTTCATTTGCATGGTCGAGAAACCATTCAATTTTAGTGTTCAATCTCACCCACAGCCAAGATCTTGAGTAATTTTTAAGCTCTGCAATTTTTATCCGTTTTCTAGTTTCCCAATTCGTGAATTGAAAATTTAATTAGTGTCTCCAACATTTTTCAGCTAATAATATGAGAAAAAGTAGGTCCATATAGATAGCTTGAAGATCTCTCACGGTGTCAATCTGTATTAATAGCTCTCTTCTTACCATACTCACAGTGACAGGAAAAGTTGCATATGAAGTAATTTTTCTCCCTTGAACAGCTTTATTTAATCATCAAGGCATCTGCCAAAGTTCAACAACTTCTGTAACCACCGATGTCGACCGCCACCACTTTGTGTATTGAAGGGTGCTTGAATGAAAACTGAAAAGTTTTCAAGTGAAAGCACATCCTCATGACAACTGACAGCCACCACTTTGTGTACTGAAGGGTGCTTAAATGAAAACTGAAAAGTTTTCAAGTGAAAGCACATCCTCATGACAATCATTGATTCTTTCCTCATAATGAGATTCAGAAACCATCTCGATTCTCGAAGCGTTTAGGAAAAGTAACCAAATGCTGTAAACTGTAAACATTTTGCGAAGTAGCTGCCAATAAATGCATGGAACTGCTTTGTATTGTCTGTGAAAGTACAAAATGATGATTTTATCTTCTGGCTAACCACGAAGCATGATTTCAGAAGCCACCAGCTTCAGTAGTCCTTCAATTTCACAAGTTATCTAGATTGCATGCATTTGAAGACATGAACAGAAATAGAAGATGCATCTTGACACATCTGTGAACACCACGAACTTTGAAAGGACATCCAGGACTGTTACAGCATTATTGGTAAAAAAGGTCATCTCTATTCCTCCTCTTTCACAAGCATTCTTTTTCCCTATCTCTGCAAGTCTTCTGGGTAAGCACGAAGCATGATTTCAGAAGCCACCAGCTTCAGTGGTCTTTCATTTTCACAAGTTATCTAGATTGAATGCATTCACAAACATGAACAAACATAGAAGATGCATCTCGACACATCTATGAACATCATGAACTTCAAAAGGACATCCAGGACTGTTACAGCATATATTGGTAAAGTGGACCATATCTATTCCTCTTTCACAAGCATTCCTTTTCACAATCTCTGCAAGTCTTGAATTGCTCGATCTCAGTATTAAGAACCCATGGATGCAGTTATTTTTCTGTCACTTCCACCTGGATATTACATCATGGTCATGTTCTTGCGTGCATAGCATACATACGAAGTGTGTTTAATCTAAAAAGAGGATGTCATCCAAAGACTATACTCTGCAAAAGTGTCTTGAATCGGTATTGGGATATTCTTCAAATGATCCTATGAGACTTTCTTGAGCCAGAATATCAAAATCAGTCTCTCTTGAATACTCCTTCACAAGAATAGGACAAATCCCACCATACCATGGATCACAAAATTATGAGCCTTTTTTTAATTTTAGCCTGTTTAATTAGCATTCTAATTCCCTCAAAGCACAAGACATGTATAAAGTCAAATACTTTTAGATCTGAGGTCATCGCTCTACAATGATTTTATTTCCTGATAGATTTTGACTTTATTTTGTCAAAGTGTAAACTATGAGACATGCACAAAGTCAATTGCTGATTAATTTTGACTTAATTTTGTCTAAAGAGTAATATATGACTGAGTTTGAGAATTTTATAGATAAAATGAATTTTTATATGCCTTCTATTTGTGAATACTTAACTATAATTGAATTTTCAAGCATTTGTATCTAAAGAGTCAGCGCTATAAGCTCGAACGATTGGTTTGACTTTATCATGATACGTTCGGTCATTATCTAAGTAAGCAATCAAATTCTCAAACCTCATGCTCAAAAGAGGAAATATTCTCTATTTGTAAAGCAGATATTCACAATGTCTATTCTGATTTTGTTAGTTCGTGCAATCGTGTACTACAGAGACCATATCCTTTATCTCATTATTTATATCACGATTACATCATTAGATAATTAACTTTAACAATCAATAACCACTTGATTAACTTTTCTTTTCTTCCTTAATGTCGATCTAATCTTCTCATATAACATAAAGAATTATTGTACCGTCCACGGTCATTGGAATCGGAACTTTACCGTCTGGTACAATTATGGAAAGTATGGTTTATGTTTATGTAGTTACCTACAAATTAAGACAAACAGGATATCTGCCCATACATGGAAATAATTAAATGACTCTTGTTTAAGCAATTATGGGATTATTGATTCGAATAGATGTCGTGAAGGGAAAAAATGATCAAATGACACGAATCGCCACCCTAGTGATCACATGTGAATAAATTTTATATGAAATCATATCAGAGTAACTAATTTTTAAAAGAACAGTCTAAATCAATTTTTGATAATACAAAAAAAATGCTTAATGGAATTATATTAGTGTTGTGGAGAAAACTGATATGTATTTTGAATATTTACACAATGTGACAGAGGCGATGTCATTTCCACCTCCATTTTGGCTAGGACACTTATTATTTTAGTTAATTGACCGCAATACTACCCCCACCCCAAATTATTTAATTTTTATTGGGCTAATCAATAGAACTGACTTTATTTCTATCTTTTCTTTCATTCGTCTCACAATATAAATACTCCATTATACCTAGCAAGATGTCATCTTATCCTGCATTTTGTTATCATTTTGCTTATAGAAGGTTGTTAATTTTAATTTATGACCTCATATTTTTTATTGCTAAATCTATATAGAAGATTATAAATTTCTATTTATGACAGCCCATGAATTCACAATCAATTGCTTTTTTTTAATTCAAATAGTTTGAGCTAATCTATATTTCAATGCTGAAAATTGAATTCCAATCTATATCTAGCCGATCTTGATCTTATGAGCATTTTTCCTTATTAATTTTGTAGGTTTTTAAAGTTAACATTGGTTATTTTGTAATTTCTTTTGAACTTTTCACATTTTAATTGAAATTGCAGATGTGGATTGAAAATCTAGTTACATCTCTTTCACTTTCAAATTCACAAATTTTTTAGAGGAAAGTTTTAATCGTTTTGATCCACTTTCTGTGAGAATAAATCAATAATTGACATTAATTATCTTTTTCATGGTAGAAGTACAATAAGAAGTTCCCTCTTTTTTTCCCTTTTTGCGTTTATCTGTTGTTAATATCTAGATATGATCCAAATATAAAAATGTTTAACATTTGATCATGTTTCTAACATATTAACATTTTCCATATTTTGATCCATTATTATTTTTTTATTTTTTATCAATATCAACTAGATAATTAGAACCCACTCCATTGGTGATCACGTGATTTGCGCTCAATCCCTCTTCCAAAAGAATCCCTGTCGTCGTTTGTGCGACTCACCCGCGGTCCAGGGGAGGTGGGTTGCCCCGAGTTTATGCCACCGGCTACCGGCTGTACGGTGGTTCCTGAGTCATAAAAAAAAAAAAAAAAACTAGATAATTAGATTGAAAGTTAATTTTCAACTTTGAAATATAGTTTAGCTCAAACTATTTGATAAAAATTAGGCAATTGAACGTGTATTCAAAAACTGTCATAAATAAATAAAATTAAATTTTCCATGTAGCTTTTGTGAGTAAAATATAATACCATAATTAGAATGAACAACTTTCTCTAAGCAAAGTGATAACATGATGCACGATGAGATAATATCTTATTGGGTGTAATGGGGCATTTATAAGTGATAACCATGTGCTCATTTGTTACTTTTGCATGGGGAAATATGGTTCCAAAAATCATTTTTCCCGAGTCAAAGTTGTCCGAACGAGGGGAAAATTGAGAAAGAAATTGAGAAAGAAGAGCGAGCTAGGGTTTCGAAATTTAGGCCTGATTCAGTCGGATATGACCCTCACCGATTCTAAATGGAGGGGAAAAAATTAAAGAAACGAAAAGAAAAAAGGAAAAAATGAAAAAAAAAATATTATTTAAAAGTAACCATGTTAGCGTTGCCCAATCAAAATTGGCCAGCACAAATGTAAAAGAGTTTATGATTGAATTGACAATAAAATATGTTTATGCACAATTGCAATATATTTACGAATTTTTGGTAATTCTCTCTAGCTCTTATGCATTTCCGTAACATCTTAACATTTCATGTTGAACCAAAGATGTTTGCAAGAAAGTGACAACACAAAGAAAGTAGTTCTTGCATAAACTATTTGCATTCCTCGCCTTTTAAGCAATCAACAATATGTTTTGAGAAACCATCGGCCGTGGTGGTTCTACTGGATAAGGCTCTGCTTATCCTCAACGAAGAGGTGAAGGGTTCAAAACCCAAGGAAGGCACTAGGTGTATTAAGTGTGACTCAGGGGTGATGGGTTCTCCTGCTTAAGTGTCATTTTGGGGTTTACGGAGCGGCTGTCGGCTGCAAGCCGATTCCTCCAGTACAAAAAAAAAAAAAAACAATATGTTTTGAGAAAGTTGCATGGATAAGCACTTGCTTATACGTGACGTGCTTCTAAACTAACCATTCTTCAATTTAAAGTAATCTTGATTTGGAGGCTCACCATTCTACTGGAGGAACCTTGTTTGATCTACATGGGGAAAAGTATCAAAAAAGTCCTAAATCTATTGTATTTATACCAATTCAGTTATAAACCTTTTAATTTGACCAATTTAGTCATAAACATTTTCGCATTAGTACATATTCAGTCCTAAATTTTTTCACATTGGTACTAATTTAGTCTTAAACCTTTCAATTGGATCAATTTAGTCATAAATGTTTTTACATTGATATCAATTTAGTCTATCTGGCAAATTTTGATTGGCTAGCATTGACATGGACGCCGGCCAATGACCGAACGTTGACGCGCTAATTTTTAAATAACTTTTTTGAATTTTTCATTTTTTCATTTTTTTTTATTTTTCATTTTTTCCTTTATTTTTTTTTTTATTTTCCTTCTTCTTCCTCCTTGGACTTTCTCGCAGCAGCCGGTGAGAGCCGCGAAGCCCCCATTGACTGTCGGCGAGGGTCGTGGCCCTCACCGGCTTTGCCCAAGGTTGCGGGTGAAGCAAGTTCGCCCAAATTTGGGTGAGGCCAGCCTTGCCCTGGCCTTGCCATAGGCAAAGGCCGTCTCCCCAGTGGCTGGCGAGGCCATGGCAGCCTTCACCCAAGGCCGGGTAAGGTTGGCCTCACCCATATTTGGGCGAAGCCACCTCATTCGCGGGCTTGGGCGAGGGTTGTGAACCTCATCGATCTCCAACGAGGGCTTCGCAACGCTTGCCCACCGCAAGAAAGTCCAAGGAGGAAGAAGAAGGGGAAAGAAAAAATTAATAAAAAATTTCAAAAAATAAAAAATTATTTAAAAGTTGCATCGCCCAGCGTCCATGTTAGCATCGGCCAGCTAAAAGTGGTCGAATGGACTAAATTGGTACCAATGCAAAAATGTTTAAGATTAAATTGGTCAAATTGATAAATTCAAGACTGAATTAGTACAAATGTAAAAGGTTTAGGACTATTGTGGTCCAATTGAAATGTTTAATACTGAATTGATACAAATACAATATATTTATAACTTTTTTAGTACTTTTCTCAATCTACATGAATGCACTGATTTATGCGCATTTATGCCAATTTGTTAAGACTGAGAAATCAATATTGGGAGTTTAAGGATTGATTTTTAAGTGCTCACAATCTTAAGTGTTAAAATAAATTTTTTTAAATAGGCCACCAATAATTTTGCTTCCTTTATTATTAACGGATCAAATTGGATCCTGCTTTATTAGGAAAGTAACAATGTAATTCGGCCCATGGCCCTTTTTTTATTACAAAAAATAAATAAAATAAAAAACTGTTTGACAATCATTGAATATTTGTAATTTCTTTCCAATTGCAAAACTACAATCATGTTTGATAGGCCGGAATCGTATAATTGGTAAGATTCTAACTACTACTATCAATCACTTTTCTTAATTTGCATGAATTAAGTAATCCCTTTTTTTGCGTATTGGATAAGTAAATTTTAACTTAATTAAATCTACTTAATTAATGCTAATTAAAGTTATCTAACGAGCTTAATTTCTAACTATGACATGGGAGAGGGCTGCGACCCTCTCCCAAATCTGGGCAAGTGCGTATAAGGCCTCGCCTATGGTTAATGAAGGTCGCCAACTATCCCTAAGGCCTTGCCAACCTTCATCTGTCACAAAGGCATCGTAGGTTCTCCCCTAGTGGGTTTTTTTTTTTTATTATTATCAAATACTTAGCCGTGTTTTAATCTAGCTTAACTAAGTTTAGATTAATGCATTATGATTTCATTAAAATGACATTTTAGTCCTATGCTTAATGTTTAGTATGTCAATGCTACATGAGAGGGAGAAAAAAAAAATATAACAAGTATTATCTATTAGTTAAGTTGGACGAAATTAATGAAATGACTTGATTGTGTCAATTTGCTAAATTTTAAGACTTAATTGCACATTTTTAAAGTTTTAGCGTTCAATTGTACCTTCATGATAAATCTTAAAAACTCTAGTGCACTTACCCCTAAATGGATCACTCCAAATGATCAACAACGGTTGACGAACTAAATTCCATTGGGGTAAGGATAAACATTGGATTACTCCATCAAATCAAGAGTTAAAATTTAATGTAGATGGCATGTGGAAAGGAAACAATGGGGCCATAGGTATTATTGCGCGATCGGATAGAGGCTCTGTTGTCCAAGTTTGGACAAGACAAGGAAGATGGAACTCACTAGTGGAAGTGGAAGTTGCTGCTCTTCTTCTCGCGTGCAAAGCTACTTAATCTCTTCGCATCCACAAAGTAGTGTTTGAAAATGACTGTAAGGTGTTAATTGATACTATTTAACGAAATGGCCTTTGCCCTTAGTGTCCTCATTCTTTCGTCTCGGACTCTCATTACGACCCAGTATGGTATGACCAAAAAAAAAAAAATGTAGGATGGAGTTTGAAGTGGACTAATTGAATTAGTAATGAAGCTACTCATGAGCTTACAAAATGGGCTTTTCATTAGTTAGGAACTGCATATTCTTTCCTTTCTAATGATCTCCCTTCTAGAGTTAAAATTTTAGTGTTAGTGGAGTCTTCTGTAATTATCTTGATGTAAGCTCTGATTTTTCCTCGTAATATTTGAACTATTTTGATGCGATGGAAGGTTTGTTTTATCCACAAAAAAAAAAAAAAAAAAGATAAAAATGATCAACAACGGTCTCGCATATCATAAAATGTCTTTTCCGGGCTGCTTCGTACCGCGAAGAAATAACTGCAGCAGGACAAGCCACGTAAGACTCACAACAGTCCACTCATCAGTTACCACGTGTGCACGGTGGGTCCCACTCTGACTCCGTCAACTCGGCCTTTTCCGTTTCTTCACGGCTCCCGTTATTCTCCCCCCCCCCCCCCCAACCTTCCTCGTCGCTACCCCAGATCGCCGGACCCAGGAAGCGAAAGCCGGAGAGAGAGAGAGAGAGAGAGAGAGAGATGGCGGCGGCCACCACCACAGACGGCGGAGCCTCCGGCGAGGGGCCCGAAGATGGTGCGAAACAAGCCCCCAACAGAGAGGGAGAGAGAGAGAGAGAGAGAGAGGGTAACGGAGCCGTCAAAGCAAACGAGACGGCAGCCCCGACGGAAGCCCGGGGGGGCCAGCGCGTACACGTGTCGATTCGCGAATGGGCTCGAGCGCCCAATATTTTGCTCCTCCCTCCGTCGAACCAAGCGTCGCTCGTTTCTTCTTCTTCTCCTTCTGCTGTAAGGAGTCAGGGGACGCCGCCGTCCATGGCTTCTTGTAGCCGTCGTCGCGGGAGAGAAGGTGGAGTAGTCGAGCGGGAGGTTCCGACCGGTCCTCCTCCTCGTCGTGGGAGCCGTTGCTTCTTCAAGTTCATACTCTCCGGCGCGCTCGACTCTGGGAAGCTCGTGAGTCGGTCGAATCTTCGCACTCTGTTTTAAGAGTTTCTCGCGCTCAGTGCTGTGTACCCATCAACCTCGAAAACGGGCCCGCGCGTTTGATTTGGAATGATCGATGAACTTTTCACTTCCAACTTAAAAAGAACAACTGGGTATCGTCTAATATGGCTGTTGATCGAGCAAAATTTCTCCTTTTTGGGACTTCGATGATATGAACGTTTTCATCGGATGTGCGCCCGGTTGTCCTGAACCATGGTGATGGTCGGCCTCATGTCCTCTTCGCTGCCTACGTTTCTTCTGCTAAAGTTTTCTATTTTATATATTTATTTTACGATTCGGGTCGAAATGAGTTTTTGGAATATAGTGTTATGTGCATGGTTCAGGTTTCCACAACATCCTTTGAACGTTGCTATTTGGAAAAGAAGAGTAA
The DNA here is from genome assembly GCA_016097485.1 of Eucalyptus sideroxylon x Eucalyptus melliodora. Lineage (NCBI taxonomy): Eukaryota > Viridiplantae > Streptophyta > Magnoliopsida > Myrtales > Myrtaceae > Eucalyptus > Eucalyptus sideroxylon x Eucalyptus melliodora. The sequence continues at coordinate 20,290,546 of CM027830.1, forward strand.
TTTCATGGATACACAGAGTTAACTTACAGATGTTGATATGACAAAAGTAATGGGCTTTTCCTACGGTGCCTGGCTTGTCCAATGAAGCAACTATCACTACAAATCAATCCACAACTATTTCGGTGTACACTTGTGGAAATTGATCTTTCATTCATGTAGCAGAATTTAAAATTTCTTAGTTTTTTTTTTTTTTTCCTATTCTCTGCACTTTGGTTTGACTATGATGAGTTATTATGATGGACCTGTAAACTTTTTCGTAACAGGGAATTCCAAAGAATTTCTTGAGAAGATGTGGGAAGGATCTCTCAAACTCGGTGCTTCTCAAGGTTCCTGACAGTTCAACCTGGACTATAGAACTAGAAAAGCGTAACCATGACATGGTTTTGTTGGGGAAAGGGTGGCGGGAATTCATGGAGCATTACTCCATTGGTTATGGTCACTTCATAGTTTTCAAATATAAAGAGAACTCCACTTTTCATGTAATAATATTCGATAAGAGTGCTTCAGAGATAGATTATTCCTCGAGCAGGGGCAAAACATCATACCTTGGGAGTGAACTTTTCTCGCCAGAAGCAGAAGATGTTGTAGAAACAGATCTTCTGGAGGATGTCACACCCCATCAAAGAATGAGGATAGAGCCACATTTACCTTGTTCTCAGCTAGGTCTGAGCTACTCACCGCGAGGGTCTGAAGGTGTGACTCTTCATTTTAGAAGTCACGTATATTCTTGCATCACTCTCTTTTGTTAGTTCTTTTTCCAAAAATACTTGTGAACTTTTCATAATCTAAAGCCGCTAAAAAGGCCTCTGTTATGGTATCATTAGATGAAAAAAAAGGCCTCTGCTATGGAACAGAGTAGCTTTGCTTTTTCTATTTGTAGCAATGGGAAGTAGGTCGATTGAATTTATCGCTATCCTTTGTTTTGGAGCTAATAGGAAGCTGGTCTCCTCCGTATGTAGTTCCCATGGATACGGACCCAGAAGAGCCACATCTGTCTCAAGCGCAAGCTGGCCTGACAGATAGGAGTAAACAGCCAACATGCGGAGCGAGTCATTCTGAGCTGGATTTTCACGGTCCTATGCTTCCAAGGCCTCTCACTACTCCTGAATTAACCCGCAAAATTAATTCCGAATATCCCTTTTTCAAAAAGGTGATTAGGCGATCTTATATGTGTAAACTGGTAAGTCTTGAGCTCATCACGGGTATAGTTCAATTCTGATTGCTAGTACCTACAATGCCATGATCACATTAGCTGTGATGTCCACCTATTTGAGATTTTTTTCGCCTATCCATATCGTGTTTATGATATAATACAATGGATTACTACAACAATACTCATTCCTGGGATTTCTCATTCCACTTAATTAATTTCATGTCTTAGTTGTTCAAACATGTGCAAGTGCAGAGTATTCCAGGTGGATTCATCAAGCAGCATAAGCTGGAAAAGCAAAGAGCAACTCTAAGGCATGCCAACAGATCATGGTCAGTGAGGCTTGGCGGGAGCAATGGACATGTCAGAGGGACTTTGCGTCTGTTCTTTTCTGCTGGTTGGCATGCATTTGCAAGAGAGACTCATCTGCGCATAGGAGATGTCTGCATGTTCGAGCTAATTGATAGGGATGATATTGTATTCGAAGTCTCCATTTTGAGTGGTGAGGACTTGATTTATATTGTTAAAAATGAGTACTTGAGGTGTAACTTTAGGCTGTTTATCGCATGACTCGCATTCTGGGTTTATAATTATGCCTCCCTTATTTGGTTGTTGTGCCTCTATGTCATTTTAAAATATACATGTACGTTTTTATAAGAACTTTGTGTGTCGATTAGTATTGTAATAATTGAGGTGGCATTGTAGTTGATTTGTCTCTTCCAATGTGAAGAGCACTCATGTCAAATTGTCTGAATTTTTCATTTCATGGTAATCATAACTTCCAATCTAGGTCAATTGAAGAAACGCTCACACTAAAGTCCTTTTATTCTCAGTTCATCGCAGGAACAAACTGTCCAAACGCAGAGTGAATCATCATGAGCTGGTTTTTCGTGGTCCTACACCTCCAAAGCCCCCCACCACACCTGAAGTAGCCAGTGAATTTGAGTCGGAGCATCCCTTCTTCAAAGTGGTGATACGGCTATATCATAAGAGACAAATGGTAAGATCTGAAGCCTAGTCCACAACTGGCATATCTCGAGTTCAATTTCAATTGCTATAAATCATGCCTCGATATTGTGTTTTCCCAAGTTGATTTGGTTTGTATTGGAAACTTAGATGACATAATATATTTCTTAGAGTGTCCAAGGAGAAACCTAATGATGGAGTAACGTGGAACCATAAAAAGAAGAATAAGTAAAGACTGTAACTGGGTCGGGACTGTCCTTTACTGGGATGCCCCACAAGCTGCTCTATTCACTATCCTAGTGAAAGGATGGACCGTCACTTTAATGGTAAACTAACTGAAAATAGCTATTAATGGATAGTCACTTCTTTAATAATGCTTTTGATTGCAGGTTAAGATCGATAACTTTCATAAGCCCCTTAATGCTGTTGATTAAAACTCTTGAACTAGCAATTATCGGCAAGAATATGCCTCATGTGCTTCTTCTTTTTTCACGCGAGTGTATTCTTATGAGATGTCCTTTTAACATACAGTGGTTTGTTCATGCATGTGCGAATGTGCAGTATGTTCCACTTCAATTTTCCCAGCAATATATTCAAGAAAACAAGGAAGTGGCGACTCTTAGGTTTTCAGATAGATCGTGGCCGGTGAAGCTCTTAAGGTATACGCATAAAAACAAGGTGTATTTCTCAGCTGGTTGGCATGCGTTCGCAAGAGAAACTGATCTGCGTGCCGGAAACGTCTGCTTGTTTGAACTCATCAATAGGGATGAGACAGTGTTCAAAGTCTCCATTCTGAGAGGCGCTGGTAATGACCTGATTCATGTTAATCGAGATGAGCATCGGAAGTATTACCTGAGGGCCATAGCAGCATCGAAATGAAATCAGGGGTTTCCTAATGATGCCTCCTTATATTAAGCAGCGCAGCAGCGAATCAATCAAAGTCTCTCTTATCTGCTTTTTGTTCTCCTTTCTTCCTTTTTGTGCTAGTTTCAATTCTATGACTACCTTGCTTGGAAAGAACCTCCCAAATCAGTGATCTCTATGGTTTTGCACAGCGGCTCAACCTGACCAGTGGATCTACAAGACAGTGAAGACATAATGCTCTGATGTATGTTCATGGAGTATTTCTCCTTTCATATGTTTTGTCCTTCAAATATTATGGCTTGTCCTCGTCCTCTTCGTTCCCGGAGAGAATACGAAGCTGTTGCCGAGCAGGAGACTCCTCGAAATAGTAGCCCTCACTTCTTCAGGATCATATTCTTCGGGATCGTACTCTCAGACAAGCTAATTTGCTAGGTTAGGAGTTTTGATCAACACCCTTGAGAGTTTCCTGAAAGCCATTGATCACAATTAAGCAGCAATCCAAAGCATTTTCTTTTAGGAGTGACATGTCATTTAGGGGTTGTTCGGTAAAATCTATTTTTGTTCCTCTAAACAAAATTTTCTGTTTTTTTTGTTCCGAGGAACGAAAAAAGAATACAAACATGTTTGGTAAGACTTTTGTTCCTAGAAACAAAAAGTAAGCATCCTGTTCCCATAAACAATTTCTAGAATCAAATTTTCTCTCTTCTTTTTTCTTCTCTTTTCTTCGTCTTCTTCCTTTTGGCCAATGCCGTGACCGGCCAGAAGAGGGCCGACGACCTCGCCGAGCGTCGCCTACACCGGAGACGTCGAGCCACGGCAACTGAAGGAATCAATGTTGGACTTATTGGATCTTTAGCAATTCATGCGAGAATTGGTCGGGGGTCTCTAGAAAGCCCATTTTATGAAATCTCTAAGAGATCAAAATCAAAAAAGTACAAATGCTTTATTTATCACCAAGTAGAGATGAATACTATATGATAGCGGCGGGAAATTCTTTAGCGTTGAATCAGCGTATTCAAGAAGAACAAGTTGTTCCAGCTCGATACCGTCAAGAATTCCTAACTATTGCATGGGAACAGGTTAATCTTCGAAGTATTTTTCCTTTCCAATATTTTTCTATTGGAGCTTCTCTCATTCCTTTTATCAAGCATAATGATGTGAATCGAGCTTTAATGAGTTCGAATATGCAACGCCAAGCAGTTCCACTTTCTCGGTCCTCGTCGGCCCAAGCCTCGGCCTCACTAGGGCTAGACTAGGCGAGCTCGGCCTCACCAGATCTAGGCGAGGTCGACCTTGCCCAGCCAAGGTGAGGAAATATTCTCTTTTTGTAAAGCAAATATTCACAATGTCTATTCTGGTTTTGTTAGTTCGTGCAATCGTGTACTACAGAGAACATACCCTTTATCTCATTATTTATATCATGATTACATCATGAGATAATTAACTTTAACAATCAATAACCACTTGATTAACTTTTCTTTTCTTCCTTAATTTCGATTTAATCTTCTCGTCTAACATAAAGAATTATTGTGACGTCTATGGTCAATGGAATCGGAACTCCACTGTCGGGTACAATATATGGGAACTTTGGTTTATGTTGATGTAGTTAACCACAAATGAAGACAAACAGGATATCTGCCCATATATGACAATTATGGGATTATTGATTCGAATAGACGTCGTGAAGGGGAAAAAATGATCAAATGACACAAATTGCCATCTAGTAATCCCATATAAATAAATTTTATATAAAATCATATCAGAGTAACTAATTTTTTAAAAGAACAGTTTCTAAACCCCTTTTTGATGTAAAAAAAAAAAAAAAAACCCATTTTTGATATAAAAAAATGCTTGAATTATATTAGTGTTGTGGAGAAAAATGATATATATTTTGAATATTTACACAATGCGATAGAGGCGATGTCAATTCCTCCTCCATTTCGGCCAGTGCACTTATCGTTTTAGTTAATTGACCGAGATATATATATTATTTGTAAAGGTAAGAGATATATTAATTATTGCAAAATGCTATAAAACTGTACAGCAAGGGGAGCCCTGGCACCAGCTTGCACTCAGAGAGATAAACGCAATGAGTGGAGGGGTGCTAGGGGGAGAAAAGAAAAAAGAAGCTGCGGCGAGGATACAGAGCACGGGGACCACTAGCAGTGGAAGGGCAACAAGGAGGCCAGCAAACAAGAAAAGAAACCGAGAAGAGCACACAAACAACTGTGGCCCGCACAAGGAAAGAAACTACAAAAAAATGGGTCAGCACAATGGACCCAAGAGGCTCAGCTAGGCGGAGCGCCGGGAAGGAGGACGCTAAGGCACCCCTTTAGCCACAAGGGGAGGCACAACGAAAGCCTTGAGAAGTCTAGCAGTAGTAAAACCAAATCCACAAAAGACATACTTAATTAAATAAGGAAAGGGGAAGGCCCCAGCTCAATTGAAATCTCCTATTACGGGGAATATCCGGGACCTTAGAGAATGTAGAAGCCTTATCTTTAATGGCTTTACGGAGGTGCTCTTTTAACGCCGGGAAAGATAACCTTTGATTGCGAAATAGAATGTTATTCCTCTCTTTCCAAATGAGATAACATAAGGCACCAAAGGCAGAGTGAGCCAGAGAATGGTGGAAAGTAGCACCCGAAAGGTGATCAATAACCCATTGGAGATTTTCCTTCGAAGATTGATTACGCCAGGGTAAGTTACAATTGGCCGCCCAAAAAGAGGCAAGGTTGCCAGTAATAGGGCAATCAAAGAAAAGGTGGTCCACCGAATCCGGCCTAGCCGAGTAGAATGCACAAGAAGCATTCGGTATTCTTTGATAAGCTAGCAACAATACCTAAGTAGGCAAGCGATTGCGAGCTATCAGCCAAAGGTGGGACCGGTACCAAAGAATAAGGGAGGAGTTCCACACAAGTCTCAACCAAGAAACCTTAGGACCCCTCAACCTTAGCAAGCTCCAAGCCGAAGCAGTAGAGAAGACTCCTAAAGAATGGTCAGTCCAAAGGAGGTGGTCATTAGCCTCATTGAGGCTTGGCAGAGGATCATCCCAACCCACAATGGAGATTGCAATAGTAGAGGGTAGAGGCAATGTTGTTAAGGTAGCCGCAACAGATGCGAGATGAGGAATTCCAAAGCAATAAATTTCATGATCAAAGAAGAGTTTATAGAGAGGTTCATGAGGGTGCCAATAATCGAACCAAAAGAAAACTAAAAGACCATTTCCAATACGCCACTTAAAATGATTATGAATAAGATCACGGAGGCCAAGTAACTTCTTCCACACCCAAGAGCATAAGGTAGGTCTTGGGGCAATCCATAAGTTTTTGCGCTTCAAGAAATTTGAATGAATCCATTTACACCAGAGTGATTCCTTATCAATAAAGAGGAGCTAAAGGTGTTTGATCATAACAGCAACATTGTTGATCCAAAGTGAATGGATACCCAACCCACCTTCCTCCTTGGGTAGGCAAGCTTCTTCCCAAGCAACCTTTGTTCCCCAGTTCCTAGGTTGGGGCCTCTCCAAAGAAATTGCCGGAAAATCTGTTCAATTTGGTTAGTGACCGAGGAGGGCAGGATAAACACAGTAGACCAATAGACCAATAATTGACCGAGATATTCTCTCTCTATTTTTTTTATTTATTAGGCTATTCAACAAAAATGACATGGGTGGCGCTGCTGGCGGCGAGCTTCTCCCCCTAATGCAAAGGGAGGAGTTCGATTACCAGGCATCGCAGGATGACTTACCCGATGGCACGTGTGTGGTGGCTAGCACATGTTGCCCCCAGGGTTTACCCCCCGTTACCCCGGGCCTTTTGGGCTGTCCATGTTGGTACGGTGTGCGGGTTCCCTAGGTCACCATAAAAAGACTTTATTTCTATCATTTCTTTAATCCATTTCATAATATAAATGCTCCATTATAGCTAGCAAGACGTCATCCTATCTTTTGTTATCACTTTGCTTATAGAAGGTTGTTAATTTTAATTTATGACCTCATATTTTTTATCTTTAAATCTAAATAGAAGATTATAAATTTCTATTTATGACAGCCCATGAATTCACAATCAATTACCCTTTTTTTTTAAATTCAAATAGTTTGAGCTAATCTATATTTCAATGCTGAAAATTAAAATCCAATCTAATTATTTAGCCGATCTTGACCTTATGAGTGTTTTTCCCAATTAAGTTTGTAGGTTTCTAAAGTTAATATTGCTTATTTTGTGCTTTCTTTTGGAACATTTCATATTTTAATTCGAATTGCAAGATGAGGATTGAAAATCTAGTTACATCTTTTTCACTTTCAAATTCACAAATTATTTTGGAGGAAAGTTTTAAGCATATTTTAAAGTTTTAATCCACATGCTATGAGAATAAATGTTTAATTGATATTAAGTATCTAGTTCATGGTAGATGTACAATAAGAAGTTCCCTCTTTTTTTCCCTTTTTGTGCTTATGTTTTGTTAATATCTAGATATGATCCAAATATAAACATGCTTACAATTTGATCATGCTTCTAACATATTAACCTTTTCCATAATTTGATCCATTTTTTTTTTCATTTTTTATCAAGATCAACTAGATAATTAGCATCACCGGGGGATTATCTACATCCTTTTGGTTCGATCATTAGCATCACCGGAGCCGCTCTATAAGCTTTTCACAGATCGGAACATATACTGTTCTGGCATCCCTTGGCTTGCTTCTGTTGCTGCTGGTATTACTGCCCTCCCCCTTCCCTCTGTAGTCTCGGTAGCCATTATGGGTTGGGATGATCCTCTCCCAAACCTCAACGACAATGATGACCGACTCCTATGGCTAGGCCATTCTTCAGGGGTGTTTACGACGGCTTCGCTTGGACGATTCTAAGGGCAAGGGGCTAGCTTGTGCCTTGGTCGAAATTCCGTCGAGATTCATTTGGAATTCTTCTCTCCCCCCTCCTAGTCATCAAACCCACTTATGGTTGATCACTCGCAACCAATTACTGACCCAGGTAATTCTGTTTGCTTATGGGAGAATTCTAGTTTCCTCCTGTGTGTTCTATTCCTCTAAACCTGACTCTGTTGATCATTTGTTCTTCGAATGTTCGATTACGGGTAGACTTGGTGCGTTTTGGGCGAATAAATGTAATCTGCCATGGCAGAATTCTACGTGGAAGGATAACTTAGATTGGGTTATCAAGCATCTCTCTGACACTAGATTCTATCAATCAGTGGCCGGTTTGGCTTTGCCGCCTTATGCTACCTTATTTGGAAGGAGAGGAATAACATTATCTTCCGCAACCAAACCTTATTCCTCTCGGCTTTAAAGGAACATCTTCGCAAGGCTATCAAGGATAAAGCCTTTACCTTTTCGAAGGTCCCGGATATGACCCGTAATAGAAGACTACAACTCAGTTGGGGTATCCATCCCTTGATCTTTGATTAAGGCGTTACCTTTTACTGGTCAGTGCCTCCAGAATTCTAGTTGGTTTTCTTTGTAGTTCATGTTGGCAAGTTTTCTAAGAACACCCTCCCTCCTTCTCCGCTTTTCCCCCGGAGGGTTCCCGTTCGTTGGCTATTCGCTTTCTGCTCAACACTGGTTGCTGGCTATCTCCGGTGCTTCCAAGATATTCCCCTTGTGTGATGCAGTGTCCGGTCGTCAGCTTTGGATGCTTCCATGGTGTCCCTAGCTCGTTGTTTTTCAGTTTTCTGGTTGTATTCCTTCTTCCCTGTGCGGGTGCCTTCGTCTTTCCCCTTCTCTTCTTTTTTGGCTGCTGTTTAGCCTAGTTCTAGCTGCCGTTCTTTCGTTCCTCTTTCTGCAGCTCCTTCCCCCCCTTCCCCAACATTCTTCCACTCTTTTGACTGGTTGTCTTCTGAGTGTAAGCCTTGGTGCTAGGGTCTTTTTCTGTACATTTGTGTAGCTCCTTGGTTCAAAAGTTAATATATATTTACCCTTTATCAACAAAAAAAAAAAAAACTAGGTAATTAGATTGAAATTTAATTATCAACTTTGAAATATCGTTTAGCTCAAATTATTTAATAAAAATTAGGCAATTGAACGTGTATTTAGAAGTCATCATAAGTAAAAAAAACAATTAATCTTCCATGTAGCTTTTGTGAGTAAAATATTAGATCATAACTAGAATGAACATCTTTCTCTAAGCAAAGTGATGACATGATGCAGGATGAGATGATATCTCGTTGGGTGTAATGAGGCATTTGTAAGTGATAACATGTTCTCATCTGTTACTTTTGCATAAGGGCATTTTGGTTCCAAATTTCATTTTCCCCAAATTAAAGTTGTCTAAAGAGGGAAAAATTGAGAAAGAAATCAGGAAAGAAGAGAGAGCCAGGGTTTCGAAATTTACGGCTGACTCAGTCGGATATGAACCTCACCGGCTCTAAGTGGAGGGGAAGAAATTAAAGAAAAGAAAAAAGAAAAAAATTCAAAAAATATTTTTTAAAAAGGTTCATGTCAACATCAACTAGTCAAAATTGGCCAACACAAATGCAAAAATATTTCGGATTAAATTGATAATAAAAAATATTCATTACTAATTTCGCACAATTACAATACGTTTACGATATTTTTGGTAATTCTCTCGAGATCTTGTGCATTTTCCTAACATCGTAGCGTTTTGTGTTGAACCAAAGATGTTTGCAAGAAAGTGACTATACAAAGAAAGCAGTTCTTGCATAGCCTTTTTGCATTCCTCGCCTTTTAAGCGATCAACAATATGTTTATGGCTAAATGAAAACAATATTTAGAGAAAATTGCATGGATAAGCGCTTGCCTGTAGGTGACATGTTTCCAAACGAACTATTCTCCAATGTAAAGTAATCTTGATTTGGAGGCCCACCGTTCTACCGGAGGAGTGAATACACTGATTTATGCGCATTTATGCCAATTTGATAAGACTGAGAAATGAATATTGGGAATTTGAGGACTGATTTTTAAGTGCTGACAATCTTAGGTGTTAAAGTTAAAATAAAAAGTTTTAGATGGGCTACCAATAAGTTTATTTCCTTTATTATTAGTGGATCAGATTGGATCATGTTTTATTAGGAGAGTAACGTTGTAACTTCGGGTCATAGCCCTTTTTTTATTACAAAAAATAAATAAAATAAAAAATTATTTGACAATCATTGAATATTTGTACAATTACAAAACTACGATCATATTTGATAGGCTGAAACCGTATGATTGGTAAGATTCTAACTACTATAAATCATTTTCTCAATTCGAATTAATTAAGTAATCCCTTTTTATATGAATTGGATAAGTAAATTTATAAATTAATTAAATCTACTAAAATTGAAGTTATCTAACAAGCTTAATCTCTAACTATGACATGAGAGAGGACTCCGACCCTCTCCCAAATCTGGGTAAGGGCCCATGGGGTGTTGCCTTGGGTTGATGAAGGTCACCAACCATCCCTGCGGCCTTGCCAAACCCCCATCCATCACTGAGGCATCGTAGGTTCTCCCTAGTGGGTCTTCTATTATTATTAAACATTTAGCCTTGTCTTAATCTAATTTAAATAAGATTTAGGTTAATGTATAATGATTTCACTAAAACAACATTTTAGTCTTATGCTTAGTGTTTAGTATGACAATGTTACATGGGAGAGAGAAATTAAAAAATAAAAATACAACAAGCATTATATGTTAGTTAAGTTGGACGAAATTAATGAAATGACTTGATTGTGCCAATTTGATAAATTTTATAACTTGATTGGATACTTTTAAAGTTTTAACGTTTGATAGCACCTTTATAATAAATTTTATAAACTCTAGTGCACTTATCGCTAAATGGATTGCTCAAAATGATCAACAACATTGAGGAACCAAATTATGTTGGGGTAAGGACAAACTCTTGGAGAGCTCCATCAAATCAAGAGTTAACATTTAATGTAGATGGCGAGTGGAAAGATAACAAAGGGGCCATAGGTATTATTGCACAATCAGATGGAGGCTTTGTTATCCAAGCATGGGAAAGACGGGGAAGATGGAACTTGCCAGTGGAAGTAGAAGCTGCAACACTTCTTCTTGCATGTAAAGATGCTCGGTCTCTTGACATCCACAAAGCAATGTTTGAAAGTGAATGGAATTTGAAGTGGACTTGTCAAATTATTAATGAAGTTGCTCGTGAGCTTGCAAAATAGGCTTTTCAATGGTTAGGAACCACATATTCTTTCATTTTTAATAATCTCTCTTCTAAAGTTAAAAGTATAATGTTAGCATAGTCTTCTTTAATTTATCATTTAAATGTAAGCTCTAGTTTCTCCTCGTAATATTTGAACTACTTTGCTGCGATAGAAGATTTGTTTTAGCCAAAAAAAGAAAGAAAAAAAGAAACTGATCAACAACGGTCTTGTCTTGTATATGATAAAATTGTCTTTTCCGGACTGATTCGTACCGCGAAGAAACAACCACCACCGAAGGATAAGGATAAGCCACGTAACGCTCACAGGAGTCCACCCATCAGTTGCCACGCGTACACAGTTGGGCCCACTCCGACTCCGTCAACTCCGCCTTTTCCGTTTCTCCACGGCGGCGAAGCCTCCGGCGAGGGGCCCGGAGATGGTGCGAAAACCAGCGCCCAACGGGGGAGGTTCGAGACGGACGACAAGGAGGCCGGGGGCATGGCATTCCATGTCCGTCGTGCCCGCTCGCTCTCACGCCTCAGCCCGTTCGAGACCCCTTTTGCCTCCACTTCCGCCGTCCTCGACTCGTCATGGAACCGGCTTGTGCCCACCAGGCGATCGACGAAATTACTCTGTGGGGATGAAGCAAATTCAATGGCGTCGCACGCCACGGGGACTCGGAGGAGGAAGAACAAGCACAGAGAGAGAGAGAGAGAGAGGGTAACGGAGCCGTCAAAGAAACGAGAAGGTAGGTGGGAAGCCGGGGGTGGGGCCCAGCGTGTGCACGTGTCGATGCGCGCATGGGCTCGAGCGCTCAATAATTTCTCCTCCCTCCGTCGCCGAACCACGCGTCGCTCGTTTCCGCACTGCCCCTCCACCTCCACCAGTGACGTGCCGAAGAAGAACAGCCAAATCCATCTTCTTCTTCTTCTTCTTCTTCTTTATCTTCTACTTTATCTTCTACTTTTGTAAGGTCTCAGGGGACGCCGCCGTGTATGGCTTCTTGTACTGGTCGTCGCCGCCGCCGGAGAGAAGGTGGAGCAGTCGAGCGGGAGGCCGCGGCCGGTCCTCCTCGCCGTGGGAGCCGTTGCTTCTTCAAGTTCATACTCTCCGGCGAGCTCGACTCTGGGAAGCTCGTGAGTCGGTCAAATCTTCGCTCTCTGTTTTAAGAGTTTCTCTTGCTCTGTGCTGTGTACCCATCAACCTGGAAAATGGGTCTGCGCGTTTGGTTTGGAACGAGCAATGAACTTTTCGTTTCAAGCCGAAGAAATAAAGAACAGGGTATTCTCTAACATGGCTGTCGATCGAGCAAAATTTCTCCTTTTTCGTACTTCGATGATATGAAAGTCTTCATAGGACGTGCGACCAGTTGTCCTAAACCATGGTGATGGCGGGCCTCATGGCTGCTGCCATGTCTTCTGCTGAAGTTTACTTTTTTGTATATATATTTTACGATTTGGGTCGATATGGGTTCTCGGACTATAGTGTTATGTGCATGGTTCAGGTTTCCACAACATCCTTTGAACGTTGCTATTCGGAAAAGAAGAGTAATTTCATGGATACACAGAGTTAACTTACAGATGTTGATATGACAAAAGTAATGGGCTTTTCCTAAGGTGCCTGGCTTGTCCAATGAAGCACCATCACTACAAATCAATCCACAACTATTTCGGAGTACACTTGTGGAAACTGATCTTTCATTCATGCTGCAGAATTAGATTATTTTTTTTCCCCTGTTCTCTGCACTTTGGTTTGACTATGATGAGTTATTATGATGGACCCATAAACCTTTTCATAATAGGGAATTCCAAAGAATTTCTTGAGAAGACGTGGGAAGGATCTCTCAAACTCGGTGCTTCTTAAGGTCCCTGACGGTTCAACCTGGACTATAGAACTAGAAAAGCGTAATCATGACATGGTTTTGTTGGGGAAAGGGTGGCGGGAATTCATGGAGCATTATTCCGTTGGTCATGGTCACTTCATAGTTTTCAAATATAAAGAGAACTCCACTTTTCGCGTAATAATATTCGATAAGAGTGCTTCAGAGATAGATTATTCCTTGAGCAGGGGTGAAACATCATACCTTGGGAGCGAACTTCCCTCACCAAAAGCAGAAGATGTTGTAGAAACAGATCGTCTGGAGGACGTCACACCCCATCAAAGAATGAGGATGGAGCCACATTTACCTTGTTCTCAGCTAAGTCCGAGTTTCTCACCGCGAGGGTCTGAAGGTGTGACTCTTCATTTTAGAAGTCACGTATATTCTTGCATCACTCTCTTTTGTTAGCTCTTTTCCAAAAATGCTTGTGAACTTTTTACAAGCTAAAGCCGCTAAACTGATATGGTATCATTAGATGAAAAAAAAAGGCCTCTGCTATGGAACAGAGTAGCTTTGCTATTTCTATTTGTAGCCATGGGAAGTAGGTCGACTGATTTTATCCCTATCCCTTGTTTTGGAGCTAAATGGAAGCTGTTCTCCCCCGTATGTAGTTTCCATGGATACTGACCCTGAAGAACCACATCTGGCTCAAGCTCAAGCTGCCCTGACAGAGAGGAGTAAACAGCCAACATGCGGAGCGAGTCATTCTGAGCTGGACTTTCACGGTCCTATGCTTCCAAGGCCTCTCGCTACTCCTGAATTAACCCGCAAAATTAATTCCAAATATCCCTTTTTCATAAAGGTGATTAGGCGAGCTTATATGAGTAAACTGGTAAGTCTTGAGCTCATCACGGGTATAGTTCAATTATGACTGCTAGTACCTACAATGCCATGATCACATTAATTGTGATGTCCACCTATTTGAGATTTTTTTCTCCAATCCATATAGTGTTTATGATATAATACAATGGATTACTACAACAATACTCATTCCAGGGATTTCTCATTCCACTTAAATAATTTCATGTCTTGGTTGTTCAAACATGTGCACGTGCAGAGTATTCCAGGTGGATTCATCAAGCAGCATAAGCTGGAAAAGCAAAGAGCAACTCTAAGGCATGCCAACAGATCATGGTCAGTGAGGCTTGGCGGGAGCAATGGACATGTCAGAGGGGCTTTGTGTCTGTTCTTTTCTGATGGTTGGCATGCATTTGCAAGAGAGACTCATCTGCACGTAGGACATGTCTGCATGTTCAAGCTAATTGATAGGGATGATATTGTTTTCGAAGTCTCCATTTTGAGTGGTGAGGACTTGATTTACATTGTTAAAATGAGTACTTGAGGTGTTACTTTAGGCTGTTTATCGCATGACTTGCATTCTGGGTTTATAATTATGCCTCCCTTATTTGGTTGTTGTGCCTCTATGTCATTTTAAAATATACTTGTACGTTTTTATAAGAACTTTGTGTGTCCATTAGTATTGTAATAATGGAGGCGGCATTCTAGTTGATTTGTCACTTCCGATGTGAAGAGCACTCATGTCAAATTGTCTGAATTTTTCATTTCATGGTAATCATAATTTCCAATCTAGGTCAATTGAAGAAACGCTCACACTAAAGTCCTTTTATTCTCAGTTCTTCGCGGGAACAAACTGTCCAAACGCAAATTGAATCATCATGAGCTGGTTATTCGTGGTCCTATGCCTCCAAAGCCCCCCACTACACCTGAAGTAGCCAGTGAGTTTGAGTCGGAGCATCCCTTCTTCAAAGTGGTGATACAGCAATATCATATGAAACAAATGGTAAGATCTGAAGCCTAGTCCACAACTGGCATATCTCGAGTTCAATTTCAATTGCTATAAATTATGCCTCGATATTGTGTTTTCCCAAGTTGATTTGACTTGTATTGGAAACTTAGATGACATAATATATTTCTTAAAGTGTCCATGGAGAAACCTAATGATGGAGTAACGTGGAACCATAAAAAGATGAATAAGTAAAGACTGTAACTGGGTCGGGACTGTCCTTTACTGGGATGCCCCACAAGCTGCTCTATTCACTATCCAAGTGAAAGGATGGACCATCACTTTAATGGTAAACTAACTGAAAATAGCTATTAATGGATAGTCACTTCTTTAATAATGCTTTTGATTGCAGGTTAAGATCAATAACTTTCATAAGCCCCTTAATGCTTGTTGATTAAAACTCTTGAACTAGCAATTATCGGCAAGAATATGCCTCATGTGCTTCTTTTTTTTCACGTGAGTGTATTCTTATGAGATGTCCTTTTAACGTATGGTGGTTTGTTCATGCATGTATGAATGTGCAGTATGTTTCAAATCAATTTTCCCAGCGACATATTCAAGAAAACAAGGAAATGGCGACTCTCAGGTTTTCAGATAGATCATGGCCGGTGAAGCTCTTAAGCTATACGCATAATAAATACCAGGGGGTGTATTTCTCTGTTGGTTGGAAAGAATTTGCAAGAGAAACTCATCTGTGCGTGGGAAATATCTGTATGTTTGAACTCATTGATAGTGATGATGTTGTCTTTCAAGTCTCCGTTTTAAATAGTGCTGGTAAGGATCTGATTCACATTGATCGAGATGAACATTTTCTATTTTATTCGGTAGTTGTGAATCATGAAAAGGATACTTTTTATGTTTCTGTTTTCTTCTTCTTTGCACTAGTCTCAATTCGATTTTCATGATGACAGTAATTTTCACTCCAAATGACTATCAAATTTCTCATTGTTTTACTACAGGTGGGATAGAGAAATCTACATGCAGAGCGAGCCGTTCTGAGCTGGATTTTCATGGTCCTGCACTATCAAGGCCTCTCACGTTGCCCGAATTTGCTAGCAATATTGATTCGGAGCATCCCTTTTTCAAAAAGTGACCCCCAAAGTTATTTCCATGGCCTGGTGAGATCTAAAGTTTAAATCATCACTCACATATCTCATATTCATTTTTCACTGTTTCATATATTGGCTAATCAAAACATGCACATGTGCAGAGTGTTCCGGTTAAATTTGTCAAGCAACATCTTCACGAAAACAAACAAGTAGCAACTCTTCGGTATTCGGACAGATCGTGGCCAGTGAAGTTCATTAGGAGCCTTGGACAGGCCAGAGGTGCTCCGGCTCTGGCCTTCTCCACCGGTTGGTGTGCATTCGCAAGAGAAACTGATCTGCGTGCAGGAAATGTCTGCTTGGTTGAGCTCATCGATAGGGATGAGACAGTGTTCAAAGTCTCCATTCTGAGAGGTGCTGGTAATGACCTGATGCATGTTAATCGAGATGAGCATCGGAAGTATTACCTGAGGCCATTGCAGCATCGAAATGAAATCAGGGGTTCCTAATGATGCCTCCTTTTATTAAGCAGCGCAGCAGCGAATCAATCAAAAGCGCTCTTTTCTGCTTTTTGTTCTCCTTTCTTCCTTTCTGTGCTAGTTTCAATTCTATGACTACCTTGCTTGGAAAGAACTTCCCAAATCAGTGATCTTTATGGTTTTGCACAGCGGCTCAACCTGACCAGTGGATCTACAGGACAGTGAAGACATCATGCTCTGATGTATGTTCATAGAGTATTTCTCCTTTTATATGTTTTGTCCTTCAAATATTATGGCTTGTCCTCTTTATCTTCGTTCCCGGAGAGAATACAAAGTTGTTGCCGAGCAGGAGACTCCTCCAAGTAGTAGCCCTCCCTTCTTCAGGATCATATTCTTTGGGATCGTACTCTCTGACAAGCTAATTTGCTAGGTTAGGAGTTTTGATCAACACCCTTGAGAGGTTCCTGAAAGTCATTGATCTCAATTAAGCAGCAATCCAAAGCATTTTCTTTTAGAAGTGATATGTCATTTAGTTTTCCATACAATTCAAGAACAACTTTGGGGAAAAAGCACAACGCCGAAGCTTCAATCTGGTCAGCATGTAAGTATTTCTGATGTTCAAATTAGTGGCGGAAAATATCACTAAGAATTTTGTTTTACACTGACGGTAAATGGTCAATTTTTTGTTACTTTTTCTTTGATGGTACAAGAGGCAAAAGCCTGCAAAGTTGTGGTTGGCAATGGCGAAAATTTTGTATACATGATCTATTTCTACATCCCATGATCTATATGCCAAAATAAGCCTAGCAATGCAACTCCGGATTTTATAAGGATTTGCACAAGCGATCAACCTACGTTCTCTTGGACTTTCAACTTTGAACTTGCAACTTTAAACTCCTTGCGAGAATGGTGTTTGCTGCACTCCGGCAAAATAAAATCGAAATGACATTATGTTGGAAATTTAAGTAAGACCAATCTGAACACAACGGGGATCATCATGGATGGGTCGTAACATGTACATATATGATGTACAACTATAAACAATGAGACGAAGGGTGAATAAGAGACTAAATATAAAAAGAGTTGTTGAAATAGCTTATTATCATGAAAATAGGTGATAGCTGTATATGAAGAGAAATGATAATTGATCATGAAAAGTGATAATAATGGGGATAAGGTACATATTCTCAAGAGATGTAAATACGACCAAATCATGCATTATTCAATACTCCTGTTCAAGAATAGTAGCCTTCTCTTCTTCATATTATTCCCTACTATTATTTTCTTTTTTCACGTACAAGTTTGATAATATATTCAAGGTGAAATTCCAAGAGAGAAATTAAGTAATTTTTGAACTTCTTTTTTTTTTTTTTTTTTTTTTTTTTTTGTAGCTGTAGTGTATATATTGGAGGTATATTTGTTTTAGATCAGTAGCAACAATAGGAACAAATAATACTTTAAAGACAGTCATCTTTATCACGCATCAAAGGACTATATAAACTACTGATCTATCTTCATCAGGGATTGAAGTTCCCAACAAGAGCATGATGGGTGAATGAATGAAACTGTGTAATGGAAACTGAGTTAACACAAAAGACTGAGGTTGGTGGGAATTAATTTAGAACAAAAAAACCTGAATATTCAGCCAACGAGTTAACAAAGGATAAATCGAAAACAAAAACCAAGGACAGGCATGCTGCCTTTGTTTTGTCGTTGACATACTAGGAAGGCATAACGTTAGATCACAATGAAATTATAAGACACGATCGGGGTATTGTGGAAAATCAATCATCTCATACCTGGGACGACCAAATGATGGAAGGTTTTCCTTGATAGCTTGCGGTTTCGCTCTTCTTGAATCCACGAAAGAGAACATGCTTCCGACGCTCTCCTCAAAACTCTCTCTCTCTCAGTACGAGCGTATGCTCGGATGAGTTCTCGGGTTAAGGTGACTGAGAGAGATGATAAATATGAGAACTCGAGAGAACCCTTCTTCTATGTCTAACGTATGTTGCTGAAATTCTTGTTGTGACTTTCCCAAAGGTGAACCATCGAGGAAAAGTTAATTAATTACTAAGCAAACAAGGGTCTCCCAAACCCGTATTAATCGCAATTTTGGGATTTTAAATAAATCAATTAAACATGCAAATCAATTTATTTTGGAGTTGCTACTAATCTATTATGGGTAAATTGGGGGAAAAGTACCAAAAAAGTCATAAACATGTTGCATTGGTACCAATTCAGTCCTAAACTTTTCAATTTGACCAATTTTGTCCTAAACCTTTTAATATTGGTACCAATTTAGTCCATCCGGCCAATTTTGGTAGGCCGGCATTGACGTGGACGTCGGCCGGTGACCGGATGCTGACGTGGCAATTTTTATGATTTTTTTTTAAATTAAAAATTTTTATTGTATTTTTTATTAATTTTTTTCTTCATTTTTTTTTCTTTTCATCTTCTTCCTAGAGGTGGCCGGTGAGCCTCAAGTGCCCTCGCTTGCCGCCGGCGAGGGTCACGGCCCTCACCGACCTCTCCCAGGCCGCCGGTGAGGTGGCTTCGCCGGATTTGGGTGAGGCCAGCCTCACCCGTGGCCGGCAAGGCCATGGCAGCCATCGCCAGGGTGGAGGTGAGGGCCGCGAAGCCCTCACCAACCGTCGGCAAGGGTCGCAGCCCTCGATCGGCCTCGCCCGGGCCACCTCGCCCATGGCTTAGCCCAGATCTGGGCAAGGCCAGCCTGCACCATCGAAGTAGCCTGTGGGATTGCTCGCGGCTTTCTACTCATGGAAGGAGAAGAAGAGCAAAAGCCAACGGCGATGAAGCGGAGGAAATCGAGGTCGGGAGCTGGGCTAAGCCGCGGGTGAGGCGGCCCTGGGCGAGGCCAAGTGAGGGCCACGACCCCCGCCGGTGGCTGGCGAGGGCTTCACGGCCCTCGCCTCCGCCCTAGCAATGGCCTCCATGGCCTCGCGCCGGCGGGCAAGGCTGGCCTTGCCCAGATCCGAGCGAAGCCGCCTCGTCGGCAGCCTTGAGAGAGGCCGGGTGCGAGCCGCAACCCTCGCCGGCAGCAGGCGAGGGCTTCGCGGCCCTCGCCCAGTGGCTGGCCAGCCTCACCAGAGGCTCGTCGGCCACCTCCAGGAAGAAGACGAAAACAAAAAATTAATAATTTTTTTTAAAAAAATCATAAAAATTGTCACGTCAGCATCCGGTCATCGGCCGATGTTCACGTCAGTGCCAACCGGCTAAAATTGACCGAATGGATTGAATTGGTACCAATATTAAAAGGTTTAGGACTGAATTAGTCCAACTGAAAAGTTTATGACTGAATTAGTACCAATGCAATAGGTTTATGACTTTTTTGGTACTTTTCCTGATAAATTGGAAATCCAAGTACAATATAGGGGAACATTTCACTTATGCGAATAAGAGATTTCGAGGATAAGAGGGCCTAACTGTGTTAGATAAATCTAACACCATCTCAGTACTTTTTCTCTTTATTTCAAAATGTTTGGCAAGTAGTCTTGATCAATTTTAATCCTAAATCACTAATATGTGATGGGTAATCATGAGGGCATGCAGACACTAATTTAGCACTCAATAAATTACAACAAGAAATAAATCACTTCCATAGGATAAAAAACATCAACGCGTTACCCAAAGCAAAAGAGAAACTTCATTATTATCCACTGCACTATGTGTTCTTTAGTTATTCTTTTTAGGAAAAAATGATACAATTGGGTTTTAAAATTTAGCCCGATGTGCAATATGATCTCCAAAATTTTAATTTGTTCAATATGGTTCATAAATTTTAGCCTAATATACAATGTCATCCCCAAACTTTTAATTTGTTATTATGTTCTGAAATTTTGATACATTTTCAATCTAGTCCGTGGATTACATGAAAATGTTTAATATTGTTCTTGAACTTGAATTAATGAAAAGATAATGTTGAACATTTTTATATAATCTAGGGACTAACTTAAACACATACCAAAAGTTTATGGACTTATATTGAACAAATTAAAAGTTCATTGTATATTGAGTTAAAGTTCAAAGACCACATTGAACAAATTAAGAGTTTATGGACCACGTTTCACACAAGTCAAAATTCAAGAACTATTTATGTCATTATTCATTCCTTTTACAAAAACTACACGATATGGAATGCATAAGATGCAATTATTAAATCTATTTACATGATGTGATTTCTATCACGACACTAATAATGAATTAAGTGACTCACTAATGTGACATGCATATTAAAGAACTAGTTAATTTTATATGAGATACGTATGCAATATTTTTTTTTTTAAATTTCTTTATGAATTAAAAATAGGAAATTGGCTAAATCTGCATGATGACCGAGATTAAATTAGGAAATAATTTATATTAAATATTAATCTAAATTTGGTAATTTCCTAAGTTATTACATGATTCCTAATGCACCTTACATGTTATTTTTTAAATTACGAAGCATGCATGAATCCAATCTAAACTAAATGCAATGGGCTACATGTCTAATTATTAAGAAACATCACGGTCAAGTAGGAAAACAAATTTAATCGAGGGCCTAGTCTTTACTCCCTAAGATCAAATCCCCAAGTATCAAGCATATGGATGCAGAGACTCAAACAAAGGAATTGCCTATTAAAAGAAAAAAAGCCCAATGTTGTGCAAGCTAGTGGGGGTGCGTATGTGGTTGGAGAACTATGAAAAACTTTTGTGGAACATAACGAGTTAAACTTCAAATAGCAACAAAATCAAATCATAGATATCGATGCACGTGTTTCGATGAACAAATAGTGATGATAATAAATAGGTAACGCTAAGGCTTTGTCCCAAGCTTATGTCTACTCTCAATACTAATAGCCCCAATAAAGATGATAATCTACTTATACTATATAAAAGAAGTTGCTATTAACAAGTACTCTCTTTTCAATAGATCACATCATCCAGACTTGCTTACCGCGTAAGTTTGAGAGTGGGTTGTGACTCCCACGCCCTGCAAGAGGCAGGGCACAAGTCTGCAAGTGAGTGTAAAGTAGGAATAGAATAGGACTGACCAAAAAAAAAAAAAAAAGCATATTTTTTTGTTTCCACCCAACCAAACTACTTCTCTTGAATTCATTATATAGCAATCCATCCGTAGATGACCATTTCCCATTAAAATCCTCAAGTAGCAGTTGGTTCTATCATTAATAGCAACAAAACGTTGATCAGAATTGTCAAAACGGTTTTTTGACATTGGCAACATCGCTTTAACAGTGGCAGTTTCCTATTTAAGTGTTAATGTATTTTGTCAGAGTCTATCTCTTGGCTATTAATGCCAAAACTGCTCCCGATCAACTTTGGTGCTCTTTTTCGAATTCCAAACCTTGAAGATAACTGTTAGACGCCAGATTGAGGCTGTAAAGAGGACGTCACACATCTTCCGTGGTAGTTGCTCTTGCCAACAATTTGCTACTCTCGATGCATTGGACTACCAGAACTACTAGTGGATTGGGCTGAGTGGCAGTGGATTAAGGACTGCAGGAACCTTGCCGGAAAAATTGAGAATGTAGGGCCTTTGTCGTGGTGGTCTAGACATTGTTGGGCTGCTAGAACGACACCAGAAAAACCTATATAAACATAGGGAACACTAGAAATTCGATTGAGGGTGAGCAGAGCAACAATTGGAGCTTCGTGAGGATTGTGGCAGCTTTGGACATAGCAGTATCGGGCAATGCCTGAACAGAGAGGAAGGTGCTGCAAGCACAGTAGGACTACTGGGCTTGTTGGATTGGCATAGGGAAACTCGCAAGCACGACAAATAGATGCAGTAACATGTGGTTAGTGGCTGGAAAACTCGCTGGGGGGCACTATAAATATAGCGAGACATTGTAGAAATGGCAGCAAGGCTTGGTTGTTTCATTGGAAGTCATAAAGGGGCTAGAGGTTCATCTAGGCGATGTAGAGCTCGTCAGAGTTAAAGGAGGAGCATGTTGTTTGCAGTTGGAGGCATTGCCACTCCACTCATCAATCTCAGACAATATCTCCTAATTTTTTTAGATATTCTTAATAGATCTTTTTTATTACCGAAACATACAAGATAATAGAGATGCCACAATAGAAGTGTTGCCGGGTGCTTGGCCAATTCTATCTGAATGAGTATTGGTTGCCCTACATGCATTTTTAATTATATGAAAAGTTTTTAGCGAAAATTGAAGTATCAATTTAACTAAATTTGATTAATTTCTATTTTTTTTTAGCCAAACTCAATGTAAAACAACTTTCATATGTGGATTCATGGCAGCGTGTCAAGAGCGAGAGCGGGCACATTCAGCTAGAGTAATCACTGGTTGGCTGAGCATTCATCACATAAGCTCACTATTGGTTTACTTATTGATAATATGCCTTGAATTTGAATTCGAAAAGGAAACTTTCTAATTTGAATTGATTTCCTAGTTGGAGTAAGTTTCCTAAAAAGAGGTTTCCTATTTTAGATTCATTATATATAAATAGTGAGAGTTCTTTATGAAGAGTATCTAAGAGGAGTTCGTGCTTGTGAATTACATCATAAGTGTTTTGAAGCCATGCAATCTTATGTTAAGATTTTCCATAATTCTTTCTTGAGATTGAGAGATTATTTCATGAGAAATTGTGGAGATAAACATGGCGTGAGTTATTGGAAGTAATTATGAGTTATGAAATACTAAGAGTGTTTGCGTAATTATAATCTCCATTATTGTTTAATTTATAGTGAAATTCTTTATTACTCCCCCAGTATATGCAGGTCACTCCAATTGAATCATGAAAATATGGAATTTGATTTATTTCCTTATTTTATCTATTTTATTGTTCGATTACTTATTTTCATAACAATCGGTATCGTAACCAAATTTGGCTAAGTTAAAGTGAATCGATGGCGATAGAAAAAGGAAAAGTGAAAATTAAAAGATTTGATGAAAATGATTTTGGTTTTTGGAAAATGCAAATTGATGATTATTTATATCACAAGAATTTGCTTGTATCTATGCTTGGGGAGAAGTCAGAGTCAATGAAGTAAGCTGATTAAGAAATTGCTAAATAAATAAGTTGAGTGTTATTCAGCTAACCATTGCTCATAATGTTGTGTTTAACATTGTGAAAAAGAAGACAATTGCGGGTTGGATGAACACCATGTTGGACATGAATGAGAAACCCTCTAAAATGGACAAGGTCAATTTGATGTGACGTTTGCTTACGTCAAATATGAGTGAATGTGCAATAGTTGCTTATCACATCAATGAATCCAATATGGTCATTAATCAATTGAGTTAAATTGAGATTGACTTTGAATGTGAGATACATGATTTGATTTATTTATCCTCATTACATGATAATAGGAATACTATTGTTACTGTTGTTAGTAATTCTTAGGTCAATAAAATTGACATTTAATGGATTCACGATTTGATTTTGAGTGAGGACATTCGTATGGAAGAATTTTGTGAACTTATGCCTATTGTTTTAATAGGTGAAGGTAAAGAAAGAACTAGTACTTGTATTAGTAGGAGTAATGTGAATTTGAATAGACATAGTAAGTCTAAGACTAGGGGTGCTACTTGTTGGAGTTGTGGCAAGACAGATCATCTTTGAAGGGATTGCCTTAAATTGAAGAACAAGAAGAGTAAAAAAATTAGAGTTTAGTCTACTAATGATATTGTTTCCATAGTCAATAATAATTTGATAGCATTGATTATGTTTCACCTGTTGCTAGGGATTTGTCGTTTGCTAGATGGATTATGATTTTGGCTGTTCATTTTTTGTCATACCAAACAAGAACTGGTTTACTACTTATCAATGCATAGATAGTAGTAAAATGTAGCCGAGGAACAATACTAAGTGCAATGGTGTAGGTATTGGCAATGTCAAAATCAGAATGCATGATGGTATTGTGAGGTCATTGATTGGAGTAAGGCACGTTCCAAAGTTGACGAAGAATCTAATTTCCTTGAATGCGCTATATTCAACTAGGTGTCACTATACTTCTGAATGTAAAGTTTCAAAAGTTGTTCAAGATGCCTTGATGATAATGAGAGAAATCAAACAGTGGCCTATATGAGCTTCAAAGTGAGAAAGTAAAGGATTTCGATGCGGAGACGCCGGATTCATTTGTTCAAGAGTCTAAATTATGGCATTTCTGTTTGAGGTACATTGGTGGGAAATGCCTGAAGGTTCTGAGTGAAATGAATCTATTATGTGATTATGTTCCTAAAGAACTAAATGTTTGCAAGTGTCGTGACTTAGGAAATGACCAAAAGTGTAGTTCAATATGACTAAAGAAATCATAGATATTGCAAAGTCAATTCACTTGGATTTTCATAGACTATCACAATTTCCTTCAAGGAAGAGTGCCAGATCTATTATGATAGTTATGGATGACTATTCGAAGAAGACGTGAATTTTTGTACTGAGTCACAAGTTTGATGTTGTTGTGAGAATTAGACAATTAAGAGTTTTAATCAGAAAGGCGATGAGTAAGATGATGAAGTATGTGTAGATTGACAGTAGTATGGAGTTTTGCTAAGGAACTATTAAATGAATTCTATATGAAAGAAGGCCTCATGAGACATCACATTAGTGCTAGTGAACTACAACAGGTTATAGAGTCGATGAATAGAAAATTAGTAGAGACGCCCATGAAATGCTCTCTAGTATTGGTATGATTAGAAGATTGCTGACAAATGTGTTTAGTACAACAAATTATCTAGTGAATAGATCCACATAGAATGTGATTGATGATTTGGACTCCTCGAAAAATGTGGTCAAGTGAAGTTGTGGACTATATTATTATTATAATATTCAGTTACTCGTGTAATGTTTGAGTAAGTGATGATATTCCTAGGCTATGTACAAGGTGAGCGGGGCTATCGATTGTGATGTTCAAAATTAAATTTACCTTTTGTCAATAGAGAAATTTCATTTGATGAGTTTCCAATATCTCTAAGAAGAAGTGATTGTGGCGGTGTTTATTTTGATTTGAGCAATGTTTAGTAGAGTTACAACCAAAAACTCTTAAGGTGCTAGATACTAGCATAGTAATCAACACAAATGGTGTTTGTAGAGAAGCGGAGCATATAGAGTCAAGAGTTGCTGTAACCGCTAAATATAACAAGATGCATACTCGATCTCTTAAGAAAATGGATGCGAGGATTGTTTTGTTTTATTTGTGATTAAAGTGGTTGTATCAGAAAATCCTTATGGAGTAGCTAAAGGTGCAAGTGGGTTGGTGTTCTGATGATCAACGGCACTAGCGAAGTTCAAACGAGGCTTGGACGTAAAAAATGTCTATGGCAACTAAGTCCATGGAGGACTGTGGAAGATTAGCAAAGAAGTGTTCATATTTTTTGGAGAAGTTCAAATGCTCATCAATTACCTCCCGAGTATTATGAGGCCGTGAAATATTGTGTTAAGATTTTGTATATTTTCTTAACGAAATTGAGAGATTATTTCATAAGTAATTTTGAAGTTAAATAGGGCGTGCATGGTTGTGTTTATTTTTTCTATTTTATGAAAAAAAAATTATTTTTTTTGTTCCCAAGAATAAAAAAAGAACAAAAACGCGTTTATTTGCATTTTTATTCAAAATCTGTTTTTTTTTTGTTCTCGGAACAAAATTAGAACGGAAATAAGAAATTAAAAAAAAGTTATTTTTTTTTGTTCCGGAAACACTTCTGAAAAACAAATTTTCTCTCTCCTCTCTTTTCTTCTCTTCTTTTCTTTTTCTTCTTCTTTTCTTTTTCTTTTTTCTTTGGCCGATCGCTAGCCTCGGCCATGGCTAGCGACCGGCTGCCCAAGGCCGGCAACGCTCGGCCTCGCCGGATCTGGGCAAGGCCAAGGTCACCTAGCCAAGGTGAGGCCGAGCCTCACCCAGTCACGGCGAGGCTGCCGGCCAAAAAAAGAAAAAAAAAGGAAAAAAAATTAAAAAATTAAAAAATTAGAAGAAACAAAAAAAGAATATAAATTTACCAAACATGTTTCTATTCATTTTTTATTTCCAGAACAAGTTTACTAAACGCGTCTTTCTAGTCAAAAATTGTTTCTCAGAACATAAATAATTTTTTTCTATTTATGTTACCCGGAACAATTTTTGAACAAAAACATAAACAAATGCACCCAGCCTTAGTGTATCCTCTGTCGTATCGTTAATTTACATTTCTACCCTTTTCACCCATTGACACTTTTTTCTTTTGGGTCGATGATCCACTGACATTTTGCCTCCACGTTACGAGAGGCTCGTATCTGATTGGCACTTCCCATGAATCTTTGCCTTGATCACCGAGCCATCCGATTTTGCCAGGACGATGGCCTCATGAACGAAGGCTCCGCGCTCCTGTAGTTGAAGTTGAAACCCCACAAACCATCTTCTTCTCCTCCTCCTTTTTCTTCTGTGAGGAGCCAGGGGACACTGCTGTCTATGGCTTCTTGTGGTAGTCGTCGTCGCCGGAGAGAAGATGGAGCTGTCGAGCGGGAGGTCGCGACCGGTCCTCGTCTTGGGAGCCGTTGCTTCTTCAAGATCATACTCTCCAACGCGCTGGAATCTGGAAAGCTTGTGAGTTGATCACATCTTCATCAGTGTTTTAAGAGTTTCTCGCTCTCTGTGCTGTGTACCCGTCAACCTGGAAAAACTGGTTTATGGGTTCGGTTTAGAATGAACTTTTCGCTTCCGGCTTAAAAAAGAACAAGAGGGTATTGTCTAACATGGCCTGTTTATCAAACAAAATTTCTCCTTTTTGCATGCTTCGATGATATGAATGTCTTCATCGGATGTGCGACCGGTTGTCCTGAACCGTGGTGATGGTCGGCCTCATGTCCTCTTGGCTGCTGCCATTTCTTCTGCTAAAGTTTTCCTTTTTGTATATTTATTTTACGATTTGGGTCGAAATGGGTTTTCGGAATATAGTGAAATGTGCATGGTTCAGGTTTCCGCACCATCCTTTGGACATTGCTATTCGGAGAGTAATTTCTTGGATACACAGATTTAACTGACCAAAAATGATATGACAAAGTAATGGGCTTTTTCTAATGTGCCTTGCTTTCTTGGGCAGCAAAATTGTAGTGCGCGATCTCAGTCGTGGGAGAACAGAAAATCGATGTCAGCTGTTGTATGAGAAAACGTCTTGGCCATGGGATCAAGATAAATTTATGTCAACTGTTGGATTTGGCACGGCAATTTCACTAATCTCAGTATAAACGAATTTTGGATTCTTGAGCTTTATGCTTGTCCAATGAAGCAACTATAACTACAATCCACGACTATTCTGAAGTGCAATTGTGGAAACTGATCATTCATCCATGTTGCAGAATTCAAAGTTTCTTAGTTTTCTTCCTATTCTCTGCACTTCAATTTGACTATGTTGAGTTATTATCTTGGACCTTTAACTTTAATTTTTTTTTACATAATAGGGAATTCCAAAGAATTTCTTGAGAAGATGTGGAAAGGATCTCTCAAACTCGGTGCTTCTTAAGGTTCCAGGCAGTTCAGCCTGGACTATAGAACTAGAAAAGTGTAACAATGACTTGGTTTCATTGTGGAAAGGTTGGCGGGAATTCATGGAGCATTACTCTATTGGTCATGGTCACCTCATAGTTTTCAAATATAAAGGGAACTCCACTTTTCATGTAATAATATTCGATAAGAGTGCTTCAGAGATAGATTATTCGTCGAGCAGCAGCAAAATATTGTACCTTGGGAGCGAATTTCCCTCGCCAAAATCAGAAGATGTCCTAGAAGCAGAAGATCGGCAGGATTCCGCACCCCGTCAAAGAATGAGGGTTGAACCACATTTACCTTATTCTCAGCTAAGTCTGAGCTACCCACCACAAGGTTTGGAAGGTGTGACTCTTCATTTTTTAAGTCACGTTTCTTCTTACATCACTCTCTTTTGTTAGTTGTTTTCCAAAAATACTAAAAAACTTTTTAATTAAAGTTTTTTCCTGAGCCAGTTTTTCATGGTCCTACACCTCTGAGGCCTCTCACTGCTCCTGAATTATCCAATGAGTTTTATTCAGAGAATCCCTTCTTCAAACTGGTGATAAATCAGGGTGGAAAAATGGTAAGATCTCGAGTTTCATCCACCGCTGGCATATCTCAAGTTCAATTTGGATTGCTTGTTAAATCTTGCCTCAGTATTGTGTTTTCCCAAGTTGATTTGGTCTGTAACTGATACAATATGACATGTTATTTCTCGGGGTATTTGTGGGGCATCCATTGATCGAATAATGGGAAACAGGGAAAAAGAAGAACTAAAATGTCAGGACTGTCCATTCACTTAGATATTCTGCATAAGCTGCTCTAATCACTATCAAAGTGAAAGGATGGACAGCACTTGAATGGAAAACTGTCTGTTAATGGACATGCACTTTTGGAGAACTCTTTAGATTGCAGGTTAAGATTGATGATGCTTTAGATTGCAGGTTAAGATCAGTAAATTTTGTGAGCCTCTTAAAGTTGTTGACTGAAACTCCTGAAACTAGCACATATCACCATGACTATTCTTCTTGTGTGCTTTTTCCTTAAAATTATGTGCTGACTCATTTGTACTAACTTGTACATATGTGCAGAATATTCCTGTTGGATTTGCCAGGCAATATATTCAAGAAAACAGGGAAATGGCGACGCTTAGGTATTCAGACGGATCGTGGCTGGTGAAGCTTTTAAGAAATTTTGAGGATCACCAGGCATGCTTCTCTGCTGGTTGGACTGCATTTGCAAGAGAAAACTGTTTACTTGTAGGAGATGTCTGCATGTTTGAGCTCATTGATAGGGATGACGTTGTGTTCCAAGTCTCCATCTGCCGTAGTGCAGGTACAGACCGGATTCACATTGATTGAGATTAACATCAAAATTGTTACTCTAGGCCATACGCAGCGTCCATAGGAATTCAGGGTTCCTAATTATGCCTTCTTCATATGGTAGTAGCTAGTCAATGAAAAGTAGACTCATGTTTTTTTGTTTCTTTCGTCTGCTAAAGTCAATTCTATAAGACCCCATTTGGAAAGAATCTCTCAAATTAGGGACTTCGGCAAGTTTTCTGGTGGCTTGAACCTGACTTTTAGAACAGTAAAGTGTAGTGACATTGAACACCCTTGCCTTAAGCCAATAAGGGATTAGTGCATTGGAAGTCTTAAAAGTTGTTACGAAAGTGCTATGAGTCACAAAACTTCAAAAAGTGTAATCACGTCATAAAACTTATCACAAAAGTGTAATTAAGTCCTGAAAATTTCAAAAAAAAAAAAAAACAATCAACGGAAGGACTTGATTGGACTTGACAAGTTTTTGTACTTGATTGCGCTTTTTAAAAAATTTTGGGACTTAATTGCACTTTTTTGACAAGTTTTAAGACTTAATCGCACTTTTTGAAAGTTTAAGGAAATTGCACTTTGGTTACAAGTTGTAGGACTTCTAATGCACTTATCTCTAAGCCATGTACCAACTCTGAATTACAAGGTGCAACCCATGGTTTTACAAGCTCAATTTGAACTTATCAGATTCTTTTCATTTCTCTATTTGCATACTTGAAGACTTTATAGGAAGTTTATTTGCTTAGGGGTGCATGTTGAAGTTTATTAGTTTCTTTTCATGTGGAGAGCATTCGGAATTTATTTCGTCAAATTACCTGAATCTTGATATGCATGACAGAACATTTTTCCAATCTATACTAAATCTTTTCGTAGTTAGTCAGTTAAAGAAATCTTCACACGAATGTCTGCTAAATTCCTCATTGTTTAACTGGGGAAAAAGGATATCTATTCTCCTGCCTTACCACTCGACCATGCTGCCAAGATGATAAGGTGTCATTCGAAATAGATTTAAAAAGTCGCCCACTGTGGAGCAGAGTAGCTTTACTATCTCTATTTGAGTTGATTCCTATCCCTAGCAGTTTTGGAACTAAATGGAACCTGGTCTTCACGATATGTAGCTTGTATTGATACTGACCCCGAAGAACCAGATCTGTCTCAAGCTCCGGCGGACTTGACGGATAGGATCCAACAGTCTACATGCAGGGTGAGCCATTCGGAGCTGGTTTTTCATGGTCCTACACTTGCAAGGCCTCTTGCTCCTCCTGAATCAGCCTGCAAATTTGATTTGGAACATCCCTTTTTTAAAATGGTGATGCCCCGATCTTGCTTGAATTGCCTGGTAAGTCTTCAGCTTAATTCATCACCGGTATATCTAGAGTTCCATTATGATTGCTATCACCTACAATGCCGTGATCACATTAGCTGTTGATGTTTACAAGAATTTTTCTATGTTTATAGTGTTCACGATATAATCCAATAGATTATTACATCAATAATCATTAGTAACACGTATTAAAAAAGGATGTGGGCTAGCGATTTCTTTCATCCTTGAGCACTTTCGAAAGGATAAATACATCTGTGGATTTCTTCGATCTCAAATTGTTACCTTCTTGCTTTTTGCCCTCCAATTTATCCTTGGATTTCTCATTCCACTTGAACAATTTCATATCTTGGTTGTTCAAACATGTACATGGCCAGAGTATTCCGCTTGGATTCATCAAGCAACATATCCAGGAAAAGCCAAGAGCAACTCTTAGGTACTCAGACAGATCATGGTCAGTGAAGCTCATCAGGAACAACAGACACCTCAAAGGGGCTTCTGCTCTGTCCTTCTCTGCTGGTTGGCGTGCATTTGCAAGAGAAACTCATCTGCGTGCAGGAAATGTCTGCTTGTTTGAGCTAATTGATAGGGTTGATATTGTCTTCAAAGTCTCCATTTTGAGTGGTGCCAGTAAGGACTTGATATATGTTGTTGAAAATGAGTACTTTGAAGTGTAATTTTAGGCTGGTTATAGCATGACTGCGAGTTCTGGCTTTATAATTATGCCTCCCTTATTTGGTTGTGCTGCATAACTGACGAGTACACTTTCTTTTCTATGTTAATTTAAAATATAGTGATTTGTCTCTTACGATGTGAAAAGCACAAATAATATTTTCATTCAAATTGTCTGACTTTTTCATTTCATGGTAATCATAATTTCCAATCGATTTATATATCTTAATTATCGTAGGTCAATTGAAGAAACGCTTGTGCTAAAGTCCATTAAAGTTTATATTTTTAGTTCAGCGCAGGAATAAACTGTCTAAATGCAGAGTGAATCATAATGAGCCCCTTTTTCGTGGTCCTACAGCATGACTGCGAGTTCTGGCTTTATAATTATGCCTCCCTTATTTGGTTGTGCTGCATAACTGACGAGTACACTTTCTTTTCTATGTTAATTTAAAATATAGTTATTTGTCTCTTTTGATGAGAAGAGCACGAATAATATTTTCATTCAAATTGTCTGACTTTTTCATTTTATGGTAATCATAATTTCCAATCAATTTATATATCTTATTATCGTAGGTCAATTGAAGAAACGCTTGTGCTAAAGTCCATTAAAGTTTCCATTTTTAGTTCAGCGCAGGAATAAACTGTCTAAATGCAGAGTGAATCATAATGAGCCCGTTTTTCGTGGTCCTACAGCTCCGAAGCCCTTCACTACTCCTGAATTAGCCAGTGTGTTTGAGTCAGAGCATCCCTTCTTCGAAGTGGTCATACAACAATGGCATCAGAATCAATTGGTAAGATCTCAAGCCTAATCGACCGGTGGCATAATTCAAGTTCAATTACGATTGCTGTAAATCATGCCTTGATATTGTGTTTTCCCAAGTTGATTTGGTTTGTATTGGAAACTTAACGACGGATTATATTTCTCAAGTGTCCATGGGGAATCCTAATGATGGAGTAACATGGAACTAGGAAAAGATGAATAAGTAAGGACAGTATTTGGGTTGGGACTGTAATTGAATATTCCTCACAAGCCACTCTATTCACTATCCAAGTGAAAGGATGGACAGTCACTTGAATGGTAAACTAACTGAAAATAGCTATTAATGGACAGTCCTTTCTTAAATAATGCTTTGGATTGCAGGTCAAGATCGGTGACTTTCATAAGCCCCTTAAGGCTGGTGATTAAAACTCTTGAACTACATCATGTGCTTTTTTCCCTGTTTTTCACTTGAGTGTATGTTTATGTGATGTCCTTTTAACATACAGTGGTTTGTTCACACATGTATGAATGTGCAGTACGTTCCTCGTCAATTTGCCAAGCAACACATTCAAGAAAACAGGGAAATGGCGACTCTTAGGTTTTCAGACAGATCGTGGCTGGTGAAGCTCTTAAGCTATTCGCATGGAAACCTGATGTTCTTCTCTGCTGGTTGGCCTGCATTTGCAAGAGAAACTCATCTTTGTGTGGGAAATATCTGTGTGTTTGAGCTCATTGATAGGGATGATGTTGTATTCCAAGTCTCTATTTTCAGTAGTGCCGGTAAGGATCCAATTCACATTGATTGAGATGAACATAGGAAGGGTTACTTTAAGCCATTTGCTGCATTAGTATGAATTCAGCATTCCCAATTAGCCTCTTTTATTCGGTAGTTGCGAATCAATGAAAAGTGGACTTTTTCATGTTTCTGTTTTCTTCTTTTCTGCACTAGTCTCAATTCGATTTTCATGATGACAGTGATTTTCAATCTATGCTGGATCTTTTCATAGCAAGTCAATTAAAGAGACATTCACACCAATTCTATTAAATTTCTCATTGTTTTACTGCAGGTGGGATAGGGAAATTGACATGCAGAGTGGGCTGTTCTGAGCTGGATTTTCATGGTCCTGCACTATCAAGGCCTCTCACGTCTCCCGAATTTGCTAGCAATATTGATTTGGAGCATCCCTTTTTCAAAAAGGTGACCCCATATAGTTATTTCCGCCAACTGGTAAGATCTAAAGCTTAAATCATCACTCACATATCTCATTTTCATTTTTCACCGTTTTCATGGATTGGCTATTAAAAACGTGCACATGTGCAGAGTGTTCCGGTTGGATTTTTCAAGCAACATCTTCAGGCAAACAAACAAATAGCAACTCTTCGGTATTTGGACAGATCGTGGCCAGTGAAGCTCATCAGGAGCCTTGGACAGGCCAGAGGTACTCTGGCTCTGGTCTTCTCTGCTGGTTGGCGTGCGTTCGCAAGAGAAACTGATCTGCGTGCAGGAAATGTCTGCTTGTTTGAGCTCGTCGATAGGGATGAGACAGTGTTCAAAGTCTCCATTCTGAATGGCGCTGGTAATGACCCGATTCACGGTAATCGAGATGAGCGTCGGAAGTATTACCTGAGGCCGTTGCGCCATCGAAATGAAATCAGGGGTTCCTAATGATGCCTCCTCTTATTAAGCAGCGCAGCAGTGAATCAATCGAAAGCACTCTTTTCTGTTTTTTGTTCTCTTCTTTCTTCCATTTTTGTGCTAGTTTCAATTCCGTGACTACCTTGCTCGCAAAGAACCTCTCATCTTTACGGTTTGGTACATCTGCAAGAGCAAAGGTATCACCTTCTGATGTAAGTTCATGGAGTATCTCTCTTTATATATGTTTTATTTTTCAATACTATGGCTCTTCTTTGTCTTCGTCCTTTGTCGTTGCCGAGAGAATGACAAAAAAATAGGAATTAGTCGAGTAAAAACCAAAAGAAAAAAGAGAGAATCTCCAATGAATTTGTTCTTTTATTTTTAAAATATTTGAATTTGTATTTTAAATTTTTAAATTTTAGTTTTAAATTAAATTTAATTAATTTTTATATTAATTATTTACCACGGCGGAAAATATCACTTTTTTAGTAAAAAATGGTCTATTTTTCGTTCTTTTTTCTTTGGTGGTACGAAAGGCAAAAGCCTGTTATCTAGAGTGCTTGGCAATGGCGAAAAACTTATTTACATTCGGTTAGCTATGGACCCTTCTATACATTCGGTCTGCTATGGACCCAGTGGATCTTAACGATTGGTGTGTTGCAGAATTACTTGCTTGTGCCAAGTCCATCAAGCCGAGTCTATGTCAATGCTGAAATCACGTGACGTAATCCATACTTGAAACCAACTTAATGCCATGATATATGTGCCGAAATAAGCCTAGCGACGTGACTCTGGATTTCATAAGGATTTGCACAAGCAATCAACCTGCGCTCTTTCAACTTTAAACTCCCGGAAAGACGAAGAACTCAAAATGACACAGCGTTGGAAATTTAAGCAGAAATGTAGCCTAGAAACAACCAGAGCAAGAGCGGATTGATGGCTAAATGTACAAGAACTATATGCTCAAAAGAACCTGATCATTATATATCGAAAACAAAAACCAAGGATAGGCATGCTGGATTTGGCTTTGTCGTTGACGTGCTAGGAAGACGTCACGTTAAGCATCGTGGAAAATCAATCATTTCAGACATCGGACGAGCAAATGATGGAAGGTTTTCGTTGATGGCTTGCGGTTTCGCTCTTCTTGAATCCACGAAAGAGAACAAGCTTCCGATACTCTCCTCAAAATTCTCTCTCTGAGTACTAGAACGTGAGAGAATCCTTCTTCTCGGTCTAACATATTCTTCTGCAACTCTTGTCCCGACCTTTCACAGAGATAAATTACCAAGAGAAATTTAATGGACTCCTAAGCGAACACTTAGCGCAGACTCTTCCAAACCGGTATCAATCTCAACTTTAGAGTTTTAGTTTAATCAATTAAACATGCAAATCATTTCATTTTGGGGCCATCACTGATCTATTACAGATTGATTAGAAATGTAAGTAAAATGTGGAAGAATATTTTACTTCTATAGAGTAGGGATTTTATGGTTATAGAGGTTTGGTTACCCTAAATAAATCTAACACCCTTTTGATATATTTTCTCTTTATTTCAAAAATGTTTGGCAAGTGGCAACTTGATTGATTTTAATCCTAAATCATTAAGATGTGATGGGTGATCACCCGGGTACACAGACAATAATTTAGCACTCAATAAATTAAAGCAATAAATAAATCGCTAGAAAAGGATAGAGAACCGTGATGCG
The DNA here is from genome assembly GCA_016097485.1 of Eucalyptus sideroxylon x Eucalyptus melliodora. NCBI lineage: Eukaryota > Viridiplantae > Streptophyta > Magnoliopsida > Myrtales > Myrtaceae > Eucalyptus > Eucalyptus sideroxylon x Eucalyptus melliodora. Next base: position 20,325,777 of record CM027830.1, read on the forward strand.
TTACGCAAAGCAAAAGCGAAGCTTCATCATCCAATGCACCATGTGTTCTGTAAAATATTAACTAAAGACCAAACACGCATGCATGCCCTAAACATGACTTCTAAATGCAATGTTTATTAGTTTTTTTTTTTCCTGGTTATTTTCCTTTTATAAACGCTAAACTATACCCAATGCGTAAGATGCAATTACTAGTTAAATCTATTTATGTGATGTGACTTGAATCATGACACTAATAATAATTTTTTTTTGGGGCCGAACACTATTAATAAATTAAGCTACTCACAAAATGACATGCAATTTGTGACATGCACATTATAGAATTGGCTAATTCTGTATATCTTATGTATGCAATATTTTTTGGATTTTCTTTATGAATTAAAATAGGAGATTGCCTCAATCTATATGATGACCTATATTAAAATAATAAATAATTTATATTAAATCCTAATCTAAATTTAGTAATTTCCTAAGTTATTACATGATTCCTAACACTCTTAATATATGAACTTCTAAATTAGGAAGCACGCATGAACGCAAACTGAACTAAATGCAATGTGTTATTTTTTATATATATTTATATCATGCATGTGCTTAATCAAATGACATATGAAATCTAACACTCTACATGACTAATTATTAAATATCACCATGCCCAAATAAGAAAATAAATTCAATCAAGGGTCCAATCTTTAGTCCCCAAGATCAAATCCCATTTATCAGACCTATATATGCAAGGACTCAAACGAGGTATCTGCCTATCTAGAAATAGCCTAACACTTCAAATCAAGTCGGATTAGAATCTCATAATTCCATATTAGAAAGTTAAAAAAAAATTGTGCATGTACATCTAGAAATCACCTAAATTTGAATTGATTTCCTAGTTTGAGCACGTTTCCTAAAGAGTTTTCTTATTTTAGATCCACTTCTATATAATTAGTGGGTGTTCTTTATGAAGAATATCTAATAGGAGCTCATGCTCATGAATTACATCACGAGTGTTTTAAAGTTGTGAAATCTTGTCTTAAGATTTTTTGTAATTCTCTTATGAGATTGAAAGATTGTTTCATGAGGATTACAGGGAAAAATATTGTGTGAATTATTGGGAGTAATTAGGGGCTTAGAAACATAAAGAACATTTAAATAACTCAATTGTTATTGAAATTCTCCACAATATCTCGGTAAACTTAAGTCACACCAACTAAACCAAAATATGATGTCCAATTTATTTCTTATTCTATTTTTTTTTTTTTTGTTCGATTACTTGTTTCCGTAACAATTGGTATCAAGTCCAAACTTTGCTTAGTTGAAGTGAATTGATGATGATGAGATGGAAAAGTGAAAATCAACAAATTTGATTAAAAGAATTTTGATTTCTAAAAAATATAAATTGAGGATTATTTGTACCTAAAGAATATGCATGCATCCCTATTTAAGGAGAAGCTAGAGTCAATGAAGCAAGTTGATTGAGACTTGCTAGATAGACAAACGTTAGGTGTTATTAGGCTAACGTTGGCTTGTGATATTGAGTTTAACATCATGAAAAATAAGATAATTGCGGGATGGATGAAGGCCATGTTGGACATAAATGAGAAACCCTCTAAAATGGACAAGGTTTGTTTGATGTAATGTTTGTTTAACTCAAAGATGAATGAAGAGTGAAGGTGTGTCAATTGCTAATCATATCTATGAATTCAATGTGGTCATTATTCAATTGATTAGTTGAGATTGAGATTGACTTTGAAGATAAGATATGTGCTTTGATTTAATTATTTTCATTGTGTAATAATTGGAATACGTATTGTTACCGCTATTACTAATTCTTAGGATAACAAGTTTGACATTTGATTGGGTTCATGATTTGATCCTAGGTGAGGACATCCGTGATATAGAATCTTGTAAACCTATGTTTGCAGCTCTAATAGGTAAATGTAAAAAAAAAAAGCTAGTGCTTATGTTAGTAGGAATACTACAAAGTCTAAATAGACGTAGCAAGTCAAATTAGGGATTGTGGCTCTTGAGTTGTAGCAAGAGGGGGCATCTTAAAATAGATTTACCTTAAGTTGAATAATGAGAAGGGTAAGAGAGTTAAAGTTAAGTCTACTAATGATTTTGCAGCAATTGGTGATAGTACTCATGAGGTCATTGAGTGAGAAAGGCACATTCTAGAGAACAAGAATATAATTTTCTTAAATACTATGGATTCAACCAGTATTAGTATCTTTAGAAGGTGGAGTTCTAAAGGTTGTTCAAAGGTACCTTGATGATAATAAGAAAAATTAAGAATGACATCCCATAAGAGCTTCAAGGTGAGATTGTAATAGGTTTCCCACGAAGATATCATATGCATTAGTTTGAGAGTCCAAATTATGGCATATTTGTTTGGGACACATTGGTGAAAGAAACCTAAAGGTTTTGAGTGAAATGAATATACTATGTGATTATGTTACTAAAGAACTAAATGTATGCAAATGTTGTGACTTACGAAATGACGAAAAGTGTAGTTCGATATGACTATTAGATAGACCACGAATATTGTAGAATTGATTCACTTGGATGTTTACAAGCTGTTGTAGTTTTCTATGAAGAAGAGTGCTAGATCTATGCTAATGGTTGTGGATGACTACTTGAAGCAAACGTGGGTGTTTGTGTTGAGGCACAAGTTTGATGTTGTTGTGAGGTTAGGCGGTTAAGAGTTTTGATTGGAAATGAAATCAGTAAGATGATCACGCATGTGTGGATTAACATTAGCATGGAATTTTACTCAAAATTGTTAAACAAATCCTACATCCTCACGCTAGTGCTAGTGAATTATAACAAATTGCAGAGTTGATGAGCAAAACATTACTAGAGACTAAGCATAAAATGCTCTCTAGTGTTGGTATGACTAGGACATTCTTGGCAAATGTACTTAGTGCCATGGCCTACCTAGTGAATTTGTGGTTAGGTAGCATTGATGATTATTTTGTTATTAAAATATTTTTGGATAAGTGATGATAGGTTTTGGGACAAGAAAATCAATTGTGATCCAAAAATTAAATTTATTTGTTGTCAATAGAGAAATTATATTTGACAAGTCTCTAATACTTTTAAGTAGAAGTAATTATGGGAGTGTTTATGAGAATTTAAATACTATTCAGCTCAATATGGAATTATAACTAGAAACTCATAAAGTAGTGGGTATTAACATAGTAATCAACACGGATGTACTTATAGCAAGATGGAGCCTATACAACCAACAATTGTTGTAATTGCTAATTATAATAAGGTGCATATTCGACCTCCTTACAAATATGGATGCACCGATGGTTTCGCTTTATTTGTCATTGTGTTGAAGAATACTTATAGAATAGCTAAAAATGCAAGTAGGTTGATGTTCTAATGAGGTCCATAGTATTGGTGAAGTTCGAGTGAGGCTTGCACTTGAGAGTTGTCTGCAGCGGTCAAGTCCATGAGGGACTGTGGAAGCGTAGCAACGAAGTTCAAATGTTCGTGAATTACATTCGGATGTTTTGAAGACGTGAAATCTCATGTTAAGATTTTGTGTAACTCCTTTATGAGTCAAGAGATTATTTCATGAGTCATTGCAAGGTTAAACACCATGTAAGTTATTATAGTGTTTTACTAATTTAAGTGTGGTTATAGTCTTTGTTATATTACTTGATTTTATAGTGAAATTGTTTACTACTTTTTTCGTAGATGTGAGTCACATCGACCGAATGAGTAAATCGAATATCATATATATATATAATTTCATCGCTTGTTTTGCAACATTTCTGTTAGTCGAACCATTCGTCGCTTCCATTTCTTTGGCACAGTAACGTGTTTCTGCAAGACCCAAAAAACTCCATTCTCAGAGGTGTCCCATAACGAATGCTGGCCCCCGAGGCAAACCGATTCTCGGCGCTACTTTATTCCCTGCCCTTCGGTCACCCACTGACATTTGCTTCCACGCTATGAGAAGCTCGTGTCTGATTGACACTTACAGAGAATCTTTGCTTAGATCACCGAGCCATCCAATCTTACCAGGACGATGGCCTCAGGAACAAAGGCTCCACGCTCCTGTAGTTGAAGTTGAAACCCCACAAACCATCTTCTTCTTCTTCTTCTTCTTCTTCTTCTTCTGTAAGGAGTCAGGGGACACTGCTGTCTATGGCTTCTTGTAGTCGTCGTCGTCGCCGGAGAGAAGATGGAGCAGTCGAGCCGGAGGTCGTGGCCGGTCCTCGTCGCAAGAGTCGTTGCTTCTTCAAGATCATACTCTCCGACACCCTTGAATCTGGAAAGCTTGTGAGTTGAGCAATTTTCAGAGTGTTTCATCCGATTTTGCACGGTTGTTAAGAGTTTGTCATACTCGTGCTGTGGACCCGTCAAGCTGGAAAACCGGTTCATGTGTGTTTGGTTTCGAATGAACATTTTACTTCCAGCTAAAAAATTAACAACAGGGTATTGTCTGCAAGCATGGCCTGTAGATCGAACAATATTTTTCCTTCCTGATACTTCAACACATGAATATCTTCATCGGATGCGTGACCGATTGTCCTGAACCATGGTCGTTCTCTTGTCCTTTTCGCTGCCTTTCTTCTTCAAGAGTTTCTGATTTATTTACATTATGTTTTGGGTCGAAATGGCTTTCAGAATGCAGTACAATACTGTGCATGGTTCTGGTTTCCACAACATGCTTTGAACATTAGTAAGAAGTATCTTGGTTTCTCTAGCTTTGCTCTTGCAGAAAGAAGTCAGTATTACTAAAATTCAGCCCACCGTTATCAAAAGCACGCTTGTGGAAACTGATCTTTCATCCATGTTACAGAAATGACAGCTTCTTAGTTTTCTTCCTGTTTGTCTGTACTTCGGTTCGACTATGATGAGTCGTTATCATGGACCTTTAACTCTAAAACTTTTCATAATAGGGAATTCCAAAAAGTTTCTTGAGAAGATGTGGAAAGGATCTCTCAAACTCAGTGCTTCTCCAGGTTCCGGGCGGTTCAACCTGGACTATAGAACTAGAAAAGTGTAACAATGACATGGTTTCACTGTGGAAAGGTTGGCAGGATTTCATGGAGTATTACTCCATTGGTCATGGTCACCTCATAGTTTTCAAATATAAAGGGAACTCCACTTTTGGCATAATAATATTCGACAAGAGTACTTCAGAGATAGATTATTTGTTGAGCAGTGGCAAAAAAACAGACCTTGGGAGCAAATTTCCCTCACCAAAAACAGAAGATGTTGTAGAAGCAGAAGATCCAGAGGAACTCACACCCCGTCGAAAAATGAGGGTCGAATCACATTTACCTTGTTCACAGCTAAGTCCAGTCTACTCACCACGAGGATCCAAAGGTTTGACTCTTCATTTGATATGTCGCCTTTCTTCCTATGTCACTTATTTTGTTACATTTTTTTCCAAAATACTCAAAAACTCTTTTAATAATGCTTTATGTTGACTGATAAGATGATGTTTTTAGTATTTGCAGAGTAAATAATCTTTTCAGAGTGAATCAATCGCTTACCTAATGAAATTTACAACCTACGCCATTTAAAGTTCTCATTGTTTGTAAATTACAGATGGGATCAGACGGTCTAGATGCAAAATGAATCGTTCTGAGCCGGTTTTTGGTGGTCCTACATGTATAGGGCCTCTCTCTGGTTTTGAATTGGCCAGCGAATTTGAATCAGAGTATCCTTTTTTCAAGGTGATAATGCAGCCGTCTTACCTTAAGCATCATATACTGGTAAGATCAGAAAAATAAATTCATCAGTATTAAGCGGCACATTTCCAATTCAAACACAATGCTCTCTGTGACAGCCCAGGCGGCGGTCAAACATGATGCTCTCTGTATCTTTGTTATCATGGGAGGGAGGTCTAGGCTGTTTAAGGCAATGGGCCCTATATCTTGTTATGTGATTGGGTTTTGGTTGGAAATAGCGTGATGTTATTTTCCTCAGAACTGTTCATGCGTATCTGTTTAAAGGAAGAAGATGCTCTACCCAACCATGAGTAGAGACCAACATTTTGACTTTTATCCAGTTAAAACTGCTGATTATAAGTCCTGAAAACAAGAAAATACAGCACTCAATCTACATTTTTTGTGCTTGCATTATAAGCATGTTCTTTCTTTGTCATGCAGTATGTTCCCCGTAGATTTATCATGCAGCACATTCGGAAAATCAAGGAAATCGCAATTCTCAGGCATTCGGGCAGGTCATGGCCAGTGAAGCTTAGGAGCTGTGGACATCGTGGGGCATGTTTTGGTTCTGGTTGGTTCAGATTTTTGAGAGAAGCTCGTTTGCGCTTAGGGAATGTCTGCGTGTTCGAGCTTATTGATGGGGAGGATATTGTGTTCAGAGTTTACATTTTCAATGGTGCTGGTAAGAACTAGACAACCTTGTTTGAAATGCACACCACAGTATCACTTTAGGCTGGTTTTAGAATGAGATCTGAATTTACAACTACACCTCCTTTATAAGTTGTGCTGCTTCTCCTAAAGGTACACTTTTTCTTGTCTGTTCTTTTACAGTCTACTTGAAAACGTTTGAATAAGGTAACCTAATGATTTAGGTGGTGCTAATTCTAGTTGATTTTTTCCCCTCTCTTGTGAAGGGCATTTACAATTTATTCAGTGAAATTATCTGAATTTCCTTTTTTCCTGATAATAGTTACATGTTCTGCCAAACCTTTTCATAGTAAGTCAATTAAAGAAACATTCACACTGATCTCTAGTTAAGTTCTCCTCTTTATCTAAAGGTGGGAGCAAACAGTCTAAATGCACAGCAAGCCTTTCTGAGCCAGTTTTTCCTAGTCCTACATCTCCAAGGCCTCTCGCTACTCCTGAATTAGCCAATGAGTTTGATTCGGAGAATCCTTTCTTCAAACTGGTGATACCTGAATATCAGGCTAAAAAAATGGTAAGATCTCTAGTTTCATCCACCACTGGCCCATCTCAAGTTCAATTATGATTGCTTTCTAAATCTTGCCTCAGTATTGTGTATTTCCACATTGCTTTGGTTTGTAGCAGATACATATGAAATAGTAATTCTTGGAGTGTTTGGGATGCAGGGAAAAAGAAGGATAAAATATCACGACTGTCCATTCACTTGAATATTGTCTATAAGCTGCTCTAATCACTATCCAAGTGAAAGGATGACCAATTTACTTGAATGGAAAACTGTCTCTTCATGGACAGTCACTTCTTGGAGAATTCTTTGGATTGCAGGTTAAGATTGATAATGTTTTAGCTGACAGATTAAGATTGTTGAATTTCATGAGCATCTTAAGGCTGTGGACTAAAACTCCTGAAATTAGCAAATATTGCCATGAATATCTATCTGTGTGCTTTTTTCTTATGATTGTATGCTGATGTTATGGTCCTTTTAGCATACATTCGTTTCTACAAATGTGTACATATGTGCAGAATATTCCTGTTGGATTCACCAGGAAATATATTCAAGAAAGCACGGATATGGTGGCAGTGCTCTGGTATTTAGACAGATCATGGCCAGTGAAGCTTTTAAGATACAAGCAAGACCACAAGGCATTCTTCTCTGGTGGTTGGCCTGCATTTGCAAGAGAAAACTGTCTGCGTGTAGGAGATGTCTGCATGTTTGAGCTCATTGATAGGGAAGATTTTGTGTTCAAAGTCTCCATCTTCTGTAGTGCTGGTACGGCCCCAATTCTCACTGATTGAGATTAATATCAGAAGTGTTACTCTAGGCCATTTGCACTGTCCATATACTTTCAGGAGTCCTAATTATGCGTTCTTCATTTGGTAGTGGCAAGTCAATGAAAATAGACTCAGTTTCTTTTTCTATCGCCTGCTAATGTTGATTGCCCCTTTCTGAAAGAATCTCTCAAATTAGGAGCTTCTTTAAGGTGGATCCAACAGGACCATTAGAACTGTACAAGTGTAGTGATGTTGAACACACTTGCCTTAAGCCATATGCCAACTCTGAATTTCGAGGCGCAACCCATGGTTTTACAAACTCAATGTGAACTTACATCAGATACGTTTCTTTTCTCTTTTCAAATACTTGAAGACTACTTTATAGGAAGTTTATATGCCTATGGGCGCAAATTGAAGTTTATTAGTTTTTCCTTTCATGTGAAGAGCATTCAGAATTTTTTTCATCCAATTACCTGAATCTTGATATGCATGACAAAGCAATGTCCAATCTATACTAAATCTTTTCATAATTAGTCAGTTAAAGAAATTTTCACACCAATGTCAGCTAAATTCCTTATTGTTTATATGGGGAAAAAGGATATCTACTCCCCTGCCTTACCACTCGACCGTGCCACCAAGATGATATGGTATCATGCAGATTAGATTTAAAAGGCCACCTGCTGTGGAACAGAGTAGCTTTACTATTTCTATTTGCAGTAATCTGAAGCAGGTTGATTGAGTTGCTTTCTATCCCTACCAATTTTGGAACTAAACGGAACCTGGTCTCCTCGATATGTAGCTTGCATTGATACTCACCCCAAAGAACTAGATCTGTCTCAAGCTCCTGCGGACTCAGCAGACAGGATCCAACAGTCTACATTCAGAGCGAGCCATTCGGAGCTGGTTTTTCATGGTCCTACACTTCTAAGGCCTCTTGTTTCTCCTGAATTAGCGTGCAAATTTGATTCAAAACATCCCTTTTTCGAAATGGTGATCCCCCGATCCTACATGAATTGCCTGGTAAGTCTTGAGCTTAATTCATCACCGCTATGTCCAGAGTTCCATTATGATTGCTATCACCTACAATGCTGTGATCACATTAGCTGCTGATGTCGAGTTTTTCAATGTTTATAGTGCTTATGATATAATCCAAAAGATTACTACAACAATACTCATTAATAACATGTATCAAACAAGGATGCTAGCTAGCGATTTCTTTCATCCTTGAGCACTTTCAAAAGGATGAATAGATCCACGGAGTTCTTCCAACTCAAATCATTACCTTCTGGGTTTTTTCCCTCCAATTTATCCTTTGATTTCTCATTCCACACAATTTCATATCAGCATTGTTCAAACATGTACATGTGCAGAGTCTTCCGGTTGGCTTCATCAAGCAACATATTCAGGAAAACAAGGGGATGGCAACTCTTAGGTTTTCAGGCGAATCGTGGCCAGTGAAGCTCTTAAGCTATACTCAGACCAGAAAAATACTCTCAGGCTATACTCATGACACCCGGGTGTTCTTTACTACTGGTTGGACTGCATTTGCAAGAGAAACTCATATGCGCATGGGAAATATCTGTGTATTTGAGCTCATTGATAGGGATGATGTTGTGTTCCAAGTCTCCAATTTCAGTAGTGCCGGTAAGGAGCCTATTCGCATTGATTGAGATGAACAATGGGAAGTGCTACTCTAAGCCGTCTGCAGAGTCGATATGAATTCAGTATTCCTAATTATGCCTCTTTTATTCGGTATTTGTGAATCGATTAACAGTAGACTCTTTTATGTTTCTGTTTTCTTCTTTTCGGTGCCAGTCCAATTATGTGATTTCCATTAGAAAGAAACTCTCAAATTTGGCACTTCTTTAAGGTTTATAGTGGTTCAGCCTGACCTATAGAACCAATGAAGTGTAACAATATCAATTACACTTTCCTTAGACATCCTGTGGTTTTACAAGGTCAACTTCTACATTCATTACATTCTTTTCGCCATCTCTTTTCAAATTCTTGAACATTTTATGCAAGTCCTTTTGGATGCTGGTGCAGACTTTTAGTTTGTTAGTTTATTCTGATATGAAAAACATCTTGTGAGGCTTCCACGTCACCCCCCGACGATAGCAGTAATTTCCAATCTACGCAAGATCTTTTCACAGCAAGTCAAAGAGACGTTAACGCCGATGTTTGTTGAAGTTCTCATTGTTTCACTACAGGTGGGATAGAACAGTCTACATGCAGAGCGAGCTGTTCCAAGCCAGATTTTCAGAGTCCTACCCTTCTGAGGTCTCTCGCATCTCCTGAATTAGCCAGCAATATAGATACAGAGCGTCCCTTCTTCAAACGGGTGATCCCGAGATCTTACATGAGTTGCCTGGTGAGTCTCAAGCTCTATCATGTTCAATTCACAGTTCTCAAGGATTGGATATTTGAAACACGGACATGTGCAGGGAGTTCCAGTTGGATTCGCCAAGCAACATATTCAGGAAAACCAACGAACAGCGACTCTTTTGTACTCAGACAGATCATGGACAGTGAAGCTCGTTAGGAGCTATGGACGGACCAGACGGATTCCGGGCACATTCTTCTCTGCCGGTTGGGGTGCATTCGCAAGAGAAACTCACGTGCGTGCAGGAAACATCTGCGTGTTCGAGCTCGTCGATAGAAATGCTGCTGTGTTCCAAGTCTCCATTTCAAGCGGCGCTGATGATGACCCGATTCACATCGATTGAGATGAACGTCGGAAGCATCACCTCAGGCCATTTTCGCGTCGATATGAACTCGGGAGTTCTGATAATGCCTCCTTTTATCGAGCAGCGCAGCGGAGAATCGATGGAAAGCAATCCTTTCTGCTACTGTTTTCTTACTTTCTTCGTTCTGTGTTAGTGTCAATTCTCTGGCTACCTTGCACGGAAGGTTTTGCACAGCAACCTGGCCAGAAGATCTAGGAAAGTGTAAAACTATCATGCTCTGATGTAAGTTCAAGGAGTGTTCCTCTTTGGTTATGATCACCCCATAGTTTCGGAACACGACGGTAAATGGACTTACATCCTGTCACGATCGCGACCCGTTAGGGAAAAACAACGATCGACACGGTCCGACACGGCACCCTCTTCCACGCAAGAAGCCGGCAAGCAGGCCACGGAACCACCCGTGCCGCCGCAGACCTCATCCGAGATCCGAACCACGGGCTGCCGAAGAACGAAAGTGACGGCGGGAGTGAGCAAGTTGAAGATGAAGAAGCGACACACGAGTTAACGTATGGCATGACTTCAGCCTGCGGTCAAAAGGGCTCAGAACCGGATCTTGAATTGGCCAAGAGAATGCTCCCATCATCATCTCTTTTTCGAACTTCTTCCTTTTACTACATCTGCGTGTTCTAGATCTCGACGCAAGTTGACATTTTGACCGAAAGACGAAGCCCCCTCCATGCCACATTCCTCCTTTTTGACGAAGTTGAATCATGGATGATGCAACGAGACTGGGTTTTTCTTTTTGCTTTCTTGTACAGTGAGAGCACGCTACGTCCGAGTTCCCCCGTCATGGACGTATTTCGCAACGATGCCGAGCCGTGTACTCTACTGGAACCGGCGTGCTGATCTCTATATCCGTTTTAGGGCCAGCCCATTTTACTATGTAAGGTCTAAAACCCGTCTCGCCTTACCTCTTCACCTCATCAAGAATGCATTATCTATACACGTATATGACACCAGCCAGTCAATTAAATACTTTCTATCGTTCAAAAGTATTTTGCCCATGAGTAGATATTAGTGGTGATGAGGCTGCGTTTGGTAACGTTTATTTAAAAATTGTTCAGAAAATAAAAATAGAAAAAATTATTTCGAACTTGCCTAGCCAAGGTGAGGCCGAGCCTCGCCGGGGGCTAGTGACGCTCTAGCGAGGTCGTCGGCCTTTGATGGCTGGTCGCCAACCATGGTCGAGGCCGGCAACCGGCCAAACAAAAAAGAAAAAGAAAAAGGTGAACAAAAATAAATAATTTTTGTGTTTTTTTTTTTATACCTAGGGAATCCCGTACAACCGGCAGTCAACGAGTAAATCCTACCCCGACGTCACGCTTAAGATCCCGTGCGACCTGCGAGATTCGAACTCCTCCGTCCTGGATAGACGTCATGGGAGATCTTATCCAGCTAGGCCACCGCAGGCGATAGTTAAGTTTTGTGTTTTTGTTCTTTTGTTTCTTCAAAAAGTTTTCCCAGAACAAAAAAACAAGTTTTTCTTATTTATTGTTTCTATTCCCAGAACAAAAAAAATAGATTTTTTGTTACCGATAACAAAAGTGTAAACAAACATATTTCAATTCTTTTTTTGTTCTCCTGAATAAAAGAATAGAAATTGTGTTCCAAGGAACCAAAAAAAAACACAAAACAAACAGGCCCTAAATGAACCGATTAGTATGAACTTGATGAAGGGCGACATAAACACTAATTGGTATCGGATTTTTTTTTTTTTTTAAATCGGAACCCTAAATTATCCTACTTAGCAACTGCAAGGTTTGGAAAGTTTCGCTCGGCCTCAAACCATCACAACGTGTCTTAAAAGACATGTGGGCTCGTTCAAAGCGGACAATGTCACGTTGCCAAAAAAAGGTCCGGGGTGGGGTCGATTGAGGTAAGAGGCATCGACATTATCTAGATAAAGGTTGTCGCGTAGTGAATACGGTCATCGAATTTGAGGGCCGCATGAGATGGTATGCATTATCGCACGAATATAATGATCGCCGGGTCACATCTCATTTACTGAGCTACCGACACGTGAAAAATACTCTTCGATCCGGCCCTTTCCAAGAATAATAATGCACAAAATAATTCACATTCAAATGCTCAGCAACCATCTTCCAAATCTTCTCATAAATCAATTTTGGGATAATAACATAAATAATTCTTGAACTTTAGTGTGTAATATAGTTTGTGACCATGAATTTTTATTTATTCAAGATGGTTCTTGAACTTTTATGCAAAACGACAAGCATCATTCCATTAATTTAAGTTTAGGGACAACATTAAATATTTTGATATAGTTCAGGAATTAAGTTGACATATACCAAAAGTTTAGGAAATATGTTGAATAAATCGAAAGTTTATATACTAAGTTGCACATTATGATATAATTTATGAATCATATTGAACAAAGGGTTAATACTCTAAAAAACTCAAAACTGGTACACATGTAACAAATTTACCCTGACTGACCATAAAAAATCATAAACTGGTACATTATGACAAATTTATCACAAACTAATTTATTCGACCGCAAAAAATCTCAAACTGGTAAATTTATGACAAATATACTATCCGCTAAATTGGATTAATACTACAAAAAAATCACAAAAATTGTAAATTATGACAAACGGAGCATAAAATCTCAAATTAGTATACTAGTCAATTGTTATGTGTCATTTAACTTAATAATTTGATAGTAAAATTTAACGAAAACTAATAGAGAGTAAATTTGTCAAAGGTATATCAGTTTGGGGTTTTTGATAGTCAAAAAAATAATTTATGGTAAATTTGTTACAAATGTATTAGTTTTAGATTTTTCAGGATATATATATTTTTGTAACTCGAGAACTACTACATGCTAGTTGACCCATCAGTGTAAACCCAGGGCGACCCGTAGGGACCCGCCTTTCACGGGCTGCAGGTGAGTCGCGTAATGGAGGTGAGAAGTTTCAAACCCCTTCCCTACCGGTTGAGAGACGAGGCGCAAACCATCTCATCCATCGCGGGACAGGTTTTTAGGGTAAAGATCACCTTACATACCGAGCCAAAATTCGGGATTTCCCATCAATTTAGCCTGACAATTTTATTTACTCCGGCATTAGCAGCACGAAGATTCGGATTCGGGAGGATAATGCCCAAACGAAAAAGGAATAAAGAAAAAAGGAGGGGGGAAGTAGGACATACGTGTCGAAAAGCGCACGTGAACCGTCCACGTGGCGGCCCCTCCCTGATCCCCAACAGACGGGGCGGCTTTCAATTGCTTGTCGGCTCGCCAACCACGTGAAACTGCAGCCGTCATCCGGAAAAAGCGTCCACCGGACGGCGCCACGTGTCGATCGCTCGGTGGAGGCGTGGGTGTGGGGGATGGAAGCGCGCCGCGTGCCGTCCGATCGGCAGTTACGCGTCGGTGCAGGATAAGTGAGGAGTACCGTATTCCCACCCTCTCTAATTGCGTGAGTGGACTGAAAATCACTTTGGCCAGCTCGCTTTAGGTGTCTCTATTGAATCTCCATGACATATGTTATTACGACATTATAATTTGTTTATGTATTTTGTCCTAAAACATAATTAAAAAATCAGAAAAAAAGCAGCGAGACTTGACAGTGCCCATACATTGCATCGATTAGGAAATATGGGGTCCAGAGGATTTGAATCTCGAATGCGAGAAAAACATTTTAATCAGTAAACACGTTCTTTTCAGATAATTGATTTTCATCGGATCTCTTTATCTTACATATGAAAAGCATGGGTATATATGAATTCATGAATCGGGCGAATAACGATAAAATAGGGTTCAATGAGAAACCGAACACTTAATTCAGATACGGGAATTTTCATGATGGAATCGCACTATTATTCGTCAAGAAGAAATCCCGCGGATCACGCTAGTCACGCTGCAAATCAAGGCGATATCAAACTCATATGGGACAGAGTTTGGAGTGCACTTAGTGAGATATTGAAGATTCGAATAATCCATAATTACGAAAGAAAGTCTCATCATAACTCGTTTGCTTCTCCTTTTTCTAATAAAAAAAATGTGATTTGATGTGTACCACTCTCATTTGTTTTGACAATTAATTATTTTGTTGTCGAAATTGACTTCGTAAGGACGGTGGGGATTACCTTTACCGTCACAAAAAAGGAAAAGTTGCAGCCGGCGATTCCTTTTCTTGACTTTTTTTCTCTTATTTACTGATTTATAAGCCTAATTAAAACAAGTTTTATCTCTTTTTTATTAATTAAAAATGCTAAGCAGCCAGTGCAAATAATTAATTTGCAAATACAACTCTCTCTCTCTCTCTCTAATACTACTACCAAAAGAATAAAAAAATAAAAAATAAAAAAAAAAAAGATAAACAAGGATTAATCATGGGAAGATGAACTGATGAACACGTGGCCAATCATTAAGTGGCTTCTCACCTTCCAGATTAGCTGATTAGCTGAGCTGTCTCTCTAGATTCACGACCCCACGGGCATATGCCCTAGGCTCAAAAGGGCCCCCACAAAGTTGACCCACGTCATGAAATTAGAGAATTCTACTTCCTTTTTTTATTTTTATTTTATTTTTTGGGTAAAAATCAACGTGATCCGTGACGTTAATTTCAAAATAAATAAATGATTAGATAGACGATCTTTAATTTAAAATGAAATTAAGAGGATAAAAAAATAAAATAATAAATAAATATAATTTATTATAGAATTAATTTGTTTAAGAATTTATTACTCACGAAAAACGGTTACTCTCATAATAGCAAAAAACCTGTAATGCTTGCAAAGCCCTTTGAAATATTATTTGATAAATTGTAAATGTGTCATGAAAATTAAATGAACTCTACTTTTTAACATTACCTATCATTTTTCTTTTTTGTTCATAAAACTAATTTTACTGATCAAGAATAAACTTGTTAAAAGAAGCGCGTCAAATTGTCAAGCCATACGCCTTTGGCGCGAGGGTCACTCGATTAATGAGCTACCGATGCACCCGAGTCGCGATGTTGTGATGGCAATTGGGAAATTGCAATTTCACCGTTTGGTCATGCGTTGCTTCATTCAAGAGTCAAGACGTGCATGAGAATCTAAGTAGCACAATATTCATGCGTAGAGAGAGGGCAAAAAAGAGCATCCGCTCTTGTTTTTTGACCATGGACACTCTAACGAGTTGACTTTATTCACCATTTTGATTACTCAAATTCACTAGCACGGCAATGGATAAATTACTATCGCCATTTAGCCTTTTTACCTTTGAATAGAATACTATTTTTTAAAATATCACAAATGACTTGGTGGTGGAGTTTATATGTTTTTTATATATGTATTATTTTCTTTCATCTATTAATTTAAACTTTCAAATTGGAGATTATAGCATGACATTAAAATCAGATTTTACCCTTAATTATTTCGGGTATGTGGCCTTCCTTTCCTTGAATTCCACATATCGTCTTTAATCTGATTAGCACGTGAGAAAGGGTGTTAAGGTATCTCGTATTACTTGTCTAACAGATTTATATGCTTTTATACACACGATCTCCTTGTACTTATTAACTTAAACGGTTAGGTTGGACAATAGTAACTTTCGCAAATTTAGGACAAACTAGCCTTCTTAAAGGATCAAAGAGTCCATATTTTGGAACTTCTTGTGATGTGACCTTTTTGAGTCAATATAAGCGACAAAAAATTGAGTTGCAAGCTAATTGGTGGTTTAATTGACATGATGTGAGATACACATGATTTTTCTTTTCTTTTTTTTGGGGAGAAGTTGTTGCAATTTTGACAAAATTCAGAAAGGTAAAATTGATGTGTCCGAAAAATTTGAAATCACAATTTTATTTATTTATTTAGCTATAGGAGAGTCAATTGTTATTTATGATTTATTTACCTTCCAATATATGACTAATTAGTGAAGAGAGAAATAATGGCTGAGGTAAGAAATAGATCTTGACCGTCCATCTATTATTTTAAATTCCTTTTTTTTTTGGGTGGGGGGGGGGGGGGGGGGGGGGGGGATTTTTTATGAGAAAGTCTACATATGGACATCCAAACCTAGAGATATTATCTTGATATTATTATGATATATAAATTATTGTGATTGGTACAGTAGTACCACACGGACAAAGAAACCTAGAGTGGAGATGATCCCATCACATAATTTCCTTCTGTACTATTACTTATATAGCTCAGTGCATTGAGAAAAAAATACTTCTAATTTGCCCTTTTATCGGACATAGACAGTCACCGTCCTACATGTGATTTGGTATAATCGATTCTATTTATGGTCTTTGATAGATCATCAAAATTGATTCGGAACGCGTGCATTGAAGCCATAAAAATCAATTCACATTAAATGATATCTCTCGAGTGATGAATTTGTCTTTCGATCTCGAGCTCATGACATCACGAGCACGTACCCAATTTAGTGAAGACTTCGAGTAATTCAATTTGTGAAAAGGGAAAAAAAAAATAAGAACAAAAAAATAAATAAAATGGAAAAGGAAAGGAAGCAGGCGTGCCATTGTGTTTTGACTTGACAAAGTCACTTAAGCAAGGTGAGTTCCCCTCTTCCTTCCCACCTCCCTCTCTCTCTCTCTCTAAAAATTCAGTTGACCGACTTCATCTCCAACCCGTCTCTACCCTTATATAAGCACAAACCCATGCTCCCAAGGCTTCCACACCTCTCTTTCTCTCTCTAAAACCAGCAGTCTCTCAGCCACAGCCACTGAACATGGCGCTTGAAGCTCTCAACTCGCCCACCGCCGCCGCCCCCTTCGGCCACGATGACGCGGACGGCCAGCCGTGGGCCAAGCGGAAGCGCTCCAAGCGCCCCCGCGTGGACCCTCAAGACCAGCCCTCCGAGGAGGAGTACCTTGCCCTCTGCCTCATCATGCTCGCCCGCGGCGGCGGCGGCGAGGGCAGCCAGCCGCCGGTGGTGGCGCCGAAGCTCTCCTACAAGTGCTCCGTCTGCGACAAGGCCTTCCCTTCCTACCAGGCCCTCGGCGGCCACAAGGCCAGCCACCGCAAGTCCGCCGACGCCGCCTCCGCCGCCCCCGCCACCCCCCACCCCCGGCGATAACCCTACCTCCTCCTCCTCCGCCGCTGCCGCCGCCGCACCCGGCGGCAGCGCCAGGCTCCACGAGTGCTCCATCTGCCACAAGGCCTTCCCCACCGGCCAGGCCTTGGGCGGCCACAAGCGGTGCCACTACGACGGCGGCAGCAGTAGCAGCGCCGCCCGTGCTGCCTCTTCCTCAGAAGCCGGCGGTCCCAGCCACACGACCGTCAGCCACCGCGAGCCGATCGACTTGAACTTGCCGGCCTTGCCGGAATTCTGGGCCGGCGCCGACGATAGCAGCAACCGGGACCGTAAAATCCAACTCTCCGGCGAGCAAGAGGTGGAGAGCCCTCATCCGGCGAAAAGGCCGAGGCTGTTCATGGATCAAGAGGATGTGGGGACTTCCCAAAGATGATTTCAGACATTTACGTGAATTACAAAGCTTACCCTTCTTTTTCATTTCCATTTTCATCTTTCTTTTCGAAGGATTTATTCGTTCATTAGGCTTTTGTTTTTAGCTAGGGTTGATCCGATTGTTCTGTACAGCAAAAGAAACTGATGATTGTCATTTGTGGAATTCTTGCAGCCTCTCTCGGCTGCCTATATTATCTAATTAGTTGTCACTGAAATATCATTCTTTCATTCTTTGAATGAACAAATTACAGAAATATGACGTCATAAACCCGTCGCCTCGCTGTATTGATCTTTCTCCGCAAGCTAGGGTTAGGTAATGACGTCCAGCCAACTACGGAATTCCAATTCATCTTCTCGCAATTTGCACATAAATTATACCTTAAGTCAAGGTCCACATTTTTTAGAAATATTGGAAAGTAAACGGAGAACAGCGCAGCTACAGCAGGCAAACGAACGGGGCAATCACTCGAACCCATGTTCGATTTGCGTCCGATGCTGCTGCTGCTGCTGCTGCCGCTCCTGCCGTCGTCGTCGACGCTAACCGTCGCGAACCTTTCGAACGTGCGGTTTCTTCTGAGGAGCAGAAGCAGCTTTTGGGAAGCCATTCAAGTTACGTTACTTCGAGTGAAACAAAGCGACTTTTCCACGTAATGCCAAGGGGGCGGGAAGGGGGGTTAACTTGGAGATCACAGCAACTTTTCTGGCTGCGGGATGGCGTGCCGTGCGGTCAAGTGGGAATGAATGGATGGGAACGGATCGATTGTTTTCTTTTAGATTTATTCTCGTCACGGGATCGGCGGACGATTCTTGCCTTAACTGGCAGAGCAAGAGTGTGGGAATGTTCTTTCTTGGGAGTTTTTACAGGTCAGGCTTCCCAAGAAGATGCCTTGATTTGTTGGACGCTTGGTGGAGTTTTGATCCTCGAAAAGTATAGTCAATCGGGTCCTTGAATGTTTGGCCAAAAAGAAAAGTGGGTCCTAATGTTCAGCCTAAAAAGAAGATTGGATTCCGAGATTTGCAATGTTACTAGGGTTAGAAACTCTTTTAATCACGTATGATAATTTTTATCAAATTTGATTCATTAAATAACAAGTCAATTTTCCCTTGACATGAAAGCTATCCAGTTGTCGAATTTCTCATCTTTGCTATCTTTATGATCCATATAAAGAAAATTTCATCTCATATGATATTACTTTTTGGGTCGAAGATTGAGAACGCAATAATTCTTGTTGGAGTAATTTTGTATCTCGATTCCGAGATTTTTATTAGTTAGGTTTTCTGAGAACAAAATAATTCTCAGTGCTGTCCACTAGATGTAACACACTTCAGACAAAATCGAACAAGAAAGAACCCGTGAGCACGACATCAAACTAATCGGTACACATGCAGCTGTCGTCAATCTCCTCATTTTTCTTCTCATACGACACCGACTTTCTTATGGTGATAAGCTCGAATTATCATACAGCGAAAATACACACCAAAATATCTCGAGTCTACCATCTCGACCCGATCATTCAGACATTTCAATTCGTAGACGCGGATCGTTCGGCTCGATTCATGCGACGATTCGTCATGACTTAGCTAGACCAATCGGAGGACACTTAAGAAAGTACAAAAAGCAGCAAGTGTTCTTTGCGTGTGGGGATCAAATGTGAAAGCATCTGTTCACATTGGTACAAAAACATATATATATTTTTTAATTATATTTTGCGAATGGTTTTGAAGTTGTCAATGGGATGGAGTTTAGACCGGGCTATAAGCAAAGGAGCTCAGTACAAGGAATAATTCGACGTGCCTTTCCCTGTCAGACCACATGGGAGAGACGCGGGAGATACGCCTTCCATGTACACTCGAGCTCATGAAACCCTAGAAATGTATAAGCGACTAATTTGGATTTATTGGTTTGATTAATTTCGTGTACTGCTCAATTTGGATTTATTTGTTAACTGATTGGGCTAAGCAAGAGTTTGGTACACGGAATGATTTGAAATCCCGGATCGATTTTACATACTAAAGTCAGTAAATTTTCCGAAAGAAAATCACACTTGTGCAAAGCCAACTAATCCACTTTTGATCCCAAGATTTTGACTTGCCGGATCTCTCACTAACCATCAAATCCATGGCGGATAAGGCCGCTTGTTGAATAGTATTTTACGATGCCAGTGTATGCTAGAATCACTCATTAATAATTTATCCTCACCGGATGTAGTTTAATGTGATCCATGTAATTTATGGTACTCATAAATACGACCTACAAAGCAGCAATAGCCAAGTGCTTGGGGGCACGGGCATCGCGATTCAGACCGGCGGCATTGGATCCACCGTCGTGGGTCTGCTCTGGCCCGACCTGCTCCCGACCGCGGGCTGTGCACCGGTCGATTCGAGCATGCAACTTTCCGATGCTAAGTTGATTTACAAGATTGTTTGTAACCTACTTAACAGGTCAAGTCGTGTGTGCAGACTGCTTCATTGATTGTAACAACTACTGAAGGTGATTGCGAAGAGGTGACCAGGTCAACTGCCACCAGTTATCGTACCGAACTGTCGAGAAAATGGTCGTTAGGATAGTCACTGTGTCACATGTTGTAATAAAATAGTCATGTTTTGATAATCGGAATTAGGTAAAGACAAATGGTTTGGCCACTAGTCGAGCCATTGGATGGTTACTCATGAAGTTAAAAGTTCACCATATAGATTAATTAATTTATGTGATGGAGAAGTGTCTGTGTTGACATGGGAATTTTCATACAAAATAAAAATATCTCGTTCCTGCAAAGTAATATTTTATTACTTAATTACAAAAATTCATTTGAAGAAAATATTGATATCATGAAACTTTTTGGATATATATGCGCAAGCACCGTCGTTGTCATCTATGTATTCTAAAGTTTCACCAAATCACACTTTCAAAAGTCTTGTTGTAGTCGCCGTCATCGGCGGATACCGAAGTTTCATCATATGGTGTTTTCAAACCCTGTCGATTCATTAGCTTTTACTGAACTTTGACCGGATAAAAAGTTAAAAAAATTCAGTACCTTGGAGAATTTCAAGAATCAAGTTCTTTCATTATTTAATTTGAAATCAATAGTCGAGGCACTCGAATTAATGTCAAATCAATTATCAAATTTAGACATTGTACTCATTTTGCTGATATTAATAAATTTGACACCAATTTTCTAGTAAGATGTCAAAACTTAAAACTTGTCTGGGCACTAATCTTCGGTGCCCCTCTTGGGACATCTCTATCTCTTCATTTCAACTCCTTTTCTTTCACAAATTATGGCTTCCATAGTTTTTATTCAAATAATATTTTTACAAAAAAAAAAATGGACGGACTAAGGCCACAATTTTTTTTTTAAATTCAATTATATATTTTTTATATTTTGATTATTTTTGGCCAAGTAAACACCATTCACTTTCCCTATTGTGGCCGGACCACCATGACAAAGGCGACCAATCACTCTACCGCCCATGGGGGCAAGGCCAAATCATTTATAGGCCACATTGGATCTATATTTGCTAGTTCTAACGACATAAATTGCTGTTAAAATCCGAATATATGAAGTCGAAAGTACCATTTGTCTCACTTTTGATATGTTCCACTAATACCCTTTTGTCGAAAAAAATGACAAAAAAAATTAAAACTAGTTATTCTCAAGCATCAAGTCGAGCATAGTTGAATTATTCTTTTTTTCCTTTCATTTTTTGGGCCGACCATAGTCGAAGAGATTTGAAATTGTATTTTGATGGCATCAAGGTTAGGCTAGGCAAAAAAAAAAGCCCAACAAAATAGGCGGCCCAAAGTCGTTCAAATACATTTGGAGGCCACCAAAAGGGATTGGCAATGAAGGCCTCCAGCATAGTCCCGATTTGAGATTTAAGTCAACAAAATTAGTAAGGGCGTTGACCTGAACTTCAAGCCTAAAAAAATCGAGGCATTTGGTCGAGGGTAATTACTAATCTTTGGATTTATCAAGTAATAATATTGATGGGATACATACACGTGTTGCTTATGTGGATACAACGACGGATTACACGCAATTTTGCTAGAGGTCGCGCCAAATCCCGTGATTCCCTGATGTCTTATTCCCTTGTCCACATTCATTTCAACCTTATGCAAGTCCATTCAATCGACATGATGCCATGTACGTGTTTGCAACTCGACGAATCAGAAGATATTGACAATCTTTGTGTTTGTAATCGATTGATTGGAAGATTCAATGGAGAAAGTTTCTTGTGAATAGGAATCGAGAAAAGTATTGGCCCACCCATAAATTCATTTAATTGAGAAAAATCACTAAAAATCATCATCGTAGTATTTTTCCAATCCCGATATTCTTATACCCTTTAATCGATTCAAAACCCTATATTTTGCACTCTTACCGCTTTGAAACCCCTCACCAACCTTAAAATATAAAATGATAATTATCATCATCATCGTTATTTTCAATTCTATTAACTATGTGATTTGCTTTGTATTTAGTTCACGAAGGATAAATTAAACTCTGCTGAAACTAGATAAGCGATTCAAAACGAGCATTACCCAATTAATTAAACATTTGTGGGAGGTGCTTGCCCTAATTGAAAATGAAACAGGAAAAGTGGCTTTTTGGAGATCAAATGTTTCCAAAAGGTTTTCAAAAGTCAATTGCTTTTTCCCAGCATTTCGTCCCGCAACTTTTTTGCTCGCACGCCTTTTCTCTTTTTCACGATGCATGCACGTTCAACCCTAGAATCATGAGATCCATGCACATCAAAGTGAGGAATAATACTATATACAAAGAGTCATGTACTAAATGGGTTTATTAAAAGATGTGGCGGATTTTGAGGAAATTGTACAATCATTCTAAACATGGTATACAGATATCAATTCAATACTGAACTTTCTAATTTTATTAATTTGATCTTTAAACATCTCATGAAATTCCGACATAGTCATTCCGACCAGTTTTTGCTGGAGATTACTAATGTGGCGATGTGCCATGTGGAACGGCCGGTGATGACTGAACAACAACATCAACAATTTCCTAAGAAAATTGGTCGAAAAGACTTCATTGGAATACTTGTAAAAGTTTAGAACAAAATTGGTGAGATTGATAAAATTTAGAGTTGAATTAACATCCGTACAATAAATTTATAATTAATTAGTCGCTTAAAGTAGCCCACTAACTTAAATAACCACTTAGAATATGCCACGTAATCTAATAAATTCATGTACTGTGGGGATCTTAGTAATTTTTTTTATTTTTTTATTTTGCAAGATCTTAAAGATCAATTACTTTAACGTTGTTCCTCCTTCCTCGTTACGAAACCTTTTTCTCCTCTCTCTCATGCACTTTATCCGGAGTGGAATAGTTACAACGCATGCACGGAGCGCAATTGATTAGAAAAAGTTCATTAATTTCTGAATGTAAGTGGGAATGGCAAAAAAAAAAAGGTATTATATAGAAAAAATAGATGGAAACTATATTTAGTTTATGTATGAAAACTTCTATATAAGTGTTAATTTGAAGGCATGAGCTCTCAGGTGAATATAGCACGTTGGATAGGCCTAATTATACTCGTAGTTTACTAGGCACTTGGGTCAATTTAGGCTTGAACTGTTTAGACAAACGTGTCTGGTAAAAGTAAACTATTCAATCCAATCCAATCTTTGAGCCTATTTACAACAAATTACTTTTTGACCTGAGTAAGTTTTTAAAAGGCTCACGGAGGAAATAGACAGGAGAATCGCCCTGAGGTGAGAGATCCCGTGCTATCTTCCTATTCCCTCTCTGTCAGAAAGACAAAGATAAATAGGGAGTTAGAGGGCCTCACGGTGGTAAAGGTAGACATCACACCGGAATTTCGATTCTGGCTACTACCGGGTAGGCAGGTATAGTAGCCTCCTGCGCCTGGAGTGAGTGAGGGTGAGTTAAATGCCCACAACTGGATGGACGCTCCTTACGGCACTATTCTCAACCAATGTTTGAGCCTATTTACAACAAATTACTTTGTTTAGAAAAGATTTTTTTGATTTTCATATGTTTATATTAAAAGAGTTTGAAGGCTAAGCTACATTCTAAGGATACCATCGCCTTAAGAGATTCCATACGCTTCTTAACCGATCGGTACTATTGTCTGTGCTACTTTTATTGTGCGTGCAAGCAAGATGAAAAAGAACTAATTCTCCTTCGTTCTAGTATATATTTATCCTCTTGTTGATAGTTTCTAGTGCCACATTATCTGGATTTCAATAATGTGCTTGCTGCTTACTGAGCTGAAAAATGGACAAGGATGCAATGAAGATTGAAGAACATGCTGGATTGCAAAGTAATGTCAAAATACTTCATCCACAAGTGTATCGTGTTGATAGCTAGAAGAACATTTTAATATCAATTGTATAGCTCGCAAACATGCTTAAAATTCTCCCAAAATCAATTTCATAAATGGGTTTCAATTGCACAAAATGAGGCCAACCTGTCACGGAAAAAATGAATGTCCCGCGATATACTTCCACATATATATGTACAGTATGAAGAGAAAAAAAAAAAAAAGAATATATATCAGTATTTACTTATATGTCCAAGCAGTGTAATCTTTCCTTTTTACAAACACAACCTTCAGGACCATTAATTTAGATAATGACTTAGTTCTTATAAATGTGATTATCTATATTAATTTGATGATGGGGTTACTTGTACATAAAAAAATTATATAGCTGGTTGGGTACTAAAGATTAATCCTATAAGTAGAATTCATCAATCCTTGACTTATGCTTGATATTGAAAGTTTCCATTGAACTTTATATTGGTTTATTTGAGTCCAACTTAAGAAGAAAAAAATTGAATCGTTATAGTTGATTAAAGTGTTAAGGGATTTCCAACGTAGAAGCTTAAGGTTATCATTTCAAATTTCATGGACTCGATGCAATCCGTTGAGTGTCATTGAAGCTACCTAAACAAGCCAAAACATGAACTTAATTGGTTCAAAAAATTGTTTGAATGTTCCATAGACCTTCAGATAATCAGGTCTCTACGCTCATGCCCTAAATTATAAGAAAATAACTTATGCATAAATGACCAATGTTGTGAAGTACACATTTCGTTTACACTCGACACTCTGAATGTGTTGAATCTAGTTGGCAGAGGTTTTGTAAAAACTAGATTTCTCTTTAGGTACTACTAAAAGATTAAATCATTCTCCATCCAACACGCGAAAGACTACTAGAAAATTTAGGGTTCTTGCGGATCATGATTTCGCATCAAACCCATTTTCTCGAATCGAGCTACAAACTCTAGGCGTTCTTATCAACTCAGCTCGGTCATACATTTCAAATCAGCGAAGAACACATGCAATCGATCCCAAAAAAGGCTCCCCCCCAATTTTCTAATGTCGTGCAAAAGTAATGGACTAGTATCGTGCCATTACTCATGCATTTTTTAAGACATACGTACCCGACACGAGTTAGACGCCAACTCGAGCACGGCGGCAACATTTGGAGTTTCTTTTATGGATTAAGCTAGGTTATCTTGCCTTATTCGAGGAGCCGATCGGATAAATTCGCTTCAAAAAGTGGATAGGATAAGATAATCTAGGATTCCTCACTTTTTTCACCGGTTTGGTGACGATCCCTTTATTAATAATTTGTGCTACCACTTCAATTTATTGGAACTTGGGTTTGACCCCACTCTCGAAAAGGCGATCGACGCAAAAATTATTCATGCCCCTTTTTCTCGTTAGGCGCCAACTAGTTGTAATGTGGACCGCCTTCATTAGTTTAGCAACTAAAGATTTGTCGCAATCAGAGTAAATTGAGGTCGTTGATAGTCCGCATAGGCTAAATTATGTGCATCTAAAAGTCGTCAAAAAGATAGGTCCACGACATTAATCCCGGCCTCCCGACACTAAACAAAAGAGTTTAATGAAAGATCATAATATAATTTGTTTCTGTCGGAGGCATTATTCAAAGTAGGGGCTTAATTGTCGCTTTTCGAAAACTACAAGGGTAATAGATTCTGCTTTTCTATGCCATATGGAGCGTGGTGGACAGTGAATTATACGATAAAGAGGGGATATCAAAGTGGGTTTCATTTATTTAAGCCAATGAAAGCTTTCGTCTCTCTAAAGTGATTCATATTCATGTAACTTTGGAAGAACTCTCATTGTATAAATTCAGTCGATTACACTGTTGACATGATAGATAAAATCAATCGCAATAAACTAGGTGAAATATGGACATTATTATACATAACCAAGATCAAAGGATTAAATGAATACGATGGGTTATTGGGTTAGCTCCCCCGAGGTATTGACGCTTGGTTTAGGTGCGCCGCCCACTTTACGGGCCGTGGGCTGCTTGGCGTAAGTCCGGCGGGCCAGGCGGATCCTCGGTTACAAAAAAAAAAAAAAAGGATTAAATGAACGAAACGCAATCAAGGCGTCTAGGAGGGGGAAGAACGAGGACTGAGGCCGTTGAGATGACCAATTAAACGAGAATCGTTTATTCTTGTCTTATTATTTATTAATTAATTTTGGAAATGTAATGATTGGATATATTGAAAGGACCATGTTAAGGAGTGCTCTCGACAGTTGTTAAGTATTATTAATTTTGAATTAATTAACTTTCCAAGCATCCATTGCATGTAACATGATGACAACCAATGCATTAGAAATTGCAAATTTTTTCGAGTTCATTTATTTTATGAAAAATGAATGATTTAAAAATTATATAGTTTTAAAATAATTATATGTATCACATGAGATAATCACTCAACAAAAATTATTTTCATTATCAACAACAATTATACTAAAGATTTGCATGGATGATGAGATTTTTTTCGCTCATTTATTTTTATAGATGACCATTTTTATGAAAATATTTTTAAAATTATTTATTTTCTGTGAAATAAATGAATCCTTAAATAGCTATGTAACAAGCGCTCTCAAGCACTCTTTAATTGAATCCACCTTAACATCAGTTGATCCGATCCATAGATTAAAATGACTTTTTAAATTATTTATTTTCCGTGAAATAAATGAATCCTTAAATAGCTATGTAACAAGTGCTCTCAAGCACTCTTTAATTGAATCCACCTTAAAATCAGTCGATCCGATCCACAGATTATAATGACTTTTAAACCACTTTTCCTATTTCTTTGTAGAAATTATTAACTCCGCTCCTAGGCTCTTCATCCCTCATCCAGCCAATCAATGCATTGGACCGTTCGTTCTAGGAGGCAGTTATGATACCAAACTTCTATAAACAAATTCATTATTTAATTAATATGCCGACCAATCCCGTACCTTCATTTATATTTTATTCATTCGAGAGATCGAGAGAGAGATGTAATAATGTCAAAGGCGACATGGTGGGGATTATCCTAACAAGCAAAAGTAGTTTATGACTTAGGATCGTACTTGCAACTAGATGGTTGAGCTTGCACTAAGTACACTATCGCCTTATTTTAATTAAACAAAGTCTAATAATAATAATAATAATGAAAGAGTGACTTTAAGATCCTTTTAAACATCGATATATACAAAGAAGATAGTGGCATAATTTGCTTTAGCGGAGCAACGATTTTAAATTTATCGAGACACTAGATTAAGACTCGTTTAAACTAAATAGATTTCTTAAAAATATGCAGTTGCGATCTTCTAAGATTGTGGATGATCCGTAATATTTTCTGATTAACTCATTTAGCGTCCTCAAGACACCCATTATTAGTTAAACCCCTTTGACTCAATAGCAATAATTGGTACCGTGTCACTATATTCTTATCATCGTTTATTCAAATCGATCGGAGAAAATGTCCAATTTGTACTAAATCTATTATTCGGGTGTCAATTTGATTTTAAACTTTTAAATTTTGATAATTTAGTTTTAAACTTTTGCACAGGAATCTAATGTAGCCATTTTTGGCCTATTTTCACTGGAAATCACTAATGTGATTGTCAACAGATTTATGACCGATTTAGTAATTAATCTCAATTATAATGTATATAGTTTTTTTTTTGTTAATAATGAGTGAAAACATATCTATTCTTATCAATTTCAAGTATAAGTCATGTCACGACGAGTTGAGATCGCTCTCTCAATAAATTCGAGGTACGTTCGAGTGGCGCAAGTAGTTGTCCATCTATGTTTTCCGATTACAACAGTCCAACTCCATCATGTGCTAACACGAGGGAGAAAGGAGGAAAAGAAAGGACTAACTCCATCAGTCGCTCCGATCAATGAATCTCAACTCATGGCACATGGCCACCGTCAAAATAATTAAGCCGAAAAGACCATCTCCCTTTTGTACAAAAACAAAGAATAATAGCGACCGCCGCTCTAATCTATCCATGTGATGTTTAGTACTGAAACTGAGTGAGCAGCAAAGAGATTCCATGGATGCTCTCAATTCCATGAATGCTCTCGCTCAGTCCTAAATCTTTTGTTTAGATGTC
The DNA here is from genome assembly GCA_016097485.1 of Eucalyptus sideroxylon x Eucalyptus melliodora. Classification (NCBI taxonomy): domain Eukaryota; kingdom Viridiplantae; phylum Streptophyta; class Magnoliopsida; order Myrtales; family Myrtaceae; genus Eucalyptus; species Eucalyptus sideroxylon x Eucalyptus melliodora. The sequence continues at coordinate 20,354,060 of CM027830.1, forward strand.
GATTCGGTGTCAAATTTTTTGATCTTACTAATTTAATCTTAAACATTTAAGTGAAATTTCAATATGGTATTTCTAGCCCATTTTAGTTGGAAATCATTGACAAAGGGTTATGCAATGTAAGGGGTTGTGCTATGTAGGATGGACAGAGATGAGTCACATTGGCGATTTTCAATGAAAATTGATTGGAAAAACTATATTGAAAATTCAAGCAATTTTTTAGGATTAAATTGATATCCATATGATATACTTAGGATTGATGAAGCGATTTTTTTGAGTGGAGAATAAGGTTGTATCCAGCACAAACATAATTATATTTTCTCTTTCTTTGTCTTAGATAAAACATATTGGAAAGTTGCCATGACCACTCCCCCTTCATTTCTCCGTAATTACACCGTCGCCGAACCCTATTGGACGAGAAAAAGTACAAGCATTTATAGCTCATGTCTCGTTGATAGTGGCATCTTATGTGGTGTCCATTTTGGCCTAGGGACATTAGGCCAACAATTAATTGACGCATTTCATCCTCGGAACTTGGGGGGATCTACTTTGTACCAATTGGGAAGAGATTTCACTTTAATGTTGGGAAAAGAATCATTTAACAAAGTTGGGAGTGCATGCCAAATAAGAAGCAAGTGCATGTGTTAATTGTGTGGATCAAGGTTGTCATAAGATTGACCAAAATTGTCTGTTTACAATAATGATAATAATAATAATATACTTTCGATTTTGTTCTTCCAAATCACGCGATTCGAGCAATTCTTAGGACTTATCAAATTTTAATTTTAGAATATTAAATTTTGGCGGGAAATATCGAAGGAAACTTTTTTGTTTAAGATAAGAGAACACACACGCTGGCTATAAACACTGATTTATGGGATCGATTTACAAAATAAAGCAGTAAACTCTAGCAACATGCGTATCAAAGGAGAGGGAAGAGTCCCATTTAAGTATCCAATGAGCATTTGACCCTTATATAATAAATTGATTTTATAAATAAGTTTGAAGTGTAGAAAATTTGTGGCACCATTGTTAACTACTAAAAAAAAAAAAAATTAAAGTTATTAGATGAATATGTAGTTTCATATTTGAATATTTTAACACTCTTTCATGTATAAGCTGAATTTTGGTGTAAGCCTAATAGTAAAATATATAGTGAGGGAGTTGAATGAGGAACTTGGAAAGACTAAATATCTAAGATTTTGTAGAATAGTTACCAATTATTAAAAAAAATTATATTAGTAGATAAAAGCGTGATTTAATATTTAAATTTTTTAACATCTATATCTCTAGCTTTAGTCATTTATTAGTGGTGAAAACCCTAGTTCTTTCCATAAGCCGTTGACTACTAAATTCCATGGTCAAAAGCTTCTCTGCTGGGTGACCTTTCATGGAAGCTGTTCATATGTCATCTGACGGGAGCTGGAGCTTTGACCAAGATCGAAGATGGAGGAATCGAGTGTTTCACAAGAAACCATGTCCTAATATAATAATTATTTATTTATATTAAAAGATATTGTAAAAGCATATGCGTGCACAGTCAGCACCATGTGAAAGGGTTATGAGATAACATGCAAGTCATGGAGGGCAAAGAGAATTTGAGATTTGATTCTCTTTTTGCGCCACAACAAAAATCGGAATATTAAACATTATCGAAAACCCAGTTTAATTTTTCTGTCTTTTCAGCTTCTTATGAAAAGAATAATTTCATTTAAATCCGTACTCAATTTCGTACACAACAAGGCAGCCTATTTTTTCTTTTTTTTTTTAAACTGAAGGTCGAGATCTCTTATTATGATATCATGCACAAGTTTTGAAAAAAATTACCCAATCAATCATAAATCCATTATATAATTGTATATTCAGTGCTAAATTTTGTAATTTTGCCAATTTAATTGTAAATTCAATGTATTCATATCAGGCAAATATCGCTGACATGGCGATTTCCAAATGAAAATTCATCAGAATGACTATATTGGAATTTCACGAAAAAATTGAGGACTCAATTGGAAACTTTAAGATTGAGTTAACATCCCTACAATATGATTAAGATAGATTGGACAATTTTCCTATAATTTTTTCAAATTATTGCTAACTATTCTAAAAATTTCAAGAACCTAGAAAAAAAAAATGTCGTTTGATACTTAAATATTGCGTGAGAACTTTGAAAAGCAAAATCTAGCAAGTGCCAATATATTCATATTGTGGAACAGTAAGTATGGTCATAGCTATTACATGGATTTTTGGGTGGACACTATCTCAATGATGCGATGAATTTATTGCCGGAAGTTTTCGATAATGCCAAAGGAACGTACAATACTTAAAAAGGAGGTGCATGGTGTGCATGAAAATGATGGTATAAGCGCGAGGTGTGTGTCCATATGCGCCTTGTTTCCATCTAATAATAATTTCATCGTGGTCAAAAGTTGGCCACATCGTCGGCAAGAATGATCCAAACCCACGCAAAAGTGGACGTGGACATCTCCATTTGTAGATTTACATTCTTCTTTCTCCATCAATCCTTCAAATCATTGACTGAAAAAAAGGGAAAAGATGTTAGATTAATCATCATGCTCCCCATGTCAATGATATGAAAAATAGATTGTGAATACACTTGATTCAACCATATGCCTAACAAAAAATTGTCTAAGAAGTCTCAAATCTATTGTACTTTTACTAATTCAAATATAAACCTATCAGTTGTGTCAATTGAGTTCTAAATATTTTCACGTTTCACTAATTTAGTCCATCTAACCAATTTTAATTGGAATTCACTAACATGAACAATTTTTTAAAATGATTTTTTAAATTATATTTGTAATATTTTTTTATTTCCTTTCTTTTTTTTTTATACCAAATTCAGTGATGGTCGTTGGCCAACCCTAATCAACTGTTGGGCGAGGGTCTTGGTCCTCCCCTAGATTGGATAAGAGCTGCAACTCTTACTTGTGATCAGTGAGGTCTGGCTAGCAATCCTCGTTAAGATTGGAAGGCAAAAAAAAGAGAAAAAGAATAAAGAAAAAAGAAAAGAAGAAAAAGATGATTAAAAAAATCAAAAATCAAAAAAAGCATTCACGTTAGCATTGGAAGATGTTCACATCAGTGATTTAGTTAAAATTGGCCGGATAGATTTTATGAGATTTTGTGAGACCACTGCCAACTGTTCTAAAAGCTTAAGCTGTTAAATGAATGCGTGGTTTATTATTTAAATATTCTAACATTCTCCCTCATGCTTAGTCTGGTCTTTTGCCTAGTATTAAGTGTGGAAATTTAATAGGGGAGGCAAATAGGGGCCTAGAAGATTTGAGCTCAGTACCTCCTAACTTTGATATCATGTGGAATTTAGAGAAAAGAATTGTGATAATTCTCAATATATTTGTATCAGGATTACAAAGCTATTTATAGGACTTCTACAAGTACTAACTAGGAAAAAACAGATCTGTAAAATACAGCTATAATCCCACAAATCAAGGGATACTAATAAATCATTTCCTAACTAATTATTTACAGCTATTTCCTAATAATTAGGACCCAAAAAATCAAGATTGAATATTCCTAATAATCATATTCTAAAAATCAGGATAATTCAATAGATTCAATTAGCAAAATTTGAAAATATTCATGACTCACTTGACAAAATTAAAATATTTAGGATTAAATTGGCAAAATTTTAATATGTATATGACTTTTTTTTTTTAACAATTTTCCTATTCACATAGAAAGAAGATAATGTGCTAATTATCGAGAAAATGGAGAGACAAGGAAGCACTGGTGACCTAAATGTGTATAATAGATACTAGTGTTATCCAAAATAGGACTCATACACGTGTAATCACCAACTATCAAAACTTGATAAGAGGATAAAACTTTGTCTGTCTTGAATTAGGATTATCAGTCCGATTCATGGTCCCATGAAAGTCTCTATCGAGCTATAAACTCAACACAGTCTAGACACATACCATGTCGTGCGGCATTTCGCCTCTTTGATGCCTCGATGATATTTAATTGTAATAGGAAGAGGGCACTGCTTCAACAGTTCAAGCTACAGACCGACGAAGCGGGACCGAAATGGAAAGGCAAATCGAGAAACATAGATATCCACGTTTCTCCATTAATAAATCAATCGTCACCATTTCCAACTGGTGTTGCCCTAATGATACCAAATCACATGCCTTTTATTAGTATTTTAGGGCGTGGACGATGTTGGGTCTTTTGCGAATAGCAAGGCACACAAGATGTCACCACTTACGTTTCTTTGGCATTCTACTGTGGGGGCACATCTCATTTATAATATAGTTTTGCAAAAAAGGGTGTGCATGCATGGAAGTCATGCACAAGTCCCGTCGCCGTCTCATCCCTTTCTTCCAAACAAAAGAATATCGTTGCATTCAATATGCCCTTCTTTTCATTCCCATGACGTGCGTATTTGGGGTTCTTACGTATATATGGTAAAGAATTGGGATGATCTTTGGAGCCAAATCGCTAGTCCAAGTTCCAAATTAAGTGTTGTAAACCAAAGTTTAAATATTTGATGAAATTAGTGAATATTGAATAAAAAATTCAACAGAGTGAAAGATTTTAAGGAAAGGGTTACTTGCTTCATTCACTAAAAACGTAGTCGATATTGTTAAGAGTCTTGCTAGTTATTTTATCATTAAAAACTATCAATGATAATAGCGGGCATCCACTTTCAGTTTATAATTGTAATACTTAAGATTGTCATCACTTAAAATTTAGTACTTAAATTATTAGCTCTTATTTTCCAGTTATAACCAAATAAGCCCTTACACTTTCTATGAATATTTTAGCTTGTTAAAAATGAAAAGTAACTTTTGGGCTTTCTTGGAAATGCAAAGAGTACGTTTGTACAAACCATTAAACAACAAAATAATCGTAAGTGACTTTAGATGACTCTAAGTGATAATATCTATGTATGTATTTTCTAATCTCAAAAGCTGAAGAAAATTGAAAGCTATACTCAATGCAATATGTTCTCAAAGCAAACTTGTGGAAGTTGAGTATAAGAATGCAAGAGAGTTTAAACACCAGGAATTTTATTTTTCTTAAAAATAACAATGCACATATAACATATCTTTTCTACATACCATGTGAATTCTAATCGAGTATGATTTAAGGACTACATTCGATATACGTACCACACCAACCTCATCTTCAAAAGAATTGTCAACTTTCAATCTGGCATTGCAAAATGAGGTAATTATTTTTATTTTATTTTATTTTTGGGTCGCAACTAAATTGAAAGGTGAGAAAAAGAAATTATAGTGGTTCTAGACCTAATTAAGCTAACAAACATTGGAGGGTCTTGTGGTCCCTATAGCTAGGATTCCTAGCTGTTAACTTGAGGCTGCTTATGAAAAATTATGCAAAAAGCTTTTGTGGGCTAGGAAGATGATAAAGTTAGGGTTAAAGTCTTTTAGTCGAGAAAGTACAGTACAAAGCAATCACCATTTGAGCTGTTGATTTATTGCGACACTTACTCTTGCTTTTAACCCGTGAAGTAAAAGCATGTTCAAGTTTCTTCGAGAGACACCCTCGATAGTGAAATGTCTAATGTGATCAATAATACTAATGTTTACACCAAGCATAATGCAAAATGACGTCACGAAAGAAATCGACTGTAACATGCGTGGCTCTCTTTGATTCGCTAGCGAAACCCGGAATGAAGATTATCTGCTAAATGAGTTACTATAGCAAGTCTTTTTAACTCCTCTAGCATCATTTGTGACTATTGATTTAACTTTTTTAGATACAAACTGTTGATTAATGTACCAACCTCTCTATTCTTTATTAACCCGCCTCAACTGTAATAACAAGACTGCGTCTTTAAGAATAGAAACTTTGTATTTTTTTTTAATTATAAGAATGCCTGTTCTAAAGAAGAAAACAAGAAGACGTGTCTCTCTCTTGTTTCCCCTTCGTTTAAACTGCTTTACCAAAAGTCTTATCCCCAAAGGGAGTCGCGAAAGGGGGGATGATGAAGTCCTGGTTTCTTTTCATATTTCACGAATGACAAATTTCGCTTTCAACTTCAATGATCATTACTCCACAGCCCCAGAGCGCTCTGCTATGCCCATCATTATCATGGGAGCAAACGCAGGAGTAGTACTACTCTCTCTCTCCTTCTCTCTCTCTCTCTCTAGCAAGAACTAGAGGCTTGAGTGCCAAGCCTAGGGGAAGAAAAGGGGAGGAGGAGAAGCAATAAAGCAGGGTCCTTTGATAAATAATAACAGCAAGCAATAATAACAAAGCAGGGGGGAAGCAGGAAGTGAGTGTCGAGGAAGATGGTTGTCAGGCTTGGCGTGCCAAACTGAGCAATGTCCTGCGGTGAATGAAATGCCTCTCCCCGAACAACAGCCTCCCCCCTCTCTCTCTAACCCGAAATCGAATGAACAGCATCAAACTTTCGCGAGCTGGTAAAAGTGACTGAGATGCAAATGGAAAAGCAGAAGCTGTAAGAAAAAACAAAAGCAAAAAGAGAGAAAAGGGGAAGGAAAATTCATGTCTTATTTGGTAACCGGCCAGTTCTTCATTATTTTTGTTCCTTTGTTTTCTGAAATAAAAAAATAAAAAAAAGGTTACTTTTGGTTCTCAGAAATAATTTATGAAACAAGTCTGTTTTCTTGTTGGCAATTGGCTAGATAGAGAAGGAAGAAAAATAGAAGAAAAAAATTTTTTAAAAAAATTATATATCCACAAAAAAAAATTGAATCTTACCAAATGTATTCAAGTTCTTTTGTATAGTTACCAAATGTATTAGAACATTCAAAATTCATCTAAGAATAGAATTAGAAAAAAAAATTAGTTATAAATAAAAATTATATTTGCAAGTAGAATAATTACCAAATTCACCGTTAATGGGCCATAGACAATAAAGGGCAGTGACTGGTTTACATCAAGCTTTGGGGTTTAATCAATTCCAGCATGAAAAGTCTCGTTTGTTTGGGAGCCTTTTGTTCCTCCTCAAACCTGGGTACCTACTCCTTCCCTTTCCCCTTGTTCGTTGAGTTGCTGTGATTGGATTCTACAAGCTGGGGAACAGCTCATTCCCTGATGGGTACTTCCTCGTTGTCATTATTCCCCCTTGGGATTTTGTGTTCAGGATTTTCCCACCTCCTCCTCTCTCTCTCTCTCTCTCGCTACAAGTTCTGAAAGCAAAATTTAATGCTGGTGCTATGAAGTAAATGAGCCTCGTCCTCCCGGACTGGAAGTGTACTCGTATGCATTATAAGATTCCCCCCTCTTCCTGTTCAATTATCAGCATCGTGCCATCTCAGTTGACGTGTCTTCGGTGCTCTTGGGTTGAGCTTTGAAGCGATGCATGTGATTTTCTTGTCATCCTCTCTCGTCTAATTTGCAGATTTTTAGCAACAAAAAAGAGAGAAAGAGAAAGAGAAAGAGAAAGAGAAAAGTGGGCTTGGGTTGGTTTCGATGGGTTGTACATGGAGAGTGAGTTTTGGGTTTGTGTCCTTCTGCTTCTACGCGAAAAACAAATCTCGAAAAGATAAAAATGTCGCCTTTTTTTCTCCCTCTCTGTTTTTGCTTGCCATTTCCTTTTCATGTGGGGCTTGTGAAGCTCTGCGCTTTACAGAATATTAGGATCTCCTTTGGATCATTATTTTACTTGATTCCCGAGATATGCTCTCATGGGGGGTACTCCTCTCTCTCTCTCTCTCTCTCTCTCTCCTCTTTCTTTCCCCTGTTTTCTTGTTTTTTTTTTTTTTAATAATAAATTTTTTCAGTTCCCCTGTTGAATTGATTTCGTTGTTGAGTCCCTGTTTGATCCTCCGTCACTATACTAATTGACCGACCATATTCTGTCCTCCCTCTCTCTCTGAATTATTCCTGCGAAGAAAGAGGAGGGAGGGGGGGAACACTTAAAAGATAGATGCTTATTGTCTGGCGTTCTGGTGGGTTTTCCTCAACTAATACCGAGATGCTGTTTTCAGTTGCAGGTTCCTCAAAGCTCCAACGGTCGAAGAGTGGTGGATATTAGTGGAAATTGAGGCCGCGCAGGCATGAATCTTCAGTACCCTTTTCTTTATTTTTTTTGTCCCCTCTCTGTTTTTTTCTTTTTTTCTTTTTTCTTTTTGGGTTGCTGAGACTGAGAGGGATTCAAAGAAACAGAGCGTTCAGGGAGATCAGAGGGAGAGAGAGAGATTTTTTAAAGGGGGGAGATGGTTGTAGAGATGGTGCGTTGCGTCAGACTCTGCTAAATGGTGTGTTTGAGAATTATATTTAAAGTGTTAGTGGGGGGAGGAGGTCTGAGTGATGGCTGTGTCTCCTCGGCTCACAAGGTGCGCCCTTACTCTGTGGGCTTTGCCTTCAGCCAAGGAAACAAGCTCTTCCCTCACCTCTCAGTCTCTTCCCATTCAAGAGAACCTCCCCTATTAATATATTGCCACTCTCTCTCTCTCTCTCTCCCTCTCCCTCCCTCCCTCTCTCTCACTCTCTCTCTTTCTTACTCAGACTCTGTGCCTTGGTTGGTGTCAAGATTCGGTCATAGCACTGAGGAGCATTGGAGCGCATTATTATCCTCCCCTCCGCTTCTGAGATCTAATCCTCTCTTGGCGCCCCCCAGAAAGTCGGCCACATTCGTGAACTTCTTCTGGTCCCCCCCATGTTCGGAGTATCCGCCTTTCCGTCCCCGGGAAAGATTGTCGGCCTCGGGTTAGGAATCATGTGAGGTCGTTGGACAGTGCTTTTTAAGTTCATTTGATCTAACGGGGATCAGTTGAGTTGCGAGGAAGGTTCGTTTTGCGGGGGTGGTCCTGGTTTTGTCAAGATGAAGTTTATGAAACTCGGGTCGAAGCCCGATTCGTTCCAGAACGAAGGAGACAATGTCAGGTAACATCTCCGGAGCTCTTTGCGTTTTTCCAAAGTTTCTCTTTTGATTAGAATAAGAGGGAAAGTTTCTGGATGTGCTATCCATCGTCCTGCGGTTTTGGATTGATTTGGTTTGGTTGGTTGGCAATAAGAAAGTGATCCTTCATTGCCGACCAGCCAATGGCCGAAGTGGTGTCTGCACTAACGGACAGATTTACCGAGCTGGGTCCCTTTTTTCGAGTTTCCATGGCTTCTAAAAAACATGATTTCACGAGTAGGAATGGTTTTTTTGATGAAAAATTTGCTCCTCCAGCAGCGATGCATATGCTCTGTCATTGTCTTCTTCATCCTTCCCAACCTCAGTCAGATTTAAGTATTACTGGACTCCATTGCTTGATTTTACCCTTTCACAGCTAGCCTGGGGGATTAGGCGGGGACATACTGAGAAAAGCTTCACATAAGTGTTGGGAGAAATTTTTCTTTAACTCGTTTCGAATTTTATCCTATCAATGTTCTTGCTCTGTCCATACAAAAGTTTGAATGTAAATTGTTGATTTGAATTGGATCAATGGCCTTGCGCTATATTTGTTTCTCTTTTAGTTCTTGCAAGGTGTTTAGGAACCTGCATAGATGCAGTTTCCTTTTTCGGCTAAATATGTGGAAAATAAAAGCTGCATTAAAAGATGCATTAGTTGGCATCGCAGCAGGAGATGGTCAGGCACAGAAAACTAGGAACTCTGCCAATGTGTTTGCTACATCAACTAATCATTTATGATAGGCGTATGGTGCTCAATGGAGATCCATCTTAACCTTGACAGGAAAGTGTTGAAGTTCAAAATTTGCATTTTGGTGATGCCTTAATGTGCAACAGCATCCAGTTGTCGTAAGACTGATTTCACTTTAATGATAAATTGTTGTTACAACCAAACTGTCATTGACAGCAGTATGCAGTACATCAACATTTGCACAAATTTCTTCTTTGATAGACTTGTTTTTTTATGGTTTTTCTCTCTCAAGCAGTTCGATTGGCTAAAAAATTGAAATAGTTCTGTGCTTTGTAAGTGGGAAGATTCTTGATACGCCAATGCATGCCTATGCAACTTCATGTGGAGATTTTTTTATCAGTGATGCCTTAAAGTGCTTGAATTTTGTGCATTGTGTTGTGAACATTTATTCTGGGATTCATGTCTGCATAATTGTATCAATAACACCATAAGGGGGCATGACAACATGCAGGTATGTTTCAAGTGAGTTGGCAACTGATATCACCGTCAGTGTTGGGAGTGTTAAGTTCTACTTGCACAAGGTATGGTCAACTCGGAACCCTTTCTACACAACCACAACAAAAAAGCAATGACATTGTGACTTTCTCGGCTTATTTTGCCACGCATAACCAAAATGTGCTGGCATTACCTTTTAAGGTTCTGTTCCCGTCACGTTAATTTATAGCCATGCCATGATAAAGTAAATGGGACTAAGTTTTGGCCTACTTCTCAGTGCTTCTTTACTTGAAATGAGGTTCCCATTAGTAATTCTGCACAAAGCAAAAACTTGTTATGACTTACTTTAGCACTACCATAGTTTGCCTATCTAGCTTGACTCCTATGTTGGACTCCTCAGATTTCTGAGGACAATGGATAGATTCAATTTCTTCGTTGAATATCAATTTCAATGGAAAGCTGGACCCATAATTTGTTTCTTTAGTTGAAAATTGGCAGGTTAAGTAATTGTGATTGAACTATGAATTCTTCTGATGAACCATCAGTGCATAAACTTGCCCTTGCATAAACTTCAACATTGACCACGTAGAGTTGTCTGTTCGTTAGTATATCCTGTAGAGATTTGGTACTTCTATCTTAATAAGGGATTAATCTGCTTGTTGCAGTTTCCTCTTCTGTCAAAGAGCGCACTTCTGCAGAAACTGGTTGCAGCTACCAATAATGATGATGGCGATGAAGTCAACATCTCGGACATTCCTGGTGGGCCTGCCTCGTTTGAGGTCTGCGCCAAGTTCTGTTATGGCATGACTGTCACCCTGAATGCCTACAATGTTGTCGCTGCCAGGTGCGCAGCTGAGTACTTAGAAATGTACGAGACAGTTGAAAAGGGGAATCTTATCTACAAGATTGAAGTCTTTCTTAGCTCTAGCATTTTCCGAAGTTGGAAGGATTCGATCATCGTTCTTCAGACCACAACATCCTTATTACCACGTTCTGAGGAGTTGAAGTTGGTGAATCAAAGTATTGAGTCAATTGCTGTGAAGGCCTGTGTTGACATCTCCAAGGTCGATTGGTCCTATTCATACAACCGAAAGAAGCTGGCAGAGGAAAATGGGATGGACTCAAATGGTGTCCGAACTCGTGTGGTTCCAAAGGACTGGTGGGTTGAGGATCTTTGTGAGCTTGATATTGAGTTATACAAGCGCGTTTTGATGAATATCAAAATGAAAGAGGTACTTCCGGGTGAAATCATTGGTGAAGCACTGAAAGCTTATGCTTACAGAAGGTTGCCCGGGTTCAGCAAAGGGATGTCCAAATGTGGAGATTCACTAAAGTATCGGCTGGTGGTTGACACAATCGTGCAGCTGTTGCCCGAAGAGAAATGCAGTGTCTCCTGTGGTTTCTTGCTGAAGTTGTTAAAGGCAGCCATTTGGGTCGATTCAGGGGAGACAGCAAAAAGGGGCTTGATTGGGAAGATAGGACAGCAACTAGAGGAGGCTAACGTGAATGATTTACTCATACGAGCACCAGAAGGAGAAAGTATGATGTATGATGTTGGCACTGTAATCGCTGTAATCGAGGAATTCTTGTCACGGGAGAACCAGGAGATCGAGTCCCTTGAAGAAGAGCATGAGCTGCGAGGCATGAGGAGGCCAGGGATCTTGTCCGATGCTTCCAAGCTGATGGTGGCAAAACTAATTGATGCGTACCTCGCCGAAATATCCAAAGATCGTAACCTGCCTTTGTCGAAGTTTGTTGAACTCGCTGAGATGCTGTCAAGTGTTCCTCGGCCTTCCCATGACGGACTTTACCGAGCCATCGACATGTATCTCAAGGTAAGAGTTTCGCGCCTTTCTCATTTTCTCTTGGACCTCAAGATGTATTAATATCTGACGCGCACGGAGCATTTCAGTCTGTCTTACCGAAGAAACGCAAGTTCTGATTAGGGATCATTAATGTTGATGATTTGTGTTGAACTGTCATCGATGCAGGAGCATCCTGGGATCACCAAGAGCGAGAGGAAGAGAATTTGCAAGCTGATGGACTGCAAGAAGCTCTCAGTTGACGCGTGCATGCACGCCGTGCAAAACGAGAGGCTCCCTTTACGCGTCGTCGTGCAAGTGCTCTTCTTCGAGCAGGTCAGGGTGGCTGCGTCATCCGGGAGCAGCACCCCAGACCTTCCCAAAAGCCTTCGGGAGCTGAACAACGGGTCCCATGGGAGCTCGAGGTCCGCCAATACCAACACAGAGGAAGACTGGGATGCCGTGGCCACGGCAGAGGAGCTCAAGGCCCTCAAGACCGAGCTGGCCTCACTGCGGCTGAGCATCAAGGCCCGAGGAGGGCCCGAGAGGAACGGGGAGGGAAAGCCGAATGTGGACAAGGCCGCGATAACCAAGATGAAAGGGCTGCTCCGGTCGAAGAAAGTGTTCATGAAGATGTTCTCGAGCAAAAGCCAGAGCGAAAACAACAGCGGCTCGGATTCCTCCGAGAGCCTCGGCTCCGGCAACGGTAATGTGGATGAAGTGAAGTCGACGCCTTCCCAGAACAGGAGGTACTCGGTATCATAGCGAAATTGTGAATCGGGGGTAGTTTTTAATATGTTCTTTTTTTGGCACCCGACTTAATAGGATTTAGAGACATCAAATGTTGGATAATGTCCTTTTGAAGTGAAAGTGAAGAGTACATATGATGGCTAAGGATCGCAGGTAAGTGCTGGTCTGCTGAAGAAGAATTTGTATTTTGTTAGCAAGAGTTGTTCAAGTTGACAGCAACTTCTATTTCAGGAAAAGATGTAATTTGCCCTTTATAAGAAGCGTCAATTATGACGTCATTATTAAGTAGATTCAGCAATGGTTAGTGACTCGTCCTCGTTGGCCCCTACTTTTTAGTAATACTTGCAAATGTGACCTTTAGAAAGTAGTTTTCTTTTGACCTCTTAATTGAACAGAGATTGATGTCAATGGCGTGCCTCCAAGAAACTTAAAGCCACTCTTATTCTGAGGTAACGCAAACGAATAATTGACTGCCCCTCCTCAATAATTGATAAAGCAATGCTGTACTTTCTAAAATTGATTTACAAAATTAATTTACTAAATAATTTGTCAGATTGTTGTGAGTGACCCTTTATATAAAAGGACCATATTCACGGACTAATAAAATTCCGACACATGATCTTGGCATGTTTGGTGTTTCTCTTAGTAAGGAGTTAAAATTAACCTAAAGTAAAAGTCATTTCTCGTTTGTAATTTATTAATTAAGACCCAGGAAATTTATTACCTCCAATTCCTATTTGAAAAGAAGTGAAAATAAAATGGGATGTCTATTATGTTTACTTAAAATTGGAAGTGAGAGAATATTTGTTTTAGTACTCGTCATGTGTCACCTCACTTTGCGCTCGCAATAAACGTATGGCATGACGCATGACATAGTTTCATGGGGCTCAAAATTGACAACTAAGCATGAGTTTGCATTTCATTAACATCAATCAAACTTTCATATTTAATAGAGTTTAAAATTCAATAAATAAATAAAGAGAAAATATTTCACATATGTTTAAAATTCTATCTCTTATAAGTGTAAAACTCAAAATATGTATAACTAGAAATCATCTTTGAATAAGGTATAACAAGGTTCATCAAATAGAAAAATTTATTTAAAGTAAAAACAAAAGAATTTATATATATTCTTATTACTAATTTGTAGAGTATTTCTAAATTAAAGTATAACCTATATTACTCAAGTACGGACTCGACAAAATGTATAGATTTTGTTTTGCAATGAAACTAATATTCATTTAGACTTGCAGTTTAAAAACTTCTGCATTTTTATTAGGTTAAATTTCAAAAAGAAAAGAAAGCTAAGGAGAAAGTATCGTTGGAATGTAATTTATACACAAATCTTTCGAAAATTTATGATATGTAATTATGGGATGAACATCACTTGAGAAATAGAAATATGCTCATCAACAGCTACACCATTTGCAATTTCAAGTGCAAGCCATTCCATCACATCACAAATCTCGGTTAACAGAAAATTTGTTTAGTTTACATATTCCTATATACAAGCTGTAGTATAGCTATTTTATTACACGAAGAGATTACTTCATCTTAGTATATTCTATATAAAATTTCAGCTTTTTGGGAGTCGGGTTTTAGTGGCTATATCGACACAAACCAGTCCAAAACTTGCACATACAGCAGGTTTTCTTCAATTATTCTCATTAAGCCCTCATATTAGAGCTGGCAAAATGGGTCATAAACCCATATAATGACTCATTTTTAGTTAAATGAGTCATATATGGGTCAAGTGAAAGTTAAATATGGGTCAGGCTCTGAGAAAATAAAACACAAAAAGAAATGGGTCTAAATGGATTATTAGGAAACCTACTTTAAAGGTTTAACCCATGGCATTTTTTAACTTTATAAAAATGCTTTTTAAAAAAATAAAAAATCGAAATTATAATTATTTTTTATATTTCAATTATTTTTTTTTCTTTCCTTTTCTTCCTTCCTTAGTTGGCGGCCAACATGGTGACGACCGATCGCTAGGCGATGACAAGAGCTAGGCGAGGCTCGAGCTCGCCGGCGGGTTGTTGACAATCGGCGAGGCTCGAGCCTTGGATCTAGCGAGACTCGAGTTCGTTGGCGTTGGATGAGGCTCGATCTTGTCGATCGGCGAGCTCGAGTCTCACTAGATTTGGTGAGGCTCGGCCTCTTTGACGACTAGCGAGGCTCGATCTCGCTAGATCCGGCGAGACTCGAGCTCCCTGACATTGGGCGAGGCCTCACCCTTGTCGAATCGGCGAGATTGAGCCTCGCTTGACACCAGAGAGCTTGATCTTGCCTATGGTCGGTTGCCGGTTTGTCGTCTGGCGGTAGCCGCTAAAGAAAAAAGAAAAAAGAAAAGATAAAGGAGAAAAAAAAATAATTATTAAAAAAATTAAAATTCAATTTTTTTTTAAAAAAAAATATTTTAAAATAATTATAAAAATTTTCCATTAAATTTGTATTGCATAAAAATTGTTAAATTTTTTTTATTGCATAAAAATGTTTTAACAATGCTTTTTTTTTAAATAAAAAATCATAAAAATGAGTTCTTTTTGGTTTAGTTAAATTTTTTTCATGTTACGGTTTTTAGTTATTCAATTGTATGTTCACTTCAAATAAGAGAAGCATGTGCATAATATAATTTTTTTTTATAAATATTTCAATTTATAGTTTTTTTAAATTTATTTTATTTTATTTTATTTACTATTTTAAATTTAATTTGAAGTTTTAATCCAATTAGCATATAGTATAAGTGGGTTTTCCTAGAACATTAATAGGTTTTAGCAATACAGGTCGGGTCGGGTACGGGTCGAGTTGGGTACGGATCACTAGATTTACATTACAAGAAAATGGGTCAAAACGGATTAAATGGGTCAAATATAGATCAACTCATTTTCGACTCGACCCATACGCGACCCGACCCACCCATTTGCCACCCCTACCTCATATCAACACCATGCGAATGCTTGCCTTGCTTCCTAGTTGGTATCGCTCTTGATTCTTGCCCAACGAGACCAAGAAATTGCTAGATTGAAGAGGGTAGCCCTTCGCCAGGTCGGGTTGCCCTTGCCCAAGCTTATCTGGGGAAGGGCTGGCCTCCCCAAACTAGGCCAGGGTGTTCCTTACCTGAGGGCGGCCATCGGAGAAAAAAAGAAAAAGAAAAGAAGAAAAAGGAAAAAAAAAGGAAAACAAATAAAAGTAATTTAAAAATTCAAAACATATTATTACAAATTATTTACATCATGCTACATAGGACAATAATATTTATGTTAGCAATTTCTAACCAAAATTTATAGATGGATTTATTTGGTAAAATATGGAAATATTTAGGTCTTAATTGGCAAAATCGAAAGATTTTCAATTGAATTAGCTTAAGATTTTTCAAACAATTTTCCTTGCCCTAATTCCATGACGTTAGAATCAAGACAAGATCCCGACAGACGAAACTCCCACACGTTCGGAGTTGTCACTTGATTCATCATTCAGCCCGGGAATTCCCACAATCTTGGAATGCACCTTCTTTACCTCATCGAACTAATCTGGAGCTCTTGGAATGTTGGAAATTTGACTTTGAGTTTGCCTTACCTGCCGGACTCGATTTTATGCTCCAGGAAAGTTGGAACATTAAGTTCGAATCTCACTTCTTAAGTTCAAATTCCAATAATGTTGGAAAGTTTTATTTCGAGCTTTATCTCTTATACTTGAACATAAATTTAAGCTCATTCCGCATGCCGAACTTTCTCTTAAGCTAACCACCTCATGACGGGCCACATATCGAGCTTTCCTCCATCTAGTCGCAACATGCTCGATGCAATGGGTTAGTACCAAATGCTACGCAATTTGATGCCATGCAAATATAGAATATGCGACATTAATATTTTTGTTAGAAATCAGCACTGATCCCTAGTTATTTTGATGCAATGAATGATTAATCTAAAGCAAAATTCATGTATCAACACTGCTCAAAATTAAAAAATCAACTGTTAAAATTAAATAGTATAATCTCAAAAAAGAGATCTTTAAGGGCGCGCATAATAAAATTTATACTTCTCTATTTCTCTGTTTCTTTGTTTTCCAGAATATATTTGGAACAAAAATCCGTTTGGTAACGCAATTTGATTTTTTTATTTCTGGAACAGATTTCTATTCCAGAAATAGATTTGAAGAAAAAATCAGAAGCTAAAATATTTAACTTCTCAATTTTTATTCTAGAAATTTTGTCATGCGTACCCTAAAGATTTTATACTTAATACACGAAGTGCTTTTTGTTTATTTCAAAGGTAAGGCGAAAAGCAATGATGTTGAGAAGGATCTTGCACATCGACAATAAGGGGGGAGCACATTGCCCCGTGCTACAATTTGAACACAAAGCTGGGCGGAAACAAAACAATTTAAATATGGTTAGGAAAAAATCAAACTGAACCACACAGTGTAAATTAAACAGATATCAAATCAAAACGCTTTTTTGTATATGATTTCATTTTCGTCCTTTTTTTGTTGGGGGGGGGGGGGGGTGGGGCTGCTTTTTTCTTGAATCTAAAGTCACTAAAATTGGAAAGGGTATTAATTTCTCTTTCTCGTCAAAAAGCTTCCACTGGACCAAGGCCTTCTCTCCATATGGGCCTTTTAGCCATTTGCTCTTGTATGTTTTGTTGAGGGCCCTCTAAAGCTTTGTGTTTTTTTATTATGTCTTGGGCCTTTTCGGCCTTTGTGTATTGTCGATTCGGTTGTATAGTTGGTCAATTAAGGGTTGGGAAAATGATGCTTGATTCCTAAACTTTGATTCAATATGTAATGTGATCTTAAACTTTTTTTAACATGTTCAATGTGGTTTGTAAATTCCAATCTAATGTACAATCTTGTTCATAAACTTTTAATGTATTCAATGTGGTCTACAAACTTTGGTCCATTGTTCAATATGGTTACTAAATTTTTAAAAAGCGGATAAAGAGAAAGTATATTTGAAATTAATCTTATTTTTATTTCATCGAATAAATGAATTCACTTAAATTATCTAAATTACAATTTATTTTGTTCAAGTTGTCAATTTTAGTGAATCAAATTATAACAAAAATTAAACGAAATACTAGTCATACTCTTCAAATATAGAGTAAAATTACTATTTGCAACTTGCGATATATCATTGAAATATTGAAAATGCTAAAATTCATAAACTATTGAAAACATAGTGTTTCCACATTCTATTTAGCATTGAAAATAATAACTAAGAGAATTTAACTTAGAATTATCTTTCTAGCCGAATGGGCATGGTAACATTTGAACTTAGGACCTTCAACTCTTTTATTGTTCAAGTTGTGTTTATAATATCGTTCATGAAACTCTTCATATAGATAGTGCAAGTGCAAAATGACTTGTAATTGATCGCATGCTGCACTGTATTTGGGATATACAAAGCCAATTATAATATTAATCAAGTAATATTTATCATAAAATATACTATGCAATTATACAAACATATAAATTTATTCTAAAGTTCAGGATGAAGAATCATAAGTGGTAAAACTTAGGTAAGGCGAGATATCAAAGTATTATAAAAAAGGTATAATATGACTTTCTTTTTGTGCAAAAAGCGAAAAGAGCAATGTAATAAAAAGAGAGAAAGATGTAGTTAAAAGTTAAAGTTTTTTTGCTGTAGGCTTACGATTACATGAATCATCTTAATAAAAAATATTTGGTAGTAAATTGGACATCCATTTCAAATGCCATGTGTTGAAATAGAAACTTTATGATAGAAATTGTAAGAGCATAAACAGATTTATTAGAGAGTCCAGTATAGGAAAGTAATCAAATTATTATAAAATCCTGATCAAGAGGTAAGATAATCTTTGTAATAATTGAATTCATCTAATATATTGTTGACACCCAAAATGTTGTGGAAGTCTATGAGCTTTGACCTGAGTTCCAGAGGCAGAAGATCGCTAATATCACCTTTGCTGCGCTCACCCATTAGTGACTTGAGTTGAGAGAGAATAGTTTGGTTGTTCATCACCATGGATATACCACCACTCAAGAGATACAGAAATCGTGATAGCTTAATCCTTAGCTTGTCGAAATTAGCTGCTTCTGGAGATGAACTCCCTGAGGCCAAATCCATAAGCATCAGCAGCTATAACACGAGAGGGTTCATTTAGAGCATGAATTGTCCTAGCTAGAATAGTTGGGGAAGTTCTTTTCTCTTTGTTGGGAATAACGGATCCCCGAAAATCGGATTCGACACCGAATCGAACCCCTAAATCAATGCGGAAGACGAAGCCCGGGAATAACACGTATCACCGATCGTAAAGCACACCACGGATTCGAGCGTACCTTGTTAGCCACAGATTAAACACCAAAGCCGAAGATCGAGGAAGAAAATTCTGATTCGATGATGTCAATTTGCCTTGAAAAGGGAAACAACGTGCCTTAAGCGTTTGGAGGGAAAGAGAGAGTGAGAAGCGTACGTTAGAATAGCCAAAAGGTGTCTTCTCTCTTTCTCTCCTCCCTTTTATACCTTCCCCCATCCACGGGCCCTATTCCCGTGGGCCGGGCTTTTTGGGCCCAACTTGGGCGGACGGGCCAACTCAGGTCCATCAATAAAGAAAAAATCCATCATCTCCCACTCGCATATGGTGGTCCAAAACCAACATGGGCAGACAGGCCCTACTCAACCCCATCAGAGAAAAATCCATCATAGACTCTCACTTAACATGGTGGGCCGAACAGAATCCTTTTTTCCTCTCTTCAACATTCATACCGGTGAATAATCCGTGCGACCAGCATACTTTGAGAACTCGTTGCTATACATCTGTTAGGAATATATAACAGCTCATAATGGGCATCACATCCTGAGTAGATTTAGTATGCAGTACCCTAGATTGATCGATCACATTTATATCTCTCTTGATCTCTTTCAAACAATGATATATATATTGTATTCACAATTATGATTATCACAAAGACAATCATAATTGGTTAACCGGTGAATACAAAACTACAATGTGATTCTCCAAAATCGATCTTCCTCTTTCCTTCAAACTCTCAATTTCAGTTTAGCTTGCTTTTCTAGAAATGTCCCATTAGATCGAATCACTCATGACCATTGGCAACATCCTAAGATAGCAAACATTAAATAGAAATCTTGAGAATAAGTAAGAGTTATGAGGGGACTAAGAAATTGAGGAACTCTCTTTCTCAAGAGTCTCACACGACATAAAAGTTGAGATCAAACTTTGCCACTCTTATTGGTTGTCTCATGCATACGTAGTATGAAATACGTATTACGGTATTAACTCCTTTCCCATGGAGCGTATGTCTACACCTTTCAATACCGTACAGATGATAGTTCAGACATACCCAATGTCTAACTTGAGTTCACTTATCTACTCATTCACAAAATTCATCAGAACTCACATCTAGCATCTTAGACAGATAAAGTAAAATATGTAGGGTATTTTACTTTCGGACATAGTAAGTATTATATCCTCATCTTAACACCTAGTTAAGGCGACATACGTGTTTTAAGCTTGAGCTCTCGATTATCACCTAGATACTAAGCTTAAAAACAGTCTCATCTCTATTTATCACATAGTAAATAGAGGCGATTACCCGTGTGAGTGGGCTAATCTTATATCTGTCCGACATACTTCTCAACTTAAAGTAATGCACTAAGCATTAAGATGCATAAAGATCAAACAAAGATTCATAGGCATTAATGATGAAAACACAAATTCATCAAATGTGAACACTTAGGAAAAATACAATATTCAGTACATCAGTCTCTACGCAATCCTAGAGATTTCATATGGCCACAAAACACATCTCTAGGTATTGGTTTTGTCATAAGATCTGCTACCATTCTATGCGTAGTATGTACTCTAAGTTCACATCTTTTCGTGCAACCATATCCTTGACAAGATTATACTTGGTATCTATATGTTTGGTCTTGCCATGATATTTTGGATCTTTGGTATACGTTTTTGATGCTTGGCTATCACAGTTAACCAACAATTAATCTGCAGCACTTCCAATAACACCTAAATGATCCAAAAAATCTCTTAAGCCAAACACTTTCTTACACTGCTGCTGATAATGCCACGAACTCAACTTACATTGTGGACAAGGCTATACACTTTTGTTTCTTACTGCTCCAACATATGGTGCCATTATTCGGTAACAAAACAAACCCAGAGATAGATTTTCTTTCATCTAAATCTCCTCTCCAATCAGTATTAGAATAGCCTTTGAGTTGCAGATCCTTTTCTTAATAACTCAACGTATAATCAGCAGTCCCCTTTAGATACCTTAGTATTCTCTTAACGGCTTTCTAATGTGCTTGACCTGGATTGGATTGGTAACTACTCACCATTCCAACTGCAAAACATATGTCAGGTCTTGTACACATCATAGCGTATATAAAGCTTCTAACAGCACTAGCATAAGGAACATGTTTCATTTGTTCCTTCTCTTGTGGAGTCTCCCGACACGATCTATGGCTCAATCCTTCACCTTTTGCAATAGGAGTGTCTATGGGTTTACAGTCTTGCATACGAAATCGTTCAAGAATATTATTTATATATGTTTCTTGCGAAAGAGACAACGATCTCTTCAAATGATCTCTTGAAATCTTAACTCCAAGAATGTATGCAGCCTCACCCATATCCTTCATTTCAAAGTTAGAAGACAACCATCTCTTGACAGTATTGGCCAACTCCATATTGCTTCTAGCAATCAGTATATCATCAACATATAATGATATGATCACAAATTGATCCTTGGATCTTTTGATATATACACAATGATCCTCATCAATCGTTTTAAAATCATATGCCATTATGGCATTATGAAAACGTATATACCATTGTCTTGATGATCGCTTAAGACCATATATCGACCTCAAAAGTCGACATACTTTTTCTTCTTGGCCTTTTACTATGAAACCAGCAGGTTGTTCCATATATATTTCTTCCTCTAATTCTCCATTGAGGAAAGCAGTCTTTACATCCATCTGATGTAACTCAAGATCCAGATTAGCCACTATTGCCAGAATAATGCAAATCGAGGTAAATCTTACTACAGGAGAAAACGTATCTTCATAATCAATTCCTTTCTATTGATTATACCCCTTTGCCACAAGGCGAGTCTTATGCCTTTCTATCGAGTCATCAGCCTTTCGCTTTATTTTGAGAACCCACTTGTTCCCAATAGCTTTGTGTCCTTTTGGAAGATCAACCAGTTCCCAGACTTGGTTTGATTTCATTGACTCCATTTCCTCTTTCATTGCATGAATCCATTTTTCCTTATTAGGGTAATTTAGAGCCTCATTAATATTTCTTGGATCATCCTCATCTTGTGGAGCAACCATAAAAGTTTCCCTTTCAATGTCAAAACATCGACGGGGAATACTTTGGTGACTTGTTCACCGTATGGGAGATTGTACACTTAGCATATCATTCCCCATAATGCTCCCACTTGGATTATGTAATGATGATGTCGTCACATCAGGTGGTTGCAATTGAGAATGAGTTGAATTCAATTCATCACATCTCATATTACTCCCACTTAGACGAACTCCACTAATATCATTATCTTGATCCAATGTCTCAAATAGGGAACAATCTTCCCTTATTTCGCCCTTCTTAGGAAATTCATCCACTAATGATGTGACATCCCGTGATTCAAATTCAGTTATACTCCCACTTTCCTGCTCACCTATGAACATATACCCTTTTGAGTGTTCGCAGTATCTCATGAAAATACTCTTATTTCCCTTGGGACCCAATTTCTCAAACTTGTGAGAGGACTCATGAGTATAGGCAGCATAACCCCATGGCTTAAGAAAACTTAAGTCCGATGTTCTACCTATCCATAGCTCATATGGAGTGGAAGTAACTGATTTGGAAGGCACCCGGTTAAATATATAGGCAGCAGTTAACAACACATCACTCCAAAAAGTGATAGGTAAGTTAGCATGCACCATCATGGACCTAACCATTCCAGTAGGGTTCTGTTTCTTCTCTCCACAACACCATTTTGTTGAGAAGTATATGGAATAGACAACTATCTTTCTATTCCTTTTTCATCACATAATTTTCTGAACTTATCAGATAAATATTCTCAACCTCGATCGGATCTAAATACCTTTATTTTCTTGTCTAATTGATTTTCTGCCAGGTTCATAAACCTTTTGAAACAACTTATGATTCAGATTCATGAGAAATCAAATAGACATATCCGACTCGAGTATAATCATCTATAAAAGCGATGAAATAAATAGTCCCATGCCTTCCTCTCACAGTCATTGGACCACAAACATCAGAATGGATTAAATGCAGATGAAATTAAGCTCTTTTATCTTTTCTAAATGGTTTCCTTGTTGTTTTCCCTACTAGGCAATGCTCACATATGGACAAATCGACTTTTTCAATGTTGCCCAACAAGCCCTCTATGGCTAGTCTATTCATATGTTGTTGGCCCATATGACCAAGTCTAGCATGCCACACAATCACATCATTGTCATATAAAGAAGAAGACGTGAAACAAGGGAATAACAAATATTGACATCACCATAGTCAACATTTAGTACAATAAAACCATCCAGAAAATAATCACAACCATAGTAGTTTGTACCCAAATACAAATCTACACCTCTATTATGGAAGTTCATATAAAAAACAAGCTTGACCAACACCAAAACAGACACTTAAATTTCGACGAATCTCTAGAGCATATAGAACATCAAGATGCGTCCACCATGCATGTTCAATTGGCATGTGCCAATCCCTTTAACTTCAGCTCTAGAGTTATTTCCAATATAGATCCACTTAGTTCCAATTGGTATCGTCGGAATTCCATGAAGGATCCTCTATCCTTTGCTATATGGTCTGTCGCTCCTGAATCTACATTCCACAAAGGATTGGATTCAGCCTATAATGCAAAACTTGACACATAAGCAAAGTTCTCAAATGTACAAGAGGTGTATACCTTCTTTGGCTCACGACAATCGCGAGCATAGTGACCTCTCTTGTCACAATTGTAACATCTCACCCTTGACATTTTCTTCACTTGAGAACGTTTTCCTCTCTTGTGTTGGTTAACTCTTGATTTCTTGTAATAAGGACTTGATCCTTTGCATTCCCACATATTGATCGAATCAATACGCTTGCGCTTAGAGCACAAAGCCCTTTTTGAGCTAGAATCAGCATTGAAAATATCTATTTTTGGCTCAAATGCCGTTAGGCGGTCCTCAGCTAGCTCAAGGTGGCGCACATCATCCTCTAGATCTTCCATAATATGTTCAAGAGCTTCTAGCTTTTCCAGCACATATTGAATCTTCATATTCAATATTTCACGATTGTTACCGTTCATATAAGCAATTACATTCTTAGTTGCTGAACCATCGTTCTGAACACATCAGACATACATACACGAATAATTAATGCCTATCATTTATGCATCCCTATTTGCATAGACCCATCATATTAATGAATAATTTCAAGTAACGCTTCAGAATCAAAAGGTCACTATGTTTCCAATCATCCTCCAAAAATCCTAACTCAAAATTATTATTAATATAATTGTCTTATGCAAATAAATTCTATGAAGTTACAAAAACTTCTATTACTACCCACAGACTAATTACCCACAAAGAACCAGCAATAGCGAGAAAGCAAATAAAATTTTAACATCCAATAAAATAACAATGCTTTCACATGATACAACTAACATATCGGTTGCTACATCAACAACAATCAGGTAGTAAACATTACATAATTAATCAAATAAATAAATAGGGAATGTCCCTTCTAATCTATCACCAAAACATCTCGAGAAAACCGAAGGCACATTTGCCAACCATGGAAAAACTTTTGGAGAGCATTCACGTCGCCACCAAGGCGCATTTACTCTACGCCATGTGGCGCTCAATCTAAGGGTTGAAGTTTTGGCCAACTCAATCCTATAGTACTCTCTTACAAAAGCTTCCACCAGCCTCCTATAACTTGGGACCACGTTGACCTCCCATAGCCGATCCAACACTGCTTGCTATTCAGGTGGAAGAGTGTTCATCAAAGCCAGCACCTTCTCAAAATCCGGCATAAGATAACCATTCCAGATGATTTCCTGTATCATCTGATTGACCCTGACCACATGTGATACTAAATCACCATCATGCCACCGATAATTAGCTAATTTTGACATCAGCCTTTTAAGTCTTGCATTTCCCTCGTCCATTCTCGGGATTGCAGGTATCCTTGCATAACGCATCATAGTTCCTGCAACAAATGCAGAATTAAAAATGGATCACTTATAATCCATAATAAATATAAGGGAAAATACATAATTTTTCAAAATTCATGCAATAAATGCAGCATAAAAAATGGATTACTTATAACCCACATAGGCATGAATGAAAAAGAAACAAAAATTTTTTTTTTGTCAACGGTCAACGGTCGGTCAATGGTCGGTCAACGGTCAACGGTCAAAGGGCATGCGGGTTGGTGGACCGGTCGGATCGGACAGATCGGTCGGGACGGTTGGATCGGCCGTGCCGGTCGGACGAACCGACCGCACGTGCCGTGCGCGTGCGCTGGCTGACATCACGCATACGTCAGCCGGCACGTGCCTCGCGCGTGAGCGTGCTGACATCACGCAGACGTCAGCCGACACGTGCGTGGCATGTGCCAGGCTGATCGAGTTGGATCGGGTCGCCGGCCGGCCAACCGTTGTCGGCGCTGACGTCATCAATGACGTCATCCCGACGGTTACCGACTGTTGGGTGACGTCACGATGACTTCAGCGAGTGACGTTAGCACGCGTCGGTTCGCCGACTGGCGCGTGCCGTTTCGCCAGTCGCCGGCGCGCACGTGCCGGTTCATCACTGGCGCGTGTGGCGCACGCGCTGGCCATTGCCAGCGCTTCGGGCGCGTCGCGCCCATGCGCAGCGGCTTCTGGCCGCGCGTGTGGGCGCATGCGGCGTCTCTTGGCGGCGTGTGACATGTCGCCGGACTCGTCTCGACGTCCCCTTTCTCCCCGTGTGTTCAGAAAATGATTTCGACTTACGAAAACTCAGAAAAATGGCTGAACAACGCTTGGGTGTCGGGATTTCTCGGCCCGATCCGTACGGCCGAAAATTTTTCGTGAAGAATCAATCAAAAAACATCAAATTGATCGGGAAAACGTGAACTAGGGCTCTGATACCAATGTTGGGTATAACGGATCCCCGAAAACTGGATTCGACATCGAATCGAACCCCTAAATCAATGCGGAAGACAAAACCCGGGAATAACACGTATCACCGATCGTAAAACACACCACGGATTCGAGCGTACCTTGTTAGCCACAGATTAAACACCAATGCTGAAGATCGAGGAAGAAAATTTTGATTCGATGATGTTAATTTGCCTTGAAAAGGGAAACAACGTGCCTTAAGCGTTTGGAGGGAAAGAGAGAGTGAGAAGTGTACGTTAGAATGGCCAAAATGTGTCTTCTCTCTCTCTCTCCTCCCTTTTATACCTTCCCCCATCCACGGGCCCTATTCCCGTGGGCCGGGCTTTTTGGGCCCAACTTGGGCGGACGGGCCAACTCAGGCCCATCAATAAAGAAAAAAATCCATCACTCTTCGTTGGCTTTTGATGCAATAAGAGTTAAAGGAGAAGATAGCAATGGATTTTGAGTAACATCAACAATTGAAGGAGTAACAGTTGATGGAGTCTGGGGTGCAAGGGCTGTCATTTTCCAAAGGAAAAGAAGTAAAGAGTCAAAGTTGAGCCACTCACTAGATCAAGTCGAGAAAACCTAATACGTACCAGACTTCGCAACAGTTTTTTCAAGCAAAGGCTGAGGCATAGCATGCTGAGGCAAACCAATACTGCTAGTTGATGCATTAGCAGTTGTCATTCCAGAATTATGTTAATGCATGAGAATAAGATAAACGAGTGAAGATATACAAGAAGAAGGAAAGGAACCTAATGAAAAATCGCCAAAGGAATTGGAGCAAGCGCAACTCCAGAGTTCGTAGTGGTTGAAGGATGAAGTTCTTCGCTTGTGAAATCCTCTTTCGTGGTCTCGAGAGGGCTACCCTGATGATAAGGAATATTTAAAGACCTGATATCGACAGGACTAGCCTTGATAGGAACTAGGGCTAGGTTTTAGGCAGATAGTTTGGGTTGCTTTCTCATTGAAGAATGAGAGGTTGCCTTCTTTCTCTTAAGCTGGGAATTCACGACATCCGGGGTGTTTTCGTCTTCAATATGCAGTGAAGATCCAAGCACATCTAGCTAGCAGAGGAGCAAAAATCAGGAAAAGTACAGTGAGACTATAGAGAAGTGATTAGGAATACATTCAGTAATGTTAGCTTGACTCCTGGTTGACCTTTCTCCAGTGTCCTTTTCCTTCGGTAGCTCTATTGCATGAGGATCTTCATGTTGTGGTGAAATTGATCTATGAGCGTTAGTACCCTCTGAAACCCCAATTTTGAGCGCCTTCGACACGGTTAGAGAATCAAGTTTAAGAGGATATTCAAGTATATCTTTACCTTTATTAGTCATGCCCTTTGGTTTTGAGCCACATTGCTTGATTCGATGAAGAGCAATCTGGATAGTATCTTCATATGGACTCTCAAATGAGAATGAAACCACCAGCTTGTGAACTCAAACGAAACACCTGGGGAAACCATAAAAGCTTGAGGGCTCAAGAGAACTGGGCACACATGTTGCAGTTATCTGAGAACAGCAAACAAAAGGGCCGTTGTCCTTTAGATTGTACTTCCACCTATTCATCAAAGGATATTCCATGGAATAAGTAATAAGCATTGGCACACAGCTTGATAGAGACCAAACTGCCTGGCGCAATAATGTGGAGAGTAGGTTTCAAATCCATGATAAAATCTACTGGAAGTTGAAGCGACTTGTCAAGATGTAATATGAGCCATTGATCCGTATTAGATGTGGATATGTCAAAGAACAAAAGGTGTGATCATCATTCGTAGCGGATCGCATGTTAAACAAGGTTTTTCCTTTAAAAGAAATATATTTCCAATTTACTTTTTGTAAAATGGAGCATATGTTGACATCCAAAATTATCCTTACTGTCACGTGCTGATCACAAGGGATATAAACATTGAAAATCACCCTTGTTGTCATGTGCGAGCTATGATTAACATCAAACTAGCCCAGTTGAGTCATAGAAATGAAGGATAGCCAAGGTTTTCAAAAGCCCTTGAACTAGATTTCGATAGGTCTACAAGTGGAGATATGCAATTTAATGATAAAGCTGTTGATTGTCACGTATCCGGACCAAGAGATACTATTGAAGATGTAAGACTTAGATAAAATTGGTGTTAGGATTTAGGTGGGATGGTTGGTGCTTAAAAGAGCGTGCAAAATTAAAAGAGTGGTTAATACTTGTTGGACAAGTTGTGAGTATCGTCGAACAAGTTACAAGACAACAAGATATGGATAAAGCAGTTAAGCAGAGAATGTGGAGCAACTTTCAAGGAGGAATCAACCGACCAGCTATGGTTGCCAGATTGGCCAATAAATACGGTAGACTATCCAACGAAGAAGCCTCCCTCCCCCCACAAAAAAAACACAAAAATCCTTTATTTTATCCTTTTAGTTATCATAGCCTAACTTAGTTTAGTTGTAGCTTCAGATCCCCATCGCAAATTCAATTTCGACAAGTGCCTATATAATAGGTGATGTTATTGATTAGATTCCAGCGTTGTCCTACTATCCAACGTCATCGATTAGATTCTAGATTCTAACGTTGTGTCCTAATATTTATCTAGGAGTAGTACCTACCAAGTTTTGTTTCCACCATCTAGCATTATCGATTAGATTTTGACATTGTGTCATTGTATCTATCTAGGAGTAGTACTTATTCGGTGTTGTTTTAGTGTTGTCGATTAAGTTATGATGTTATGTTCTCGAACCCAATTAGGAGCGATACCTTCCCCATATTATTTTCAATGTCTAGCATTGTCGAATTAGCTTTAATGTTGTATAAACCACTTTTATTTTAATGAGTTTTCATGAATGTGTAGAAGTGTGTTTGAATCAAGTTGTTGATTTGATTTTGACACTAATTATCATTGATTTTAAGCTTGTACTGAACGACTCTATTAGATTTGAGACTATATTATATATATCTTTATTAGCATTTGACCCTCTCTATTTGATACTAGCATAAAACATAAGTCCCTTATAATAAAAGCCAAAAGTAACACTTGGTAATAGATATTTCATTGCGGGATCCAAATCTAGTGAAACATATGTACATTTAAATTAACAATATAATAAGTGAAGTGCGAAATTAAAAGAAAGCCCTAAACAGTTAAAAAAAAAATACTTAACACGGCCTATAATTTCCTCACTATATAAATGCGCTTTACTTGATATATTTTCAATATTTTCCCAAAGATAACAGTAATTTTGGGTTAGGCGAATAGTATTCAAGTGTGGAATTGAGGGGAAAAAACAAAAGCAATGCAAATTCCTCAAAAAACCACGTCACCAGTTTACTATTCACGCATATGTCATCATAATATATATAGAATGCTTAGATACTACTGGAAAAATAATTAATGTAGGTCATTCACTCATGGTTGGATGACAAGAGCGCTTTCTGATATGTCTAAGTTAGTAATTAATTATAGAATAACGAAGTAAGAAATTGTGCAGTTTTTTATATGACTCTTCTCACGATGCTTTATTCAATCAATACTTTGAAATACTTAATTTGAAACAATTCGATTTTCAAGGAATTAAATATGAATTACATAAGGGTATTCAGCGCATTGTAATTTATAAAATTTTCTCAATTGACCAGTGCCCTAAGGTACTCGTTAAGATAGGCTTTATTCTAAATTGAACATGTTAAACAAGTGCCCAGTGGACGACAGTAAACATGACGATTTGTGAATTAATGAACCTATTTCTAATTTTGAAATCCTTTGATAAAGGTTTTGGAAAATTCGTAATAAAATCTTTGGTGCCAAAAAAAAAAAAAAAAAGGAGCGCATTGAATTTTGAATCGAAAATTCAAGATTATGTAGAGGGCTTTTTCCCAATGACCCCTGGAAATGTCAAGATGACTTTTGAATACAAAATACAAAACCCATAAAGATATTGTGACATTCCGATTTTCCAATTCTATTTTCAATAAATTGAGACGGGCATTTCGTTGGCACGCATATAGTCATTTTCCTTGAGTCGGCCACTCATGTGAAAACTAGTCTATCAGATGAAGCCATTAAGAGATTCTAATGAATCAGACACGAGAATTTGACCAGGAAGCAATCTTTTGACCGAGCTAATCTGCAAGGGTCATTACGGCACAATTAAAAATTGATTAGAGGTCGGAGATAGGTTGACTCGACAGAGGCATGTGATCAGGTGTGGGTGATTCCATAAGATTGCATAATTCTTGTCGATTGGTAGTGGACCAACTTTTCTATTGATTGGGTATCCTATGTCTGTATTTGAAACCTTAAGATTACCCTAACAATTGAAAGTCGCCAATGTTTCAAAGATGTACATTATGGCTTGAGGTGATCAACCGCAAGTCAAATGCATGAAAATTTCTAAAGGCTACCCGGTAGGTTGGGCCGCGCTAATATCGTGCCAAAGTGAAATTAACCATGGAATTGAGATCGAATTCAGAAATTAGAAGTCTCGGTGTGTCACAAATCATTTTAGAAATATTGACTCATCTTTGGAAGATTTTTCATGTAATTAGAGTTTTCAGCAATTAAATCAGAAAATGGCTAATTTGGCTCGAGAAATTAGTAGGCCCGCCTTTAGTCGCACTTTTGGGACTTAAGTTGGTTCTACGGACAAGTAAATATGTGAATTGAAGGGTGGTGACATTGGATTATTTTTACGGACTTTAACTTGGTTTAATTAGAAGAGAATTGAGAAATGTGATGTACAAAGTTTAAAATTCGTGTGCCACGGCGAAAAAGGAAATTGGACCCATTGCAAAATGTTGTGGGAGGTTTGGAGATAGTAGAGCATGACATCACTGATGGGCCATTTTGTGGGATTAAAAAAGAGAAAAAGAGAGAAAAAAAGGGTCCCCTCCTTCTCTCTCTTCCCTCTCTTCTTCCTCTCTCCCGTCGACCATCTCTCCTCCATCTCTCCTTGCTTCTTCGAAACCCAGCAACTGAAGAAGATTGGAACGGAAGCTAGCAGCCGTCGCAGCCGTAGTCGGAGTCGTCGCCGCCTCACGTCGCATGTCGTCGCAGCCGCGCCTTGTTGCTCGGACCTTCGCCTCTCCTTCCCTCTTGCTGGCATCAAGTTCTTCTTCTTCGTCTCTAGGTTTGAATGCACCAGCAAATTTGAGCACGCCGAGGCTGGTTGCAGCCCAGTCGAACCGCCGTCTGCCGCTCGCACGCTGTCCGCCGCCCCGCATAGCCACTGCTCCTCGCTTGCCCACACTTGGCCGATGCCTAGCCATCCCCGTCTGTCTCGGTCCATGAGTTCCAAGAGCTGCCGGAGCTTGTCCCCGCCGCTGTGAGCCGCCGTTGACCTCCCCACCAGCCCGTCCAAGCCCCGCCGGTCTCCTCCACCCGTTTCCGACCCAAGCCGACGCCGAATCCGCCCTTCTCGGCCCCAAAACACTATCTGCAAAAATGGGTATGGAAGCTCGGTTTTGGCCCATTTTGGCCAGCTTCCCGACCCTGAATGCTTGCCCCGCTTTAAGGAAAGTTGTTCCCCTCGGCGTCCCCATCGTTTTGGTCCGCTCGGCTTGCTAATCCGGTGAGTTTAGCTCACTAAATATTGATTATACGGTTAATGATGCCCTAAGTATGCTTAGTTTAAGTTAAGTAAGTAGTTTAGTTTATTTAATTGTGATTTGAATTAAGAAGTTTGTTTAATTTAAAGTGTGTTTAATTAAGGCTAATAGAGTTATTTAATAATAAGCCTTGATGGGACATAATAGGGTTTTATTTTTGAATTATTTAATTATTTCGAAATTCTGGAATTTATAATATTATATTATATTCCGAAATTATTAAAATATTATTATTTATAAAAAAAGGGAAAAATTATTTTTGACCCCGATTGCTCAGAATTTCGTGCTGATCGCTGCTGTGTATTTAGAATTTAAAATTGATGATTGATTATGGCAAATTAAGTGTGGATTGCGAAAAATATGGATATTATTATTTAATTAATTTTCGAATAAATTTAATTATTTATTAGATTTTGAAAATTTCGTTGGGACCTTATTCTCTTAGAATTTTGTGCTGATTATTACTGTGCATTTAGAATTTAAATTTGATGAATGTATATAGCAAATTGAGTGTTGATTGTGATAAATAGGGATTTTATTCATAAAAACCCAAGTGTCGGGTTTGGCATTGAAATTGGATTTTTAATGGTTAATATCGTAATTGGATTATGTGAATGAAATGTAAAGTATCTAGGGATCGGTATCGAATTGTCGTGTGCTGGTTGAAAGGCTCGGGTCGCGGTAGTGGCTAGGCCAACTGGACCTTTATTTTGCTAGAAATGCCGTCAAGAGAGTGACGTGACTCAGGTCGCAGTAGTGGCTAGGCCAACTGGACCTTTATTCATTTAGAAATGCCGTCAACAGTGTGACGTGGCTCAAGTCGCAGTAGAGGCTAGGCCAACTGGACCCATGCTCCTTCGGAAATGCCGTCGACGTAGTGACGAAGCCGTGCTTCAAGGGGGGGAGATGATGCTCCTTCGGGAATACCGTCGACGTAATGACGAAACTGCGCTCCATGAAGGGAGGCAATGCCTGTCATTAATGTCAATAGATAGCCGAACTGCGAGTAGGCTATGCCTTTGTGTGGCAGTGAATAATAATTGGAATGCGTGCTAAGTGCGATTGTGATTTATATGAAAGTGATGGCGTTCCAATTGTTTGAATTATTATTACTACTTGAGATTGTGTGATACAAATTGTGCTAACCTGCAGGAAGGAATTGAGGCGAGGTAAGTTCTTTGTGTAAGATGGCTAGGCCACCCTTGGACGTATTTTCTTTCTAATAAGGGTTAAGGGGGTTGAACTTGCTGAGACATCGTCTCATCCTAGTTTGGGGATTACAATTTCAGGTCCCTGGTGGACGAAGCGGCTAGATAGCTTTGGTTGGCCTTGAGGAGTTGCGAGGTGAAGTTATAAGGATTGGAGAACGTGTCCGACTTGTAGGTCGTAGGATAGTTCCTTTTTAAGAGCCGACCTTTTGTAGACCTTTGGCTGTAGGCCTTCATTTGTATCTCCGTTGAATTATGAAAGTGTCATGTTGTGGTTTTGTTTCTTGTTTTTCTATCCTGTATTTCATTGTCAGGGGTTTTATAATACGTTCTGCTTACGCAATAATAAATGAATGGGGTCGGCGACACTACCTGGGAATGTTGCATTTGCATGACCATGGTGGGGTTGGTGCGCTCGAGGTTCAGGGCGTGACAGATATTGTCTACACTATTTGTACACTTACTTGTGAGTAGGATTAATGAGACTACAATCCCCCTTTAACTGGGTGTAATTACCGGCTACATTTCAACGGCAAATAGCTTTTCTAACCCAATAAGCAAGGAAATAAAGAACGGGGAAAGGAAAATAAACGATTTTCTTTATCTTACCAGCTTCATTTCAAAGGTTTTGATTCATCCATAAATAGAGTAAAATATATACATTATATGTTTCTTTGGAATTTTATACATATATTTAGCTAACAACACCGAATAAAGGTTCTCCTCGTTCGTTCGTTCGTTTTTTTTTTTTTGGGTTGCCAAAATGTTCACCCGGACCCTATTTTTTAACAGGCATTTGGAAGAATTATCGGCTCTAAGTTCGTTTTTGCCGGGTCTAAATTTGATTAAGATTTTTAATTTTGGCAGGTTTGCTTTTATTTAAGTCCAAACAACTAGGCCTTTACGTTTTTTCACTAATCGAATTACGAGAACAATCATTTTGATAAGTTGATTACTTTGTGGTCGAATTAGAGCTGGGTTTTGAACTGTTTTATTGTCTGAAGTCAAATTCATGTAGTTGCAATTAGTCGGGAAACATAAAAAAGTTAGGAAGTCTCATCTGGTGCCACAGTTCTCATTGATTTTAATTTTATGATGAGCTGGATTGCGGGGGATGAGGGCTGTTATTATAAAATGAGCTGGGAAACATATAATAATGAGCCCGGTGAGCTTAGAGAGAAACCATTGGAGGCCAATCTTCTCACATGAGAGAGGGAGTTGAAAAGTTCAATTGCCCACCCTTTTTAGGGAATTGGAGGTGTGGATGTTTAGTTGTAGTTGTGAGATTCGACTCTCATACTTTGTATAGAATTATGTCAAAAGTTTGAGAGTGAGTTGAGATTTAATGTAAGGTAGACAAACTTTCATTGCCCGATAATAAGTTAAGAGTTAGAGTATGATAAATAAAAAATAAAAAGCTCTTTATAGGGCAAAAGTTTGAGAGTGAGAGTTAGAGTGAGACAAATAAAAATTAAAAATCTTAAAGAGAACAAATCAAATGCAGAAAAAATAATGGGATGAGCTCGAAAAATATCATAATCAAGCTGGTGAGCTTTATAACATCGATTCGAATCAGGAAAATATTGTAATGAGTAGGGGTGGCAAATGGGTGGGTCGGGTTGGGTATGGGTCAGGTCGAAAATGGGTCAACCCATATTTGACCTATTTAACCTGTTTGACCTATGTTCTTGTAGTATAAATCTAGTGACTCATACTCGTACCCGACCCGACTTAACTCGACTCATATTTCTAAAACCTATTAATATTCTAGGAAAACCCACTTCTACTATATGCTAATTGGATTAAAATTTCAAATTAAATTCACAATAGTAAATAAAAAAAATTTAAAAAAACCTATAAATTAAAATATTTATAAAAAATTAGACTATGCACATGCTTTTTTTATTTGAAGTGAACATACCATTAAATAACTAAAAAGTGTAACATGAATTTTTTTTTTAACTAAACCTAAAAAAACTCATTTTTATGATTTTTTTAAAAAAAAAAAAGTATTGTAAAAACATTTTTATGCAATACAAGTTTTTTTTTTTAACAATTTTTATGCAATACAAATTTAATGGAATTTTTTTTATAATTCTTTTTAAAATATGTCGCGACCAATTTTTCGGATGAACCACTTAGGATTTGGCTAATGGATTACTAAGCCTAAGCTTAGCTTGGGCTCTTTCAAGCCCATACCAATTCGTGACTTAGGCTTAAGTTCTTAACATGCATATGATTTTCAATCAGGGGTCGCCACTAATCTATTTTTAGTGAGTCGATTAGAAATCCAAGTAAAGTAATGGGAGATTTACTTTACTTCTACGAATCAGAGATTTGGATATGGGGATTTGATTATGCTAGATTTCTCTAACGCCCTTTTGGTACCTTTTTTTTTTAATATTTTTTTATTTTCAAAAATGTTTTTGCAGGCAGCTTAAATTGATTTTAAATCTATTTCCCTAACATGTAAGGTGATTATGCGAGTGCGCAAACCACCAATTTAACACCCAAGTAAAGCAATAAATAAATTGTAGGATTTACGTCATAGTAACGAAAGCATCTGCGTTGTTAGATTAGAATTCATATCAACAGTCTTAGATATGATTTCTAATTAACACGCAATTTCTTTTTTTTTTTCACTTATTTAATGAAAATCATGCAATATGCAATGCAATATAACTAAATGACCTAATTCTAATGTCATGCAATTTCTAATTAAATGGATCTAATAATAATCTCTAAATGATGTGCATTTCATGAACCTAATCCTACATGACATTTTTTTTTTTCTAAAAATGCAATCTATCATAGAGAATAGAACCAATTTATTCTAAGACATTTTTTTTTTTGTATTTTTCATGAAATTCGGAATTAGGAAAAATGTGAAAATTATCTAACTAGATTAAGATTCTATTCAATTTGCATTAGGAATTAGGTTAAGCCAAATCCTAATTTAAACTAATGTATTATCTTAACCCAAATAATCCTAAAATGCAATCTATCTAATATCTAAACTTATAATAAATTAAGAAAAATATTATCTAGAATTAAACTAAGTGCAATTTTTATTCTAATATGCAATGACGTGCAAAATATACCCTAACTCTACATGACATATGCATGATGATTTTTTTTGTTATTTTTCCTTTTTTTTTAATTTCGAAATTAATAATTGCCAAATAATTAAACATGCAATTTAAAACAGAAATCTAACATCCTAAATTTATGTTTTTTGATATTTTTATTTAAGAAATTCGAAATAAATAAATTTCCTATTCTAGACATGCAAAATAACCTAAAACAAGTAATATCCTAACATGCATCTAATCTAACTCAAATATCTTTTCTTTTACGAGAGCAAACAAATAAGGCATCAAGAACAACACGGCGCCAAATCAAGCAAGACATCATCCACATCCATTTAATTTTGGGAAATAAATTGACGAATCGTATCTCGCGCATGAGATCGGATTAGCCAATTTAAATAAAATCACAAATCATATCTCGAGCGTGAGATCGAATTGGTGATTTTTTTGTACAATTGCGGGTCATATTTCGATCGTGAAATCGGACCGTCAATCATATGTACGTTGCGAAATTAGGAAGATTTCCCAATTTAAAAAGCTATTTGGGAAACATGGGACAAAATAACATCATTCAGGGGTTTAATCAAGAATGCAATACCTCGAATGAGCAAACGAAATATTTGAGAATTAATTTAGATGGGAATTTTTACCTAATTTGATTATTGTTTCCTAGTTTGGACGGGTATCAGATCGAAGGATTCCGATCAACTTTGCTTCACGGTGGCTGGCTCACGATAACGTTTTGGGAATCGCTCGCGGCACTCGACGGTGGAAAGGGCTCTTGGCTCAGTGAGGGCTGCACCGAAAGTCTTCAAGTGGACTTTCTTGCTTGCCAGGCGTCCCCTCTTCGGATTGCCTTACTATATTTTAATATAACCTCCACTAGAACTTCTTTGACCACCGTTTGAAGTTCCACTCTTAACCTGCAGAGGCACAAAAATTTAATGCGAAGAGCGCCAAGAGGCTTTCGGTGTGACGCGAGACTAGCAACGCCGTCGACGGGAGGATGGAGCAGCTACATTTCTGGTGCAAGGTCACGGGCAACTCAGTCTGTCACAATACGAGTCTTCTCGGATCAGCACAAGTAGTAAGGACTCCCTAGATAAGTGACAGCAGCAACGTCGGCCACGGTGGCGCTGGAAGGAGCGGCACGGACTGAAAGCAGCATCGTCTTACTCGAGGCTGGCGTGGATGGAAGCTTGGGAAGGATCATTAAGCAATAACTCGTCACGGACAAGGCTCGGGATGACAGTCAGGACAGCAGCGCGGTGGGGCAGCAATCTCGGTCGTCCCCAGCCAGGGAGGTGGATCACGAGCGGCAGCGATTTGGGCTTGTGGCAGCCGCGCAAGTAGTGTGTCGCGACCTCTTTTTTCTCGGCGCCCGCGATCAGGTACGGGCGCCTAAGGAGGCTAATGGCTCGGCTGAAATTATTAAGCCCGGACCCTCCCAAGTCCACCAATTCACGACTTAATGGTTTGAGCTTTTAACCTGTAAATTAATTTTTAAAATGGAGTCGCCACTAATCGATTTGGGGTGGGTTGATTAGAAACCCAAGTGAAGTATCGGGAGAAATATTCACTCCTGCGCAACCAGAGAAATTAGGATCGGGGACTTGATTACACTAGTTAATCACTAATGCCCTTTCGGTACCTAATCTTGTTTAAACCCTGAGATTTTTTGGATGTTTGAGGGATTTTCCATGCATTTTTGGGAGGAAAAACATTTTCTAGGTCCTTTTCTAATTTTTTGGACACAAAAGGGATTTTTTTGGTATTTTTGGGAAAATACAAGTCTTTTTGGCTTTTTCTGATTTTTTTGGGCTTTTTCATGAATTTTTGGCTTTTTTTTTTTGGATTTTTGGCATTTTTTGGAAAATATGAAATATTTTTGATTTTTGATTTTTCGAAAAATAAAATATTTTTTAATATCTCTTGATATTTTTGGAAAATAAATTATTTTTTTTGATTTTTCTCGATTTTTTAGAAAAATAAAACATTTTTTAACAATTTTTTAATATTTTTCGATTTTCTGGAAATTAAAACATTTTTTTAATTTTTTTTTTAAAAATATTTATTATTTTATATAAAATAAAACCGACCGGGTCGGATCCGCGGGTTGGGTCCGACCCGGCCGGCGACCCATCGCGGACGGGCCCCGCGTTGCGGGCCCGACTCGGATTTTTTGGCTTTTTCTCCTTTTTTTTTTTTTTTTTTTAAATAAAAAAAAAAACGACGCCGTGGCCGGGCGTTCGGAGACGCCGGCCCGGCCCGACGACCCGGGTCCACGACCCGTTCCGCGACCCGGCTCTCTGCGAACCCTACCCGACCCGGATCCGAATCGCGACCCGGTCTTCCGCCGCGCCCGCCATTCGTGGAATCCCTACCCGGTTCCCGTCCGGTCCGACCCCGACAACCCGGATCGCGACCCGGAAAATCGGAACCCTAGGGTTCCTGAATCGCGCGCGCCGAGGCACGACAATGGGACGATAAGCGACGGCGGCGACGGCGACGGCAGCGGCGACGACGGCGACGGTAGTGACGAGAGTTGGACTGCAGAGGGGGAAACTATGGCGACGGCAACGGCGGCGGTGGAGGTAGCACTACCCGCTCGTGGCGATGGCGTCCGGATGGTGGTGGATGGGCAACTCGGTTTCCCGATCTGTGCGGCGTCGGGATCGAGGCGAACGGCCGCGGCACGGCGTCCGGCGGCAACAACAACGGCAACAACTCGACCGGACCCTCCTCGGCCTTGATTTCTCCTCACTCGGGCCGGATCCGAGCCTCCACCGGCCGGATCGACCTTCTCGGTTACTCGCCGCCCGCCCTCCCGAAGTCTCTCGGTGGAGGGTGGGCTAAGCTCGCGACTCGAGCTCTCTCTTGCGCTCGCCCTTCGATCCTTCCCGACGTCTCTCAGTGAAGAATCTCCAAGCTCGCCACACCCTCCGACGATGCTTGCGGCCACCTATTTATAGGCGAAGGAACTCCGGTCGACGGAGGGGTTCGGTCGCCGGCCTCCGGCTTACCCATCGGTTCCGCTCGGCCGAACCGGTGTCCCATCGAGCTTTCCAGTGGCTCGCTCGGCATTAATGGCGCCTGATCTTATCCTCTCCGGCCGACGTCGGCCTACTCCCCTCGGCCATAGGCCGTCCTTCGCGCGCGTCGCCGGCCACCGCGCGTGAACTACAGAGGCGGAGAAAGATGGAGCGAGGAAGAAGAAGAGGGAAGAAGCGAAGGGAGGAGGGTGGGGCCAAGCCGCACAAGCCCACGTGAAGAAAATGGGGGGTGCTTTTGTTTTTCTTTTCTTTTGTTTTTACTATTTTTTTTTTGTTGTTTTTGCTATTTATTTGGTCTTTGTTATCTAAAAGAAATTAAGACCTAATTAAACCTAATTAAAATTTTAGGTGTCAAAATGCCCCTCTTTGAAGGTGAGTTCGCGAGAGGTTGCATTCAAAGACAAACCTGATACCTAAAATTTGTCTATACATAAGCAATAGATTATATTTTATTTGGCACCTATTGTCTAATGCAGAAAATGAGCAATATAACATTACATATACTAAGACAGATAAGAAGATACCTGTAGTTACTTACCGGGAGTGAGTGAGATAGGGTGTGAACCCCGAGTTTTGGTAAGTATCAAGGCGTCATTTTACCTGGTGATATGAGGAGGTTGCTCTTCCAGGGCTCGAACCATTCTTCGGTCACTTGTTAAAACAATCAATGATTTGTCTAGCACCCGAACCATTCTTCGGTCGCCTTGACGGGAGACTGCTCTTCTAGGACCCGAACCATTATTCGGTCGCCTGTTGGAGTAATCAGTGGCTTGTCTCGGACCCGAACCATTCTTCGATCGCCGTGACAGGAGACTGTTCTTCCAGGACCCGAACCATTCTTCGGTTGCCTTGACGGGAGATGCACCAACCTTTCTCAGGGCATCTCATTTGTGGGTGCCTGATTTGTATCGAGGACACCAGTTGGTACCCGACCTTTCTCGGGAGATGCGCCGACCTTTCTCAGAGCATCTATTTTGTTGGGGTGTCGACTTCCAAAGACACGGTAGGAACCCGACCTTTCTCGGGAGGATATGCGCGACCTTTCTCGGGGCATCGATTTGTGGGGTGTCCGTCTTCATCAAAGACACCGGTTGGAACCCGACCTTTCTCGGGAGGATGCACCGACCTTTCTCGGGGCATCGATTTGTTAGGGTGTCGACTTCGTCAAAGACACTCGGTTGAAACCCGACCTTTCTCGGGAGGATGCGCCGACCTTTCTCAGGGCATCAATTTTGGAAGATACCTGGACATTCACAAGCATATCAAGGAGTACCTGGATATTCACAAGTACTAACATGAAGGATATTTGGGCCTTTGTAGGCGTCGAAATGGGTATTTGGCTGATCATAGGCAATGGATGGGTACTTGGATGATCACAAGTGCGAACTCTTGGAGGATACCTAGACATTTGCAAGTATCGAAACTCGAGGGACGACTCGAACAGGTCGAGTGTCAAGGAGAGAGTACCTGGACAGTGGTAGGTACTTTAAGACAAATGGGGATAGAGATATGCTTACTTGGCAATATCTCTGATTTCTGAGAGTATGTTTGCTATTTGCACAATATGCACACATGATTGTATATGCTATGAGTTCAAATGAGATTCATGCATGATAATTTTGTCAGTTTTGCATCATCTGATTTCCATTGGGGAAGATTTTGAAAGACAACATTTATTCGGAATATAGATGTCTTGAGCATGCCAAATGAGGGACTTTCAGTCTGAAAGGACTTTTCGCTCACTCTCATGGAAAAGGCTATCCTGACCATTGATGCAGGATTCATAAGGACCACACTATCTCACTATCATCATGTCAGCAGGGGTCCGAGTATTCTCGCAAATAGTACAACTTTACCAATGTGAGAGGTCTTTGTCGAAACTGTGATGAAGTCTTGGTCAGCGGCTCATCAGAGGGGACCATCAAGGTCGAAGCCGATGGACGAAAATGTTGCATGATCATCTCCGGGTTTACAAGTCAAGAACCCTGCGAAAAGGGATAGAGTAATCTTGCTCGTACTTCTTCGAGCGATGTTTATGCACATATGAAATCCTACGTTAATTGAAGTGCCCCTAGTCGAAGAGACTTTTTACAATGGGGATGTGACGTGGACTTGGCTCACATGTAAGAGGGTGAGAATTGGTGACTGTCTTGGCATTTGTCACTAGTCTTTCTTGTCGATGGAGGTTCTATGGACCACAACAGCAACATTTTCTTGGCTGCATTTTTGACTGGGGGGCATTGGCCTTGTTTTTACCAAGCACACTGCTTTTTTTCATGCCCCTATTTTTATTCCAGTTCTTCTTTTATGGGCATTGACCTTGCTTTTACCAGGTACACTGCTTTTTTATGCCTCTATTTTGTCCTTGCTGCTTGAGAGCCGATCTTGACAGTTCAAGCAAACGCCTTTGTTAGACTATTGAGTCTTCATCTTTTGCCGGCGCTCCGAGCTATGCTGTTTAAATGGTAGTAACTTCTGTTTTGTCTCAATGTGAGGGTGAAATTACAGACTCAATTGGGTTGTACAATGATTACAAGTGCATAGAGAAAGAATTGCTCCTCGTCATTCTAGGGCACTTAAATTAACGTGAGTGTTCATATGCAATAAAGACACCCAAAGATTGATGCAAGTGCGAGCAAGAAAATTTCTATCTCTCTTCTCACCTTGTAATGCTGCTTCGCTTCTAATCTGCCCCGGTGTAGGGGTTGCTCTTGACGGGGGTATGAGAGAAGCTTCACCAATGTATGGGGCTCAAAGGGGTGAGCGATGGAATGCCTCTCACTATTTTGGTTATCGTACCATTCGCGAGAGA
This sequence comes from Eucalyptus sideroxylon x Eucalyptus melliodora, assembly GCA_016097485.1. Lineage (NCBI taxonomy): Eukaryota > Viridiplantae > Streptophyta > Magnoliopsida > Myrtales > Myrtaceae > Eucalyptus > Eucalyptus sideroxylon x Eucalyptus melliodora. The sequence continues at coordinate 20,395,621 of CM027830.1, forward strand.
ACTCTTTACCCTGCAGCCATGGAATCTTCGGCACTCATCTCACAAATGTATAGATGGGGGACTGTGTGTAGGATATGGCTTGCCTTTCATCATTCTGACGCGCCTCATCCAGCATGCTCGATTAATCTTGTATTCTTCATTTAGCTGTCTATTCTAATAATTATCAATGGAATCTGTGATTTAGACGAGACAAAATCATCATGCAAAAAATCCATTTGTAAAAGGCATGTAGTATTTTAAATATGATGGAGTTTGGATTTTTCAAAACAAGTGAATGGTTTTGGCTCAAAAAGACCTTCTTGGTAGCTTTAAAGGTCAACAAAATAGTATTGTTAAGCTTTGAACATCAAAAGGGTTATTCACAAAGGGGTGTCGATGGTTGTCCCTATTGATTAGGGATATGACACATGAATGATCAACCGGGTCGAGAATCTAATCGGGCATCTTTGTTTCTTTTTCCTTGCTTGGATCACTTGGTTTGCCTTGTTTAACCACTTGATCGGCTCTTGAATTACGGTGACTCCGTCAATATGAGTTCGAGAGTGAGTGTTAGAAATGATGCCAAATTACCTTTCCCCCGAGTTTATTTGTGCTGGTTCTTAGGAAAGTTCTTTGACGGCCTCTTTTACATTTCAATGCTTTCCTTCGTGGAATTTTTCCTTCGCCTTTGATAAAGCAAAGTCATGTACTTCAAGCTTCTATGGAATCTGGGATGGACAATCAAAGCCTCCAATTCTCCAATGGTAATTACTTCTTACAAGAGCATGTGTCTAGAGCAAGAAGTGAGGCCTCCAAATTCTAAGGTTATTGACTGGGACAGAAAATTCATTTTGACCAGATAGATTCTTGAATGACGCGTCTCTTACACCGAGCTGGGCGAAATTGACATGGATTACTCTTACGCATTTGCTTGATTTGCTCAAGTTATGCCATTGAGTTTGCTACTTGATTTTCAACACTTCCTTAAATGCTGATGATTACCATTCATTTTTCTTCATTGAGTCAACCCAAACACACGGTTTTGATGATAGTGTAAACACATCACTCATATATAAAGGTGCACAAGCATTTTCATTATGATAGAGAAATGCTTGGCAATGCCGCACAATGGACATCTTTCAAGGGTAGTACTTTTTCACAAAGATCGGAATTAACTGGTTTAGTGAATTCCCGCCCATCCATCTCGGTCGAATCAAGGCTCCTCCGGAAGTATCTTCTTTATTACATAGGGACCCTTGTAATTTGGGGCAAACTTGCCTCCGTGCTCGGAAAGATTGGCGGTATCTTTCTCAAGACTAGCTCGTTTACCTCAAAGTGCTTGGGTCGCACCTTTTGATTGAACGATCGAGCTACCCTTTGCTGGTAACACTGACCATGACAGAGTGCTTTTAGTCGTTTTTCGTCAATCATATTCAGTTGCTCAAACCTTTGTTGTGTCCATTCTTCCTTGGATAATCCTGTCTGTGATAAAATTCGCAAGGAAGGGATTTCTACTTCTACGAGCAAAACCGCCTCCATGCCATAAACCAAGGAAAAAGGCGTTGCCCCGGTGGAAGTTCGAATCGAAGTTCGATATGCTTTGTTAGTGCGAAGGGTAACCTCTCATGCCAGTCGCGGTAGTTTTCAGCTGTCTTGGATAGGATTCTCTTGATGTTCTTGTTAGCGGCTTCCACGGCTCCATTCATTTGTGGACGATAAGGGGACGAGTTCAAATGTCGGATTTTGAACTCAGAAAACAATTGATCAATCAACTTGTTGTTCAGGTTTGACCCATTATCGGTCACGATAGCTTCTGGTACACCATAACGGGCAATTATGTCACGTCGATGAATTTCATAATGTTTCGTGCGCTTACACTTGCATAGGATGCAGCCTCGATCCATTTTGAGAAGTAGTCGATTGCGACCAAAATGAACCGGTGCCCATTTGATGCCTTTGGATTGATTGGGCCAATCACATCAATGCCCCACATTGAAAATGGCCACGGCTCGATAACGATGCAATTCAGTTGGAGGGACATTTATCTTGTCCCCGTGGATCGACAACGATGACAGCTTCGCACATGGTGAGCACAATCGCTCTCTAAGGGGAACCAAGAATAACCCAATCTCATTATTTTCTTGGCCAACATATGTCCATTCATGTGAGGACCACATACTCCCCCATGTATTTCTTGCATTATTTGTGTGGCTTCGTTTGCATCCACACACCTTAGCAGGACTGAATTATATGATCTTTTGTACAAATTTTCACCGCTGACGAAGAACCTTGAAGCCATTTTCATAAGGTATTTTCGATCAGAGGGAGTGCTTTCTTTAGGGAATTCCTGCTTTTGGATGTATTTCATGATGTCGTAATACCGGGGTTTTCCATCGGGTTCTTCGAGTTATAGTCATGCGGTGGGCTGTCTTGTCGGGACTTCAATCTTCAAAGGCTCTACTTCTAACCCCTTCGTTACTTGTAACATAGATGATAGTGTTGCTAGTGCATCAAAGAACCGGTTATGAATTCTAGGTAGATATTCAAACGAGATGTCCCGGAATTCTCCTACCAATTCCTCCAAGTAGTCGTGATAAGGCACTAGTTTGGCATCTCTTGTCTTCCACTCGCCCACGGTGCGGAGGATGATTAAGGCGGAGTCACCAAACACTTTTAGTTTTGACACTTCCATTCCAATAACCGCTTGTAGGCCGAGGATGCATGCTTCATATTCAGCTATATTATTGGTGCACGGAAACATCAATTTTGCAGCCACAGGATAATGCTGCCCATTTGGGGATATCAAGACCGCCCCAGTGCCTGAACCTGACAAATTTACAGCTCCATCAAAGAACATAGTCCATGTGTCTTCTTCTACTGTTGAAATTCGGTCATCTGGGGAATGATCATCACGTACTTCTTTAGGGCAATCCGCTAACATGTCGGCAATTACCCGACCTTTAACTGATTTTTGTGACATCACCTGGATGTCGAATTCTGAAATTAGGATTTGCCATTTGGCCAATTTTCCCACCAAGGCCGGGCAACCAAGCAAATACTTGATTGGGTCACTCTCAGTTACAAGGAATGTTTGGTAATGCAAGGTATACTGCCGGAGTCTGTGCAACACCCATACTAACGCAGCACAGGTCTTTTCTAATTTGGAGTAATTTTGTTCTGATATTGTGAACTTTTTACTCAAATAGTAAATGGCTCGTTCCTTCCCATCATGGGGTCCTTTCTGTGCCAACATTGCACCTAGGGATTCACTGTTGATGGTAAGGTAGAGGGTCAAAGGGTGTCCTGGAGTCGGGGTACTAAAACCGGGGTTTCATCAGTACCGCTTTAAATTTTCAAATGCCGGTCGGCGATCATCATCCCATTTGATTTGTGCATCTTTCTTGAGAAGCTTAAAGAAAGGTTTTGCGGTTTCGAGAAAAGCTGGGAAATGAATCGCGCAATGTAATTTAATCTTCCCAGGAGGCTCCGGACTTCTTTCATAGTCGAGGGAGGAGGTATTTCAAATATCGCTTTAGTTTTTGACGGGTCCACTTCTATCCCTTTACAGCTCACAATGAATCCAAGTAATTTGCCAGAAGTCGCCCCGAACACACATTTTGGCTTGGTTCAAGCGCAACTTGAACCGCGAAGTCGATCGAATAATTTTTCCAAGGTCTTCACATGGTCTTCTCCATGTCTGGTTTTGGCGATCATGTCATCGACATATACTTCAATTTCTTTATGCATCATGTCATGGAAAAGGGTGACCATGGCACGTTGGTAAGTTGCTCCGGCGTTTTTCAGGCCAAAAGGCATGACCTTATAGTGAAAAGTCCCCCATGGAGTAATGAATGCCGTCTTTTCCTTGTCTTCCTCCTTCATTTTTATTTGGTTGTATCCTGAGAACCCATCCATGAAAGAGAAAAGTTTGAATCCGGCAGTACTATCCACAAGAACGTCTATGTGAGGTAGTGGGAAATCATCCTTTGGGCTTGCTTTGTTCAAATCGCGGTAGTCGACACAAATCCGGATTCGACCATCTTTCTTTTTTACTGGTACAATGTTTGCCACCCAACTAGGATATTGCGAGACTTCGAGGAAGCCTACCGGGAGCTTCATTACTTCTTCTTCAATCTTTTTTGACAATTCGAGGCTTAGCTCTTCTTAGCCGCTTGCTTCTTAGGGGCCACATCGGGGTTGGTTGGCAAGGCGTGCTCCACGATCATTGGATCAAGGCCTGGCATATCGGCATAAGACCATGCGAATACATCTTGATATCTTTTAGGAGGGCAATTAAGCTTGCAGCTTCTTCTTCAGGAAGGTTCGCGCCAATCTTTATCTCCCTTAGATCTTCTGTGCTGCCTAAATTGACAATGATGGTGTCTTCAGTAGTAGGGGGCCTTGCTTCTTCGTGGCGCTTCCAATTCCATTGAATTTCGTCGGAATCATCAAAATCATCATCTGAGTCATCAGAATTGCTATCATGGCTACTTGCGGTGTTGGTTTGGACCGTTCCCATACCCTCGCCGCTATATTATTCCTGTGTCATAGAGTAGATAGGCTAAGGGAACAAATAAGGTTAGTAGTATGCATGCTTCTTTTTGAAAATGTGATAAATTGCATTTAAAGATTAAAGACAAGGAAACATGAGGAGACCCGGGCCTCAGATTTCTTCTTTCATTTGACGGCTGGCTATCATCAACGGGCCGGTTTGGTGTGTCTCCTTATGCCCTCAAAATGTTTTCAACTTTATTTATTAGTAGACGGATTTACAAGGTGGTTTCAAAAAAATAGTTCCTTGAGTGGAATTGTTGTTGAAAACAAAGCAAGCTAGACTTTAAGAAATATGTACAGGCTCCCACGTAGGGGAGTATGCGAGGGAGTTAAAAAGGATTCTACTCGAGCGGGCCGAACCCATTTCCCCCGACGGTCCCTCGTTGATAGCGCCCACGAAGAAGTCTTCATACCGGTTGCCGATCACGTCTCCTTGTGCTCTCGGCTTTGTGGATTTCGGATCATCCACGTCTCCCCATCCATCAGGGACGATGTTGTGGTGATGATCATAGAAACTTTGGGGAATTGAATAATTGACATAGTAGTCAAATTTACCACTTGGTTGGCCCAAAGTGTCTATGATTGCTTCTCCTTTATGCGCCTCCTTAGCATGCTCTGGGAACATGGTACGGGTCTTTGGGTACCACTAGGAGGTGATCATTGCCAAAACACAGCCATGGAGAGCGGAACGTGAATACCCCAAAGATCCAAAAGATCTTGGACCTTGTCTCTCAGGATGGTGCAATCATCTAGCGAGTGTCCTAATTCCCCTGAATGGTAATCGCATTGCTTGGATGGATCATAATCAACGAAGTACTCGGGGGTAGGATGGTTCAATTCTCTGCCGATTATCCCTTGCTCTAGGAGGATGGGGAAAATAATGGCCATTGATTTAGGAAGAGGCGAATATGGTCGTGTGCTTCTTAGGGATAAGGGTAGCCGTGCCCCTTGCCAGGTCGTGTCAGTAGGGTCCTCTTCATTTATCATCAGCTCCTCATTGTGACGAAACGGAATGCACGGGTAGCTTGAGCAAAGTTTTCTGTCAAATGGTGTACGGTCTCGCGTAGTTCTTCGACTTGGTGTCGAAGCTGGATGAACGAGAAGTTATCGCATGTCTCTTCTAATTTCTCTTCCTCAATGGCACCTATGAAAATATCCTCGAGCATGGTGGTCATGTCATCTGGCCCCTCCTTTTTTATAAGTGAGGGCCAAGTTGTGTCTTCCTGGGTTATGGGCAATTTCACACTTTCGGGGTTGAACCGTTTTGGAGTATCCACTTCCTCTTCCTCATGCATCATCTTGGCTGGGCCTGGGAAGGTTTCCTCGAGACGGGGATATACAAGGCCGACTTTTTTCTTTGCTTTTCTATCGGGGAATATCCCAAACCGACGGTATAGGGTCTTCTCCGAGCTTCAATAGGCCGACGAATGCCCCGGCCTCTCCTACCAAGCCCTTGTCCCGGAAGGAAACCGTGTCCTACCATGATTTTTCCTACCATGATTGCAGCACTTGACATCTCGGGGACGAGGGGCAAAGTCCCTCGAGTTTCGTGTATAGTAGACACGAGCTCGAACGATTGATAGCTAGCTTCGCTCTTGTCACTAGGTTCAACATACGGAATGGCCGTCTCGTGGTAGATGCGGTGATCTTCTTCTCCTCGGACCGTGATCAGTTTTCCTCCAACCACGAACTTCACACTTTGGTGGAGGCTTGAAGGTACTGCTCCTGCGACGTGTATCCATGGGCGCCCTAAGAGGAAATTGAATGCAGTGGGGATATCCATCACCTGGAACAAAATTTTGAATACGGTTGGGCCAATTTGAATGTCAAGCTCGATCTCTCCCACTGTTTCCTTCTTTGTTCCATCAAATGCTCGAACAGAAGTCTTGGGTACCTGGATCCATGATTTCTCTATTTTAAGGCGACAGTGTCGCTAATGGACATATGTTAAGAGCAGATCCGTTGTCAATCAACACTCGAGCGACGTGAGATGCGTTGCACTTGACTCGATATGTAAAGGCCCTTGGTGTGTCCTCTACCCTCCTCGGGAATCTCTTCATCAGAAAATGCCATTTGATCCTTTAGAAGGATGGTACTGACAAATTCCTCGAGTTTGTCATGCTCAATAGTTTCAGGGACATGTACTTCACTTAATACTTTCATGAGGGATTTCTGGTGTTTGACAGATGTCTGAAGCAATTCCAGTAGAGAGATCTGCGCCGGTGATTTTCGTAATCTTGTTCCACCACATTATATTCGTTGGCCTTAACTACGGCCAAAAACTCCTTGGCTTCTTCGTCGTGTGACGGGCTTAGCAGATCGAGTATTTGCTTGAGCATAGGTTCGCCCAGATCTTGTGACCAAACCAACATCAAGGTCATAAGACCATGGTACCGCATTGTTGTATTTGTATTTGTAAGGTTGGGGAATCTCAATGACTATAGATGTTTCTGCTGTTGATGCTTGAACAATGGCTCCTTTCCTTTCAAAGACGCTCTCGGGTAAGGTGGAATCATTCTTCTCCTTTTCCGCATTTAGTGCCGCAAACTCTTCCTCCCAATTGATGAGGACTTGGGATATGGTAGAAACTATGTTGGCGTGGCCGGCGTGCACAATGATTTCGGCCTCTATCATTTTTAATACCCTTTCCTCCATTATTGCGAAAGGCGGTATTTCATTGCCCGGATAATACCCGGTTTCTACTAGCCCTCGATAGATGTCGACCATATGTGCATTGACATTTCTGATTTGACCGGCTTCGGGCGAATATCATGTTTACTTTGTCAGCATGATCAGGGAGCGGATTGCTTTGGACATTTGGCTTCGCGGTTTGGAATGAGAAGGCCTTAGTATCCAGCAGGTTCTGGATTCGATGTTTAAGGACGAAACACTCATCAGTTGAATGGCCTACTTCTCCCATGTGATAGTCACATTTTTTGGACGAGTCATAGCTGGAGAAGTTTTCAGCATTGGGTCGTCTTGGCTCAGTTGAAAGGAGGCTCTTGTTTCGGAGGATTGCCAAAACCTGGGAGGGAGATCCAGGAAGCGGAGTGAATTGTCTTCGGTTGTTGTAGCGCTGGGGTGGACGGCTATTAGTCTGTTGCTGGCCTGCGTTTGTCTGAACAGTCGGGAGATGACCGGTGTTTGCAGTGTACGTGGCATTGACATCGATCAAGGATTCTTTATCTTTTTTCATGTTGAGTCTTCTGCTGACAGGGGCAGGCTCAGTGAACCAGCCATCCCTTAAACCTGTCTCAATCTGCTCTCCCACTGGAATGAGTTGATTGAATGATTCAGCGATCGTAGTCACCATCCGATTGCGGTATTCGAAAGGGAGGGTTTTGATGAACATTTTTCTCAATTCAAAGTCAGTTGGCTCAGGACTGATCTGGGCGGCGAGATTCCTCCATCTAATGGCATATTCTTTGAAGGATTCTTGCTTTTTCTTTTCCGTGCGATCAAGATCCTCGCGAGAAGGGGTAATGTCCATTATGAATTTGTACTGTTTGAGGAATGCTTCACTTGCTTCACTCCATGTCTCGATGAGGTTTATGTTCTTTTTTATGTACCACCTCGGGCGGGACCTATCGGGCTTGACGGAACAACTGGATCATTAAAGGTTCATTATTAACGTCTTTGGGTCATTCGAACCAAGTACATCTGCAAGTGAGCTCTTGGGCGGTCGTGCCATCATACTTCTCGAACTCGGGCATTTTGAATTTTTCCGGCATTTTGACCTTAGAGTAGATGGAGAGGTCTTTGGAGTAGGATCTTGAAGGCCTTGCAATTGCTTTAGCCTCTCTTCAAGCTTCTCAAGGCGTTTGTCATGTTCGATCTTAGACAAACTGTTGGGCTTTGCTTTCGACTACGATTTGGTGCGTATCATCTTCTAATTCGGGCATGTTATCATCGGTATCTCTTCCTTGATCACCTCGAGTAGACGATTGCGGTAACAATACTTCGATTGAGGCCGGGCGGGAGCTAATTTGCCTTGAATGGAATCTATCTGCTTTGAGAGTTGCTTTGAAGCACATTGAAGACTTGCTTCATTTCACTTTCCATAATCTCGACACGGCTTGGTACATTTTCTTCGGCCATTCTATCTTTTGGATTTGGCGAATACGACTATGATTGATTACCTGCATAAAGAAAATGGAGAGAATGTAAGCCGGGAAACGTATGGAACAACGGCCCATGGCAAGGGTCACTTCATTTTTATTTATTAACGGGAGATTTATACAATGCCAAAAGGGCTTTTTACACAAGTCAAAACGACCCTAGATATTAACATCGGGGAATATTCACATCAAAAAGTCCCGCTGCCCATTTTATATGCGATGGGAAGCTCCGAGTCTTGTGAAGCCGCTTGCTTCTTCGTACTAACTTCGATACGTGTCTCTTGCTGGTCTCCAAGCTCTTTTCAAGAGATTCGATTCGCCCTTGCAGGGTAAGTTTATCAACTACATCGGGGATTACTTGGTTGCAACTCCTTGGGAATTATATGGTTGAGGATGTAGAATGTTGATGCATGATGAACTTTTTCTTGTTCCTTTAACCTTATGGGCACGACGATCTTTTCAGTATGACATCTACTCCATGCGTTTTGAATTATGCGGATCTCCTCCAAGTAGTTGTAGTCCGTACGGGTGAAAAAGATTCGGAACAATCCCGATTTGAGTGGTGGCGGGACTTCTTGAAGGACCCTGTACTGACGAGCCACCCTATATGGATAATATGAGGTAGCTCCGGAGAGGCCCAGCAACGGGATGGGGTTGTAATAATTAAGCGCAAAGCGCGCCTCTCCCGCAATGAACCATTTAGCTCGCCATAGGAATGTCTCAGGGACCGGGTTTTTTAGCAAGTTAATCCATCGAGAATACTCTTCATTGGGAGAATATTTTTCCAAGATTTGAAACTTTTGCAATGGGTGTTTAAACTCGTTGATTTCAAATATTTGCATGAGGTGCCCAAATCCTTTGATATGGGAAAAGAACCACATTTGTAAAATTTCTGGAGCGGCCCTCATGATTTTTCCTTTTTGGTCCTTGAAACGATTAAGGGATAAAAACGTTTCGGCTAAAACCATATTCACATATCCTGCTCCAAAAATGACTTGATTTATCACCCATGTGATTGAAGGATCTATAGCATTCTTTCGATGGGGAAAGATAATAAAACCAAAGAATGCTAAGAGGAAGATCTTGGCTTTTTGGGTCATTGACTGTTTTTCAAAGCATTCAGTTAAAGATGATAGCGGAAAAGCATTATTGTTGGCTTGAACAATTTCTCTTACCGAATGATTTTTTAGAAACCGTGATAGACTAACCACGGGGTCAATGCCGATTGGCTTGACAAGCTCGCTTCCCGGGGCATTCCTATGGCGAGACTGTACTCTTCTAAAGTTGGAGTCAGTTCAAATTTGCCGAACATGAAGGTGGATGTTTCAGGACACCAGAAATGTGGTAGTGCTTGCATGACTCCAGAGTGGATATTGATTTGGAGCAATGGGAGGAGATGACCGATTCTTGATTTGACGCACTCTTGGCCGAGTTGATCTAACTGCTTCCACCATCTGAGAAGCTCTTTCTTTGGGGTAGGAATGAACTGGATATCAAATCTTCCCATCGCATATAAGGAAGGGGAATACACAACCTGACCCTATTTTGCCATGAGCCAGAAAAGACTAAGTAAAAGTAAAGAAATCACTTCGCTTTTAAATAAAATGGCAAGCACAAAGACATACAGATGGGATGTGTGGCTCGATTTCTAACTCAGAAGGATTGGTGAGATTAAAAGGATATCCGCCCGTCGCAGTCTCGCGTTAGCAGCATACCCTCCTAATCTCGGCTAAGAAATTCGGGGAAAAGAAAGGCAATCTCTACATCGCGGTCTCGCGTTCGAGATCGTATCTTTCTTAACACCATCCTAGAAATCCTATGGCGGCCCGTCCCGGCGGCCGGGTTGTGTGTGCCATGTAGTGTTAAAACAATAAAGCATGCACAACAGTTTATAATCACAAGATAATCTATTTTAAACAAAATTAAAATAAACTTCTAAACTACTGACCTGCATAAAGAAAAAAATAAAAACAAGTCAGTAAAGAATTTAAACAAGACAAAAATGGCCTAAGTCCTCACAGTCCCCAGCGGAGTCGCCAAGCTGTCGCGACCTCTTTTTTCTCGGCGCCCGCAATCGGGTACGAGCGCCTAAGGAGGCTAATGGCTCGGCTGATTTTATTAAGCCCGGACCCTCCCAAGTCCACCAATTCACGACTTAATGGTCTGAGCTTTTAACCTGTAAATTAATTTTTAAAATGGAGTCGCCACTAATCGATTTGGGGTGGGTTGATTAGAAACCCAAGTGAAGTATCGGGAGAAATATTCACTCTGCGCAACCGAGAGAAATTAGGATCGGGGACTTGATTACACTAGTTAATCACTAATGCCCTTTCGGTACCTAATCTTGTTTAAACCCTGAGGTTTTTTTTGGATGTTTGAGGGATTTTCCATGCATTTTTGGGAGGAAAAACATTTTCTAGGTCTTTTTCTAATTTTTTGGACACAAAAGGGATTTTTTGGTATTTTTGGGAAAATACAAGTCTTTTTGGCTTTTTCTGATTTTTTTGGGCTTTTTCATGAAATTTTGGCTTTTTTTTTTTGGATTTTTGGCATTTTTTTGGAAAATATGAAATATTTTTGATTTTTGATTTTTCGAAAAATAAAATATTTTTTAATATCTCTTGATATTTTTGGAAAATAAATTATTTTTTTGATTTTTCTCGATTTTTTAGAAAAATAAAACATTTTTTAACAATTTTTTAATATTTTTCGATTTTCTGGAAATTAAAACATTTTTTTAATTTTTTTTAAAAATATTTATTATTTTATATAAAATAAAACCGACCGGGTCGGATCCGCGGGTTGGGTCCGACCGGCCGGCGACCCAATCGCGGACGGGCCCGCGTTGCGGGCCCGACTCGGATTTTTCTGGCTTTTTCTCTTTTTTTTTTTTTTTTTTTTTTTTTTTTTTAAATAAAAAACGACGCCGTGGCCGGGCGTTCGGAGACGCCCGGCCCGGCCCGACGACCCGGGTCCACGACCCGTTCCGCGACCCGGCTCTCTGCGAACCCTACCCGACCCGGATCCGAATCGCGACCCGGTCTTCCGCCGCGCCCGCCATTCGTGGAATCCCTACCCGGTTCCCGATCCGGGTCCGACCCGACAACCCGGGATCGCGACCCGGAAAATCGGGAACCCTAGGGTTCCTGAATCGCGGCGCCGAGGCACGACAGCGGGGACGATAGCGACGCGCGGCGACGCAAGCGACGGCGACGGCGACGGTAGTGACGAGTTGGACTGCGAGAGGGGGAAACTATGGCGACGGCAACGGCGGCGGTGGAGGTAGCACTACCCGCTCGTGGCGATGGCGTCCGGATGGTGGTGGATGGGCAACTCGGTTTCCCGATCTGGTGCGGCAGTCGGGACGAGGGCGAACGGCTGCGGCACGGCGTCCGGCGGCAACAACAACGGCAACAACTCGACCGGACCCTCCTCGGCCTTGATTTCTCCTCACTCGGGCCGATCCGAGCCTCCACCGGCCGGATCGACCTTCTCGAAGTTACTCGCCGCCGCCCTCCCGAAGTCTCTCGGTGGAGGGTGGGCTAAGCTCGCGACTCGAGCTCTCTCTTGCGCTCGCCCTTCGATCCTTCCCGACGTCTCTCAGTGAAGAATCTCCAAGCTCGCCACACCCTCCGACGATGCTTGCGGCCACCTATTTATAGGCGAAGGAACTCCGGTCGACGGAGGGGTTCGGTCGCCGGCCTCCGGCTTACCCATCGGTTCCGCTCGGCCGAACCGGTGTCCCATCGAGCTTTCCAGCGAAGCTCGCTCGGCATTAATGGCGCCTGATCTTATCCTCTCCGGCCGACGTCGGCCTACTCCCTCGGCCATAGGCCGTCCTTCGCGCGCGCGTCGCCGGCCACCGCGCGTGAACTACAGAGGCGGAGAAAGATGGAGCGAGGAAGAAGAAGAGGGAAGAAGCAGAAGGGAGGAGGGTGGGGCCAAGCCGCACAAGCCCACGTGAAGAAAATGGGGGGGTGCTTTTGTTTTTCTTTTCTTTTGTTTTTACTATTTTTTTTTTGTTGTTTTTGCTATTTATTTGGTCTTTGTTATCTAAAAGAAATTAAGACCTAATTAAACCTAATTAAAATTTTAGGTGTCAACATAGTGGACCGGCAGCAAGACTCAGCAGCGTCGGTGTGAAGGTCGCAGTAAGAACACAACGTCGGGCTGTGGAGATGGAGGAGTTCAGTCGCGGTCCTCTGGGGAAGAAAACGACTCACTTCTCCTCAATGTGCCGTGTTTTGGAGATCAATTTGATTGGAGCTTTCTCGCTAATGCCAAGGATATATCGAGCCAAGAGGGCCTCCTCAAAATGCAGGAGATCCTTTTAGGCAACATTCTCGATAATGGAGATTCGGAGTTTGGCAATGATAGTGATGAAGCAATAAACTTCATGAGGAGGAAGCTTCACAACAAGAGGGTTCTATTGGTGCTTGATGATGTTGAAGGGTTGTCGAAGTCACTGAGCCTCTTGATTGAGGCAATCAACTTAGGCTTAGGAAGTAAAGTTATTTTGATCTCTCGACACAAAGAAACCTTAATGGGTGTATGCGGGGATATCTACGAGGTAAGAGCGCTCAATGATGATCAAGCTCTCAAGCTTTTCAGTTGGAATGCGTTTCAAGAAAGATATCCGAAAAATGATTATAGGATGCTCTCAAACTGCTTCACGAGCTTTTCCAAAGGTCTTCCTTTGGTGCTCATTGTAATGGGTTCTTTCTTAAGTGGCAAAAGCGTCAAGGAATGGCAAAGAGTTTTTGATCAACTAAAAGAATCCCCTTATGGAAAGGCTCATGAAATACCAAGGATTGTTATTGAGGGCTTAGAGGCCAACGAGAGGACAATTTTCCTAGACATTGCATGTTTTCTTAATAAATATGACAAAGAAGAGATCATCAAGTCCCTAGACCAATGTGGCATGCATACAAATAGTGGGATTGGGATTTTGACTCAAAAGTCACTAATATATATATCGATGAAGATAACAAAATATGCACGCATGATTTTCTACAAGAAATGGGTAGACAAATCGTGATTCAAAAATGCCCTGAAAATCCCAGCAAGCGAAGTAGAATATGGTGTCACAAGGATGCTTTACAAGTGGTTAGGCAAAAATCGGTAAAAGTCTAATAACCTATTTCAATATGCACAATCATTTTCAAGTGCTTCCGTTGTGCATTATTATATATATTTTATTTTAACAGGGAACAGATGTGATGGAAGGTATTAAATTAGACAAGGTTGATGTAGAAGAGTTGATCGTGAATGCGGACTCGTTCAAAAAGATGAAAAGGCTCAGACTATTTATAATGGCTGACTGTTTTCCTCATTGTGAACCGGCTGGACATCTATCGGAAAAATTGTGGAGGTGTTTTGCACGGCACAACAATAATAAATTTGCGTGTTGTTGGAAGCGGCTGGGGAAGCAAATTTCCAACTTCTGGTCTCGCGGAGCCTGAAGAACAATACAACGGTTGGATAATAGAAGAAAGTGGAAATCTTAAGGACCAAAATGGTTGACCTCCGTGTAAATAGAAGACTTGCACACTTACTTCATTAAGGCTTGAACATACATGGATAATAAGACTTCGTTTTTTGGACCTCGGGCCAATAGCCCAATTTAAATGTCTAGTAAAAAAGCTTTGCACACTTACTTTATTGAGGCGCTCTCTTTCTCTCTCTCTAGATGTCTAGTTAAAAAGCTTTGCTCACTTAGTTTGTTAAGGCTCTCTCTCTCTCTCTCTCTCTCTCTCTCTCTCTCTCTCTCTAGATGTCTAGTTAGGGTGCGTTTGGTAATGATTCTGTTCCCGGGAGCTGATTCTGACTAGAAATGATTATTTTTGATTCTGTTCCCAGAACTGATTCTGAGTAAAAAAACGCGTTTGGTAACTGTCCAAAATTTTTGATTCTGGAATAGAATTACGTTTGATACCATATTAATTGATTCTGTTCCAAATTAATTTATTTTGATTTTTAAATAAATTTTAAATATTTTTTTTTTTTTTTACTTTTTTACTTTTTTTTTCTTCCCTTTTTTCCTATTCTTCTTCTTCTTCTTCTTCTTCTTCTTCTTCTTCATTTGGCTGGTCGCTGGACCGGCGACCGGCTAGACGAGGGCCGGCGACGCTCACTGGAATCATAGTACAAGAATTGTTGAATTTAAAAATGTTTGGTTAAGTGAATATGGTGACATTAGTGGGAGTGAAAGAATGTGTGATGGTCCTATTCTCAAAACTTCTAAAATACTTATTGTTGATACTATAGTTTAACCCAACAATAAATCAACAATAACAAATAAATAATCAAATACTCTATAATGAAAATGTCAATGATGAACCTATAGTAGTTGAACCACGAGAAATAATATTAAGAAGATGTCAAAGAGAAAGGAGTTTGTTATTTCTAATGACCATATGGCTTATATACAAAAGTCAAAAATTGACTTAAAATTGTTGGAAAAATAATGGATAAGGAAAAATGGAATTTGACTTTGAGGCATGGAAAGACACAGTCTTTAAGAAATTAACTGTCCCACGAGGTTGTTAGCAAAAATCCTCCTTGATTCAACAAAATCTAGAAAAAAATACCATATAGTAATTCTAATATTTTTCCAAGAACTTTCAAAAGGAAACAATTGGAGAATAAATGTAGTATATTTAAGAAAGAAATAGAAAATCAAAAAAGTGAAAACAATTATTGAACCAGAAATGTGAATATATAATAGCGAAACCCTTTTGTGAACATACGTATGACTTCAAAAGGACACAATTTTTCACGTTTAAAATACAAATTATAAACCACCCCAAAAAAATCGTCAATTCAAAAGGTACACAGAAAAAATACTGTCATATCTTTTTGTTGCGGAACAGGCATCTCTTTGTTTGTTTTCTTAACAAACTACCGAATCTTAAAATTCCCCGAGTCTATAAGGCACGTGCTCTCTCTCAAACACAAACCCTTACCCATCAATCCTTTTGACTCCCGAGTTTCAATCGATCCCAGACTCCCCTTGTTTCAATCTTAGTTCCTCCGACCGCCACAGTAGGCGATGCAGACCTACTTCAATGGATATCGAGCTCTTCAGGAATCTGATCTGTTCTTGAGCATCAATCACATTAAAATATCAGGCATCGTGTTGGGATAAATACCGGTGATCATGGCATACAATGGAGGAAAAAAATGAAAATTTTACGAAAAAGAAGATAACAAAATTATGTGAAGGTTGAAAGCTTTCTGCTAAAAGTCAGCTCGAAATTATCAAGAATCAATGGGTTTTGCCCCAGAGCTGAAAAGGAGCTGATTTCTTGATCAGAGACACAACATCCATAATTCTGAACTAAAGAAATAAACGTAAAAATTTGGGTTTTCCGGTGATGGTATGTCCTTTAGTGAATTCTTTCATGGAAAGATCAGACAAAAATGCAAAGACTGTGTTTCTAAGTTCGAATTGAAGTCCGGATAGGAGAACAAAATATCCCATTCGTGTTTGGCAACGTTGACCGGATAAACCCGGATATATCTAAATAAAACGTCAGATAAAAAAATCCGACTTAGGGGTGAGACAAACTCGATTTGTATTAAAAAAATCGAAAAATAACTTAACACTATCCAGTGTCGCTTGCCACTGTACAAGGACCACCTCCAAGACAATGATTGTCATTGCATCTGATTGCCATATATTGTTGTTGTTGACATCTAAATTTTGGCATCTCATTTAGTAATTCATACATTGAAAATTAGGTCCATTCCAGCCCCTAGCAAAAAAGTTAAGTTAAATTACATATAGATTATAGAAGCATTTTTATTAATAGGCCCATATAATTGCAATTACATTAGACCAGCAGTGGATGGACTTGAATGAATGGTTTCAAAATTAAATAGACTAAGCTTGCGGTGGCCAGTATCATGTGTGCCAAGTTAGCAAAATTTGATGAAAATTCGAAACAATAAAGATATTATATTATCATGATTTTTCTGTCACATGGCAGATGAAAGATCAGTGATAAATTTTGGGGTATATGTGCGTCCATGGTTTTATCAATCCGATGGATTTTAGGAAAATTCGATCAAAATTGAAGGAAAGGAAGAAAGAGATTCGATCATGAGGGGAGTATTTGGGCGTGTACATATGCATGGTCCAACGTATCGCGACCTCTTTCTTTTTTCGGCGCCCGATTGGGGCGGACGGCTTGTGGAGGCTAATGGTTCGGCTATGTCTATTTTAGCCCGGACTCTCCCAAGTCCACCAATTCACGACTTTAGTAGTCCAAGTTTTTAACCTGTAAGTTAATTTTAAAACAGAGTCGCCACTAATCAGTTTGGGGTAGGTCGATTAGAAACCCAAGTGAAGTATCGGGAGAAATACTTGCTCCTGCGCAACCAGAGAAATTAGGATTGAGCACTTGATTACACTAGTTAATCACTAATGCCCTTTTGGTACCTAATTTTGTTTAAACCCTAAGGCTTTTTGGATTTTTGAGGGATTTTCCATTCATTTGTGGAGGAAACATTTTTTTGATCTTTTCTATATTTTGGAAAATAAAAGGGATTTTTGGATTTTTTTAAAATCATTTTTTGGCTTTTTCTAACTTTTTGGCTTTTTTTTTTGGGAAAATATAGACATTTTTGATTTCTTTGATTTTTTGGAAAATATATATTTTAAATATTATATTATAATATAATATTATAAAACGAACTGGGTCGGATCCTTGGGTTGGGTCCGACCCGTGAGACTTCGACGGGCCTGGGATCTTTTTCCCTTTTTTCAAAAAACAAGGCCCAAACCGATTTTGGCCCACTTTATAAAAAATTTCCAGCCCAACATCTACCCAGCCCATGTGTGCAGATCCGACCCGGGAAACCCTACCCGAAAACAAGGAAATCGGGTTGGACAACCGGGTCGGACAGACCCACGAATTGACCCGGTTCCTAGCCTCCTCTCTCCCCTTGCTCCCTCGTGGCCCTGGTGAGGGGGATTGAGGCGTCACCGGGCAGACGGCGACGACGACGGACTAGACGGCGACGATGGTGGCGACGGCGGTGACAACAGCTACAAACCGCTTACAAGGACAGTGAGGACAAGCGACAATGGGGCTGTACTGGTGTGGTTAGTGGTGGCTCGGTTCGAGAGGGGGAATGTGACGGTGACTATGCGACTGGAGGAGGCGGATACCTGGTGGCGGCGGACGGTGGTGGTGACGACGACAGGGCAGCGACGATAGTCCCTCAGCTCTTAGATTTGGTGTGGCGTTGGTGGGTCAATCGCGGCACAGTGTTGGGGCGGGGAACAATAGCAATGGAGCAGGGGTCGTAATGGTGGCAGAGGAGTGGCTGCGTTGGTGACAGCGAGTCTTCTCCCTTCGGATCTAGCCTTCCGCCCTCCGATTCCTCTCTTGCTCAACCTCCACCCGCTTGGATCTCTCCCCCTCAGGCTCACTTGCTGCCGGCCTCCCTTAAAGTCTCTCGGAAGGAGGTCATTTGAGCTCGCTTACCCAATTTCTCTCGCATGCTCGCTTTTTGATTTCCCCCTGAAGTCTCTCAAGGAAATATCTCCAAGTTCGCCATGTCCTTTGACGGAGCTTGTGGCTTGCTATTTATAGGCAAGGGGGTGGCTAGTTGACGAAGCTTCGACCATCGGTCCTTGCACGCCGAACAGCCTCCGTTAGTTGAACCGGCATCCCATCCGGGCTTTTCTAGCGAAGCGTGCTCGGCATTGAAGGCAGTCATTAATGGCGCATGACATCTGTCATCTCCGGCCGACGTTGGCCTATCCTCCTCGGTCGTAGGTTGTCCTTCTGCATGCATGAGTTGCAGAGGCGTAGGGGAAGAAGAGGGAAGAAGGAAGAAGAAGAAGAAGAGATAGGGGCTGGGTTGGTTTGCGCGGGCCGGGCCATGGGGCTTGTGTGAGAGAGAAAAGAGGGGAGGGGCTGGGCTTGGAGGCCTAATCCTGATGGCTACTATTTCTTTTTTTTTTTTTTGTTTTCTCTTATTTATTATCTAAAAAAGGAAAAAGAAATTAAGGTCTTATTAATAACCTAATCAAAATTTAAGTGTCAACAGTTGTCCCTCTTTGAAGGTGAGTTCGTAGATGTTGCATTCAAAGACAAACCTGATACCTAAATTTTTTCTATACATATGCAATAGATTATATCTTATTTAGGACCTAGTGTCCTATGCAGAAAATGAGCAATATAACATTACACATACTAAGATAGATAAGAAGATACCTGTAGTTATGTACCGGGAGTGAGTGAGATAGGGTGTGAACCCCGAGTTTTGGCAAGTATCAAGGCGTCATCTTACCTGCTACATGAGGAGATTGCTTCTCCAGGATCCGAACCATTCTTTGGTCGCCTATTGGAGTAATAAGTGGTTTGTCTAGGACTCGAACCTTTTTTCTGTCGCCTTGACAAGGAATTAATTTTCTAGGACCCGAACCTTTCTTCGGTCGCCTGTTAGAGCAATAAGTTGTTTGTCTAGGACCCGAACCTTTTTTCGGTTGCCTTGATGGAGAATTGCTTTTCTAAGACCCGAATCTTTCTTCGGTCGTCTGTTGGAGCAATAAGTTGTTTGTCTAGGACCCGGGCATTTCTTTGGTCGCCTGTTTAGAGCAATAAGTAGTTTGTCTAGGATCCGAACCTTTCTTCGATCGCCTTGACGAGAGATGGGCCGACCTTTCTCAGGGCATCTGTTTGTTGGGAGATAGTACTTGGATGATCACAAGTATCGAAGGGGTACTTAAAATATTCGTGAAGGTCTCTCACCTCCTGGTATGTGGAAATATCAAGGATAGGTCTCGCATATTTGTGAAGGTCTTTCACCTCCTGGTAGTTGGAATATTGAGGATGTACCTTGGATATTCATGAAGGTCTCTCACCTCTTAGTAATTGGGAATTTGAATATAGCACGAGACTTACTTGGATGGCTGTAGGCACATGGGTGTACAAAGGTAGAATATTTGGATGAACACAAATATTTAATGATATGCTCAGGGACCACTCTAGTAGGTCCAAGTGTCATGATAAGAGAGCATACCTGGGTAACCATAGGCACACGAAGTAGTGGAATGCTTGAATAGCTATTAATATTATTTGAGGACAACTCGGGCAAGCTGAGTGTCATGAAAATGGGTACCTAGCAATATCTCTGATCTCTGAGAGTATGTCTGCTATTTG
The DNA here is from genome assembly GCA_016097485.1 of Eucalyptus sideroxylon x Eucalyptus melliodora. Classification (NCBI taxonomy): domain Eukaryota; kingdom Viridiplantae; phylum Streptophyta; class Magnoliopsida; order Myrtales; family Myrtaceae; genus Eucalyptus; species Eucalyptus sideroxylon x Eucalyptus melliodora. The sequence continues at coordinate 20,415,449 of CM027830.1, forward strand.
TATAATATGCACACATGATTGTACATGCTGAAAATTCATGAGTTCAAATGGGATTCATGCATGTTAATTTCATCAGTTTTGCATCATCTGAGTTCCACTGGGGAAGATTTTGAGAAACATCCTTCATTTAGAATATGGGTGTCTTGAGCATGCCAGATGAGAGACTTTCAGTCTAAAATGAATTTCCGCTCACTCTCATGGAAAAGGCTATCCTGACTATTGATGTAGGATTTATAAGGACCACACTATCTCACTGTCATCATGTCAACAGGGGTCCGAGTATTCTTGCAAACGGTATGACTTTACCAATGTAAGAGGTCTTTGTTGAAATCGTGATGAAGTCTTGGTCAATGGCTCATCAAATTGGACTGTCGAGGTCAAGACTCATGACCGAAGTGCCGCATGATTATCTCTAGGTTTGCAAGTCGAGAACCCTATGAAAAGAGATAGAGTAATCTTGCTCGTGCTTCTTCGAGTGATGCTTATGTACATATGAAATCCTACGTTAATTGAAGTGCCCTAGTTTGAAGAGACTTTTTACAATGGGACGCAATGTAGACTTGACTCATGTGTAAGAGGGTGAGAGTTGGTGACTGTCTTGGCATTTGTCACTAGTCTTTTTTCTCATTGTCAAATGGAGGCTTTATCAATCGAATCACAACAACAACTTCTCTTGGGAATACAATTGACTGTATTTTTTGCTGGGGGCATTTTTATTGCTTTTACTAGGCACATTGCTTTTTCATACCTCTATTTTTTATTCCAGTTCTTCATTTATGGGCATTGACCTTGCTTTTATTTGGTACACTACTTTTTTATCCCCCTGTTTTTCATTCTTGTCGTTAGAGGAACCGGCCTAGGCAAGTTCAATCAAAGCATCGTTATTAGACTCTTGAGTCTTCATCTTAAGCCGGCGCTCTGGGCTATGCTGCTTAAATGGTAGTAACTTATGTTTTACCTCCATGTGAGCGCGAATTTACAGACTCAATTGTGTTGTACAATGAATACAAGTGCATAGAGAAAGAATTGCTCTTCGTCATTCTAGGACACTTAAATTAACGTGAGTGTTCATATGCAATAAAGACACCTGAAGATTAATGCAAGTGTGAGCAATAAAATTTCTATCTCTCTTCTCACCTTGTGATGCTGCTTCATCTCCGATCTGCCCCAGTGTGGGGTGGTTCTTGATGGGGATATGAGAGAAGCTTCGCTAGTGTATGGGGCTCAAGAAGGGGGTGAGCAATGAAATGCCTCTCACTGTCTTGGTTATCGTACCATTCGCGAGAAAACTCTTTACCCTACAGTCATGGAATTACTGCACTTATCTCACAAGTGTATAGATGGGGGATTGTGTAGAGGATATGGCTGCCTTTCATCATTCTAATGTACCTCATCCAGCATGCTCAATCAATCTTGTATTCTTCACTTAGTTGTCTATTATAATAATCCTCAATAGAATCGGTGATTTATACAGACAAATTCATCATGCATAATTCATCTGGAAACGGCATGCAACATTTTGAATATGATGGAGTTTGAACTCTTCAAAACAAGTGAATGGCTTTGACTCAAAAAAGACCTTATTGGCAGCTTTAGGAGTTAATATAATGGTGTTTCCAAATATGTTAAATTTTGAACATCAAAAGGGTTATTTGCAAATGGGTGTTGATGGTTGTCCCTATTGATTAGGGATATGACACATGAATGATCATCCAAGGATTGGGAATCTGATCGAGCATCTATGCTTTTGCCTCTGCAGAAGAGAAGATGTACAAGTAAATCAATTAATCTGGCCAAAATCAAATGTGAGTTGAGGCTTGAAGATTTTCTGTCATTTTCTTTGGCGATTACTCAGGACGCCATTTCGCTTAGGAGAGTTTGTCATGCCTCTCATTGATTTGTTATCCTTATTTTTGACAATCAGGTGATCCTACAAAAGATAGGAAAGAACGTGTCAGTCACGAATTCTCTCAGTAGTTGAACAACTGGGAACGATACAACATTACCCTTCATTGGTTTTCAGTTGATTGGATAGACCTGAGTCATCAGGAGGATATGAAGTCCTACACTTTTCACTCCGTTAGGTCACCACTAGGCTAAAGTGTCGGTGGTGTCCGTAGGGTGCTCCTTTTTCATTTAATCGAACCGCCTTCTGGACAACACATCCTTTTACATGAAGTCAGGTGGATTTGATACGAGTCACTTGATTGGCCTAAATTAACCATTAAACTTGGTTCTTGAATCCCGATGCTTCCTATCAATAGGAGAATACGTCAAAAGCGGGTTCAAATAGTGGGAGTATTGGAAACGATACCAAATTATCCTTCCCCATAGTTTGTATTGGCTAACTCCTAGGAATATTTGAATGTTGATGACGGCTTTTTGTCTTTGACACAGTTCAATGTCTCTTTTGATTGTCCCTCCTCATTTGTGGCCCTGTGTACACGATTGATGATTTGCAATGCCTTCCTTCTATGAAATTCTGTCTTTGACTATATGACCATTAGCAGTATTGAGCAAAGTCATGTACTTCAAGCTTCTATAGAATCTGAGATGGACAATCAAAACCTCCAATTCTCTAATGACAATTACTTCTTGTGAGAGCATGCGTCTGAAACAAAAAGTGAGGTATCCCAGTTCTAAGGTCATTGTCTAGGATAGAGGGCTTCTTTTATTTAACCGAACTGGTTCCTGGACGACACGTCTTTTATACCAAATTAGGCGAATTCGACATGGGTCACTCCTATACGTTTGCCTGGTAGTATTGATTTACCCAAATTATTCCATCGAGTTTGCTGCTTGATTCCCGATACTTCTTTAAATGCTGGTGATTACCATTCATTCTTCTTTGTTGAATCACCCAAACAGATTTTTATGATGGTGTAAATACATCATTCATATATAAAAGGTGCATAGGAATTTTCATTCCGATAGAGAAATGGTTGGCAATGCCAGACAGTGAACATCTTTTAAGGGTAGTACTTTTTTACAGCATCAGAATTGACCGGTTTGGAGAATTCCCGCACATCCATTTCAGTTAGGATCAAGGCTCCTCCAGGGAGTATCTTCTTTATTACATAGGGACCCTTATAATTTGGGGCAAACTTGTCTCTAGGCTCTGGAAAGATTGGCAGTGTCTTTCTCAAGACTAGCTCGTTTACCTCAAAGTGCTTGGGTTGCACCTTTTGATTGAACGATCGAGCTACCCTCTGCTGGTAACACTAACCATGACAGAGGGCTTTTAGTTGTTTTTTCGTCGATCATATTCAGTTGCTCGAGCCTTTGTTGTGTCCATTCTTCCTTGGACAATCTTGCTTGGGATAAAATTCGTAGGGAAGGGATTTCTACTTCTACAGGCAAAACCGCCTCCATGTCGTAAACAAGGGAAAAAGGCGTTGCCCCAGTGGAAGTTCGAATCGAAGTTTGATATACTGTTAGTGCGAAGGGTAACCTCTCATGCCAGTCGCAGTAGTTTTCAGCTGTCTTGGATAGGATTCTTTTGATGTTCTTGTTGGCAGCCTCTACGACTCCATTCATTTGTGGACGATAAGGGGACGAATTCAGATGCTGGATTTTGAACTCAGAAAACAATTGATCGATCAATTTGTTGTTTAGGTTTGACCCATTGTTGATGATGATAGCTTCTGGCACGCCATAACGGGCGATTATGTCACGTCTGATGAAATTCATAACATTTCATGCTATTACGCTTGCATAGGATGTGGCCTCGATCCATTTTGAGAAGTAATTGATTGCAACCAAAATGAATCGATGCCCGTTTGATGCCTTTAGATTGATTGGGCCAATTACATCGATGCCCCACATTGAAAATGGCCATGGCTCAGATAACTGGTGCAGCTCAGTTGGAGGGACATTTATCTTGTCCCCGTGAACTTGACAACGATGACAGCTTCGCACATGTTGGGCATAATCGCTCTCTAAGCGGAGCCAGTAATAACCCAATCTCATTATTTTCTTGGCCAACATGCGTCCGTTCATGTGAGGGCCACACACTCCCTCATGTATTTCTTGCATTATCCGTTGGCTTCAGTTGCATCCACACACCTTAGCAGAACCGAGTCATATGATCTTTTATATAGATTTTCACCACTGACGAAGAATCTCGAAGCCATTTTCATTAGGTATTTTTGATCAAAGGGAGTGCTTTATTTAAGAAATTCCTGCTTTTGGACGTATTTCATGATATTGTAATACCAGGGTTTCTCGTCGGGTTCTTCAGTTATAGTCATGCAATGGGTTTGTCTTGCTAGGACGTCAATATTCAAAGGCTCCACTTCTAACCCTTCTGTTACTTGTAGCATAGACGATAACGTTGCTAGTGCATCAACAAACTGATTATGAACTCTAGGTAGGTATTCAAACGAGACGTCATGGCCAACAATTCTTCCAAGTATTCGTGATAAGGCACAAGTTTGGCATCTCTTGTCTTCCACTCGCCCAAAGTCTGGAGAATAATTAAGGCGTTGTCACTAAATACTTTTAGTTTTGTTACTTCCATTTCAATAGCTGCTTGCAGGCCGAGGATGCATGCTTCATATTTAGCCATATTGTTGGTGCATGGAAACATCAATTTTGCAACGACAGGATAATGTTGCCCATTTGGGATATCAAGACTGCCTTAGTGCCGGGACCTGACAAATTTACGGCTCCGTCGAAGAACATAGTCCATGTGTCCTCTTCTACTGTTGAAATCCGGTCCTTAGGGAAACTTGCTAACATATCAGCAATTACCCGACCTTTAACTGATTTTTGCGACATCACTTGGATGTCGAATTCTGAGATGAGGATTTGCCATTTAGCCAATTTTCCCACCAAAGCCGGGCGACCGAGTAAATACTTGATCGGGTCACTCTTAATTATGAGGAATGTTTGGTAATGTAAGGTATATTGCATCTTCTGATAAGCTAATGAATAGTCCGTGACCATCATGCAGCTCACCGAGCAACCTTTTGACGTGTTTGAGGAAAGCCACCAATTCAGAAGAGCCCCTCCTACTATTAGAGTGGATAAAATGTTTGAGGAGATACAAGCTAAACTACCCGGGGCATCGCTCTTCCTTCTTTGTTTGATTCCTGAGAGAAAGAACTGTGAAATCTATGGTATAGTCCACTGCATCTGTTTGTTTGTATTGCTAAATTCTTGGTTACATATCTATGATTACTTGTCTTCATTCAATAATTTAGGTCCATGGAAGAAGAAAAATCTTTCTGAATATGGAATCATTACCCAGTGCCTTTGTCCCATGAGGATCAATAACCAATACCTTACCAATGTTCTTCTCAAGATTAATGCAAAGGTCAACAATTCTAATGAGTAATTCTTTTAGATCCTTTTTGTGTTGTGAGTTAACCAATTGATGATGATTTAACCTGTAGTGGTCCATTGCTTGATGATTATCAAACCATACATTTATACCCATACTTTCTTCCTGCAGCTTGGTGGCTTGAACTCTTTGTTGACGGTGGAGCGTTCTTCTATTCCTGTGGTTTCCAAGGTTCCTACCATGATCCTTGGAATGGATGTGTCTCATGGCTCTCCTGGGCATTCTGGTATTCCGTCCATTGCTGCGGTAATGTGCTAATTTAGCTCATGTAATTACTTGACGTGTAGCTTGTAGCAGGAGCATAGTGGCTTATAAGATTCTCTGTCAATTACATCTCAAATGCAGGTGGTAAGCTCTCACCAATGGCCACTAATTTCTCGCTACAGAGCAACTGTTCGTACCCAATCCCTAAAGTAGAAATGATAGACTCTCTGTTTAAAAAGGTGTCTGACAAAGAGGATGACGGTATCATAAGGTGAGCTTGTGTTGTCTACTATATTTATATGGGAGAGTGTTTCTACTTAATTTTGAATCATGTGCAAGATCGCATCTTATGACCACATGTGCATCTTCCAATAATTTGTTGCTTTATCCCATATGTCTAGCCTTCTTTTGGTTTCTGATTTCAGAGAGCTTCTCTTGGACTTTTATGTGAGTTCCGACAAAAGGAAACCTGACCAGATTATCATATTTAGGTTTGTATCTTTAATAATGTGATGTCTTAAGTGTGCCTGATTTAATGCATTATCTATATTACCAATCCTCTTTTAAGAGGACTAGGAGCAATTGATTGCACTCTCCAGAGGGACGAGTGGTGGTGTCTCAGGCCTATGTAAAAGGCACATAAGGAGATGCATGAGTGATTGTACTTTTGCTTTCACTTACTCAAGTTTGCTCACCCGAACATAAAAGGGACATAATGAGTGTGCTCTAGTATATTTTGGGAACTCTTCCTTCCCCATTTCTCATGAGAAATTTTCAATTTTATTCTCATCGATTGATGGGTAATATTTTGGATTAAAAGTTTTGAGTTGTTCATGAATGTTTGTAGCAGGATGGCATGAGTTAAGCTATTATTCTTTTACTACTCGATTTTCTGCACTTGCCTACATTGCATAATGAAATATGACTTTTCGCTGGATATGGTGAGTAAAGTCGAAAAAATGCCTTCTATTACCAAATTGATACTATCAAGTGGCTTCTTTTGGTTGTCCTTTTGCAAAGTCAATCCCTAAAGGCCCTTGTTATTTCAAGGATGGAGTCAGCAAGTCTTAGTTCATGCAGGTCTTGAACATAGAATTAGATCAGATCATTGAGGTTAGTGTAGTATAGACTGGATCGAAGTGGAAAGCTGGTTCTCAGTGTTGCTCCACCAATTTATGAGATTAAAGTGTTTTATGCTTGGAATTTTTTCTTCAGGCCTACAAGTTCCTTGATGAGAAGTGGTCCCCCAAATTTGTGGTGATTGTTGCTCAGAAAAATCACCATACAAAATTCTTCCAGTCTGGATCTCTGGAAAATAATGTTCCTCCTGGTAGGCCTTTGCTTAATAGCTTGACCTTGTCTCCACTGAGTGGATTTGCTGAAACTGAACGTTGGTTCTGAGTATTGTTCCACATGTTTACATACTTCAATTTGCAGGAACCGTCATAGACAACAAAGTCTGTCATCCTCGGAACAATGACTTCTATCTTTGTGCGCATGCAGGGATGATAGTAAGTTCCTGCATTAACATATAACCTGTTTATTGGTGAATTAACTAGTATATGTTTATAGGGAAAATGAGATCTAGTATCTGTTTATTGGTGAATTAACTGGTTTAGCTTGGTTCCATAGTACTACTATTGTCATTGCTATTTAGATTATTTTGCTCTCATGGTTATGGTTTCGTTATCTTTCTCATTGTGGTGATGTTATTAGGTACGGGAGTGGCCCTTGCTAGAGTCTTTTTGTACTCACACGTGAAGTGCATTAAGCCCAAGCCAAAGACTGCTTGAAGGACCACCAATGCAAATTTTGTCGTTAGCTTGGATTAGGCGATCAATCTGTTCAATCTCAGTTGTACTCGAGAATATCTGGCAGGTCACGCAGGAACCAGATCTTTTGTTTGCCCACTACACTCTTCTCTTCCTCATTCCATTATTCGTGATTTCATTGATCCAGGAAATGGCACTCAACCTAAAGTTTCTGCTCATAAGGAAAAGCTTCATGAAGATTTGCAGGCAAGACATGAAAACCAGAGCGCTGCTTTTCCAAGAGTGGACTATCCTGATTCCAAGAAGCAGGGCTTTGTTGTTGTTCCAGAGCCTTCTCCTGAAATAGTTGTCCAGCAGCATTTTATGCCAGCTCAAGCCCAGCCTAAATTGGAGGCCAAGGCTAGCAAGCCGATTCTTCGCCGATTCTTGTCCCGTAGGAGGTGAACTCCTCGGTCATCGAACACCGGTTCATGAATTTTCAAAAGAATATTCTCGATTTCCTGGTGTTGAATCTAGAGTAGAAAATCTAGACTATTCTATTTCCATGGATCCTGTAAAGCCCATTGATAAGAGAATGGAAAATCTACTGATAAGGCCCCCTGAGATGCCCAGCCATTGAGCATGGTAGGTTGCCAAGTGAAGACCAAAGAAAGGTAGAGATCTTGAAGCAAAAGGTACAGAAAAATTTGAAAGGGGACATTTTCCCCGATACTTCCTCTATGTTTCCTTAGACTACTCAAGCCACAATTTCTGAGTCCTCTGCCCTTTTGGCACCTGAAGTTCCTTATTTGCGTGATATTCGACCGGTGGAATTCCAAAACATGTCTCAAGCACCTAATGTTGGTATCCCAAGATCAAATTCACAATCCAGGATAGTTGTCCAAGCAGAACTTGAAGGTGACTATCATGGCAATCCTATGTTCTTTGGGGTTGGCTTGGCCTCTATGGCTAAGGGGATTTCTTCTAGTGCTCCATGGAACAATGATGCTTCTATTTTCCAGCTGATGAATGTTCCTAGTGATATTGGAACTATAAACTCAAATGGTCGGATTGATGATATCCAAGATCCTTCAAAGTCACTTTTCTTAAACCAGGATCCTTGGAATTTTAATCATGATACTCATTTTCCTCCTCCAAAACCTACCAAAATTGCACTAAGAAAAGAAGGCCTTGGAGCTAAGGATCAATTCTTGGCTAACCGTTCTGCAAAGGTCGGGGACTTGAATGCAGAACTACGGTTAGAGGATGGAGTCCAGCAACCATTCAATAATCTCGCAAACTACATCAATTTGGAACATTTTCCATCTTCCGAAGGTTGTTCTTTATAGGATATTCTATGTTTCTAAAGTCAGTTTTCTGTTTTCCCCCTTATATATATATATATATATTAGTTGTTTAATTTCTCTTTTGAAGGTTTAGCAGAGGATCTCATCAAGCAAGATCTTCGAAATGTTGTTGAGGGTGTAGCTGCTTTTGCTCTTCAGTCGGCTCTTCCTTCTAATCCTGATTTAACAGTTTATGAAGGAAATGAGTCCACTCATGAAGCATACTAGGATAAAAATGTGCAGCAAGAAGCTGACACTGAGGTGATTGAGCTCTTTTGTGTTCATAAAGTGTTTGTATACATGAGGTTGCTTTGTCTTTCAAGTGCATTCATTTTGATGATCATGTACATCTGACATTTTCATGTAGGATGCTAATTCGATAGTGGCAGAGAGGATGAATTTCGGGTTTTCAGTATCATATGGCATTGGTCGCTTGCAAGTGAGAGATTTGCTTCACTATGATACATGTTTGGTTTTCTTTGGACTTAGCTCTTAATTTGCTTGGATTTCCATTCTGCAGATAATTAAGAATAATGATCTTGAAGAGTTGCGAGAATTAGGTTCTGGCACTTATGGGACTGTTTATCATGGAAAATGGAGGGGTATTGATGTAACCATCAAAAGAATCAATGATATTGATAGGTGCTTTTTTGCGAAGCCCTCATAGCAAGAGCGAATGGTATGGATCTTCTTTCTTTTTGTTGTTTTTGATATTTAATAGTATTCTTTCTGAATCCTTGGCACTATTGCTATGCTGAGACAGAGATATGATTTCTAGAATGAGGCAATCAACCTTGCTGACTTGCATCATCCAAATGTGGTGGCCTTTTACGGTGTTGTGCTTGATGGTCCTGGAGGTTTTGTGGCAATAGTAATAGAGTACATGGTTAATGGTTGTTTGCGAAACGCTTTGTAGAAAAGCGAAAGGTACGACTCTTCTCCAAGTAGATGCTAATTTGTCATATGCCGATTTTGATCATGAAATCACGAATGCTATAGAAGATGAATCAACTTATCCTTTGGAGGATAAACAGAAGGCTAGAACTAGAAGAAATACAACTGAGGATGATGAACTAGTTAAGTGCATGTCGAAGTTGCCAGCTTTTCTTGAGAGGGGGAAAAATGTTCCGGAGAAAGCTTTTAGTGTTGGAGTTCTTGACTGGCGATGTCTTGAAAAATGGAAGCATAGCCACAAACAGACTACGCCTAGAAATGGCAGGTATTCCACCTCTAGTAGCAGCACCTCCTCTTCGTTCTCAATGGAGGGATCATCCAGCCATTTGAGCAGAGGAGTGCTGACTTTGGCGAAAATCTTTGGGAACTTGAAGACACTTTATCAAAAGCATCATCAAAGCATGAGCTATGAGTCTTTTGCTGATTTAAACAAGTTTTCCCAGGTATGCCACCTGCATAAAGTTAGTAGGATAGCAGGGAATGCACAATTTTTCCCACGACATCATTTGATAGAAACATGCGGGTGAACTTACCTTTATGATTTTATGAACTCTGTGTTCATTATAAGTAGATGAAGCTAAGTCTGGCTCTTATGCCTGCAGTGCAATTATGGTCATTTTCAGAGCACGTTTCATCCATCATGTGCTCGAACTACTGGATTGTTCATGAGTATAAAAGCAGTTTGTTTATTGCTTCTAAAATGCTGTTTGCTCTTTGTGTTATATTATTTTCGATGAATGACAAGTTTGTCTATTATTGCTGCATTAATTTTCATTTTTTAACTAAAAATGAAAAAAAAAAGAACCTGTTGGAACCTGTTGGAACCTGGAACCAACCCCGGAATTTGTGACAGGGTAGGTTTCAGGTTCTCGGTTCTGACGGGTAGATTCCAGGTTCCAAAAAATGAGGAACCTGTACCCGAGGGTAGGTTCCAGGTTCCAAGCGGAACCTATAAGGAACCGGGAACCGCTCACCCCTACTTCCTGCAAAGGCACGTCAGTTGGATTTGTCCGAAGTTTATACCCAAGGGACTCGACTTGACATTTCGTATAAGTGGAAGGACTTTATAAGAAAAAAATGTAAGTGTAAGGGATTTGATTAGTCTCACGGAAAGTAAGAAGGGCAGACAAAATCAAAACAATCTAAGCGGGAAATAATTGCCACAAAACAAAAGTAAACCTAGCACTGTTGATCTACGTGGCTTGGTCGGTAGCCTTCTATCTTGACTCTCCCAAGGTATGTCCGAGAAAATTTAACAAATGTCTAAGCAAGCGTGAGTAAGTGTTTTGTGAGGTAGGACTTGGGGGCAATGCTTGTGCTTCGTGAGGGCTCTCCAATGTCCTACTAATTGCAACTTAATTTTTGCATTTGGTACTCATGTGATTTTAAACTAGAGTTGCCACTAATCTATTTTAGGCCGGTCAAGAGAGAAGTAAGCCATGGGAGCATGTCTTATCTCTGCAATTTCTTAAAACAAATCCATGCATAAAATAAAATAAAATCTACTCCAAAACGATGCAGATATGTTAGGGAAACATCACGTGAAATTAAACTTGGAGATGCAATCTAAACCACTAAAATTCAAAATATGTTATATGTAATTGTAGTTCAAATGTGAAATAAAAAACGTTGACGTGATATGAATGACCTAGCAATACACAATTTCATGAAAACCTTAAAATGGACAGCAAAAGTATTCAATTTAAATGGTCCAAATTATTCAATCAAAAGTATACACACACATATATATGATGCGGGAGTATCAAATTCTATCGATCAACTTGCAAGCTCAAGTCAGACCTCATTGATTCATCTAGCTCAATCCTTCCTTTTGCAAGCCAAAGGCCAATTTCATATACAATCTACCTTGATGGGGGTGAAAACAACACAAGTGCTATAATCTTTGTCCAATACTTACTTGGGTGCTATAACTTTGAAAGATCGATCACTTGCGTACCATCACCACTTTGCCTCATCAGAAAGTTCGATGTGGAAGCTAATAATCCTATGTGGTTTCGCTAGTATTAATGTGGATAATTTTATAAATTTTTTAATATATATATATATTAAATATTTTTTAAATTTGAATATTTATTTTCTTTTTTTAGGGCTTGCCAATGCCGCCTCGCCCTTAGTTGCAAAGGCCCTCACTAGGTTTGGGTGGCTGTTGGGAGAGGCCACCTCACCTAGGCCCTTCATGGCCAAGGGTGAGGCAACCCTCACTTGGTCTGGGCGAGAGTATCGCAATGGGTGAGGGTCATTGGTGACCCTTGTCGGCCATGAAAGAAAAAGGAAAAATAAAATAAAAATTAAAAAAAATTCAAGAAATATATAAAAATGTAAAAAAATAATAATCCAACATTGGATGGGAAATTAATAAATAATTCACATAGGATGATTTGCTGAAAATAACATTCAAATGATCGATTTTACTTTGATGTGGTACTTAAGTGAGCAAAAAAAAAAAAAAAAAAAAAGAGTTATAGAACTCAAGTGAGCATTGTACAAAAGTTATGGTATTTTCGCTGTTATTCTCCCTTTTAACTTATTATCTTTATAATAGAAAAAGATATAATCTCATTTAGAGTTACATCTATATTCATTTTCCTTTATTTTAAAAATGTGTTTTCATAAAAAATATTTAAGAACAATATTAATTTATCTATAGATTTCTGGTACTTTTATTAATTTAGATCACATTCCTAGTGTTTTACATAGATAAAATTCTAAATTTTTTTGTTCGACTTCTCATAATTAAACTTAGTCAAATTTGTAAATTAGGAAATTAGAAAAGCAAGAATATCAAGCCGATATAGCTCTAAATGAAGTTCTATTATATCATTATGAAGATGATAATCGAAAATATATTTACTACCGTATTATTTATATAGACCAAAAAGGCTAAATATTAATAAAAATATAACTGTTTTTTTTTTAACCTAGGAAATGCATTGAAAGGGAAAAAATTCTAAAATTCGTGCGATGATGTAATTATGGAAATCTTTTACTTTGTCATTGGAAGTTGATGGACTAGATTGAATAAATTAATAGCTTTTGAACTATATTGAACATATATGAATAATTCAATAACTATATTGAACAAATTAAAATATCAATGATGACATTGCACATGGGACCAAGTTTAGCAACTATTTGTTCAATTTTCCCTCTTCAATGTAAAATACAAGGAGACTTTGGGTTTCTTTCGTTGATCCTCGCGATTTGTTATTTTATATCAAGTATTATTCTAAACTAATCCATAGAGTTTCATTAAATTTTCAAATTGTTCATCGTAGTGACGATATGGTGATGATTATATTGTAACATCTTATTTAGTTTTCTAGCAAGTTGCAAAAATCTTAGTTAATTTTAACATTAATAATAAATGCTATCCTTAATTTTGAGAATATGCGATTTGCATCTTCAGACAAAAACTTCAAACTAAATTGCCCAAATTGTCTCTCTTCGGTTCACTCCCAACCTAGGTAGCACCGACACGCGATACGCGACACGCGATACGACACGACACGACACGACACGTCATTCTAAAAAAGTAGAGAATTCCGACACGTTCCGACACGTTAAATATTAAATAAATATTTTTATATATGCACTATTAATTATTATATTTAAATTAATTTATTTAAATTCATAAATAAATAAATAATAAAAAAGAGCCTATAATAAATCTATACTAATAACATTAATAAATTTATTCATAAAAAATTGAAAAGACATTTTTTTACTTTAACAAAAGTTATCGATGAAATAAATAAGTAATAAAAGATTAGAGTTAAAATAAATTTATATTTTTCTATGATGATCAAAATTTATCATTATTTAATATGTAATGCTTTTATTTTTTGAAATAACTTTTTAACCTGTCTATTAATTTATTTTTTAGCCTTATCATGTATTAATAAAGTTATTTAATGTTTAATATTTCTTTTTAGGGTTAAATGGGTCCCACCCATTTATTTCAGCACACGTTTTCTTCCCCCACCCCCACCCACCCCCGCGCGCGCCTGTCACTTCCCCTGCACGAGGCTTTCTCCCCTACACGAGGCTTTCTTTCCCCAGAAGCCATTGACGCCCTGTCTCTCTCCTTTCTCTTCTCCCTAAAAACAGCCCAAAGGCAAAAACCCTAGCAATCACCTTATTTTTCCTCTCTCTTTGCTCGGTCTCCACCTCTCTCGCCGCTGCCTCGCCTCTGTTCTTCCCTTTGCTGTTGTAGCCTCGCATCCAGCCCTCCATCGCGGTGTTGTGGTTTTTCATCTCAGCGTTGCAGTCGGCGGTTGCAGCCGACCAAGACGATCGAGAAGGCTTCTCGGCGCAGTCGGTGGTCGCAGCCTTCTCCGGCGTTGTAGTCGGCGGTCGCAGCCCTCCCTCGTCGTCGCTCATAGCGTCGCCTTGGCTCCCTCACCCTTGCCTCCACCCTCCATCACCTTCTTCCTTCGCACCTACAGATCCGCCCTCCGGACACGCTCCAACGCGCGTGTCGGAAAGAGTTGACCACGTGTCGGAGTTTCCGACACGTGTTGACCGCGTGTCTGAGCATGTCGGACATGTGTCAGGGTGTCCGACACGACACGGAGGCTCTTTGAATGTGTCCGTGCTACCTAGCTCCCAACTGCATCACCTATCAACTCCACCCTCAACTAGCGCCGCCCCGCTCTCCGTCTGAAGCCACCACAGCCCCTTCCCAATGCCACTAATACTCCCAAGTTAGTGCCCACATCTCTGTCTTCTCCTTCGCCTGGTCTTCTCTGTCTTCCCTCCCGGTCGGCAATGGCCAATACCTCAATGTCTCAATGCCTCCAAGGTCTGGTCGAGCTTGCTAGATCCAAAGTTGACCGGACACTAATTTCAATAACCGAAATGTTATTTCTCTAATTGATTATTCACTTTTTCTATTAATTATGATCCTAAACGTATTACCATTTATGCAATTGTTTTTGAAGGTTTCATCACAATTCTAAACTAGACCTAATCATTCTAGAGAGAAAATTAACAAACAAGTTATTTAAAGTGTTTTTAAAGTAAACAATTAAGTGTTGAAATTATGAGACCCGAGTATTTAAAAGCCCAAAGTAAAGGTGCAGGAATGAAAACTTGATACCTATCAGGCCAAGAACATACATAGTCATTTTATAAGCGCCACGACATGGTCCCCCAGGAGCTAAATTTGAATCAAGTTCAATTTCTTGGTGTGAAAGTTTAATCTATTAAGATTAAGCTTATATGAAAAGTACTTACTAAATTACATAAAATATATATGCGATAATGGAAAGGAAACTAAGCTAAATATAATGCTAAAATCTAATAACTGTTGTTAGATATTGCGTTGCAAATATATAATAAAGAGAATAGAGAGATTGAGTAGAGAAAATTAGACACTAGAGATCGTAGAGAAAGTCAGAGGAGAGAATTTTATTTCCAGTGTATGACTGTTATGTCTACAACAAAAACTAAGCTCATATTTATAAGAAAACAAGAATGTACTTATCATTAATATCAATGTATCAAATGATACATGTATTGGATAGGGAGATGAACATTAATTGTATAGAGAGATGTACTTAGAATGCATGATACAAATGTGCCATAATAAGTACATTAGATAAGATAATATAATGAATATTCATTCATGTATTTCATAACACTCCCTCTTGAATATTCATTGTATTCATTACAAATGTGCATCGAATGATACTGCCTCATTTAAAACCTTAAGCCAGGAAAACCAAGTGGGACAAAAACCGGACAAAAGGAAAAAATAGTGTAGAGCACAAATTCTATGATCTCTCCCTTTTATGGATGCATTAATTGCCTCATTAAAAAATTTTAGCTGGAAAAACCTAGTGGGAAAAAACTGGACAAAAAGAAAAAAAAAGTGCAATGCATAGTTCATAATATCTCCCCCTCAATTGAGTTATATAACCACTGCTGGGGTAATCAGTCTTGCATTTTGTGAACTCACCGCATACCAATGCTGCAATGCATAGTTCATAATATCTCCCCCTCAATTAAGCCATATAATCACTTATGGGGCTAATCAATCTTGCATCTTAGTTATAGAGTTAAATAAATATTATGTAAGGTTCATAAGCATTTCATAACCATATGAAAGAATAATAAAAAGTAACACATTTAAAGTGAAATAACTAAAAAGAAATTATTAGAATCATAAAATTCAAAGTTCAAATTATCATCCACCAATTTGATGCCTCATCAAAGTAATCAGAGGTTTTCAAAGAAATCAGAGATATCTAGGGATGCATTTGCTACTTCAGGAGCAAGAGGAGTCTCACCAATGGAAATATTGTTGGTCTCAATAGTGGTTATGGTAGTAGAATTGATTTCAATGGCACGAGATTCACCACACTTGCCTGTATTTTTTAAAGATGCCTGGTATAAGTTAATAAAGTGCTTTGGCATATGACAAGTACATGACTAGTGCCTAGTTATGCTACAGCAATGACAAATACTTTCATTAATCACTTTCTTTGGTTTCTTTTCTTTGCCATGATTCAGGCCAAAGTTAGATTTCCTAGGGCGGGTAAATTTCCTGCCATCCCTTCTAAGATTATGTTCTTGCCTGCGCTTGTAGTCCTTAAAATGGCTAGTATTCTTCTCAAAGTTAGCATGTGTTTCAAGCAATACTTTTGAGCCAGCAGGTCTAAAATCATGATTTTTGAACAGTAATTCATTAGTTTGCTCGGCAGTAAGAAGTATAGAAATTAATTCAGAGTACGTGGCAAACTGACGCTGTCGATATTGCTGTTGTAATACAATATTCGAAGCATGGAAGGTGGAGAAAGTTTTCTCTAACAATTCCGCATCAGCGAGTTTGATACCACATAACTCAAGTCGAGAAACAATATCAAATAAAGCAGAATTATAATCAGACACTGATTTAAAATTTGGCAGTCTGAGATTTTGCTAGTCATATTATGTTTGAGGGAGGATAACAATATTTGTATGATCATACCTATCCTTCAACCTCCTCCACAAGATCTGAGGGTCTCGAACGGATAAATATTGAGTCTACAAGGCTCTCATGCAAATGGCGGCAAATAAAAATCAGTGCATTTGCTGTATCCTTTTCATTTGAGGTTCCATCCTCTGTAATTGCATTAGTGAGACCTTGCCCTTGGAGATGCATTTCCATGTCAAGGCACCAGGATAGATAATTCTTTCTACTCACTTCCAAGATGTAGAATTTGGGCTTTTCAATATTTGTCATAATCCTTGCAAAAATAAATCCTTAAATTAATTAAAAGGATTTCTAAATATCCATTGCCACTTTAAGAGCAGAATGATACTTTTTTAGATTTGAAATTTGGCTTCGGGCCAAGAAAAATAAAAATGAAGAATTGATAGAAAAAGATGAAGTATAAGTTGATTAATAAAAAGAATACTCATCGTGCAAAAATTATCGGTATATTTTCGTGCTGATAACGTGTTGTAAAATATTGCGTTGCAAATATATAATAGAGAGAATAAAGAGATTAAGTAGAGAAAATCAGACACCAGAAATCGTAAAGAAAGTTAGAAGAGAGAATTTTATTTCTAGCATGTGACTATTATGTCTACAACTGTGACATTCCGATTTTTCTCAATTTTATTTTCAGTCAATCGAGTCGGGCAATTCATCTGTGCATGTAGTTCGTCTCTCAGAGTTGGCCACTCACGAGGGAACTAGTCTATTGAGTGAAGTAATTAAGGAATTTTACCGCGTCAGACTTGGGGACTGATCACCCTCAGGTCGGATGTAAGAAAATTTCCCCAAAAACTACTCAGTGGATTAGGCGCGCTGAAATCGCACCAGATTGAATTCAACCGTGAAAATTGAGATTTAATTTAGAAGTTAGAAGCTTGGTCATGTCACACACCTTATTAGGATCACGAGATAGTTTTGTGGATTTTTATTGAACTCAATTAGAAGATAATTGAAGAATAATGTACAAAGTTTAAAAATTGGTATGCCTCGGCGGAAAAGGAAATTGGACCCATTGGAGAATTGTTGTGGGAATTATGAAGTTAGTGGAATGTGACGTCAGCTTATGTCATGGTTGAGGCCAAAGCAAATGGGGTGTTGACAAGTGTCAAATGCTCATTGGTCTCCAAAAAGCACCTCTCACTTCAATCTTCATCTTCTTCCTTGGGACTTGGAGAGAGAAAGGGGGAGGAGAAGGAGAAACCAGCAACCGCTTCTCCCTCTTCGTTTGAATTCGCCCGACCGGCCACCCTCCGCCGTTCACCGCCGTCGCCGTCTCGCCCGACCGCGCGAAGCCCCGCGCGCACGCCTTGCCGCTTCGCCCCATTTTCCCTCGCCACGCCAGCCACCTCAGCCGTCGTCCCGAGCTGCCATCGGTCGCCGGAGGCCGCGCCCGGCCGTCGTGAGCCACCGCCTAGCCAAGCCACGTCGCTCCTTCGCCCTTGCTGCCTTGCACCGTCGCTGTTCTTCCTCCTCTCGGGCCTCACTGTGCAGCAAGAAGAAGTGGGTCTCACAGCCCACTTAAGGCCCATTTTGGCCGTCTTCCCGGCCTCGGAAGTTAAGCCCGCCTTTGGAAAAGTCGATCCCGACGTCGCCCTCGTCGTTTTGGTCCAAGCGGCGAGTTAATCAAGTGAGTTTACCTCACTAAACCTTGATTAGAGTATTAATGATGCCCTAAGTGTGTTTAGTTTAAATTAAGTAAGTTTAGGTGGGTAGATTAGTATATTTGATTATAATTGTGATTAAGAGATTGGTTTATGTTAAAGTGTGTTTAATTAAGGTTAAAATGAGTTATTTAATGTTAAGCCTTGATGGGACATAATAGGATTTTAGTTTTAAATTATTTAATTGCTTTGAAAATTCTGGAAAATATAATATTATACTATAATCCGAAAATTAAAAAAAAAAACGGAATAATTATTTTTAACCCCGGTTGCTCAGAATTTCGTGCCGATCGCTGCTGTGCATGTAGAATTTGAAATTGATGATTGATTGTGGTGAATTGAGTGTGATTGTGATTTATGAGGATTCTTTATAAAATCCTAAGTGTGAAAATTGATGGGCGGTTGGCCGTGATTGACCACCTATTAGAGGTTGTGCCTAATGAGGCCGTGAATTACCACCTATTAGAGGTCGTGCCTAATGAGGCAATGATTTACCACCTATTAGAGGTCGTGCCTAATGAGGCCGTGAATTACCACCTATTAGAGGTTGTGCCTAATGAGGCCGTGATTTACCACCTATTAGAGGTCATGCCTAATGAGGCCGTGATTTACCACCTATTAGAGGTCGTGCCCAATCGGGCCGTGATTTACCACCTATTAGAGGTCGTGCCTAATGAGGCCGTGATTTACCACCTATTAGAGGTCGTGCCGAGTGAGGCCGTGAATTGCCACTTGATAAAGGTCGCGCCCAATCGGGCCGTGAATTACCACCTATTAGAGGTCGTGCCTAATGAGGCCGTGAACTACCACCTAATTACAGGTCGTGCCGAGTGGGGCTGTGATTGCCACTGGTTATTAAACCCTTCCTATAGGATCGGGATTGGAAGCAGTAATTGATTTGCTATAATGACATATAATCGGCCAAGTCGATTGATCGCTGAGACGATCCACGTGATTGAATTGTTCTCATGATGTGATTGTGCCTTCGTTGTTGGGTTATTAGAATTGCACATTGTTGAATTATATAAACTGTGCTAACCTGCAGATGAAGGCTAAGGCGAGGTAAGTCTTCTTGATGTCATGGCTAAGCTACTCTGGGGCGTATTTACTTTCTAATAGGGGTTTAGGAGGGGTGAACTTGCTGAGACAAAGTCCCATCCCGGTTTGGGGAAAATATTACAGGACCGTAGATGGCGGTACCCCCGGAGATGAGTGGCCTGCCGACGGAGATTGACCAGACGATAGAGAGTGCTCCTGACCCAGGAGTCCTTGGGTCTATCAGTTGGTTAGGACCCTCATCTGGGTCTAGGTGAACGTGCATGACAGAGTACCGTACATGTTTAGGGCTTGGTTTCGTTCCGGAGTCGATGGCGTTAGGGTTGGCCCTCTGGATAGCATGGATATTCCGTTGGTTGTGATGAACGCCATTTTGGGTGAAGGCGTGGCGGATCTTCCTGGCGGTGGAGTAATCAATGCCTCGCCCCCGGCCTCTTGGGTGACAGATCTTGAGGATGTGGGATCGTCGAATGGGGCTGATCAGTAGTCCTAGGACTGTTGATTTTCTTTTTGGCGGACTGATCCATGTTATGTAGACTGACCCCTTTTTTTGATGCACATAAACTCTGACCCATTTTTGGTGCATATAGTCTCCGGATCCTGTTGGTGTATGTAAGCCCTAGATTGATAATGATGTATGAAAGTATGTTTGTTTGATTTTGAATTGATTTTCCTGCTGTCCTATCTTGTACGTTTTTGTCAGGGGTTTCTTAGCACGTTCCGCATGTGCATAGTAATTATAAAATAAAAATTGGGGTCGGCGACACTACCTGGGAATGTCGCATTTACAGGACCATGGCGGGTTGTTTCACGTGTCTCGGGGTTTGGGGCATGACAACAACAAAAACTAAGCTCCTATTTATAGGAAAACAAGAATGTATTTATAATTAATATTGATTTATCGAATGATACGTGTATTGGATAGGGAGATGAACGTTCATTGTATAGGGAGATGTACTTAGAATGTATGATACAAATGTGTCATAATAAGTACTTTAGATAAGATGAATATAATGGATATTCATTAATGTATTTCATAACAATAACCTAGTCAAGCCCCTTTTTTTTTCCCAAACTCATTTCTAACTATTTTTTTTATTTTGAAATTTAAAAAAAATAATTTTTTTATTCCTAAAACAGTGACTTGAGCTAGCCTTGTTGGGCCTAGTCCAAATATGGGACTCGACTCTCGACTCACAAAGGCACGGGCCTAATTTTTTTAAAAAGATAATTATTTTTGTGGCCCGTGTCAGGATTGGGTTATACAATACAAGGACATGATGAAATGGGCCTATTTCAATTAAAACTTCACAAGCTCACATCTTAACATTTCCGTAATAGACCCACTCTTTAAGCCCATATTCCTTTTAAAACAAAATAAGCTTGCTTCAAGCCACGATGGCTTAAGCCTTCTTCTTTTTTTCTCTTACCAGCTACTGAATGAACCTTTGTCTCTTGGTCGGTGTCTTCTCCTCCGTCACTTTTTGCGCTCAACATCAAACATGCTAAGGATTAATCCTTTTCTTGCCCAGAACCTCACCGAGTGACCTCCTTTTACATTGGGAACTCTCCTTGATTTTTATGTTAATGTCTCTTCCCTCAGTCATTAATGTCATGCGCCAATTGAACTTTCGACAATTGTAGTTCCAATCAGACCATGAGGGTTCGCACAACAAGTTTCATGTTACAAACTCAACATGCGTCCGATTCAGAGTTGAAATGAATTTGTAATGCTAATGAGGTGGACATGAACTAACACGAATGACTAACATAGCAGGAGTAATACGCGAGCTTACTGAGGGGTTTTCGGACAAGCAGTAAATCATGTAAGACATGGAAACATAAAAACAAGTTTGACATAAATTAGCAACGAGTGGAACAAATAGTTATATGCTAGAAGGTTACAACTAAGGGCATGCATGACAAAATTTATGTTTCTCTATTTCCCTATTTTTCTGTTCCCCGAAATAGATTTGGAACATAAATCCGTTTGGTAACGCAATTTCATTTTTCTATTTTTGGAACAGATTTTTATTCTAGAAATAGATTTTGAGCAGGAATCAGAAGTTAAAATTTTTAGCTTTTCTATTTTTAAAACAGAAATGAGAAACAAATTTTTTCTCATTATTGACTCTTGTCATTGCACCGTAGCCCACTTGCCGCCCATGGGATGCTGGACACCCGCCGCCGATTGCCGGTTGCCAACCACCGGCCTCGGCCACTAGTCGTTGACTGCCGGCCATCGAACGTTAGCCGCCAGCCATTGCACTCCTATCGCTCGTTGCCGATCGCCGATCACCGGATGTTAGACGCCCACCGGTCGTTGGTTTCTCATCGCCAATCATTGGATGCCTCATCACCAACTATCAGATGTTCGCCGGCAACCGTTCGCCGCTTGCCACCGGTCATCAGATGTTGGCCACCCGCTACCCGACGTCGAACTTCGGCCCCTGGCCACCCACTGTTGGCCTCTTGTCGCCGGACTCCGGATGTCGAATGTCGAATGTCAGACATCGAACTCTGGACATTGGACACCAATTGCTAGTCGCTAGACTCTGATGTCGAACTCCGAACTTTGGCCGCTTGTCACCAGTCACCAGACTTGGTGCTAGACGTTGAATGTTGGACTTCGGACTTTAGCTGCTCACCGCTGGTCACTGGACGTCAAATGTTGGTTGCCGAGCATCGGACTCTGGCCATCGGACACTAGTCATTGCCACTCCTAGAAATAGAAATTTTATTCTATTATTAAAGGAATTTTTATTTCAGAAATAGAAATTTTGAATTGTTATCACTTGCGTCTCTTTACTTAGAAACTCATTCATGGGATAGAAATTGATTTTTGTTTCAAAAATTTTGTCATGCACGCCTTAAGTGACCTAAAAACAAATGAGAGAGAGGTCCTTGGAAATATAGAGCCACAAACACAACCCATACAATTTGGCAGCATGGAGGGCTCCTCCCTTTCCTACGTTGACAAGATGAAACCTGGCTAGATCTGCCTCATACATGGGACCTAGATAACATGCAAAAAAAAAAAAAAACAAACAAACAAACAAAGATATGTGCAATGCAAGTGTCAAAACTTGTTAAAAAAATACAATTAAGTTCTAAAACTTACAAAAAGTAAAATCAAGTTGTAAAATTTGTCAATTAGTACAATCAAGGTATTTTATTAATGGGATAAGTGCACATCTCCTGAAATGCAGCTTGGGTAGGTTAGAAACGTTTCCATCAAGCACGGGTCTAATGCGCTAAAAATTCATAAAAGTTACCCAGTAGATTAGGTTACGCTAAAATCACGTCTGGTTAAAATTAACCACGAAATTGAACTTGATTTCAGAAATTGAAAGTTTTTTCATGTCAAGATTTATTTTAGGAACGTCGATTCATCATTCAAAGAATTTTCTGTGAGTTCGGATTTTCGGTGAAAAATCAAAATTGGACGTTATTGGGCTGGGAAATTAATAGGGCCATTTTTGTGTGGATTTTCGGCATTTGAGGTGGATCATTGGGCAAGAAAAATTGTGGAATGGTTGTGGATACCTTGGCTAGTATTTTTGGGTATTTTTGGGCACCAATTAGAATTTAATTGAAGTGGAATTGAATGGGAATTGAAGAGAAATGCTGCAAATTCGTAGCCAAGGGTGGAGTGCAACATTTCAGCACCCTCTTGGCTTGCTAAGGAAGCTTTGAGAGAGGAAAATGGGTAGGGGATAGGGATGAAGGCTGGTGGGGGCAGCACTCAAGTGTTAAGATATTATTTGAAGACTTTGAGGGCTCTTGGTCCCCTCTACCAGCTGCAGCTCCCTTTTTTCTTCCTCATTGCTGCTCCTTTCTCCACGATTGCTATTTTCGAGCTAAAAAACCAGAGGAAGCCAACAAAAAACTAGCTAGCAACCAGAGAGACCAGCAGCATCGAAGCCCAACTGCCATAGGCCGTCCGAGCATCGTCCAAGCCCACCAAAGTCGCTTGACCATGTCCGCTCGCCATCTTGCTCGGGTTCTATCCTAGCGAGTCTAGCCCATTGTCCCAAGCTCGCCTAGCCATCGTCCAGCATGTTGAGCTTCCTCCACCATCTGTCTAGTAGCCGTGCACCACCACCAGCCCATCCCGTCATCCCAGTTAACCTGTGCAGCCTCCGGTAGCTCCCTTGATCAACAAAAGCAGAAGTGAAGCCAACAATGAACCGTGAGGTTTGCTGGGCTCTTTTGGGCCTTTCACGGCCTCCCTTGGCGTCGTTCTAGGCTTGAGTCTCACCTGCCTTGGCATTGCCATCGCCGTGAAGTCATCGGCTCGCAAATCCGGTGAGTTAACTCCCTAATCCTTGATTAGGTTGCTAATTGCACTTAGGAGGTTAGTTTAATGTTAAATAGCTTAGTTAGATTAGTACTAAGTGAGATTAGCCTTAAGATGGATTAGTGCTAATCTAATATGGTTAGATTAGCCATAATATGGATTAGTGTTAATCTATTTGGTGAGATTAGCACTAATGTGGTCGGATTAGTCCAAATCGTGTGGACTTTTTGCAGTTCTGATTTTTGGACCCTTGCCATTTGTCATTTTTGTAGATCGAAATGGGTTGCGAATTTGAGGTAAATTCATTCATGAAAAATGTTTTAGATATATTCAGATATGACATATATTTTACTTAAGATTTATAGAAATTTAAAAGAATGAGATATCAGCTTCATCATTTGGAAACATAACCTTTGTTTGTGTTGAAACTGGTGACCTTTGGAAATTCAAATGATTTTTAGCAACTCTTAGGATAAGATTTTCGAAATGATTTCTTTACCAAAGTTGTTTTTTCACATCCTTTAGTTTAACATAGTCAAATTTTAGATCAAATGGACAAGTTTTGGATTTTGAACCAAATTAATTTCGGAAAACAGACTTTTTGGAAAGGGACACATTTTTTGTATTGGATTGAGTGATTTACTGGGCTGAATCTGGAAGGATCTGAGTTTAGGTGTCTTCATGAAAAATATTTGTTTGTGTCATTTACAACATATTCAAAATTGGGAATTTTTCAAACTCTTTTGATTAGGTTTCTAAATTTAAATTCAGAGATGCGCGAGTGGACCGTTTCTGCTGGTTAGGACCGGTAGTAGTTTTAGTGATTGTTCTTGATGCTATGCTTGCTGAACCATGCCTATTTGGTGTTGTGGTTCACTTGTGATATGCTTAGAAATTATGTGTGATGATGCGTGGATGGTTGTGCCATGATTGTGGTTATTGTTATTGCTTTATGTGACGACTATTGAAAGAGGATGTGTTGTGTTGAGAAAACTGAATGGTTGTGAGCAGGTACAAGACTAAGTATGCATGATAGTGAAACTTCGTATAAGCCATCTCTAAAACCTTGTACCATTGCTTATGATAGTCGAGAACTAAGTGCTACACGACAGCTTGACTTCGTGGGAGCCACCTCTAGTACCTTGAGCTATTGCTCATGATAGTTGAGAACTAAATGCTACACGACAGCTTGATTTCATGGGAGCCACCTCTAGTACCTTGAGCTATTGCTTATTGTGGTCAGGGACTAAGTGTCACATGATATCGAAACTTCGTGAGAGGGGGCACCTCTAAAATCTTGAGTATTAAGTATTGAGTATTGAGTTGGAATGTGGAGCCAGAATATTGAATTGGGATGTTGAGTTTGAATATTGAGAGTGAATATCGGGTGTGGATTGAACCACCAATATGAATTACTTGCGCTTGATTATGGGATGAAATTGTGTGGCATGGAATGAGATGTGTCATAACAATTTAGCCTTGTAATCGGGACTCCTGTGAATTGTTTGATGAGTGACCTAAAGTGTTCCAACTATTGTTTACGCATGCTGCGTTTATAAGTGCATATGAGATGTACTAATGTGCAGGGATGCACCCAAGCGAGATAAGTTTTGGATGGTGCATGTTTATGACGCCTTTGAGTGAATTCTCGTTCTAGTCGGGGCTTAGGGTTAAACCCGCTGAGATTTTTATCTCATCCCATCGTGGGTTACCACTTTTAGGGTCGTGGCGTGGAGCATCCAAAGCTTGAGGTTGAAAGGTCCAGAGTGTAGATGGTCTAATGGTTTATTTTTTAGTTAGACCTTTGTATATGAACCTGTAGGTTTAACTCGGTTTGTTTATAAAGGGTGTTTTGAGAAAAATTGGTCGTCATGCTTTTACTATCCCATGTTTGATTGTTGTCCGGGGTTTGTTTAATTCGCTTCCACATTACATAAAATAAAAAGGGTTGGCAACGCATCATGGGACGTCGCAATTTAGTCAATTGTCAAGGGATGTATGCGTGCCCGGGGACCGGGGTGTGACACATATCCCTAAAAAAAATTGGAAAGTCAAAAATTCAAAAAGCAAAAAGAATAAAGAGTTGGGCTACTTCATTCGCGGAGAGCAAGAGGAGAGAGAGAGAGAGAGTGAAGGAGCAAAAGAAAAAGGTGCACATATTTACGGTCTTGATTCGAAGACAAACATTATCGAATTGGCTCAAATTTCAATATATTTTTCGCGAGACTGAAGACTATGAGTTGATCGAGAAATTTCTTTGAAATCTCCAATTGCAAATGGTTTTTATTTTTTATTTTTTTTATAATGCTGTTTTATTATTGATATTGAGCCTTTAGTATGTGACTAGAGAAGAATATTTTGTGTATCTTACTATTCTTGGTGATTAGTGGAAGTTTTTTAATGGTCCATGATTTTTCCAGCATTGAGTTTTCCATGTAAAATATAGGTATTTTTGTTGGCTTTGTCTCATAATCATTTCGATATTAAATTTTACATATTATGAGGTTGTATCATTGGTTGTTGTTGGAGTTCAATCGATCTAGTTTGGGGTGAGGGGGGGGAGATATTGATCCTGGATTGGGTTAGTTCTTGGTGAATTCTTGCCCGGTTTTTCCCAATGAAGCTGGCATCAAAGCTAGGTGGAGATTCTATTGTTAAATGGAGGAAACTAGCTGCACAATGATTAAGTCAAATGCCTTAAATTACCCCTTTTGGAAGCCTCGCATGGTAGATATTTTATATTGTAAAAATTTGTCTGATTCCATTGATGGGGATGAGGTTACAGGAGACAAGAAAGACAAAGAATGGTAGCGAATAAATTGAAAAATTATTATATTTATTTGGCAATAGATTAACGATAGTGTGTTTCATCATGTTGCTCAAGAAACAAAAACGGATATTTTGTAGAAGAAATTACAAGATTTTTATGAAAGAAAAACCTCACAAAATAAAGCTTTTCTAGTTTAAAAAAAAAAAAACTTGTAAATTTGAGATATAAGGAGGAAGAAGCATATCTGAACACTTGAGTGATTTTCAAGATTTGGTAAAATTAATTGACGAATCTTGAGATTAACCCGATGAGTTGCAATTATGTCTATTGCTTGGTATTTATTCGTAAAATTCCAAATTTTGAATGAACGTGTTGAATAAATAGTATAATGATAAGAAAATACATCATCCCATATAGATTGATGATATAAACCAATTAAATACTAAAGATGGACTAACTCTTTTATCTAATAGATCAAAATAATAAATTAAAATTAACAATCTTAAAGGAAAAATTTCTGAACTAAACGTTGTAAATTAGTCGAAATAAATATGTTAGAGCATATGGTCTCTCCATAATTCCTAGATATGAATTTCATATTACTATGTCTACAAGAACGATATCAAATATGTGATAACTGAATTTCCTATCTTTAGGTTTATCAAGTCTACTCATTTTATCAATCTACGATATCTTTATGTGAATTTAAATAAACATAAGTGTATTAAAATCTATGAATATTCTTGATTTACAATGAATCTTTTGGACCACTTCATCACCGAAAGCTACACACATAACATGATATATCTCTATCCACATTTAATTTATGATTATATATTATAAGGAGTAATTGCATATTATCATTTCTTATTCTCAAATATGCATATAAGATCATTCAAATGGTGGCCATCCAATTCACCTAAACCTGCTAGCACCTCTCAACTGAATTCTCTCTCCTCGTAAGGAGCTCCTTCCATCTCTACAATGGAGAGTTCTTTTCCCACTTCTTCAATGGAGTGTTCACCCAACCAAAATCCGAAATCCTGAGTTGATCCCCCATTCCATCTCTACCTATGTACATAATCGTCTCTAAAACCCACACACCCATGATCCGAATAGTACCCAGACCCTAAAACCCACCCACCTCCTCTACTACCAAAACCCTTGAATACATCAACACAAACAAGCTCCCTTCAATCAACAATCTCCCCAAATAGTCAGCAAAAACAACTGCAGGACATGGATCAGTGCACCCAAGTGAGTTATCCAGAAGATGCATTGGTCTTCATCTCTGAAATGGCGTAGGTGTGGCCTGTTTACATCTTTGCCTTATTCCTTATTTTGAAGAAGCTTGCTACTGGTCGTTTAGTTGTTATTAGATTTCTTACAATGGAGACAAAATTAGTAAGAGAAAAGAGGATGGCGGCACTTTGTAAGAGAATGGGAAATATGTAGACAGAAAAATCTGTAGTTAAGGTGCTTGATGGAATTCCCAAAGGCAAAATGAAAGAATGTCAGCTAACTTTACCTGGCAAACTTCACTCAAAACCAAGTGTTAACCTCCAAGCCTTCCAATCCACTATGTTTAAGGCATGGAAAACAGAGAATGTTGTTTGTGACCAACCACAACAGGGCTTATTCACCTTTACTTTCCAAACTGAGGAAGAGAAACAGCGAGTTCTAGATGCTAGCTCTTGGTCATATTTTGGAAGTTTACTAATCCTAAAACAATTAAACCCCAAAATTCATCTTCACCACCATACTTTTACTCACTGTTCGTTTTGGATACAGCTTCATGGACTGCCCCTAGGGTGTATAACAGAATCCATAGTAAGAAGCATAGCATCGAATATTGGGGAAGTGATGGAAGTGAAGCTTGTAACTAAGGAAGGTGGCCTTTGCAAGGTTGGAAAAGTAAGAGTGTCACTAGATATATCAAAACCACTCATATAAGGAGTTATGCTGCAACTCGATGAGTTGGATTCATGGATAGACTTTAGATATGAGTGCTTACCCAATTTCTGCTACTCTTGTGGGAAAATTGGTCATTATACTACTAATTGTGGGGAAGTGCCTTATAATGAAAAAAAAAATTGAAGAAGGATTATTTGGTTATTGGCTAAAAGCATAGGCTAAAGAACACAGCCCTTTCTGGAAGTTGCTAAATAAATTGGAGAGTGGAGAGGGGGATGTGGAAGAAGTTATACCTGAGACACCCATAAATACTAACTCCCCGGATAACAGCCCAAGCATGAGGGATATGGAAGTGCAACAAACAGAAATTATTCCCTATAATCAGGAGAATCCAGTAGGTTTGAGTTTAAAAGCTTTGGGCAAAAGACCCTAGGGCTCTACCTTACTGATTTTTGATACTCCATGGGCGGAAACCCCTATGTTGTTGACTTCCAACAAGGCCAAAAGTTAGCGAAAGGAACTGAAGAATCCGGTTATGAAGAAGATCAGAAGGCATAGCCCCTATGCATCTCAGGGGGCAATGATAAAGCAGGCGAATGAAGAAGCACTACATGAAACCCCAATTCTGGTGGAAGAAGATCCCAATATGTGAGCCTTGGTGGCTAGCTCTAATAAGCCACCGGTAAAACCATGAAGATTCTAAGCTGGAACTGTTAGGGGTTGGGCAATCCCCTAACATTCCAAGAATTAAGAGCTCTTGTGGCTCTAGAGAGGCCCAATTTGGTTTTCCTTATGGAAACCAAAAATAAAGAGGAGATGGTGGAACGAGTAAGCAAGCACCTTATGTCACGCCCCGAACCCTGAGCGCGCCAACATCCCACCATGGTCATGCAAATGCGACATTCCCAGGTAGTGTCACCGACCCCATTCATTTATTAATGCGCAAGCGGAACGTATTATAAAACCCCTGATAATGAAATACGGGATAGAAAAGCAGGAAATAATTTCACAACCAATTACTTACTCAAACCAACGAAGTTACAGACGAAGGCCTACAGCCAAAAGTCTACAAAAGATCGACTCTTAAAAATGAACTGTCCTACGACCTACAAGTCGAACACGCTTTCCAATCCTTATGACTTCGCCTCTGCAACTCCTCAAGGCCAACCAAAGCTATATGGCTGCTCCGTCCACCAAGAACCTGAAATGGTTATTCAATAACCACTGAGACAACGTCTCAGCAAGTTCAACCCCCTAAACCCCTATTAGAAAGAACATACGCCCAAGGGTGGCCTAGCCACATCACACAGAGAACTTACCTCGCCTCAATTCCTTCCTGCAGGTTAGCACAATTTGTATCACATAATCTCAAGCAGTAATAATAACCCAAACAATTGGAACGCCATCACTTTCATATAAATCACGATCGCACTTAGCACGCATTCCAATTATTATTCACTGTCACACAAGGGCATAGCCCACTCACAGGTCGACTATCTATTAACATTACGACATTTCGAGAAGAATAAAGGTCCAGTCGGTCCCGCCACTACTGCGACCAAGCCACGTCATTCTATCGACGGCATTTCTAGAAGAATAAAGGTCCAGTTGGTCTCGCCACTACTGCGACCAAGCCACGTCGTTCTATCGACAGCATTTCTAGAAGAATAAAGGTCCAGTCGGTCTCGCCACTACTGCGACCAAGCCACGTCGTTCTATCGACAGCATTTCTAGAAGAATAAAGGTCCGGTCGGTCGCCACTATCACGACCAAGCCACGTCATTCTCTTGACGGCATTCTAAAAGAATAAGGATCCAGTCGGCCTAGCCACTATTACGACCCGAGCCTTTCAACTAGCACACGACAATTCGATGCCGATCCTTGGATACTTTACATTTCACTCACATAATCCAATTACGATATTAGCCATTAACAATCCAATTTCAATGCCGAACTCGACACTTGGGATTTTATGAATAAAATCCATATTTATCACAATCAACACTCAATTTGCCACAATCAATCATCAAATTCAAATTCTAAATACACAGCAGCGATCGGCACGAAATTCTGAGAGTTTAGGGTCCCGCGAAATTTTTGAATTTTAATAAATAATTAAATTTATTCCGAAAATTAATTAAATAATAATATTCATATTTTTCATCATCCACGCTCAATTTATAATATCCAACCATCAATTTCAAAATCTGAACACACAGCAGCGATCGGCACGAAATTCTGAGCAACCGGGGTCAAAAATAATTTTTCCGTTTTTTTTTAATAAATAATAATATTTTAATAATTTCGGAATATAATATAATATTATAATTTCCAGAATTTCGAAACAATTAAATAATTCAAAAGTAAAACCCTATTATGTCCCATCAATGTTTATTATCAAATAAACTATCTTAGCCTTTAATTAAACACACTTTAAATTAAATAAACCTTTTAATCTAAATCACAATTAAATAAACTAAAATATCCACCTAAACTTGCTTAACTTAGACTAAGCACACTTAGGGCATAATTAACCGTCTAATCAAGATTTAGTGAGTTAAACTCACCGGATTAGCAAGCCGAGCGGATCAAAACGACGGGGACGCCGAGGAGAACAACTTTCCTCAAAGCGGGCCGAGCGTCCGGGCTCGGGAAGGCGGCCGAAACGGGCCACGAAGGGGCTGCCATACCCATTTTCTGGGTTGCTGATTGGGGTCGAGAGGAAGCAGATCCGGCGCCGGTTCGGGCGGAGGAACGGCGGAGGAGAGGGGCGGCAGCTCGAGCGGGCAAGGCGGCGACGAACGGCGGCTCACGGCGGCGGGGACGAGCTCCGGCAGCTCTTGGAACTTGCGGACCGAGACAGACGAGGGCGGCTGGGCTTCGGCCAAGCACGAGCAGGCGAGGAGCAGCGGCTGCGCGCGCACGAGGAGGGACGAACGGCAACGGCGTGCGGCGGCTCTTGGCGACATGCGGCTTCTCCAGCTCCGCTGGTCTGCTCGGCATGCTGGGTTCCTCGAGAAACAAGAAGAAATGGAGGAGAGAGGGTCGACGGAAGCAGCAAGAAGAAGGGGAGGCCGGCTAGCGGCGGTCCGGCGAGGGCGTGCGACGAGCAGAGGCGCGCGGCTGCTCCGGTTGATCTTCTGCAACTGCTGGGTTTCGAAGAAGAAGAAGAAGAAGAAGAAGAAGAAGATGGGGGAATCGCACGGAAGAGAGAGGAAGAAGAGAGGGAGGAGAGAGAAGAAGGGGAGGCTTTTCTTTTCTTTTTCTCTTTCTTTTATTCAACAAAAATGGCCCACCATGACCTAGGATGACATCACAATCCACTATCTCCCACAACCTCTTCCAATGGGTGCAATTCCATTTTCCGCCGGGGCCTAAAACTTGTGCAATAAAGTCTTCAATTCCACTTAATTCTCTTCCAATTAAATCTTAATCCCACTTGAATTAAATCAAATTGACCCCCATTAATTCATTCAACACCTCATCAATCAAATTGGTATTTTTCCTTACCACTGTGGCATACTTGCATCCCAATTTCACAATCTCTGGCTTCAATTGAACGAAGACGGCCTTATTTATCCAATCGAAATTAAAACTCGAAAATCTGGATGTCACACCTTAATTACCCAGACCTATTCTTAGTATCACTAGAAGGTATTGCGGGAGGACTAGCCATTATGTGGAGTTAAGAGGTCATTTTAAAAGTGACTAACACCACAAAGTATTTTATAGAAGTGGACTGCACAGACCCTTTAAGTACACATCATATGCGAATCACTTTTATCCATGCATCGACGAATTTAGGCGAAAGACTACAACTATGGCAGCAACTCAAAGCCTCCCAGAACAACCCACAAGCCTTATGGGTATGCATTGGTAATTTTAATGAAATATTGTAAACTTGGGAGAAGTTGGAAGAAGAGAAGCCGACCAAAGTAGAATGTTTGCCTTCTAGGAATTCTTAAACAATTGCTCGCTCATGGATCTAGAAGGTAAGGGATGTGTGTATACATGGTCTAATAAAAGGGAAGGAGAAAACTTTGTGAAGAAGAGGTTAGACCAAGTACTTACCACTATGGAATGGAGGGTAGCTTTCCCAAATGTAGAAGCATTAGCCTTACTAGCTGTTGGATTGGATCATTGCTCTATAATGCTCACTCTTCATCCTGAATACAAAAAAAAGGAAGAAAGAAAGACTTTAAGTTTGAATCCTATTGGCTAGAAGATCCAGAATGCAGTGAGATAATTAGAAGCACATGGTAGCGACAAACAACAGACAATTAGAGTTTTCCAAGGAAAATCCAGGAACTGTCTTGAGATCTAGTCAAATGGAGCACCAGGAAATTCTCTAATGCATCAAACCAGATTAGAGCACTAAAAAAACAGCTTATGGAACACATGAATAGACCGGGACCCTCATTAAAGCAGGACATCCAATAGTTGGAGGAACAAATAAAGAAATTGTGGAGGCAAGAGGAGATGTATTGGGGGTAACGATCTCGGATCAATTAGCTTTAATGGGGGGATAAAAACACTAAGTACTTTCACGCAACAATGGTGCAAAGGAGGCAGAGGAATCGAATCATTATGCTGAAAATAGATGAACAAACTTGGTGCAGGGAACCCACAACCCTTAATCAGCATATCAGAAACTTCTACCGCACTTTATATGAATCGGAAGGCCCTAGAAACTTCCAACCAATCCCGAATCAATGTCCCAAAATGGTTAGTGAGGAAATGAATGCTGATCTATTGAAACCAATAACTTTAGAAGAAGTGAAAGAAGCTGTCTTCCAGCTAGGAGCACTTAAAGCACATGGTCCTGATGGACTAAATGGCCAATTTTATCAGCATTGTTGGGAAGATATTAAAGGTGACCTCTTCCAACTAGTACAAAATTTCTTCCTAATAGGTATAGTCGATCCCCTCCTAAACAAAACCTATATTACACTCATCCCAAAAATAAAGAATCCAGAAAGTGTTAGCTAGTATCGACTAATTAGCCTTTGTAACTTTAGCTACAAGATCATAGCGAAGGTTATGGCAAATCGGCTAAAGAAGTATTTGCGGAAAACCGACAAATACAAGACAATATTCTGATTGTTTAAGAGGTATTGCACCAACTGAGAATCAGGTACAAGAAAAAAAATTTCCAAGCTATCCTAAAATTGGATATGCAGAAAGCTTATGAATGGGTTGAGTGGGATTTTTTGAGGGCCATCATGCTGAAAATGGGTTTCTGTGAAGGATGAGTAGGACTTATTATGCAATGTGTATCATCTATCTTCTTTAGTGTGAAAGTTAATGGAGAACCAATGCCATATTTTTCACCATCACGTGGGATACAACAAGGAGACCCCCTATCGCCATATCTATTCATTCTTATGGCCAATGTACTATCTTGGATGATGAATAGAGCACTAGAAAAACGAGACATAAAGGGGATAACTCTCAACAGGTATTGCCCAACCCTAACAAACCTATTTTTCACTGATGATGCTATATGTTTTCTAGAAGGGACTATCAAAGAATGCCAACAAGTGACCTTTTGATTGGGAAAGCTCAAAAAAAGAAATGCTTGCATGGATATTGGCGAGAGTGAACATGAAACTCGAAGGCTGGAAGGAAAAGATTATTACAAAAGCTGGGAAAGAAATTCTAATCAAGAGTGTGGTGCAAGCAATCCCTCAATATGTAATGTCAGTATTTAAAGTCCCAAATTTTGTTTGTAATGCTGTTGAAAGAAAAATTGCTTCCTTTTGGTGGTGGCAAATTGAAGCAAAGAAGGGACTACATTGGAAAAAAAGGGAAGTTCTCAAAACCATAAAAGATGAAGGGGGTCTCGGTTTTAAAGACCTGAAAATGTTAAACATTGCCATGCTAGGTAAACAAGCATGGAGATTATCCCGAAGTCCATCAACCTTGCGGGGAAAATTTTTAAAAGGCATCTACTTTCCTGAATTAGAATTCTAGCAAGCAAAGAAGGGGAACCGCCCTTCATGGGGATGGCAAAGCATCCTTATGGGTAGAGAAGCCATAGAGCCAAAAATGAAATGGATAATCGGAGATGGCAAATCTGTTAAGATTTGAGAAGATAGGTGGCTTTCTATTGGGATAGTTAGGGGACCAGCAAATTGGGATGATCCTATCATGGTTGCTGAGCTATTTAATGAACATAAGACAGAGTGGGATGAAAACATAATAAGAACCTTCTTTGATGAGAGAATGACAACGAAATCTTAACCATCCCTATTGCTCCTAACTCAAAGGAGGACAAACTAATTTGGTCCGGGAATAAATTTGGTACCTATTCAGTGAAAAGCGGCTACAACAAGGTGCATGCAAAGACTACAAATCTAGACACAAATATAGCATCAACATCCTTTCAGCCCCCTCCCCCCCCACGTGATCCTTATGGACAAAGATTTGGAACCTATAGATTCCCCCAAAAATAAAGATCTTCCTTTGGAGTTTGTGTCAAAATGCCCTACCAACACAGGAGAATTTGTTTAAGAGAAAAGCATTACCTGATCTGCTTTGCCCTTTGTGCGCCAGCAAACTGGAAACAACAGAGCATCTTTTCCTGCTTTGTGAAGAAATGACCAAAGTGTGGTCAAATCCAAGGGTAAAATTGAATATAAATGCCCTAAACATCACCAAACTCGACAAATGGCTGCTGGAAATTTTTGAATCAAAAGCACAAGCACCAGGAGATGAACTACTTGCAACAACACTATGGCAACTATGGAAAAGTAGAAACAACATCATCTTTTGGGCAAAAAAATTCGACCCACTTGGTTTGGTAACAGTAGCAACAGCGCAAGTTATGAACTTCAAGCGTTGGATTCAGACGAAGAAACTGAAGGAACCCAGACGCAAAAACTCACCAACTCACTGGCAATGACCAGCTGAAGGCTTCCAAACCTTGAACGTTGACTGCTCATGGATAAATCCAAACAAACTGAGCTCAATTATAGGAATTTTGCGTGATGCGAGAGGTTTTTTAGTTGATGGTTTCACGGCAGACATCTGGGCAAGCACCCCCCTTCAAGCTAAAACCCTAGCACTTGTGCGAGGAGTTCAGTTTTTGGAAAAAAGATATGTACAGCACGTGAAGGAAAGAGGGCAACGGGAATGCAAGTACAAATGTGAAAGTGATAGTTCCTTATCTATTGAGATGCTTATGGGCCGAGAAGAAACTCCATGGGCCTTGTGCAATATAATGGAAGAAGGCAAACGTCTCCTGGCCCAATTACTTTTAAAGAGTATTACGCATATCCCGCGGGACTCAACCAAGCAGCCGATTGGATTGCGAAAGCACACCGCACAAAGACCCTTCCTCAAGGGTGGAAATCTTCACCTCCCCAACCTCTGTGGGACATTTTATGTTCAAAATCTTCTCTTAGTGTTGCTTGTAGCACTTCTACTGATGAATGAATGAATGAAACGTTATTTCAACCAAAAAAAAAAATGGTGGCTAGTCATTTAAAAGTATTAAGCACAATAATATATAACTCATATGAATGAAATCACTTGCAAAACATAAAAATCATGAAATTCATATTATCATGGTTAGTTTACATCGTAATCCTAACAAAATAAAATTAGAACATAATAGAAAAACAAACGAAAAATATAAATTAATCCCAACATCTTGAATCAAAAAACAAGAATTTTGTCACAACTTTGATCTTTTCTTCAAAATACTTGAGAAACTCCTAGAACAATGAAAAATGATCTAAAAAAAATAAAAACCTAACTGTCTCTTCAAGCTTTAAATGTTATCCTATTTACAGGATATATCCAAGACCCCTAATAAATGTCATTGCTTCTTTTTTGCATAAAATTAGGGAATAAATCACATATTCCTTGATTTGATATCTACATTCCAAAGCTCCCTAAGTTGAAAACCTGAATCACGAAATCTTCCCTTCCTTCTTTTTGCCATTTTTTCTTATTTTCTCCATATCTCATTATGTTGTATAAATAAGGAGAATCTGAATAAATAGAAGAAAATCCAAATATCTTCTCACAAATATTGCATTATTTATTGTCTACAATAGGTAAAATAACTTTATTTTTATGGAGTTATTACTATTCTCCTTGTTTGCTGGGAAACCTTGATTATGGCTTTAAGCAATTCGACTCTTTTCAATGTGCTTTTTATGAGCCTATTTAATGAAGAATCAAGGAGAAAAATGCTTGAATTATCCTTCTACATCTAAGGCTCTTATCATAGAAAATATGATGAACGTCAATTAAGAAAGTTTATGAGTAACGCTAATAGGGGTAAGCCAAGAGGAAGGTCAAAATCAAGGTTGGGGAAGAGTGTGGAGTGTATAATTATGGCAAAATAAAACCTTATGCCAAAGAGTCTTGGTTGCCAAAGAGAGATAAATTTCATGATAAAAATGAAGATTGAAAGAAACAAAGAAACATGTTATAACAACAGTTGCATCTAATGGCAATATTGTGTTTATTTGTGATGGTGCTTTTATAAACCTTACATATCAAGACTTAGGTTACTCTCATTACATGAGTGGATATAACATGCAAAGAATCTTGAAATATTTTTTAAGAAACTTTTGTTAAGTGGAAAACACATCATTTGAAAAACATAATGATCGCTTGAATCACTTATAAAAATGAATAAACAAAAAACATGTTCATTGTTCACCGAAACATTTAGATATAAATTGTTGTTGAAAGTGAAAATATTTTTTATTGACTAATTATTTCAAATAATGCAAGTGATTATTTTTTGAAAATGCTTTTCAAATTATTCATTCTTCGAGAAATAAATGGAGCTTTAATGGGATAAGTTTGTTCGGTTATTACTTTAGTAGTAACATGTTCTTGCGCTTGACAATAGGATGGTTATTAAATTTATGAAGGTTTTGTTTGTCAACTGAATTTTCTCTTCTTTAGAAATTTAAGAGTTTTAAACTTTGTCGATACGTGGGGGGAAATTGAAATGAAAATATTTACAATCAACTTAGCATGCGTATCTTGTGAGGATTTTAATGGACAAAATGATATTTTTCGAGCTAAAATAAACTTATTTTTACTGGTATGGGAATACGAAGAGTGAGGGGACGAGCCTGCCCCCACAGGTTCAGCCCTGACCTCAGAGGCTGGAAAGCGATGGATAGCGCGTGCGTGCTCGAAGTCCCAGAAGGACATGGCAACTGCTTGCAACCGGGGGTACAGGAATTACCTGCGGTAAAGATCATTGAGTGTCTAAGGGCCTGCTTGTTAATGTTCTTTGTTTCTGTTTATGAACAAAATTTTTGTTTTTTGTTCCAGGGAACAAAAAAAGAACAGAAACGTGTTTGTTTGCGTTTTTGTTCCAAATATATTTTTTTGTTCCCTGGAACACATTTGGAACATAAACAAGAAACAAGAAACACATGTTTCTTGTTTTGGGAACAATTTTTAAGAACAAATTTTCTCTCTCCTCTCGTTTTCTTCTCTTTTTTTTTTTTGTTCTTTTATTTTTCTTTTTCTTTGGCCGGTCGTCGGCCTCGGCCATAGCCGACTACCTCACGGGAGTGTCGCCGGCCCTCGGCGAGGCTGAGCGTTGCCGGCCCCTGGCAAGGCTTGGCCTTGCCTTGGTTGGGCGAGCTCAGGCTCACCCAACCACCGGCAAGGCTCGCTAGCTTGGCGGTGGCTCTTTGAGGCCGAGCCTCGCCGGTGGCTAGGTGAGCTCGGGCTTGTCAGATCTAGGCGAGCTCGGGCTCGCCAGATCTAGGCGAGCCCGAGCTTGCCCAGCCCAAGGCGAGGTCGAGCCTCGCCGACGCCAGGCAAGGTTGGGTGAGCTCGGGCTCGCCGAATCTGGGCAAGCCCGAGCTCGCTCAGTAAAGGCGAGGCCGTCAGCCCTCGTCGGCCGGTCGCTGGCCATGGCCGAGGCTAGCGACCAGCCAAAAGAAGAAAAAAATAATAAAAAATAAAATATTAAAAAATTAAAATAAACAAAAATGGAACACAAATTTACCAAACGCGTTTCTATTCATTTTTTATTCTCGGAACAAGTTTACCAAACGCGTTTTATTATTCAAAAATTGTTCCTTGGAACAGAAACACGTTTTTTTCTATTTCTGTTCCTAGAACAATTTTTAAACAGAAATGTTACCGAACACGCTCTAATTGTCCAATTTTTAGTTGCATCAGAATATGAAAGTGGAGCGCAAGAGCCTGCCCCGACAGGTTTGATGCTGACGTAGGTGCTCTTTGCCTGCGAGGTGTCCTTTTTTATGATATGATGACATTTTAATTTTTTTTTTGGTGTCGTAATACTTTTCATTTCTTTCATATCCGAGTCTCCCTCTCTCTAGCTCATCTTTGTCCCTCTAGTTCTCCTACCCTTTCCATGAAATTCCGATGATGTCGGTAGGATTGGACCTTGCAAATGTGAAGTTTCCCTTATCAGTGCTTTGTAGCTTGGTTTATCCGAGAAGGCGATGAGCTGAAGGGACATCTTTGCTTCTAGGATGACAGCAACAGTGACCCTTGCGATGGCAGCAGCAGTAGCAGACCCGAGGAGTACAGCAACCTTGAGGAGGAGCGGGACAACGATGGTTAGGAGTGATCGATAGACGATAGTTTAGTAGGCCAGTTGGTTTCCATTAGTGTGATCCGTGACGGTCTCTTTTTGGTGTAGGTCGTGAGGATGGGTGGAAGTGATTGGTGCATAGGATCACTGTTCTTAATATGTGGGAACAGGTATCTTTTTGGAGTACTCCCTGGGTTAGGATTAGTTGTCTTTTGTTGTAATCCGCCCAAGTATGTAAATAAGGCTAGTGAAATGGAAACCAACCCTACTTAGTAATACCTTGATTGAGTTTTGTCTTGCATAATTCATGTTATACATGCTTCAATGCATAAGAACAAATAAAGACTATTACGTTCTTGTTAGTAGGGTGGTGTGTCCGGGGAACCACAATTCACGTGTGAATAATATTAAAATTGTACATTTTCCTTCCTTTTCTCTTTGGTTAGTGCATGCATGAAGCATGCGCCATACTGATCTATCACTTTTGAATTGACAACCCACGAATTGTTCTTTATCCCGAGAAAAAAGAAGAAGAAATGTCCCGCATTGTTTAATCACAAAGTAAAAGATAGAAAATATAAATAAATTGAGGAATTGGAGGGTAGTGGATGGAAGAAGAAATGTCCCGCATTGTTTAATCACAAAGTAAAAGATAGAAAATATAAAGAAATTGAGGAATTGGAGGGTAGTGGATGGAAGAAGAAATGTCCTACATTGTTTAATCACAAAGTAAAAGATAGAAAATATAAAGAAATCGAGGAATTGGAGGGTAGTGGATGGTGGGCGGCGCACGCTTTCAAGAGGTAGGAATTTTTTGTGATTGCTTCAATTAAAGGTATTTTTATATTTGCACTTGTTCAAATATAGTTGGTCACCGTTTAGGTTATGATTAGAACACACGCACAAATGTTCTCAAAGTAAACAATCCAGATTATGACCAGAATCTAGAGCTTTAGATATGGGAGGTGCGTATGTAAAATATGGGGAAATGTAGAATAAACAATTATTTGTCTTATCTCAAGGAGGACATTGGTCAAAGTGATGGGTGAGAGGACATCCTCTTCATCCTCGATTGCATACATTAAGTATCTTAATTCACAACTTTTTTATTGAGGTATTTATCAAGTTTTAATGCATCTAATAATTAGTCACATGCATTAACACAACTTAGCCTTGCCATCTAAGGCCTTTGCCAAATCTTGGGTTGTCAATAGTGTATGCATCTTGACACTCCCCAACCCAAAGTTGTTCTTGCCGTTGAAATTACCACTTTCTACTATCGCTCTAAATATAATTGCAACAACAGAATTTCCAGACAGAAATCAAACATGCAAAAACCCCAACTTGAAATTCAAATATCCTTTCTCTTGGCTCTAGTACCTTTACAATGGGAGTTCACCAAGAGGGAGTCTTAATTTCGAGCTTGTCCACATCTTTAGGTAGACTCATTTTCACTCAAAAACTTAAGTGAATGAGTTATAGGTCAATTAATTCTCTGAAAGGGACATTTTCTAATTCAACCCATGCATGAAATATGCGCAAATTGTACCTTTTCTTCCCTTTCCTCTTCGATCTATGCATGCATGATGCATGTTCCATATTAATCTATCACTTATGAATAACAATGTACAAATTGTTCTTTATCAATAAAAGAAAGAAAAAACGAAATGCCCCCCTAATTGTTTATTCAAAAAGTAAAATATGGCAAATATAAAGAAATTGAGGAATTGGAGGGTAGTGGACGGCAGGTGGCATGCACTTTTGAGAGGTTGGAAATTATTTGTGATGGCTTCAATTAAAGCTATCTTTATACTTGAACTAATTTACATATAGGGTGTTGAAAGTGAAGTACCCACCAATCACCAATGAGGTTATGATTAGAACACATGTTCAATATATTCTCAAATTACACAATCATGAGCAAAATCCGAAGCCTTAGATATGGGAGGTGTGCATGTAAAATATGGGGAAAAGTAGAATAAACAAAAATTTGTCTTGTCTTGAGGAGGACACTAATCAACATGGTTGGCGATGGAGGCATCCTTTTCATCCTTGATCAGGGTGAGAAATGCCTCGTCTTCATCTAATTTACATGTGCGATGATTCTGTCTACTGTTGGATTCAATTCATGTGCTCTCTCAAGTTTTGTTCACAAGGGAATGTTAGAAAAGTGTAGAAACATGGAGTTAGAAAAGTAGTTAAATGCAAAGGAAGCCATCAGCTTGATGCCAATAGATGATAAAAAAGAACGAGTACACATTTTTTTTTTATTTTAAAAAAGAAATTAAACTAGTAGTTA
Source organism: Eucalyptus sideroxylon x Eucalyptus melliodora (assembly GCA_016097485.1). Lineage (NCBI taxonomy): Eukaryota > Viridiplantae > Streptophyta > Magnoliopsida > Myrtales > Myrtaceae > Eucalyptus > Eucalyptus sideroxylon x Eucalyptus melliodora. The sequence goes on from CM027830.1 coordinate 20,456,603, forward strand.
ACAAGAGGATACATGATTTTCGAAAAATTATCTTCGTAATTTCATGTTTTCTTTTAAGTCAATTTCTTCCCCTGATATTGAAAGAAAGGTGTGTGATATTCGAGTGTTTTCTACAAAGGAAAAAAAAATGTCTTTTATTGTAATGGAGGATAATCAAATCTACCATGGATTAGTTAATAACACATGGGACACGTGTGTATATGAATCAACTCAAAAGCACAAAGGAAGGCTCGTGGTTAAAGGACACTTCAATAATTTGGTATCGACTATACTGAAATTTTCGCTTTTGTCCCTCGTCTCGACACTATTAGTGCTTTCATAGTCTTAGCAACACAAAAGAAATGGAAGACTATCACCAAGATAAAAAGTCAGCATTCTTAAATGAATATCTTTAAACAAATATATAAATGAATATCTTCAAAAAGAAATATATGTAGAATAATCACCGGGCTATATTGCCAAAGGAAAAAGAGAAAAGGTCATAAGGCTCCAAAGCACTCTATACGGGTTAGATTGATGAATACTTCACTAAGCCAAATTCATTTTGGAGCTACCGAAAAAATTCTAAAGTATTTACGAGGAACAAAACAATATTGCATTTGTTTATCACCCAAGTGGACAAGCTAAGCTCCTTAGTTACAACGAGGATGACTAGATAGACTTGGTTGATGATAGAAGAAGTACTACAAGTTACGCATTCTCACTAGGTTGTGCAATATTCTCGTGGGCATCCAAGAAGCAAGACTCAATAGCATACAAAAACTGGATACCTCTCGGTCTTTAGCACCACTAGTTAAGCATTGTTGCTTCCAAAAATACTAGAAAACATCAAAGAAGTATTGACACGACCTACTATAATATTTTGCGACAACAGATTTGTTATTGCTATATCTAAAAATCAAGTTTTTCACGAAAGAACTAAACTTATCACTATCAAATAACACTTCAATCGAGAAGTGCAAAGTAATTGAGCTCAAATATTAGAAAATTGATTATCAAGTTGTTGACATGTTTAATTAAGTGTTACCATGAGCTAAGTTCAAGATATTGTGAAGTATGGTCAGAGGATTGTAAAAATTGATTAAGGAGGAGTCTTGAAATCATGATCTAGAAAAGCTTGGATTCTACCAATATCTAATCTAATAGTTGTTGAAGTTTGTGATGACTCCTAGTACTAGTAACAATTGAACTTTGTGGATGTTGTTTTGCCAAAAAAAATGTGGAGATATTCTGCGTGTTGAGTCGGTTACTAAAATATAAGCAAGGGGTGATGTTCGGATGAGTAAGTAGTTGACCAACCAATTAAGAAAAGCTAATCTACTCATGTTATCATAAAAGCAAGCAATCAAACAATAAAATAGATAGAATAAGAAAATATATCACTAGATTTACATGGTTCGATTGAAGTGACCTACGTCCATGGAAAGAATAGCAACAAATTCTATTATAGATGAAGTGATATAATGTAGATTACAATTATATCGAGTTATTCATATTGTACCCATTAACTCACACAGCGTTTAGCCTCACAATTCCTCATGAAATAATTTTTTAATCTCACAAAAGAAATAAACACGAATTCTTAACACAAGAATTTAATTGACTGGAACACTTATGTATCCTCACCAGGATGTAATCACTACAAAACACACGATGAAAATTGCCTCTGCACAACAACAATGCTCCCGCAAGAGCCATACATATATCGTTTGTCCTCTGCTTGAAGAAGTGCAACATTTGATCATCAAAGATTAAAATTGAAGTGGGATTCAGTCGCCAAAGTCCAGTCATCTTGGACTTTCCTCTTCACTTTTCTTTTGGCCGACTCCAAAACTAACACGATTTACATATATTTCCCTAGCACAGTAGATTTCCTTTTTCTTTATTTATTAATTTCTAAAATGCATATTTTCTTTTCAAACTCAATCTTGAGATATAATTTTAACGCATATAATACACAAACAGTCTAGTACTATCACTCAAAATGCAAATCACGTTTATAACGCCATGAACACCGAAATAACCGTGCGGCTTCATGATTTGAAGACATGAAAGGACACTTCGAAGACTATATAACATCGTTTATTCCAATACCAGAGACTTCATATTAGACCATTCTGGCTTGCTCTCCTTGCAAAAACCTTCCCATTAGCTTTTGCCAATTTCAATCTCTATTTTCTCCGATCTCAAGTTCAGAGAGAGAGAGAGAGAGAGAGAGAGAGATGGGGAGTTTGGGAGCGATTTTGAAGCATCCGGATGAACTCTACCCTCTGCTGAAGCTGAAGATGGAGGCGAGGAATGCCGAGAAGCAGATCCCTCAGCAACCTCATTGGCGATTCTGCTACTCCATGCTCCGCAAGTTCTCCAAGACATTCGCTTTCGTCATCGAACAACTCCCCACTGAGCTTCGCGATGCGGTAAGCGTGGTTTTTGATTTCAAAATTCTTTTTATAATATTTAAATATTAAAACACACCTTTATATAACGGTTTAAGCTTTTAAAATAATTGGTGATGGCCTTATAAAATCTAAGATGTTATCAAAGCATCTTCATTTAGTTGCTTAACAAAAATGTCCCAAAAGCCAATTGTCCAAATGCTGTTTGTTTTGAACAAATACTCCGTAAGTTAAATTACTTTATATAGATACAAAATCATTTTCCCAAACCTTTTTCAAACGCACCAAGTTGTTGTGCCTGTTGCCAGAAACAGCAGGCACGGCAACTTAGATAAAGCTAAGGATCAATGTCTTATGCGAAGATTATTTCATTACTCTCACAACATTACCTGAAAACTTCCCCATAATTTACTCAAAAAGACTAGATAGCAGAATCGATCAAATTAAAGTGTTATTCTCGTTTAGGTTGGATGCAAGTAGCTTGATATTTATAGGGGACGACCCAGAGGAGATTAATTATATTAATGATGACGTAAAACCATTAAGCTCTCAGTGGCTTTATGTGTGGCCGCAAAAAATCATCACCGTGTTCTGATATGTGTCCCAATTCTAGGCTTCTAGCAACCCCTCATTTTTGTGATTCTTGCTCCACCATCATTTTCGTAGAGAATTATGATTATTTATAAACGTGTCAGCCATATATATTTCAATAATTTTTTTGGAAGTTTCTTTACGAATATAGATCTCTCTGTCGTAATATCCACCATGCTCTTGTGGTTTGCTCTTGTGGTTAAGTTGTGTATAAAGTTGCCACAAATGTATGGCAGAATATATAATTTTTTGGGAAAGCTAAACTTATCACAATTGTTTTAGTTCAGTTTTAAACCTTCTTTTATGTCAATTAAGTTCTAAACCTTTTATATTTGTATTGATTCAGTCTATTCGACCAATATGGCAGATCGGCATTAACTTGGATGGTGGCCATCCTATGTGATGTGGCCGGTACCAACGTGAACAATTTTAAATATGATTTTTTTTCCTTTTCCTTTTTCTTTCTCTTTGGTTTTTTTCCTTCCATTCTTTTTATTCCTTTGGCTAAGCGCCAAGGGTTGGGCAAGGGAGCCTTCGCAAGACGGTGGGGTGAGGCATAGCTTTGCCTGCCCTCCATGCTTTTGAAATTGTTCTAATATTTATTGTGATTGAAATCTTTTTACTTGGTGGATTATTTTTGGTTAGGCATTTCCAATTAAGTTTTCTCAAGTTGGTAATATAGTCTTGTTGAGTCATGCATGCTCAAATAATATAATCTAGTAAGATGATGAGTCAATATGAATTTCTCAATTATTTAAATATTGTTAAGATGTTGACACACGTATAGATTTTTTCTTCCTCTAAATTATAGGGAATGATGCGGCTAATCTTACCAACTTTTTTGATAAATCCACCTAAATTCATTTCCCCGCGCACTTTTGTCTCTCATAAGTGTGAGTTCCCGTGAGCAATCCGTCCTCCTCCTCCTCCTTCTCCTCCTACTAAGGTTTTACTGTTTTAGTGTTATACATTATGCATTCGTACAGCATAATAATATAAAGGTTATTGAGAAACATAACATATTTTTTTCCTAAAAATTTCACTTTTTTTTAAACAAAAGCTAATTGAGATATTCATACGCATCATTAATGGGGGGAAGACAATACATGTACCCTTTGTAGATTGGATAGAAGATCACCTAGTCATTCAGAAAACAAAGAAAAGAAATTATCCAACAGATAATTTTTGTAAAACATGGGAATCCTAAAAGTATACGAGAATTTTTTAATTCACAAGAAAAAGAAACTATAATTAAAATAGATACAGGACGGTAGGATGTGCCACGTGACGACAACCTAAAACCCGACGTACAAATGTTCAACACGGAATTTACTGCTCAGCCCCGACTCCCTTTTTATAAGCGCCTCCTCCTGCAGGGAGGACACGTCATGCGTCAATGTGAAAGTGCATATTATTAGCTAACCCGTGTAAATTAGCTAATAACTTTTTTCTTATAATACTGTTGAATCTGAGAAGTCAAAGAAAAGTGCTATAGGCACTTCAAATCGAAGTATCATCTCGAATGGAACTGCGTGATATTACTGCTAATGCCAATGCAATGCTCATCCGTAGAATTATATGGTTATTTCTTGTTTTCTATTGATTCATTCTCCTACCTCACTTCTGCTGTCTTCTAATCCAAATGCAAAGATGTAAATGAACTGTTAGATTAGTTAGTGCAAATGCCACTCACAGCCAACGCAAAGTCCAGTAGAAATTGTTAGATTTGTTTATCTCAATGTGCTTTTATCTCTTCAACTTTTCTTTTGCATTTTTGCAGGTGTGCATCCTCTATTTGGTCCTGCGAGCCCTTGATACAGTTGGTTTGTCCCATAACACTTCATTAGTTCTCTGTCTTTCATTTGCAAGATATTACCCTTGCTCCATTAGCACTTCTCATTGGTTAAATTCGAGCCATCTATCCCCTGTATGTCGAATGTTTACTATAGCACAAACTCACTGGAGTTTCCTTTTTATGTTGATAACATTCATGGAAATATCTGTGTAGGTTCGAGTGAGTTCTTCACGTCTAAACTAGAGGTGTCTTTGTCACCACTAACCATCATAAATGGAAGTGGAGTGTGCTATGCCCTAGTTATTAAGGCCCTGGTTGATTTATCATGTAATAATGTTTGGCTTATATTTAATCAGTTGAATAATCCATAGAAGAATCCGTTTCAAAATTAGTCCTTAATTCCTCTGCCTAGTTCTTGTTAGTATCACGCTGAATTATTGTTTCCAGCTCCATATTGACATTAGTATGTGATTTTGTGCTGAAATCTTGTTTCTTCTAATTCTCCCTTTCCAGAGGATGACACAAGCATACCTATTGAAGTCAAAGTGCCTATCCTGAAAGCTTTTCTTGAGCACGTGTTTGATAAGGAGTGGCATCTTTCATGTGAGTTAAACATGCTATCATGCTACCCTTTCTTTCCAGTTAAAGCTTTTGGTGATCTAAGACTGGTTTTCCCGGCATTTAAATTCTTGGTTCAGTATTCTTGTCCTTTCCCGACCTTTACATAAAATTAAGAGCGTGGGTTAGATATTTTGTCAAAAAACTTTGTTTGACTTGTCTCTCTTAATGTAACCTTGTAGAAATATGTCTGTGTGTATGTGTAAATAATTGACGTCCTTGACATTTTGCATTAAGCATGATCGTCAAAGCTACATGGAGATTCTATCTTTGACTGTATCTTGTAGCAATTTATCCATTATTTGAGACTGACTTCAAATTGACCGAAATAATTTTCTATAACACTGCTATTTGAAGAACAAGATATATCAACAATATTTTGCCTCTACGTTATGATTCTACATGAGAACCTCTACAAATTGTCCCATCTCAATTCTTATTTGTGCATTCTTTTACTGACTTCTTTAAGAACCAACACTAAAGTAAGATAAACACTCTCTTGCCGTGATAAATTCTTGTGTTATTTCCAGCATATGAAGAAACTGGACGACCATGCATAGGGTAAACGATTGTCAATATATTTCTAATGTCAAGTTGGGAAACAAGGTTTTTCTTGGTTATTTAGATTCCACCATGCCACTGATTTTCTCCAACTAGCAACTTTTGGGGCATGCATAACTTGGTTGGGAATGCTGCTTTAAGTTGCAACTGTTGTTATCTTGTAATTTTTATTATTGTTTAGTTATATTGCTGTCTTAGTTTACAGACAATCCGTAAATGGTGCTTATCCAGAAGTCTGTGTTGGCTATACGAAGAAGTTGGAGCTGGGCACCGAACTATTTAGTTGCCCAAAATTCTATTGAGTTTACTGACTTGATTTTTTTATTGCCGTATTAAGGTGGTACAAAGAAGTGCAAGGTTTTAATGGACCAATTTCATCACGTTTCAATGGCTTTCCTGGAGCTTGGGAAAAGGTTACTAACTTGTGATTTCTTTATAATTATGATGTGAACAACTTTTGCGAGATCAGGATATTCTCTTCTTCAACCTGATCTTCTTAAGCCTCTCAACTTAACCATGTGTGTTTCCTTTACCAACATACCTAGCCATCATAGTTCCGCAACCATATTATCATTGTCTACCAAATGTTCTTTCCAACCCATTGTTCACTTCCACTGAGAATGAAACTCAAAACCAAACTTTCCTGCAATTAACCCAAAATTGTTTAACCGTTTCTATTGATTGATGTGCTGACAGCTTTTCCTTTATAAACTGTGGCTTTGTTTATACTTGCAGGTATCAAGAGGTAATTGAGAATATTACTAAATGAATGGGAGCAGGAATGGCGAAATTTATTTGCAAAGAGGTTTGTGATCTTGTCATGTGACGCTCCTGATATTTTCCAAGACCCTACCTTGATAAATAGCCAAGCTGAAGGAATTCTTACAGAGATTATAGATTTTGGTTGTGTTTGGACTAGGTCAGTACGTAGCTAGTGCATAAGCTTTTCATGAGGAGAATCCTTGCCTCCAATGGTTGGAAATGAATACGATATTTTTCAGTACCAGTAAAATGGCTGCCCATACAATGGCCAACGGGTAGCCCATCTGGCTATTTACTATGAGCATGGTGCTGAGTAAGTATTTGACCATAGCCGTGTGGTTCTACTCCTTAAAGTATTCACTCCCTTACAGAAAATGAATTCGTATAGAAGTCTATCATTTAGCCTTAATGACCATTCTTCCATCTTCGAAGGTCCACACGCTTGCGAACTGATTATTGACTCCACTACGTGCCTTGTTTATGGTAACTGACCTGGCTGGATTGGAATGGATTTGACCAAATACTAATATGAAAAGGATTTAAGAGCTGTAATATTCTTTTGCACAAAGCATTTCAAGGCTAGTTGTAGTCTTGCACCTTCTGGTAGAAATGCTTGTAGTGGAGATTAATCTGTTTAATAGGTTATTCCTACAAAGATCTCCACTAATTTTTCCTTATTGCAGGTGGAAACGGTTGACGATTACGATGAATATTGCCACTATGTGTCAGGACTTATAGGTTTAGGTCTGTCAAAGCTTTTCCATGCTTCTGGAGCTGAAGATTTGGCACCAGATTCTCTATCCAATTCAATGGCTTTGATTCTACAGGTACCTCAAAGACACTTAGTTTCATGTAGATGACCACATATTTCGAACTTCTAACATTGTTTTATGGATGTAAATATCAGAAACAAGACATTATTCGAGATTATTTGGAAGATATCAATGAAATTCCAATGTCACGCATGTTTTGGCCTCGTCAGATTTGGGGTAATTATGTAAACAAACTTGAGGTATGCCTCTTCAACATGATTTGGGACTATTAAAGGCTTACATAGATTGTGCTTTAGCCCTTTTACCATATAAAATTGATTTTCCATCACTTACTTTGTAGATGAATTGTCAAGATATTATGCACCTATAATGCTGAATTTCGCACCGCATGCACATCCTTATTTTCTCTTTTCTTCAATTGGCCCAATCTACATAGGACTTGAAGTATGAGGAGAACTCAGTGAAGGCTGTACAATGTTTGAATGAGATGGTCACAAATGCTTTGACACATGTTGAAGATAGTTTGACATACATGTCTACTTTAAGGGATCCTGCTATATTCCGGTTTTGGGCTATTTTTCAGGTACATTCTTCAAGACAAGAGTGTTTCTTATCCGTAAACAAGAGTTGTTGCCTTATATCTAGCTTATATATTAAAAAATTTTGAAGACAGTCATCGATTTCAAAAATTTTCCTACGTAAAACTTGCCTTAGAATTTTTCTCATGAGCATACTACAAGCCCAATCTCTGCACTACTTACCCTGTCCCTGCTCTCTGACACATTTGCAAGCGTGCGCAGCAGGTGTATAGCCACACAAGTTGTCCCTTTCTCTCTCCTTGTGTACACGTGTGTGCACGAGTTTTGGTTTCACACATCGACTTTACAAAATTTCCCTATTATAATAAGTTGTGTGCATTTTTGAACTTACTCTTCATATTCTTAAGAATTTCCGTACGTGGTTCATTTGCTTTCATTGATGTTTAATGTTGATATATTCTTTTTAATGTATTAATCTTTTGATTATCTGGGAGAAGCTCCTCTACCAACATTTTCTACTTTTTCTAGATAATGGCGATTGGAAATTTAGCTTTATCCTACAACAATATTGAAGTTTTCAAAGGCGAAGTAAAGATCAGGCCAGGTAAAAAAATGATTTGCTGATATTTTCTTTCGTCATTGAAATTAAGCTATCCTAGACACGATGAAATAATTAGGCATACTGAAGAACTTGAATGGCACTAGGCATGGAAAACGTAGTTTTATAGGATGAAATAATGGGACAGAATGAAGAACTAGATCCAGGCATAATGCAAATATAACTTGTCAGACTATCTCCATTCATCATTTACATTCTATCCATGGGCCTTTGTACATTTGTTTATGTTATGTAGTACCTTTGAGATAATAATTGCTGAGTTGTTCCATTTGTCTACCTATACTATTCAGGTCTTGCTGCTAAAGTTAGGGATCGCACAAGGACAATGGCCGATGCTTATGGTGCTTTCTATGATTTTTCTTGTATGATAAAGTCCAAGGTATGAACATCAAAAACTAGAGTGCACCATCTTTTTATACGTGTATTTTTATTATTTCTTACTTGAAAATGTACTAGACCTTATAACCTGCAAAATCTTCAGCGATTTGACGGGGTATACAACAAATTAGATTGTATGTAAAGGCTACCTATCTTGAATCCAAAATGGACTTGACAGTATTCCGTGCCTATGAAGTGAAAAAATTAAAAAAAAAAGGAAAAAGAAAAAAGAATTCTGTCTTCTGCAAAGATATTTTTGTATGAGGAACCACTTCTCCTTTAGTGGTAGCTTTAATAGCATAAGGGATTAAAACTTAAGTCTTAGAAGCATTGTGGATTCTCACTTCTGCTTCCTGACTGTGGGGCAGAATATTCTTGATGATCTGTTAATCCAACTTTTAACTACAATAGTAGTTGATGCTTTCATTTGTTGCCCTGCTTTTTCATCTCCATGCTTTCACACTATGATTTTTTAGACATACAGACTGAGACATTACTCACCAGATTATGCTTTTGGCTCCTGTAGGTTGACAAGGATGATCCTAATGCTACAAAAACATTGAGCATAATCGAGGGTATACAGAAGGCTTGCAAAGATTCTGGCCTCCTAAACAAAAGGTTCCTCTCTCTCTCTCTCTCTCTCTCTCTCTCTCTCTCTCTCTCTCTATGGAATGGATGTTGATTATATCTTTCTACTTAAACAAACTTCTTTTCATATATTTTGACAGGAAATCTTACATCTTTGCGACTGAACCCACATATAGTTCTGTTCTGGTGAGTTTACAACCGTTCATCTCACATTGTTTGGCTGGTCTTAGAACTATGTGCTGAACAATAACCCAAACAAAAGAGAGAACAATAGCTCACCATGATCTAAATTGCAGGTTGCTGTTTTGCTCATTATACTGGTAATAGTTGTCGCTCATCTCTCCGCAAGCCATTCGAGTAACTAATGTGAGCTATTATCATGATACGCCCGACCTAAGATTGCTCCAAACTTGTCTTATCATCGTCCAACAACTTTTCTTCCGTTGTTTTTCCCTGTGCAGATGGCTTTGTGGAAAAACCAGCAAATGATGGAGATAGGGTCACTACAGATGTATCTATTGTAGAATTATTCTTTTATATATGTTTGTATCTTGCTTTCCGATGTGTGCTATTTATATATGTTTGAAGCATCCGAACATAATTGACGAACTCCTATTTTCAATTTTAAACTATTTTTCTTCTAGAACATGTGATCCTGACCCATCCAAATATTTAATTAAATATACTCATCTCGGCTTCCTATATATCGTAGGAAGCTAAGGTAGTTTTGGTCTTTCTGAAGCTATTATACTTTTGCCCATTTACAATAAATTACTACATAGCTAGGTGTTTGACATAGAAAGTTTCTATCTCGGTGAATTGGCTTGGAATTCTATGGTAACATCTTCAAATATTTTCCTAACAATCCTTTAGGCCATGCACAACAATTAACTCATATTAGAGGGATAAGTACACTAGAAGTGCCAAAAGTTGTGTATAGCGATGATTATATCGTAACATCTTATTTAGTTTTCTAGCAAGTTGCAAAACTCTTAGTTAATTTTAACATTAATAGTAAATGCTATCCTCAATTTTGAGAATATGCGATTTGCACCTTCAGACAGAAACTTCAAACTAAATCGCCCAAACTATCTCTCTTCGGTTCACTCCCAACGGCATCACCGATCACCATCCTCAATTAGCGCCGCCCCGCTCTCCGTCTGAAGCCACCACAGCCCCTGCCCAATGCCGCTAATATTCCCAAGTTAGCGCCCGCATCTATGTCTTCCCCTTCGCCTGGTCTTCTCTGTCTTCCCTCCTGGTCGGCAATGGCCGGCACCTCAGTGCCTCAATGCCTCCAAGGTCTGGTCGAGCTCGCTAGATCCAAAGTTGACCGGACACTAGTTTCGATAACCCGAAATGTTATTTCTCTAATTGATTATTCATTTTTTCTACTAATTATGATCCTAAACGTATTACCATTTATGCAATTGTTTTTGAAGGTTTCATCACGATTTTAAACTAGACCTAATCATTCTAGAAAGAAAGTTAACAAACAAGTTATTGAAAGTACTTTTAAAGTAAACAATTAAGTGCTGAAAGTATGAGAATTAAACACCCGAGTGCAGGAATGAAAACCTGATACCTATCAGGCCAAGAACATACATAGTCATTTTATAAGCCCCACGACATGATCCCCTAGGAGCTAAATTTGAATCAATTTCAACTTCTTGGTGTAAAAGTTTAATCTATTAAGATTAAGCTTATATGAAAAGCACTTACTAAATTATATAAAATATATATGCGATAATGGAAAAGGAAACTAAGCTAAATATAATGCTAAAATCTAGTAACCTAGTCAAGCCCTTTTTCTAAACTTATTTCTAAATATATATTTTTTTTCAATTTTGAATTTTTTACAAAAGATTTTTTTTTATTATTATTCCTAAAACAGTGACCCCGAGCCAGCCCTGATCGGCCTGGTCCGAATATGGGACTCGACTCACAAAGGTGCTGGCCTAATTTTTTAAAGGGAAAATTTCAAATAAGGACCTACAGTGCCATCATTTTCTCAAAAGAGAACCTAAAGTGAAACTTGTCTCAAATAAGGATCAAAAGTACCTTCATTTTCTCAAAAGAGGACCTGGAGTAGAGTCTGTCTCAAATAAGGACTCAAAGTGATCATGTAGTCTCAAAGAAGGATCTCATTTGCCGGCTGGTGAATAAATGCATCTCTGGTGCATATTCTGGTAGCCTGATCAGGGATATTTTTGTCAATTTTTTTAAATTTTTTTTTAGTTGTGTTGCTCTTTATTATTATTATTATTATTTTGGGTTAATGGTGGCACTATTCATCACCTTCTTCGTCCCATGTTCGTCTTCTTCTCAAGAACATTGGACTTGGGAAGGGCATTGAGCGCTGGCTATTGGTGAGGGTCGGCGAGGGTATGCCCATCATCAACAGTAGCGAGGGCCACCAAGCCCTCGTCGGCCGTGGATGAGGGCTTGTAGGTCAACCCTCACCATATTTGGTGAGGGTGGCCTCGGTTGTGGCTGGCAAGGGCCATCGAGCCCTCGCTAGCTGCAGATGAGGGCTTACAAGCCCTTGTCGACTCTTATTAGTGGCTGGTGAGGTGGGCGAGCCCTTGCCCATGGCCAACAAGGGGTGACCTTGCTGATGGCTATGAGGGGCGACCTCCCCCACCTCCACCCACTACTCCATCAACAACCTTGTTTTCTGCTAGGACTACGACTGGGATGCTTGCGTCGCTTTCTTCATCCCTTCCTCCCACCACCGCTCCTAGATCAACGACTTCTTTGGCTACCCATTTTGCCCTCGAGGACCTTCATGTAGGGGCTCGATTTGGATGGGCCCCCTCCCCCATGGCCAGCGAGGGCTCGATGGTCCTTGCTTGTTGTCAACTATGGGCAGGGAGCCCTCGCTCGACGCCCATCACCGGCCCTTACCAGCGGCCGGTGCTTGTTGGCCTTTTCCCAAGTCCAATGTTTTTTATATAGGCAAGAAGAAGTAAACATGGGACGAAGAAGACGATGAATAGGGCAACAAAAAATGAAAAAAAAAAAAAGGACGAAAATACCATAATCGGGCCATCGAAATATACATTGAAGATGCATCTATTCACCGCTGGGCAAGTGAGGTCCTTCTTTGAGATTAAATAACTACTTTGGGTCATTTTTTGAAACAAACTTCACTTCAGGTCCTCTTTTGAGAAAATGATGGCACTTTGGGTTCTTATTTGAAATTTTCCCTTTTTTAAAAAAGATAATTTTTTCTGTGGCCCGTGTCAGGATTGGGTTATACAATACAAGGACATGATGAAATGGGCCTATTTCAATTAAAACTTCACAAGCTCACATCTTAACATTTCCACAATAGACCCACTCTTTATAAGCCCACGTTCCTTTAAAAACAAAATAGGCCTGCTACAAGCCACGATGGCTTAAGCCTTCTTCTTTTTTTCTCTTACCAGCTACTGAACGAACCTTTGTCTCTTGGTCGCTGTCTTCTCCTCCGTCACTTTTTGCGCTCAACAACAAACATGCTCAGGATTAATCCTTTCCTCGCCCAGAATCTCACCGAGTGACCTCCTGCTACATTTGGAACTCTCCTTGATTTTTATTTTAATGTCTCTTCCCTCAGTCATTAATGCCATGCGCCAACTGAACTTTCGACAATTGTAGTTCCAATAAGACCATGAGGGCTCGCACAGCAAGTTTCACGTTACAAACTCAACACACGTCTGATTCAGAGTTGAAATGAATTTGTCACGCTAATGAGGAGGACATGGACTAACACGAACGACTAACATAGCAGGAGCAATACACAAGCTTACTGAGGGGTTTTCAGACAAGTAGTAAATCATCTAAGACATGGAAACATGAAAACAAGTTTGACATACATCAGCGAGGAGCGGAAGAAATAGTTATATGACTAGAAGGTTACAACTAAGTGACCCAAAAACGAACGAGAGGGAGGTCCTCTGAAATATAGAGCCTCGAACACAACCCATACTATTCGGCAGCATGGAGGGCTCCTCCTTTTCCTACCTTGACAAGATGAAACCTGGCTAGATCTGCCTCATACATAGGACCCAGCTAACATGCCAAAAAAGAAAAAAAAAGTGAAAGAAATAAAGGATATGTGCGGTGCAAGTCTCAAAACTTGTTAAGAAAGTACAATTGAGTTCTAAAACTTACAAAAAATATAATCAAATTGTAAAATTTGTCAATTGGTACAATTGAGTTCTTTCATTAATTCCATTTATTTAACTAACAGAAAATGCCATTGTAACTTCTTTTAATATTTTATTTCCTAACGTGATGATGATGTTGATTAAATTCTAATTTTTTAACCAAAGTATTAATTAAACAAAATAATTTTTTTTTAAAAGGGTGGCGCTATTTCCAACCCCTATATGACTAAATCCACCCAATTTTCCAAAATTGTCCTCCATTATTCAATTGCAACTAAGATTTGTGGTCCCAAATTTATTTGCTTTCCTTTTATTTTTGGTTTTTCTATATGTGCGCGCGCGTAGGATCTACTTATCACAATTAAAAATTTCATATGTTTAGTTTTCTGTTTATTGTAGATTTTCCTCTATTTATAGGAGGACTACAACATAGGAAATAGACAACAATTAAATAGACATTGGAACTACCTGAGCATCAATGGACCCAGGAAGCATAATAAAGACCTACGAACTTAGAACTATGACTCTTGAAATTTTACATGATATTAAAGACTCCTAGGAATTTAGAGATGCAATAAATGATATAGAAACATGTACTCTTGATTCTTTAATCTTCTAAAATTCGTGTGCCTGCCGTGACCAGCAGATAGCTACCTTGAAAGTTCATCAAATACCAATGGAAATTGCCCAGCATAGCCTCCCATTGATAGGTTGTTGTTCGGCCTTGAATCCAACATATAATATGGCAAAACGACTTCTTCATGATTGGTTTCATGATCAATAGTTTTTCTCTATTGTTTTTACCAAAAAAAAAAAAAAACTCTATTGATAATTTCATTTCTAGACCGAATCACGTTATGTCCAAATTCTATTTTGGCTTGGATCGCCATTGACAGTGCTGAATTTGTTGATGAAACAAAGGTGGATGCTCCTGCATAATTTAATATGCCAAAAAACAAAACATGAGAAATGCTTAATTATGGTAACTATCATAAATAGAAAAAAAGGAGGAGTTGGGCCTTCAATTTAAACTACAATTAATATAATAAGGGAGTTTTGTCTTTTTAGTGTACATCAGGGTGGATGAAGGATTTAAGGGGTGGAAATAGCGCTACCCATTTAAAATACACAAAAAAAGCCAAAGGCAAGGGTGACCCTGCCACTAAGCCCCCATCACTGGAAAGGGTTAGAGGGGGCTCAATGACGGCCGATGGGCAATGGTGGCAAGGACATGTTGCCATTGCCCTTGGCTCTTCTTTTTTTTTTTTTTTTGGGTGCTTTTAAAGTATTTATTTTTATTTAATTGAATTAAGAATTTGGTTAAAAAATTAGAATTTAATCTAAAATGACATCGTTTTAGTCTTGTGTTCCATGTTTTGGCCGTGTCATCACTATGCAGTTTTCCATTGGTCTAAATTAACAGAATTAGTGGAAGGACTTTGTTGTACCAATTTAGGAAGTTTAAAGATTTAATTGCACTTCTTATAAGTTTAAGGACTCAATTATACTTTTGTTATAAATTTTAGGACTTCTAGAGTACATATCCCAAAAAAAAAAAAATAGGAAAGTCAAAAATTCAAAAAGCCAAAAAGCCAAAAGAATAAAGAGTTGGGAGAGAGAGAGAGAGAGAGAGAGAGAGAGAGAGAGAGAGAGAGAGAAGAAGAAGAAGAAGAAGAAGAAGAAGAAAGGGGCGAGGCTTTACAGTCTTGATTCGAAGGCCAAACGTTATCAAAATTGGCTCAAATTTCAATATATTATTCATAACACCGAAGACTATGAGTCGATTGAGAACTTTCTTTGAAATCTCCAATTGCAAATGGGGTTTTTTTTTTTTAATGCTGTTTTATTATTGATATTGAGCTTTTAGTATGTGATTAGAGAAGTATACTTTGTGTATCCTACTATTCTTGGTGATTAGTGGAAGCTTTTTGATGGTCCATGATTTTTCCAGCATTGAGTTTTCCATGTAAAATATAGGTATTTTTGTTGGCTTTGTCTCATAATCATTGCGATATTAAATTTACATATTATGAGGTTGTATTGTTGGTTGTTGTTGCAGTTCAATCGATCTAGTTTGGGGGAAAGGTATTGATCCTGGATTGGATTAGCATTTGGTGAATTGTTGCCCGATTTTTCCCAACGAAGTGGTATCAAAGCTAGGTGGAGATTCTATTGTTAAATGGAGGAAACTGGTTGCACAATGATTAAGTTAAATGCCTCAAATTACCCCATTGGAAGCCTCATGGTAGATATTTTATATTGTAAAGATTTGTCTAATCCCATTGATGGGGATGAGGTTACAGGAGACAAGGAAGACAAAGAATGATAGCCAATAAATTAAAAAATTATTATATTTATTTGGCAATAGATTGATGATAGTGTGTTTCATTATATTGCTCAAGAAACAAAAGCAGATATTTTGCAGAAGAAATTACAAGATTTTTATGAGAGAAAAACCTCACAAAATAAAGCTTTTCTAGTAAAAAAAAAAAAAAAAACTTGTGAATTTGAGATATAAGGATGGAAGAAGCATATCGGAACACTTGAGTGATTTTCAAGATTTGATAAAATTAATTGATGAATCTTGAGATTAACCCGATGAGTTGCAATTATGTCTATTGCTTGGTATTTATTCGTAAAATTCCAAATTTTGAATGAACGTGTTTAATAAATAGTATAATGATAAGAAAAGACATCATCCCATAGAGAATGATGATATAAACCAAGTAAATACTAAATGGACTAACTCTTAAATTTATCTAATAGATCAAAATAACAAATTAAAATTGACAATCTTAAAGGCAAAATTTCTGAACTAAATGTAGTAAATTAGTCAAATAAATATGTCAGAGCATATGATCTCTCCATAACCACTAGATATGAATTCCATATTACTATGCCTACAAGAACGATATCAAATATGTGATAGCGGAATTTCCTACTTTATTTACTATCTAATCCTTAGGTATAGCAAGCCTACTCATTTTATCAATCCACCATATCTTTAGGTGAATTTAAATAAACATTAGTGCATTAAAATATGTGAATATTCTCGAATTACAATGAATTTTTTGGACCACTTCATCACCGAAAGCTACACAAATAACACGATATATCTCTATCCATGTTTAATTTATGGTTATATATAAAGAGTAACTGCATATTATTATTTTTTATTCTCAAATATGCATATCAGATCATTCTAATGGTGGCTACTTATTTAAAAGCATTAAGCACAATAATATACAACTCGTATGAATGAAATCACTTGCAAAACATAAAAATCATGAAATTCATATTATCATGGTTATGTTACATCATAATCCTAACAAAATAAAATTAGAACATAATAGAAGAACAAATGAAAATTATAAATTACGAAAAATATAATTTAATCCCAACATCTTGAATCAAAGAACAATAATTCTGTCACCACTTTTATATTTTTTTCAAAATACTCGAAAAACTCCTAGAGAAATGAAAAATGATCTAAAAAATAAAAAACATAACCGTCTCTCCAAGCTCTCAATGTTATCCTATTTATAAGATATATCCAAGACTCCTAACATAAGGAAATTGCTTATTTTTTTTTTTTGCATAAAATTAGGGAATAAATCACATATTCCTTGATTTGATATCTACATTCCAAAGCTCCCTAAGTTGAATTCCTGAATCACGAAATCTTCCTTTCCTTCTTTTTGCCATTTTTTTTCTTATTTTCTACATATCTCATTATGTTGTATAAATAAGGAGAATCTGAATAAATAGAAGAAAATCCAAATATTTTCTCACAGATATTGCATTATTTGTTACTTACAATAGGTAAAATAACCTTTTTTTTATAGTGTTATTACTATTCTCCTTGTTTGTTGGGAAACCTTGATTATGGCTTTAAGCAATTCGACTCTTTTTGATGTGTTTTTTATGAGCATAATTAAAGGAAGCCTATTCAATGAAGAATCAGGGAGAAAAATGCTTGAATTATCCTTCTACATCTAAGGTTTTTGTCATAGAAAATATGATGAACATCAATTAAGAAAGTTTATGAGTAACACTAATAGGGGTAAGCCAAGAGGAAGGTCAAAATCAAGGTTGGGGAAGCGTGTGGAGTGTATAATTATGGCAAAATAAAACCTTATGCCAAAGAGTCTTGGTTGTCAAAGAGAGATAAATTTCATGATAAAAATGAAGATTGAAAGAAAAAAAGAAACATGTTATAACAGCAGTTGCATCTAATGACAATATTGTGTTTATTTGTGATGGTGCTTTTATAAACCTTACATATCAGGACTTAGGTTACACTCACTACACAAGTGGATATAACATGCAATGAATCTTGAATTTTTTTTTTATAAATTTTTTGGTGACCTGGGAATCATTGTACAACTGGCAGTCGGCGACGTAAACCCGAAGCGGTGCTAGCGTAGGACCCACCACCACGACACCGCACTTAAGACCACGAGCAACCACCCTGGGATTCGAACTCCTCCCCTTTCGTGAGAATGAGGGAGCTTGAGCCAACGCGGCCACCACATGGGGTGTTTTTTTTTAAGAAACTTTTGTTCAGTGGAAAACACGTCATTTGAAAAACATAATGATTGCTCGAATCACTTATAAAAATGAATAAACGAAAAACATGTTCACTGTTCATTGAAACATTTATATATAAATTGTTGTCAAAAGTGAAAATATTTTTTATTGACTAATTTCAAATAATGCAAGTGATTATTTTTTTAAAATGCTTTTCAAATTATTTATTCTTCAAGAAATAAATGGAGATTTAATGGGACAAAGTTTGTTTGGTTATTACTTTAGTAATAACATGGTGTTCTTGCGCTTAACAATATGATGGTTATTAAATTTATGAAGATTTTGTTTGTCCACTGAATTTTTACTTCTTTAGAAATTTAAGAGTTTTAAACTTTGTTAATATGTGGCGGCAAATTGAAATAAAATATTTACAATTGACTTAGCATGCGTATCTTGTGAGGATTTTAATGGGCAAAACGATACTTTTCGAGCTAAAATAACTTATTTTTACGGGTATCCGAATACGAAGAGTGGGGGATGAGCCTACCCCCACAGGTTCAGCCCTGACCTCAGAGGCTGGAAAGCGATGGACAGCGCCGCGTGCGTGCTCGAAGTCCCAGAAGGACACGGCAACTGCTTGCAACCAGGGTACAGGAACTACCCTACGGTAAAGAGCACCGAGTGTCTAATTGTCCAATTTTTTAGTGGCATCGGAATATGAAAGCGGAGGGCAAGAGCCTGCCCCAACAGGTTTGACGCTGACCCAGGTGCGCTCTTTGTCTGCGAAGTGTCCTTTTTTCCGACATGATGACGTTTTAATCTTTTCTTTTGGCGTCGTACTACTTTTCATTTCTTTCATATCCGAGTCTCCCTCTCTCTAGCTCATCTCTGTCCCTCTGGTTCTCCTACCCTTTCCATGCAAATTCCGATGATGTCGGTAGGATTGGACCTTGCAAATGTGAAGTTTCCCTTATCAGTGCTTTGTAGCTTGGTTTATCTGAGAAGGCGATGAGTTGAAGGGACACCTTTGCTTCTGGTATGATAGCGACAGTGACCCTTGCGACGGCAGCAGCAGTAGCAGACCCGAGGAGTACAGCGACCTCGAGGAGGAGCGGGACAGCAATGGTTGGGAGTGATCAATAGACGATAGTTTAGTAGGCCAGTTGGTTTCCATTAGTGTGATCCGTGACGGTCTCTTTTTGGTGTAGGTCGCGAGGATGGGTGGAAGTGATTGGTGCCGATGATCACTGTTGTTAATATGTGGGAACAGGTATCTTTTTGGAGTACTCCCATGGTTAGGATTAATTGCCTTTTGTTGTAACCCGCCCAAGTATGTAAATAAGGCTAGTGAAATGTAAACCAACCCTACTTAGTCATACCTTGATTGAGTTTTGTTTCGCATAATTCATGTTGTACATGCTTCCGTGCGCAAGAACAAGTAAAGACTATTACGTTCATGTTAGTAGGGTGGTGTGTTTGGGACACCACAACTCACGTGTGAATAATATCAAAATTGTACATTTTCCTTCATTTTCTCTTTGGTCAGTGCAAGCATGATGCATGCGCCATACTGATCTATCACTTTGAATCGTTCTTTATCCCGAGAATAAAGAAGAAATGTCCCACATTGTTTAATCACAAAGTAAAAGATAGAAAATATAAAGAAATTGAGGAATTGGAGGGTAGTGGATAGCGGGTGGCATGTGCTTTCGAGAGGTAGGAATTTTTTGTGATTGCTTCAATTAAAGATATCTTTATATTTGCACTCATTCAAATATAGTCGGTCATCCATTAGGTCATGATTAGAACACACACACAAATATTCTCAAATTAAACAATCAAGATCATGACCAGAATCTGGAGATTCAGATATGGGAGGTGCGTGTGTAAAATATGGGGGAAATGTAGAATAAACAATTACTTGTCTTATCTCAAGGTGAGGGGACATCATCTTCATCCTTGATTGCATACATTAAGTATCTTAATTCACAACTTTTTATTGTGGTATTTATCAAATTTTAATGCATCTAATAATTAGTCTCGTGCACTAAATCTCTTAATTCACAACTTAGCCTTGCTATCCAAGACCTTTGCCAAATCTTGGATTGTCAATAGTGTATGCATCTTGACACTCCCCAACCCAAAGTTGTTATTGCTGTTGAAATTACCACTTTCTACTATCGCTCAAAATATAATTGCAACAATAGAATTTCCAGATAGAAATCAAACATGTAAAAATCCCAAATCGAAATTCAAAAATCCTTTCTCTTGGCTCTAGTACCTTTACCATGGGAGTTCACCAAGAGGGAGTCTTAATTTCGAGCCTGTCCACATCTTTAGGTAGACTCATTTTCACTCAAAAGCTTAAGTGAATGAGTTATAGGCCAATTAATTGCAAATCACATCAATTCTCCGAAAGGAACATTTTCTAATTCAACCCATGCATGAAATATGTGCAAATTGTACCTTTTCTTCCCTTTCCTCTTCAATCTGTGCATGCATGATGCATGTTCCATATTAATCTATCACTTATGAATAACAATCCACAAATCATTCTTTATCAATAAAGAAAGAAAGAAAGAAATGCCCCCCTAATTGTTTATTCACAAAGTAAAAGATGGAAAATATAAAGAAATTGAGGAATTGGAGGGTAGTGGAGGCAGGTGGCATGCGCTTTTGAGAGGTTGGAAATTATTTGTGATGACTTCAATTAAAGATATGTTTATATTTGCAGTAATTTATATATAGGGTATTGAAAGTGAAGTACCCACCAATCACCAATCGGGTCATGATTAGAACACATGTTCGATATATTCTCAAATTACACAATCAAGATTATGACCAAAATCTAAAGCTTTACATATGGGAGGTGTGCATGTAAAATATGGGGAAAAGTAGAATAAACAAAAATTTATCTTGTCTAAAGGAGGACACTAGTCAACGTGGTCGGGGATGGAGGCATCCTTTTCATCCTTTTGTCTCGAGGAGGACACTAGTCAATGTGGTCGGGGATGGAGGCATCCTTTTCATCCTTAATCAGGGTGAGAAATGCTCATCTTCATCTAATTTACATGTGTGATGATTCTATCTACTGTTGGATTTAATTCATGTGCTCTCTCAAGTTTTGTTCGGAAGGGAATGTTAGAAAAGTGTAGAAACATGGAGTTAGAAAAGTAGTTAAATGCAAAGGAAGCCATCTGCTTGATGCCAATAGATGATAAAAAAGAACGAGTACACATTTTTTTTTTAATTTTAAAAATGAAATTAAGCTAGTAGTTAAAAAGAGGATACATAATTTTTTAAAAATTATCTTCATAATTTCATGTTTTCTTTTAAGTCAATTTCTTCCCCTAATATTGAAAGAAAGGTTTGGGATATTCAAGTGTTTTCTACAAAGGAAAAAAAAAATGTCCTTTTATTCTAATGGAGGATAATCAGATCTATCATGAATTAGTTAATAACAGATGGGACACGTGTGTGTATATGAATCAACTTAAAAGCACAAAGGAAGGCTCGTGGTGAAAGGACACTTGCAATAATTAAGTATCGACTATACTGAAATTTTCGCTTGTGTCCCTCGTCTTGACACTATTAGTGCTTTCATAGTCGTAGCAACACAAAAGAAATGGAAGACTATCACCTAGATAAAAAGTCAGCATTCTTAAATGAATATCTTTAAACAAATATATAAATGAATATCTTCAAAAAGAAATATACGTGGAACAGGCTTTATCACCAAAGGCAAATGAGAAAAGGTTATAAGGCTCCAAAGAACTCCATACGGGTCAGATTGATGAATACTTCACTAAGCCATATTCGTTTTGGAGCTACCCAAAAAATTCTAAAGTATTTAAGAGGAACAAAAGAATATTGCATTTCTTTATCGCCCAAGTGCACAAGCTAAGCTCCTTAGTTACAACGATGATGACTAGGCAGACTTGGTTGATGATGGAAGGAGTACTACCAGTTACGCATTCTCACTAGGTTGTGCAATATTCTCATGGGCATCCAAGAAGCAAGACTTAATAGCATATGGAAGTTGGGTACCTCTTGGTCGCTAGCACCACTAGTTAAGCATTGTGGCTTCCAAAAATACTAGAAAACATCAAAGAAGTATTGACACGACCTACTATAATATTTTGCGACAATAGGTTTGTGATCGCTATATCTAAAAATCAAGTTTTTCACGAAAGAACTAAACTTATTGCTATCAAATAACACTTCAATCAAGAAGTGCAAAGTAATTGAGCTCAAATATTAGAAAATTGATTATCAAGTTGTTGACATGTTTAATTAAGTGTTATCACGAGCTAAGTTCAAGATATTGTGAAGCATGGTCAGAGGATTGTCAAAATTGATTAAGGAGGAGTGTTGAAATCATGATCTAGAAAAGCTTGGATTCTACTAATATCTATCTAATAGTTGTTGAAGTTTGTGATGACTCCTAGTACTAGTAACAATTGAACTTCGTGGATGTTGTTTTGCCAAAAAAAATTTGGAGAGATTCTGCGTGTGTTGAGTCGGTTACCAAGTTATAAGCAAGGAATGATGTTCGGATGAGTAAGTAGTTGACCAACCAATTATGAAAAGCTCATCTACTCATGTTATCGTAAAAGCAAGCAATCGAACTATAAAATAGATAGAATAAGAAAATATATCACTAGATTTACATGGTTCGATCGAAGTGACCTACGTCCAGGGAAAGAATAGTGACAAATTCTACTACATATCAAGTGATATAACGTAGATTACAATCATACCGAGTTATTCATATTGTACCCATTAACTCACACATCATTGAGCCTCACAATTCCTCAAGAAATAATCTTTTAATCTCACAAAAGAAATAAACACAAATTCTTAACACAATAATTTAATTGACTGGAACACTTATGTATCCCCACCAGGATGTAATCAACCACAAAACTCACGATGAAAATTGCCTCTGCACATCAACAATGCTCCCGCAAGAGCCATATGTATCGTTTGTCCTCTGCTTGAAGAAGTGCAACATTTGATCGTCAATGATAACTACGCATAATAGAGAAAGAAATAAGATCAAAGTGGGATTCAGTCGACAAAGTCCAGTCATCTTGGACTTTCCTCTTCACCTTTCTTTTGGCCGGCTCCAAAACTAACACGATTTCCGTTTATTTCCCTAGCACAGTAGATTTCCTTTTTCTTTATTTATTAATTTCTAAAATGCATATTTTCTTTTCAAACTCAATCTTGAGATATAATTTTAACACATATAATACACAAACAGTCTAGTGCTATCACTCAAAATGCAAATCACGTTTATAACGCCATGAACACCGAAATGACTGTGCGGCATCATGATTTGAAGACATGAAAGGACACTTCGAAGATTATATAACATCGTTTATTCCAATACCAGAGACTTCATATTAGACCATTCTGGCTTTTGCCAATTTCAATCTCTATTTTCTCCGATCTCAAGTTCAGAGAGAGAGAGAGAGAGAGAGAGAGAGAGAGAGAGAGAGATGGGGAGTTTGGGAGCGATTTTGAAGCATCCGGATGAACTCTACCCTCTGCTGAAGCTGAAGATGGAGGCGAGGAATGCCGAGAAGCAGATCCCTCAGCAACCTCATTGGCGATTCTGCTACTCCATGCTCCGCAAGTTCTCCAAGACATTCGCTTTCGTCATCGAACAACTCCCCACTGAGCTTCGCGATGCGGTAAGCGTGGTTTTTTATTCCAAAATTCTTTTTATAATATTTAAATATTAAAGCACACCTTTATATAATGATTTAAGCTTTTAAAATAATTGAGGATGGTCTTATAAAATCTAACATGTTATCACAGCATCCTAAGTTTTAGGCCCAAACTTTTACTTCATTTAATTTAGTTGCTTAACAAAAATGTACCAAAAGCCAATTGTCCAAATGCTGTTTGTTTTGAACAAATGCACCGTAAGTTAAATTACTTTATACAGATACAAAATCATTTTCCCAAAAAAATTTCAAACGCACCAAGTTGTTGTGCCTGTTGCCAGAAACAGCAGGCACGGCAACTTAGATAAAGCTAAGGATCATTGTCTTATGCGAAGATTACCTGAAAAATTCCCCATAATTTACTCAAAAAGACTCGACAGCATAATCGATCAAATTAAAGCGTTATACTCGTTTAGGTTGGATGCAAGTAGCTTGATATTTATAGGGGACGACCCTAAGGAGATTAATTATGTTAATGATGACATAAAACCATTAAGCTCTCAGTGGCTTTATGTGTGGCCTCGAAAAATCATCACCATGTTTTGATATGTGGCTTTATGAGGGCTTCTAGCAACCCCTCATTTTTGTGATTCTTGCTCCACCATCATTTTCGTAGAGAATTATGATTATTTATAAATGTGTCAGCCATATATATTTCAATAATTTTTTTGGAAGTTTCTTTAAGAATATAGATCTCTCTATCGTAATATCCACCATGCTCTTGTGGTTTGCTCTTGTGGTTAAGTTGTGTATAAAGTTGCCACAAATGTATGGCATAATATATAATTTTTAGGGAAAGCTAAGCTTATCACAATTGTTTTAGTTCAGTTTTAAACCTTCTTTTATGTCAATTAAGTTCTAAACCTTTTACATTTGTATTGATTCAGTCTATTCGACCAATCTGGCATATCGGCACTAACTTGGATGGTGGCCATCCTACGTGGTGTGGCCGGTACCAATGTGAACAATTTTAAATATGATTTTCTTTCCTTTTCCTTTTTCTTTCTCTTTGGTTTTTTTCCTTCCATTCTTTTTATTCCTTTGGCTAAGCACCAAGGGTTGGGCAAGGGAGCCTTCGCAAGACGGTGGGGTGAGGCATAGCTTTGCCTGCCCTCCATGCTTTTGAAATTGTTCTAATATTTATCATGATTGAAATCATTTTACTTGGTGGGTTATTTTTGGTTAGGCATTTCCAATTAAGTTTTCTCGAGTTGGTAATATAGTCTTGTTGAGTCATGCATGCTCAAATAATATAATCTAGTAAGATAACGAATCAATATGAATTTCTCAATTATTTAAATATTGTTAAGATGTTGACACACGTATAGATTTTTTCTTCCTCTAAATTATAGGGAATGATGCGGCTAATCTTACCAACTTTTTTGATAATTCCACCTAAATTCATTTCCCCACGCACTTTTATCTCTCATAAGTGTGAGTTCCCGTGAGCAATCCGTCCTCCTCCTCCTCCTCCTACTAAGGTTTTACTCTTTTAGTGTTATACATTATGCATTCGTGCAGCATAATAATATAAAGGTTATTGAGAAACATAACATATTTTTTTTCTAAAAATTTCACTTTTTTTAAACAAAAGCTAATTGAGATATTCATACACATCATTAATGGGGAGAAGACAATACATGTACCCTTCGTAGATTGGATAGAAGATCACCTAGTCATTCAGAAAACAAAGAAAAGAAATTATCCAACAGATAATTTTTGTAAGACATGGGAATCCTAAAAGTATACGAGAATTTTTAAATTCACAAGAAAAAGAAACTATAATTAAAATAGATACAGGACGGTAGGATGTGCCACGTGACGACAACCTAAAACCCGACGTACAAATGTTCAACACGGAATTTACTGCTCAGCCCCGACTCCATTTTTATAAGCGCCTCCTCCTGCAGGGAGGACACGTCATGCGTCAATGTGAAAGTGCATATTATTAGCTAACCCGTTTAAATTAGCTAATAACTTTTTTCTTATAATACTGTTGAATCTGAGAAGTCAAAGAAAAGTGCTATAGGCACTTCAAATCGAAGTATGATCTCGAATGGAACTGCGTGATATTACTGCTAATGCCAATGCAATGCTCATCCATAGAATTATATGGTTATTTCTTGTTTTCTATTGATTCTTTCTCCTACCTCACTTCTGCTGTCTGCTAATCCAAATGCAAAGATGTAAGTGAACTGTTAGATTAGTTAGTGCAAATGCCACTCACAGCCAACGCAAAGTCCAGTAGAAATTGTTAGATTTGTTTATCTCAATGCGCTTTTATCTCTTCAACTTTTCTTTTGCATTTTTGCAGGTGTGCATACTCTATTTGGTCCTGCGAGCCCTTGATACAGTTGGTTTGTCCCATAACACTGCATTAGTTCTCTGTCTTTCATTTGCAAGATATTACCCTCGCTCCATTAGCACTTCTATTTGAGCCATCTATCCCCTGAATGTTTACTATAGCACAAACTCACTGGAGTTTCCTTTTTATGTTGATAACATTCATGGAAATATCTGTGTAGGTTCGAGTGAGTTCTTCACGTCTAAACTTGAGTGTCTTTGTCACCACTAACCATCATAAATGGAAATGGAGTGTGCTATGCCCTAGTTATTAAGGCCCTGGTTGATTTATCATGTAATAATGTTTGGCTTATATTTAATCAGTTGAATAATCCATAGAAGAATCCGTTTCAAAATTAGTCCTTAATTCCTCTGCCTAGTTCTTGTTAGTATCACGTTGAATTATTGTTTCCAGCTCCATATTGACATTAGTATGTGATTTTGTGCTGAAATCTTGTTTCTTCTAATTCTCCCTTTCCAGAGGATGACACAAGCATACCTATTGAAGTCAAAGTGCCTATCCTGAAAGCTTTTCTTGAGCACGTGTTTGATAAGGAGTGGCATCTTTCATGTGAGTTAAACATGCTATCATGCTACCCTTTCTTTCCAGTTAAAGCTTTTGGTGATCTAAGACTGGTTTTCCCTGCATTTAAATTCTTGGTTCAGTATTCTTGTCCTTTCCCGACCTTTACATAAAATTAAGAGCGTGGGTTAGATATTTTGTCAAAAAACTTTGTTTGACTTGTCTCTCTTAATGTAACCTTGTAGAAATATGTCTGTGTGTATGTGTAAATAATTGACGTCCTTGACATTTTGCATTAAGCATGATCGTCAAAGCTACATGGAGATTCTATCTTTGACAGTATCTTGTAGCAATTTATCCATTATTTGAGACTGACTTCAAATTGACCAAAATAATTTTCTATAACACTGCTATTTGAAGAACAAGATATATCAACAATATTTTGCCTCTACGTTATGATTCTACATGAGAACCTCTACAAATTGTCCCATCTCAATTCTTATTTGTGCATTCTTTTACTGACTTCTTTAAGAACCAACACTAAAGTAAGATAAACACTCTCTTGCTGTGATAAATTCTTGTGTTATTTCCAGCATATGAAGAAACTGGACGACCATGCATAGGGTAAACGATTGTCAATATATATTTCTGATGTCAAGTTGGGAAACAAGGTTGTTTCTTGGTTATTTAGATTCCACCATGCCACTGATTTTCTCCAACTAGCAACTTTTGGGGCATGCATAACTTGGTTGGGAATGCTGCTTTAAGTTGCAACTGTTGTTATCTTGTAATTTTTATTATTGTTTAGTTATATTGCTGTCTTAGTTTACAGACAATCCGTAAATGGTGCTTATCCAGAAGTCTGTGTTGGCTATACGAAGAAGTTGGAGC
This sequence comes from Eucalyptus sideroxylon x Eucalyptus melliodora, assembly GCA_016097485.1. Taxonomy (NCBI): domain Eukaryota; kingdom Viridiplantae; phylum Streptophyta; class Magnoliopsida; order Myrtales; family Myrtaceae; genus Eucalyptus; species Eucalyptus sideroxylon x Eucalyptus melliodora. The sequence continues at coordinate 20,484,399 of CM027830.1, forward strand.
TGGGCACCAAACTATTTAGCTGCCCAAAATTCTATTGAGTTTACTGACTTGATTTTTTTATTGCCGTATTAAGGTGGTACAAAGAAGTGCAAGGTTTTAATGGACCAATTTCATCATGTTTCAACGGCTTTCCTGGAGCTTGGGAAAAGGTTACTAACTTGTGATTTCTTTATAATTATGATGTGAACAACTTTTGCGAGATCAGGATATTCTCTTCTTCAACCTGATCTTCTTAAGCCTCTCAACTTAACCATGTGTGTTTCCTTTACCAACATACCTAGCCACCATAGTTCCGCAACCATATTATCATTGTCTACCAAATGTTCTTTCCAACCCATTGTTCACTTCCACTGAGAATGAAACTCAAAACCAAACTTTCCTGCAATTAACCCAAAATTGTTTAACCGTTTCTATTGATTGATGTGCTGACAGCTTTTCCTTTATAAACTGTGGCTTTGTTTATACTTGCAGGTATCAAGAGGTAATTGAGGATATTACTAAAAGAATGGGAGCAGGAATGGCGAAATTTATTTGCAAAGAGGTTTGTGATCTTGTCATGTGACACTCCTGATATTTTCCAAGACCCTACCTTGATAAATAGCCAAGCTGAAGGAATTCTTACAGAGATTATAGATTTTGGTTGTGTTTGGACTAGGTCAGTACGTAGCTAGTGCATAAGCTTTTCATGAGGAGAATCCTTGCCTCCAATGGTTGAAAATGAATACGATATTTTTCGGTACCAGTAGAATGGCTGCCCATACAATGGCCAACGGGTAGCCCATCTGGCTGTTTATTGGCGCCCTGTTGCGGCCTGCTTTCCCTTCTAAGTGCCTCTCCTCTTCTTCTCCTCTTTATTTCTTTTCCTTGTACGGGCCACTGTGTTGTGCGCTCTCTGCCCTTGGCTGCTGTTTGGCCATCTTTGCTGCTGTTTTTAACTGCATTGTATCTCTCTTGCAGCTCTCCCCCCCCCCCCCCCTTCTTTCTTTCCTTTCCCTTAGCTCCGGCCCCCTCCCACTCATTTGGATTTGTTGTCCTGCTGAGTGTGAGTTGGTGCCGGGTCCCCCCCTTTTGCTGTACTTCTGTATAGCTTTTGTGCTATAGTCTATATACCTATTACCTTTTACCCAAAAAAAAAAAAAAAAAAAAAGGATTTGACCATAGCCGTGTGGTTCTACTACTTAAAGTATTCACTCCCTTACAGAAAATGAATTCGTATAGAAGTGTATCATTTAGCCTTAATGACCATTCTTCCATCTTCGAAGGTCCACACGCTTGCGAACTGATTATTGACTCCACTACGTGCCTTGTTTATGGTAACTGACCTGGCTGGATTGGAATGGATTTGACCAAATACTAATATGAAAAGGATTTAAGAGCTGTAATATTCTTTTGCACAAAGCATTTCAAGGCTAGTTGTAGTCTTGCACCTTCTGGTAGAAATGCTTGTAGTGGAGATTAATCTGTTTAATAGGTTATTATTCCTACAAAGATTTCCACTAATTTTTCCTTATTGCAGGTGGAAACGGTTGACGATTACGATGAATATTGCCACTATGTGTCAGGACTTATAGGTTTAGGTCTGTCAAAGCTTTTCCATGCTTCTGGAGCTGAAGATTTGGCACCAGATTCTCTATCCAATTCAATGGCTTTGATTCTACAGGTACCTCAAAGACACTTAGTTTCATGTAGATGACCACATATTTCGAACTTCTAACATTGTTTTGTGGATGTAAATATCAGAAACAAGACATTATTCGAGATTATTTGGAAGATATCAATGAAATTCCAATGTCACGCATATTTTGGCCTCGTCAGATTTGGGTTAATTATGTAAACAAACTTGAGGTATGCCTCTTCAGCATGATTTGGGACTATTAAAGGCTTACATAGATTGTGCTTTAGCCCTTTTACCATATAAAATTGATTTTCCATCACTTACTTTGTAGATGAATTGTCAAGATATTATGCACCTGTAATGCTGAATTTCGCACCGCATGCACATCCTTATTTTCTCTTTTCTTCAATTGGCCCAATCTACATAGGACTTGAAGTATGAGGAGAACTCAGTGAAGGCTGTACAATGTTTGAATGAGATGGTCACAAATGCTTTGACACATGTTGAAGACAGTTTGACATACATGTCTACTTTAAGGGATCCTGCTATATTCCGGTTTTGGGCTATTTTTCAGGTACATTCTTCAAGCCAAGAGTGTTTCTTATTCGTAAACAAGAGTTGTTGCCTTATATCTATCCTATATATTAAAAAAATTTGAAGACAGTCATCGATTTCAAAAAATTTCCTACGTAAAACTTGCCTTAGAATTTTTCTCATGAGCATACTACAGGCCCAATCTCTGCACTACTTCCCCTGTCCCTGCTCTCTGACACATTTGCACGCGTGCGCAGCAGGTGTATAGCCACACAAGTTGTCCCTTTCTCTCTCCTTGTGTACACGTGTGTGCACGAGATTTGGTTTCACACATTGACTTTACAAAATTTCCCTATTATAATAAGTTGTGTACATTTTTGAACTTACTCTTCATATTCTTAAGAATTTCCGTACGTGGTTCATTTGCTTTCATTGATGTTTAATGTTGATATATTCTTTTTAATGTCATTAATCTTTTGATTATCTGGGAGAAGCTCCTCTACCAACATTTTCTACTTTTTCTAGATAATGGCGATTGGAAATTTAGCTTTATCCTACAACAATATTGAAGTTTTCAAAGGCGAAGTAAAGATCAGGCCAGGTAAAAAAAAATGATTTGCTGATATTTTCTTTCGTCATTGAAATTAAACTATCCTAGACACGATGAAATAATTAGGCATACTGAAGAACTTGAATGGCACTAGGCATGGAAAACGTAGTTTTATAGGATGAAATAATGGGACAAAATGAAGAACTAGATCCAGGCATGATGGAAATATAACTTGTCAGACTATCTCCATTCATCATTTACATTCTATCCATGGGCCTTTGTACATTTGTTTATGTTATGTAGTACCTTCGAGATAATAATTACTGAGTTGTTCCATTTGTCTACCTATACTACTCAGGTCTTGCTGCTAAAGTTAGGGATCGCACAAGGACAATGGCCGATGCTTATGGTGCTTTCTATGATTTTTCTTGTATGATAAAGTCCAAGGTATGAACATCAAAAACTAGAGTGCACCATCTTTTTATACGTGTATTTTAATTATTTCTTACTTGAAAATGTACTAGACCTTATAACCTGCAAAATCTTCAGCAATTTGACGGGGTATACAACAAATTAGATTGTATGTAAAGGCTACCTATCTTGAATCCAAAATGGACTTGACAGTACTCCGTGCCTATGAAGTGAAAAAATTAAAAAAAGAAAAAGAAAAAAGAATTCTGTCTTCTGCAAAGATATTTTTGTATGAGGAACCACTTCTCCTTTAGTGGTAGCTTTAATAGCATAAGGGATTAAAACTTAAGTCTTAGAAGCATTGTGGATTCTCACTTCTGCTTCCTGACTGTGGGGCAGAATATTCTTGATGATCTGTTAATCCAACTTTTAACTACAATAGTAGTTGATGCTTTCATTTGTTGCCCTGCTTTTTCATCTCCATGCTTTCACACTATGATTTTTTAGACATACAGACTGAGACATTACTCACCAGAATATGCTTTTGGCCTAATCAAGTAGGTTGACAAGGATGATCCTAATGCTACAAAAACATTGAGCATAATCAAGAGTATACAGAAGGCTTGCAAAGATTCTGGCCTCCTAAACAAAAGGTTCCTCTCTCTCTCTCTCTCTCTCTCTCTCTCTCTCTCTCTCTCTCTCTCTCTATGGAATGGATGTTGATTATATCTTTCTACTTAAACAAACTTCTTTTCGTATATTTTGACAGGAAATCTTACATCTTTGCGACTGAACCCACATATAGTTCTGTTCTGGTGAGTTTACAACCGTTCATCTCACATTGTTTGGCTGGTCTTAGAACTATGTGCTGAACAATAACCCAAACAAAAGAGAGAACAATAGCTCACCATGATCTAAATTGCAGGTTGCTGTTTTGCTCATTATACTGGTAATAGTTGTCGCTCATCTCTCCGCAAGCCATTCGAGTAACTAATGTGAGCTATTAACATGATACGCCTGACCTAAGATTGCTCCAAACTTGTCTTATCATCGTCCAACAACTTTTCTTCCGTTGTTTTTCCCTGTGCAGATGGCTTTGTGGAAAAACCAGCAAATGATGGAGATAGGGTCACTACAGATGTATCTATTGTAGAATTATTCTTTTATATATGTTTGTATCTTGCTTTCCGATGTGTGCTATTTATATATGTTTGAAGCATCCGAACATAATTGACGAACTCCTATTTTCAATTTTAAACTATTTTTCTTCTAGAACATGTGATCTTGACCCATCCAAATATTTAATTAAATATACTCATCTCGGCTTCCTGTATATCGTAGGAAGCTAAGGTAGTTTTGGTCTTTTTGAAGCTACTATACTTTTGCCCATTTACAATAAATTACTACATAACTAGGTGTTTGACATACAAAGTTTCTATCTCGGTGAATTGGCTTGGAATTCTATGGTAACATCTTCAAATATTTTCCTAACAATCCTTTAGGCCATGCACAACAATTAACTCATATTAGAGGGATAAGTACATTAGAAGTGCCAAAAGTTGTGTATAGCGATGATTATATCGTAACATCTTATTTAGTTTTCTAGCAAGTTGCAAAACTCTTAGTTAATTTTAACATTAATAGTAAATGCTATCCTCAATTTTGAGAATATGCGATTTGCACCTTCAGACAGAAACTTCAAACTAAATCGCCCAAACTATCTCTCTTCGGTTCACTCCCAACGGCATCACCAATCAACTCCATCCTCAATTAGCGCCGCCCCGCTCTCCGTCTGAAGCCACCACAGCCCCTGCCCAATGCCGCTAATATTCCCAAGTTAGCGCCCGCATCTATGTCTTCCCCTTCGCCTGGTCTTCTCTGTCTTCCCTCCTGGTCGGCAATGGCCGGCACCTCAGTGCCTCAATGCCTCCAAGGTCTGGTCGAGCTCGCTAGATCCAAAGTTGACCGGACACTAGTTTCGATAACCCGAAATGTTATTTCTCTAATTGATTATTCATTTTTTCTACTAATTATGATCCTAAACGTATTACCATTTATGCAATTGTTTTTGAAGGTTTCATCACGATTTTAAACTAGACCTAATCATTCTAGAAAGAAAGTTTTTTTTTTTTTTTTGACCCAGGAACCCCCCGCACGGCCGGCAGCTGGAGGAGTAAACCTGGGGGGCTGCATAAGCGGGAGGACCCACCACCCCCGACAACCCACTTAAGACATGGCTAGCACTTAAGCAACGACGACGCCGTGGATCGAACTCGGGACCTCTCGTGAAAAGTACCCTTGCCCAACCACCTACGCCACCACCACGGGTGGTTCTAGAAAGAAAGTTAACAAACAAGTTATTGAAAGTACTTTTAAAGTAAACAATTAAGTGGTGAAAAGTATGAGAATTAAACACCCAAGTATTTAAAAGCCCAAAGTAAAGGTGCAGGAATGAAAACCCGATACCCATCCGGCCAAGAACATACGTAGTCATTTTATAAGCCCCGCGACATGGTCCCCCAGGATTTCTTGGTGTAAAAGTTTAATCTATTAAGATTAAGCTTATATGAAAAGTACTTACAAAATTATATAAAATATATATGCGATAATGGAAAGGAAACTAAGCTAAATATAATGCTAAAATCTAATAACCTAGTCAAGCCCTTTTTTCCAAACTTACTTCTAAATAATTTTTTTTGAATTTTGAAATTTTTTAAAAAAGATTTTGTTTTTTAATTCCTAAAACAGTGACCCGAGCCAGCCCTGTTGGGCCTGGTCCGAATATGGGTTATACAATACACGAACATGATGAAATGGGCCTATTTTAATTAAAACTTCACAAGCCCACATCTTAACATTTCCGCAATAGACCCACTCTTTATAAGCCCACGTTCCTTTAAAAACAAAATAGGCCTGCTTGAAACCACGATGGCTTAAGACTTCTTTTTTTCTCTTACCAGCTACTGAACGAACCTTTGTCTTTTGGTCGCTGTCTTCCCCTCCGTCACTTTTTGCGCTCAACGTCAAACATGCTCAGCATTAATCCTTCGCCCAGAACCTCACCGAGTGACCTCCTGTTACATTGGGAACTCTCCTTGATTTTTATGTTAATGTCTCTTCCCTCGGTCATTAATGTCATGCGCCAACTGAACTTTCGACAATTGTAGTTCCAATCAGACCATGAGGGCTCGCACAGCAAGTTTCATGTTACAAACTCAACATGCGTCCGATTCAGAGTTGAAATGAATTCATAATGCTAATGAGGTGGACATGAACTAACACGCATGACTAACATAGCAGGAGCAATACGAAAGCTTACTGAGGGGTTTTCAGACAAGCAGTAAATCATGTAAGACATGGAAACACGAAAACAAGTTTGACATAAATCAGCGACGAGTGGAACAAATAGTTATATGACTAGAACGTTACAACTAAGGGCATGCATGAAAAAATTTATGTTTCTCTATTTCCCTATTTTTCTGTTCCCCGGAATATGTTTGGAACATAAATCCGTTTGGTAATGTAATTTCATTTTTCTATTTTTGAAACAGATTTATATTCTAGAAATAGATTTTGAGCAGAAATCAGGAGTTAAAATTTTTAGCTTTTCTATTTTTGAAACAGAAATGAGAAATCAAAATTTTTTTCATTATTGACTCTAGTCACTGCCCATAGCCCACTTGCCGCCTATGGGATGCTGGACACCCACCACCAGTTGCCGGCTACCAACCACCGACCTGGCCACTAGTCGCCGACTGCCGGCCATCGGACGTCAGTCACCAGCCACCGCACTCCTGCCGCCCGTTGCCAATCGTCGGTTGTCGGATGCTAGATGCCCACTGGTCGTTGGTTCCTTATCACCAATCATTGGATGCCTCATCACCAACCACTGGATGTTCGCCGGCAACCATTCGCCGCTTGCCACCAATCGTCAGATGTTGGCCACCCGCCACCCGATGCTGAACTTCGGCCACTGGCCACCCACCGCCGGCCTCCTGTCGCCGAACTCCATATGTCGAATGTCGAATGTCAAACATCAAACTCCAGACGTTGGATGCCAATTGCTGGTCGCCGGACTCCAATGTCGAACTCCGAACTTTGGCCGCTTGCCACCATTCACCAGACTTGGTGCTAGACGCTGAATGTTGGACTTCATACTTTAGCCACTCACCGCCGATTACCGGACGTCAAATGTTGGTTGCCAAACGTTGGACTCTGGCCATCAGACACTAGTCATTGCCACTCCTAGAAATAGAAATTTTATTATGTTATCAAACGAATTTTTATTTCAGAAATAGAAATTTTGAATTGTTATCACATGTCTCTTTACTCAGAAACTCGTTCATGGAATAGAAATTGATTTTTGTTTCAGAGATTTTGTCATGTGCGCCTTAAGTGACCTAAAAATGAATGAGAGAGAGGTCCTTGGAAATATAGAGCCACAAACACAACCCATACAATTCGGCAGCATGGAGGGCTCCTCCCTTTCCTACGTTGACAAGATGAAACCTGGCTAGATTTGCCTCATACATGGGACCTATCTAACATGCCAAAAAAAAAAAAAAAAAGAAGCAAACAAACAAAGATATGTGCAATGCAAATCTCAAAACTTGTTAAGAAAATACAATTGAGTTCTAAAACTTACAAAAAATAAAATCAAGTTGTAAAATTTGTCAATTGGTACAATTGAGGTATTTTATTAATGGGATAAGTGCTATAGAAGTCCTAAAACTTGTCACAAAAATGTAATTGAGTTTTAAAACTTGTAAAAAATGCAATTAAGTCCTAAAACTTATCAAATTGTTTCAATCGAATCCTCAAGTTAATGCCGTCGACTTTTTTAACAGAAAATGTTAACTTGGCGCGGACATGAAATTTTAAATAATTTTTTTATTTTCCACGTGGCTTTTATTAATTATTTTTTCTTCATTTTTTTTAAAATTAGATTTAAAAATAAATAAAAAAGTGAAAATTATTTAAAAAAGAAAATAGGTCAAAAAAAGAAAAAAAAAAAAAAATGGCAGCCTCGCTGGAGGGGCCGGCAAAGCCTTGCCCTGGCCAAGCGAGGGCCGGCCACCCGTGCCCAAGGTTGGCGACCGTCGCCAGCCCCTCCGGTGAGGTTGCCATTTTTTTTTCCTTTTTTTCTTTTTTAAATAAAATTTCACTTTTCTTTTTAAATTTTTTAAAAATCTAATTTAAATAAAAAATTAAAAAATCAACGTGGAAAATAAAAATTAATTTCAAATGCCACGTTTGCATTTTTAACGGAAAATGCTAATGGTGTTAACTTTATGACTCGATTGAAATAATTTGACAAGTTTTAAGACTCAATTGCACTTTTTGCAAATTTTAGGACTTACTTGTATTTTCTTAACAAGTTTTAGGACTTCTGTAGCACTTATCCCTTCATTAATTTCATCTATTTGACTAACACAAAATGTTGATGTAACTTTTTTTAATATTTTATTTTCTAACGTGATTAAATCCTAATTTTTTTATCCAAAATATTAATTAAATAAAATAAAAAAATATTTTATTTTAAAAAAAAAAAAAGTGGCGCTATTTCCAACCCCCGTATGACTAAATCCACCCAATTTTCCAAAATTATTCTCCATTATTCAATTGCAACTAAGATTTGTGGTCCCAAATTATTTGCTTTCCTTTTCTTTTTGGTTTTTCAATATATATGGAGGATCTACTTATCACAATCAAAGATTTCATATGTTTAGTTTGTTGTTTATTGTAGATTTTCCCTATGCATTAAAGGCACTATAAAGTTTTTATTGTTAGAATTACTTCGATAAAAAATTATTTTCTTAAAAAGAAAAATTTCCAAAAATCTTGTTTTTTCAGTTGTCTATTACTATTTATGGATAAATTATTAAGTGAATGGAATTTAATTAAATCAAACATTGCATAAAGTAAGATTTTTTTTTTTTGGAAATGCCAGTGAAATATCGTTATTTTGGATTGATAAAAATTAATATCATCTATGAATTGTTTACAAAAAAAATCAAGACTCCTCATTGTGCATAATGTTTTAAATGCATTCCAATCTATTCCTCTAATGTCTTACGTGATTTATAAAAACAATATCTTGCCAATATAATAAGGAAAAAAATATAAATTCTTTGATATAGTAAATAAAGAGACTTGACATGTAGACTAATGAAATTAATAAAAAAAAAATTCACCAATAAAGTGAACTTTTGAAATAAGAGGAACAAAAAATAAATAAGTTATTATAATATCAATGATGAAAAATAATTTTTTCAATTTTATACTATATCAAATAATATCTTTTTTACCTTACTGGTAGCGAGATGATTTTACACAAAGCATGTAAAATGATATAAGAATATCCTGAGAATGCACTTTTCTTCAATGATGTGTACGTGGGTGAGTGATTTTGAAACGAGGGAATTTTCACATTGAATTGTTATCAATGGATGAAATGTAAATGCAAGATAGAATTCGACACCATCAAGGTTTAAAGGATGCACAAACAACCGAAGAAGAAGATTGAGATAGACGAAATTCACCACTAAAGCTTAAAGGACAAGCTACCTGTCAAGGATAGGGAATTTCAGGATAGAAATGCTCACCACCAAGGCTCAAATGATATCTAGCAATCGAGGATAAAGCGTTTCTTGGCTCACCACCAAGGAGTAATCCACTCTCCTGGATAAAGAAACCGATAAAAGAAGTTATCCACTTTCCAAAGATATCCACTCACACAAAGGAAATCTCACGTATATTCATCATCAAAATTGTCTCTTTACAATTGAGAACTCTCCTCTATCTATAAGAGGACTACGACATATGAAATAGACAACAATTAAATAGACATTTGAACTACCTGTGCATTAATGGACACGGGAAGCATAATAAAGACCTTGGAATTAGAACTATGACTCTTGAAACTTTACATAATATTAAAGACTCCTAGGAATTTAGAGATGCAATAAATGATGTAGAAACTTGTACTCTTGATTCTTCAGTCTTCTAAAATTCGTGTGCCCACCTTGACCAACATATAATTACCTTGAAAGTCCATCAAATACCCATGGAAATTGCCCAGCATAGCCTCCCATTTATAGATTGTTGTTCGGCCTTGAATCCAGCATATAATATGGTGAATCAACTTCTTCTTGATTGGTTTCGTGATCAATAGTTTTCTCTATTGATAATTTCATTTTTGGACTGAATCACATTATGTCCAAATTCTATTTTGGCTTGGATCACCATAGATAATGCTGAATTTTTTGATGAAGCTAAGTTGGATGCTCCCAAATAATTTAATATGCTAAAAAACAAAACATGAGCTTAATTATGGTAACTATCATAAATAGAAAAGAGAAGGAGTTGCGCCTTCAATTTAAACTGCAATTAAAAGAATAAGGGAGTTTTTTTCTTTTTAGTGTACATCAAGGTGGATGAAGGATTTAAGGGGTGGAAATAGCGCTACCCATTTAAAATACACTAAAAAAGCCAAAGGCAAGGGTGACCTCGCTACTAAGCCCCCATCGCTAGAAAGGGTCAGTGGGGGCTCGGTGACGGCCGGTGTGCGATGGCAATAGGGATGTGTTGAAATTGCCCTTGGCTCTTTTTTTTGTGCTTTTTAAATATTCATTTTTATTTAATTTAATTAATATTTTGTTTAAAAAATTAGAATTTAATCCAAAATGATGTCGTTTTAGTCTTGTGTTCCATGTTTTGTCCACGTCATCACTGTCCAGGAGAAAGAAAATATTAAAAATAAAGCCACATCAACATTTTCCATTGGCCTAAATTAACAGAGTTAACGGAAGGACTTCATTGTACCAATTTAGGAAGTTTTAAGATTTAATTGCACTTTTTGTAAGTTTAAGGACTCAATTATACTTTTGTTATAAGTTTTTAGACTTCTAGAGAACATATTGTGACATCCTGATTTTCAACCCTGCTTTCGACTAAATGAAATAAGCTTTTCATCAACGCGCCTATGGCATTTTTCTCTAAGTTGGCAACTTACGAGATAACTAGCCTATCAGGTGAATCCGTTAAGGAATTTAAACGCAACAGACTTGAGAATTTAATAAGAAACCAATTGCTCGACCGTGCTAATTTGCAAGGGTCAATATGGCACTATCAGAATCAATCAGAGACTCGAGATAGGTCGGTTCGACATAGGCATGTGATTAAAGTGTGGGTGATTCCACCTAATTGCAAAATTCTTGTTGAACGGCACTAAACCAATTTTTCTGTCGTTTTTGTACCATGTGCCCGTATTTGAAGTTTCATGATTTTCATGACAACCGAAAGTCGCCAATGAGTCGAAAATGTACAGTGTGGCTTGAAACTAATCAAGCACGGGTCTAATGCACTAAAAATTCCTAAAAACTACCCAGTAGGTTATGCTATGCTAAAATCATGTCCGGTTAAAATTAACCACAAAATTGAACCCGATTTCAGAAATTGAAAGTTTTGTCATGTCACGATTTATTTTAGGAACATCGACTCACCCTTCGAAGAATTTTTTGTCAGTCCGGATTTTCGGCGAAAAATCAAAATTGAACGTTATTGGACTGGGAAATTAAGAGGGCCGTTTTTATGTGGATTTTCGGCATTTGAGGTGGATCATTGGGCAAGAAAAATTGTGGAATGGTTGTGGATACCTTAGCTAGTATTTTTGGGTATTTTTGGGCACCAATTAGGATTTAATTGAAGTGGAATTGAATGGGAATTGAAGAGAAATGCTGCAAATTCGTAGCCAAGGGTGGACTGCAACATTTCAGCACCCTCTTGGCTTGCTGAGGAAGCTTTGAGGGAGGAAATTGGGCAGGGGATAGGGTTGAAGGCTGGTGGGGGCAACACTCAAGTGTTAAGATATTATTTGAAGACTTTGAGGGCTCTTGGTCCCCTCTACCAGCTATAGCTCCCTTTTTCTTCCTCCTTGCTACTCCTTTCTCCACGATTGCTGTTTTCAAGCTAAAAAACCAGAGGAAGCCAATAGAAAACTAGCTAGCAACCATAGAGATCAGTAGCATTGAAGCCTAACTGCCGCAGGCCGTCCGAGCGTCATCCAAGTCCGCCAAAGCCGCTTGACTGCGTCCGCTCGCCATCTTGCTCGGGTGCTATCCCAGCGTGTCTAGCCCACTATCCCAAGCTCACCTAGCCATCGTCCAGCACGTCGAGCTTCCTCCACCATCTGTCTAGTAGTCGCGCACCACCACCAGCCTATCCCATCATCCCAGTTAACCCGTGCAGCCTTCGGCAGCTCCCTCGATCAACAAAAGCAGAAGTGAAGCCAACAGCGAACCGTGAGGTTGGCTGGGCTCTTTTGGGCCTTTCCCGGCCTCCCTTGGCGTCGCTCTAGGCTTGAGTCTCACCTGCCTTGGCGTTGCCATCGCCGTGAACTCATCGGCTCACAAATTCGGTGAGTTAACTCCCTAATCCTTGATTAGGTTGCTAATTGCACTTAGGAGGTTAGTTTAGTGTTAAATAGCTTAGTTAGATTAGTATTAAGTGAGATTAGCCTTAAGATGGATTAGTGCTAATCTAATATGGTTATATTAGCCTTAATATGTATTAGTGTTAATATAATTGGTGAGATTAGCACTAATGTGGTTGGATTAGTCCAAATCAGTGGACTTTCGACAGTTTTGATTTTTGGACCTTTGCCATTTGTCATTTTTGTAGATCGAAATGGATTGCAAGTTTGAGGTAAATTCATTCTTGAAAATTGTTTTAGATATCTTTAGATATGACATATATTTTACTTAAGATTTATAGAAATTTAAAAGAATGAGATATCGGCTTCATCATTTGGAAACATAACCTATGTTTGTGTTGAAACTGGTGACCTTTTGAAATTCAAATGATTTTTAGCAACTCTTAGGGTTCGATTTTCGAAATGATTTCTTCACAAAAGTTATTTTTCACATCTTTTAGTTTAACATAGTCAAATTTTAGATCAAATGGACAAGTTTTGGATTTTGAACCAAACTAATTTCGGAAAACAGACTTTTTGGAAACGGACACATTTTTTGTACTGGATTGAGCGATTTACTGGGCTGAATTTGGAAGGATCTGAGTTTAGGTGTCTTCATGAAAAATGTTTATTTATGTGTCATTTACAATATATTCAAATTTGGGAATTTTCCAAACTCTTTTGGTTAGGTTTCTAGATTTAAATTCTGAGATGTGCGAGTGGACCGTTTCTGCCGGTTAGGATTGGTAGTAGTTTTAGTGATTGTTCTTGATGCTATGGTTGTTGAACCATGCCTATTTGGTGACGTGGTTGACTTGTAATATGCTAGAAATTATGCGTGATGATGCGCGAATGGTTGTGCCATGATTGTAGTTATTGTTATTGCTTTATGTGACGACTATTGAAAGAGGATGTGTTGTGTTGAGAAAACTGAATGGTTGTGAGCAGGTAAAGGACTAAGTGTGCACGATAGTGAAACTTCATATAAGCCATCTCTAAAACCTTGTATCATTGTTTATGATAGTCGAGAACTAAGTGCTATACGACAGCTTGACTTCGTGGGAGCCACCTCTAGTACCTTGAGCTATTGCTTATAATAGTCGAGAACTAAGTGCTACACGACAACTTGATTTCGTGGGAGCCACTTCTAGTACCTTGAGCTATTGCTTATTGTGGTCATCGACTAAGTGCTACACGATATCGAAACTTCGTAAGAGGGGGCACCTATAAAACATTGAGTAATAAGTATTGAGCATTGAGTTAGAATGTGGAGCCAAAATATTGAATTGGGACGTTGAGTTTGAATATTGAGAGTGAATATCGGGTGTGGATTGAACCACCAATATGAGTTACTTGCGCCTGATTATGGGATGAAATTGTGTGGCATGGAATGAGATGTGTCATAATAATTTGACCTTATAATCAGGACTCCTGTGAATTGTTTGATGAGTGACATAAAGTGTTCCAACTATTGTTTACGCATGCTGCATTTATAAGTGCATATGAGATGTACTAATGTGCAGGGATGCACCCAAGCAAGGTAAGTTTTGGATGGTGCATGTTTAGGACGCCTTTGAGTGAATTCTCGCCCTAGTCGGGGCTTAGGGTTAAACCCTCTGAGATTTTTATCTCATCCCATCGTGGGTTACCATTTTCAGGGCTGTGGCATGGAGGATCCGGAGCTCGAGGTTGAAAGGTCCAGAGTGTAGATGGTCTAATGGTTTATTTTTGAGTCAGACCTTTGTATAACTTGGTTTGTTTATAAAGGGTGTTTTGACAAAAATTGGTTGTCCTGCTTTTACTATCCCTTGTTTGATTGTTGTCTGAGATTTGTTTAATTCACTTCCGCATGTACATAAAATAAAAAGGGTCGGCAACGCATCATGTGACATCGCAATTTAGTCAACCGCTGAGGGATGTGTGCGTGCCCGGGGACCGGGGTGTGACACATATCCCTAAAAAAAATAGAAAGTCAAAAATTCAAAAAGCAAAAAGAATAAAGAGTTGGGCTACTTCATTCATGGAGAGCAAGAGAAGAGAGAGAGAGAGAGAGAGACAGACAGACAGAGAGAGTGAAGGAGCAAAAGAAAAAGGTGCACATATTTACGGTCTTGATTCGAAGGCTAAACATTATCAGAATTGGCTCAAATTTCAATATATTTTTCGCGAGACTGAAGACTATGAGTTGATTGAGAAATTTCTTTGAAATCTCCAATTGCAAATGGTTTTTATTTTTTATTTTTTATAATGCTGTTTTATTATTGATATTGAGCCTTTAGTATGTGACTAGAGAAGAATATTTTGTGTATCTTACTATTCTTGGTGATTAGTAGAAGTTTTTTGATGGTCCATGATTTTTCCAGCATTGAGTTTTCCATGTAAAATATAGGTATTTTTGTGGCTTTGTCTCATAATCATTTCGATATTAAATTTTACATATTATGAGGTTGTATTGTTGGTTGTTGTTGGAGTTCAATTGATCTAGTTTGGGGTGGGGTGGGGTAAGGGGGGGTGATATTGATCCTAGATTGGGTTAGTTCTTGGTGAATTGTTGCCCGGTTTTTCCCAATGAAGGTGGTATCAAAGCTAGGTGGAGATTCTATTGTTAAATGGAGGAAACTAGCTGCACAATGATTAAGTCAAATACCTCAAATTACCCCTTTTGGAAGCCTCACATGGTAGATATTTTATATTGTAAAGATTTGTTCGATCCCATTGATGGAGATGAGGTTATAGGAGACAAGGAAGACAAAGAATGGTAGCAAATAAATTGAAAAATTATTATATTTATTTGGCAATAGATTAATGATAGTGTGTTTCATCATGTTGCTCAAGAAACAAAAATGGATATTTTGTAGAAGAAATTACAAGATTTTTATGAAAGAAAAACCTCACAAAATAAAGCTTTTCTAGTTAAAAAAAAAAAAAAAAAAAAACTTGTGAATTTGAGATATAAGGATGGAAGAAGCATATCTGAACACATGAGTGATTTTCAAGATTTGGTAAAATTAATTGACAAATCTTGAGATTAACTCGATGAGTTGCAATTATGTCTATTGTTTGGTATTTATTTGTAAAATTCCAAATTTTGAATGAACGTATTGAATAAATAGTATAATGATAAGAAAATACATCATCCCATATAGTTTGATGATATAAACCAATTAAATACTAAAGATGACTAACTTTTTTATCTAATAGATCAAAATAATAAATTAAAATTGACAATCTTAAAGGAAAAATTTCTGAACTAAACGTTGTAAATTAGTCGAAATAAATATGTTAGAGCATATGGTCTCTCCATAATTCCTAGATATGAATTTCATATTACTATGCCTACAAGAATGATATCAAATATGTGATAATTGAATTCCCTACTTTATTTACTATCCTATCTTTAAGTTTATCAAGTCTACTCATTTTATCAATCTACCATATCTTTATGTGAATTTAAATAAACATAAGTGTATTAAAATCTGTGAATATTCTTGATTTACAATGAATCTTTTGGATCACTTCATCACCGAAAGCTGCACACATAACATGATATATCTCTATCCACATTTAATTTATGATTATATATTATAAGGAGTAATTGCATATTATCATTTCTTATGCTCAAATATGCATATAAGATCATTCAAATGGTGGCCATCCAATTCACATAAACCTGCCAGCACCTCTCAACCGAATTCTCTCTCCTCGTAAGGAGCTCCTTCCGTCTCTACAATGGAGAGTTCTTTTCCCACTTCTCCAATGGGGTGTTCACCCAACCAAAATCTGAAATCCTGAGTTGATCCCCCATTCCATCTCTACCTATGTACATAATTGTCTCTAAAACCCACACACCCATGATCCGAATAGTACCCAGACCCTAAAACCCACACACCTCCTCTGCTACCGAAACCCTTGAATACATCAACACAAACGAGCTCCCTTCAATCAACAATCTCCCCAAATAGTCAACAAAAACAACAGCAGGACATGGATCAGCGCACCCAAGCGAGTTATCCAGAAGATGCATCGGTCTTCATCTTTGAAATGGCGTAGGTGTGGCCTATTTACATCTTTGCCTTATTCCCTGTTTTGAAGAAGCCTGCTACTGGTCGTTTAGTTGTTATTAGATTTCTTACAATGGAGGCAGAATTAGTAAGAGAAAAGAGGATGGCGGCACTTTGTAAGAGAATGGGAAATATGTAGACAGAAAAATCTGTAGTTAAGGTGCTCAATGGAATTCCGAAGGCAAAATGAAAGAATGTCAGCTAACTTTACTTGGCAAACATCACTCAAAACCAAGTGTTAACCTCCAAGCCTTCCAATCCACTATGTTTAAGGCATGGAAAATAGAGAATGTTGTTTGTAACCAGCCACAACAAGGCTTATTCACCTTTACTTTCCAAACTAAGGAAGAGAAACAGCGAGTTCTAGATGCTAGCCCTTGGTCATATTCTGGAAGTTTACTAATCCTAAAACAATTAAACCCCAAAATTCCTCTTTATCGCCATACTTTTACTCATCGTTTGTTTTGGATATAGCTTCATGGACTGCCCCTAGGGTGTATAACAGAATCCATAGTAAGAAGCATAGCATCGAATATTGGGGAAGTGATGGAAGTGAAGCTTGTAACTAAGGAAGGTAGCCTTTGCAAGGTTGGAAAAGCAAGAGTGTCACTAGATATATCAAAACCACTCGTATAAGGAGTTATGCTGCAACTCGATGAGATGGATTCTTGGATAGACTTTAGATATGAGCACTTACCTCATTTCCGCTACTCTTGTGGGAAAATTGGTCATTATACTACTAATTGTGGGGAAGTGCCTTATAATGAAAAAAAAAAAAAAAAAACCCCGATTGAAGAAGGCTTATTTGGTTATTGGCTAAAAGTAGAGGCTAAAGAACACAGCCTTTTCTAGAAGTTGCTAAATAAACCGGAGAGTGGAGAGGGGGATGTGGAAGAAGTTATACTCGAGATGTCCATAAATACTAACTCCCTGGATAACAGCCCAAGCATGAGGGATATGGAAGTGCAACAAACATAAATTATTCCCTATAGTCAGGAGAATCCAGTAGATTTGAGTTTAAAAGCTTTGGGCAAAAGACTCTAGGGCTCTACCTTACTGATTTCTAATACTCCATGGGTGAAACCCTTATGTTGTCAACTTTCAGCAAGGCCAAAAGTCAGCGAAAGAAACTGAAGAATCCGATTATGAAGAAGATCAGAAGGCACAGCCCCTATGCATCTCAGGGGGCAATGATAAAGCAGGCGAATGAAGAAGCACTACATGAAACCCCAATTCTGGTGGAAGAAGATCCCAATATGTGAGCTTTGGTGGCTAGCCCTAATAAGTCACTGGTAAAACCATGAAGATTCTAAGCTAGAACTGTTAGGGGTTGGGCAATCCCTTGACATTCCAAGAGCTCTTGTGGCTCTAGAGAGGCCCGGTTTGGTTTTCCTTATGGAAACCAAAAATAAAGAGGAGATGGTGGAACATGTAAGCAAGCGCCTTAATTACCCAGACCTATTCTTAGTATCACCAGAAGGTATGCGGGAGGACTAGCCATTATGTGGAGTGAAGAGGTCATTTTAAAAGTGACTAACAGCACAAAGTATTTTATAGAAGTGGACTGCATAGACCCTTTAAGTACACATCATATGCGAATCACTTTTATCCATGCCTCGACAAATTTAGGCGAAAGATTACAACTATGGCAGCAACCCAGAGCCTCCTAGAACAACCCACAAGCCTTATGGGTATGCATTGGTGATTTTAATGAAATATTGTACACTTGGGAGAAAGTTGGAAGAAGAGAAGCCGACCAAAGTAGAATGTTTGCCTTCCGAGAATTCTTAAATGATTGCTTGCTCATGGATCTAGAAGGTAAGGGATGTGCGTATACATGGTCTAATAAAATGGAAGGAGAAAACCTTGTGAAGAAGAGGTTAGACTGAGTACTTACCACTATGGAATTGAGGGTAGCTTTCCCAAATACAGAAGCATTAGTCTTTCCCAAATAAAATGGTCGGATCATTGCCCTATAATGCTCACTCTTCATCCTGAATACAGAAAAAGGAAGAAAGACTTTCAGTTTGAGTCTTATTGGCTAGAAGATCCAGAATGCAGCGAGATAATTAAAAGCACATGGTAGCGACAAATAACAGACAATCAGAGTTTTCCAAGGAAAATCCAGGAACTGTCTCGAGATATAGTCAAATGGAGCACCAAGAAATTCTCTAATGCATCAAACCAGATTAGAGCACTAAAAAAACAGCTTATGGAACAGATGAATAGACCAGGACCCTCATTAAAGTAGGACATCCAATGGTTGGAGGAACAAATAGAGAAACTGTGGAGGCAAGAGGAGATGTATTGGGGATCTCAGATCAATTAGCTTCAATGGGGGGGCTAGAAACACTAAGTACTTTCATGCAACAACGGTGCAAAGGAGGCAGAGGAACCGAATCCTTATGCTGAAAATAGATGAACAAACTTAGTGTCGGGAACCCACAACCCTTAATCGGCATATCAGAAACTTCAACCGCACTTTATATAAATCGGAAGGCCCTAAAAACTTCCAACCAATCCTGAATCAATGTCCCAAAGTCTTTACTGAGGAAATGAATGCTGATCTATTGAAACCGACAACTTTACAAGAAGTGAAAGAAGCTGTGACATCCCAATTTTCCAATACTATTTTCAATAAATTGAGACGGGCATTTCGTTGGCACGCATATAGTTCTTTTCCTTGAGTCGGCCACTCATGTGAAAACTAGTCTATCGAGTGAAGCCGTTAAGAGTTTCTAATGCATATGACCCGAGACTTTGACCAGGAAGCGATCTTTCGATCGAGCTAATCTGCAAGGGTCATTACGGCACAATTAAAAATCGATTAAAGATCGGAGATAGGTCGACTCACAAAGGCATGTGATCAGGTGTGGGTGATTCCACCAGATCGCACAATTTTTGTCGATCAGCACTAGACTGACTTTTCTATCGATTCGGTACCCTGTGTTCGTATTTGAAACCTTGAGATTACCCTAACAACCGAAGGTCGCCAATATTTCAAAGATGTACATTGTGGCTTGAGATGATCAACCACATGTCAAATGCATGAAAAATTTCTAAAGGCTATCCAATAGGTTGGGCCGCGCTAGTATTGTGCCAAAGTGAAATTAACCGTGAGATTGAGATCGAATTCAAAAATTGGGAGTCTGGGTGTGTCACAAATCATTTTAGGAATATTGACTAATCTTCAGAAGATTTTTCATGCAAGCCGAGTTTTTCGGCAAAATAATCAAGGTATGGTTAATTTGGTTCGTAAAATTGGTAGGCCCGCTTTTAGTTGTGCTTTTGAGATCTGAGATGGTTCAATGGACAAGTGAAGATGTGAATTGAAGTGTGGTGACATTGGATTAATTTTATGGACTTCAATTGGACTCAATTGGAAGAGAATTGATGGGAATTGAAGAAATTGGATGTACAAGAATTGGACCCCGGCGGAAAATGAAATTGGACCCATTGGAAGAGGTTGTGGAGGATTAGGTGAGTGGATTGTAATGTCATCCTAGGTCATGGTGGGCCACCTTGGTTAGATGAAAGAAAAAGAAAAGAAAAAGAAGAAAAGGAAAAGGAAGTGGTTTCTCTCTCCTCTCCCTCTCTCTCCTGACCGCCCCCTCCATCTCCATCTTCTTCTCCTTCTTCGCACGCCTAGCAATGGAAGAAGCCGATTGCAGCAGCCCTCCGCTCAACCAGTCGCTCATCCGCTCGTCGCTGTTGCCCCGTCGCCCGTACGCCACTCCGCTGGTCAGCTCGCCTACCCGTCGCCCTCTCTCCTCCTTCTTCGGTGGTTGTTTGACACCCAGCAGATTTGAGAAGGCATTGAAGCTGGCTGCAACCCAGCCGGACCGCCCTCCACCTGCCTGCTCGTCATCGCCAAAGTTGCCGTAGTTGTCGCCGCCGCCGTGCATCCGCGCGAAGCCACATGCCAGCTCGCCGGCCGGCTTGCGCTCAGCCCGCGCCTCCGGCTCGTTGACCAAGCCATCCAGAGTTGTTGCCACCGCCGCCGAAAGGTTGCCGGAGGTGCCGCCTTGCCCGCCTGAGCTGCCGACGCTCTTCTCCGCCGTTCCTACCCCCGAATCGCCACCATACATCACTCCTCCGCCCGTGAACAGCGAAAATGGGTATGGCAGCTTAGTCTTGGCCCGTTTTAACCGCCTTCTCGAGCCCAGATGCTCGGCCCACCTTGAGGAAAGTCGATCCTCGCGTCGTCCCCGTCGTTTTGATTCGCTCGGTTCGTTAATCGGGTGAGTTTAGCTCACTAAACCTCGCTTAGATGGTTAATTATGCTTAAGGAGGTTTAGTTTATGTTAAGTATTATTAGGTTGTTAGTTTAGGTTATTTAAGAGTGGATTAGATTAATGTGGTGTTTTAATTTCAAAGTGTTCTTAATTAAGGGTAAGTAGGTTTATTTAAAATAAGCCTTGATTTGACTTAAATGAATTTACTTTTGATTTATTTAAATGTCTCGAAATTATTAAATAATTTAATAATATATTATTATTCGAAATTATTAAAATATTATTGTTTAATTATTTTCGGAATAAATTTAATTATTTATTAAATTCCGAAAATTTTGTCAGGACCCTAAATTCTCAGAATTTCGTGCCAGTCGCTGCTGTGTAGTCGGATTTTGAAATTGAGGATTGGATATTATAAATTGAGTGTGGATCGTGAAAAATATGGATATTATTACTTAATTAATTTTTGGAATAAATTTAATTATTTAATAAATTCCGAAATTTATGTTGGGGCCTTATTCTCTCAGAATTTCGTGCTGATCGCTATTATGCATTTAGAATTTGAATTTGATGAATGGATTTGGCAAATTGAGTGTTGATTGTGGTAAATAGGGAGGTTATTCATAAAAACCCAAGTGTCGGGTTTTGATGCAAAAATTGAATTTTAATGATTATATTAAATAATAGGGTTTGAAAAAGTGAGATATTGGCTTTTTGATTCGAAATTAGCGTGCCCCCACACACGTGAGTAATTTCTGGAATATTTTTAATATGAAGAAAAATGGCCGGGATCGCTATTTTAAGTGGAAGCATTGAGTGAAATGCAAAGTGTCCTGGGGCCAAGTATGATTTGGCTGTGTGATTATTAAGAGGAATCGTCCTGGGATGTTGAACCGGACTTGCCCCTATATGGGATGCCCACGTGGTGGATGCGGGTCGCAGTTGATTCTGAGCCCATGCTCCTTCGGGAACGCCGTCGATGTACTGACGAAGCCACACTCCATTGGGGAGGCGATGCCTGGCTATATGCCAGTAGATAGCCGAACTACGAATATGCTATGCTCTTGTGTGGCGGTGAATATCAATTGGAATGCATGTTAAGTGTTGTTGATGTGTCGGATTATGGGACGGAATTGTGTGACATGGAATGAGACGTGTCATAACGATTTAGTTTTATAATCAGGACCCCCGCGGTTGTTGGTTATACGAAAGTGAGTGCGTTCCGGCTGTTCAAGTTTCTATTACTATCTGTGATTGAGTGATTTGAATTGTGCTAACCTGTAGACGAAGGCTAATGCGAGGTAAGTCTTCTGTGTGATGTGGCTAGGCCACCCGGGGCGTATTTTCTTTCTAATAGGGGTTTAGGGGGTTGAACTTGCTGAGACAAAGTCTCATCCCGGTTGTGAGATTAAAATTTCAGGTCTCCGGTGGATGGAGCGAGCAGATAACTTTGGTTGGCCTTGAGAAGTTGCAGAAGTGAAGTCATAAGGATTAGAGAACGTGTTCGTCTGGTAGGTCGTCGGACAGTTCACTCTTAAGAGCCAGTCTTTTGTAAACTTTTGGCCATAGACATTTGTTTGTAATTCTGTTGAATTATAATAGGTCATGTTGTGATTTTGCTTCTTGCTTGTCTATCCCGTATTTCATTGTCAGGGGCTTTATAATACGTTCCGCTTGCGCAATAATAAATGAATGGGGTCGGCGACACTACCTGGGAATGTCGC
This sequence comes from Eucalyptus sideroxylon x Eucalyptus melliodora, assembly GCA_016097485.1. Taxonomy (NCBI): domain Eukaryota; kingdom Viridiplantae; phylum Streptophyta; class Magnoliopsida; order Myrtales; family Myrtaceae; genus Eucalyptus; species Eucalyptus sideroxylon x Eucalyptus melliodora. Next base: position 20,507,001 of record CM027830.1, read on the forward strand.
ATTTGCATCACTATGGTGGGATGTTGGCGCGCTCGAGGTTCGGGGCGTGACACCCCCGTTTAAGTGGTATCAGAGCATTGTTTGAGTATGGAGTGATAAGATGCGATGAGTCATGGGATAGTTAGTAGGAAAGGCTTTTAATATGCTGATGCATGTGGTTGATAGTTGTTTGGTAGTGTGTTTGTGGGGTCACTCAAATTTCAACCGGATGTTGGAATCAGAAAACAGGTGTCTATAAAGAGCTTGTAGGATGAGTGGCCAGGAGTGGGGAACTCCTTGGAAGAGGTCAATAGGACCTATACCTCGGGGTAGGATTGCTGACAAGAGTCGGTACCTAAGGTAGAGCGTAGGCTTAGACCGGCGCGAGTGTGAGAGTACCGTCGTTAGTCAGTACTTAGAGTGTAGTAGCACCGAACGATCTTAGGTTCGTTGGGATCGTTCAGGTGCTAGTGTTTCTTATAAGCTCGTTGGGTCAGTAAGCTCAGGATTGAGCTACCGCTGTTGCCGTTGTTCCTACCACTGCCAGTGTTGTGACTATTGTTGTTGCAACACTTGTTGACGCCCAAGCTAAAGTTGTGATCTAGGAGCAAGCCGTTGCATCTGAGTTGAGGTTCAGATTTAGTAGAGATGGAAATTAGTTGAGGAAGAAGTCTATGATCGTAGAAAAGTATTCCATTTCCGTCCATCTAGAAAAGTGGGATGGTTAGGTCAGCAATGAATTAGATTGGAGTGTGTTATGCTGACAAAAGTCGACATGGATTAGCTCAGTGTTCTGGTAAGACAGGTGCTTGTTCTGTGTGTGACCATCAAAGTTACCTGGCCAGAAACGGTCTTGGAAAGCCGATGGTACAGATCGAAAGGAGTGCGCCATAGAACGCATCGTGAGGTTTTTAGAACAGGCCTTCAGTACAAGAAAGAGTGCTGTTGTTACCTAACGGTAGGCAGGGGACTCACTTATTGTGTGCCAAGTCTGTGGAAAGGAGGCATGAGTCAACGTAGTGTCAGAGTAAAAAGGGAGCATGATTTGAATGTGGCCAGCACGGCCATCGGGTTAGGAATTATCCGCGTAAGTCCACGAGAGCGTAAGTACCGTTACTGTAGATGGGACGCCACTAGGATGGCTAGAGGAGCATGAAGGGATCGACCATGCATCAATCAAAATGAGAATGTTTTTTAGATGTTTTTATTAGAGTAGTACAGCAAAATTTTCGGTGAGGGTTGTAGGATTTTCGTTGTGGTAATAAAGTAATAGAAATGTGAATCTCTGACTATAGTTGTACTTGCGGGGGTTTGCTTAAGTATGACTTGGAAGTCATTTATAAAAAGGTTTGGCTCAAAGAGTTTTTTGTTGTTTTGAATCGCGGTAGTGATATAATTCAGTTTGTTCAGCTAGCGAACGAAAGTTTGGAATCACTGAAAGTTGAAGATGAACTTAAATCCTTGTTATCTGTTACTGAAGATGACCTGGTTATGGTTGTTGGTTACCGAATCTACATGACAACTGAAGTGGACGCATTAGTTGAGGGGCCGAATATGGAGATCATAATCGTGGTACAGGAGTTTTCTATGGTATTTTCTAGAGAATTGTCAGGTTTGCAGTCATAAAGAGAAATAGAGTTCGTGATTAAATTGGCACCCGGAACAGAGCCAGTCCCTAAGGCTCCTTACTAGATGATGTTACTCGAGTTAAAAGGACTGAAGATGCAGATGCAGGAATTATTGGATAGGGGATTCATACGTTCCAGTGTATCACCTTGGGGAGCACCTATTCTATTCATGAGGAAGAAAGTTGGTTCATTGTGTTTGTACATCGATATTTCTTAAGATCGACTGGAGGTCAAGGTATCATTAGTTGAGGATCAGGAAAAAAAGGACATACCGAAGTTAAGACCTCGCACTCGATACAGTAGTTATGAGTTCACTATAATGCCGTGTGGTTTGATGGACACCTTAGCTGTTTGTTTGGGTCTAATGAGCAGAATGTTTAAGGGTACTTAAATCAGTTATGATCATGCTCGTTGAAGTTATCCTAGTGTGTTCAAAGAGTGCTGAGGAGCACAAGAGACATTCGAGGATGGTACTTCAAGCCTCCAGTACTTTTGGATTTTACAATAAGCTTAACAAATGCGAGTTTTGGATGACTCGTATTGCGTTCCTAGGTCAAGTGATTTCAGGAGAAGGAATCTTCGTAGACCCCGTCCAAGATTGAAGTAATGATTAGTTGGCCGAGATTGACTATAGTGACAGAGATCAAAAGTTTTCTGGGTTTAGTAAAGTATTTTAGACAATTCGTAGAAGGGTTTTCAGCGTTAGCGTCACCATTGACGAGACTATTGAGGAAGGAATAGAAGTTCACGTGGATAGGCAAATACGGGTGCAGTTTTCAAGAGCTTAAGTAGAAGCCGACTACCGCACCTGTGCTGACCATTCCATCTGGTCCTGAAAGTTATGAGATCTGCAGTGATATGTCGTTTAAAGGATTGGGTTGTGTGTTGATACAGCATGATAGAGTTGTTGCATATGTGTCCTGTTAGTTGAGACCTCAGGAGTTGAATATGAGACAGTATCGCTAGATGGAATTCCTTAAGGATTATGACTATGATATTTTGTATCACTTTAGAAATGTGAGCAAAGTCGTAGATGCATTGAGTCGAGAGTCCTTAGTTTCACAGTTGGTACTCAAAGATTGGATCTTATTTGAGGAAGTTTGAAATTTGGTTTTCAAATCTAAGGTGGGCCACCTTTTGAATCTTATGACTACCCTCAGAATTGAGCCGAAAGTTCATATCATAATCAAAATGCTTTAGCGGACAGATTCAGAAATTTAGGAGACTTTATAAGAGAATGCAGATGAGAAAGAGGTTGATTTTCAGATTTCTGAAGACAGAACGCTAAGGTTCTGAGGATGATTGTGTGTAATTGACGATACAAAGATTAAAGAAGAGATCTTATGGGAAACTCATCATAGCAATTTCAACGTTGTCCAGACAGTACGAATAGATCTTGTTTTGAGTGTGTGACATCTTGATTTTTAGACTCTGATTTTGATTGGTTAAATTGGGCATTTCATTGATGTGATTACAATGTTTTTCTCTGAGTTGGCCACTTACGAGATAACTAGACTAGTTTGGCGAGTTATTAAGGACTTTAAGGCAAATAGACTTGAGAATTCAACTAGGAATCGACTTCTCGACCGTGCTCATCTTTAGATATCATTACGGCACAGTTAAAAATCAAATTAAGATTAGAGATAGGTCGGTTCGACTGAGATGAATGATCGATCGTGGGTGACTCCACTAAATTGGAAAACTCTTGTCGACTGATACTAATTTGATTTTATTGTCGTTTGGTACCCTGTGTCCGTATTTGAATCATCGAGATTTTCACGACCCTCGAGAGTCGCCAATGTGTCGAGTGGGTTCATCGTGGCTCGAAGAAAATCGACCACGGGTCATTTGTCCTAAAAAGCTCCAAAAACTACCTAGTAGCCTATGTCACACTAAAAGCGTATCGGAGTGAAATTAATTGCCAATCTAAGTTCGATTTCAGAAATTGGAGATTCTATCTTTTCACAAAGTGGGTACACCGAAGTGTGTGTATATCATAGAAATCATCTGTATGGAGTGCCAAGGATGAATTATATTTCAAATCTAGATCAGATGTTCTAAGTTGGCAGAGCTTTCAGATGGTTCTTTCTTAAGCAATGTATAGCAGAGAGTGCAAAATTTCAATTGCTGAGATGAAGTCAGGGAAAGAAAGATCAGGGTCAGTACAGTTTTCAGTGATTGCAGTTGTCGAGATCAGTGTCAGAGTTATATCATATCTTGATTAGAGGTTCCCAATTTCAGCAGATCAATCAGATAGTTTCTTTTTAGTCAATGTAGAGTAGAGTGTACAGGATTTCAATCGGTTGAGATGAGATCAGAGATCAGAAAATCGCAGGTCTAGAGTTAGTTCAGAAATCAGTGGTTCATAATCGATAGTTTAGTTTCGCAAATTTTGTTTTGAAGACCTTTAGAATTTTAAGTGGGCAAGCGTTTAGTATTTTGGAACCCGAAGTGGTTTGGGTAAGATAGCAGTGATCTGGCAGTATTGGTACTGAAGGAGCAACATGGGAAACCGAATATTTGATGAGACAATTGTACCCCCACCTTTTTCTGTTTAAGAATTGGTAAAGATTTAAATTTCGAGGATGAAATTTTTATAAGAGGGAAAGAGTTGTGATATCCTGATTTTCCAATCCTATTTTCAATAAATTGAGACGGACATTTTGTTGGCACGCATATAGTTCTTTTCTTTGAGTCGGCCACTCATGTGAAAACTAGTCTATTGGGTGAAGCCGTTAATAGTTTCTAATGCATAAGACCCGAGAATTTGACCAGGAACGATCTTTCGACCAAGCTAATCTGCAAGGGTCATTACGGCACAATTAAAAATTGATTAAAGATCGAAGATAGGTCGACTCGACAGAGGCATGTGATCAAGTGTAAGTGATTCCACCAGATCGCACAATTCTTGTCGATTGGCATTGGACCGACTTTTCTATCGATTGGGTACCCTGTGTTCGTATTTGAAACCTTGAGATTACCCCGACAACCAAAGGTCGCAAATGTTTCAAAGATGTACATTGTGGCTTGAGATGATCAACCACAGGTCAAATGCATGAAAAATTTCTAAAGACTACCCGGTAGGTTGGGCCGCGCTAGTATCGTGCCAAAGTGAAATTAACCATGAGATTGAGATCGAATTCAGAATTTTGGAGTCTGGGTGTGTCACAAATCATTTTAGGAATATTGACTAATCTTCGGAAGATTTTTCATGCAAGCCGAGTTCTTCGGCAAAATAATCAAGGTATGGTTAATTTGGTTCGGAAAATTGGTAGGCCCGCTTTTGGTTGTGCTTTTGATATCTGAGATGATTCTATGGACAAGTGAAGATGTGAATTGAAGTGTTGTAACATTGGATTAATTTTATGGACTTCAAATTGGACTCAATTGGAAGATAATTGATGGGAATTGAAGAAATTGGATGTACAAGAATTGGATCCCGACGGAAAATGAAATTGGACCCATTGGAAAAGGTTGTGGAAGATTGGGTGAGTGGATTGTGATGTCATCCTAGGTCATGGTGGGCCACCTTGGTTGGATGAAAGAAAAAGAAAAGAAAAAGAAGAAAAGGAAAAGGAAGTGGTTTCTTTCTCCTCTCTCTCTCTCTCTCTTCTGACCGCCCCCTCCATCTCCATCTTCTTCTCCTTCTTCGCACGCCCAGCAATGGAAGAAGCCGATTGCAGCAGCCCTCCGCTCGACCGGTCGCTCATTCGCTCGTCGCTGCCGCCTCGCGTCGCCTGCACGCCGCTCCACCGGTCAGCTCGTTTACCTGTCACCCTATCTGCTCCTTCTCCAGTGGCCGTTCGACACCCAGCAGATCTGAGAAGGCGTCGAAGCTGGCTACAACCCAGCCGGACCGCCTTTCGCCTACTCGCTCGTCACTGCCGAAGCCGCCGTAGTCATCACTGCCGCCGTGTGTCCGCGCGAAGCGGCGCGCCAGCTCGCCGGCCGACTCGCACTCAGCCCGCGCCTCCGGCTCGTTGACCAAGCCGTCTCGAGCTGCTGCCACCGCCACCGAAGGGTCGCTGGAGCTACCGCCTTGCTCGCTCGAGCTGCCGATGCTCTTCTCCGCCATTCCTCCGCCCGAATCACCGCCGGACAGCCCTCCTCCGCCTGTGAACAGCAGCTGCAGAAAATGGGTATGGCAGCTTAGTCTTGGCCCGTTTTAACCGCCTTCTTGAGCCTGGATGCTCGGCCTGCCTTGAGGAAAGTCGATCCTCGCATCGTCCTCGTCGTTTTGGTTTGCTCGGTTCATTAATCGGGTGAGTTTAGCTCACTAAACCTCGCTTAGAGGGTTAATTATGCTTAGGGAGGTTTAGTTTATGTTAAGTATTATTAGGTTGTTAGTTTAGGTTATTTAAGAGTGGATTAGATTAATGTGGTATTTTAATTTTAAAGTGTGCTTAATTAAGGGTAAGTAGGTTTATTTAAAATAAGCCTTGATTTGACTTAAATGAATTTACTTTTGATTTATTTAAATGTCTCGAAATTATTAAATAAATTAATAATATATTATTATTAGAAATTATTAAAATATTATTATTTAATTATTTTCGGAATAAATTTAATTATTTATTAAATTCCAAAAATTTTGTCATTACCCTAAATTCTCATAATTTCGTGCCGGTCGCTGCTGTGTAGTCAGATTTTGAAATTGAGGATTGAATATTATAAATTGAGTGTGGATCGTGAAAAATATGGATATTATTTGCTTAATTAATTTTCGGAATATATTTAATTATTTAATAAATTCCGAAATTTATGTTGGGGCCTTATTCTCTCAGAATTTCGTGCTGATCGCTGCTGTGCGTTTAGAATTTGAATTTGATGAATGGATGTGGCACATTGAGTGTTGATTGTGGTAAATAGGGAGGTTATTCATAAAAACCCAAGTGTCGGGTTTTGATGCAAAAATTGGATTTTAATAATTATATTAAATAGTGGGGTTTGAAAAAGTGAGATATTGACTTTTTAATTTGAAATTAGCGTGCCCCCACACACGTGAGTAATTTCTGGAATATTTTTAATATGAAGAAAAATGGCCGGGATCACTATTTTAAGTGGAAGCATTGAGTAAAATGCAAAGTTTCTTGGGGCCGAGTATGATTTGGCTGTGTGATAATTAAGTGGAATCGTCCTGGGCTGTAGAGTCGGACTTGCCCCTATATGGGATGCCCACGCGGTGGATGCGGGTCGCAGTTGATTCTGGGCCCATGCTTCTTCGAGAACGCCGTCGATGTACTGACGAAGCCGCGCTCCATGGGTGGAGGTGATGCCTGGCTATATGCCAGTAGATAGCCGAACTGCGAGTAGGCTATGCCCTTGTGTGGTAGTTAATATCAATTGGAATGCATGTTGAGTGTTGTTGACGTGTCGGATTATGGGACAGCATTGTGTGACATGGAATGGGACGTGTCATAACGATTTAGTCTTATAATCAGGAACCCCGCGGTTATTGGTTATACAAAAGTGAATGCGTTCCGGTTGTTCAAGTTCCTATTACTATCTGTGATTGAGTGATTTGAATTGTGCTAACCTGCATATGAAGGCTAATGCGAGGTAAGTCTTCTGTGTGATGTGGCTAGGCCACCCGGGGCGTATTTTCTTTCTAATAGGGGTTTAAGGGGGTTGAACTTGCTGAGACAAAATCTCATCCCGGTTGTGGGATTACAATTTCAAGTCCCTGGTGGATGGAGTGAGCAGATAACTTTGGTTGGCCTTGAGGAGTTGCAGAAGTGAAGTCATAAGGATTAGAGAACATGTCCATCTGGTAGGTCGTAGGACAGTTCACTCTTAAGAGCTGGTCTTTTGTTTACTTTTGGCCGTAGATCTCTATTTGTAATTCTGTTGAATTATGATAGATCATGTTGTGATTTTGCTTCTTGCTTGTCTATCCCGTATGTCATTATCAGGAGTTTTATAATACGTGCCGCTTGGGCAATAATAAATGAATGGGGTCGGCGACACTACCTGGGGATGTCGCATTTGCATGACCATGGTGGGATGTTGGCGCACTCGAGGTTCGAGGCGTGACAGAAGCTGTCTTCCAGCTAGGATCACTCAAAGCACCTGGTCATAATGGACTACATGGCCAATTTTATCAGCATTGTTGGGAAGATATTAAAGGTGACCTCTTCCAACTAGTACAAAATTTCTTCTTAATAGGTATAGTCAATCCCCTCATAAACAAAACCTACATTACACTCATCCCGAAAATAAAGAATCCATAAAGCGTTAGCTAGTATCGACCAATTAGCCTTTGTAACTTTAGCTACAAGATCATATCGAAGGTTATGGCAAATCGGCTAAAGAAGTGGTTGCCTATGATCATTGAAAATGAACAAAGTGCTTTCATTGAAAACCGACAAATACAAGACAATATTCTGATTGTTTAAGAGGTATTGCACCAATTGAGAATCAGGAACAAGAAAAAAAAATTCCAAGCTATCCTAAAATTGGATATGCAGAAAGCTTATGATCGGGTTGAGTGGGATTTTTTGAGGGCCATCATGCTGAAAATGGGTTTCTATGAAGGATAGGTACGACTTATTATGCAATGTGTATCATTTGTCTTCTTTAGTGTGAAAGTTAATGGAGAACCAACGCCATATTTTTCACCATCACGTGGGATACAACAAGGAGATCCCCTATCGCCATATCTATTCATTCTTATGGCTAATGTACTGTCTTGGATGATGCATAGAGTGCTGGAAAAACGAGACATAAAGGGGATAACTCTTTACAGGTATTGCCCAACCCTAACACACCTATCTTTTGCTGATGATGCTATATGTTTTCTAGAATGGACTGTCAAAGAATGCCAACAAGTGGCCTCAATCTTAAATCAATCCTGCTATGCCACAGGCTAGGCAATTAATCTCAACAAATCAGGTGTGTACTTTAGTAAGGGCTGCTCTATGAATCGTAAGCGAGCTATGGCAAATGAATTATGAGTGCTGATAATCGAGAAGATGGGGAAATACCTTGGTATACCTTCTAATTGAGGAAGCTCAAAAAAAGAAATGTTCGCATGGATATTGGCAAGAGTGAACATGAAACTCAAAGGCTGGAAGAAAAAGATTCTTACAAAAGCTGGGAAAGAAAGTCTAATCAAGAGTGTGGTGCAAGCAATCCCTCAATATGCAATGTCAGTATTTAAAGTCCCAAATTCTGTTTGTAATGCTGTTGAAAGAAAAATTGCTTCCTTTTGGTGGTGGCAAACTAAAGTAAAGAAGGGACTACATTGGAAAAAATGGGAAGTTCTCAAAACTAGAAAATATAAGGGGGTCTCGGTTTTAAAGACCTGAAAACGTTAAACATTGTCATGCTAGGTAAACAAGCGTGGAGACTACTTGAAGTCCATCAACCTTTTGGGGAAAATTTTTAAAAGGCATCTACTTTCCTAAATTAGAATTCTAGCAAGCAAAGAAGGGGAACCGCCCTTCGTGGGGATGGCAAAGCATCCTTATGGGTAGAGAAGCCATAGAGCCAAAAATGAAATGGATAATCGGAGATGGCAAATCTATTAAAATTCGAGAAGACAGGTGGCTTGCTATTGGGATAGTTGGGGGACCAGCAAATTGGGATGATCCTATCATGGTTGCTGAGCTATTTAATGAACATAAGACAGAGTGGGATGAAAACAAAATAAGAACCTTCTTTGACGAGAGAATGGCCAACAGAATCTTAAGCATCCCTATTGCTCCCAACTCAAAGGAGGACAGACTAATTTGGTCCGGGAATAAATTTGGTACCTATTCAGTGAAAAGCAGCTACAACAAGGTGCATGCAAAGACTACAAATCTAGACACAAATATAGCATCAGCATCCTTTCAGCCCCCCCGATCCTTATGGACAAAGATTTGGAACCTACAGATTCCCCCAAAAATAAAGATTTTCCTTTGGAGTTTGTGTCAAAATGCCCTGCCAACACGAGAGAATTTGTTTAAGAGAAAAGCATTACCTGGTCCGCTTTGCCCTTTGTGTGCCAGCAAACCGAAAACAACAAAGCATCTGTTCCTGCTCTGCGAAGAAATGACCAAAGTGTGGTTAGATCCAAGGGTAAAATTGAATATAAATGCCTTGAACACCACCGGACTCGACAAATGGCTGCTGGAAATTTTTGAATCAAAAGCACAAGCACCAGGAGATGAACTACTTGCAACAAAACTATGGCAGCTATGGAAAAGTAGAAACAACATCATCTTTTGGGCAAAAAAATTCGACCCACTTGGTCTGGTAACAGCAGCAACAGCGCAAGTTATGAACTTCAGGCATTGGATTCAGACGAAGAAACTGAAGGAACCCAGACGCGAAAACTCACCAACTCGCTGGCAACCACTGGCTGAAGGCTTCCAAACCTTGAACGTTGACTGCTCATGGATAAATCCAGACAAACCGAGCTCAATTGTAGGAATTTTGCGTGATGCGAGAGGTCTTTTAGTTGATGGTTTCATGGCAGACATCTGGGCAAGCACCCCCCTTCAAGTTGAAACCCTAGCACTTGTGCGAGGAGTTCAGTTTTTGGAAAAAAGATACGTACAACACGTGAAGGAAATAGGGCAACAGGAATGCAAGTACAAATGTGAAAGTGATAGTTCCTTAGCTGTTGAGATGCTTATGGGCTGAGAAGAAACTCCATGGGCCTTGCGCAATATAATGGAAGAAGGCAAACGTCTCCTAGCCTAATTACCTTTAAAGAGTATTATGCATATCCCACGGGACTCCAACCAAGCAGCCGATTGGATTGCGAAAGCACACCGCACAAAGACCCTTCCTCAAGGGTGAAAATCTTCGTCTCCCTAACCTCTGTGGGACATTTTATGTTCGGAATCTTCTCTTAGTGTCGCTTGTAGCACTTCTATTGATGAATGAATGAATGAAATGTTATTTCAACCAAAAAAAAAAAAAATGGTGGCCAATCATTTAAAAGTATTAAGCACAATAATATATAACCCATATGAATGAATTTACTTGCAAAACATAAAAATCATGAAATTCATATTATCATGGTTAGTTTGCATCGTAATCCTAACAAAATAAAATTTGAACATAATAGAAGAACAAATGAACAATATAAATTAATCCCAACATCTTGAATCAAAGAACAAGAATTCTGTCACAACTTTTATCTTTTCTTCAAAATACTTGAAAAACTCCTAGAACAATGAAAAATGATCTAAAAAATAAAAACCTTACCATCTCTTCAAGCTTTCAATGTTATCCTATTTATAGGATATACCCAAGACCCCTAATATAAGGCCATTGTTTTTTTTTTTGCATAAAATTAGGGAATAAATCACATATTCCTTGATTTGATATCTACATTCCAAAGCTCCCTAAGTTGAATTCCTGAATCACGAAATCTTCCCTTCCTTCTTTTTGCCATTTTTTCTTATTTTCTCCATATCTCATTATGTTGTATAAATAAGGATAATCTAAATAAATAGAAGGAAATCCAAATATCTTCTCACAAATATTGCATTATTTATTGCATACAATAGGTAGAATAACTTTATTTTTATGGAGTTATTACTATTCTCCCTGTTTGCTGGGAAACCTTGATTATGGCTTTAAGCAATTCGACTGTTTTCCATGTGCTTTTTATGAGCCTATTTAATGAAGAATTAGGGAGAAAAATGCTTGAATTATCCTTCTACATCTAAGGCTCTTGTCATAGAAAATATGATGAACGTCAATTAAGAAAGTTTATGAGTAACACTAATAAGGGTAAGCCAAAAGGAAGGTCAAAATCAAGGTTGGGGAAGAGTGTGGAGTATAGAATTATGGAAAAATAAAACCTTATACCAAAGAGTCTTGGTTGCCAAAGAGAGATAAATTTCATGATAAAAATGAAGATTGAAAGAAAAAAAGAAACATGTTATAACAACAGTTGCATCTAATGGCAATATTGTGTTTATTTGTGATGGTGCTTTTATAAACCTTACATATCAAGACTTAGGTTACTCTCATTACGCAAGTGGATATAACATGCAATGAATCTTGAAAAAAAATTTAAGAAACTTTTGTTAAGTGGAAAACACATCATTTGAAAAACAAAATGATCGCTTGAATCACTTATAAAAATGAATAAACAAAAAACATATTCACTGTTCACCGAAACATTTAGATATAAATTGTTGTCGAAAGTGAAAATATTTTTTATTGACTAATTATTTCAAATAATGCAAGTTATTATATTTTGAAAATGCTTTTCAAATTATTCATTCTTCGAGAAATAAATGGAGCTTTAATGGGATAAAGTTTGTTAAGTTATTACTTTAGTAGTAACATGATGTTCTTGCGCTTGACAATAGGATGGTTATTAAATTTATGAAGGTTTTGTTTGTCAACTGAATTTTCTCTTCTTTAGAAATTTAAGAGTTTTAAACTTTGTTGATACATGGGGGGAAATTGAAATGAAAATATTTACTATCGACTTAGCATGCGTATCTTGTGAGGATTTTAATGGACAAAATGATATTTTTCGAGCTAAAATAACTTATTTGTATTGGTATGGGAATACGAAGAGTGAGGGGAAGAGCTTGCCCCCACAGGTTTAGCCCTGACCTAATAGGCTGGAAAGCGATGGACAGCGCGCGTGTGCTCAAAGTCCCAGAAGGACATAGCAACTGCTTGCAACCGGGGGTACAACAATTACCCTGCGGTAAAGAGCACTAAGTGTCTAAGGGCTTGTTTGTTAATGTTCTTTATTTCTGTTTATGAACAAAATTTCTGTTTTTTTGTTCAAAGGAACAAAAAAAGAATAAAAAGAACATAAACGCGTTTGTTTGCATTTTTGTTCCAAATCTATTTTTTTGTTCCCAAGAACACATTTGGAATAGAAACAAAAAACAAGAAAAACATGTTTCTTGTTTCTGGAACAATTTTAAAGAACAAATTTTCTCTCTCCTCTCTTTTTCTTCTCTTTTTTTTTTCTTCTTTTTTTTTTCTTTTTTCTTTGGCCGGTCGCTAGCCTCGGCCATGGCCGGCGACCGGCCGTTGAGGGTCGGCGACCTCGCCGGAGCGTCGCCGGTGGCTGGGCGAGCTCGGGCTCACCGGATCTAGGCGAGCTCGAGCTCGCACAGCCAAGGCGAGGCCGTGCCTCGCCGGCACCAGGCAAGGTTGGGCAAGCTCGGGCTCGCCGGATTTGGGTGAGCCTGAGCTCGCTCAGCAAAGGCGAGGCCGCTAGCCCTTGTCGGCCGGTCGCAGGCCATGGCCGAGGCCGGCAACTGGCCAACATAAGAAAAAAAGAAAAAAAAAGCAAATAAAAATATTAAAAAATTAAAAAGAAAAAAAAAAAGGAACACAAATTTACTAAACGTGTTTCTGTTCATTTTTTATTTCCAAAACAAGTTTACCAAACGGGTTTTTTTATTCAAAAATTGTTTCCTAGAACAGAAACACTTTTTTTCTATTTCTATTCCCTTGAACAATTTTTAAATAGAAATGTTACCAAACCCGCCATAATTGTCCAATTTTTAGTGGCATTGAAATATGAAAGCGGAGGGCAAGAGCCTACCCCGGCAAGTTTGACGCTGACGTAGATGCTCTTTGTCTGCGAGGTGTCCTTTTTTCTGACATGATGACGTTTTAATTTTTTTTTTTGGCGTCGTACTACTTTTCATTTCTTTCATATCCGAGTTGCCTCTCTCTAGCTCATCTCTGTCCCTCTGGTTCTCCTAACCTTTCCATGAAATTCCGATGATGTCGGTAGGATTGGACCTTGCAAATGTGAAGTTTCCCTTATCAGTGCCTTGTAGCTTGGTCTATCCGAGAAGCCGATGGGCTAAAGGGACACCTTTGCTTCTGGGATGACAGCGACAGTGACCCTTGCGATGGCATCAGTAGTAGCAAAGCCAAGGAGTACATCAACCTCGAGGAGGAGCGGACAGCGATGGTTGGGAGTGATTGATAGACGATAGTTTAGTAGGTCAGTTGGTTTCCATTAGTGTGATCCGTGACGGTCTCTTTTTGGTGTAGGTCGCGAGGATGCGTGGAAGTGATTGGTGCATAGGATCACTGTTGTTAATATGTGGGAACGGGTATCTTTTTGGAGTACTCCCTGGGTTAGGATTAGTTGTCTTTTGTTGTAATCCGCCCAAGTATGTAAATAAGGCTAGTGAAATGGAAACCAACCCTATTTCGTCATACCTTGATTGAGTTTTGTCTCGCATAATTCATGTTATACATGCTTCAATGCATAAGAACAAGTAAAGACTATTACGTTCTTGTTAGTAGGGTGGTGTGTTTGGGGAACCACAACTCACGTGTGAATAATATTAAAATTGTACATTTTCCTTCCTTTTCTCGTTGGTTAGTGCATGCATGATGCATGCGCCATACGTATCTATCACTTTTGAATTGACAACCCACGAATTGTTCTTTATCCCGAGAAAAAAGAAGAAGAAATGTCCCACATTGTTTAATCACAAAGTAAAAGATAGAAAATATAAATAAATTGAGGAATTGGAGGATAGTGGATGGAAGAAGAAATGTCCCGCATTGTCTAATCACAAAGTAAAAGATAGAAAATATAAATAAATTGAGGGATTGGAGGGTAGTGGATGGAAGAAGAAATGTCCTACATTGTTTAATCACAAAGTAAAAGATAGAAAATACAAAGAAATTGAGGAATTGGAGGGTAGTGGATGGTGGGCGGCACACGCTTTCAAGGGGTAGGAATTTTTTGTGATTGCTTCAATTAAAGGTATCTTTATATTTGCACTTGTTCAAATATAGTCGGTCACCAATTAGGTTATGACTAGAACACACGCACAAATGTTCTCAAAGTAGACAATCAAGATTATGACTAGAATCTAGAGCTTCAGATATGGGAGGTGCGTATGTAAAATATGGGGAAATGTAGAATAAACAATTATTTGTCTTATCTCAAGGAGGACATTGGTCAGAGTGATGGGTGAGGGGACATCCTCTTCATCCTCGATTGCATACATTAAGTATCTTAATTCACAACTTTGGCAGAAGTCCACCACAAGTGCCATAACTTGGCACGCCGGGACACTTAAGTGCCATAACTTCAAAACGGTACACTTAAGTGCCACTTTTTTTTTCGAGTGGGACACTTAAATGCCACCTCCGGCGACCCTTGCCGGAAATCCTACGTGGCAATATTTTATTATTATTTTTTGCCTACGTGGCTCGCCGGAGCTCCAAATCAGCATAACAATTCAAAAAAATTCAAAAAAAATAAAAATTTTAATTTTAAAAAAATATAAAAATTTAATTTTAAAAAATTTTAAAAAATTTTAAAAACAAAAAATTTAAAAAAAATAATTTAAAAAAAATAAATTTTTTTTTTAAAAATAAGAAAATTTTAAAAATTTTAATTTAAAAAAATTTAAAAAAAAATTTTAAAAATTTTAAAAATAAGAAAATTTTAAAATTTTAAAAAAAATAAGAAAATTTTAAAAATTTTAAAAATTAAAAAGGGGGGGAGGGGGGGGGGCGGCGGCAGAGGTGGCGGTGGTGAGGAGCCCGGCAGCGGCGGCAAGGAGCCGCCCGCTCGGCCTCCCACCCCCCCTTTTTATAATTATTTTTAATTTTTCTTAATTTTTAAAAAATTTTAAAATTTTCTTAATTTTTTTAAAATTTTATTAATTTTAAAAAAAAATTAAATTTTCTTATTTTTAAAATTTATAAAAATTTTCTTAATTTTTAAAAATTTTAAAATTTTCTTAATTTTTTTAAATTTTTTTTCTTAATTTTTTTAAATTTTTAAAATTTTTTTAAATTTTTTTTTGAAATTTTTTGAATATTTTAAATCTAATTTAATTAATTTATATACTATTATTTACACGTAGACGCGAAACGGCGTCGTTTTTTGCATTTTCTCCGCCACGTCGGCGTGCAAAACGATGCCGTTTTGGACCGAGCTCGCCGGAAAGTCGCCACTTCAGCCATTTGGCCGGATTTTTGCCGGAGTGGCACTTAAGTGTCCCATTTTACTCCGATGATGGCACTTAAGTGTACCATTTTAAAGTTATGGCACTTAAGTGTCCCGGCGTGCCAAGTTATGGCACTCCAGGTGTCCTCACCTCCACAACTTTTTATTGAGGTATTTATCAAGTTTTAATGCATCTAATAATTAGTCGCGTGCATTAACACAACTTAGCCTTGCCATCTAAGGCCTTTGCCAAATCTTGGGTTGTCAATAGTGTATGCATTTTGACACTCCCCAACCCAAAGTTGTTCTTGTTGTTGAAATTACCACTTTCTACTATCGCTCTAAATATAATTGCAACAACAGAATTTCCAGACATAAATCAAACATGCAAAAACCCGAAATCGAAATTCAAAAATCCTTTCTCTTGGCTCTAGTACCTTTACAATGGGAGTTCACCAAGAGGGAGTCTTAATTTCGAGCCTGTCCACATCTTTAGGTAGACTCATTTTCACTCAAAAACTTAAGTGAATGAGTTATAGGTCAATTAATTGCAAATCACATCAATTCTCCAAAAGGAACATTTTCTAATACAACCCATGCATGAAATAGGCGCAAATTGTACCTTTTCTTCCCTTTCCTCTTCGATCTGTGCATGCATGATGCATGTCCATATTAATCTATCACTTATGAATTACAATCCACAAATCGTTATTTATCAATAAAAGAAAGAAAAAAAGAAATGCCCCCCTAATTGTTTATTCAAAAAGTAAAAGATGGCAAATATAAAGAAATTAAGGAATTGGAGGGTAGTGGATTATTTACGATGGCTTCAATTAAAGCTATCATTATATTTGCACTAATTTACATATGGGGTGTTGAAAGTGAAGTACCCACCAATCACCAATGAGGTTATGATTAGAACACATGTTCAATATATTCTCAAATTACACAATCATGACCAAAATCTGAAGCCTTAGATATGGGAGGTGTGCATGTAAAATATGGGGAAAAGTGGAATAAATAAAAATTTGTCTTGTCTTGAGTAGGACACTAATCAACGTGGTCGGCAATGGAGGCATCCTTTTCATCCTTGATCAAGGTGAGAAATGCCTCGTCTTCATCTAATTTACATGTGTGATGATTCTGTCTACTGTTGGATTTAATTCATGTGCTCTCTCAAGTTTTGTTCACAAGGGAATGTTAGAAAAGTGTAGAAACATGGAGTTAGAAAAGTAGTTAAATGCAAAGGAAGCCATCTGCTTGACGCCAATAGATGATAAAAAAGAACGTGTACACATTTTTTTAAAAATGAAATTAAACTAGTAGTTAACAAGAGGATACATGATTTTTGAAAAATTATCTTCGTAATTTCACGTTTTCTTTTAAGTCAATTTCTTCCCCTGATATTGAAAGAAAGGTGTCGGATATTCAAGTGTTTTCTACAAAGGAAAAAAAGAATGTCTTTTATTCTAATGGAGGATAATTAGATCTACCATAAATTAGTTAATAACACATGTGACACGTGTGTATATGAATCAACTCAAAAGCACAAAGGAAGGCTCGTGGTGAAAGGACACTTGCAATAATTTGGTATCGACTATACTGAAATTTTCGCTTGTGTCCCTCGTCTCGACACTATTAGTGCTTTCGTAGTCTTAGCAACACAAAAGAAATGGAAGACTATCACCTAGATAAAAAGTCAGCATTCTTAAATGAATATCTTTAAACAAATATATAAATGAATATCTTCAAAAAGAAATATATGTGGAATAATCACCGGGCTATATCGCCAAAGGAAAAAGAGAAAATGTCATAAGGCTCCAAAGCACTCTATACGGGTCAAATTGATGAATACTTCACTAAGCCAAATTCATTTTGGAGCTACCAAAAAAATTCTAAAGTATTTACGAGGAACAAAAGAATATTGCATTTGTTTATCGCCCATGTGGACAAACTAAGCTCCTTAGTTACAACGATGATGACTAGATAGACTTTGTTGATGATGGAAGGAGTACTACCAATTACGCATTCTCACTAGGTTGTGCAATATTCTCATGGGCATCCAAGAAGCAAGACTTAATAGCATATGGAAGTTGGGTACCTCTCCATCGCAAGCACCACTAGTTAAGCATTGTGGCTTCCAAAAATACTAGAAAACATCAAAGAAGTATTGACACGACCTACTATAATATTTTGCGACAATAGGTTTGTGATTGCTCTATCTAAAAATCAAGCTTTTCACGAAAGACTAAACTTATCGCTATCAAATAACACTTCAATCCAGAAGTGCAAAGTAAGGGGGCACATGAGAACATTTATGTTCCAGAAATAGTTTCTGGAACATAAATGAATTTTTCTATTTCTATTTCTGGACGAGTTTCCAAGGAAAAAAAATCTGTTTGATAATAATACAAAATTTCTGTTTCAGAAATAGAAATTCGTTTGATAACTGAATAAAATTTCTATTTCTTAAAACAAAATTTTCTTTTTTTGGACCTTCCAAAAAATGTTGCAAAGATATCAAACAAATTTCTATTCGTTTGATAACAATACATGTCAATAACAACGTTGCAAACTTGGACATTCTGATCAAGCTTCTCCTCCGTTATATAGTCATGAACCCTTCCACCTTCTCGCGTGGCTCCCAGCTGCGAGCACGTGGAAAGAGCACCAATAACATTTACTTCATTAGGCTTCAAGCCTTCCTCTTTCATCCTCTTATACAAAGATATACCCTCAGTGGGTCGATGGCCCTGAGCTAGCCCGGAAATCAACGCGTTCCACGAGGCAATATCTCTCACAGGCATTTCATCGAACACCTTCTCTGCAGAATCAAGATCGCCACCCTTCGCATACACGTCGAGCAGAGTCATCCGTAGCAGCACGTCTGCACAGAACCCGAGACGCACCACTTGGGAGTGCAATTGCATCACCTCGGAGATCACGAGGGCGCGCGCGCAAGCCTTCAAGGCGAAGGAGCAAGAGAGCGCGTCGACCCTGCAAGAGCTGCGCAGCATGGAGCGGTACCAAGAGACGGTGCCGGCGGGCTCGGGGCTCTGGGCGATGCCCTTGAGGATGGCGTTGAAGTCGTTCGTGGAGGCGCGGAGGATGCGGTGGAAAACGCGGGTCGTGAAAGGGAGGTCGCCAAAAGGCGAGATTGCGCAGAGCTCGACAAGCCTCGTGCGGGCTTTGGTCGACTGGAACTGGCCGGTGACCAATAGATGGGCTTGGAGCTGCTTGATGCGGGAGAGGGAGGTGCATTTCTGAAGAAGCGACTCCAACGAGTGCATGCCTTGCCCGCGCGAGCTTGCTCAAAAACCATGCCTTGCCCGCTGCCGTAAGGGAACGAGCGGTGGGGGTGCAGGCGCGAGATCTGTTGCCGAGGGGTGCTCGGACAACAAGCGGGGACAGTGGGTCGTGGAGAGGGGGTGGATTCGCGAGCAAATGTGGATGAGCAAGAGGAGAGGCAGAGAGCGTCCAGTGGAGGAGACGATTCGAGTGTCCAATGGAGAAGACGATGTCTCGAGGAGATGAGGAGAGGTGGAGGAGAGGCGGAGGAGACGATGTCTTGAGGAGATGAGCAGAGGCGGATGAGAGGCGGAGGAGACGATGTCTCAAGAGGCAGAGAAGAGGCGGAGGAGGAGGAGGCAGAGAAGAGGAGGCAGAGACGTACGAGGGAGAACCGAGTGAAATTAGGGTTTTTAGGGGGAGAAACAAGAAATTGATTTCTGGAAGAAATCAAAAGTAGAAATTTTCTACTTCTGATTTCTCCTCCATTTCTATTTCTGGAATAGAAACCTATTCCAAAAATAGAAAATTTGAGTAGAGTTATCAAACAAGTTTCTGTTCCAGAAATTGGTCTGGAACAGAAATAATTTTTATCATGCACCCCCTAATTGAGCTCAAATATTAGAAAATTGATTATCAAGTTGTTGACATGTTTAATTAAGTGTTATCACGAGCTAAGTTCAAGATATTGTGAAGCATGATCAGAGGATTGTAAAAATTGATTAAGGAGGAGTGTTGAAATCATGATCTAAAAAAGCTTGGATTATACTCATATCTATCTAATAGTTGTTGAAGTTTGTGATGACTCCTAGTACTAGTAACAATTGAACTTTGTGGATGTTGTTTTGCCAAAAAAAAATGTGGAGAGATTCTGCATGTGTTGAGTTGGTTACTAAGTTATAAGCAAGGAATGATGTTCGGATGAGTAAGTAGTTGACCAGCCAATTAAGAAAAGCTCATCGATTCATGTTATCGTAAAAGCAAGCAATCAAACAATAAAATAGATAGAATAAGAAAATATATCACCAGATTTACATGGTCGATCGAAGTGACCTACGTCCATGGAAAGAATAGCGACAAATTCTACTATAGATCAAGTGATATAACATAGATTACAATCATACCGAGTTATTCATATTGTACCCATTAACTCACACATCGTTGAGCCTCACAATTCCTCACGAAATAATCTTTTAATCTCGCAAAAGAAATAAACACGAATTCTTAACACAATAATTTAATTGATTGGAACACTTATGTATCCTCACCAGGATGTAATCACCACAAAACTCACGATGAAAATTGCCTCTGCACATCAACAATGCTCCTGCAAGAGCCATATGTATCGTTTGTCCTCTGCTTGAAGAAGTGCAACATTTGATCGTCAATGATAGCTACGCATAATAGAGAAAGAAATAAAATCAAAGTGGGATTCAGTCGACAAAGTCCAGTCATCTTGGACTTTCCTCTTCACTTTTCTTTTGGCCGACTCCAAAACTAACACGATTTCCGTATATTTCCCTAGCACAGTAGATTTCCTTTTTCTTTATTTATTAATTTCTAAAATGCATAATTTCTTTTCAAACTCAATCTTGAGATATAATGTTAACACATATAATACACAAACAGTCTAGTACTATCACTCAAAATGCAAATCACGTTTATAACGCCATGAACACCGAAATAACTGTGCGGCATCATGATTTGAAGACATAAAAGGACACTTTGAAGATTATATAACATCGTTTATTCCAATACCAGAGACTTCATATTAGACCATTCTGGCTTTTGCCAATTTCAATCTCTATTTTCTCCGATCTCAAGTTCAGAGAGAGAGAGAGAGAGAGAGAGAGAGAGAGATGGGGAGTTTGGGAGCGATTTTGAAGCATCCAGATGAACTCTACCCTCTGCTGAAGCTGAAGATGGAGGCGAGGAATGCCGAGAAGCAGATCCCTCAGCAACCTCATTGGCGATTCTGCTACTCCATGCTCCGCAAGTTCTCCAAGACATTCGCTTTCGTCATCGAACAACTCCCCACTGAGCTTCGCGATGCGGTAAGCGTGGTTTTTGATTTCAAAATTCTTTTTATAATATTTAAATATTAAAGCACACTTTTATATAACGGTTTAAACTTTTAAAATAATTGGAGATAGTCTTATAAAATCTAACATGTTATCAAAGCATCCTAAGTTTTAGGCCCAAACTTTTACTTCATTTAGTTGCTTAACAAAAATGTACCAAAAGCCAATTGTCCAAATGCTGTTTGTTTTGAACAAATGCTCCGTAAGTTAAATTACTTTATATAGAGACAAAATCATTTTCCCAAAAGTTTTTCAAACGCACCAAGTTGCTGTGCCTGTTGCCAGAAACAGCAGGCACGGCAACTTAGATAAAGCTAAGGATCATTGTCTTATGCGAAGATTATTTCATTACTCTCACAACATTACCTGAAAACTTCCCCATAATTTACTCAAAAAGACTAGACAACAGAATCGATCAAATTAAAGCGTTATGCTTGTTTAGGTTGGATGCAAGTAGCTCGATATTTATAGGGGACGACCCAGAGGAGATTAATTATGCTAATGATGACGTAAAACCATTAAGCTCTCAATGGCTTTATGTGTGGCCTCGAAAAATCATCACTATGTTTTGATATGTGTCCCAATTCTAGGCTTCTAGCAACCCCTCATTTTTGTGATTCTTGCTTCACCATCATTTTCGTGGAGAATTATGATGATTTATAAACGTGTTAGCCATATATATTTCAATAATTTTTTTGGAAGTTTCTTTACGAATATAGATCTCTCTGCCGTAATGTCCACCATGCTCTTGCGGTTAAGTTGTGTATAAAGTTGCCACAAATGTATGGCAGAATATATAATTTTTTGGGAAAGCTAAACTTATCACAATTGTTTTAGTTCAGTTTTAAACTTATTTTTTTTAGTCAATTAAGTTTTAAATCTTTTACATTTGTATTGATTTAGTCTATTCGACCAATTTGGCAGATTGACACTAACTTGGATGGTGGCACCAACGTGAATAATTTTAAATATTTTTTTCCCTTTTTCCCTTTTCTTTCTCTTTCGTTTTTTTCCTTCCATTCTTTTTATTCCTTTGGCTGAGCACCAAGGGCTGGCCAAGGGAGCCTTCGCAAGATGGTTGGGTGAGGCATAGCTTTGCCGGCCCTCCATGCTTTTGAAATTGTTCAAATATTTATCATGATTGAAATCTTTTTAGTTGGTGGGTTATTTTTGGTTGGGCATTTCCAATTAAGTTTTCTCGAGTTGGTAATATAGTCTTGTTGAGTCATGCATGCTCAAATAATATAATCTAGTAAGATGATGAGTCAATATGAATTTCTCAATTATTTAAATATTGTTGAGGCGTCGACACATGTATAGATTTTTTCTTACTCTAAATTATGGGGAATGATACGGCTAATCTTACCCACTTTTTTGATAAATCCACCTAAATTCATTTCCCCATGCACTTTTCTCTCTCATAAGTGTGAGTTCCCGTGAGCGATCCGTCCTTCTCCTCCTCCTACTAAGGTTTTACTGTTTTAGTATTATACATTATGCATTCGTGCAGCATAATAATATAAAGGTTATTGAGAAACATAACATATTTTTTTTCTAAAAATTTCACTTTTTTTCAGCAAAAGCTAATTGAGATATTCTTACGCATCATTAATGGGGAGAAGAGAATACATGTACCCTTTGTAGATTGGATAGAAGATCACGTAGTCATTCAGAAAACAAAGAAAAGAAATTACCCAACAGCTAATTTTTGTAAAACATGGGAAGCCTAAAAGTATACGAGAATTTTTAAATTCACAAGAAAAAGAAACTATAATTAAAAATGGATACAGGACGGTAGGAGGTGCCACGTGACGACAACCTAAAACCCGACGTACAAATGTTCAACACGGAATTTACTGCTCAGCCCCGACTCCCTTTTTATAAGCGCCTCCTCCTGCAGGGAGGACACGTCATGCGTCAATGTGAAAGTACATATTATTAGCTAACCCGTTTAAATTAGCTAATAACTTTTTTCTTATAATACTGTTGAATCTGAGAAGTCAAAGAAAAGTGCTATAGGCACTTCAAATCGAAGTATGATCTCGAATGGAACTGCGTGATATTACTGCTAATGCCAATGCAATGCTCATCCATAGAATTATATGGTTATTTCTTGTTTTCTATTGATTCTTTCTCCTACCTCACTTCTGCTGTCTGCTAATCCAAATGCAAAGATGTAAATGAACTGTTAGATTAGTTAGTGCGAATGCCACTCACAGCCAACGCAAAGTCCAGTAGAAATTGTTAGATTTGTTTATCTCAATGTGCTTTTATCTCTTCAACTTTTCTTTTGCATTTTTGCAGGTGTGCATACTCTATTTGGTCCTGCGAGCCCTTGATACAGTTGGTTTGTCCCATAACACTGCATTAGTTCTCTGTCTTTCATTTGCAAGATATTACCCTCGCTCCATTAGCACTTCTGGAGTTTGAGCCATCTATCCCCTGTATGTCGAATGTTTACTATAGCACAAACTCACTGGAGTTTCCTTTTTATGTTGATAACATTCATGGAAATATCTGTGTAGGTTCGAGCGAGTTCTTCATGTCTAAACTTGAGTGTCTTTGTCACCACTAACCATCATAAATGGAAATGGAGTGTGCTATGCCCTAGTTATTAAGGCCCTGGTTGATTTATCATGTAATAATGTTTTGGCTTATATTTAATCAGTTGAATAATCCATAGAAGAATCCGTTTCAAAATTAGTCCTTAATTCCTCCGCCTAGTTCTTGTTCGTATCATGTTGAATAATTGTTTCCAGCTCCATATTGACATTAGTATGTGATTTTGTGCTGAAATCTTGTTTCTTCTAATTCTCCCTTTCCAGAGGATGACACAAGCATACCTATTGAAGTCAAAGTGCCTATCCTGAAAGCTTTTCTTGAGCACGTGTTTGATAAGGAGTGGCATCTTTCATGTGAGTTAAACATGCTATCATGCTACCCTTTCTTTCCAGTTAAAGCTTTTGGTGATCTAAGACTGGTTTTCCCTGCATTTAAATTCTTGGTTCAGTATTCTTGGTTCAGTATTCTTGTCCTTTCCCGACCTTTACATAAAATTAAGAGCGTTGGTTAGATATTTTGTCAAAAAACTTTGTTTGACTTGTCTCTCTTAATGTAACCTTGTAGAAATATGTCTGTGTGTATGTGTAAATAATTGACGTCCTTGACATTTTGCATTAAGCATGATCGTCAAAGCTACATGGAGATTCTATCTTTGACAGTATCTTGTAGCAATTATCCATTATTTGAAACTTACTTCAAATTGACCAAAATAATTTTCTATAACACTGCTATTTGAAGAACAAGATATATCAACAATATTTTGCCTCTACATTATGATTCTACATGAGAACCTCTACAAATTGTCCCATCTCAATTCTTATTTGTGCATTCTTTTACTGACTTCTTTAAGTGTTGGATTATAATGTCTCCGTTGCTGTTTTATGTTTTCTTTTATTTATTCTGTTTTCTGCTGTTTTTACTCTGTTTTACTCTGTTTTTTTTATTAAAAAACAGCCAAGTTCAATGTAGTTATTTGTTTAGTGTTTTTGTTATTTTCTAGGAAGTTAATAGCACGTTTGTGTGCAGTTATGTGTTGCACGTACGTGAGCAGTTTTTGTTTTGTATTTAGGGGTTGTACTTGACAGTTTTTTTTCTTAAGCACAAGACGTATGAAGTGCTCTGTTTTTCATCTTCTCTCTCTCTCAAAAACAGAAATTTTTCTGTTTTGATTGGTGTTTTTATGAGTTTCAACATTGGTATCAGAGCGTGATTGATCTTGAGGGACTGTGAAGTGAAGCAAGTATCGAAGTGTAAAGAAGTTAAAGGGTGATGGAGACAGGGTCGAGTGGTTTCTCTGCGATGGCTTCTCCAAAGATTTACTTGGGGAGAATTATCGGCTTGGGCTGTCAAGATGACGGCATTCTTGGAGGGTCATGATTTATGGGAAGCTGTGGAGGATGATTATGAGGGTGCTCCACTTCCAGACAATCCAACCTTGAATCAGATAAAGTATCATAAAGAGAGAATCACAAGGAAGGCCAAGGCAAAGTCATGCCTGTACGCTGCTGTTTCACCCACTATCTTCACAAGGATCATGAGATGTGATTCTGCAAAGGCAATATGGGATTTCTTGAAGGATGAATACGAGGGAGATGAGAAGATAAGAGGCATGAAGGTGCTGAATCTCTTGAGGGAGTTTGAGAGACAGCAGATGAAGGATTCGAGTCGTGAAGGAGTACTCGATAGGTTGGTTGGGATAGCTGAAAAAATCAGAGTTTTAGGAACCGACTTGAAGGATGAAAGGCTTGTTCAGAAGATTCTGGTGTCTCTTCCAGAGAAGTTCGAAGCCACCATAGCGTCTCTGGAAAATACAAGAGACTTACCTGATATAAAGCTTGCAGAATTGTTGAATGCTTTGCAGGCACAGGAGCACAGAAGACTGATGAGAAAAGAAGAGTTTGTAGAGGGTGCGCTGCAAGCTAGAGTGAAATCAAATGATGGAGGCAAAGGGAAGAAATGGATTCAGTCCAGAGAAAATGCCGGTGACTCCAAGTTTGTAGCAAAAGAAGGAAATTCTGGTGGGTCTAGCAAATGGAAGATGAACAAAAAGCCTTGTCAATACCGTGGTGGAACTAATCATCGCTTTTTAGATGTTGGAGAAAGCCCGATGCTAGATGCGAGAAGATGTCACAAGTTGGGTCACATGGAAGCCATCTCGCAAAGAGAAAAATTACTAGCAAGCGGAAAAGCCCGGTAGCGGTGAATGAAACCGAGGAAGAGCACTTGTTTGTAGCTTCCTTTTCTAAATCTTTTGTTGGGAATGATGCATGGCTGGTGGATAGTGGTGTACCAATCATATGACCGGCAATTCAAAGCTGTTTAGGAGTCTAGACAGGTCAGTCAGGTCCAGAGTTAGAATTGGCAATGGACAGTATATTGAAGTGCAAGGGAAGGGTACAGTGGCTATTGAAGGAAATCAGGAGGTGAAGCTGATCAGTGATGTTCTTTTTGTGCCAAATATTGACCACAATCTGTTAAGTGTTGGTCAATTAGTTGAGAAGGGCTATAAAGTGAAATTCGAAGGGAAGGAATGTCTTATTAATAATGCAGATAGCAAAGAAGTGCTAAGAATTCCAATGGAGAACAAGAGTTTCATGTTCAAGCCACAAGAGATGCAACAAATGGCTTTAAAGTGCAAAGAAGAAAATGCAGAGATATGGCATAAAAGACTTGGGCATGTTCACAGGAAGAGCATGTTGTTTATGCGTAGAAATAACTTGCGATGACTTGCCAAGTTTGGAGGAGGAATTTCCACAGTGCAAAACTTGTCTTCTTGGCAAGCAAGCCAGATTTCCTTTCAAAGGAGGAGGCTGGAGAGCATGTGAAAAGCTGCAATTAGTCCACACAGATTTATGTGGACCTATGTCTGAGTCTTCTCTCAATGGTAGCAGGTATTTCATTACCTTCACTGATGATATGACTAGGATGAGTTGGATTTATTTTCTGCGAGCCAAGTCTGAAGTTGCTGATGTGTTTGTGAAGTTTAAAGCCTTAGTTGAGAATCGAGTGGGAAGAAAATTAAAATGCTCGGTCTGATAATGGTTCTCGAGTATACGCTCACAAGTTTAAGTTGAATTGTGAGCAAGCGAGAATTGTGCAGCGGTTCACGCTCCCTATTCACCTCAACAGAATGGGGTTAGTGAGAGGAAAAATAGAAGTATTATGGAGATGGCTAGATGTATGATGCAGGAGAAGATGTTGCCTAAGAAGTTCTGGGCTGAAGCAGCTAATACTGCAGTGTTCTGTTGAATGATTGCCCACAAAGGCCTTAGAGAGGTCAACACCTTTTGAAGTCTCGGTATGGTGTTAAACCTTCCGTGAAAAATTTGAAGGTTTTTGGGTGTTTGTGTTATACTCATGTTCCCGAGGTCAAGAGGGACAAGCTGGATAAGAAAGCGAGCTTGGAATCTTCATTGGATACGATCTCCAATCAAAGGCTTACATAATTTTTCACCCTATGACAGGGAAGGTGACTGTGGCGAGATGTTGTTTTTCTAGAGGAAGATGAGTGGAATTGGATGGAAGGAAAGAGTGCAGAAAGAAACAGCTTGAAAAACAACCTGCAACAGATTTAGAGGTTGATGAAGTTATAGATGGATTGGAAGACAGTGTTGATGATTTACCAGTGAGAGGTACGAGGTCACTTGCTGAAATCTATGAAAGAAGCAATGTGGCAATGCTCGAACCATCTAACTTTGTGGAAGCGAAGGAGGATCAGAGGTGGATTGCAGCAATGCAGGAGGAGATTTCAATGATCCAGAAAAATCACACATGGGAGCTTGTTGACAGACCATCTGATAAGAATGTGATTGGGGTTAAGTGGGTGTTTAGAACAAAACTTAATCCTGATGGTTCTGTTAATAAACACAAAGCTAGACTGGTGGTGAAAGGCTATGCACAAATATGGGGAGTAGACTATTCTGAAACATTTGCTCCTGTTGCACGACTTGATACAATAAGGTTACTGTTAGCTATTGCAGCAGAGAAGGGGTGGCCTATATTTCAGTTAGATGTCAAGTCTGCATTTTTTAATGGAGAGCTTGAGGAGGAGATTTTTGTTGAACAACCTGAAGGTTTCAGTATCAAAGGGCAAGAAGAGAGTGTATACAAGTTGAAGAAAGCTCTATATGGATCAAGCAGGCTCCAAGAGCTTGGTATGGGAAGATAGATCGATATTTGCAGGATTTTGGCTTCGTAAAAAGCTTAAGTGAATTCACTCTTTATGTTAAGAAGGTGAATCACAGTGTTGTAATTCTGTCACTTTATGTAGATGATCTATTAGTGACGGGGAATGATATGGAATTGATAGAGAAGGTGAAGCAAGATTTATTTGCAGTTTTTGAGATGTTAGACTTGGGAAAGATGTCTTATTTTTTGGGTTTGGAAGTCAAACAGGCTTCATATGAGATCTTCATCTGTCAGAAAAAATACATGAAGGAAATTCTAAAGAAGTTTCAGATGGAAGATTGTCGAAGTGTAAGCACTCCTATGGCTGCTAAAGAAAAGCTGCAGAAGAATGATGGAACAGATGCAGTAGATGCTTCTATGTATAGAAGTCTGATTGGGTGTCTCATGTATCTTACAGCAACCAGACCAGATATTTTATTTGCTGTGAGTATTTTATCCAGGTTTATGAGTAGTCCTAGTCAGTTACATTTGATTGCAGCAAAAAGGGTATTAAGATATCTCAAAGGAACATTGTTCTTTGGTGTGAAGTTTAAGAAAGGTCAGAAGTTTAATCTGCAAGGATTTTCTGATAGTGACTGGGCTGGTTCAGTGGATGACATGAAAAGTACGTCTGGGTATTGTTTCAATATTGGTTCTGCTTGTTTCTCCTGGTGTTCCAAAAAGCAAGAGATTGTAGCTCGTCTACTGCAGAGGCCGAGTTTATAGCAGCTACGCAACCGCAAATCAAGCTTTGTGGCTGAAAAAGATAATGAAAGATCTGTGGTTGAATTCTAGTGATTGCATTGAAGTTAACGTGGATAATCAGGCGGCGTTAGCAATATCTCAGAATCCAGTTTTCCATGGCAAAACCAAGCATTTCAAAGTCAAATTTTTCTTTCTGCGTGAGGTGCAACAAAGTGGCGAAGTTAAGTTGGTCTATTGCAGATCTGAAGATCAGCTTGCGACATGTTCACAAAACCACTTCAAGCTGGAAGATTTGAAGTACTAAGAAAGAAAATTGGAGTATGCAGCAGCAACTGATCCAAGGAGGAGTTTGTTGGATTATAATGTCTCCGTTGCTGTTTTATGTTTTCTTTTATTTATTCTGTTTTCTGCTGTTTTTACTCTGTTTTACTCTGTTTTTTTATTAAAAAACAGCCAAGTTCAATGTAGTTATTTGTTTAGTGTTTTTGTTATTTTCTAGGAAGTTAATAGCACGTTTGTGTGCAGTTATGTGTTGCACGTACGTGAGCAGTTTTTGTTTTGTATTTAGGGGTTGTACTTGACAGTTTTTTTTCTTAAGCACAAGACGTATGAAGTGCTCTGTTTTTCATCTTCTCTCTCTCTCAAAAACAGAAATTTTTCTGTTTTGATTGGTGTTTTTATGAGTTTCAACATTAAGAACCAACACTAAAGTAAGATAAACACTCTCTTGCTGTGATAAATTCTTGTGTTATTTCCAGCATATGAAGAAACTGGACGACCATGCATAGGGTAAACGATTGTCAATATATTTCTAATGTCAAGTTGGGAAACAAGGTGTTTCTTGGTTATTTAGATTCCACCATGTCACTGATTTTCTCCAAGTAGCAACTTTTGGGGCATGCATAACTTGGTTGGGAATGCTGCTTTAAGTTGCAACTGTTGTTATCTTGTAATTTTTATTATTGTTTAGTTATATTGCTGTCTTAGTTTATAGACAATCTGTAAATGGTGCTTATCCAGAAGTCTGTGTCGGCTATATGAAGAAGTTGGAGCTGGGCACCGAACTATTTAGCTGCCCAAAATTCTATTGAGTTCACTGACTTGATTTTTTTATTGCCGTATTAAGGTGGTACAAAGAAGTGCAAGGTTTTAATGGACCAATTTCATCATGTTTCAACGGCTTTCCTGGAGCTTGGGAAAAGGTTACTAACTTGTGATTTCTTGATAATTATGATGTGAACAACTTTTGCGAGATCAGGATATTCTCTTCTTCAACCTGATCTTCTTAAGCCTCTCAACTTAACCATGTGTGTTTCCTTTACCAACATACCTAGCCATCATAGTTCCGCAACCATATTATCATTGTCTACCAAATGTTCTTTCCAACCATTGTTCACTTCCACTAAGACTGAAACTCAAAACCAAACTTTCCTGCAATTAACCCAAAATTGTTTAACCGTTTCTATTGATTGATGTGCTGACAGCTTTTCCTTTATAAACTGTGGCTTTGTTTATACTTGCAGGTATCAAGAGGTAATTGAGGATATTACTAAAAGAATGGGAGCAGGAATGGCGAAATTTATTTGCAAACAGGTTTGTGATCTTGTCACGTGACACTCCTGATATTTTCCAAGACCCTACCTTGATAAATAGCCAAGCTGAAGGAACTCTTACAGAGATTATAGATTTTGGTTGTGTTTGGACTAGGTCAGTACGTAGCTAGTGCATAAGCTTTTCATGAGGAGAATCCTTGCCTCCAATGGTTGAAAATTCATACTATATTTTTCGGTACCAGTAGAATGGTTGCCCATACAATGGCCAACGGGTAGCCCATCTGGCTATTTACTATGACCATGGTGGAGTAAGGATTTGACCGTAGCTGTGTGGTTCTACTCCTTAAAGTATTCACTCCCTTACAGAAAATGAATTCGTATAGAAGTGTATTATTTAGCCTTAATGACCATTCTTCCATCTTTGAAGGTCCACACGCTTGCGAACTGATTATTGAGTCCACCACGTGCCTTGTTTATGGTAACTGACCTGGCTGGATTGGAATGGATTTGACCAAATACTAATATGAAAAGGATTTAAGAGCTGTAATATTCTTTTGCACAAAGCATTTCAAGGATAGTTGTAGTCTTGCACCTTCTGGTAGAAATGCTTGTAGTGGAGATTAATCTGTTTAATAGGTTATTCCTACAAAGATTTCCACTAATTTTTCCTTATTGCAGGTGGAAACGGTTGATGATTACGATGAATATTGCCACTATGTGTCAGGACTTATAGGTTTAGGTCTGTCAAAGCTTTTCCATGCTTCTGGAGCTGAAGATTTGGCACCAGATTCTCTATCCAATTCAATGGCTTTGATTCTACAGGTACCTCAAAGACACTTAGTTTCATGTAGATGACCACATATTTTGAACTTCTAACATTGTTTTTATGGATGTAAATATCAGAAACAAGACATTATTCGAGATTATTTGGAAGATATCAATGAAATTCCAATGTCACGCATGTTTTGGCCTCGTCAGATTTGGAGTAAATATGTAAACAAACTTGAGGTATGCCTCTTCAACATGATTTGGGACTATTAAAGGCTTACATAGATTGTGCTTTAGCCCTTTTACCATATAAAATTGATTTTCCATCACTTACTTTGTAGATGAATTGTCAAGATATTATGCACCTATAATGCTGAATTTTGCACCGCATGCACATCCTTATTTTCTCTTTTCTTCAATTGGCCCTATCTACATAGGACTTGAAGTATGAGGAGAACTCAGTGAAGGCAGTACAATGTTTGAATGAGATGGTCACAAATGCTTTGACACATGTTGAAGACAGTTTGACATACATGTCTACTTTAAGGGATCCTACTATATTCCGGTTTTGGGCTATTTTTCAAGTACATTCTTCAAGACAAGAGTGTTTCTTATCCGTAAACCAGAGTTGTTGCCTTATGTTTATCCTATATATTAAAAAATTTTGAAGACAGTCATCGATTTCAAAAATTTTCCTACGTAAAACTTGCCTTAGAATTTTTCTGATGAGCATACTACAGGCCCAATCTCTGCACTACTTCCCCTGTCCCTGCTCTCTGACACATTTGCACGCGTGCGCAGTAGGTGTATAGCCACACAAGTTGTCTCTTTCTCTCTCCTTGTGTACACGTGTGTGCACGAGATTTGGTTTCACACATTGACTTTACAAAATTTCCCTATTATAATAAAGTTGTTTACATTTTTGAACTTACTGTTCATAATCTTAAGAATTTCTGTACGTAGTTCATTTGCTTTCATTGATGTTTAATGTCGATATATTCTTTTTAATGTCATTAATCTTTTGATTATCTGGGAGAAGCTCCACTACCAACATTTTCTACATTTTTTAGATAATGGCGATTGGAAATTTAGCTTTATCCTACAACAATATTGAAGTTTTCAGAGGCGAAGTAAAGATCAGGCTAGGTAAAAAAATGATTTGCTGATATTTTCTTTCATCATTGAAATTAAGCTATCCTAGACATGATGAAATAATTAGGCATACTGAAGAACTTGAATGGCACTAGGCATGGAAAACGTAGTTTTATAGGATGAAATAATGAGGCAAAATGAAGAAATAGATCCAGGCATGATGGAAATATAACTTGTTAGACTATCTCCATTCATCATTTACATTCTATCCATGGTCCTTTGTACATTTGTTTATGTTATGTAGTACCTTCGAGATAATAATTGCTGAGTTGTTCCATTTGTCTACCTATACTATTCAGGTCTTGCTGCTAAAGTTAGGGATCGCACAAGGACAATGGCCGATGCTTATGGTGCTTTCTATGATTTTTCTTGTATGATAAAGTCCAAGGTATGAACATCAAAAACTAGAGTGCACCATCTTTTATACGTGTATTTTAATTATTTCTTACTTGAAAATGTACTAGACCTTATAACCTGCAAAATCTTCAGCAATTTGACGGGGTATACAACAAATTAGATTGTATGTAAAGGCTACCTATCTCGAATCCAAAATGGACTTGACAGTACTCCGTGCCTATGAAGTGAAAAAATTTAAAAAGAAAAAAAAAAGTTCTGTCTTCTGCAAAGATATTTTTGTATGAGGAACCACTTCTCCTTTAGTGGTAGCTTTAATAGCATAAGGGATTAAAACTTAAGTCTTAGAAGCATTGTGGATTCTCACTTCTGCTTCCTGACTGTGGGGCGGAATATTCTTGATGATCTGTTAATCAACTTTTAACTACAATAGTAGTTGATGCTTTCATTTGTTGCCCTGCTTTTTCATCTCCATGCTTTTCACACTATGATTTTTTAGACATACAGACTGAGACATTACTCACCAGATTATGCTTTTGGCTCCTGTAGGTTGACAAGGATGATCCTAATGCTACAAAAACATTGAGCATAATCTAGGGTATACAGAAGGCTTGCAAAGATTCTGGCCTCCTAAACAAAAGGTTCCTCTCTCTCTCTCTTTCTCTCTCTCTCTCTCTCTCGATGGAATGGATGTTGATTATGTCTTTCTACTTAAACAAACTTCTTTTCGTATATTTTGACAGGAAATCTTACATCTTTCCGATTGAACCCACATATAGTTCTGTTCTGGTGAGTTTATAACCGTTCATCTCACATTGTTTGGCTGGTCTTAGAACTATGTGCTGAACAGTAACCCAAACAAAAGAGAGAACAATAGCTCACCACGATCTAAATTGCAGGTTGCCGTTTCGCTCATTATACTGGTAATAGTTGTCGCTTATCTCTCAGCAAGCCAATCGAGTAACTAATGTGAGCTATTAGCATGATACACCCGACCTAAGATTGCTCCAAACTTGTCTTATCATCGTCCAACAACTTTTCTTCCGTTGTTTTACCTTGTGCAGATGGCTTTGTGGGAAAACCAGCAAATGATGGACATAGTGTCGCTACAGATGCATCTACTGTAGAATTATGCTTTTATATATGTTTGTATCTTGCTTTCCGATGTGTGATATTTATATATGTTTGAAGCATCCGAACATAATTGACGAACTCCTATTTTACTTTTAAACTGTTTTCTTCTGGAATATGTGATCCCGAGGCATCCAAATATTAAATTAAATCTACTCTTCTCGGCTTCCTGTATATCATGGGAAGCTAAGGTAGTTTCCGTCTTTCTTAAGCTACTATGCATTTGCCCATTTACAATAAATTACTACGTAGCTTGGTGTTTGACATACAAAGTTTCTATCTTGTTATTTTATATCAAGTATTCTTCTAAATTAATCCAGAGTTTCATTAACTTTTCAAATTGTTCATCGCAGCGACAATATGGCGATGATTATATTGTAATATCTTTTTTAGTTTTCTAGCAAAGTTGCAATAATCTTAGTTGATTTTAACATTAATAGTAAATGATATTCTCAATTTTGAGAATATGCGATTTGCACCTTCAGACAAAAACTTCAAACTAAATCGCCCAAACTGTCTCTCTTCTGTTCACTGCCAACGGCATCACCAATCAACTCCATCCTCAATTAGCGTCGCCCCTTCTCAATGCCACTAATACTCCCAAGTTAGCGCCCGCATCTCTGTCTTCTCCTTCGCCTGGTCTTCTCTGTCCTCCCTCCTGGTCGGCAATGGCCATTACCTCAATGCCTCAATGCCTCCAAGGTCTGGTCGAGCTCGCTAGATCCAAAGTTGACCGGACACTAGTTTCGATAACTCGAAATGTTATTTCTCTAATTGATTATTCATTTTTAATTATTATCCTAAACTTATTACCATCTATGCAATTGTTTTTGAAGGTTTCATCACAATTCTAAACGAGACCTAATCATTCTAGAAAGAAAATTAGCAAACAAGTTATTGAAAGTGCTTTTAAAGGAAACAATTAAGTGTTGAAAGTATGAGAATCAAACACCCGAGTATTTAAAAGCCCAAAGTAAAGGTGCAGGAATGAAACCTGATACCTATCAGGCCAAGAACGTACATAGTCATTTTATAAGCCCCATGACATGATCCCCCAGGAGCAAAATTTCAATCAAGTTCAATTTCTTGACGTAAAAGTTTAATCTATTAAGATTAAGCTTATATGAAAAGTACTTACTAAATTATATATAATATATATGCAATAATGGAAAGGAAGCTAAGCTAAATATAATGCTAAAATCTAATAACCTAGTCAAGCCCTTTTTCTAAACTTATTTCTAATTTTTTTTTTCAATTTTGAATTTTTTACAAAATATTTTTTTTTTAATTACTAAAACAGTGACCTAGAGCGAGCCCTGTTGGGCCTGGTCTGAATATGGGACTCGACTCACTAAGGGCGCGTTTGGTAACGTTTCTGTTCAAAAATTGTTCCAGGGAACAAAAATAGAAAAAAAGTGTTTCTGTTCCAGAGAACAATTTTTGAGCAGAAAGATGCGTTTGGTAAATTTGTTATGGGAATAAAAAATGAATAGAAACACATTTGGTAAATTTTATTCTTTTTTGTTTCTTTTAATTTTTTAATATTTTTACTTTATTTTTTCTTCTTTTGGCCGGTCGCCGGATCTGGGCGAGGCCAAGCTCACCCAGCCAAGGCGAGGCTAGTGACCGGCCAAAGAAAAAAGAAGAAGAAAAGAAGAAGAAAAGAGAAGAGAGAGAAGAAGTGTTTCTTCAAAATCATTTCTAGAACAAGAAACAATTTTTTTTTGTTTATCATTTCTGTTCTTTTTGTGTTGGAACAAAAAAACAAAAAAAGAACAGAAATGCAACCAAATGCATTTCTATTCTTTTTTTGTTCCCAGGAACAAAAAAACAAAAAATCTGTTCATAAACAGATTCCAGAAATAAAAACATGCACGCCCTATGGCGCCGGCCTAATTTTTTAAAAAAGATAATTTTTTCTGTGGCCCGTGTCAGGATTGGGTTATACAATACAAGGACATGATGAAATGGGCCTATTTCAATTAAAACTGCACAAGCTCACATCTTAACCTTTCCGCAATAGACCCACTCTTTATAAGCCTACGTTCCTTTAAAAACAAAATAGGCCTGCTTCAAGCCACGATGGCTTAAGCCTTCTTCTTTTTTTCTCTTACCAGCTACTGAACGAACCTTTGTCTCTTGGTCGCTGTCTTCTCCTCCGTCGCTTTTTGCGCTCAACATCAAGCATGCTCAGGATTAGTCCTTTTCTCGCCCAGAACCTCACCGAGTGACCTCCTGTTACATTAGGAACTCTCCTTGATTTTTATTTTAATGTCTCTTCCCTCAGTCATTAATGCCATGCGCCAACTGAACTTTCGACAATTGTAGTTCCAATCAGACCATGAGGGCTCGCATAGCAAGTTTCATGTTACAAACTCAACACGCGTCCGATTCAGAGTTGAAATGAATTCGTAATGCTAATGAGGTGGACATGAACTAACACGAATGACTAACATAGCAGGAGCAATACACGAGTTTACTGAGGGGTTTTCGGACAAGCAGTAAATAATGTAAGACATGGAAACATGGAAACATGAAAACAAGTTTGACATAAATCAGCGACAAGTGGAACAAATAGTTATATAACTAGAAGGTTATAACTAAGGGCATGCATGACAAAATTTATGTTTCTCTATTTCCCTATTTTTCTGTTCCCCGGAACAGGTTTGGAACATAAATCCGTTCGGTAACGCAATTTCATTTTTTCTATTTTTGGAACAGATTTCTATTCTAGAAATATATTTTGAGCATAAATTAGAAGTTAAATTTTTAGCTTTTCTATTTTTGAAACAAAAATGAGAAATCAAAATTTTTCTCATTATTGACTCTTGTCATTGCCCATAGCCCACTTGCTGCCCATGGGATGCTGGACACCCGTCGTCGGTTGCCAGCTGCCAACCACCAGCCCCGACCACCAGTCGTCGACTACCAGCCTTTGGACGTCACCCGCCAGCTATTGCACTCCTGCCGCCTGTTGCCAATCACCGGTCGCCGGATGCTAGACACCCACCGGTCGTTGGTTTCTCATTGCCAATCATTGGATGCCTGATCATCAACCACCGGATGTTCGCCGGCAACCGTTTGCTGCTTGCCACTGGTTGTCAGATGTTGGCCACCTGCCACCCGACGCCAAACTTCAGCCACTGGCCACCCACTACCGGCCTCCTGTCGCCGGACTTCGGATGTTGAATGTCGAATGTTAGACATCGAACTCCAGATGCTGGACGCCAATTGTTGGTCGCCGGACTCCAATGTCGAACTCCGAACTTTGGTTGCTCGCCACCAGTCACCAGACTTGGTGCTAGATGCTGAATGTCGGACTTCGGACTTTAGCTGCTCACCGTCGATCACCGGACGTCAAATGTTGGTTGCTGAACATTGGACTCTAGCCATCAGATGCTAGTCATTGCCACTTCTAGAAATAAAAATTTTATTTTGTTAACAAACGAATTTTTATTTCAGAAATAGAAATTTTGAATTGTTATCACATGCGTCTCTTTACTCAGAAACTCGTTCATGGAATAGAAATTGATTTCTATTTCAGAAATTTTGTCATGCGCACCTTAAGTGACCTAAAAATGAATGAGAGAGAGGTCCTTGGAAATATAGAGCCACAAACACAACCCATACAATTCGGCAGCATGGAGGGCTCCTCCCTTTCCTACGTTGACAAGATGAAACCTGGCTAGATCTGCCTCATACATGGGACCCGGCTAACATGCACAAAAAAAAAAAAAACAAAGATATGTGCAATGCAAGTCTCAAAACTTGTTAAGAAAATATAATTGAGTTCTAAAATTTACAAAAAATAAAATCAAGTTGTAAAATTTGTCAATTGGTACAATTGAGGTATTTTATTAATGGGATAAGTGCTACAGAACTCCTAAAACTTGTCACAAAAATGTAATTAAGTCCTAAAACTTGCAAAAACTGCAATTAAGTCCTAAAACTTGCAAAAAGTGCAATTAAGTCCTAAAACTTATCAAATTGTTTCAATCGAGCACTAAAGTTAATGCCGTCAACTTTTTTAACAGAAAATGCTTACGTGGCATGAACGTGAAATTTTAAATAATTTCTTTTTAATTTTCCACGTGGCTTTTATTAATTATTTTTTAAATTAGATTTAAAAATAAAAAAAATGGCAGCCTAGCTGGAGGGGCCGGTGAGGCCTCGCCCTGGCCAAGCGAGGGCCGGCCACCCGTGCCCAAGGCTGGTGACCGTCGCCGGCCCCTCCGGCAAGGTTGGCATTTTTTTTTTTTTTGAACTTTTTTCTTTTTTAAATAAAATTTCACTTTTCTTTTTTAAAATTTTTAAAATCTAATTTAAATAAAAAAATTTTAAAAAGCCACATGGAAAATAAAAATTAATTTTAAATGCCACGTTAACGTTTTTAACGAAAAAGGCTAATGGTGTTAACTTTAGGACTCGATTGAAATAATTTGATAAGTTTTAGGACTCGATTGCACTTTTTGCAAATTTTAAGACTCACTTACATTTTCTTGACAAGTTTTAGGACTTCTGTAGCACTTATCTTGTCATTAATTTCATCTATTTGACTAGCAAAAAATGTCGATGTAACTTTTTTTAATATTTTATTTCATAACGTGATGATGATGTTGATTAAATTCTAATTTTTTAACCAAAATATTAATAAAATAAAATAAAATATATATTTTATTTTAAAAAAAGTGGCACTATTTCCAACCTCTGTATGACTAAATCCACCCAATTTTCCAAAATTATCCTCCATTATTCAATTGCAACTAAGATTTGTGGTCCCAAATTTATTTGCTTTCCTTTTCTTTTTGGTTTTTCTATATATATGGAGGATCTACTTATCACAATTAAATATTTCATGTGTTTAGTTTGTTGTTTATTGTAGATTTTCCCTATGTATTAAAGGCACTATATAGTTTTTATTGTTAGAATTACTTCTATAAAAAATTATTTTCTTAAAAAGAAAAATTTGCAAAAATATTGTTATTTTCAGTTGTCTATTACTATTTATGGATAAATTATTAAGCGGATGGAATTTAATTAAATCAAACATTGCATAAAGTAATATTATTATTATTTTTTTTTTGGAAATGCCAGTGAAATATCATTATTTTGGATTGACAAAAATTAATATCATCTATGAATTGTTTACAAAAAAGTATCAAGACTCCTCATTGTGCATAATGTTTTAAATGCATTCCAATCTATTCCTCTAATGTCTTACGTGATTTATAAAAACAATATCTTGCCAATATAATAAGGAAAAAAAAAGATAAATTCTTTGATATAGTAAATAAAGAGACTTGACATATATTGTAGACTAATGAAATTAATAAAAAAAATTCACCAATAAAGTGAACTTTTGAAATAAGAGGAACAAAAAATAAATAAGTTATTATAATATCAATGATGAAAAATAATTTTTTCAATTTTATACTATATCAAATAATACCTTTTTTACCTTCCTGGTAGTGAGATGATTTTACACAAAGCATGTAAAATGATATAAGAATATCTTGAGAATGCACTTTTCTTCAATGATGTGTACGTGGGTGAGTGATATTGAAACAAGGGAATTTTCACGTTGAATTTTATCAATGGATGGAATGTAAATGCAAGATAGAATTTGACACCACCAAGGTTTAAAGGATGCACAAACAACCGAAGAAGAAGATCGAGATAGACGAAATTCACCACTAAGGCTTAAAGGACAAGCTACTTGCCAAGGATAAAGGATTTCAGGATAGAAATGCTCACCACCAAGGCTCAAATGATATCTACCAATTGAGGATAAAGCGTTTCTTGGATCACCACCAAGGAGTAATCCACTCTCCTAGGATAAAGAAACCGATAAAAGAAGTAATCCACTTTCCAAAGATATCCACTCACACAAAGGAAATCTCACGTATATTCATCATCAAAATTGTCTCTTTACAATTGGGGACTCTCCTCTATTTATAGGAGGACTACGACATAGGAAATAGACAACAATTAAATAGACATTTGAACTACATGTGCATTAATGGACACGGGAAGCATAATAAAGACCTAGGAATTTAGAGATGCAATAAATGATGTAGAAACTTGTACTCTTGATTCTTCAATCTTCTAAAATTCGTGTGCCCACCTTGACCAACATATAACTACCTTGAAAGTTCATCAAATACCCATGGAAATTGCCCAGCATGCCTCCCATTTATAGGTTGTCGTTCGGCCTTGAATCCAGCATATAATATGGTGAATCGACTTCTTCTTGATTGGTTTCATGATCAATAGTTTTCTCTATTGATAATTTCATTTTTGGACCGAATCACATTATGTCCAAATTCTATTTTGGCTTGGATCACCATTGATAGTGCTGAATTTTTTGATGAAGCTAAGTTGGATGCTCCCGCATAATTTAATATGCTAAAAAACAAAACATGAGCTTAATTATGGTAACTATCATAAATATAAAAGAGAAGGAGTTGCGCCTTCAATTTAAACTACAATTAAAAGAATAAGGGAGTATTTTTCTTTTTAGTGTACATCAAGGTGGATGAAGGATTTAAGGGGTGGAAATAGCGCTACTCATTTAAAATACACTAAAAAAGCCAAAGGTGAGGGTGACCTCGCTACTAAGCCCCCATCGCTGGAAAGGGTCAGTGGGGGCTCGGTGACGGCCGGTGTGCGATGGCGGTAGGGATGTGTTGCCATTGCCCTTGGCTCTTTTTTTTGTGCTTTTTAAATATTCATTTTTATTTAATTAAATTAATATTTTTTAAAAAAATTAGAATTTAATCCAAAATGACGTCGTTTTAGTCTTGTGTTCCATGTTTTGGCCACGTCATCACTACACAGGAGAAAGAAAATATTAAAAATAAAGCCACGTCAACATTTTCCATTGGCCTAAATTAACGGAGTTAACGGAAGGACTTCATTGTACCAACTTAGGAAGTTTTAAGATTTAATTGCACTTTTTATAAGTTTAAGGATTCAATTATACTTTTGTTATAAGTTTCTAGACTTCTAGAGTACATATTGTGACATCCTGATTTTCAACCATGCTTTCGACTAAATGAAATAGATTTTTCATCGACGCGCCTATGGCCTTTTTCTTTGAGTTGACCACTTACAAGATAACTAGCCTATCAGGTGAAGCCGTTAAGGAATCTAAACACAACAAACTTGAGAATTCAACCAGAAACCAATTGCTTGATTGTACTAATTTGCAAAGGTCAATACGGCACCATCAAAATTGATCAGAGACTAGAGATAGGTTGGTTCGACAGAAGCATGTGATTAAAGTGTGGGTGATTCCATCTAATTGCAAAATTCTTGTTGAACGGCACTAAACCAATTTTTCTGTCGTTTCTGTACCATGTGCCCATATTTGAAGTCTCATGATTTTCACGACAACTGAGAGTCGCCAATGAGTCAAAGATGTACAATGTGGCTTGAAAATAATCAAACACGGGTCTAATGCGCTAAAAATTCCTAAAAGCTATCCAATAGGTTAGGGTACGCTAAAATCGCATCCGGTTAAAATTAACCATGGAATTGAACCGATTTCAGAAATTGAAAGTTTTGTCATGTCACGATTTATTTTAAGAACGTCGACTCATCCTCCGAAGAATTTTCTGTGAGTTCGGATTTTCAGCGAAAAATTAAAATTGGACGTTATTGTGCCGGGAAATTAAGAGGGCCGTTTTTGTATGGATTTTTGGCATTCGAGGTGGACCATTGGGCAAGAAAATTGTGGAATGATTGTGGATACCTTGGCTAGTATTTTTGGGTATTTTTGGGCACCAATTAGGATTTAATTGAAGTGAAATTGAATGGGAATTGAAGAGAAATGCTGCAAATTCGTTGCCAAGGGTGGAGTGCAACATTTCAACACCCTCTTGGTTTGCTAAGGAAGCTTTGAGGGAGGAAAATGGGCAAGGGATAGGGCTAAAGGTTGGTGGGGGCAGCACTCAAGTGTTAAGATATTATTTGAAGACTTTGATGGCTCTTGGTCCCCTCTACCAGTTGTAGCTCCCTTTTTCTTCCTCCTTGCTGCTCCTTTCTCCATGGTTGCTGTTTTCGAGCTAGAAAACTAGAGGAAGCCAATAGAAAAACTAGCTAGCAACCAGAGAGACCAGCAGCATCGAAGCCCAACTGCCACAGTTCGTTCAAGCATCGTCCAAGCCTGCTAAAGCCGCTTGATCGCGTCCGCTCGCCATCTTGCTCGGGTGCTATCCTAGCGAGTCTAGCCCACTGTCCCAAGCTCGCCTAGCCATCATTTAGCACGTCGAGCTTCCTCCACTGTTTGTCTAGTAGCCACGCACCACCACCAGCCCATCCCGTCATCCCAGCTAACCCGTGCAACCTATTGCAGCTCCCTCGATCAACAGAAGTAGAAGTGAAGCCAATAGTGAACTGTGAGGTTTGCTGGGCTCTTTTGTGCCTTTCCCGGCCTCCCTTGATGTCGCTTTAGGCTTGAGTCTCACCTGCCTTGGCGTTGCCATCGCCATGAACCCATCGGCTCACAAATCCGGTGAGTTAACTCCCTAATCCTTGATTAAGTTGCTAATTGCACTTAGGAGGTTAGTTTAGTGTTAAATAGCTTAGTTAGATTAGTACCAAGTGAGATTAGCTTTAAGATGGATTAGTGCTAATCTAATATGGTTAGATTAGCATTAATATGGATTAGTGTTAATCTAATTGGTGAGATTAGCACTAATGTGGTTGGATTAGTCCAAATCAATGGGCTTTCTGCAGTTTTGATTTCTGGACCCTTGCCATTTGTCCTTTTTCTAGATCGAAATGGTTCGTGAATTTGAGGTAAATTCATTCTTGAAAAATGTTTTAGATATCTTTAGATATGACATATATTTTACTTAAGATTTATAGAAATTTAAAAGAATGAGATATCAGCTTCGTCATTTGGAAATATAACCTCTATTTGTGTTGAAACTAGTGACCTTTCGGAATTCAAATGATTTTTAGCAACTCTTAGGGTTCAATTTTCGAAATGATTTCTTCACAAAAGTTGTTTTTCATATCTTTTAGTTTAACATAGTCAAATTTTAGATCAAATGGACAAGTTTTGGATTTTTAACCAAACTAATTTCGGAAAACGGACTTTTTGGAAACTAACACATTTTTTTGTATTGGATTGAGTGATTTACTAGGCTGAATTTGGAAGGATCTGGGTTTAGGTGTCTTCATAAAAAAATGTTTATTTATGTGTCCTTTACAACATATTCAAATTTGAAAAATTTCCAAACTCTTTTGTTTAGGTTTCTGGATTTAAATTCAGAGATGCACGAGTGGACCGTTTCTACTGGTTAGGACTGGTAATAGATTTAGTGATTGTTCTTGATGCTATGCTTGCTGAACCATGCCTATTTGGTGATGTGGTTGACTTGTGATATGCTTAGAAATTATTCGTTATGATGTGCGAATGGTTGTGCCATGATTGTGATTATTGTTATTGCTTTATGTGACGAATATTGAAAGATGATGTGTTGTGTTAAGAAAATTGAATAGTTGTGAGCAGGTAAAGGACTAAGTGTGCACGATAGTGAAACTTCATATAAACCATCTCTAAAACCTTGTACCATTGCTTATGATAGTCGAGTATTAAGTGCTACACGACAGCTTGACTTCATGAGAGCCACCTCTAGTACTTTGAGCTATTGCTTATGATAGTTGAGAACTAAGTGCTACACGACTGCTTGATTTTGTGGGAGCCACCTCTAGTACCTTGAGCTATTGCTTATTGTGATCAGGGACTAAGTGCTACACAATATCGAAACTTCGTGAGAGGGGGCATCTCTAAAACCTTGAGTATTAAGTATTGAGTATTGAGTTGGAATGTCGAGCCAGAATATTGAATTGGGACGTTGAGTTTGAATATTAAGAGTGAATATCGGGTGTGGATTGAACCACTAATATGAGTTACTTGCACCTAATTATGTGATGAAATTGTGTGGCACGGAATAAGATGTGTTATAACAATTTGGCCTTATAATCAAGACTCTTGTAAATTGTTTGATGAGTGACATAAAGTGTTCCAATTATTGTTTACGCATGCTGCGTTTATAAGTGCATATGAGATGTACTAATGCGTAGGGATGCACCCAAGTGAGGTAAGTTTTGGATGGTGCATGTTTAGGATGCCTTTGAGTGAATTCTCGCCCTAGTCGGGGCTTAGTGTTAAACCTGTTGAGATTTTTATCTCATCTCATCGTGGGTTACTATTTTCAGGGCCATGGCGTGGAGGACCCAGAGCTCGAGGTTGAAAGGTCTAGAGTGTAGATGGTCTAATGGTTTATTTTTTAGTCAGACCTTTATATATGAACCTGTATGTTTAATTCGGTCTGTTTATAAATGGTATTTTGAGAAAAATTGGTTGTCCTGCTTTTACTATCCCATGTTTGATTGTTGTCTAGGGTTTGTTTAATTCGCTTCCGCATGTACATAAAATAAAAAGGGTCGGCAACGCATCATGGGACGTCGCAATTTAGTCAACTGCCAAGGGATGTGTGCGTGCCCGGGGACTGGGGTGTGACACATATCTCTAAAAAAAATAGGAAAGTCAAAAATTCAAAAAGCAAAAAAGAATAAAGAGTTGGGCTACTTCATTCATGGAGAGCAAGAGAAGAGAGAGAGAGAGAGAGAGAGAGAGAGAGAGAGAGAGAGAGAGAGAGAGAGAGAGTGAAGGAGCAAAAGAAAAATGTGCACATATTTACAGTCTTGATTTAAAGGCCAAACATTATCAGAATTGGCTCAAATTTCAATATATTTTTTGCGAGATTGAAGATTACGAGTTGATTGAGAAATTTCTTTGAAATCTCCAATTGCAAATGGTTTTTATTTTTATTTTTTTTAATGCTGTTTTATTATTGATATTGATCCTAGATTGGGTTAGTTCTTGGTGAATTGTTGCCTGGTCTTTCCCAATGAAGGTGGTATCAAAGCTAGGTGGAGATTATATTGTTAAATGGAGGAAACTAGCTGCACAATGATTAAGTCAAATGCCTCAAATTACCTCTTTTGGAAGCCTCACATGGTAGATATTTTATATTGTAAAGATTTGTCTGATCCCATTGACGGGGATGAGGTTACAGGAGACAAGACAAAGAATGGTAGCGAATAAATTGGAAAATTATTATATTTATTTGGCAATAGATTAACGATAGTGTGTTTCATCATGTTGCTCAAGAAACAAAAACAAATATTTTGTAGAAGAAATTACAAGATTTTTATGAAAGAAAAACCTCACAAAATAAAGCTTTTCTAGTTTTTTAAAAAAAAATTGTGAATTTGAGATATAAGGATGGAAGAAGCATATCTGAACACTTGAATGATTTTCAAGATTTGGTAAAATTAATTGATGAATCTTGAGA
This sequence comes from Eucalyptus sideroxylon x Eucalyptus melliodora, assembly GCA_016097485.1. Taxonomy (NCBI): domain Eukaryota; kingdom Viridiplantae; phylum Streptophyta; class Magnoliopsida; order Myrtales; family Myrtaceae; genus Eucalyptus; species Eucalyptus sideroxylon x Eucalyptus melliodora. The sequence continues at coordinate 20,551,647 of CM027830.1, forward strand.
TTAACCCGATGAGTTGCAATTATGTCTATTGCTTGGTATTTATTCGTAAAATTCCAAATTTTGAATGAACATATTGAATAAATAGTATAATGATAAGAAAATACATCATCCCATATAGATTGATGATATAAACCAATTAAATACTAAAGATGGACTAACTCTTTTATCTAATAGATCAAAATAATAAATTAACATCGACAATCTTAAAGGAAAATTTTCTGAACTAAACGTTGTAAATTAGTTGAAATAAATATGTTAGAGCATATGGTCTCTCCATAATTCCTAGATATGAATTTCATATTACTATGCCTATAAGAATGATATCAAATATGTGATAACTGAATTTCCTAGTTTATTTACTATCCTATCTCTAGGTTTATCAAGTCTACTCATTTTACCAATCTACCATATCTTTATGTGAATTTAAATAAACACAAGTGTATTAAAATCTGTGAATATTCTTGATTTACAATGAATCTTTTGGACCACTTCATCATCGAAAGCTACACACATAACATGATATGTCTCTATCCACATTTAATTTATGATTATATATTATAAGGAGTAATTTCATATTATCATTTCTTATTCTCAAATATGCATATAAGATCATTCAAATGGTGGCCATCCAATTCACTTAAACCTGCCATCACCTCTCAACCGAATTTTCTCTCCCCGTAAGGAGCTCCTTCCCTCTCTACAATGGAGAGTTCTTTTCCCACTTCTTCAATGGAGTGTTCACCCAACCAAAATCTGAAATCCTGAGTTAATCCCCCATTCCATCTCTACCCATGTACATAATCGTCTCTAAAATCCACACACCCATGATCCGAATAGTACCCAGACCCTAAAACCCACACACCTCCTCTGCTACCAAAACCCTTGAATACATCAACACAAACGAGCTCCCTTCAATCAACAATCTCCCCCAAATAGTCAGCAAAAACAATAGCAAGACATGGATCGGCGCACCCAAGTGAGTTATCCAGAAGATGCATCGGTCTTCATCTCTGAAATGGTGTAGGTGTGGCTTGTTTACATCTTTGTCTTATTCCTTGTTTTGAAGAAGCTTGCTACTGGTTGTTTAGTTGTTATTAGATTTCTTACAATTGAGATAGAATTAGTAAGAGAAAAGAGGATGGCGGCACTTTGTAAGAGAATGAGAAATATGTAGACAGAGAAATCTGTAGTTAAGGTGCTTGATGGAATTCCCGAAGGCAAAATGAAAGAATGTCAGCTAACTTTACTTGGCAAACTTCACTCAAAACCAAGTGTTAACCTCCAAGCCTTCCAATCCACTATGTTTAAGGAATGGAAAACAGAGAATGTTGTTTGTGACTAGCCATAACAAGGCTTATTCACCTTTACTTTCCAAATTGAGGAAGAGAAACAACGAGTTCTAAATGCTAGCCCTTGGTCATATTCTGTAAGTTTACTAATCCTAAAACAATTAAAGCCCAAAATTCCTCTTCACTGTCATACTTTTACTCACTGTTCGTTTTGGATACAGCTTCATGGACTGCCCTTGGGGTGTATAATAGAATCCATAGTAAGAAGCATAGCATCTATTGGGGAAGTGATGGAAGTGAAGCTTGTAACAAAGGAAGGTAGCCTTTGCAAGGTTGGAAAAGCAAGATTGTCACTAGATATATCAAAACCACTCATATCAGGAGTTATGCTACAACTTGATGAGGTGGATTCTTGGATAGACTTTAGATACGAGCGCTTACCCCATTTGTGCTACTCTTGTGGGAAAATTGGTCATTATACTACTAATTGTGGGGAAGCGCCTTATAATGAAAAAAAAAACTAATTGAAGAAGGCTTATTTGGTTATTGGCTAAAAGTAGAGGCTAAAGAACACAGCCCTTTCTGGAAGTTGCTAAATAAACTGGAGAGTGGAGAGGGGGATGTGGAAGAAGTTATACTCGAGACGCCCATAAATACTAACTCATTGGATAACAGCCCGAGCATGAGGAATATGGAAGGGCAACAAACATAAATTATTCCCTATAGTTAGGAGAATCCAGTAGGTTTGAGTTTAAAAGCTTTGGGCAAAAGACCCTAGGGCTCTACCTTACTGATTTTCGATACTCCATGGGCGGAAACCCCTATGTTGTCGACTTTCAGCAAGGCCAAAAGTCAGCGAAAGGAACTAAAGAATCCGGTTATGAAGAAGATTAGAAGGCACAGCCCCTTTTGCATCTCGGGGGCAATGATAAAGTAGGCGAATGAAGATACACTACATGAAACCCCAATTCTGGTGGAAGAAGATCCCAATATGTGAGCTTTGGTGGCTAGCCCTAATAAGCCACCGGTAAAACCATGAAGATTCTAAGCTAGAACTGCTAGGGGTTGGGCAATCTCCTGACATTTCAAGAATTAATTGCTCTTTTGGCTCTAGAGAGGCCCAATTTGGTTTTCCTTATGGAAACCAAAAATAAAGAGGAGGTGGTGGAACGTGTAAGCAAGCGCCTTAATTACCCAAACCTATTCTTACTATCACCAGAAGGTATTACGGGAGGACTAGCCATTATGTGGAGTGAAGAGGTCATTTTAAAAGGGACTAACAGCACAAAGTATTTTATAGAAATGGACTGCACAGGCCCTTTAAGTATACATCATATGCGAATCACTTTTATCCATGCACTAACGAATTTAGGTGAAAGACTAAAACTATGGCAGCAACTTAGAGCCTCCCAGAACAACCCACAAGCCTTATGGGTATGCATTGGTGATTTTAATGAAATATTGTACACTTGGGAGAAAGTTGGAAGAAGAGAAGCCAACCAAAGTAGAATGTTTGCCTTCCGGGAATTCTTAAACGATTGCTCGCTCATGGATCTAGAAGGTAAGGGATGTGCGTATACATGGTGTAATAAAAGAGAAGGAGAAAACCTTGTGAAGAAGAGGTTAGACTGAGTACTTACCACTATGGAATGGAGGGTAGCTTTCCCAAATGCAGAAGCATTAGCCTTACCAGTTGTTGGGTCGGATCATTGCCCTATAATGCTCACTCTTCATCTTGAATACAGAAAAAGGAAGAAAGACTTTAAGTTTGAGTCTTATTGGCTAGAAGATCCAGAATGCAATGAGATAATTAGAAGCACATGGTAGCAACAAACAACAGACAATCAGAGTTTTCCAAGGAAAATCTAGGAACTGTCTCGAGATCTAGTCAAATGGAGCACCAGGAAATTCTCTAATGCATCAAACCAGATTAGAGCACTAAAAAAACAGCTTATGGAACACATGAATAGACCGAGACCCTCATTAAAGCAGGACATCCAACAGTTGGAGGAAAAAATAGAGAAACTATGAAGGCAAGATGAGATGTATTGGGGGTTATGATCTCAGATTAATTAGCTTCAATGGGGGGATAGAAATACTAAGTACTTTCATGCAACAACAGTGCAAAGGAGGCAGAGGAACCGAATCATTATGCTGAAAATAAATAAACAAACTTGGTGTCGGGAACCCATAACCCTTAATCAGTATATTAGAAACTTCTACCTCACTTTATATGAATTGGAAGGCCCTAGAAACTTCCAACCAATCCTGAATCAATGTCCCAAAGTGGTTAGTGAGGATCTATTGAAACCAACAACTTTAGAAGAAGTGAAAGAAGTTGTCTTCTAGTTAGGAGCACTCAAAGCACCTGGTCCTGATGGACTAAATGGCGAATTTTATTAGCATTGTTGGGAAGATATTAAAGGTGACCTCTTCCAACTAGTACAAAATTTCTTCCTAATAGGTATAGTCGATCATCTCCTAAACAAAACCTACATTACACTCGTCCCAAAAATAAAGAATCCAGAAAGTGTTAGTAAGTATCAACCAATTAGCCTTTGTAACTTTAGCTACAAGATCATATCGAAGGTTATGGCAAATCGGCTAAAGAAGTGGTTGCCTATGATCATTGAAAATGAACAAAGTGCTTTCGTGGAAAATCAACAAATACAAGACAATATTCTGATTGTTTAAGAAGTATTGCACCAATTGAGAATCAGGAACAAGAAAAAAAATTTCCAAGCTATCCTAAAATTGGATATGCATAAAGCTTATGATCGGGTTGAGTGAGAGTTTTTGAAGGCCATCATGCTGAAAATGGGTCTTTGTGGAGGATGGGTACGACTTATTATGCAATGTGTATCATCTGTCTTCTTTAGTGTGAAAGTTAATGGAGAAACAACGCCATATTTTTCATCATCACGTGGGATACAACAAGGAGACCCCCTATCGCCATATCTATTCATTCTTATGGCCAATGTACGCGCTGGAAAAACGAGACATAAAGGGGATAACTCTCAACAGGTATTGCCCAACCTTAACACACCTATTTTTTGCTGATGATGCTATATGTTTTCTAGAAGGGACTGTCAAAGAATGCCAACAAGTGGCCCCAATCTTAAATCAATCATGCTATGCCACAGGCCATGCAATTAATCTCAACAAATTAGGTGTGTACTTTAGTAAGGGCTGCCCTATGAATCGTCAACGAGTTATGGCAAATGAATTACAAGTTCTGATAATTGAGAAGATGGGAAATACCTTGGTATACCTTTTGATTAGGGAAGCTAAAAAAAAGAATTGTTCTCTTGGATATTGGCGAGAGTGAACATGAAACTCGAAAACTGGAAGGAAAAGATTCTTACAAAAGCTGGGAAAGAAATTCTAATCAAGAGTGTGGTGTAAGCAATCCCTCAATATGCAATGTCAGTATTTAAAGTCCCAAATTCTGTTTGTAATGTTGTTGAAAGAAAAATTGCTTCCTTTTGGTGGCAGCAAACTAAAGCAAAGAAGGGACTACATTGGAAAAAATGGGAAGTTCTCAAAACCAGAAAAGATGAAGGGGGTCTCGGTTTTAAAGACCTGAAAACGTTAAACATTGCCATGCTAGGTAAACAAGCGTGGAGATTATTCCAATGTCCATCAACCTTGTGGGGAAAATTTTTAAAAGGCATCTACTTTCCTGAATTAGAATTCTAGCAAGCAAAGAAGGGGAACCGCCCTTCATGGGGATGGCAAAGCATCCTTATGGGTAGAGAAGCCATAGAGCCAAAAATGAAATGGATAATCGGAGATGGCAAATCTGTTAAGATTCGAGAAGACAGGTGGCTTTCTATTGGGATAGTTGGGGGACCGGCAAATTGGGATGATCCTATCATGGTTGCTGAGCTATTTAATGAACAGGAGACAGAGTGGGATGAAAACAGAATAAGAACCATCTTTGACGAGAGAACGGCCAACGAAATCTTAACCATCCCTATTGCTCCCAACTCAAAGGAGGACAAACTAATCTGGTTCGGGAATAAATTTGGTACATATTCAGTGAAAAGCGGCTACAACAAGGTGCATGCAAAGACTACAAATCCAAACACAAATATAGCATCAGCATCCTTTCAGCCCCCTCGATCCTTAATGGACAAAGATTTGGGACCTACAGATTCCCCCAAAAATAAAGATCTTCCTTTGGAGTTTGTGTCAAAATGCCCTAGCAACACGGGAGAATTTGTTTAAGAGAAAAGCATTACCTGATTCGCTTTGCCCTTTATGCACCAGCGAACCAGAAACAACAAAGCATTTGTTCCTACTCTGTGAAGAAATGACCAAAGTGTGGTCAAATCCAAGGGTAAAATTGAATATAAATGCCCCGAACAACACCAGACTCGACAAATGGCTGCCGAAAATTTTTGAATCAAAAGCACAAGCACCAGGAGATAAACTACTTGCAACAACACTATGGCAACTATGGAAAAGTAGAAACAACATCATCTTTTGGGCAAAAAAATTCGACCCACTTGGTTTGGTGATAGCAGCAACAGCACAAGTTATGAACTTTAGGCATTGGATTTAGACAAAGAAACCGAAGGAACCCAAATGCGAAAAATCACTGACTCATTGGCACCCACCAGCTGAAGGCTTCCAAACCTTGAATGTTGACTGCTCATGGATAAATTTAGACAAACCAAGCTCAATTGTAGGAATTTTATGCGATGCGAGAGGTCTTTTAGTTGATGGTTTCACGGCAGACATCTGGGCAAGCACCCCTTCAAGCTGAAACCCTAGCACTTGTGCGAGGAGTTCAGCTTTTGGAAAAAAGATACGTACAACACGTGAAGGAAAGAGGGCAATAGGAATGCAAGTACAAATGTGAAAGTGATAGTTCCTTAGCTGTTGAGATGCTTCTGGGTCGAGAAGAAACTCCATGGGCATTGCGCAATATAATGGAAGAAGGCTAACGTCTCCTAGCCCAATTACCTTTAAAGAGTATTACGCATATCCCACGGGACTCCAACCAAGCAACCGATTGGATTGCGAAAGCACACCGCACGAAGACCCTTCCTCAAGGGTGGAAATCTTCATCTCCCCAACCTCTGTGGGACATTTTATGTTCAAAATCTTCTCTTAGTATCGCTTGTAGCACTTCTACTGATGAATGAATGAATGAAATGTTATTTCGACCAAAAAAAATGGTGGCCAGTCATTTAAAAGTATTAAGCACAATAATATATAACCCATATGAATGAAATCACTTGCAAAACATAAAAATATGAAATTCATATTATCATGGTTAGTTTACATCGTAATCCTAACAAAATAAAATTAGAAGATAATAGAAGAACAAACGAAAAATATAAATTAATCACAACATCTTGAATCAAAGAACAAGAATTATGTCACAACTTTTATCTTTTCTTCAAAATACTTGAAAAACTCCTAGAACAATGAAAAATGATCTAAAAAATAAAAACCTAACCTTCTCTTCAAGCTTTCAATGTTATCCTATTTATAGGATATATCCAAGACCCCTAATATAAGGCCATTGCTTATTTTTCTGCATAAAATTAGGGAATAAAACACATATTCCCTGATTTGATATCTACATTCCAAAGCTCCCTAAGTTGAATTCCTGAATCATGAAATCTTCCCTTCCTTCTTTTTGCCATTATTTCTTATATTCTCCATATCTCATTATGTTGTATAAATAAGGAGAATCTGAATAAATAGAAGGAAATCCAAATATATTCTCACAAATATTGCATTATTTATTGCCTACAATAGGTAAAATAACTTTATTTTTATGGAGTTATTACTATTCTCCCTGTTTGCCGGGAAACCTTGATTATGGCTTTAAGCATTCAACTCTTTTCAATGTGCTTTTTATGAGCCTATTTAATGAAGAATCAAGGAGAAAAAAGCTTGAATTATCCTTCTACATCTAAGGCTCTTGTCATAGAAAATATGATGAACGTCAATTAAGAAAGTTTATGAGTAACGCTAATAGGGGTAAGCCAAGAGGAAGGTCAAAATCAAGGTTGGGGAAGAGTGTGGAGTGTATAATTAAGGCAAAATAAAACCTTATGCCAAAGAGTCTTGGTTGCCAAAGAGAGATAAATTTCATGATAAAAATGAAGATTGAAAGAATAAAAAGAAACATGTTATAACAACAGTTGCATCTAATGGCAATACTGTGTTTATTTGTGATGGTGCTTTTATAAACCTTACATATCAAGACTTAGGTTACTCTCATTACACGAGTGGATATAACATGCAATGAATCTTGAAATTTTTTTTTAAGAAACTTTTGTTAAGTGGAAAACACATTATTTGAAAAACATAATGATCACTTGAATCACTTATAAAAATGAATACACAAAAAACATGTTCACTGTTCACCGAAACATTTAGATATAAATTGTTGTCGAAAGTGAAAATATTTTTTATTGACTAATTATTTCAAACAATGCAAGTGATTATTTTTTGAAAATGCTTTTCAAATTATTCATTCTTCAAGAAATAAATAGAGCTTTAATGGGGTAAAGTTTGTTCGGTTATTACTTTAGTAGTAACATGATGTTCTTGCGCTTGACAATAGGATGGTTATTAAATTTATGAAGGTTTTGTTTGTCAACTGAATTTTCTCTTTTTAGAAACTTAAGTGTTTTAAACTTTGTCGATACGTGGGGGGAAATTGAAATGAAAATATTTACAATCGACTTAGCATGCGTATCTTGTGACAATTTTAATGGACCAAATGATATTTTTCGAGCTAAAATGACTTATTTTTACTAGTATGGGAATACGAAGAGTGAGGGGAAGAGCCTGCCCCCACAAGTTCAGCCCTGACCTCAGAGGCTGGAAAGCGATGGACAGCGCGTGCGTCCTCGAAGTCCCAGAAGGACACGACAACTGCTTGCAACCAGGGGTACAGGAATTACCCTGTGGTAAAGAGCACTAAGTGTCTAAGGGCCTATTTGTTAATGTTCTTTGTTTCTGTTTATGAACAAAATTTATGTTTTTTTTGTTCCAGGGAACAAAAAAAGAATAGAAACGCGTTTGTTTATGTTTTTGTTCCAAATCTATTTTTTTGTTTCCAGGAATACATTTGGAACAGAAACAAGAAACAAGAAAAAACATGTTTCTTGTTTCTGGAACAATTTTTAAGAACAAATTTTCTCTCTCCTCTGTTTTTCTTCTCTTTTTTTTTTCTTCTTTTCTTTTTCCTTTTTCTTTGGTCGGTCGCCGGCCTCGGCCATGATTGGCAACTGGCCGTCGAGGGTCGACGACCTCATCGGAGCGTCGCCGGCCCCTGGCCAGGCTGGGTGAGCTCAACCTTGCCCAGATCTGGCTCGCCCGAGCTCGCCCAGCTACCAGTGAGGCTTGTCAGCCTGGTGGTGGCCCAGCAAGGCCAAGCCTCGCCAGTGGCTAAGTGAGCTCAGGCTCGCTGGATCTAAGTGAGCCCAAGCTCGCCCAGCCAAGGCGAGGCCGAGCCTCGCCGATGCTAGGCAAGGTTGGGCGAGCTTGGGCTTGCCGGATCTAGGCGAGCCTAAGCTCGCTCTGCAAAGGCGAGGCCGCCAGCCCTCGTCGGCCAGTCGCCGGCCATGGCCGAGGCCAACGATCGGCCAAAAGAGGAAAAAAAGAAAATAAAAATATTAAAAAATTAAAAGAAACAAAAAAGGAACACAAATTTACCAAATGTGTTTCTGTTCATTTTTTATTCTCGAACTAGTTTACCAAACACATTTTTTTATTCAAAAATTGTTCCCCAGAACAAAAACACTTTTTTTTTTAATTTATGTTCCCTGGAACAATTTTTAAACATAAATGTCACCAAACACGCCCTAATTGTCCAATTTTTAGTGGCATCGGAGTATGGAAGTGGAGGGCAAGAGCTTGCCCCGACAAGTTTGACGCTGACGTAGGTGCTCTTTGTCTACAAGGTGTCCTTTTTTTTTTACATGATGATGTTGTAATTTTTTTTTTTTGGCGTCGTACTACTTTTCATTTCTTTCATATATGCCCTCTCTCTAGCCCATCTCTATCCCTCTAGTTCTCCTACCCTTTCCATGAAATTCCGATGATGTCGATAGGATTGGACTTTGCAAATGTGAAGTTTCCCTTATCAGTGCTTTGTAGCTTGGTTTATCCGAGAAGGTGATGAGCTGAAAGGACACCTTCGCTTCTAGGATGACAGCAACAGTGACCCTTGCGATGGCAACAGCAGTAACAGACCCGAGGAGTATAGCAACCTCGAGGAGGAGCGAGACAGCGATGGTTGGGAGTGATCGATAGATGATAGTTTAGTAGGCCAGTTCGTTTCCATTAGTGTGATCCGTGATGGTCTCTTTTTGGTGTAGGTCGCGAGGATGGGTGGAAGTGACTAGTGCATAGGATCACTATTGTTAATATGTGGGAATGGGTATCTTTTTGGAGTACTCCCTGGGTTAGGATTAGTTGTCTTTTGTTGTAATCTGCCCAAGTATGTAAATAAGGCTAGTGAAATGGAAACCAACCCTACTTAGTCATACCTTGATTGAGTTTTGTCTCGCATAATTCATGTTATACATGCTTCAACGCATAAGAACAAGTAAAGACTATTACGTTCTTGTTAGTAGGGTGGTGTGTCCGGGGAACCAAAACTCACATGTGAATAATATTAAAATTGTACATTTTCCTTCCTTTTCTCTTTGGTTAGTGCATGCATGATGCATGCGCCATACTGATCTATCACTTTTGAATTGACAACCCACAAATTGTTCTTTATCTCAAGAAAAAAGAAGAAGAAATGTCCTGCATTGTTTAATCACAAAGTAAAAGATAGAAAATATAATGAAATTGAGGAATTGGAGGGTAGTGGATGGAAGAAGAAATGTCCCGCATTGTTTAATCACAAAGTAAAAGATAGAAAATATAAAGAAATTGAGGAATTGGAGGGTAGTGGATGCAAGAAGAAATGTCCTACATTGTTTAACCACAAAGTAAAAGATAGAAAATATAAAGAAATTGAGGAATTGGAGGGTAGTGGATGGTGAGTGGCACACGCTTTCAAGAGGTAGGAATTTTTTGTGATTGCTTCAATTAAAGGTATCTTTATATTTGCACTCGTTCAAATATAGTCGATCACTGATTAGGTTATGATTAGAACACACGCACAAATGTTCTCAAAGTAAACAATCAAGATTATGACTAGAATCTAGAGCTTTAGATATGGGAGGTGCATATGTAAAATATGGGGAAATGTAGAATAAACAATTATTTGTCTTATCTCAAGGAGGACATTGGTCAGAGTGATGGGTGAGGGGATATCCTCTTCATCCTCGATTGCATACATTAAGTATCTTAATTCACAACTTTTTATTGAGGTATTTATCAAGTTTTAATGCATATAATAATTAGTCGCATGCATTAACACAACTTAGCCTTGTCATCTAAGGCCTTTGCCAAATCTTTGGTTGTCAATAGTGTATGCATCTTGACACTCCCCAACCCAAAGTTGTTCTTGCTGTTGAAATTACCACTTTCTACTATCGCTCTAAATATAATTGCAACAACAGAATTTCCAAACAGAAATCAAACATGCAAAAACCCCAAATTGAAATTCAAAAATCCTTTCTCTTGGTTCTAGTACCTTTACGATGGGAGTTCACCAAGAGGGAGTCTTAATTTCGAGCCTGTCCACATCTTTAGGTAAACTCATTTTCACTCAAAAACTTAAGTGAATGAGTTATAGGTCAATTAAATGCAAATCACATCAATTCTCCGAAAGGAACATTTTCTAATACAACCCATGCATGAAATATGTGCAAATTGTACATTTTCTTCCCTTTCCTCTTCGATCTGTGCATGCATGATGCATGTTCCATATTAATCTATCACTTATGACTAACAATCCACAAATCGTTCTTTATCAGTAAAAGAAAGAAAAAAAGAAATGCCCCCCTAATTGTTTATTCAAAAAGTAAAAGATGACAAATAAAAAGAAATTGAGGAATTGGAGGGTAGTGGACGGCAGGTGGCATGCACTTTTGAGAGGTTGGAAATTATTTGTGATGGCTTCAATTAAAGCTATCTTTATATTTGCACTAATTAAATATAGGCTGTTGAAAGTGAAGTACCCACCAATCACCAATGAGGTTATGATTAGAACACATGTTCAATATCTTCTCAAATTACACAATCATGACCAAAATCTGAATCTTTAGATACGGGAGGTGTGCACGTAAAATATGGGGGAAAGTAGAATAAACAAAAATTTGTCTTGTCTTGAGGAGGACACTAATCAACGTTGTCGGCAATGGAGGCATCCTTTTCATCCTTGATCAAGGTGAGAAATGCCTCGTCTTCATCTAATTTACATGTGTGATGATTCTGTCTACTGTTGGATTTAATTCATGTGCTCTCTCAAGTTTTGTTCGCAAGGGAATGTTAGAAAAGTGTTGAAACATGGAGTTAGAAAAGTAGTTAAATGCAAAGGAAGCCATTTGCTTGACGCAAATAGATGATAAAAAAGAACGTGTACACATTTTTTAAAAATGAAATTAAACTAGTAGTTAACAAGACGATACATGACTTTTGAAAAATTATCTTCGTAATTTCATGTTTTCTTTTAAGTCAATTTCTTCCCCTGATATTGAAAGAAAGGTGTCGGATATTCAAGTGTTTTCTACAAAGGAAAAAAAAATGTCTTTAATTCTAATGGAGGATAATTAGATCTACCATAAATTAGTTAATAACACATGGGAAACGTGTGTATATGAATCAACTCAAAAGCACAAAGGAAGGCTCGTGGTGAAAGGACGCTTGCAATAATTTGGTATTGACTATACTGAAATTTTCGCTTGTGTCCCTCATCTCCACACTATTAGTGCTTTGTCTTAGCAACACAAAAGAAATGGAAGACTATCACCTAGATAAAAAGTCAGCATTCTTAAATAAATATCTTTAAACAAATATATAAATGAATATCTTCAAAAAGAAATATATGTGGAATAATCACCGGGCTATATCGCCAAAGGCAAAAGAGAAAAGGTCATAAGGTTCCAAAGCACTCTATACGGGTTAGATTGATGAATACTTCATGAAGACAAATTCATTTTGGAGCTATTGAAAAAATTCTAAAGTATTTACAAGGAACATAAGAATATTGCATTTGTTTATCGCCCAAGTGGACAAGCCAAGCTCCTTAGTTACAACGATGATGACTAGATAGACTTGGTTGATGATAGAAGAAGTACTACAAGTTATACATTCTCACTAGGTTGTGCAATATTCTCGTGGGCATCCAAGAAGCAAGACTTAATAGCATATAGAAGTTGGGTACCTCTCGGTCACTAGCACCACTAGTTAAGCATTGTGGCTTCCAAAAATACTAGAAAACATCAAAGAATTATTGACACGACCTACTATAATATTTTGCGACAATAGGTTTGTGATCGCTATATCTAAAAATCAAGTTTTTCACGAAAGAACTAAACTTATCGCTATCAAATAACACTTCAATCAAGAAGTGCAAAGTAATTGAGCTCAAATATTAGAAAATTGATTATCAAGTTGTTGACATGTTTAATTAAGTGTTATCACGAGCTAAGTTCAAGATATTGTGAAGCATGGTCAGAGGATTGTCAAAATTGATTAAGGAGGAGTGTTGAAATCATGATCTAGAAAAGCTTGGATTCTACTAATATCTATCTAATAGTTGTTGAAGTTTGTGATGACTCCTAGTACTAGTAACAATTGAACTTCGTTGATGTTGTTTTGCCAAAAAAAATTTGGAGAGATTCTGCGTGTGTTGAGTCGGTTACTAAGTTATAAGCAAGGAATGATGTTCGGATGAGTAAGTAGTTGACCAACCAATTATGAAAAGCTCATCTACTCATGTTATCGTAAAAGCAAGCAATCGAACTATAAAATAGATAGAATAAGAAAATATATCACTAGATTTACATGGTTCGATCGAAGTGACCTACGTCCATGGAAAGAATAGTGACAAATTCTACTACAGATCAAGTGATATAACGTAGATTACAATCATACCAAGTTATTCATATTGTACCCATTAACTCACACATCGTTGAGCCTCACAATTCCTCAAAAAATAATCTTTTAATCTCACAAAAGAAATAAACACGAATTCTTAACACAATAATTTAATTGACTGGAACACTTATGTATCCCCACCAGGATGTAATCAACCGCAAAACTCACGATGAAAATTGCCTCTGCACATCAACAATGCTCCCGCAAGAGCCATATGTATCGTTTGTCCTCTGCTTGAAGAAGTGCAACATTTGATCGTCAATGATAGCTACGCATAATAGAGAAAGAAATAAGATCAAAGTGGGATTCAGTCGACAAAGTCCAGTCATCTTGGACTTTCCTCTTCACCTTTCTTTTGGCCGGCTCCAAAACTAACACGATTTCCGTTTATTTCCCTAGCACAGTAGATTTCCTTTTTCTTTATTTATTAATTTCTAAAATGCATATTTTCTTTTCAAACTCAATCTTGAGATATAATTTTAACACATAATACACAAACAGTCTAGTGCTATCACTCAAAATGCAAATCACGTTTATAACGCCATGAACACCGAAATGACTGTGCGGCATCATGATTTGAAGACATGAAAGGACACTTCGAAGATTATATAACATCGTTTATTCCAATACCAGAGACTTCATATTAGACCATTCTGGCTTTTGCCAATTTCAATCTCTATTTTCTCCGATCTCAAGTTCAGAGAGAGAGAGAGAGAGAGAGAGAGATGGGGAGTTTGGGAGCGATTTTGAAGCATCCGGATGAACTCTACCCTCTGCTGAAGCTGAAGATGGAGGCGAGGAATGCCGAGAAGCAGATCCCTCAGCAACCTCATTGGCGATTCTGCTACTCCATGCTCCGCAAGTTCTCCAAGACATTCGCTTTCGTCATCGAACAACTCCCCACTGAGCTTCGCGATGCGGTAAGCGTGGTTTTTTATTCCAAAATTCTTTTTATAATATTTAAATATTAAAGCACACCTTTATATAATGATTTAAGCTTTTAAAATAATTGAGGATGGTCTTATAAAATCTAACATGTTATCACAGCATCCTAAGTTTTAGGCCCAAACTTTTACTTCATTTAATTTAGTTGCTTAACAAAAATGTACCAAAAGCCAATTGTCCAAATGCTGTTTGTTTTGAACAAATGCTCCGTAAGTTAAATTACTTTATACAGGTACAAAATCATTTTCCCAAAAAAATTTCAAACGCACCAAGTTGTTGTGCCTGTTGCCAGAAACAGCAGGCACGGCAACTTAGATAAAGCTAAGGATCATTGTCTTATGCGAAGATTACCTGAAAACTTCCCCATAATTTACTCAAAAAGACTCGACAACATAATCGATCAAATTAAAGCGCTATGCTTGTTTAGGTTGGATGCAAGTAGCTTGATATTTATAGGGGACGACCCAGAGGAGATTAATTATATTAATGATGACATAAAACCATTAAGCTCTCAGTGGCTTTATGTGTGGCCTCAAAAAATCATCACCATGTTTTGATATGTGTCCCAATTCTAGGCTTCTTGCAACCCCTCATTTTTGTGATTCTTGCTCCACCATTATTTTTGTGAAGAATTATGATTATTTATAAACGTGTCAACCATATATATTTCAATAATTTTTTTTTGGAAGTTTCTTTACGAATATAGATCTTTCTACCGTAATATCCACCATGCTCTTGTGGTTAAGTTGTGTATAAAGTTGCCACAAATGTATGGCAGAATATAAAATTTTTTGGGAAAGCTAAACTTGTCACAATTGTTTTAGTTCAGTTTTAAACCTTCTTTTATGTCAATTAAGTTGTAAACCTTTTTAATTTGTATTGATTCAGTCTATTCGACCAATCTGGCAGATTGGCACTAACTTGGATGGTGGCCATCCTACATGGTGTGCCTGGTACCAACGTGAACAATTTTAAATATTATTTTTTTTCCTTTTTTCTTTTTCTTTCTCTTTCATTTTTTTTCCTTCCATTCTTTTTATTCCTTTGGCTAAGCGCCAAGGGCTGGGCAAGGGAGCCTTCGCAAGATGGTTGGGTGAGGCATAGCTTTGCCGGCCCTCCATGCTTTTGAAAGTGTTCAAATATTTACCGTGATTGAAATCTTTTTACTTGGTGGGTTATTTTTGTTTAGACATTTCCAATTAAGTTTTCTCGAGTTGGTAATATAGTCTTGTTGAGTCATGCATGCTCAAATAATATGAATTTCTCAATTATTTAAATATTGTGGAGACATTGACACATGTATAGATTTTTTCTTCCTCTAAATGACGAGTCAATATGAATTTCTCAATTATGGGAAATGATATGGCTAATCTTACACACTTTGTTGATAAATCCACCTAAATTCATTTCCCCACGCACTTTTCTCTCTCGTAAGTGTGAGTTCCCGTGAGCAATCCCTCCTCCACCTCCTCCTCCATAGAAGATCACCTAGTCATTCAGAAAACAAAGAAAGGAAATTATCCAACAGCTAATTTTTGTAAAACATGTGTAATAGTATACGAGAATTTTTAAATTCACAAGAAAAAGAAACTATAATTAAAATGGATACAGGACGGTAGGAGGTGCCACGTGACGACAACCTAAAACAAAACGTACAAATGTTCAACACGGAATTTACTGCTCGGCCCCAACTCCCTTTTTATCAGCGCCTCCTCCTGCACGGAGGACCCGTCATGCGTCAATGGGAAAGTGCATATTATTAGCTAACCCATTTAAATTAGCTAATCAATTTTTTTCTTGTACTACTGTTGAATCTGAGAAGTCAAAGAAAAGTGCTATAGGCACTTCAAATCGAAGTATGATCTCGAATGGAACTGCGTGATATTACTGCTAATGCCAATGCAATGCTCGTCCATAGAATTATATGGTTATTTCTTGTTTTCTATTGATTCTTTCTCCTACCTCACTTCTGCTGTCTGCTAATCCAAATGCAAAGATGTAAATGAACTGTTAGATTAGTTAGTGCAAAAGCCACTCATATCCAACGCAAAGTCCAGTAGAAATTGTTAGATTTGTTTATCTCAATGCGCTTTTATCTCTTCAACTTTTCTTTTGCATTTTTGCAGGTGTGCATCCTCTATTTGGTCCTGCGAGCCCTTGATACAGTTGGTTTGTCCCATAACACTGCATTAGTTCTCTGTCTTTCATTTGCAAGATATTACCCTCGCTCCATTAGCACTTCTGGTTGGTTAAATTTGAGCCATCTATCCCCTGTATGTCGAATGTTTACTATAGCACAAACTCACTGGAGTTTCCTTTTTATGTTGATAACATTCATGGAAATATCTGTGTAGGTTCGAGCGAGTTCTTCACATCTAAACTTGAGTGTCTTTGTCACCACTAACCATCATAAATGGAAATGGAGTGTGCTATGCCCTAGTTATTAAGGCCCTGGTTGATTTATCATGTAATAATGTTTTGGCTTATATTTAATCAGTTGATTAATCCATATAAGAATCCGTTTCAAAATTAGTCCTTAATTCCTCTGCCTAGTTCTTGTTAGTATCACGTTGAATTATTGTTTCCAGCTCCATATTGACATTAGTATGTGATTTTGTGCTGAAATCTTGTTTCTTCTAATTCTCCCTTTGCAGAGGATGACACAAGCATACCTATTGAAGTCAAAGTGCCTATCCTGAAAGCTTTTCTTGAGCACGTGTTTGATAAGGAGTGGCATCTTTCATGTGAGTTAAACATGCTATCATGCTACCCTTTCTTTCCAATTAAAGCTTTTGGCGATCTAAGACTGGTTTTCCCTGCATTTAAATTCTTGGTTCAGTATTCTTGTCCTTTCCCGACCTTTACATAAAATTCAGAGCGTGGGTTAGATATTTTGTCAGAAAACTTTGTTTGACTTGTCTCTCTTAATGTAACCTTGTAGAAATATGTCTGTGTGTATGTGTAAATAATTGACGTCCTTGACACTTTGCATTAATCGTCAAAGCTACATGGAGATTCTATCTTTGACTGTATCTTGTAGCAATTTATCCATTATTTGAGACTGACTTCAAATTGACCGAAATAATTTTCTATAACACTGCTATTTGAAGAACAAGATATATCAACAATATTTTGCCTCTACGTTATGATTCTACATGAGAACCTCTACAAATTGTCCCATCTCAATTCTTATTTGTCCATTCTTTTACTGACTTCTTTAAGAACCAACACTAAAGTAAGATAAACACTCTCTTGCTGTGATAAATTCTTGTGTTATTTCCAGCATATGAAGAAACTGGACGACCATGCATAGGGTAAACGATTGTCAATGTATTTCTGATGTCAAGTTGGGAAACAAGGTGTTTCTTGGTTATTTAGATTCCACCATGCCACTGATTTTCTCCAACTAGCAACTTTTGGGGCATGCACAACTTGGTTGGGAATGCTGCTTTAAGTTGCAACTGTTGTTATCTTGTAATTTTTATTATTGTTTAGTTATATTGCTGTCTTAGTTTACAGACAATCCGTAAATGGTGCTTATCCAGAAGTCTGTGTTGGCTATACGAAGAAGTTGGAGCTGGGCACTGAACTATTTAGCTGCCCAAAATTCTATTGAGTTTACTGACTTGATTTTTTTTATTGCCGTATTAAGGTGGTACAAAGAAGTGCAAGGTTTTAATGGACCAATTTCATCACGTTTCAACGGCTTTCCTGGAGCTTGGGAAAAGGTTACTAACTTGTGATTTCTTTATAATTATGATGTGAACAACTTTTGCGAGATCAGGATATTCTCTTCTTCAACCTGATCTTCTTAAGCCTCTCAACTTAACCATGTGTGTTTCCTTTACCAACATACCTAGCCATCATAGTTCCGCAACCATATTATCATTGTCTACCAAATGTTCTTTCCAACCCATTGTTCACTTCCACTAAGAATGAAACTCAAAACCAAACTTTCCTGCAATTAACCCAAAATTGTTTAACTGTTTCTATTGATTGATGTGCTTATAGCTTTTCCTTTATAAACTGTGGCTTTGTTTATACTTGCAGGTATCAAGAGGTAATTGAGGATATTACTAAAAGAATGGGAGCAGGAATGGCGAAATTTATTTGCAAAGAGGTTTGTGATCTTGTCATGTGACACTCCTGATATTTTCAAAGACCCTACCTTGATAAATAGCCAAGCTGAAGGAACTCTTACAGAGATTATAGTTTTTGGTTGTGTTTGGACTAGGTCAGTACGTAGCTAGTGCATAAGCTTTTCATGAGGAGAATCCTTGCCTCCAATGGTTGAAAATGAATACGATATTTTTCAGTACCAGTAGAATGGCTGCCCATACAATGGCCAATGGGTAGCCCATCTGGCTGTTTACTATGACCATGGTGGAGTAAGGATTTGACCGTAGCTGTGTGGTTCTACTCCTTAAAGAGTATCCGTTTCCCTCCCTTTCCTGCTAGGATTGGAAATCCTGTATTTTACATATCCATACGATTGAGTGAAAATGAATTCATATAGAACTGTATCATTTAGCCTTAATGACCATTCTTCCATCTTCGAAGGTCCACACGCTTGCAAACTGATTATTGACTCCACTACGTGCCTTGTTTATGGTAACTGACCTAGCTGGATTGGAATGGATTTGACCAAATACTAATATGAAAAGGATTTAAGAGCTGTAATATTCTTTTGCACAAACCATTTCAAGGCTAGTTGTAGTCTTGCACCTTCTGGTAGAAATGCTTGTAGTGGAGATTAATCTGTTTAATAGGTTATTACTACAAAGATTTCCACTAATTTTTCCTCATTGCAGGTGGAAACAGTTGATGATTACGATGAATATTGCCACTATGTGTTAGGACCTATAGGTTTAGGTCTGTCAAAGCTTTTCCATGCTTCTGGAGCTGAAGATTTGGCACCAGATTCTCTATCCAATTCAATGGCTTTGATTCTACAGGTACCTCAAAGACACTTGGTTTCATGTAGATGACCACATATTTCGAACTTCTAATATTGTTTTATGGATGTAAATATCATAAACAAGACATTATTCGAGATTATTTGGAAGATATCAATGAAATTCCAATGTCACGCATGTTTTGGCCTCGTCAGATTTGGGGTAAATATGTAAACAAACTTGAGGTATGCCTCTTCAACATGATTTGGGACTATTAAAGGCTTACATAGATTGTGCTTTAGCCCTTTGACCATATAAAATTGATTTTCCATCACTTACTTTGTAGATGAATTGTCAAGATATTATGCACCTGTAATGCTGAATTTTGCACCGCATGCACATCCTTATTTTCTCTTTTCTTCAATTGGCCCTATCTACATAGGACTTGAAGTATGAGGAGAACTCAGTGAAGGCTGTACAATGTTTGAATGAGATGGTCACAAATGCTTTGACACGTGTTGAAGACAGTTTGACATACATATTTGCTTTAAGGGATCCTGCTATATTCCGGTTTTGGGCTATTTTTCAGGTACATTCTTCAAGACAAGAGTGTTTCTTATCCGTAAACAAGTGTTGTTGCCTTATATCTATCCTATATATTAAAAAATTTTGAAGACAATCATCGATTTCAAAAAATTTCCTACATAAAACTTGCCTTAGAATTTTTCTCATGAGCATACTACAGGCCCAATCTCTGTACTACTTCCCCTGTCCCTGCTCCCTGACACATTTGCACGCGTGCGCAGCAGGTGTACAGCCACACAAGTTGTCCCTTTCTCTCTCCTTTTGTACACGTGTGTGCACAAGATTTGGTTTCACACATTGACTTTACAAAATTTCCCTATTATAATAAGTTGTGTACATTTTTTAACTTACTCTTCATATTCTTAAGAATTTCCATACGTGGTTTTGCTTTCATTGATGTTTAATGTTGATATATTCTTTTTAATGTCATTAATCTTTTGATTATCCGGGAGAAGCTCCTCTACCAACATTTTCTACTTTTTCTAGATAATGGCGATTGGAAATTTAGCTTTATCCTACAACAATATTGAAGTTTTCAAAGGCGAAGTAAAGATCAGGCCAGGTAAAAAAATGATTTGCTGATATTTTCTTTCATCATTGAAATTAAGCTATCCTAGACACGATGAAATAATTAGGCATACTGAAGAACTTGAATGGCACTAGACATAGAAAACATAGTTTTATAGGATGAAATAATGGGACAAAACGAAGATTTAGATCCAGGCATGATGGAAATATAACTTGTCAGACTATCTCCATTCATCATTTACATTCTATCCATGGGCCTTTGTACATTTGTTTATTGTTATGTAGTACCTTCGAGATAATAATTGCTGAGTTGTTCCTTTTGTCTACCTATACTATTCAAGTCTTGCTGCTAAAGTTAGGGATCGCACAAGGACAATGGCCGATGCTTATGGTGCTTTCTATGATTTTTCTTGTATGATAAAGTCCAAGGTATGAACATCAAAAACAAGAGTGCACTATCTTTTATACGTGTATTTTAATTATTTCTTACTTGAAAATGTACTAGACCTTATAACCTGCAAAATCTTCAGCGATTTGACGGGGTATACAACAAATTAGATTGTATGTAAAGGCTACCTATCTTGAATCCAAAATGGACTTGACAGTACTCCGTGCCTATGAAGTGGGAAAATTAAAAAAAAAAAAAAAAAAGGTTCTGTCTTCTGCAAAGATATTTTTGTATGAGGAACCACTTCTCCTTTAGTGGTAGCTTTAATAGCATAAGGGATTAAAACTTAAGTCTTAGAAGCATTGTGGATTCTCACTTCTGCTTCATGACTGTGGGGCAGAATATTCTTGATGATCTGTTAATCCAACTTTTAACTACAATAGTAGTTGATGCTTTCATTTGTTGCCCTACTTTTTTATCTCCATGCTTTTCACACTATGATTTTTTAGACATACAGACTGAGACATTACTCACCAGATTATGCTTTTGGCTCCTGTAGGTTGACAAGGATGATCCTAATGCTACAAAAACATTGAGCATAATCGAGGGTATACAGAAGGCTTGCAAAGATTCTGGCCTCCTAAACAAAAGGTTCCTCTCTCTCTCTCTTTCTCTCTCTCTCTCTCGATGGAATGGATGTTGATTATGTCTTTCTACTTAAACAAACTTCTTTTCGTATATTTTGACAGGAAATCTTACATCTTTGCGACTGAACCCACATATAGTTCTGTTCTGGTGAGTTTACAACCGTTCATCTCACATTGTTTGGCTGGTCTTGGAACTATGTGCTGAACAATAACCCAAACAAAAGAGAGAACAATAGCTCACCATGATCTAAATTGCAGGTTGCTGTTTTGCTCATTATACTGGTAATAGTTGTCGCTCATCTCTCCGCAAGCCATTCGAGTAACAACTTTTAGCATGATACGCCCGACCTAAGATTGCTCCAAACTTGTCTTATCATCGCCCAACAACTTTTCTTCCGTTGTTTTTCCTTGTGCAGATGGCTTTATGGAAAAACCAGCAAATGATGGAGATAGGGTCACTACAGATGTATCTATTGTAGAATTATTCTTTTATATATGTTTGTATCTTGCTTTCCGATGTGTGCTATTTATATATGTTTGAAGCATCCGAACATAATTGACGAACTCCTATTTTCAATTTTAAACTATTTTTCTTGTAGAACATGTGATCCTGACCCATCCAAATATTTAATTAAATATACTCATCTCGGCTTCCTATATATCGTAGGAAGCTAAGGTAGTTTTGGTCTTTCTGAAGCTACTATACATTTGCCCATTTACAATAAATTACTACGTAGCTAGGTGTTTGACATACAAAGTTTCTATCTCGGTGAATTGGCTTGGAATTCTATGGTAACATCTTCAAATATTTTCCTAACAATCCTTTAGGCCATGCACAACAATTAACTCATATTAGAGGGATAAGTACACTAGAAGTGCCAAAAGTTGTGTATAGCGATGATTATATCGTAACATCTTATTTAGTTTTCTAGCAAGTTGCAAAACTCTTAGTTAATTTTAACATTAATAGTAAATGTTATCCTCAATTTTGAGAATATGCGATTTGCACCTTCAGACAGAAACTTCAAACTAAATCGCCCAAACTATCTCTCTTCGGTTCGCTCCCAACGGCATCACCAATCAACTCCATCCTCAATTAGCGCCGCCCCGCTCTCCGTCTGAAGCCACCACAGCCCCTGCCCAATGCCGCTAATACTCCCGAGTTAGCGCCCGCATCTATGTCTTCCCCTTCGCCTGGTCTTCTCTGTCTTCCCTCCTGGTCGGCAATGGCCGGCACCTCAGTGCCTCAATGCCTCCAAGGTCTGGTCGAGCTCGCTAGATCCAAAGTTGACCGGACACTAGTTTCGATAACCCGAAATGTTGTTTCTCTAATTGATTATTCATTTTTTCTACTAGTTATGATCCTAAATGTGGCATCCCAGAAATTCAAAGCCAAGCCTTAAGGTGTGTTAAATGTCTTTAATTAGGTGATAGAATTTTATGGCTTATGCTTTAGCCAATTTGTCTTTTAATTTGATGAATTTTGCTTGTGTTGTGGAAATTTAAATTTAAAAGCTTGGCCATATGATTTAAATTTCAATAATTAAAAATATCCCAAGACTTTGGCCAAGATGAAATTTGAGTTTAGAAATATTTATAAAAAGGAATTAAAAAAAAAAGAGAGAAAATAGGGTTATTTTCAAAATGGGCCTTGGACCCATTAGCCTAAAGCTTGGTGGGCCAAGCTAGTCGGCCATTAGGGCCCAAGAAGGGGAGCTCGACCAGCCCAAGGGGGAATGGCCGGATGGGCCTAAGCCCAAGCCCATTCAAAATTCAAAAATAAAAATGCCAAGTGGCAAGGGACAAAAGCATGCATTGGTTGGACATGAGGTGAGCTAATCATGGGCTTTAGGGGATATAAAAGGGGTTAGGAGAGAGAGTGGCCGGTTCTTCTTGATCATTTGGCCGAGAAAGGGTGAGAGAGAGAGAGAGTGTTCGAGCGGAAGGAAGGAGAGACCGAGAGAGAGGAGGTGGAGCCGAGAGTTGCCGCCGCCCGTCCGCCGTACGTCCACCTAGTCCGTCCGCTGTACGCCGCCGTTCATCGCTGTTTGTTCATCTTGGAGGCAAGTGGGGTCCTTAACTTCTCTTGTATGTCTGTTTTGTTGGTTGCATGTTCGGTTTTAGGTGTGATTTGGGCGAAAAACCGAGGTAAGGGTTGGATGTGTTCAAGCTATGTGACTGTCTTCGTTTGGTTTGTGGTAGTCAGTATCTTAGTCGAGCTTGCATGTGTATTTGGAGTGCCATTTTGGCTTCGGTGTCTTCATGAAAGTTGAAGATAACATCTTTTAGTATGACATACTCGAATTTCATGGAAAACGATGGTGATATGTGGGGTCAAAAGCTTTGTTATACGGAGACCTCAGATCTGCGAAATCTTCACTGACCTTTTGTTGATTTCTTGGTTGCATGTTGATTTATGTTGGAGATCTCACTTTGTTGTCTTCTTGAAAGTTGTAGGAAACACCCTAAGCTACAACATACTCAAAATTGAAGCAAAAATAACAAGTATAACTTGGTGAATCGGTTAGATCTTGGAGATGGTTGATTCTGGTGAGGTGTACCGAGACACCCGAGACTTCATGGGTTAAAAGGGTGACCATAATCTGGGTATTTGACCTAGATCCCTTCATGAAACTTGTAAAGGACACATTTTTACATAACATACTTAAATTTCAGAAGTAACGAAAGAGGTTTGATGGGTGAAATCTAAGAAATACGGAGAAGTGTGTTCTGGACGTCGCGGTAGTGATTCCAGAAGCTTCGTAGGGCTATGGAAATTAATATAAAAAGAATTTGGCTTAAAGTTCTTAATGAAAAAGGTACGAAAATGTGTTTTCTATCACCCTGTAAAGTTTCGTAATTTTTGGAGACCGAATGGATATTTTAACTGAATTTATTCGGAAACTGTGCAGTGGGTTTAAATCCGAGAATTTTAGGATGTTTTTGGAGGAAATTGTGAAATTATAAGAAATTCAATTTGGCCACGAATTTTATATAAAATTGTGATCCTATAAATGATTATTGAATATTATGATTTTGGGAAAATCATAAATATTAAATATTTATTTATGAAAATAAATAAATATAATAAAATAATAATAAAATAATAAAATAAAATAGATTTTTATTTGGCCATGGACTCAATTCCATTTGTGTGGCTTTTGTGTGATGAGGTCTTTGCACATGCATTAAGTTGAAATGCTTATGTGATTAAACTATGACATGTGCATGACATGTGAATTGAAATGCTTATGTGATTAAACTATGACATGTGCATGACATGTGAATTGAAATACTTATGTGATTAAGCTATGACATGTGCATGACATGTGAATTGAGATGCAAGTGTGATATGTTTGATGCCATGCCAAATTTCCATGTTAAATTGAGATAAAAGATAAATGTGGATGAGAATGAGGTTGTGGTGGAGGATGTTGTCTCGGTGGCCTGGTGGCGTAATTCCGAGAGATTCCCTGGGAGTTTCAGGATGCCCGGAATGTGGGGGGCCGGAAGCCCTGTCGGAGGTTTCTGCCCGAAGGGAGTGACTCGTGATGCCAGGATTGGGGTGCGAGATCCCCGGCTAGAAGGGTAAAGGCCGGAAGCCCTGTCGGAGGTTTCGCCCGAAGGGAATGCCTTGTGATGCTAGTTGAGATGCGAGATGCCCGGAATGTGGGGGCCGGAAGCCCAAAGGGCCATGAGATGGCTGGAATGCTGGGATCCCTGTCGGAGGTTTCTGCCCGAAGGGATGGTGATGATGGTGAATTTGATGATTTGAGAAAAGATAATGTGGGGATCAATTGATAAGTAAAAGTGGAAATTGATATATGATGTGATATGCATGGTGATGCATGGCTAATGATGATGTGATATGCATGGTGATGCATGGCTAATGATGATGTGATATGCACGGTGATGCATGGCTAATGATGATGTGATATGCATGGTGATGCATGGCTGATGATATGATGTGATATGCACGGTGATGCATGGCTAATGATGATGTGATATGCATGGTGATGCATGGTTAATGATGATGTGATGATAATGATATATGAGATGCCATGATAATGATATATATGCTATGATGATGCATGAATACGCTTGACATCAAAAAGGTAAGCAATGCCTGCATTGTATGATGGTATGCATGGTGCACTGAGTTGTTATTGGATTTCCCTATCTGCTGAGTGGTTGTACTCACCCCTTTTGGGGATAACATTTCAGATTAGCACTATGCCGCTACCTGCTGTTTCGCGTGGGGTATTTTACGGTCTACCGTCTGATGTTGAGGTGGAGTGTACGGAGATAGATTGTCCCTCTGTGCCCGGATTGACGTTTATCCGAGTGCGATGCTTAGTTATGTATGATATCGGCCTGGTTGGGGGCCCTGTCATACAAGAGTTCCTGTCTATGCACGTTCGACGGGATGGAGCGATGCGAGGGATGCTGCCGCCGCCACCACCTGACACACCGGGTTGGGTGTGAGACCTGTGCGCGAGGAGTAGGAGCTAGATCACTTTTTGATGTAGATAGTTGATGCTGGTGATGGGAGGGTTTTGTGTTCATGTGATGTTAGGGGTCGGAGTCCCTTTTTGAGATTTTAGGTGGGACATGGCAGAGTCTTAACCTTTCTGGTTTTTGTACCGACCCGAAGGAAACCCCATCTCGCTATATGTATGTATGTAAGCAAAGCGTCAACGTTATTTATAAAAATCGTGCTGTTAGTTGGTGTGTATTTGTATCATGGGTTAGAAGGGAGATAGATGACGATGTGAATTTTGCTTCCGCTATGAGTCGCGCATGGGACCGCTTTAAAAAAAAATGCCTGAAATCTGGCAAGGCTTAATTTAGCCAAGAGATAGAGATGGTAAAAGATGTAACATCGGCACTGTTAACGACCTGCGAAGGGTTCGGGGTGTTACACTAAACGTATTACCATTTATGAAATTGTTTTTGAAGGTTTCATCACGATTTTAAACTAGACCTAATCATTCTAGAAAGAAAGTTAACAAACAAGTTATTGAAAGTACTTTTAAAGTAAACAATTTAAGTGCTGAAAGTATGAGAATTAAACACCCAAGTATTTAAAAGCCCAAAGTAAAGGTGCAGGAATGAAAACCTGATACCTATCCGGCCAAGAACATACGTAGTCATTTTATAAGCCCCGCGACATGGTCCCCCAGAAGCTAAATTTGAATCAAGTTCAATTTCTTGGTGTAAAAGTTTAATCTATTAAGATTAAGCTTATATGAAAAGTACTTACTAAATTATATAACATATATATAAGCCCACGTTGGTAATGGAAAGGAAATTAAGCTAAATATAATGCTAAAATCTAATAACCTAGTCAAGCCCTTTTTTCCAAACTTATTTCTAAATAAATTTTTTTGAATTTTGAATTTAAAAAAAAAAGAATTTTTTTTTTAAATTCCTAAAACAGTGACCCGAGCCAGCCCTGTTGGGCCTGGTCCGAATATGGGTTATACAATACAAGGACATGATGAAATGGGCCGATTTCAATTAAAACTTAACAAGCTCACATCTTAACATTTCCGTAATAGACCCACTCTTTATAAGCCCACGTTCCTTTAAAAACAAAATAGGCCTGCTTCAAGCCACGATGGCTTAAGCCTTCTTCTTTTTTTCTCTTACCAGCTACTGAACGAACCTTTGTCTCTTGGTCGCCGTCTTCTCCTCCGTCACTTTTTGCGCTCAACGCCAAACATGCTCAGCATTAATCCTTTTCTCGCCCAGAACCTCACCGAGTGACCTCCTGCTACATTGGGAACTCTCCTTGATTTCTATTTTAATGTCTCTTCCCTCAGTCATTAATGCCATGCGCCAACTGAACTTTCGACAATTGTAGTTCCAATAAGACCATGAGGGTTCGCACAGCAAGTTTCACGTTACAAACTCAACACGCATCCGATTCAGAGTTGAAACGAATTCGTAACGCTAATGAGGAGGACATGAACTAACACGAATGAATAACATAGCAGGAGCAATACGCGAGCTTACTGAGGGGGTTTTCAGACAAGCAGCAAATCGTGTAAGACATGGAAACATGAAAATAAGTTTGACATAAATCAGTGACGAGCGGAACAAATGGTTATATCACTAGAAGGTTATGACTAAGTGACCCAAAAACGAACGAGAGGGAGGTCCTCGGAAATATAGAGCCTCGAACACAACTCATACAATTCGGCAGCATGGAGGGCTCCTCCTTTTCCTACCTTGACAAGATGAAACCTGGCTAGATCTACCTCACACATGGGACCTAGCTAACATGCAAAAAAGAAAAAATGATATGAACAATGCAAGTCCCAAAACTTGTTAAGAAAGTACAATTGAGTTCTAAAACTTAGAAAAAAATAAATCAAGTTATAAAATTTGTCAATTGGTACAATCAAGTTCTTTTGTTAATTCCTTTTTTTTTGGTATTGGAGGAACCGGCTTGCAGCCGACAGCCACGCCGTAAACCCCCAAGTGACACTTAAGCAGGAGGACCCACCACCCCTGAGTCACACTTAATACACCTAGCGCCTCCCCTGGGTTTTGAACCCTTCACCTCTTCGTTGAGGATCAGCAGAGTCTTATCCAGTGGAGCCACCGCGGCCGGTGGTTTGTTAATTCCATTTATTTGACTAATAGAAAATGCCGATGTAACTTTCTATTATTATTTTATTTCCTAACGTGGTGATGATGTTGATTAAATTTAATTTTTTAACCAAACTATTAATTAAATTAAATAAAAAAAATTAAAAAGGATGGCGCTATTTCCAACCCTATATGACTAAATCCACCCAATTTTCCAAAATTGTCCTCCATTATTCAATTGCAACTAAGATTTGTGATCCCAAATTTATTTTCTTTCCTTTTCTTTTTAGTTTTTCTATATATGTATGTAGGATCTACTTATCACAACTAAAAATTCCATATGTTTAGTTTTTTGTTTATTGTAGATTTTCCCTATATATTAAAGGCACTATATAGTTTTTATTGTTAGAATTACTTCGGTAAAAAATTATTTTCTCAAAAAGATAAATTTCCAAAAATCTTGTTATTTTTAGTTGTCTATTATTATTTATGGATAAATTATTAAGTGGATGGAATTTAATTAAATCAAACTGTGCATAAAGTAAGATGTTTTTTTTTTTTTTTGGAAATGCCAGTGAAATATCATTATTTTGGATTGACAAAAATTAATATCCTCTATGAATTGTTTACAAAAAAATATCAAGACACCTCATTGTGCATAATGTTTGAAATGCATTTCAATCTATTCCTCTAACGTCTTACATGATTTGTAGAAACAGTATCTTGCCAGTATAATAAGGAAAAAAAAAAGATAAATTCTTTGATATAGTAAATAAAGAGACTTGACATATATTGTAGACTAATGAAATTAATAAAAAATTCACCAATAAAGTGAACTTTTCATATAAGAGGAACAAAAAATAAATAAGTTATTATAATATCAATGATGAAAAATAATTTTTTTAATTTTATACTATATCAAAGGATATCTTTTTTACCTTACTAGTAGCGAGATGATTTTACACAAAGCTTGTAAAACGATATAAGAATATCTTGAGAATGCACTTTTCTTCAATGATTTGTATGTGGGCGAGTGATTTCGAAACGAGGGAATTTTCACATTAAGTGTATTGGAATGGTGTGTGTGGGGAATTGTTATTGATGGATGTAATGTAAATGCAAGATAGGATACAACACCACCAAGGTTTAAAGGACGCACAAACAACCGAAGAAGAAGATCGAGATAAACGAAATTCACCACTAAGGCTTAAAGGACAAGCTACCTACCAAGGATAAAGGATTTTAGGATAGAAAAGCTCACCACCAAGGCTTAAAGGATATCTACCAACTGAGGATAAAGCATTTCTTGGCTCACCACCAAGGAGTAATCCACTCTCCTAGGATAAAGAAACAGATAAAAGAAGTTATCCACTTAAAAAAAAAATCCACTCACACAGAGAAAATCTCACATATATTCATTCATCAAAATTGTCTCTTTACAATTGAGAACTCTCCTCTATTTATAGGAGGACTACGATATAGGAAATCAACAATTAAATAGACATTGGAACTACCTGAGCATTAATGGACACAATAAGCATAATAAAGACCTAGGAGCTTAGAACTATGAATCTTGGAACTTTGCATAATATTATAGACTCTTAGGAATTTAGAGATGCAATAAACGATACTCGTAATTATTCAGTCTTCTAAAATTCGTGCGCTTGCCTTGACCAGTAGATAACTACCTTGAAAGTTCATCAAATACCCATGGAGCTTCCCCATCATAGCCTCCCATTGATAGGTTGTTATTTAGCCTTGAATCCAACATATAATATGGTGAATCGACTTCTTCTTGATTGGTTTCATGATCAATAGTTTTCTCTATTGATAATTTCATTTCTGGACTGAATCACAATATGTTCAAATTCTATTTTGGCTTGGATCACCATTGATAGTGCTGAATTTGTTGATGAAGCTAAGTTGGATGCTCCCGCATAATTTAATATGCTAAAAAACAAAACATGAGAAATGCTTAATTATGACAACTATCATAAATTGAAAAAAGGAGTTGGGCCTTCAATTTAAATTGCAATTAAAAGAATAAGGGAGTTTTGTCTTTTTAGTGTACATTAGGGTTGATGAAGGATTTAAGGGTTGGAAATAGCGCTGCCCATTTAAAATACACAAAAAAAAAAAAAAAAAAAAAAAAGCCAAAGGCAAGGGTGACCTTGCCACTAAGGCCCCATTACTAGAAAGGGTCAGTGGGGGTTCGACGATAGTTGGTGGGCGATGGCAGCAAAGATGTGTTGCCATTGCCCTTGGCTCTTTTTTTTTTTTTTGTGCTTTTTAAATGTTTATTTTTATTTTATTTAATTAAGATTTTGGTTAAAAATTAGAATTTAATCCAAAATGATGTCGTTTTAGTCTT
This sequence comes from Eucalyptus sideroxylon x Eucalyptus melliodora, assembly GCA_016097485.1. NCBI lineage: Eukaryota > Viridiplantae > Streptophyta > Magnoliopsida > Myrtales > Myrtaceae > Eucalyptus > Eucalyptus sideroxylon x Eucalyptus melliodora. Next base: position 20,581,922 of record CM027830.1, read on the forward strand.
GTGTTCAATGTTTTGGCCATGTCATCACTAGCAGGAAAAAGAAAATATTAAAAATAAAGCCATGTCAACATTTTCGATTCGTCTAAATTAACGGAATTAATGGAAGGACTTTGTTGTACCAATTTAGGTAGTTTTAAGATTTAATTGCACTTCTTGTAAGTTTAAGGACTCAATTATAGTTTTGTTATAAGTTTTTGGACTTTTAGAGCACATATCCCTAAAAAAAAAAGGAAAGTCAAAAATTCAAAAAGCAAAAGGAATAAAGAGTTGGGCTACTTTATTCGTGGAGAGCAAGAGGAGAGAGGCAGAGAGAGAGTGAAGGAGAAGAAGAAAAAGCAACACGGCTTTACAGTCTTGATTCAAAGGCCAAACGTTATCAGAATTGGCTCAAATTTCAATATATTATTCGTGAGACTGAAGACTACAAGTTGATTGAGAACTTTCTCTAAATTTTCCAATTGCAAATGGGTTTTTTTTATTTTTTATAATGCTGTTTTATTATTGATATTGCATCTTTAGTATGTGACTAGAGAAGAACACTTTGTATATCTTACTATTCTTGGTGATTAATGGAAGTTTTTGGATGGTCCATGATTTTTCCAGCATTGAGTTTTCCATGTAAAATAAAGGTATTTCTGTTGGCTTTGTCTCATAATCATTTTGATATTAAATTTACATATTATGAGGTTGTATTGTTGGTTGTTGTTCGAGTTCAATCGATCTAGTTTGGGGGGGGGGAGATATTGATCCTGGATTGGGTTAGTTCTTGGTGGATTGTTGCTCGGTGTTTCCCAAAGAAGTGGTATCAAAGCTAGGTGGAGATTCTATTGTTAAATGGATGAAACTAGCTACACAATGATTAAGTTAAATGCCTAAAAGTACCCCATTTGGAAGCCTCGCATGGTAGATATCTTATATTGTAGGATTTGTCTGATCCCATTGAAGGGGATGAGGTTATAGGAGACAAGGAAGACAAAGGAAGACAAAGAATGATAGCGAATAAATTGGAAATTTTTTATAATTATTTGGCAATAGATTGACGATACTGTGTTTCATAATGTTGCTTAAGAAACAAAAGCGGATATTTTGTAGAAGAAATTACAAGATTTTTATGAGAAAAAAACCTCACAAAATAAAGCTTTTATAGTAAAAAAAAAACCTTGTCAATTTGAGATATAAGGATGGAAGAAGCATATCGGATCACGTGAGTGATTTTCAAGATTTCGTAAAATTAATTGATGAATCTTGAAATTAACCCGATGAGTTGCAATTATGTCTATTGCTTGGTATTTATTCATAAAATTCCAGATTTTGAATGAACGTGTTGAATAAATAGTATAATGATAAGAAAAGACATCATCCCATAGAGATTGATGATATAAACCAATTAAATTTTTAAGATGGACTAACTCTAAAATTTATCTAATAGATCAAAATAATAAATTAAAATTGACAATATTAAAGGAAAATTATTTGAACTAAACATAGTAAATTAGTCAAATAAATACGTTAGAGCATATGATCTCTCAATAACCACTGGATATGAATTTTAGATTCTTATGCCTACAAAAATGATATCAACTATGTGATAAGGAATTTCCTACTTTATTTACTATCATATCTTTAGGTATAGCAAGTCTACTCATTTTATTAATCCACCATATCTTTATGTGAATTTAAATAAACATAAATGCATTAAAATCTATGAATATTCTCAATTTATAATGAATCTTTTGGACCACTTCATCATCAAAAGTTACACAAATAACACCATATATTTTTATCCATATTTAATTTATGATTATATATTATAAGGAGTAACTGCATATTATCATTTCTTATTCTCAAACATGCATATCAGATCATTCAAATGATGGCCAGTCATTTAAAAGTATTAAGCACAATAATATATAACTCGTATGAATGAAATTACTTGCAAAACATAAAAATCATGAATTTCATAGTATCATGGTTAGGTTACATCATAATCCTAACAAAATAAAATTAGAACATAATAGAAGAACAAACGAAAAATATAAATTAATCTCAACATCTTGAATCAAAGAAGAAGGATTCTTTCATCACTTTTATCATTTCTTCAAAATATTTGAAAAACTCTTAGAACAATGAAAAAGAATTTAAAAAATAAAATCCTAACCATCTCTCCAAGCTCTAAATGTTATCCTATTAATAGGATATATCCAAGACTCCTAACATAAGGCAATTGCTTATTTGTCACATAAAATTAGGGAATAAATCACATAATCCCATATTTGTTATCTACATTCCAAAACTCCCTAAGTTGAATTCCTGAATCATGAAATCTTCCTTTCCTTCTTTTTGCCATTTTTTTTCTTTTTTCTCCATATCTCATGATGTTGTATAAATAAGGAGAATCTGAATAAATAGAAGGAAATCCAAATATTTGTTGCCTAAAATAGGTAAAACGACTTTATTTTTATAGAGTTATTACTACTCTCCATGTTTGCTGGGAAACCTTGATTATGGCATTAACCAATTCGGCTCTTTTCAATGTGTTTTTTATGAGCATAATTAAAGGAAGCCTATTCAATGAAGAATTAGGGAGAAAATGCTTGAATTATCCTTCTAAATCTAAGGCTCTTGTCATAGAAAATATGATTAACGCCAATTAAGAAAGTTTTTGAGTAATGCTAATAGGGGTAAGCCAAGCGAAAGGTCAAAATCAAGGTTGGGGAAGAGCGTGGAGTGTATAATTATGGCAAAATAAAACCTTATGCCAAAGAGTTTTGGTTGCCAAGGAGAGATATATTTCATGATAAAAATGAAGATTGAAAGAAAAAAAGAAACATGTTATAACAGCAATTGCATCTAATGGTAATATTGTGTTTATTTGTGATGGTGCTTTTATAAACCTTACATATTACGACTTAGGTTACTCTCATTACACAAGTGGCTATAACTTGCAATGAATCTTGAAATTTTTTTAAAGATACATTTGTTCAGTGGAAAACACATCATTTGAAAAACATAATGATCGCTTGAATCACTTATAAAAATGAATAAATAAAAAATATGTTAACTGTTCACCGAAATATTTTGATATAAATTGTTGTTGAAAGTGAAAATACTTTTTATTGACTAATTATTTTAAACAATGTAAGTGATTACTTTTTGAAAATGCTTTTCAAATTATTCATTCTTCGAGAAATGAATGGAGCTTTAATGAGACAAAGTTTGTTCAGTTATTACTTTAGTAGTAACATGATGTTCTTGCGCTTGACAATAGGATGGTTATTAAATATATGAAGGTTTTGTTTGTCCACTGAATTTTCACTTCTTTAGAAATTTAAGAGTTTTAAACTTTGTTGTGGAGGCAAATTGAAATGAAAATATTTACAATTGACTTAACATGCATATCTTGTGAGGATTTTAATGGGCAAAAATGATATTTTTCGAGCTAAAATAACTGTTTTATACTGGTATCGGAATACGAAGAGTGGAGGGAAGAGCCCGCCCCCACGGGGTCAGCCCTGACCTCAGAGGCTGGAAAGCGATGGACAGCGCGTGCGTGCTCGAAGTCTCAGAAGGACACGGCAACTGCTTGCAACCAAGGTACAAGAATTACCCTGCGGTAGAGAGCACCGAGTGTCAATTGTCCAATTTTTAGTTGCATCGGAATATGATAATGGAGGCCAAGAGCCCGCCCGACAGGTTTGACGCTGACCTAGGTGCTCTTTGTCTGCGAGGTGTCCTTTTTTCTGACATGATGACGTTTTAATTTTTTTTGGGTGTCGTACTACTTTTCATTTATTTCATATCCGAGTCTCCCTCTCTCCAGCTCATCTCTGTCCCTCTGTCCCTCTGGTTCTCGTACTCTATTCATTATGTCGGTAGGATTGGACCTTGCATGTGAAGTTTCCCTGATCAGTTCTTTGTAGCTTGGTTTATCCGAGAAGGCGATGAGCTGAAGGGACACCCTTGATTCTGGGATGACAACGATAACGACAGTGACCCTTGCGACGGCAGCAGCAGTATCAGACCCGAGGAGTACAGCGACCTCGAGGAGGAGCGGGACAGCGATGGTTGCGAGTGATCAATAGACGATAGTTTAGTAGGCCAGTTGGTTTCTCGTTAGTGTGATCCGTGACGGTCTCTTTTTGGTGTAGGTCGCGGGGATGGGTGGAAGTGACTGGTGCATATGATCATTGTTGTTAATATGTGGGAACGGGTATCTTTTTGGAGTACTCCCAGGTTTAGGATTAGTTGTCTTTTGTTGTAATCCGCCCAAGTATGTAAATAAGGCTAGTGAAATGGAAACCAATCCTACTTAGTCATACCTTGATTGAGTTTTGTCTCACATGATTCATGTTATACATTCTTCCATGCGTAAGAACAAGACTATTACGTTCATGTAGTGGGGTGGTGACGTGTGAATAATATTAAAATTGTACATTTTCCTTCCTTTTCTCTTTGGTTAGCGCATGCATGATGCATGCACCATACGGATTTATCACTTTTGAATTGACAACCCACGAATCGTTCTTCATCTCGAGAAAAAAGAAGAAGAAATGTCCTGCATTGTTTAATCACAAAGTAAAAGATAGAAAATATAAAGAAATTGAGGAATTGGAGGGTAGTGGATGGTGGGCGGCACACGCTTTCAAGAGTAGGAATTTTTTGTGATTACTTCAATTAAAGGTATCTTTATATGGTCACCAATTAGATTATGATTAGAACACATGCACAAATGTTCTCAAATTAAATAATCAAGATTACAACTAGAATCTAGAGCTTCAGATATGGGAGGTGTGGATGTAAAATATGGGGAATTGTAGAATAAACAATTATTTCTCTTATCTCAAGGAGGACATTGGTCAAAGTGATGGGTGAGGGGACATCCTCTTCATCCTCGATTGCATAAATTATCTTAATTCACAACCTTTTATTGAGGTATTTATCAAGTTTTAATGCATCTTATACTCAATCGCATGCATTAACAAAACTTAGCCTTGCCATCTAAGGTCCTTGTCAAATCTTGGGTTGTCAATAGTGTATACATCTTGACACTCCCCAACCCAAAGTTGTTCTTGCTATTGAAATTACCACTTTCTACTATCGCTCTAAATATAATTGCAACAACAGAATTTCTAGACAGAAATCAAACATGCAAAAACTCCAAATCGAAATTCAAAAATCCTTTCTCTTGGCTCTAGTACAATGGGAGTTCACCAAGAAGAAGTCTTGTTGACACCTAATTTTGGAAAAATAAAATTGCATTTTGAAAAGAAAAAATAAAAAAAGGGGAAAATTGATTTGATTGATTATGCATGGAAGTTTGAAATTCTGATGAGTATTCAGATTTTGATGAATGTAGAAACAATTGAAAAATTAGACGAGTAAAGGGTAATGATTTCGATAAAATGGAAGGAATCAAGTAAAATCGAGCTAATTACGAAATCACGCTCCAATTTGCAGGCTTGATTTAACGCAATAAAAAATGAAAAGTCGAAAGTTGCTATAAAAATGGCCATCTGAAAATCACTATAAAGGGAGCCATAATTTTCGTGAGCCGCGGAAGAAAGGGGGAGAGAATTCTCGAAAAAATTGAGAGCAAAAGTTTTGGGAGAGAAAATTCGAAGAAAAGAAGGAATTTTTGTAAGAAGGCCTTGTCTGTCTTGGTCAAAGAGCAAGACTTTTATCTTTTCTTTCTCTGACAAGAAAAAAAAAAAAAAGTCAGCTACAGAACAAGAAAAGAGAGAGAGAGAAGTGACGTCAGAGGTGAGAAAGTAAAAAAAGAAGAAAAAGAAAAAACAGAGCAGCGCACTGTTTTTCTTCTTCGTGCAGCACTCTTTTCGCTGTCCACTGTCGCTTCACCAGCGATCCACCGGTCACCCCCCGCGACGGACGCCGCTCAGCACCGCCGCTCGCTCCTCTCGCCGGCCACCGCACCAGCACCGCCGCTTGTCGTCCCTGAGCAGCACCCGACGCCGCGCCTCGGCGACTCGCGAAAATCACACCCGCAGCAACCCTCCCGCCGGTCACAGCGCCTCTGCCCGCACCTCCGCTTCTGACTGCCGCTCCGAGCCTCCACCCGCAAGCCCGCGTCGAGTCGTCGCCCCCTGCTCCGCCCACGACGCCGCCCGTCGATCTCGCTGTGCCGCCCACGACGTCCCGCCGCTGTCCCTGCCTCAACCCGATGCCCGAAGCTCGCGCCACCCCGACGCCGCCAGGAGCTGAAGCCCACCGCGATCTACAGCCCAGCACTGTCACCGGCGCCTGTGGGACCGCTCGCCGCTGCCTCTGCTCCGACTGACCCGTACCCGCGACGCCGCCCGCCGGTTTCGCTGTGCCGCCCCGAGGCCGCCTCCGCTTCGCCTCCAGCCCGAGCAGACCCGCGACGATCCCTGCTGCCTCGCCGCCGACGTGCCGCTCCCGGTGCCCTCGCCGGAACCCTAGCCGGCGATTCCCCCTTGCTGGACCGGCCACCAGCCCCCTTTCTTTTCTTTAAAAAAAAATTAAATTAGGTATTTTTGCTTTACTTTATCATGCAAGTTTAGGTTTTTTATTTTTTTTTTATTTTTATTATCTCTTTATATCTTGTTTTCTTTGGTGGAAATACTTATTTATGCATAATGAAAAATCCCATTACATCACCTGATTCGCAACCATGCTAAGGTTTTTTATTTCATCTATAAGACTTTAGATGAAATAATTAATCAAGTGGGAATAAAATTTATATTTTGATCTTTAAGGCTTAAGATCAATTTATCGATTTTACTAGCGAAATATTATCCCTTGATCTGAATGATGTGTGATTTTCTTTGGTCTTGATTGCTTTATTTATCTTGAAATATGTTTGAGCTAGAATATTGCATGTTTTAGGGTTATTTATATATTTAGGTTAAGCATTCTATTTATCATGAATTTTCAAAAAAAAGAAATATAAAAAAATCAAAAAATCAAAAATCAAATCAATCCATCTAGGTTGCTAGATTTTAATTGCATGTTTGATTATTCAGCAATTATTATTTTTCGAAAGTTAAACAAAAAAAATCATCATGCACTTGTCATGTAGAATTATGGCATATTTTGTACGTCATTGCATATTAGGGTTAAATTGCACTTGGTTTAATTTTAGATAATATTTTTCTTAATTTATTATTAATTTATTATAAGTTTAGGCATTTTCTTAAATAGATTGCATTTTAGGATTATTTGGGTTAAGATAATATTTTAGTTTAGATTAGGATTTAGCTCAACCTTTTTCCTAATACAAATTGAATAGGATCTTAATCTAATTAGATAATTTTCACATTTTTCTAATTTTGAATTTCATAAAAAAATACAAAAAATGTCTTAGAATAAATTAGTTTCAATCTCTAGGATAGATTGCATTCTTTTAAGGAAAAAGAAAATAAAAGATGTCATGCGCATGTCATTAAGATTAGATTCATGAAATGCAGGTCATTTAGTGATTGTTGCTAGGTCCATTCAATTAGTAATTTCATGTTATTAGAATTAGGTCATTTAATTAATATTGTATTGCATATTGCATGATTTTCATTAATTAAGTGAAAAAAAAAAGAAATTGCGTGTTAATTAGAAACAATATCTAGGGTTGTTGATATGGATTTTAATTTAACATTGCATATGCTTTCGTTGCTTTGAGGTAAGTTTTTGTAATTTATTTATTGTTTATTTGGGTGTTAAATTGGTGGATTGCGCACTCGCATAATCACCTCACATGTTAGAAAAATAGATTTAAAATCAATTTAAGCTGCCTGCAAAAACATTTTTTGAAAATAAAATAATGGTATCGAAAGGGCATTAGAGAAATCTAGTGTAACCAAGTCCCCATACCCAAAGTCTCTAGTTCGTAGGAGTAAAGTGAATCTCCAATTACTTTACTTGGGTTTCTAATTGACCCACCAAAAAATAGATTAGTGGCGACTCCTGATTAAAAAATCAATTGCATGTTAAGAACTTGAACTTAAGTCGCGAATTGGTATGGGTTTGGGAGAGCCCGAATTAAGTGTAGGCTTAATAATCCATTAGCCAAAATCTAAGTGGTTCACACCCGAAAAATTGGTCGCGACAAGTCTTAATTTCGAGCTTGTCCACATCTTTAGGTAGGCTCATTTTCACTCAAAAGCTTAAGTGAATGAGTTATAGGCCAATTAATTCTATGAAAGGAACATTTTCTAATTCAACCCATGCATGAAATATGCGTAAATTGTACCTTTTCTTCCCTTTCCTCTTCGATCTGTGCATGCATGATGCATGTTTCATATTAATCTATCACTTATGAATAACAATGTACAAATCATTGTTTATCAATAAAAGAAAGAAAAAAAGAAATGCCCCCCTAATTGTTTATTCACAAAGTAAAAGATGAAAATATAAAGAAATTGAGGAATTGGAGGGTAGTGGACGGCAGGTGGCATGCACTTTTGAGAGGTTGGAAATTATTTGTGATGGCTTCAATTAAAGCTATCTTTATATTTGCACTAATTAAATATAGGCCGTTGAAAGTGAAGTACCCACCAATCACCAATGAGGTTATGATTAGAACACATGTTCAATATATTCTCAAATTACACAATCATGACCAAAATCTGAATCTTTAGATACGGGAGGTGTGCATGTAAAATATGGGGGAAAGTAGAATAAACAAAAATTTGTCTTGTCTTGAGGAGGACACTAATCAACGTTGTCGGCCATGGAGGCATCCTTTTCATCCTTGATCAGGGTGAGAAATGCCTCGTCTTCATCTAATTTACATGTGAGATGATTTTGTCTACTGTTGGATTTAATTCACGTGCCCTCTCAAGTTTTGTTCGCAAGGGAATGTTAGAAAAGTGTAGAAACATGGAGTTAGAAAAGTAGTTAAATGCAAAGGAAGCCATCTGCTTGACGCCAATAGATGATAAAAAAGAACGAGTACACATTTTTTTTTTTTAAAGATGAAATTAAACTAGTAGTTAACAAGAGGATACATGATTTTCGAAAAATTATCTTTGTAATTTCATGTTTTCTTTTAAGTCAATTTCTTCCCCTGATATTGAAAGAAAGGTGTGTGATATTCAAGTGTTTTCTACAAAGGAAAAAAATTTCTTTTATTCTAATGGAGGATAATCAAATCTACCATGAATTAGTTAATAACACATGGGACACGTGTGTATATGAATCAACTCAAAAGCACAAAGGAAGGCTCGTGGTGAAAGGACACTTACAATAATTTGGTATCGACTATACTGAAATTTTCACTCGTGTCACTCGTCTCGACACTATTAGTGCTTTCATAGTCTTAGCAACACAAAAGAAATGGAAGACTATCACCTAGATAAAAAAGTCAGCATTCTTAAATGAATATCTTTAAACAAATATATAAATGAATATCTTCAAAAAGAAATATATGTGGAATAATCACCGGGCTATATCGCCAAAGGCAAAAGAGAAAAGGTCATAAGGTTCCAAAGCACTCTATACGGGTCAGATTGATGAATACTTCATGAAGACAAATTCATTTTGGAGCTATTGAAAAAATTCTAAAGTATTTACAAGGAACATAAGAATATTGCATTTGTTTATCGCCCAAGTGGACAAGCCAAGCTCCTTAGTTACAACGATGATGACTAGATAGACTTGGTTGATGATAGAAGAAGTACTACAAGTTATACATTCTCACTAGGTTGTGCAATATTCTCGTGGGCATCCAAGAAGCAAGACTCAATAGCATACAAAAGCTGAGTACCTCTCGGTCTTTAGCACCACTAGTTAAGCATTGTCGCTTCCAAAAATACTAGAAAACATTAAAGAAGTATTGACACAACCTACTATAATATTTTGCGACAACAGGTTTGTTATCGCTATATCTAAAAATGAAGTTTTTCACGAAAGAACTAAACTTATCGCTATCAAATAACACTTCAATCAAGAAGTGCAAAGTAATTGAGCTCAAATATTAGAAAATTGATTATCAAGTTGTTGACATGTTTAATTAAGTGTTACCACGAGCTAAGTTCAAGATATTGTGAAGTATGGTCAGAGGATTGTAAAAATTGATTAAGGAGGAGTCTTGAAATCATGATCTAGAAAAGCTTGGATTCTACCAATATCTTATCTAATAGTTGTTGAAGTTTGTGATGACTCCTAGTACTAGTAACAATTGAACTTTGTGGATGTTGTTTTGCCAAAAAAAATGTGGAGATATTCTGCATGTGTTGAGTCGGTTACTAAGCTATAAGCAAGGGGTGATGTTCGGATGAGTAAGTAGTTGACCAACCAATTAAGAAAAGCTAATCTACTCATGTTATCATAAAAGCAAGTAATTGAACAATAAAATAGATAGAATAAGAAAATATATCACTAGATTTACATGGTTTGATCGAAGGGACCTACGTCCATGGAAAGAATAGCAACAAATTATATTATAGATCAAGTGACATAACGTAGATTACAATCATACTGAGTTATTCATATTGTCCCCATTAATTCACACAGCTTTTAGCCTCACAATTCCTTACGAAATAATTTTTTGATCTCACAAAAGAAATAAACACGAATTCTTAACACAAGAATTTAACTGACTGGAACACTTATGTATCCTCACCAGGATGTAATCACTACAAAACTCACGATGAAAATTGCCTCTACACATCAACAATGCTCCCGCAAGAGCCATACATATATTGTTTGTCCTCTGCTTGAAGAAGTGCAACATTTGATCGTCAAAGATTAAAATCGAAGTGGGGTTCAGTCGACAAAGTCCATTCATCTTGGACTTTCCTCTTCACTTTTCTTTTGGCCAACTCCAAAACTAACATGATTTCCGTATATTTCCCTAGCACAGTAGATTTCCTTTTTCTTTATTTATTAATTTCTAAAATGCATATTTTCTTTTCAAACTCAATCTTGAGATATAATTTTAACACATATAATACACAAACAGTCTAGTACTATCACTCAAAATGCAAATCACGTTTATAACGCCATGAACACCGAAATAACTGTGCGGCATCATGATATGAAGACATGAAAGGACACTTCGAAGATTATATAACATCGTTTATTCCAATACCAGAGACTTCATATAAGACCATTCTGGCTTGCTCTCCTTACAAAAACCTTCCCATTAGCTTTTGCCAATTTCAATCTCTATTTTCTCCGATCTCAAGTTCAGAGAGAGAGAGAGAGAGAGAGAGAGAGAGAGAGAGAGAGAGATGGGGAGTTTGGGAGCGATTTTGAAGCATCGGGATGAACTCTACCCTCTGCTGAAGCTGAAGATGGAGGCGAGGAATGCCGAGAAGCAGATCCCTCAGCAACCTCATTGGCGATTCTGCTACTCCATGCTCCGCAAGTTCTCCAAGACATTCGCTTTCGTCATCGAACAACTCCCCACTGAGCTTCGCGATGCGGTAAGCGTGGTTTTTGATTTCAAAATTCTTTTCATAATATTTAAATATTAAAACACACCTTTATATAATAGTTTAAGCTTTTAAAATAATTGGGGATGGTCTTATAAAATCTAACATGTTATCAATGCATCCTAAGTTTTAGGCCAAACTTTTACTTCATTTAATTTAATTGCTTAACAAAGATGTACCAAAAGCCAATTGTCCAAATGCTGTTTGTTTTGAACAAATGCTCTGTAAGTTAAATTACTTTATATAGATACAAAATCATTTTCCCAAAACTTTTTCAAACGCACCAAGTTGTTGTGCCTGTTGCCAGAAACAGCAGGCACGGCAACTTAGATAAAGCTAAGGATCAATGTCTTATGCGAAGATTATTTCATTACTCTCACAACATTACCTGAAAACTTCCCCATAATTTACTCAAAAAGATTATACAACAGAATCGATCAAATTAAAGCGTTATGCTCGTTTAGGTTGGATGCAAGTAGCTTGATATTTATAGGGGACGACCCAGAGGAGATTAATTATGTTAATGATGACGTAAAACCATTAAGCTCTCAGTGGCTTTATGTGTGGCCTCGAAAAATCATCACCGTGTTTTGATATGTGTCCCAATTCTAGGCTTCTAGCAACCCCTCATATTTGTGATTCTTGCTCCACCATCATTTTCGTGGAGAATTATGATGATTTATAAATGTGTCGGCCATATATATTTCAATATTTTTTTTTTGAAAGTTTCTTTACGAATATAGATCTCTCTGCTGTAATATCCACCATGCTCTTGCAGTTAAGTTGTGTATAAAGTTGCCACAAATGTATGGCAGAATATTCTCTGCTGTAATATCCACCATGCTCTTGCGGTTAAGTTGTGTATAAAGTTGCCATAAATGTATGGCAGAATATATAATTTTTTGGGAAAGCTAAACTTATCGCAATTGTTTTAGTTCAGTTATAAACATTTCTTTATGTCAATTAAGTTCTAAACTTTTAACATTTGTATTGATTTAGTCTATTCGACCAATTTGGTAGATTGGCACTAACTTGGATGGTGGCCATCCTACATGGTGTGGCCAATACCAACGTGAACAATTTTAAATACTATTATTTTTTTCCTTTTTTTTTTTATTTTCTTTCTCTTTCGTTTTTTTTCCTTCCATTCTTTTTATTCCTTTGGCTGAGCACCAAGGGCTGGGCAAGGGAGCCTTCGCAAGATGGTTGGGTGAGGCATAGCTTTGCCGGCCCTCCATGCTTATGAAATTGTTCAAATATTTATCGTGATTGAAATCTTTTTACTTGGTGGGTTATTTTTGGTTGGGCATTTCCAATTAAGTTTTCTCGAATTGGTAATATAGTCTTATTGAGTCATGCATGCTCAAATAATATAATCTAATAAGATGACGAGTCAATATGAATTTCTTAATTATTTAGATATTGTTGAGACATTGACACATGTATAGATTTTTTCTTCCTCTAAATGACGAGTCAATATGAATTTCTCAATTATGGGGAATGATATGGCTAATCTTACACACTTTTTTCTGATAAATCCACCTAAATTCATTTCCCCACGCACTTTTCTCTCTCATAAGTGTGAATTCCCGTGAGGAATGCCTCCATAGAAGATCACCTAGTCATTCAGAAAACAAATAAAAGAAATTATCCAACAGCTAATTTTTGTAAAATATATCTAAAAGTATACGAGAATTTTTAAATTCACAAGAAAAAGAAACTATAATTAAAATGGATACAGGACGGTACGAGGTGCCACGTGACGACAACCTAAAACCCGACGTACGAATGTTCAACACCGAATTTACTGCTCAGCCCCAACTCCCTTTTTGCAAGCGCCTCCTCCTGCGGGGAGGACCCGTCATGCGTCAATGGGAAAGTGCATATTATTAGCTAACCCATTTAAATTAGCTAATCAATTTTTTCTTGTACTACTGTTGAATCTGAGAAGTCAAAGAAAAGTGCTATAGACACTTCAAATCGAAGTATGATCTCGAATGGAACTGCGTGATATTACTGCTAATGCCAATGCAATGCTCATCCATAGAATTATATGGTTATTTCTTGTTTTCTATTGATTCTTTCTCCTACCTCACTTCTGCTGTCTGCTAATCCAAATGCAAAGATGTAAATGAACAGTTAGATTAGTTAGTGCAAAAGCCACTCACAGCCAACGCAAAGTCCAGTAGAAATTGTTAGATTTGTTTATCTCAATGCGCTTTTATCTCTTCAACTTTTCTTTTGCATTTTTGCAGGTGTGCATCCTCTATTTGGTCCTGCGAGCCCTTGATACAGTTGGTTTGTCCCATAACACTGCATTAGTTCTCTGTCTTTCATTTGCAAGATATTACCCTCGCTCCATTAGCACTTCTGGTTGGTTAAATTTGAGCCATCTATCCCCTGTATGTCGAATATTTACTATAGCACAAACTCACTGGAGTTTCCTTTTTATGTTGATAACATTCATGGAAATATCTGTGTAGGTTCGAGCGAGTTCTTCACATCTAAAATTGAGTGTCTTTGTCACCACTAACCATCATAAATGGAAATGGAGTGTGCTATGCCCTAGTTATTAAGGCCCTGGTTGACTTTATCATGTAATAATGTTTTGGCTTATATTTAATCAGTTGAATAATCCATAGAAGAATCCTTTTCAAAATTAGTCCTTAATTCCTCTGCCTAGTTCTTGTTAGTATCACGTTGAATTATTGTTTCCAGCTACATATTGACATTAGTATGTGATTTTGTGCTGAAATCTTGTTTCTTCTAATTCTCCCTTTCCAGAGGATGACACAAGCATACCTATTGAAGTCAAAGTGCCTATCCTGAAAGCTTTTCTTGAGCACGTGTTTGATAAGGAGTGGCATCTTTCATGTGAGTTAAACATGCTATCATGCTACCCTTTCTTTCCAGTTAAAGCTTTTGGTGATCTAAGACTGGTTTTCCCTGCATTTAAATTCTTGGTTCAGTATTCTTGTCCTTTCCCGACCTTTACATAAAATTCAGAGCGTGGGTTAGATATTTTGTCAAAAAACTTTGTTTGACTTGTCTCTCTTATAATTGACGTCCTTGACATTTTGCATTAAGCATGATCGTCAAAGCTACATGGAGATTCTATCTTTGACTGTATCTTGTAGCAATTTATCCATTATTTGAGACTGACTTCAAATTGACCGAAATAATTTTCTATAACACTGCTATTTGAAGAACAAGATATATCAACAATATTTTGCCTCTACGTTATGATTCTACATGAGAACCTCTACAAATTGTCCCATCTCAATTCTTATTTGTGCATTCTTTTACTGACTTCTTTAAGAACCAACACTAAAGTAAGATAAACACTCTCTTGCTATGATAAATTCTTGTGTTATTTCCAGCATATGAAGAAACTGGACGACCATGCATAGGGTAAACGATTGTCAATATATTTCTGATGTCAAGTTGGGAAACAAGGTGTTTCTTGGTTATTTAGATTCCACCATGCCACTGATTTTCTCCAACTAGCAACTTTTGGGGCATGCACAACTTGGTTGGGAATGCTGCTTTAAGTTGCAACTGTTGTTATCTTGTAATTTTTATTATTGTTTAGTTATATTGCTGTCTTAGTTTACAGACAATCTGTAAATGGTGCTTATCCAGAAGTCTGTGTTGGCTATATGAAGAAGTTGGAGCTGGGCACCAAACTATTTAGCTGCCCAGAATTCTATTGAGTTCACTGACTTGATTTTTTTATTGCCGTATTAAGGTGGTACAAAGAAGTGCAAGGTTTTAATGGACCAATTTCATCATGTTTCAACGGCTTTCCTGGAGCTTGGGAAAAGGTTACTAACTTGTGATTTTTTTATAATTATGATGTGAACAACTTTTGCGAGATCAGGATATTCTCTTCTTCAACCTGATCTTCTTAAGCCCTCAACTTAACCATGTGTGTTTCCTTTACCAACATACCTAGCCACCATAGTTCCGCAACCATATTATCATTGTCTACCAAATGTTCTTTCCAACCCATTGTTCACTTCCACTGAGAATGAAACTCAAAACCAAGCTTTCCTGCGATTAACCCAAAATTGTTTAACCGTTTCTATTGATTGATGTGCTGACAGCTTTTCCTTTATAAACTGTGGCTTTGTTTATACTTGCAGGTATCAAGAGGTAATTGAGGATATTACTAAAAGAATGGGAGCAGGAATGTCGAAATTTATTTGCAAAGAGGTTTGTGATCTTGTCATGTGACACTCCTGATATTTTCCAAGACCCTACCTTGATAAATAGCCAAGCTGAAGGAACTTCTACAGAGATTATAGTTTTTGGTTGTGTTTGGACTAGGTCAGTACGTAGCTAGTGCATAAGCTTTTCATGAGGAGAATCCTTGCCTCCAATGGTTGAAAATGAATACGATATTTTTCAGTACCAGTAGAATGGCTGCCCATACAATGGCCAACGGGTAGCCCATCTGGCTGTTTACTATGACCATGGTGGAGTAAGGATTTGACCGTAGCTGTGTGGTTCTACTCCTTAAAGTATTCGCTCCCTTACAGAAAATGAATTCGTATAGAAGTGTATCATTTAGCCTTAATGACCATTCTTCCATCTTCGAAGGTCCACACGCTTGCAAACTGATTATTGACTCCACTACGTGCCTTGTTTATGGTAACTGACCTAGCTGGATTGGAATGGATTTGACCAAATACTAATATGAAAAGGATTTAAGAGCTGTAATATTCTTTTGCACAAAGCATTTCAAGGCTAGTTGTAGTCTTGCACCTTCTGGTAGAAATGCTTGTAGTGGAGATTAATCTGTTTAATAGGTTATTACTACAAAGATTTCCACTAATTTTTCCTCATTGCAGGTGGAAACAGTTGACGATTACGATGAATATTGCCACTATGTGTCAGGACTTATAGGTTTAGGTCTGTCAAAGCTTTTCCATGCTTCTGGAGCTGAAGATTTGGCACCAGATTCTCTATCCAATTCAATGGCTTTAATTCTACAGGTACCTCAAAGACACTTAGTTTCATGTAGATGACCACATATTTCGAACTTCTAACATTGTTTTATGGATGTAAATATCAGAAACAAGACATTATTCGAGATTATTTGGAAGATATCAATGAAATTCCAATGTCACGCATGTTTTGGCCTCGTCAGATTTGGGGTAAATATGTAAACAAACTTGAGGTATGCCTCTTCAACATGATTTGGGACTATTAAAGGCTTACATAGATTGTGCTTTAGCCCTTTGACCATATAAAATTGATTTTCCATCACTTTGTAGATGAATTGTCAAGATATTATGCACCTGTAATGCTGAATTTCGCACCGCATGCACATCCTTATTTTCTCTTTTATTCAATTGGCCCTATCTACATAGGACTTGAAGTATGAGGAGAACTCAGTGAAGGCTGTACAATGTTTGAATGAGATGGTCACAAATGCTTTGACACATGTTGAAGACAGTTTGACATACATGTCTGCTTTAAGGGATCCTGCTATATTCCGATTTTGGGCTATTTTTCAGGTACATTCTTCAAGACAAGAGTGTTTCTTATCCGTAAACAAGTGTTGTTGCCTTATATCTATCCTATATATTAAAAAATTTTGAAGACAATCATCGATTTCAAAAATTTTCCTACGTAAAACTTGCCTTAGAATTTTTCTCATGAGCATACTACAGGCCCAATCTCTGCACTACTTCCCCTGTCCCTGCTCCCTGACACATTTGCACGCGTGCGCAGCAGGTGTACAGCCACACAAGTTGTCCCTTTCTCTCTCCTTGTGTACACGTGTGTGCACAAGATTTGGTTTCACACATTGACTTTACAAAATTTCCCTATTATAATAAGTTGTTTACATTTTTTAACTTACTCTTCATAATCTTAAGAATTTATGTATGTGGTTCATTTGCTTTCATTGATGTTTAATGTCGATATATTCTTTTTAATGTCATTAATCTTTTGATTATCTTGGAGAAACTCCTCTACCAACATTTTCTACTTTTTCTAGATAATGGCGATTGGAAATTTAGCTTTATCCTACAACAATATTGAAGTTTTCAGAGGCGAAGTAAAGATCAGGCCAGGTAAAAAAATGATTTGCTGATATTTTCTTTCATCATTGAAATTAAGCTATCCTAGACATGATGAAATAATTAGGCATACTGAAGAACTTGAATGGCACTAGGCATGGAAAACGTAGTTTTATAGGATGAAATAATGGGGCAAAATGAAGAACTAGATCCAGGCATGACGGAAATATAACTTGTCAGACTATCTCCATTCATCATTTACATTCTATCCATGGGCCTTTGTACATTTTTTTTTTTTTATGTTATGTAGTACCTTCGAGATAATAATTGCTGAGTTGTTCCATTTGTCTACCTATACTATTCAGGTCTTGCTGCTAAAGTTAGGGATCGCACAAGGACAATGGCCGATGCTTATGGTGCTTTCTATGATTTTTCTTGTATGATAAAGTCCAAGGTATGAACATCAAAAACTAGAGTGCACCATCTTTTATACGTGTATTTTAATTATTTCTTACTTGAAAATGTACTAGACCTTATAACTTGCAAAATCTTCAGCGATTTGAGGGGGTATACAACAAATTAGATTGTATGTAAAGGCTACCTATCTTGAATCCAAAATGGACTTGACAGTACTCCGTGCCTATGAAGTGAAAAAAAAAAAAAAAAAAAAAAAAAAAAAAAAGAAGTTCTGTCTTCTGCAAAGATATTTTTGTATGAGGAACCACTTCTCCTTTAGTGGTAGCTTTAATAGCATAAGGGACTAAAACTTAAGTCTTAGAAGCATTGCGGATTCTCACTTCTGCTTCCTGACTGTGGGGCGGAATATTCTTGATGATCTGTTAATCCAACTTTTAACTACAATAGTAGTTGATGCTTTCATTTGTTGCCCTGCTTTTTCATCTCCATGCTTTTCACACTATGATTTTTTAGACATGCAGACTGAGACATTACTCACCAGATTATGCTTTTGGCTCCTGTAGGTTGGCAAGGATGATCCTAATGCTACAAAAACATTGAGCATAATCGAGGGTATACAGAAGGCTTGCAAAGATTCTTGCCTCCTAAACAAAAGGTTCCTCTCTCTCTCTCTCTCTCTCTCTCTCTCTCTCTCTCTCTCTCTCTCTCTCTCTCTCTGGAATGGATGTTGGTTATGTCTTTCTACTTAAACAAACTTCTTTTCGTATATTTTGACAGGAAATCTTACATCTTTGCGACTGAACCCACATATAGTTCTGTTCTGGTGAGTTTACAACCGTTCATCTCACATTGTTTGGCTGGTCTTAGAACTATGTGCTGAACAGTAACCCAAACAAAAGAGAGAACAATAGCTTACCACGATCTAAATTGCAGGTTGCCTTTTTGCTCATGATATTGGTAATAGTTGTCGCTCATCTCTCCGCAAGCCAGTCGAGTAACTAATGTGAGCTATTACCACAATACGCCTGACTTAAGATTGTTCCAAACTTGTCTTATCAATGTCCAACAATTTTTATTCCGTTGTTTTTCCTTGTGCAGATGGCTTTGTAGGAAAACCAGCAAATGATGGCGATAGTGTCCCTACAGATGCATCTGTTGTAGAATTATGCTTTTATATATGTTTGTATCTTGCTTTCCGATGTGTGCTATTTATATATGTTTGAAGCATATGAACATAATTGACGAACTCCTATTTTCAATTTTAAACTTTTTTTCTTCTAGAACATGTGATCTTGAGCCATCCAAATATTAATTTAAATCTACTCTTCCGGCTTCCTGTATTTCGTAGGAAGCTAACGTAGTTTTGGTCTTTTTGAATCTACTATACTTTTGCCCATTTACAATAAATTACTATGGAGCTAGGTGTTTGACATACAAAGTTTCTATTTTGGTGAATTGGCCTGGAATTCTATTGTAACATCTTCAGATATTTTCCTAACAATCCTTTAGGTCGTGCAAAACAATTAACTCATATTAGAGGGATAAGTACACTTAAAGTACCAAAAATTGTGCATAATGCTCATTTTAGTGCAAATTTTTTTCACTAGCTCACTTAAGTGCTAAATCAGAGGAAAAAAAATCACTTTAACAACAATGGCAAGAAATTTCGGCCAAATTGATTGTGTGTCATTTATTTTTAAAATTATAATATGACTTGGCTAAATTTTTAAAACATCCAGTCCACGTGGCATTTCCACATGGCATGCTTGGCATTGAAGTGATCATTTTTTTTAACAATGACTGGCACTTATTTACAACTTTTAGATGACGTCGATTAGGGGTTATATGTTGACTAGACACGCCGGCGAGCCACGTAGGACTGAGAAATTAATAAAATATAACTACGTTGGATTTCTTTCAATTTGGACCAAAATTGGCACTTAAATGATCGTTTTCTTAAAAAAAGTGGTGCTTAAGTGATCTGAAAAAAACTTTTAGCACTAAAGTGAGCGCTGTACACAACTTTTGGCACTTCTATGAGTTATAATTTTTATGGTGCCATCTTGCACCAATTGTCTCACATACTCATGTCTTAGACTAATATGTCTAGACTTTTGATTGTAAGTGTTACTATAAGCTCTTACCAAAGTAGCATGACTATCACAATGGATAGAAATATGAGGTAGATGATTAGGCCTTAATTTGATATCTAACAACAAATTCTTAATCCATCAACCTATTTCCCACTTGCTACTAAGCAATGACTCAAATTCTATAGTTGAGTGAGTTATGCACATTTGTGTCTTGCTCATCCAAGAAACACACATTCACGTAATGTTAAAATCCATTCGAAAGTGGAATGTTTATAACCCACACTTGTAATCCAACTAGCATCAATGTCACTGCTACCTTTCCAAGAATCTAGACATTATCTGTGACATCCTGAAATTTGACCCCGTTTCGATAAAGTGAAATGGGCATTTCGTCGACGTGCCTATGGCCCTTTTTCTCTGAGCTAATCACTCACGAGTTAACTAACCTATTGGGTAAAGCTGTTAAGGGATGTATCAGCTGTAAAATCCCTAAAAGCTACCTAATTTGTTGGATTTGGCTAAAATCACGTCTGATCGATTTTTAACCACGAAATTGAACTCGATTTCGGGAATCGAATTTTAAGCGCGTAATAATTCTTATTTTTAGGATCCTATCTCATTGTCCATCAATTTATTGACGAGTCTTAAATTTCAATAAAGAAATTATCGGAGGATTAATTGAAGACCAAGAGAAAATAGAAAGAAAAAGGGGAAGAGAAAAGGAAAATATGTATAATGATATTAAGCATTTCCTTTTTCTCTCTCTCTCTCTCCCTTTTCTCTCTTTTTCTTTCTTTTCTCTTTTCTCTCTCTCTTCTCTCCCCTCTCCCTTTCCCCCTCGTGCGAACCCCCCACTGCTTGCTCTCTCTCTCTCTTCCCTTTTGACCGGTCAAGCCTTATCTTTTCATTCTCTCTCTCCCCTTTTGTTGTTGAACCGAACCAGAAGCGGAAGAAGAAGCCGCACGACTGCAGCTCGCCGAAGCCAGCCACCGTTGCCGCTCGTCCCGCCACCCGCGCTCGCACGGCCCGTGTCCGCCGCTCGCTGTGCGCTCCGCCACCACCCCTTTGCGCCTCGCCGTCCCTGCCGTGCGCCGCCCAGCCTTGTTTCGCCTCTGCTCAGTCCCTATTCCGGCCGTCCAGCCGCCTCTAGCCGTCGCTCGCCGCCGTCCCGACCTCCCCGGCGTCCCTCTCGCCCTCCGCCGGCCTCCCCTCACCGCCCTAGCCGTCAGACGAGCTTCGTCCAGCCAAGAATAGTGGCTGGAAAAATGGGTTTCCAGCCCTGTTCAAGGCCCGTTTTTGGCCATTTTCGGGCCCCGAACCCGAGCCGTGCTTTGGGAAGAATTGTTCCTCGCATCGCCCCCGTCGGATGGATCCGATTTGAGCGTGATTTGGTGAGTAATCTCACTAATCCCAGATTAGTTGGCTAATTATGCTTAAGGTTGGTTTAGTTTTAATTAATTATGTTTAGGTTGTTAGATTAGAATAAATTAGCAATTATTAGTCAATTGTTATGCGATTTAGATAAATTGATTGCCCAATTAACAAGTAGACGCGGTCTACTATTTATTAGAAGTATCTTGGGAATTTTCCGACCCCTAATCGGGCTTCAATTTGGCGATTCGGGCCTAAGTGGGATTATTGGCATTTAAATATTATTTTTCGGAATTAAATTAATTAATTAATTATTTTCCGAAAATTCAATTGGGATGGCCAGTGACCGGAATATTATGCTGATGACTATGGTGAAGTCCGTTTATTTAATCAGGCTTTATTTTGAGCTAAATTGAATTTTTAATATTAATTATTTAATTTTCGAAATTAATTAATTAATTATTTATTTTTTGAAAATTCAACTGGGATGGCCCGTGACCGGAAATTTATGCTGGTGATTGTGGTGCAGTCCGTTTATTTAATTGGGCCTTATTTTGAGCTAAACGGAATATTTAATATTTAATAATTAAATTTCGAAATTAATTAATTAATTAATTTTTTTTCGGAAATTAAGATTGAGATGGCCGACGACCGAAATCTTGTGCTGATTGTCGTGGTGCAGTCCGTTTATTTATTTGAGCTTTGAATTGTGCCAAATTGATTTAATTGTGGATATTTAGGATATGTTCCCAAATTGATTATTTGGGTAAATTGAGTACGAATTAAGGTTGTAGATAATTACTTTAGAAATGGGATGAATCATCATGAAAGACACGTGGCTTGGTGAATAGTACATCATCTCGGAGAATGCACGTGGCTCGGTGATTTGGTATATCACTTCGGAGAATGCACTTGGCTCGATGATTAGTACGTCGCCTTGGAGAATGCATGGGGCTTGATGATTAGATATGTCACCTTGGAGAATGCACATGGCTCGGTAACGAAGTATGTCGCCTTGGAGAATGCATGTGGCTCGGTGACTAAATGTATATATCACCTCGGAGAATGCACATGGCTCGGTGATGAAGTATGTCGCTTTGGAGAATGCATGTGGCTCGGTGATTAAGTGTGGCATCTTGAAAGAGACACGTGAGCTCGGTAATTTGATGCATTGCCTCGGAGAATGCACGTGGTCTCAATGAGTATATTTGGCATCTTGAAGAGACACGTGGGCTCGGTGACTTGATGCATCGCCTTGGAGAATGCACGTGGGCTCGTTGATTCAAAATGACATTTTAAAGAGTAGGTGGCTCGATAATCAATTCCATCACCTCGGAGAGTGCACGTGGCTCGGTGATAAAGAATATCGCATCGGAGAATGCACGTGGCTCGGTGATTGGTTTCATCAGTTGAGACTGAATAGCAATAGCTAGAATGACCTAGAGATGGTCCGGCTGACATGTAATCGACTAAGTCGATTGATCATTGCCTTGAGTCTGATGTTGTAAATTGATTGACTGAATGGAAATGACCGTGAGTGGTCTTATTGGCTTGTAATCGACTAGGTCGATTTGATCAATGCTTCGATCGGTGATATGATTGCTTGAGTGCCTATTGTGAATTGTACTGACTTGCAGGTAGGATCTGAGGCCAAGGTACGTCTTCTGCCCTGTGCGTGTATAGGCAGCCTATAGTATAATGGTTTACTAATCGGGCTTAGTGGGGTAGAACTCGCTGAGACGTAGTCTTATCTCGGTTTGGGGAAAACATTTCAGGACCCCGATGAGGAGCTGATGAGGAGGAGTCTGAGAAGGAGAACTCGGAGGTGAAACTTGAGGAGAAGGATTTTTGGAAGAAGAAGATAATCCCGAGAGGGGCCTTAAGTATGGCCTGGATGGACTGAGAGTCTATCTTCTTTTGAGAATTCCTTTTGAAGTGAATAGTTATGAATTGGTTTGTGTTTTGTATAAAAGTTTGGTTATAAATTTCAATATGAAAAATATGGCCATGCTTTTCTATCCCATCGTTTTATTGTCTGGGGATTTTAACTGCTTTTGCATATGCTTAATAAATAAAAAGGGTCGGCGATACATTATCCTGGGATATCGCATTATAAAATCGACCAAGTGAGAAGGATGTGTGCGTGCCCATGGATCGAGGCGTGACATTATCTCCGACCATTATGCACAAAAGAGCGGGGTTTGACGGAGTGCGAAACATATACCCAACCACGAGCTTCCACCCAAATAAGTACTCGTTCATCTAAGCCCGTGTCTCCTTGTCAAGCTCCTCGTATCGCGTCAAGTCTCGACGGACAGTCTTCAAAAAGATCACGAGGATGATACCGTCAAGAAAGGTGATCACCATCAGAGAATTGAGGATGGAGAACCAGTGGACTTTGGATCCTTCCATCTTCAAATAAGCATCCCAACGAGGTGGCCTCTTGATATCGATCTCCTCACAGGCGACCTCATAAGTGAACACTGAATACGATGGATCCCATTTAATCGGAGAAGAGTACTTCCCGTATATCTTCAAGTTCTTTACTGAATCAACATTATGCATGATACTACGAGGCACAACCTCAAAACCTATTCGACCTTCAGGTATAATTTCCAACTTCTCTGACCTTGAGTTTGAATCACAACTTGAAGGACTAGAACCCATGCCAGCGGATCGGTATCTAAAGATACACTTCTTACCACTGAGATTGGACATCCTCGTTGAGACAAAACCTTCTCAAATTAGAATAAACCCCAGAAGCCATCCATTGTGGAAAAAAGCTACTGACTAAACCAACGTCGTGTGAAGCCCTCTCGGTGGCAAAGAAATGGCCATGAAAGCCAATACCAAACATCTCTCGCAAAACCAAGCCCACAGCAACATTCTGATACTTCTCCTTATTGAGTTTATCCACAAAGCAACGCCTGAGAACGCCCAATGCCGACATGGGCATGGCACAATCAACCCTATCGCTAGGCATATACTCGACAGATTGAATCTCACTAGAATCCAACGTAGCACCTGCGCCGCAACTGCACTTGGCTGAACCTCCCTAATCGAGCACTCGGCGTTCTGGGCAGACCGCTCGTAAATCACGGACTGCAAGTTGAGTTCCCTCACAGCATAAACGAATTGCTTCGTTTGGGAACTGGAAGTTACCGGACAAATTCATTTGATACTTTCAAGTCATCGAATTTCAGCCTAGAGAAGGGCCATAAAGATTGCAAACTCCAAGGAAAGAAAGCCTCATCAGGACCACATCAAATCCCATCTAATTCTATCGCATTGCATCAAATCACATGAGAAAATTGTTGCCATCAAACAGGTCTAGTTTCACCATATCTGGAGCAATGACTTTGATTGACTCCAACTCCATTGTTGCACAAATTAATCCTTAAAATTGTTGGAAAATATGGCTTCAAATTGGATAAAATAATTAAGTCAGACTTTGTGGTGTAATATAACTTTCTTTAAGGATTTATTTGTCCCACAACATTGCTAATGGTTCTTTACCCAAAAAAACATTGCTAATGATTACCGGCAAATTTCCTCTAGGATACAACAAAGTCTCAAATGAGAATACTAGGTAGTAATTCTAGTAATTCTCTAGTATCTCTCTAAGAAATAATTGGAAAAGATGGCTGTATTTTCTTTCGAAAGAAAACAAAAATAGAAGAAGAAGATTCTGATTTAATAGACACATTCGGTAATTTATAGCCAAAACAAGATGTTATATCTGAATAGACACAACCTTTTAAGGACTAAGAAGTTGTGTTCGAACAAGTATGAACTCTTACTTAACTGTTGCAAGAATAAATAAAATTTCGGAATTAAATAAATAAAAAATAAAATAACTGTAATTTCTTTGTGAATGATCGCATGGTTTCAACAAGACTTTATGGTTAATTTTTTTTTTAAAAAGTAAATTCAAATTTTAATAAATAAAAATAACGATTTTTAGTTAGTGCTAAGTTTGGTCCACGTGTACACTCATATCTTTTTTTTTTTTGGTCAGATGATGTACACTCATATCTTTTCAATGTAGGATAATGCACCTCTTAGTAAAACAAACTAGCAACAGTAGCAAGTTTGTCGCGACCTCTTTTTTTCGGGTGCCCGGGATCGGGTACGAGCGCCTAAGGAGGCTAATGGCTCGGCTGAATTTGGTTATGCCCGGACTCTCCCAAGTCCACCAATTCACGACTTAATGGTTCAAGTTTTTAACCTGTAAATCAAATTTTAAATTGGAGTCGCCACTAATCGATTTGGGGTGGGTTGATTAGAAACCCAAGTGAAGTATCGGGAGAAATACTCACTCCTACGCAACCAGAGAAATTAGGATCGGGGACTTGATTACACTAGTTAATCACTAATGCCCTTTCGGTACCTAATCTTGCTTAAACCCTAAGGCTTTTTGGATTTTTGAGGGATTTTCCATGCATTTTTGGGAGGAAAAATATTTTTTGAGTCACTTTCTAATTTTTTGGACAGCAACGCGGGCCCGACTCGGATTTTTTCATCCTTTTTTCTTTTTTTCTTTTTTTATTTTATATCTACTGAAAACGACGCCGTGGCCGGGCGTTTGGGGGCGCCCGGCTCGGCCCGACGACCCGGATCCACCACTCGCTCCACGGCCCGGCTCACTGACCCGCTCCCCTGGCGAAACCCTACCCGGATCCGGCCTAGCTTTCGACCCGACTCGCAGCCGCCCCCCTGATCGCAAACCCTACCCGATTTTCCGGGTTTGGATCCACTTCGCGACCCGGAAAATCGCAAACCCTAGGGTTTGCGATTTCGCTGCGCCGGAGAGGAGTGGTTTGTCTCGGACCCAAACCATTCTTGGTCGCCGTGATCGGACTATGAAATTGCTTCTCCGGGACCCGAACCATTCTTCGGTCGCTGTTAAAACAATCAATGATTTGTCTAGGACCCGAACCTTTCTTGGTCGCCTTGACGCGGGGCTCCTCCGGGACCCGAACCATTCTTCGGTCGCCCGTTGGAGTAATCAGTGGTTTGTCTCGGACCCGAACCATTCTTCGGTCGCCGTGACAAGAAATTGCTTCTCCAGGACCCGAACCATTCTTCGATCGCCTGTTAAAACAATCAATGATTTGTCTAGGACCCGAACCATTCTTGATCGCCTTGATGGGAAAATAAAATAAAATAAAGCTCCTCCGGGACCCTTCGGTCATTCTTCTAAGATCGCTGTTGGAGTAATCGGTGGTTTGTCTCGGACCCGAACCATTCTTCGGTCGCCGTGACGAGAAATTGCTTCTCCGGGACCCGAACCATTCTTCGAACCATTCTTCGGTCGCTGTGAAAACAATCAATGATTTGTCTAGGACCCGAACCTTTCTTGATCGCCTTGATTTGTCGGACCCGAACCTTTCTTCTCCTCCTCCGGACCCGAATCATTCTTGGTCGCTGTTGGAGTAATCGGTGGTTTGTCTCGGACCCGAACCATTCTTCGGTCGCCGTGACAGAAATTGCTTCTCCGGACCCGAACCATTCTTCGATCGCTGTTAAAACAATCAATGATTTGTCTAGGACCCGAACCTTTCTTGGTCGCCTTGACGGGAGGCTTTGCTCCTCCGGGACCCGAACCATTCTTCGGTCGCCATTCTTCGTTGGAAAACAATCGGTGGTTTGTCTCGGACCCGAACCATTCTTGGTCGCCGTGACGAAAATTGCTTCTCCGGGACCCGAACCATTCTTCGATCGCTGTTAAAACAATCAATGATTTGTCTAGGACCCGAACCTTTCTTGATCGCCTTGACGGGAGCTCTCCTCCGGGACCCGAACCATTCTTCGGTCGCTGTTGGATGTCGGTGGTTTGTCTCGGACCCGAACCATTCTTCGGTCGCCGTGACGAGAAATTGCTTCTCCGGGACCCGAACCATTCTTCGATCGCTGTTAAAACAATCAATGATTTGTCTAGGACCCGAACCTTTCTTGATCGCCTTGACAGGAAATTTGCTCCTCCCGGACCCGAATCATTCTTCGGTGCTTTGTTGCCTTCTTGATCGCCGTGACAAGAAATTGCTTCTCCGGGACCCGAACCATTCTTGATTAAAACAATCAATGATTTGTCTAGGACCCGAACCTTTCTTGATCGCCTTGGTTTGCTCCTCGGGACCCGAACCATTCTTCGGTCGCTGTTGGAAAATCGGTGGTTTGTCTCGGACCGAACCATTCTTGATCGCCGTGACTTGCTTCTCCGGACCCGAACCATTCTTCGATCGCTGTTAAAACAATCAATGATTTGTCTAGGACCCGAACCTTTCTTGATCGCCTTGACGGGAGACTTGCTCCTCCGGACCCGAACCATTCTTGGTCGCTTTGGAGTATGTCGGTGGTTTGTCTCGGACCCAAACCATTCTTCGGTCGCCGTGACAAGAAAATTGCTTCTCCGGACCCGAACCATTCTTCGATCGCTGTTAAAACAATCAATGATTTGTCTAGGACCCGAACCTTTCTTGATCGCCTTGACGGGAGAGCGCTCCTCCGGGACCCGAATCATTCTTCGGTCGCCGTTGTTGAGTAATCGGTGGTTTGTCTCGGACCCGAACCATTCTTCGGTCGCCGTGACGAGAAATTGCTTCTCCGGGACCCGAACCATTCTTCGGTCGCTGTTAAAACAATCAATGATTTGTCTAGGACCCGAACCTTTCTTGATCGCCTTGACGGAAGACTGCTCCTCCGGGACCCGAACCATTCTTCGGTCGCTGTTTGGAGTGTCGGTGGTTTGTCTCGGACCCAACCATTCTTCGGTCGCCGTGACGAAAATTGCTTCTCCGGGACCCGAACCATTCTTCGATCGCTGTTAAAACAATCAATGATTTGTCTAGGACCCGAACCTTTCTTGATCGCCTTGACGAGAGACTGCTCCTCCGGGACCCGAACCATTCTTCGGTCGCTTTGTTGGAGTAATCGGTGGTTTGTCTCGGACCCGAACACCATTCTTCGGTCGCCGTGACGAAAATTGCTTCTCCGGGACCCGAACCATTCTTCGATCGCTGTTAAAACAATCAATGATTTGTCTAGGACCCGAACCTTTCTTGATCGCCTTGACGGAGATTGCTCCTCCGGGACCGAATCATTCTTCGGTCGCTGTTGTTGGAGTAATCGGTGGTTTGTCTCGGACCCGAACCATTCTTCGGTCGCCGTGAGAAATTGCTTCTCCGGGACCCGAACCATTCTTCGGTCGCCTGTTAAAACAATCAATGATTTGTCTAGGACCCGAACCTTTCTTCGGTCGCCTTGACAGGAGACTGCTCCTCCAGGACCCGAACCATTCTTCGGTCGCCTGTTGGAGTAATCAGTGGTTTGTCTCGGACCCGAACCATTCTTCGGTCGCCGTAACAAGAAATTGCTTCTCCAGGACCCGAACCATTCTTCGATCGCCTGCGAAAACAACCAATGAATTGTTTATGACCCGAACCTTCCTTCGGTCGCCTTGACAGGAGACTGCTCCTCCAGGACCGGAATCATTCTTCGGTCGCCTGTTGGAGTAATCAGTGGTTTGTCTCGGACCCGAACCATTCTTCGGTCGCCGTGACGAGAAATTGCTTCTCCAGGACCCGAACCATTCTTCGGTCGCCTGTTAAAACAATCAATGATTTGTCTAGGACCCGAACCTTTCTTCGGTCGCCTGTTGGAGTAATCAGTGGTTTGTCTCGGACCCGAACCATTCTTCGGTCGCCGTGACGAGAAATTGCTTCTCCAGGACCCGAACCATTCTTCGATCGCCTGCTAAAACAACCAATGATTTGTCTAGGACCCGAACCTTTCTTCGATCGCCTTGACAGGAGACTGCTCCTCCAGGGACCCGAACCATTCTTCGGTCGCTGTTGGAGTAATCGGTGGTTTGTCTCGGACCCGAACCATTCTTCGGTCGCCGTGACGAGAAATTGCTTCTCCAGGACCCGAACCATTCTTCGGTCGCCTGTTAAAACAATCAATGATTTGTCTAGGACCCGAACCATTCTTCGGTCGCCTTGACAGGAGATTGTTCCTCCGGGACCCGAACCATTCTTCGGTCGCTGTTGGAGTAATCGGTGGTTTGTCTCGGACCCGAACCATTCTTCGGTCGCCGTGACGAAAATTGCTTCTCCGGACCCTAGAACCATTCTTCGGTCACTGTTAAAACAATCAATGATTTGTCTAGGACCCGAACCTTTCTTCGGTCGCCTTGACGGGAGATTTCTTGCTCCTCCGGGACCCGAACCATTCTTCGGTCGCTTTGTTGGAGTAATGTCAGTGGTTTGTCTCGGACCCGAACCATTCTTCGGTCGCCGTAACAAGAAATTGCTTCTCCGGGACCCGAACCATTCTTCGGTCGCATGTTAAAACAATCAATGATTTGTCTAGGACCCGAACCTTTCTTGGTCGCCTTGACGGGAGATTGCTCCTCCGGGACCCGAATCATTCTTCGGTCGCTGTTGGAGTAATCGTGGTTTGTCTCGGACCCGAACCATTCTTCGGTCGCCGTGACGAGAAATTGCTTCTCCGGGACCGAACCATTCTTCGGTCGCTGTTAAAACAATCAATGATTTGTCTAGGACCCGAACCTTTCTTGGTCGCCTTGACGGGAGATTGCTCCTCCAGGACCCGAACCATTCTTCGGTCGCTGTTGGAGTAATCGGTGGTTTGTCTCGGACCCGAACCATTCTTGGTCGCCGTGACGAGAAATTGCTTCTCCGGGACCCGAACCATTCTTCGATCGCTGTTAAAACAATCAATGATTTGTCTAGGACCCGAACCTTTCTTCGGTCGCCTTGACGGAAGCTCCAGCTCCTCCGGGACCCGAATCATTCTTCGGTCGCTGTTGGGTAATCGGTGGTTTGTCTCGGACCCGAACCATTCTTCGGTCGCCGTGACAGAAATTGCTTCTCCGGGACCCGACCATTCTTGATCGCTGGTGAAGGATGCCTGGAATATCAATGGGACGTCTAGGACCCATATTCCTTTCTTCTTCTTGTCGCCTTGAATATGGATTTGCGGTGCTCCTCATATTCGTGAAGGTCGCTCACCTCCTGGTAAATGGACGAATCATTCTTCGGTCCCGGTAGTTGGAATATCGGTGGTTTGTCTCGGACCCGAACCATTCTTCGGTCGCCGTGAAGAGAAATTGCTTCTCCAGGACCCGAACCATTCTTCGATCGCTGGGAAATAAAACAATCAATGATTTGTCTAGGACCCCCCTTTCTTGAAGGTTTCTCACCTCCTGGTAAATGGGAATATCGAGGGCGTGCCCCACATATTCGTGAAGGTCTTTCACCTCCTGGTAGTTGGGAATATTGAGGACGTGCCTCGCATATTCATGAAGGTTTCTCACCTCCTGGTAAATGGGAATATCGAGGGCGTGCCCCGCATATTCGTGAAGGTCTCTCACCTCTTGGTAGTTGGGAATATCAAGGGCGTGCCCTGCATATTCGTGAAGGTCTCTCGCCTCTTGGTAATTGGGAATATTGAGGACGTGCCTCACATATTCATGAAGGTTTCTCACCTCCTGGTAAATGGGAATATCGAGGGCGTGCCCCGCATATTCGTGAAGGTCTCTCACCTCCTGGTAATTGGGAATATCGAGGATGTACCTGGGATATTCATGAAGGTCTCTCACCTCCTGGTATTATAAACTTGACTGTGGTATGAGGCTTACTTGGATTGCCGCAGGCACTTAAAGAGGTGGGACACCTGGATAGCCACAGGTGTACAAAGCACTGGAATACTTGGATGAACACAAGTATTTAGTGATATGATCTGGGACCACTCAGGCTGGCCCAAGTGCTAGAAAACATACCGGACGGTGGTGCCAAGCAAAGCAATGGAATGCTTGAACAACCGCTATATTATTTGGGGACAACTCGGGCGGGTTGAGTGTCATGAAAAGGAAGTACCGGGCAACGATGGGTACTTGACGATATGGGGATACCTAAATAGCAGTAGGTATTCAATAATAAATGGATATTTGGTCAATCACAAGCATCAATACTCTGGGGACAACTCGAATAGGCCGAGTGTCAAGAAAAGGGAGTATCCGAACAGTGGCCAGTACTCAAAGACAAGAGGGATACCTAGACAGCAACAAGTATTCAATGATAAACAGATACTTGGTCAGTCACAAGTATCAATACTCTGGGGACGACTCAAACAGGTCGAGTGTCAGGAAAAGGGAGTATCCGAACAGTGGCCGGTACTCAAAGACAAGGGGATACTTAGACAATTGCAAGCACCCAAACTCAAGGGACGACTCAAATAGGTCGAGTGTCAAGAAGAGAGTATGCTATTTGCACAATATGCACACATGATTGTATACGCTATGAGTTCAAATGAGATTCATGCATGATAATTTTGTCGGTTTTGCATCTTTTGATTTCCATTGGGGAAGATTTTGAAAGACCACATTTATTTAGAATGTAGATGTCTTGAGCATGCCAAATGAAGAACTTTTAGTCTGAAAGGACTTTTCACTCACTCTCATGGAAAAGGCTATCCTGACCATTGATGCAGGATTTATAAGGACCACACTATCTCACTGTCATCATGTCAACAGGGGTCCGAGTATTCTCGCAAACAATACGACTTTACCAATGTGAGAGGTCTTTGTTGAAACTGTAATGAAGTCTTGGTTAGCAGCTCATCAAAGGGGACCATTAATGGTCAAGGCTTATGAACAGAGTGCCGCACGATCGTCTCCGGGTTTGCAAGTCAAGAATCCTGCGAAAAGAGATAGAGTAATCTTGCCCGTACTTCTTCGAGCGAGGTTTATAGACATATGAAATCTTACGTTAATTGAAGTGCCCCTAGTTTGAAGAGACTTTTACAATGGGATGCAACGTAGATTTGGCTCACGTGTAAAAGGGTGAGAGCTGGTGATTGTCTTGGCATTTGTCACCGGTCTTTCTTCTCACGGTCCGATGGAGGTTCTATGGACCACAACAACAATTTCTCTTAGGAATACAAATGACTGTGTTTTTGTTTGGGGCATTGGCCTTGCTTTTACCAGGCACACTGCTTTTTTTTTCATGCCCTTATTTCTCATTTCAATTTTTCATTCATGGGCATTGACCTTGCTCTTACCAGGTACACTGCTTTTTTATACCCTAGTTTTTGCTCTTGTTGCTTGAGGAACTGATCTTGACAAGTTGAAGCAAATGCCTTTGTTAGACTATGGAGTTTTCATTTTTTGTTGGCACTTTTGATTATACTGCTCCAACGACAGTGGCTTCCGCTTTGCCTTCATGTGAGGGTGAATTTACAGACTCAATTGAGTTGTACCATGGATACAAGTGCGTAAATAAAGAATTGCTCTTCACAACTCTAGGGCACTTAAATTAACGCGAGTGTTCATATGCAATAAAGACACTCGAAGATTGATGCAAGTGCAGGCAAGAAAATTTCTATCCCCTTTCTCACCTTGTGATGCTGATTTGCTTTTGACTTGCCTCGGTGTGGGGTGGTTCTTTGTCGGGAGTATAGTAGAAATTTGTCAGTGTATGGGGCTCAAAGTGAGTGAAGGAATGCCTCTCACTGCTTTGATCATCGTACCATTCGCGAGAGAACTCTTTACCCTATAGTCATGGAATTTTTTTTGCACTTATCTCACAAGTGTATAGATGGGAGATTATGTGTAGGATATGGCTTGCCTGTCATCATTCTGACGCACCTCATCCAACATGCTCAATCAATCTTGTATTCTTCAATCAGTTGTCTATTCTAATAATTCTCAATGGAATCAATGATTTAGATAGACAAAATCATTATGCAAAATTCACCTAGAAAAATGCATGCAGTGTATGGGGTTTGTATTCTCAAAATAAATGAAAGGCTTTTTACTCAAGAAGAACTTATTAACAGTTATAGGGGTGTTTACCTAGGTGGAACGGTATTCACAAATGTGTTGAAATTTGAACATTTAAAAGAGTTATTTACAAATGGGTGTTGATGGTTATTCCTATTGGTTAGGGACATGACATATGAATGATTAACCAGGGATTGGGAATCTGATTAGGAATTTCTACTCTTGCCTTTTGCAGAGGAGAAGCTAAAAATGGATCAATCAACAGGGCCAAAATTAAAGGTGAATTGAGGCTTGAAGGATCTCTGTCATTTGCTTTGGCAATACTTGAGATGCCGTTTTGCTTGGGAGAGTCTGTCATGCCTCTCATTGATTTGTTATCTTTGCTTTTGACAGTCAAGTGATCCTACAACAAACAAGAGGGAATGTGTTAGTCATGAACTCTTTCAAGAGTCGAATAACTGGAATCGATACAACTTTACCCTTCACTGGTTTGCAGATGATTGGGTGAACCTGAAGTACAAGGAGGACATGAAGTCTCGTGTCTTCCACTTTATCAGGTCAATTATTCTCTTATGGATGGCATGTCCCTTTACACGAAGTCAAGTGAATTCGATGCAAGCCATTTCTGTATACTAGCTTGGCCAATATTGATTTGTCAAATCTAATCATTGAGTTTGGTTCTTGAGTTGTGATGCTTCCTGTCAAATAGGGAAAATATGTCAAAAGCGGGTTCAGATAGCGGGAATATTGGAAATGATACCAAATTACCCTTCTCCAAAGTTTGTATGTGCTAGCTCCTAAAGATATTCGAATGTCGATGATGGCCCTTTTATCTTGGCATAGTTCAATGTTTCCTTCAATTGGCCTCCCTCATTTATGACCATGTATGCATGATTGTTGGTCGTTGATTCATCTTCAACGCCTTCCTTCTGTGGAATTTCTCCTTCTGTCTTTGACTATATCACCATTAGCAGCATTGAGCAAAGTCATGTACTTCAAGCTTCTATGGAATCTGAGATGGACAATCAAAACCTCCAATTCTCTTATGGCAATTACTTCTTGCGAGAATATGCGTCGGAGTGAAGCTTCTAAATTCTAAAGTCATTGTCCGGGGTGTGGGGCTATAGATCGCCTTGACTTGTCTAGATTTTCTCCCCATTGACAAGTAATCACTTAAAAGGAAGAGGAGGAACTCCTTCCTTATGTTGAAGTTGATACTTGTAACATCTAGCCGTTTGGGTGCGTCGTGCGACAAGATAGTCTTTTAGCTTAGGATGGAGTCTGGGCGGGAGTGAGGTATGTCATGGATGCTTCGATCTCAACTTTATGCCCGTACCTATTACGTCTCATCTTTTGTATCCTGTAAATAGAAGAGAGAAGACATCATTTCCAAATTATATTCAGAGGATAAGACTTACCCTCTTTTGGTGTAGGATGATTCTTTCTATTTGCCCTTGTTTTCTTGGCAGGGTGTCTTTGAATTTGGTGAGTTCGCCTAATGCGCTTGCTTCAAATGCCCCATGTCACACTAAGTCAAAGGGGATGGGAATGATCTTCTGAGACATGAAGTGAATGGGTCAGAAAGACAAACATGGTTAAATTTATCATCTTGTTTTAACAAAAGCTTTTGGGTGATGAAGTATTTTTTATTTTCAAAATACGTCTTTGGGGGAGAAAAAGCATGAGGAAGCCCAGCCCTCAGTATTCTCTTTGGATGATATTTTCTTTTCATGGTTGGATAACATCATTGGGCTGGTTTGGAGTACCGCCTCATGCTCTTAAAACAAAACATTAGAACTATACAATAGAGTACTTGGAATGGAAAATACAATAGTAGTACACCAGACAAGATATGAAATTACAAAAACGAGTAAAACCCATGAAAACTCCTGTGTAAAGGAGTGCTTTTGATAGTGCTGGTCTTGAAGCTAAGCGTGCTTAAATTCCTTGCCTTCAGTAGACTCAAAGTATTCGCATGCGATGACTACCTCGCTGAAGCTATGGAAGTGTAACCCATGCAGCCAACGCGATGCTTGCGGGACAAAGCTTCTATGAACCGCATCATTAACTCCTCTTCAGCCGCTTGAGGGCGGGTTTGCATCATGAAAGCTCTCCACCTCCTCGCGTATGCTTGGAAATCCTCCATTGGTCTTCTTGCGAAGTGAGCTAAACTTTCACAAGGCAATTCAGTTCCAATCTGGTTTTGGTACTGATGCAAGAATGTGGAAGTCAGCTCATTCCAATCCTTTAAGAGATAAATATTTGCTGTGATGAACCATTGCAATGCAGACCCCGTAAGAGTTTCTTGGAATGCCTGAGTTGTGAATGACATCGGGCCATAGTACCGACTCATTTCTGCATGGAGATATTGCAAGTGGGCCACATGACAAGTTGTGCCGTTATACTTGCAGAGATCGGGTATCCACATTTCTATGGGGGTCATGATCCTACGAGGGCAAGATGAGTCGGGCATGTCTTGGCTAGGCCGCTGGTTTTCCCACTGCATATCTATTGTAGTGGTGAATTTTTCTGTTTCAGGGAAGTTGGATTCTGCCGAGATTACTCCATTGCTTTCTTCTTGGTCAAAATTCCCGAATGAGGATGAAGCATTGAAGCTATCCTCATGGTCAGAGGATGAGCTTAGTACTTCGTTAGGATCATAGCGGATAAAGACGTATGCTTCTTCTTTTGACGGGCCTTTGTCTCCGGATGAGAGTAGGAAACAGTTATACGATGAATCGTCAGTTTCATTGTTGAAATAACGCTGGAAGTCTTTGGGATTGTATTCTAGGGCCAGGAAGTCTTCAGGATTGTACTCTAGAGGATGGTGGCCCTCAAAGTTGTATTCTTGGGAATGTTCAAAGCTTGAGTAAGGCCCTTCGTTTTGCTAACTTGATTCTGTCAAGGGAAGTGAGAGACATTAGAGTTTCACTGTCTGATTCACTTTCCAAGTTGATAGGGGTTGGTATTCTTTGGACCCTAGCTCTTGGAGTAAGCTTGGGGAGTTGTCCAGTTGTGCCCCACTCTTGAACAGACTCTGTGTCTTTGACCTCGTACAAAGGCTCCTTGCCTTTCCTAGTGGGAAATTTTCCAGTAACAGGATGTTGCTCAACTACCCATTTATCATGCAAGGCTTCATTGACATGCTCCTCTCCTATCTCAACGGCTAACAGCTCCTTGTGCTCCGCGATCATTGGCTCTTCGTAGGGCAAGGTGATGTCAGGGGTGATGTCAATATCGTATTCTTGATGGAAAACATGAATTAATTCCCTCTAGGTTTTAAGGGGACTAATCTTCCTAACAATGTACCATCGCAAGGCAGGGCCAATCAAGTTCGATTGGTACGATTGAATCATCCTTCGAACCGGGTAAGCTTGCAAGTAGGTCTCGGACGGGAGGTATCGATACCTTTCGCATTCGGGTGCTTTGAGTTTTTCAGGATCTCAATGCGGCGTAATTGGACAGGTCCATGGGACTCTGCTCCTGCAGCTGGTTTAACTTTTTCATGATCCTTTCAAATTGTCTATGGTACTGGTTATTTCCTGGCGAATTTACGGGTGTCATGATGGCGTTTAAGGCAACTACAGAGTTGGGTTCGAGTTGAGTGGGTTCCATTTGTTTTTAGAGTTGTTGAAGGACAATGGACATTTGTCCTACGCCGTCTTCAATGTTAATAAGGCGATTTTGTACATCATTCTGATCGGGCCCTAGCGCA
This sequence comes from Eucalyptus sideroxylon x Eucalyptus melliodora, assembly GCA_016097485.1. Classification (NCBI taxonomy): domain Eukaryota; kingdom Viridiplantae; phylum Streptophyta; class Magnoliopsida; order Myrtales; family Myrtaceae; genus Eucalyptus; species Eucalyptus sideroxylon x Eucalyptus melliodora. Next base: position 20,618,761 of record CM027830.1, read on the forward strand.
TGAGGCCATGCACGAGCTACTGGTGGCCGGCGATTCATAATTACCTGCCGTTTGCGAAAACAATGAATGAGTATGAAAGTAAACAAAAAATGACCCATGGCAATGGTCTAACTGTTTTTTTATTCATCAAAAGAGGATTTCATAGACTGCATACTTCTGACATCTAGAACTTGAAACTGAAAAGACAAGATGAAATACTAGATATTAAACAAGAGTCCCTAAACAATGGGACAAAACTTTCACACTATTTACACTAAGGGGCACATGATTGCTAATTTATATGTGACGGGGAGCCTTGTGCTTGCGAGGACGCCTACTTCCTTGAACTAGTTCTGAGGTGTGCATCCAATCCATTCCCAAATCTCTCTCCATAAGCTCTGCTTACTCGTGCTGGCTGCTCTCGCTGACTGAGTGAAGGACTAATGGCTTCCATCTTGTCGGGATACAATGGTTGTGGATGTAGGACATGGAGGCGTGGTGGGCTTTTTCTTCTCCCTCAAGCCCTTCAGGTATCACAATCCTTTTACGATGGCACTTTTCCCGGGTTTCCTCGGCGAGAAATTTCGAATTCATAGTCACGGCTTGTGTTGAAAAGAACTGGAGGGACCATCATCTTGAAAGGCGGTGGGATCTCCCGAAGGGCTCCATATTGTCGTGCTACCCGATACGGGTAGTAGGGAATGGCGCCGGTGAGACCGAGCAATGGAATTGGGCGGGTGCGCATGTAAGCAAAGCGGGCCCTTTTTTCATGGAACCAACCAGCACATCATTAGAATGCCTCAGGAGCTGGGTTTCTTAGAAAGCTTACCCAATTTAAACAGCTTTGATTGGGAATGTACGGTCCTAAAACCATAAATTTTTGTAATGGATTTTCAAAAGCATTTGTTTCAGGCGATCGCATGAAGTCTCGAAATTCGCTTAGATGAGAAAAGAACCAGACTTGTAAAATTTCAGGAGAGGCTCGCATGATTTTCTCTGAGTTGTCTTTAAAACGATTAAAAGACAAGAATGTTTCAATTAAAATCATGTTGACATAATTCCCCCCTCTTAAGATCTGATCAACTATCCATGCCATCTTGGGAGTTATGGCATTTCTTTGATGGGGGAAGATGATGAGTCCGAAAAAGGCTAGGAGGAAAATCTCACTTTTTTGGGTCATAGGCTGATTTTGGAAACAGAGCATTCATAAATTCTAGTGGGCGGGTATTATGGTTGCCTTCAAGAATTTGTCTCATGACATGGATTTCAGTTCCTAAAAGTCGTGCTAACTGCGCCATGGGAGGGCGCCTATCGATGGCTTGACAAGCTTTTTCTCAAGAGGCATTCCGGTGATGATGCTTGTATTCTTCCAGGGTTGGGGTTAGCTCAAACCTACCGAATATAAAAGTAATTGTCTTCGGGCACCAAAAATGTGCCATGGCTTGTATGACTTCAGGACGAACAGTGATTTGGATCAACGATAGGAGATGACCAATTTTGGCCTTCACGCGCTCCTGGGCAAACTGATCTAATTGACCCCACCATCTGAAGAGCTCCGCCTTGGGAGCAGGAATGAACTGGATATCGTCTTTCCCCATCACATATAAACTGGGACTTGAAAAGTTTATCCTACATTGCCACGGGCCAAATAAAAAGACTGAGTAAAAGTAAAGGAATCACTTTGCTTTTAAAGAAAAATGGCAAGCACAAAGACATGCGCATGGGACGTGCGGCTCGATTTCTAACTTAGAAGGCTTGATGAAATTAAAAAGGTATCCGCCCATCGCAGTCTCGCGTTAGCAGCATACCCTTCTAACCTCGGCAAAGAAATTCGGGGAAAAGAAAGGCAACCTCTACATCGCAGTCTCGCGTTCGAGGTCGTATCTTTCTTAACACCATCCTAGAAATCCTATGGCGGCCCAGGTCCGGCGGTCGGGTTGTGTGTGCCATGTGTAGTGTTTAAAACAGTAAAGCATGCATAGCAGTTTATAATCACAAAACATTTTATTTTGACAGAATAAAAAAAACTTTAAGCTATTACCCTGTACAAAAGAAAAAAAACCCAAGTCAGCAAAGCGTTTAAACAAAGATTAAATGGCCTAAGTCCTCAAAGTCCCCAGCGGAGTCGCCAAGCTGTCGCGACCTCTTTTTTCCGGGTGCCCGGGATCGGGTACGAGCGCCTAAGGAGGCTAATGGCTCGGCTGAATTTGGTTATGCCCGGACTCTCCCAAGTCCACCAATTCACGACTTAATGGTTCAAGTTTTTAACCTGTAAATCAAATTTTAAATTGGAGTCGCCACTAATCGATTTGGGGTGGGTTGATTAGAAACCCAAGTGAAGTATCGGGAGAAATACTCACTCTGCGCAACCGAGAAATTAGGATCGGGGACTTGATTACACTAGTTAATCACTAATGCCCTTTCGGTACCTAATCTTGCTTAAACCCTAAGGCTTTTTGGATTTTTGAGGGATTTTCCATGCATTTTTGGGAGGAAAAATATTTTTTGAGTCACTTTCTAATTTTTTGGACACCAAAGGGATTTTTTTTTTGGGATTTTTTTTGGTATTTTTTGGAAAAATACAAGTCTTTTTGGCTTTTTCTAAAATTTTTGACATTTTTTGGCTTTTTCATGAATTTTTGGCTTTTTTTGGATTTTTGACATTTTTTTGGAAAATATGAAATATTTTTGATTTTTTTTATTTTCGGAAAAAAAACATTTTTATCATTTTTTATTAATTTTCGATTTTCTGGAAATTAAAACATTTTAATATCTTTAGGAAAATAAAATATTTTTGGATATTTTTTTTTTTTTTTTCTGGAAATTAAAATGCTTTTTTTTTTTTTTGATTTTTTTGAATATATATTTCGAAAAGAAAATATTTTTTTTTTTTTTTGAAATAAATTATTAATTTATTATTAAAATATTATATAAAAACCGACCCGAGTCGGATCCACGAGTTGTTGGTCCGACCCGGGCCGGCGACCGAACGAGGGACGGGCCCGCGTTGCGGGCCCGAACTCGGATTTTTTCATCCTTTTTTCTTTTTTTTTTCTTTTTTTATTTTATATCTACTGAAAACGACGCCGTGGCCGGGCGTTTGGGGCCCGGCCCGGCCCGACGACCCGGATCCACCACTCGCTCCACGGCCCGGCTCGCTGACCCGCTCCCCTGGCGAAACCCTACCCGGATCCGGCCCGGCTTTCGACCCGACTTGCAGCCGCCCCCTTGGATCGCAAACCCTACCCGATTTTTCGGGTTCGGATCCACTTCGCGACCCGGAAAATCGCAAACCCTAGGGTTTACGATTTTGCGGCGCCGGAGAGGAGACCGAAGCGGTCCCGCGGCGAGGACGGCCACGGTGGTGACGGCAAAGGTGATCGGACTATGGAGAGGGCTACGGCGGCGACAGCAACGGCGCGGTACCTGGTTGTGACGACGGCGCGACGAGGGTGGCGATGACAGTGAGACCTCCTCCCGCGGATTTCTTCTTCTCCGGTGTCTCTCTCTTTCTCTCTCTACTCCTTCTGGCGGGGCTCAGATCTAAGGCCGCGAGCCCTCGGCCCCCCTGAAGTCTCTCAGTGGGGTGTCCAAGGGTTGCGACTCGATCTGGCTCCCTCTCTCTCTCCGCGATCTCCGTCCCCCTCGTCATCGTCGGGGGGGAGGTATTTATAGGCGAGGGGCGGCCGGTTGACGGAGCTCGACCGCCGATCGCCACGGCCTTCGCCGGCCGAACCGGCGTCCCATCCGGCGCCAGCTCCCCCTGCTCCACGTCCCATCGCCGTCCGTCCATCCCCTTCCCCTCCGTCGCGCCCCCTGCGCGTGCTCTGCAGAGGCGCGAGGAAGGAGACGACCTGGTGGGGCCAGGCCGAGGCGGAAATGGGCCGAGGGCCCATGCGGAGGTTGCTTCTTCTTTTCCGCTTTTGCTTTTCTTTTTTTGCTTCTTTTTTTCGTTTATTATCCGAAAATAAAATAAAATAAAGCCTATTGTAAACAACTAAGACACTCTTGCTAGCTTCTCGGTCAAAGCCAGCAAGTCCGCCCTTTTCTTTGCAGGTCTCTCGAGCACTCAGAGACATTCTTTGAATCTTTAACATACAGGTGCACCATACGGAAAAGACGCAAGAAGGAACAAGTTCTTGGGACTCCTACACTTGCTTGCGGTTGTCTGCCGCTAATCGTTCCATTGGATTTCTGTTCTTACTAGTCCTCAAAGGCTTGTCCGCTGCCAGCATAGCCAAGAACATCGAGAACTGTTGGTCCGCCACCGTCCTGACTGCCACCTGTCATCCATGATCACAAGCCAATTTCGTGGAAGTTAAAATTTGGATACATGATCCACAAAATTAGGTAAAATCTTATCCAGATATGATTCGAATTTATTGCCTAATCTGCAACCATATATACTCTTTAATTCTATCTATAAGGCTTTAGATGAAATTATTGATTGTGCTTTTAGATTACACCCATTATCTCAAGTTTTGGTATCCTTGATATTTTGATCTTTAAGGTCGAAGATCAATTTTTTTAATTTTATTCGGGGAATTTTGGATGATTAGATATTGATCTGTATATGAATTGATTGGATGATACCTTTGTGGATTAAGTGGTTTGAATATTTTGATTGCTTTCTTAGTCTTCAAAAGAAACAAAAAGATTGCATTGCATATTATGTAGATTAATTAGGTCATATTGCATGTTTAAGTAGATTCTGTAAAATTCAAGATAAGGATTCTAATTTAAATTAGGAATTTTTGCATTGTTTAATACATAAATTGAGCTAGATATTATCTTTGTTCCAGGTGGTTATTTCCCTTATTTTTAATAATGAATTTCAATAAAAATTTCAAAATTTTCACGTGCGTGTATGTATTAATTGCATGTTATCCATGTACCTGCCATGTCGTATAGTTCAGGTCGAAATTAATGCATGTCATAAACGTGTGTCATCTAGTAATTGCTGAACAGTTTCGTTTAGTTAAATTGCATGTCATGTAGGGTAGTTGCATATTAATTATTGTCCATCATTATAATTAGGCTAGATAGTTAAATTGCATGACATATAGCTTAGTTTTCATTTAAACAAGAGAAAATCCAAAAAGAGATCTAAGTAGAATTGTGTGATAACTAGAAACCATATTTAGGCTGGATATGTGTTTCTAATTAATATTTGTCGCAGATGCTTACATTGCTTCGGGGTAAGTGTTTTTTCCCTATGCTTGCAATTTACTTATAGATTGGCTTTATTGAGTCTGCACCTGCATGATCACCTTGTTAGTTAGAGAGATGTTAAACCAATTCAAGTTGCCTTCTAAATATTTTGGAAAATAAAAGAGAAAAGATATTGAAAGGATGTTAGAGTAATCTACTGTAATCAAGTCCCTGAACTCATTTAATCTTCGGTTCATAGAAGTAAGGTATATTTCTTGATATTTTACTTGGGTATCTAATTGACCTGCCACAAATTGATTAATGGCGACTCTTAGATAAAAATCATTTGCATGTTCTAATCGACCTGGTGATGGTTCCTAGATAAAAATCATTTGCATGCTAAAAAAACTCGAACCTAAGTTGTGAATTGGAATGAGATTGGAAGAGTTCGAGTTAAGTTTAGGTTTAATAATTCATTAGCCAAACTCGAAACCAAGGTGGTGCATCGTGAAGGCAAGATCGTGACAAGAGGACTTCACATTTGAGAGAAAATAACAAAGAAAGACTTTGAGATAATAATAAAATATATTTTTACTCATTTTTCGGAACCTTGCATTTTTGCACTCTTAACTGAGTTTTTCTTTTTTATGCAAAGAACGAGGTGGTGTTCTGTGTTGATTCGCCTTCTCGGTTATTTTAAAGGCACACTCATTTACATTGGCGTGATGCATTTAAAATTGTGCTCGAATTAAAAAAGAAAAATGAAAAAGCAAACTCATTTTTCATTTAAGCAAATGTTTATGAAACAACTTTTTAAAACAAATGAAAGAGATATTGAGGAAAATGAACAACCAAAATATATTTAAATTATTTATATAAAAATATTAAAAATAAGTTGTTGACAATGATGAAAATATTTTTTTAGATTAATTATTTCAATTGATATAAGCTATTGATTTTTTTAAGTAGTTGAATGGAGCCTGAAAGTCAGGAATGTTATTGGCTCTGCCAAAAATGTTCCAAGGTTGAGCAAATGCTGTCGGTTTTGTTTCTCACCGGAAGAGAAGCAGGGAGGAAGAATATAAGTAAAATATCCAATTAATCAATGTTGTGGCATTATTAATTTGGTAGAAAATGGCATGCGATGCTAATGTGGAGCCAAATGAGCAACAAATTAACAAAAAACCAAACTAAAAATAAAGAAAGAAAGAAACCCTAATTCGATAGGATTAGTTTGCAGGTAAGTAGTTGTTAAGAAAGTTAATTGCAAGAAATTAAATTTAGAAGACGAAATTACACAAATTGAGAAAGATAAAGAACTTGATGGCATTTGAGAATAAGTGAATTTCGATACTTATCTACAAAGAAATATTTTTAGATAATAATAAAATGTATTTTAACTGATTTTTTTGGAACCTTGCATATTTTGCACTTTTCTAGTCATATTTAAATGAATATTTTATATATATGTGAGGTCAAAGGTGCACCCATTTACATTGGCGCGAAGCAATTAAAAATTGTACTCAAAATAAAAAAAGGGCAAACTCATTTTTCATATAAGCGAATGTTTATGAAACAACTTTTTAAATTATGAGAAAAAAATTAAGGAAAATGAATGAATGAAAAATATTTTTACCACGTTTAACTTTGTGTACGGAACACGGCCCTAATGGAGAAGTCTTTGTTTGTTATTTTAATAACCCAGGATGTCGACTTTGGTCCTTAGCTATTTTACTAAATAAGAATACATGCACCCACCGTGTGGATCGATCATGGATCGATCCATGCACAATGTAGATCAATGCCGGTTGAGCGAGATCAGTCCCTGCACTGTGCTGTTGCATTATATGAGCATACAAAGCTAGGCAGGGTGCTAATAACTCAAACTCAAATTAACTGATGATCTTTTCCACAAAGTATTACCAAGAGATTTTGTCACGCCCCGAACCTCGAGCGCGCGAACATCCCACTCTGGTCGATACAAATGTGACTTCCCAAGACACGTCGCCGACCCATTCAATTTTTATTATGCATGCGGAAGCAAAACAAATCCCCTGACAACATTTAACTTAGGATAGAAAAGCAGGCAATCAATCACAACCAAACAAGCTTTCTTATAAACACATAGGTTTATATACAACACTGGATTGTCTACAAAATAGACAGGCTCAACAACTAGGGAACTGTCCTATGACCAACTTGTCAAACATGTTCGCCAATTCTTCAGCCTCCACCTTCCGAACTCTAGGACTTCCGGTCCTCCACGACCATCATCTAGGGACCTGAAATATTATCCCACAACCGGAATGAGACTACGTCTCAGCGAGTCCTACCCTCTAAAACTCAATTAGGAAGAAAATACGCCTCAGGGCGCTCTAGCCACACAAATAGGATAGATGAATTACCTTGCCTCAGTCCCTTTCCTGCACGTCAGTACAATTCATATTCAACAATGCTCGCACAAGCTGAAACTACCGACATACCCATCGGTCTATCAATTTAATCAATCCAATTGATATCATACGATCCACACATCTATCAATTCATATCATCTATTAAACCATACAATCTATTCATCCATCAATACAATTACGGCTCGCACAAGCTGAAATGGATGCAATGCTCTCACAAGTTGATATAGATGGTAGCTCGCACAAGCTGATATATACATAGATGACAGCTCACACAAGCTGATATATGGATCGTTGCTCTCACAAGCTGATAAATGATCATTGCTCTCATAAGCTGACATACAGTGCTCACACAAGTTGACAATGATGCTCACACAAGCTGATACATATATAAACCAATTGCTCGCCAAAGCTGATAATTCAATAATAAACCAACTCATATCTCAATTCAATCAATCAATCAATCCAATCGATTCAAACTGGTCATACAAACCAATTACGGTGCTAAAAGCCAACACCGGATATTTTCAAGTTAAATACCACAACTTCATCAATATCACTCAATTCCACACTTTTGGAATAATTAACCATAATCATCAATCACTCAATTTCTCAATTTAAACATACAATTAAAATAAACCGATCGCCCTTTGCGATCGTCAACGCGAAATTCTAACGACCGCCATCCCGGCATAATTTTCGAAATTATTAAATAATTAAATTTAATTCCGAAAATTAAATAATTAAATATTATATTATAATAATATAATATAATAAAATAAATTTATAAATTCGAAATAATTAATTAAGGCTTAAACAAGATTACAGTAATTGAATCATACAATTAGCCCTAATTAAACATCCATTAAACTAATCGTACAACTAATCTAATTTACATTAAAATAATCTAATTTAATCACATAAACCTAATTAGACTAATCAAAACACCCCTTAAGCGTCATTAACTCACTAAGCAAGAATTAGAGGATAAACTCATCGGTTTTGCACGCCGGTGAGTTCACGGCGACCACGACGCTAGGGCGGTCGATAAACCCCAAAGCGGCGACACCAATGGAGGCTGGGAAGGGCTGGAAAATGGGCCACGAAGTCTCCAAAACCTTATTGTCTTCTGCTTCTGATCTGGGCTAAACTGCAGAGAAGAAACCAGCAATTTCAACGGCGAAAATGGGCCGATTGAAGCTCCGGCAAGCAGGTGGTTGGCAACTAATGGCTCCCGAGGGTCTTGGGGGTCTTTCTGGAGGTTGGGATGGGCAAAGGAATGGTCGGAATAGGGCGAAACAGCAAGAAAACCCGAAACAGGCGGAACCGGGCGAGTCCAGACGGTCAGACGAGCGGCAGCTTCTCTCAAGATTTCGGGACGGCTGGAGAATCGTTCCGGTGAGCGGCGAGGTGCTCCAGAACGGTATGGATGTCGTCTTCGCGGCGATGGTTGACTCGTTCGCTGATTCAACCGAGAAGTTAACTTTTTACTCGGATCTTTGGCGAAAGGTCGGCTGGAACAAAAACTAGAACGAGGGGAAAATAGGGAGGAAAACGGCCGACGATGGCCTTCCGGGCGTGCGACGATAGAGGGGCTGGTGAGCTCGGTTTCCTTTGGTTCTCTTGAGTTTTTCCTAAGCCTCAACCATGGAGAAAGCCATGAATGAAGGAAGAAGATGGTCTGCTGAAGAGGGGGGCCTCCTTGGTGGCTCACTAGAGCTCAACACTTGTCTAAACCTCATTTGCTTTGCCCCCACCATGACATCACATGACATCATTCACTCTCTCTCCTCAATCTTCCTCCACAACATTGCCAATAGGTGCAAAATAGCTCTCCCCCCATGGTATACGAATTTCATACATTTGTACATCAAATTCAATCAATTCTCAATCAATTCCATCCAATTGAAACTCAATTAAATTAACTCATGTGTCCTCGGCCTTCTCATGACATTTCCCCGTCAAATAATCCAACTTGCATCCCGAAGATTCGATTAAAAACGGCATTACTTTGCTTTTCCGCTAAAATCTCGGTTTGTAGAAAAATCTTCTGAGGATGAGTCGACGTTTCTAAAATTAATTGTGACTTGACAGAACTTCCAATTTCTGTAATCGGATTCAATTTCACGGTTAAATTCAATCTGGCGCAATTTTAGCGCGTCCTAATCTACCGGGTAGCTTTTAGGAATTTTCTGTGCAATTGACCTGTGGTTGATTATTTTCAAGCCACAAAGTGCATTTTTGACACATTGGCGACTCTTGATTGTCGTAGAAATCTCGAGGTTTCAAATACGGACACAAGGTACCAAAACGATAGAGAAATCGGTCTAGTGCCGATCAACAAGAATTGTGCAATTAGGTGGAATCACCCACACTGAATTACATGGTTCTATTGAATCGACCTATCTCCGGTCTCTAATCGGTCTGTGCCGTAATGAGCCTTGTAGATTAGTACGGTCGAGCAGTCATTTCCTGGTCGAATTCTCAAGTCTATTGCGTTTAAATTCCTTAACGGCTTTACCCGATAGACTAGTTATCTCGTGAGTGGTCAACTCAGAGAAGAAAGCTATAGACGCGAAGATAAAATGCCCGACTTATTCAATTGAAACCAGAATTGGAAAATTGGGATGTCATAGATTTGGTGCAACTATTTGTGTGAGGATGCAATTCAAGCAGCCTAGTCATATGTAGCATATAGATCGAGTTATCCACCAGAGGTGGTGTAATATCATCGATTTCGACCCTTATTTTGATCCCAACTAGGAGGCTAAGCTAGGTCAATCTTTTTTAAGAACAAGAGTCAAATGCATTAAATGGGGGTAATGAGTGTGGAGGCTTGGGTGTTCTAAGTAGTTAATGAAAGAAGATGACTTATAAGCTTAGGTGTACAATCATCATGACAAGCCATTAATAAATGAGGTAAATCGCATGTCCATGTGTCCCTATTAGATTAGGGTCATCATTTCCTCTACTTTGAGACTTGGAAGACAAGTTATTTCCAACTTTAAATGCTTGATGAATCATCGGCCAAGTAATTAATGAAGGATGATCTTGGAAGACCATTAGGGGTGTCACCTCTCCTCTATAGACTTGCTACATTGAGTTTCATAGGTTTTGGCTTCCTAGTTTTTCGAAACTGCTGGACCTTTCCTGCTTTTCAATTTTATAGAGCCCTTTAAGCTTCGAATTTGAAGAAACTTATTTCATGAAAGTTGTTTGAAACATCTTTATCTATAACATAAGTAAATTTCATATTTTTCTGAGGTGAAATGATTGAGACGAAGGCCCAATTAATTACCATATATAACCTATTGAGTATACTGAAAACAGTAACTAAGTTATTTTCTCGAATTTTCATAAAATCTCCCATTTCGAATTTGGATATGCTTCCTTCATAAAAATTTTAAATGACATCCATATCTATAACATATTAAAATTTCAAAGAGTTTTGTGAAGATTTGGATTTTTAAATGAGTCTCTCTCTTTCTGACTGTTGAATCTGCTCGACGGATGAATTTTTGGGTTATGTTCAATGATTTGCAGCTCTTTCAACAGAATGAATTTGGCTTAGATTCCTCATGATTTTTTTTAAAGGTCTTCTCTATAACATATTATAATTTTATAATTTTTCGAGTTCGTTTGATAAGGTAATGGTACTGATTTCTAAAGTTGCTCAAAACTGTTTTCACCTTGGAATGGGAGAACCACACGCTTAACTTGGAGGGGAAGGGGGCTATATGCTCAACAAGAGGAGCAAGCTAATCTAGAGACTTCTTGGCTTGAAGATAAGAATGCATTAAATGCTTTTGGACCTTAGTGTATTAAAGAGAAGAAACCTAGAAAAAAAGTTGGCTAATGTGAACACATCTAAGCCTAATGATTGCATGGAATTTTGGCAATTAATGAGAGAGGTGAGTCACCTAATCTTAGGAGAATCTTAGGTTATGATGGCCTTAGATTGTAGTCTTGGTGAACAAGATAAGGACCAACCAATTAGAAGAAAACATTAAGTATTAAAATGGCTTATGTATCCCTCAGACACCATAAGCAATAACGAGCCTAAATTGAGCCTTGAGAGCTAGTAAAAAGGTAGACCAATCACAAGCTAATACCAAAGGACCTAAGCACCAACTTGGGAAGATAGGTAGACCAACTCGACATTTAGGCATAATCATGAATTTGTATAAATATCTAAGAGGAAGAGGCCTATAAATAGGATAAGACATCCTCGCATTTTAAGGCTTGGCCTTTTTCTCCTTTCCTCTCCCTTCCTCCCCTCTCTTTCATGCCCTTCTCTTCCAAGCCGCCCTAAACACCGACCGACCACCAACAGAGCATCTTGGAGCTAGGTTCAAAAAGTAGTAAGTAGATTTTCCTAATTCTTTGATAAGACGATGTGCTACACTTATCAATTTTAGGATCATGTAACGTTTGCTTGTGTTGGCTTTGTATTGTTATACTTGTTGTGTCTCTATTTCTTGTTCTTGCATTAAGTAAGTTCATGATCCCGCATGAGTGTCGAGCACACATGGATGTTGAGGAAAGGTCTCAGTGACCATGGACAATGCTAAAGCTTGAGCGAATGATGGTTCCAAGTCAAGGTTACAAGCTCGAATCACATTCAGCATGAGTTTGATTTAATAAAATACAAGAGTCGTTCATTAGTTTACCTTGCACGGCATGCCTTCGAGCCTTTCATTCGGCTAAAAGTTTAAACATAAAATGAATTAGTTGATGCTTGAGATGCATGGACACACAATGGACTTATATGCTGATGTTGGGGGATGCCATGTCATAGGTTGGGTTAAAGCCTCGGATGTCATTCTAATATTGAGATCGTGGACGATGTCGGCTCGGGTGAGGCCGATGCCTGGAGGTCGCCCTAGATGCCATCCTGATAATGAGATCAGGATGATGCCGGTTGCGAAGGGGGGCACCGATGCCTGGTTTTTACTGGAAGAGTTGATTAATTTCGACTAATATGATGCTGAAAAAGAAAAATAAAAGTCCACGTGTGGCCCATGACTGATACATGTGTGATGTTTGCAAAAGCTGGATTTGTTTTGATATGTATTGTTAAATCCTTACATCAATTTGAATTAGGTCACTTAGTGCTTGAACAAGTTTCATGAGATGCACGTATCCCTTTTTTGTGACCGAAATGATCATTAGCCACGGACTTTTGGAAAGTTTGTTTATATGCACTAACTTATTATCTTTGATTCTTGAAAGCACATAGATGGTTAAGAGCCTTTCATATGAATAAGCAAGGGAAGGCATGAACCTTACCATTGATTTGCCATCGACAAGTGGGTGGTGATATTGTATCCGATGGTCGATGGCAAGACATCCTCGTATAGGAGAATTATGAATTTCTACTTATGAGTCATCGACTCACTCTTGTTGTTCTCACGTGATGAGTGAACCTAGGTCCAAGAAGGGAATGAACTTAGCATGGAGGCTGCTTTTGGGAGCAACTCGGTAGAGGAGCTAGGCTATCCCAACCCTTTTGATTGACTATATATGAAAACGAAAATAAGTAGCCCAAGACTAGGACGATCATGTAATCAAAATAGCTTTTGATATGTGAATATGTATATGAATATGTTGTTTTATTTGTTTGGCTTGCATATGTCTTGCCCGGCTTCCATGTTTATTTGTACTGGGATTGTTTATGATTGCTATCATATGTGCTTAACTAAAGATAAAAGACTTTCAAGACGTTCGATGTTGCTTGGGTCGTTGATGCTAACCTGCCAAATCATGCTCATGTACTAAGGATGGAATGGGGGTGTGATAGGTGGTGAGCTAGGTTTGTTTGTTCAGAGGGACTGTCTCTTCCTTTTGTAAGACAAAAGAAATTCCGTCAATGTGCCAAATTCCAATCAATTTTGGTCGAAATGGTGAAATTGATAGATTGTTAAAAAATATTTGTTATTAAGTTGGCAAAATTGAAATTTTAATAGCTGAATAAGCTGCCATAGAATAAGTTAGGACTTTTTAGAAAATTATCACGATCATCCATTTGGTTCATCTTACAGCATGTCCAAATCTCCAATAAAACCCTTCCAAATGAATGATTTATTTCTAGTGTTGCAGGTAGAAATTGAGACATACTAAATTTCTAGTTATTAGGTCAATGTTTTTTTTTTTTTTATGTGCGAAATAAATGACTACTATTAATTTACTTAGCCAAGTTTGAGGGAAATACATCAAAAGCATCAGCGCATAATAGATCAAATAGACCAGGTAGAGGGCTAGATAACCAATTTGACGAAAGATAGTTAGATCTATGGGCTTTTGCAAGCCAATCAGCTGGTCTGTTCGAGTCTATGCTGCAATGGGCCAGAGAAAGGCCCGAAAGCTCCTTCAATTTTGTCTTGGCCCGGTCCACGATGGTCTTCACTTCCCAACACATCTCCGTCGAAGACTTAATGGCTTGCACGAGCACAAGGCAGTTAGAGTGTACTTGCAGAGTTAGATGAGTTCGGTTTGAGAGAAAATCTAGGGTTTCGAGGAAGGCAAGGGCTTCCGCCTGTTCCACCAAGGAAGCCGCCACCAGCTTGGTGAAGCCGTCGACAAGACGACCCCTGAAGTCTCGGCAAATGCAGGCGATAGCTCCCCTGTTTTCGTCCACTCCCTTGCACTCCCTGGATTCTGATTCAGCTACATCGTTTGGAGCAAAGGATGCATTGACGTTGATCTTCAGCGAATCTGGAGTCAGGGGTTGCCATTTATGAGGTTGGGTCGCTCTGTCCTGCTCTCCTTTTGATTTTCGGTTCCATGTGATGTGGTTTTCATGCAATGCGACGGCCTTGAATAGTGTTTGCTGCGGTTGCAGGGGGCGTTGGCCGAAGATACATTGATTCTAGTCCTTCCAGATGCTCCAGAGGGTTACAGCTGTTTGGTCGAACTTGATGGCGCTTCTTGGGTCAGATTTCACCGTATACAGCCAATCATCAAGCTGTGTTAACCCTATTCTTGAAATTTTGATTTGTTATTAGGTCAATGTTTCCCCAACTTTGTTATGAGTCTAGTTTAATTGCATTGTGTGAGTACTAACATAATGTTCCACGGCTTAAAATTTTGGTAATAACTAAATCTTTGTAGATTTTATTTGTCTATTGAGACTAGTAGAATTGTTTCTTGAACTTTGTCGATACGTGGGAGCAAAGTGAAATGAGAGCGCCACGCAAATTGTGATTCACCAAAAGGAATCACAACAGTCAAAAGCATCAAACTTTTGTGGCATTGAAATTGATGAAAATGCATACAAGTCAATGAATAGTATCGAAATGGTTCCAATTTTTTTTAATGGCATTTATATAGTAAATACAACGTGTAAATTTTATGCCACGTGCCAGAACCAGCAAAACAAAATTGGTTATAGATGGCAATAAAAGTTCAGGAGAAGTTATTTACCAAAAAAAAAAAAAAAAAAAAAAAGAGTTCAGGAGAAGTATCGGTTTCATGATGCATGTTAGAAATAGTCATCAAATATCTTCAATATAGAAAATTATCCTAGAGAATGAGAAATTTCTAATTATATCTCACAGCTACTTTTTTTCGAAGTTGGCTCCTTCATTGGGAGTGTTTGGCTCAGTTTGTGGATACAAGCGGCGGCTGCAATGTCGAATATGGGGTTTATTTGAAGCAGAAATGTGCAGATCTCCAGTTGTGCCTTTTCAGTATTTGGTCTATCTTGTAAGTGTAAATTGAAGAAGTTCATGTCAAAATTTAGCTAGAATGATTGATTATAATCCTTTGAAACCACAAGATATAATAGGAATTACAGGTTCTGGTGGAGTGGTGCGCTAGGCGCGTCTCCTTAGCTTTTTGCCTAACTGAAAAGTTAAAAGCACGACGCATCCTTTTGCTTCTAAACATCAGTTCCTGTGCCACCATTAAAAAGTTCCTTTTCATCTAAATTTGCGCTTTCTACGGGCACCTGAATTTGTCTGAACACTTTTTTTAAATAAAAAATAAAAAAATAAAAGTCAAGCAACAAGTAGGTCATTGATTACTCATTGTTGCTTAGTATGACACAAAAACTTTCAGTCATTATTCCATTAACAATAGTGGGACCTTCGAAAAAATATTGTCGGTACCCAACTATATTCTCAAGACATCAAAAGCCAACTGTTATATATTGCAAGTAAAGAAAATAACTGACTTCGGAATTTCAGAGACTGACAAAAAAGAAAATATTCTGGAAAAGTGCATTTGCTTCCATCATGTAGCTTTGAATAATATTCAGGATAAGAAAGCTTTGAACAGCGCTCCAGAGAGTGGAGATTGCATTCATTTTTGCACTAATCCGTTCTCTACCTCGAACAAAATTAATTCATAGATATTTATTCTGGAGATCTGCCTTCAGCGTCGCATGAAATTTCTTCGCTTGCCTTTGCGCTCGTTCACGAGCTTCTAGAGAAGCCACAGATTTTGTTCTTTTATCTTCTTCGACATGATGCCACGAACATGTCCTCTTCGAGTCCTTGAGCTTCTCGACAACCACCACCTAGTGCCTGAGCACTGCTGGCCTCTTCGATGTTTTCCGACGACATGGGTTGTGAACCTCTCGCTGCAGATCCAAGCGAGGGTCACGGGCCAAACCCCTCTGGCAAGTGGCAAGGATCACTCCCTCGCCCGGATCACTAGCCACACACATTCACTTTGTGTTTATCATTTTTCTTCCTCAACACGTGATAATGGTGGCGAGGGCCACGTTGGATTCACCTGAGTCCGGAGAGGGATGCTGGCCCCTTGCCGGTGTGTCGGGTGGCCGCCACGCCACCACACCGCCACTGGCTCAACTGGAGTTACTACTGTCCTTCTCTGACTTCTTTCTCTGCTTCCTACGTGTTTTGCTTTTGGTCTCTCCCCCCATGTGTGAAACTAAAGAGCCCATTTCGACCAAATATATATGTGTGTGTGTGTGTGTATAGATATATAAAACTAGAGAGCCCACCATTCAAAAAAGATACTGACGTCACCTCCCATGTCCATTGTCCTGCACTTTTCTTATCCTTTTGTCAAAGGACACCAAATGTGGAACCTAATATTCAGCAGATCTCTAACAATCGCTCATGATATTTAGTAGATCTCTAGTAATCACTCCTTTATTTATTCTGATTTATTCTTGATCTGTATATATCCCTTTAGCCGCGCCTATATTTGTATACGCCTTTCATATCAAGAACCCTAGGAATATTGTACCATTTCTTATAAATAGAAGCTGTAGACAGAGATCAATCATCTCAAATATAATACAGTTTTATATTCTCACACAATTGACCTTTGCCGTGTTTCTTTTGTGCCCACATTGCAAGATATTGTGGGGTTATTTATAATCAAGAATCACTTCTCCCCCTTTTCTGCATTCCAAGTTGTGGGCCGGAATGTTCTTGCCTCCATAAATTTCATTTGTCTTGGAGCGCAAACGATGGAGCAATTGACTTCCAAGCGGTCTTGTTCTTATCTTTTTTTTTTAATTAATTAGAAACCAAAAAAAAGAAAAAAAAAAAAAATTAGAGAAATTATTAAGTGGCAGTCTTTAACATACTGTGATAATAATATTTTACTCTGAATAAAAAATGAATAAAAAATAATTATAAATTATTGTGAAGTCTAATCCTTTAAGAATTTGTGACTTTGAACATGCTATTACTCTCACAATAGCTAAAAAAACTATCATACTAACAAAGCTAAAATAGAAAAATGATTGGGTGACTATTTTTTTTATATCTATTATGAAAATATCAGCCTTTTCTAAATCACGAAAAAATAAAAATAATAATTATAAATTGTTGTGAGATCCACACTTTAAAAAATTTGTAGCTCCCAACATACTGTTATTTTCACTAGCCCAAAGACTTCATGTTAGCAAAGCCCAAGAAGAGAAATGATTGGACGACAACTTTTAATCTATTGTGAGAACAATAGTCTATTCTAAAACATGAAAAATAAATAAAAATAATTATAAATTATTGTGGGGTCCACTCTTTCATGAATTTGTTATTTCCAATATGTTATTATTCTTATAACCCAAAACTGTCATGTTAATAAAGCCCAAGAGAATACCTTCAAATATGTTCTCAAAGAGCACCCGGTAGGATGACGTCACTTCCAATTAGTGACGGGTCCACAGATTACTCCACTTGTGATGGGCACATTCTAGAAGGAATCACAAAAGCCAAAAAATCCACGCCGTGATATTATTCAAGAATAGAAAACTTCATGGGAAGTTTACCAAACTCTATTGATAGGTCAATATTGCTCCAAAATAATACAGACATAATACTTAATAATTCGTAAAAGAGGGAAAGGAATACATAGGTGGTAGAAATGCTGACATTCCTTTGAATTGGTAAATTTGAGAAATGACAACTAAGTTTTGGCTGATTTCACGTTCAAGCAACTGAATTTCACTTTTTTTTTTTTTGCCAAATATTTATTTTCCGTATATAACTGATGCACTGTGATTATGACATACTTCGTAGTGAAATATTGATGCAATGGTCACGTAACCATGGAATCAACTTGAAAGAATTCACTACATGTGCATTTTTTTTCAACATGGATTGAAGAATGGTAACTCCAAACATGGATTGACATGTTGAGGAATATCGATATTGATAAATTCGAGAATGGTATAAATTGACATGGATTCAAAATACGTAATTCTTTAGCATGTCAAATGAAAGTGTAAGATTCTGTACTTACACATCGAATTTGACTCATGAAAATGTATTAAGAATCCTCTAATAATTAGATCCAACAATCAGTTAATTCTAGTGGACAGTATGCACATTCAGTTCTTTACATCTTTCTACTTACATCGATAATCTTTTTTAGGGCTAAGGCAGAGAGTAAAGGAGCTTCTATAGGCAGAGGCCAAATGGGAGTCCTCCTTCATATAACCCAATTTCTTAGTTGCCTAGAAATATGTCGATAGATTTTGACTTCGATGCGCCGGAAATAGAAGCTCCGCCCGATCCAAGAATCCTTCTTACAAAAATAACTAAATAGATAGGCCGAAGGCAGTCAAAGCGGATGGACTTACTTTTCCCACGAGGAATCGATTCCTATTTTTAAAGGCGGCGGAGTAATGTCAAAAAGAGCTCTCCGCTGTCGGCGCACTGCGGAAAAATTCATATTATAATGAGCCAGGAGAGAGAGAGAGAGAGAGAGAGAGAGAGAGAGAGAGAGAGAGGCTCAAAAATTGAATTTCCATTATAAATAGGTAAAAAAAGGAGCTTGCATTGTGGATGAACTCCGTAGAGTTATTTCTTTACTTTGATTCTGGGGGTCTTTCGATAGCAAATTCTAGTAAGATGATGATCCAGCTTGGCCAACTCAACAGCAAGTTTTTCACACGTTTTACTTCTCCTCCATTGTATCCAAGCGTCAGAAACAAGAGAGCATCGCAATTCCAACTGCAATCCCCTCCCATCTCTTTGCCCTCTTTCTTTCCCCTCCACTTCTCTTCTCTCAAACATAGCCTAACAACCAGGCCACAACACTTCTTTCCGCCCCCCTCTATCCCCCGGTGGATTCACGATGCATTCATCAGTTATAAACAGGCCGACACGCGCAACTTCGTGAGCCATCTCCACAATGCTCTTGAGCGGAACAAGATAAGGGTCTTCGTTGATCACAGTCTGGAAAGAGGACTAGAGATTGCACCCACAATCAATGAAGCAATTGAGTATTCGAGGAGCGCCATCGTGGTCATCTCTCAGACATTTGCCTCCTCGCCATGGTGCCTGGACGAGCTGGATAAGATCCTCGAGTGCAAGGAAAAGAAAGGCCAGCTGGTATTCCTCATTTTCATGGACGTTGACCCCAAAGAGATGCGCGAGCAGTCCGGACCATTCAAGCGGATTGGCCAAAATGAGAAGGGTTTAGCGCAGGAGAACGCTGACAAGGTCCAAAGGTGGAGAGAAGCTCTCCGCAAAGCCGGTAATCTCACTGGTTGGTCTCTTGAAAATAGGTACTAACTTTCTCTCTTTCTTGAGTGTTTTCTTGAGACGATTCCCCAAGGAAGTATCTTATTTTGTCCACAAGGCAACAAAACTTTCTCTTAAAGCCCAATCTTTTGGTCTATGGGCAGTCGGAATATATGGAAATGGTTGGAATCCTTTAACTGGGAAACGAACAATCCTGGAGTAGGACTCCAACTCAGTTGCTTGGCTCATCTAAGAGACTTGACATTGACACTGCAGCATCTTTTCTTATACATTTTCAATTTTTATAGATTGCAGGGAAACAATACCGACATTTTGTGCTATTTCAATTGTTAAAGTTACACTCCTTGACGTTGTCTGTTATCTTCTATAACAGCCTTTTTTTTCTCTTAGTGTTTATCAGATTTTAACCCAAAAGCATATGTTCCAGCCCATACTGATTTCCTCCATATATGTCGCGACCTCTTTTTTTTTCGGCGCCCGCAGTCGGGTACGAACGCCTAAGGAGGCTAATGGCTCGGCTGAATTTATTAAGCCCGGACTCTCCCAAGTCCACCAATTCACGACTTTAATAGTTTGAGTTTTTAACCTATAAATCAATTTTTAAAATGGAGTCGCCACTAATCGATTTGGAGTGGGTCGATTAGAAACCCAAGCGAAGTATCGGGAGAAATACTCGCTCCTGCGCAACCAGAGAAATTAGGATCGGGGACTTGATTACACTAGTTAATCACTAATGCCCTTTCGGTACCTAATCTTGTTTAAACCCTAAGGCTTTTTGGATGTTTGAGAGATTTTTCATGCATTTTTGGGAGGAAAAACATTTTTTGAGTCATTTTCTAATTTTTTGGACACAAAAAGCATTTTTTGGATTTTTTTATCTTTTTCTGAAAATATAAATCACTTTTTTTTTTGGCTTTTTCTGACTTTTTGCTTTTTCATGAATTTTTGGCATTTTTGGAAAATATAGAATAGTTTTGTTTTTTTTTTTTTTTTTTTTCGGAAAATAAAATATTTTTATCATTTTTAATATTTTTCGATTTTTTTGGAAATTAAAACATTTTTTAAATGTTTTTTTGAAAATAAAACATTTTTTGATTTTTCGGAAAATAAAATATTTATTATTTATTTATTAAAAATATTATTTTATAAAAAAAGAAAAGCCGACTCGGGTCGGATCCGCGAGCCGGGTCCGACCGGCCGGCGATCCGAATGAGGACGGGCCCGCGTTGCGGGCCCGACTCGGATTTTTTGGTCCTTTTTTGAAAATAAAATATTTTTGATTTATTTTTTATTAATTTCTGGAAATTAAAACATTTAATATTATTTTATATTATAAAATAAAACGAACCGGGTCGGATCCCCGGGTTGGGTCCGACCCGCTTCGTCCGCCCGAGAAACAGACGGGCCCGCAACGCGGGCCCGACTCAAGTTTTTTTTCATTTTTTCTTTTAATCGCGGCCCACAAATAAGGGACACCCGTCCTCGGGCCCACGGAGATCGCCCACACGCAATCGGCCCAACCGACTCGCGAGAGACCCGACGCCCGACCCGATGACCCGACCCGGCCAAACCCTACCCGATTAGCGAGGTTTCGTTGACCCGCTCGCGGCGCGACCCTCTCTCCCACCTCTCTACTCGCGGCGCCTATGGAGATCGAAACCTCACCGGACGACGACGCGACGGCGCGGCGATGACGGGTGACGGAACTACGACACGGCGGCGACTAGGAAGACAGAACAGCGACGATGCGTCGAGGGCGATGGCGGCGGCTACCGTTACTGTTTGCAGCAACGGCGCGGCGAGGCGATGAACGGTGGCGGCGACGGGGGCGTAGGTGCGGTGACGATGGCGGGGTAGCGACGCAGCTCCTCGGTTCCGGATCCGGGGCGGCGTTGGCGGGTCGATCGCGGCACGCGTCGAGGCGGGGACAGCGACGCGAGAGCCGCGGTTGCGGCGGTGGCGGAGAGCCTCCGGCTTCACGATATGGCATTCCCTCCTCCGGTTTCCCTCTCGCTCGGGCCCGATCCGAGCCTCCACCGGCCGGATCGACCTCCTCGGACTCGCTCGCGGCGGCCTCCCCGAAGTCTCTCGGTGGGAGGTCGGCCGAGCTCGCGATCCGAGTTCTCTCTTGCTCGCTCTTCGACTCTTCCCCCGAAGTCTCTCAGTGGGAAGCTCTCAGAGCTCGCGATGATCCCTCGTCGACGGAGATGCTCCTCTATTTATAGGCGAGGAGGAGGCCGGTCGACGGAGGTTCGGCCGTTGGCTCCGACCGGCCCTGGGTGCGGCTGAACCGGCGTCAAATCCTCCCCCTTCCACGGAGGCATGCCCGCCTTCAATGTTGCGTCCTCTCAGCCACCGGCCTACGCTCCCCTCTCGGTTGTAGGTTGTGCTTGAGCGCGTCTTCGTCGCCGCGTGACTGCGCAGAGGCGGAAGAAAGACGAAGGAAGAAGAAGATGGGAGGAAGAAGAAGAAAAGGGGGGGCGGTCGTGCGAAGAAAGAAAAAGGGGGCTGCTTTTTGCTTTTTGCTTTTCTTTTGTTTTTTTGTCTTGTTTTCTTTTTGTTTTTTGTCTTGTTTTCTTTTTGTTTTTTGTTTATCAGGAAAGACAAAATTAAAAACTTAATTAATAAAACTAATTAAAATCGAGGTGTCAACAGCTGCCCCTCTTTGAAGGTGAGCTCGCAGAGGTTGCATTCAAAGACAGACTGATGCCTCAATTTTATCCATGCATGCGCAATAGATTATATTTTATTTAGGACCTATTACTCTATGCGGAAAAGAGCAATATAACATTACATATTCTAAGACAGATAAGAAAATACCTGTAGTTACTTACCGGGAGTGAGTGAGATAGGGTGTGAGCCCCGAGTTTGGCAAGTATCAAGGCGTCATCTTACCTGGTGATATGAGGAGATTACTTTTCCGGGGCTCGAACCATTCTTCGGTCGCCTGTTAAAACAATCAACTGGTTTGTCTAGGACCCGAACCTTTCTTCGGTCGCCTTGACGGGGAATTGCTTTTCCAGGACCCGAACTTTTCTTCGGTCGCCTGTTAGAGCAATAAGTTGTTTTGTCTAGGACCCGAACCTTTCTTCGGTCGCCTTGACGGAGAATTGCTTTTCCAGGACCCGAACCTTTCTTCGGTCGCCTGTTAGAGCAATAAGTTGTTTGTCTAGGACCCGAACCTTTCTTCGGTCGCCTTGACGGGAGATGCACCGACCTTTCTCAGGGCATCTGTTTGTAGGTGCCTGATCTGTATCGAGGACACCAGTTGGTACCCGACCTTTCTCAGGAGATGCGCCGACCTTTCTCAGGGCATCATATTTGTTGGGGTGTCTGACTTCTGTCAAAGACATTGGTAGGAACCCGACCTTTCTCGGGAGGATGCGCCGACCTTTCTCAGGGCATCGATTTGCGCGGTGTCTGTCTTCTGTCAAAGACACCAATTGGAACCCGACCTTTCTCGGGAGGATGCACCGACCTTTCTCAAGGCATCGATTTGTGGGGCGTCTGACTTCTGTCGAAGACACCAGTTGGAACCCGACCTTTCTCGGGAGGATGCGCCGACCTTTCTCAGGGCATCGATTCTGGAAGATACCTGGACATTCACAGGCATATCAAAGAGTACCTGGATATTCACAAGTACTAACCTGAAGGATATTTGGGCCTTTGCAGGCGTTGAAATGTGTATTTGGCTGACCATAGGCACTGAAAGGGTACTTGGATGATCGCAAGTATGAATTCTTGGGGGATACCTGGATGATTACAGGCATTGAAAGGGTACTTGGATGATCGCAAGTATGAATTCTTGGGGGATACCTGGATGATTACAGGCATTGAAAGGGTACTTGGATGATCACAGGTACAAACTCTTTGGGGATACCTGGATGATCACAAGTATCGAAGGGGTACCTGGATGATCACAGGTACAAACTCTTTGGGGATACCTGGATGATCACAAGTATCGAAGGGGTACTTGGATGATCACAAGTACAAAAGGGTACCTAGACGATCACAGGTACAAACTCTTTGGGGATACTTGGATGATCACAAGTATCGAAGGGGTACTTGGATGATCACAAGCACAAACTCTTTGAGAATGGAATATCGAGGGCGTACCTGAGATATTCGTGAAGGTCTCTCGCTTCTTGGTAAAGGGGAATATCGAGGACGTACCTGGGATATTCGTGAAAGTCTCTCATCTCCTGGTAATTGGGAATATCGAGGGTGTGCCCCGCATATTCATGAAGGTCTCTCACCTCCTGGTAATTGGGAATATCGAGGGCGTGCCCCGCATATTCATGAAGGTCTCTCACCTCCTGGTAGTGGAAATATTGAGGATGGATCTCGCATATTCGTGAAGGTCTCTCACCTCCTGGTAATTGGGAATATCGAGGACGTGCCCCGGATATTCGTGAAGGTCTCTCACCTCCTGGTAATTGGGAATATCGAGGGCGTGCCCCGCATATTCATGAAGGTCTCTCACCTCCTGGTAATTGGGAATATCGAGGGCGTACCTCGCATATTCATGAAGGTCTCTCACCTCCTGGTAGTGGGAATATTGAGGATGGATCTCGCATATTCATGAAGGTTTCTCACCTCCTGGTAAATGGGAATATCGAGGGTGTACCTGAGATATTCGTGAAGGTCTCTCACCTCCTGGTAATTGGGAATATCAAGGGCGTACCTGGGATATTCGTGAAGGTCTCTCACCTCCTGGTAATTGGGAATATCGAGGGCGTACCTGGGATATTCGTGAAGGTCTCTCACCTCCTGGTAGATGGGAATATCGAGGGCGTGCCCCGCATATTCGTGAAGGTCTCTCACCTCCTGGTAGTTGGGAATATTGAGGACGTGCCTCGCATATTCATGAAGGTTTCTCATCTCCTGGTAAATGGGAATATCGAGGGCGTACCTGGGATATTCGTGAAGGTCTCTCACCTCATGGTAGATGGGAATATTGAGGACGTGCCTCGCATATTCATGAAGGTCTCTCACCTCCTGGTAGTTGGGAATATCGAGGGCGTACCTGGGATATTCGTGAAGGTCTCTCACCTCCTGGTAGATGGGAATATTGAGGACGTGCCTCGCATATTCATGAAGGTCTCTCACCTCCTGGTAAATGGGAATATCGAGGGCGTACACTGGATATTCATGAAGGTTTCTCACCTCCGATATTATAAACTTGACTGTGGTATGAGGCTTACTTGGATTGTTGCGAGCACTTAAAGAGGTGGGACACCCGGATAGCCACAGGTGTACAAAGCACTGGGATACTTGGATGAACACAAGTACTTAAAGATATGATCTGGGACCACTCAGGCGGGTCCAAGTGCTAGGAAACATACCTAGACGGCGGTGCCAAGCAAAGCAATGGAATGCTTGAACAAATGCTATATTATTTGGGGACAACTCGGGCAGGTTGAGTGTTAGGAAAAGGGAGTATCCGAACGGTGGCCGGTACTCAAAGACAATAGGAATACCTAGACAGCAGGTATTCAACGATAAAGGGATACTTGGTCACCACAAGTATCAATACTCTGGGGACAACTCAAACAGGTCGAGTGTCAAGAAAATGGAGTATCCGAACGGTGGCCGGTACTCAAAGACAAGAGGATACTTGGTCAGTCACGAGCATCCAAACTTTAAAGACAACTCGAACAGGTTGAGTGTCAACAGAGGGAGCACCTGAGTAACGGTAGGCACTTAAAAACAGGGGGTACCCGGCAAGTGGTGGGTAGTCAAAGACAAGGGGATACTTAGACAGTTGCAAGCACCCAAACTCAAGGGACGACTTGAACAAGTCGAGTGTCAAGAAGAGAGTACCTGGACAGTGGTAAGTATCTTAAGACAAATGGGGATATGGATATGCTTACCTGGCAATATCTCTGATCTCTGAGAGTATGTCTGCTATTTGCACAATATGCACACATGATTGTATATACTGTAAATTCATAAATTCAAATGTGATTTATGCATGATAATCTTGTCAATTTTGCATCATCTGATTTCCACTGGGGAAGATTTTGAAAGACAACATTTATTCGGAATATAGATGTCTTGAGCATGCCAAATGAGGGACTTTCAGTCTGAGAGGACTTTTCGCTCACTCTCATGGAAAAGGCTATCCTGACCATTGATGCAGGATTCATAAGGACCACACTATCTCACTGTCATCATGTCAGCAGGGGTCTAAGTATTCTCGCAAACGGTACGACTTTACCAATGTGAGAGGTTTTTGTTGAAACTGTGATGAAGACTTGATTAATAGCTCATCAAATGGGACCATCGAGGTCAAGGCTCATGAACAAAGTGCCGCACGATCATCTCCAGGTTTGCAAGTCAAGAATCCTGCGAAAAGAGATAGAATAGTCTTGCTCGTACTTCTTCGAGCGATGCTTATGCACATATGAAATCCTACGTTAATTGAAGTGCCCCTAGTCTGAAGAGACCTTTTACAATGGGGATGTAACGTAGACTTGGCTCACGTGTAAGAGGGTGAGAGTTGGTGACTGTCTTGGCATTTGTCACTAGTCTTTCTTGTCAGATGGAGGTTCTATGGACCACAACAACAACTTTTCTTGGCTGCATTTTTGACTGGAGGGCATTGGCCTTGCTTTTACCAGGCACGCTGCTTTTTCATGCTCCTATTTTTTTATTCCAGTTCTTCATTTATGGGCATTTGACCTTGCTTTTACCAGGTACACTGCTTTTTTATGCCTCTATTTTGTCCTTGCTGCTTGAGAGCTGATCTTGACAGGTTCAAGCAAACGTCTTTGTTAGACTATTGAGTCTTCATCTTTTGCCGGCGCTCCGAGCTATGCTGTTTAAATGGTAGTAACTTCTGTTTTGTCTCAATGTGAGGGTAAAATTACAGACTTGCTTGGGTTGTACAATGGATACGAGTGCGTAAAGAAAGAATTGCTCTTCATGACTCTAGGGCACTTAAATTAACGCGAGTGTTCATATGCAATAAAGACACTCGAAGATTGATGCAAGTGCGAGCAAGAAAATTTCTATCTCTTTCTCACCTTGTGATGCTTACTTGCTTTCGACTTGCCCCAAGGTGTGGGGTGGTTCTTTGACGGGAGCATAGCAGAAATTTGTCGTGTATGGGGCTCAATGGGGTGAGCGATGGAATGCCTCTCACCATTTTGGTTATCGTACCATTCGCGAGAGAACTCTTTACCCTGCAGCCATGGAATCTTCTGCACTCATCTCACAAGTGTATAGATGGGGGACTCGTGTGTGTAGGATATGGCTTGCCTTTCATCATTCTCGACGCGCCTCATCCAGCATGCTCAATTAATCTTGTATTCTTCATTTAGCTGTCTATTCTAATAATTCTTAATGGAATCAGTGATTTAGACAGACAAAATCATCATGCAAAAATCCATTTGGAAAAGGCATGCATTATTTTAAACATGACGGAGATTGAAATCTTCAAAACAAGTGAATGGTTTTGACTCAAAAAAGACCCTATTGACAACTTTAAGAGTCAACAGAATAGTATTGATAAATTTTGAACATCAAAAGGGTTATTCACAAAGGGGTGTCCATGGTTGTCCCTATTGATTAGGGATATGACACATGAATGATCATCCAAAGATTAGGAATTTGATCGGGCATCTCTGTTTTTGCCCCTGTAGAAGAGAAGATGTACAAGTAGATCAATTAGTCTAGCCAAAATCAAATGTGAGTTGAGGCCTGAAGATTTTCTGTCATTTGCTTTGGCGATACTTGAGACGCCATTTTGCTTGGGAGAGTTTGTCATGCCTCTCATTGATTTGTTATCTATGTTTTGACAGTCAGGTGACCCTGCAACAGATAAGAGGGAATGTGTTAGTCATGAACTCTTTTAAGAGTCGAATAATTGGAAGCGATACAACTTTACCCTTCACTGGTTTGCAGACGACTGGGTGAACCCGAAGTGAGACGGTGACACGAAGTCCTATGTCCCTTGCTTCATTAGGTCGATTATTCTCTGAATTGGCTCCCAGATGACGCGTCCTTTTACACGAAGCCAGGTGAATTTGATGCGGGTCATTTCCATGAACCTCGCTTGGCCAACATTGACCATCAAGTTTGGTTTTTGATTCCCAATGTTTCCCTTCACTGGTTCGCAGATGATTGGATGGACTTGAAGTGCAAGTGGGACACGAAGTCCTATGTCTTTTGCTTCGTTAGGTCACCTGTTCTCTCGTAATTTGCAAGTGCAAGGGAAGCAAAATTTTTTTTTTTTTATTATTATTTTGTTTACCAAGCGGCTAACTGCCGCGTCGGGGATTCGAACCCCCGACTTTGGACCTTTTTGCTTCTTCCCGGATACCACTCGGCTAGAGGCGCCGACGGTGTCCGTAGGGCGCTGTCTTTTTTATTTAACCGAACCGGCTCCAGGACGACACGTCCTTTTATACCAAGTTAGGTAAATTGATATGGGTCATTTGATTTGTCCAAATTAACCTTTAAGCTTGTTTCTTGAATCCTATGCTTCCTGTCAATAGGAGAAAATATGTCAAAAGTGAGTTCAGACACTGGGAGTATTGGAAACGATACCAAATTACTCTTCTCCAAAGTTTGTATTTGCTGACTCCTAGGGATATTTGAATGTCGATAACGGCCTTTTCGTCTTGGCACAGTTTGACATTTCTTTCGATTGGCCTTCCTCACTCATGGCCATGTATGTATGATTGATGGTTGTCGATTTATCTTCAACGTCTTCCTTCTGTGGAATTTTTCTTTTGTCTTTGACTATATGACCATTAGCAGCATTGAGCAAAGTCATGTACTTCAAGCTTCTATGGAATCTGAGATGGACAATCAAAACCTCCAATTCTCTTGTGGCAATTACTTCTTGCGAGAATATGCGTCTGGAGTGAAGCTTCTAAATTCCAAAGTCATTGTCTAAGGTGTGGGGCTATAGATCGCCTTGACTGTCTAGATTTTCTTCCTGTTGACAGTAATCACTTTAAAAGGAAGAGGAGGAACTCCTTCTTTATGTTGAAGTTGATACTGTAACATCTAGCCGTTTGGGCGCGTCGTGCGACAAGATGGTCCTTTGGCTTAGGATGGAGCTGGGCAAGAGTGAGGCATGTCATGGATGCTTTGATCTCAACTCTATGCATGTACCTATTACGTTTCATCTTTTGTATCCTGTAAATAGAAGAGAGAGGACATTATTTCCAAATTATATTCAGAGAATAAGACTTACCCTCTTTTAGTGTAGGATGATTCTTTCTATTTGCCCCTGTTTTCTTGGCAGGGTGTCTTTGAATTTGGCGAGTTCGCCTGATGCGCTTGCTTCAAATGCCCCATGTCACACTAAGTCAAAGGGGATGGGAATGATCTTATGAAGTGAATGAGTCAGAAAGACAAACATGGTTAAATTTATCATCTTGTTTTAACAAAAACTTTCGAGTGATGAAATATTTTTTATTTTCAAAATACGTCTTTGGGGGAGAAAAAGCATGAGGAAGCCCAAATTCGATTCTCCTTGGATGATATTTTCTTTTCATGGCTGGATAACATCACTGGGCCGCTTGAAGTACCGCCTCATGCTCTTAAAACAAAATATTATAACTGTACAATAGAGTACTTAAATGGAAAATACAACGGTAGCACACTAGACAGATAAGAAACATGAAATTATAAAAACAAGCAACACCCATGAAAACTCCTATGAAAAGGAGCACTTTGATATTGCTGGTTAAGCGCCT
This sequence comes from Eucalyptus sideroxylon x Eucalyptus melliodora, assembly GCA_016097485.1. Taxonomy (NCBI): domain Eukaryota; kingdom Viridiplantae; phylum Streptophyta; class Magnoliopsida; order Myrtales; family Myrtaceae; genus Eucalyptus; species Eucalyptus sideroxylon x Eucalyptus melliodora. The sequence continues at coordinate 20,647,984 of CM027830.1, forward strand.
TTGAGTTCCTCGCCTCCAGTAGACTCGAAGTATTCGCATGAGAGGACCACTTCATTGAAGCTACGAAAATGCAACCCATACAACCAACAGCGATGCTTGCGAGGTAAAGCTCCTATGAACAGCTTTATCATTTCTTCTTCAGCCAGTTGAGGGTAAGTTTGCATCATAAAAGCCTCCCACCTCCTCGCATATACTCGAAAATCCTCCATTGGTCTTCTTCTAAAGTGAACCAAGTTCGACAAGGTACTTCGGTCCCCAATCGGCTTTGATACTGAAGCAGGAATGCAGAAGACAGCTCATTCCAATCTCTCATGAGGTTGATATCTGCTGTGACGAACCATTGCAATGCAGACCCTGTAAGACTTTCTTGGAAGGCCTGAGTGGTGAACGACATCGGGCCATAGTACCGACTCATTTCCGCATGGAGATATTGCAAATGAGCCACAGGACAAGTTGTGCCATTATACTTACGGAAATCAGGTATCCACATCTCTCCAGGGGTCGTGATCTTATGAGCGTAAAACGGGCTTGATGTATCTTGGTTAGGCCACTGATTTTCCCACTGCATATCTGTTGTAGTGGTGAATTTTTCTGTTTTAGGGAAGTTGGATTCTACCGAGATTACCCCATTGCTTTCTTCTTGGTCAAAATTTCCGAATGAGGATAAAGTATTGAAGCTATCATCATGGTCAGAGGACAAGCTTAGTACTTCGTTAGGATCATAGCGGATAAAGACGTATGCTTCTTCTTCTGACGGGCCTTCATCTCCGGATGAGAGTAGGAAACAGTTATACGATGAATCGTCAGTTTCATTGTTGAAATAACGCTGGAAGTCCTTGGGATTGTATTCTAGGGTCGGGAAGTCTTCAGAATTGTACTCTAGAGGATGGGGGCCTTCAAGGCTGCATTCTTGGGAATGCTCGAAGCTTTGGCGCGGTGGCTCGTCGGTAGATGCTGAATCTATCTGCTTAGGCTTTCTTTTCTTGGTTTTTGGTCCAGACCTTTTGAGTAAGGCCCTTCGTTTTGCTAACTTGATTCTGTCAAGGGAAGTGAGAGACATTAGAGTTTCACTGTCTGATTCACTTTCCAGGTTGATAGGGGTTGGTATTCTTTGGACTCTAGCTCTTGGAGTAAGCTTGGGGAGTTGTCCAGTTGTGCCCCACTCTTGAACAAACTCTGTGTCTTTGACCTCGTACAAAGGCTCCTTGCCTTTCCTAGTGGGAAATTTTCCAGTAACAGGATGTTGCTCAACTGCCCATTTATCATGCAAGGCTTCATTGACATGCTCCTCTCCTATCTCAGCGGCTAACAGCTCCTTATGCTCCGTGATCATCGGCTCTTCGTAGGGAAAGGTGACGTCAGGGGCGATGTCAATATTGTACTCTTGGTGAAAAACATGAATTAGTTCCCTCCAGGTTTTAAGGGGACTAATCTTCCTGACAATGTACCATCGCAAGGCAGGGCCAGTCAAGTTCGATTGGTACGATTGAATCATCCTTCGGACCAAGTAGGCCTGTAAGTAGGTCTCTGGGCGAGAGGTATCAGTATACCTTTCGCATTCAGGTGATTTGAGCTTTTCAGGGATCTCAATGCCGGCGTAATTGGATAGGTCCATGGGATTATGCTCCTGTAGCTGGCTTAACTTTTTCATGATTCTTTCAAACCGTTTATAGTACTGGCTATTTTCTGGCAAATTTGCGGGCGTCATGACGGTGTTTGAGGCAACTATAGAGTTGGGCTCGGCTTTCGAGTGGATTTCATTTGTCTCGAGAGTTGTTGAAGGACAATGGACATCTGTCCTATGCCGTCTTCAATGTTAATGAGACGATTTTGTACATCATTCTGATCGGGTCCTATTGCATGAGGCCAATCACGGGCGATTGGTGGCCGGCGATTCATAATTACCTGTTTGTAGTGAAAACAATGAATGAGCACGAAAGTAAACAAAGATTGACCCATGGCAATGGTCTAACTGCTTTTTTATTCATCAAAAGAGGATTTTATAGACCGCAGACTTCTAACATCTAGAACTTGAAATTGAAATGACAAAATAAAATACTAGATATTAAACAAAAGTCCCTGAACAATGGGACAAAACTTTCACACTATTAACACTAAGGGGCACATGATTCCCAATTTATATGCGACGGGGAGCCTTGCTCTTGCGAGGATGCCTGCTTCCTTGGGCTGCTCGAGGTGCGCATCCAGTCCATTCCCAAATCCCTCTCCATGAGCTCTGCTTGCTCGTGTTGGCTACCCTCTCTGATTGAGTGAGGGACTGATGGCTTCCATTTTGTCGGGATACGATGGTTGTGGATGTAGGACATGGAGGCGTGGTGGGCTTTTTCATCTCCCTCAAGCCCTTCAGGTATCACAATTCTTTTGCGATGGCACTTGTCCCAAGTTTCCTCAGCAATAGAAATTTCGAATTCATAATCACGGCTTGTGTTGAAAAGAACTGGAGGGACCATCATCTTGAAAGGCGGTGGGATCTCCTGAAGGGCTCCATATTGTCGTGCTACCCGATACGGGTAGTATGGAATGGCGCCGGTGAGACCGAGCAACGGAATTGGGCGGGTGCGCATGTAAGCAAAGCGGGCCCTCTTTTCATGGAACCAACCAGCACACCATTGGAATGCCTCAGGAGCTGGGTTTCTTAAGAAGTTTACCCAATTTAAACAGCTTTGATTGGGAATGTACGGTCCTAAAACCATAAATTTTTGTAATGGATTTTCAAAAGCATTTGTTTCAGGCGATCGCATGAAGTCTCGAAATTCGCTTAGGTGAGAAAAGAACCAACTTGTAAAATTTCAGGAGAGGCTCGCATGATTTTCTCCGAGTTGTCTTTAAAACGATTAAAAGACAAGAATGTTTCAGTTAAAATCATGTTGACATAATTCCCCCCTCTTAAGATCTGATCAACTATCCATGCCATCTTGGGAGTTATGGCATTTCTTTGATGGGGGAAAATGATGAGCCCGAAAAAGCTAGGAGGAAAATCTCACTTTTCTTGGTCATAGGCTGATTTTGGAAACAGCATTTATAAATTCTAGTGGGCGGGTATTATGGTTGCCTTCAAGAATTTGTCTCATGACATAGATTTCAGTTCCTAAAAGTCGTGCTAACTGCGCCATGGGAGGGCGCCTATTGATGGCTTGACAAGCTTTTTCTCAAGAGGCATTCCGGATGATGCTTTGTATTCTTCCGGGGTTGGGGTTAGCTCAAACCTACCGAATATAAAAGTAATTGTCTTCGGGCACCAAAAATGTGCCATGGCTTGTATGACTTCAGGACGAATAGTGATTTGGATCAACGATAGGAGATGACCAATTTTGGCCTTCACGCGCTCCTGGGCAAACTGATCCAATTGGCCCCACCATCTGAAGAGTTCCGCTTTGGGAGCAGGAATGAACTGGATATCGTCTTTCCCCATCGCATATAGACTCGGGACTTTGAAAAGCTTATCCTAAATTGCCATGGGCCAATAAAATACGAGTAAAAGTAAAGAAATCACCTTACTTTTAAATAAAATGGCAAGCCCAAAGACATACGATGGGACGTGTGGCTCGATTTCTAACTCGAAGGCTTGGTGAGATTAAAAGAATATCCGCCCGTCGCGCCTCGCGTTAGCGAGATACCCTCCTAACCTCGGCTAAGAAATTCGGGGAAAAGAAAGGCAACCTCTACATCGCAGTCTCGCGTTCGAGGTCGTATCTTTCTTAACACCATCCTAGAAATCCTATGGCGGCCCGGGTCCGGCGGGGCCGGGTTGTGTGTGTCATGTGTAGTGTTAAAACAAAGAAAGCATGCACAACAGTTTATAATCACAAGATAATCTATTTTAAACAAAATTAAAACAAATTTCTAAATTACTGACCTGCATAAAGAAAAAATAAAAACAAGTCAGTAAAGAATTTAAACACGACAAAAATGGCCTAAGTCCTCACAAATCTCCCCAGCGGAGTCGCCAAGCAGTCGCGACCTCTTTTTTTTTCGGCGCCCGCAGTCGGGTACGAACGCCTAAGGAGGCTAATGGCTCGGCTGAATTTATTAAGCCCGGACTCTCCCAAGTCCACCAATTCACGACTTTAATAGTTTGAGTTTTTAACCTATAAATCAATTTTTAAAATGGAGTCGCCACTAATCGGTTTGGAGTGGGTCGATTAGAAATCCAAGCGAAGTATCGGAGAAATACTCGCTCTCCTGCGCAACCGAGAAATTAGGATCGGGGACTTGATTACACTAGTTAATTACTAATGCCCTTTCGGTACCTAATCTTGTTTAAACCCTAAGGCTTTTTGGATGTTTGAGAGATTTTTCATGCATTTTTGGGAGGAAAAACATTTTTTGAGTCATTTTCTAATTTTTTGGACACAAAAAGCATTTTTTGGATTTTTTTATCTTTTTCTGAAAATATAAATCACTTTTTTTTTGGCTTTTTCTGACTTTTTGCTTTTTCATGAATTTTTGGCATTTTTGGAAAATATAGAATAGTTTTGTTTTTTTTTTTTTTTTTCGAAAATAAAATATTTTTATCATTTTTAATATTTTTCGATTTTTTTGGAAATTAAAACATTTTTTAAATGTTTTTTTGAAAATAAAACATTTTTTGATTTTTCGGAAAATAAAATATTTATTATTTATTTATTAAAAATATTATCTTATAAAAAAAGAAAAGCCGACTCGGGTCGGATCCGCGAGCTGGGTCCGACCCGGGCCGGCGATCCGAATGAGGACGGGCCCGCGTTGCGGGCCCGACTCGGATTTTTTGGTCCTTTTTTGAAAATAAAATATTTTTGATTTATTTTTTATTAATTTCTGGAAATTAAAACATTTAATATTATTTTATATTATAAAATAAAACGAACCGGGTCGGATCCCCGGGTTGGGTCCGACCCGCTTCGTCCGCCCGAGAAACAGACGGGCCCGCGTTGCGGGCCCGACTCAGGTTTTTTTTTTCATTTTTTCTTTTAATCGCGGCCCACAAATAAGGGACACCCGTCCTCAGGCCCACGGGAGATCAGCCCACACGCAACTGGCCCAACCGACTCGCAGAGACCCAGACGCCCGGCCCGATGACCCGACCCGGCCAAACCCTACCCGATTAGCAGGTTTCGTTGACCCGGCTCGCGGCGCGACCCCTCTCTCCCACCTCTCTCTACTCGCGGCGCCTATGGAGACCGAAACCTCACCGGACAGACGGCGACGGCGGCGGCGATGACGGGTGACGGAACTACGACACGGCGGCGACTAGGAAGACAGCAACAGCGACGATGCGTCTGAGGGCGATGGCGGCGGCTACCGTTACCTGTTTGCAGCAACGGCGCGGCGAGGCGATGAACGGTGGCGGCGACGGGGGGCTGTAGGTGCAGGTGACGATGGCGGGGTAGCGACAGCAGCTCCTCAGTTTCCAGATCTGGGCTGGCGTTGGCGGGTCAGTCGCGGCACGGCGTCGAGGCGGGGACAGCAGCAGCAGAGCCGCGGTTGCAGCGGTGGCGGAGAGCCTCCGGCTTCACAGATCTGGCATTCCCTCCTCCGGTTTCCCTCTCGCTCAGGCCAGATCCGAGCCTCCACCGGCCGGATCTGACCTCCTCGGACTCGCTCGCCGGCGGCCTCCCCCGAAGTCTCTCAGTGGGAGGTCAGCCGAGCTCGCGATCCGAGTTCTCTCTTGCTCGCTCTTCGACTCTTCCCCCGAAGTCTCTCAGTGGGAAGCTCTCAGAGCTCGCGATGATCCTCGTCGACGGAGATGCTCCTCTATTTATAGGCGAGGAGGAGGCCGGTCGACGGAGGTTCGGCCGTTGGCTCCGACCGGCCCGGGTGCGGCTGAACCGGCGTCAAATCCTCCCCTTCCACGGAGGCATGCCCGCCTTCAATGTTGCGTCCTCTCGCCACCGGCCTACGCTCCCCTCTCGGTTGTAGGTTGTGCTTGAGCGCGTCTTCGTCGCCGCGCGTGACCTGCAGAGGCGGAAGAAAGACGAAGGAAGAAGAAGATGGGAGGAAGAAGAAGAAAAGGGGGGGCAGGTCGTGCGAAGAAAGAAAAAGGGGGGGCTGCTTTTTGCTTTTTGCTTTTCTTTTGTTTTTTTGTCTTGTTTTCTTTTTGTTTTTTGTCTTGTTTTCTTTTTGTTTTTTGTTTATCAGGAAAGACAAAATTAAAAACTTAATTAATAAAACTAATTAAAATCGAGGTGTCAACAATATATAGCAAAAGTGTTCAGCTGAATAAACGATAGATGACCCCTTCTGTTAAGCCTTAAGGAAAATAAAAAGAATTGATGGATGTCCCTTTTTTTATCCAGGTGTAACGCTCTCATCACATTTTGTACTAGACAAACAGACAAGTTTATTTTTCTCAGTCCTGTTATCTTGTTGAGTGCAAATTTTGTAGTACCGGATCTTTTGTAATTATTGGTTCAAGCTATATATTCTTACCCTTTATAAATAAATAAATAAAGTTTATTCGTCTCACTTACTCTGAGTCCCATTGTTGAAAACCTTACCTATGGGTGAATTCCAAAGCGTACGAGCTTCTTTCACTATCGAAGATTGTCACAAGTCCCCTCGCTTTCTCAGTATTCAAAAGGACGAAAATGGGCAATATCTTGCACGACCAAACCCTAGCTTTCTGCAATCAGTCGCTGTCAATCTTTTTGTTGTTTGGACTGCGATACCTAGCTAGGGTTTTGGAGAATGTTTCTCTTTTTGGTCGGAGGGTTTTAAAGAATGCTTCTCGTATTGTTTTGACTGCTGGACCTAGTTAAGAGTATTAAAGTTCAGCCTCGCCTTGAGTCTCTCTCTCTCTCTCAAAACTTTCTATATTATATGCTTGTCTGTCCGAGAATCTTTCTATAGGGGAACTTCTTTTTCGTGGAGAATGTTTTTCATCTTCTTATATCTATCCTGCTTCTTCTAATTTGTTACTTAAACGATTAGCCGTAAGATTTTGTCTTGTTTGATACATATATAAAAGATTTTTTACACGCATGCATAACCAAGAATCGATATCTTTGGAATGTTGACCTCCAAAGAGCTTGCTGGGTGTTTGAAAAGATAGATTTATCGTACAATAATGTAATACTCGTTTGGAAATTATTTCTTACATGTTAATTCTCTCGTGGTTGTTAAAAGTACTGATCGAACTTACAAAAGCCAGATTAATCAAAATGATCCCTGGCCAAGGGGGAAAAAGAGCAATAGAGTCCAAACACATGACCCCTCAACAAAAAAGAGAATTGGGGGTCATGGGAAGAAGTTAAACAACCGGTTCAATGTCAACTCAACTTGAGAAGTCAGTCAGCTAACCCTAATTAATCAATCCAGTGCCGAACTGAATCGATGAAAGATCCAGTGGTGACCAAATCCGAGTAGAAAAACAAAGTAGATCTAAAAAGGGAGAGATTTAAATTCAAAAAGAAGGAAAATTGAAGCAACCCATGGCTTAAACCAGCATGCACACACATCTATTTCATGTAGTCAAGCTTTTCTCTTGCACGATTTAGATTTTCTATGATGATAATATGCCAATGTGTATGAGAAATCTTGAAATTTCATTAATCCACATGTAAAATTTCGCGAAATGAGTGTTCTCCATGAATATCTATATGATTATGTGCCGTGGAGATTTAAGAGTACCAATAAAAATTGCTCCTATTCCGAAACTAATTCAGACATTATTATTAAAAGCCAAAATGCATTTCATGAAACTGTTTATAATCAAGTCAATTTCAGATGAAAGTTTGATCTTGGCTAGTGCTCCCTCGAACACTCCGGGTGGAACGCACAAAAAGAAGAGATTCTGGTCCTCCCACTTTCGGGTCATTCTGCTTATTATAATACTAGAATGCTAGCCTAAGAAATCCATGTTACACACATAGAAAAGGCTCATGAAATAGATTAATGGATATAACTCTCGAATTTCACTTTATCGTTACATTGGCGAACTTTTATACATTGTCTTGTTAAAAAAATTAGTTGAACATGAAATTCACATCGGTGTACGGTTCTAAATGTCCAGTCATTGCATATTCTTTTCTGAAGTGGCTGGACCATATCTCACGAAAAAGTAGTTATCTTTTAGTTTTTTTAGAGATTGACTTATTTAGATGTACGAAGTAGTCATTTGAGTGTTTCCTTATGAAGAATTACAGTTAGTGGAAAAAAAATGTATTTGCCTACCTATCATTTGGTTATAGGGTGATCTTCAATATATAAAATAATTTAACAAATATAATCTTGACACTTAAGTCAAATTTCAATTGACATTAACATAACATTGAACTAAAACTTTTGATCAATGAAGTGGATGTTTAAAAGCTAATGATCTTCACGGATATCTTGCTGAGATATGGCATATTTTATCGTTGACACATGAAAAATTGGAATGTCTGATTAACATACTTTATCCTAAAAGTAAAAGTAGGCTTTTTAAATATTTTAGTCTCATAATTAACATGAATTTTTCAAGAAGGATATAGTCAATGTTTTGGGAAAAGGTGTGACATATTCTTTTATTTTTATTTTTATTTTTATTTTTTGGTCAGAAAGGTGTGACATATTCAAACTACTACAGAAATGTATCATTTTCAATCAACTAAAAATTAGCAGGATGGATTTTTTTCCCAAAAGTAAGAACAAGGAAAAAAAGGAAAGCCAAAACATGAAAGAGAGGGGGATGCGCCACTACTATGAGAGCACATATCAATCTCTCACAAGTCAATATTTTCTATTATATGGATAGTAAATTTGATTAGATGGACAATACTTCTGAGTTCGAGAGTTATCTTTTCTTTATCTTGAATTAGAACAAATAATCAGTGTCATGACTTTTATTGTTGACAATTTGTAGACTTGAAGCTGAATTCATCCAATCTGTTGTGGAGAAAATCTCAAGGAGACTTAGCTGCTCATACATGGCCCAGCTTGCTTTCCATCCAGTTGGGTTAAATGCTCAGGTACAAGCCTTGTTCTCCTTACTCCAATTAGAGGTTGAGGAGGTCCGAATCCTGGGAATTTCTGGCACTAGGGGAATCGGTAGGACTACACTTGGGAGAGCTCTTTACCACCGAATTGCAAATCAATTTGATCGGAGTTGCTTTGTCGCGAATGTGAAGGATATATCAAGCCTTGAGGGCCTCCTCAAAATGCAGGAGACCCTTTTTGGTGACAATCTCTGCGATGGAGATTCAGAGTTTTGCAATAATGTTCATGAAGTAATAAACTTCATGAGGAGTAAGCTTAACAACAAGAGGGTTCTGCTGGTATTTGATGATGTTGTAGGGTTGTCGAAGCCAACGAACCACCTAATCGAGGCCTTGAACTTAGGCTTGGGAAGTAGAGTCATTTTGATCCCTCGACACAAAGAAACCTTAATTGGAGATCTATGCAGTAATATCTACGAGGCGAGAGCACTGAATGATGATCAAGCTCTCAAACTTTTTAGTTGGAATGCATTTCAAGAAAGTTATCCAAAAAATGATTATAGGATGCTCTCAAACTGCTTCACAAGTTTCTCCAAAGGCCTTCCTTTGGTGCTGATTGTGATGGGTTCTTTCTTGAGTGGCAAAAGCGTTAAAGAATGGCAAAGAGCTTTTGATCGATTGAAAGAAATATCTCAAGAAGACGTTCATGACATATTGAGGATTGTTATTGATGGCTTAGAGGCCAATGAGAGAATGATTTTCCTCGACATTGCATGTTTTCTCAATGGATATGACAAAGAAGTAATCATCAAGTCCCTAGATCAATGCAGTGTTTATGCCACTAGTGGGATTGAGATTCTAGCTCAAAAGTCGCTTATATGCATTGATGACAATAACAATATATGGATGCATGATTTGCTTCAAGAAATGGGTAGACAAATTGTGATTCAAGAGTGCCCTGAAAATCCCAACAAGCGAAGCCGAATATGGTGTCATGAGGATGCTCTACAAGTGATTAGGCAAAACGTGGTAAGAGTTTAAGAATGTCCCGAAATCCTTTTGTTACTAGCATTTATTTGGTGTGAAAACTTTAGATTGCATACTTAAGAGAGACAAATGCAATTTTTATTTTTCACAATTAGAGTTTACAATCTTTTGGGATGATTGTTTAAAAAGTTTTAAACTTATTGTATGGCAACCGATTCAATCCTAAACTTTTCAATAGTACCAATTTAGTCCTAAACCTTATGAGATTAACCAATTTAATTTTAAACTTTTCAATTGTGACAATTTATTCCTAAACCTTTGGAAATTTTAAAAAAGTTAGTCCTAAACCTATTATTTGGATAATTGGCAGAAAAAAAAAACTATATTGACAAATCGTCAAAAGTTTTAAAACTAAATTAACAAACCATCAAAATGTTTAGGACTTAATTGATACAATTGAAAATTTTATGACTAAATTGGCAAATCGTCAAAAGATTGAGGATTAAATTGACACGATAGAAATATTTATGACTGAATTAACTGCTAGGTAATAGGTTTATGATTTATTGGGCAATTTTCCCTCTTCATTTTGTAAATGGTGTTTACTGTCGAACTGATTATTGTATAACTTGATATAAAATCCTCTCATTTGTTCTTTCATCGTAAGATGAATGTATTTTCATTTAGAAACTGCTAGTGTCATAATGGGTTTCCTACTAGCACGGTTTTAAAACAATTTTAAACATTATTCTTAGACTCATTACTCTTTGGAAGGGTTCAGATATCTACTTATTTTCAAGTGCTCCCAATGTGCGTAATAATTTTAACTTCACTCTAACAGGGAACAGATTGCATTGAAGGCATTAAACTAGATAAAGTTGATGTAGAAGACTTGATTGTGAATGCAGACTCGTTCAAAAAGATGAAGAAGCTTAGATTGTTTAAAATGGCTGATCATGCCCCTCATTGTGGACCGGCCGGACATTTATCGGAAAAGTTGTGGACACGTTTTGCACGGAACAACAATGATATGTTTGCATTTTGGAAAGCGCTGGTGAAGCAAATTTCGATGTTCTGGTCTCGCGGAGCCTGACGAACATGCTCAACGGATGCGAGCGGGGCAATGCAGGACTAACTTTCTTAGAAAATAGAAATCCATAAGCAAAAATGCTGGACCTTAGCGTACATAAGACTCCCCCGCCCCTATAATTCTACGCACGTCGATCCAATGATCCAATAAATTTGTTTATTGGACTTTGCCCCATTAACCGATACAAATGTCTCATTAAAAGCCTTTGCACACAAACTTTTTATTAAGGCTAAGTCTCTCCCTCTCTCTGTGAAAAGAATTTTTACGTTTCAACCTTGTATTATCATCATCTTCCTAAATGACTACTCCATGAACTTTCATTTTTTCTAATCCAGTCTTTTCAACATGAGATATGGCCAAATCCAGCTGATATGGCTATAAAAAAACACACCGAAACGTGATGTGAGTGACGTATTATCTATGTAAACATCCATCTCGGAGCATATAAAACAATTAAAAAAAAAAAAAAAAGTAATCCATTCACTATTTACAGCCCCCCGGTGGGTGTTCACGTGGTCAATATTCGATTCCCACTACTCTTCGGCTTCTTTGGACAGCCACTTCAATTGGCTTCAGCCAAGTTTCATGGATAAGATTCTTGATTAGACATTTTGTATAACTGAAAAGAAACTCAAAGTATAGGGACTCGGTCACACAAGTGAATCTCCTTCTTCCTCAATAAGCATTAGTTTGTATTTGCATAACAAATTCTGTTTTATAACAACAAAGATTACAAAAATGTGTTATTTTGTTTACAATTGAAGCAAAATATTAATATTAGCGAATGAGGTAAGTGTTACGAAATCTCACGTCGATTCCAGAAAAATAACGCTCGCAAACAATTCACCAGACAGAATATAGTAATAAAAGAGCAAAATCAGATGAACACACCAGAAAATTTGTTATCGAAGTTCACCCAAACCCGGGCTACGTCTCCGCGCAGAGGCACTCTGCAAATCCACTAAACTTCGGAAAAAGTTGGAATACAACGACGATCTTTCTCTCAAGATCATGGCACAAAGAGATTGAGAACCCTTATCAAGAAAAAACTCACTTTTTTCTTCTCTCTTTTTCTTGCTTCTCTATTTCCTTTTTTTAGCGTCTTGACGGCTAGGGTTTTTTTTTTTTGCCATCACTAATATATAGGTACCACTTTTAACCTAAAAGGAAATCTAATAGAAAAGACAAAAAAAACCCCTAAAAACAAATATTTGGCTTTATCTATAACAATCTCCCACTTGAAGACAAATATACCCAAGCACCAAGCAACTTTGCATCCATCTTCTTCAAAAAATAGTAGTTGAAAAACTTGTGCCTCTGCGATACTCCTTATCAATCAACATGGAGTAATACCAATGGTAGTAATACAGAAAATATGCTTTTCTCTGTCTACTACCTTGGTCATCATGTCAGCTGGATTCTTCAAGCCATCAATCTTTTGTAACTTTAATTCATTATCTTTCAATGCTGACCTGATAAAGTGATAACGCTTCTTGATATGTCTAGTTCTTGAGTGATAAGCTGCATTCTTTGCTAAGTGCACTGCACTTTGACTATCACTCCACAGTGTACTGACTGGCTGTTTTCGATGTAACTCCTCCATATAATCTTGTAACCACATGATTTCCTTGGAGGCTTCTGTAATCGCTACATATTCTGCCTCTGTTGTCGATAAAGCAACTACTTTTTGTAGTTGAGATACCCAACTCACTGTTGTACCTGCAATTGTAAAGACATATCCAAAGGGTACTCTTACCATTATCTCGATCACCCGAATGATCTGCATCTACATAACCCTGCAACTCTAGAGATGTACCACCATAACAAAGTGAGTAATTGGAAGTACCTGCTAGATATCTCAATATCCATTTAACTGCATTCCAATGCTCTCTACCTGGGTTCTGCATATATCGACTCACAACTCCCACTGCTTGTGCAATGTTTGGTCTCGTGCTCACCATGGCATACATCAAACTCCCCACTGCTGATACATATGGAACTACCGCCATCTCATCTTTCAAAGCCTGAGTGCTTGGACACATATCCTTGGAAAGTTTGAAGTGATTCGCTAGAGGAGTTGCAACCGGTTTTGCCTTGTCCATGTTAAATCTCTTTAACACCTTGTTCACATAGTCTTCCTGCGAGAACCATAATTTCTTATTTTTCCTATCCCTGATAATTTTCATGCCCAAAATATTCTTGGCCTCTCCCAAGTCTTTCATAGCAAACTGTGATGATAACATCTTTTTCACTTCTACGATTCTCTTCATATTGGAACTAGCCACTAGCATGTCATCCACATATAAAGATAGATACACAATGTCACCATCATCATATTTGCGAAAATAAACACAAGTGATCGACTCACTCACGTGTGCAAATCCTTTTTCTTGCATGAAACCATCAAATTTTAAGTACCATTGTCGCGGAGCTTGTTTCAAGCCATACAAGCTTTTCTTCAAGCGACATACCATGTGCTCCTTACCTTTGACTTCAAAACCCTTAGGTTGTGCCATGTATAATTCTTCATCTAAGTCACCATGTAAAAACGCTATTTTTACGTCTAACTGCTCAAGATGAAGATCCTCCACTGCAACTATACTTAGCAGAACTCTAATTGATGTCATTTTCACTACAGGTGAAAATATCTCGGAGTAGTCGATCCCTTCTTTTTGAGAAAAGCCCTTGACTACAAGTCTCGCCTTGTATCTAATATTACCATCTGCTTCATTCTTAATCCTGTACACCCATTTGTTCAATAGAGCTTTTTTACCTGTGGGCAACTTGGTCAACTCCCAAGTTTTATTTTGAAGTAACGAGCTCATCTCGTCTTTCATAGCACACTCCCACTGCAAGTGAGACGTGTCTGCCTTTGCCTCATCGTAAGTCTCCGGTTCTCCCGAATCTGTATATAAGACATGGCTCAGAACAGTATTAGCTAATGGGTCAAAAATTACCTTTGGCTTTCTCACACGTGTAGACCTTCTCACGACAGGTATTTCAGGGTCATTCGTTTGCTCCGAATCACTCCGTTCTTCTTGAACTACCTCTTCACTGATAATAGGTTCATCTTGAACCTCTCTTTCGGGTGAACTTTGATCTACTGGAAACATCTTCACGGGCATTATGTCTAATTCAACATACTCTGGTTGTACTACCTTCTCATGCTCTATCTCTATCTGACGATTCTTGTACATCTTTTCTTCATGGAATACCACATTGCGATCAAATGATGACTTTGTTATTCTCATAATCCCAAAGTCTATAGCCATACTCGTCGCCACCGTATCCGATAAAGACGCACTTCTGGGACTTAGCATCAAGCTTTTTCTTATCCTCCCTGTCAATCAAAGCATATGCAATACAACCAAACACTTTTAGATGTGAATAATTAATCTTCTTACCTGACCACCGCTCTTGTGGTATTTCTCCATCCAACGCACTAGATAGACTTATGTTGATAAGATAAACAACTGTATCAATTGTGGCAGCCCATAAGTGTAGCGGGAGACCCGCGTGTAGTCTCATGCATCTCGCACGTTCTAGAATAGTCCTATTCATCCTTTCGGCTACACCGTTCTCTTGAGGAGTTTTAGGAACAGTCTTTAACCCATGTATACCTTCTCAACTAAGATAATTTGCAAATTCTTTACTTGTGTATTCACCACCATTATCAGATTTCAAAGCTTTAATCTGATAACCTGTTTCTTTTTCTACCATGGTCTTCCACATTCTGAACATCCCGAATACTTCTGATTTTTCTTTAAGAGCATAGACCCAAGTCTTTCTTTTTTGCATCGTCAATGAATGTGACAAAATATCTCTTACCACCATAAGAGAGTTCCTGAGCAGGTCCCCATACATCAGTATGAACCAACTCTAGCTTCTGGCCTTTATTTTGTCGCCCATTCAATTGAAAACTAACAACCTTCTGTTTTCCATAAATGCAACTCTCACAAAAATCTAACTCAACTTTTTGTATACCCGGAAGTAATTTCCTCGAGTGTAACTGCTTTACACCTTTTTCACCAAGATGTCCCAAACGATAATGCCAAAGAGTAGATAAATTACCTGTAGCCATTGTAGTTGCAACCATATCACTGATATTGTAAAGTGTACCTGTACACTTTCCCTTTGCTACTACTTTTACCCCTGAGGTTATCTTCCACTCTCCGCAGCCAAAGGTTATTACCAAACCTTCTTGGTCAAGTTTACTGGTTGAAATCAGATTTTTCTTTAATTCTGGAATATGCCTAGTTTCACGCAAAACTAGACGTCCTCCACCTGAGATGTTCACAGTCACGGTTCCTTTCCCAACAATTGGACACATGTGGCCGTTTCCCACAACCACTTGTCCAAAATCTCCACTAGCATAATCATCAAATATGTCTCTTTGCGAGGTGCAATGAAAAGAAGCGCCAGAATCAATAAACCATTTATCTATTGTCAAGTTAAACCCTGCAGACAAACACAAGTTATCTAGCAAAGATTTATCGCTAACTACATTAGCACCTTGATTCTCATCTTGCTGCTTCTTTTTGTAGGCTTCACACTGAAACCTTCGGTGTCCGGTTTTGTGACAAAACCAACACTCATCTTTTGCAACCTGTCTCTTACCCCTTGATTGTGATCTGCCACGACCGCTGAAATTTCCTCTACTTTTACTTCTTCCACGGTTCTCCACTGCAAGTGCTGTTGAAGATGTAGATGCAGAAAAATTATCTCCACCTGAGACTTTCCTTCGCATCTCTTCATCCATGATACTACTCACAGCATCATCAAGAGTTAAATCATCTTTCATGGTGCTCGAAATTCCCTGCACTGCGGTATTATAGCTTTCTGGAAGAGAACATAAAAATAATAAAGCTTGAAGCTTCATATCTAAATTTATGCCTGCGGATTCCAATCGACCCGTGACTTGCGTGAAACTATTAATATGCTCTGCCACAGAACTTCTATCAGATAACTTCATATTAACCAGTTTCTTCAGCAAAAATACCTGATTTGATGTGGATGGCTTCTCAAAAATATTCGTTAGAATATCCATGGCTTCTTTTGCAGTTTTTGCTTTCGCGATGTGGTACCTGTCTTTTTTGTCAACCCTAGACGAATCGCACCTAACGCCTTTCGATCAAGAATTTTCCATCCGGCTTCTGCTGTTGGATCCACTTCCGCCATCTCGGGTTTCCAACCCTCAAGTGGTGCATAGAGATCTTTCTGATAAAGATAATCCTCTATTTGTAGTTTCCACCATCCGAAATCCTCTCCATTGAACTTATCGATTCTGATTTTATCTTCTGCCATCCTGTTTGCTTTCAATCGAACGTCACTGAAAACCCTCGATGTTCTCGATTAGCCAACCCGGGCTCTAATACCAGTTGTTACGAAATCTCACGTCGATTCCAGAAAAATAACGCTCGCAAACAATTCACCAGACATAATATAGTAATAAAAGAGCAGAATCAGATGAACACGCCAGAAAATTTGTTATCGAAGTTCACCCAAACCTGGGCTACGTCTCCACGCAGAGGCACTCTGCGAATCCACTAAACTTCGGAAAAAGTTGGAATACAACGACGATCTTCTCTCAAGATCATGGCACAAAGAGATTGAGAACCCTCATCAAGAAAAAACTCACTTATTTCTTCTCTCTTTTTCTTGCTTCTCTATTTCCTTTTTTTAGCGTCTTGACGGCTAGGGTTTTTTTTTTTGCCATCGCTAATATATAGGTACCACTTTTAACCTAAAAGGAAATCTAATAGAAAAGACAAAAAAAACCCTAAAAACAAATATTTGGCTTTATCTATAACAGTAAGGAACTCTTGTGAATACAAAAATTGAAATTAGGCTTGAAGCAATACACACTTGTTCCAAATAGCATGAATGCTACCTATCTTAGGGATGAGAAAGACAAACCAACCAAATTGGGAACCACTCAAACTAGGCTGAATTGGCTAGTTCTGGGTGGTGAAGATTGAGTACACCCTCCTAAGCGTGGATTGCTAAGGATGATGCTAAGGATGACTTCCAAAGGATGGGCAACCGGAAAGGAAAGATCATCCTTATGAGACGTGGAGATGATGAGAGAGCTGTTGCAAAGATCAGAGAAAAACTTACTGAATTGACCGAACAAGAGAAGAAGAAGCACACTAAGGCACCAACATGGCCTATGGCCCCTCATGCACCAAGCCTAGAAAGATCACCATCTCTTACTAGTGGACAGATCTACCTTTCCTACTGCCAACCTTGCCTAGCTTTAGGCTAATGTTAAGGAAATCAAAACCACTCTCTTCTCTCTAACTCAATATATGGTCAAGATTGAGTACACCCTCCTAAGCCTGGATTTCTACAACCTTGTCCATCCTGACCCTAAGCCAATAGAACCTATACTCCCCATCTCCTCGCAGCAGCGCAAACACCCTTGCATTTAAACATTTCCAAATCTTTATGTGCTCATATTTTCCTTTTGTTGCTTAGACCGTACCTGTCACATTCCTGCCCCACCTTTGGTACAAGAGCATGACTCGACGGGTCAACATTGACATCTTAGGCATGTCGATCATCCCAAAAATATTTTATTTTTGATTAAACACATGCGGAAGCAAATTAAAAATAATCCTCATACACAAACAAATAATTCGAGCAACATGTATACAAGCTAAGCAAATAAAAGCAACATATATTCATACATATATACATATACCAAAAGTTATTATGATTACTATTTATCTTAGTCTTGGGCTACTTATTTTCATTACCACATATCGACGATTAAGAGGCTAGGATAGCCTAGCTCTTCTATCAAGCTCCTCCAAAAATGACCCCCATTCTAGGCCATTCTTTTACGATGCTCCTGTAGGATCCACCATAAGGATGAGGCCTCAGATGGAACCTAAAATGTCCCCATAAAAAATGAGGCACCGGCCTCCTACACAAGGGGAGCCAAGGCGTCTATCCCTTCTTGGACCCATGCAGTGGTAACCATATCAATCGGAAGATGTCCTCTTCTAAGTCTACTATATTTGTCATGGTAGTAACCATATCAATCGAAAGACCGGGATGGACGAGTGGTAGGGTTGGTTAACCCATTCCACACCTGAAATAGTGAAAACAGCAAAAGTGAGTCGATGACTCAGTAAGTAGAAATCTCTAATTCTCCTATAGGAGGACGTCTTGCCATCGATCCTCTGATATAAGATCACCACCCACTTGTCGATGGAAAATCATTAGCAATGTGACATCATGATTTTTCAGGTTTTGATTTTAATTGGATAAGTTGGGCCTTTCATCGACGCGCCTATAGTGCTTTTCTCTGAGATGGCCACTCATGAGATAATTAGACTATCTGAGGAAGTCATTAAGAAATTTTAATGCAATAGACTTAAGGATTCGACCAGGAATGGCTGCTCGACCGTGCTCATCTGCATAGATCATTACGACACATATATAAATTAATTAGAAATCAAAGATAGGTCAGTTCGATTGAGATATGTGATTAAACGTGGGTGATCGCATTAAATTGCAAAATTCTCATCGACCGACACTAAACTAATTTTTCTGCCATTTTGGTACCCTGTGCCAAATGGTGTTGAATTAAGAAGGATTAAGTGCCTATTTGGAGGAAAAATGCTTGAAATTCGTATGTCCCCCACCCCCTCAACTTATGGACTTCTTCAACCTTCTAGATGGGAGCATGGGTGGCTGATTTGTGGCCTAGGAACCCAGTTGTGGTGGAGGATGGGTCAAGGGAATATTGGAAGGGAAAATTTGGCCATGATGGCTCCCTTATCTCCTTATCTCTCCCTCCCTCCTTCAAGTTGCAGACCAGCCTTTCTTTCTTCATTGTTGCACCTTGTGAGCTTTAGATCTCCAGAGGAAAACCAGCAAGGAGGCCGTCCGAACCAGACACCCCCGCCACACGCGCCGCTCATTGCCGTTTGCTGCACCGCCCGCCGTGCGTGCACCCGCATGACCCTACGCTCCAGCCACCTATCTTGTGTTCCGGCCACTGCCTTAAGCTGTGCTAAGGTCGTTCAGCCGCTGTGTGACGTCGCCAAAGCCGTCGTGGAGCTTGCTTGGACCCGATTCAGCCTCCTCGATTCACCTTAGTCCGTTATCGCCTCAACCGGCTCTTGTTTCAACCTTTTTCGACCCCAGATAGCAGCTGGAATTTGTGGGTTTCCAGCAACTATCTTGGCTTGTTTTGGCCTACTTCCAAACCCCAAAAGCTAGGCCTGCTTTGGAGAGGATCGTCCCCCGTCACGTTCCCATCGATTTGAACCGACTAGTTCGCCGAACAAGTGAGTTTGCTCACTAAACCTTACTTAGTAGGTTAATTATACTTAAGAGTTGTTTAGGTTACCTTAAGTATGGATTAGTGATAAGCTAAGATATTTAGATTAGCCTTAGAATGGATTAATAACTTAATTAGTGAGATTTGTACAATTGGTGATGAATTAGTCGAATCCAATAGAATTCCTGCAGTTTCGGTTTATGGACCCTTGCCATTTGCCATTTCTGTCAATCATAATGGGTTATGAATTTGAGGTTGTTGTCTTCTTGAGAAATGTTTTAGACATCCTCAGCTACAACATACATTTTTCTCAAGATTTTAAGAGATTTAAAAAAAGGAGATATCAACTCCATCATTTTCAAATAGAGCTTCAATTTTTACTAGAATTGGTGACCTTTTATGATTCTAAAGGTTTTTATCAACTCTTAGGGTTTGAATTTTAAAATGGTTTCTTCATAAAAGTTATTTACCACATCTTCTAGTTTAACATATTCAAATTTTAAATTAAATGGATAATTTTTCGTTCTCAAACCAAACTAATTTCGGAAAACATACTTTTTGAAAACAGACACAGTTTTTGTACTGGGTTGAGCTATTTATTGGGCCGAATCTAGAATGATCTAAGTTAAGGTGTTTTCATAATTTTTTTTATGTGTCTATTACAACCTATTCAAATTTGATAATTTTCTAAACTCATTCGATTGGGTTTCTGGATTTAAATTTGGAAACATGCGAGTGGGCCTATTCTGCCGGTTAGGGCTAGTTATGACTTTGTGATGGTTCTTGAAAATTTGATTGCTGAAAAGTGCATAATTGATGATATAAGGTTGGTTTGTGACATGCCTAGAAATTATGTTTGATGATGATGTGAAAGTTAACAGAATCTGTTCCTAGCGTGTGTTGGTGGACATTAATAGTTAAGAGAACCTGTCCCTAACATGTGTTGGTGGACGTTAATAGTTATTATCTAACCCTCATGTGTCGATGGATATTATTTAACCCCAGCACGTGTCGGTAATTATTAGTCGTTTCCAGCGTGTGTCGGTAGTTATTAGTTGTTCCTGGCATGTGTCGGTAATTATTAGTAATTTCCGGAGTGTGTCGGTAGTTATTAGTCGTTCCTAGCGTGTGTCGGTAATTATTAGTCATTCCTGACATGTGTCGGCAATTATTATTCTTCCCTAGCGCGTGTCAGAAATTATTATTCGTCCCTGGCGTATGTCAGTAGTTATTATTTAACCCCGGCGTGTGTCAGTAATTATTATGCTTCCCGGCGTGTGTTGAATAAAACTACTCAAGTAGATAGTAATAGTTAATTAATTGGAATGCATGTTGAGTTGAATTGATGGACTGGCGTGTGTCGGTAATTCTTGTTTTGATTTGTATTGGTAGTTCTTTCTCGTGTGAGCAGTGATTTAATTATGATTCTTGCTTTGATGTGTATTGGTAATTCTTGCTCGTGTGAGCCATAGTTAAATTGTGATATGAATTGTGCTAACCTGCAGGAAAGAACTGAGGCCAAGGTAGGCCCCTATGATTGTATGATGGTGTGATTAAGATGTTTTAGGTGTTTTACCCTCCTAATCGGGGTTTAGAGGGTGGACTTACTGAGACATTGTTTCACTGGTTATTGTTTAACCATTTTTAGGTCCTTAGAAGGTGGTCGTGGAGGATTGAAGCCCCAGAGTCTGTGAAGGTGGAGTCTAAAGGATCAGCGTGTGTGTCCGACTAGTATGTTGTAGGGCAATTCCTTTTGAGAGTCGATCTTTTGAAGTCTTGTGTTGGTAGACTTTTGTTTATGACTCGATTGGTTTTTATTAGCATGTTTTGTTTGGAAATCCGATGTCCTACTTTTCTATCCCAAGATAGTTATTGTCAGGGGATTTGTTATTCCTTTCCGCATGTGCAATAAAATGATAAGGTCAGCAACTCGTCTTGGGAAGTCACGAAATTTTATCGACCACTGAGGGATAGGCACATGCTTGAAGATTGGGACATGACAAGCAAGGTTTGTGCCTTGCCTTACTTATGCATATGAAGGGTTCTCAATCAGCTATGTGCTTTCAAGCATCAAAGACAATGAGTTAGTACATAAAAACAAGCCCTCCAAAGATTCATGGCTTACGATAATTCTAGTCACTAAGAGGGATGCGTGTATCATATAAAACTCATTCAAGCACTAAGTGACCTAATGCAAACATATGTTCAAATTGATGCAATGACTCAATAATACATATCAAATAAAACCAGCTTTTGCAAGCCTCAATTTCGATATCGATGCCAGCATCAATTCAAGCATCACACATGCATCAATCATGGACCACATGTGGACTTCCAATTTATTTCAGTTAGTTTTGTTAATCGAAATCCATCGACTCTTCCGGTATCAACCGAGCATCAATGTGACAGCCCGATTTTCCAATTTTAATTTCAATAAATTTAGACGGGCATTTTGTTGGCACGCATATATTTCCTTTCCTTGATTCGGCCACTCATGTGAAAACTAGTCTATCCGGTGAAGCCTTAAGAAATTCTAATACATAAGACTCAAGAATTTGATTAAGAAGCGACCTTTCGACCAAGATAATCTATAGGGGTCATTATGGCATAAATAAAAATCGATTAGAGATTGGAAATAGGTTGGCTCGACGGAGGCATGTGATCAAATGTGGGTGATTCCACCGGATCGCACAATTCTTGCCGACTTACACTAGGCCGACTTTTCTAACGATTGGGTACCTTGTGCCCGTATTTGAAACCTTGAGATTACCCCGACAACCGAAAGTTGTGGCTTGAAATGATTAACCGCAAGTCAAATGCACAAAGATTTGTAAACGCTGCTCGGTAGATTAGGATGCGCTAGTATTGTGAAAGTGAAATAACTGTGAAATTAAGATTGAATTCTGAAATTGAAAGTCATGGTGTGTCACAAATCTTATTAGGAACATTGGATTAAATTATGGACTTTAATTTGGGTTCAATTGGAAAAGAAATTGATGAAATTGGATTGTACAAGAATTGGGCCCCGGCGGAAAATGAAATTGAACCTATTGGACTAAAGTTGTGGAAGGTTGGAGTTAGTGGATGATGACATCACATATGAGGTCATGAATGAGGCAAGATTGGCTAGGGTAGTGACAAGTGGAAGGTGAGGATGAGGCCTTGGAAAGGTGGGATGTCACTTCCCCCTTGTCTCCATCATCTTCAAGCTTGGGAGGAGAGATTGGGAGGGAAAAAGCAAGGGCAAACCAGCGGAACCGCCCAAGCCGAGCTGCTTGTCTGCCCTTCGCTCGCTTGACCGTCGCCGCTCGTCGTTTGCCGCCGGAGCTCGCCGTCGCCGCTCGCCCACGCGCGACCGCCCGCCGTTCCGTTCCGCGCCGAGCTGCCTCGTTCCCGTCCGCCGAGCATCCCGCATCGTCGTCTCCAAGGCAACAGTTGTTCTTCATCGCTGGAGCCTCCTTCACCACCGCCCGTCACCGTGAGCTGCCGTCCCGAGACCTAGCTGCCTCCGCCGGTCTTCCTCCGCCCGTTCCGCCGCCGTTCCGCCACCCTCCGAGCTCATTTTGGCCTCCTATTAGTTCTCATTTGGTGTTGAACCGTGTAGGTTTGTCGTCGGCATCGTTGTGCTCTTCGCCGGAGACTCGTCGGAAAGCAATTCCAGTGAGTTTAGCTCACTAAACCTCGATTAGCGGGTTAATCATGCCTTAAGTGTGTTTAGTTTAGGTTGATTGGAATTAGGTTGTTAGATTAGTTCATTTAAATATGGATTAGCTTAAGTTGTTTAATTAAAGTAAAGCATGTTTAGTTTAAGGGTTAAGTAGGTTTATTTTAAAATAAGCCTTAATGTGACTTAAATGAATTTATTTATGATTTAAATAAATGTTCGAAATTTTTGGATTATTTAATAATAAATCATATTCCGAAAATCATTAAAATATTATTTATAAAAAAAACTCGAGAAAAAAAAATTTGACCCTAATTGCTTAGAATTTCGTGCCGATCGTCGCTGTATATTTAAAATTTGAAATTGATGAATGGCTAATGCAAATTGAGTGTTGATTGAGGAAAATATGGATTTTAATTAGAAAATCTCAAATGTCGAGTTTGATATCGAAATTGGATTTTTAAAGATTAATGTTGTAATTGGAATATGTGAATGACGTGTGAAGTGCTTTAAGTTGATTATGAGTTGTGGTATGATAATTGTGATGAATTGTTTTGAACTATTAAGTTGGAATTGCCCCTATATGGGATGCCCACGCAGTGGATGCGGGTCGCAGTTGATTCTAGGCCCATGCTCCTTTGGGAACGCCGTCGATGTACTGACGAAGCCGCGCTCCAAGGGGGGAGGCGATGCCTGGCTACATGTCAGTAGATAGCCGAACTGTGAGTATGCTATGCCCTCGTGCGGCACTAATGAATGATGATTTGAAACGCTTGCTATGAATTCGAAATTAAATGAAATGGATTATGTTCCGATGGTTCACGTGCTTATTATAACTTGTACTTGAGTGCTATGAATTGTACTAATCTGCAGGATGGCAAGAATGCGAGGTAAGTTTTATGTACTGTGTGGCTAGACTACTCTGGGGCGTATTTTCTTTCTAATAGGGGCTTAGGAGGGGTGAACTTATTGAGACAAAGTCTCATCTTGGTTTGGGGAAAATATTACAGGACCGTAGATGGCGAGACCCCCGGAGATGAGTGGCCTGCCGACGGAGATTGACCAGACGACAGAGAGTGCTCCTGACCCTAGGAGTCCTTGGGTCTATCGGTTGGTTAGGGCCCTCATCTGGGTCTAGGTGAACATGCATGACAAAGTACCATACATGTTTAGGGCTTGGTTTCATTCCGGAGTCGATGGTGTTAAGGTTGGCCCTCTTGATAGCATGGATATTCCGCTGGCTGTGATGAACGCCATTTTGGGTGAAGGCGTGGTGGATCTTCCTGGCGTTGGAGTGATCAACGCCTCGCCCCCGGCCTCTTGGGTGATAGATCCTGAGGATGTGGGATCGTCAAATGGGGCTGACCAGTAGTCCTAGGACTGTTGATCTTCTTTTTGGCGGACTGATCCATGTTATGTAGGCCGACCCCTTTTTTTTTATGCACATAAACTCTGACCCATTTTTGGTGCATATAGTCTCAGGATCATGTTGGTATATGTAAGCCCCGGATTGATAATGATGTATGAAAGTATGTTGTTTGATTTTGAATTGATTTTCCTGCTGTTCTATCCCGTATGTTTTTGTAAGGGGCTTCTTAGTACGTTCCGCTTGCGCATTAATAATTAATTTGGGGTCGGCGACACTACTTGGGAAATGTCGCATTTCCATGACCATGGCGAGATATTGGCGCGCTCGACGTTCGGGGCGTGACATCCCCGTTTAAGTGGTATCAGAGCATGGTTCATGTATGAAGTGATGAGGTGCGTGGGAGTCATGGGATAGTTGGTAGGAAAGGCTTTTATTATACTGATGCAAGTGATTGTTAGTTGTTTGTTAACTTGTTGTGAGGTCACTTAAATTCTAATGTTATATTGGAATTTGCAAATAGGCATCTATATTGAGCTTGTAGTATGAGTGACCGAGTGCCAAGAGCTGCTAGGAAGAGAGCAGTAGGCCCCGTGTTTCGGGGTGGGCCGTCGATGAGAGTCGGTGCCCGAGGTGCCTTGGGAAAAGCGCAGGCTGAGGCCAGTGTGAGTGGTGCAGCGTCACCTCCAGAGGATGCAGTGGCCCCTGAGGATCCGAGGTTTGTTGGAATCATGCAGATGCTTGAGATGATGGGTGACAGACTAGACCAGTAGGCCGCCGCTATCGCCGCTGCCACCAATGTTGCTAATGCCGCCAATGCTACTGCCGCCGCAGCTGCCGCCGCATTGGTTCCCAAGCCAAAATAGGAACTTGAGGAAATTCCACTTGAGGATGTGGCCGCTGGGAGGCCTAGACAGAAGCTGGTACAGCATTTTCTGAGATTGAATCCGCCAACGTTCACGGGAGCGGGAGATACCGAAGCTGCAGCACTATGGGTTCAGGAACTGGAGAATGCCTTTGAGCTGTTGATGTGCACTAAAGCAGAGAAAGTTGTGCTGGCAGCCTATCAGTCGACAATTAGGCCTTGGCAACCGGCATTGTCCTGATCTCATTATCAAGATGGCAATTAGGGCGACCCCCAAGCACCGGCCTCATTCAGGCTAGCATCGTCCATGATCTCAATATCGGGACAACATTCGGGGCTTTACCCTAGGCAACGACTCGGCATACCCCAATGTTGGCAGTAAAGGTCCATCATGTATCCATGCATTCAAACATCAATCAATTCATTTTTATCTTGAATTATTAGCCAAATGAAAGGCCCAAAGGCATGCCATATGAAGTGAATCAATGACTTTTGTGCCCTATTACTAGACTCATGCCAAATGTGATTCGAGCTCGTGTTCTTGACTTGGAGTCATTTGCTTTGGCTTCAGCATTGACCCAATGCTTGTCCCAAGTAACAACATGCTTCACTGTTTTCTCAAGATTAAGTGGGGCCGTGCACCTACCTCGGCACACGTCCAATATGTTGAGACCTTTCCTCGCCATACGAGTGTGCTCGATACCCACGTGAGATCATGATTTACTTAATGCAAAGACAAGTAACTGAAAATACGTAACAAGCACAACATACAAGCAAACACAAGCAAGTGATGATAAGATCCTAAATTGATATGCATAGCACATTGCCCTATCAAAGAGTTAGGAAAGTCTACTTACTACTTTTGAACCTAGCTCCAAGATGCTCCTTTGGTGACCGAACGGCTCCTAAGGCGGCTTGGTGAGGAAGGCATGAAAGAGAGGAGAGAAAGGGAGAGAAAATGAGAGAATGACTAACCCTTAAAATGTGAGGATGCCTTCTACTATTTATAGGCTTCTTTCTCTTAGATTTTATGTAGACTCATGATTAAGCCTAAGATATAAGTTGGCCTATCTAGCCTCCTTAGTTGGCGCCTATGCTTGTTTGTGTTTAATTTTGATTGGTCCACTTATTTGCTTATCCTCCAAGGCTCCCTCTAGGCTCATTATTTCCTACGATGCCTAAGGGACACATAAGCCCCTTTAATGCCTAATGTCTTCTTCTAATTGGTTGGTTCTTGCCTTGTTCATCAAGGCTATAATCTAGGCCATCATGTCCTAAGATTCACCTAAGATTCTAGAGGACACTTAAGTTGATTATTCATCAAAATCATTAATGAACTAATGTCCAAAGCCCTTAAATGAGTGCCTAGATATTTTTGCCAAGAAACTTAGAGAAGCAAGTTTTCTCTCCCTCCAATTGACATGTGGTGTATAATGGATAAGGATAGACAATGGTCAAAGGTTATGGAAGATTCTAGAACCCCTAATCACATCTTGATACTTATCCAATGATTATCCCTGCATTAATTGATTTGTGTTAAAATCTCATCCAAGGCAATCATGAGACTAAAATAAGGTGTCACCTAATTGGGGAAGTCATTCATAATTGTGCACAATCGATGGTTCTATGAGAATTGAGGTTCATGCCAAAATTTACTAAACTTTAATCAAATGAGTGTGACTAAGTCGATAGCCTTCTTAAACTTGTCCATGACCATTTTCGATTAGAATTGGTCCATTGGATGTTTTAAAATAAAATTCATGATTAGTCTTGGTTATTTTCCCTAACCTAGTCTTGGTTAGTTAGACGGGTCACTTGCTGAACATGTCATGCCTTGGTCTATCCAAGATTTATATCATTGATTCCTATGATTGACCCTCATACCTTATTCTTATGGCCTGGAATCAAGGATGTTAGAATACCCATATATTTAATCTCATGTATTGCCCTTTATTTTGCTATCAATGAAATTGAATTTCTTTCATATTTTTGTGATTGATGACAAAAGGAGGGAGAGTTGATTTGATATAGATGTTTGCTCAAAATATTTGCTCACTCATGATATTTGCTTATAGTATATCTACCCATGTTAACTTGGCATGAATTTCTACTAACTTGATCTGCTTATTCCTTGATGAATTTAACTAACTACAAATTTGCTAAGTCATCAGGAATTGCTCATCAAAATAGAGGAAGCATTTAATTGTCATTCTTCAAACCCCAGATATTCGAAGATACACGCTACCTAGAAGATTCCTTTGCTAACATCTTCCATTCTATAAGATCGTTTGGCTCATATCTCTAGATTCATTGCAAATATCTCGAGGAGATCCTATTTAATTTTTTTTTCTGCAAATTCATTCAAACAATACTTATTATTTATTCACATCGGCGGGATAATTTTGTTATTATAAAAAATTGGAGATTGTTGGAGAAACATCTCAAAGTGATTTTGATGATGTCCAAACTATCCTTAGTATAACATTTTTTATGATGTATGCAGATGTTTGGACCAAAGTACCACGCAATATCCATGGTGTGATCCATTGAAAGAAGTTTGCAAAATGTCCTGATATGGTTCTGTCGTAAATAGTACTAGTTTACCTAAAAGATCAGCAATTGATGATGTTTATGTTAAAGCTATAAAGATTGGGTCAATGGTGCCATGACAACTTTGTACATCTAATGATGTTCGTTGGATCAGCAAAGTAGCCATTATGGCCTTGGATTTGCACATCAACAGAATTCAAATGAAACATGTAGCTGGATAGCTAGGTTGTCCAACATGCGTGTTAGAGATTGTAGCAAGAAGACAGCAACGGTTGCTATTTCTAAGTAGCTTGCAAAGGTTCAAGGAAAAAGGGTTGTATGGACAATTCCATCCATGGACAGCAGCTCAACAATAACTCCAGCGGTTATCTATTTCTCCAATCCACCTTCAATAGATAGATGGAAGATGGCTATGAGTCTTGATAGTAAAATCTATCTTGTAAAGAATAAGTGCTAAGCCATTTGTAACTTTCCAAGCAAATTACAAGTGGAATCCAACCCATCTTGTGGCCGTTAGTATGAAGAGTGGACGTAGGTTTATGGATAAAGTTCAACCACTATGATTCTCTAAGTGCTATTGTTTTCATTTCGTTACTCTTATTTGCACACAGTTGCTTCATGACTTTTCAAAACATGATGTCGACGTGATCTTTACTTAGCAAATAAGAGTAAACAACCTATTCACCCTCTAGCTTGTATTGTTAACCACCAATAAGGGCCAATTTGGTGTATCACACCATGCCCGCAAAATGAACTTACTTTTTATGGAATGGAAATAAAATCAATTACATTACTTGAAAGGGACATGAAAGCAATCAAATCCTAAGAATGAAAACATAAACAATTATTGAAATCCTACAAAGCTGAAAATGTTCCCACGTAGAGGAGTGTGCAAATAATTTATTTTTTTTTAAAAAAAATTACTCTGATTATAGCAATTGAAAAGATCGGTCCATGACAATGGTCAAATGCCCTTTTTTAATTACAAAAAATTGTTCACTTATAAAATATTAAAATTACAAACTTTGAACCATTGGTTTAAAGTGTTTTTCAAATGGCATGACAATTGACTCGTGAACCGACGCAAAATTAAAACTATGATGGATTAAGTTAATTGCATATTAAAGGTTGTAGAGAACTAACTTGACCAATGAAAAGTGGCAATATCATATACATGCGAATCAGACGTGTGATTCAATTTCTAACTAAAAGGTTTGACAAGGTGGAGCCAAAAGGATGACATGACTAGTTGTAGGCTCATGTACTATGCCAAATCTTCGTAACTCCGGTATAGTAAACAAGGCTACCCAATTGTGACGCGGAATTGTATACTAAGGTAGTTACTCTTGATACCAAGAAAAAAAAAACTTTTGGGAATGAGATGGACAACTTCTACTACGTAGGCTTGTGGTTAAAGTCATATGTGGCATCCCAAAATTCAAGTCAAGCTCTAAGGTATATTAAAGCTTATAATTAGGTAATGAAATTACCTATGGTTTATGCTTTAGCCATTAGTTTTCTCTTAAGGCTAAGTGATATGCTTGTGTTCATGAATTTTTGAAATTAGGACTATAGGATAAATTAATAAGAATAATCTATGCTTGGCCATGCACCTCATAAATTAAATTCCTAGAAATAAAATGTTACAAGACTTTGGCCATGTGGAATTGAAAATTTAAAATTTATTGAAGAAAGTATAAAAAGGGAAAATTTTTAATTTTATTTAGGTTTGGGCCTTAGGCCCATTGGCCTAAGCCTTAGTGGGCCAAGCTGGTCGGCCCAATTAGGCCCACGGATGGGGCTGTCGCCGGCCCAAGGGAGGCCCAAGAAGAGGATGGCCGGCCCATGCATGGGCTTTGAAAAGTGCCAAGGAAGAGCTCATGCATTGGCCATTAGAAGAGGTAAGCTAATCATTGCAAATGATGAGGTTTGGGGGGAAATAAAAGGGAAGAAGAGGAGAGAGAGTGGCCGGTTGTGTTGTTTGACCAAGTGAGACAGAGAATAGTGCGAGAGAGAGGGAGAGTGAGGCTGAGAGAGGAGAAGCTGAGAGGGAGAGGAAGGAGCTCGCCGTCCGTTCGCCCGTCGCCGCCACACGCCACCTGCTCGTCCGCAGTGTGCCATCGTTCTCTTCGGTCTAGAGGCAAGTTGGGGTCCTCTTGCTGCTCTTGCATGTGTGTGTGTTACATGTATGTTGTAGAAAAGTCGAATTTTGGGTGATTACGAGGGGGAAACCGAAGCTCAGATGACTTGTTCTTGAGTGGTGTTGCTGTTTTCGCATGAACCGCCTGAGTCAGAATCTTGTGAGAGCTTGCATGCATGTTTGGAGTTCGATTTTGACTTTTATCTTTTCATTAAAGTTGTATCCAACATCGTAAACTATAACATACTAAAATTTGGTACAAAATAATGGAGATTTGATGGGTCAAACCCTCATCCTACGGAGACACCAGTTCTGGAACGATTTCACTGACCTTTCGGTGGATTCGTGGTTGCATGTTGATTTTTACTAAGAATATCTTTTCTACTTCTTCATGAAACTTGTATAGAACATCTTGAATTTTAACATACTCAAATTTGAAGTAAAATGAACAAGTATAGCTTAGTGAATCGACTTACTCTTGATGATGGTAGATCTGGAGACGCAGTACAGGACACCCGAGACTTCATGGACCCATATGATGACTATACTCTGGAAATTTTACTTAGATCCCTTAATGAAATTTGTAGGGAACCTTTTTAAGTAAAACATATCCACATTTCAGAGGAAACGAAGAAGAATATGTAGGTGAAAACTCAGTATTTCGGAGAAACATGCACTGGACGTTTCGGTGTTAGATTCAGAAGCTTCGTGTGACTGTAGAAAATAATCTAAAACGAATATGGCCTAGAAGTCTTCATAAAAAATATAATTTAGTGTCTTGGCTATAATCTGGTGAAATTTCATAATTTTGGGAGGTTGTTCGGGTATTTTAATCGAATTATTTCAAAAACTGCACATTCTGTTTTTATCCGAAAATGCATGTTGTGATGGTGTGATTGATATCTTTTGTGAGGAACTTTGCTGGCCATGTGTTTTTCATGAAATCATTATCTTATTGTCTTGGTTATCACATGCTTTAATTTCGTGATTTTTGAAAATCATGTGGATATTTAATTTTAAATATTTTCAAAATGGTACAAGCTGGAATTAAAATAATTTCCAAAAGGGCATGATAAATGGATTATTCTGAATTGTATGAATTCTATAAATTTTATTTTGCATCTTACTACATGTATGATGATGACTAATGACGCATGTATAGATCGAAGCATGAAAGTGGTTTTGTTTGCTATTACATCACGTGACATGATGAGTTGAGACCTAAATTGGTAAGCATGAATAATGATAAATGAGGAAATTGTCTGTGGCGGATGATAATGCCCTGGGAGTATCAGGATGCCCGGGATGGGGGGTGCCGGATGCCCGAAATGTATAGAGATACATGGCCGGATGGCCCTTGGAGTATCAGGATGCCCGGAATGGTTGGATACCGGAAGCCTCGGAGGTCTTTGCCCGAGGGGATGCCTCGTGATGCCAGTTGGGATGCAAGATGCTCGGAATGTGGGGGTGTCGAATGCCCAGTGGCCTTAAATGGCTGAATGCCGGAGGTTTTTCTCACGATGCCAGGATGGGGTGTGAGTGTAAAGTATGAGATAAAATTGACGATCTTGAGAGAGAGTGATGTGGTGATCGAATTGAAAGTTAAAAGTGGAAATTGAATCATGCATACATGATATGATATGATGACTATGGCATGATGATATGCTTACATGACATGATATGATGATGATCACCTATGGCATGATGATATGATTACACGACATGATATGATGATGATCACCTGTGGCATGATGACATGATATGATGATGATCACCTATGGCATGATGATATGCTTACATGATATGATATGATGATGATCACCTATGGCATGATGATATGCATACATGACATGATATGATGATGATCACCTATGGCATGATGATATGTATGTGATATGATTGTGATGAGGAGGTATGATGGCATATGCATAGCTTCAAGGTAAGTACGTATGGATGTATGAATGGCATGTATGATGTTGTGATTGTATTGTATGATGCATTGAGTGGTTATTGGATTCTTTTACCTGCTGAGTGGTTATACTCACCCCTTTGGGGACCAACATTTCAGATTAGCAGCAGGCCGCTCCCTGCTGTCGCGCGGGGTATATTTTACGGCATACCCTCGGATGTAGAGGTCAAGTGCAAGAAATTTGACCGTCCCTTTGTTCTTGGTATGACGTATATTCGCTGTTTAGTTATGTACGATGTGGGCCTGGCTGGGGGCCCTGTTGTCCAGGAGTTCATATTCGTCTATGTTCGTCGCGACGGAGTGATGCGTGGGATGTTGCCGTCGCCACCGCCTGATGCACCGGGATGGGTGTGAGGGCTCGTGCGTGACAAGTAGAAGCTGAAACTTTTTGGGGATGGTTAGCCGACACTACCAATGGGGGATCTTACACGTTAATCATAGTGGGTCGAGTGTTTCTTTTTGAGTTTTAGGCCGAGTATGACTGAGTCCTGGCCTTTCTTTTGATGTACCAACCCAATGAAACCCATCTTGAAAATATGTAAATAAAGTGTTATGGCTTATCTTTTAATTATGATGATTAGTGGTGTGCAAATTGTATCATGGTTGATGGAGGGTGAGATGGCGATGTTATATTTTGCTTCCGCTAATGAGTCGCGCTGAGACCGTTTAAAAAAATATATATGTCTACGATTTACGACGCTTCGGATAAGAGAAGTAACTAGGTGTAACGCCAGGTGCTTGTGGCGACCCTAGGGGGTTCAGGGTGTCACATCATATCCATGTCAATACCATCCTAAGTTAACTATATGGCCTAAGTTCGACAATAGATTGTGTGTACAAAAGTGTAGTGCTAAAGCATTAAAGGTATGCACAACAATTTATAAGTAAACACCACTTCAATATTGAATTAAAACCATTCATTCTCACGCCTCCCTACAAGATGAATCTTAACAAGCACTTTGCCTCTTATAATTCCATTTGCAAAAATATTTAACACTCAATGTTAGGGACATATCTTATATCTTTATTGCCAAACAAAAATATTTTTGAATAAGGAAATCTCAGGCCAACACTAAGAATTTTATTTCAAGTCTTCAACGGAGTCGCCAAGCTGTCATAGCCTTTCCTCAAATGAATCACCTGGGAGATGGCTAATGGATTACTAAGTTTAGGCTTAACTCGGGAACCTCCCAAACCCATATTAGCTTGTCACTCTTGGGTTAATTAATTATTAATACAAATGTTTATAATATCTATATGCAATTTGATTAATATTTTTATTTAGGGATCAGGGTCAATCTCTAATTTTCTATGTAAAACATGCCTAAATGGGGTCGTCAAAATTTAGGTGGCAACATGTATGTACAAAAATCTTTAAAAGTTAGATCTCATCACATTTATATTTAAATCACAGCATGTGCTAACAATTTGGCCCTTCGATGACATGTAATCACTCTGATTCTTTGTTTAGCTCTATATTCTCATAACCCGCATTTGAATTTCCATCATAATAATATATGATTTGTCAAGTAGTAAAATTACAATTGCAAGAATGACAAAATATTTATGATTGTAAATTCAAGAAAAAGTGATGGTATTATGTACGACTTGTAATGTGATGTCTATACAGAAACAATCATAAAAGCCAAAAGCTGAGCATGCTATTGCAATTTGGGCTCTTGAGAGAGAACCAATTAATAGGAGTAAGTGTGACTGATAAGCAAGACATATGGTGTGGCTTGCGAAACCAAAATGGACCTATAGAACTGAACCTCCTAATTTCAAAAGGCCTAGTTTTAAAACCGCAAAATCAAATAAAAAAGAAGATTAACATTGACCACAACGGGCAATTCACCCACAGAAGAATCAACCTGGATTAATGAGCTTTAATTCTTTTCTAATAAGTACTGTTAGCATGAAAGAATCACGAAGTTGTAAGATAGGCTCATTGGAGAGCCCATTTGAGCAACACAGATAGGTCAAGCACTCAAAACACCAATTCAAAAAAGGCCAATTTATTACTACGTGTTTTAATCATCCGCCAAGTGTGAATGATCATTCATTAAATGAGAAAAATACCAAAAAAGTCCTAATCATTTTGTACAGATGCCAATTCGATCTTAAACCTTTCAATTTGGCTAATTTAATTTTAAACATTTTGATGATTTGTCAATATAGTAATTTCAACTAATTTTAATCAATGATATCTAACGTAGATGATGGTCATCTTACGTGACACAGTTGACAATAATGTGGATAATTTTTGTAAAATTTTAATATTTTCGTTTTTTTTGTAACTATAATTTTTTCCTTTTTTTCTTTTTCTTTTTCTTTTCTTTCTTTTTTATTTTTTTCTCTTCTTCCTCAAGTGGTCGCCATGGCCGATGATCAACCACAAGTGAGGGCAAGCCTAGCTCGAGGCCAACAAGGTTGACCCTCACTAGATTCGATAAGTTAAACATGCGTCTATGGCCAATTGCCAACCATGGTGATCGGCAAAGGAAGAAAGAAAAACAGAACAAAAGGAAGAAAAGGGGAAAATAAAGAAAAAAATGCAAAATTTTTTAAAAATTTCCATTTTTTTTAAATGCAAAATTTTATCCAAGTCAATGTCAGCCGTGTCACGTAAGACAACCGGTGTCAACGTTAGAGATTGTTAGCCAAAATTGACCGGAACTACATTAAAGTCATCAAAATGTTCAAAATTAAATTGACCAAATTGAAAGATTTAATATTGAATTGTCATATGTACAATATGTTTAGGGATTTTTTGGTAATAATCTCTTCATTAAACTTTAGGATATAGTTTAGTGGGAAAATCACAAACCTAAACTTAGAAAATAGAAAATGGGATTAGGATTAACAAGAAACAAAAAAGTTGAAGGAACGATGTGTTACATAAAATGATCCTTGTGCCGGCCAAGGAAAGAAAGTTGAGAATACTTGCATAACTTTATTGCTTGCTTAATTCCAAAAACACAAGCAATGATAGAATGTCCAACCCAAAATATATAGGTGGGGACCTACATATGTACTCTCTTACCTGCAAATCGAATTAGGAATAACCTAAGTAATTTGACAAATGGAGGGCTGCACATGTAAGATAAACTTGGGCTTATAAGTAGAGGAGACTACATGTATGTATATATATATTTTTTGATACCCTCTCCCACCTGCAAGTGGAATTTGTATTGACCTGAGTAATTTGACAAACAGATAATCACACATGTAAGAAAAACTCAGGCTTATAAATAGAGGAGACAATATATATAAAGTGCATATAAATTTTGTACATGACATGGGATAATAAAGTAGAAAAATCATTCAAGATATTTTAGAAACAGAGTTATGGCCATGTAGACAACTTGCGGAAGTATATTGTAAATTGATCGTGTGTTAGGAGTGAATAGTAGAAGCCCAATGCTTTTCACCTAGGGTAATCACCAAGAAGAAGCCTAAATCGAAGCCTATCAACATATCTAGTTGGACTCATATTCACTCAAATTTTTAAGCCCAAAAGTTATAGGCTAAGTAGGATATATTAACAACTCTAAATCACACCAATTCACCAATGTGGGATTTATCTAATGCAACTCACATGTACATCCTAAAAATCTCCTCCTAACGTGTGAGCTCTCCCTTAATTCAGGTATCTTTTTGCATCAAATATGAAGTTAGGTCACTAGCCTATATTGTTACACCGCAATGCCCATCACATGGAAATTATGCTAACTTCATGCACCAAACATCAAAAAACAATCCACCAAACATCGAAAACCCCACTAATTGACCATCGGCTGTGATACCAATTTGTTAGGAATGATCAACAAAAGCTCGATACCTTTTGTTTAGGGAGATCACTAAGAGAGAGAGCTTAAATCATAGCTTGTTAACATATCTAATTAGACTCACCTTCACTTAAAATTTTGAGCCAAAGAATTACAGGCCAACTAGAATATATTAATTGTTCTACACCACACCAATTCATCGATGTGAGATTTCCCTAATACCAACATACAAGTGCATCCTAACATTATGCATGTTTTCTTTTCTTATAAGCCCAAATTGCATGTGTTATGTGTGCATAGAAAATGAGAAATATGCACTTGGATAGGTAAAGTAACATTAAAAGGAAGTTGCTATGGTAACGACACTATTATACCCTGTACTAGACAATGCCTTATTGACCACAAATTGCAATTCAATGGGAATTGGCAACTGTGACGTTCTAATGTGTTGGAATATAATACGCAGAAACGATAGGATCTTGCAATTTACATCAACGCAAAATCGCTAGAGAAATAAACGAGAAAAATAAGAACACCAGAAATTTACGTGGTTCGGTCCGAGTATCGGTATCTACGTCCACGGGAATAGACAGCAGCAAATTATCCACTATAATCGAATAATCATAATTTATAATTGCTCACACGTTCGAGTATTTCCCACACCTAAATTTAACCCCAAACCCAAAGTATTTATAAATAAATAACTCGCTTGGATATAAACTTACAGAACAAAATTACCGCGCGTTCAAGCTCAAACTAAACGCTCTACGTACGTAAATCTTCGCGTTCCTTTGGAAAGCTTCGCGTGGCTTGCATGGAAGTGCGGCTTCTTTCTATTTTGCTTTTGTAGGGCTTCGGCGGCTTTGAACGACAAGAAAAGAAGACCTACAAATATTTCCTTTTTATATGTGTGCCCACGTCAAACATTGACCTAGGCCCACCACGATTTGTCTTTCACGTGCAGAGAGGCTTCAGTAAGCTTCACGCCAAAAAGGAATTCTTTATGTTATTATACGTGTGTGCCCAAAGTCAACACTTTAACTCTAGGTCCCATCTGAATTGTCCTATTCCCACAGCCTTATAGACTGTATTATTCCTTAAAAGAACTCTATCACCATCTGCAGTTTGGTAAGTAGTAAACCACTTCTTATGAGGCGTCATATGATAAGAACACCCAGAATCTAACACCCATTAGTCTCTTGACGAAGCAGTAGTCACACATGAAACAGCTTCTGCATTACTAATGCTTCTCTCGGCAACATTTGCCACATTGCTTGTGGCATTCTGCCTATCAACTTAATTCCTCAACTTTGGACAATCTCTCCTGATGTGCCCCTTCTCGTGACACTCAAAGCACTTCACGTGTCCCTTGGACTTTCTATGGCGTGATTTCGATCTACTTTTACCTCTGCTGCTACTAGGCCCTTGATGTTGTTCTCTACCCCAAATCGTCAGTACTTGCGCTACTCCTTGCGCCAAATTGTCATCTCGCAACTTTCTCTACCACTCTTTAGAGAATAAGGTGGACTTTACCTCTTCTAAGATAATTGTAGTACACCCCTGCAATAGTGAATCATTAAAATGCTCCCATGACTCTAGTAAAGAGGCTAACAACATCATGCCTCATTCTTTTGTTTTTTGTTTTTTTTTTTTTTTTGTACTCAAGGAATCTCCGTGTACCACTTCGCGGTGGAGTAAACCTTGGAGGAGAAGCAGAGTCACCACCACCTTAGCTGCCCCGGATAAGTTGTGAGTTCCTTTCTCACAAGGCAGACAATGCAGCGATTCGAACTCAGGACCTCTCCCGAAAAGAACCTGTGCTCAACCACTATGCCGCCGCCATGAGTGGTATCATGGCTCGTTCTTCATCATCAAGTATCTTATCAACGTTCTTCAGATCCATCATAAGTTTATTAAATTCATCTAGGTGGGTTCTGATAGAAATACTTTCAGTATATCTAAATTGAAACATCTTCTTCAACATGTACAAGCGATTGTTCAAACTTTTCTTTACATGGATTGTTTGGAGTTTTTCCCATAATGCTGCAGCATCTTTCCCCTCAAGAACCTCTATTAAGACCTCAATGGACAAATTTAACAAGATTGTACACTTTGCCTTTTCCATTAGCTCTACTCTCTCAGAGGCTTTCATTATAATCGACAACTCATTTTCACTATCCAGTACCTTAGTCAAACCTTGTGTTGTCAATAATGCCCGCATCTTGATGCTCCATAACACAGAGCTGTTACTCTCGTTAAACTTCTCAATATCAGATTTCCTCTCAAACATAATTGCAGTAACAAAATTTCCAAAAAATAATCTGACAAGCAAAAGCTCCAAATCACAATCAAGAAATCTAATCCCAAGCTCTTATACCAATTGTTGGAATATAATACATGGAAATGACAAGATCTTACAATTTACGTCAACGCGAAGTCACTATAGAAATAAACGAAAAAATTAAAGACACCAAAAATTTACCTGATTCGATTCGAGTATCGGTACCTACGTCCATGGAGAGAGCCAGTAGCAAATTATCTAGTATAATCAAAGAATCAGAGTTTACAATCGCTCACACGCTCAAGTGTTTCTCACACCTAGATTTAACCCCAAACTCAAAAGTATTTATAAATAAACAACTTACTTGGATATAAACTCACGGCACAAAATTACCCCACGTTCAAGCTCAAACTAAACGCTCTATGTACGTAAATCTTCACGTTCCTTTGGAAAGCTTCACGTGGCTTGCATGGACGTACGGCTCCTTTCTATTCTCCTTTTGTAGGCCTTCGGCGGCTTCTTGCTTCGGCAGCTTCAAATGGCAAGAAAAGAAGACCTGCAAATATTTCCTTTTTATACATGGGCCCAGGTCAAACTTTGACATGGGCCCACCACGATTTGTCTTTCGCGTGCAAAGAGGCTTCGACAAGCTTCATGCCAAAAGGGAATTCTTTATGCTATTATACGTGTGTGCCCATAGTCAACACTTTGACTCTCGGCCCCACAATTTGATTCCCTTTTTTTCGATTCCAAAGAAACTTTACTCCCTTTTTTATTTAATTTTATATTTCCTCTTTTGTTCAGCTTCAATAGTCTAGCGAATCGTGTTTTTTAAACACTCAAACTTGAGACATAATTTAACAGTTCTCCACCTTGGCTTGATGTTTGAAGCCAAGTTATAGTGCTCATCATCCATGCTGCTCTCCTAATGCCCTGATGGGCGCTCACTCTCCACAGACGTCAATAGAGCTCAAGTAGAGCTTGAGCTTCGCTAAAAGAATATACTTAGTCATCATGTATGCTAGGTTATCTGCTGTACCAATCTTTTTGACAATAACATTACCCTTAGCTAAGACATCTCGGATAAAGTGGTAGCTGATGCTGATATGCTTCGTTTGCTCATGATAAACTTGATTATACGCAAAATATATTGCACCTAGTTATCACAATGTATATCCACACTTTTTTGTTCTAAACCAAAGTCCGAGAGCAAACTTTATAACCATATGGCCTCCTTCACTACAAAGGTTAGTGCCATGTACTCTGCCTCAGTCAAAGATAAGGTAATATGATCTTGTAAGGATGCTTTCCAACTAACTGTACCACCCATTAACGTAAATACGTACCCTACTAAAGACCTGCAATAATCCAAATCACCGGCGTGATTTGAATCTACAAAACTAGTGGTCTCACTGCTATTGCTCTCCCTCCGGTACACTATACCCACGTCTGCTATCCCCTTCAAATATCTGAGAATTCACTTCACAACTTCCCAATGAGCTTTACCAGAATGCTTCATATAGTGACTAACCAAACTCACCGCTTATGAAATATTAGTCCTAGTGCACACCATAGTATACATAACACTATCCACGGCACTAGAATAAGGAACACGGGACATATGCTCCTCTTCCTCCTCAGTCTATAGTAATAATTCATCTGAAAATTTAAAGTGCTTTGCTAAAGGTGTAATTACATATTTTGCTGACTGCATATTAAAACGTTCCACGATCTTTTCAATATATTTTTTCTGAAATACACATCAAACTCCTGCAGTCCTGTCACACAAGATCTCTATACCCAAAATTTTATTTACAATACCTAAATCTTTCATCTCAAATTCAGCATTTAACCGACTCTTCAGCACATTAATATCAAACATATTCTTAATTATTATCAGGATATCATCAACATGTAAAAGTAGATAAATCAAATAACCATTCTTCAATCTCATAAAGTAAACGAAGCTATCCATCTGACTTTTTGTGTAGTCTTGACTAGCCATGAAAGCATCAAAACGTTTATACCACTACCTAGGAGATTGTTTAGCCCATACAAAGATTTCTTCAACAAGTAAACATGATCTTCCTTACCCGGAACTGCAAATCCCTCTGGTTGCCTCGTGTAAATCTGCTTTTCCAACTCACCATGAAGCAGTGCAGTTTTCATTCTAACTCGAGATCCTGCGAAGCAACTAAGGCAAGTAAAACATGAATAGAAATATGTCTTACAACAGGAGAGAACACTTCATTGTAATCAATACCCTCACACTGTGTATATCCCTTCGCCACAAGTCTCACCTTATACATCACTGCCTCGACACCGAGAATGCCCTCCTTCCGTTTAAAGACCCATTTGCTTCCGACAATCTTTTGGCTCTTGGGTACTTTGACTAGCTCCCATGTCTGATTTCAATTGAGAGATTCCATCTCTTCACATATAGCTGCTAGCCTTTGCGACGTCCTGGGACTAGCCATCGCCTCAGAGTAAGATGAAGGCTCATCTGTCTCTACCTCATCACCTACAGTCAATGCATAAATAATATCTGTATAACCATGACATACCAATGATTTAATTTGCCTTCTCTGTCTATCTGCAGTTATAATGTGTTGCGACTTTACTGATTGTTCACTATCACCAACTTCAGGAACTGCGGCTTCATCTACAGTCTCAACTTCTATTACCTTCGAGATCTCCGAAGTCTCCACCTAAAGCTCCACCTCATTAATGATATCATGATCTGTCTTCTTTGCTGGTTATGTCGCATAACTCCTCTGTTAAAGCATTGCAGTCTCGTCGAAGATCACATCTCCGCTAATTAGAAAATCGGATGATCTGGGATCGGTGTATCACAACCGGTAGCTTTTCACCCCATGTGCATAACCCAGAAATATGCACTTTTCACCCTCGGCTCAAGCTTACCATCACTCGCATAAGCATTTGCAGGACATTCGAATATACGTAATCCGGAATAATCAACAGGTTTCCCCGACCATACTTCCTCATGAGTCTTCCACTTGATAGCAGATGATGAAGATCAATTAACTAGTTAACATGCCATGTTTACCGCTTCGGCCCAAAATTCCTTGCCAAGTCCTGCATGCAAAAGCATGCATCGAGCTCGCTTAAGTAAAGTTTTGTTCTTCCATTCTGCTACGCCATTCTGCTGTGGTGTTCCAAGTACCGTGCGGTGTCTCACAATACCTTCTTTATCATAGAACTCGGTAAAAATTTTACCACAAAACTCTATGCCATTATCAATTCTCAAGTACTTGATTTGTTTATTTGATTGATTCTCAATCAATGCCTTAAATTTCTTGAACCGATCAAACACATCATATTTGTACTTTAGAAAGTCTTTTCTCGAATGATCATCGATAAATGTTAGCATATATCGGGCACCTCCTTTCGAAGGAACCGAAGACTGGACCTAAACATCTTAATGAATATATTCAATTGGTTGTTTGGTTAAATGAATAACTGTAGTAAACTTAACTTGGTGCTGCTTCCCAAAAATGCAGTTCTAGCATAAGTCCAGCTTCCCTGTCTTTTGACCCTTCAATAACCCCCTTTCACTCAGAATCGTCATACCTACCTCACTCATGTACCCTAAACGCATATGCCATAATTGAGTCAAGTTAGAATCTAACTCACCTAATGAAACTGCAGCAGTTTCTATCACGGTCTCTCCCAATAGAGGATAGAAAGTATTCATTTTCTTCCCCTTCATCACTGTCATGGTACCTCGAGAGATCTTCAGTACTTCACCTTCAACGGTGTACCTACACTCGATGTCATCGAATGTCCCCAGAAAAATAAGGTTCTTCTTGAGCTCCTGTACATGTCTCACATCAGTCAATGTGCGCACCACCCTATCGTGCATCTGGATCCGAATTGTCCCTATCCCCACAGCCTTACAAATTGCATTATTTCCCAAAAGAACTCTACCACCATCTGCAGTCCGATAAGTAGTAAATCAATTCTTATGAGACGTCATATGATATGAACACCCCGAATCTAGCACCCATTTGTCTCTTGACGAAACAGTAATCACACATAAAACAGCTTCTGTATCACTAGTGCTCCCCTCAATAACGTTTGCCACATTACTTGTAGCATTCTGCCTATCAGCTTTATTCCTCCATTTTGGACAATCTCTCCTGATGTGCCCCTCCTCATGACACTCAAAGCACTTCATGCGTTCCTTAGACTTTCTATGGTACGATTTCGATATGCTTTTACCTTTGCTTCTAATAGGCCCTCGATGTTGTTCTCTACCCCCGTATTGTTAGTATTTGCACTACTCCTTGCGCTAGACTGTCATCTTGCAACTTTCTATGTCACTCTTTAGAGAATAAGGCAGACTTTACCTCTTCTAAGATAATTGTAGTACGTCCTTGTAACAGTGAATCAATAAAGTGCTCCCATGACTCTGGTAAAGAGGCTAACAACATCATGCCCTATTCTTCATCATCAAGTATCTTATAAACGTTCTTTAGATTTATCATGAGTTTATTAAATTCATCTAGGTGGGTTATGATAGACGTACCTTCAGTATATCTAAATCAAAACATCTTATTCAACATGTACAAGCGATTATTCAAACATTTCTTCACATAAAGTGCTTGAAGTTTTGTCCATAATGCTACGGCATCCTTCTCCTTAGCAACCTCTATTAAGACCTCAACGGACAAATTTAACAAGATTGTACTATTTGCTTTTTCCATTAGCTCTACCCTCTCAGAGGCTTTCATTATAATCGGTAACTCATCTTCACCATCTAGTGACTTGGCCAAATCTTGTGTTGTCAATAATGCCCGCATCTTAATGCTCCATAACACAAAGTTGTTACTCTCGTTAAACTTCTCAATTTTAGATTTCCTTCATACATAATTGTAGTAACAAAATTTCCAAATAATAATCAGATAAGGAAAAGCTCCAAATCACAATTAAGAAATCCGATCCCAAGCTCTAATACCAATTGTTGGAATATAATACACGGAAACGATAGGATCTTGTAATTTACGTCAACGTGAAATTGCTAGAGAAATAAACGAGAAAAATAAGGATACCAGAAATTTACGTGGTTCGATCCGAGTATCGGTACCTATGTTCATGGGGAGAACCAGCAGCAAATTATTCACTATAATCGGAGAATCAAAGTTTACAATTGCTCACATGCTCAAGTGTTTCCCACATTTAGATTTAACCCTAAACCCAAAGTGTTTATTAAACAACTCACTTGGATATAAACTCATGACACAAAATTACCGTGCGTTCAAGCTCAAACTAAATGCTCTATGTACGTAAATCTTCGCATTCCTTTGGAAAACTTCGTGTGGCTTGCATGGAAGTGCGGCTCCTTTCTGTTCTGCTTTTGTAGGGCTTCGGCAGCTTCTTGCTTCGGTAGCTTCGAACGGCAAGAAAAGAAGACTTGCAAATATTTCCCTTTTATACATGTGCCCAATTCAAACTTTGACGTGGGCCCACCACGATTTGTCTTTCACATGCAGAGAGGCTTCGGCAAGTTTCGCGCCAAAAGGGAATTCTTTTTGTTATTATATGTGTGTGCCCAGAGTCCACACTTTGACTCTGGGCCCCCACAATCTGATTTCCATTTTTCGGATTCCAAAGAAACTTTCCTCCCTTTTTATTTATTTTTATATTTCCTTATTTGTGCAAATTTAAAAGTCCAGCGAATCATGTTTTTTAAACTTTTAAACTCAAGACATAATTTAACATAATGGACTAGATTTGGAAAAGAAACTCATCAGTATATTCTCAGAAGTTGGATAATTTATTTTGTTTCTACAAAAGAAAATTAAACTAAAAAGGCGGAAATATACTTGATGCTTGTCAACTTTCGTAAAACTCAATTCTTTTGTAGGACACTCACGCAATTGTAGATAATACGGAAGTCATATTAGCAGCGGACACTTATATTTTAACCAAAATTTCAAAATATTACCGAACAAATGATAAAATTTGAAAGTTGGCTAGCATGATTAAAAAAATGAAATTATATGAAATGAAAAAACGGATTAGTAAACAATTTGAATCAAACAAATTCAATATAATTTAAGTTTTGAATAAATTATCATTTTTGGTTGGACAAGGAATGATTTTGATTTTGATTTTCAAGTTAATTTAAATTGTCATGGCTCAAGCATAATCTATGGACATTTTAAGTTGTTAAATTAGATTTTCGAGTTTTAATTTTGACTGCACGTGTAAAAAAATGTTTTATATTGGAGATATTGCTAATAGAAATGCTACATCTATTTTGTCTTATAATAATAATAATAAATGTTTTGAGCGTCCATCATACATTTTTCATATATAGATATTTTGCTACGAGTATGATAAAAAAGCAACATTAAATTGTAATACGCCAGGGGCAAGGATGTGAAAAATCAATTGTCCCGACGCTCATACAAGACTTCGCAAATTTCATAAACCGGTTAACTTCGTACATT
This sequence comes from Eucalyptus sideroxylon x Eucalyptus melliodora, assembly GCA_016097485.1. Classification (NCBI taxonomy): domain Eukaryota; kingdom Viridiplantae; phylum Streptophyta; class Magnoliopsida; order Myrtales; family Myrtaceae; genus Eucalyptus; species Eucalyptus sideroxylon x Eucalyptus melliodora. The sequence continues at coordinate 20,692,368 of CM027830.1, forward strand.
CATTTCGTACAAAGTCCCATGGATGTCAACGATTCCTTCATAAATCGATTGCTGACAAAATTTATAATCCTAACAATTCATGTGAGAAATACGTGACTGAGCTTCATATTTAATTTTCTTAAGAAAAAAGTATAGAAGTTGCATTGCACTCCCTGGGAAGGATCACGAAGTTCGAGTAAGTCCAGTGCACCAACACAGATAGGTCAAAAAGGCCGATCGATCGCATTGGTTTTCTTCGACCATACTCCAAGAGAAGAGATAGTGTATAAATTTATTAATCCTCGAGGATACACGACTTGGGATTAGGACGGACTTTGATATTTTATTTTTTTGTCGGTCCTACTCTATCCCTACTCTAACCCTTACTCTCAGACTTTTGCCCTGTCTCATTGCAAGGCGTGGGAATCGAAACCCACTTCTGAAACTAAATTGTCCTTACCCCAACCCTCATGAGAATGTTGGGATTCAAACCCCCACTTCCCATTTCCATGTTGAAAGGATGGCCATTGGGGCAAACCTCAGTGGTTGACTGGGACGGACTTTAAGAAACGAAAAAGTTGGAGGAACGTGCTGCTGCAGATGATAATCATTATACGGGCCAGGGAAAGTAAATTCGACGACGCTTTCAAGATCCTCATACCAGGGGCCCGATCCTTGGTTCGGTTTAAGCAGACTTCATTTGCTTGATGAATGAAGAAGTTGAAAGGATGCTAAATGATCGTTGACGGCGGAAATCATTTGCACGAGAGAAAACAGCCTCCGCACATATTTTAACGAAGATCCGTCCCCTCGATACCTGAGAGAGGCGAGAAGGAGCACGAGCAAAACAGTAGGGACAGGGATCGAAAGCACGTGCGCACGCTCGAAGGTGCCTAGCGACGACTCAAGAAGAGACAGCATTCCCAGTCAAAAGAGTACTACACTTGCAAGGACATTTTTAAAAAAATATATATTTTTCTAAAGATCAATTTTCAAGAAAATAATGATATTCTTTTGATGTTTAATTAAGATCCGAAAATGAAATCTCATTTGGTCGGGAATTATTGGCATGGACGCTGGTCATTCAATGTGGCACGTAGGGATGGCAATGGAACCGCCCAAACTAGGAACCGCCCGGACTGGACCAACTAGTTTTGGGTGGTTCCCACGGGTGGTGGTCCGATTCCCAATTCCTATTTTTAAAATCGATGGCTGATCAATTTGATTCATAGTTCCAAACTAGGAGCCGGACCGACCGTTGAAATCTCGTTCAAACTTTGAAATTTTGGCAAGCATGCTGCACAGCAATGTGGTCTCTTCAAGATCACCCACAAGGCCACCCCCACACATGCTTTCAAAAGCCAATAAGTAGGCTCGGCATAACGATGCCTAGCATTCTTTGACTCCCATCCTAATCCACCTGAATGGTCCGATGATGCATTCCAGCATGTTGATTCTAAAAGAGTGCAACCACGAAACGAGCTTGCTTTAATATCTCATTCTCTTAATCCCCTATCAACCAAGAGATGCTTATCCAGTTAACTTTGTAAGGAATACAATGATGATCGAGTTAAGTGGAAGTCATCTTCTTGTTTCCACAGTGACATTTCACATGAAGTTTTTCTTTTGGAGCGTCCAGTCTCATATAGGCAAATCATCAAACAGTTTGTGCTCATATGAACGGAGGCAGACCTCCATCCAATGACTCCCACGGCTGTACGGCCAATCAAGAAATTCTTGGGTTAGCAATGGCTGGTCCCGCATTCAGAAAAAATACCGTCTTTATTTCTACGCGTTGCCAAATCGGGCTTTAAAAAAAGTGAGGAAAGTGATGGGAAGATCAAGAAACAGACAATTTCTGCTTGTTTTTTTGGGAATTGGACCGGACCTGTTAGTTTGTCCGGTTCCCAATTCCAAGATTAGCTAGTTTGGTTAGTGGCATAATTGCGCCGACAAGCTAATAGCGTGAAAAATTTGCACCCTTCTGGTGTTATTTTGTTTTGATTCTAGCAAAATTTGCTGACAACCATAGGTGTAAGTAGGGGTGATCGGATCCAAGGTGAGTAGGGTCTAGACCTGGACTATGTACCCGACCTTGTTTGTATTGGACTCTGTACCCGACTCACCCCGTTTTTCCAATCTGATTCCAGGGTCAACTCTATTTCCATTGGAACTTGTTTTGCAATCTCCCGATATCCTATACAACTTCGAATTTTATATTAATACGCGAGAAAATAATGTAATCCTCCTAATTTGTATCGAAACATTAAGCACTTGTAATAAATAAATACATGACATTTTTGATTAAACATTTTTGATTAAATAAATAAAATCATAAGGTAAAGAATTAATAACAAACATGAATCTAATATTAGTCTTATTCCCACAACTATTACATGAAACTACTGTTGACACCTAAAGTTTGATTAGGTTATTAATTAGGCTAATAATAAAAAATAACTAAAAACAACAAGAAAAAGAAAAAGAAGCAGCCCATTATAATAAATAAAATCATAAGTCGCTACCTCGTCGTGTCTATTGCTCTGGGCAGTTGCCTCCGCCGCCAGTGACGCTGTCCCTAAGACGAATATCTACTACTCGTCACTGTCGTAGCAGCTAACATGTCCCCGTCCCACCACCGTTCGCCGCTGCACCGCGCCTTCTCTGCAGATAGGTAACGACGGGTCTCGCTCGCGCCGTCACCATCGAAACCCTAGCCACCATTTGTTCATGCCGCGGCCACCGAGTCACCACCAGGCGATGTCACAGCTTCCCCCCCTCGACGATGCGAATCGTCGAGCTCTAGGGTTCCCGTGAAGCCGGGTCGTTGGGTCGGGTAGGGTTTCGCTCGTACCAGGTCGTCGGGTCAGGCCAAGTCATTTTCAAACGCGTTTGCAAACAGCTCGGGTCGGACCCAACTCGAGGATCCGACCCGGTTCTTTTTTTTTTTAAATATATTATTATAATATAAAATAATATTTAAAAATAAAAATAAAAATAATTTATTTTCTAGATAATCAAAAAATAAAAAATATCCCATATTTTCCAAAAAAAGCCAAAAAAGATTTATATTTTCCAAAAATACCTAAAAAATAATAAAAAAATCCCTTTTATGTCCAAAAATGAGAAAAAGACCAAAAAATGTTTTTCCTCCACAAAAGCATGGAAAATCCCTCAAAAATCCAAAAAGCCTTAGGGTTTAAACAAGATTAGATACCAAAAGGGCATTAGTAATTAATTAGTGTAATCAAATCCCTGATCCTAATTTTTCTAGTACTTCAAAGAAAATTAACTTACAGGTTAAAATTAATTAACCTCTCGCAACAAACATGAATCTAATATTAGTCTTATTCCCACAACTATTACATGAAACTCTAAAAAAGAGAAAAAAACACTAATATCTCTATTGATGCATTCGTTTCACTTAGAAACTCAATATTTCGAAAATATTTTTTATTAATTCCCTTCTATAAGTGACACAAGTGATTATATTTTGAAAAAAATGTTTGTCAAATCTTTTTCCACCATAAGTTAACAAAATACAATAGGACGCAAATAATTCATAAATTTTGATCTAATTTGCGATGTTATAGGGGTGTGCGCCGATCCAATATGTAAATTTCGTCTAATGTTCCAATCATATGGAGCCAGCAATAACTGGTATGATTCCTGGTTCCTTAAGCGGAATCAACCTGCAGAATCGGCTTCCCTAATATAAAAATGAGGGCTCGAGTCTTCATCTCCCTCAGTTCATTTCTCTCAACTGCAAAAGAATCTACCTATAGGGACTAATCTTGGTGAACAAAAGGCTTGGTCAGTGTTCGTACTGTGGAAATGCGTATTTGCCCAGTAATCTTTTTGAGGTAATTATAGAAGGGTTATGGCTTTGTATTAGAATTGCTTTTCTTTCTCCTGGTAATTGAATGAAAAGAAATTCATTCATGTGCTCAGCCTTTGACCCTTTGTTGTCTTTGGGGGCGATCACAGGTTTACATGAATGATTATATATGTGAATGAATAATGAAAAGAGAATAAATGACTGGCCATATATTTTCAGGTATTATTATAAGAGAAACCAAAAAAAAAAAAAAAAAAAAAAAAAAAAAATTCTACATAACCGGTCCCGATCCAACTCAAGAACTGGTTTGGTCCAACTTGATTCTTAGGCGGATAGGATCGGTTCCCAATTCCAAGATAGGAACCGACCCACCCTTAACCAATCACCTCTATAATGTCATCAATGTACTTTCAATAGTTCACAAACCACATTAAACAATTTGAAAGTTTAGAGATAACATTACACATTGCTCAAAGTTTGGGGATCATTTATGCCATTTTTTTCTTATTTTTTCCTACATTATTTGCGAAACTCTTTATTTCTCACTCTATTATTGGTTTATTTTACAAGTTCAATAATGAAAGAGGTATTGACCTCGCGGGCATTAGGTTGGGTAAAGATCACGTAAGGTTGGATTTTGCCCCATTCGTGCGAAAAAGTAACATCATAAGGAGCCCGGATGCCGGTGAGCCTGGAGAGATGGAGCACAAAAAATTTAATAATGAGCAAGTGGAAAGGAAAGGCTCAAAATGTGCTATAAATGGGTCGAGAGCTTGCATTGTGAATGAACTCCGTACAACTCTTTCTTTACTTTGATAACAGGGGGTGTTTCAATGGCAAATTCTAGTAAGATGATGATCCAATTTAGCCGGCTCATGCGCAAGCTTTTCCGTCCTTATTCTCCTCCATTGCATCCAAGCCTCCGAAACCAAAGAGCATCACAATTCCAACGGCAATACCCTCCCATCTCCTTGCCCTCTTTCTTTCCTCTCCACTTCTCTTCTCTCAAGCATAGCCTCACAGCCAGGCCACAACTCTTTTTTCCGCCCTCCTCCGTCCCTCGATTGGTTCATGATACCTTCATCAGTTATAAACAGGCTGACACACGCAACTTCGTGAGCCATCTCCATGATGCCCTCGAGCGGAACAAGATAAGGACTTTCATCGACCACAGTCTGGAAAGAGGACTAGAGATTGCACCAGCAATCACCGAAGCAATCCAGCGGTCGAGGAGCGCCATTGAGGTCATCTCTCGCACCTACGCCTCCTCGCCATGGTGCCTGGACGAGCTGGTTAAAATCCTTGAGCGTAAGGAAAAGAAAGGCCAGCTGGTATTCCTCATTTTCATGGACACCGACCCCAGAGAGATGCGTGAGCTGTCCGGACCATTCGCCCAGATTGGCCAAAGCGAGAAGGGTCTCGGGCAGGAGAATGCCGACAAGGTCCTTAGGTGGAGAGATGCTCTCCGCAAAGCTGGCAATCTCACTGGTTGGCCTCTTGGAAACCGGTACTGACATACTCTCTTCCTTGAGTGTTTTCTGAGAGGACTCCTAAAGGAAGTTAAAAATTTTGCCCATGAAACAACAAAACTTTCCTACAGTAGGACTCCAACTCAACTGGTTGGATCATCAAAGAGAGTTAGCATCAACTATGCGGCCTGCTATCTTCTATAACCATCACTTTTTCTCTTAGCGTTTATCAGATTTTACTCCGGAAGCATATGTTCCAGCATATGCTAGTCTCCTCCATATATAGCCACTTAGAAGTGTTCAGCTAAATAAAACGATATATAACCTTTTGTTAAACGTTAAGGGAATACAAGAGGAATTGATGGATGCCCAATTTTTCCCGTTGTCACCCTCATTTCATATTTTGCATTTCATAACTAAATAAAGATATGAGTTTATTCTCCTCACTTCTTCCCTCAGGCCTAAAGAAATTCTTGAGCAAGTAGGTGAATGCCGACAAATACGAGCTTCGTTTTCTATAGGAGGTTATGGGAAGTCCATGCTTTCTTTTCGTTAATATTAGAAAGAACAAAAATGGGCAAGCCCATACATCGTCCACAGCCAATACCGGGTAAACCTAGTTGTCATGCAACCCTTCCCTTCAATGATCTATCCGAGGTAAAACTGAAAAGAAAAGAAAGCTGTCGTCGGTTTGTATTGTTTGGACTGTTAGCACCTAGCTAGGATTTATAAGAAAGTTCAGCCTCCAGTTTGTTCCTCGTCTATCTCTGTATTGCCTCCTCCTCCCTCCCTCTCTCTCTCTCTCTCTACTTTTCCATGCTATTTCCTTTTTTGGCCAAGAAACTTTCTTTAGTAGAACCTTTTTTTGGGTGAGTATAGAGAAATTTTTCATCAACTTGTTTATATCCCTCCTCTTTTATTGCTTTATCGATTAGCCAAAAAAATTTCTGTTTTATGCGCACATTTTTGGCATGTTTTTTTTTTTTTTTTTAGGGCAGCATCCGCTATTGAAATAACGAAAGAGCTAGCTGGGTGTTTGAAAAGATAAATTTATCCTACAGTTATATGGTACTTGTTGAAGAATAATTTCCTACAACTTATTTCTCTTGCAATTGTTAAATGTACTGCCTGTGCAAACATGAGCCAGATTCAACCCCGAATAAGTTCCCTGGCTAAAAAAGAATAAATAAATAAAAATGAGCCATAGAGTCCAAACACACAACCCATTAACAAAAATGAGAAGTGGGGGTCATAGGATGAAAGTTAAAAGCAGATTCAAACTGAATTCAACTCTAGAAAGAGTCAGCTATTTCAAAACCCCAATTAATAAAGTCCAGAGCCGAACCAGATTGATGCAAAATCCAAAGGTGACCAAATTCGGATAAAAAAAATAAATTCAAAAAACTTAGAGACTCCGATGCAAAAAAGAAGGAATATTGGGCAACCCACGACTTAACCCAGAATAATTTCATGTAGTCAACAGATATAATCTTGATATTTAAGTCAAAATGCAATTTACATTAAAAATTGGCGTATTTTACTGTTGAGATCATTGGAGTGGCATATTTTATGGTCGATGCATGTAATGGTTAGACAATTAAAATGGCATGTTTATCATCGACACATGTAGATTTGGGATGTTTCATTAACATGCTTCATGTTAAAAGAGGAGGGTGGTTGGTTTGAATATTTCAGTCTCATAATTAAAATAAATTTCTCGAGAAAAATGTGCGGATGTTTTGAAATGCGTGAACATGTCCATAAAAAGTCGTTATTTTACTATGAAAGAATACACTGCCGCTTATGCCCAGGTCAACCTCTCTCATACCACTATTTTCTATTATATTGGATATTAAATTAGACTAGATGGACAATATTCCTAAGTTCGGGAATAACCAGAGTCACACCTTTTGTTGTTGATGATATTTAGACTTGAAGCTGAATTCATCCGATCCGTTGTGGAGAAAATCTCAAGAAGATTGAGTCGGTTACACGCGAACCTACTTGCTTTCCATCCAGTTGGGTTAGAATCTCAGGTACAGACCTTGTATTCCTTGCTCCAATTGGAGGTTGGGGAGGTCCAAATCGTGGGAATTCTGGGCTCTAGCGGAGTAGGAAGGAGTACACTTGTGAGAGTTTTGTACAACCGAATTGCAGATCAGTTTGATTGGAGTTGCTTTCTCACGAACGTGAAGGATTTATCGAGCTATGATGGCCATATCAAAATGCAGGAGACCCTTTTTGGTGACATTATAGGTGATGGAGTTTCAGAGTTTGGCGACGATATTCATGTAGCAATAAACTTCATGAGGAGTAAGCTTCACAACAAGAGGATTTTGCTGGTACTTGATGATGTTGAAGGGTTGTCCGGGTCATTGAGCCACCTAATCGAGGCAATGAACTTAGGTTGGGGAAGTAGAGTCATTTTGATCCCTCGACACAAAGAAACCCTAATCGGTCTATATGGCAAAATCTATAAGGTAAGAGCACTGAATGATGGTCAAGCTTGTGAGCTTTTCAGTTGGAGTGCGCTCCAAGAAAGATATCCCAAAAGTGATTATAAGATACTCTCAAATTGCTTCACTAGTTTTTCCAGAGGGCTTCCTTTGGTTCTCACAGTGATGGGTTCTTTCCTGAACGGCAAAAGCATCAAAGAATGGCAAGGAGTTTTTGATCAACCGAAAGAAATCCCTCATGGAAAGGTTCATGGAATACTGAAAATTGTTATTGATGGCTTAGAAGCCAATGAGAGGACAATTTTTCTCGACATCGCATGTTTTCTTAATGGATATGACAAAGAAGAGATTGTCGAGTCCCTAGACCAATGCGGTGTGGACGCCAGTAGTGGGATTGATATTCTAGCTAAAAAATCGCTCATATACATTGATGAAAATAACAAAATACGAGTGCATGATTTGCTTCAAGAAATAGGTAGAGGAATTGTGATTCAAGAGTGCCCTGAAAATCCCAGCAAGCGAAGCAGAATATGGCGTCATGAAGATGCCTTGCAAGTGGTTAGGCAAAATGCGGTAAACGTTTAAACACATGTTTAAGACAAATCAATTTGAACACATTTTATATGTTCATCTAGGGACTTTGCATTTGCATGTTATGTATAAAAGTTTAGATTGCATAATTAGGAGAGAACCTGCGATTTTCATTTGTGCCAATTAGGGTTTAAGTAAGAATTAGGGTGGGTTAAAAGATCTCTATTTGGTGCTCTGTTAGTTTTCTCTTTAAACTGGCCGGGTGTGATGTGGAACTGACTGTTATATAACCTAGTGTCCTCTCATTTGTCCCTTCATCATAAGATGAATATATCTTCATTTGAAGCTAGTGTTATAATGGGTTTTAGACTAGCACAGTTTTAATGCAAATCTGAACATTATTTTTAGAGTGAAGACCTGTTGTTTTTTTTATATGTATAATCATTTTAATTTCTTTGGAACAGGGAACAGATGCTATAGAAGGCATTAAACTAAACAAGGTCGACATAGAAGAGTTGATTGTGAATGCAGACTCGTTCAAAAAAATGAAGAAGCTCAGGCTATTTATGATGATTGATGGCCAATCATGTGCCTTATTGTGGACCAGCCGGACATCTGTCGAAGAAGTTGTGGAGATGTTTCGTCCGGAACAACAGTATCATGTTCGTGTGTTGGGAGGTGCTGGTCAAGGAAATTTCCGAATTCTGGCCTCGCGAAGCCTGAAGAATACGATCGACGGATTCAGGAGGGGGGCCATGTAGGAATAAGCTCTTCAAGGAAATGGAAATCTAGAATAAAAAATGGTTACCCCAAAAACCCGACAATTGATAATCGTATGCCCAGGGATCCAATTGCCCATAATGTATAAGTCTGTCGTTTGCTTGTAAAAACCTTTGGCCGGACATCTAACGTGCCGAGGATTGACATCACAAATCACGAGACTGCAACAACCCGTCGGTTTAGCAAAATATTTATAACTAGATTACAGCTCAAGAGCAAAAAGTCAACTGCGGTTAAAAATTAAATATGGTTAAGGAAAATAATATCAAACTGAACCATGGTGTAGTTTAAATAGAAAACGGATCACATTTTTCGCATATCATTCCATTTTCATCTTTTATTTTTGCTAATTTAATGAGTCTGAATTCGCTAAAATAGCTATTTTTCTCTCTCTCGTCAAAAAGCTCTGCCATTTATTTTTCCAGTGGACGAGGGTTCATGTGGGCCTTCTTGGCCTTTGCACTTGTATGGATTGTTATGGGGGGCTCTATGGCTTTATGTATTCCATTGTGTTTTTTAGGCCTAGTTAGCCTTTGAATATCGTCTATTGGATTGTGTAGTTGGTCAATAATGGATATAATCTTCTTCTTTTTTATACAATTAAAAGGGCGGAAAGAGACGATCAGCACTATCTACCTCTCTAGATATCACCATTAAGGTCCTATATTCACTATGGATTATTCATTTGAACCATAACTACTTCATATCACCCGAGACATGAGGGTCTAAGATTGGCAATTCCTTTATCATAGTTTCACCAAAAAAAAAAAAAAAGTTATCGCACTATAAACAAATGGGCTGTTCTCAAAAACTAATAATAGTCTAACACTTTTGTCAGTAAACCAATCTTAACACATTTAGTGTCTCTTAGTACTGAGTTGAAATTAACCAAAAAAAAATCATTTATTGCTTGTAATTTGTTTATTGAGGCCTTGGAGACTTATCACGTCCATCTTTTGTACAGAAATAAAATGAATATAAAGTGGAACATCTACTGTATATAGTTATAGCCGAAGTAGAGAATAGTCGCTCCGGTACTCACCGCGTGGCATTTTACTTTACGTCTCTGAATGCCACATGATACGGTTTTGCATGTTGCTCAAGTTTGACCAAATAAGCATTAGTTTATAATTTTTAACATCACGATTTCATCTTTTGTTGAGTTTGAAATTTAAACAATAAATTAAGTGAAAATATTTCACATATTTCTAAAATTGTATCTCTTAAAAATTTTGAAAAATGAATTGCTAGAAAGTATTTTCAATAAGGTGTAAGAAAGTTTCTTTAAATAGATTAATCCTTTAACTTGGAAACAAAGCAACATTATTTTTTTACTATTAATCTTAATTTCTGATTTATAGTATAACTTATTTGACTCAAGTAGTTGGATTCAGTCAGAAGACTTAAAAAGTATTTGACAAAATATATGTAGTCTGTTTGACAATAAACCTAATATTAATCTTAGAACTTTAGTATAGAAACTTCAGGATCTTATTCGTAAATTTTTTTTTTTTAAGGATAAAGAGGAAGCATTTTTTAAATGTTATATTATTCGAAAATTAAAAAAAAAAAACTGCATCAAATAAACGAATTCACTAAACAACTAAACAAAATGGAATATAATGATAGTTATTTCATCTAAAATACAGTTTATTTTATTCAAGTTGTCGCATTCAATAAATTAAAAGTATAGAAAATTAAACATAGTAAAATTACTGATCTATTTAAAACATTGTGTTTCTACCTTCCATTTAGAATTCAAAATGATAACTAGGATAATTTAATATATAAATTCACTTAATATGATACTGTAATACTTCAAAAATACCTATAAGACAAAGTCCGCGAACTTTCATGAACTTACTTTGTTGTGCTACAACTTTTGCCTTTTACTTCACAGCTCAAATCGATTTTAGATTATTGTTAAAGAGTTAGGTTGCAAAGCTTTAACTTAACCAAAGATACTTTAATTTAACTAAGTAATAGATGAAGAAAAATAAAAATGGAGCTTTTAATATATCTCCTAATTTAGCTGTTATTAACCCATAAATAATTGACATATCGTCTTCCCCTTTCTTTCCTCACACAACTTAGGCCTGAGGAGAATCAACGGAATATCAGCAAAGTTAAGTACAAATTTGTTCTACAAGAGCAGATCTGCAGCCGATCAATGGATCTTTTATTTTTGTTAGTGATGAGCACATGCTGAAAATTCATTCTCCAATAATTATGACGTTGCCAATTGACGATGCATGCCTAGGTTCAGCTTCCTCTACGGCATTGTTGTACAAAAACAATCAAAATAGGTGAAACAAACATAGATCTAGCACGTGGAGAAGCAAATCTTAATAATTCAACAAGATGCTAGAAATTTTGCGATCATCATTGAGGCTGGAGGTAGAGAACTTGTACACAAACAGAGCAAAGAGCCATTGGATCTCCAAAAGCACCTCCCGGATCTAGATCAATAGACAATAACATCCGAATCTAGAATTAGATTGGAAGAGTTCAAACTCTCAAATCAAGAACTAGACTGGGAGAAGAGAGCTTCCAAATCTAAATCAAGAGATAAGAAAAATGTTAGAAAAGAACAATAAAACACAAACAAAATCAACAAAAGAGAGAGGGAAGGGTGAGACTCTCCCACTGCTAAAGGTTGAAGAAGACAATGGGAAAAGAGAGAGAAGAGAGAGTAAAGACTTTGGATACAATTAAATTCTTCCGTTAACTCCATTCGATTTGGGTAACTAAATATAATAACATAGCCTTTCTTTTCTTTTTCTTTTTCTTTTCTCCTATATGGCAAATAACTTAAGCGAGGATCTCCATGTGTGAAACAATGTCGTTTTGGCATACACCAAATGCCCATAACGACACAGTTTTGGGATTTCACCCCAAGTTAGAGGAAATCAATCTAAAATATGTAATCTAAGCCCTTAAACATCAACGAGTCTTCTTCTTCTTGTTCAGGAGGGAGTCATGTCCGTGCGGTAGTCCGAGTCCTCTTTTTCTTGTTCGCGGGAGTCGTCTTCTTCTCTAAGGCCGATTCGTCGAGTCCTCTGCTTCTTCATCGAGTCTCGTTCTTCGAAGAAGAAGAGTCCTTATCTCCACGGTGCAAGATCCCATTCGTCAACTCTTTGCTGAGTCCTATTCGAGCGCAATCTCTTCTTCTTCGAGTCATCTTCTGAGTCCTCTTCATTCTTCTCGCCTAGCCACTGGCGAGACAAGCCTTGCCAAGTCTAGTGAGGGCTCGCCTTACCGATGCCAGCAAGCTCACCTCAATCTGATGACCGGCTAGAAGAAGAAGGAAGAGGAAAATATAATAAAGAGAATGAAAAGAAAAAAAGAAAAATCAATAAATTAATAAATCAAAAAATACTAAAATATTATTAAAATTTATTCACGTATTTAAGTGATTTTTTAGTGATACAATACTTGTGAAGAGTTGATTCAACAAGAGGAATCAAAGCTTCTCCCTCTCACTTAGGGATAGGTAGCCAAATTTGGCCGGATGAAGTGAATTGGTACAATGCAAAAAGTTTAGAACTCAATTAAAACAAAAACAAAAAAAAAAGTTCATAACTGAATTATCACAATTGCAATAAATTTATAACTTTTTTGGTAATGTTCTCTATGTATAAATAAGAGAAATTCATCTATAACTTCCCTCTTTGAATTTCTTCTTCCTCCAAGTTGTGTGGATGAATTAATTTTACTTTTGAACTATCTATGGAGCTGTAAGCACTTCTCTTAGTGCTCGAATGATAAAACTGAAAAATAAATGCCGAAGCCACTGAATTTGAATTGTCGACAATTTTGAATGCTAAAAATAAAAACTTCATTGATAAAAATTGAAAGTTGATGACTGAATATTACTTAATTTCTCGCCATATATGGAATTTTAATTATTATTGATATGTTTTAGTAATATAAATGGTAAGATGCTACTTGTCATAAATTACTTTTTCCACTTATTAAATTAAGGAAAAATGTCAAATAAGAATTTAAAGTGGAGGCATTTTTTTAAAAGAGGATCAAGGGTAGATCTTGTCTCAAATAAAGGTTTGAAGTGATCAATTTAGTCTCAAATTATGCCCCTACTCACCACTTGACAAACTCTTTACTAGTTGGCTTTTTTCAAGGGTTAGAGTAAAGGCAATTCTATCCAAAATTTGCAACTTGGTTAAAAAATGGATAAAATCCTAAGAAACGAAAATCCCTAATTGAATTCTGGTTAGGGTTCCCCATGTTAAATGCTTAATACTTGTTTTCGTCAATACTGAAATTTGTGACTTTTTTAGTGCAATTAGCCAGCTTTACGTCCTTGTAATTGAGCATTTGATGTGTCTACAAATATGCTGAACATATTTCCCTCAATGCTCATTTGATGAAACTTAAAAATAAATGCTGAAAATTTAGCCACTGAATTTGAAGTGTCGACAATTTTAAAAGATAAATATAAAAATTAAAATTTCTTTGATAAAACTTGAAAGTTTATGAGTGAATATTTATTTAATTTCTTTCCATATATGGAGTTTTGATCATTATTGATATGTTTTAGCAATATAAATTGTAAGACGCTACTTGTCATCAATTACTTTTTATAATTCATAAATTAAGAAAAAATCAAATAAGGATTTAAAGTGGAGGGCTTTTTTGTAAAAAGAAGATTTAAGTGAACCTTATTTCAAATAAAGATTTGAAGTAATCAATTTAGTTTCAAACAAGGCCCCCAACTAGCCCCCCAACTAGCCATTTGACTAAATCTTCACTGGTCAGCTCTTTTCAAGGGTTAGAGTAAAGGCAATTCTATCCACAATTTGCAACTTGGTAAAAAATGGATAAAACCCTAGAAAAACAAAAATCTCAAATTGAATCCTAATTAGGGTTCCCCATGTTAAATGCTTAATACTTATTTTATGAACAGCAAAAATTGTGACTGTTTTGGCTAGGAACAAATTGCTAATGGAACCCACCCGTGGGAAGCGCAATTGGTTGATATATCTCCTCTAGCGAAAGAGGTCAAGGGTTCGAAACCCTGCGTTGTTAACGATTAAAACAAGAGGCCACGGCGGTGGGTTGCTGGGCCAGTTTCCCCTAAGGTATAGTCTCTATTGGGCCTCCACCGCGGAGGCCCGTGAGACCCCAAATTGGTGTAAACCTACAAGGGCAGGCTCCAACGGATCCTCGGTCACCAAAAAAAAAATTGCTAATGGAAATGCCAGGAAATTTAAAACGGGAGAAGAGTCCTTCAGACGGGATCGGCAGCTTCCCCAGAAGGAAAATTTTGCCTTTGACAATTGTGACAGGCTCATGAACATGATCGTCGACCACCTTATTTCTTGGACGTACAAATTCGCCTATCAGACAGCGAAATCCTTCGCAAATCTCTGTCGTTCGGAAATACACACACTCTCAATTCCCCAATCTCTCTCTCTCTCGCTCTTCATTTCCGCCGATTTGTGCTCGGACTATCGAGCGATTCGCGAGGAAACCATGAATTGCCCTGCGAACTTAAGTGCAAGCCCCCTGGCGTCGCCGAATCGTCACAGTCGCTCACCAAGACCATGAACGGTTCTCAAAAGTTCACGATTGAGGGATCCCTGCTCATGAAGGGCATGGATGTGTGTAAGAGAACCAGAATACGATTTGGGGTTTTTGGTTTTTAGGATTTTACTCTTTTTTGCCCGATTGCGAATATCGGACAGAATTGAACTTGCTTTATACGTCGAGAAAGCCAGCCAGCAATGATTTGGCTGGCCAACTAGGTGGAGTTTTTATTTTAGATGAGGTTGTCCAATTCAGGCTCTTAACTCTCTTTTGTTTGAGAGAAAAGCTCTTCTTCATACCCTTACTTAAAATTTTCCCATGAATTAATTAATAACCCCTTCGTTACTCACCCATCAAGTGAGTGCTTTACTTAATTGAATCATTCTAATCATTGTTAGTTGGTTATGTGTAGAATTTAATTAAGTGTTGAATTTATTCATTTTTTCAGCACTTAATAAGGGGAACAATTACCCAATTAGTCATATATCTATTGTATGAATGCTAGTCATAAAATTTTTAATTTTAACAATTTAATCCTAAGCATTTGTACGAAATTTCAATAGTCACTCTTATCAATTTTCTCTAAAGTTCGCTAACGTATCAGTCCACTGATCATCTTACGTGACACATCGCCACATTAATGAATGATCTCCAGCAAAAATTGGCAAGAATGACTACATTAGAATTTCGCATAAATGTTTATGACTAAATTAACAAAAAAATTATTACTTACTTGACATCTGTAGAATATATTTATGACTTATTGAACATTTTCCTCCTTAATTGGGTTACCAAATAGACCCTTGGCGAGGATAATCATAAAGTAATTCATCTTAATAAATAAAATGGATTTAAGCTAAAGATTTTCTAAATGCCAGAGATATTCTAAGATCCTTTCATGACATTGGGCCTTCTATTTTTTTGCCAATCGGTTCTTTTCAAGATGGTTAATATCACAAAGTACCCTAAACTGCTACACCTATGACAAATTTATCCTAAACTAATTTTTTTACTATCAAAAACCCTGAACTGGTATACTCGTGATAAGTTAATCCTCCGTTAGTTTTCATTAAATTTTATTGTCGATTACTAAGTTGGATGATATGTGGCAGTTGATGAGTCTACCAATTTAAGGTTTTACCCTCCGTTTGTCACAGATATACTAGTCGGGGGTTTTCTGTGGTATTAATCCATTTTAACATGAACTAATGGATGGTAAATTTGTCATGAATGTATTAATTTTGGGGTTTTTTATTGTCAAAAAAAATAATTTTTGGTAAATTTGTCATAAGTGTATCAATTTAGGATTTTTCGTGATATTGACCCATTTAGGATTGAATAGGTAACCCTATGATAGTGAAAAATTCCATAAGTTTTGTTATCTAGGTAGATTTTTAGGATATTTTTAGTTTATAAGTGATATATTTAATAGATTCAAGTAGTTTCAACTCATCTATCTATTTCGACAAAAATCAATAATTTGAAAAGTTTTTTCAAGTTTTTGCATATACCACTTAGAAAAAAAAATTAGGTACAATTTAAGTCCTCTAAGACTCAATATTTGTGCAATTCTATCATCTAACTTTTATTTTGTTCAATATAAGTCCTTAAACTTTTTTCATTCGTGTGTTGGTCTTCTAAGTTCTATTTTGCGCAATTCAGTACTCTAGCTTTCTCAATTTATATAATCAAATCCTTCTGCCCAACTCTTTAGCCAAAATGTCCTACATACCAATAACGTAGCACTATTAATATGGAGAAAATGACACGCAATGTTAACATGGCCCCAAATAAGGAGCAGATCAGCAAAAACCAAACTAAGGAAAAAGAAAGAAACCCTAATTCAATAGGATTAGTTATTGTAGGTAAGCACTTGATTGCACAAATTGAGAAAGATGGTGGACTTGAATACACCAAATGAATGTTGGGAAAATTGTTCAAAAAGTCTTAAACAAATTGTACTTTTACCAATTGAGTCCTAAACCTTTTCAATTTTGCATTGAATTATAAACATTTTCATTTGCCAATTGAGTTAATCAGATCAATTTTGATCGAAATTCACTAATGTGAATGACAACCATCTTGTGTGGCACGGCTGATACTGATGTAGACAAAATTTATTAATTTTTTAATAATTTTTTTAATTGTTTTTATATTTTTAATTTACTTTTTTTCCTCTTCTTTCTCTATCAATAACCCAACCTTTAGTGATTGGCTAGAGGCTACAACTAGCGAGGGTTGGCCTCGTTGGCCTCAAGCAAGGTTGCCCTCATTGGGATTTAGCGAGGGGCAAGCTCACTAGCCTTGGGCAAGGTTGAGCCTCTCCAAAGGCCAGCGAGGGTTGCCCTTGCATGAGGTCAAGCCTTCCCAAAAGTTGGCAAGGGTTGCCCTCGTTGAAGGCTAGTCCTCCCTTGCCAAGCCCTGGTAAGGGCGAGCCTCACCCAAGGCCAACAAGGTCGTCCCTTGCCAAATCCTGGCAAGGCCAACCCTTGCTAGTCATAGCCTTTGGCCGGTCACTGAAGGCTGTGTGGCCAGCAAAGGAAGAAGAGGGGAAAAAAAACAAGAAAGAAAAGGAAAAGAGAAGAAAAAGAGAAATTAAAAATTTCAAAAAAAAAAGATTAATAAAATTTGCCCATATCAACACCAACATCCATGTTTTACCAAAAAAAGAAACACCGACATCCATGTCAATGAATTCCGATCAAAATTGGTCAAATGGACTCAATTGACCAAATGCAAAAAAGTTCATAACTCAATTAGTAAAATTAAAAAGTTTATGATAAAATTAGCAAAAGTGTAATAAATTTAGGGTTTTTTCAGTAATTTTCCCAATAAATATTAGAGAACTAAATTGCTCAAAGACAAAAACTTAGAAGATTCAAACTATGATTTACCCCAATACCATGAAGAATATTTTATTATCAATAATAACCCTTGCTCACGGGTTTCATCCTTCGTAAGCTTATATCTCCAGGTAGGCCACAAAGCCCTAAAGGCCAAAAAAAGTATTCCCAGGAGTCAAAGCGGAGGGCATATGAAAATAGTGACGCGGAACGACTGTCGTAGAAAAGTGTTTCAAAAAGCTTCTTTTACTTTGTCAACGACAAAGTAAAATGCTTTTTACTTTGTCGTGTCTCGCATCGTTTGATCAGCCCTTGCTTGTTTACTTTATTAATAAGTTTACATATTGCTTTGTCAACAACAAGGAAGAAAGTATAGGGCATAACACACCAACTGCTCTGACCAAAAGAAAAGAACCCAACAGCGTCATAAGTTCTTCGCTAAAAACTTTACTCGACCCAAATTCCAAAGAATATCATTAGCATAAACAAACCTCTAAGTTAGCAATGTACCGTCGGCCAAAAGTATCCCCGCGATTCAGAAGGAAGGGTGCGCGAAAATGATCACGAGGTATAACGTTGTTTAAAATATCTCAAAAAAATATTACAGAAAGCGAGCAATTGAACAATAAAATAAATAAAATAAAAAAGTAAATCAAACACTAAATTTACGTGATTTGGTCGTATAGACCTATGTCCATGGGGAGAGTAGCAGTGAATTTCACTCTAAATCAAGTGATACACACTTAAATTATAGCCACACTTGAGTCCTTCAAATACTTTCAGTATTTTTCAAGCTCAAATTACATCCAATAATGCACGCAGTGTTTAGCCCCACAATTCTCGCAAAATAATCTCTCAATTTCACGAAAAAATTATATCCAAATTCTTAATATAATAATTAAATTGGCTTCAACACATAAAAGAACTTGGATGTAATTCACGAACAAGACCAATGAAAAAAAAAAAAAAAAAACCCAAGCTTCTTTGCCGATTCAAGTCGAGGCTCTTACGGTGGTTGAGGCATTGAAGTTCTTCAGATCTACAAGTGAAGTCTCAATTCCCCAATCTCTCTCTCACTCTTCATTTCTGCCGATTTGTGCTCCGACTATCGGGCGATTCACAAGGAAACCACGAATCCCCCTACGAGCTTGAGCTCGAGCGCAAGCCCTCTGGTGTCGCTGACGTCGTCACAGTCACTCATGAAGACCATGAACGGTTCTCAAAAGTTCACGATTGAGGGATACCTGCTCATGAAGGGCACGGGTGTGGCTTAGGATTTCACCCATTTTTCATACAGTTGCAAATTTTGGACAGAGTTGTGCTCGCTTTTTTTTTTTTTTTTTTTTTTTTTTTTTGCTTTAGCGGTCAAAAAAACCAGTGAAAATTTGGCTAGTTGGCTATTTAGGATCCTTATTTTAGACTAGATTGACTACTTCTGGCCCTTATTTGAAATAAATTCATTTTAAATCATTTTTTGAGAAAGCTACTCTTTTTCAAATTTTTATTTGAAATTTTCCTATCAGTTAATTATTATCCTATTCCTTACTTACCCATAAAATGATTGCTTTACTTAACTGAATATTTAAATCATTCTTAGTTGATTATGTTTGAATTTAATTAAGTATCAATTTTTTAAAATTGTCAGCACTTAATTAAGGGGAGATTACCCAATTAGTACTATAACTATTTTACAGATGCCAATTTAGTCATAATTTTTTAAAATTTTATCAATTTAGTCCTAAGCCTTTACACGAAATTCCAATATAGTTCTTCCAATCAATTTTCTCCAAAGTTTGCTGACATAACAGTTCAATTATCGTTGGTTGTCCTACATGACACACCCCACGTAGCGAAAATTGGCTTAAAGGACTATATTGAAATTTCACACAAAGGTTTATGATTAAATTGATAAAAGATCAGGAAATACTTAACATTTGTAGAATGTATTTAGGACTCATTGAACAATTTCCTCCTTAATTGGGTTACCAGATAGACCCTCGGTGTAGATTATCATAAAGTAATTATCTTAATAAATAAAATTTATTTAAGCGAAAGGGTTTCTGTATGCCAATGGTTTTCAAGATCCTTTCTTGACATTGGACCTTCTTCTTTTTTTTCGCTAATTTGGTCTTTTCAGGATTTAACAGTTAACCCTATTACGTGAAAATTTCCACGACTTTTGGGCTCCATTCGTTTCATAGAAAATACCTTTCAAGAAAAAAAAAAAAAAAAATTCCAAATTTTTCATCCTCTAGTTCACGGAAATGAATTGATCAATGAAAATATTTTCCATCAACGAAAAAAAATCTTCTAAAATAGGGGAAAATCTTTTCCACTTTTCAAATTGGGGAAAACATTTTCCATATCTTCTTTCACCTAACTTTCTTTCACCAAACACATTTTCCTTTTATTTTATTTTTTATCTTCTTTTTTGTTTTTTGTTTTTTTAAATCGGGTTTTTAATTACTTTTTCTTTTCTTTTTTTACTTTTTCCTTTTCTTTCTTTTTATTTTTCTTCTTCCTCGGCCGGTTGCTTATGGCCAGTGATCAGCCACAAGGGAGCTCGAGACTCATTAGATCGACAAGCTTGGCGGGGCTTAAGCCTCACCGACCTCTAGCAACCTCGAGCGAGGCGAGATGAAGCCTCGCCACAAGCTTGCAAGGCTCGACTTCTCCCATGGCCAGTCACTAGTTGTCGTCGTGGCTGGCAACTAGCCGAGAAAGAAGAAGGAAAAAAAAGAAAGAACAGAAAAATAAACAAATAATAAGAAATTGATTTTAAAAATAGAAAATTATTGAAATGAGTGCACGGAGAAAAAGATTTTCCTTACTAAATGGCAGAAAATATTTTCTACTTCATTTTCAAGTTTCAGCATAGCAACAGAAAATATTGTCATTTTCCTGGAAATTGGCTTCTTGGAAAACATTTCCAAAAATGCCACATTTTCCGCAAGACGAATGGAGCCTTGTTGTCTAGTTAGATTTTGAAGTTATTTTTAGTTTACGAGTGATAACTCTTATAGTTTCAAGTAGCTTCACCTCGTCCATCTATTTCAAGGAAAATCAATAATTTTAAAACTTTCTTTTCAAGTTTTGATTGCATATATCACTTAGAAAAAACAAGGATTAAGTACAATTTTACTCCTCTAATATTTGTGCAATTATGTCCTCTAACTTTTATTTCTTTTAATCTAAGTTCTTCAACTTTTTGCGTTTGTGTAATATGGTCTTCTAAGTTGTATTTTGTGTAATTCAGTACTCTAGCTTTCTCGATCTCTACAATCAAATCCTTCTGCCCAAGTCTCTAACTAAAATGTCTGACTAACCAATAATGCGGCATTTATTAATGTGGTAGAAAATGGCACGCGATGCTACCGCGGCCCCATATTTGGAGCAAATTAGCAAAAAACCAAACTAAGGAAAAAGAAAGAAACCCTAATTCGGTAGGATTAATTTTGTAGGTAAGCACTTGATTGCACAAATCAAGAAAATTAAAAGATTTGATGGCATAGGGGATCAAATCGCTCAAATTAAGAAAGATGGATGACTTGATAGCCCCGAACGAATGTTAGAAAACTAAATTGCACAAATATGGAAATTTAGAAGATTAAAACTACGCTTTGCCCAAATGCCAATGAAGAATATTTTATTATCAATAATAACCTATGCTTTCCATCCTTCGTAACCTAGTATCTCTAAGATTCTTTTGGTTGTAAGCTAATGTCTCTAATTTTCGCCATTTGTCAACTTTTCTTTTCTTTTCTTTTTTTTGGGTGAAGTCAACTTATCTTAAAGTTAGCAAAGTACCACGGCCAAAGGAATCCCTACTTTCTCGAGGGAGAAAGGGAGGGTGGACAAAAATGGGGACGAGCTATAACGGTTTTTAAAATATATTAAAAACCTCAACAAGCGGACGGTGAGAAAGCCAGAGCCGTGATCGGGAGGAGGGCGCTGTGGCTGCGGCTGTCGCTGCTGCTGCTGCCGCAGCAGCATTGGCGATGGCGACGGTGCCTGCGGCGGAGGAGGCACGGCTGGCTGGCAAGGCAGGGTTTGATTCGACGGGTCCATGGCGGTCGCCACTCAGCTTCAACTGGGGGCAACTTTACTCTTGACTTAAACCCAATCCAATGCGTCCCTCCGGTTCAAGGCAAGGAATATTTGTGAAGGAAAATGAAACCCGACCCGACTCGCTCGGGTCGCTCCAGAAGGACTTTGACTTTATAAGTGGAGCCAAGTCCTAAATAGACGACAGTTGTCTTCCGAGGTTGCCTATGCCGCAGCAGGGAGAGGCTTCCTCGCGCGAAGCCTTAAAAGGCCCGCATTATCTTTTCTTTCTTTTTTGTCTCCCAATGTAAGGTTGGATTTTGCCCCATTCGTGCGAAATATCATAATGATAGAATTTGACGTGCGAGAGCAGCGAGAGATGCCATGCGGTATTAATATTATAAGGAGCCCGGATCCAGGTGAACCTGAGGAGAGAACGCGAAAAATTATTATAATGAGAAAGAAGAGAGAGGGATCAAAATGTGCTATAAATCAGTCGAGAGCTTGCATTGTGAATGAAACCGGTACGGCTCTTTCTTTACTATGATTCTTGGGGGTGTTTCACTGGCGAATTCTAGTAAGATGATGATCAGATTTGGCCAACTCAAGCGCAAGCTTTTCCCTCCTTTTTCTCCTCCTCCATTGTATCTAGGCCTCCAAAACAAGAGAGCACCGCAATTCCAACTGCAGTCCCCTCCCATCTCTTTGCCCTCTTTCTTCCCACTCCATTTCTCTTCTCTCAAACATAGCCTAAGAGCCAAGCCACAACTCTTCTTTCCCCCCTCCTTCATCCGTCGGTGGGTTCACGATACGTTCATCAGTTACAAACAAGCCGACACACGCCACTTCGTAAGCCATCTCCATAATGCCCTCAAGCGGAACAAGATAAGGGCCTTCGTTGACCGCAATCTGGAAAGAGGACTAGAGATTGCAGCGGCAATCAATGAAGCGATCGAGCGGTCAAGAAGTGCCATAGTGGTCATCTCTCGTACCTACGCCTCCTCGCCGTGGTGCCTGGATGAATTGGATAAAATCTTTGAGTGCCAGGAAAAGAAAGGCCAACTAGTGTTCCTCATTTTCATGGACATTGACCCCAGAGAGATGCGCGAGCTGTCTGGACCATTCACGCAAATCGGCCAAAGCGAGAAGGGTTTCGGGCAAGAGAATGCCGACAAGGTCCTTAGATGGAGAGATGCCCTCCGCAAAGCTGGAAATCTCACCGGTTGGCCTCTTGGAAACAAGTACTTTCTCTCTTCCTTGAGTGTTTTCTTGAGATGACTCCTAAAGGAAGTTAGTAATTTTGTTTATGAAACAATAAAGAGAAATGCTTATATGATTGTCCTTAATCCACCATTACATTAATTACCTATTTTGGGCCAAAAAAATAAATAAGAAATAATTAGAAATTGTTGAGGGGTTTACTTCTTCTAAAATTTATGACTCACAACATAATATTACTCTCACAATAGCCCAAAGACTATCATGCTAGCAAAATCCAATAACAAAACTTGCTCTTAAAGCCCAATCTTTTGGTCTAAGGGCAGTAGGAATACTTGGAAATTTTGGAAACCTTCTATTAGGAAACAAACTTTCCTAGAATAGGACTTGAACTCGACTATTTGGCTCATCAAAGTGAGTTAACATCAACACCACAGCCTCTAATCTTCAATAACCATCATTTTTTGCTTTGAGACCATTTGATTCGTGGAAAATAAATGATTTAGAAAATATTTTTAAAAAATGATCTCTTAAAATAATTAGTTAATGTTGTTTTCTTTATGGATAACATTTATGTCTAAATATTTTTTTTTTCATTCAATTTTATAAACGATATGAGCCATCATTTTTTGGAAAAGGTTTTCCAAATTATTAATTTTTTGAGAAACAAATGCACTTTAGCATTTATTAGATTTTACCCTGGAAGCATATGTCACAGCATATGCTGATTTCCTCCATATATATAACCAGTTAGAAGTGTTCAGCTAAATAAAAGGATATATAACATTTTGTTAAACTTTAAAGGAATATAAAAGGAATTGATGGATGTCCCTTTTTTTTCCAGTTGTGACGCTCATTTCATATTTTATATTTCATAAATGAATAAACATATGATTTCATTCTCCTCACTTCTTCCATCAAGGATAAAGAAATCCCTTTAGCGATGCCCATTCCCTTCGTGCATCATTTCTCTCACTTACTCTGAGTCCCACTGTTGAAAACATACAAGTAGGCGAATTCCAATATGAGCTTCGTTTTCCGTAGGAGGTTATCAGTATGTCTCATGCTTTCTTTTCCCTTTTTTTTTCTTTTTTTTTTGGTAAAAGGTAAGAAATTATATTAGAGCTTTGGAACAAGATACAAAATTGGCACCAAAAACTTCCACTCTAACTGCCTTTCTTTTCGATAATATTAGAAAGAACAAAAATGAACAAGCCCGGACATGTTACGCAAAACCAAAAAATTGCTGTCGTTGGAATGTCGACCTCAAATTTAGCATTTTTTTTTTTTTAGGCGGAATCTGCTATTGAAATCACAAAAGAGCTTGCTGGGTGTTTGAAAAGATAAATTTATCCTACATTTATATGATACTTGTTGAAGAATAATCTCGTACAACTTATTTCTCTTGTAATTGTTGAATATACTGCTTGTACATACAAGAGCCAGATTCAACCAAAAAAAAAAAAAGAAAATTGAGCCATAGAGTTCAAACACACAACCCCTTAACAAAATTGAGAAGTGGGGTTCATCGGATTAAAAGCCGATTCAATCTGAACTAAACTCCAGAAAGGGTCAGCTATTTCAAACCCTAACGGATCGATGAAAAATCCAAAGGTGACCAAAGTAGAATAAAAAAAAAAATCAAGAAAAGAAAGAATATTGAGAAACCCAAGACCTAACCCATAATTACTTTATGTAGTCAACAAATATAATCTTGACAATTAGTCAAAATACATTTTACATTAACAACTGGCATATTATACTGCTGAGATAGTTCAAATGGCATATTTTATGGTCGACAAATGTAAATTTGGGATGTTTGACTAACATGCTTCACGTTAAACGAGGAAGGAGGTTGTGGTTTGAATATTTTGGTTTCATAATTAAAATGAATCTTCCGAGAAAAATGTAGGCGATGTTATAAAAGGCGTGAAGATGTTCAAAAAACTCTTTATTCTACTATGAAAGAATCCACTCCCGCTAACACCCAAGTCAACCTCTCACGTGCCACTATTTTCTATTATATTGGATCTTAAATTGGAATATATGGACGATATTCCCCAGTTCGAGAATATAATCTTATTGATCTTTTCTTCATCTTTTACTAACACGAATAACTAGTCACACCATTAGTTGTTGACAACTCGCAGACTTGAAGCTGAATTCATCCAGTCTGTTGTAGAGAAAATCTCAAGAAGACTAAGCCGCTTACGTGCGAACCTGCCTGCTTTCCATCCAGCTGGGTTGGATTCCCAATTACAAGCCTTGTACTCCTTACTCCAATTAGAGGCTGGGGAGGTCCGAATCGTGGGAATTTCTGGCTCTAGCGGAATAGGAAGGAGTACACTTGTGAGAGCTTTGTACGACCGAATTGCAGATCAATTCGATTGGAGTTACTTTCTCACGAACGTGAATGATATATCAAGCCAAGATGGCCTCTTCAAAATGCAGGAGACCCTTTCTAGTGACATTCTTAGCAATGGAGTTTCAGAGTTTGGCAACGGTATGCATGTAGTAATAAAATTCATGAGGAGTAAGCTTCACAACAAGAGGTGTCTACTGGTGCTTGATGATGTTGAAGGGTTATCTGGGCCACTAAGCCACCTTATCAAGGAAATAAACTTAGGCTTGGGAAGTAGAGTCATTTTGATCCCTAAATGCAAAGAAACCTTAATTGGTATGTGCGGGGAAATCTATGAGGTAAGAGCATTGAATGATGATCAAGCTCTCAAGCTTTTCAGTTGGAATGCATTCCGAGAAAGATATCCTAAAAGTGACTACAAAATGCTCTCAAATTGCTTCACAAGTTTTTTTAAAGGGCTTCCATTGGTTCTAACCGTGATGGGTTCTTTCTTGAATAGCAAAAGCGTCAAAGAATGGCAAGGAGCTTTTGATCGACTAAAAGAAGTCCCTCAAGGAAAGGTTCATGAAATACTAAAAATTGTTATCGATGGCTTAGAGGCTAATGAGAGGACGATTTTTCTCGACATCGCATGTTTTCTTAATGGATATGACAAAGAAGAGATCATCAAGTCCCTAGAGAAATGCGATATGCATGCTGATAGTGGGTTAGAGATTCTGGCTAAAAAATCGATCATATATATTGATGAAAATAACAAAATAAGGATGCACGATTTGCTTCAAGAAACAGGTAGAAGAATTGTGATTCAAGAGTGCCCTGAAAATCCCAACAAGCGAAGCAGAATATGGTGTCATGAGGATGCTTTGGAACTGGTTAGACAAAATTTGGTAAAAGTCTATGCATGTATATTTATATGTTCTTTTTGTGGATTTCACATTAACCTGTGCAAAAAAAACTTTAGATTGCATAATTTGGAGAGATACTATGCAATTTTTATTTTTGACAATTAGGGTAGAAGCAAGAAATTAGGATTTAGGATCTTTATTTCGTCCTTTGTTAATTTCCTCCTTAAAATTACGGTGTTTATTAATGAACCGATGCTGATATAACCTAGTATAGGTCCTCTCATTTGTCCTTTCATCATAAGATGAATATGGCTTCATTTAAAAACTACTAGTGTTACGTTGGTTCATAGACTAAGACAGCTTAATGCATATGTAAACATTATTATTAGAGTAGGACTTGTTTTTGGATATGCATAATCATTTTAGTTTCGATCTGACAGGGAACGGATGCCATTGAAGGCATCAAACTAGAGAAGGTTGATGTAGAAGACTTGATTGTGAATGCAAATTCGTTCAGTAAGATGAAGAAACTCAGACTATTTATGATGGCTGATCATGTCCTTCAATGTGGACCAACCAGGCATCTATCGGAGAAGTTGCAGAGGTGTTTCGCACGAAACAGCAACAATATGTTCGCTTGTTGGGAGGGACTGGTGAAGCAAATTTCCAAGTTCTGGTCTCAAAGAGACTGAAGAACAAGATCAACGGATTTGAGGGGTACATTTAGGAATAAATTCTTTAAGGAAATGGAAATCTAGAATAAAAAACGGTATCCCAAAAACCCGATAATTGATCATTATATAGCCCAATGTAAATGTATCGTCATAAAGCTTTGCACATTTACTTTGTTAGGCCTTGTCTCTCTCTCTCCCTCTCTTCTCCTCTCTCTCTCTCTCTCTCTCTCTCTCTCTCTCTGGATGCGAGGGGGCGTATGTAGGAATAAATTCTTTGAGGAAATGGAAATCTAGAATAAAAAATAATATCCCAAAAACCCCATAAGTGATAATTGTATAGCCCAATATACATGTCTCGTCAAAATTCTTTTAGCATTTACCTTGTTTGCCTTCTGTTTGCTTTTGAAAAATTTGTACTTTGCCTATTTCTTTTCCTACTAAGGACGAGCTTCAGGCTCACTGACTTTGCCTTACAGCTCAAAAGCAAAAAGTCTACTATCGTATTAAAATTTTATAGTATAATGTCAAAAGAGATCTCTAAAGATCCGGTACTTGATTCTTAATACAACAATGAAATGAACAGAAACAACATATTCGAACATCATATGGTGAAAGAGATTCTTCACATATCAATTAGTTTGGCCGAAAGCAGACAAATTAGTTTTGATCAGGAACAAATTAGGGTCCTACTTAGTAAAGAGCGAGTATAATAGAATGTGTCCCATAAATCTACATTTCAACTCAAATCAACCTTCAACTTCTTTTCCGACACCCAGAACCCTAAGGACAAGAATATGGAAGCTGAGCTCATCCCTCAAACGAACCTTCAACTTCTCTTCCGACACCCAGAACCCAGTGGACAAGGATATGGAAGCTGAGCTCATCCCTCAAAACAACCTTCAACTTCTTTTCCGACACCCAGAACCCTATGGACATGAATATGGAAGCTGAAGGCTCGCTGACTTTGCCTTGCGCCTATTTTTATAAAGCATATGTCAGAGCGCTCCATCTAAGCAAGAAACCTATACAAGGAAAGTATTGTGTAACCCCATTTGCTCTTTAAGCTCCAAAGCTCCCAAGACCATCGGGCACCTTTTTCCTCTCTGCTACTGGACAAGAGAGGTACGTTTGGTCAGCTCCACGTATAAACATCAAAATTTGCCCTTTTGAAATCACTAGAATCGATATATGGATGCTCGAGTTCTTTGAATCAAATCTACGCTTACCTTCGAGGGAGCTATTAGCCAAAGTTCTGTGGCTTATATGGAAAGCACCCAATACCCAAATTTTGCAAGCTCACAGACCGGATCCAAGCTCAATTGTTGATGCCACCCAAGATCAAGAAATCAGGGTAAAAGTGGAACCAGCTTACCTGAATAGTGGACGCTGCCGGCCAGAGGGTTCCTTAAGCTCAACATTAACGGCTCGTGGCTGGACGGAGCTTTGGAACGCGAGCTGAGCCAAATCGAACAATTTTAATATGGTTTAGAACAATAATATCGAACTGAACCATGGTGTAGTATAAACAGAAGCCGAATCAAACTGCTTTTTCACACATCATTCCATTTTCATCTTTTATTTTTGCTAATTTAATTGGTCTGAATTCACTAAAATTAGCTTGGAAAGGGCATTACTTTCTCTCTCTCTCTCTCTCTCTCTCTCATCAAAAAGCTTTGTCCATTTCCTTTTCCACTGGACCAGGGTTCTTGTGGGCCTTCTAGGCCTTTGCACATGTATATATTGTTGGGGAGCCCCTACAGCTTTAAGTGTTTTATTATCGTTTTTGGGCCAAGTCGGCCTTTGAATATTGTCGATTCGGTTGTGTAGTTGACCAATTATGATACATTCTTCTTCTTTTTTCTCTAAATAAAAGGGCGAAAAGAGGCGACAACATTAGCGACCTCTCTAAATATCACCATAAAGGTCCTACATTCATTATGGATGGTTTAAGCTATAACTACTTCACACCTTTTGAGACCTGAGGGTCTAAGATTGGCAAGTCCTTTTATCACAACTCCACCATAACTTTAGCTGTTAGCAATATGGCGAATCAAACTCATAGAAGACAAGTGACCCATTTACATCTAGGTCATCATCTTGGTAGTTTACTATTACATACAACCAGTCTAAATCGAAACTTTTGATCTCGTGTTAAATTCAAAATCAGAGAAGTGTGTTCCACTTAACATCGAGTTATTCATAGACAAAGCTTTAATGATTTTGTTTGTGAATGAACAAATTAGTCGTACTAGATTCAAAAGGAAAATAAAGTTGTCTTGAAAAAGTGACTTATTTCTCCATTACCATAAAAGCCACTCACCTATTCCAAAAATTGTGCTCCAATCATGATGAAAATTCAACCGCCCTTTACCAACAACGCTAAAATTCAACCATCTCAACAAATTCATTGAGAAGAATTTTGCCAAATATTGTTGTAGGACAAACTCAAGTCATACCCTATGAAAAATTGGACAATCCTTAAAACATGTAAAGTTGTTTTCACGTGAATCTCACATCTCAAGTGATTTGGATTTCCTCCCAAGTTATGAGACAAATTCAATTCATAAGTAACAATCGCTTATGAGTGGCCCTACCACTTCCAAATTGTGGACCATATACTGTCAGATTCTTGATTGTCTGCCCCATTAATTACCTTGCATGCTTCAAGTACCCTCCCACAATAGAATATCACTCCCATCAAAGGCTGAAATAGGTTTTACAGCTCTAATGCGAAAAAATTATATCTTCTTGAATAATTCCCTAAAATACTGAAAATTCTACTTTTCATTCAACACATCATCTTTTAACTTTTTTGTCCACATCAGGAGATAGTTGGAAACTAATAATATTACAAAGCGTCTCCATACCTAACATTCATTTATCTGTCCAAAACCTAACACCTTTTCCATTTTCCAAACTCTATAAAGTTCCTTCTTGTAATGCTGGTGATACGTTTCAAATCACCTTTCATAAGATTGAGTCACCACGTTCAGCATGAAAATCAATTCTGTAAAAACAATATTGAGCAGTCAGAACTTGTGCTTAGAGATTATAGGTTGAGTCTTGACGCTAGCTTCATCATGAGACCTTTACTAGCCAGTTCAAGAGATCTAAAACTATGACCATCACATTTCTTAGGCTTGCAAATGGACTTGAAATTCAAGAGGTGAATTCGACTTTTATCTCTTGTGTCTTCCCATATGAAAGTACGACAATTCATTTCAATGTCTCAACAAGCTTGAGTTGGAACTTTAGTGCACTACATGCGATAGATAGGGATAGACATAACTGCATAATAGGATAAAGTAATTCAACCTACCATTGATAAGCTTTCACATTTCCGTCCACTAGGCCTTTTATTCATCCTCTCTAATACATATTGAAAATGCTTTGAAGAAGTTCTTCCATGAATCAAAGGCACTCTCACATATTTGCGTAGCTCCGCACATACACCAAAATTGGAAATCTCGCTCAAATTACATTTCAGCCCCATAGAAATTTTTTTTGAATGGAAAATTTTAGTTTTAGCCTTGTTCATAATATGTCCTGATCTATTGCAAAATCACCTAAACATTATATGATGCCATTCATTTGATCTCTCCAAGCCTATGCTATTAACAGTAGATCATTTGCAAACATTAGATGAGAAATTTGTGGTCCACTCCTTCAAAAGCAAAAAGGTTTCCACCGCTTTGTATTTACTGCATCATTAATAAGGTGAGATAACCTTTCCATGCATAACACAAAGATGTATGGTGACAAAGGGTCTCCTTGACATATTCCCCAACTTGCAAAGAATTTCTCCATAGTCTCGCCATTCCACAAAACTCGTAAGGATCATGATGCGGTGCAATGCATAATTAAATGAACCATAGAATCTGCGATAACTAACTCAATGAAGGACGGCTTAAGTTGATCATATACCTTCTCAAGGTCAATTTTAAGGATCATATATCCCCTTTTTCCTTGAATTTTTCTCCGTCGAGTAAATTGCCCCTTTGGTGATAATAACATTTTTTTGAATTTGTCTACCAGGAACAAAACCAGTTCAATTAGGCCGGACGATTTGTGGAAGTACTTCCTTTAATCTGTTCACAAGTACTTTGGTGAGAATCTTGTAAGCAACGCTACACAAACTAATTGGTCTAAAGTTGCATATGGATTCTAGGGGAGAAGTATCAAAAAAGTTCTAAACTTATTACATTGGTATCAATTCTGGCCCCATTTGGTTAGGTTTTGGGGGAATATCCTTGGGGAAATGCAAAGGCCTTTAGTCTAAAGGGGTTTGGCGAAATGCAAATACTGTTTGGTAAACTAAAATTGAAAAGATGCCTTGAGATGCAACTTGGGAAAAATATTGTTTGGTAAACACATACATGTGGAAAGTCCTTTCATGTGCCAATTTTAAAATTTTGCAACTTTAATTTGTTTAAAATCAAAAACAAAAATCAATGACCTTAATTTTTATATTTTTTTTTCAAGTTGAGGATAATGTATAAGAGACATATTAATAAAATTTTAAATAAAAAAATCACATCAAACTCAATTAAAAATAGAGTAATTTCATTACAATTAACATGACAACATATGTCCGAAAGAAAGAAATAAGTTATCATGCACAAAAGACCAGTTTCATTATTATATGTTCCTTCTACAAAAATATCAACCGGTTTGGATGAAAGATTTACACCACCTAGCTCAAAAGTATCTGGAGGGGTGAAGCATACCGTGTAACTGATGTTCTGTAAGGGACCGTGGGTGCTGTCTAGCTTAACTGCATTCTCTGCTTGATTTGCTTTAAGCATGTAACTGTCATTATAAAGATGAAAGGGTAAATTGAAATGTTTATCACCCATAAATAGTGGAAAAGAATAACCAAAAGCTATCTGCCCCTTCGTAAACTTGATTGACATGTCAAATCTCATATTCGATGAGTACAATTTCAGATATGTCTTTACCTTATGCTTCCTAGTCTTTGACTCACAAGGTTTCCTAGCCCCCTTCACTCCATACTCGTACTCGACACTTGGTAATGCATCATTGTGACCCCAAAATTTGGTCTTATCAAAATAACCATAATCCTTTACAGTTTCATTGCTCCACATCCATCCTACAACTGGATACCGGTTTATAACAGAAAAGAGTGGCAGGGAATCTCCAGCACAACTTTATCGAGCAATTTCCGGCGAAAGCATCAATCAAAGACATTGAAAAGTTCAAGATTTGGCAAGCAACAGCACACCACCTATTGGCCTTCGAATCCCATTCTCCTTTACCGACTAGGGTAGTGCTAGGATCGAAATTATAGTAGCCATAATAGACATTGGTGACATTTTGAAACTTCAATAATAATTGCATCTTACCCTCCTCCAAACATCTAATCGTAGTGAAGCTCATGGCCTTGGGTAAAAACCCGACATCTGTGCCAAGAGGGTTGCACTTACCGCCGTGACAAACACTCCTATATTCCAAGTCAAAGGCCGAATTCCACTTCAAGGCCGAGCACAAACCTTGCCTAAGTTTCTCACTAGACAAATTATCTCCTCCACCATCATCATATTTATCAAAAGACACACTCCCTCATTTCTTCTCTATCAAACTATACTCATAATTGACACTTCCACTACTCAAAGCCAGTACAGATATAGTCCTAAATGATCTGCACCACCAACACCATCACCACCGTCCAAGCTCTCCAAAACCCCACTAACAAAACTACTATTAATACTTGATTTCAGCGGATAGTTCAGCTTGAAAACAGCATGGAAACTACGGTTGAAAAACATGCCAGATCCGACCATGCAAAGCTTACCTGAAGATTGAGACCAGTACCAATTAAGCCTGAACTTCACCTACCCCGCCTGACAGGGATTCTCGGCCCGCGGACCTGAAATTCGTGCAATCTCCGATTCTTCGGCTTCCCAAAGATCGCACTCACATTAGGGTCTGCGAACTCTAGCGCCCCGTGCAAACTGATCACGTCCTTGGACTCGGTCCTGTGCATCGCCATGGGAGTGAACGACACCGCCCTCTTCAGATCATGGTCGGACTCCACCGCCCCTCTGCCGGCCACCATCGGCTGAGAAGAACCCACCGTAGAATTGGAGGAGCTCAGCGTACGAGTTGGCCGATTCAGGGGTGATTTTGTGCTGTCAAGGGACCACGCCGCCATAGTGCTCGTCGTAATAAGAGTCAAAGTTGCAGTAGTGGATTTTCGCCATGGACGTGGCAACACCCAAGAAGCCGACGGCCGCGAAGAGGAGCGTGGCGGAAGAGGACGTGGGTTCCATTGGGTTTCAACCGGAGAACGGAACGACCGAAATGGGTATTGACTAGAGGGACGGCGATGGAATCAAAGCTTCCAAGCTTACCCAACTACCCTACTACGAGCGTGAGAGCAGAACGGCAGGAGGCAATCTTCGAGTTTGGGATGGCTAATCTCGGATGGACATCGGAGAGTAGGGGTGATCGAGTCCAGGCTGGGTAGGGTCTAGACCTAGACCCTATACCCGACCCTGTTATAACCGGTTTCTCTTTTCTGGATCCTATACTCGATCCTATTTGTATTGAACCCTATACCCAACCCACCCTGTTTTTCCGATCCGGTTACAGGGTCAACCGTGTTTCCACTAAAACCTGTTTTGCAATCTCTCGATATCCTATACGACTTCGAATTTTATATTAATACACGAGAAAATAACGTAATCATCATAATTTGTATTAAAACATTAAGCACTTGTAATAAATAAATACATGAACTTTTTTACTAAGTGAAAAATTAAGGATCCACAAGGCTAATTATAATAAATAAAATCATAAGGTAAAGAATTAACAATAAACATGTGTCTAATATTAGTCTTATTCATACAATCACTACATGAAGCTACTCATTTATGCAAGCATAACTCCTCCTACAAAAGAGAAATTAGGCGAGCCAATCTATGTGATACACAAGAATTTGGCGGGGACGAACATCATCTGTCCATCGGACGGTGCGAGAGGGAGCTGATGAGGGAAGGAAGCAAGTGAGGAAGAAGAATGACAAAGGAGGAGTGCCGTGTATGTTTGAGAGAGCCAAGAGGAAAAACGTCGTGTGATTGTGGGAGTAAGAATAGAAATCAGGGGAAAAATGGATTTTGGACATCTACTTACAAAACCAGTTCAAGAACTAGTTCCAAAACCGGTCAAGGAACCGGTTTCCAGGTGGGTAATCACTTGGAACATGTTCTCGGATCAATTTAAACCAATTCAGAATTTTGGGAACCGGTTTCAATGGGAACTAGTTCCCGACCCTATTTTGCAGGTGGGTTGGTCCGGGAACTGGCTATATCCAGTCCAATTGCACACCCCTACCGGAGAGTAGCTCGCAAAGGAGACGGTGAGGGATGACGGAGAGAGGTGTGAGAGTGCAAAAAGGCGTGAGTCTATGGTAAGGAAGAGGAGGCTTAGGATTTTCTATTTAGAAAAGGGAAAAAAACAGATTTTGGTTAATAAATGAAGACAAAATGGGCAACTAAAATATTTTCATTAAATAAAGGAAGTTGCATTCTGAAAATGCTACTTCTCGAAGGCTCTGTTTTGAATCAGCTTTGGAAGGGGCTTTGGCCATCAAAAGCCCCTTGGGCCAAAATAAAGCGTTTGGGAAAAAACTTTGCAAGTATCTTAATGGCAAAGCCAACATTTCTAAGGCTGAAAGCCCAAGGTTGCCTTGGGGTGCCTTGGGCTTTTCGGAATTCTCGGCATGCTAGGGACTCATTAAAGAAAAAAAAAATTGCCTTTATTGCCCTCACAAAATTTATTAAATTCCAACTTTGACCCTTTTGAAAACCCTAGATTGTTATTGTCGCCACTCACCTCTTCGGTGTCGCTTCTCTCGCGTTCATTCTCTCTCAATTCTCAGGGACTGGACGGAATAAAGAGGTCCATGTGCAAGAGAGAGAGCGTGGCGGAGAGAGTGAGAGTCAAGAGCGAGAAGGAGTTCTCTAGCAGATCGGCCTCGCCTAGACCCTCTCCGACTCGCTCGAGCACACAATCTTTCGCTCCCCAAATCTCCACGCCGCTGGTGAGTTTCTTTACTTGTTTCAAACCTCCCTTGCCCAAGGATCCCAGCTCAAAGACACCAAAAGGCGGCAGACCATAGCCCGATTTGTCACAAGCTGGCTCACTTGCCACCGTCTCCGAGTCGGGCAGGGAGCTCCGCGATTAGATGGTCATTTTCTTGAATCCCTGTTAATCCGCGCTATTTTGATCCAAGCAAAGCCGAGACTCGATCTCCTTAAGCACATACACCTACTTGGTTTAAGCTGTCTCACCGCCCACCACCTCCTCCTCCCATAAGTCCTGATCGGTTCCAAGCAAAGCTTTTGACTTCATCTGCCGTTGCTAAGTTGTGATTTGCATTTTCTCTCGTGTTCCGTCTGTGTTGCCATTAGATAACGAGAAGAACGAAGTGGATGTTCAATCGGACTCGAGGGATTTGAGCATAGCTCTAGTCAAGAAGGATCACAGCCTCTCGATTTCGCCTCTCTCCAAGGTATTTTCGATCTCTCCGTGGCTTGATTTTCCCTTCGTGTCATGATTACGTGAGTAGAGAGAGAACTTGTTCTGCAAGTTGTGTTTTGCAGGTTTTGTTGCTCTTCTTGCGTCGCGATGTTTTTTCGTGTTTTTATTATGATTTTCGCCGTTTCGTAAATAAGCTACATACTGCCAAGTGCTATTTCTGTTTGGGGAATTTGATGGTGGGGATCCATCGGATTAGGGAGTTGAAACTCGTGAAAGCTGTTGAAGAGATTGGATTGCAGGCATAATGTTTTGTTAGCCTACACTGTGGATAGTTTTCAGTGCTTTGGAAACAGAAATGATTGTTTCATCTTCACTTGCCAAATGGAGCTATGAGTTTTTGCCGGCCCTCTTCTTTGTCCTATATCAGTCTATACCAATTTGTCTATTGAGTTCCTTAAAATACCATTGTTTGGCCCAACCACGTTGTGACCATATTTTGCGAAATCTTGGATGGATGTTGGACGGCAATGATGCCTGGATATGGTAGTTGATGATGGAAGTTTTGCATTTTCTGGTTGTGATACTTAAGCGCATCGTGATCTCATAAATGGTACTTTCAATGTTGTGCTTGATTGAGGATATTACTGCCCAAGTAATACAAAGTTTTTAATTGAGATGGAAGAGTGCAAGGTACTAGAAGTAGATTGGGCGATCTGTGTATGCGTGGCTTTTCTCATTCCTCGAATTGGATTGCATCCTCATCCAGGTTTTATTGTTCATGTCATGAGCATGGCTGTATCCAATAGAAAATGCCCCCGTTGTCCTGTTTGTTGAAGTGCTCAAGGTCTGGTCTTTTGGTTCTCGTGTTGGTCGATTAAGCTTTTGGTCAAATATCGAAATTTCATTCTGAGTAGTTGTTAAATAGTTTCCAGGTTTTAATTGTTCAAGTTATATGAGAATAAATAGTATTTTGTAATTTATTGTATTTAAGTGACCTACTTCTACATAAAATTCAAGTGGTTCCCATTCCCACGTTGCTGAATTTTCCATTTGTCTCGGTGTTTATTATTCTAAATTAAATCATTTTTCAGCTTAGAAATTTCACTTGAAACAATACATTGATTAATTCGTGAGCTTTGTTGATGTTGACTCTTGTGACTTGTTTATATTCTTTCTTCTTCACTTCTCTTTTGGCTCAGAATCCAAGTGTTCAACTCTCTTTTCGTTCACAACAAAAGTGTTTGCCTCTCTCTTCGCTCAAAAAGTGTCGATTGTCCCACTTCAAACCTAGGTTCTTTCACTTCTATTTCTTATGTTTCTATTCTTTTTTTCCACTTACATATCCAGCTCGGTGTGCTCTTTCATGGATTCCGTCACGCCCCGAACCCCGAGCGCGCACATCCCACTGCGGTCGATCAAATATGCGACATCCCAGGATACGTCGCCGACCCATTCGTTTTATTACACATGCGGAAGCGAAACAAATCCCCTGACAACATTTAACTTGGGATAGAAAAGCAGGCAATCAATCACAATACCAAACACTCATTTGCAAACACATAGGTTTAAATACAACTCTGGACCGCCTACAAAATAGACCAGCTTGACAAAAAGGGAACTATCCTAAAACCAACTAGCGGGACACGTTCACCGATACTTCAGTCTCCACATTTCCAGACTTAAGGCTTCGGGTCCTCCACGACCGCCATCTGGGGACCTGAAATTTTAATCCCTAAACTGGGATGAGATAATGTCTCAGCAAGTTCAACCCCCTAAACCCCTATTAAAAAGAAAATACACCCCGGGTGGCCTAGCCACATCACACAAAAGACTTACCTCACCTCAGTTCCTTCCTGCAGGTTAGCGCAATTCAAATCACTCAACCACGGATAGTAATATGAACTTAAACAACCGGAACGCATTCTCTTTCATACAACCAACAACCGCGGGGGTCCTGATTATAAGACTAAATCGTTATGACACGTCCCATTCCATACCACACAATTCTGTCCTAGCCATTTTTTTTTTCATATTAAAAATATTCCAGAAATTATTCACGTGTGTGGGGACACGCTAATTTCGAATCAAAAAGCCAATATATTACTTTTTCAAACCCCACTATTTAATATAATCATTAAAAATCCAATTTTTGCATCAAAACCCGACACTTGGGTTTTTATGAATAAAATCCCTATTTATCACAATCAACACTTAATTTGCCATAATCAATCATCAAATTCAAATTCTAAATGCACAGCAGCGGTCAGCACAAAATTCTGAGAATTTAGGGTCCCAAAATAATTTTTCAGAATTTATTAAATAATTAAATTTATTCCGAAAATTAATTAAATAATAATATCCATATTTTTCATAATCCACACTCAATTTATAATACCCAATCATCAATTTCAAAATCTAACTATACAGCAGCGACCGGTACGAAATTCTGAGAATTTAGGGTCCTGACAAAATTTTCGGAATTTAATAAATAATTAAATTTATTCCGAAAATAATTAAATAATAATATTTTAATAATTTCGAATATTAAAATATTATTTAATTATTTAATAATTTCGAGATATTTAAATAAATCAAAAGTAAATTCCTTTATGTCATATCAAGGTTTATATTAATATAAACATTCACTTAACCTTAAATTAAACACATTTTAAGCTAATTAAGCACCTTAATATAATCTACACTTAAATAAATTAAACTAACCACTTAATAACACTTAACATAAACTAAGCACACCTAAAGCATAATTAACCCTCTAATCAAGGTTTAGTGAGTTAAACTCACCGGATTAGCGAGTCGAGCGGACCAAAATAATGAGGACGACGTGAGGATCGACTTTCCTCAAGGCGAGCCAAGTATTCGGGCTCGGGAAGATGGCCAAAACGGGCCAAACGTCCTTTGCCATACCCATTTTTTCCAGCTGCTGGTTGCGGCTGGACGGAGGAGCGGATCCGGTGGCTGGTGAGGCGCGAAACTGGCGGAGATGGACGGCGGCAGCTCAGGTGGTGACTGGCGGTGGCTCACGGCGGCGCTGGCGATGGTGAGCAACTGCTGGAGATGCTGAACGACGGTGCTGGAAGGTCACGACAAAGGCGAAACGGCAGGGACTCGCAGCTGGGACAACTCGCGTGAACAAGCGAGCAACGGCGACCTTGGCTACTTCGAGGATTGAACGGTGGTGAGCTGGCTTCGACAACAGCTCTGGTGACTGACGAACGGCCTGGACGAGTGGACGAAGGAGGACGATGGCCAAGGATGCTGCTACGGAGGAGGAGAGACGGGCTTGAGCTCCGCGCACGCGGACAAACGGTGCAGCGAGCTGCGACGGCGAGGAGCTCCAGCTGGCGTTCAAGCGGCAACGAGTGAAGGGGGAGGCCGGCCGAGCTTCTGGTTCGCACGGCCTCTCTCTCTCTCTCTCCTCCCTTTCCAAGTTCCAAGACAACTTCTTGATTCAAGGAAGAAGAAAGGCTTGATGTGAGGGGTGCTTTTTGGGGGAAATTGTGCACCCTACACTTGTCCAAATCTCCTCAACTTAGGCCCCACCATGACCTCATGTGACATCACTTCCCACTCACTCAAATCCTCCACAACAATTCTCCAATGAGTCTAAAATGCTTCCTCCGCCGTGGCATACGAATTTTGAAATCTTGTACATCCAATTCTTTAATTCCATTCAATCCATTTCCAATTGAGCTAAATTGAAGTCCGTAAAATTAATCCAATGTCACCAACCTTCAATTCACATCTTCACTTGTCCATAGAACTATCTTAGATCTCAAAAACACAACCAAAAGTGGGCCTACCAATTTTCTGAACCAAATTAACCATACCTTGATTATTTTGCCGAAAGACTCGGTTTGCATGAAAAATCTTCCAAAGATGAGTCAATATTCCTAAAATGATTTGTGATACACCCAGACTTCCAATTTCTGAATTCGATCTCAATTCCACGGTTAATTTCACTTTAACACGATACTAGCGCAGCCCAACCTATCGGGTAGCCTTTAGAAATTTTCCTGCATTTGACATGTGGTTGATCATCTCAAGCCACAATGTACATCTTTGAAACATTGGCGACTTTCGGTTGTCGAGGTAATCTCAAGGTTTCAAATACGAACACAGGGTACCCAATCGACAGAAAAGTCGGTCCAGTGCCGATCGACAAGAATTGTGCGATCTAGTGGAATCACCCACACCTGATTACATGTCTCTGTCAAGTCGACCTATCTCCGATCTCTAATCGATATTTAATTGTGCCGCAATGACCCTTGTAGATTAGCTCGGTCGAAAGATCGCTTCCTGGTCAAATTCTTGAGTCTAATGCATTAGAATTTCTTAACGGCTTCACCTGATAAACTAGTTTTCACATGAGTGACTGACTCAAGGAAAAGAACTATATGCGTGCCAACAAAATGCCCGTCTCAATTTATTGAAAATAGAATTGGAAAATCAAGATGTCACAACTCTTCCCCTCTTATAAAAATTTCGTCCTCGAAATTTAAACATTTACCAATTCTTACACAAAAAGGTGGGGGTATTGTCATCTCATATAATCTTCTCTTTCTCAAGTTGCTCCCTCTGTACCATTGCTACTAGATCACTGCTATCTTGCCCAAACCACTTCGGATCCAAAACACTAAATACGTGTCCACTTAAAATTCCAAAGGTCTTCAACACAAAATCTGTGAAACTAAACTGGCGATTCTGAGCAACTGAATCACTGATTACTAAATTGACTATGGGTTGCAACCTTTCATTGACTGATCTCAACTCAATAACTGAAGTTCTGAACACTCTGCTCTGCACTGAGTAAAAAGAAACTACTTGATTGATCTGCTGAAATTGGGAACCTCTAGTCAAGATCTGATATAACTCTGACACTGATCTCGACAACTACAATCACTGACTACTGTACTGACCCTAGCCTGTGATCTTCCTTTCCCTGACTTCATCTTAGCAATTGAAATTATGCACTCTCTGATATACACTGCTTAAGAAAGAACCATCTGAAAGCTCTGCCAACTTGGAACATCTGATCTAGATTTGAAATACAATTCGTCCCCGACACTCCATGCAGATGATTTATATGATATACACACACTTCGGTGTACCCACTTTGTGACAAGACAGAATCTTCAATTTTTGAAATCCAACTTAGATTGACGGTTAATTTCACTCCGACACGCTTTTAATGTGACCTAGGCTACTAGGTAGTTTTCAGAGCTTTTTAGGAAAAATGACTCGTGATCGATTTTCTTCGAGCCACGATGAACCCACTCGACACATTGACGACTCTCGAGTGTCGTGAAAATCTCGATAATTCAAATACGGACACAGGATACCAAAATGACAGTAAAATCAAGTTAGTATCAGTCAACGAGAGTTTTCCAATTTAGTGGAGTCACCCACGATCGGTCATTCATCTCAGTCGAACCCGACCTATCTCTGATCTTAACTCGATTTTTAACTGTGTCGTAATGATCTCTAAAGATGAGCACGATCGAGAAGTCGATTCCTGGTCGAATTCTCAAATCTATTTGCCTTAAAGTCCTTAATAACTCACCCAACTAGTCTAGTTATCTCGTAAGTGGCAAACTCAGAGAAAAACACTATAATCGCGTCGATGAAATGCCCAATTTAACCAATCAAAATCAGAGTCTGAAAATCAGGATGTCACACACTCAAAACAAGGTCTATCCGTACTGTCTGGACAACGTTGAAATTGCTATGATGAGTTTCCCATAAGATCTCTTCTTTAATCTCTATATCATCAATTACACACAATCATCCTCAGAACCTTAGCGTTCTGTCTTTAGAAATCTGAAAATCAACCTCTCTCTCATCTGCATTCTCTTATAGAGTCTTCTGAATTTCTGAATCTGTCCACTGAAGTGCTTTGATTTTGATCTGTACTCTCGGCTCAATTCTGAGGGTAATCATAAGATTCAAAAGGTGGCATATTTTAGATTTGAAAACTGAATTTCGAACTTTCTCAAATAAGATCCAATCCTTGAGTACCAACTATGCAACTAATGACTCTCGACTCAGTGCATCTGCGACTTTGCTCACCTTTCCAGAGTGATACAAAACATCATAGTCATAATCCTTAAGGAGTTCCATCCAGCGACTATCTCTTATTCAACTCCCGAGGTCTCAACGGATGGGACATTATGCAACAACCCTATCCTGTTGTATCAACACACAACCCAATCCTTTAAACGACACATCCCTGTAGATCTCATAACTTTCAGGACCAGATGGAATAGTAAGCACAAGTGCGGTAGTCAACCTCTTCTTAGGCCCTTGAAAACTACACTCGCACTTATCTGTCAACACAAACTTTTCTTCCTTCTTCAGAATTCTTGTCATCAGCGATGCTAACACTGAAAACCTTTTTACAAACCATCTGTAATACCCTACTAAACTCAGAAAACTTCTGATCTTTGTCACTGTCAATCTTTTTTTTTTTTTTTTTTTTTTTTTTTTGATAACCCAGGGAACCTCCGCTCTGCCGCTTCGCGGCGGAGAGTAAACCCTGGAGCGCCGGGGCCCCCACCGCTGACCCCGTACGCGGGTAAGTCGCGCGTTGAGCATTGAAGCACTGCGTCCACGAAGTCTCGAACTCTTCCCCTTGGCGTGGAGGGTACCAAGCCTTAACCGCGGGCCACCGCGGCGGTGGTCACTGCAGTCAATCTTGGCCAATTGATCACAGCTTAAATCTTGGACGGGGTCTACGGAGATTTCTTCGCATGAAATCACGTGACCTAGGGGCACAACACGAGTCATCCAAAACTCGCATCTGTTAGGCTTATCGTAAAATCCAAAAGCACTCGAGGTCTAAAGTACCATCCTCAAACGTCTCTCGTGCCCCTCGACACTCTTTGAACACACCAAGATAACTTCAATGAACACGATCACAACTGATTCAACTAATGATACTTTAGAGGGTGATGTAAGTGAAGCAAATGCCCAACCAAGTCAAAGTAAGAGCCATAAAAGAACGATAGAAAATTCGACAAAGCAAGCTCGAGGAAAGAGAGGAAAAAAATTGAGCAAACCTGATAAGTTAGCATCACAAATCGACAGACTTTGTTCAACTGTTGAAAGTAGGAGCAATGCAACATCGGTTGCAAGGGAGTTTGATCCTTATAAAGAAATTGTGCAAATATTGAAAGCTATACCTGAGATTAAGCAAGACAGAAAGCTATTTTTTTTTTAATCACTCTCTCATTTTGCTAAAAAGAAAGACAATAAGCAGATTTTATGAACTTTGATGAAGATGAAGAAAAAGTTGTGTGGCTGAAGTATAAGTTAGAAGAGTATAATAGTCGCCTCTAGGATGCTAGTTACTTATTTGAGCTCTTTCATATTAATCTATGTTGTAATGTGAGATTTATTTTCAGTTGCTAATTTGCACTACTTGTGAACTCTTCTTTTGATTATGGTTTAATGTGAAACATGTGTTTTTAGTTTATGTTATTTTGATTTGGTGGAATTTGAATATATATTATGAAAAATTTGATTGATGATTATTCATCACTTTTCTTACTGTTTTGTTACTTTAAACAGATATGGATGATTATCCTGAAAAAGAAATCCATGAAAACAAGGACGAGGAATTCAATCAACTTGTGGAAATTACTTAAGCTGCAATCGCTTATCAAGCAATATACAATCACAAAAAAACCTTGTAGAACATCATCATATACAAGATATGCATGGTTAGAAGAGTTGATGGACGGAGATGCTAATCCGATAAGGTGTTATCAAATGTTTAGAATGGATAAGATTGTATTTAATAATTTATTGCATGATTTAGTAATACGCTATGGTCTTAAAGGAACTAGGAATATTGATGTTAGAGAAATGCTTGTAATATTTCTTCGTATTTTAGGACATGGCATAGATAACAGGTTAACACAATAGCGTTTTCAATGCTCTGAGGAAACTATAAGCGGGTACTTTAGCTTAGTATTAGACAAAGTATGTAAAATGGGAAAATGTTTGATCTAACCAGCTGATTGGGAATTTAGGGATGTTTCGGAGAAGATAAAAAATAAATCGAAGATTTTATCCATATTTTAAGGTATGTTTTGATTATTTAATAGAAAGAAAAAACTAAATGCAAATTTTGATTATATAATAATATTTGTGTTATTGTTTTAGGATTGTATTGGAGCTATTGATGGCACTCATATCCAGGGATGATACCTGTAAAAGATTAGATTCGTTTTATTGGTCGAGAAGGTACACTGATTCAAAATATCTTAACGTTGTATAATTTTAATATGGAATTCACTTATGTTTGGGCTGGTTGGGAGGGCCAAGCCCATGATACTCGTATTTTTTGTGAAGCTTTAGGGAAACATGATATGCAATTTCCTCATCCTCCTCCGAGTTTATTAATTAATGGTTTTTGTACATTAATATGTATAAATATGGTATATATTGATCAAATTTATAGTATATTTATGTAGGTAAATATTATTTAGTAGATGCTGGATATCCAAATTCGACGGGTTATTTGGGACCATACAAAGAAGTTAGATATCATTTGCCAGAATTTCAACAAGGTCCCGCCCCTACAGGCTATCGAGAGGTATTCAATCGTACTCATTCATCGCTGCAATCGGAAATTGAGCGAGCTTTTGGTGTGTTGAAGAAGAAGTGGAAGATCCTAAAGCATATGCCAAGTTTCCCCTTTGAAAAGAAAGTAAAAATTGTTATAACAGCAATGACTTTGCATAATTATATACGATGAAACACCGTCAATGATAGACACTTTGCAAGAGCTGATTTGGATCCCAATTATGGATATTCAGTTGACCTTCATAATACAAATGAGAGGGCCGGTACTTCAAATGATAATTTATTTTCTGACATGGCGCATATACATGATCAAATAGCAATGAGTTTAGTAAATACTTGAGGATGTTTGTAATTTTCAATGAAAACCTATTTATTTCTTTGATGCGTATGTAATCGTGTTTATTATAATGAAATTACTATTTCTTTTTGTTAATATATCTCTTTTATATATACCTCTTAGTGCAAAAATATATATAAAAAGAAAAGTCATTGAATTTGTTAATATATCTCTTTTATATATACATCTCAGTGCAAAAATATAATAAAAAATAGTCATTGAATTTGTTAATATATCTCTTTTATATATACATCTCAATGCAAAAATATAATAAAAAATAGTCATTGAATTTGTTAATATATCTCTTTAAAATAAAAAAGAAATCATTATTTTTGTTTTCAATTTTAAAAAATAAAAAATAAAAACTTAAATTGGTCACGCTAAAGGACTTCCCCAAATATGTATTTACCAAATAGCATTTTCCCAAAGTTGCTTCAAAAGGCACTTTTCAACTATAGTTTACCAAACAGTTTTTGCATTTCACCAAAACCCTTTAGACCAAAGGTCTTTGCATTTCCTTAAAGGTTTTTCCCAAAAGCTTTCCCAAACGCACCCGAAGCACCTCTACCCCTCCGTTCCCTTAAAGGCCTTTAAAGCCCCTTGGAGATGCAATTGCATCTTCCCAAAGTCCTCAAAAAATTGAACTAAAAACCACCTGCATTTGCCCAAACCCCTTTAAAGCCCCAAAGCCCATTCCAAATGCTGAACCAAACGAGCCCTCAATCCTAAAATTTTCAATTAAATCAATTTAGTCCTACACCTTTTAATATTTGTACTAATTCAATCCATCCGACCAATTTTGGCTAGCCAGCACTGACATGGACATCGGGCGATGGCCAAACACTGATGTGGCAATTTTTATGATTTTTTTAGTTATTTTC
The DNA here is from genome assembly GCA_016097485.1 of Eucalyptus sideroxylon x Eucalyptus melliodora. NCBI lineage: Eukaryota > Viridiplantae > Streptophyta > Magnoliopsida > Myrtales > Myrtaceae > Eucalyptus > Eucalyptus sideroxylon x Eucalyptus melliodora. Next base: position 20,737,284 of record CM027830.1, read on the forward strand.
TAATTTTTTTCATTAAATTTTTATAAATTTTTCTTTTCTTTTCTTTTTCCTTTTCTTTTCTCCTGCGATGGCCTGTGAGGCTCGTGGCTGGAGGCTTGCCGGCGATGGTTGCGGCCCTCACCTGACCTCTCCCAGATATAGGTGAGGCCAACCTCGCCCTGGCCTTGCCACGGGCAAAGGCGGCCTTGCCTGCGGCTAGCAAGGCCATGGCAAAGGCAAGGGCCACTAAGCCCTCGCCAGCCGCCAGCGAGAGTTGCGGCCCTCGCTTGGCCACACCCAGGGCCACGAGCAAGGTGGCTTAGCCTAAATCTAGCCGCAGCCCTCACCGAGCCTCTCCTAGGGCTGCCGATGAGGTGGCTTCACCCGAATCCGCGCGACAGCTTCACCCGGATCTAGGTGAGGTCGACCTTGCCCTGGCCTTGCCACGAGCGAAGGCGACCTCGCCCGGGGCTGGCGAGGCCATGGCGGCCATTTCCAAGGCAGAAGTGAGGGCCGCTAAGCCCCCGCCAACTGCCGGTAAGGCCAACACGGCCCTCGCCAAGCCTTGCCACGGGTGAGGCTAGCGTCGCCCAAATCTAGGCTAAGCCACCTCGCCCGTGGCCCTGGGCGAGGCCAAGCGAGGGCCACGACCCTCGCCGATGGCTAACAAGGGCTTAGCGGCCCTTGCCTCCGCCCTGGTGATGGCCGCCATGGCCTTGCCAACCGCGGGCAAGACCACCTTCGCTCGCAACAAGGCTAGGGCCAGGCTAGCCTCGCCCAGATCCGAGTGAAGCCTCCTCGCCGGCAACCTTGGGAGAGACCCGGCAAGGCCCGCGACCCTCGCCGACCACCACAAGAGAAAAGAAAAGGAAAAGGAAAAGGAAAAGAAAAAAAGAAAAAAATTCATTAAAAAATTCATTAAAAAATTGCCACATCAACGTCCGACCACCGACCAATATTAGCCGGATAGACTGAATTGGTACTAATATTAAAATGTTTATGACTAAATTGGTCCAATTGAAAAGTTTAATACTAAATTGGTGTCAATGCAATAGGTTTATGACTTTTTTTGTACTTTTCCTTGGATTCCGGTTGTTTCACTTTTGGGATCAATACTAAGAGAGTTTTATTAATCTCGGCCAAGCTACAATTTGCAAACAATGCGTCAAAAGAAACCGCTTGGAAACCATCCGGCTTGGGTGCTTTGTAAGGTGCCATGTTAAACAGTGTTCTGCAGACCTCTTCTTTCTAGTTTAGCCAAATTCAAAGCTTGTTAAGAACTCAGGATTTGAAATCTATTAGGATGCAGAATGGCGATTGTGGTTGGGTCATCTTCAGTGAAAAGGGTCTTGTAGAAATCCACCACAATGCCTTTGAATTTTTCTTGATCCGACACTCATTCTCCATTATTATTCTTTAGGACATCAATTTTATTTATCCAACGATGAATGATTGTGGCAGCATGAAAAATTTCGTATTTTTATCCCTGAACTGCAGCCATTGATGTGTAGATTTTTTATATCAGTGGATTTCTTCCAAAATTGAGACATCAATAAAATAAAATAAAAAATTGTACTTTCACTTTAAAAAAAAAAAAAAAGGCTTTGTACCCTTCTCAAGTGCCTTTTGGATGCCTCCTAATCTGGCCAACAAATTCCTTTTTTCTTCTAAAAATGTTTCCAAAGACATTTTGATTCTACTTCTTGAGGTTGTTTTGTAGTTGGGACAGAGCAACATGAATCAGCAACTCATCATTCCAATTAAATTGAGCAAACTCATTTTAAAAAGTATGAGTTAGCTAAGCCACTTCAAATCGAAAAGGCGGATTAACCTTAGTGAGTCTCCCCCCTTTACGAAGTAATCAAGAGAGGATGATAGTCAAATTTAATTCTTCAAAGTACTCTTACTATCATATCAATAAAGGGAAAGTACAAAAAAAGTCATAAATCTATTGCATTGGTACCAATTAAGTCCTAAACTTTTCAATTGAACCAATTCAATCCTAAACCTTTTAATATTGATACCAATTTAGTCCATCCGGCCAATTTTGGCTGGCCAGTGCTGACGTGGACGTCAGCCGGTGGCCGGATGCTAACGTGGCAATTTTTATGATTTTTTTGAATTTTTTAATGATTTTTAATGATTTTTTTATTATTTGTTATTAATTTTTATTAATTTTTTTCTTTTTTTCTTTTCTTTTTCCTTTTCTTTTCTTTTTCTTTCTTCTTCGTGGTTGCTGACGAGCCTTCGGTGAGGCTCGCCGGCCACTGGACGAGGGCTGTGAAGCCCTCGCCTGCCGTCGGCGAGGCGGCTTTGCCCTGATCTGGGCGAGGCCAGCCTTGCCCGTGGCTGGCGAGCCCATGACGGCCATCGCTAGGGCGGAGGCAAGGACCGCAAAGCCCTCCACAGCCGTCGCCAAGGGTCGCGACCCTTGCTCAGCCTCGCCCTGGCCTTGCCATTGAGTCCTCAGCGCCTCCTCCACTGTCGACCCCGGAGCTTCTCGACCTCGTCACCGCCGCCCTCACCTCCACGAGATCCCAATTCGAGGCACTGGTTCCCCACCTCCCGTGACTCACGCCGCCGCTCCTCCGCCCGATCTTCGCCTTTGAAACCCTAGCCCGCCACCCCAACACCCTCCTCTCTTTCTTCCGAGGCTGGCCTCACCTGCGGCCCTAGGTGAGGCCGAGTGTGGCACACCGAACCACCTTAGGTCACCACAGGCACTTAGTGCTACACCTAACTACATCTCTTAGAAGAAGCGTCGTGAATCATAGACATTTTTTTTTTTTGAAAACTGGTCCCAACGCGACTCATTTAGCGGAAGCAAAATATAACATCACAATCTCCCCCTCCATCAACCATGATACAATTGCACCCCCTAATCATCATGAAAAAGATAAAGCCATGACACTTTATTTACATATTTTTCAAAATGGGTTTCCTTGGGTTGGTACACCAAAAGAAAGGCCAGGACATGTAGCCACACTCGACCATAAACCCAAAAAGAAACACTCGACCCACTACGACTAACATGCAAGATCCCCATCACTAGTGTCGACTAATCATCCCAAAAAGTTTCAGCTCCTGTTTCTCACTCACAAGCCCTCACACCCATCCCGGTGCATCAAGCAGTGGCAACGGCAACATCCCATGCATCACTCTGTTCCGACAAATATGAACGGATACGAACTCCTGGATGACAGGGCCCCCAGCCAAACCCACGTTGTACATCACTAAGACGCAAACTCGAATATACGTGAGACCAGGGACAGTGGGACAGTCGATCTCCTCGCACTCAACCTATACATCGGAAGGAATGCCGTAAAATACGCCCCACGTGACAATAGGGAGCGGCATCCTACTAATCTAAAATGTTGGTCCCCGGATGGGTGAGTACAACCACTCAGCAGGTAAATGATCAATAAGCCACTCAATACATCATGCCATGCAATCATCACAATCATAGCATCACATGTCATACAAGCATCCATGTACAACATACCATGGCATCATACACATGTCATCATACCTCATGTACCATCATCGTCATATAGACTTCACCATCATATCACACACTTACCATCATCATGTCACATATGGCATCATCTTTACCATGCATGTAACATCATCATCGTATCACATTCACCCTCATCATTACCATGCATCCATGCATGTAACATCATCGTCATATTACATGTACCATCATCATTACCATGCATCAATGCATGTAACATCATCGTCATATCACATGTACCATCATCATTACCATGCATCCATGCATGTAACATCATCGTCATATCACATGTACCATCATCATTACCATGCATCCATGCGTGTAACATCATCATCATATCACATATGCCATTATCATTACCATGCATCCATGCATATAGCATTATCATCATATCATGCATACATCATTATCATCATGTCATGCATATATCATCATGCATAGTTTGATTTCAATTTCACTTTGGACCGCCACATTTCTCTTTCCTAGGACCAATGTTTGCATCCCACATGTATCCAAGATACAATCAAACCATCCGGCTCTCCCATTCTCCGGGCATCTCGTACCCCAACTGGCATCACAAGGACCCTCCGACATACAGCCATTCAAGTCCATCGAGCAACCGGCCATACCCTTCTAGCCAGGCATCTCGCACCCAACTGGCATCGCGAGGTATCCCTCGACACAAGACCCGCCGAGCTTCCGGCTCCCCCACTCTCTGGGCATCTCGATACCACTCGGTACTCCCGAGGATCCTGCGATATCCGACCATTCATGACCACCGGGCAACCGGCCGTACCCTTCTAGCCAAGCATCCCGACACTCACGGGGCATCGTCGGCTCACCTCCGATGGTTTCCTCATTTATCTCAATTCACATAATTATAATTCAATTTAACATGGCATGTGATGTGATGGCAATCAATATCATATTCATCCTTGAGTTCATACATGTATCTCAAGTCATCATCATACATGCAGCAAGACACCATCATCCATGGCAATACAATTCATGGAATCCATGCAATTTAAAATGATCCATATTTCATGCCTTTTCAAAGTTTATAAAATTCCAGCATGTACCATTTTTAGAAAATATTTAAATTAAATATCCATATACTTCTCAAAAATCAAGAAATCAAGGCATGTGATAGACAAGTCAATAAGATAGCAATTTCATGTAAAACACATGCCCAATAGAGTTCCACACAAAGAGATATGATTCACACCAATATAGCATGCAATTTCGGATAGGACAGATTGCGCATTTTATGAAATAATTCAATTAAAATATCCGAACTACCTCCGAAAATTATGAAATTTTACCAGATCATAGTTAAGACACTAAAGTAGATTTTTCATGAAGACTTCTAGGCCAGATTCATTCCAGAAAATTTTCTATAGTCATCTGAAGCTTTTGGTTCTAGCACCAAAACGTCCAGTGTATCTTTCTCCGAAATATCGAGTTTTCACCCCTTTATTCTTCTTCATTTCCTCTGAAATTTGGATATTTTTTACATCAAGAGGTCCCCTACAACTTTCATTAATATAGCTTAGTCAAATTTCCAAATTATAGTCATCATATGGGTCCATGAAGTCTCGGGTGTCCTGTACCGTGTCTCCAGATTTACCGTCTTCAAGAGTAAGTCGATTCACTAGGCTACACTTGCTCATTTTACTTCAAATTTGAGTATGTTAGTCTTTAAGATGTTATATATAAGTTTCAAGAAGAAGTCGAAGAGAGATTCTTAGTAAAAATCGACAAGCAACCACAAATCTATCAAAAGGTCAGCAAAACTGTTCCAAATCTAGTGTCTTCATAGGATGAGGTTTTGACCCCTTAAATCTCCACCGTTTTGTCCCAAATTTTAGCATGTTGTATTTTAAGATGTTAGATACAACTTTCATGAAGGAATAAAAGTCAAAATCCAACTCGAAACATGCATGCAAGCCTTCACAAGATTCTGGGTCAGGCGGTTCATGTGAAAACAGCAAGCATCTCCAAGAACAAACCTCATGTACTTCGATTTCTAGCCTCTAAACATTCAAGAATTCAACCACACATGCAAGACACACATGCAAGAGTGGAAATCAATCCCAACTTGCCTCAAAGACTGAACGGACAGCGACACTCGAACGGCACACTGGCGATGGACGGACGGCGTGCGAGCGGCGACTGGCGAGCTCCTTCTCCCTCTCGGTTCCTCCCTCTCTCTCTCAGCGATTCCCTCTCTCTCTCTTTGGCTGAATTCCAACCGGCCACTCTCTCTCTCTTTCTCTTTTATTCCCCCAAATCTTCATCATTTGCAATGATTGCATGCCACCCTTCATAGCCAATGCATGAAGACCCCCTTCTTGCCACTTGGCATGGCTCATGCAATGGGCTTGGGCTTGGAAGAAGTGGGTGGGCCACTCCTTCCCCCCCTTGGTCGACGGCCACCTTTCCTTGGGCCTTAATTGGGCCGGCCATCTTGGCCCATTAAGAACTCAAGCTATTGGGCCTAAGGCCCGACCTAATTAAAATCCACAATTCCACTTTTCAATTATTCATATTTAATTCGTTCTTTTATAGATTTCAAATTTTAATTTCACATCCCCAAGAATAAATCATCCTCATAAATTTATCCTATAATACTAATTTAAAAACTCATGAACACAAGCACATATCATTTAGTCTTAAGAGGAGACTAATGGCTAAAGCATAAACCATAGGTAATTTCATTACCTAATTATGGGCTTTATCACACCTTAGAGCTTGTCTTGAATTTTTGGGATGCCACACCGAGCGAGGGTTGCGACCCTCGCCGGTGGCTGGCGAGGGCTTTGCGACCCTCACCTCCGCCCTGGTGATGGCCGCCATGGCCTTGACAGCCGCCGGCGAGGCTAGCCTCGCCCAGATCCGGGCAAAGCCGCCTTACCGGCGGCTCGGGAGAGGTCGAGCGAGGTCCGCGACCCTCACTTGCGGTAGGCGAGGGCTTCGCGGCCCTCGCCTAGTGGCCAGCGAGCCTGACCGGAGGCTCGCCAGCAACCGCGAAGAAGAAAGTAGAAAAAAAATTAATAAAAATTAAGGAAAAATCAATAAAAATAAATAAATAAATCATAAAAATTGCCACGTTAGCGTCCAGCCACCGGCCGACGTCCATGTCAATGCCGGCCAGCCAAAATTGGCCGGATGGATTGAATTGGTACCAATATTAAAAGGTTTAGGACTAAATTGGTCCAATTGAAAAGTTTATGACTGAATTGATACCAATGCAATAGGTTTAGGACTTTTTGGTACTTTTCCCGATCAGTAAATAACAAACGCCAAGAAAGATTGCACAATGCTTTGTCAAGACCCTTGCATACCCAATTATATCCATTCCACTCGGGCCCATGCCATGTAAATTTCATTCCCACCCAACCAAGATCTATTAGATGACATCTCCCAATCCACTCTCTTTACCCAATTTATTTTGGAGCATTGACTGGTGCACCCTCTTTCTTTTCGTCCAAAAATGCATTGTCGTCAAAATCACTAGTGACCATCCAAGGTTTTGTCATTGTAGCAGCTATCTGTTCAAGATGATCAGTCAATTGTGCATAAGTCAACTCATCTGGTTTGGCATAGACAGCAGTTAAACACTAGCTTTTATCTGTTCAACATGATCAGTCAATTGTGCCTGGGGTCTTGCAACCTTAGGCAAGGCCTCTCCAGCAACGTTAGGGTTTTCAACAACATCTTCGTAATTATGAAAGTATAGCGAGGGCAATATTGAAAGAAAAAATCTATTCACATTCTAAAATTTAGCATTCAAAAGCATGTCCAGACCCACCTTGGGTTTTAGCCCTAGGAAATGCAATTTGTCAAATGCCATTTGCACTTGGCCAAGGACCTTTAAGACCCCAAAGGGATTTGGCAAATCCAAACCAAATGCACCCCAAGCTCGTTTCAGCTACTTGAATTGAAACTTTGACACTTTGTTTGGGAGAAGACCGGAGAACAAGAGGGGATGCAAAAAATTGAGTAAATTTGAAGTTTTTTTTTTTTCAGAATGAGAAGAGGAAAATTTGAGAATTTGAGAATTTTCTTCACCCTTTTTGGTTTCCTCCACTCTTATATAAAGCTCAAGGAAATAAGACACAACGCCATAGATACCAGATGAGGTAAGTGGTTGAAATGCATAGAAAGACGAGTGACGGTGGAAATCAGATACCCTATAAAGGAACCTCGCCAGGGTAAGTTCAGGTTCACGTCACTTAAAGATATCTCCCTAGACCTAATTCAGTAAAAATCTTAAATTACGGGGCACATGTCATTTACTAAGCTTAATTTGCTTTTTCAAACAAAAAAAAAATTATCTCACCATACACAAATGGACCGTTCTCGAGAACTAATGATCTGACACATTTCTTAGTAAACCATTTTTGTAAACAAAGCAACGTTATGCATTTTTATGATCAATCGCAAATTTCTAATTTATGGTATAACTTATTTTGCTCAAGTTATTGAAGTCAGTCATAAAACTTAAAAAATTTGACATAATATATAGAGTCTGTTTCACAATAAACTTAATATTAATATTAGAACAGTAGTATAGAAACTTCAACATCTTATTAGGTTGAATTTTAAAAAAAAAATGGATAAAGAGAATTCACTCAACAAAATGGAATATAATAGTTGTTTTTTCATCTAAAATACAATTTATTTTAATCAAGTTGTCGAATTCAATATACTAAATAGAAATCAAAAGTATAGAAAATGAAGCAAAATATGAATCATGCTACATCAAGATTACAGCAAAATTACTATTTATTTATCATCAAAATATTATAAATATTAAAATTCACAATCTGTTGAAAACATAGTGTATCTCCATTCCATTTAGAATTCAAAATGATAGATAAGATAATTTATTATACAAATTCTCTTAGTACGATATTACAACACTTCAAAAGTACCGATAAGACATAGCTCACGAGCTTTCATGAACCTTACTTTGTTGTGCTGCAACTTTTGCCTTTTATTTCACAACTCAAATCGATTTTAGATGATTATTAAAGAGTCAGGGCGCGAAGCTTTAACTTAACCAAAGATATTTTAATTTAACTAAGTAATAGATAAAGAAATATAAAGTAGAGCTTTCAATATATCTCCTAATTTAGCTTTTAGAGCATAAAACCGCAAATAACAAACATATTGTCTTCCTTTTCCTTTCCGCAAAATAATTTTCACACGAGTTAAGCCTGTTTTCACAATGTGATTCATTTTTTCGTAGCTTAAGATAATATTACTGAAATGTCATTCAAGATTTCGCTATCCTTCCCCATTTACAAAACATAACATTAGAACATCCCTTCTTTCCCGTATAAATTTCATGATCCCTAAATATATGATATCTTATATAGCAATTTAATAAATATTGTTGTTTAATAACTCTTGACTCCTCTTTTATTCCACATTTTCTCTATTGGGCGATATTAACTATTCGAAATTGCGATTATCAACCTAGCCGTGTTTCGTGCAGGCCAAGTAACTAGTTATCGGATGGTTCATGAGCTTAAAAAAACCTTCAAATATCCACCATATGAGAAGGGGTGATGATAAACAGGTCATTAACTAAGGTTGAATACCACATCGGATCACCCATCTGCGAATCATATTGAACGGCCCAAGCCCCTCCCCAAAAGGATAACCCTCTCGAGCACAATCCGCTCCAAGGTTGGCTATATTTTCTATTATGATTAGGCGGGTCAAGGTAAGCTTAATTTTCTATTAAGATTAAGTGGGTCAAAATGGGCTAATAGATGGTTATGAAATTATTCTTGACCGGGTCAGATACAAGTTAATGTAAAAGCAAAATAAGAAAGTCTAATAAATGGATTAAACTAAGGAGACGATCTCCACCCTTTTAAGAGAAATAGAAAGAACAATTCTTTTTTAATAAATGTAGCCTAAATCTCTTTTTTCTTTTTCTTTTTTTGCCCTTATCCAATTGAATGCTTATCGTTTTGTTTTGCTATATGTTGAGTATTCTCATGTGTAGATGAACCCAATTCAAATGAATTTTGACTCGAAAAATCACGAGGTTAATCTTTTTCATAGAATGCCCATGAGAATTTTATATCGACAAACTATTCCTTGCAATTAATTACCACTCGCCATTCAAAGTGAAATGGGTAATTTTTTCAAAAATATCTTTGGAAAAGGCATTGCTTATGACTTGATTATCGGCCCCTTTTGTAAAAGATTGAAATTATTTTCTATCACTAGCGACACTTGCGATGTAATTTATTAAGGGAAAAAAATGCAATTCGAATAGACAGTAGTGATTTACAGAAAGACCCCTCGAAAAAAGCTCATTTGTTGGGAAAGAGCAAAAATCCCATGCGCAATATTTCCCCAAACAAAAAAAAAATTCCTGAATTAAATTGCATTTAATGTTTGTATCCTCATGACATGGCCAACACGGCAACACGGACCGTCGGATACCATCTCATTCTCTGGTTGGATCCGATCGGACGGATTTAAATCCTTCACAGACAGAAAAAAGAAACTCAAATTACAAAAAAGAAAAAACAAAAAAGCCGCTTCCTCAAAATCCACCGGCTGTTCCGTCAGCCGGTGCACCTCTCCGGTCACACGAACAGTCTCAGGAGCTCCGCGTCCCGCCTCGGCCACCCACCCTCCGACGACCCGCTCCGCCACGTCGCCGTCGTCGTCGCCGACTCCTCCCCCTCCTCCGACGGGGTCGCCGGCCGCCGCCGCCGCCGCCGCGAGGCGGGAGACATCAGGGACAGGTCGAGGCGATCCTCTTCGGCCTTCGTGGGCTCGTCCCGAGGTGGCTGATGCGGCGGCGGAGGCGGCGGCGGCGATGGTGGGCTACGAGGCCTGAAGTGGTCCGCCTCCGACACCGAGCTCCGGTCGAGCTCGAACGACGGGACGGCGTCCGCGGGCTCGAGGAGCGCGTGCGGCGCGCCGCCGCGGAGCACCGTATCGACCGCCGCCTCGCAGAGCCGCCAGTTGCCGGTCCAGATCAGCCCCACCGCCCCTCCCACGGGGTTCACCGTCCTCCCCACCGCTTCGAACAGCAGAGACTGAAACAGAGCTGCGAAGAAAACGCGCGAAGAATCATCAAAACCAAGGTCGGACTCGACACTCACGACCCATATCGATAACACTTGACACGACCGAATCACCGACGCGAGAATTCCAACACATGAAGATCGTACCGGGGCGGTGGGAGGCGGGGACGGCGGAGACGAAGGACATGAGGGCGGCGCGGCCGAAGAACTTGGCGACGAAGAGGGTGGCGTGGGCCTGGGCCTGCGGGGAGTCGATGAGCTGGAGGCACTGCCGGAGCATGCAGGTGTCGCTGCAGCCCTTGCGGAGGACCCGGCATCCATTGCAGCTCATCCTCTTATCATCCACCCAACTCGACTCCTCCTCAGAATGACAGAGAAACACAGAGAAAGACAGACAGACAGACAGACAGAAAGACAGAAACAGAGAGATACAGAGAGAGATGGCTATGGGGGAATTTTCGAGCAAAGGCTTGCTCAAGAAGGGTAGATATTAGAGAGAGAGAGAGAGAAGGTTGAGGAGGGTTAACCGTGGTTAGGTGAGGGGTTAACCGTGGTTAAGGGAAGATGGTACGGATCATCATCATGGGGGGTTCTTGGGTTCCGAGGAATTTGGGGGGAGGGGGAGAGAGAGAGAGAGAGGCGGCTCCGTGTCTCCGCAGAAACGGTGCGGCGTTTTCCCTCTTCCATCCGTGCCCCACCACCACCACCACCACTACCACCACCAGTCACCACCTCCACCTTCTGCAGATTCCTTCCTTGGCGTGGATGGATGCCCGTCCTTGCCTGCTCCCTACCGAATTTCCCTTTTTTTGTCTTTTTTCCACTTTTGGGTTTCGTTTTTCTTTAAATAAGGGTTCTTATTCTTCACAGTCACATATTATTCTTTCCTCGGATGGAGGTTATAATCGGGAGCAATGTGCACTTCCTTCTTTTTTGATTATAGTAGATAAAAAAAAAAATGCACATCTTAAGTAGAAGTGGGAGGCCATGACGGTGGAATCTTGTGCTAGCTTCCCCCCAAATATAATCACTTCGTTGGGTGGTCGATCGATGCCGGTTGATAGCCCAACGGCACCGGGTAGTCGGCAAAGTCGATAGCCAGGCATTGCCATGATAGTTCGCTAGATTCGATAGCTTGGCAGGTGGAGTCTTGGGCATCAAAAAAAAAAAAAAAATTGCACTGTTAATGCCTATTGGAGAGTTTTTCCCCCATTAACTGTGATACTTTTAGGAATCCTCTAATGACAACTCGAATCGAAACAAATCGACCAAATTTTATGTCAAATCTTAATTGATTGGAGACACGTTATTAGATTTAATTTGAAACCAAAACTATTGGAGTGAAAACATTTGCGAACATAAAAGCGGGAAATCGTTATATCTTGGATCATGCATCATATAGTTTGTTCGTATAAGTGTGCAATTGAGCATATATTAGCCTCGCTAAAGTTTAGGTCAAAACAATCTAGGATAGCTACACATTTATAAAACAAAAAAGGGAAAAAAATAACCTAAATGATCATAATTCGTTTTTTTAGTTCAGATTTTATGAAGGTAGGATCACAAAAAAATAAATAAATAAAACCATTTACTCTTCATGTCCGAATCAAGTCGAGTATCAACTGGGGCTTAAACAAAATAGGTCAATAGAGGTGAGACATTTGCATTATCTTACTTGACTAATTTCGCAATGCACATCAATGATCAATCCACATATGGCAGGCAAGACTTCGATTACAAAATGGCCAGCACAATTGTGAAGGTTGCTTTGATTGAAAAATATTAGTAGCATTAACGACTTAAACTACGAGTTGGACCAATTGGCATTTTGTTTGTTCTTTGATAGTCCGATGACTTAATTTTTATTGTGCTTGTAATAACTAATTTCGGTTGATCCTTTTATGATACTTTTTCTTAAGATACTAAAATGTCACTTAACTATTGAGTCCAATGACTCATTTGTTATGATATGTCACCAATTCAAAAATATAAATCGAGTCAAGTATTCTAAAAATTAAAAATTAAAAACCCTACTTGGATTGCAATCGGAAGGTGGTTGTAATTAAGAAAAGAAGACTCAAATGGGGTCAATGAGGAGTCAACTATACTATGATGTGAGGCTTATCTTAGGCTTAAAAAAAAAAAAAACCACCGCGTGGCACCTCTAGACTATATAAAATTTACTTGTCGAGATAATGAAAGAAGTTGAAAAAATGGAACCACAATGCATTGATTCGTGCTCGCCTAGTGTTGCCAAAAGGAAAAGTTAAAAGCTTTGGTGCGAGTGGCTATGATTCCAAGGTACCGAAAAAGAGGACGAGAGAGTACACATCGAAATCATAGTCTTCTACTCGAGTACGTGGCATCTCTATCCGATTACCAATATGGACCACTTGACCATAAACAAATTAATTAATCGATTAATCAATTAATATAATAAACCTAGAATAAATATACCCAAGTGAACTTTCCGACCCAAAATCGGCTTGTTTGTGGGGAATGGGATTCCAAATCGACAAACCACGTTGTCCCAATCTCATACGTTGTCCTTGTTATTTTATTCATCAAGGGAATTGAATTTTAATTTTATCCCACGTTTTCACGAGGTCCAACATGGTTTCCAAGGAGGTTTTGTGGAGGTTGGGGCCTTGTCATGAGCTGGGCTGGCGCGTGTACACGATCCCAAAGCTGTAGAGATTGTTTTGGACAGTGATGGTTTTGGCCTCATTCGCATATAAAAGATTTTGTGAATTTTGTTGGCATCACGATGCGGCTCATGGTGGATGGGAGAGGCAGCTCGAGGGGCCTCGGAAGTGGCGACTAGGGTGAGATCATGAATCCAACAAGGGATGAGGAGAGGAGAATCTCTTTGCGTTGGAGGATCCCCTTGTGATCACTGTCGTGTCGTGATTGAATTGATGGAGACTATTCTGTCCACAATTTTATAGGCCATGTAATTTTTTTTTTTATGATCCGAGAACTCCTATACAACCGGCATTTGGCGAGGTAAACCAGGGGGTGATGTTAGCGGATGACCCACCACCCCGACGTCACACTTAAAATCTCGTGCGGCCAGTGGGATTCGAATTCCTCTTCTCCTTGCAAAGGATCATGGGAGCCTTATCCAACTAGGCCACCGCAGGCAGTGGTTAAGCCATGTAATGTCGATATAATTGCGTGCCCTCACCTCGCGACTATAATCACCAGAGCGGAAGTTTACAACGACGGGTGGTGGTGATGCTGGAGATGGCAGTGGTCGAGATCTAGGCCTCTAGCAACTCCGGGGGGACGACCAAGTTTCATGATGATAGTTATAGTAGTGGTGGCTTTGGTGGCGACGGTGACGGCCTGCTCTGCTCTACCAAAGGTAGTGCTCAGTCCACAATGAAGAGGCAATGATGCTCGGTCTAGAAGGTGGTAATGACAATGGGTGGTAGTTGTTGCAAGGGAAACAAAATTAGGGTGCGTAGGGCAACTTTGTCCGATAGTAAAAAGACAGTTGTGGCAACCAACGTAACAAAACTGCTGGAACTTGGGAGGACCATCCATGTCAACTAGTTAGCATTGTTAACTTTCCCATTGAAAGTATCACATTAACTGATTTAAAAAAAAAATCGAATACCTAGCTAAATAAAAGAAAGGAATAGGTAATTCAATGTATAATAAGAAAGTTCATATGCTTTTTTCCACGAGAAAGTCCACCTCATGAAGCAATGTGCCACTCCCAAACATGAAACCGGTTGCACTCGATGGCACGGGGGAATGGAACCGACATCGTGTCTCCTAATCAACCTCACATACTTACGTGATCATTCTTTCAACGCCTGAATCACGACATGGAATGAGAAGTTGAATTACTTACGAAGTCATTCGTCAACAAAAACGAGAACCACCTGCTAGTGAACGAGGGTTGTCAAGTGTCAACGAGTTCGTCTTAACATGAGGTTGGGCTTGGAGGAGGGACAGACCCACCAGCCATGCCACGAGTCAACAGAGTCGAACCGCCTCAGGAGAACGTTGTTCTCATGATATTTGTGGTATGTCATATTCAATGAAGAAAGAGACTTGCAATATTGACATATAAAGAAAGTCAAGTGATCTTGTTAATATAAAAATTCAAATTATTTAGTTAAAATGTAAGAAATCCATCTAAAATCTTAATTTGTCAAGTTAACAATAAAATTGTCTATCCATATATGGAAACTAATTTATTAAAATAATGTTGTCTTTGTTGTTTCAATTGTAGTTAAATTATTGTTCATGAAACCCTTTATATGGATAGCGATAAACTGCAAAATGACTCGTAATTAATCATACTACTGCATTGTTTTGTGATTTACGAAGCCAATTTTGGATGTTAATGGAGTAATATTTATCATATTGCATATGATTATAAATATGAACAAATCACGATGAAGCATTCGAAGTGGTTGAACTTAGGTAAAATGAGATATCAAAATATTATAAGGTAAGTATAATGTGACTTTCTTATTGTGCAAAAAGTAAAAAGGGTAATATGCATTATACAAAAGGAGAATTTTGTAGTTATAATTAAATCTTAATGTTTTTATGCGGTAGGCTTCCCATTACGTCAATCATCTTTTATTTTGTTTACCAGTCGGCCTGTATTATTTCGATAGAGCATCGCCATAAGAAAAGAGAACATCATCGAAATTTTGACTCGCAACTTTAAAAAATCACGCCACTATATATTATGAAGATTTGGCCATGAAAAGAAAAATCATATTCTGTTTTTCTCATTTTTCAAATTGAAACGAAAAAATCGCCCCATGATTCTAAGAAGACTGCTTCAACTAAACGCAATTCATATTGCTCATTCCGTCTTTATTAAAAAAAATTCTTGTTTTGATATTTGTTGGAACAGAAACTTTAGGTTAGAAATGGTAAGAATATAAACACATGAATTAAAGAATGTGATATAGGAAAGCTATTAAAATTTTATAAAATCCTGATCAAGAGGTAAGATAATCTTGGTACTAGTTCAATTTATGAATATGCAAATTTTCGTTCCAGCTATATAAAAACATTTAATGACAAGTTTATGACTAAGAATGTAATGAATCAAGTGCCAAATTAGAAAAAGGAAAAGCACAACAATTAAAATATCCTCAAACATGCCTTATCACTTCCTTACTATTTAAAATCACTTTATTTAAGACAGTTTTCAATATTTTCCAAAAGAAAAACGTTATTTTAGGTTACGTGAAAAGTAGTCAATTGTGGCATTGAGAAAAAAGGAGAAATCATTGTAATTTCTTCAAGAAACCACGTCACCAATTTACTATTCACACACCTTTCAATTATTGTATTTTGGTGCATTGAGGGAGACTAAATTGACCACGTTATCATTAGCCATGTAAAATTCAACACTACCAAAGAAAGGACATTTAGAAGGTTTTGAAATGTGATCAACTCTTTTCACAAGGCCGACATCAAACCATCGTGGAAATCATTCTTTGCCATTGTCGTCGTTCTCGCCCCACCTTGCTACCATAAGCACTGCAGCGAAGCTCTAGAATGGGCGGCGGCGGCAGCGGCCGTGATGCTGGTGATGGTGGCGGTTGAGATCTTACCCTCTAGCAACTGCGATGGTCATACGGGTGGTGGCGGCGACAGTGGTGGTGGCTTGCTTTAGTGAAGGTAGTGCTTAATCCATGGTGAAGAGGCATTGGTGGCCATCATGAGGCAATGGTGATTTTTCTAATGGAAGTATCATATCAACCGTCGGATGTTTAACTAAATTATAAAAAAAATAAATAAATAAATAAAGATGATTCTTTTCATTGTATAATAAGAGAAAGTTCACATTCTATTTTTTAGGAGGAAGTCCATTTTAGGTACGTGCACCCTGAGCTCAAAAATTGGTTTACCAATCTCGTGATCCAATTAAGACATAAGCTAGAGGTTGACTTGCTCGGTGATATATGAATTGAAATCTAGGTCGAGCTTCTAATTATGTACGCATGATTACAAGTCCGTTCTTTCAAGGGACGTGAAATAGAAAGTGCTTCATAGAAATAACTTTCAAGAAAATATTTTTTGAATTTTCCGGCATTTAATTTGTGGAAAATAAACTAGTGAAGAAAAACATTTTCTACTATTGGAAAAATCACCTTCAAAAGTAAGGAAAATTTTTCTACTTTTCAAAAAGTGGAAAATATTTTTCATAACTTTCCTCATCTCACTTTCTTTCACAAAATATATTTTCTTTTATTTTATGTTTTTTTTTTTTTGGGATAAGTGCACTAGGAGTGTCAAAAATTATATATGATGCTCACTTAAATATCAAAAGTTTTCGTTAACTCATTTAAGTGCTAATTGGAGAAAAAAATGATCACTTAAGTGCCAATGATAAGAAATTTTAGCTAAATAGATTAAGTGGCATTTATAATAAAAATTATAATATGACTTGGCATATTTTTTAAAAATTCTAGTTCACGTGACATTTCCACTTGCTGTGTTTGGTATTGAAGTGATTTTTTTTTTTACAATGATTGATATTGAAATGATCACTTTAAAAAAAAAAAAAATCGATATTCAAATGATCACTATTTACAACTTTTAGACTATGCCATTTAAGGGTTATATGCTGACCAGGCATACAACAAGCTATGTAACATTGAGAAATTAATAAAGCCATGTTAGATTTCCAACAATCTAGATCAAAGTTAATATTTAAGTGATCACTTTTTTTTTTAAGAAAGTGACACTTAAGTTATTCGAAAAATACTTTTAACACTAAAGTAAACACCATACATAACTTTTGACAAGTCTAATATACTTATCCCGTTTCTTTTTCTTTTTTTTTATTTTCTTTTATATATTTTTTTAAAAAATTGAGTTTTATTGTTTGCTTTTTCTTTTTCTTCCTCCTTAGCCGATCGCCGATGACAACGATGGCTAGCGACCAACCGCAGGTTAGCTCAAGCTCACCAACCCATGTCTTGGTTGATTGCCAAGCAACCAGCCATCACCAAGGTAGGTAACGTCAAAGGAAGGAGGAGGAAGAAAAGAGGGAGGAAGGACAAGAAAAAGAAAGAAAATTAATAATAAAAAAAAATTGAATTTTAAAAAATGAAAATTCTTTAAAATATATATTAAAATTTAAAAAACTTTGGTTGATTAAAAAAATTAAAATTCGATTTTTCTTTGGGTAATTTTTTATTAAAAAAATCAAATTAGATACCAAACCGTAGAAAAAGAATTTCAATTTATTTTCAAGTTTTAGCCCAATATTAAAAAATATCATCACTTATTTAGAGAATGATTTCATAAAAAATATCTTTCAAAGCATAACATTTTTTTGCAAAATGAACGAAGTTTTACAATGTCGTTACGCAACGAAAATGAAAATCATATGCTAGTGAACGATAATTGTCAAGCTCCGACAACGAAAGAAACGATGGTCGAGGAGGGCCATCGAATTTGGCTCACACGAGGTTGGACGGACTCTGGAGAGGAGACAGACCCACGAGCCCCGAGCCAAACTTTATTGACTCCTGCAGGGGCAGACCACTCCCTCGAGCCGCCACCCCATGATTGTGTCCTTGGGATAATTCGTGACATGTCCTTGGACTTGACCAGCACGTTGGACGAGGTTACCCTGAACCGGATCGACCAGCTTCCCGTCCTCGGCCTTCTGACAATGTCCCCGACCTCTCTGGCCTCGTTGACCTCAAGTCTTTCCACCTAAACGATAATGTCTTTTTCCGGCAGCTTACCCACCTCCCTCACCGGCCTCCACTTATAAGAATAATTGTAATGCAAATGATATTAGTAATTGATAGTTAATGCTAAAAACAAATTGATTATGGAAAGTTGCAGCTCTTATGAAAATGTACAATTTTTATGAGAAGTTACGTAGTTTTGAAAAGATACAACTCTTAGCACCTATTAAAATCATTAATGAAGGTATATATTAATAGCTTATATAAATAGAGTATGGTCTTCTCTCCACTCAAAACAACAAAAAGTTATATTATAGTCTCTCAGATAAAATATGTTAATACAAAAGTGGGTTAATTGAGATAAATCGAATTTCTTCATTTCTTATGTTTCTACCATGATTATTTTTAGGGTTATTATTATGGATAAATATAAGGATCCCTCGTGCCCGATTTTCTTTTTTACTTAAATCGCTAGTAACTCGCGGGTAAAGAAAATAAATATAAGTATTCATCCCTCTTAACGTGAAGATTTAAGATTCTTTGATTTTGAATTTCCACATGAAGAATTACATTATTGCTTACACCACTACCTTATGATCCTTGTACTCGTCGCAAGCAAACCGCATCTCTAGCCAAATACTTGGCGGTCAATAACCCCACAAATTTCTCTTTCTCGAATGCTACACATATGCAAAAGAGATGATCTTCTATGGAAAATTTGAGGTCCAGTTGCCCATTATGCACAAAACAAAATGAATGGTCTAAATTGCACCGTTGCTTGTGAGAAGTAACGGTGCTATTCTCCTGGCGTAGTCCGTGTTTGAATTACTTGTTCAAGAAACCCCTCATATAAATAGTGCTAGAGTGTAAAATGACTCATAATTAATCATACTATTGTGTTGTATTTGTGACATACGAAACTAATAGTAAATATTTGTGTAGTCATATTTATCATTAAATTAGGTATATGATTATAAGAATCGAACAACCTCTTGTACTACTTCATGATGAAGCATCATTAGTGGTTGAACTTAGCTAAGGCGAAATACCAAAATATTATAAGATAGGTATACCGTGTCTTTCTTATTATATGGAAAGTGAAGAAAGTAATATCCATAATAAATAAAAAGAAAAAGAAAAAGAAGAAAGATCTAGTCACAAACACATCGAGGTTTTTGGATTTTTCATACTAAACAACGGAAAATATTTTCCAGTTGATTTTCATATCTAAGCCAAATAACAAAAAATCTAATTTAACTTTCCTAAATAGATATACACTATTCGCGTGTTAATAACTTGAGCATGGGCAGTCAGGAAACTAGGTACGGCTACCGAGTCTTGAGTGCGGCCTCGATGGACCCTGACTGGGGCATTGGGAATCAAGACACAAGCACATAGGTCTTGGGCTCAGCCTCGATAGACCTAAGCATGGGCCTGAGGGCTTAGGCATAGTCTCAATGGACCTAAGCAATGACCTTTGTGGACTTGAACCCAGGTGTTGAGGATCCAAGATTAGCCTTTATGGACCTAGCCCAAGTGTCAAGGCATGGAGCCTGACTATGATGGATTGGGCGCTGATGCCGAGGGCTCGAGTACAGGCACCAAGTTCACAAGTTTGGCCTCGGTGGAGCCAATGCAAGCGTCGGTGATTTGAGCATCAAGCCTAAGCTTGATTGACCCTAGCCAAGGTGACAAAGACCTGGTCTTGGATAGTAGGAACCTGAGAATCAGTATTGGAGTTTTCATGCTTAAGTGCAGAGTTTCAAGTCAAACGATAATACCTAGTTATATTTTCAAAAATGACTTCTGATTATTTAAAAGGGAAATCAGTTTATGAATTGAAGCATAGGCTTTTCGTTGATTAGAAAAACATTTTTAGTTAACTTATTATCTAAAGCGAACCAAATGCTGGAAAATGATAAAAATGCTTTTCAGGAAAATGTTTTACACGAAATAAATTGAACTTTTAAACTGAAAGCTTTTGCGTGGCAAATCTCTTGTTACATTAATAATTTTTACCTCATCTATTGGTTGGCCTATATTAATTGGATAGAAAATCACCATAATAAAAAAGAATATCGTCGAAATTTTAACCCTTAACTCATAAAAGAAATGCAACCATATACTATTTAGATTTTGCTATAATGGAATTGACATTATATTTTCTCATTTTTCAAATTGAAAAAAAAAAAAAATCACCCATGAATTCTACGAAGACTGCTTCAACGGAATGCAATTCATATTCCCCATCTCATCGTAATAAAAGTATTTCGTTGCAATATGCGTTAAAATAGAAACTTAATGATAGAAATGGCAAGAGTATAAACACATTAATTAAAGAGTGTAACATAGGAAAGTGATAAAACACTTTTGAAATACTGTTTGAGAGGTAAGAAAACCTTTGAACTATTGAAATTCATCTAAATATATAAAAATATTTCTTAGAAATAAATAGAAAAATATTTAATAATACATTTATAACTAGGAGTGATTCGACCAAAAAAAAAACCTAGGAGTGTAATAAGTATAGTGCCCAAATTGAAAAGCAAAAATCAAAACAATTAAAAAGAGCCTCAACATGCCTCGTCACTTCCTCACATTTTAAATCCATTTTATGTAATTTAGTTTTCTATATTTTGCCAAAGATAATAATTATTTTGGGTTAGGTGAAACGTACTAAAGTGTGGCATTGAAAAGATAGAAAAAAAAATCATTGCAAATTGCTCAAGAAACCACGTGACAAATTTACTAGTCGCATCCCTTTCACGCACACATATATAATACTTAGGAAGTACAAAGGAAACGAATAATGCTGGTCACAAGTAACAAACTAAGAAAATTGTGCAATTTATAATAAAATCGAATTTCGATATTTCTGTTTCCTAATTTTGAATTTAATTTTGTAGAGGCTTTGGAATATTCGTAAATAAAATCTTTGGTGGGACACTTTCTTGTTAATGAGAATTGGTGGGACATGTTAATGATGTTCTCGTCCTCGACCTCTCATCGCCGTTGCCTTATGATCAAAGCATGTGCAGCTCTGAAATCATCATCCACAATGGTGTCAATGGTCCTACATATGCAAACCTTGGATTCCATTCAAGGAACAGTAAATCTCATAAGTTAGATAAATACTAATTGAAATCAGTACATGGCCTAATTACATGTGGCAAAAGGAATCTATGTCATATACCTAATTCACGAGATGAATGTCCAAAAAGCCCTAAACCTATTATTTGGCAAATAATTTAGTTATGAAATTTTGAGTTAAGCTAATTTAGTTATAGACCTTATGAAATTTTGAGTTTAGCTAATTTAATTATAAACCTTTTGATGATTTATCAATATTATTAGCCAGAAATCACTAATGTGGATGTTAGCCGTCATACATGGCATAGATGTTTTGACGATTTCTGATCAAAATTAACCAACAAAACTACATTGACAAATCGTAAAATGTTTAGGATTAAATTGGGTAAATTAAAAGATTTATGACTAAATTAGCCATTATATAATAATTTTAGGACTCTTTGGATAATTTTCCCTCGAACATAGGATTAAGAAAAACGAAAGTGAAGCTGACTTTTTTTTTTTCACTAGACTGTAAAAAAAAAAAAGATCACAAAAAAAATGAATAGAGATTTCTTATCACAAAAGAAAGCCAACTTTAAAAAAAAAAAAAGGAAAAACTAAGATATAGGTTCAAGGATAAACTTTCTCAATTTCACAAAAAAATTACCAAAATTATAAACAATTCCCACAAAAATTCCTATAAGACTTCTAAATGATGTCAAAGGGGTCCTCCAAATGAAAAGAACTTGTGTGAGGCTTTCTTCAAAACCCGGAAAGATAGATTGTCTGCACAATTTGCACACTTAACTTTGATTTTTGAAGCCCTAGAGTAGGATTAACGAGACTACAATCACATCACATCCCTCTAAACTGTGTGATTGGCTGCTAACATTCCAACCACCGGTACCTTTTCTTACCCAACAAGCCAGAACACAAAGAAAAGGGAAAAAAATAAATGTTTTTTCTGTATCTTACCAGCTTCAATTGAGACACTCTATATCCTTTTTGGGTGCATTGAATGAGGACAGCAGCCTCACCATGACAAGAACATATATGTCTAAAACAGCCACCCAGAAAGATGCAAAATTGCGGATCCATTCCACCACAATCAAGTTCAAAGTAGTCAATTGAAGTAAATCAAAGATCCCCAGAGAAACTGTCTAGTTCTTTTTTTCTTTGGCTCATTACAGATACCAACTTCTTTCACATGACTATTTAGCGGAAACCCGATTGAGATATGTGTGACTGTCCATGGTACTATGGAGCACAGTATGCCACTGCCGGTTGCAGAAGTCTTATCTTTAGAATGGTAGAACGGAGTTATAAATCACACGGATCCTGCATTTTTTCTTGATTTGTTTTGAAGAAATGAGCCGTGCTACAGCTTCACAGGATCAGATGGGGAAATCCACCATCAGAATATCGAGATTTCCCTCCGGTCCATCAATAATTGTACTACTCACATAGTAATATGATGTATAATCAGATCATGAACTTCATAATTAGCTATAATCATGTGAACAATTAGCTATTATCATGTGAACGAACATTATATATACAATGCTTTCCCTTTACCCCGAACACAGGACGTGTTCTTCTTTACATTAAACCACTGATGAGGAAGCCATTTTCGTTTATCATGGAGATACAGGAAATACAGAACAAGAATGGAAAAAATCTTACAACCTTCATGGTGGCATCCCTCAGTGGAAGAACAAATGCACTTGGGTTTGCGTGTAACGTTAGCTTTTGAGTATGAGTAGTCAGATAAATCAGCTTAACCATGTGCTGTCGGAGTTCAGGTCATCGGTAGATGATTCTTTTGTAATATATGTGTTCTCAAGCTACAATCCTTCACCTGGCAGTACAACTATATGGATAAGTATGTTAAAGTAGTAGTATTTTGAAGGGAAGCAACGGATATCTGCTTACCTGCATAGCAGTCAATGTGGACAAAAAGTCCTTGCACTGTACCAGGGAAAGCTGCTCCTTTGCTGTGACATTTACAAGTTCAGCCAAGAACGAGTTCATTTCCTCCACCTGCGCATCCAATAGCATAAAAAATTGTATCACAGACAAGCACATTGATGAGGTCTACATAGAGTCTTCACTTTCTTTTACAGTTAATTTGCAAGACCTAGATGCAAGCAACAAATTATTAAGTTTGGCAACCCAAAAAGAGTTTACACTAACCCAATTATAAAGACTAGTTAACCTTCAGTCATGAAACCAGGTTTTTATATACTCAGGATGCTCGACATAACAGTTATGTCACAATATCACTTTTCTTATCCTTTACTTCTAACTATCATAAGACCAGTCTTGTAGTCTCCATAGAGACTGCATTTTTTTTTTTTTTTTTTTTTAATGAAATTGAACTCTGCAGTAAACAATGAGATAGCAAAGGAGATCCCAAAGAATTGAGTTCTGTTTTGGGCTGCAGATTTCTAGTGATTGATACATAAGTAAAGGGCACTTTAACTTGGTCTGAATTGATTCATTGCAGCAGTTTCATCAGGAAGAATGGTATTTACGTTCATAAATAGAGCTTTCTGTCTTGTGGCATACATTAAGTCACAATGATAGAATCAACCAGGTGATCTCCAGAAGGCATACAGGTGAGAAATATCACACTTCTAAATTACGCCTATTAGAAAAAACCACACTTCTAATTTGGAGTTTAATTAACAAAGAGGAAGTGAGGGAAGCATGTCTCAAGATGAAACTTTTCGGTTGATGACTAGTGACTTTTGGTGATAAAAAAAAATTGAATACTCTCTACCAGATGGCATAAAATGCCCAGAAGCATGCTTGCAGTTGGTTTTAAGCAGATTTAAAAATAAATCAAATGCGGGATAAGGATTGGAATGGGAAATCAAATTACAAAAATCCTTTACACGCAGGTGCAAATGTTTGCAGAACAATAATTTTAAGTGAGTCGATGGTTATCGTGCAGTAAAAAAGCCGAAATAAATTCACCTTCAATGAAAGTGAGCATATTGAGGATGCCATTGCTTGCATCACATCAACTGCTGAACCCATTGCATCCTTCAGCTTGTGTACATCGGCCTGCTATTAAAACAAATCTCTTAATCACCAACTTTGAATAGTGAAAAAGTTTATAATGGGAGGTGAACTACAGGATAATTGAAGTAGAAAAGCTCAGGAGCATACAATTGCCTTCCCAATGACTGGAAGACGAAGAGTGCTTGCTCTCAGAGCTTCGGTTGCCCCGAGCAAGGAACTGGCATGATCTCTATCAAGGAGAGACCACTCTTCAAGATAGGAAATCTGCATTTATGGATACGGGTTTGAGAAGACTCAGATTTAGAATTCTGACTCAATAATGGGAAACACACTTAATCTAGAACCATGTACTAGAACCATGACAGAGGAGAAAAGCAAGCCACTCTCATACTGAAAAAGAAGCCCAAAAATAGGGACCCCAAAAGGTTTTTGAGACATTAGTTTAGGACATTATTGAATTACAAAGACAGCAAGAAGCTTCAAAGCTGTTAAGAAAAAGATGCAGCAGAGCAGATCATCGACGTATGATAAGAAGAAATTAAGAAAAACTAAACAAATGGAAAAAGAGTAAGGCTCTTACTTGTCCCTTTAGGATAGATGTTAGCTTCAACTTTTGCCTGAGCAGCAACAACTTCATCCTTTTAAGTGTGACAGAATGTTGTAGTTCTGAGATGGTTACCCAAGAATTCCATATAATTTTCTGGTACACAAGCACCAAGCTACATTAATACTATTTATATCCCGTCCCAAGTCTACCACAGTTAGTACACTTTGACACACAGTAGAGAGATGATAGTCAGAAAGAGATTCATTCCAGATTGTCAGAACTAAGAATAGTCCCAACATTAATCAAACAAAAGAAAGTCAGGAAATTAATAGGTAAAGCAACAATTCAGCCAAAATCTAACACAAAAAGAAAAGGGGGGTTCACTATTGGAGCAACACCGCCCCTTCCAGCCACCTTCATCATCCTGAGAGTAGAAAAACAATTTGAATTGATTCTCCTTCTTGATTTGGATTGACTTCCTAGCATTTCACATAAAAAATAAGATGACCGATTTCTTCTGCTAGTATCGATAGCAGCTTACTAGCAGCAAAGCTATTAAAAGGTAAGTTCTTAAAACTATTTATCTGGCAAAACTTAGTCCATTGAGTTTTCCATGTCTGGCTCTTGATTTTTGTCCCCAGTTCATATGGAACTACATTAGGAAAATAAGTCAAGATAGATGATTTGCCCCTTTTCAGTTCATGCTCTGTTTGTAAGAGCATAACATTGAAACCGAGCAAGCTCTTGTACTCCTTGTAGGACGTGATTGTATGATGACACCTTGATTTAAAAACACCATATGGACAGAAAAAGAAAAGAGAATTTGAGCTGACATGTATTGAGGAACCGAAATTCCCCTCAGACTTATGCAATTCTCCATTTAACCCACGATGTACATGACTTGACTCACAAAAATACAAGAATTAGCCTGCATACATTCTTAACACATGCATATCTTCCTTGATCCCCAATTATTCAATATATTAAATTCTGTAATTAGGTGCCAAGAGAGCTCATTGAAGATGGTTAAAACGCACTGCATCTGCTACAAATTCTACTTGTGATCAGTAAGTTCTATGATATTGCTGATCTCCAAAAGTAACCTTCCTTTTGTAGAGTAGATAGTTCCAAATGAGCAACTTACATGTCACAATGCAAATTTGCTAGACATCCTGAAAATCATCACTGGCATCGGCCTCTTGACTATAATATATTGATATACAAGTTGTCAGATTCGGTATGTAAATATTGACAACTATCAGTATTAACTCTTTTCACTGCGTGACATATCATGCATCTTCATTCATACCTTACAGTCAGGTGATTATTAGCCATTTTCTTATAAACTTGGAAGGTAGACACAAACAAGAAACTCAGAGGCAAGCCGACAAGTAAACTTTAGGAGCCAAAAGAATACTCATTATAACCCTGGAACAACCCCACCCCCCCACCCTGACCTTTATTCTTTCAGGGTAAAAAAAGGAGAGAGAGAGAGTGAGAGAGAATAGTGCTAAGCTTTTCATCTGAGGCTGATGAATTTACTTCTTGTGGTTTTCATCCCAATAATATTTTCTTTGAGAAGTGTCTAAAGTTCTATCTTCAAATTTTCAGTCTGTTCATCTATTTCGGAGCATGATTTGAACAACATTGACCATTTCGAAGTGTAAAGTTTTCCAAAAACACTCCATTGGTAAAAAAATGAAAAAGAAAAAAGAAAAATCGGAAAACAACTCTATAAGTTGATATGCTGCTTGTCACCAGCAGCAAATAATGTAATCCATAGTGGACATACACTATACTAGGAACAAATTAAAAGATGAATATCCAATTACAATAATCAACATGTAGTTATCTCGACAGAAGTCTAATTTAAATTGAATCCAAAGGAAAAGCAAATTTTAACAATTAGACATTCTACTGCACAACATGTCCACAAGCCAATCCAAACCTCAATTACAGTAGCAAAAAAACTGCATCCACATCAGGGCGATCAGACCGGATCATAGAAGAAAAATTTCGCAGCTATTGACAGGCTATACCGTATGGCTCATTCCTATTATAGGACTAGCTATTGACATGTTTATGAGTCGTTTTATGCAAAGCTCGTATATTTTTCAAGAAGCTGCAACCCATTCCTCAATCACATGCACTAGCAATCCACTCATGCAAACAAATTAATACATAATATTTCAGAAAAATAATTTCTCACTGAATGAGCAAAAGCTAGACTCACTCATGAAGTAAACTACTGTATATGCATAAAAATCATTCACTTACCTCAGCATTTCTTCTCTGTACCACGGAGTTAGCATCAACCCTTGCATTCACAAACCGCCACTGCAAGTAGCGGTTATACAGAAGCCTAAGCATATGTGCATCAACAATGCGATCCTCCCCCATCTTCCCTCTCCGAACGTCCACAGAGAAACTCAGAATCGAAGAATTAAAATTAGAACTACTAGTCAAGCCGCCAGAACCCGGTCTAACCCGGAAGGACTGGACATCCCTTTCGATGGGGAAGGTGATGATGGAGTCCATGCTTTACCTGGAGAGGCAGGCCTTGAGGACCCTCTAATGGGAGAGGCCATCGTTCTCGACATTGAAAGCGAGCCATCAGCA
The DNA here is from genome assembly GCA_016097485.1 of Eucalyptus sideroxylon x Eucalyptus melliodora. Lineage (NCBI taxonomy): Eukaryota > Viridiplantae > Streptophyta > Magnoliopsida > Myrtales > Myrtaceae > Eucalyptus > Eucalyptus sideroxylon x Eucalyptus melliodora. The sequence goes on from CM027830.1 coordinate 20,764,791, forward strand.
CTAAATCGCTTCGACTGCACAGGCTTGTCAGAGGATGCTGTTTTCGACCCCGGACTCGATAATGGCGAGCCGGGATCTTGCAGCCGCCTCAACCTGCTGTTAGTTTCCTGCCAAAACCTTGCCGACACAACAATCCCCCGGGGGGCATTCTTCAGCTTGGCAATACCACCAACGCCACACTCTTGTAGACCAGAAGTGTCACCAGAGGACACACTATCAGTATCAGAAGTACCGTCACAGAAAAGAGCCGATGGATATCTCACTGAATTTCCATCTGACCTTTTAGGAAACACCTTATCTGCATTGCCCATATCCAAGCTTAATCTCCCATCAAACGACGTCCTTCTACTCTCCACAATCATTGATTGCTGCATTGCCTTGAGCACATTCCCAGATCCAAACCCACCCAGCTTCTTCCTAACCTCAGCCCCGCCCGAACAATCCAAGCTCCGCGTCAAGGAATTGCCATTTGAAGCCAAATTCCCTTGCCGGATCCTCGCCGGCCACCGGTGCTGATCCCCCGGCCTCGAATTCTCCACTTGATCTCCATTCGGATCTCTCGCCGGAGTCGCCTTCCTCCTCTCCGGTGTCGCTTTCCGCGCCGAAGCTTCCTTGGCCTTGTTCACCGGTACCGAGAAGGCCTCCCCTTGAAACGACACGGACAAGCTCCTCTTCGACGAGGCGATCAGCATCTTCGCCGCCGCGGAGACTTCGGCCGCATTGCCCTGCCGGGCCGGCGAGCCCGGCCGCGGGACTGGCCTCGCGTTCGGCGTCGTGGGCCGCCTCCGGTCCACCGACTGCGACCGTTTCGGAGCCGGGGAAGCCGAGGGCGTCGAATTGGAGGATCGAGCGAGGACCGGGGACGCGAATCGGCGAGCACCGGAAGCAGCCGGCGGGGTCGTCGCCGCCGCCGCCGCCGCCGCCGCCGCGGCGGAAGCCGAAGGGGAAGGGGAGAGGTATCTGGAAGAGACCGGCCGCGATTTGGGTCGCCGGGAATTGAGGCCGCCATTGCCGCCGTCCCTCTCGCCGTGCGAAAGGGAGGATTTTGCAGGCGCCCGAGCCGAAGAAGACGAAGATGGCGGCGACGGCAATGGTGGGTTGCTGGCAAGGTTGCCGGGGCTTGGTGGGTCAGAAATGGCAGCCGCCACCGCCATTATAAGGAGGAGGAGAGAGAGAGGAGGCAGCTCAAGAACCTCTCCCTCTGCCTCACATTGCCATTTGCACACAGAGAAAGAGAGAATTCTATTCTATGCAATGATGAATCTTCCTGTGGTTGTCATGGGCAGGGCACAAGGTGGTGCCTCAATTGCTACAAGCAAAGAAAAGCCTGCAAAATCAAGAACTGCTCCTCTCCCATCTTTCCCATCTTTCCCATCTTTCCCACCTGCCCATCTGTTCTGGAGAGAAGTGAGGAATGGAGGGGGAAAGTGCATCTATGCCTCCATGGAAACAGTTGGGGAGCAGCACAGTGCCACTCACAGAGAGAGAGAGAGAGAGAGAGAGAGAGATGGAGTGTGTGAACTTTTTGGGGTGAGGGGTTACTTTCTCCTCCTGGGGAAACTTTGGAGGGACGTAATGGGGAGGCAAAGGGAGGACCGGCATTTTCGGCGTGTTCAATTTGCTTTCCATAAAGTTATAAAAGTTTTTTGGGGATGGTTTTTGGTACAAGTGTCATATCAAATCGAAAACTTTCGGTAAAAACGACATTTACGTTTGCGGCATTGGAAAAAATTAACCACGTAATGCACTTGGTCACCACAGATTTTTCACCCCGAGATAAAATTCTCGGCTCGCGGATGCTCTTTTCCTTGTACTAGGTTGATGAGGAATTTCAGTAATTTAATGTAACGACTTGCTGAAACTCCAACTTACACATAGGTCTCCAATACATAAAACATGACAACATTACTTACGGAAGGCCATTAGGTTGGCGGTTTAGTTCGACATAGGAAGAATTCAGACCGAATTAGATCATCATGTTTCAATTTTGTTCAGTTTATAAACTGAATTTTAAGACCGAAAGTATCATAACTATAACAATAACGTGTCATGACAATGGTAAATTGAGCTCCCTAATTCCTAGAATCAATGAGAACGCAAATTGGTATACCACATGTTATAATACAAGCACTTTCATTATTTTTCGTAGTTTGAATGAGCAATCGAATTATGGTAGTCATCGTCCTCTCTTTAATTCCAACGAATTGGTCGAGTTGCACAACCAGTTGGTTTTTTCGCGTTTCAAGACAAATGAGATCGCAGGCTCCTGCTTAATGCAATCATGAGGTATAATTTTTTTTTTTATATATAAATCCCTAATCTTCTGTGAGGATGGCCTGCTTTTGATTGAACCTGATAATACAAAAGTTCATTAACGATACCGATATCGCTACACCAAAAGAGAAAAACATCATCTCACTCTACTCTCCAAATCATGTGACTAAGGAGGCTTGGGACCGACATGGTAAGAGCTTAAGCAGTAGAATAACGTTGGATGTGTACAAGTCAAGGAGAAGTACAAATTGCCGTTCGATGTCGACAAAGATCTAATTAATATCCTCCCAAAAGATCCCACTTCTCTTTCAATCGCTGTCGATGGATACATCCCTTGCCTCCCACGCGTTTCATTAAGCTTCCTCAGGATTCCTGCAATCTAATCTCTTCTTCACGCCACATTGCCTGTACCTCAAGGATGTGGAAAATTCTATCTTACTTTAGGGGGAACTGAAAAATGGACGCAAAAGGAAAAGGAGAATTTGCATCATCGCTAAGACATGGTTACATCAACTTCCAACACGACACTTTCGAATATTCAAATTAAAACCAAAGTGCTCATTTCTATGGTTGTTTCCTAATGAAGTCAGAGAAATTTATGTAGTGTTCTTCCATCTACAAGAAGGACATAAATATAGAATTAATCCAATATTTCAAAAGAGCAGTATAAATAAGTCCCTTCAATCATCAAGGAAATTCTCTCTATTTGACACGCATAGCGCATGCATTGTCTTGAAAATAGATAAGTTCAGAAGAATTACAAAATGAATGTTGCAGTAGCTATTTTGATTTTGTTTTTTGGTCGGTTGTTGCAAAAGCTTCACTTAGGTGAAATGGGCTTAGTTCAGAACCTTCACTCTATTTCCCAGAGCGTGTCGCCGACCGTCCCTGGATCGTTCTGATGATGGAGATTACTGACCTGCACCTGATGTTGTTAACTATTAAATGATTTGGAATATTTTGAAAAGAAAAGATTGACCTCTCCTCTTTGCATCTCTCGCTCTCTCCTAGCAGACCCTGACCAGTGGAGCTTAAGCTTAAGGCGTCCATGGCTGCAATTCGCTTCGGTTTGAACTTGCAGCATCCATGGTCGTTGGTCCCTCGGAGCTCACAGCGTCCATAGCTGCAATTTGCTCAGACTCGAGCTCACTGCATCCGTACTTGCTTGAGCCCAGGCTCAGGCTCGCGGCCTCCATGGTCACTCGTTGCTCATGCTCCCGGCATCCCTGGATGTTATCCAGTCTGGCTCGAGCTCATGACATCCATGGCCGCATGATATTGAGTTTGTGGCGTTCGCAGCTGCTCGTCACTCGAGTTTGTTGCGTCCATGGCCGCGATGCGCTAGCCCTTGCTGTGTACATGGCTACTCACTGCTTGACCTCACGGCCATGTTCACCGAATCTGAGCGGGACCGCGGAGATCAGCGTGATCAATGTCACTGAAAGTGGTCCAAGGCTGTAGGGGCGATGGCTGATGGTGGGATAGTGTGAATGTGGACGATTTAGGGTTAGGGTTTTGTTTAGTTTTTAATTTTTTATGTTTGATGATTTGGAAGCTATGTTGCACTATATAAAATTGAGTGAACTATAACATGACATGCGTACTTCGACCGTTCATTTCAGCAATCTAACCGTTCGTATTAGCAAAATCCGACTAGAAATCAAAAGAGAATAATGAAAGCATTAATGGTAGAACATTGTAAAAAGCAGACGAACTCTTTAAAAAAAATAAAAGAAGGAAGATTATGAATTTCAAGCAAAAATAGTAAGATCTATCATTATAAAACAAAATTGAGTTTAGGGTGGAAATTGAATAATTGTATTATTATTATTATTATTTTATTAAATTATTAATTAATATATATTGAGTTTTAAACCAACTATACAAAAGATCTAATGCCACAAACTTTCACTCAAAGTGACAACAAATCAAAACAAGTGAAAGGGAGCTCTTGAAATAAGTGAAAGGGAGCCGGAATAAAAGAAAGCCAGCCGCAAACAAGGCAGCCGACAAAGCAAAGAAACAACCTAGATCACAGGCACAAACAACAACAAGGACCCGCCACGAAGGCAAGAAGGATTGTATTATTTTTTTCTCCTACACAATGTGCAAGAATGTTGTATTTATACAAGGCAAACACCTGAATAGGCAACAACTGAAATAAATATACAAAAAAAGGATGTCAAGGCAAGAATCGTGCATATGTCCTCTTTGGTCTTTCGTGTCCTCATCTTGAATCTTGGGCTCCAGTTTGCATGAACATTGCAGGATGTCATTGCTTGATTGAAGCTGTATTATTCAGTTCCACATTTTCTACATTGCCTTAACCAAATCATATTACATTCCATCCGCAAACTGGACTTTGGAGATGTCTGTAGACCTAGTTCGACAGAAGCTTATGAAAAGCTTCTCCTGCTAACGGCTTGGTAATAATATCAGCAACACCAAGAGTGACGAGAGAGACAAGAGCAAGAGCTACTTTTTCTATAAACAAAGTGATTTTTTTGGTGTGCGCATGAAAACCAAGATTAATTGTGAGATGAAGTGTCAACATACTGTCACGGAATAGTATCAATGGATCTTTCAAATAAAGTCCGATATATTACTTAGCTTCCGCACTAGATCTAATTCTTTTAACAAGCTGAATGGTGGTTTGTAGGCCTTTGCATGTGTTGGCACACAAAATCCACACTATACTCCTTTAAAGATGAGAATCATGGAAATAGATGGCATTATGACCTAAAGGATGTGGCATTGCCAGCATTGATATAGCTTTGCGGCTGCCAATTTGAGCCATTCCGATTAGGTGCAACCGTGCAAGTCATATCTTTGTGGAGTGAGACAAAGGCCTTCATAGAATTTTTACACCTCTATCCCCAAGAAGTAATGAATAGAGCCAACATCACTCATGCAACTCAAAACAGTCATTTAAAGAGGTATTCTTCCAATTAGGTGCAAGTCATTTCTTTGTGGAGTGAGACGAAGACCATCATAGAATTTTTACACCTCTATCCCCAAGAAGTAATGAATAGAGCCAACATCACTCATGCAACTCAAAATAGTTATTTAAAGAGGTATTCTTCCGATTAGGTGCAAGTCATATCTTTGTGGAGTGAGACAAAGACCTTCATAGAATGTTTACACCTCTATCCCCAAGAAGTAATGAATAGAGCCAACATCACTCATGCAACTCAAAACAGTCATTTAAAGAGGTATTCTACTACCTGCCCATGCACAAGAAGGAGAATAATCCAAAGGAGTCTTGACAAATAAATAGGCTGCTTGCAAACATTAGAAATACTGGAGGTCGCTCCATATAAATAATTTTAAAGAAAAATGATGGAAAAATGCATTATCTTCGTCCATTTGCTGGATGTCACAATCTAACATTGATGAATGTTTTACAGACTTAACCTAACATAGGGTTACCATACCAAAAGGGCACTGTGAGATGCTAATTCATCCCACATGTAACGAACTCCCAAACCTAAGAATTCGGTTTTCAGTTGGCCGGTCCTTCACACATACACCTAGGTAGTTGACTTTCACATCAATATATGGGCCTTTGGATGTCCAATCAATCTAGAATTACATAAACTGATTAGTAGTGACTCTAATATGACATTTAGGTGAACGATCATATCTTTATCCCATTGATTATTGAACCTTGACTGGGGAAGATTCTAGAAAATGAGGCACTATTGGCAATCGAACCCCGTTTGTGATTGAGGTGCTACAACTTTGGTAAGTTTTTATTAGTAATTCCCCAGTGCAAATTTGACTATGGCTTTGCACCAATCCTGACCTGAACTAGCATTTTTTAAGTTGTCATCCCATTTCAACTTTAGATAGCTATTTAATGTTGAAATGGGATGGTAGTAGCTTAAAGGGTGCTAGCTCCGGACACCAAGTTACTGCTATTTTGTCAACATGATCCAAAGTTTGTACTAGAATTGGACCACGGTCATAATTTTGCGCCTTTTAGGGACATAGATTTTAATATATAATAATTCTTTTACGCCTTTACGAGCATGTCTGCAAAGTTATTTTAAAATATGTGATGCGAATGACAAAATATAAGGTACCGGTCTTCGAAAACAATTATCTTACTTGACTGCATCATAACGAAATCATGTGGAATCACTAATGGTTTATTTTAAGACTTTACTTTCTGGAGTGAATGGCTAATGTACATGTTTAATTATGGTATAATCAGAGCCTTTGGCTTATAAAAAGTTCAAGACTTGAAATAAGTGAGGACCACGAGAAAAGAAAAATGTAATCTTTACGTTTGATTTATCTACTTTAAATAAGTGGGTAGTTTGTAATTATTAATTGTAGAATTTCAAAGAATACACGATTGGCGATTGTCGTTCAGCACTCATTACTTCGTTTGCCGTGGATGTAATGATTATAAACTTGGAATAGGATGATGTTCTTGGGACGGACGGTTCTATTCTTTTGTGTTAGAAAAATATGATTTTTTCGTGCTAGCAGATTTTTAATAGAGTTTTTTTTTTTTTGTCTTTTTAGTTGTCAGCACTACTCATTTTTATGAAATTGCTAACCCTCCAAAAAGTCCTAAAATTATTGCATTTTTGTAAATTCAGTTATAAATATTTTAATTTTACCAATTTAGTCATAAACCATTTCACTTATTGACAATTGAGTCAATCCGACCAATTTTGTGTGAAATTTGCTAACGTGGACGCTAGTGGAGCCACATGACATGATCGGTGCTAACGTGGATAAATTTTAATTTTTTTGATTTTTTTTTTTTATGTTTTCCCTTTTTTTTCTTTCTTTTTTTTTTTTTTTTGGTCTTCTTCTACCATGGCATGGCAAGTTGGTCTAGCCCACCATAGGTGAGGCTTGATCGGGTGAGGCAAGCCCCAATGAGGGGTGCCCTAGCATAGGCGAGGGCTTGCCAAGCAAGACCTAACAAGGGTCAGCCACACCCAAGCCCAATCTGGCAAGGCCGGCCCTCGACTAGGCTAGGGCGGCCTCATTGGGTGTCGATCAAGCAAAGGCAACACTATGCAAGGTTGCCTTGGCCTCGACGAGGGCCAGCCTCTCTAGATTTGGCCTGGGTGAGGCCAACATTCGCTTGGGCGAGGGCAAGCCCCCACTAAGCTCCCTTTGCTAGGTGTCGTCCCGGCGAAGGTGACACCCTCGCCGAGCTGGGCAAGGCCACCCCTTGTTGGCGCTAGCCCTCACTTAATGGAGGCTTGCTTGTGGTAGGCAAGGCCAACACACCCCACCATGGTTAGTGGCCAACCATTGCCTATGGCTGACGGCAAAAGGTAAAAGAAGACCAAAAAGAAAAGAAAGAAAAATGGAAAAATAATAATCAAAATATTCAAAAGATATCAAAATATTATTAAAATTTATCTATGTTAGAGCCAATGGTGCCACGTGGCACCCCTAGCATCTACATTAGCGAATTTCGACCAAAATTGCCCAGATTGACTCAAATGGCAAGATGTAAAAAGATTTATGATTTAATTGACAATAAGTGAAAATGTTTATGGCTATATTAGTAAAATTAAAAAGGTTTATAATTGAATTGATAAAAGTGCAATAAGTTTAGGACTTTTTAGTCAATTTTCCCCTTTTTATAGTTGTAAGAAATCAATTTTTTTTAAATTAACTTCTACTTGTCTTATTTGCCTATGTCTAAATTAACCAATTCTTATACGAATTCACCATTCCTTTTTTGTATGAGCAACTTACCAACTTTTTTTTTATTAAGTTACCAACTTATTTTGGATTACGAACTGTCAATTGAGTTATTTATCAATATTTATATCTCTCTCTTTTTCTTTTTTCTTTTTTCTTTTTAATTTATCAACTTATATGTTTCTCTTACAAAAACCTTATGTTTATCAATATTTATTTGCGTGAGTTCCCAGTTTTTATTCCATTATGTTACTAATTAATTTTGATTTACTAAGTCTCACTTAAGCTGCTTATCAATGTTTATCTGTGTTCTTTTAAGTGGCTTTTTAGTTGAGTAATTAAATTTTATCTGCCATGCTTACCAACCTATTAAATTTACCAACATATTTTTTGGAATTACTAACCTTAATTAGAGTGATCATTAATTTTTATTTGTCTTGCTTACTAGCCCATTATGTTTAACAACATCTTTTTATGATTAACAATCTTTTATCCCATTCAACTACCAATAAGTTTTGCATTACTAACTCTTATTTAAATCAATTAATGACGTTTGCTTGGTTTCTCTAGAATTATCTATATCTTCTTTGTTAAAAAACACATTCTCTTTTCCTTCATAAACTTTTATCTATCTTTCTTATCCAACAATTACACAAAATTACCAACTAGTTTTGAATTTCTAACTCTTATTTTTCAAACTTTTTTTTTACTCACTCTTTTTATTGAGTTTCTACTTTCATTTGCCTTGGCTGCCAATTCCTTAAATTTATTGACTATTTTTTTTGAAAGAAATTGATTGCCAACTTTGTCTAATTAAGTTATTAACCAATTTTGCGTTGACAACTCCTCATTGAGTTACCTATCCATGTTTATTTGGTTTTCTAATTTCTCCTACCTCTGATAAAAAAAAAATCTTATCTTATTATTTATCAAATTTTATTTATCTTTCTTATCAACAACTTAAGTTTATGAGTTTATAAAATAAAAATCTCTAAACTGATACACTTGTGATAAATTCATCCAAAACTAATTTCGGATCACCAAAAACTCCAATCTACTATACTTATGACATATGTTCCCTAGTCAAATTTTATTGTGAATTGTTAAACTAGATGACTCATGGGAATAACTCAATTGACAGGATAAGTTTTTGCGGAAATCAATATCAGTTTGGAGTAAATTTGTTATAAGTGTATCATATTTAGAGTTTTTGGTGGCCCAAAATTAGTTTGGATGTGTTTGCCAATTTGAGGTTTTTGGTAACTCAAAAATGAGTTTGGGGTAAATTTGTTATAGTCGTATCGGTTTATTTATGTGACATTTAAACTTTTCTACAATTGAATTACCAATTAGTTGCATATTACCGACTTTTAGTTGATTTACTTACCAACACTTATTTGTCTTTTTTTTTTTATATTATAATATATTAACTATTCTATTGAGTTACCATTTTTGTTAGTCTATTAACTCTTTAATTTACCAATTTTAAAGACATTATCGACTCTAGCAAAACTCAACCTTGAGCCTAAAACAAGTTATATGATGTCCATATCGATAAATATATTCATTAGGGTAAATGAGCGAGCCTAAAAAAAACTTTTGAATCTATCACTGAATCCAAATCATGAGGCCAGAAATTGGGTTTCCATGATCTGGTAAGTATCTGGATTCTATGCCTTGCGGTAAGGATTCCTCTGATATTGGAAGGGGCATTTTTGGAGACTCAATTTCAACATCCTATCGTTAAGGGTACGCCTTGGTTCTCTCTTTGCTTATTTGTAACCGAAAAAAAGAACGATGCATATAAAAGTTGTATTATTAAATGAGTTGCAACTACTTGTATTTAGTTTCATCAAACTCGATTGGATTTAGAATTTGAACAAATAACTTAAGGGGAAATTTTAAAATAAGAATATGAAGTGAGACCGTTTTCACAAAAGAATTTTCACAGTGGACTTTTGTCTCAAATTGCTTGAGCTCACCGGCAAGCCAAATTTTCGCTAATGTCTCGTAACTTCAACTCACATGCTTATCTCGACAGCAACATCATTGGCAATTTTGTTTGAAATGCTTAGATTTATTGTTTTCTTTCTTTTCCTTTATTGGTTTTCAAGGGACTATTCGGAACATAAATATCATCTGTAGTTTGGAAGCATGTTTAAAATTTTGTATTATCATCTCATTGTATTCTTATCAAATCCTCTCGGTTTATTTTATGTTATTGATAAGTACTATTTAATTTTAAGATTAAAACTACGAAAAAATCCCAAACTAGTAGAGGTGAGCACAAATTCAAGATAGAACCGAGAACTTAAGAAACTCCAAGTTAAAAAGGATATGCAGGGTAGGTTTCGGTTTTTGGAAATTAGAGAACTTGTTCTAATAGGTAGGTTACAGGTTTTAAGTGGAATCGGGAACTTGGAACCTGAAAAAGTTATTATGTTTTTCTTGTTCAATATTTTCATGAGACGTTATGGCATTTTGCGGCATCTAAAAATAAGTATATACTTTGAAACAATTAGTCTGAGCTTCTGATTGAGACATTTACTTTGTTAATATTCATAATTTTTGTGTGTATAAATATGAGTTGTGATCAATGGATTGTCATTAGTGGTGATCATTAGAGGTGATGATTCACTATAATCGTTTAATTAAAAGCACATGAAATTTGAATAAATCTTCGAACCGAACCAATGATATGATAGATTATGAGTTCCAAATTATGCAAGGTATGGTCCATGTTTTGAAAATGAGGAAATTTGTTCAAATGGGTAGGTTCCAAGTTTTAATAGGTTTTAAGTTTCAAGTGGAATCTAAATGGTTTGTTTGTGTTTACGTTAAAAAATTGTTCTAGGGAACAAAAATAGAAAAAAAAAACTATTTCATTTGAAACAATTTTTGATCAAAAAAACGCGTTTGGTAAACTTGTTTTGGAAATAAAAGAAGAACTGAAACATGTTTGGTAAATTTATGTTCTTTTTTTTTTTTGTTTCTTTTAATTTTAAAATATTTTTATTTTATTATTATTTTTTCTTTTTTTCTTCTTTTGGCCGGTCGCCGGCCTCGCCCATAGGCGCGGCCGGCCAACGAGGGCCGGCGGCCTCGCCCGGCCACGGCGAGGCTCGGCCGACCCCCGGCAAGGTTGAGTTCGCCCAACCATCAGTCACCTAACAGTGGCTCGGCGAGGCTGAGCCTCGCTAGTGGGCTCACTCGGCCAAGGCGAGACCAAGTGTCATCGGCACGGGCGAGGCTTACACTCACCGGGACCGATGACGCTTGGCCTCGCCGGGGGCCGGCGACCCTCCGGCGAGGTCGCCGACTCTCGATGGCATTGCCGACCCTCGACGGCTGGTCGTCGGCCACGAGGCCGACGACTGGCCAAAGAAAAAAGAAGAAGAAAAAGATAGGAGAGAGAAAATTTGTTCTTAAAAATTATTCAAGAAAAAAAAAACAAGTTTTTTTTTTTTTTTTTTGTTTCTGTTCCAAATGTGTTCCGGGAACAAAAAGACAGATTTGGAACAAAAGCGTAACAAACGTGTTTCTGTTCTTTTTTTGTTCCCGAAAACAAAAAAACAGAATTTTTGTTCGTAAACAGAAAAAAAAGAACACAACTATGCACGCCCTAAACGAAACTTGGAAATTCTACTTGGAACTGCTCACATTTATAAATTAATATATTTGTAATAATTTTATCCAAAATTAATTTTTTTAATCATTATAAACCTTAAATTAGTATATTTATGACAAATTTACTTGTGTTTGTCTTAGGTTTATAAATTTGTGATTTCTTGTGATATTGATTTAATTTAACTGTGAAAACTAATGAAATATGAATTTGTCACAAATTTATCGGTTTGAGGTCTTTGATGGTAAATAAATTAATTTTGAGTAAATTTCTTATAAGAAAACTGATTTGAAATTTTTAGTAATTAAAAAATAATTTGAAATAAAATCGTTACAGGTATATTAATTTACGATTTTTCGTGATATTTACTCATAATTTAAATAAAGGCCCCAGCCAAGTCCAATGTTCAATCCATCATCTCCGGAAGCTGCAGGTGGGGAGGGCTTGGAGAGAGAGAAAAGCTCACTCTAGACTTTGCAGAGTTCTACAGCTGGTCGCAAATGGCGGACAAAGCTCCTGCTTCGTCTTCCTTCGCCGTTTCGGTAACTCGCGCAAGACCCATTTCAATCCCTTCTTCAAGTTTCCATCTTGCCGTCTTCCCTCTCCTTCTCTCCCCTTCTAAACCCTGAATTCTGAAGGGGGACTTTCTTGTGGGTCATCTTCAGCATCGGATCGTGTTCATGATCGTGATTACGAATTTCCAACTCGTTTCTCTCAGGAACGCCCGACCGAAGGAGGCGAGGACGAGCTGCTGTATGGCGCCGAGTCCGGGTGGGTCGAAGCTCGAACGTGGTGCGATCACTTGGCCTCTCTTTGCTCCGATCTCGTTCACATTCCGACCCCCGACACGCCCTGCAACAGGTGGGTCTACGATCTTGGTTGCTTTGATTGATGCGTTGGTATGGATTTTCGTGCCCCGTCGAATGGTGGGTTCGGTTTCGCCGCCTTTCATCATGGTGCCCTATGCTGTTGTTTGTTGCTGGCATTTGATTCCAAATGCAAGAGAGAAGGTCGAGATCGGATTGCGTGTTGGTGACAAAGATTCGAGTGAAATTGATTCTTCTGTTGGCTAGAATTAGCTCAACTGGAAGAATTTGATGAACCCTTTTGGCTGGAGGAAAAATTGTTAGATGTGTGTGTAGTTTTAGCCAAACAGAAGGAGAAAGAACTGTGAATTCTCGGCGTTCAAGTACTTGCAAGAAGAGGGATTTTCTTCCTGTTTCTTTCGACTGGGGTGAACATGACCCGATTGGGTGAAGCAGTAGAGGACGGGGTTTTATGTAGTGATGACAACCTCTTGCTTTAGTCTTCTATCTAAATCTTCCAGTACCTCCGATTTCCTGTCATTGTTTAGAAAAGGGTCAGTAGACTCATTTGTCGCTTGGCACCCATCTTCCCGTTTGTTAATCTGCTGAAGATGAAAGTAGCTTTTATCATCTCAAGGGGGGAATCAAGTTGTCCTGACAGATAAGGCATGCTTTAAAAAGGATAAGAATCCAAAGTGAGCTGTACTGAACACAGAGTTTCGCTTTTAAGGGCTGCATTCTATAGACTCAATCTAAAGAGTGTGATCACCTTTAAGTGCTACATTTAATTTGGCTGAGAGGAAGCCCATTTACAGGAGACCATTTTCCAGAGCTATAAATTGGGATTGCTGGTGCATCTCTAATGTGACTTATCTGTTTTCGTCAGGACTTACTCAAAAATGCAAGTTCTTTAATGAGGGACCCACTGTCATGCAAACATTCATAAAACCTCCACAGGACACATAGGATCTTCTGAGACAGTGATTAGAGCCTCTGATATCAATGTTATTGGCAAGCTGTTAGCAGGCTAGATTCATTTCAGTTGCTGGACTTGGTCATAAATTTCGAACCTCTTGGTTTGCAACTTCATCTGTAACTAGGCAGTTGAGTCATAATTCACCATGCTAGAGAGGAGCAAAATATCCACATTTTTAGTTAATAAGATGTGGAGGAAACTAAGATCTCTGCCGGTAGGCTCTTACATTTAAGAGAGCCAAGGTCCATAATTATTGTAAGTCAGGCTAGTTTTCTTATCTCCATTTTATATCATTTTGTTGGATCAGTACATTTCACTTCCATGAATATGCAATTGGGGGTTTGGAAGTCAATGCATGAGGTCTCACCTAAGGTTCTTTGTCATTAGTTGGCAACTGACATGAGCTTGCAACCTAATATGTATAATTTGTTTGATGTCTCATTGGCTTTACTGCCATGTTTCCAAAGCTATACTAGTAGAGATTTGCAATGATCTGTTCTTTGTAACATTCAGTTTTTTTTAACCTCCAATCTCTCAAGCATGCTATGCTGCATGTAGAAATTTGTTCTCCACTCATTCAAAAATCTCTTGGTGAAAGAGATGTAGTTCTTTCATGACAGAATCATACATGACACACGCTGGACATAACTAGTGCTTGATTGAGGCCTTATAATGTTATCTTCACTTTAACGAGCTGGTTGGACTTTAGAGTGGGGATAAATTTCATCTATGGTCATTGAACTTGAACTTATTAGATTTTGTTATTAGGTTACCAAAATTTGATTTGGATCATCCATTGCATTAAACTTTTAACTTTTTTTTTTGAACAAATAGTGCACTTGGACTTAAAATTTGGTTAATTTTCCTGCAGAATGCTGATGCAGCAGCCACATGTTAATGACGTGTCATTCAAACGTTACCCATGTGTCTGTCATGTCATCAATTCACAACCAGATTCTAATTAAATTGCCCAGATTCTAATAAAACTATAATTTCAGAGAAACGAAAGTGTATGGCATTGGGTCATTGAAATCGAAATTGGATGGCCTGTTTGAAAATTCACTAAAGTTCAGTTGTTGCTGATGGAAATTTACCATTAGAATAAGTAGAACTAAACTTTGTTATTCTGAAGTAGAGAAGATTTTATCCTTGATCTTCCTTTGCTCTCTCAGGTGTCACCACCCAAGCGAGAACTGGTTATGCCTGTGTTGCAAGGAAGTGCTCTGCAGCCGATTCGTGAACAAGCATATGCTCCAGCACTATCAGCAAACAAGTGACTGCCTTGCGCTCAGCTTCAGGTACTCTCTAAATTTTATTCTGACTTTCTGTTTATTTTTCATGCTCCTATAACTGACTCTGTTTATCTGGAATCAGTGATCTATCGGTGTGGTGCTTCTCCTGCGATTCATATATAGATGCGCAAGTGGTTCCACAGTTGCGGCCCGTTTATGAAACTGCATATATCTTGAAATTTGGAGAGCCCCCGCCAATTAGGAATGTTGAACTCCAGAATGTTGCAGCTTCCTCAACAGGCAACTGATTTTGACCAAGTATTGCGTTTCAGCTTTGCTCATTAAGGAGATGGAGGTTGCGGGCTTTAGACAAATGTGAGAATCCAAGATAGGTGATTTGCCATCACGTTAAGGAAACAAAATATTTCTCCGATGATTTTTGGCGTTTTACCATTCTAGAGCTCAATGATTTTGGTGTTTTACCATTCTAGAGCTCGCGAACGCAGTTTCTTGTATCTTGGATCACAATTGACTTGTTCCAGTGAAGAATCCATAGTTCCTTTGTAGAGTCGCTGACTTGAAATTGGACAAGTATTAGCATCCTTCTGTATATTAGAGGAGCCAATAGCTACACAATGATCAACTACAAACGAAAAGTACATTAAAGGCCAAAAAGAAACGAGAGAAAACATCAATTGCTGCCCTATGGCCAAGAATTTTGGAATCTGGAAGCATTCATACATATTTCTTTTACATGATTTATCCCTCTAATTAAAACCTACACGTCTATCTTGTAATTATGAGATTCGTGCAGGGATGAACATATTACAATGTAGACGCCAAATGCTGCGCGGCATGAGCTGAAATGGAATGGAGAGTATAATAAGAATCTCCTATACAGGAGTTTAATCACATCCTAGTTTACATATACAAAGATTGACGACAGATATGCTTTTGCTACATCCTTTGCTCTATGAATGGTAAGGTCAACCCCCCTCACGACTTAGTCCCAAAACTTTGTTGAAGTTCCTTGCAGATCACATGCACGCAGCTCGCACTCAAGCTTGCCCCACCTTGCATCGACTCGCTCGCAAGGAAATACCGACTTGCCTAGGCTGTTCAATCACCAACAAATCAAAATAACATGACTAAATAGAATTTGTTAAATCCAGCAATACAGTTCTGCACGCAAAATGTCAAAGAATGAATCTTGGCCTCTTTTTGAGCTTAATGGACCAAGGTGTTGAGATTAACGACATACGTCCGTCAACTGTCATATTGTAATCCAGTAACTCAAATAATTCATAGTATAGCTACTAGAGACTTTACCAGGCAAAGCCTATTAAATCCTGTTTGATTAAATATTTTGATATGAATCCTCTCAATTTAGAGACATTACCCAATAAAACAATGGTAAAGTCACATCTCTTAACTCTAATTCCTCCCTGTTCAGGTAACTCATCATGATTCTTTTTCTGGTCAAAGCAATAGTTCACAGTTATGACTTCATGTTCAAGACATACATCATACATCCCCCGAGCACTTGCAGGAGAATGCATCCAAATATATCAGTTTCAAGCAATTGTAGTAGATGCTTTTCCCAGTCATTCCAACAGCAACCCTAATATTTTCATTCAAATAACATGCATGAACCCCCTTCCATTGAAATTAAAAGGATATATGCAACCAATTGTCTCATGTAATGCTAGGTTTTGTCTTGACGATCTCAACAAGAAAACAAGGAATTGCAACTGAACCAAGACCGGTATGAACATCCGACGATAGGGCAGGATATTGAAAGAGATCAAGACAGGCCAAAACTGAATCATTGTCCCATTAGGTGGCATTCTCTAACAAAAGCATCCTCTGGTTTCAAGAATGTTCAGATATTTTATATATAGATTGTCCGCTCTAAATCATAATGGACACAGAGAAAAGAAAAAAAAAAGAGTTCAACAAACATGAAAGTTACCTTCTGTTGACTACATTATGCACATGGCATAGCCACTGGGAGAACTCAGTATGAGATGCTGCCTGTACGGGATTTGCCCTGCTCAGGTTCAAAGAAACAAAGAAAAGGTCCATGAGAAATTACCAGAAGGCAAATGATAACCTAATGCAGAAATGACCCCATCTAAACAACAGATAAAAATTCCGGCAAAGAAAACAATTAGCGCTGTCTACTAACTCATTCCATCCTCATACATGCTTCAGTTAAAAATTAAATTTAGCTAGCAGGGAGACTCTGGCAAACTAAACTAATTTTTATCAAGTTTGCACTTCAAAGCTGCATCAAATGTAATGCAGTATCTTAACACATTGAGCTCAATTATGGAATACTAACATGTTTTCATCAGAGCAATTACCTACCAATTGCAGTGAACTTCTCTAAGGAAAATCACCATGGCATTCAGATCTTACAAATACTCTGCATCTCAAAATGTCTCAAATTTTTACAATATCACATTCCTGGGGGCACTAGTTTTCACTCTGATGTTCATTGCATTCCATTAGTCTATTATTTGCACTCTCATGGAAGCAATTGTACTAGGATCAGATTCGCTTTTTTTTTTTTTTTCATTCAGTAGGAATAGTTTCTTCAAAAACTTCTTGAAAGTTCAACTGGTGAGGTGAGGTAATCATGAGCTCCTAAATTAATGCACCTCCAGTTGTTCAATAAACTTCAAGCTAGTAAATAGCCAATTTAAATTCACATGCCACTCAAAGCTGACTATATTTGTTAAGAGCAATAGTAAAGACAATCTAGGCCCTTGATGAGTGCACACATCCATGCAAAACGAGGGATTCACTGCTTTTGGGTGGAAGGAGAGACCTCAGTATTTCTTTAAAGTGGTCTGCACATTCCTGGCAAGGGTACATTCG
The DNA here is from genome assembly GCA_016097485.1 of Eucalyptus sideroxylon x Eucalyptus melliodora. Lineage (NCBI taxonomy): Eukaryota > Viridiplantae > Streptophyta > Magnoliopsida > Myrtales > Myrtaceae > Eucalyptus > Eucalyptus sideroxylon x Eucalyptus melliodora. Next base: position 20,782,266 of record CM027830.1, read on the forward strand.
AGACAATATAGCCATCTGTAGAAACCAGAAAATGAGAAGCAATGAGTTGGGATAGCATTATATCACCACTTTCCTAAAGTGACATGCATGTCAAATATTCCCATGAATACCCTTTTAACATCTCAAGTCTATGAGCTCTTGCACAGGGCTCCTCAAAAGTAACTTATAAAGCATCTGTAAAAGTGAATGTCAAATCTCTGGAAAGAATGGCACTAGATTAAAAAATGCTAGTCACAGTCAAACCAAGACTAGAATTAAGAAAGAAGTGCAATATTCAACTGAGTGACTCTTGCTTTTTCTCTACTGCAGCTAATATATATCTTATTTTCCCGCTTTTCAATGAAATACTCACTTGCATGGGAAATAACAAAATGATGTACAAAGGTGAATTTATATGGAAGGATATGAATCACCATACCAATTCTTTCACGTCTTTCTTCTGTTGCCTTGTTGGTTTGTCAGGATACTGAAAGATGCAAAATGTGAAATGAAAAAGGTCCAGTTTTTGTAAAGTAATTGGCATTTCAATAATAAGAAGTGGCATTGCTTCTTTGACTTGAGTCAGGGAAAACAAATGCAGCCGCATTATGACAGTTTATGCACCATCTAAGTAGGTAGAGACAAAAAATGATCCTATAAGTTTCAATTAACTAATTCTGCACACAAACTGATAGCTGGACCAACTGCCTAAAAGCAAGAAAGAAGTAAAAGAGAAATGTTTCCATAATTTAAGCTGCAAATGTCATTCTTTTGCTTCGAAGACAACAGATATGATGATGAGGAGATGAAAGTAAGGTGAGAACTTTCTCAGAAAATTAATTAGTGCCTAAATCACATTGACTTAGGAGCATAAAACAAGAACAGGATGATCAGATCACAGTTTTGGCTCCATGGATATCAGTCCTCCAACAACTGTGTAGTGCATCAAATTCTCTTCATTTCTCCAAATTTATCTCATTAATATGCAACATTCTCCCTACAACAGGACAGATACCACGAAGACAGAGGAGACACATGCAAAGAATTTCCTCTAAATAAGGACTTTCATTAGGATATACTAACTTGGCAATTGAGAATATTGAAATAAACACCCATTTATTAAGTAATCATTATTTGTGCTTCCAGATGAGTGCTGAAATTTCTGTCCAAAGTATACAACAATCATTAATGCAAACAAGATGCTCTTGAATAATTGAATGTAGCTGTTTCAAGAAATGATAAATGCATGGCAAAACCTGTCACAGGGAATTGATAGATAAAAACCCCACTAGAAGTTCTCTCACTTTAGAACAATTCTTCATTTCTAAAGAAAGATTTGGAAAGAGAACACTGTTATACAACCTAAATTATTAACAGAGGTTTTTCACAAGACCTCAGAAGTGCAACTAATTTACGAGTACATTGATATACTTGGGCATAACTTCATAAATGGAACGAAAAGGAAAGTAGAAAGCCAGGCTTTATTTACTAAGAAGACCTGAGCAGCTAGAGTGTGAAGAAAAGTCCAGGTGGCCCTTCCAAGCTCTTCTTTAGTTACAGGTGCAGCAGTTTGTACCTGAAAAGACATTCTGTAAGATTACGATGCAAGCACCTGTTGGAAAAGCTGAAAGGGTGAGTCACAACAATGAGAAATATCAGTACCAGTGCAACTTTCCATATACCATTTTTCATTTCTTCCCTAAGCCTTCACTGGCAGAAAAATCTCATTTTCTTAATTAGAACTAACAAATAGCAAAATCTTGAAACAAGTGAATTGAAACTTCAGGATAGGGCTAAGGAAGACTCTTATGAAGCAGTTCTAAGATTCTAAAACATGCAATCCGAAAGCAACCATCCATCAGAAGAATTGGCTGTATGACCCAGGGTGACTTCTCCTAAATGCTGACATTGTGAACTTCCCCAGCAAATATGCAGTGAAACTCCGGATTCACTCCATTCCAAGCTCTATAAGATTAGCTAAAACCAGCCTATTAATCTCTACCTGACAAAAAATTCGCTTCTCCAAAGACCTTCCGAGAAATAACCCACGATAAAGCTCCCCTAAAATCTCCCAGGAAGAAGCACTCAACGTTGGCTGAAGAAGGCCAAGCGACCAACTCGGAACTTAGTCAACAAAATGGCAGGGTAAAATCACGCATATGAACTTCACCATCTTGTATCACACGACCGCGGTCTTCCACCATTGTCATTTCAAGTGTCCAAGGGAGAAGCCAAACACCAACCCACCATATGTTCCCATGAAACATCACGCTACAATTATGCATTTCGAAAGGCACCCACTTGCTGCCTTCACTTAGGAATACCAACAAACACCCACCGAGCATGCACACCATCACATCCGAAACACGCAGAACCCGGAACTGTTCACTCGAGACGGCAACGACACTAAGCAAAGGGGAAGGAAAACGAAGTGCCCACCTTCTTGAGCACCTCTTCTGGTCCGAAAGTTTGGAAATTTGCGCTTGATGCGCTTGGTGTGGGCGAGCTCGAGACGGAGAAGAGAGCATTGTTGTCGGCCCGCGATTGGTTAGCGGGACGAGCGATGAAGGTAGAGAGATGGGTCTGGATGGAGGTGGATATCTTCTCGAGATTTTGGAAGAGACTGAGGAATGGGTTCTCGGACATCGTCGTCACCTAGAACAGCGAAGGAGTCGGAATGAAACGACAGGAAAGTGAAAATTTGATGACGATTTCCACTCTCCTGGTAATAACAAGGGATGATATTAAAAAAATTCAAATTAGTACATTTATAATAAATTTTCCCCAAATTATTTTTTTTATCATAAAAAAATCTAAAACTAATATACGTAAAAAAAATGGTTTTAATCAAAGGATCTTTGTGATAAAAAAAATTAGCAAAAAGAAAATTTTTAAAAATTGTTGGTATATTTGTGATAAATTTTGGGGGGCGAGGTTACGCTCGCAACCCCGATCCGGGGCGGCGAGGTCATGCGTTTCACCTCCGGCGATCTCGAAAAATCTCATAAACTAATATTGATGCCCCCGGAGGGTTGTGGGAGGTCAACAAATGAAAAGTAAAATCCCAAATTTGTATATTCGTCAACTATAATATCATCAAATTCAGTCATTTAACGGTAATTTATCGAAAGTGTATAAATTTGAAATTTTCATGATGTTAACCCTAATAATAAACAATAATATTTTTATTATCGATAATAATTTGTGTTTAAAAATTTTAATGGATGACAAAAATATTTTTTGTTTATTTATTTTTGTATATGGTACAAACAATTATTTTTTTAGAAAATATTTTCTAAATTATTCAATTTTTTGTAAAATAAATGCAATGTGGACATATTCTATGACATTCTCAAGAAATTTTTATTTGATTTTTGCATTGTAGTTTTGATTAATAATTTTAAGCCACTAGATGAAGTATTTTGACTCTCGTTGAACTCGTAGAAAAGATTCTTAAAAAAAAAAAAAAAGAGAGAGAGAACCTTTTTTTGAAAATATACAGCTTCTTGTTTATGATTGTAAAAATGAATTTTTCCGTTGTCTCGAGTGAAGGGTTCCAAGTTAGAATTACACTAACTTATCATGTTACCCCAGTTCCAATTTGTAAATTTTTTGTTTTTGTTTTTCCCCTTATTTGTTTTTTTTTTTTTTTACCTTGGAATCACCATACGCCGCTTCCACCAAACTTGGAGAGCACTAGCGTGAGGCAAATCATGAGTTCCTTTTAGTCGTGCAATGGGGATGCAGAGTTTTGAACTCAAGATCTCTTCGGAAAGTAATATGGTCAACCACTACCAGGATGGTTCACCCTATTTGTTGTTATGCATTTGTTGAAAAAAAAATTGATCGACAAAGGCTCAAGACAATCGCATATACATATGCAATGAGCTTTTAGTTACTTAATTTCAACTTTTGGTTTTCTTCTTTTTGATTTCGTTTTCATTTTATGTTGTTAGTTGGGATTTACATTTGCGTTTTTTGGTTGTTAATTAAATTAAAATCCTTTTTTCATTAAAAAATCTTGAACTCCTTAGGTTCTTTTTGTCCATTTACCCTAATTTTTCTTCATACAAAAATTTCACAAATATTTGTAATAATAAAAAAAATGGCCGAAAGACTTCAGATAAATATTATCCTAGAGTTAGGCATCCGTTAAGCTTATTCTCGCTTAAATATTCTCCCTTGATTTATAAAACCAGACAAGTCTTCTTTCTTTAGATTTACAATAGTATTCTTCCCATTAGGCATGGTTTGGAAACAAGCAACAGAGTATGTTCTTCATAGACTAGTCTTGTTGCCACGTGGAAAATAAAAAGGAGGAGGGGGAGAGGGATAAAGGGGAAATTTCTTCATAGACACGTCATTAAAATCTCATTAAAATTGATTGAATGAATTAAATTTTTGAAGATATTGTTGGCTTCACATGTTATTCACATGATCAACCAAGGATGGGCGCTTGTTTCCCCTCGGTTTCGTTCGTGTTGGGTAATGCCTAGACTGTTGCTATAAAATCTCATATTATTGAATCTAGTTGGGGCAAGAATATAATTCACCCAAAATAGTTATGTTCTTTGGAACTTTGAATTACATTTGATGCTTCGTTAGATTAAAATGAAATCATACTACATATTTACCACCTTGACATGTGCCGTAGAAAGTAATGTTACTTTTACTAAGCTTGATTTCCAAATTAATTTACAAAATGCTAGGACAAATTGTGAGCAATCATTTAAAAAGTTGATCATACTCATGCTTCATTTGTTTTGTGAAAAATAATTGGTTTGGAGATTTTTTTTTTCCAAAATATAATAGTTTATATTGCTTGATATAAAGAATGTTCTCATTATCAATAGTAATTTATGTCTACATATTTTATGAATAATGACAAAATTTTTCGTTCGTTTTTTTATAAGTGATACAAGTTATCATTTAAAAAAAAAATTCTTCAACTCATTTATTTTCTGCGAATCAAGTGGAGCTTAATACCTAATAATATTCTTTACACATCAATTTTTATACTATTTTTGTAAATTAAATTTTGTATACTGGCTATCATTCTGGCTTTGTTAAGCAGAGAAACAAGTAAAACGGATGAATATGACGTCATTGACAAAGATGGAGAAAATAAAAAATGATAAGTAAAGTAACCACCAGAAAAATTGAAGAAAGGTCTAATAAAATAAGCCGACTTCCATGGCAAGTTCTCAGACTTGAGATACAAGTCCAACGAAGGAACAACTTCCCAAGGAAGGTAAAGAAGAGTGCATCAGACGAAGCACAGCAGCACTCCAACTTAAGGCAAGTGCAGTATAAATTCATCTCATCACACCACTTGAACATCAAAGAAATCTCCAACCGAGTCCAAAGACAGTCATGTCTACTCTGTTTCTCCTGCAGTGAACACAAGATGGAAGACAGCGCCGTAGCTGCTCAGCATTTGCTGGCGGGATTTCGAGTCGAAAGTCATCACCGGAGGAATCGTCGATCATTGCTTGATGCTGAAAGAAAAAGTTACGTGGTGGTACCCCCATCACTCATGGTTTTTTACCAGAATACAAGGGCAGGGGTGATGCATGAATATCACCTAAATGCCGATCCTCTTCAGCACGCATCAGGAGGTCAGGTACATATGTTTATCTCATTCGCTTGATATCTATGCTCTTCTTGGTCCTTGCAGACTAAAGTATGACTACTGAGTCTGCTTGTCGAATTTTTTGTTTTTGCCGAGCATGTGTGAGTTATTTTATGCACACCAGTTGGCATCTGGCCATCGAGATACTTTTATGTACATCTCAGTTTTATGAAGATATGCTGCTGCTTTTCGCTACTTTTTTCATATTATCCAATTCATGTCCCGTTCTTTTTTCAAATGTGAGCAGAGATATCGTTCTAGGCCTTTTGGAGGGAAGCGAAATGAGAAGACGATCCATGTATTTGTAATACGTTGTTGAATCAAGACCTATCCAAGCGACTGAAGACATTCGTGAAGCCATAATTAAGTTAGGTTTCTAGGTGCTTAATGTGGATTCACGATAAGCTTTGTGTGTTATAAATAAAATCTACTTTTTTATTGAGAAGTCTTTTCATTTTAATTTGCTGAATTATCATTTTGGAGCTTGCGATCCATCGGAATTCCATGTGTGATGGCTAGATTTATGACTTCTATTGGAAGGATGTCTCGTCCAAAACGTAGACAACCGGCTAAAAGTGTAAGCGGACTTCACTCCATGGAAGTGGCAACTGAAAAAGGGTAGATGAACTCCTCCTTTCATTGAAAAAAAGGAGAAGACGATCACCAGAATCAGTGAGTATATAGACTTGAAACAGAAAAAGGAAGCGGCAATAACACTGCCTTTTAACCCCATGTTGGTGGTTTAACGGTCAGGGAATAGACTCTTTTGAGAAATAGTTCACATGACACGGGTTCGATTCTCCACAAAAGCCAATTGTGTACAATCTCATATTTGTGTAACCCATGAGGGCATATGCTCACATCTCGCTTGGTCTATGAGGTCAGCGGGATGTTTTCGTATATGCATCTAAGGCGAAGTTGCAAGTCATCTTCAAAACATCCTGCAGTTTAGCACTTTTCTGTAATCTGAACTTTCATCCATCAGCGTATTTCAACTGTGAAACTGCAATGACATGCACAATGTAAGAAGAAAACGTTCAATTTTCCATTGCTGTCGTAGTTTAATGAGTTCTGGGAGAGACCAGCTAATCTGGCCTTGCAGCACAAGGACTAGGCGCAAAAGTGCTAACAAAAATCCCAATTGTACATAATTTTATGGTGGATTGGCACATACAGGGACCGTGTAGGGTGAACCTTTGTCAAATAATGAAAATGAATACGTGCATGGACAGCCCTTATGTTAACTGACTATTAGCAGTTGATTTTAACTCAAATTCACACAATGTACTACAATGAAAAAAAAAAGTCTCCTATTGGAATAATAGGAAACAACCGGGACATATCACAGGAGCAAATCCCAGAAATTTCCTGGATATTGTCATTATAATATGAGAAAGCAAAACAAATTTTTATAGCAAACAACCGTACCTTTCAGGTTGAGCAGAATCTTAGATTAGTCTGGTTTATATGATGGGATCCATCAGGACAAGGAAAAGCAGACAAAATACCATCCCTATCAGATATCAATCACGATCGAGATTTTTCTAATGCCCACATTCAAGAATTTGGGTAACTTCTCCAAGAAGGGAAGACTTCCGTAGAGACCCTCTCAAATGGAAGTGTATTGATGCTCACTCTTTGCTTCCACAAACTGAAGTGAGTTCATTAGACTTTACTTGTGTGTTGGGTGAAGAATAGAACAGAAGGAGATGGAAGCTGTGATCATCCCGAACAATTTGCTGGTCTAATACAGATTTCATCCAACTGACAATGAATGCATTGATTGTTACGTGAGAAACCGCGTCTGAGGATTCGTAGACCGTCCCTGCATAATTCCCAATGTTGACATTGGTGGGATCCTTGGCAATTACCGCAGATGTTTCATGGTAAGAACAGATACTGCTATCACTTTGCTTGCTCATTTGATACAATCTCTCTGCAACCATGATTTTCAGAAACTCGTTACCTAAAGTATATGGGTTTTTGGAGCATAATATTTATCATCATTTGGTCTAAAGTTGGGGGAATGTGCTGATCAGATGTGAATTTGATAGTTTCTGGTGGTGATATGTCATTTAATAAGGTGCGAATAATTGTGGAATGCAAAATTTTGCTTTGTTTTGTCAAACAAGAAATATCAGTTCTTAATAAAAAGAAATCAATGAGATTGACAGGTGAATCAATCATTGGCCGGGACAACAAAGTTTGAGAGTGGTGGTTCTTCTGTCCGCAACCACACCAACAGGTTAAAAGATCAACTCCCTCCGGCTTTTGGAAGAAGAGTGGTACCGACTGGAACGTCAAGGCCAGAGATACCAACAGAGTAATTGGTACTAAGAAAACATTAGTCTTTCATGAAGGTCAGGGCTCTAATGGCGTCAGGACCTACTGGATCATCCACGAATATCATCCACTTGCCAAGATGTACCCAATCTATCCCTCATTTATTCATTACAATTAATTAGATTCACAAGACAAATTAACTTGACAACATATCATATGAGTACTGTAGCTACAATAATCTGCAGAAACAATCAACTATAGGTTTCCATGAGTTCTAAAGAAGCAAAGAAACATTTTTTTGCTCAGTTTTGACTACAGAAGATTGAAATCTTATAGATACATAGAGAATGATTTGCCAAGTTTGTGAGCAGAATTTTACTGTTGATGATCCAATGGCGTGAACTGGAATAACATGGTCTTGTGACAGTTGAATGGGAATTATGCTCTGTGTCGCTTAAAGGATAAACAAAATGAGAAGGCTGATGATTCGACTGTAGAATTAGAGCTTGGAGCCATTCTGGTGGATTTGGTTTCGGTTCTTCATCAACCTGATCATGAGGACTCATTTCCTGAGGCGTGGAGGAAAAAAAATGTTCTGTTTGTTCACTTAATGCCTGTATTAACGGTTTCGACTCTCCTGGTATAATATTAAAAAAAAATTTAAATTAGTACATTTATAATAAATTTTCTCCAAATTATTTTTTTTATCATTAAAAAACCCAAAACTAATATACTTACAATAAATTTATTTCAAACTATTTTTTAATTACAAAGAACTCAAAACTAGTACATTTGTGATAGACTTATTTTTCGTTAATTTCCGTTAAATTGGATTAATACCATGAAAAACTATAAACTAATACACTTGTGATAAATGAAGGGTAAAAACTCAAACTAATATACTCGTCAATTATTATGTATATCTAACTTAGCAATTTGACTGTAAAATTTAATGGAAACTAACATAGAGTAAGTTTGTCGCAAGTATATCAATTTGAGATTTTCGTGATATTAATCTTAATAATAAACAACAATATCTTCATTATCCATAATAATTTATATTTAAAAATTTTCGTGGATGACACAAATATTTTTTGTTTATTTATTTTTGTACATGAAACAGACGATTATTTTTTAGAAAATATTTTCTAAATCATTTTTTTTTTTGCAATATAAATGCAATTCGGACATCTTCTCTAACATTCTCAAGAAATTTTTATTTGATTTTTGCATTTTAGTTTTGATTAATAATTTTAAGCCACTAGATGAAGTATTTTGACTCTCATTGAGCTTGTAGAAAAGATTCTTGAAAAAAAAAAAAAAAAAAAAAGAGAGAACTTTTTTTGAAAACATACAGCTTCTTGTTTATGATTGTAAAAGTGATTTTTGATGTTTTAGTTACCCAAGTTCCAATCTGTATTTTTTTTTCCCTATCTGTTGTCATGCATTTGCAAATAAAATTTGATTGACAAAGGCTCAAGACAATCACATATACATCTGCAATGAGCTTTTAGTTACTTAGTTTCAACTTTTAATTTTCTTCTTTTCGATTTGGTTTTCATTTTATGTTGTTAGTTGAGATTTACATTTGCATTATTTGGTCGTTAATTAAATTGAAATCCTTTGTCATTAAAGATATTGGCCTCCTTAGGTTCTTTTTGTCCATTTACCCTAATTTTTCTTCATACAAAAATTTCAAAAATATTTGCAATAGTAAAAAAAATGGTCAACTAAGCTAGATAAATATTATGGTTAATATCATAAAAAGTCTCAAACTAGTGCACATATAACAAATTTCTAACAAATTAATTTTTTTACCATAAAAAATTCCAAACTTGTATACCTGTGATAAATTTACCTTTCGTTAATGTCTATTAAATTTTATTATTAAATTATTGAGTTGAATGAGGTGTATTAGTTTGAGGCTCATAAATGTATCAACTTATGATTTTTTTGGTATTTATCTAATTTAATTGAAACTAACAGGTTTAAGGTTTTTGGTACTAAAAAAATTAGTGTGGTTTATTTGTTACATGTATATAAATTTAGGGTTTTTTGTAGTTAAAGAATTAGTTTGAGGTAAATTTATCACAAGTTTACTAGTTTAGGGTTTCATGATATTAAGCCTAAGTATTATCCTAGAGTTAGGCATCCGTTAAGTTTTCTTTCCTAAGATTTAAATTAGTATCCTTCCTTTTGGGCATAGTTTGGAAACAAGTAATATTCTTCATATAATAGTCTTGTTGCCAGGTGGAAAATAGAGAGGAGGGTGGGAGAGGGATAAAGGGGAAATTACTTCGTAGAGACCTCATAAATATTGATCGAATGAATTACATTATGAAGATATTGTCAGCTTCACATGATTTCCACACGATCAACAAGTGAATTCACTTAATCTACCAAGGACAGGTGTTTGTTTTCCCTCGGTTCCTTTCTTGGTGGGTAATGCCTAGATCGTTGCGATAAAATCTGGTATTATTGAATCTAGTTGGGGCAAGAATATAATTCGCCCAAAATATTTATGTTCTTGGAAACTCTAAATTACATTTGATACTTTGTTAGCTTAAAGTAAGCTCATACTACATATTCACCACCTTGACGTCGTGCCCTAGAAAGTAATGTTACTTTTACAAAGCTCGATTTCCAAATTAATCGATGAAATGCTATGACAAACTATAAGCAAACATTTAAAACGTTGATTATACTTATGCTTCGTTTGTTTCTGGAAAATAAATAGCTTGGAATTTTTTTTTCCAAATATTGATGGTTTATATCGATTGAAATAATTATTAATAAAAAATATTCACATTATCAATAGTAATTTATGTTTAAATATTTTTGTGGACAATGAAAATAAGCAATATAAACCGTCATTTTTAGAAATATATTTTTCAAACCATTCATTCTCCATGAACCAAATGGTAGATGTGAATGATTTTAGGTTCTGTATAGGTTCCACTTGGAAATTGGAACATATCCATCGAAACATACTATTTATTTTTTGGAACTTAAAACTCACCCCACGTACTATGGAACTTGAATCCTACCCTGTCATAAGTTTTAGGATATACCCAAGTTCCACTTGTATTATTAATTGAACGATTGCAGTAAATCATCGCTTTTAATGGTCATCACTTACTGCTATTGTTGGAATTCAAGTTGGCGGAAGATGACTTACCTAATTTCGATGCGCAAACAACAATTAGCCCCGGAACAAATGTTGAATTGCCGATAAAACACAAGCGAAATTACTCCACGTTGGTCTGGATGCGATCACGAGGAAAGCACCCGATTTCCACGGTGTAAATGCAAAATGTTCTTGTAAAAGTGAAATGGAACGCCTTATCCCTTTGATGAAAATGGAACGAACAAAAATGAGAGGATTTTCTGATCGTATGCTCTGCCAACCCCTTTCAACGGTTGTGTTCGGGAGGTTTTTATACGTCTCCATTCGTACCCCTTCATTAGTGTCTTTCCATCGTAACGCATCAAGACGAAACGGTGCGTTCCAATCGTACCCCATCATGGACGTACCGGCTAAAGTACAACATCTCTCACTCGGACATGATGGGCTTGATAGCGCTCTATCAAGAAGATAAGGCAAGGCGTTCAACATTCATCAACTTTACAAAACAATTCATACTGGCAAGTAAGCCGTGCGACCGGTGAGTACACCTGCACTTGAGAGCTCAAATTATGCACCTGTTAGGGATGACATAATGGTTACAACCCCGAAAAGAAATAAACAATCGATGTCTCACAGTGCCCCAGATATATTTTGTTACATCAATCCAAGTATACCTATCCCTTAAAGGCTATACTTGACTATTCTCAAAACACCATGTATTTACAATTATATCCGTAACCACAAATGGCAATATAATTGGCCGATCAGTAAATACATATAATAGATGTAAAACAACAATAGTCTTCCTTCGCACTCATGTCTCTCTCCATTTCAGAACAATTGTTTTCCTAGACACATCCCATAGGCCATATCTATTCATGACCGCCCGTAACATGCTAAAGTAGCAACATTGATCTTTCACTTCGAGAACATAGTCAGAAGTAATATAGAGCACATAATGAGGTAAATTATAAATTACCTCAAGGGCTCACACGATGAGTAAATAGAGATAATTTTACTCACATTTCCTTGTCGGTCGAACAATGCACACGTAGTATAAATTACATGCTATAGTGGACTTCTCTTTCTATAAGAGCATATGTCATTTACTAAATATATCCACTATACGGATCTTAGCCTAAACATAATCACGTGCCTCTCACGTACTCATGTTTAGCTCGAGTGCTATATCAGCTCACTTTCTATAGCGCCCAATTAAGTACTCGCATCCGGCATCTTATAGGCATATATGATTATGGGACTATCATGTTCAATCTTGTTATAAACAAATCACAGACCTCATCTTGACTCCAATCAATGCGACATGTTTTATGTACCAGACTTGCTCTTCAGCATTTATTTGTACATAACGTCTCATCTCAACGTGCTATCTAAAGCACTTAAGGCGATTGCTCGTGTGAGTGAGCCAATTATTACATGCTGACATACTTTTTAATAATATATGTGTGTAGTGCTAGTCTCATAGTGGATTTGTACTTATTGATAAAACATCAAATCATTAATAAACAAACAAGTACAATACATCTGTCCACAAATACATAAACCAATGATCATCTACAATAACACATATCACATTTTACGCAATCCTAGTGACATCCTGTGAGTCAAGAATATGTTTCTAGGAATAGCCTTCGTAAATGGATCAGCAACCATTCTATTGGTTGAAATATATTGCAGGATCACTTCTTTATGTGCTATTATATCTCTTATGAAGTTGTTCTTTATGTCAATATGCTTTGTCCTTCCATGATACTTGGGATCCTTCACATAGGCAATGGCTGCTTGACTATCGCAATAAACTATCACCGATCTTGGAACCTCAGTGACAGTGGCTAAATTTTCTAAGAAACGTTTTAGCCATGCTGCTTCTTGCACTGCGGTAGAACATGCAATAAATTCTGCCTCCATTGTAGATAAGGCTGTCTATGTCTGTTTCTTGCTATTCCAAGAAATCGCACCTCCATTGAGCAAGAACGTATATCCAGAAGTCGATTTACGTTCATCCAAGTCTCCACCCCAATCGGCATATGAATAACTCAATAGGCGTAAATCATTCCCTTGGTAACAAAATCGATAGTCCATGGTGCCCTTCAAGTATCTCAGGATCCTCTTCACTGCTTTCCAGTGTGCTTGACCAGGATTTGATTGATATCGGCTCACCAATCCCATGGTATAGCATATGTCGGGTCTAGTACACATCATAGCATACATCAAACTTCCGACTGCACTAGCGTAAGGAACAATTTCCATCACTTTGATTTCTTCTGGAGTCTTAGGACACATCTCAGTACTTAGGCCTTCACCTTGCATGCCAGGGGTATCAATGGGATTACAATGCTGCATATTAAAACGCCCAAGAATCTTCATAATATAAGACTCTTGTGATAAAGTAAGGAGTTTCTTTAATCGATCTCTTTCGATGTTAACTCCTAATATATAAGCAACTTCTTCCATGTCATTCATTTCAAAATTAGAGGACAACTATTCTTTTATGGTGATAACCAAAACCTTGTCATTTCCAGCCAATAGGATATCGTCCACATAAAGTGATAAAATCACAAATTTATCTTCGGACCGCTTGACATATACACAGTAATCTTCCTTGATCATCGTGAAATCAAAAGTGGTTATGGCTCGATGAAAACGAAGATACCACTGTCTAGATGATTACTTAAGGCCATATATTGAGCGATGAAGTTTGCAAACTTTATGCTCTTGACCTTTAGCTATGAAACCTATTGGTTGTTTTATATAGATTTCATCATCCAGTTCTCCATTGAGAAATGCCGTATTTACATCCATTTGATGTAATTCAAGGTCCAAATGTGCAATGATGGCTAGAATAAGGCGTATTGAGGCAAACCTTACAACTGGTGAAAATGTTTCCTCATAGTTTATACCATCTTGTTAAGTATAACCTTTCGCCATAAGGCGAGCCTTATACTTTTCAATGGATCCATCCACCCTTCGCTTAATCTTAAAGACCCATTTTTTTCCAATGGCTTTACGGTTGTGTGGTAGATCAACCAAGTCCCAGACATGATTTGCCCTCATTGACTCAATTTCATCTTTCAAAACTTTTCTCCATTCTTCCTTATCAGAGGATGAGAGAGCCTCTTGAACAGTCTTAGGCTCGGCATCGTCTTTTTGAGCAATCATAAATGCTTCCCTTTCAATCTCAAAACGACGACGGGAATACTTTTACAATTACTTTTACGCAATTGAATTTATCTTGAATTCAATTCATCAGGCGATGCAACACTCCCACTAGGTCTTGCATGTTGAGGTAAATTTTCATTTCCCTCTACAATATCAGTGGATGTGTTATCAGGATCTTCCATCTCATATAATTGAAAGTCTTTATCAATCTCACCTCTACTAGGAAAATCGTTCTCCAAGAATGTGACATCTCGTGACTCTATTTCGGTCACACTTCCATCAACTTGTTCACCTATGAACACGTACCATTTGGAGTGTTCAGAATATCTTATAAAGATACATTTCTTCCCTCTAGGTCCTAATTTACCATATTTATGGGAAGAATCATGAACATAAGCTGTACATCCTCATGGATGTAGACCACTCAAGTCTGGTTTCCTACTAGTCCATAATTCATAAGGGGTGGAAGTGACCGATTTTGAGGGCACTCGGTTAAGTATATAAGCAGCAGTCAATAACGCATCTCCCCAATAGGAGATAGGTAAATTTGCTTGCGTCATCATATACCTAACTATTTCCATTAGGGTTCAATTCCTTCTCTCAACTATCCCATTTTGTTGTGGAGTACCAGGAATAGTCAATTGTTGTACAATTCCCCTTTCATCACAAAAAGCCTTGAATTGCTACGATAGATACTCACGTCCACGATCGGTTCTCAATGCCTTATATGGTTTTGTTCAACTGATTCTCTACCATCACTATATATCATCTAAAGCAGTCTAATACTTCTGACTTATGGGAGATCAGAAAGACATAACCGAAATGTGTGAAGTCATCTATGAAAGTGATGAATTATGAGACTCCATGCCTCGCCCTTACATTCAAAGGATCACAAATATCAGAATGTATGAGATGCAATGAAAATTCAGCTCTAGTCCCTTTATCGAATGGTTTTCTAGTTGCTTTTCCCACTAGACAATGTTCACATACGAATAGACTAACATTAGTGAGTGATCCTAAAAGGCATTCTCTAACTAATCTTTGCATTCTTTGCAATCCAATGTGACCTAATCTAGCATGCCAAGTACTTGCATCAATTTCAACGTTATTAGAAGATGCAATTTAAGAAAAACAATCATCGACATTAACATTGTACTGATCATAGTCAATGTCTAACACCATAAAACCATTCGATACATGACCTGAACCATAATAAACTATTCCATACAAAATGTTAACACATTAACCATGTAAATTCAATACATAACCTAAGCTAAGAAAAACAACTACAGAGACCAAGTTTCGTCGAATATCTGGAGCATAGAGGACATCATGCAGGAATAGGTTTCAACCACCACATAAGATTAATTTACATGTGCCGATATCCTTCACTTCAACTCTTGAGTTATTCCCAACATATATAAATCTTCTTCCAAGCGGTATCCAACGATACTCCATAAATGCTTCTCGATCTCTAGCTACGTGGTCTATTGCTCATGAGTCTACAGTCCACATTGGATGAAATTCAACAAGCATTACAGTACTAGAAACAAAAGCATTACTCAAAGTAATGGAGTAATAGGGTATCTTTTTTGGCTCAATGCATTCACGAGCAAAGTGACCTATCTTGCCACAATTGTAGCACTCCATCTTGGCATTGTCCTTCTTTCCACCACGCTTCTTGCGTTGGAAGGTCTTAGCCCTCTTAGGTGCTTGATCAGTCTTCTTCCCTTTGTTGTTAAATTGAGAATTTCTTTTGCGCTTGAAGCCCGAAGCCTTGCGCATACTTGATTCAGCAACATAAGCATGGGTAGAGGATCTCGCAGCCTCTAGGCGCTCATCCACTAATTCCAAATGACACGCAATATCATCGAAAGTGACAATATTCTCATTATGTGTCATATTGATCTTCATTTGCTCCAAATTGTCAAGAAGAGACCTTATAACAGCATGAACTTGATGTTCATCCATAAAGGAGTGACCTGCAGACTTCAGCTCACGAATCATGTTTGACATCTCTCGAATATATTGCATCATCGTTACATTTGGGCGCTTTCGGAATGTGTCAAACTTGATTGTGAGTCTCCTCAACTTAGTGGCAGATGTACCTCCAAACTTATCTTTCAAGACAATCCACATAGCTTGAGCTTTATTATAACTTTCAAACTCACACATGAGATCATCTTGCATATAGCTCAGCAACGTGATGCGAGCAATGCTATTTTTCTTTTTCCAAGCTTGATAAGCTTTTAGATCTCTCCTGTGTTAAGCTAAAGTTCCGTGCTCAGGTTCATCCATGTTATGGTTGATAGTTTCCAAAACCTTTTACTCCTCAAGGATGTATTGAACCTTTCGGTGCCAAAATTCATAATTATCACCATTCAGCTTCTCACGCTTATTGAGGTCAGTCACAATGGTTTTGGATGTCGAAGCCATAATCAATTACTATATCACATTGACATAATAAACACATAATCAATACTAGCACACTTTACAGAGTAACACATATATTTAATTTGCAGTAAAGACAAACTAAATTAATGATAATTCAACAAAAGACATGAAAGCAAAAGTTCACTATGTTCCCAATCAAATTTTATGTACAATTGTTCTATTATCATTAATTAGTTTAATTTGCGCAAATTTTAAGTTCTAGGTGAGAACTCTTTCAATTCTACCAACCTACGAACTCTCACTAAGAAAAATAATTACATGACTTTATGTAATTTCTACATTTTTCCTTAACACAAAAAGCATAGCATGATGTAAACCAACGTACAAACAACAATCATGCTTCAATTATAATCAAAATCGCAATTCAACATGTAATGGATTTCTTACCATTGTTCGAATTTTTTAGCAACTAGAAAATTGCAAGTATATTAAACTATATACATGATATCATCGAACCAAGCTCTACATAACATATATGATATCATTTGCACACAAGCTAGCTACTGTATTTCTTAAACCACAAGAAAATACAAGCTACAAATGAATAAACTATGCATTAAACTCCACAAAATACGCGTACTTAGGGTTTCCTACGCATTTTCATATATTTATAAAATTCAAAAGTATAAAATAATTATACCAGAGTGTAGAAGACACACATACGAACCAAACGCCACCGACCACGCTCCAATCGGAGCTCGCACGTGCCCACACGCGTTGCCTGAGTGCGCGGCTCGTCTGACGCATGCACCAGCAAGCCAAACGGCTCCTGGCCAGTCCGATCAGTCCGACCGGTGACCGATCCGACCCTTGACTGGTCAACGGTCAGGTCGGGTCAACCCGAGTCAGATCTCGGGTCGAGTCGGGTCACGGGTTGGGTCGGGTCGCCAGCCAATGACCGGCTAGCCAACTGCTGCCGGCGATGACGTCATCGATGACATCATCATGTGCTGGTTCGTCGATTGGCGCGTGACACGCACCTGCCGGTTCGCTGACTGGCACGTGTGGCGCACTCGCTGGCTTTGCCAGTGCTTCAGGCGCGTGGTGCCCATGCGCAGTAGCTTCTTGTGGCGCGTGTGGGCACGTCCGGCATCGTCCGGCGACGCTCAACTCATCGCCGAACTCGTCTCGACGAGTCCTTTCACACTGTATATTCAAAAATTAATTTTGGCCAAAAAATTATTTCGAAAAATGGCAAAAACCGTATGGGTGTACGCGGCCCCGAACCCGTTCTTCCCTTCGGTTCGATTTCGAGTTTTTCATATGGCAATTCCGACTATTAGACATCCGAACTGTGTAGATTTCATACTCTTGATCTCAATATCAAATGGTAAACGAGAAAATTCAATGAAAAACAAGGTAGAAATCACAACCTAGCTCTGATACTAATGTTGGAATTCAAGTTGGCGGAAGATGACTTACCTAATTTCGATGCGCAAACAACAATTAGCCCCGGAACAAATGTTGAATTGCCGATGAAACATGAGCGAAATTACTCCACGTTGGTCTGGATGCGATCACGAGGAAAGCACCCGATTTCCACGGTGTAAATGCAAAATGTTCTTGTAAAAGTGAAATGGAACGCCTTATCCCTTTGATGGAAATGGAACGAACAAAAATGAGAGGATTTTCTGATCGTATGCTCTGCCAACCCCTTTCAACAGTTGTGTTCGGGAGGCTTTTATACGTCTCCCTTCGTACCCCTCCATTAGTATCTTTCCATCGTAACACATCAAGACGAAACGGAGCGTTCCAATTGCATCCCATCATGGACGTACCAGCTAAAGTACAACAGCTACAATTTATTAACTACAACTTATATTTAGACACATAAAGATGTTGAAATATTAACAAAGTAAAAGTTTCAATTATAAAATGAAAGTTCATGTTAGTGATTCCAAATTATACACTTATTACCGGACATTATGGAGTACTGTAGGATCATGCAAAGACTTAGATAAAGAAAAACACAAAAACTTTTATCAAGTTTCAGGTTCCACCTATCTAGAACTTGTAACCTACCCGTGAAAACAATTTGTCCTGCATATCTTGGAACTTGGAACTAGACTGCCCACTGGTCTGGTTTTTTAGTTTTCATGCTCACTCTTGCCAAACGGAGCTTAATACCTAATAATTCTTTAAACATCATTTTTCAAATTATTTTTGTAAATTAAGTTTTGTATCCTGGCTATTAATGTGGCTTTGTTAAGCAGAGAAACCAAGAATACATATGACAATGACGTCATTGACAAAGATGGAGAATATAAAAATAATAAGTAAAGTAACCACCAAAAAAGTTGAAGAAAGGTCTAATAAAGTAAGCCATCAACTTCCATGGCAAGTTCTCAGACTTGAGAAATGAGTCCAACGAATAAACAGAAGTGAGACAACACAACTTCCCAAGGAAGGGAAAGAAGAGTGCATCAGACCAAGCACAGGCATGTGTCACGGGTTGGTAGTTTCCTTGGCCGTGAAATGGCGAGCGGAACTCGCTAGGCCAGCTTTCCTTCATAGTTGTTCCAGTAAACAATACGACGAATAACCCTTTTATACAAGATCGTACCACGCCTAGCTTTGCTTAGGTATCTAGTCCATCGAGTGAGATAGCAGCTCTCGTTAGGCTCAACAACTAGTTTCGGCCTGCCCTGGCCTCATTAGGAGAGTGGCATAGCTCCCAACTAGTTTGTGCACGGGAGGCTAACCTTACCTTCAGAGTTCCTAAGCAATATACTCCTTCTATCCTAGAACTCCTAGCACCAACCGTCCTGACCCTACTCCCACAGACCAATTGTATTCATCCTCTCTGCATCCTCACTCTTCACTTGATAACTCCAAGCTTCACTCCCAAGGGTACATGGGTGCGGAAGGATTCACGGACCGTGTCACATGACTCCGACTCAAAGCAAGCGCAGTATAAATTCATCTCCTCACGCAGGTTGAACATCGAAGATATCTCCAACCATGTCCAGGACATTCATGTCCACTGTGTTTCTCTTGCAGAGGACACGAGATGGAAGACAGCACGGTAGCTGTGCAACATTTGCCAGCAGGATTTGGAGTTGAAACCGGTCACCAGAGAAATCGTCGATCATTACTTGAAGCTGAAAGGACGGGCTACACGGCGGTATTCCAATCACTTGTGGTTTTTGACTAGAACACACAGGCAAGGGTGATGCACAAATATCACCTAAATGCTGATTCTCTTTAGAACGTTTCAGGAGGCCAGGTACAAACATTTATCTCATTTGCTTGAATCTATGCTGTGCTTGGCCTTGCAAACTAAAGTATGACTATCGAATTCGTTCATCCAGTTACTTGTTTTTGCCGAGCATATGTGAGTTATTTCATGCACACCAGTTGCCATCTAGCCATTGAGATACTGTTACGTGCATCTCAATTTTATGAAGCTTTTCACCACATTTTTCATATTATCCAATTCACATCCCGCTCTTTTGTCAAATGTGTGTAGAGATATCGTTCTTGGCCTTTTGGAGGTATGCAAAATGAGAAGACGATCCATGTATTTCTAATATGTTGCTGAATCAAGACCAATCCAAGCGACTGAAGACATTCGTAAAGCCATATTCAGGTTAGGTTTCTATGTACTTAATGTGGATTATTAGAAATAAAATCTACTTTCTTAATGAGAGGTCTTTTCATTTTAATTTGCTGAATTTATCATGTTGGAGATCGTGATCCATCCGAATTCCATGTACAATGGCCAAATTTATGACTTTTACAACCGACTAAAAGTGGAAGCGGACTCTACTTCATGGAAGTGGTAACTGAAAAAGAGTACATCAACTCATCCCTCCATTGAATGAAAAGCAGATGATCGCCATCAGTGAATATATAGACTCGAGCTAGAAAAAGGAAGTGGCAATGACGTCGCCTTTTAACCTCCAAGCTGCTGGTTTAATGGTTAGGGAATAGACTTATTTGGGGAGTAGTTTACATGACATGGGTTCAATTGTCCACAACGTCCAATTGTGTACAATCTCATATTTGTAGATGTTATTCAGTTGGAAAACATAATAAAAGAAGCTCCTTTAACATGGTTTAAACATGGACATAATTAAAATAGGTCATAGATCCATTTTTTTAACTCATATGATAAACTGAGTTGTTGTATGAGTTAGTTGTATCGAGTATATAGGTCATAAATGAGTTTAAATATTATATATGTGTTAAATGGATCATAAATGAATTTACAATTTACTTAAATTCAACACACTTGTATAATTCTCTCTTCATTCTTTCCCACCCTTATTTACTCGTGCGCTCACTTACTTCATATTCTCATATCAGTTTGGGTAAAATATGGAAGTGTTTTAGTAATATGAGTCGGCTTGAGTATATATTAGGTTACATTGTATGAAAATATATCAAAACAGCTTGGATCATTTTCAATCCGATCCATCTGTTTGAATGGTCTATTTTAACATTACTAAGAATGCGAGCCTTTGAATGCTTTGGCAAGGACATTAAAAGAGGATGAATCCTAAAAGGAAATGGAAGAAAACGGTGGGTTAGTCTACCCTCCTCCTGTGATCGTGTACACATTTAAGCCGCCAATGATCTTACTGTCCATTGGATTTGAGCTTGTCAACATCTAACCATTGACTCGTATTTCTAGTCACCCGTCTTATCTAAAGCTTGTCTACATCAATTGTTGGATTTGAGAACCACAAATTTGTCTTTTTTGGCTCACGGTGTTGTAGACTCATCTAAGAAGACTATAAAAAAAGATATTAAGACTCCATTTATTTCGTGAAAAATGAATGAATTAGGAAATATTTTCCTAATAATAATTGATTGTATTACTTGAAATAATGAGTCAATAAAAATTGATTTCATTATAATAATAATAATAATTTATATCTAAACATTTTTTTTTTGTGAATAATGGAAATTTTTTTCAATTTTGTAAAAAATACAAGTGATTATTTTAAGAAATTATTTTCCAATTTATTCATTTTCTACGAAACATACTCACTCTAGTTATTCAAAACTTATTAGTAATCTAATACAGGATCAAGAGCAATGCAGTAGCATTAATATAATTAGCCTGCTTAGTGGTATTAGAAAGACTTGATTTGTTATTTTAATTTTTAATTTGATAGAAATCCTTTTTTCATTAAAAAAATCTTGGACTACTTAGGTTCTTTTTTTTTTTTTTTAAAAAAAGAGTGAACAATTGTAGGTTCTAATAATTGCAGGAGGGAGGTGCTTCTTGAGCTACTGTTCACGCTTTCTCTCAAGAGGGCATCTTTTTTCCTATTCATTTGCTTCTGCTCGTATGCTCGATCCGGTCGGTTTAGCCATCCATTGGCCGTGATTTTTGGAGGTTTTCCTCCTTTTGGATCACTCAAAGTTCTCACCAAATGATTTCATCTCCTTCTTCCCCGTTGAGGAGATCTTGAGTACCCTAGGTGCAGCAGATTCGCTTGACTAGTCACCACCTCTGTTCGTGGGTGCTGCTTGCGTGGGCCTGGAAGCTCAGATTGGGCTTTGGGGTGGTGAGGAAGCCCCATCCCGTCCTTCCCCCTTATAGTAAGGCCCTGGTATGGATCTCTCCCTCCTGGCTTGTCTGTAGAGGTCTAGTTGGGCTAGTTGTGGGGTTTTTTATTTGTTGGATGGCGTCATCTTCGGGTGAGACTCATCCAAGTGATGGGAAAGGGAAAGGCACGACCTCCCCGTCTCGTCTGGTTGTTGAGCGGCTTGCTAGTAAACCGCCTTAGGCACCCTGACGTCAGGGGGTTGGTGACGCGGGCACGAGTGGCTCCATTCGTGGGCCAAATGACAGGCATGCTCGTGGTGGAAGTTTAAGGGGCCATAGCTGTTCTCGGGCCCCTTATGCTAGACCCTAAGGGAAGCCTTCAAGCCCTTCTAGGCCCCCCCAAGCTAGGTCTTGGGCCAATGTGGCAAGGTTGGCCGCGAAGGGGTACGAGCTGTCCTACATTCCCTCAGCTGTGGCCGGGGACAGAGTTGTGGTAAACTTGTCCGCCGAGGTGCTGCAGGCAGCTAATTCAAAGTGGAACGAATTCTTGATGGATGATTTTGTGGGGAAGCGGCTTCCCTTTCAACTCACCGAAGATGTACTTAAGAGTACTTGGGGCCCAAAACTTGTAGATGTTTTGGTAGACGACTAAGGCTTCTATTTCTTTCATGTGCCAGACCCGGTATTCCGGATGAAGATAATAGAGGAGGGACCGCTAACCGTTGCTAGGGTCCCGCTTATTTTGCAGCAATGGAAGCCCTTAATGGAGTTAAAGAAGAGCAAGCAAGCTTCTATCCCGGTGTGGATAAGGCTCAAAAACCTCTCTCTTGACCTTTGGTCCGCACCGGTGATTAGTGCCATTGCTAGTTCCATTGGGAATCCTCTACATGTTGATCAACGCACCGAAGGCAAGAGAATGATCTCCTATGCTATAGTGTGTTGAAATCCAAGCTAGCCATCCAAGAGTCTCTACGGTGGAAGTCAATGTGGAAGGTGTAGCTAGATCCATAGATGTGGAGTATGAATGGAAGCCCGTGGAATGCCTCAAGTGTGGAGTATTTGGCCACAATTGCGATGCCGCCTCCAAGGCCTCTCGGCCCACTGCAGCCCAAAAGGGTAAAGCTGCTGTTCATACTACTTCAACTCCTGATGTGACAATTGATTTGTCTCGGAAGCTCCTATGACTACCGAACAAGGCTGGAGGCAAGTTAAAAACAAGAAGAAGTCTCACCTCGTTGTAGAGGGAAGTCCATCAGTATCGGCTGTGTGTGATACACATAAGGCCCCTAAGGAACCTTCTACCTCGGGGCTGATTGGCGATGCTTCCTCTCCTCTAGATGAGATAGTCAGCCCCTCCGATACGGACATCCCTGCTTTGGTTTGTTCAGCCGAGGGCAAGGATGCAGTGGACACTTCATATGACGATCTCCTTTCCTCATGCCCCTTGCCAAAGGCTACCTTGAAGGATAAAAGGCTAGCTCTAATGCCAGACCCTCCTCCTTCGACCATGCAAGAAAAGTTGCTAGCCTTGGTGCCGGACCCTCCTCCTACCGTGACAAGACCAGCCTCGCCTTCCACTAGGAGTAAATCCTCCAAAAGTAGATAAGTTCCTTTCTCATCTTGTAAATATGTAAATATGTACATAGGATGCTGGAATATCAGGGGGCTTGTAGCCCTCTTAAGCAAGCGGAAGTGAAAAACCTCGTCTTGGTGAATAACTTATCCTTGGTGGGGGTTGTTGAGACTAAGGTTCCTCATAACCTGTTTGTTGACATCTCTAGTAATCTGCTAAGCAACTGGTGCTGGATAGCTAACCTGGAGTACTCAGATAGGGGTAGAATTTCGGTTGGCTGGGATCCTTCTATGGTTTCTTTTGAACCTTTATCCATCTTGGATCAGGTTGTTCATGGAAAGCTTCGGTGGGTGGAATCTAGCTTGACCTGTGTGATTTCTATCGTTTATGTTGAGCACTCTTTCACCGTACGCTGTCGGTTATGGGGGGACATAGTAGCTAGAAGTTTCGCTTTGCAGGAGGAACCTTGGCTGGTAATGGGCGACTTTAATGCTATTAGAGACCCCTCAGATAGACTGGGTGGTTCGGATCATTGGTTGCCAAGTTTTGACAAGTTTGGTCAGTGCCTTGACCAGGTAGAGCTGGATGACTTAAGGTATGTGGGGTTCAGGTACACTTGGTCTACCTCTTCAGGGTCTTTACGCAAGGCAAGAAAGATTGACAGGGTGCTGGTTAACACCTCTTGGAGTCACATCTTCTCTTATTCGGAGGCCTCTTTTCTATCACCTAAGATTTCTGATCATTGTCCTATGGTGGTTAAGGTCTAAAACCCAGTTCATAGGAGAAGGCCTTTCAAGTTCTTTGATTTTTGGATGCGTCACCCGGACTTCGACTCACTTGTGAAGCAAGTTTGGGACACTCCAAGCTCAGGGGTGCTAATGTTTAGACTTGTAAGCAAACTAAAGGCCCTCAAAAGTTGTCTCAAGCAACTGAATAAAGATTCTTTTGCTAACATCTCTGTCAAAGCTATCGAAGCAAGGGAAGTGCTGAAGCAAACTCAAGTTCAACTTGCCCAGGATCCGATTAGTGCGACTCTAGTAGACTTAGAGAGAATGCAAAGACGTTCATTAGTCGAGCTTCGATCTTACGAAGAGTCCTTCTTTAGACAGAAGGCTAGAATAAGATGGTGATCGGAACACGAAGTTCTTTCACCATTATGTTAAAAGGAGACAATTGAGGAATAGGATCCACTCGGTAACGGATGCTTCAGGAGTCCAAATTAATGAGCCTCGGCTAGTTCAGCAACACTTTGTGGATTTCTTCCACAACCTTCTTATGCCTTGACTAGAGTGGGAGTCCCTTACGACTGCTGACTTTAGGGAGGTTCTTCAGTCCTATTTGAGTGATGACCAAATTATTGTCCTTGGTAGGCCCATTTCTGATTAGGAGGTTCAGGACACCCTTTTCTCCCTCGCTCGAGGGAAGGCACCTGGTTCGGATGGCTTCACGGTGGAGTTCTTTAAGTAGAACTGGGATACGGTGGGTCAGCTGGTTACGAAGTGGTAAATGACTTTTTTATTTCAAGGAGGATCCTCAAAGAAATTAATAACACCATTTTGGTGATGGTCCCAAAGGTGCCAAATGCGACTACAGTTGATGATTACAGATCCATCGCTTGTTGCAATACGATTTACAAGGTCATCACTAAAGTGCTGGCAAATAGGGTTGCAGGTGTGCTTCAGGACTTGGTAAGCACTCCTCAGAATGCTTTTGTCAAGGGACACCGTATTAGGGACAATATCCTTTTGGCTCAGGAGCTATTTGCTATTTGCGGGGTTTCATGTGGAGCCTTACACTCCTAAATGTGCTATCAAGATTGACTTCAGGAAGGCCTACGACACCGTGGATTGGTAGTTCCTCGAGAGTGTCCTCCTGGCCTTTCGATTTCTTGACTAACTGGTGCATCTCATCATGACGTGTGTGAGGACTCCTTGGTTTTCTATCGCGTTGAATGGGGAGCTTCATGGTTTCTTTCCTAGTGGGAGAGGACTGCGCCAAGGGGATCCTTTATCTCCTTATTTATTCACGCTGGTTATGGAGGTGCTTTCTAGAATTCTTCGAAGGTGCTCCAATCAAGCTGACTTTAGATTCTATTGGAGATGCAAGGCCACTAGACTCTCGCACCTTTTCTTTGCAGATGATGTGTTCATGTTTTGTGAAGGTCACTTGCCTTCTATTTTGCTTCTCAAAGAGGGTTTGCAGCGGTTCTCTTCTTGGAGTGGCCTTATCCCAAATTAGAGGAAAAGTGAGGTATTCCTTTCTGGCGGTTCTTCGCTATTACGAGAACATATCTTACAGGAACTTGGCTTCCAAGAGGGATCCCTCCCAGTTCGTTATTTGGGTGTGCCAATCATCACGTCGAGATTGGGAAAGGTGGATTGTGCGGCTCTCATTAGGCGCATCACCACCAGTGTCGAATCCTGGACTCATCGATTCCTTTCTGCTGCTGGACGTCTTTAATTGATAAGGTCAATCCTTCATGCCATTCAAGCCTACTGGGCCAATGTCTTTATTCTGCCTTCAGAAGTGATGGATAAGATTGAACGGATCCTGAGACAATTTCTATGGAAGGGACCCAAGCTGGGTAGAGGAGGTGCCAAAGTTTCTTGGGAGGATGTCTGCCTACCCAAGTTGGAAGGGGGTCTTGGTATTCGAAATTTGCGTGAGTGCAATAAGACGGCTATGCTCAAACACATATGGATTTTATTTTCAGATAAGGAGGCCTTTTGGTGCATATGGATCCACTCTACCTTCTTAAAAAAGGTAATTTTTAGGTGGCAAAGAAGCCGACCTGTTGTTCTTTGGCTTGGAAAAAACTCCTTCAACTAAGGACAGAATTTCGACTCCACTTCCATTGGAGAATAGGTGACGGACGCTCCACGTCGCTTTGGTTTGATAATTGGCACCCCAGGGGTCCCTTAAATATCTTCTTCTCAGATTTTCTCATTTATAGCTCTGGCTTATCTAGGCAGGCTAAGGTGGCGGATCTCTTCACTGATGATGGTCAGGCTATTAGATTGGTGATCGAAGCTTGGGATTCGCCGCTCCCCTCGTTGACAAATGCTCGAGATCATTTTTGCTGGTTAGAGGCTTCGTTGGGTAAGTTTTCAGTGGCCTCAACTTGGGAGCTTATTAGGCGGAGAAAGAATCGAGTCGGGTGGGATGGCTTCATCTGGAACAATGCTATCCTTCCTCGATACCAACTCAACCTGTGGCTCATTACCAAGCGAAGGCTACCAACCTAGTCCCTTCTCATGTCCTATGACAGGATTGAAGCTGCCTTCTGTCCGTTTTGTAATGAGGTGCCAGACTCGGTTAATCATTTATTTTTTGGATGCCATGTTACCTCGGGTGTAGCCTCCTTTTAGGCGACTTGGTGTGGTCTTCCCTGGAGAAACAAGACTTGGGAGGACAACCTTACCTAGGCCTTGACCTTGCTTTCCGGTAAGGACTTTCATAGTTGTATTGGCTGGTTCTCTTTTGGCGCTCTTTGCCACATTGTGTGGAAGAATAAGAATGATATGCTCTTCAGGGGAGTGCAGAGCTCTACATCCGGCATGAAGAAGCACCTTATGAAGGTAGTCCAAGACAAGGCTTGCACCTTCAAGAATGTGGAGGATTCCCCAAAGAATAGGAGATTGCAACGATCTTGGGAGTTAGACCCTTCTATTTTTGTCTAGGGTAGGTGCTGAGGACGTTGCATCTGGGCACTGTTACTTTACTCTGCCTGGTTTTGTACTGCTTCCTTCCACTCTTTTGAGCCTGTTCATTAGAGTGTAAGTTTTTTTGAAGCCAGTTCTTTGTACTTTTTGACCTCCCCTTATAATACTTACCTTTTCACAAAAAGAAAAAAAAAACAATTGTAGGTTCTATCCAGATTCCACTTCAAACTTGAAACCTACTTATCATAACATATTTCCTAATTTTCGGAACTTGAAACCAGTTAAGAAAACTCCTATTAAGTTTTGAAATTGACAAAACTTTCCTATTATACTAGACTTCTGTGTTATATCATAGAATACTAGACTTCTGTGCTATATCGTGAAATGTTGTCAAAGTCTATTTTACTCCAAAAGTCTTTCCCACTCTAACGAGATCCAGACTAAACCCAAGTCCAAAACGAAGATATAATTAGACTCAGGATTATTGATCTTTCAACAGGGATTCAGTACGTATGAGATTTATCCTTAATATTTGGCTTTCTAGAGAAGAATATCACTTACCTTTTATAACTATATTGATAAAATCAATCACGAATTGATGAAATCAATCTCGAAGACAAGTTCATTTTTGTGAAGCATCTACTTATGGAAACTTAGATTTTGATTGTATAGGCAACTAGAATCATCGGATTTTCATCTCAATCTTCAAATGGCTATAAGATTTCCTTAATCGATTTTGTCCAACGAAGAAATTCTTCTAGATAATGCCAACATTTAGAAATGCGTAGAGGAGTATTTAAGAAGGTGATTCAAACCATTTAGGATAGTGTGTGAAAATTAAAATTCCAAAGTTTGAGGCCTTTCCAATCACATATTCTTCATCGACAATGCTTACGAATTGTATTCAAGAGAGAAAAACATAAGAGGAGTGACTTAGTGAGAGAAAAAGAAATTCTTCACTGAGTATTCATACTCAAGTTGCTATACTTCTTTGTTGATACCTCAGTGAAATTCAGCTAGAAGGCTGTCAGTGTGGGAGAGTGGACATAGGCTTGATCTAAGCCAAATCATTATAAATCTCGTGTTCAATTTTCTCTTCCCTTCACTCTTTTGATTTGTTTATCTCTATCTTTTTATGAATTCTGCGAATTTCTAAACCTTTTTAATTGAGTATGAACTTACTTCAGAAGTCTAGTGTCACTTTTAGTCAGACTTTGCTTGCGAAAATAACTTATTATGCATTTATTTGCTTAATTTCTTTTTACACCTATTCATCCCCCTCTAGGTGGCAATATTAGCTTTTTCAATTGGTATCAGAGCTATGGTGCTTGTCTTGTTGAAGTATTTTTACTTCTAAGCTAAAGATTTTTTTATGGCTAATATCTTGGCACCAGGGCTAATTGAAGGACAGAGCAACATCGGCCACCCTACTTTGATGGAAAAAAAGTACAATGTGTGGAAAAATAAAATGAAGGCGTTCCTAAGATTCAGATATCCCCTAGAATGAGATGTTATGGAAAGATGAATCAATCCAAATGCATCATTAGTTTCAGACAAGGGAAAAGAAGTGATAGAAAAAGATGTCGAGGGTTCCATTCAAGTAGAAATTACCAAGAGACGGACTCTTGATCCTAAAGCTATTTTTTTTATATATATATATTGTGCTTTGTCTCCTACTGAATATAACATAATTTCTTTATGTGAAACTGCTAAAGAAGTTTGGGATAGGCTTCACGTCACTTATGGAGGAACATATCGCGTAAATGAGACAAAGATAAACATCTTACTTGGTTAATATGAGTCCTTCAGAATGGAGCCTAGAGAATCTATTGGAGATATGTTCAGTCGCTTTACAAATAATTGTAAATAGATTGGCATATCAAGGTCAACCGATTTCTTCTCCAATGAAGGTCAACAAACTACTATGGGGACTTTCAAAGGACTGGAATCATGTGAAGACTTCAATTAGGGAGACATAAAAGATCATGCCTCTTTCTATTGACGAGCTGATAAGCACTCTTCAATCGTATAAAGTGGAACAGATCAATGAAGAAGAGGACGCAAAAGGTAAGAAGTCAATTGCATTTAAGTCTAATACTGATTCTGATGATACATATACAGATGATGACATGGATGACGATGAGCTGGCCCTTATGATAAAGAAATTCAGAAAACTAAATAGGAAAGGAAGAAGATTGAATTGGAAGAAGCAAAGCAAGCAAAATTTCCAGAAGAAATCGATGGAAGATGTTGAAACAAGCAATGATGTAATATGCTTCGAGTGTAAAAAGAATGGACACATCAAGCCTAACTGTTCCTTATTGAAAAAGAAGAAAAGGGAAGTATGAGAAATACAATAAAGCTCTTAAAGCATAAACCTGGAGTGACATAGAATGTGAGGAAAGCAAAGAGGAATTTGCAAATTTCTGTTTGATAGCTCATTCAAAATCAGAATCAGACTCAAAGTCAAACTTAGACTTAGATACAGATTCAGAATCTGACAAGAAAATCGAGATAAGTCATTCAGAAATCCCTATTAAAGTTTCTAAGTTTATAGATGAACTTTGCCTACCCCTCAAATCTTCTCTTAAAAGCATTTTCAAATTTTTTTTTTAAAAAAAAAGGAAAATTCAAAGCTCAAGCAACAAGATAATTCTTGGAAATTCTTGGAGAGAAAAATGAAAAGTTTGAGAGTCTAAAAAATGATTTTGATGGTTTGAAAGAAAATGTTGATTCTCTTTCAAAAGAAAATGTTTGAAAAAGGAGATTTCAGATATTTCTACAAAGTTTTCCAAAGGGTCAAAAACTTTAGAGAAAATTTATTCAGCTCAAATACCTTATTTTAACAAATCTAGTTTGGGTTTGAACAATGAAAGTACTCATTTGATTGATTTTCCTAAAGTGAAGGAAAGACTCAAACAAAGACCCCCAAAATCTTTTTATAAAAATCATTTCCAAAAAGTTTTTGTAAAACCTGTTGGCCGAAATGTTCTTAAACATTCTAAGTGTAACAACTCAGAACATTTTGAGAATGAATGTCCTAAAATTTAGAGACATGTTAAGAAGGATTTGGCAAAGGCTGTTTTTAAAACTAACTCTCCTAGACCCAAGAAAATTTGGGTACCAAAAAAAGTTTGAGATTTTTTTTTTTTTAACTGCAAGTCATTGTTAAAAAGGAAAAGTAAATGATACTTGGACAGTGGCTGTTCTAGGCATATGACTGGAGACTCAAGCAATTTTTTAAAGCTAGAAAAACAAAAAGGAGGAAATGTTTCTTTTGATGGGAACAGCAAAGGAAAAATTATTGGACATGGAACAATGAGGATTTGAAGTTTAATCAT
The DNA here is from genome assembly GCA_016097485.1 of Eucalyptus sideroxylon x Eucalyptus melliodora. Lineage (NCBI taxonomy): Eukaryota > Viridiplantae > Streptophyta > Magnoliopsida > Myrtales > Myrtaceae > Eucalyptus > Eucalyptus sideroxylon x Eucalyptus melliodora. The sequence goes on from CM027830.1 coordinate 20,812,997, forward strand.
CAACAATGTTTCACTGGTGAAAGGTTTGAATTACAATCTTTTGACGATAAGCCAATTATGTGATACGGGATTTATAATCAATTTTCAAGAAGATGTCTGTTTTGGAGTTAGTCAAGATTTATCTCAATCCTTTACTAGGCAAAGACATGATAATATTTATGTTCTGGACATAAGTCCAAAGAGCTCTCAATGTCTTATTTCAATTCAAGATGAAGCATATCTCTGGCATAGCAAGCTTGGACATATGAATATGAAACAGATTGCTAAACTTTCTTCTAAGAAGCTAGTATGAGGTCTTCCCTAAATGGCATATCAGAAGTCTGAATTGTGTGTTCCATGTATCTTGGGAAAACAAGTCAGAAGCTCTTTTAAACTAGTAAATCAAGTTTCTATCAATCGTATCTTGCAGCTTCTTCATATGGATCTTTTTGGACCTATAAGAACACAAAGCATTGGTAAAAAGAAATACTGTTTGGTAATTGTTGACACCTAAATTTTGGCAATTTAGTTTATTTATTTATTGCATAGGAAATTAGGGATTAATTGCATATCATAAAGATTTAAGTTGCATTTATTTTGTTATTTGCATTTTTTGCATTTTATTGGACCGGTGGCGGATATATTCAAATTAAATGGATTAGGCCCATGAAGCGAACAGGTTGGCCCAAGCCCGTGTTTTTTTTAATAATTAAAAAATTATCTCGTGGGAATATAATATTTAAAAAAATTTCCGAGATATGAATCTTTTTTGGATAGGGCAGATGGGTAAAAGAATATTGCGATTTGGTTTTGAAAGATTTGGATTTAGAGAAAAATTTCATCTTAATCTCGAATCTTTATCGGTATGAATTGATTTTCACGAAAAATATTGTGGATACTGATTCGAAGAAAAAAAATCCAATTCCTTCCCTTATAAAAGACTGTATGCGTACGAGGAAAAGAAGAGGGCTTTTCGCTAGGGTTTCTTTTGGTGGGAGGAGGAGGTCTTGACTTTTTCCTTCTGCAAATTTGGTGCTGCAGAAAGTACGAAGGGAGCAGGGACAGACCGGTGAGTGAGACGTGTGCTGCAGAGAGGAGAGAGAACAAAAAGAAAAGAAAAAAAGAAAAGAGAGGAACAGGACTTCTTCTTCGTGCGGCTGCCTCGCCAACCACTGGTGCCTCCGCCTGCAACACGACATCACGCCAGCACCGCCTCGTGCCGGCCACCGAGCCATCCCGCCGTTCGTTCCCCGTGACGTCGTCGCTGCTACCCGCCTCTACGGCAGATCCCGAGCCCTTCGCGCCGCGCCTCTGCCTGCTACCCTCCGTATTGGCCGCCGCTGCTGCTGCTCTGCCTGAAGCTCGCGCCGCCTCGTCGTCGTCCAGCAGCTCGCGCCACTCCTAACCTTGCCGAGCGCCACCCGCCACTGCACCAGCGCATGACACCCTCTCCGCCTTGACCGCCTGTTGCAACAACCTGCACTGACCCTCTCTGCTCAGCCTGTAGCTCCACCACCGCCCAGTAGCCCGAGGCGCTGCTGCTGTTCTCCACCAGACGATCCAACGCCGTTGCCTCACCGCTCGCTTGCCACCGCGCCGGAGCGCCGCTCGGTCGACGCACCCTTGCGCGGAGCCCCACTCACCGGACGTCGTGCTGCGCATCCGACGCCATGCCTCCCAAGCCCGAGTCCATCGCCCGCGACGCTCGTGCCCAGCTCCGTCACGCCATCCTCCGGAGCCTCGCTGGATCCCCTTCGCCGGACTGATCAGCCGGCTCCCCTTGAGATCCACGGCTGCGTGGAAAGGAAGGAAAAACAACAAAAGAAAAAAAAAAAAAAAGGAAAATCAGATTAGGTAGTTTTTCTCTTATTTTTTTTTTTTTTCATAATTTCTTTAATATTCTGTTTTAGTGGGATTGTTCCTTAGTATATTATTGATATTCCAACATGAAATAGACCCTCAAGCTAGGGATTGACAGTCTGATTTTCGCGCCCGAAATCCGACTCGCAATCCCTTACAAAATCGACAATCCAATCTCAAGCCCGAGATTCGATTCTCGATTTAATTTAAAATTGGCTAACCCAATCTCATGCGCGAGATATGGTTCGTCAATTTTTGGATATCAATTTTATCTTTTGTTCGATTTACTATTGTCAAGTTGGTTGAGTCAAATCCTATTTTCGTAAAATAAAAAATAAAAAAATCTCAATTAGGATTAGGTTTGTTGTCATCTTGCATATTTATGATTGCAATCTTATTATGAACTTTTAAATAAAAAATCCAAAAAAAGAAAGTGCAATCATTTAGGTTGTTAGTTTTTATTTCAATTGCATGTTTTAATTTCGAATTTCTTAAAGAAAAACACAAAAAACGATCATCGTGCATATTAGATTAGAATTGCACGTTTCATTTTAAATTTAGATCATCTTTTTTTAGATAAATTGCTTTTTAGATTTAGATAATGTCTTAGTTTAAATTAGGATTTAATATGACTTAATCCCTAGTTTAAATTAAATAGAATCTTAATCTAGCTAGATCATTTCAAATTTCATAAAATTTGTCTTAGGATAAATTAGTTGCAATTTCTAGGATAGATTGCATTTTTAAAATAAAATAAAAAAAATGTCAAATGCATGTCATGTTAGTGATTATTGTTAGGTTCATTTCTAATTAGAAATTGTCCGTCATTAGATTAGGTCATTTAATAAATGTCGCGTGACATATAGCTCGCATATTAAATTGCAATGTCGCATGTCATTTTAGTTGAAATAATTTTGTACGTCATTGCATTGCATTGCACGTCCTTAGAATTAAGTCACTTTGGTTAATTTAGATTGCATATTTAACAATTGCATGTTCATTAAGAGATCATAGAATTTTTATTCATATGTTTAGGACATGTTGCCATGCCGTATCATTTCATATTAGATTAAAAGCATTGCATTGCATATGGATTATAGTCTCGTTTAATAAGTGAAAACAAAAAAGAAAGAAATTGCTTGTTAATTAGAAACCATATCTAGGATTGTTGATGTGGATTTTAATTTAACAATGCAGATGCTTTCGTAGCTTTTGAGGTAAGTCCTGCATTATTTAATTGCTTTCTTGATGTTAAATTGGTGGTTTGCGCACCTGCATGAACACATCACATGTTAGGGAAATAGATTTAAAATGAGTCCAAATTGCTTGCCAAACATTTCTTCAAAAATAAAAAGAAAGGTACCGAAAGGGCGTTAGAGAAATCTAACGTAACCAAGTCCCCGTACCCTTAGTCTCTTGTTCGTAGGAGTAAAGTAATCTCCCGCTGCTTTACTAGGGTTTCTAATCGACCCACCAAAAATAGATTAGTGGCGACTCCTAATTGAAAATCAATTGCGTGTTAAGAACTTGAACCGAAAGTCGCGAATTGGTATGGGCTTGGGAGAGCCCGAGTTAAGTCTAGGCTTAACAATCCATTAGCCAAACCCTAGGTGGTTCACACCCGAAAAATTTGGTCGCGACAGCTTGGCGACTCCGCTGGGGACTTGAGTTAAAACTCTTAGTGGACTTAGGCCAATTTCTTTTTTAAAAAAAAATATTTTGGCAGCGAGGATCCCAGGTACGTTCCTAACATTTAAGGTGTTAAATGTTTTTGCAGATTGGGAGATATAAGGGGAGTGGTCTTTGTTAACCTTTGTCTTGCAGGTTGGAGTTGGGGATGAATGTTTTAAATTGAAGCTATTGAAGTGTTGTTTGATTTAAATTGTTGTGCATGCTTTGCATCTAGCACTACACTATTGCACACACAACCCGCCGCCGGACCTGGGCCGCATAGGATCATTTAGGATGGTGTTGAGATGGATACCACTCCGACCGCATGCTCGCGGTACGAGTCGCCCATCTCAATCCCGAAGTTTCTTTCATGGTGTCAAGAGTACCCACCTCGGTCCGCATGCCCGCGACCCGGGTCGGCTATTTGACCAAGCCAGAGTCATGAGGACCCGACATAGTCCACAAGCCCGTGGCTAGTCTGATCATCCTTGTGGCTTCACTTTGATAAGCCTTATAGATTAGAAATCGAGCCACTTATCATGCGCATGTCTATGTGATTGTCGTCGATTTGTCTTTGTGAAGTAAGTCTTCTATTCCTATACTAATGCAATTTACTTATTTTGTCATACTCTTGGTCCGTCCATGACAATTTAGATCAATCATTGATTTAATTCATTGGTCGATTAGAAATGAAATGATGAAATTGCCATGCAATCAACCATTTTTTTTTTTTGAAAAAAAACTCTGGAGAACTTGTCTTCGATTCATGTCTATGAAATTTGATGAGCTTTTCAAAAAAAAAATAAAAAGAAAAGAAAAAAGTTGATAGATTATTGTCATGGATTGATTTTTTATTTGCACCTCATACTTATATATTTTCATTCATCTAATTAGGTTATAACGGATCCGTCACGTTCACCCATCATCACGCGATTAAGAGCTAGAATGGCCGAACAAACTGAAATGCGTGATCGTGTCTCCGCTGTGGAGACTCAACTCCAACAAGTACTTGCCTCTATACAGCTTGTGACGGATCAACTCCAATTCCTCCAAGCAAATCCAACAACTGCACCCGCTCTTCCTGAAGTAGTTATCCCAAAGCAAGCAAACAAAGTTCAAATGATTGATGACGACATGCCTGGGCTGGAGGATGACCCAGTCATTGTTGGAAAGACCAAGCTTGACGATGTTCCCAAGACAGATCAGGATGAACGTGTTGCGAAGCTGGAAGAGAAAATGAGATAGCTGCAGGAGTCATATAGCTCCCTCCCATTCGACCTCTCAGTCTATGAGAAGGTTAAAATGCCGAGTAAGTTCAAAATGCCAGAGTTTGAAAAGTATGATGGCACATCTTGCCCAAAATCTCATCTGCAGATGTATCACGTGCGCATGGCTCAGCACGTCAAAAATGAGCCCCTCATGATTCAATCATTCCATGCGAGTTTGACTGGACCCGCACTAAACTGGTACATGATGAAGAATGTGAACCTGCTTGACACTTGGAACGAAGTGGCTGACGCGTTTCTCAAACAGTACAAATTCAACATGGACATTGCACCTTCCCGAGAAGACTTGGAGTGAATGGAAAAGAAAAGGAGTGAGTCCTTTAAGGAATATGCTGTGAGATGAAGAAACTTGGCGGCTCAAATTACTCCTGAGCCTACCAACAAGGAGCTGATGAAATTGTTTGTAAAGACTCTCCCTTCTGAGTTTCGTAACCGGATGGCCAGCACATACGTCGAAAGCTTCAATCAGCTTATTCCTGTAGGAGAACAAATCGAGATGGGGATAAGAGAAGGGTGGTTTACTGAGCCATCTAACAAGAGGTTTTCTACCAAGAAGGAGAGGGACCCTGAAGCTGAGATTAATGTGACCTACTCTCAACTGAATCGTGATACATCCACTCGCGCTCCGGTAATTAAGATTTCTACTGAGCAACAAGGTGGAGGATATCAGTTCTCGGGTCAACGACGTAATGTTAGGAGGCAGCTTACGCCTCTTCCTGGACCCCTATCCAAAGTTTTGCCTGTTCTCCAAAAGAAGGGATTACTCTCTACTAAACCGAAGCGACCAAATCCCGAGCGTTATCCTGCATATAATCCCTCCAAGAAGTGTGACTATCACATGGGAGAGATTGGTCACTCTACTGATGATTGCTATGTTTTGAAGCATAAGGTCCAAGACCTCTTGGATACAAGGGCGTTCTCTTTCAGCAGTAATCAGAAAAATCCTCAGCCCAACCATGATGAAGGCGCAAATGTTGTCACTGAGTGAAGAAGTTCTTATCTCCTAGGATTTCAAGTTTTGTTTAGGATTATCTGAAATTTCAATTATTGCTTTCGTTTTTAGGGTTTGGCTTGTTTGCAATTTTCATTCCAATAATGTATTTCATTTGATTCGATTCAATGAAATTACAATTTTATTTCAAATTTTGAGGACATGACGGGGTACTCCAAACCAGTCCAATGACGATATCCAACCATGAAAAAATATATCATCCACGGAAAAATCCTGAGGGCCGGACTTTCTCATGCTTCCTCCAAAAAACTTTTTTGAAAACAAAAGCGTTTCACTGCTAAAAAAAAAAAAAAATTCCCAAAGCTTGTAGCAGATTAAACCTATTTGTTTGTCTGACTCATTTGCTTCTTGTCTCAGAACATGATTCTATAACTTGTTATGACAAGGGACATCTGAGAGTGGCGTATCAAGTTTCAATGATCATAAACTTGACTTGTGATCAACAGGTTTAGAGCGCATTTGTAATGAAAAAGATTTGGGGCAAGTAAAAGAGGACCATCATTCCCTAGTGGAAGAGTTGACAAATTGATGGCATGATAGGTTTTGGTAGTGCCCAGACTGGGACAAAGTCTTAACCTTAGCCAAAATGGATGGACAATTTGAATTTACTTTTATGTTGCATAGTATCATACTGATGCACGTTCTCTTGTGCAGGGGCAAAAGTGGATTTTCAATCTTGAATGATAGGGACAATCCAAATACATCAACTGCTAAGGCAATTCCCATTGTAGAGGAATTCTTGAATGAATGCTTAAAACCATTTTGCAGTATAGAAAACCATTTGAAGTTGACATGCTTAAAGCCATTGAATTCTTAAAAAAAAAAAATGGGGTTTTACATGATGACTCTTACATGTTTTATCCCCCAATTCCACTAAAGAACATCAAGATGGACTAATTTAATGAATGATGTGGAATTGATTGAGCATACTAAATGAGACGAGTCGGGATGATGAAAGGCAAGCTCTATCCTTGTGACATCCTGAATTTCTCAACCTATTTTCTACTGAATTAATCGGGCATTTCGTTGATGTGTTTATAGGGCTATTCTCGGAGCCGATCACTCTTGAAATAACTAGACTGTCTGGGTAAGTAATTAAGAAAATTTAAGGCAATAAACTTGAGAGTTTGATCAAGAGTCGGCTTCTCGACCGTGTTCATCTTTAGAGGCCATTGCGGCACAGTTAAAAAAATCAATTTAAGATCAGAGATAGGTCTGTTCAACTGAGATGTATGACCGATCGTGGGTGACTCCACTAAATTGGAAAATTCTCATCGACTGACACTAATTTGATTTTACTATTGATTTGGTACCCTGTGTCCGTAATTGAATCCTCGAGATTTTCATGATAATCGAGAGTCGTTATTGAGTCGAATGGGTTCATAGTGGTTCGAAGAAAATCGACCACGGGTTAAGTGCCTTAAAAAGTTCTGAAAACCACCCGGTAGTCTAGGTTACGCTAAAAACGCGCCAAGTGGAAATTAACCGTCGATTCGGGTCCGATTTCAGAAATTGAAGGTTCTGTCATGTCACAATAAATTCTAGGATCCACGACTCAGTCTCAGAAGATTTTCTGACAACAGAGACTTTTTGGGAAAAAGTCAGGTTATGGCCGTTTTCGTTCAGTTGAAGTCGCGGATTAATTTTGATGGTGAAATCGAGGAGTGTGGGGGATTCTTGGATAAAGAAATGATCAATTTGGTAATGGAAATATCAATTGATTTTGGGAGAATTATTTGAGAGAAATTCAAGAGGGATTTTGTATGCAATGACAAGTGGGACCAAGAAATCTAAGTTGATATTCTCTTGAATTTTCTATGAGCCAATTTAAAAGAAATTGGGATTAAGATTTTCTATTTGAGGAAATCCTTTTGTTTTTGTGATATTCCCATTTCTTTTCCCTTTGTAGCCAAACACACTTTTTCCTTTCTCCCTCTCTTTCTTTCTTTCTTTCTTTCTTTTTTTATCTCTCTCTCTCTCTCTCTCTCTCTTTTTCTTTTTCTTTCCTCGTGCGTGAACCCCAACCGACTGCTTCTGCTGGCTTCCACTTTACTTTTCTTCATTGACCAGTCAAACCCCCCTCATACTTATCCTTTCTTTCTTCTCTCTCATCTCTCCTTCTCTCTCTCTCGACTCTTCTTCCTCCTCACGGTTCAAGCAGAAGACAGAAACAGAGGCAGCACGCCTGGAACCGAAGAAGCTCGTCGTCGCCGCCCACGCGCCGCCACCCGCGCGCCGCTCGCGCCGTGCCGTCCGCGCCTCGCCTCCGTCTCTCTCGGCCGCCCCCTCAGCCAGCGTTGCCGTCCTTCTTCTCTCCTTCTCCCCTGTTTGTGCGAACCAGCGAAGACAACAAAGCAGAAGCAGCAACCACCGTCGTTTGAAGGTCGAGTCGCTCGCCGTCGCACCCGTAGCTCGCACCGCACCGCCGCCCGCGCGACGCCGCGTGCTCCGCCTGGCCGTGTGCACCGCTTTCCTCTGCAACTTGACCCCTGCAACTTCCGTTCGGCCTCTGTTCAGCCACCGCCGGACCGCCGCCCAGCTCCGATCGGCCACCGCGCGGCCTTCCCGGAGCTCCGCCCATCTTTCCCGACCTCTTGCCGCCCCCATCTCTCTCTATTTCTCTCTGTTTTGCAGCGAACCAGCAACCCGTCGTGTGGGTTTCCAGCCGGTTCGTGGTTGATTTCGGGCCGTTTCCCGGCCCCGAACCCGAGACCCGCTTTGGAGTTTGTTGTTCCTCGCGTCGCCCCCGTCGGATTGATCCGATTTGCGCGCGATTTGGTGAGTAATCTCACTAATCCTTGCTTAGTGAACTAATTACGCTTAAGGGTTGGTTAGTCTTGATTAATTAGGTTTAGGTTGTTAGATTAGTATTGATTAGTATTTATTAGTCAATTGTGATGTGAATTTGATAAATTGATTATGCAATTAGCAAGTAGACGGGTCTACTATTTATTGAAGGCATCTCGAATTTTCGGACCCTAATCGGGCTTCAATTTGATGATTCGGGCCTAAGTGGAATTTTTGGCTTTTAAATATTATTTTTCGGAATTAAATAAATAAATTATTTATTTTACAAAAATTCAATTGGGATGGCTAGCGACCGGAATATTATGCTGATGATCGTGGCGAAGTCCGTTTATTGAATCGGATTTTATTTTAAGCTAAATTGAATTTTTAATATTAATTAATTTTCGAAATTAATTAAATAATTATTTATTTCCGAAAATTCAACTGGGATGGTTCATGACCGGAAATTTATGCTGATGACCGTGGTGAAGTTCGTTTATTCAATTAAGTCTTATTTTGAGCTTAACGGAATTTTTAATATTTAATAATTAATTTTCGAAATTAATTAAATAATTATTTATTTTTCGGAAATTAAGGCTGAGATAGCCAGCGACCGAAATTTCGTGCTGATTGTCATGGCACAGTTCGTTTATTTAATTGAGCTTTATTTTGTGCTGAATTGAATTATTTGTGAAATTGAGAATTATCCTTTAATGGAATAATCTTTGATTATTGATTGGAAAATAACCGGGTGTTGGTTGACAGCACCAAAAGTGTTTTGGTGGGCTGTAGAGAATGGTGGGAATTATGAAAAAGGAAATTATGATATTTTGGCTAAAGCCGATCGTGTATCCACACGATTATTTTATCGGGTACGATAAAAATAATGAGAATATTGAACGGTGGAGATGGTATACTATATCGGCCTTCGGGCGATATGTCAGCTTTGGGTGAGCAGTATACCGGTATACTATATCGACCTACGGGCGATATGTCAGCTTTGGGAGAGCAGTATACCTTATTATCAGCTTTGGGCGAGCAATATATTATCAGCTTTGGGTGAGCATATGGTATACTATATCGGCCTTCGGGCGATATGTCAGCTTTGGGTGAGCAGTATACCGGTATACTATATCGGCCTTCGGGCGATATGCCAGCTTTGGGTGAGCAGTATACCTTATTATCAGCTTTGGGTGAGCTATACTATCTATATATCAACTTAGAGTGAGCAGTCCTAGACTATGGTCGGACTTATAGATAGTATTGAATGTGCCGACCAAGCATGGGTCGTGATGACTTGTAATCGACTAGGTCGATTGATCGATGATTCGATCTGAGTGTGACTTGATGTGATTCATTGCCTGGGTTGGATGTTGTGAATTGATTGACTGATGGGAATGACCGTGAGTGGTCTTGTTGACATGTAATCGACTAGGTCGATTTGATCGATGCTTCGATCTGTGATGTGATTGCTTGGGTGTCTATTTGATCTGTGCTAACATGCAGGTGGGATCTGAGGCCAAGGTAAGTACTTTGACTCGTGCTGTGTTTAGGCAACCATGTGGTGTATTGGTTCCCTAATTGAGTCTTAGTGGGGTAGAACTTGCTGAGACGTAGTCTCATCCCGGTTGTGGGATATCATTTCAGGCCCTTAGAATGGCAGGACCTCCACCTCCTCGTCCTCGTATGCACTATGGTGTCCCTGAGGCTATTTCGGAGTTTGAGACCCATTTCCATGTCCACCCTCATCCGGAAGGATTAGTGTACGTATTAGTTCAGTCGACTATTTGGGTTAATGTGGGAGTGGAAGATCAGAGGCCCCACAAGTATCGGTCTTGGTACCGTGATTACCATGATGGACGCAGAGAAGGTCCTATTCCGGAAGAGGATGTGCCTTTTGACGTGATGGAAAAGGCATTTGGAGAGGGAACAGCCGATCGAGCGGATGGATCGGTAGTGGATGTGAGGGATCCACAACAGGAGGCCGAGACTAGTGCTCCTGTATATTTGACTGAAGAGGACAATAGGCATGAAGGTAACGGTGAGATGCCACAGCAAGAGGTGGGAGGACTGGAAGAGGATGAAGACTGGGGAGCAGCTGAGGAGATGCCTGAAGATGAGCCGGCGTCTGAAGCTGAGGACGAAGCTGAAGAAGAGGATGATGATTTGGAAGAGAATGATGTGAGTGAAGAGGAGTCAGAGGAGGATCAGGATGACCCTGAGTATGACCCAGATGAGGATTGAGATCCCATCTCTTTGTGAAGATTTTGCATATGTGTAGATAGAGTGAGACTTCGAAGTTTTGTGAATAGTTCGTGAAGTGCTTTGCCTAATGCCATGTATAAGAGTTTGGTTGTAGATTTCAATATGAAAAATATAGCCTGCTTTTCTATCCCATTGTTTTATTGTCTGGGGATTTATAATTGCTTCCGCATGTGCTTAATTCAAATGAAAGGGTCGGCGATACATTGTCCTGGGATATCGCATTCTAAAATCGACCAAGTAGAAGGATGTGTGCGTACCCGAGGATCGGGGCGTGACAATCTTATACACAGTCCCTTACTTATACATTTGTGAGATGAGTGTAGGAAGTTCCATATCCGCAAGGTAAAGAGTTCTCTCGCAAAAGGTACGTCAACCGAAATGATGAGAGGCAATTCATATCGCTATCCCAAACACTACAGGTGATCCGTTGCTTAACCCATTTGAGCCCATACACTTATGGATACTCTTTTCAAATCACCCCTGTCAAGAATCACCCCACATCGGGGCAACTAAGAGATCAAATGGCATCATGAGGTGAGGAAAATGAATTGAAATTTTCTTGCTCTCACTTGCATTAATCTTCAAGTCATGCTATTACATTGAATTCATGTGTTAATTTAAGTGCCTTAGGATGACGAAGAGCATTTCTTTCTCTATCCTATATACTTATATCCTTTGCATAGCCCACTTGAGCCTACAATTTCATTTCTTTTAAACCTAGTTGATGATCATCCCCCACACTGGGGCAAGGCAAAAGGTAGATGAAGACTCTTGAAAAGTTCGAGTGTCATTCAAAGTGTAATTGCTTGACGCATGCATTGTGCGCAAGAATTGAATTCAAAATAGAATTAAGGGGCATGAAAAAGTAATGTGCCTAGTAAAAGCAAGGCCAATGCCTATGAAAAAAAAAGTGAAAAAATGAATAAGAACTTGGGGCATGAAAAAGCAGTGTGCCTGGTAAAAGCAAGGTCAATGCCCATATATGAAAGAAGAGAGTCAAGATAGGTGACTGTCAATTACAAGAATTGAATCCCAATGGAGCAATAGTCAAAGAACTCAAATGCCGAGTTTCTACAATCAATGGGGGACTTCACGAAGACAATCCCCGATGGTGAAAAAGAAAACTGGTGGCAATGCCAAGATGATCATCATCTCACACCTTTTACACACATTTTGAGCCTAATGATCCTTTCATTTCTCAACCCATGAACCTAACTTACATTACGTTTCTTACAAAGTCTCTTCAGATTAGGGCATTTGAATTAACGTATGAGTTCATATGTTTATAAGCATCGCTCGAAGAAGTGCGAGCAAGATTATTTCTTTGTCATTTTGCAGGGTTCTTGACTTGTAAACCTGGAGATGATTACAAGACAATTCATTCAATAGCTTTGACTCAAAGAGTCCTTTTGTTAAGCCGTTGACCAAGCCCTCATTATGGTCCCTGTTAAAGACCTCTTAGATTGGTAAGATCGTACAGCTTGCGAGAATACTCGGACCCATGTCGATATGATACAATTGAGTGATCCTCATAAAATAGCCATTCTAAATAAGAGTGAGTGAAAGTCCTTTCTAACCGAAAGTCTCTCATTTAGTATTTTTAAGAAATCCATGTTGTGAGTGAAGATTGTCTTGAATGATAATTCTCTCCAGTGGAAATTTGGGTGACGCAAAAGTCATTATGCATAAACCCCGATTGAGTTGATGAAAACCTCACTGAATTTTGAAATGTGCATTCTAGAGTAGCTTAGATTGCTTACCTCTTTGATGAATGCATATAAGTTTTTACTCTAAATCATGTCTGATAGGTAATTCAAGTTCCTTTCAGAATGTTTCATGATATTAGAATATGAGAAACCTCCACCATGAGGTGAAAGACTTCCACAGAATATCTAAATTCCAAAAGGCATATCCCGAAGAATTAGAGATATCACCAGGTAAGTATCTCTACCATACTTTAAATACTTGTCATTGTACAGGTATTCTCCCTTGAGTGCATCGACACTTGACTTCTCAAGATGTCCCTTTATATTGACCTGGCGTGCTTTCGTAGCCCAGAATCCCTCTTTACTGACCCGGCGTGCTTTTGTAGCCCGATGTCCTTATATTGACCTGGCGTGCTTTCGTAGCCCAGAATCCCTCTTTATTGACCCGGCGTGCTTTTGTAGCCCGATGTCCTTATATTGACCTGGCGTGCTTTTGTAGCCCAGAGTCCCTCTTTATTGACCTGGCGTGCTTTCGTAGCCCAGAGTCCCTCTTTATCGACTCGGCGTGCTTTTGTAGCCCGATGTCCCTTTATATTGACCCGGCGTGCTTTCGTAGCCCAGAGTCCCTCTTTATCGACTCGGCGTGCTTTTGTAGCCCGATGTCCCTTTTTATTGACCTGGCGTGCTTGCGTAGCCTAGAGTCCCTTTTAATCGACACTCAATGGAGTTATCCCCCAAAGATTTTTCTCCAGATTCAATCTGATTAAGGCGACCGAAGAATGGTTCGGGTCCTGGTCAGATGATTTCTGTCGCAAGGCTGGGCGACCGAAGAATGGTTCGGGTCCTAGCCAAGCAAAACCTCAGTCTAGGCGACCGTAGAATGGTACGGGTCTTGGAAAAGCAATTTCCCCATTCAGGCGACCGTAAAATGGTACGGGTCCTGAAAAATCAATTTTTCGTTTAGGCGACCGTAGAATAGTACGGGTCCTAGACAAAACTTATTTCCCTATTCAGGCGACCGTAGAATGGTACGGGTCCTGGAAGGTAAATCCCCGTTTAGGCGACCGTAGAATGGTACGAGTCCTAGACACAACCAAACACTGTTATACTGGGCGACCGTAGAATGGTACGAGTCCTAGGAAGCAGTCTTTTTGCAAAGCCACGTTACTATTTTAGGCGACCGTAGAAAGGTACGGGTCCTGAACATGTAACACCAACTATCTTAAATCACTCTACCCTCATTGAAGGTAAGATATTCCAGGTAAGTTCCTTTACCATTTGCATACGAATTGCATTCCGAAATTTTGACATCTCAGTCTGGATCTGGATGTCTCAATTCTCTTCTTTAAATATTTCACTCTGGATGTGAATGTTTTTTTCGACCTTTCTCGTTATACTTAGTCTGGATCTAGGTACTACGAGCACAAATCTTGACATTTCAGTCTGGACCTGGATGTCTTGATTATTTTCATTCAAACATTTCACTCTGAATGTAAATGTTTGTCAATCATTCTCATTATACCTTAGTCTGGATCTAGGTATTTTGAGTTTTTCAAAAAAAATCTCGACATCTCAGTCTGGATCTGAATGTCTCGATCTATTGCCTGTTACACTTTTCAAGAAACCGGAGTGAGAGTTGGGTACTTGTGGAGTAAATAGGGAGTTATCATGTACCTCAAGATATTTTACCACACTGACTGGTAAGAAATTGCAGGTACATCTTTTCCTTTCACATCATGCATTTGCATTAGCATTTTCATGCATTATATTAATTACATTTTAAAATGGAATTCTTTCTTCCGAAAAAAGGAAAAAAATCAAAAATCAAAAATCAAAAATAAAAAATCAAGTCATTCAATGCATCTGCATGGTCAAAATTTAGGTTTCAATTTGTCTTTGAATGCAACCTCTACGAGCTCACTTTCAAAGAGGGGCAGCTGTTGACACCTAAATTTTGGCGATTTAGTTTATTTATTTATTGCATAGGAAATTAGGGATTAATTGCATATCATAAAGATTTAAGTTGCATTTATTTTGTTATTTGCATTTTTTGCATTTTATTGGACCGGTGGCGGATATATTCAAATTAAATGGATTAGGCTGCCTCGCCAACCACTGGTGCCTCCGCCTGCAACACGACATCACGCCAGCACCGCCTCGTGCCGGCCACCGAGCCATCCCGCCGTTCGTTCCCCGTGACGTCGTCGCTGCTACCCGCCTCTACGGCGAGATCCCGAGCCCTTCGCGCGCGCCTGCGCTGTACCCTCCGTATTGGCCGCGCTTGCCGCTCTGCCTAAAGCTCGCGCGCCGCTCGCGTCGTCCAGCAGCTCGCGCCACTCCTAACCTTGCTGAGCGCCACCCGCCACTGCACCAGCACATGACACCCTCTCCGCCTTGACCGCCTGTTGCAACAACCTGCACTGACCCTCTCTGCTCAGCCTGTAGCTCCACCACCGCCCAGTAGCCCGAGGCGCTGCTGCTGTTCTCCACCAGACGATCCAACGCCGTTGCCTCCTGCTCGCTTGCCACCGCGCCAGAGCGCCGCTCGATTCGACGCACCCTTGCGCCGGAGCCCCACTCACCGGACGTCGTGCCTGCGCATCCGACGCCATGCCTCCCAAGCCCGAGTCCATCGCCCGCGACGCTCGTGCCCAGCTCCGTCACGCCAAACTCCGGAGCCTCGCCGGATCCCCTTCGCCGGACTGATCAGCCGGCTCCCCTTGGAGATCCACAGCTGTGCGTGGAAAGGAAGGAAAAACAACAAAAGAAAAAAAAAAGAAAAATCAGATTAGGTAGTTTTTCTTTTATTTTTTTTTATTTTTCATTATTTCTTTAATATTCTGTTTTAGTGGGATTGTTCCTTAGTATATTATTGATATTCCAACATGAAATAGACCCTCAAGCTAGGGATTGACGGTCCGATTTTCGCGCCCGAAATCCGACTCGCAATCCCTTACAAAAATCGACAATCCAATCTCAAGCCCGAGATTCGATTCTCGATTTAATTTAAAATTGGCTAACCCAATCTCATGCGCGAGATATGGTTCGTCAATTTTTGGATATCAATTTTATCTTTTGTTCGATTTACTATTGTCAAGTTGGTTGAGTCAAATCCTATTTTCGTAAAATAAAAAATAAAAAAATCTCAATTAGGATTAGGTTTGTTGTCATCTTGCATATTTATGATTGCAATCTTATTATGAACTTTTAAATAAAAAATCCAAAAAAAAGAAAGTGCAATCATTTAGGTTGTTAGTTTTTATTTCAATTGCATGTTTTAATTTCGAATTTCTTAAAGAAAAACACAAAAAAAGATCATCGTGCATATTAGATTAGAATTGCACGTTTCATTTTAAATTTAGATCATCTTTTTTTAGATAAATTGCTTTTTAGATTTAAATAATGTCTTAGTTTAAATTAGGATTTAATATGACTTAATCCCTAGTTTAAATTAAATAGAATCTTAATCTAGCTAGATCATTTCAAATTCATAAAATTTGTCTTAGGATAAATTAGTTGCAATTTCTAGGATAGATTGCATTTTTAAAATAAAAAAAATGTCAAATGCATGTCATGTTAGTGATTATTGTTAGGTTCATTTCTAATTAGAAATTGTCCGTCATTGGATTAGGTCATTTAATAAATGTCGCGTGACATATAGCTCGCATATTAAATTGCAATGTCGCATGTCATTTTAGTTGAAATAATTTTGTACGTCATTGCATTGCATTGCACGTCCTTAGAATTAAGTCACTTTGGTTAATTTAGATTGCATATTTAACAATTGCATGTTCATTAAGAGATCATAGAATTTTTATTCATATGTTTAGGACATGTTGCCATGCCGTATCATTTCATATTAGATTAAAAGCATTGCATTGCATATGGATTATAGTCTCGTTTAATAAGTGAAAACAAAAAGAAAGAAATTGCTTGTTAATTAGAAACCATATCTAGGATTGTTGATGTGGATTTTAATTTAACAATGCAGATGCTTTCGTAGCTTTTGAGGTAAGTCCTGCATTATTTAATTGCTTTCTTGATGTTAAATTGGTGGTTTGCGCACCTGCATGAACACATCACATGTTAGGGAAATAGATTTAAAATGAGTCCAAATTGCTTGCCAAACATTTCTTCAAAAATAAAAAGAAAGGTACCGAAAGGGCGTTAGAGAAATCTAACGTAACCAAGTCCCCGTACCCTTAGTCTCTGGTTCGTAGGAGTAAAGTAAATCTCCCGTTGCTTTACTAGGGTTTCTAATCGACCCACCAAAAATAGATTAGTGGCGACTCCTAATTGAAAATCAATTGCGTGTTAAGAACTTGAACCGAAAGTCGCGAATTGGTATGGGCTTGGGAGAGCCCGAGTTAAGTCTAGGCTTAACAATCCATTAGCCAAACCCTAGGTGATTCACACCGGAAAAAATTTGGTTGCGACAGTAATCGTGGATGATTATTCACGATTTACTTGGGTTTTTTTCTTGGCAAATAAGTCCGAAACCTTCTCTTACTTTTCAAAGTTTTCTAAGAAAGTTTAGAACGAGAAAGATTATGTTATTTCAAGCATAAGGTCTTCAACGTGTTTTCTCCTCTCCATATACCCCAGAACAAAATGGAGTTGTAGAAAGGAAAAATAGGAAAAAAACTAGATCTCTTCTCATTTTTGGAGATTTAATTAACAGGATAAGCATTCAAAACTCCTATGAAGTATATAAAGAAAGTAAAATCTCTTTTTTCATGTGTTTGGTTGCAAGTGTTTTATTTTGAAGAATACAAATGATCGGTATGGAAAATTTGAAAAAAGATCGGATGAAGGAATATTTCTTGGTTATTCTACTTTAAGCAAAGCTTACATGGTCTTCAACAAGAATACCCAAACCGTCAAAGAATTTATGAATGTCAAATTTTAGGAAAGTATTCAGAATCAACAAGATCAGACTCAACTTGAAGAATCTGAACTAGTTTCAGACTTAATAAAGTCTGATTTCCCCGAGGGACTTCAGTCTTCTGGAGATCAAAGTCAAGCAAAACAAAAGTCGGAAGAATCGAAGAACACAGGCGATTAGCAAATCCTAACAGGAAATGACAAACCAAACAACAACTGGAAGCACAAATCAAGTCATCCCAAGGAACTCATCATTGGTAATATAAAAGAAGGAATCTGCAGCAAATCCAAAGCAAAAGAAGATTCTAGTGCGTTAGCACTAATTTCAGAAATATAACCAAAAGGAGTAGTAGAAGCACTGTCTAGACGAAAGTTGGATAGAAGCAATGTAAGAAGAACTCAGACAATTCAGTATCAATAATGTTTGGGAGCTAGTTCCAAAACCGAAAGGTAAATCAGTGATTGGAACGAAGTGGGTGTTCAGAAACAAGATAGATGAAAATGGCAAAGTAATCAGGAACAAAGTAAGGCTTATGGCAAAATGATACACACAAGAGGAAGGAATAGACTATGATGATACTTATGCACTTGTAGGTAGGTTAGAAGCCATTAGATTACTGCTTGGCATATGCATGTTTTCATAATTTCAGGTTATTCTAGATGGATGTCAAAAGTGTTTTCCTAAATGGATTTATACAAGAAGAAGTTTATGTGGAACAATCACCAAGATTTGAAGATTCCATAAAATTAGACTTTGTCTATAGACTGAAGAAGGCGTTGTATGGTCTAAAACATGCACCTCGAGCTTGGTATGGCAAACTAAGTAAGTTCTTGAGAAGTAATGGTTTTAAGAAATGAAAGGTTGATATTGTTTATCAAAAAGGAAGAAAAAAATTTCTACTTGTTCAAATATATGTAGATGATATAATATTTGGATCTTCTAACGAGAATCTATACAATAAATTCTCAAAGTCTATGCAGGAAGAATTCACAATAAGCATGATGGGAGAATTAATGTTCTTTCTAGGTCCGCAAGTCAGACAATCAAAGAAAGGAACGTTAATCTATTAAGAGAAATATGCCAGAGACGTTATTAAGAAGTTTGGGATGGAAAATTGCAAGAAGACTAAGACTCCGATGTCAAGTTCTTCAAAGCTTGACAAGGATGAAGGTGGAAAGAAAGTTGACCAAAAGATATATAGAAGCATGATTGTTTCTCTTCTTTATCTCACTGCCTCTCGACCTGATATTCTATTCAGTGTGTGCATGTGTGCTAGATTCCAAGCTGATCCAAGAGAGTCTCATCTTAGTGCTGTCAAACGTATTATCAAACATATTGTGACTTATCCGAAATTAGGTCTGTAGTATCCAAAAGGATGGGACTTTACTTTACTTGGTTATTCTTATGCTGATCTAGCTGGTTGTAAAGTTGACAGAAAAAGTATTTTAGGAACATGTCAACTGTTGGGATAAATGTTAGTGTCTTGGTTTTCAAGAAAGCAAAACACTGTGGCTCTTTCAATAGTAGAAGCAGAGTATGTTGCTCTTGGAAGTTGCTATTCATAGATTCTTTGGATTAGGCAATAGCTAAGGGATTTTGGAATAGAAGAACCTTGCACCGAAATTAGATGTAATAACACAAGTGCGATCAATCTTACCAAAAATCCTATTCTTCATTCAAGGGCAAAGCATATTAAAATTCGCCATCACTTTATAAGAGATCATGTGCAAAATCGCGAAATCAATGTTCTGAAAGCTTTCCATACTTAGGTAGTTTTATTTTAAATTTTGGTGCGTAAGTTTCTTTCCTTATTGAACAGGTACATTTATTCTCAATTTATTACTTGCCTTTTATATATTTAGAAATTGTAATATCTTTGCTGATTTTTTGGAATTTATTTCGAAAATTATTGATAGTTATATTTTTTGATTTTTTTTAAAAGGTACTTTCTTTTTATGACGGTTCAGTTGCCGTACTTTGTTTTCTTTGAATCCTTCAAATTTTTCTTCTCAATTACAGACTGTCTTCAAACCCTAACTCTTGAACCCTCGTCTCTCTTGATCTTCTCTCAAATCTTCTGAAAATTTCTCACCCATTCTCACACAAACATGTCATCGAAGCCCTTTAAGTCTACTTCGATGTCATATTAAAGGAAATCCTCCTGTATTGCTAGCTGCAAACCTCAGATTGTTCCTGATGGTCTGATGCATTTTGATCTCACCGGGGATGATTCACCTTGAAGCTTTCCTCACCTTTCAGCATATGAGGAAGTTACTCAGGAAGCAACTCTCATTTCCGTAAGAAGGCCTGAGGTACTTCTTAAACATTATAAATTTTTGAAGTTGGGAGGAAGCCCTATGGATTTCATAATTAATTTTCTGAAAGAAAATAGTTATGGAAATGAAACCCTATTTTTGAGAGCCATGGAGAAGTTAGGACTGGTAGAGGTTGGAACTGCGAAAATGAATTTTCAAACTTTCCTGCTGATCCTCACTTTGGGACAAAGGGTCAGACTTAAAATAAAAAAGGAAGATGATGATGAGAGAGTTTTCAAGAATTTTCAACCAAAAATTAGTGTTGCTGCTGAAATCGCGGGAGAAAAGACGAAGTTGTTTCATTCGAAAGAACACAATAAAATTTTCTCTCAAATGTTGAACAGAGGGGTCATCAAACCTTGCATTGTGGATTTTGACTTTCTAGATTCCATCAAGGTGAACTTGAGAGAAAAGTTTGCCAAACTTCAGATGGAGAAGTTTTGTGTGGAGACGTTAGAAACTTACCTCGAATTGACGGCATACTTTTATTCCAACTTGTCTATGTTAGATCCCACTCATATGCACTTTACTGTGTGTGATAGAGTGTTTGATGTTGATGTTAATCTGTTGGCTGACATTCTGGGGGTTGAAAGGAGTGGATTCTTGCCCATTAATGTGTCTAATGAGCAGGTCACTAAGTTTCTGGTAAGGGACAGGATTCCTAGGGGGAGTATTACTTACTCTCAAATGTCTGCTTCCAATATCTTGCTGCACAAGATAGTCATCGACTGCATCAGACCCAAAGCTGCTTCAAAGACTGATGTTTTCATATTCGAAGCAAAGATGATGTGGGCCATCTGTAATGGTGTTGCCTTCTCACTCTCTCACACAATCATACTGCACATGTACAAAACTGTTATGAAAGGGAAATGACAACTACCATATGTAGCATTGGTAACTAGACTCTTCAAACACTTTCAACTTCAACTGCCATCTCAGCTTCACTCCAAAACCATTGCTCCCATGCAAATTGGATTGAAAATGATTTCAAAAATGTGATTGAAGGATCTCTCTAGAGCCCTGACTCTTTTGAAGAAAGAATCTATTAGAAAAGTCAAGCCAGGATCTGTTGTTGAGAAGAAATGCAAAGGGAAAAGCGTCATCTCAAAAACACCAAAAAGGAAACGACATATTCTTCTCTAGGATTAAGAAGAGGAAGATGATGATGACGAGACAATCTCTACTATTGCCTTGTGTGATCTTCAAGGTTTTGCTAATTCTAAGGAAGAAGAAGAGGAGGAAAGCAAGAAAGAACCAGAAGAAGAGAGTGATGCTGAAGAAACTGAAGTGAAAGAGAGTGAGAATGATGACTCAGAAAGGGATGTCAATGTGAACAAGAAAAATGATGAGACTGACAAGGAAGGAGATGATACAAGAGAACTTAATGCCCTAAATGATGAGGAGACAGGAACTAGTAAACAAACCCGTGATGGCAAAGAAAATGTTTAAGAAGAAGAAATTACTTCTTAGACTGATGGCACAAATATAGGGGGGAGTAGGTGAGAAAACTCCAATTGTTGAACCAACTGCTAGTGATGGCATTGGTCGATCTCCTTCAGATGCTGAAGATATTTTTGAATCTCATTCCTCTGAAGTCTCACCTGAGGGTTTACAGAAAGAAGCTTATGTTCAGGGGGAGCAAAGAACTACACATGTTCAGGTTGATGTTCATTCACTTCTTGATTCTCCATAGGTACAATTTGCTGAAGCTAGTGCCCAAACAAAATCAAAATCAAACTATCCTCGTATAGTAGAACTCCACTTGGAGATTAAGGCACGGCAATATGCAATGGAGTTTGAAATTCAGAAGTTGCATGCTGTTCTTGATACCACCTTAGCATCTCTTACAGGCAAGGTAGAATTTCTTGATACTCAGGTCCAAACTTTGTATCAGCAAGCTTTGCAGAATCTAGCGAAAGTGGAGACTATTTATTATTAGTGCCTGACTAAGCTTGAGGAGACTGTGCAAACCTTGAAGGATTTCCGACATGTTCGTGTTCCCAAACAACCCTAATCCTTTTCAACCCGACCTCTTTTTATGCTTAACTAGTTTTATCTTTTTGCTGTTGACAAAAAGAAGGAGAGATTATGCAAATTGAATCTTATCTTGAATCTTATTTTATCTTTGACTTACGATTGTGTTTGAACTTTTCTTAGTGTGTTTTGCAGACTGATGTGTTTTGTGGATGCAAACTATATGCAAACTACTATGTGTATTTATTACAATTATTGTTTGTTCTCTTTATCAATTATCATGTGCTACTAAAGTGTTGTTTTGTAGGATATAATTTTCATATTATGATATAATTTGCATGAAAAGTTTTGTTACCATAAAAAATGGGGAGATTGTTGAGAAAACTCCTATCAAGTTTTAAAGTTGACAAAACTTTCCTATTCTTGTTCTTATTTTGAAGAATACTAGACTTATGTGCTATATCGTGAAATGTTGTCAAAGCCTATTTTACTCCAGAAGCCTTTCCCACTCTAATGAGATCCATACTTAACCCAAGTCCAAAACGAAGATATAATCAGACTCGGGATTATTGATCTTTCGACAAGGATTCAGTACGTACGAGATTTATCCTTAATATCTGACTTTCTGGTGAAGAATCTCACTTACCTTTTATAAATATATTGATGAAATTAATCACGAATTGATGAAATCAATCTCGAAGACAAGTTCTTTTTTGAGAAGCATCTACTTATGGTAACCTAGATTCTGATTGTATAGGTGACCAAAATAATTGGATTTTCATCTCAATCTTCAAACGGCTTCAAGATTTCCTTAATCGATTTTGTCCAACGGATTGCTTGGAAGAAATTCCTTTGGAGAATGCCAACGATTAGAAAGACGTAAAGGAGTATTTAAGAGGTCATTCAGTCCATTTGGGATAGTGCCTGAAAATTAAAATTCCAAAGTTTGAGGTCTTTCCAATCACTTGTTCTTCATTGACAATGCTTACAAATTGTATTCAAGAGAGAAAAACACAAGAGGAGTGACTTAGTGAGAGAAAAAGAAATTCTTCACTGAGTGTACTCAAATCGTTGTACTTCTCTGTTGATACCTTAGTGAAATTCAGCCAAAAGGTTGCCAACGTGGGAGAGTGGACGCAAGCTTGATCTAAGTCGAATCACTATAAATTTTGTGTTCAATTTTCTCTTCCCTTAACTCTTTTGATTTGTTTATCACAATCTTCTTAGAATTCTGCGAATTTCTAAACCATCTTAATTGAGTCTGAACTTACTTCAGAAGTGTGGTGTCACTTTTAGTCAAACTTTGCTTGTGAAAATAACTTATCATACCACTACCTTAGTGGCCGCGATGGTTTGGGCTCTCTCTCCCTCACGAATGGGAGGAGTTCGAATCCCCTCACGGTCGCTTGGGGTCTTAAGTGGGATGTCGAGGGTGGTGGGTCCTCTCACTTACGTGTTTCCCCAGGTTTAATCGCCAGCTGCCGGCTGTACGGGTTCCTGGGTCACAAAAAAAAAACTTATTATGTATTTATTTGTTTAATTTGTTTTTACACCTACTCACCCCATTCTAGGTGGCAATACTAGCTTTTTCAAAACTTACCTCGTCATAAGTTTCGGGGTCTATCAAGATCCACTTGTATTCTTAATTGAACAATTGCAATGAATTATTATCTTTAATGACCACCATTTGTTGCAATTAACTAATCACAACTTACATTTAAACATACAAAGACTATGCAATATGAATAAAGTAAAAGTCTCAATCATGAATATCGTTGGAAATAGAAGTTTAGACTAGTAATTTTGGATTAAACACTCATCATTGGACGTTATGGAATATCGTGAGATCATGTGAAAACGTAGAATAAGAAAAACACAAAGACAAATTCTCGGTTCTAGGTTCTCCATTTCACCTAGGACCTATAATATACTTGTTAGCAAAAATTCCCAATCTTTGGAATGTTGAACTTACCCTTCATATTCTAAAACCTAAAACTAGACTGATTCTCACCAGTTCGATTCTTAGGTTATTGATTATACCTTGGAACTATGCTCACTCGTACATTTTTCCATTTAACCTAATCTTTCTTCATAAAAAATTTCACAAATATTTGTAGTAATTAAAAAATGGCTAAAAGAAGCCAGATAAAATTAACCCTCAAGTTAGGCATTTGTTAAGCTATTATCCCTTAAAAAAATACTCCCTCAAGCAATAAAACTAGACAAGACTTCTTTCTTTAGATTTAAATCGGGCTTAGTTCCCTAAAAAAAAACCCCCCTATTTAGATACAATTCCAATTTTGTCCCAAATTTGTTTTTCTCTAAAAAAAATTGAGATTAGATATTAAATTAGATGTCTTTTTATTTATTTATAAAACAATTAGGCTTTTAAATTAGTATCCTTATTGGAAAAAAAAATAGAAAAGTAGTATTTGTGATATCTCGAAAATGGGTCTCTATTTCGAAATATATGAAATGGTTATTTTATTGATGTGCTTATAGTCACTTTACTCTAAACTGATCACTCACGAGTTAACTGATCTATTAGGCGAAACCGTATATGGTTAAAACGCGAAAGATTAAAGAATTCGATCAAGAATAGACCGCTTGACCATAAGGATCAATAAGGGTCAATACTACGCTATATAAATCAATTAGCGAATGGATATAAATCGATTCGACAAAAGTGCGTAGTCGATTCGCGAGTGATTCCACACGATTATGATATTCTCGTCGAATGATGATTATTCGATTTTCTATTGATATTATATTCATGGTCCGTAATTGAACCCTCGCGATTACATGACAACTGAGGGTCGTTCGCGATTCGAAGATGCACAACTGTGGATTGAAAATTATTGGCCATGGGTCAACCGCGCGAGAACCCCTAAAAGCCACCTGATAGATTCGGTTGTACTAAAGTCGCGTTCGATCGATTTTAACCATGAAATTTAATTCGATTTTAGGTATTAAACTTTCGAGGGTTTCAAGATTTAATTATTGGATGTCATCTCATCATTCATCGAATTATCGGCGAGTCCAAAATTTTCGGAAAATGAATTAATAGACAAAAAATCGGAGATCGGAAAAAAAAAAGAAAAAAAGAAAGAAGAAAGGAAAAAACGGAAAGAAATAATAATAATAATAATAATAATAATAATAATAATAATAATAATAATAATAATAATAATAATAATAATAATAATAATAATTTTTTTTTTTATCTCACCCCTTCTCTCTCTCTCACACACGCTACCACCTTCTGCACCCCCATCTCCCCTCCATTTTTTTTTTTCATTCCTCCTTCTCCCCTCCCCTTCCCCCTCACGCCATCCCCTGCAGCCCCCTCCCTCCCCTTTGTCTTTTATTCTCTCTCCCTCCCTCTCTCTTCTTTTCCTTTGCCCCCCCTCAACCGAAGCTGCCCCATTTTCTTTCCTCCTCCAGCTGCTGCCATTTCCCCCTCGACTTCTTCTTCTTCCTTTCCATTTTGCTTGCCGCCACCCAACTCACCCACCGCCACACCACTGCTGTCCTCGAGCTGCCCATCTGTCGATCCGCACGCGTCACCGCTCACTTGTCCTCACCGCCGCACGCCACCCATCCACCCAAGCTGAAACCCCCCTTTGGCCGTGAGCTCAACTTCAGTGAACTGCCGCCATTTGCGCCGCCATTCGAGTCGCAAGTGTCACATTCTCGACCCCATCGCGCCGCTGTCACCGCGAGCTCGCCATTGCTAGAAACTCATGAGTTAACCTCCTAATTATGGATTAGGACGTTAATTACATTTAGGGGTAGATTAATTTAATATTAATGGCGGTTAGTATTAGTTAATTTTAGTTTAGCCTTAATTGTGATTAAGGATTTTTTAGATTAAATTTAAGTGCGATTAGTTTAAGTAATTACGATTAGATTAATTAATTATAATTATTTTAGTCAACATCGATTAATTTTTAATTAATTATAGTTAGGCTAATTAATCTAATTTAGTTTAATTAATCACGGTTAGCTTAATTAATTGCAATTATCTTAGTTAATCACGATTCGTATAATTAATGACAGATTACACATTAAGTAAAATTTTATACTAGTTTTTTTGGATGAGATTTTTGGATGAGATTGTGCGTAATTTCGGTTGTTTACGCGTGTGATGCTATGTTATTGATTGCTCAATTATGGATTTTTATTTACTATTTTCAAAGGAGGTGCTATGGACAAGAAAATAGAAAAGTATGAGGTGTTGGGTTTAGGCACCGAATTTTACGCACTAAATAAAATAATGGGGTTTTAAAATAGAAGCGTGCAAAGTTTGATGGGTTGATTTCAAATACATGACCACGTACAAATATTTTAATGGGATTTTTAAATGTGAAAAAATTACCAAAGTGATTATTGGAAAATGAAATATTTTGTTCTTGGCTAATTAATGACAACAAATATTGGCTTGATTGATGGTGTGCTTGAGTGGTCATTTAATCGAACCTATCACTCAACGGGAGTTTGGGGGTGATGCCCGATTTTTATCGGATGCTCTGTGGGGGTCCGGATGCCGAGTCGCGGTTGAAGTCGAACCGATACTCCTTTATGGAATGCCGTCTAGGCAGGAATTCTAGACGATGCCGTGCCTAATGGGGCGAGATGATGCCAGACCACCAACTCTTGTGTTGGCCGTGGCATTGGAACACATGTGTTGGTAATGCGTATGGAATTTTAGTATGTGTTCTGATTATTATTTATGCATGTTTTACTATTATTGTCATGTGAGATGTGCTATTATGTAGGGGTGTGCCAAGGCGAGGTAAGTTTGTATTTGGTGCGTGTTTAAACGTATCGATGAAAAGCTCATTTCATTTCATCGAAAACAGGGTTGAAAATCAAGATGTCACATGCTAAGTTGGTCGCTAGCCATGGCGGTGGCTGAGGATCGGCCACAAAGAAGGAGGATGAAGGAGAGAAAAGGAAAAAGAAAAAAGAAAACGAGAGAAAGAGAGAAAAATGTGAAAAATTTAATAACAATATTAAAAAATTAAAAGAAACAAAAACAATTGAAGAGTCCTACCCTATGTCGCACCGACACGCGACACGACACGAGTGTTCGACACAACACGACACGTCGACACGTCATTTCTAAAAAATAAATAATTCCGACACGTTGCGACACGTTGTATATTAAATAAATATTTTTATTTTTAGTTAATTTGATTCAAATTCATAAATAAATAATTAATTAAAAAAGAGCCTATAATAAATTTATACTAATAATATTAACAAATCAATTCATTTGAAATTCGAAAGATATATTCATAATTAATGCGAAACATTTTTTTAATTTTAACAAAAGTTATTGATGAAACTAAAAATTAATAAGAAATTAGAATCAATTTATTTAAATAAATCCATGATTTTCTACAATAACCAAAATTTATCATTATTCAAAATTTAATATTTTTATTTTTCGAAATCATTTTTTAATTTCATTTATTTCCGATTAAAAAGACAATCCCCAAAATCCACCCCTTCTTCACCCCTTCTTTCGTTCGTCCTTTTCCCTTCACCCCCACATTTATTTTACTTTTTTCCCTCCCCCCACTTGACAATGACAAGTGAGCTGTCACTTCCCCCTCTCCTCCTCTTTCTCACGCCATCAAACCTCCTTTCTTATTTTTTTGGATTTCTTTATGAAAAACCCTAGCGAGCCACCGAGCCCTCCTTTTCCTATCCTCCTTGCCGCGCCGCACGACCCCCTTCCCTCCTCTCCTCTTCCTCTCGTCGCCGATTCATAGCAACAGTGGCGGCCCTCACCTCTCTCTGGCCGTCTCTCGCCGTCGCGGTGGTCTGTTCGTGGCTTCGTCTCGCCGGCGAGAGTTTGCCTTTTCTCTTCTTTCTCTTTGTTTGGCTCTTTCTCTAGCCGTCTCTCGCCGTCACGGTGGTCCGTTTGTGACTCCGTCTCGCTGGCCCTTGCGGCCTCTGCTCCGTCTCGCCGATGCTCGCAACCTCTGCTCCCTCGCCCTCCCTCGCCTCCACCCTCCATCAATCTTCCAGACACGCGTCGACACGCGTGTCAATAAAAGTTGACCGCGTGTTCGACCATGTCCGAGCGTGTCGACGTGTCCGACACGCTCCGACACGTGTCGGACACGACACGAAAGCATGGACAACGTGTCTGTGCTTCATAGGACTCCTACCAAACACATTTTTATTCCAAGAACAAAAATTTTGGGCAGTTACCGGCCTTGTGATGACTCATCCTTAGCTGCCTTAATCTTCTCTATTGCTTGATACACATGGTAAAACAACATTGAAAACATATATGGTCTCTCCTTCAGAGGAAAAGAAGCAAATTCCTCGAGTAGGCAACTGACCAACACATTACTGAAGAATAAAGCCATACCTTCGTTACTCTATCAATGTTGAACCCATTCTCATTCACGAGAAAAGAAATTAAGCCCTTGAAAGGAAAATAACAATCAGTTAGGAAACGAGTCAAAATTTCAAAAATTGAAATGTTGCAAATAAATCCCAGCATGAAAATAGCCCACCTCCTCGTTGGGAGCAGTCCATTTTATCTTAGGTTGTTCTTCCTTAGAAACTATTGGTTCCTGGAAAAGCAGTCGAGCTTCGCTGTAGGGCCAAGTATCTGGTATCTGATACCTATTCATAAAACAAGCAAACATTTCCTTATTAAATGAATGAGAAGTCTAGTATAAGAGTGTTAAAACTTCGACATCCAGCGACCACACGATCACCGGATTTTTTCAATTTGAAAGACTTGTCAATCTCGACATTCTATGGATGTTCCCTAGATTTCTCCGAGATATTTGATGTGGAGTTGGAGGAACTCCATATGGAGCTCTGTGAGCTTAGACAACGAGACGCACCGTTGCAGCTGGAAATGAAAAGATTGAGATATTTAAAGATGGCTCATTGTAAGTTCCTTCCAGAAGTACTTGATCTGTCGCGTATGAAGAATCTAGAAAAGGTAGATCTGAGACTTTGCCTTTCATTAGTCAAGATTTGTGGCCTTGAAGAATTGGGATCCCTTTGCTCCCTATTAGTCGACTTTTGCCCTTCCTTGGAGAGGATGTCAGACCTATCGAAATTGAAAAAGCTACTGAAGCTCCAAGTAGATAATTGTGGTCAGCTAAATACTCAGGAAATCTATTGGAATTATCGGAAAGGACAGTTTGGGGGTGACATCTGCAACGTCGGCGGCTTCGATTTGTCGTCTTTCCCCGACAAGTTTAGAATTGATGCATTCTTCGGCTTGTCTATCCCCTTTATGGGTGACCCCTCAAACGCTGCCACCACCTCGCCGTGGTATCAATGAATCCCATCGACGGCTCCTATTCGTCCTCCGCGTTTGGCGAGCTCAGACCCGCTGCATTCTTTGGCATGTCACCGCTGCCTCCGCCTTTGCCATCACTTCTAGGAGCCCCATCAGCAGCTGGAATATGGCAATACCACGTTTCGCACCATAACTTGCACTGGTAATTCTAAATTGCGCACCAAGTGTTTGTGCAATTACCTCTTTTCCTATTCAGATATGGATACGGAGTTTGGTTATAGGGGTCTGATGGTTGAAGTTTATGGTGTTGAGCTAATTGGGAAAATCGAGCGACTAGCACCTTAGTTTTGATTTGATTTGGTGTGCATGCGGTGGTAAAAACCCCACATTTCAATAGAAGTTTTTATTCACACTCGTTGAAGGGCTTAGGGAGTTGAATCTTGCAGTGTGGAACAGCAATATCCTCACTCTCAACGATTTCATCTACAGTGAAAAGTAATTGCTTCCTACCTTGAATTTATTTTGCTAACAAAACTATTGCTGAGTTGTTTTAGATTTTGGTCCTTAAGTGGTTAGCGTTCTTATCTTAATTGTCTTTTCCATGGTCTCAAGAGTTCAGCTCCATAAGGTTCTTTTTCAGAGCTTCAATAATACGGTCTGACCTCTTCAGACTATAAAACAGGCAGGTATAATCCATTGAATCCATTCCTCTTTTCTTAAGTATGTAGAATTACTTATTAGTTTCAAAAGCAAAATACAAAAAATATAAAATTTTCAGATAATGGAGTACATATGATGACCTTTGTTTAAAAATAGTGGTGTGATTTTTCTAATTCAATCACATGCAGTAATAACTCGACTAGGTTCTAACTTTGCTTTTGAAATTACATGTCGACTGCCAAATTGTTGTTGTTGTGGTGGTGGTCATTGTCGTCATTATTGTTGTTAAGTAGGTTTCATTGCTTGAATGATCCGCTGGAAACTTGGGTGCTTCATAGTACTGGCTCCATTTTCCATATCAATTTTAGTGTTAGGGATTGCCATGTCATATTCGCCACCTTACATTGTTTTGCCATCTATGGATATCATATATTTTGTATAGTGGTTAAATATGAGCTATTTGCTACTATCGAGTGTATATATTCCTTCAAGAAGTAAAAATCTAGCACAATTTAGTTCTCCCAATAGTGACCTTTGCTGGCATTACGCTCGTTCTTCTAGCTAGATTCTGATATTGTTAATTTTGCAATGGAACAAGTATTACTCGTCTTGTTAGTGAGAACAAGGCCTTGGCTTTTTCCTTCTTCTTTTTTCAAGAATATCATTAGGCACTTACTAACATTTGATACAACAGCTTCTAAGATTTAAACATAGTGATGTTGAACCAATTCTGTAAGAATGATATAGACTACTTCCTAGTTCTTGCAGTTGAAGTAATGGAGTTTTTACATATTCCCAAGGGTGTGAGACGGGTGTTGTTTAGAACCCTTGATACTGCCAATTAAACTTATGTTCCTAAAATACTTTCATGGGTCATGGTTAGCTGAACTAATGTGGGATTTCCAAATTGTTGGACCACTCATCTGAGTATCTTAATAAATTGTGGTATTGGTAAGTGCTATGATCAGAGGGACAAATTTGATTTGTGCTCTATTTCATTCTTAGATGGCTTATGTGCAAAAAAGAGTTCGACACGAGCTATGTGGGACTCATGAGAGACGGAGCAAAACGCTTGGTAGAGAACACAGATATTTAAACTTGTTGGTAGGATTCCTCCCTCTTTACTATTCTAATGAAATCTCAGTAAGAACCTTTTTTTTTAGGTGATGTTGGTTTGCTTCATTGTCATCTCATCTTCACCTTTTAACCAGGCTCACTAATTTGTAGTGTACTTCATGATGTTTCTCAATTGTTACCCAGAAACCATGCTAGGATATATTTCTGTTAGGCAGCTACCTTTTCTATTACCACGAATTTTTACTTGCAGCTTCACTACAAGCAAATGTTATTTTTCTTAGGCATGGCAGGAAATGCATGCTTTCATCTGTTTGATTTTCTCCCTAATGACACAATAGTTGCAGTACAATGTTGTTATAACTGTCAACATGAGCACATGATATTCTGTTGATCTCTAAAGACATGCGTGTGTAAGACAATGCTCAAGCATATATTGCTATTAGTCTTTTGAACACAACGTAGGTTCATTTTTTTTCTAAGCCTACACTTGAGAAATAGTGCCACTTGATCATCTAATTTCTTTCTCGTTCTACAACTTGTAGATTGAGATGCAATCTTGCATGATCAGTTTGTGCTATTCAATGCATAAATCGATTATCTATTTGTTGTTGCATATTATGATTTGATTCCATCCCACCTTATCTTCCTTGAAAGCTGGGTAAGAAATTGATTTGACGTATGACGAATTTCCTCATCAAAGTTAAGAATGAACATTTCATTGCTGAATTGCCATCTCACACTTAACTAGTGTTGGTGATTTTGCCCAGATTTCACATCGTTGCATTATGAAGTCTAGGCTCAAGAAACTGACATGTTAGGAAAGCTGTAAGAAATTATTCTTGTCGAGGGTTTGAAACTCGAAGATTACGTGCAGGAGTGTGTACAGTCCATATTTGCCTTTGAGATTGGTTGGTGCAAAAGGATCACCTATAGGATGAATGCTTATCAAATAACTTCTCCAAGTGAGTTTTGCTCTTTTTTAGGGGAATTAATTTGACGACGACTGTTTTATCTACGATCATCATTATCATTGTCACGTGAGATTGACTTGTCCCTAATTGGTTACCATAGACATGTCAATTGAAGATTTGTTTGTCTTTTTCATGACTTTGCATGTGAGAATGCTAGGTGCTAACAATATTTATTTTTTGTTATAGGGGAGTAGAAGTCATCAAAAGGGCCAAGTGAGAAACATTGCATGCACATTCTCCTTGGAATTCAAAATTCCTTGATGGGACGGACACGTTTTGCAGAGAATTGGGAACTTTAGCAATCATTTGAATATGTAGTATTTCTATAGCAAAGTAGAGGCTATGGTTATGTCTACATAAGTAATTTTAGGCTTTCAAAATAAGACTCTTCTGGATTGTTTCTCTTGGTTTTTCTTTTCCCATACTGAAGAGCTGCTGGGGATTGAACTCATGCGATATATACTTGACGAGGCCCACCAAAATTGGTTATAGTGACTTATGAAGAGAAAGCCTGTCATGCAAATTCTCTCTTCCATGGTGTTGTAACTATCTTGGTAGTTACCTTTAGCTTCTGCTTAAAAATGTAGGATATGTCACACAACGTGATTTGAGAGATCAATTCCAGCTGAAACCAAGGCGATCAATGCAAATGAACTGCAAAATAGATTTTCATTTACATACGACTTAAAGATTAAGCAGTTTGCACCCGATCATTCGCAAAATATGCACAATGTAATTGTGCTCTTACACCTACTGCTTATGATAGCCATTTGCAAATAAAATTCGTTTTCCCTCTTTAACTAGCAAGATATTTAGATTGTATGCAGACTTTGTTCCTTATAAAAAAAAAAAATGGAACTGGCATAAGATGCGCGATAGTAATTTGCTGTACAAACACTTCTTGACAAGCAACGATAAGGTTAGAAAAACAAAGAAAAGTTTTTAGGTCGAAGGAAGAGAACTTCCGGTGTTCAACAACATTATTACATGACTATACAACAGCAGCTTCCTGCGGAACCTTTGACATTTCTGTTAAAATATTTAATATATTTTATTATTCTAAATATGATTCCAATATTATATTCCCAATAAATTCCCTATATTAATTCCAATTATTGCCCAATTTATAACCCACATGTATTAAGTGATATTTGTCCGTTATTACATTACCATAATGATCTTGATGGGAGATACCGGTAACGTAACCAACGGAATAAAATCGTCAGGTCGTCTGTTTCAAACCCTAACGATATAGAAAAACACACACCATCGAGTTTTGGAAGGGGATTGAGCAGTAGAACAAGACGTGCGTTTTTGTTTTCAATTTCGCAGATCGCTCGTGTTGTGTGGATCCATCAAAGATTTTTAGGTTTCCCACTTCTAAGATTTCATCAATGGCTGGAGGTATGTTGGTATTTATGTTTCCGCTATTCGATCCCGAAATTTTATATGAATTTACCTGTGATGAGTAAATCGGGATCTCCAAGTTTGTTTATATTCAATCTAACAATTGGTATCAGAGCCCTTATTTGCAATCTCTGCCTTGGTGAAACCTTTGGAATTTATTTTATTGAATTATATGTGGATAAATTTCGGATTTGTATATGGCTTGGATCGGAATTGAGAATTCCGACCAAATTCGGGCTACCCACCATGAGACAATGGATCTGAATGATCACACCGCCATTAGGAAGAGAAACCCATAAATTTTTCGACATATTACTGATAATCGAAGGTTAATTGAGCGGTGAATTTTTGTGGTTAGGGTTTGATAAGGCATACTGTTTTTTTTGGCTCAATTCTGGTCCATATATGGTCGTTTTTGCCGGATCTTGAATCTATTCATTCGTCCCGGCGTTCTCTTCGAAACCCATCAACCAATTTGGTCGGACATGGGCTGTGGGAGGAGACCCAGACGGCGGAACAGAGGCGGTCACGGTGGAAGAAGCGGCGGAAGAGAGCCTGAAAGAAGACCTCGGGCGCATGCGTCGCACGTGCCCGAGCGCAGCAGCAGGCGAGTGCAATGCACGCGCCCGAAGGGCTGCAGCGGGCGCGTGCAACGCACGCGCCCAAGAGGCCGTTGCACGCGCCCGAGAGGCTGAAGCGGGTGCGTGCGTTGCACGCGTGCCTGTGGTTTCTCAATTTTGCCCCTCCGCTTTAGGAAAATTGCGATTCTGCCCTTGCCCGCAAAATTCTCAATTTTGCCCCTCCGCCTTTATAAAAATTTCGTTTCTGCCCTTGCCCGCGCAAAATTCTGATTTTGCCCCACTGGGGTGTGTAAACTTACGATTTTGCCCTTTTTGGCGTGAAATTCTTGTTTTACCCCTTAAAAGTAAAATTCCAATTCTAGCCTTGCGTGCAAAATTCCAGTTTTACTCCTTTTGCACGTGATTTTACTGTTCTACCCTAAGGTGCAATTCTATGAATAAAATTAAATGTCTAGTGATCCGTATATATTTAATTAATTAAGGATTAGCCACAGCATCTTTGATTATATTAAATTATATACATTAAGAGCCTTTGGATCACATATAGTTAAAGACAATAATTGTAATTATTCACATTAATATTATGAATTTTATCCCACAAGAATTTTCAATATATTAATGTGATTAATTAGGATGAAATATTATTTTATCTTTCTTAATTTACCCACATGGATTAAGGAAGGGAATATAATTTGATAGTTTCACCATGAAGTAATTATGAATCAATTTAAATTAGAAACTTAACCCACAGGTAGTTTTTGATGTTATATGATTCATATTTTAAAACATGTTTTACATTGGTAAAATATGATTTAAGTTTATTGCCTCAAATATATTGATACATAAGTTTCCTTTGATTATGATGCAGTTTTACCGCCTACGATTAGTTCTGGTATAATTGTTCTCGAGCTAAATGGAAATAACTTCAAAGAATGGAGAGAACTAGTTCTTCTTCAATTGGGGTGCATGGATCTTGATTATGCTCTTAGGTCAAACGAACCAGCTGAACCTACTGAGAATAGTACTCATGCTGAGCATACTCATTATGCTCAATGGGAGCGGTCCAACCGTCTCAGTGTGATGTACATAAAGACAAAACTCTCTGCTAGCATTCGTGGTTCAGTCATTCAGCATAATAATGCCAAGGAATTGCTGAAGGCTATTGATGCTCAATTTGAGTCTTCAAAGAAGGCGCATGTCATGACCCTAATTATGAAGTTCTCATCATTGAAGCTTACCAGTGTAAGAGGTGTGCGTGAGCACATCATGAAGATGAGGGACATTGCTGCTCAGCTGAAGAATCTTGAGGTTGGGATATCAGAATCATTTCTTGTATACTATATCCTAAATACTCTCCCAAAAGAGTATGCTCCCTTCGAGATCTCTTATAACACACATAACACTAAATGGTTAATTAATGAACTCATGACTATGTGTGTTCAAGAGGAAGAGAGGCTACTAATGGAGAAATGAGAAAGTGCTCATATGGCAACACAGGATAAGTATAAAGGGCAAAGCAAGCAAAAGGGAAAGGGTAAGATGCCTTTACCTCCCCAAGCTGGCATTAAGAAGGAATCCAAGTGCTTCTTCTGTAAAAAGAAGGGGCACATGAAGAAGGATTGCGCCAAATTTAAGGCGTGGCTCCAAAAGAAAGGTAACCAATTCACATGTGTATGTTATGAAACTAATATGGTTGATGTGAGTCACAATACTTGGTGGATTGATTCTGGTTCTACAATCCACATTTCGAATTCCTTGCAGGGTTTTCAAAACCAGCGGAAACCAGTGGGAAGTGAACAAGGCATCTATTCAGGAAACAAGATGCGCTCACGTGTGGAAGCTATTGGGATATGCAGATTAGTTCTCAGTAGTGGTTTTGTTTTAATTTTGGAAAAGACCTTTTATATTCCTAGTTTTTCTAGGAATTTAATTTCAATTTCAAGACTTGTACCTTTGGGATACTCCTTTGAATTTTCAGATTTAACATTCAATTTATCGTATAAATCTGAAATTGTTGGGAGTGGTATTTTGTCTGACGGTCTCTTTCGAATTAATTTACAAGACAATACCGTTAATAATGCGATGCACGTTCATGATAATGCTGGGATAAAACGATGTGTTGTGAATGAAAATTCCTCTATGTTGTGGCACCGAAAGTTGGGACATATCTCCATGGAAAGAATTAAGAGACTAGTAAATGATGGAGTACTTAATACTCTAGATTTTACTGATAATGATACTTGTGTGGACTGTATAAAGGGAAAACAGACCAACAAGTCAAAGAAAGGTGCTAAGAGGTGTACAGAAATATTAGAAATCATACATACAGATATTTGTAGTCTAGATATAGACTCAAATGGTCAGAGATACTTCATTTCTTTCATAGACGATTATTCACGATTCATGTATCTCTACTTGCTTCGTAATAAGCACGAAGCACTAGATGCATTTAAGGTATTTAAAACCGAAGTAGAGAAACAATGCGACAAGTAAATTAAGATCGTGAGATCGGATAGAGGTGGAGAATACTATGGTAGATACACTGAAGATGGACAAGCACCTGATCCATTTGCAAAGTTTCTTAAAGAGCATGGGATTATTGCCCAATACACTGTGCCTGGTTCACCGAACCAAAATGGTGTTGCAGAAAGAAGAAACCGAACATTATTGGACATGGTGCGGAGTATGCTTAGCAACTCCAAACTTCCTAAGCTTTTGTGGACTGAGGCTCTTAAAACGGCTGTGTACATATTAAACCGAGTTCCAACCAAGGTTGTTCCAAGGACGCCTTTTGAATTATTCAAAGGTTGGAAACCGAGTTTGCGACATGTACGTGTTTGGGGATGCCCATCTGAGGTAAGAGTCTACAATCCACAGGAAAAGAAATTAGATCCAAGGACTATAAGTGGGTATTTCGTTGGATATGCCGAAAAGTCCAAAGGATACAGATTTTATTGTCCATCTCACACCACTAGGTTTGTGGAATCAAGAAATGCTAAATTTCTTGAAAATGATCTGATTAGTGGGAGCGATCAATTCAAAGACTTTGTCCCCGAAGAAGATCATTCAGATACTCAACCTTCCACCTCAGATACTGGATTGGTTGTTGCTTACAGCACCCCTTCAGTTCAACCGGTCGTTGAGCAACCAATCATTGAAGATCCACAACCAGCTGAAATTGATCAAGTAGACCAAACTGTTCAGCAATTACCAGACACTGTTGAACTTCCAGTAGAACAGCATACTCCTTAGGAGAATGTTGATGCGACATTAAGAAGGTATACTAGAATGAAGAAATCAACGATTCCTAATGACTACATCGTGTATCTACAAGAATCTGACTATAATGTTGGAGCTGAAAGTGATCTTGAGTCGTTTTCACAAGCCATAAGTTGTGATAAATCTAATTTATGGTACAATGCTATGAAGAAAGAGATGAATTCTATGGCATCAAATGAAGTTTGGGATTTAGTTAAGTTGCTTGATGGTGCAAAGGCCATTGGTTGTAAATGGGTCTTCAAAACTAAGAAGGATTCATTAGGCAATATAGAGAGATATAAAGCTAGACTCGTTGCCAAGGGATTTACTCAAAATAAGGGAATCGATTACACGGAGACGTTTTCTCCTATATCTAAGAAAGATTCTCTTCGTACTATTTTGGCATTGGTTGCTCATTTTGATATGGAGTTACATCAAATGGATGTGAAAACGGTGTTCCTCAATGGAAAATTAGAAGAAGTGGTTTACATGAAACAACCATAAGGATTCTTCTCTAATGCTAGTGAGCATTTGGTATGCAAGCTTAAAAGATCTTTATATGGCTTGAAACAAGCATCCCGCCAATGGTACTTAAGATTCCATGAGGTCATCTCTTCATTCGGTTTTAAAGAAAATATCATGGATCAATGTATATACCAGAAAGTTAGTGGGAGCAAAATTTGTTTCCTTGTGCTATATGTAGATGATATTTTACTTGCAACCAATGACAATGGGTTGTTATATGAAGTAAAACAATTTCTCGCTAAGAGTTTTGATATGAAAGATATGGGTGAAGCATCTTATGTCATTGGCATTAAGATCCATAGAGATAGACCTCAAGGTATATTAAGACTATCTCAAGAAACCTATATCAATAAGGTCTTAGAGAGGTTTCGGATGAAAGATTGTTCACTAAGTATAGCACCCATAGTGAAGGGTGATAGGTTTAATTTAAACTAATGCCCGAAGAATGATTTTGAAAGGAAACAAATGAAGAACATCCCATATGCTTCTGCTGTTGGAAGCTTGATGTATGCTCAGGTTTGCACTCGACCTGACATAGCCTTTGCTATGGGAATGTTGGGAAGATACCAAAGTAATCTAGGTATGGACCACTGGAGAGCTGCAAAGAAGGTGATGAGATATCTTCAAGGAACAAAGGGACACATGCTTATGTACAGACGGACGGACAACTTGGAGGTAGTTGCTTACTCGGACTCAGACTTTGCTGGCTGCATTGATTCTCGTAAATCAACATCGGGATATATTTTTATGTTCGCTGGCGGAGCTGTATTCTGGAGGAGTGCAAAACAAACCTTGGTTGCCACTTCCACTATAGAGGCAGAGTTCGTTTCCTATTTTGAGGCCACCTCACATGGTGTGTGGTTGAAAGGTTTCATATC
Organism: Eucalyptus sideroxylon x Eucalyptus melliodora; assembly: GCA_016097485.1. Lineage (NCBI taxonomy): Eukaryota > Viridiplantae > Streptophyta > Magnoliopsida > Myrtales > Myrtaceae > Eucalyptus > Eucalyptus sideroxylon x Eucalyptus melliodora. The sequence continues at coordinate 20,851,376 of CM027830.1, forward strand.
GGGGCTTAGAGTTATGGATTCCATTACTAGGCCATTAAGAATGTTTTGCGACAATTCAGCTGCAGTTTTTATGGCTAAGAACCACAAAAGTGGTAGTCGAAGCAAGCACATCGACATCAAGTACTTAGCCATCAGAGAACGTGTTAAAGAGAAGAAAGTGGTCATAGAACACATAAGCACTAGATTGATGATAGCTGATTCTTTAACTAAAGGCATGCCACCAATGAGTTATAAGGATCATGTTTCTAGAATGGGCATTGGTCCAATTATGTAAATTTTTCTTTATATGGAAGAATTTATGAGACTTTTATTCATTTATAATGTTTTTCTCAATACAGTTGTATACATTCAGTTATTATGAGAAAAATAATTACGTTTGACCTGGAGTAAACATAAGGTTTATTCATTAAGTTATTTGATCACATATGGGTTGATGAAATACATTGTGATACACGGAAGACAATACTCGCTCTAAGAGGACTTATCGTCGTGATTCATGTGTTTTATTTCAGTATGAAGTTTTGTGGGTTTGGGTTAATAATTCATTTGAAGGAATATTGGGATCAAGTGGGAGAATGTTAAAATATTTAATATATTTTATTATTCTAAATATGATTCCAATATTATATTCCCAATAAATTCCCTATATTAATTCCAATTATTGCCCAATTTATTACCCACGTGTATTAAGTGATATTTGTCCGTTATTACATTACCATAATGGTCTTGATGGGAGATACCGGTAACGTAACCAACGGAATAAAATCGTCAAGTCGTCTGTTTCAAAACACACACCATCGAGTTTTGGAAGGGGATTGAGCAGTAGAACAAGACGTGCGTTTTTGTTTTCAATTTTGCAGATCGCTCGTGTTGTGTGGATCCATCAAAGATTTTGAGGTTTCCCACTTCTAAGATTTCATCAATGGCTGGAGGTATGTTAGTATTTATGTTTCCGCTATTCAATTTTGAAATTTTATATGAATTTACCTGTGATGAGTAAATCAGGATCTCCAAGTTTGTTTATATTCAATCTAACAATTTCTTCTAGCATAAGCTCTCTCTCAACAAGATCGTGACAATGCCCCGAATAAGGACCCGAGAAATGAACAACTAGTAATGACACTCGGCAATGAACAGCATAGAATCAACCTAGTAATGAGGTAATTCATGCACATCTGTTGAAATTTGGTGCATACCAGGAGGGCTGGGAGGTGGTGGAGATGGACGTTGAGGATAAGCCAAAGGGGGAGGAGGGTATGTTGGAGGATGATAGGCTGTTGGAGGATGGGGAAAATGTGGTGGAGGTGGATACGACGGGTATGCAGGAGCTGTCACAACGTATGCTGTTGTGAGTGCACCCGTAAGTAGGACTGCTGCGGGAGGAGTTGCAGAGTATGAAGGTAGCTAGCGAGCTGAAGAAGCTACGTATGGCAGTGCAGATAGTGCACAGCTTGCTCCTGGTTTCTACAACAGCACAAGCACAATATTGTTCAGAATACACAACGGAATGATCATGGTAAATGGTGATGATGATATTTTATACCAAATGAAATTGGTATTTACCACTGCATTTGCGTAATGTAATACCAAGCGTACTTCTCTGGCATATCTGGAATCAGAGAAAAAATAGGTACTTTGATTTAGACAATCAAAACCTTTATTTCTAGAGGATAGTAATGCAAATGATAAGTGAAAGTTGTCCTACTTCATAATTTGATGCCACAGAGAGTATAAAGAAATAGCGGAGGAGAGGAGAATCTGCTAGAAAATCCATAATTTGCATCACAACTTGTATGGAAGAAAGAATGGGATGGAAGAACCCGGAAAGTTGTCATTGGACTATCTTTAACTTTTCTAGAGGGTAGTAATCCTTCATTTGGACAATGTAATATCAACTGTGCTTCTCTGGCATATCTGGAATCAAAGAACAAATGGGCACTTTGATATAGGCAATCAAAATCTTTCTTTCTAGAGGGTAGTAATGCAAATGCTAAGTAACAATTATCCTACTTTACAACTTGATGCCACAAAGATACATTGGGGGTATCTGTTGGGTAGATATGTTATACATGTATAAAGGAATAACGGAGGAGAGGAGAATTTGCTAGAAAATCCATCCAAGCATCACCACTCATATGGAAGAATGAGATAGAAGAACCCGGTAAGCTGTCATTGGACCATCTTCATCATTTCCCTCCTACGTTTTACATTTATCCAGGGAAAAATGTCACTCAGATCAGCATTTTTATTTTTTTTTAAATTTATGTTTCGAGTCATATCATACTGCACATCTTCTGCCTAAGCAGGAGGCTACGTAATTGGTTGCCTATATCGTCTATGAAACAAAACGTGTGAACAGTAATGCCAAGAACTCACATTATATTGTTGGAAAACAAGTGAATTAGAGAAATCACATCACTGTCCTTACACAAAGGTCATCTTTATGTACTCCATCTTCTGACATTCTTGTATGTTGCTTTTGAACCTGATACATAATTCTACTTGCATAAGAAAAGAGGAATAGATTCTACAGATCATATCTGCCGTTTTTTAGTCTGAAAACACAACTAAGAACGCTAGCCACTCAAGGACCAATATCCAAACCAACTCAAAAACAATTTTGTTTGGAAAATGGAGTACTATAAGGAGGAGCTGGTGCGGGAGGAGGTGCAAAGTACGAAGGCACCTGAGGAGCCGAAGAAACTATATATGGCGGTGCAGACAGTGCACAGCTTGCTCCCGGTTTCTACAACAGCACAAGCACAATATTGTTCAGAGTCCACTACAGAATGATTATGGCAAATCGTCATGATGCTGTTCTACACCGGAGGGCAGCGGCAACGTGCCAGAGAATGCAGCAGACTTGAACTTGCTAGACATAGACGACAAATCGGAGCTGCTGACAGGCCTCCTGGAAGGGACAACAGAGGTGATGCGTCGGAGAATGCAACAGATTGGGAGCGAAGTTGAGAGAGTGAATTTTGAAAAGGAGAGAGTTTCTTCGTTCCTAACAATTCGCAATATAGAGAATTTTAAGATCTTTCCCAGTAGGACCACCCGTTGACTAGACCCGTTAAACGGGTGGGTCGGGTTGGGTTTGGGTCGAGTCATAAACGGTCCGACCAAAATCGACCTATTTAACCCGTTTATGACCCATTTATTGTAGTGCAAATATTTTGACCCATACCCGACCCATTTAATGAAACCTAAAAAAGCTTATATATATTTTAAAATGGTATTGCTAACATGATTTTATACAATACAAATTTAAAAAATAATTATTTTAAAAAATTGAATTTTAATTATTTTTTATATTTTAAAAATTAAATTTTTAATTTTTTAAATTTTTATTTTCAATTTTCTTTTTCTCTTTTCTTTTTTTTTTCCTTTTTCTTCTTCCTCTTCTTTGGCCAGCCACCGGCCACGACGTTGGCCGGCGACCGGCCACAGGCGAGCTGGCTCGCCCAACTTGCCGACGCCGCGAGCTCGACCCTTGCCGGATCTGGCGAGGCTGGAGCCTCGCTCAACATCGGTGAGTTCGAGTCTCACCCGATTAGTGAGGCTCGGGCCTTAGTGGACGTCGGCGAGGCCTCTGCCTCGCCAAATCCGGCAAGCTCGAGGCTTGCCCGATGCCGACAAGCCAAATCAGCGAGGCTCGAGCCTCGCCAGACGTCGACGAGGCCTCCGCCTCGCCAGATCTGACGAGCTCGAGGCTCGCCGACGTCGGGCAAGCCTCGAGCTCGCCCCTCGCCAGATCTAGTGAGGCTTGAGCCTCGCCCGACGCCGACGAGTTCGCGTCTCGCTAGATCGGCGAGGCTCGAGCCTCATCGGGCGTCGGCGAGGCCTCCACCTCACCAGATCCGGCGAGCTCGAGCTCGCCCGACGCCAGCGAGCTCGAGGCTTGCCTAGCCAGTCGCCGGCCATCGCCGTGCCGGCGACCGGAGGAAGAAGAAAGAAAAAAAAAAAAAAGAAAAAATAATTATAATTTCCGTTTTTATAAATAAAAAAAAAATTGTAAAGTTAGAGAGAAGAGAAAGAGATAATGAGGTTTTGAGTGAAAATAAATGGGTTCATTTTCAATGGGTTGATAAATGGATCATAAACAGGTCAGAGAACTGACCCATTTAAAATCCATATATCTTAGTCTTGACCCATTAAAACCCATTATGGGTGCTTTATAAAATAAAGCTTGACCTATTAATGACCCATTTAACCATAAATGGGTTGCACAACCCATTTAACACCTCTGCCATTGATGTGGCTCCATGCGTTACTCACCAGGTGGAGAGGGATTGTGCTCACGTGGTGGAGCGGAACCGCCTAATAACTTCTCTATGAAGATAAGGTATATAGAAAGTAGTACATTGCAAAGCTCGGCATATGATATCAACCAAGAATGACTTCGTCCCAGAGACTTGACGACTCCATACGTTGCAGAGCAGTGCAAGCTTCTCGGAGACAAGAGACTCTGAGGAGCACTGCAAGGACGTGGAGGCGGAGCCAAATTATTTGTCTTCTGGTGCGGATTAGGCTTCCAACGACCGAAAAAAATGAAGCTGAAGGCAACGCTCAAAATATAGGCTGACGAGGAGGAAGAGATCTCAAGAATTAGGCTACACACACTGATAGTCTCCACAAATAAGAGAGAATAGAAAGGGCAACTAGACAATCAGCCCCACCAATAAAGAATGAACGGGTGTGGAAGCTTGCAATGTCAGTCTCATACAGACATAACTTGTATTCATTCCTTCCTTGCATGAACTGTCCGCGTGCATGAAAACATAGCAAGAAACCGGTCACGAATATCTTTTAATGTCGTCGTGAAATACGACTGTTGTCTTGTGTTGTTATCCTGTGACGAGTTTCTTCAGAGACAACAATTAAAAAATCTGCACAGCAATGCAGACAATTCAGCATTGCCAAAACCACCTCAGCATCATTCAAACAATTCAACCCCTCAAACACCAACTCAGCAACATCAAAGTAAATTGCATCAAATGTGGAGTTGATGTTTGATGTTACTACCTTTGTTATGGTTTAGGCTGTTGTTGCTCGGTTGGTGTTTGAGAGGTTGAATTGTTTGAATGACGCTGAGGTGGTCTTGGCGCGGCTGAGTTGTTTGCATGATGCTATGCAGGTTGTTAATTGTAGTCTCTGAAGAAACTCTTCATGGGATTACAGCATGAGAACATTCGGGTTTCGCAACGAAATTAGAAGCTCTTCTCCACAGCTTTCTAGTCGACCCAACCAATGCAGAGCTCATTGACTTCTATCTCAAGAGGAAGGCGATGGGAAGAGCACCCAAACCTGAAGTCATACCATAAAAACATATGTAACCACCATTAGGGGAGAGAGGATGGCAAAATTAGGATGCGAAAATTAGAGGTTGGAAAGATGAAACAAGCATAAAATGGATATGCATATGGAGGAGTTTAGCAGCTTATGGGGTTTGAAAGAATGATATGTGAACCTACATACCAACTAATTCGTATAGGTTTATACATGCTATTAACTTGTAATGTATGTAAGTAAAGTGCAATCCTATCATTAATTAGGTAATTTGTTTTATTAGTATGCGCAACATATATAAGAAACTCAAATCCTACCATTGATTGGTTATGTTATATTATTTGTATGTATGGTATATGTAAGTAAACTAGAATCCTATCATTAGTTAGGGATTTATTTCGTTTGTATTTGTATGATGTATATAAGTAAATTGAAATCATACCATTGGTAAGTTTTCCCATTGTTAGTTGAGCTAATAAAAATCCTTGGAAATTTCCTTTACTGTCAAGGTGAAACCTTCACAGTCCGTCATCTATTACAATTATTATTTTTACTATTATAAAATTACAATTAAGAAAAAAAATAAAGAGGATATATCTTGAGATACATTTATAAATAACATTGCTTATCCATTTATATATTCTTTACATAAAAGTACAATGAATGACCTAATTATGTTTTGCTACTAAACGATAGTATTCAGGTTTAGTTATATCAAACTAGCACGTAAATATGTACAAATAACTCTAAAAAGTCCGACTTTAAGGTTACACGGACATCTAATTTAAAATGCCTTTGAAATATAAAACAATAAAATATTTTTCAAATAAACAAATTTCTTCTATTGATTCATATCAAGGAATCAAAAGGTGGATTTTGTAGAGCATATACATCTAGCGAGTTAGAATAATAGAAATGGAAAAATTAGTAAATAAAAAACTAAATATTCACAAAGATACACATGAAAAATTACTTTTAATAAATTTGAAGTGCATAAGTAGGAAAAGGAATAGATTTGAAAAGTATGTCTGTTACATCCTCATTGTGTTTTAGAAGTCGATGGTTTTGGTGTTCCAGGATCTGTTACGTGCCAACTAAACTATTTTTCTTCTTACCACCACCGGCCCTGGAGGCAATATTCTTAGGGGTTTCCTGGTGCATGGATGACAATAATATACAATTAGTATAAGTGATATATACGTACCTTTAAATGTACAATCCAAGGAAAAAATGGAATCCTTAGGATAGCAGATATACACGCACTGTAAAAGGAACACTAATATGCAATCAGCCCAAAAAGAAGTACCCCTCTCGATCTAAAATAGAGGGCAAACTTCATCCTTCCAATTAAAATTTATACAACTCTCTCCCAAAATTGCAGTACCATAAGACATGACCCATTTTTAAGGAAAGGAAAGCATCAACTTGCTTCCAACTACTGGCAAAAACAGCATCTACAAGTCAGGACTTGGTCAGTGAATAGGGTTCTTACATTCACCATCATTTAGATCCATGTTGGGAGGCAGACAATTCTCAATGGTTGTTTAAAGTTCCTCAAACCCAGGACCATGGTTGGCATTTCAAAGCTGCCACGGAACCTGGGCTGGGGATTTACAGAGACTTGTGTAGAGAATGTCTTAGGCTTGATCGCCAGATAGGGGGATTGAAGTGTGCATTTGCTTCCCTGTCATCCAGTGCAATTATGGTAGTTAATCAGGCCGAAACTCTTAACAGATCCGTATAAGCACGCTGGTGCTTTTGTTTATCTAATTGACTTCATGAATAGGGTGATGCAACACCATTAGCACATCAGTAAAGTTATATTAGAGTAATCGGGCATAAGCAACAGGGGCATGTCGAAATACTACCTTTGACTTACAACACTATCACCAAAAGTTTAAAAATGATCACAAAGACCTGAAAATTTGTGTACCATAAGGGTAATCAATGGCTTACGAAGTGAGGTAAAGAGATTACTATTCATCCATCATAAGAAGCATCTCAAGACATCTCTTCGCTAGAGCAGTGTGTGATATTACACCTTCGCATACACTAAAAGAAGGAAAAATCCAGGTGCTCGGTCCTCAAAGATGTCAAGATGACATACCTTCCTCTTAGCAGGTACAGACAGATTCTGAGCTGGCTTAAAAAAGGATTCTAATCTGTAGAGAATAAATGAAAGGAATCATGGGATAAGAGAAAGTGCAATTTGGAAGTCACTTTCATTTGTTCAAGCTTTAGTTACCAGCCTTGTGATGACTCATCCTTAGCTGCCTTAATCTTCTCTATTGCCTGATACACATGGTAAAACAACATTGAAAACATGTATGGTCTCTCCTTCAGAGGAAAAGAGCAAATTCCTCGGGTAGGCAACTGACCAACACATTACTGAAGATAAATGTTGAACCCATTCTCATTCACGAGATTAGAAATTAAGCCCTTGAAAGGGAAATAACAATCAGTTAGGAAATGAGTCAAAAATTCAAAAAGTGAGATGTTGCAAATAAATCCCAGCATGAAAATGGCCCACGTCCTCGTTTAGAGCAATCCATTTTATCTCAGGTTGCTCTTCCTTAGAAACTATTGGTTCCTTGAATAGCAGTCGAGCTTCGCTGTAGGGCCAGTTATCTGGTATCTGATACCTATTCAAAAAACAAGCAAACATTTCCTTAAGAAGGATAACCGAACTGAATAAAGACATCCAAGTAATGCAAAGAACCTCTGGGTCTTAAAGATAGAGAAACGATATGATTTTGTTCAAGTGAGATGAAGGAACAGACAAAGCAGACATCAGAATAGATAAAAGTATTACAGTAAATCAACGCATGAAGTAGTACGGCTGATGCACTGATTGCCAGCCCAAATCTATTGGTAGAAAATGATCTTTCAGTTTCAAATTGTTGACCAAATATTTCCATGCCAGCTGAGTTTGAGAGATAATTCTTTTAAGTCAAGGAATTCAGCAGCCAATACAATTACAGTGAGAAACTTTGCTGCCTACTTTTGCTTACAAGTCAGGGGACAAGATAAAAGCATAAGAAGCACCTCTGCTTGTTTATTTTCTCTAGTATGTTTTCTATGGAACCATGTTGACGGATAAGCTTAAGAGCAGTCAGCCCTCCAATACCTGATAAATTCATTCCAAAGTAAAGCCAATGAAATCATCAAGCCAAAAAATACAAGAGGGAAATATGCGATAGCATAAAACAGTTAACAGAGCACTGCAACAATATCACGTCTACCTCGAATGCTTTCACAATAATCACATCCAGAGAGAATGCACATGTCAATGAATTGATCCATATCTAGATTCATCTCCTCCAAGATCTAAAATTCAGGAAAAAGAGAAAAAAATTTAAGCAATCACAATGAATAAACTTTTCTAAGTACCTTGGAAATTTCAAATTCCATGACTGGAACTTTTCTTAAGCTGGGATCCATTAAATGGCCAAGAAATATAGGAGCTCCAAAAGTAAGGGAATCCATGTCTTCAGAAGCAATGGCATAAACCTGAAAAACAAATATTACAGCTAGAGCACCATTCATGGTAGATGAATTCTGGTTACCACACAACAATTAAGAATGATAGGAATTCAAAATCAGCAAAAATCCCTCGGACAAAGGGCTTAGTAAAGAACATACCAAATGTAAATGACTACGTAGAAGAAGACATTAGACAAGTGAACAAGCATATGTGTGAGTGAAAAAGAAGACATTTTCCCCGCCTCCAACAGCCTAATCGTCCGGTAAAACATGCCTTGCAGATGACTGCACGGGAAAGCAGCTCAAACTCAAACACATTCCAAACACAAAGATAACATCGAAAGTGGATTTTCATTTTTATAGAGTATCACAATGCCAGCGTACCTGGTGACTTCACCAGCCTCGTTGGTGAGCATCTGAGTCCCCTTCCTCCCAACCACAACCTAATCCCCCAATCAAAAGAACCAAAAAGCCCCCTACACTCAAAAGCAACTTAACGAGGAACTGACAGATGCTCATGCTGGCATCGACGCGATCGTCCGGCCGAAGTAGCTCTCCAGCCTCTGCTCCTTCATCGCCTTTGGGGCATCGTCCACCAGCAGCTTCGTCGATCCCTGTTGAAATCAATGGAAATGATCGGATTGAAGAAGACGGAGGTCGAACTGGACTACCTTGATGCCCATATCGGAGAGAGAGAGAGAGAGAATTGTTGCAGTGGAAATTGAGGGATGAAATGGAAGCTGCTTGGGATGCATTGAATTCTAGGGTCTGGAGCTCATCTGCTTCCCGCCTAATTTTGGAGACCATCGCGTTTGGGGGATGAAGCGTGTGCGTCACGCGCGGGTGTCGCGACTGGTTTTTTCCAGTACTAGTTATAAGCTTTCGGCCCATTTGAAGCAGCTGTTATGATATGTGCTTACTCGTGTGACATGCACATTCGTACTCCGATGATTTCTTGAGATTTTCAGACTGATGGTAATAACTTCTCATTCCTAGTGATTAGGTGGATGGAAATGTAGAATGCACATAGAGGTCAAAATCGATTAATTGATTGATATGGATCGGAGTATTTAAAAGGCCTTTTTATCTACTTTATTAATTCAGCCAAAGATTCTATTCTAATTGTGTGTGTCTATAGAGAAGAGAAGATATACTACTATAGTAATTTTCACGTTTTAGATGAGAAATTCGAAGGGTCGACCCATGTCGAATTGGAGATATTTGATTAGAACAACCAATCTTGTATTCTCAATGGTCGAGACGACGGAAGTGGAGCAAATTCATTGGTTTTGCAACCCTTTTCGAAGGGGAAGTATCAAGGGAAAATTAATGAATTACTAAGTGGGGATGATCGGTTACTTCATGAAAGATATGTGTCGTCACTCAATATAAACTCTCTTAAGCTCATACTAATCGCAACTTTTGAGGTTTTATTTATATAATTTAAATATGCAAATCAATTCATTTAGAATCCGTTACTAATATATTATAAGTCAATTAAAAATCCAAGCAAAATGTGGTAAAACACTCAAAATCCAAATCTCCACCGACAAACCGAAACGCGCAATCACAGGCATCAATCCATAAAAAACAACTTAATGAGGAACTGATAGATGCTCATGCTAGCATCAACAGCGATCCTCTAGCTGAAGTAGCTCTTGGGCTTCTGCTCCTTCATCACGTTCGGGGCATCATCTGTCAGTAACTTTGTCAGTCCCTATCGAGATCGGTGGACGAGACTCAATGAACAACATATGGAAAATGATCGGATTGAAGGAGACGGAGGTCCAACTGAACTACCTTGATGCCCATATAGGAGAGAGAGAGAATTGTTGCAGTGGTAATTGAGGGATGAAATCGAAGCTGCTTGTAATGAATTGAATTCTAGGGTTTCGACCTCTTCCGCTTCCCGCCTAATTTGGAGACCAGCGCGTTGGCAGGGGTTGAAGCGTGGGAGTCACGCGTAGGTGTCGTGACTGGTTTTTTTGGGTATTAGTTGTAAGTTCTCGGCCCATTTGGATCAGCAACTGCTATGATACGCACGTTTCCGGAGTATTACTCCTGTGTTATGCATATTCGTACTCCTATGATTTCTTCAGATTTCTAAAGTATCGAAATTAAATCTCTCATTTGATACTAATAACTTCTCATTCCTAGTAATTGAGTGGATGGAAATGTTGAATTCACATGGAGATTGAAATTGATTAATTGATTGATATGAATTGGGACATGTAAAAGGCCTTTATCTACTTCATTAATTCAATCAAGACACTATTCTACTTGTATGTTTGTAGAGAATAGCAAATGGACTACTGTAGTAATTCTTCATGTTTTAGATGAGACATTTGAAGGGTCGACTCAATATTCCATTGGAACAGCTAATCTTGTATTCTTAATGGCCAAGACGACGGGAGGCGGCAAATTCATTATTTTCGCGCATAGGAGAAGTATCAAGGAAAAGTTAATGAATTACTAAGTCGGAACAATCGGTTACTTCATGAAAGATACGTGCCATCACTTAGCATGAACTCTTTTAAGTCCATACTAAACGTAACTTTTGGGGCTTTATTTAAATAATTTAAATATGTAAATCAATTCATTTACAACTCGCCAATTATAAATCGATTAAAAATTCAAGCGAAATATAGTAAAACATCTCATGTAAATGTGTAGGACGAAATTTGGTTTTGCATTGCAAATTATAGTCCTTTTCAAATGAATGAATTATGGCGGTGAGAATTGACTTTTTCACAATGAACTTCAAGGTTAAATATTTAATTTGCTCTTGAAAATCACAAATGAAGAAAAGAGTGAGAAGTGGCTTTTGATATTAAATAAATATTTAAATTTCATACAAAAGGATTAAGTTTTAGTACCTAACAAGTAACAACGCCAACTAACTTAATCGAACTAAAAAAAAAAACACTTTTTACGTTTTACTATTCATCATCCGATCATTTTAGTAAAGATAGATTTGAGCAAGTACAAAGAAATTTACTTTTTACATTTTATATGAAAAAAAGTTAACTTATTCTCGAGATTTATCTATTAATAAAATGGCTTGTCCATGAACTTTTGTGTATATATGTCCATGTCATACCTAATCAAACAATTGATCATGTTCTAAGCTATTTCAAAATGTTCAGTATCATCCTCATTTTAGTTATTACAAGGATTAAATTCGTGTAATGTCACTTTCTCGACTTTTTTGCTCATTAAGAACAATCGGTCGTTCCTAACTTTCTCCAAGCTTAAGCTAACTACTGTTGATCTGATTCCAACGCCTAGATTTTCATTGGGAAGACTTCTCATTCATTTAATAAGAAAATGAGGATCAGATTCAATAGAGTTTGACCCTAAACAAAAATCGATCCTGCATGATCTTGCACTTGCAGCTGTTGCTGTATTTTTTCGCATTTAGATATTAGGGACAGATAAATTTGGTGTAAAGCATTCACATCGAGGAAAGCAAGGATCGAGCTATGAGTTTCTTTGGGATTGGCTCGATAGATGGCCCAATATGCGAAATGAGTCCTAAACTCACTTGAGGTTCCAAAATTGAGCTGGCGGGAGCCCGGCCCTAAGCTAATCAAACTTGGCCTAATGAAGGGAAAGGAAGCGTGGCCATTCAAGGGCAATAAGAAAAGGCAAAGGAGAATCAAAGAAGGAAAGGGACATGCAGTTTCCATTTTGACGAGGGAGCAATCTCGGCATTGAAGGACTGGATTTCACGGCCTAAAGAAAACAATAAAATCTTGGGCATAAAAAAGCAAAGGATTCTCAGGGGCGATTTTTCAGCAAATAATATTGCCAAAGAGAGCTCGAAAAAGAAAAGGCGTAAGCTTTTATTCATGGCCAAGAAATCCAAGTGGGGGTGATTTTTCAGCATATAATATTGCCAAAAAGAGCTCGAAAAAGAAAAGGTATAAGCTTTACTTTTTAGCATATAATATTGCTGAAGAGAGCTCGAAAAAGAAAAGGCGTAAGCTTTTCTTCATGGCCAAGGAAGCCAAGTGGGACTTCCCGCTGGGGGGGGGGGGGGCGTTCTTTCAGTAGATAATATTGCCAAAGACAGCTCGAAAAAGAAAAGGCGTAAACTTTTCTTCATGGCCAAGAAAGAGGAACACAGAGTGAAAGTTAGGTTGCGGATGGTAACATTTTTGTTTCGAAGAATAATTTCTTTTGAAAAATAGTTATTTTCTATTTCTACTTTCTAGAACAATTTCTAAATAAAATAACATATTTAGTAACTATATAAAATTTCTATTCTCAGAATAAAAAAGGAAAAAGAATGTGTTTGGTATAATTAATAATTTTTGTATTTTTTTGTTTTTTCTTATTGCTCGCTGATCATCGAACACTAATCGATGACCGTTGCTGGTCGCCTAACTGTCACCGCCTTCGTTCGTTGATCGCCTCCCGCCGTGGCCTACCTCCGGCAATCGGTGGTTGCAAGCGGCCCCCTTTGGCGGCGGTCGGCAATCGGCGCGACGGCTGGCAGAGGATGGTAAGTGACGGGAGGCAGGCGTCAATCAGCCCTGCAGCAGATAGTGTCCGGCAACTAGTGGCCTGCAATGGTCGAGCAGCAAGTGGCGTAAGTTGGCAATCAGGTGTTGACAGTCGGCAGTGGCCGCGAGCAGCGATAGATTTAAAGGCGATGATCGGGGCAAGGAAGAAGAAATAAAGAGAAATAGAATAGAAAAAAAGGGTTTATTTTTAGAAATTGTTTCCAGAAATAAGAAGTTACTTTTTTCTACCTTCTACTTCTTGTTTCTATTCTAAATCTATTCTCCAACCACTTTTTTATTTTTGGGAATAAAAAATTAGTTGACATTACCAAATGGATTTATTTTCTTTTTTTATTATTTCGGGGAATGAAAAAAAAGAAATCGAGAGAAATAAAACCGTTATCATGTAGGCTCTTAGGGTCGGCAAAAGAAAAGAAAAGCAAGAGAGAGAAACAGAGGAGGCGTGGAAGAGGTGGAAAGAAAAAAGGAAGAGGGAGACATGCAATTTCACAATAAGTTCATTTAATTCACTTCCGTAACATCTTCCTCAAAGTTCACTTTTCCTTTGCACTTTAATTTTCAAGAATTTTATACCTCACACTTGAATTTCTCCATCATTTCATTTCAAAGCCTGGCACACCTTGCACCTGGAAAAAGCCAAAAAATGAAATCAAGTTCGCCCCGTTTTGAAGTCGAACAACTCGTTTTCAAGTTAGAACCAACGTGCAAAAAAATTATTTTATCTTAAGAAAAGGGCATGTAAAGGGTACCGGCACTTGGGACTTCGCAAAAGTCACTTTCCAACCAGCCTGAAGAGTACTCTCACATTTAGTTAGATTATGTCTAAAATCGTGAAAACCACCTTTTGCTTTTTGCCGTGTCTTTCAAAGCTGACAAATGGACAAGAATTTCCTGAACAATTACGTAATCGCTTATTCAACTCTTCTTTATTTCCACATTCAACCACTAAATCCAAGTACCTAGCAATATTGCAAAAGATACACGCACAACAACCCAACATATTTATAGAAAATTTTTTGTTGTTGCTACAAACCAAATTAAAACGCCATCTTTGAATTTCCCTATCCTAGTTTTAAAATTTTGAGATGTTTCACGCTAAATCAAGACCTGATTTCGAACTCTAAAAAGTCAAAAAAGAGAAAAAGCCTAAAGTTAATATAAAGAGACATCCATATATCTGATAAAATTATGAGCCAAAAACTTCCCTCCAAATTAAGGCCTAATAACTATTTTATATCCTTTGGACTACGACCTTTTAACAGTAATATCATATTGAAATCAATAATTTATGAAAAAGGTTACAATTCGATAGATTATTTGTCATGCACATCATCCACAAATTACCAAATCTTTCACACATGCGGAATATAGCGTGTACGTTGTATATAGTTAGATTATGTCTAAAATCATGATATCATGCATCTATACTATACTAGTTTAGGTTATATATAAATGATCGCAATTACTTGTATATAGTATTCCGGTGACATACAAAAAGGCCTTTAGTTATCTGTCTCTTGCCGATATAACCCTTCAATTGAAATAAGTCACCACCCACTTAGATCGTTTTCACCACAATTCACTGCGAGAGGCTTTGAACCCTAGAGCCATGTTATTGAATCGACGCCAACTGCGACTCAACTCCACCATGGACGAAAACCTCACGTGCTGGGACGACACAACTTGTCCAAATCTTTGCCATCATAGCATGCTGTCCTTCGGTGCTTGCTACTCAACGAACCACCCATCGGACAAGTAATTGTCCTCCGAGTTGAACACTGGAAACAAAGACTCGGATCGCTGCCACATGCGGCAGGATGGTCAAGACCACAAACTTAAACCTAGTTCATGTGTTACTAGTCTCTCTTTTTTATCCGTGCCAGCTTCGTCCTCAGAAAGATGGTGTCAGCATCAAGTAACCACCATATCATTTGTGCCACTCACCGCTCCACATCATCACAACATCATCGTTATTAGAGGTGGCCACAAATGGCCACGTATCATAATCGGAATTTGTAATCTTGTCAAGCAATTTTTCCAAACATGGACCTGTCAAAAAACTGGTCGGGATTTCGGTTTGAGAGTCAATCGGTTGAATCACCAGATCGATGATGATATATATATGCCAATTAGCACGAAAAAGAGTGCTTATGTGTTTAGATGCATTTGGGTGTAAATGATATGCAGGGAAGTTTCGTGACTCAGACTGGTTATTTTTGTTTAATTAACACTTAAAAAAGAAATTAAGGGCAATCTTGTAAAAAAGAAAGAACGAGAAAAGGAGGGGGTATTTTTCTTTGGGTTAATACCCTGAAAAACCAAAAACTGGTACACTTGTGACAAATCTACCCCAAATTATTTTTTTGACCACCAAAAACCCCAAACTGGTATATCTTTGACAAATTTACCCCAAAGTGGTACACTTAAGACAAATTTACCTTCTGTTAGTTTTCGTTAAATTTTATTATCAAATTATTAAGTTAAATGACAAGTGACAATTGACTAGTATACTAATTTGGGATTTTACGATCCGTTTGTCAGAGTTTACAATTTTTATGATTTTTTTTTGGTATAAATCCAATTTAGCGAAGGGTATATTTTTCACAAATTTATCAGTTTGGGTTTTTTGCGGTCGAATAAATTAGTTTGGGGTAAATTACACCAATTTACGGTTTTTTATAGTTAGTCAGGGTAAATTTATCACAGGTGTACCGGTTTGGGGTTTTTCATGGTCAAAAAAATAGTTTGGGATAAATTTGTTATAAGTGTACAAGTCTGGGATTTTTCAGGATATTAACCATTTTTTTTAAAGTGGACTGTTTCTCAAATTACATGAGCTTATCGACAAACAAAATTTTTGCCACTGGCTTGTACCTTCGACTCATGTGTTCATCTTAGCAGCACCATCGGTGAATATTTTGTCCGAAATGTTTTGATTTAATGTTTGCTTTTTCTTTTTCAATTTCGACGGATCATTCTAAACATAAATAATATCTATAGGTTTACAAGCGGGTTTTAAATTTTGCATTATCGTCTTATCGTTTTCTTATCAAATCCTGATTTAATTTTATGGTTAATATCAAGAAAAATCTCAAATTAGTAAATTTATACTAAATTTACCTTAAACTATTTTTTAGATACCAAAAATTAGTATACTCGTGACTTATTTATCTTCGTCAGCTTTTGTCAAATGTTACCATGAAACTACTAAATTGAATGACACATGATAATAATTAAATTGACATGATAAATCTACATCACGTAGCTTTAGAGTTTTTGGAATCTAAAAATTAATTTGAAATAAATTTATCATAAACATACTTATTTATCTTCGTCAGCTTTTGTCAAACGTTACCATGAAACTACTAAATTGAATGACATATGATAATAACTAAATTGACATGATAAGTCTACATTACGTAGCTTTAGAGTTTTTGAAATCTAAAAATTAATTTGAAATAAATTTATCATAAACATACTTATTTATCTTCGTCAGCTTTTGTCAAATGTTATCATGAAACTACTAAATTGAATGACACATGATAATAACTAAATTGACATGATAAGTTTACATCACGTAGCTTTAGAGTTTTTGGAATCTAAAAATTAATTTGAAATAAATTTATCATAAACATACTAATTTAGAGTTTTTTCCTGATATAATCCCTTAATTTTATTAATAAAGGCGCCAGCCAAGCCCAATGGTCCATTAATCATCAGCTCATGAAGCTGGACGTGGGAGGGCTTGGAGAGAGGAAAAGCTCATGCTCGACTTTGCAGAGCTAGATAGCCGGTCACAAATGGCGTACAAAGCTCCCACTTCGTCTTCCTTCGCTGTTTCGATAACTCGCGCTCAACCCATTTCAACCGATGAAGGTGAGGATGAGTTGCTGCATGGAGCCGAGTCAGGGTGGGTTGAAGCTCGGACGTGGTGTGATCACTTGGCCTCTCTGTCGTCTGATCTAATACACATTCCAACCCCTGACACCCCCTGCAATAGGTTGGTCTACGATCTTGATCAAACAACTGCGGTCTACGATCTTGCTTGCTTTGATTGATGCATTAATATGGATTTTTGTGCCCCTTCGAATGGTGAGTTCGGTTTCACCTTTCAGGTGCTCTATGTTGTTAATTGTTGCTGGCATTTGATTGCAAATGCAAGAAAGAAGGTCGAGATGCATATTGCTGACAAAGATTTAAGTGAGACTGATTCTTCTGTTGGCTGGAATTAGCTCAATTGGAAGAAATTGATCAACCTTTTGGCAGGATGAAAAATGTTTGATGTGTGTGTGTGGTTTCAGTCAAACTGAAGGAAAAAGAACTCTAAATTCTCCGTGCTCAAGTACTCACGAGAAGGAAGATTTTCTTCCTGTTTCTTTCAACTGGGGTGCGCATGACCTGATTGGACGAAATAGTAAAGAACGGGGTTTTTGTGTGGTGATGACAACCTCTTACTTTAGTCTTCTATCTAAATCTTCCAGCATCTCCTATTTTCCGTCATTGTTTTGAAAGGGTCAAGTAGACTCATCTTTTTTGGCCCCTTTGAATGATAGTGTGTGGCTTGGCACCAATTTTCATTTTTGTTAATCTGCTAAAGATAAAGGAGAATTTAGCATCTTAAGAGGGCGATCAAGATGCACTGATAGATAAGACATGCTTTAAACAGGATACGATCCAAAGTGAGCTGTACCAAACCCTGAGTTTCGCTCTAAATTGTTGCATTCTAGACTAAATCTAAAGAGTGCGATCACCTTTAAGTGCTGCATTTAATTTGGATGAGAGGAAGCCCTTTTATGGGAGCCCCTTTTCCAGAGCTATAAATTGGGATTGCGGGTCCTGCTCTAATGTGACTCATCTGCTTTCATCAGAACTTACTCCAAAATTACAAGTTCTCAAATAAGAGGACCCACAGTCTTGCAAAACCTTCATAAAACCTCCATGGGTTAGATACGACCCTTTGAAATGGTGATTAGAGCCTGTGATATCAATGTTCTTGGCTTGGTCATAAATTTCGAACCTCTTGGCTCGCAACTTCACCTGTAATTAGGTAGTTGCGTAGTAATTTATCATGCTAGAAAGGAGTAAAATTCGACAGTTTTAACTAATAAGATGTGGAGGAAACCAAGATCTCTGCCTGTAGGCTCTTACATTTAAGAGAGCCAAGGTCCACAATTATTGTGAGTCAGGCTTGTTTTCTTTTCTCCATTTTATTTTATTTCATTTCATTGGATCAGCCCATTTTACATCAACGAATATGCAATTTGGAGTTTAGAAGTCAATGCAGGAGGTCTCACTTCAGGCTCTTTTTCCTCAGTTGGCAGCTGACATGAGCTCGCAGCCTAATATGTATACTTTGTTTGATGTCTCACTGACTTTACTGCTATGTTCCTGAAGCTATACTGGTACAGACTTGCAATGATCTTTTCTTTGTAACCTTCGGTTGCTTTTAGTGTCTAGTCCCTCAAGCATGCTATGCTGTATGTCGAAATTTGTCCTCTACTCATCCGAAAATCTTTTGGTGAAAGAGTTGTAGTCCTTCCATAAAAGAATCATACATGATCCATGCTGGACATTACTAGTGCTCGATGGAGGCCTCATAATATTATCTTCACTTTAACAAGTTGGTTGGAGTTTAGAGTGGGGATAAATTGTCTATGGTCATTGAAGTTGAACTTATTAGATCTTGTTATTCGGTTACTAAATGTCGATTTGGATCATCCAATGCATTAAACCTTATTATTATTTTTTTAAAGTAATGCATTAAGACTGAAAATCTGGTTAATTTTTCTGCAAAATGCTGATGCAGCAGCCACATGTTAATGACATGTCATTTAAAGCATTAGCCATGCGTCCGTCAATTTGATAATTCAGTAAAAAGATTGGCCAGATTCGGATTACACTATAATTTCCAAGAAACGAAAGTGTATGGCATCAGGTGATTGAAATCAAAATTGGATGGCCTGTTTGAAAAATCACGAGGGTTCAGTGATTGCAGAAGAAATTAAACGTCAGTATAAGTAGAACTGGAATTTGTTATTCTGAAATAGAGAAATGTCATCATTGGCTTTTCCCTTGCTCTCCTAGGTGTCATCACCCAAGCGGGAACTGGTTGTGTCTGTGTTGCAAGGAAGTTCTCTGCAGCCGATACGTGAACAAGCATATGCTCCAGCATTATCAGCAAACAAGCCACTGCCTTGCGCTCGGCTTCAGGTGCTCTCAAAATTTCATTTTGACTTTATGGTCTTTTTGATGCTCCTATAACTGACTCTATTTATCTGGAGTTAGTGATCTATCGGTGTGGTGCTTCTCCTGCAATTCGTATATAAATGCGCAAGTAGTTCCACAGTTGCGGCCCGTTTATGAAGCTGCCTATATCTTGAAATTTGGAGAGCCCCCGCTAGTTTGGAATGTTGAACTCCAGAATGTCATAGCTTCCTCAATGGGCAAGGATGAGTTGATGAATGTAACCGTGTCGGGGCGGGTTGAAGCTCAAACATGGTGTGATCACTTGGCCTATTTGTCCTCTGATCTCCTTTGCATTCCGAGCCCGGACACACCCTGCAATAGGTTGGTTTGCAATCTTGCTTAAACACCCCCGGTTGATTGTCCATATTATGCTGTTGCTTGGTTTCATTGATTCACTAGTATGGATTTGTTTGCCCCTTCAAATGGTGAGTGCGGTGTCGCCTTTCTTGGTGCTCTATGTTGTTGGTTCTTGCTGGCATTGAATTCCAAATGCAAGAAAGAAGGTCAAGATCATATTGTGTATTGGTGACAAAAATTTAAGTGAAATTGATTCTTCTGTTGGCTGCAATTAGCTCAAGTGGAAGAAATTGATGAACACTTTGGCAGGAGGAAAAATGTTAGATGTGGGTGCCGTTTCAGCCACACTGAAGGAGAAAGTAGTGTAAATTCTTCGCGTTCAAGAACTCACGAGAAGGGAGCTTTTCTTTTGTTTCTATCGACTGGCATGTGCGTGACCTGATTGGGCGAACTAGTGGAGAACTGGGATTTATGTAGTGATGACAACCTCTTGCTTTAGTCTTCTATCTAAATCTTCCAGTACCTCCTATTTCCTGTCATTGTTTTGAAAGGGTTAAGTAGACTCATCTTCTTTGCCACCTTGAAAGATAGTGTGCGGCTTGGCACCCATTTTCTTGTTTGTTAATTTGCTAAAGATCAAAGGAGCTTTTAGCATCTTAAGGGGGGAATCAGGTTGCACTATCCGATGAGGCATAATTTAAACAAGATACCGAGCCCCGAGTTTCGCTCTAAAGGGTTGCATTTTGTAGACTAAATCTAAAGAGTGTGATCACCCTTAAATGCTATATTTAATTTGGTTGAGAGGAGGCCGTTTTATGAGAGCCCCTGTTATAGAGGTGTAGATTGGGAACGCTGGTCCAGCGCTAAAGTGACTCATCGGTTTTCATCGGAACTTACTCCAAAAATGCGAGTTCTTACAATTAGAGGACCCATAGTCTTGCAAAACCCTGATAAAACCTCCACAGCACAGATAAGATCTTTTGAAACGGTGATTAGAGCCTGTGATATCAATGTTCTTGGCAAGCTTTTAGCAGACTAGATCCATTTCGGGTGCTAGGCTTGGTCATAAATTTTGAACCTCTTGTTTGCAACTTCATCTGTAACTAGGCAGTTGAGTCATGATGTACCATGCTAGAAAGGAGTAAAATCTCGACAGTTTTAACTAATAAGATGTGGTGGAAACCAAGATCTCTGCCAGTAGGCTCTAACATTTAAGAGAGCCAAGGTCCACAATTATTGTGAGTCGGGCTTGTTTTCTGTTCTCCATTTTTATTTCATTTCATTGGATCAGCACATTTCACATCCACCAATATTCAATTTGGAGTTTGGAAGTCAATGCTTGAGGTCTCACCTAAGGTTCTTTGTTGTCAGTTGGCAACTGACATGAGCTCATAGCCTAATATGTATAGTTTGTTTGATGTCTCTTTGACTTTACTGCTATGTTCCCGAAGCTATACTGGTAGAGACATGCAATTATCTTTTCTTTGTAACCTTCGGTTGCTTTTAGCGTTTAGTCCCTCAATTATGCTATGCTGTATGTAGAAATTTGTTCTCTACTCATCTAAAAATCTCTTAGTCAAAGAGTTGCAGTCCTCCCATAACAGAATCATACATGATCCATGCTGGACATAACTCGTGCTCGATGGAGGCCTCATTATGTTATCTTCACTTTAACAAGCAGGTTGGAGTTTAGAGCGGGGATAAATTTCGTCTATGGTCATCGAAGTTGAACTTACTAGATTTTGTTATTTGGTTACTAAACGTTGATTTGGATCGTCCGATGCACTAGACCTTATTTTTTATTTTTAAAGTAATGCACTAGGACTGAAGCTCTAGTTGATTTTCCTGCGACATGCTGATCTGGCAGCCACATGTTAATGACGTGTCATTCAAAGCATTAGCTGTGCATCCGTCATGTCGTTAATTCAGTAAAAAGAATGGTCAGATTCTGATTACCCTATATTTCCAAGAAACGAAAGTGTGTGGCATTGGGTAATTGAAATCCAAATTGGATGGCCTCTTTGAAAAAATCACGACTACCGTTAGTATAAGTAGAATTGGAATTTGTTATTCTGAAATAGAGAAATGTCATCCTTGACTTTTCCTTTGCACTCTTAGGTGTCGTCACCCAAGCGGGAACTGGTTATGTCTGTGTTGCAAGAAAGTGCTCTGCAGCCGATTTGTGAACAAGCATATGCTCCAGCATTTTCAGCAAACAAGCCACTGCCTCGCGCTCGGCTTCAGGTGCTCTCTAAATTTTATTTTGACTTTATGGCTCTTTTTCATGCTTCTATAACTGGCTCTATTTATCTGGAGTCAGTGATCTATCGGTGTGGTGCTTCTCCTGCAATTCATATATAAAGCCGCAAGTGGTTCCCCAGTTGCAGCCCGTTTATGAAACTGCCTATATCTTGAAATTTGGAGAGCCACCGCCAATCCGGAATGTCACAGCTTCCTCAAAGGGAGAGGATGAGTTCCTGAATATAGCTGTGTCGGGGCGAGTTGAAGCTCGAACGTGGTGTGGTCACTTGGCCTCTCTGTCCTCTGATCTCCTTCACATTCCGAACCCGGACACATGCTGCAATAGGTTGGTCTACATTCTTGATCAAACACCCACGTTTGATTGTCCAAATTATTCTGTCACTTGCTTGGTTTCCTTGATGCACTAGTAAGGATTTGTTTGCCACTTCGAAAGGTGGGTGTAGTGTCGCCTTTCGTGGCGCTCTATGTTGTTGGTTGTTGCTGGCATTTAATTTCAAAAGCAAGAAAGAAGGTGAGGCATTGGGTGATTGAAATCCAAATTGGATGGCCAGTTCGAAAAAATCACGACAGTTCAGCGATTGTAGAAGAAATTTACCATTAGTATAAGTAGAATTGGAATTTGTTATTCTGACATAGAGAAATGTCATCCTTGGCTTTTCCTTTGCACTCTTAGGTGTCGTCACCCAAGCGGGAACTGGTTGTGTCTGTGTTGCAAGGAAGTGCTCTGCAGCCGATTTGTGAACAAGCATATGCTCCAGCATTTTCGGCAAACAAGCCACTGCCTCGCGCTCGGCTTCAGGTGCTCTCTAAATTTTATTTTGACTTTATGGCTCTTTTTCATGCTCCTATAACTGGCTCTATTTATCTGGAGTCAGTGATCTATCGGTGTGGTGCTTCTCCTGCAATTCGTATATAAAGCCGCAAGTGGTTCCACAGTTGCAGCCCGTTTATGAAGCTGCCTATATCTTGAAATTTGGAGAGCCACCGCCAATTCGGAATGTCACAGCTTCCTCAAAGGGAGAGGATGAGTTCCTGAATATAGCTGTGTCGGGGCGAGTTGAAGCTCGAACGTGGTGTGGTCACTTGGCCTCTCTGTCCTCTGATCTCCTTCACATTCCGAGCCCGGACACATGCTGCAATAGGTTGGTCTACGTTCTTGATCAAACACCCACGTTTGATTGTCCAAATTATTCTGTCACTTGCTTGGTTTCCTTGATGCACTAGTATGGATTTGTTTGCCCCTTCGAAAGGTGGGTGTAGTGTCGCCTTTCGTGGCGCTCTATGTTGTTGGTTGTTGCTGGCATTTAATTTCAAAAGCAAGAAAGAAGGTGAGGCATTGGGTGATTGAAATCCAAATTGGATGGCCAGTTCGAAAAAATCACGACGGTTCAGTGATTGTAGAAGAAATTTACCGTTAGTATAAGTAGAATTGGAATTTGTTATTCTGAAATAGAGAAATGTCATCCTTGACTTTTCCTTTGCACTCTTAGGTGTCGTCACCCAAGTGGGAACTGGTTATGTCTGTGTTGCAAGAAAGTGCTCTGCAGCCGATTTGTGAACAAGCATATGCTCCAGCATTTTCAGCAAACAAGCCACTGCCTCGCGCTCGGCTTCAGGTGCTCTCTAAATTTTATTTTGACTTTATGGCTCTTTTTCATGCTCCTATAACTGGCTCTATTTATCTGGAGTCAGTGATCTATCGGTGTGGTGCTTCTCCTGCAATTCGTATATAAAGCCGCAAGTGGTTCCACAGTTGCAGCCCGTTTATGAAGCTGCCTATATCTTGAAATTTGGAGAGCCACCGCCAATCCGGAATGTCACAGCTTCCTCAAAGGGAGAGGATGAGTTCCTGAATATAGCTGTGTCGGGGCGAGTTGAAGCTCGAACGTGGTGTGGTCACTTGGCCTC
Organism: Eucalyptus sideroxylon x Eucalyptus melliodora; assembly: GCA_016097485.1. Lineage (NCBI taxonomy): Eukaryota > Viridiplantae > Streptophyta > Magnoliopsida > Myrtales > Myrtaceae > Eucalyptus > Eucalyptus sideroxylon x Eucalyptus melliodora. The sequence continues at coordinate 20,875,390 of CM027830.1, forward strand.
TCTGTCCTCTGATCTCCTTCACATTCCGAACCCGGACACATGCTGCAATAGGTTGGTCTACGTTCTTGATCAAACACCCACGTTTGATTGTCCAAATTATTCTGTCACTTGCTTGGTTTCCTTGATGCACTAGTATGGATTTGTTTGCCACTTCGAAAGGTGGGTGTAGTGTCGCCTTTCGTGGCGCTCTATGTTGTTGGTTGTTGCTGGCATTTAATTTCAAAAGCAAGAAAGAAGGTGAGGCATTGGGTGATTGAAATCCAAATTGGATGGCCTGTTCGAAAAAATCACGACGGTTCAGTGATTGTAGAAGAAATTTACCGTTAGTATAAGTAGAATTGGAATTTGTTATTCTGACATAGAGAAATGTCCTCCTTGGCTTTTCCTTTGCACTCTTAGGTGTCGTCATCCAAGCGGGAACTGGTTGTGTCTGTGTTGCAAGGAAGTGCTCTGCAGCCGATTTGTGAACAAGCATATGCTCCAGCATTTTCGGCAAACAAGCCACTGCCTCGCGCTCGGCTTCAGGTGCTCTCTAAATTTTATTTTGGCTTTATGGCTCTTTTTCATGCTCCTATAACTGGCTCTATTTATTTGGAGTCAGTGATCTATCGGTGTGGTGCTTCTCCTGCAATTCGTACATAAAGCCGCAAGTGGTTCCACAGTTGCAGCCCGTTTATGAAGCTGCCTATATCTTGAAATTTGGAGAGCCACCGCCAATCCGGAATGTCACAGCTTCCTCAAAGGGAGAGGATGAGTTCCTGAATATAGCTGTGTCGGGGCGAGTTGAAGCTCGAACGTGGTGTGGTCACTTGGCCTCTCTGTCCTCTGATCTCCTTCACATTCCTAGCCCGGACACATGCTGCAATAGGTTGGCTACGTTCTTGATCAAACACCCACGTTTGATTGTCCAAATTATTCTGTCACTTGCTTGGTTTCCTTGATGCACTAGTATGGATTTGTTTGCCCCTTCAAAAGGTGGGTGTAGTGTCGCCTTTTGTGGCACTCTATGTTGTTGGTTGTTGCTGGCATTTAATTTCAAAAGCAAGAAAGAAGGTGAGGCATTGGGTGATTGAAATCCAAATTGGATGGCCTGTTCGAAAAAATCACGACGGTTCAGTGATTGTAGAAGAAATTTACCGTTAGTATAAGTAGAATTGGAATTTGTTATTCTGACATAGAGAAATGTCATCCTTGGCTTTTCCTTTGCACTCTTAGGTGTCGTCACCCAAGCGGGAACTGGTTGTGTCTGTGTTGCAAGGAAGTGCTCTGCAGCCGATTTGTGAACAAGCATATGCTCCAGCATTTTCGGCAAACAAGCCACTGCCTCGCGCTCGGCTTCAGGTGCTCTCTAAATTTTATTTTGACTTTATGGCTCTTTTTCATGCTCCTATAACTGGCTCTATTTATCTGGAGTCAGTGATCTATCGGTGTGGTGTTTCTCCTGCAATTCGTATATAAAGCCCCAAGTGGTTCCACAGTTGCAGCCCGTTTATGAAGCTGCCTATATCTTGAAATTTGGAGAGCCACCGCCAATCCGGAATGTCACAGCTTCCTCAAAGGGAGAGGATGAGTTCCTGAATATAGCTGTGTCGGGGCGAGTTGAAGCTCGAACGTGGTGTGGTCACTTGGCCTCTCTGTCCTCTGATCTCCTTCACATTCCGAGCCCGGACACATGCTGCAATAGGTTGGTCTACGTTCTTGATCAAACACCCACGTTTGATTGTCCAAATTATTCTGTCACTTGCTTGGTTTCCTTGATGCACTAGTATGGATTTGTTTGCCCCTTCGAAAGGTGGGTGTAGTGTCGCCTTTCGTGGCGCTCTATGTTGTTGGTTGTTGCTGGCATTTAATTTCAAAAGCAAGAAAGAAGGTGAGGCATTGGGTGATTGAAATCCAAATTGGATGGCCTGTTCGAAAAAATCACGACGGTTCAGTGATTGTAGAAGAAATTTACCGTTAGTATAAGTAGAATTGGAATTTGTTATTCTGACATAGAGAAATGTCATCCTTGGCTTTTCCTTTGCACTCTTAGGTGTCGTCACCCAAGCGGGAACTGGTTGTGTCTGTGTTGCAAGGAAGTGCTCTGCAGCCGATTTGTGAACAAGCATATGCTCCAGCATTTTCGGCAAACAAGCCACTGCCTCGCGCTCGGCTTCAGGTGCTCTCTAAATTTTATTTTGACTTTATGGCTCTTTCATGCTCCTATAACTGGCTCTATTTATCTGGAGTCAGTGATCTATCGGTGTGGTGCTTCTCCTGCAATTCGTATATAAAGCCGCAAGTGGTTCCACAGTTGCAGCCCGTTTATGAAGCTGCCTATATCTTGAAATTTGGAGAGCCACCGCCAATCCGGAATGTCACAGCTTCCTCAAAGGGAGAGGATGAGTTCCTGAATATAGCTGTGTCGGGGCGAGTTGAAGCTCGAACGTGGTGTGGTCACTTGGCCTCTCTGTCCTCTGATCTCCTTCACATTCCGAGCCCGGACACATGCTGCAATAGGTTGGTCTACGTTCTTGATCAAACACCCATGGTTGATTGTCCAAATTATTCTGTCACTTGCTTGGTTTCCTTGATGCACTAGTATGGATTTGTTTGCCCCTTCGAAAGGTGGGTGTAGTGTCGCCTTTCGTGGTGCTCTATGTTGTTGGTTGTTGCTGGCATTTAATTGCAAAAGCAAGAAAGAAGGTGAGGATCAGATCGCATATTGGTGACAAAAATTTAAGTGAAATTCGTTCTTCTATTTTCTGGAATTAGCTCAAGTGGAAGAAATTGATTAACCCTTTAGATAGAGAGAAAATGTTAGATGTGGGTGCAATTTAAACCGCACTGAAGGAGAAAGTAGTTTAAATTCTCCGCGCTCAAGAACTCACAAGAAGGGATCTTTTCTTCCTATTTCTGTCGACTGGAGTGCGCGTGACCTGATTGGGCGAACTAGTGGAGAACTGGGTTTTATGTCGTGATGACAACCTCTTGCTTTAGTCTTCTACCTAAATCTTCCAGCACCTCCTATTTCCTGTCATTGTTTTGAAAGGGTCAAGTAGACCCATCTTCTTTGCTCCCTTGAACGGTAGTGTGCGGCTTGGCACTCATTTTCTTGTTTGTTAATTTGCTAAAGATAAAATGAGCTTTTAGGATCTTAAGGGGGGAATCGGGTGCACTAACAGATAAGGCATGCTTCAAACAGGATAGTGAACCCTGAGTTTCACTCTAAAGGGCTGCACTCTGTAGATTCAATCTAAAGAGTGTGATCGCCTTTAAATGCTACATTTAATTTGGCTGAGAGGAAGTTGTTTTATGAGATCCCCTTTACTAGAGGTGTAGATTGGGATTGCAGGTCCAGCGCTATTGTGAATCATCTGTTTTCGTCAGAACTTACTCCAAAAATGTAAGTTCTTAAATTTAGAGGAGCCACCATTTTGCAAAACCTTCATGAAAACTCCACAGGACAGATTCGATCTTTTGAAACGGTGATTAGAACCTGTGATATCAACGTTCATGGCAAGCTGTTAGCATACTCAATCCATTTCAGTTGCTAGGCTTGGTCATAAATTTCAAACCTGTTGGTTCGCAACTTCACCTGTAACTAGGCAGTTGAGTCATGATTTACCATGCCAGAAAAGAGTAAAATTTTGACAGTTTTAGCTAATAAGATGTGGTGGAAACCAATATGTCTGCCAGTAGGCTCTAACATTTAAGGGAGCCAATGTCCACAATTATTGTGAGTCAGGCTTGTTTTCTTTTCTCCATTTTATTGGATCAGCACATTTCACGTCCACCAATATGCAATTTGGAGTTTGGAATTCAATGCATGAGGTCTCACCTAAGGTTCTTTGTCGTCAGTTGGCAATTGGCGTGAGCTCATAGCCTTATATATATAGTTTGTTTGATGTCTCATTGACTTTACTGCTATGTTCCCGAAGCTATACTGGTAGAGATTTGCAATGATCTTTTCTTTGTAACCTTAGGTGTCGTCACCCAAGCGGGAACTGGTTGTGTCTGTGTTGCAAGAAAGTGCTCTGCAGCCGATACGTGAACAAGCATATGCTCCAGCATTTTCAGCAAACAAGCCACTGCCTCGCGCTCGGCTTCAGGTGCTCTCTAAATCTTTTTTTGTCTTTATGGCTCTTTTTCATGCTCCTATAACTGGCTCTATTTATCTGGAGTCAGTGATCTATCGGTGTGGTGCTCCTCCTGCAATTCGTATGTAAACGCGCAAGTGGTTCCACAGTTGCGGCCTGTTTATGAAGCTGCCTATATCTTGAAATTTGGAAAGCCCCCGCCAATGCAGAATGTTGAACTCCGGAATGTCACAGCTTCCTCAAAGGGCGCGGATGAGTTGCTAAATGTAGCCATGTCGGGGCGGGTTGAAGCCCAAATGTGGTGTGGTCACTTGGCCTCTGTGTCCTCTGATCCCCTTCATATTTCGAGCCAGGACCCACCCTGCAATAGGTTGGTCTGCGTTCTTTATCAAACACCCGCAGTTGATTATCTAAATTATTCTGTCACTTGCTTAGTTTCCTTGATGTACTAGTATGGATTTGTTTGCCCCTTCGAATGGTGGGTGCAGCATTGCCTTTCATGGTGCTCTATTTTGTTGGTTTTTGCTGGCATTTAATTGCAAATGCAAGGAAGAAGGTCAAGATTAGATTGCGATTTGGTGACAAAGATTTAAGTGAACTCGATTCTTCTGTTGGCTGGAATTAGCTCAACTGGAAGAAATTGATGAACCCTTTGGCAGTAGAATAATTGTTAGATGTGGGTGCCGTTTCGGCCCCACTGAAGGAGAAAGTAGTGTCAATTCTCCGCATTCAAGAACTCACGAGAAGGGATCTTTTCTTCCTATTTCTGTGGACTGGAGTGCGCGTGACCTGATTGGGCAAACTAGTGGAGAACTGGGTTTTATGTAGTGATGACAACCTCTTGCTTTAGTCTTCTATTTAAATCTTCCAGTACCTCCTATTTCTTGTCATTGTTTCGAAAAGGTCAAGTGGACTCATCTTCTTTGCCCCCTTGAACATTAGTGTGCCGCTTGGCACCCATTTTCTTGTTTGTTAATTTGCTAAAGATAAAAGTAGCTTTTAGCATCTTAAGGGGGAATCAGGTTGCACTGACAGATAAGGCATGCTTTAAACAAGACACCGAACCCTGAGTTTCGCTCAAAAGGGCTGCATTCTGTTGACTTAAACTAAAGAGTGTGATCCCTTTAAATGATACATTTAATTTGGGTGAGAGGAGGTCGTTATATGGGAGCCCCTTTTCCAGAGGTGTAGATTGGGATTGTTGGTCCTGCGATATTGTGACTCATCTGTTTTTGTCAGAACTTACTCCAAAAATGCAAGTTCTTAAAATTAAAGGACCCACAGTCTTGCAAAACCTTCATAAAACCTCCACAGGACAGATACGATCTTTTGAAATGGTGATTAGAGCCTGTGGTATCAATGTTCTTGGCAGGCTATTAGCATGCTAAATCCATTTCAGTTGCTGGGCTTGGTCATAAATTTCGAAGCTCTTGGTTTGCAACTTCATCTGTAACTAAATAGTTGGGTCATAATTTACCATGCTCTGAAGGAGTAAAATTTCGACAGTTTTAACTAATAAGATGTGGAGGAAACCAAAGATCTATGCTGGTGGGCTCTTATATTTAAGAGGGCCAAGGTCCACAATTATTGTCAGTCTGGCTAGTTTTCTTTTATCCATTTTATTTCATTTCGTTGGATCAGTACATTTCTCGTCCACCGATATGGAATTTAGAGTTTGGAAGTCAATGCATGAGGTCTCACATAAGGTTCTTTGTTAGCAGTTGGCAACTGACATGAGCTCGCAGCCTAATATGTATACTTTGTTTGCTGTCTCATTGACTTTACTGCTATGTTCGCAAAGTGTTGAGAGACATGGAAGGAGACCTGATGAATATAAAGAGCATTTAGGATCCATTGTCAAGTGATGTGTGACAATATTCAACATTCCCACTCATATGCAAGCCACATTATGAATTGTATGTGGAATTTTGACTACGCACATTCATGTGGAATTTTTTTTACCATGCACCTTTGCGTAAGGGATAACTAGCTCTAATACCGTGTTGAGAGACAAAAAATTAACTTAATGCTTGGTTAAATCGTTGTGACCCTAAGCTATCTATTTATAATAAAGCCTAAAGACCAAAATTATAGTGTAACCCTTATTGCCACCATATATAAAATAATAAAGGAAATAGGCTGCTAAACAAAAAGATATTGACGTATGCATAGATTGTTATCTATAGTTACAATAAGTCTATTTATATACATCAGGAACCCAGTTTGAGATAAAACCTCTTTAATGGGTAGTTGGTAGCTAATAGATAGTTGATAGCAGGATGACAACTAACGCTAATTAATAGCTATGACAGCTAACTCTACAGCTAGCAAGTGACACATTCCAACATAGACAAATATACCCCTATCAGCTAAATACTCTCAATGTTATCAGTATACTCTTAAATTATTTGTGCTTACGCTGAATTCTTGTGTAGAATCTCTGTTAACAATTTAGGTTGTATAACGGTGTTCTCTTTCCACATCTTTCTTTAGAAGTAAAGAATCGTTCTAAAGTGAAAAAAATTTTAGTGGGGTTTTTATCTTCCCTTTGAGAGGTTTCTCCATGCTTTTGTCATTTCTTGAAACAGCTACATTCAATTATTCAAGAGCTTCTTGTTTGCATTAATGATTGTTCTATATTTCTGACAGAAATTTCAGCACTCATCTGGAAGCACAAATAATGATTACTTAGTAAATGGTTGTATTATTTCAATATTCTCGATTGCCAAGTTAGCATATGCTGATGGAAGTCCTTACTTAGAGGAAATTCTTTGCATGTGTCTCCTCTGTCTCCATGGTATCTGTCCTGTTGTAGGGAGAATGTTGCATATTAATGAAATAAATTTGGAGAAATGAAGAGAATTTCATGCACTGCATGGTCTTTGGAGGACTAATACCCATGGACTCCTCATTGGCCAGGGGTTGTGCTGAATGTTATGATGAATTGCAATGTTCATTCCAAACAATTGAAGAGGATGAAGATGTTGGCAACATGCAAAATGCAGATCTTGTTGATGCCGACTTATTTGTCAGAGACCTAGTGGTGACACAGGTAAAAAATTCTTGCCTTGAAATTTCATTTGGTCGTTGTGATTACTTCTCTAGGAAATTTAGGTTTATAATGGTCTGAAATGCATCGGAAGGGCACTCCCCTTTTCCAGGTTAGCTGAAAAATAAGGATAAATTTCTTTCAATCATGTTTGTGTAGAATAGAATGTTCATTAAAGAATCTGTCTATGGAAAAACAAAAGTGGACTTCCACGCTAAGTTACTCATGCTTAATCACTTTCATTCATATAAGAACGTGGACAATTTAAAACATAATATTGAAGGTTTATGCCTCTGTTATTTCCTTTGATTCATATTATCTCATGTATGTACTCTGTTGCTGGAGAGCGGCCTCCTGATCTAATGAAGAATTGGCCAACGGTAGAACTCCAGATGTATATTCCTCCTAAGGTAAAGAAAGGCGTAGGGGAGAGTAAGTCCAACGGCTCACTTGTTGCCCCCCAGAAAACTATGCTGCCTCCCAGTGTCAAATATTATAGCAAAGATGAAGAGCCGAGGTTTGAAAAGGTTAAACAGGAAACTGCAGCCAAAAGTATGAAACCAAAATGCATATCTTTGGATGAAACAGCAGCCAGGGCAAAGGCGAAAGCAGCGCCTGAACTAACCCATTGTGTCTTGTTACCGTTCTTAAATGTTGACTTGTTTACTTGGGCAGTTAATTAGATGGTGGGGATTCTGTTTTGGACTGCAGCGAATTATATATTGGATATGGGGTTCATAGGCACTTATGAAAATGAGTAATTTTGTTAAAATCCATTTTGAGAAAAACATAGAGATAAGTCTAGTGTTCTTCTACCAAAAGGAAGTGAAATTTCGGTCTGATTGCACGCTTTGTTAGCTTTAATTCAAATAATAAGAAGAATGGTGAAGAACTACGAAGCAGAAAACACATAAAAGGAAATTGCCACTGAGACATTGAACAGGGTAGTAGATAACTAAAAGGCTGACTTGGATTAAAGCTTCCAAGCTATTTGATACTTAGAAGTCATGAATGTTTCTCATGAGATCAAGATAATACCCTGGTTAGTTCCGTTGATCCATTTGATCTTATGCAATGCTTTGTTGCAGTGTGGCCAAATATATACAGAGGAGAATTGCCAAACACAAACAACTGAATCACTCCCTCATGGTTTTCGTTTTGAGGAAATGGAAGGCGTCATAAAGAGTGACTTCAACAGCTCATGTGTTTCCTCTGCCAATCCTATGGAGCTTCTGAAAGAGCCTGAGACTCCAAAAAGGGCCGAGTCTCCAAGAATATATAGTGATGAAGAACAGACAAATGAAAAGGTTAAGAAGCAGGAATTTGCATTGAGAAATGTAAAACCAGAATGTGTATCTTGGGATGAATCTGCAGCAACAGCAAAGGTGAAAGAAGCTCCCAGTTTAACTGGTATTGTCTTGCTGTTATCTTCCAGTTTTGATGCGCCTTGTTGGACTATTTAGTTGAACATCGGGGTTCCATATTTTTCAGGAAAGCATTAGAAAAAACTAGGAAAGTTCTTCAAATTTTAGTCTCCTGTTAATCCTACTATTTGAAACACTTTATGTTGGCAGTTACTAGAGCGCAAAGCACACGTTGCAGCCGATAGTTCCCCCAAGAGGACACACAGGGAGGAGATTGAACATGCCCAAGTGACTGCATTGGCCAGACCAACCACCAAGAACACAAAAAGTTCTATAAATCCTCCACATCTTAATCTTGTGAACGTGCTGGTTGGGATTTTCCTGTTGATCGCCATCACAGCTATTTTCACGACTATCTTGCCCCAAGTGTGATGCAGCATCATTGCCAAGTACAAGAGTAAAAAAAGGGTTCTGTATGCCGTGTCATAATTCATGATGTATGGAGCTTGTCTTCCTTTCGGTGCTAATGCTTTGTCCTTTCTTTTTTGCTTTGCTTTGAAACTCACTTTTTTCGTGCCCTGCTGGATAATGGAAGAATCAACAAGTTGCCACAGTGACGTCTCCTTTAAAAGTTAACTTGCAGTCCATCATTCCATGTCTTTCTTTAGTTTATCAAGCTCATTGAAGGATCAATCGCACGAGTTTGGTTATTTTTAGAGGCACGGTCCCATGGACAGAACGTGCAACTCATCAGCCTACATAGGACAAAGTCTACTTTATAAGAAGTAAAGATCTTTATATGTATGTTAAGGACAAGTAGAAGCTTTCGTCTTTTGCAAAATGAAATAAAAGCAGCCGGTGGTAGCTCTGAGTCTTCCAAGAAATACGTACATGAATTCAGAACTCAAAACGCAAAAAACAACAATTGAGGACCAAGAATAAAGTTGAACCAACACTGGTCGTTACATCGGTGACCAGTATCAAGCCGCCCAACAAAATCCAAAACATAACTCGCGGTGTGAGAATGCCATGAACATATGGATCGCCATAAGACAAGGTCCGCTGCACAGTTTCATATATGTAACGACAACCTGATCGTGAGGAAATGCTACTGGAGGAAGGGGAAGGGGCGGATGTTGCTGACGGCAAAATGGTGAGGCGGGTGACGACGATGGGGTACGGGAAGGTGGAGTGGGTGTTGCACGATTGGAATGGGAACACGACCAAGTTTTATGAGGAGATGGGGGCGAAGATTCTGCAGAGTGGAGGATTTGCAGGCTGACCGGAGAGGCTCTCTCTCCTTATGCCAACATCAATTACCGAAGAAGGTGACCAGATTCGCATTTTTAAATTAGATGAACTGAAATGAAATTCCTAGTTGTGGTTTTGTGTTTCTCATAGGTTTCATCTGATCTATTGTTTCGTTGAGTAATCTTGGGAATTTTTAAGAAAGTGGCAAAGATGGAGACTTTTACTTAAATACATTTGATCGAAATATTTTTGTCCAAATACTGTTGTCTCTAATCGTGCCCGCTGAAGTTGGCAAAGATGGTTCGGAGAACATGGATCACTGATTTCAGGCTAAACCCAAGATTTGTCTTGGATAGGTTGGATCGATCTGGCCTGCTTCCAAGGCCAAGTGGGCCAATTCTCGATTTCACAAATCAAGAATTAACTCTGCCCAATTTGATTTTAGGTTCTACGATAAGAATTCACCCATCTTAGAACCGGTCATCTCTAGTGTAAAAACTCGTGATAGAGTTAATACAATTTAAAAGATTGGGTATTTTGTCTGATGGTTGAAATTAAACAATCATTTTAGCAAGAGGCTTGTGAATAATCTACAAGAATGTAGCAAATAACTGTCCGATTAATATAGGTTGAGTGCATTAAATGGATACAGTTGGCTTCACGTGTGATTAACATAATCAGTAGCCGAGTTCTTAATATACCAAGGGCAAGTTTTTATTTCTTATTGGTTCCTTTCTTGATTGGTATGCTTAGATCGTTGCTACAAAATCCAGTATTATCGAACCTAGCTAGGGCAAGAATATAATTTGCCCAGAATAGTTATGTATTTTGGAACTTTAATTACATTTCATGCTTTGTTATCTTAAAATGAACACCTATTACATATTTCCCACCTTGAGATCGTGCCCGAGAAAGTAATGTTATTCATACTAAGCTTGATTTACATATTACTTGACAAAATACTCTGACAACTGTAATTAGACATTTAAAAAGTTGATCATACTGAATACCAAAAAAAATAGTCTTCAGACATCAATTTTTATACTATTTTTGTAAATTAAATTTTGTATACTTGCCATCAGTCTGGCTTTTTTAAGCGGAGAAACCAGTAAAACAGATGAATTTGAGGTCACTGACTAAGATGGAGAAAAAAAAATATTAAGTAAAGTAAGCACCCGAAAAAGTATGAAGAAAGGTCTAATAAAGTAAGCCATCAGCTTCCACAGCAAGTTGTCAGACTTGAGAAACAAGTCCAACGAATGAACAACTTCCCAAGGAAGGTAGAGAAGGAGTGCATCAGACGAAGCCCAGGCAGGACTCGACATCTCAAAGCAAGCGCAGTATAAATTCATCTCCTCACGCTGGTTGAACATCAAAGACATCTCCGACCAAGTTCAAAACATTTGTGTCCACTCTGTTTCTCGTGCAGAGAACACGAGATGGAAGACAGCATAATAGCTGTGCAGCGCTTGCCAGCAGGATCTGGAGTCGAATCCCAGAGGAATCTTCGATCATTACTTGTAACTGAAGGAACGAGCTACTTGGCAGTACTCCGATCGTTCATGGCTTCTAACAGGAACACGCAGGCAAGGGTGATGCATGAATATCACCTAAATACCAATCCTCTTTAGAACACTTCAGTAGGCCAGGTACATATATTAATCTCTTTCGCTGAATATCTATGCTCTGCTTACTGCTTGGCCTTGCAGACTGAAGTATGTCTATCTCGTTCGTTTGTCAAATCATTTGTTTTCGCTGAGCATATGTGAGTTATTTAATGCACAGCAGTTGGCATCTAGCCATTGAGATACTAGTATGCGCATCTCAGTTTTAGCTGCTTTTCGCTACTATTTTCATATTATCCAATTCATGTCCCACTCTTTTTTCAAATGCATGCAGAGATATCATTCTTGGCCTTTTGGATGGATACGAAATGAGAAGACGATCCACATATTTCTAATACTTTGTTGAATCAAGACCGACCCAAGCGAATGAAGACACTTGTGAAGCCATATTCAAGTTAGGTTTCTACGTGCTTAGCATAGATTCACGATAAGCTTCGTGTATTGGAAATAAAATCTTCTTTCTTACTGAGAAGTCCTTTCACTTTAATTTGCTGTATTTATCTTTTCGGAGCTCGTGGTCCATCCAAATTCCATGTATGATGGCCAGATTTATGACCTTTCATTGGAAGGATGGCTCATCCGAAACATAAATAACCAGCTAAAATTGCAAGCGTACTCTACTACATGGAAGTGGTAACTGAAAAAAAAGCAGATGATCGCCATAATCAGCGAGTATATAGGCTTGACCCAGAAAAAGGAAGAGGCAACAACACCGCCTTTTAGCCCCATGCCGCTGGTTTAATGGTTAGGGAATAGAATTACTTGAGGAATAGTTCGCATGACACGGGTTTGATTCTCGACAACCACCAACTGCAAGGGCTTATGCTCCCATCTCACTTGGTCTATGAGGTCAGTGGGATGTTTTCGGAGTCCCATGGTTTATGCATCTAAGATGGAGGCACAAGTCATCGTCGAGACATCCTGCAGTTTAGCGCTTTTCTGCAATCTGAACTTTCGTTCATCAGCATGTTTCAACAGTGAAACTGTGATGACATGCACGATATAAGAAGAGAACATTCAATTTTCCATTGCTGTCATATGTAAATGAGTTCTGGGAGTGGCTGGCTAATCTGGCCTTGCAGCACAAGGACTAGGTGCAAAAGCGCTAACAGGAATCCCAATTCTACATAATTTATTGGTGCATTGGCACAAGAAGAGACCGTGTAGGGTGAAACTTTATCATATAATGAAAATTAATAATTGCATGGACAGCCCTTGTGTTAACTTAACTGACTATTAGCAGGTTGATTTTAACTCAAATTGAGGCAATGTATTAATAAAATGAAAAGGGAAATCTCCCATTGCAATTAGAGGAAACAGCCAGGACACGTCACAGCAGCAAATCCCAGAAATTTCCCGAATATTGTCATTATAATATGAGAAAGCAAAACAAATTTTTATGGTGAACCACCGTACCTTTCAGAGTGAGCAGAATCTTAGATCAGTCGAGTTTACGTGATGGGATCCACCAGGACAAGGAAAAGCAGAACAAAAAACCGTCCCTATAAGCTATCAATCACGATCCAGATTTTTCCGATGAAAGAAGTTTGGTAACTTCTATTGGAAGATGGCTCGTCCGAAACATAAATAACCAGCTGGAAGTGTAAGCGGACTCTACTTAACGGAAGTAGTAACTGAAAAAGAGTACATGAATTATCTCTTGATGGCGCGATAATTTGGACTCTCCCCTTCACGAAGGATCCAAAAAAAAAAAAAAAAGTATATGAACTCATCCATTCACCGAAAGAAAAGCAGCTGATCGCCGCAATCAGTAAGTATATAGACTTGACCCAGAAAAAGTGGCAATAACACCATCTTTTATCCCCCATGCTGCTGTTTTTTTTTTTTTTTGGCATTTTTTTTTCTGTCCAATTTAAACTCTCAATCTCATTCTAAAATTTTTGCTCTATTAATTTGCTTTGCCTTTTTACTGAGTGTGAGAGTTGAACTTCATATTTAGGGATATATTTTTCAAATCATTCATTTTTTATGAAATAAATGGAGTCTTAATACCTTATAATACTCTTTTAGCATCACTTTTAAACTACTTTTATAATTTAATTTTGTATACTCGCTATTGGTCCTTTGACTTGAGTACATTCTAAAACTGCTTCTTCTAAACTCTAGAATGTAAAAATGTGGGGTATTCATAGGGGTGAGGGAAGAAAAACTTTCTTTTCAATTGGGAAGGACAGAACGTGTAGATACTGACACGTTAAAATAAAGAATGCATCCAAACTAGTACTAAGTTATCGGACTACCGTTGAAAGCTTCTATTGAAAGCTTGCTTTACGCTAGTTAGACACGTGCTTCTCGTAGTGTCTAGAATCGGCACATCTAACCAGGAAAATAAATGGGTATGACGTCATTGACAAAGATGGAGAAAATAAAAAATGATAGGTAAAGCAACCACCAGAAAAAGTGGGGAAAGGCCATCAACTTCCACAGCAAGTTCTTGATCAAAAAGAACTTCCACAGCAAGTGGTCGGACTTGAGAAATTAGTCCAACGAATAAACAGAAGCCAGACAACACAACTTCCCATGCAAGGTAAAGCAAAGTCCATCAGTCGAAGCTCAGGCAGGACACCAACTCGAAGCAAGTGCAGTATAAATTCATCTCCTTACGCAGGTTGAACATCAAATATATCTCCAAGCAAGTCCAAAACATTCATGTCCACTCTGTTTCTCCTGCAGAGCACACGAGATGGAAGAGAGTGCGGTAGCTGCGCAGCATTTGCCAGCGGGATTTGGAGTCAAAGCCCGTCACCAGTGGAATCTTCCATCATTACTTGAAGCTAAAAGAGTGAGCTCCGTGGCAGTACCCAATCACTCCTGGTTTCTATCAGGAACAAACGGGCAAGGATCACCTAAAGGCCGATCCTCTCTAGTACACTTCTGGAGGCCAGGTACTTATATTTATCTCATTCGCTTGATATTTATGCTCTGCTTGACTTTACAGACTAAAATATGACTATCGAGTTTGTTCGTCGGATTATTTGTTTTTGCCGGGCATACATGGGTTATTTTATGCACACCAGTTGGCATCTAGCCACTGAGATACTGTCATGTGCATCTCAGTTCTGTGAAGATATGTTGCTGCTTTTCGCTACTTTTTTCATATTATCCAACTCATGTCCCATTCTTTTTTCAAATGCATGCAGAGATATTGTTCTTGACCTTTTGAAGATATGCCAAATGAGAAGACGATCCACGTATTTCTGATACGTTGCTGAATCAAGACCGATCCAAGCGAATGAAGACACTCGAGAAGCCGTAGTCAAGTTGGGTTTTTACGTGCTTGATGTGGATTCACGATAAGCTTCGTGTATTATAAATAAAATCTTCTTTCTTATTGAGAAGTCTTTTCATTTTAATTTGCTGAATTATCATTTTGGAGCTCGCAATCCATCGGAATTCCTTGTGTGATGGCCAGATTTATGACTTCTATTGGAAGGATGGCTCGCCCAAAACATAGATAACCAGCTAAAAGTGTAAGCGGACTTTACTCCATGGAAGTGGCAACTGAAAAAGAGTAGATGAACTCCTCCTTTCATTGAAAAAAGGAGGAGATAATGACCAGAATCAGTGAGCATCTAGACTTGAACCAGAAAAAGGAAGCGGCAATAACACCACATTTTTTATGGGACAATAGTAACAATTCGAACAATATCGAATTAACACAGCGGAATAAAATAAACCTAATAAAAATCGATATAGTAGAGTAAAATAAAAACTAAGTACGCGAACATAAGACGATTTTTTTATGTGGAAAACCTCCTCGATGTGAGGAGATAAAAAACCACGGACCAGTTCACTATCAACAAAATTGGGTGAACAATATTCTTCTCTAGCAAATACTGAGGTACATAGCAGTAAAGGTCTCAAGAACATAATTCTTGACAATACACATGAATTTCACAAGAGATCAATGATAAATTTGACAAAAAACGTAGGTTTTGATCAATTCACAAAAAACCTAATGTAAGGAGCTTCAAACAAAAATCAAACTGTTCAAATTTGAGAAGATTACACCACGAACATGTTAACAAAATTTCAGCTCAATCAAAATGTTGACTTCCGGCCAGCTTTTTTTGCCCAAATCCTAGATTTTCTACTTTCTTTTTTTCTCTTGTTACTCGTCTTTTTGTGTCTACCACTTTAAAGATAGTGAAAAACCCTATTTCTTAATATGACTTATCATATGGGCTCAAGTCTTTTTTGGGTTTGTAACTTATTGGGTTTCTTCCACATAGGAGTGAACCCAACTAACACTTTTAATCCCATGCTGGTCGTCTAATGGTTAGGGAATATACTTATTTTAGGAATAGTTCACATGATACGAGTTCGATTCTTCACAACCCCCAATTGGGTACAATCTCATGTTTGTGTCACCCTCGAGAGCTTACGCTCACAACTCACTTGGTCTATGAGGTCCGCAGGATGTTTTTGGACATGCATCTAAGGCGGAGCTGCAAGTCATCTTTAAAGCATCCTGCAGTTTAGCGCTTTTTTGTAATCTGAATTTTCACCAATCAGCGTCTTTCGACAGTGAAACTGTAATGACATGCACAATGCAAGAAGAAAACATTCAATTTTCCATTGCTGTCATAAGTAAATGTGTTCTGGGAGTGACCGGCTAATCTGGCCTCACAACGCAAGGATTAGGCGCAAAAGTGCCATTGAGAAATCCCCTTCAATCCGTCGCATGAAATTATCGATCATAGTTTAGTCTTCCCTAAACTGAAAGGAGATGAAGCTAATAACACGCAGCACAGTTAGTAACCAGGGAAGTTCTTCCTTTTTACATAAACAAAACGCTAACAAAAATCCCAATTGTACATAATTTATTGGGTGCATTGGCACATAGAGAGACTATGTAGGTTGAAACATTGTTATCTAATGAAATAAATAAGTGTACCGAAAGTCATAAAATTTGTCATGAAAGGACAATCGAGTCTTACAAAACTTTCAAAATGTATAATTAAGTTCTAAAATTTGTTACGAAAGTGCACTCGATAGAATGACTTAATTGAACCAATTTGACAAATTTTATGATTGGATTGCATTTTTCAGAAGTTTTAGGTCATAATTACACTTTTGTGACAAGTTTTAAAATTTCCAACGCTCTTATTTCTCATGAAAATGTATACATGCACGGACTGCCCTTATGTTAACTGACTATTGGCAAGTTGCTTTTAACTCAAATTCACATTATGTCATTAATATAATGAACAGAAAAGTCTCCTATTGTAATTTGAGGAAACAACCAGGACACATCACGGGAGCAAATCCCAGAAATTTCCTGGATACTGTCATTATAATATGAGAAAGCAAAACAGATTTTTTATAGTGAACAGCCGTACCCTTCAGATTGAGCAGAATCTTAAACTAGTCTGGTTTATGTGATGGGATCCACCAGGACAAGGAAAAGCAGACAAAAAACCATCCCTATCAACTATCAATCACGATCAAGATTTTTATAATGTCCACGTTCAAGAATTTTGGTAACTTCTCCAAGAAGGGAAGACTTCCATAAGACCCTCCCAAATGGTAGTGTATTGATGCACTCTCCTGCTTCCACAAACTGAAGAGTTCAGTAGATTTTACTTGTGGGTTGAGTGAAGAACAGAACAGAAGGAGATGGGAAATGTGATCATCCCAAACAATTTGCCGGTCGGATATAGATTCCATCCAACTGACGAGGAATATGTCGATTATTATTTGAAGAACCGAGTCCGAGGATTCATAGATTATCCCTGCATAATTCCTGATGTCGACATCTGCGGGTGGGATCCTTGGGAATTACCACAGAAGTTTCATGGTAAGAACAGATACTCCTATTCCCTTTGCTTGCTCCTTTGGTACACTCCTTCTGCAACCATGATTTTCAGAAACTTATTACCTAAAGTACATGCGTATTTGGAGCATAATATTTATCATCAATTGGCGAAAAGTTGAGGGAATGTGCTGATGAGATGTGAATCTGACAGTTTCTGGTGTGGAAATGTCATTTTATAAGGTGCAAACAATTGTGGAATGCAATTTTTTTTTTTTCATCAAAAAGAGAAATATTAGTCCTTGATAATAATAAGATTGACAGGTGAATCAATTATTCGCCTTGATGATAAAGTTCAAGAGTGGTGGTTCTTCTGTCTGCAAACGCCCCAACAGGTTAAAAGATCAACTCCCTCTGGCTATTGGAAGAAGACTGGTACCGATCGGAATGTCAAGGCCAGAGATACAAACAGAGTAATTGGTAGTAAGAAAACATTAGTCTTCCACACTGGTCGGGGCTCTAGGGGAGTCAAGACCAACTGGGTCATCCATGAATATCATCTACTCGCCAATGAGGTACTCAATGTATCCCTCGCTTATTCGTTGCAATAGATTAGATTCACTCAATACATGAACTTGATATCATATCATATGAGAAGTACAGCTACAATAATCTGCAGAAACACTCGATTAAAAGTTTCCATGAAAGAAGCATATTGCAGAATTTGACCGTTGATGATCTAATGGTATGAACTGGTATAACATGGTCTTTTGACAGTTGAATAGGAATTATGTTCTGTGTCGCTTGAAGCATAAACGAGATGAGAAGGCTGATAATTCAACCAAAGAATTAGAGCAAGGGGCAAATATCTGGGCTGGTTGGGATTCAGATCTTCGTCAACCTGATCATGAGGACTCATTTCATATGGTGCGAAGGAAAAATGTTCTGTTTATACACATAATATCTGTATTAACGAGTGCCCAAAACATGTTAATGACTAATCTTTTACTTTTAAATACAGAATTGGATCAAAGCAACATATAATTCGGAGCCATTTCAGTTTGAGAACCGAGTTCAATTTTCCTCGCCTAACATCCGGCAGATTTTTCAGCCTGAGAAGCAAGTTCATTGTTCCTCGCCTATCATCCAGCAGTTGGTTCAGCCTGAGAACCGAGTTCAACATTCCTCGCCTATCATGGTTCAGCCTGAGAACCGAGTTCAATATTCCTCGCCTATCATGGTTCAGTCTGAGAACCGAGTTCAATGTTCCTCACCTATCATCATCCAGCAGTTGTCTCAGCCTGAGCACCGAGTTCCATGTTCCTCACCTATCATCCAGCAGTTGTCTCAGCCTGAGAACCGAGTTCGATGTTCCTCACCTAACATCCCGCAGTTGTTTCAGCCTGAGAACCGAGCTCAATTTTCCTCTACTATCCCGCAGATGTTTCAGCCTGCGCAGCGATCACAAATTAGTATCCCCCCTTTCAACATACCCTCAAACTTAATGAATATTGAGAGCCCGTCTTCTATGGACTTCTCATTGGACAACGGTCTTACTGAGGAATCTATTCCATGGGAATCTTTGTTCCGAACAAGCGAAGATGATGAAGATGTTGGTGACGTTCAAATTTCAGATTATTTTGATGCTGACTTCTTCGCTGGGGACCAAATGCAAACACAGGTCAAAATTCTCCCCCTTGAATTTTCGTTTGGTTGCTGTGATTACTTCTCCAATAAATTTAGCTTTAAGATGGTTTCTACTGAATCGCAAGGGCACTTCCCCTTTCCATGTTATCTGAAATTTAAGAATAATTTTCTCGCAATCATCTTTGTGAATAGAAAGTTTAACAAAGAACGATGGACAATTTAAAATCTAATCTTGAAGGTTTGTATGAAATTAAGTTGATGCCTCAGCTATTTCCTCTGATGCATTTTACATCATGCAATCTGTCAGCTACAGTGTGGCCAAGTATCTAATTCGCAGGAGCATCCTGTTCTCAAGGAGAATCGGCGAACACGAACAATCGACTCATTCCATGGTTTTGTTCCTCTTGAGGAAAAGAAAGGCACGGTGGAGAATAAGTTCAATGGCTCACGCATCACCTCCGAGAAACATACGCCGGGTCCTGTACCCGTGGCAACTCATGAACCTATGCCACCTCCTTTGCACACTGTAAGTGTAAAATATAATAGCAAAGATGAAGAGCAGAGGTTTGAAAAGGTTAAGCAGGAAACTGCAGCCAAAGATAACAAGCCAGAATGCACATCTTTGGATGAAATAGCAGCCAAAGCAAAGGTGAAATCAGCTCCTAAACTAACCCATTGTGTCTTATTACTATTCTCATGTGTTGATGTGCATTGCTTGGGTAGTTTATTAGACGGTGGGATTCCGTTTGTGACTGCAGGGAAACCATACATGGGATATGTGGTTCATAGGCACTTAAAAAAAGGTTAATGTTGTTAAATCTGCTTCAAGAAACACATAATCTAGCATTCTTCTACCAAAAGGAAGTGACACTTCACTGTAAATTGCTCATGCTTTAGTAAGTTCTGATTCGAATAATAAGAAGAATGGTGAAGAACTACGAGCAAAATATATCATTAAATATTGCAGCTAAGATATGGAATAAGGTAGTAGATGACTAAAAGGCTGATTACGTAAACAGAACTTACGAAACTTCCAGACAATTTGAGAACAAACAAATGAATGTTTGTCATGTTATTCCCATTGATCCATTTGATCTTATGCAATGCTTTGTTGCGGTATTTAAAAATGCCCGAGTCACCAAGAATTTATATCAATGAAAAACCGAGGTTTGAAAAGATTAAGAATCAGGAAATTGCATCAGGAAATATTAAACCTGAATGTGTATCTTTGGATGAATCTGCAGCAAAAGCAAAGGTGAAAGAAGCTCCCAGTTCAATTGATTTGTCTCACTATTGTCTTCCACTCTTGATGTGCACTGTTGGACCATTTAGTTTGATTGGCGTTGTTCCTTATTTTCGAAATATCAATAGAAAAAACTGGGGAAACCCCTCATATTTTTAGTCTCCTGTTATTCCTTTCTTTATTTTTTCCCATCAGCTCACTATTTGAAACATTTTGGCAGGTGCTAAAATACACAGAGGACGGTTCAGCCAGTAATTCACCTAAGAAGACAAACAGCAAGGAGACTGAACATGTCAGAGAGAAATCAAATTCAGTGAATGCATTGACCAGAACAACCACCAATCGCACAAAAAGTTCCACAAATTTTCCACTGCCTAATCTTGTGAACGTCATCATTGGAATTTTCCTGCTGTTTGCCATAACTTGCCAAGTATTTAAATTCCGATTTCCACTGCCATTTGGTCCTGCGGGTGATGCAGCACAATTGACAATTACTAGTGTAAAAAGGGGTTTTGTATGTCGTGTCACATTTGTGTGTATTTATGCTACTGCTTTGTACCTCTATTTGGTTTAACGAAATAGGACGATCTAATTAGAGGTGTGACTGCTCTGAAAATTTTCTATCTTCAGTGTCTGCTGTATATAATGCAAAATATCAACAAGTTGCCATCCTTTAAAGTTAACTTGTGGTCCATCTTCCATGTCTTTCTTTAGTTTATCAAACTCATTGAAGGATTGATGTCACAAGATTGGTTGATCTTGTAGGCACGGTCCATGGCAATCAGTCTACAATGGACAATAAGAAGTTCAGATCTTTATCAGTATGTTCAGGACAAATAGAAGCTTTTATCTTTAGCAAAATGAAATAATAGCTGCCGGCAGTAGCTCTGAGTTTTCCTAGAATCGAACACATGTTTGCAGAACACATGAAACAATAAAAGAGAACCAAGAATACTTTTGTGCCAACACTGAACGTTAAGAGTGAGGAAAAGGGGAGAGAGAGATTATACTAAAGACATCAGAACATCCATGATCTATATCAATCCACCTAACAAAATCCGAAACTTAATTCATTATATGAGAAGGCCATAAACATATGGATCGCCTTAAGACAAGGTCCACGACATGGTTTCATATATGTAACGACAAGCTGTTCTCTTTGCAAATGTTAAATATTCTAGCATAGATGACAGTTCACATAAGGAGTTTCAACGATATGGCCTCTCTGTCTCTTTCTCTCTGTCTCTGTCTCTGTCTCTCTCTGTCTCTCTCTCTCTCTCAGAGAGGCCATGTAAGACAATTTGTCATGCCAGCACAGCATTGTAGCATCATCGATGATAAATCTTGATGGAACAGATTGAGTGACTCAATTGTACAAGAAAGAAGAAACGACAATGTTGAAGGAACAATGCAAGGTAGAGACCATAGTTAGGCTTGACCGTTTGAAATAGGTTAATTTACTCCAACACCGCTCTAGTTTTTGACCAAATTATTTTTGACACTCGCTGCAGTTTCACAAGCCACTTTTCCAAGACTGATAGAAAGTATTTTACTTGGGGGACTTAATTTTGTAAAGTTCCTTGAGATATCAAGGGAAGTGGAATGGTGTTTTCAGGATGATCTAGTTCTGTTTGCATGAGCTGTAAAGAAGTAATTCTTGTGTTATTGCCTTCCCTCCAAATTGGAGTGGTGTTAAGAGCTGGGTTTGGGAACGCAGGCGTGTTCGAGTGATTTGGCCAAAAGCAGGGCAATATTGGAGTAATTCTCGGAACCAAAAAGAAAAAAAAAATCCCATTAAAGTCTCAACTTTTACATCCTTTCTTTTGGCAAAATGACCCCACCTGAGGAATCTGTCCACCATAAAGGGGGATAGATGGAGAAAAAGAGGAGTTGAGAAGGACATTCACAAGACTAAAAGATGATAGAAAGGGCCATAAAACTTCCTCAAGAAGGTGAACAAAGTCTTGGAGAATTCTGCAAAAAGGACAAAAGGGAAGGTATAAGCAAGGACAGATGTGGGATCCATAAAGCACTATGGATTAACTTCTCGAGCAAGGGGGAGATTTCACCGGACAAAGTTGCCTGGCATGAATCAAGTGTCTCGGACAGATGTGGGATCCATCAACCACTATGCATTAACTTCTCAAGCAAGGGGGAGAAAGACAAAGTTGTCTTGGATCTACTATAAATATAGTACTTCCATGCTCCAAGTCTAACAAAAATTTCGGACCAAAGCCCTCTCTCTCTCTCTCTCTCTCTCTCTCTCTCTCAGCTGAAGAATCACCAGGAGAGTATACTGTCAGAAAAATATTGTTTGGTGTCCTTGTTCTGTCTGCTATCTTCTTCATGAGTTTTTCATTTCTTGTGGCAGTCCTCTAGTTACGCCATTTTACTCCTCTTTGACTGTTATCCAATGTGATTGGCGATGTTTTAGAGACAACTTCCACGGATTTTAGAGCAACTTGCCATCTTTTCATTTTTTTTCTGCATCTATTATGGTTGATAATTGTCACATAGAGAAAATGTAGTCTCAACCTCTTTAATAAGCACCTCTTTTTGATGGTTTAGGACATAACTAACCGACTGGGCGAAGTTGAAAGTGAACTTTTTGTCCTAGTACGAAGTTTCATTTTCATCGATGTACTGCGCAATTCTTTCACTTTAGTCCATGTCTAACTTTTTTCTACTAGATTTTCTCTCCTACCTACTGATTCGCTGCCTTAGTTGGCTGCAAAACAAAAGCACGTTCTAAGTACAGGGACTAAGTAGCAAAACAGCCGTTGAGTGACTAAAATGAAAAGAACGGGTAGCACAGGGATGAAAACATTGCACTTCTCGTACACTTCTTGTACCTCTTCGTTCTTTCTTTTTTCCCTTCTCTCTTTCCCTGAATGATTAGTAGCATGGCAAGAACAAAAACTAGCTTTTTAGGGAAAAAGAAAATGAAAAAGAAGTACTGCCATTAGGAAAGGAGTCAAGTTTACCAACTCCACCAGTCGTCATTGAAGTTCACCTTAGTCGAAGTTGGCAATTTCACGAGGACTGCTGACACATTTCCATGCACGGAAATCATCAAAATGCTATCGTCACGCGAGAAAGATTGAATACCTTGCACAAATAATGTTACCATGTTATGCACGAATATCACCATTCTTTTTGCTCCTAGAAAATCACTCTATCCTGAAGAACCAGTCCTCCAATTTTTCTCAAAGAGCTCAGAAACCCCTTTAACTGCCTCCTTTCATTTTACTAGAATTGAATTATTGCATCATAGCAAGAACTCAGCAGTTTGGCATACACGTAGCGCCAACATATGATTTGATATGAGTCATTGTTCAGCATTACCAATCAAAAATATGATTGTGATAGCAGGTTTATGTTGGTTTTTGTTTTAGGATGCACCCTTTGGGTCTGAAGACAGCCGTGTCATTCCCCTTTCCTAGTAAGAATAGGGACATGACAATGATCGTTTTCTTTTTAGTTCCATCGAGTATTTATGGTGTACCTCTTCTTCTGATCTTAACGCAACATCTTCTTATGTCTCTTTGTCCCTCTTTTCGAGTAGAAAATTTGTTGTGGTTAGCCTCTCAGAGAAATCAGCAGATGAGAAGGCTGCTGATACAGCTGCTTCACCAAAGGCGACACAGGTGAGCTTCACAACACATGATGCCTCGACGGAGAAGTCATCAAATGTGCTGTTGGGAAATATATCAAACGCTTACCCCGTCTATTCATGTAATTCCCTTGCAGCTTATTTAAGTTCTCATTTCTTGCCTGCTTATTGTATCTTCAGCATTTGCTTGATGCAGAATAAATCATCAATGCAGTGTACTTTCAAACTGACACAAGGATGACTTCACGCGTCTCATGGGAAATAAAGTGCAAGTTATGTCTTGAGTTTGAGCTTTTAAAAAAATCTGATTAAGATAAGTTTTTAAGTTTAAATATGTTTCGTAATTTGGATCCATATATTATAAGAAGTTATTTTTGGATTTTGCCCAGCAGTGAGCCGCAGAGCTTTTGGCCATAACAATCACTTGTGCGGTGGTTCCATGAATTATATCTTAAAAAATTGCAAGTATTTTGAAAGATTCTATACGAAAATGTGGTCATAATCTTTGACCTAGTGGAGTAGGTAACATGAATTTCGGTGTTAGAATTATTTGTCTGTTCTATTCATCACTGTGTTTCGATCTCTTGTCTTTTCGCAGCACATTTCACCTTCAAGTAAAAATAGCTAGGCCTCATATAGTTTTTTTTTTTCTATCTGTCGCGATTCGCAACAATCAATCCTTAAATTGTATGGTCCAAAGAAATACAACTTTAGGACCATTGAAAAAAGCTAATTTTGCATGGCCTCGTTATCTCAAAATTAGCATATTTCCAATGTAATCTCTTCCTAACGTAACGAAAGGCAATGCTCACGCTTCTCCATCCCCGAAATCCGCTCCTTTCAGTTGAACGGCAATGCATGCTCAAAGAGGATCACCCAACGAGAAGGCGCCACGTGTCTGCTCAAGAAGGTGCAAAGGTTTTTTTGGCCCTATCCAAGTCGCCACGTGCCCCGGTCTCCCTCATTTTTCTCCCTCGTCTATCAATCGGAGCTCTATATAAGGTGGCCGCTGAAAGTTTCTGTTCAGAAGATCACAATCATATCCATTCATCAGAGGAGAGTTCGATTCTGATTTTGACCAGAGAAAAATGGCTTATAGAGCAGCTGTGAGGGTCATCTCTTATCTCAATTCCTATTAGCTTCTTCATTGTCAGTGAATGATCTTGGTTTTCTTGATGTGTAAATGATCTTGTGGCTCTAGGGCTATTGGCGATCGATGCTGAGCCGAGCGGGGGCGAGCCACCGGTCGTTCACGACGGCCACCAAACCCAAGATGTTCGCTGCGACCGCCGGTGCCACACACTCCGATCACCACCACGAGAGGTTTGCTCGATCGACTCGATTCTCGAAATTGTCTTGCGCATGAGAGGAAAGTGAACAGACAATCCTCATGACTCGCCCGCAGATGCTAATCAACCGTTTGCGCAGGAGCTCGCTGCTGAGGGGCGAGTATGCGCCGGTGGGGATGGTGTTCGCCATGTTGCTGGTGGCGATGACGATAGGGATGCACACGATGAAGCAGCAGCTGGCGCACTCGCCGGGAGTCCGCGTGAGCAAGAAGAAGCGAGAGACGGTGCCGGAAGTGGACGACCCAGACAGTGTGGTCAGGTCGGCCGACAAGTTTCTCAACAAGTCCTTCCTGAGGAAGGTGGCTCACATCCAAGAGAACAACCGCACGCTCCCCGATCCCGTCCGCGCCAACCCTTACACCAAGTACGTCTAGCAACGCTCATCTCTTTCTGTACCGATTTCATAACGAGATGAAGAGTTCTGATCTAAGTTTAACTTGATGTCTAGTAGGCCTCGAGAGGCAGAGACGCTGAAAATGGCGGGGGTGAATCCAACACGCCGTTGAAGGAAAGGACCCAACCAGGCACATCTCAACCGTCCATTTATTCACCTTTAGTTCCCAATCTGATCTTGTACATAGAAAAGTATTTTTCCATTTATCTCTACCTCATCTGCTTAGGGTTTGAGCCCTTCGGACAATCCATTTGGAAGGTTGGCCCACAGCGGCTTCAAATTTTGTAGTTTTTGAATAAAAGCATAGCTAATTATCTAGTTCCGAGGGTTAAATCGCCTCATATCTCGTCTCGACGTGTGTTATGATGCCTAATACATTTTGATGATGATCATTTGTGTGTATTGATGATGGAAGGAAGATGGTTAGAGTGATGTGCTGTTAACACTTTGCTATGTATTAGAATAACCCACAATGCGTTGGGTAGAAACTAGGGATGGAATTGAGTCAAACTACTTGCAAGTAATTTGGACTCGACATGATAACTACTTGGCAATGACTCGTTTGATTGTAATTGAGTCGAGTCGAGTTGATCCCGAGTGAAAATATGTATACTCAATTGACCCCTAGCTCAGCACCATAGCATTGGCTTGACTCGCCTTGATAATGTCCCTCATCAGGGACGGTGCTAGGCGGATCATGGGGCGAAAGAGTGGGGATTTTGGTGGGCAAGACGGGTTAGTCTTAGCCCAAATCCATCTTGCTATAAATTGTTTGAAGTTATGTAGATTTATATGTATACTTAGTTTATGTAACATATTTAAAGTGGCTCTACATTGAATAATCACATTAATTAATTCTCTTATTTTAAATGTTTATGTTTGCTTGATTTGTATCTAATCTGCTATATATATAAAAAAATAAGGCCGAGTCCATGGGAATGTGAAATTTTTAGAGTGGCACCCATGACAATATAAATAAAATCGATCAAGATAATGTTTTTATGCTCTCCAAACTCTAATATGTTCTGGCATAGATCAATCGGTGGATGATAAGTTACATGAAATTACGTAAACTATTTTCAATGAGTTATTTTGGTGAGAATAAGTGATTTAGTACTTTCATATAATGAATTTCAATTAGCCTTAACACTCCAACTTTTCTTTTTTCTGGTCTCCAATTTGTATTTTTAATTGATTGATTATTTAGGAATCTAGGAGTCCTTATTCAAGATTCAACCTCTTTCGCATATCCGTTTTTAGTATTTTGAAACTTATGATATCTAGGTATGAGCACTTTCAAGATGAAATTCTGGACATTACATTAACAAATCTAATATTATAACATTTAAAAGTATAATGTGTGTGTTGCTGGGCCTTCACTGTTTTCAATTTTATAAGGCTTTCTGTGTTTCGAATCTCACAAAACTTCATTCACTAAATTGTTCAAAACATCTTGATCTACAACATACTTTAATTTCAGATTTTTCTGAGGTGAAATGATTCATACGAAAGCCTATTCTTTTACCATGTGAAAACTGTCTAGTGCAGTAAAAACGGTGACCTATTTGTCTTCTCGATTTATTATAAATTCTTCCCTTTGGAATCTAACATGATTCCTTACAAATGTTGTATAGGACATATATGTCTACAACATACTCAAATTTCAAAATGTTTTATGAAGATTTAGATGTCAAAATAGGTTTTCTTCTGTGGTCATTGAGACTGTTCAATGAATGAGATTTTGGGTTGTCTTTGATGATTTGCTGCTCTTTATACAAATGAATTAGGCTTGGATTCCTTATGAAAAATGTTATTTAAAGTCTTCTCTACAACATATTAAATTTTTATAATTTTTGGAATCCGTTTGATAAGATGATGACTTTTATTTCGTAAATTGCTTAAAACCATTTTTCACATTGGAGGGAGAGGAACACATGCCCAAGAAGTAGGTGACTCTAGGGAGGGCTATGGACCCTCCAATCTCATCAAGCCACCATTGTAAGATCTTAGCATTTATTACACTTAGGTATGTGAATAGTGCACAATCTTAGTAAAATGACCGAATTGCCCTCTCATTCAACTAAGGACAAAGGGCAAGATAGGAAATGAGTAAGGAAATGGCGCCCATGTGCTAAAGATGAGGGGAGTGATGTCATCCCCTAACCTAGGAGTAAACGGAATGGTTCCCCGCACCATGTGCTAAAGATGAGGGAGAAAAAAAAGTAGCTTCTTGTTCTTGAGTGATGTCATCCAATTTTTTTTCTTTTGTTTCTATCTCTTGTCGCGGCCACTTCCTAATCTAGTCTAAGCCTAACCTAAACCCATGCACTCAAGTGTGTATCTCCTTATTAATACTTACATTTTTCTTCTTCAAGAAGCTTTCTTTTGATTGATTGAGAAATGTTCTAAGAGATTGGATGGGATGGGCATTAATGGCAAGATTTCTTCCTCTTTCTCTCTCTCTCCTCTCATTCCCTTTGGTTCCCACAGTAATTCTCTCTCTCTCTCTCTCTCTCTCAATTTCTCTTATTTTCTCTCACTTTTTCTCTCTCCCTACCCTTTGGACAATTTCCTCATTCTCTTCCTCATTTCATGCTCATTTCTCTCTCATTTTCCTCTCTAGACTCACCGGAAACCAACTACCACAACTGCCACCCTTAAATCGCCCTTCACACCATTGTTTCTAGTTGTTGAGTTAGAGCTTTAAAGCCGAGGAAACTGTTGTCCAGCCCCTCACAGCAGCCCTCTCTCTCTTTGTCTCTCTCTATTGGTGGTTTGGACACCGCTAGCCTAGGGGAGGCCATCCGCCGTCGAGTCGCCCCCGTAGCGCCACCCGAGACGTTGTCCAGCCCACTCAGTGAGCTGTGGAGGTGTAACCAGCAGCTCACAGTCATTGTCCAGCCTTGCCACTCCTCCCCCATGCTTTTTAAAGCTTGGACTTGGGTGTGAGTGGCTTTCTAGCGCTTAATTAGGGTTGTTGTTGCATTTTGGAAGTAGTTTAGGGTGAGATTAAGGTTAAATGGTGCTTTGTTGATGTGATAAGTGATCATTAGGTTTCGATAGGTTATCTTGATATGTTATCAAGTTTTGGACGATAGGTTATCGAGCTTTGGATGATAAGTTGTCAAGTTTTGGATGATAAGTTAGCGAGATTTGGGTGATAGTTTATCGAGTTTTCGATAGGTTATCATGTTTAGGCGATAAGTTATCGATTTTTACCGATAGGTTATAACTTGTTAGTTCGATAAGTTACATGATAAGTAGTTACACAATAAGTTATTAAGTTATGACAAGTGAATTGTGATATGTTCTTATATTATGCCATAATAGGATGATAGACTATTATGTGGTGATATGTGTATTATGAAGTGACGTCATGATAAGGCATGTTATTGAAATTTACGTTATGGTATTACAATATGTTATATAAATAAAAGATGAGTTATTGGATAGATTATGATGGCAATGTATTATATGTGTTCATTGAAAGTAGTCGTCATACATATGTTATGTACATAGTCTATGGTCGACGTGTGAGAACATCCCGAGCCTCCGAGACAAGATACACGATGATTCTTGGATGTGCAAGGAAGCATGTCGGATCATGTCTCTCTCTTGGGATTGATGATATTGAGACGTATGGTTCCCGAACCAAGTCTAGTACTAGATCGATGATCACGTCACGACGGACCGATCTTTTCTTAGTCTCGGTGCAATACTAAGACATATCGTTCCCTAGCTAAGTCTAGTACTAGGTCGGTAATTATGTCACGATGGATTAGTTTTTTCTTGACCTCGGTGCAATATTAAAGCATATCATTTTGTATTTGGATTGGACTGAGGCTGGTGCTCAACGTAATGTGTCAAACTATGGACTCTCGTTTTGTGCTTGCCATATTTTATTGATGTACTTTTGATAGATTATGAGACACACTCCGTTTGGCATGTCTTTGAAGTATTCATACTTAGCTAATGAGAAAGATAACAATGGGCGTGAGTGATGAGGTGCTCGTGTGATCATATAAAGACCCTGATGCGTTTTACGCAGGGTGTGAATCCGTCCTAATGCATTTTACGTGGGACAATGCCCAATTAAGTTCGGATGTCCCCAAGTTAACGGAATGTCATTTGCTGATGGATTTTGGAACAAAGCTCCTTACAGGAATGCCATCTTGATGTGTTTACGCAGGATGACGCCATACTCGATGGGGTGAGATGATGCTCGATTATGTCGGATGACTGCAAATCTTTGGGTTGGCCTTGGGCCCTGAGCGGCCGTAATAATCTCAAAGCATGGTCTCGAGGGTTGGCATCTTGCTCGGGGGAAAGGCTACATCTAGTACCGGACAAATGATTTGAGTGATAAGTCCTAGGTTTTTTTTTTTTTTTTTTTCAAGTGTGGAAACTCCAAGGCCCAAAGTAGTAGGATTGATTCTCATAATAATAAAAGTGAAATATATTGAAATTTTTTGTGAAAATTGTCGAATCCAAAAAAAAAAAAATGTTTGATAGCAAGTTGATTGGTTAATTCGATAAGAAATGGTAATTAGCACTCGATTTAATTGGTACCATCCAACTGAATCCAATTCTATTTTGTTTACTTATTCAATTTCAATGAGTGAATTCTCAAGTTCAACCAACCTATTTTCAAAATATCAAGATCAAGTGGATGAATAAAAATAACATGGTAGTATGGGATGCCATCCATTTCTCGAGACGCCACATGTGTAAAGTGTATGAGTGCATGAACCCATATTTTGAGAAGTGATGCTAGAGTTAGCACACATGTGACCTGAGATCGATATATGAGCAGTTCTAGATTATAGCATGGCATGGGTGCATGATTATAATATGTTGCATGCTCTCGTGTCTAACTCATGAATATGGAAAGTGTTATAAGAATTGCTTATGTGCTTTGTTATGATGGCTTAAGAAGGTAAGATGATCATTTATGTTTATAGTTAGGGCAAAGCACAAGATGCTTTGCTATTGATCTGCCATCGATGAATAACCTGCATGTTTAGGATGTTTCCGAGGTGAATGGCTTCTCTACACGAGGTCTAGGGTGTTCACTCACTAAGTTTATCTCACTTCTTGTTGTTTAACTTTTTTAGGCCTTAATCATGACTATTCGAGCTCGAGCCAAAGTACTTTGAGATGGACGTGTGCTAGATGCATGGGGGATACCACTTTATGAGCTCATTCTCGTAAAATAGAGGTGCTAGGTTAACCCCAACACCGATACTTGGACAAGTATGAAGGAATCCACTACGTGGACATGTAAATGGCTAAGCTTTTGATGTAAGGAAAGATTATATTTGATGGTAGAAGCATATATATAAAAGTGTGTTATGATGTATGCCTTATACTATCCGTATTGTTTGTTAATGGTTAGTAGATGTTTATTTTGCTTCCGCTTAAGTATAATCAAAAGATAAAATGAATGGGTTGGCGATGCATTTTGAGACGTCGCAAGCAAATGAACTAAGTGAAAAGTGATGGTGTGGGTTGTCACGAGCCAAGAGTAGGGCAGGGCGTGACAATAACATTGTAAGCACTAGCAAAAAAGGATGACAAGTCTAATCCAACAAGAAGAGTATAACAAGTTTGATCCAACAATGAGCATATGAACAGCAGAATCAAAATGGTTGCACTCGAATTTGGCAAACACACTTCAGTATTGATTTAGTTTCATATAGGACTCATGTGCAAGGATGGACAATGACTAACTTACCACCGATTAAACGAGGACCGAAATTCTTTACAATCTCAAAACATGAATAGCAACCAAAGAAGATTTAACTTAATGATACTCACTTCTTTACTCTTCACTCATTTACAAACATACATGCACAAGTACTCACCAAACACCCCACTGCCCTCTCTTTTTATTCTATCCTCATACATTTTAATGTCAGTTCGTGGCATAGACGTAATCCATCTAAGGTAAGACCTTCCAGGCTCTCGATAGATTCAAGAGTAAGGCATCTCTCCTCTTTACCCCGGTCAGAATTCACCAGTCCATGTATTTTGCACGACAAACGGTTCTACCTTCCAGACAAAATCACATTATAATACAAGCCAATAGGTGCATCTGCCGCTTGAGAAATTTGCTATTCTATCGTATCGATATGAAAGCTTCCCTGGCCACTATCACGAATAGCAATCAGCGCAATTGAAAAATCCTAAGCCCACGTGACAGCTCAATTCACGGGATTTTTTACTCCCCCCTTTTTTTCCAGGGAGATCTGCGCCTTTGGGCTTGAGAGGAGCCCCAAATGACCCAAACGGGGCAAACTATATTTAATAAAAAGGTATATTACAATATTAAATATAAAGCGTAAATAATAGAAAATACATTATTAATACTAAAAACACTTTAATAAATTCATAATTAAGTTAAAGTAAACATGTTAAAAAAAAGTGATTTTAGAGGCCCAAAATACGATGACCGATCTATTTTTACTTTTAAAAAGAAAAAAGAAAAATTTGGCCTAGGTCTGAACAGTCCTAAAACAGCACGACCGAGTTTGCCGTAGGCTTTTTTTATTTAATTCGGCCTAGACAGAAGTTCCATAGACTAGTCAATTGTTACGTAATTTTTCGATCATATTGTTACATAATTTATTTATTTTTGTCATAGAATTGCTATGTAATTGACGGGGTATAGAATGACTCCTTTTTCTATTGGGGGTTAGGTAATGGTTGTCAGCATACATGACGGATTTGATGGAATGTCGAGTCTTCGCTAATTTTCAATTTCCTAGGAGTGTAAAACAACGGTCAAAATCTAATGCTTCTTTCTTAAGGCAAGAGAAACAATATCATCATGTGAATTGACCGAGACAAGAAATCAACATGGGGTGTCCCAACTTTTTAGAAAAGAGAATTACTCTTCGAAACCAAATCAATCACTCTTGGAAATCTAATTTTATATTTGCAAAAGACAATGATGTCAAGAAACTGGATTTTTATCCATTTAATGACTTATTTAGATTACTAGACTGAAGCGGTTCGTATATGAAGTGGGTAAATCTCACTAAGTTGAAGTTGTTTAGACACATTTGAGGCGTGCACTCAATATACCTAAGGTTAACTTTAGCACTAAAACTAAAACGATTAGGTCAACAAGGATAATCTTTGCCATATATCTCTAAAGAAGCTAATCCCTTTTGAAGGCTTTCTGGTAACTTAGCCTAAAAGATCATGCAATTTGTTTTTTTTTTTTTTTTTCAAAAGAGACCATGCCATTAAAAACTGCTAAACATAATACCTCACGTTTTTTCTATTGATATGTAAAATCCCACTTGTTATAGTCAGTATTCAACTCATCTCTAATGATCACTAATGTCCGAGTCTCCATCCTTTCTTTCAACGCTCATGGACAGTCATCTAACTAGGGTGGTTGGGAGAGCTGGGATAGACCTTTAATGTGACAAGTCGTTCATACAGTTTTCTACATTTTATTTTTCGTTTACTTGATTAGTCACCATCACCAATGTCTATCTCCATGTCCTTACATCCACTGCCACTAGACAAACATTTGAGAATACATAAGATGGCTTTAATTAGGGTAGATGAGAGATATATAAAATAAGAATAGTTGGGGGTGTTGAGACTGCGATTAAGGCATCAACTTCTTTGTAGATTATACCTGAATAACAAGCCATATTTAATCATTAATGACGATATCCCATGCCACTTATTATATCTTATTTATGAAACTTTTTTAGTGTGTTTGACATTTCCCTTCCTTGTTTTTGTTGTAATAATGAAAACTAGCAAGAAAGTTGATACATGTACTAAGACTTTACTCGAGTTTATTTCATGAAATGATGCGCAGTGGGGTATGTAACTATGTCATCGACACTTTTTTTATTTTATTGATGTGTAGTCTTACTTGTTCTAGTTAGCATTCAACTTATCTCTCATGGTCCCTAATGTCCAAGTCTCCATGTCCTTTCTTCCACAGCTCATGGACAGCCATCTAATTAGGGTAGTTGGGGGAGCAAGTCCTTGAAAGGGACAGTTTTCTACATTTTATTATTTGTTTACTTGATCAGTCACTTGATTAGTCGCCATCACCAATGTTTATCCTCACGTTCAATTGTCTAAGTAGCACTGACATGCGACACGACACGTCGACACGTCATTTCTAAAAAATAGAGAATTCCGACATGTTGTGACACATTATATATTAAATAAATATTTCTATTTTTAATTAATTTGATTCAAATTTACAAATAAATAAATAAATAAAAGAACTTACAATAAATTTACACTAATAATATTAATAAATCTATTCATAGAAAATTTGAAAAACATATTCATAATTAATGCGTACCCATATTTGGGAATATGTTTTTAATAATAACAAAAATTATGAATGACTAACAAAAGAAGAGAATCAACTTTATTTAAATAAATCTATGATTTTCTATAATAATTAAATTTACCATTATTTAACATTTAATATTTTTATTTTTTGAAATCACTTTTTAACTCGTTTATTTTTTTTTTTTACAAAAATAACTTTACCGCCCCACCTCCTCATTTCTTTCTCCCCCGTTCCCACGCCACCCCCAAAATCCCCCTCGATTTCTTCTCCTTCTCTCCTCTCTCTCTCCCCCTCCCCTTCCCCCCATACCACCACTTGCTCCCTGCCCCCCATCAATCACCCCACCCCATCCCTACTCCCCCGCCCCTTAGTTTCTTCCCCTTCTCTCCTCTCTCTCTCCCTCTCTCTCCCCCTTCCCTTTCCCCCACGCCACCACCTGCTCCCCGCCCCCATCAATCACCTCCATCCCCATTCTTCTCCTGCTCCCTCTCTCTCTCCCCCTCCCCTTCCCCCACGTCACCACTTGCTTCCTGCCCCCCATCAATCACCCCATCCCATCCCTACTCCCCCGCCCCTTAGTTTCTTCCCCTTCCCTTTCCCCCACGCCACCACCTACTCCCCTGCCCCCATCAATCACCTCCATCCATGTTCTTCCCCTCCTTCCCTTCCCCCCCACGCCACCACCTGCTCCCTTGCCCCCATCAATCACCTCCATCCCTATTCTTCCCCGCTCTCTCTTTCCCCCTCCCCTTCCCCCCATGCCACCACTTGCTCCCCGCCCCCATCAATCACCCCATCCCATCCCTACTCCCTCGTCCCTTAGTTTCTTCCCCTTCTCTCCTCTCTCTCTCTCCCTCTCTCTCCCCGTTCCCTTCCCCCCACACCACCACCTGCTCCCCTGCCCCCATCAATCACCTCCATCCATGTTCTTCCCCTGCTCTCTCTCTCTCCCCCTCCTCTTCCTCCCACGCCACCACTTGCTCCCTGCCCCCCATCAATCACCCCACCTCATCCCTACTCCCCCGCCCCTAATTTTCTTCCCCTTCTCTCCTCTCTCTCCCCCTTCCCTTCCCCCCATGCCACCACCTACTCCCCTGCCCCCATCAATCACCTCCATCCCTGTTCTTCCCCTGCTCTCTCTCTCTCTCCCCCTTCCCTTCCCGCACGCCACCACCTACTCCTCGCCCCATCAAGCACCCTCACTGACATAAAGAAAGTTATGCTTGAAAAGAATTTCAAAAGATAGTGTTTACTTTGAATAAAGAAGTGCAGATTACAATATCTTAGGTGCCTATTTATAAGGAGGTCGTCATCTAGAAAATAACCAAATAACTGAAATCTAATAACAAAATTAAAGAAAAAATATTGATAAACCAAAAAATCTGAAATCTAATAACAAATTAAGAAAAACGCATGAATCAAATATTGTAATACATTTGTAATATCGAAGATTACGCAATCCTCTTTGATTTGTGGGACCGTCCGCTCTTATGACGCTCCAATGTTTCCATAAAGGCATTTGCATGTTGTTCTACATCAGTTTTCTACACTTCAGAAGAACTCGACCCCGAGTTATGATTAGGATAAAGAGGAGTATCTGGAGGATAATACTCAAATAGGTCCGCTACATTGAATATCGGGAAGATGTTGAGGTCACCAGGAAGATCAACAACATAGGCATTGTCATTGATTTTCTTCACGATTTGACAGGGACCAACTTTCTTGTGCTTCGACTTGTTATATGTACCAACTGGAAAGCGTTCCTTGTGGAGGTAGACCATCACTTCATCACCCTTAGCAAATAGTTGATGAACCGCATTTAACAGATAAAAACTTTAAGAGGACATTGCACTTTTGGTCAAAGTTTAGAAATTACATTACACAAATTAAAAATTCGGAGACCACGTTGCCCATTGGACTAAAAATCAGCGACTATGTGTGCTATTATTCCTAAAAATTACCGTATATAAGAAATACAACTACTTTGGCATCTGATGTTACTCATGATCTAATGCTAGTTAAGGCTGTACAATTGGTTCGATTCTACCATTAAACCAAATTAGGCCACTCATAAAAATAGGTTTAGGCCCTGTTTGGTAACCATCCAAATATGGCTAAATTCTGATTCTTTGTTCCCAGAATCAGTTTGGGCTTAGAATCGCGTTTGGTAAAATTTTTATTCTCGGGAACAGATTAGGAATAGAATCAAGAACAAAAAAAAGTTGATTTTTGTTCCGGGAACGAATTTGAGAATCAAAATCAAGAACTCTTTTTCTTCCCTTTGGCCATCTCGCGATTATCGTCCACCATCGCCTGCCACCGTTCGCCGTCCGTCGCCACCGTCTACCGCCACCGCCGGCCGTCGTCCGCCATCGCCAGCTGCCGGTCCGGCGAGCTCGCCGGAGGCTTGCCCAGCCACCGGCGAGGCTCGGCCTCCCCAGATCGGGTGAGGCCGAGCCTCGTTGGGGCCGGGCAAGCCTCGTGACGTCCAGCCCCACCGGTGGCCAGGCGAGGCTCGCCTGGTCACCGATGAGGCTCGCCCAGCCCTGCCGGTGGCCTAGCAGGCCTCGCCCAGCCCCGGCAAGGCCGGCCTGGCCACTGGCGAGGCTAGGCGAGCCTCGCCTAGCTGTCGGCGAGGCTCAACTAACAAGGGCCGGCCTCGCCGAGGGCTGGCGACGCTCCGATGAGGTCACCGGCCCTCATCTGGCCGGTCGTCGGTCCGGCGACCGGCCACAAGAAGAAGAAGAAGAAGATGAGAAAAAGGAAAAAAAAAAAGGAAAGAAAAAGAAAAAAAGGAAAAAGAAAAGAAAAAAATGAAAAAAGAAAAGAAAAAAATGAAAAAGTAAAATATTTATTTAAAAATTAAAAGAAATTGATTTGGAATAGAATTAATGAGCACGGTACCAAATGCAATTTTATTCCAGAATCATAAATTTTGGATAGTTACCAAATGGCTTAAAATGCTTAAAATTAGTTCCCGGAAACAGAATAAAAAAGAATCAGTTCTGATCAGAATCTACTCCCGGGAACAGAATTGTTACAAAACGTGCCCTTAATTATCCATATCAATGGAAACAGGTCCGTTCTCGGGATTGATCGCCCCTCATACAAGGAGGGTAGATACCATTGAGTAAGCCAAGGTCAAAGCTCCAAGGATTGACTCAGCATTCACATGCCAGAACAGCCACGGGACCACACAAATCGAAATGGCCGTAAACTGTAGAAAAAAACTCACGACGAGGGGAAGAGAAGCAACACGGGAGCGCATTAAATTTCCGCAACCGCGACCATGGGAAATGGGGCGATTATGATGCTGCAGGGACCTGCGATTCTCACGGTGGACCCATCCGCACGTTTTTATCTTCTTCGCACTCTCGCATCATGCGGGCGAATTCTGACAGCCACCTCCGTCGGAGGAGAGCTTGAAGTAGCCGGTGACCGATTCTACTCCGCGTATGATATTTTGTGCGCGGTGAAAATAGCCACCTACGTTGCTTTCGTTGACTGCTCAATTCAATGAGGTAGTTTTAGAGAGACTAGAGAGAGAGAGAGAGAGAGAGAGAGAGAGAGAGAGAGAGATGTTTCCTGTACTGTGCCAGCGAGTCACTGCACCGTTTCTCTTCACCTCTCGCGGTACCTCCTCTTGTCTCCTCTTGTAGGTTATAAAGCACCGACACTCTCTAATAGCTTTCGTATCTTATGGGACACTTCGATACGTATCCAACACTTTTTGACACTCTCAAACACTCTCCAACACTCGGTGAACACATGTTAGAAAATTCGATACGTGGTCAACTTTCTCAATACTTTCTCATACTTGAGTCGGAATTTTGACATACAAGTTTCCGATACATGATTATGATATTGAGATCAATTTTAATAATTCAATAAATAAGATGTTGATATATATATATATATATATGTGTGTGTGTGTGTGTGTGTGTGTGTGTGTGTGTGTGTGTGTGTGTGTGTGTGTGTGTGTGTGAAAATAAAACACAATAATAAAAATAATAAATGAAGAAAGAAGAAAAACCCAGTCTTCTCTTCTCTTTTGACTTTTATTTCCCGTGATACACAATTCACCCCTTAAGTTATTTTTCTCATATTCCAACATATCTAACATGCAAGTCTAGAATATGGATTGCTTGTTTTTCTCTAAGTTTTATGAAATATTAAAATAGAGTTGAATTTGTCAAATTGAAACAATGAATAATATTAATAAATGGCGGATTAATGTTTTTAGTGTATATTCATTCTAGGCTTTTTTTAATTATTTATTTATTTATGAATTTGATTCAAATTAATTTAATTGAAATAATCATAAAAATGATAATTTATCATGTATATATAAAATATATATATTTAATATACAGCGTATCCCAACGTGTCGGAATTTTCTGCTTTTTGAGAAATGACGTGTCGGCGTGTGGTGTCGTGTTGTATTACATATCAGTGTCGATAGCATCTACTTAGCTTACAGGACCCTTCTCCTAAATTTCTTACTTTTTTTTTTAATATTAGTCAATAATTGAATTGTGCACAAGACGGAGTTGTTAAATACAGCCAAGATAGAGAGTTGGTCACGAGAGGAGATGGGAAAACAACTGTTTGTTATGCTCAACTTTGCCCTCTTGTGGTGGTGGAGCTCAATCACAATCCCCGGAGCATGCTTGCAAAACCAAACGGATCGGCTCGCATTAGCTTCCTTCAAAAATGCGATACACGAAGACCCATTTGGAGTCTTGAGCTCTTGGAATGATTCTACCCATCATTGTGAGTGGCAAGGTATTTTGTGTAGCAAAAGACATCCTGGGAGAGTCACATCCCTATTCCTAAGATCACAAGGTTTGGGAGGCTTCCTATCTCCTCACATAGGGAACCTCTCTTTCTTGAGGGTCATGCGTTTGCAGAACAATAGCTTCCATGGTGAAATCCCACCACAAATTGGCAACTTGCTTCGACTCCGCGATCTTGATCTTACTAACAACTCATTTGGTGGGCCAATACCCTCCAATCTTTCCCATTGCTTGAACCTTGAGACCCTGAATTTCTTAGGCAACCAACTTGTGGGGGGAATTCATTCCAATATTGGTACTTTACCAAGGCTAAAAAACTTGATCTTGTCCACGAACAATCTTGTAGGTCCTATTCCTCCGTCGATCGGAAACCTCTCCCAGCTACAAATGCTCAGCCTTCAAGTCAACAGATTGCGTGGAGAAATACCTGAAGAATTGTCCAGACTCAAGAGGTTGGTTAACTTCCTAGTATGTTGCAACGAACTAACCGGTGAGATTCCACTAGGGATTTTTAACATCTCCAACATTTATGCCATCTCAGTTGTGGAGAACCGGTTGCGGGGAAACTTTCCCTCTGATATCGGCACCACTCTTCCTTCTCTCAGTTACCTCAGCGCAGCCAATAACTTGTTCACTGGGACGATTCCATCATCGTTACCAAATGCCTCAAATCTTTGGTTTTTTGAAATTTACAACAACAGTTTCCACGGGTCAATACCAAAAAATCTGGGAAGGCTAAAGGGCCTTAAAATAATTTCATTGGCTGTTAATCAGTTGGAAGATGACTTGAGTTTCATTTCCTCTTTAGGTAACTGTTCCAACCTAGAAATTCTCGCGCTGAGCTCAAACATGATTCATGGATCCTTCCCGAGATCTATCTCCAATCTCTCCACTAGCATTAAGCGAGTATATTTGTCAAACAATCAGATCCAAGGAACTATTCCTTCAGCTCTAGAAAATCTCTGCAACTTGATTTTGTTGGATTTATCTGATAACTTTCTTACTGGTCACCTTCCTGAGTCCATCGGAGCACTTCACAGCTTGCAGCAATTTTTTTTGGACGAAAACATGTTTACAAGAGAGATACCATCTTCAATTGGTAACATGACGTCCTTATATCTCCTTTACCTTGACTCCAACAATTTCAAAGGATACATACCACAAAGTCTCAGCAACTGCAAGCAACTAAATGTGCTCGATCTTTCGAACAACAGCCTAATTGGCTCAGTTCCACTTGAAATCATGGATCTTTCTTCCTTGTCGATCCTCTTTAGTTTAGCACATAATAATTTAAGTGGATCTCTTCCATTGCAAGTTGGCTCTTTGATAAATCTCGCTGAGTTAGATCTATCTTACAATAGATTGACTGGCTTAATTCCAGCCTCCATCGGTGGGTGCTTGAGATTGGAACGGCTTCACTTAGAAGATAATTCTTTCCATGGTCAAATCCCCCAAGCTTTACTTCCATTACGGGGTCTAGAACACTTGGATCTTTCCAATAATAATTTTTCTGGTCCAATCCCAAGCTTTCTCACAGAGCTCTCACAGCTCGAGTACTTGAATTTGTCCTTCAATGAACTAGAAGGACAAGTTCCGGAGCGTGGTGTCTTTCTTAATGCAAGTGCTGTATCGGTTTCTGGAAATAGGGAACTATGTGGAGGTGCTCCAAGTCTAAAGCTTCCTCTTTGTGAATTACCAAGCTCTAACAAGTCTTCTACAACCAAGGCCATAGTGATATCTGTGGTAGCCATCAGTTTGTTATGTTTAGCTTTGTTGTTCCTATCTATCTTCATTTACTGCAAAAAGAAGCAAATGAGAACCGATGCCTGGACGTCATCAACCTTTGGGCACCAATTCTTGAGGGTTTCTTATGAAGAACTTTTGAGAGCTACTGATAGATTCTCCGAGACCAATTTGATTGGTAAAGGGAGATACGGCACTGTTTATAAGGGTATTCTAGATTGTGGTGCCACAGTGGCAGTGAAGGTGCTCAATTTAATGCAAAAAGGTGCTTCAAGGAGCTTTGTCTCCGAATGCCAAACTCTAGGTACCATTAGACACCGAAACCTTGTGAGGATACTAAGTGTTTGTTCAGGCGTGGACTTTCGTGGCAATGACTTTAAAGCTCTAATATACGAGTTCATGGCTAATGGGAGTTTAGAGGAGTGGCTACACCCTAGGACTATAGGACAGGATGATAAGCATGGTGAATTGAGAAATCTAAGACTAGTGCAGAGGTTAAATATCGCCATTGACATAGCTAATGCGATCGAATATATCCACAAGAGTTGTTCTTTAACAATCCTTCACGGAGATCTGAAGCCAAGTAATGTGCTTTTGGACAATGACATGGTGGCTCGAGTTGGAGATTTTGGGCTTGCAAAGATCATTTCCATGGTGTCTACCGAAGCTGTAGGGGTTCGTTCCCAGGGCAGCTCAACTTCAACAATAGTTAGAGGATCCATTGGCTATGTGCCTCCTGGTATGAATTTGTCATATTTTCTTG
The DNA here is from genome assembly GCA_016097485.1 of Eucalyptus sideroxylon x Eucalyptus melliodora. NCBI lineage: Eukaryota > Viridiplantae > Streptophyta > Magnoliopsida > Myrtales > Myrtaceae > Eucalyptus > Eucalyptus sideroxylon x Eucalyptus melliodora. The sequence goes on from CM027830.1 coordinate 20,916,420, forward strand.
ATTAGTTTTCCGTTGATTGTGACGTTAATATGAGATAGTGTCAAAAGTTTGAATGAACATGATCCTTGATGTTATATTATGGTTAGTATGTTCTGACACCTCTTTCCCACAACACAATTTCCCCTTCGCCCTTTTAATAGCTTCAGCAGGAAAAGAAAATACATATCCTTGTGTGCGAAACGATTAATAGTAGCATTTTCTTATTGTATTTGAAATTAAGACGAGAATAAGCCATCGGAATTTTTATCAATGAGTAGAAATATTTTTGGTCGAAACTTGTAAATTCATGCCAATAAACAAATTAAACATATCCTATCATGTCACATTCGCATTTTTTTTCCATAATTCGTATTTTATCTTATATCATCTTCATGGTAGAACTGACTATAACTAATATTGTGGTAGACCCAATTACGGTATGAGAAATTGATGAGAACTAGTGGTTCTCTTTTGGTATGCCATGACTTAAGGTTTTGACAATAAGTAATTGACCCCTTACCGTGGACCCTTTCCTGTTGACTTGACCTATAATTCTACATTTATAATATATGTTTAGGCGTATTACGTCACAAGACAAATTTATGCATTTTACTGGTATAAATCCATCATCATCAACAAATCACTCCAAGTCTCTTCTTTTGTCCCTGTCGTGTTCTTTTTTTCGCCGGTTCTTCTAGGTATTTTCATCTCCTGTCCCGCAGAAAAGAAACAGTGTGGTATAGGAATTAAACTCATTTCAGATTTTGAAAATAATGAGCCTCGTGTGGATTCCATGTGTGTCCAGTAAAAAACGATGGTTCAAATTTAGTTAATACATGCACTAAGTTCATTAAATAATTTCCCAGTGGCCTTCATTACATATATTTTCTTCTTTTTCTGTGTTCATGCGTTCCCTACTGGGGACCAAGTCACTCTTGATGTTTAGCAATTTGTTTAGTCAACATGTGACAACTTTGGGTGCACTTGGAGAAAGAAGAGCTCAAATGTTATTGACCGATATTTGGTGCACTTTGTGAATCCTGAGATCTTATTTCTCTACGGTTGATGCATTCCGACTTTTGTAACAATTTTTACCACTTAGCATACGACAGGCGCTGAACATTAGCCATAGCCAATAAACTAAACAAAAGTCAAATAGTAGAAAGTTTTGGGACCCTCTACCATGCTCCGGCAGAGGATCCCTTGCCCTTTGCCATACACAACGAACTGGACCGCAAAGTGAATGAGGCGCGCTAGTGCGAGTCCTCACAATTGTCCTTGACAAGCTCTTGCAAATAGACATCAAGCAAAATCCCATGTGATTTAGGAATTTTTATAATACAAAGAGCTTCAAGAAAAAGTGACAATTCATTCCTATTTAATGTCTTGATGAAATTTTCAGAGTATGGCATAGGACACCAAGTTTCCACACTTGGGGATGCATACAGTTATGGCATTCTATTATTGGAGATGTTCACTGCGAAGAGACCCACTGAAGAGGCCTTTGGGCATAGTCTTAACCTTCATAGTTTTGTCCGAATGGCTCTTCCGGATCAAGTGATGGACATTGTAGACTCAAGGCTTTGGAGTGAAGCTGGTGATCAACAACAAGAGATTAGGATCAGAGATTGCATGATCTCTGTATTCGAAGTTGGAGTTGCATGTTCAATGGAATCACTGTCGGATCGGATGGACATGACCCAGGCGATCAGGAAATTATACTCGATCAAGACGCGTTATGAAACCAAATAGAGGAGGACAAGTATGTAGCTAAATCGGTTTTCTCATTTCATCTTGGAACTCTTTCACTAGTAGAGAAAATCATCATGCAAAGGCAGTGCTAGCAAATTGACATGATTATCTCCCTAAAAGTCTGCCTACCCATACCTATTATGTGTATTTTTAATAATTACACCTATATGTCTATTTGAATTTCGTAGAAAGCAGATGTATGGAGTTCTATTATGCTTATTTCCACCATGTAACCATGTAAAATTTGATGAATTTGCTTATTTGCACGGTTCTCTTCATTGCTCTCTCTCCTTCCCTCCCACCGTGCGTGTGTGCTAGAACGCAGCCTCACCATGAGGTCATGAAGACTAACTCTTAATGTCATGCTTAACTGTGAGCCCGCAATCGTTGGAGACCAAGCTTGATCAAATCTAAGAACACAAAAAAGGAGGCAACCTCATCACAAGATCATGAGAATGTTAATACTTTATTTTTAGTCGACATGTCAAAAAAGAGTAAAAAAATCGAGATTTGGGTTTCTGATTGCGAAAGAGCCTATTTCTCGGCCAAAAAGTGTCATTTTTCATTTCTTTCATTTCTTTCTTTTGCATTGTCGTTTTAAGCAATTTCAAAGTTATTTTAAAGAAAAACCCGAAAAGTCAAATGGTTAACTTTTGAGTTGACTTGTTGGTTAATCCTTTGATCAAAAGTCAACATCGGGTAAAAAATTAAATTTTTACCCAAAAAGATTCTATTTAGCTTTAATTTCACTTTTGTTATTTCAATTTCTCAAAAACTCAAAAATTTGACAAAAAAATCAACATTTTAAGAAAAGTCAACTAAATAGTTGACTTTTGGTCAACCCTTTGACCAAAAAATTGAAAAAAATAAAAAATGCATAAATATATTTCTTTTAATGCCAATTTGAATTTTATGTCGAAAATTTTACAAAAATTGATTAAGAACCTTGTTTTCCAATTTTTTTTTTTTGGTTTTGGGTCTTAAATCAGCTAAAAATCAAATTACTTTTATTTTAGTCATAATTAAGTATAGTTCCTTCTTCAACATTTGGTTTAGGGACTATTTTATATTTGCTTGTGCATTCAATTTTACGATTTATAGAGTCAAAATGCGAATTGCCGTTTTGAGCTATAATTAAGGGACCAAAATCGATCATTCACAGCTTATGAACAGATGATTGTTTCTTACTTATTTATTAAGATAAATCCAAATTTGAAATTGATTTTGAGAAATTCACATAATAACTCATCAATTTAAAGGATTTTGTCCTCTCAAGCATAAGAAAGTTAAGTAATTAAGCTTTAATCGACAAAATTCAAATTGACCCATTCATGATTATGGTTTATTTCATAAATCTTGGTCCAATTTGGATATGAGACCTAGATTCATTTTTGACATAAGCCCGATCACTTCAATTCAAGATCAATTTGAAGGTGATAAGGGAGATATCTTGCCCCATGTTGGGCAATGCCTCTTGGGGATGGGAACCGGTGGACTGCCTTGCCCGGCACAGGGCGTTGGGTGGCAAGCAAATCTTCCCAAGTGGTGGAGACAAAGAATTAGAGTGTGAGCACCTATTTAGGTATACTTTGGAATTGGTTTGAATTGGCAATGTGCAGTTTATTCTCATTGAAAATGGTTCAATTATTGATCTCCAAAACTAGGAACTAACACTATGTGGTTCAGTTCTAAGGTTAGGGTGTTAAACCGAACCGGTTGAATGACTCTATGCCAAATCAATTTTAACTATGTTTTTTTTTATTTGTGCTTGTTTTTAAGTGGATACAATTTGGACCAATATTTTAAGGATAATAGGGAATGAAGTTACATCATTCATGTTTTAAACTGTATATTGTTTATTTCATTTTACCAATGTTTTACTTCTCGCAGTTTTTTTTGCTAAGTATCGCTATTGAAAATATTATGTATTGATGGGCAATCACCTTAAAAGAATAAGTTTGTCCTCCCAATAATTTTTTTTTTTTTTTTAAAAGAACAATAAATGAATCGGCCAATTCCCTGACCAACATCTGAAATGGAAGAATCTGTTTTAAATTCCAAAATCTGGTAACCATCCCATACATATAGATTCTAGATTCTAGAGTTGATTCAATCTTGAAACTGCTCACCCTTCCAAGGAATGTGATCTTTAGCCTCACCTCGTCTGACCCAAATCCATTGTTGTTTTTCAGAAAAATAATTGGCCAACCAAACAAGGATTTTCTTATTAGCCAAAATTAACATATGAGACTAGGACGAAGGAGGAAGTGATGTTTTGGACGGGAAGTCCATACGAGGAATTATCAAATAACGTGTCAAACACTGACGAAGCTTTCCGAAGGTTAGAGTGTTTATCAAGCGTTGCTTTTGTCGGATTCGATGAGGGCTTGGTCCTCAGGGCTAGGGCAAGGGTCCTCCTCGCCGGATCGGACGAGGCTTTGGGAGGCAACAACATCGATGAGGTGTCACGGCTCTCGCCGGATCTAGCGAGGATTCAAGAGGCGACAACATCGGCGCCACGAGGGACCTTGAGAGTGTCGCCTTTCGAAGCGTCACGAACGATCAGGGGAGGGGCCTTGCGTTTGTTCTTGGATCAAGGGCGGAGGCGTGGTTCGTCAAGCGGCGGAGAGGGCGAGATAGAGCAAAGTGGAGAGACAGATGGAGAGAAATACACGGTGTCGTTCGGCATGGTTTCGTCGGACGGCGGAGACAACGGACGAGGTGGACATGGAGGCGGCGGTGGCGCGGTTGTCTCCGCCGTGTGGCAAGAAAAGAGGGAGAAGAAAGGGAAGGTTATCACTTACGGTGGGCCCGGGCCACACGTGGCGCTGAGCTCTACCTAATATTTCCTAGATTTGACTTCCGCAATGACAGAATTGTCAGCGTCCAACTCCCAAAAGCGTGAGTTATCTTCGATGACCGAGAATATAAGATGGGATTCTCCCGTGCACTAACGTGATTCCCTCTCATCGGTTCGAGCGGCAAGAATCTGAGCCGTACGCCGAGACCTGGCCGCCCGCATCCGCGGTTCCTGGAGACAGGTAAATCGCTCTGCAACGCCCAGCTCGATCTTTCCCATGTTTTTGGTCTCTTGCGTTCCGAAACGAAGGGATTTTGTCTTGGGATTCGTCCCCTTTTGAGCGTTATTGCTGGGTTGGTCAACTCTGTAGATTGGTTTCTGCCCCCCCTCTTCCCTGCCCTTTTGATGGGTGAAGAAGAAGAGGGCGGCATGTCCAGTGATTGCCAGAAGCCTGCGAAGACCAGCCCGAAATTGACCCTGCTCCCCCTGATTGCGCTCATCTTCTATGAGGTCTCCGGGGGCCCGTTCGGTGTCGAGGACTCGGTGAAATCTGGGGGCGGCCCTCTCCTGTCCCTGCTCGGTTTCTTGATCTTCCCGCTGTTCTGGAGCGTCCCCGAAGCTCTGGTCACTGCCGAGCTCGCCACCAGCTTCCCTGAAAATGGTGGCTACGTGTTGTGGATCTCGTCGGCTTTCGGGCCCTTCTGGGGCTTCCAGGAGGGGTTCTGGAAATGGTTCAGCGGGGTCATGGACAATGCGCTTTACCCCGTGTTGTTCCTCGATTACTTGAAGCATTCGTTCCCGATCTTCAATCGGTTGATCGCCCGAGTCCCGACTCTTCTGGGGATTACGGCCTCGTTGACATATTTGAATTACCGAGGCCTGCATATAGTCGGGTTTTCTGCGGTTACCCTTGCGGCTTTTTCACTTTTGCCATTTGCTGTCATGGGTGTCCTGTCGATTCCTCGGATACGGCCTGCGAAATGGGTAGCGGTAGATTTTAGCAAGGTAGATTGGAGGGGGTACTTCAATAGCATGTTTTGGAACTTGAATTATTGGGATAAGGCGAGCACATTGGCTGGTGAGGTCGAAAACCCGACCAAGACATTTCCGAAGGCGCTTTTCGGAGCAGTAGTTTTGGTCATGTGTTCATATTTGATTCCACTTTTGGCCGGCACAGGGGCATTGAATACTCCGGCAAGCGATTGGAGTGATGGTTATTTTGCCCAAGTGGGCTTCTTGATTGGTGGTGCTTGGCTCAGGTGGTGGATACAAGCGGCTGCCGCGATGTCCAATATGGGGTTATTTGAAGCAGAAATGAGCAGTGATGCTTTTCAACTACTTGGAATGAGTGAGATGGGCCTGCTTCCGACCATATTCGCTCAAAGGTGAGCTAGTTCGCCAGGTGTACCTTTTCAGCATTTGGTAACTGCCGCATCTGGTCAGTGTAAATTGAAGAAGTTCATGGCAAATTTTAACTACAATGCTTGAAAATAATCCTCTGAAGCTACATGATCTAATAGGAATCACAGGTTTTGATGGAGTAGTGCATTCGGCAGGTTTGCTTAGCTTTTTGCCTCAATGTAAGGTTGAAAGCATGATGCATCCTTTTGCCTATTATCATAGTTCCTGTGCCACTATTGAAAAGTTTCTTTCCATCTTAACTTTGTGCTTTCTACGGTTAAATCATGATTGTTTCATAAAGCAACAAGTAGGACATCAATTACAAATAGTTGCCTGCCTAAGTATGAGAGAAAATTTTTGTCAAGGTTCCAGCAATAACTGCGTCAAAGCCTGTTCTCTTTTTTCTGAACACTTTATTAGTATCTTTTGTTTGAGGGGCATGAAAATTCTCAGACATCAGCAACATGAATGACCTGTCTAGAAGTGGTTACTTTTTGTTTTTGGGTGTAAAGAATCGGATCATTAGAAGGTTGATAGCGGATATATTTCCATGTTCTTTCATGTGATAATGTTTTCTGCGTTTTTCTGCTTTTGTATGTTCTTATGAATAACAATGTGGAATTTAAATCTTGCAAGGAAAGATAATTCTTACAACAATTAACTATAATATCAAATATTGCTGCAGAACCTCTAGAATATAAGCTCTGAAAGAGTTGATGTTATATTAATTTCCTGATGAATATGAGCTGCTAGACTGACTAAATTGTTTGAAGCATTGTGCTCCTAGATTGTACGTCAACATTCCTCATGAGAGTTTTCCCAATGTTTAATGCAATTCCTGTAACTTCATTTCCAGAATCTGAGTAAAAACAAAAGTGAAGCTCCTGAATTGCTTGATGTTACCTTCTTTTCTCTTGGTTAAAATTGTGAACTTCTGGTTGTACCTCTCCATCAATATTTTTGCTCCTTGAATGCATTTTCCAGGTCGAAGTATGGGACACCAACCATTAGCATCCTATGCTCGGCTACTGGTGTTGTGTTCTTGTCATGGATGACTTTCCAAGAAATCCTGGAATTCCTGAATTTCCTCTACGCCATCGGCATGATCCTCGAGTTTGCTGCTTTCATAAGATTAAGGATAAAGAAGCCGGACCTTCATCGACCATACAGGGTACCGTTGCAGACATTTGGGGTGACAATGCTCTGTGTGCCTCCAACCCTGCTGCTCGTGCTCGTCATGTGCCTGGCTTCTGCAAAGACATTCTTAGTGAGCGGAACTGTTATTTTGGTGGGTTTCTTATTATACCCTTTGTTGATTCATGCCAGAAATAAGAAATGGGTCAGATTTGAAGCACAAGGAGGATTGCCCTCAGATGATAATGCAGTTGGTCATTTTGTTGAGTCGAAATTACCACAGGAAGACACAGATGATGCAACGGTTACTCTGCTTTAGGAATCAGCATCGTCCAAGACACATCAGGAACTTTCTTCGGCTGTGGTGGAAGAAGTCCTCAAGTTAGAGTAAGAGGTGATTCTCCATTTTTCTCCTTCTGTCCACATAGTCAGATCATAAAATTAGGAGAAGAAATCAAAAAGAAATGGTGATAACTGATCCAATTCTTGAGGCATGCTGCTTGTGTAAATTTTGTGCCTTGTGCCAGAACTTGCGAAACAAAACTGGTTATAGATGGCAATAAGAATTCAGGAGATGTATCAGTTTCATGACACAGATCATGAGTTATAGCAGCTTCTCATTATGTTGTGTCTTGAGACTGAACCCTCAAACGGAATTCGTTTTCACAGCTTGATAAGGTTTCCCAAATGCAAAACTTATTGAAATTTTCTCAGCATTTGCCATTGAAAAGTTTCTCCCTTCTTGTACAGTCACAGGCCAATCTGTGGAAAGAGGTTGTTGTGTGATGTTTATAGCTTGGGTTGTCTGATGCAAAGCAAGGGCAATGAATCGGTTTATCAAACGCTGGTCCCTCCTTTTGGTTTTCCTCTGCTCATTTTCCCAAACAAAAGCATTTAAATTGATTCAAGTAACTGGCAGGATCTTAATCTCGAGTGAGTTATAAAGAAATCTTTGGAAATTAGGTTATATAACCTTGTTTTGACTAGAAGTTGGCTGAGATTGGCTTTGAAATCACTGCACTGAAGTTTCCAACGTCATTTTTAAAAAACTCATGTTTATTTTCATCGACCATCAGTTGGTTGACCTAGTGGTAAAGGGGTTATCCGTCTTTCGTGAGTTTAATTCACATCCTAAACAAACTAATGAACAGCTCATATTACATTGCCTAGTTCCCAATGTATATCATATGGAGAGATGTCCCGACTATTAAAATCTTGGGGAGCTTGCGATAATGGGCTCACCAACCTAGAAATTTTCGGTCGCAAATTGTACGAAATATTTATGGCTCCAGCTAAAAATTCCATAGAGAATATGATGCCCTTCTGGTAATGCTCAGAAGGGGGTTGTTAACGCTGGTTGCCCTTTCCCTCCCTGCATTTTTATCTACAAAACAGAAGATTATATTCATAATTGGCCAACTACACAATATTCAAAGGCCCAAAAACATCATAGAATACACAAGGCTATAGAGGCCCAATAAAGATACATTCGAGAGCAAAGGCCAGAAAGGCCCACATGAAGAGATGGCCTTGGTCCAATAGTGAAGAAATGGGCCCAAAAATAGGTCCATCATTTAGAGCCTAGGAAGTCCTTGCAGCAACCCCCTCTGGGGCCGCCGAAGCTCTGACCAGAGGCATTGAAACTGGAAAATGTCTGTATGTATCATTTGTAAAGTAGGATATATGTATCTTGAAAATCTAACTAGACAACAGAAGTAGTGGAAATTTTCACAATCACAGTCTTACCTTTTTTGTTCCTGAGGCTCCTTTTTTTATTTAGCAACAAATAAATTATATAAAAAATATTTTCCTGAAAATAATCGATCATATCAATTGAAATAATTAGTTAATGAAAAAAATTCTTATTACCCATAATAATTTATATCTAAACATTTCTGAACATGATAAAAGTATTTTCATTTGTTCATTTTTGTGAGTTATACAAACGATTATTTAAAAAAAATTCAAATAATTCATTTTTCGCTAAATAAATAGAGCGTAAGAATACCAAATTGTTGTAAAACGAAGGTTCAATGTGAAGAAAGGATCTGGAATATACCATTGGCATACTGCAGATCTTTAATTTAAATCGATTGTATTATAATCGAAAAACGATTTTTTTTTTTTTTAATATCATGGACGCTAAGGGCCTATCGATGACGTAATACAGTGTTGAAAGTTGGAAACACCAGCACCTAATAAGATTGTTTTGATAATCATTACTAACAATGATTTTAAAGATTATTAAGTAATAAAATCACTTCATGGGGTTAAGTAACGAAGGGGTTACTAATTAATTCATTTTGTAGAAAAAATTGTTGATGGCAAGTCGAATCTGCTTATTTATATTGCTGCAATATATGAATGACGATCACAATTCCATGTATGGTAATAACATCGCAATATTCATTTATTATCAAACAACTTTTAATTTCTATTTTCAGCATTTAAAATTGTCAACACTTAAGATTTAGTGCCTAATTTTTCAGCTTTTATTTTTCAGTTGTATCAAACGAGTCCTGAAAGAAAAATGTTCAGCATCACACACTGTTCAAAATTACAATTCATTTACTCACTCAACCTGGAGCTTGAAGAGATTTGAAATGAATGATTTGAAAAACATATACAGGAATGTCTCTAAGGCCCTATTTCACATAAGATAAATAATTTGAAATAAAATTTCCTAAAAATGTTTGCATGTATTGCTCACAAAAATGAATAAAATGAAAAATATTTTCATCATCCTAAAATTATTTTAACATATATTATAATTGGTGATGAAAATTTTTTTGATTGGCTAATTGTTTCTATCAATAGTGATATTTTAAATCATCTATTTTTCGCAGATTTGTACACAAATATCAAATGCTCAATTACATAGACTTATTGCGGGCTAATTGCAATAGCATGAAATCTGACTTTAGACAATTGAAAAATAGATCAAAATTCAGTTCTAATTTGACCATAAAGTAATCAAATTATAAAAATGCTCGCTCTCGGAAGTGGATTTTTCAGAAAGTGCAAATGTGAAATTTGAAGAACTTTTATTTGGTGTTTGAAACAGTCAGAGTAATATGATATTTGGTCTTGTTATCTAACCATATGTATAATATCCTAAAGAAATATATAATGCTAGAGATATCGAGGAACTCAAGAAAGTACCAGGTATTGACTACGTGGATACCCACCAAGGGCCGTAGAAAGTGAATGGACTAATTTTTTTTTTTCAATTTGATTTTTTATGTCCTGCCAATTTATTAACTATGGTGGGTGTTTATTTACATAGGTAATATGTGTTGACACCTAAATTTTACCTAAAGATCTCATGCCGAATTTCATAAAAAATTACAGATAAAATTTGTTGGTAACAATAGAATTTGATCTCACATTAAATTATTGGTAATGCATGATTTTGCATTCACATTGCATTTGGGCATTAGGAACATGTCGTGACCCGATCTTGCCGTCCGATTCCTCTCACGAGGAGAGAAAAGGGGAATGGTTGGATTTAGGGATATTTGACCATGAGAGTTCCCTCACGGTTCGCATTCCAAAAGACGTCATTATCTCGTCTATTTGATTGAACCTCCTATGAGTTCCCTCTATAAGGTCGTGAGTTCTCCAAAACTCATAATTCGTTTGACAATGAACTATTGCGACTGGTATTCACACAGACGACACACTTTGAGAGTGGAGGTCGAGTGTAAATATCGGATCTAATGGTATCTTTACCATAGTAGCTCTCTCTCTGGTAGTCTCTTCCCTAAGGATGGTGTCACTTCATCAATTAGGAGTTTTCCACATGCAGGTATACTAAACCATGGTGAGTCTCATCAAGACCTGTACTTTGTGTGACGTGTTCATTTATACGATCTAATTATTTAAGACATCCTAGAAAGAAGATGGAAGTCGTCACTAGCCTTATTTTTGGGAGTTGGCTAGAAACCCAATCGAGGGTTGGAAGTATTTCCTCAATTTCTACGTACCTATCTAGTTTCGGGAACTTGGGTTATGAATATATTTTTATTAGGGCCATTTTGGTACCTAAACAATATGTTGTGTTTATCTAACGCGTTCATACATTTTTTCTTACATTTTTGAGATCATTAGTCCTAAACTAAGCGATCATATGTGGTTGGTCATTTTCATGCTATTCTATTTCTAAAGAAAATCAAAAGAAAGCATACAATTGAATTGAAAATTGCGAAGTAGTAAGTAAGCAAACAAGGAAAAAGTAAATCTACCATGCGAAATATAAAAGATAAACACAAATGAAAAAGATAAAAAGAAAAGAGAACCTGCGACTCGTCGGGCTTTATACAATAAAAGGAACCTAAGAAATATGTTGGGGAATGAATAATATATGATAATGGTCAGAATGAACATCAACCTCCATCATCTTCATGTCCTCTCCATCTTCAAGATCCTAATTTAAACCTAGTCTAAAAAACTATTTAACTAGGTACATACAATGGAAATAAATAAAAACAGTCAAAAACATGACATCATGCCAAAGTCAACTCTCAAAAGAAATTCAATTTCACAAATTAGATTTGGTCCTCGGGGTCAGCCTTTGTCTTTCATGCGTAGATCCATCTAAGACACCTATTCACTTTATTTTATGTTACTTATAGCAATTAATGATCAATTGTATTATCGCATAGCCGATAACACTTATAAGTCCCTAATGAAATGATTTATGTAATCCCAAGATTTCCCTCGAATATCATGCATCGACCCTATCATTCATCTAAAAATCACATGCATTTGTAGGAATTAAATATGCATGCAGGTTTTTTTGACCTTATTTCTTAATCGATCAAACAAATGAGTGAACTGTCGGTGGGTTACTTATTACCAAGAGCATGTGCCAATCACAAACATAGGCATTTCTAATGAATGATATGATTGTGTGTATGAGGGTACATTTGATGTTTTAAAAGCATCTTTTGAAATCATCCATAAAAATTATTTGAGATAAAGTGATGTTTCAGTTATGAAAGACATTCAATTGTCAAGGCTAACTCTGGGATTACATAAATGCACTCACAAACGTCACATGCATTTTGAATACAATTCAAACTATGACTTCTCACAATGTCAAATAGAGTTTTCAAGGAATTTGAAGAGACTTAAAAATATTTTAGATTAAGGAACATCTAAGTTATGGAACACGTTCAATTGCCAAGGCTAGCTTGGGGCTTGCATAGATACACTCACAAGTATCGTAGGCATTTTGAATATGGTCTAAACCATGACTCTTCCTTAAATCAAATTAAGCTTTGGAAAAGAATTTCTTAACAAATTGTTTTTAGAAACATCACATGTACCGAAGCATTTTTTAATTTGATTTGAAAAGAAGACTTGTTGAAAATCATTTAACAATGAACATTAAGGTATTTAAAGCAACTTTCATGAAAATGGAATGATCTGAGTTCATGCACAAAGTAACCTAGGAAGTTTATCTAAACAATCACAATCAAGCTCATGTTAGGAAATTTCTAAACAAACATGTAAAGACAACAAAATTGGACAATGTCTAATAACAATTTGACAATAAAAAAATTCTCTAACATGCATGGCATAATAGCGAACAACTCTCATGAAGAAATTTTTCCTAAATGAGTTACACATGATTTTACAAAAATCAGAAAACAAGCAACAACATGTCAGAAAATTGTCAAAACAACAAGACATTTAGCCAATATTACAAGGATTTGTCCTATCAAAATAGGTCTAAAAATTATCAAATTTACACACAACATAACTAACATGATCACAAACAAATTTCATTGAGGGGCCAAGTGTATAATCCTTACAAAAAAATGGATCAAAAATATAAAAGGTCTATCCAAACATGGGTCAGAACAAAGGTCCGAATTTGATCCCATGTCCAAATTCTAGTCTAGTTTTAAAAAAAAATGGAAAGTGACCCCAACGATGAGTGATCTGCATGAAGTTATGAGCATTGGAAACTTCTAAGTGTGTCTTATGATTTCTTAGGAGGATTTGAGTGATCTTTAAAGGTGCGCATGTTAGTAACTAAGAAAAACATAGTACAAGCATACATTAGAGAACCTCAAAGCCAATCAAGTAATGCACAAATGGCATGAATAAATCACATGAGACTTAGAATTGGATGTGATGAACAACTTGGGTAATCATTGAACCCTAAGTAGGCATGCAAAAATGTCATTACATACAATTTAATGATATTATGAGATAATTTAAGATTCCTAATGACATACTTGAGAATATTTAGTATGATGAACACTTTTGTAACACAAGTTTAACATGTGAAATGATGTTTAAACGATATGACCTAAACATGTATACAAACCTTATAACATGTGGTTAAATTATCAAGAAAGCATAATATGACTCAAACAAGTGTGGCAAGATGCATATATGATAAGGTTTCGTTCTATTCTCAACATCACAAAACGAGTATGATTTCGGTTATCTAAAGACGTGCAAAAATTTAATGAAAAATATCACATATAGAACATGTAATGAGAAATATTTTTCCTTAAGAGTTCAAGACCTATATAAAATCACATGAGTCGTGGCAAAAATGACAAAACAAACATGCATATCCAAGTTATATGTTACAGCAACACTTTTTTCACATTAACTCATGTTATTAACATACTAGACAATATCAAAAATTTGCAAATCATACATCAATTGAATACATACAATAAGCATTTCATCTATCATGGAAGATTCTAGACCAAAAAAACTTATTTATGGACTCAATTTCACAAAAACACAATTTGGATTAGTGTAGAAGAAATTGTCCTATGTTTAGATCTAAGCGATTTTGACATAGTTAAAACATATTCAAAAATTCCGAAACAATTATAGAGTATTTGTTCGTAAAATTCTAAACGCAAGTGCACGTATCGAACAAGTAGTATAATGATGAGAAAAAGTATCGTCCCACGAAGATCGATGATTAATAAACTAATTAAATACTAAAATAGATTAATTCTAAAATTTATCTAACAAATCAAAATATAATTTAGAATAAATTAAAAACAAAACTTGAAGACTAAATGCAGTAAAATCAATCAAATAAATATGTTAAAGCATCCGATTTCACCATAACCACTAGATATGAATTTCAGATTGTTATGAATACAAGAACAATATCAAACATGTGATAGCGGAATTTCCTAATCTATTTACTATCCTATCTCTAGGTATAGCAAACCTACTCAGCTTATTAATCCACTATATCTCTATGTGAATTAAAATAAACATGAGTGCATTAAAAACTATGAATATTCCCGGTTTACAATGAGTCTTTTGGATCACCTTATCACCGAAAGCTACACAAATAACGCGGTATATTTCTATCCACGTTTAATTCATGGTTATATATTATAATGAACAATTGCATATTATCACCTCTCAGTCTCAAACATGCACATCAGATCATTCAAGTGGTGGCAAGTCACTCAAAAGCATTAAACGCAATAATATATAACTCACATGAATGAAATCAATTGTAGAACATAAAAATCATGAAATTCACATCATCATGGTTAGGCTACATCGTAGCTCTAACAAAAGAAAATTAGAACATAGTAGAAGAAAAAATAAAAATATAAATCAAACCCAGCATCTTGAATCAAAGAACAAGAATTATGTCACCACTTTTGTTTTCTCTTCAAAATACTTGAAAAACTCTCAGAACAATGGAAAAACAATCTAACTAAAAAAACCCTAGCTGCTCTCTCTTCCTATTTATAGGAAATCTAAAATATCTATTTCTCCATGCTTGCAGATAACATTAGGGAACAAAATCAAGAATTTCCTGATTTGATATCCATCTTCCACTGCTGCTTTTATTTGAATTCCTGATAATTGACATTCTTTTCCTTATCTTCTCCATATATCATTATTCTGCATAAACAAGGAAAATTTAAATAATCAGAAGGAAATCCAAATATTTTCTCATAGATAATGCATTAATTGTTGCATAAAATAGGTAAAATAACTCTATTTTTATAGAGTTATCAGTATTTTTCACACAATTATGAGCAACCTTCATGCATAAAAGTTCCTCCAAAAATCAACACAGAGATTAGTAAAAAATTAAAATATCAAAAATGAACATAGAACATATTGACATAGGCTTAAATCATAGTGGTTTTGATCTAACTAGTCATGTGTAAAAATTCTATAAAAAAAAAAATACAGAGCATGCACAAGGCAATAAAAACAACTTTTATAAAGGAAAGGTCATTCACTAATCAACATAGAAAGCTGCATAAAAATAGCAAAATCACATTTTGAAACAAGATAGAATTGAAAACTAACCTAAACTATTGCAGAATCACTCATCTTTGGAGATGTTTTTTGAGGACCAAACGTTGCTTGATTGGGGTGTACAACCTATCGATGTGAAGTTAGTGATGTGTATTATCAAAGTCTAGTAGGACTCTAACCTCATTTTGGCCAAAACATTAGGCCTATTATAGAACCGTGAAAATATAGATTAAGACCAAATCAAGATCAATCATCCATATCATTCAAGAACAATTAAACACATCAAATCAATATCTAAATACTTCGATCTAACATCTAAATGTAACATATTAACCTAGAATTGAACACAAGCCCTGACCAGGTTAATTCTGGTCTCGCTTCACGAGATTCGAAATCAAAATTGTTACATTTCGATGCGTTGTTGTCGATTTAGATTGCAATCGATCAAATTAAACTCTCCAGATCAATCCTTGATCTTCGAATCATGATCCAACCTCCATAAACCACCATGAAATTGGCAAGATCACCTGTAGCAACAAAAAATAGAACTAGTCCAAATTTGGACCGATTTTGATATCACCAGAGGAGATCGAGTTGTTTGAGTTGTCTAACGACCAATTGGTCTACTTCTAATCACAGAGAGGTGTGGACTCCTCCCTATGATCGATCGGGACTAGTCAATAGTTTTGAAAATCCACAGAAACCATTGGTCCTAGCCAAAAACAAAATCGGTCCAAATGGATCAGCTTTCGATCGCCGGTGGAGATCAAAGTCATTGGAGGAGATCCGATGACTAATTCACTTGGTTCTGATCACGATCACACTAATGATAGCTTGAGGACTCAATCGAAGTGATCAACACCTCCAAGAAGCTTCAGTACTGTTGATTTGTGCAGAAAATCATAATTGGTCCAAGAGATGAATCGATCTACACGTCGGTGAAGAAGATTGGACTTGGACGGGCAGATCAAGGAACTGCTGGAGGTGAGATCAACTTCTAGCAGCTTGAGCAGGATGAGTAGATCATTGGTGAAGATGAATTGTTGTCAGTGGGGGTTGAACTAGTAGCAATTTGGTTGTTGGAAAAAGGAATCAATTAGACTAGAAAAAGAGAAAAAGAAGCGAGGGTTTTGGCACCAAAACATAGAGGGGAGAGAGAGAGAGAGAGATCTAAAAAGAGATAAGAGTGTTTCATTCTGGATTAGCCCTTCCAAAAAATGGAGGGAAAATGGGCCTATATACAATCCCCAAACCATCTAATTTCGTTTGTCGGTTCAATCTGATGGTCCAAATTTTGATCCAATAGTTAAAATTTGATTTTGAAGGTTGGATCATGCTCTTGAGGTTTCGGGTAATCTATCAAATGGGTTTAATTTGCAAAAGCTCGAGTCAAAATTGAGAATTGTGTCAAAATATCCAATTAGGGTTAAATTGCAATTTGATGAAATTTGAGGATCAATCTGTAAAATTTTGAGAAATTGAAGATGTATGAGTGAAATTGACATTAGGAGGATCCTGAAATCGATCATCAGAGGTTAGGAATCGGTCAAAAAGGGTCTAAACTGACCATCCCCACTAGCAGCTAGTCGGACCGTTCAGACAAGTTCGATGGTTTGACCAGTTTTTGACTGGCTTGATCCAGTTCTAGCTATTTTTCCCACTTAGGACTCCTGTGGATTCAAAATTTATGCAATTTGGTCCATAAAGGACCAAATTGAAAATGAAATTTATCCTATTTAAGAAGAAATTGGTCGATCAATATTCAATTAAGTTAATCAAACCTTATGAATGTGATCTAGAGATTTTTTATTGATCTAACTGAATGATTATTGTGAAAGACAATAGACCAAAACCATGGGTGCTTTGAATTGAGCCTAAATGGCTAAAATGGTCAAATTTGGAATTCAAAGGGTAAAATTGCAAATTGATTGAAATTGAATTCAATTAATGCCACAATTGCCCCACCTAATGAATTACTCATGTGTAAGATCACTTATTGCATTCGAATCGATCTTAAAATGAAGTGCTTGAACTAATGTTAAAAAAGAATTTAGGCCTAATATCAAAATTGGACCTAGATATATGAAATTAAATCATAACCATGAATTGGTCATTCGAATTTTATTTATTGAAGCTTAATTGCTTGACTTTCTTATGCATGAGAGAGTCAAATTCTTCAAATTAAGAAGTTTTGATGTGAATTTTCCAAAATCGATTTCAGATTTGGACTTATCTTAAAAAAATAAATGAAGAACGATTGTCCATTCGCAATTCATGAAGAATCGATTCTAGTCTCCTAGTTAGAGGTCAAAACAGCAATTTATATTTTGATCGGGCAATTCACTGAATGCACAGATGGATTTAAAATGGTCCCTAAACCAAATGTTGAAAAAGGAGCTACACCTAATTATTAATAAAATAAAAATAATTTATTTTTGGTCGATTTAGAACCTAAAATCGAAAAACTTGGAAATCAAGATTATTAATCGAATTTTGTGAAATTTTTTGATACAAAAGTTAAATTGACATTAAAAGAAATGTATTTGTGCAATTTTTTTAATTTTTTTTCAATTTTTTTGACATTTCCTAAAAGGTTGATTTTTTTAGTCAAATCTTTGAATTTTTGATAAATTGATTTGATAAAAGTCAAAGTAAAGCTAAACAGAATTTTTTGGGAAAATAGTCAATTTTTAATCCGGGGTTGACTTTTGGTCATAGGGTTGACCAAAAAGTTAACCCAAAAGTCAACTATTTGACTTTTAGGATTTTTCTTGAAAATGACTCGAAAATCATTTAATAGTGACAATGAAATAGAAAGAAATGAAAAATAATATTTTTTGGCCAAGAAACAGGCTTCGTCATGATTAGAAACAAAAATCTCAATTTTTTTTTTTTTACCTTTTTTCGACGCTTCGACTAAAATTTAGATGTCAACATAACATTTTTTTTTATATTTAACATGTCCCCATCAATTAAATTTCATTTAAATTGGCCCTGTCATGAATTGCATTTGACTTTACCCAACATCCTAAATGATGTTAAATGCAAGCACTAAAAATCATTTGAATTATAAATGGACAAAATACCTAATCAGTTGGAAACCTATTATATGGATATCAATTCAGTCATAAAATTTCAAATTTTGACAATATAGTTATAAATTCTTTAGACAACATTCTATTACAGTTCTTTCGGCCAATTACCACTAGAAATCACTAACGTGGAAAATGTTAATACGGTAAAATTATGACGAAGAAATGGAAGGAATTCCGGGTGAAAGATAGTTGCATGGTACAAGCTTATTATTTTGTAGATTCTTGAAGGATTCACTTGGCAAAAACACTTGGAACTATAGGGAACATAGGGAGGTGTGGGCTAATACTTTACTATTATGTAAAGAGCTTGGTCATGCATTCCTAGGGAAAATTGTTTAAACTTATTGCACTTTTGTCAATTCAGTTATAAACCATATAATTTTACCAATTGAGTTTGTCCAGCTAATTTTGACTATAAATTACTAATATAAATGTCAACTATCCTATGTGGCATGCCCAACGCTAATATGGATAATTTCTAATAACATTTTAATATTATTTCAAATTTTTATTATGTTTTTCCTTTTCTCCTCTTTTCATTCTTTTCTTTTTTCCCTTTTCTCTTGTTTGCTTTTTCCCCTTTTGCCCTTCGCCAATCGTCAATGGCCGACAAAGGCCGCCATCCTCAAGCGAGGGATGCTTGAGCCTAATTTGGCGAGGGCAACTATTGCCCCAGGCCAGTGAGGGTGGCCCCCACTTGAGGCGGTGGAGGGTAAAGGAAAAAATAAATAAGAAAAAGAAAGAAAAAAAGAAAGAGATGAGAATAGGGAAAGAGAGAAAAGAAGCAAAAGAGAAGAAAAGAAAGAAAAATAAAATAAAAATAATAAAATAATAAAATAATCGAATAAAATATTAAAAATTATTAAAATTTGTCAATGTTTCCATCGATCGTGCTATATAGGAGGATCGATGTCTATGTTAACGATTTCTAGTCAAAACTAGTCGGATGGACTTAATTAACAAAATGTGAAATTGTCTAGGACATAATTAGCAAAATAAAAAGATTTATAATTGAACTGACATAATATAATAAATCTATGACTTTTTAGAAAACTCTTCCCACATTTATAAAAGGGCAGTATGAGAGTTGATTAAAAAAAAAAAAGGTGGAGTCGTGAGTGGAGAGCTCGGAGAAAGAAAAAGAGCAAGAAGGCAGAAGAAAAGACAAAAACAAACGGAGCCGAATTAGGAGCTTAGAAATGTTAAAAAAGTAAACGGAGGAGTCCGGCAATTTACGGGGTCTCAAGGTAAAAGTTACATCTTTTGTTTTCAATCTTTTGATCAATTTAATTATGTGAGCCTACCAATGTTCTTCTTTGATTTTGTTCGGGTGCATTCATAACCCTGAACCGAGAACGCAGAGCAACTTGTCTCGAATATGATTAACTTCGAACCCATTCCCTTTACAATTGATTTTGGAAGATAATCTCAACCTATCTAACAGGTTTCATGTTTCACAGCAAAAATATTGCAACTGGTGTAAAAACTTGCATTGTTTCGATTTATTTCGATGTGGATAGTTAGTTTAAATTCTGTCTTGATTGAAATTAGTTTGGACAGATTTCACTGCATGATCATAATTATGTCCTGCAATTTGCATCAATTTTAATTTCCATAAAATTGAAGTTAGTCATATATTCATATTTCGATTTGTTATCATATTTCATGTCATGTTACCATGCAGTTCCATATGAATTTAAAATTTGGATTAACAAGCTAGATTTGCATTCGTAATTATTGCATGGTTAGTAAATCACATGTTTAAATTAATTAGGGATTCTGCATATAGGAAATCACACCTTATAATTATGTTCTCTTTGCTCCTAATTGACGTATAATATATTAATGGCGACACTTAAGTTCAATATTAGGACTAATTAAATAAGAAAAACCAAGTTGTAAATTTGTAATCAATAGGACTTGGTAGGACACATGCTATGCAAGGGGAATTGTTTGTATCTGCTTAGCAATCCGTCAAACTCTTAAAATTTCACCTCATGAGGTTCACAACAATATGTATTTATGTCATGCTTCGACTATATTTCAATAATAGATTTGGCTGGATTTCATGTCAAACAACAATGAAAGTATAAAGTTGAAAAGTATAATATGAGAGAGAGAGAGAGAGAGAGAGAGAGAGAGAGGTATTATTAATAAAGTACATGTGCAAAACTCGAGATATTCCAACAGAGAGAGAGAGAGAGAGAGAGAGAGAGAGAGAGAGAGAGAGAGAGAGGTATTAGTAATAAAGTAGATGTGCAAAACTCGAGATATTCCAACAGAGAGAGAGATATGTATTATTAATGAAGTAGATGTGCAAGATATTCCAACAAAGATCCGTTGGGGGAGAGTCTATTTTGCTAGGAGGTTAGTCCTACATTGCCCCTCTCGCATCCGTTGATCTTGTTCTTCAGGCTCTGCGAAACCAGAACTTCGAAATTTGCTTCACCAGAGCCTCCCAACATGCCTACATATTATTGTTCTTCTGTGCGAAACACTTCCACAACTTTTTCGATAGATGTCCGGCTGGTCCACAATGAGGAGCAAGATCAGCCATCATGAATAGCCTGAGTTTCTTCATCTTTTTGAACGAGTCTGCATTCGAGATCAAGTCTTCTACATCGACCTTGTCTAGTTTAATGCCTTCAATGTCATTTGGTCCCTGTTAGAGCAAGATAATAATTGTCATACATATTGGGAGCACTTGAAAATAAGCAGATATCTAAGCCCTTCCAGGAAATAACAAGTCTTAACTTTAAGAATAATGTATGGATTTGTTTTAAAATCGTGCTAGTCAAAAACCATTATAACACTAGCGGTTTCTAAATGAAGATACATTCATCTCATGATGAAATAATAAATGAGAGTATTTTATGTTAGGTTATTCAACAAGCAGTTCAATACTAAACACCGTTAATTAAAGAAGAAAATTAGCAAAGCATGAAGTAACGAGAGTAAACCCTAATAGGCAAAAATAAAATATTGCATTTGCGTCTCACCTAATGATGCAATTTAAAGTTTTTTACACCACATGTAAATGCGAGCCCACAAGAAGAGGATACACGTGGGTGCTCAAATTAATTTTTGTTTTCGGGACATGCATAAACTCTTACCAAGTTTTGACTAACCACTCGTAGGGCATCCTCATGATGCCATATTCGGCTTCGCTTGTTGGGATTTTCAGGGCACTCTTGAATCACAATTCGTCTACCCATTTCTTAAAGCAAATCATGTATCCATAGTTTGTTGTTTTCATCAATGTATATGAGGGACTTTTGAGCTAGAATATCAACCCCACTAGTGGCATAGACGCTACATTGGTCTAGGGACTTGATGATCACTTCTTTGTCATATCCATTTAGAAAACATGCAATGTCAAGAAAAATCGTCCTCTCGTTGGCCTCTAAGCCGTCGATAACAATCATCAATATATCATGAACCTTTCCCTGAGGGATTTCTTTCAATTGATCAAAAGCTCTTTGCCATTCTGTGACGCTTTTGCCACTCAAGAAAGAACCCATCACAGTTAGCACCAAAGGATGGCCTTTAGAAAAACTCATGAAGTAGTTTGAGAGCATTTTATAGTCAATTTTCGGATACCTTTCTTGAAATGCATTCCAACTAAAAAGCTCGAGAGCGTGGTCATCATTCAGCGCTCTTACCTCATAGATATCTTTGCATAGACCAAATAAGGTTTCTTCATGTCGAGGGATCAAAATGACTCTACTCCCCAAGGCGAAGTTCATTGACTCGATCAGGTGGCTCAGGGGCTCTGACAACCCTTCAACATCATCAAACACCAATAGAAGCCTCTTGTTGTGAAGTTTACTCCTCATCAAGTTTACTACTTCATATATATCGTTGCCAAACTCCGAATCTCCATTGCCGAGAAGGTCACCAAAAAGGGTCTCCTGCATTTTGAGGAGGCCCTCTTGGCTCAATATATCCTTCACATTTGCCATGAAGCAACTTCGATCAAATTGATTTGCAATTCGGTAGTATAGAGCTCTCACAAGTGTGGTCCTTCCGATTCCCCTAGTGCCGGAAATCCCCACGATCCGGACCTCCTCAACTTTTAATTGGAGTAAGGAGCACAAGGCTTGTACTTGAGAATCTAACCCAACTGGATGGAAAGCAAGTAGGTCTTTGTGTGAGTAGCTTAGTCTTCTTGAGATTTTCTCCACAACGAATTGGATGAATTCAGCTTCAAGTCTGCAAATTGTTAACAACTAAATGTGAGACTGGTTATTTGTGCTTGTAAAAGATGAAGAAAATATCAATAAGATTATATTCTCGAACTAGTGTATCGTCCATCTAATCTAATTACTATCCAGTATCTAATCTGGTACAACAGAAAATAGTGGCATATGAGAGGTTGACATGTGCTCTCCTTATAGTAGCACGTCTCCGTCTCTTTCATGTTTTGATTTCCGTTTTTTCTTTCTTGTTCTTATTTTTGGGAAAAAAGATAACCGTTTTTCTGCTACTTTTCAGTTGAATGGAAATGATACATACCTTTAGTTTGCAAATGTCACGCCTTTTTTCAAAATTTTTGGTATACACTTCTCGAAAAATTCATGTTAATTATGAGACTAAAATATTTAAAAATTCCTCCCTCCACTTTTAACATAAAGCATATTAATCAGTCCTCCCATTTTTACAAGTTCGACAATAAAAATATGCCATTTGAAATTAATAGCTTTTAATCATGAGCCACGTGATTGATGAAAAGTTTTAGTTCAATGTTATGTTAACGTCTATTGAAATTCAACTTAAGTGTCAATCTGTTGAATTATTTTATATATTAAAGATCATCCTATAACTAGTTGAAAGTTAGGCAAATCCAATTTTTTTCCATTAATTGTAACTCTTCATGAGGAAACTCTCCAATGACTACTTCATAATTCTAAAATATGTCAATATATGAAACACTAAACGATAACTACTTTTCGTGAGATTTAGTATAGCCACCGTGGAAAAAAAAGTGCTATGGCTGGACATCTGAGAACCATTCACCAAAGCGAGTTTCGTCTTTATGTTTAACTAAATCTGGATAAGTCATTGTATAATATGTAACAATCAACTATACTTCCAGTTATTTCCATTAATCTATATCATGAGCCTTTTCTCCCTGCATAGGATGGATCTATTAGGCTTGCACTCTAGTATTTTAATCAGCAGAATGATCTGAAAATGGGAGCAGCAGAATTTCTTCTTTTTGTGCGTTTTGAACAAGTAGTGATGGACGAAGCACTGGCAATTGACTTGATTATGAAAAGTTTCATGAAATGCATTTATTTTTTATTTACTATGTCAGGATTAGTTTTGGAAAAGGAATAAAGTTTTTGATAAGTTAAATCTTCACAGCACATAATCATATTGTTATACAAGGGAAAATTTTTCATGTATTGCCCTTGAAAAAAACTGTGCTAAATTTCAGGTCAATATTCGAAAGTCAGCAATTTTTGGTTTTGCAATTATGTACAAAATGCTATGTATATGTAAGAAACAAGAGAAGATCTTTTGGCTAATTGTTTAAGCAACATATTAAAAATAGAGGGATAGAAATAAGTCCATGAAAAACATTCTTTATGCTTACCGAAAAATTTCTACTATAGAAAGTTTCTTGGCCAAAAAAGGAAATAATATAGAAAGTTGAGAAGAGAGAGAGAGAGAGAGATTGGAGGCTGAATTTTCTTTCAAACCCTAGCTAGGTACCACAGTCTAAACAATACAAAGATTGACAAGAAGTTCTTTTTCTTTTCGTTTATGCGGTTGACAGATATATCATTCCGTAGTGGAGAATTTTGGTGGTGAAGGGAAGGGTTGCATCACTGCTAGGGTTTACCCTGCATTGGCCGTGTAAGGTGTCTGGACTTGCCCACTTTCATTTTCCTTAATATTAACGAAAAGCAAGCACGGGACTTCCGATAACCTCCTATAGAAAAAGAACAAGTGAGGGATATGATGCATGAAGGAAATTGTCAATGGAAAAAATCATTGTTCGCTAGAGATTTCTTTAAGCTTGAGGGGAGAAGTGAGGAGAATAAACTTGCTTGTTTAGTTATAAAATATAATAAATGAAACGAGGATTAAAACTAGGAAAAGGGGACATCCTTCATTTTTTTTTTCTCTCTTCTCCTTTAACGTTTCACAGAAGGTTATCTATCGTTTTATTCAGCTGACCACTTCTAATTTGCTATGGAGGAAACCTGCATATGCTGAATCATATGCTTCGAGGGTAGAATATGATAAACGTAAAAGAAAAGGTTTCTTTATAGGAGATAACAGACCAGTGTCAAGGAGTGCCACTTTAACAATCACAAATCGTCATTTCTTTTTTCTTGCAAGCTGTTATATCGAAAATGTATTTTAAAAGATACCGGAGTGTCAATGTTAAATCTCTTTAAGCCAAACAATGAAGTCTTGAGTCCTTTTCTAGGAAAGTTCAATTCCCAGTAAAATGGTTCCAAGCATTTCCAATTATTCCTACTGCCCCAGGACCAAATGATTGGGCTTTAAAAGCAAGTTCTGTTGTTTCCTGGACAAAATAAGCATCTTCCTTTAGAAATCCTCTCAAGCAAACACTAAAAGAAAAGAGAGAATCAGTACCTGTTTCCGAGTGACCAACCGGTAATATTGCCCGTTTTTCGGAGAGCGTCTCTCCACCTCCGGACCTTGTCGGCATTCTCCTGCCCGAAACCCTTCTCACTTTCGCCAATCTGTTTGAATATTCCAGATTGCTCGCGCATCTCTTTGGGGTCGACATCCCCAAAAATGACAAACACCAGCTGGCCTTTCTTTTCCCTGCACTCGAGGATCTTATCCAGCTCCTCCAGGCACCACGGCGAGGAGGCATAGGTCTGAGAGATGACGACAATGGCGCTCCTCGACTGCTCAATTGCTTCAATGATTGCTGGTCCAATCTCTAGTCCTCTTTCCAGACTGAGGTCGACAAAAGCCCTTATCTTGTTTTGCTCAAGAGCAACGCAAAGATGGCTCACAAAGTTACGTGTGTCGGCCTGTTTATAACTGATGAAGGTATCGTGACTGCATCGAGGGATGGAGGAGGGGGGCAAGAAGAGTTGTGGTCTGGCTTTGAGGCTACGTTTGAGAGAAGAGAAGTGGAGTAGAAAGAAAGAGAAGGGAGGCGATTGCAGAAGGAATTGTGATGCTCTCTTGTTAAGGAGGCTTGGATACAATGTAGGGGGAGAAAATGGAGGGAAAAGGCTCTTGAGTTGGCCAAGTTGGATCATCATCTTACTAGAATTTGCCATTCAAACTCCCGCAAAATCAAAGTAAAGAAAGATCTGTACCGAGTTCATTCACAATGCAAGCTCCCTTGACCTACTTATGATAGATATATAATTTCTGAGCGCTCGCACACGCATGCACGCAGGCGTCATTTTGTTCCTTTTTGTCCGTTTGTCCGCCTGTCCGGTTTCTCTGGCGCCTCGCTTTTTTGTGTGTAGGTAAATGAACTATGTACAAGCAAATTGAGATGGTGAGAGTTTTTTCTTTTTCCTTTTCCAAGAAATTTCTACGAGAAGAAAATTTAAGAATATCCAAACAGTTATTAGCATCATAAATTTATCCCCCTCTTTGGACAATTTGCTCAACAGCTACTTTTTCGGAGCCCCATCCTTCCCTTTTTGCCAGGTCTTATGTTACATTTCCCAGGTGACACCCCCTCCACTCCACCTACAAACTGTAAGATTAACGTCCATCGTGATGGTTATGACTTGGACCTTGGGCTATTAGTGGGCGGTTTACTCAACCACGGAGAGAGTCATTTGAAATCATTATCACTTATTTAAAAAATTAAACTTGTTCGATAAAATATTTAAATACTTTAACATTTCTCCTCATGTATAGGCTAGATTATTAAATAGGGAAGTACCAAAAAAGTCATAAATCTATTGCATTTGTACCAATTTAGTCCTAAACCTTTTAATATTGGTACCAATTCGGTCCATCCGGCCAATTTTGGCCGGCCGGCGCTAACGTGGATATTGACTGGTAACCGGACGCTGATGTGGCAATTTTAATGATTTTTTAATGATTTTTTTTGAATTTTTTATTAATTTTTTTCTTCTTCATTTTCTTTTTCGGCGGTGGCCAGCGAGCATTTAGTGAGGCTCGCCGGCCATTGGGCAAGGGCCGCGAAGCCCTCGCCTGCCGCCGGCGAGGGTCACAGCCCTGGCCCGGCCTCTCCCAAGCCACCAGCGAGGCGGCTTTGTCCGGATCTGGGCGAGGCCGGCCTTGCCCACGGCTGTGAAGGGGAGAGAGGGCGTACGGATTCGAGGAAAGAGACAGCGGCCCGGTGAGCGTCGGGAGCGGAGCTCCAGTCTAAGGTGATGGCGATGGCGCGGGCCAAGTTGCTGGCCACGGCGTTTGCATCGCCCATCAATCCCCCCGATCAAGCACCACCACCCACTCTCCTCCAATCCGCGGCCAGAAGAAGGGGGAAGTTCTCTCGATTCGATCAGGGCTTTTCGCTGTTTCCCGAAGCTTTTGCGGGAGATGGTGGGTTCAGCAGAGGCTCTCTCTCGAGAGAGAGGAAGAATGGGTTTCACGGGTTCGCTTCGCCAGGGTGGAGGCGAGGGCTGAGGGCCGTGACCCTCGCCGGCGGCTGGTGAGGGCTTTGCGGCCCTCGCCTCCGCCCTGGCGATGGCCGCCATGGCCTCGCCAACCACGGGTGAGGCCGCCTTCGCCCGCGGCAAGGCTTGGGCAAGGCTGGCCTTGCTTAGATCCAGGCGAAGCCGCCTCGCTAGCGGCCTGGAGAGGCCAGACGAGGGCCGCAACCCTCACAGATGGCAGGTGAGGGCTTCGCGGCCCTCACCTAGTGGCCAACGAGCCTCACCGGAGGCTCGCCGGCCAATGCTGAAAAAGAAAATGAAAAAGAAAAAAAATTAAATAAATAAAAAATTCGAAAAAATCATTAAAAAAATCATAAAAATTGCTACGTCAGCATCTGGTCACCGGCCAACGTCCACGTCATCGCCAGCTGGCCAAAATTGGCCGAATGGACTGAATTGTTACCAATATTAAAAGGTTTAGGACTAAATTAGTCCAATTGAAAAGTTTATGACTGAATTGGTACTAATACAAAAGGTTTAGGACTTTTTTAGTACTTTTCCCCTATTAAATATGTGATTGAAGTGCAAATAAAGGCTTATAAAGATCTGAACTCAACACCTCTTGCATTGTTGTGATTTTATGGGATCACTACTAATTATTAAAAAAGCTTAAATTGTTTGACTAAGACATGATTTAATATTAAAATCAATTAGGTTAAAGTTTTAGAAGTTCCACAAAATCTCACTTGCAGGTGGTGGGAGACCACATATATATAATGAGCATATGAAACCCTTGTCAAGCGATGGCGGATTAGGAATGGCATGTGAAATTTGACTAACGGGTGAACATACGCGTGAGAGGGGCAAACAAAATTTGGGTTTGCTTCCATGATAAAAATAATAGGGAACGGAGAATTGTGTGATTTTTGTATATACAATAATGAAGAATACATGAGCTTATTTATATGTTTTACAAAATAACAATCTAAGGTAACATAATATTACAATAGTAATATAATCAATTAGAATCAATCAAGGATATGCATAATCAAAGTAAAGTAATGTATAATCCTAAGAGATATGAAAATCGAGGGAGAAATATAGAATTTCTAAATATATTTTTAACATGCTCCAAGCTGTGACATGCATCATTTCCCCTAAAATTGCAATATAAGTGTATATTATGATGGTTATACTTGTGTCATCATAATTGATGGGATAATTATTGTTTTCGGAAAGGACACTAACTTTATGCTCTTGAGTTGCACATGCTACCTGAAGTTTCCGTTTCATATGAGAATTAATGGCATTTCGTGTATGGAGGGAGGGGGAGATATTGGAGAAACTATTAAATGATTATTGTATATATGATGAATTGAATCTGGCATAGTAAAAATGATAGGTCTCATAGGGTCCTAAGTGAATCCTATCATGACAGTGCTCATTTAGGGAATATGTACAATACTTTGTTAGGGATAATGTTGTGATTTAATTATTGTGCGCGTGCGTGTTAAACTGTAGATCTGTTCTTTATAGTTTCCTAGATTTCTCTTCCCTGCGAACCACACCAGAGTGAAAAGATCCAATCCTAGCAAATTAGCACACGTGTACCTCGCAACTTTATACGTAAAGGATCCAATCGTCGCTGCCACTTGTGGGGGGTGGGAACATACTGTCGCATTTGTCAGGCACTTGTCGGGTACTTGTCGCTAAGCTTTAGACGTAGAGGATCCAATCCTCACTGCTATGTGTGGGAGTTGGGAACGTATCGTCATAACTATGCCCCCAATAATTGAAGCTCTCAAGTACTAAGGCAAAATTGGCTAAAAAGAAGAAGTACTAAGGCAAAAAAAAAAAAAAAAAAAAAAAAAGAGTACGAAAGCAACCTTAACAAATGCATCCTTTATTATTTTTTGAAAAAGAATCATCAAAGACTTCAAACTATGCCCCAAACTATGCCGACGATGACGTATTTATTCATAACTTTTTTCGTGATATTAATAACTCTAAATCATATATGACACATATATCTTAAACTTTTTCTTATAACATAAAAATCGTAAACTCATATATATGTAAATATTTACCATTTTGTTAAGGTTTTTTAGATGATCTTTCAGCAAAAACGTTATGTTTATTTCACTTAAGTTACATGGACGTCATGTCAATATTATTTGTTTTCTAGAGTTCAAATGCACTTTTTTTTTTTTTTCCAAAAAAAAAAAAAGAGATGAATATCTTAGATTATTAATATAGTCATAAATATCATAAATATATGTAATAATATTGAAAGTAAAAAAATTTACTCCATATGAATGAGAAGATATTTATGCTAAAATATTTAAGTAACTATGACTATATTTCTTGATAGGAGAAAATGATGTGATATTCTCTTGATTTGGTGTTCTTTTCTTGTTAGGAGAAGATCATATGATATTCCCCTGATTGGTGATACTTTATTGTTCAATTGTTAACTTGTATATTTCTCATAATTTAGCAAATGGTTATGAACCTCTATAAATAAAAAGGCAGTCCCTCTCTCAAAGAATTCATAACAAGAAAAAAGAAAAAAACTTTGAGAGAGGATTCCCAAGGAAGTAGGCTTACTTAAGTCGAACCTCATTAAATTGTATTTGTGTTCTTTGTCTCTAAATTTATCACTATATTAGGCAGGAGAGGTTGTGCATAGAAAAGAAATATGCAAACATCTCTACACAATAATAAAACAAAAAAGTTGACTTTGTCGCGTGTAATTAGACTGACATTTGTGCAAAACAATGTATTTTGTTACAGAAAATATCTAGATAATTACTGACAAAATCGATACCACTACTACATGAAGCGCGAATTCTCTTCCACATAACTTTTTAAGGGAAATTTCAGGACAAATAAGAAATTACTAAAAAATAGTAGGAAAAGGGCTATAAGAGCACATCTATTGTTATTTCTCCTATTGCAAGAAGTTTGAGTGGGCAAGATTTCGAGAGAGTATAACTCATTGCTCATGTGCGTTTTTTGGGCTTTTTTCATTCAGCATAAACTTTTTAAAATATCTTTTTATTTCAGCATAATTACACTATTTTTTGAATTATCAATATCTTTTCATTTTCATTTATTTCCTAAACAATAAAAATATGGATATACTTTTATTAGTATCTTACTCTTTTTATCTCTATAATTATTACGATAGTTTGATTTAAACATTTTTTTTATTATGAGCTCCATAATAATAAAATAGAACCTCATTTAGAGTTTCTTTTCAAGTTAATATTCCAACTTTTCTTATTTCCTAATTTACAGAATTAACTAAGTCTAATCATGAAAGGGAGAAAACAAAAACTTATGTATTTTAATTAATAGAAGGACAAGAAATCTATAGATAAATTAATATTGTCATTAAATATTCTTATGAAAACAATTGTTTTTAAATAAGAGTTAATACCATGCAAAACTACAAATTAGACACTAACGATAATTTACCAAAAACTATATTTTTACCATCAAAAACCTTAAACCAATACACTTGTGATAAGTTTACTTTCCATTAGTTTACTTTTTATTTTACCGTTAAATTGTTGAGCTGAATAACATTGATATTTGATGTGTGTACCAATTTGGAATTTTCCGTGGTATTATTCTATTTTAACGGAAACTAACGGAAGGTAAATTTGTTATAAATGTAGTAGTTTAAAGTTTTTGATGGGTAAAAAATTAGTTATATATAAATTTATCATAGTATAGGGGTTTTTTTGTGGCAAAAAAATTAGTTTTTGGTAAATTCGTCATAAGCGTACCAATTTGTGATTTTGTGTAGTATTGACCATTAATATAAAAGGAAAATGAATCCAATATAACTCTAAATGAGTCTATATTTTTACTATTATAGAGATCACAAGTTAAAATATACTAAAAATGCAACTATAGTAATACTGGACCAAAAAGGAAAAAATATACTAAAAAGACAACATATTTATTGTTGATATAGGAAACGGATTGAAATGAAATAAATATTCTAAAATATGAGTACTAGTATAGCTATGAAAACTTGTGAATATTATTGAAGGATGATTTCATAAAAAAAAAGTTGAGGTCCTAGATTGTAGAGGTAAGCATGCTTTCGAGGTAAAATTGGGAACCCGAGAATCGGTTTGGTTCCAAGATATGCAAGATAGCTTCCACGTTCCAAAATTGGGGAATAATTTCCAACATGTGGGTTTTAGGTGAAACTTGAAAATTGGAATAAGTCTTCATGTTTTTTTGTTCTATGACTTCATAGTGGCCGATTACTATAATAATTCAATTAAGAATATAGATAGAAATTGGGTAGGCCCTAACACCAGTGGCAAAGCAAATTTCATGTTGCAGAGTATGCATGGCAAGCTTTAGGTTCTAAAAATTTGGAAATTGATTTCGATGGGTAGCTCCTAGGTGGAACACAAATCAATGCTGAAGCTACTCCCCCTAGTAGATTGAACAAATTAAAAAAATAAAAATTAAGAACTACAATGAATATTTAGGATTAATTCAAGAATCACATTAAATGATTTAAAAGTTCAATGGAAATTTAACGATTATTTGTGTTATTTTAAATATTTTTTCCATAGAAGGAATCAAGTTTTGGGTCCAAAGGATGCGCATGCTCAAGTGATCACTGACTTACTGATTACTTTGAACTGGCAACGAAAGTAGCAAAGTCAGTTTGGATATCAAGTCCTTTAAGTCGATACAATCATTTCTCTCTTCTGCAAATTGCATGGTCTACCAACTATCAAAACATGCAGTCATTATCATCCACTTGGGTGGTGCTGTTGGCGGCGAGCTTCTCCCCCTAACGCAAGGGGAGGAGTTCGATTCCCGGGCGTCGCAAGTTGACTTATCCAGTGGCATGTATGTGGTAGCTAGCACGTGTTGCCCCCAGCGTTTACCCTCCGTTACCCCGAGCCCCTCAGGCTGTCCGTGTTGGTACGGTACGCGGGTTCCTGGGTCACAAAAAAAAAAAAAAAACATGCAATCATTAGTCCCATTACTCGAATCTTTGATCGGTTTGGGAAGTATGTTTTATTAATTCAGATGACATTAAGCCGCATTTTCGATGAGCCGTTTTATAACTTATCTTTGCATTTATTTCTTTTTGGTCTAACCCTATCTCTACTTTAAGTAATGATGCATGATGTGTCATCGCAATGCCACAAATAAAATCAAATGGCCCCAAAGGGTCGGTGCTGGGACCATCCCTTTTGCAGTTATTGAGAGACGTGGAGGTATTGTCCACGTCTCTCAACAACAATTTCTAAATACTTTTTATAATCCTCTAATTACTTTTCTATCTATTAATTATTGTGGGTTCAATTTTTAATTTTTTTTTTCAAAAAGTCATAACTTATCAATTCAGTTATTAACTTTTTAATTTTGCCAATTAAGTCATATTTTTCTTCACATTTTATTAATTAAGTCCACTCGATCAATTTTAACTGAAAATTACTAGCGTGAACATCAGCCATCCTCCGCGACATGGCATTGTCAGTGCCGACATGGTCATATTTTAAATATTTTTTACTATTTTTTTATTAATTTTTCTTTTAATTTTCCTTTTTTGCTTTTCTTCTTCTTCTTCTTCTTCTTCTTCTTCTTTTTGTACTGTGATCGGTGAGGGTTGCAGTCCTTTCCCGATCGACTTGTGCAAATCTGGGCCTTGCTCGCAACTGTGGGATTGCGGCTCGTGATCAACCAGTTGAGGAGGAAATTATAGGTGGAGATGCAGGGAAGGAGCAGAATACGGTATCAATAGCATCATCGAAGAGGCTAGCTTGAACATGGGTCTTGATGACGAACCAGCAGAGCAAGAGGATCAAGCAAACAAGGGATCGCATAGCGTTGTGCGGCGTGGAAGGAGGCGATGAGGCAAGAGAAGACGAAATTGAGGCGGGAGTGGGAGGGGGACGGGGAGAGGATGGAGACGAGAGAGGCAAAAGTAGAAGGGTCGAGAGGAAAGCCACAGGAATCCAGGTGAAGAAAGAAGGAGAAGGCGAGGTCGATATGATGCTCAAGCTGGTTCACGGCAACGGCGACGGAAGCAGGAGAGTCGATTCGGGGGAACGTCGGAGTGGAGGAGACAAGCGAAGGCATAGAGGAACTTGGGTTTGGGGAAAGAGGAGGAAGAGAGGAGCTTCTTGGTGAATCTTACAACTGCAGGGGCGCCAACCCACGTCACAAACTATTAGGAAAAAGTAGCAAAAAAATCATGAGTTGTTAATATTGATGTTAATTTAATCATAAATTTTCTAATTAAATCAATTTAGTCTTTTCGGTCGCCGCAATCATTGTCTCTTCTACAAATTGCGTGGTCTACCTGCTATTTGGATATGCAATCATTAGTCCTATTGTTCGAAGCTTTGATCGTTGTGGGAAATAATATGTTTTATTAGTTCAGATGATATCAAGCCACATTTTCCACAAGCCATTTTATAACTTTTCTTTTACCTTTAATTCTTTTTGGTCTAACCCTATCTTTCTTTCCTTTAAGTAGTGATGCATGATGTGTCATCGCAACGCCACATATAAAATCAAATGGCCGCAAAGGGCTGGTGCTGGGACAATCCTTTTGCAGCTATTGAGGTGTTGTCCACATCTCTTAACAACGGATTTTAAATGCTCATTTTATACACTCAATTTCCTTCTACCTATTAGTTTAATATTGTGAGTTGGATTTTCCAGAGGAAATTGTCCAAAAATTCCTAACTTATTGCATTTTTTGTTAATTCAATTCCTAAATTTTTAATTTTGCCAATTGAATTCTAAATTTTTTTTTAATATTTTGTCAATTGAGTTCACCCGACTAACTTTGGATATAAATTGCTAACGTGACACGGGCCGCCCTACGTGACATGGCTAGTACTAACATAGACATATTTTTAATATTTTAAAATTATTTATCTATTTCAAGTGATACAATCAATCATTTTTTGGAATCATTCATTTTCCGTGAAACAAACAGAACCTAAGTAATGATGCATGATGTATTATCACGACTTCATTAAAAAAAATTAAATAGTTATCCTATACAAAGAAAAAAAAAACTAATTGGATACTATCTTCGGTTCGTATATATTTCCTCAATTTTAGAAGCTTGGTGCCTTAGACTTGGAGTGCTAACCTTCTAAAGTTGATGATAAATGTGTCACATGAGTATAATTTGGATATTTTTTTTTGACTTTTTCCCATAAACCAATCGATCATCTTTGAGCCTCCCACTTTCCTCCTTGCACATGCCTTCTTCATTCAGTCAAAGCAAATAAAGTCTTGAAAGTGCCTTCGATTTTACTTTCCTTGGCCGGTACAATGATTATCTTCTGTATCAGCTTGTTCCTTCAACCTCTTCTTTTCTTAATGCTAGTCCACATCCCAAAGGTATATCCTAAAGTTAAGTGAACTTTTACACTATTTCTAATGGGTAGGTTCTAAGTTCTGTTAGGGAAATCCTTTATGATGTTTTGAAGATGACAAAATAAATCAAAGGCTATTAACATGTTTAATGGTTAAGTAATAGACCATGCAGATGATAGAACATGTAAAGGATATTGTCAAAGTGTGAAGACGACCAGAAGACTGAACATAACTCATGTCCAAAGTATATTCTGAAGATTTCCAGACTTCTGTGTCAAAGTCTGAAGACTGCTAGACTCTAGTGTCAAAGTCTGTTCTACATCAGAAGTCTGCTCACTTTGACAAATTCCAGACTGAATGTGAATGATGAACCAGAAGACAGACTCTATACTGAAGCTGAACTGGGTACAGACCTTAAAGCTAAATCTGTTCAGAAGTAGAATATCTTCAGATTCAGATTGTAAAGTCTATTGCTCTCAAACTTTACATCAAGATTCGACAGAACTCAAGCCCAATCATATAATGGCTAGTGATCTGGTTTGGATTCCACATCAAGATTGATTTGATTGATTCAATCTAATTGATTGACGATTGGATCTTGAAGACAAGAACTTTCTATACGAAGAAGCTTTACTTATGGAAACCAAGATTCCGTTTGTATGGGCGATTGGAATCAATTTTGGATTTTACCTTTGTCACTCAACAGCTACCAAATCTTCTAAATACAGAGCTATCCAATGGGTATATTGAAAGACGATTCTCTGGGATACTGTCCAACGGCTAGTATGGAAGTGGAGAAGTATTTAAGGAGATGAAGGACCAATGAGCAAGTAAGAGATAGAGCGTAGAATTTATAATTCCAAAGTCTGAGCGACCTTCGATCATACACTTGTCTTTGGAAAGCTTAAACATTTGTGATCGTGAAAGAAATACCAAAGAAGTGACTTAGTGAGATAGTGTGATCTACTAAGTGTTTGCATTCAAAGTTGTAATCTCTTATTGATTGCATAGTGGAATCCAGCCAAGAAGGCTGTTAGCGTGGGAGAGTGGACATAGGCTTAGATTAAGCTGAACAATTATAAATATTGTGTTTTTATTCTCTTCCTTAACTCCTTTGTTTGAAGTTTATTTTATTCCGCATATATTTGCCAAGATTTATCTTAAACACCTATTCACCCCCTCTAGGTGTTCATACTAGTACTCTCAATTGGTATCAGAGCCAAGTGCTTGGTTTATAAAAGTGTTTTTACTTTTGAGCTAAAGATCTTTTATGGCTTGTATCTTGGCACCAGGACTTATGGAGGGACAAAGCAACACAAGGCCGCCATATTTTGATGGAAAGTAATACAACGTGTGGAAGAACAAAATGAAAGCATTCCTAAGATCCAAAGATCCCTTGCAATGGGATGTTGTGGAAAAAGGAATCAATCCCACTGCTGCATCTACATCAAATAAAAATGACAAAGACAAAGAAAGCAAACCCCCCGCTCCTATGTCTCGGATGGAGATGTCCAAAAGAGAAGCGCTTGATGCAAAAGCTATTTATTCTTTATATTGCGCATTGTCTCATGTTGAATATAATAGAATCTCTTCATGTGAAACAACAAAAAAAGTTTGGGATAGACTTCATGTTACATATAAAGGGACCGATCGTATAAAAGAGACAAAAGTAAACTTCTTGCTCAGCAAATATGAATCCTTCAAGATGAAGCAAGGAGAGTCAATTGGAGATATGTTTAATTGTTTTACAGAAATTGTAAACGGCTTGGCATATCAAGGTCATCCAATTTCTTCCCCAATGAAGGTCAACAAACTCTTGCGAGGTCTCTCAAAAGATTAGAACCATGTCAAGACCTCAATCCAAGAGACTCAAAGGATTATGCCACTCTCTGTTAATGAATTGATTGACACTCTTCAATCCTATGAAGTGGAGCAACTCAACGATGAAGATCCCGAAGGTAAGAAGTCCATTGCTTTAATATCTAATGCTGTTTTTAATGAAAAAGACTCAGAAAATGACATGGACGACAAAGAACTTGCTTTTATGATTGAGAAATTCAAAAAGTTGAGTAGAAAAGGAAGCAAATTCAGTGGAAAAAGAAAATACAAGCATAATTGCCAGAAAAGAACAATAAAAGAAGATGATGAGCAAGGAAATCTGTCACGCCCCGATCCTCGGGGACGCGCCCATCCTTCTGTTTGGTCGATTATTAAAGTGCGATATCCCAGGACTTCTTATCGCCGACCCTTTCTTTTTATTACGCATGTGGAAGTAGTTATAAATCCCCAGACAATAAAACAATGTGATAGAAAAGCATGCCATATTTTTCATATTGAAATTCACAACCACACTTTCATTAACAGCATAACTTATAGTATATTTACAATACTATTTACAGCATAAAAGTCTCACACCTATCTATACTAAGACAGGATGCACAAAAGGGATGGGATCTCAATCCACATCTGTGTTGTACTCAAGATCCCTCTCTGGATCATCTTCTACTTCAAAATACTTTCTCCCCTTCACGTTCTTCCTCCTCAGCTTTTCCTCAGGGTCCTGAAATGGTTATTCAATAACCAATGAGACCACGTCTCAGCGAGTCCTATCCCTTAAGACTCGATTAATAAACTAATACGCCATATGGTTGCCTAAGCACAACACAAGTCGAGGACTTACCTTGGCCTCGGTTCAACCTGCAATTCAAGGTTAAACACAGATATTCAAACAATTCACAACATCCGATCAAGCACTGGCCAATCGACTAAGTCGATTACATGTCAGTCAGACCCTCTCTAGGTCATTCCCACTCATACCACGATTTTCCAGTGGTGTACTCTTTCACCAAATCACATGTGTTTCTCGGGCGTCGTTTTCGCCAATGACATACCGATCACCGACACCGTGCGTTCTTTAAGGCGCCGTTTTCACTAGTGATATCCTCGATCACCGAACCACGTGTCCTTTCTAGGGCGCCGTTTTTGCCAAGGTGACATCGGTTATAGACAACATCGTGAGTTCTTTAAGGCGTCGTTTTCACTAGTGATATTTCCTTAATCACCGAACCACGTTTGTCTATAAGTCATTTATGTGCGTTCTTTAAGGCGCCGTTTTCGCTAGTGATACTTCCAATCACCGAACCACGTATGTCCAATAACATCGTACTTGATTGGTCTCAGCCAATAACATTCTCAGTTAGCTCTCATCATTCTCTCTACTATATAGCCCATCAACGTACTAGCGCTATATATCCATGCTCGCCATTACCAATCATATACTCAATAACAAACAATTTTGGACAATTCCTCAAATTTCACAATTTAAATCAATTCCATAAAAATTGAAGCTCAATTAAATAAACAGACTGCACCACGACAATCGGCACGAAATTCCGGTCACCGGCCATCCCGGTTGAATTTCCGGAAAAATAATTAATTAAATAATTAATTTCGAAAATTAAATAAATAAATATTAAAAATCCAATTTAGGCCCATATTGCCTTATTGGAGCCCGAAACGGGTCGGGAAAAATCCCGAGATACATTCAATAAATAATAGAGCAATTCTACTCCCTAATGGCTATAGCTAACCACTTAACATGCATCCTCAAGTCACTAATTTAATTGTTCTAACATAATCTAACCACCTAATTGCACTTAATTAAATCTAACCAACCCTAAGCATAATTAGCAAACTAATAAAGCATTAGTGAGTAAAACTCACTTGATTAAAAACGGGGATCAAATCACCGCAACGGCGATGCGACAGCGGCCGAAATTGGGCTCGCGACGACTCCCATGGGCTTGGACCGGGCCTTGAATTAGGCCCAACAAATCTCAGTTGAAATTAAATTTGCTCTTGCACTGGAATGGGCTTGCTCTTAGACTTGGGCCTAGCTGCGATTGGGCTTCAAAAACTGGGCTTGAAGACAACTGGGCTGCAGGCTGAACTGAAGTGGCTGAGCTGCAATTTAAGTGGGCTTCAAATGAGATGGGCTTCCAGTTCGCTGGAACTGCTGCTGGGCTCACTGGTTTGCGTGGGCTGGTGGGCCGGATAGAAGCAGTAAAGGCCACTCGAGCGTGAATTGAAGACATGCCATGGATGGACGAAGACGTTGTAATCCGTGGCCACTGGAGTTTCGGTGGATGCTGCTGGTCAACGAAGCCTTCATTGGGTGGGAATTTGACCAAAACGGGGCATGCTGGCGTGGACGATGGAGGGAAAAGCAGCGTCGAAGAAGCTGCTTCGTTGATCTTCAAGCTTTGCTGGCGACAGATCCGCTGGTTTGCTGGGTAAAGGCAGCAACTTCAAGAAGAAATTGTGGCAGGTAGCTTCAGTCAACAAACCGAAGCTTGTTGCTGGAGTTTGACCCACGGAGCAAGTCGGACGTGTGGAGGCTGAGGAACGCACTGCAGCTGGGACGCTTGATCAAATGAGAGCAACTCGGACGTGTGGGCATGGGCTTCAAGCGGTCAACCAACGGCCTCGCTCTTGCAGATGCTGACCAAGAGATGTTCGTTGATGGCCAAGTGGCGAGGAGCAGCTCAAATTGAAGATCTCGTGGCTGGCGTGAGTGGAGTGTGTGGGCTTCGGTTAAGGAAGAGAAGTAGCGGAGATGGAGAGAGGTTGGATGGGGATTGCTCCGCATGGCAGAGAGATTAAAACAAAAGCAGGAATAATGAGCTGATGGGAGGGTTGCCGAGAGTGAGAAGCCAGCTAAGAGGAGACAAGAAAAATAAGAAATCTTAGCCAATACATTTAATGTTTTGGCCCCACAAGTCCACCATACACTCCTCTTTGTCCCCCCAATCAATTTCAAGCTTATCAACTCACAAATAAACAATTTTAAAGTCCAAAATTGCTGATTCATCCAATCATACGAATTTCACCATTTGAACTTCAATTTCTCCAATAAATTCCCAAATTGAGATCCAATTTCGACGTAGAAAAATCCCAAATGATTTTCTATAAATCCCCGACACACAACGGCTCAGTCTGAAAGTCCAATTTCCCATTAATTTAAGCCAATATGAACTTCTGCCAAATTTCCGTGACGTCCAAACCCAATTTCCGTAAAATTTCCCGAATCTCCAAAAAATCTTCTGAGACTGAGTCGATGCTCCTAAAATTTATTGTGACATGGCCAAAACTTCAATTTCTGAAATCGGACTTGAATTGGCGGTTAATTTTCATTCGACGCGTTTTTAGCGTGACCTAGGCTACCAGGTAACTTTCAGAAATTTTTAAATGCAAATGACTCGTGGTCGATTTTCGTCAAGCCACTATGAACCCACTCGACTCATTGGCGACTCTTGATTGTCGTGAAAATCTCAAGGATCCAAATGCGGACACAGGGTCCCAAAATAATAAGAAAATCAGTTTAGTGCCGGTCGACGAGAATTTTCCAATTTAGTGGTGTCACCCACGATTAGCCACACATCTTAGTCGAACCAGCCTATCTCTGATTTCGAATCGATTTTATATTGTGCCGTATTGACCTCTAAAGATGAACATGGTTGAGAAGCCGATTCTTGGTCGAATTCTCAAGTTTATTTGCCTTAAAATCCTTAATGGCTTTCCCAGGTTGTCTAGTTATCTCGAGAGTGATCGGCTCTGAGAATAACCCTATAGACGTGTCAATGAAATGCCCGATTTATTCAGTAGAAGACAGGGCTGAAAAATCTAGATGTCACAACTCTTCCCCCCTTATAAAAATTTCGTCCTCGAAATTTAAATTTTACAAGACTTGATAAAAAAGGTGGGGGTACAATTCTCTTATTGACTCCTCAGTCTCCCATGTTGCTCCTTCTGTATCGTGGTGTTGCCAGACCACTTTGACCAACGGGATGGTCTTTGTACGCAGAACTTGCTCTTTGCGATCGACAATCTGGACCGGTCTTTCAACGTATGACACACGGTCATCCACGTCCAATTCCTCAAAATTGAGTACGTGGGTTGGGTCAGGCTCATACTTCCTCAACATCGACACGTGAAAGACGTCATGCACTTGTGCCAATCTTGGCGGCAACGCAAGATGATATGCTAAGGTTCGATTCTCTCAAGAATCTCAAACGGACCTACGTACCTCGGACTCAGTTTGCCTTTCTTACCAAAGCGCGAAGTTCCCCTCATTGGTGACACTTTTAAAAAAACGTGATCACCAACTTGGAATTCCAAAGACCTCCGGCGCTTATCTGCGTAACTTTTATGCCTGCTCTGCGCTGTCTTTAATTTGTCTCTGATCATTGCCACGGCATCTATTGACTGCTGAACCAACTCTGAGCCTGTTATCTTTCTTTCCCCAACTTCATCTCAACACATTGGTGTTCTGCATGCTCTGCCATACAACGATTCGAATGGGGCCATCTGAATACTTTGTTGATAACTGTTGTTGTAGGCAAATTCTACCAAATGAAGCTGATCTTCCCAACTTCCCTTGAAGTCTATTACACAAGCTCTCAGCATGTCTTCGAGGGTCTGAATTGTCCTCTCGGACTGGCCATCCGTCTGAGGATGATATGTCGTATTGTACTGAAGCTTTGTACCAAGAGCACTCTGCAAGCTCTTCCAAAAAATGGCTGTAAACCTTGGGTCTCGATCTGATGTTATCGTAACTGGCACTCCATGCATTCGAACCACCTGACGCACGTACAGGTCTGCATGCCTATCTAAACTGAGGTCTTTTCGAACTGCAATGAAGTGAGCCGACTTTGTTAGTCTGTCGACTACTACCTAGATCGAATCATTCCCTCTCTGACTTCTTGGTAGTCCAGTCACGAAGTCCATCGTGATATGCTCCCATTTCCATTCTGGGATAGCAAGAGGTTGCAGAAGTCCTCCTGGCTTGCAATGCTGAAGCTTTTACTTGTTGACATGTCAAACACTTGGCCACATGTTTGGCGATATCCGCCTTCATACCTGACCACCAATAGTGATGACACAGATTCTGATACATCTTAGTGCTTCCAGGATGAATGCTGTAACTGCTACGATGTGCTTGAGATAAGATTTCTTCTCTAAGCTCTACATCATCAGGTACAACTAATCGTCCTTGGAATCTTAGTGTCCCGTCATCAGCAATCTGAAAATCAGCCTTTCTTTTCTCTGCGTCCTCCTGAAGAATTCTCTGCACATCCGGGTCTGTCGGTTGGAGTTGTTTAATTCTGACCTGGACATCCGGTTCAATTCTGAGGGCGGCCATAAAACTTGAAAGGTGGCCTACCTCAAATTTGAATACCGAATCTCGAGCTCTCTCGATTAAGTTCCACTCCTTAATCAGTATATGAGCCACTGAAGACTTTCGACTCAAT
Source organism: Eucalyptus sideroxylon x Eucalyptus melliodora (assembly GCA_016097485.1). Taxonomy (NCBI): domain Eukaryota; kingdom Viridiplantae; phylum Streptophyta; class Magnoliopsida; order Myrtales; family Myrtaceae; genus Eucalyptus; species Eucalyptus sideroxylon x Eucalyptus melliodora. The sequence goes on from CM027830.1 coordinate 20,958,130, forward strand.
GCATCGGCGACCTTGTTCGCCTTTCCTGGGTGATACAGAATGTCACAGTCGTAGTCTTTCAGTAATTCCATCCATCGGCGCTGTCTCATGTTCAACTCCTTCTGAGAGAATAGATACTTGAGACTCTGATGGTCCGTGAAGATCTGAAACTTTTCCCCACACAAGTAGTGCCTCCAAATCTTCAAGGCAAAGATAATCGCTGCGAGCTCTAAGTCATGCGTCGGATTGTTCAATTCATGAGGTCTCAACTAACGAGAAGCGTACGCAACAACCCTACCATGTTGCATCAGCAAGCAACCCAACCCTCTAAATGATGCATCACTGTAGATCTCGAATCCTCCAGGACCAGATGGAATTGTTAGCACAGGTGCGGTAGTCAGCTTTTCCTTCAGCTCTTGAAAACTACGCTCGCACTTGTCTGTCCATATGAACTTCTCGTTTTTCTTCATGAGCTTAGTTATATTCAGTAGGTGATAAAGTACAATATAAAGAATAGATTGCTTTTGCATCAAGAGCTTGTCTCTTGATTATCTCTTCTTGAGTTATTTTGCTAGACTCAACAGTGTCTTTTCCTCTTTCTGAGACAGGTGCAGCTTTAGGAATGATTCCTTTTTCTATAACGTCCCATGCCAGAGGATCTTTTGATCTTAGGAATGCCTTCATCTTGTTTTTCCATATGTTGTAGTCATTTCCATCAAAGTAAGGCGGTCTGATATTGCTTTGCCCTTCTACCAGCCTTGGAGCCAACATACTAGCCATGGATCTTTAACTCTGAAGTAAAACACTTCAAACAAAGTGAATACACGAGCTCTGATACCAATTGATATAGCTAGTATAACCACATAGAGGGGGGTGAATAGGTGCATAAACAATTTATTGAGATACGGAAGCAATTCTAGGCAACCGATAGAAAGGAAGTTCTCTATTGATTAACAAAATGAAGTACGATCAAAGTAAAGAGAGTAAGGAAGAGAAAATTGAACACAAGGTTTATAGTGGTTTGGTTTATTTTAAGCCTACGTCCACTCTTCCGCACTGACAGCCCACCGGCTGGATTTCACTATGAATAAAAGAGAAGTTACAGCATAGCTTTTCCTTGATTCCACAGTGTAGATGTTCTACCACACCTCCTCAAGGTTTCTCACAATTATAGATTCTCTTTTGTATACAAGGATTCACTCAAAGGAATTGTCTAAACAACAGGAAGCTTCAGACTTTGGAATTCTTCTATCGCGCACACTTCGAACAACTTAGAACGTCTTCCTTATATACTCTTTTACGCCATCATACTCGTTGGCACTTACCAAAGGAATTCCTCCAATCTACCCATTGGACGGAATCAATTAAGAAGATTATTCGAGCTATAAAAGGAACGTGTCAATAGCCCATCAATCATGTTCGCCCATACAATCAGGATCTCGGTTTCCATAAGTAGAACCTTCCAAGAATATTTATGCAATCATCGGATCCTTAATCTTCGAGTCAATCTCAATCAATCAAAGAATTCCGTTATATCTTTTCCAGCCAGGAGATCTTCTCCAGTCGATAAGGTCATATCCTTAATAAAACATCAAGTTCTGGATAACCTTTCTTCAACGGATTCGAGACTGTCAATGAGGATAGACTTTGAGTCTTGAGTCTGGCTGTCTCGAGGTCTTCAGACTTTAAATAGCAGAGTCTACAAACCTTCAGATTAGACTGGTGGAAACGTTTTGTCAGCTTCAAAACACTTTAAGAAGATTTCTCCAACATGAGCGACCTTCGATCATACACTTGTCTTTGGAGAGCTTAAACATTTGTGATCGTGAGAGAAATACCAAAGGAGTGACTTAGTAAGATAGTGTGATCTACTAAGTGTTTGCACTCGAAGTTGTAATATCTTGTTAATTGCATAGTGGAATCCAGCCAAGAAGGCTGTTAGCATGGGAGAGTGGACATAGGCTTGGATTAAACCGAATCACTATAAATCTTGTGTTCTTATTCTCTTCCTTAACTCATTTGTTTGAAGTTTATTTTATTCCGCGTATATTTGCCAAGCTTTATCTTAAACACCTATTCACCCCCCTCTAGGTGTTCATACTAGCACTATCAAGTTCTAGATAGAACTTAGAACATGTTTTTGTGTTATTTTATTTTATTTTATGTCTTTGGGCAAATTTATAATTTTTCAAGGTATCCAATGATGAGTATATAATATAAAATCATCAGTATGAGTTTCCACTTATGGCGATATTTATGACTGAAATTTTTATTTTGTGAATGTTTCATATTCTTCATGCTTCTAAATATGAGTTGTGGTTAGTACTATAATCATTCAATTAAGAATACAAATGCAATATTAACAAATCCTAGAACCAACCCTAAAACTTCTAATAGGATAAATTCCAAGTTTCAGGATATGCTTGATAGGTTTCAAGCAAAACTTGGATTGTAGATTGAATATATTGAAAGTTTATGAACTAGATTGAATATTTAGAATTAATTCAAGGATCATATTAAACGAAATTTTAATTTAATGATAACATTATACATTGAATACAAGTCTGATGATTATTTGTCATTTTTACTATCTAATGAGTCAGGTTTGGGCCACAAAGGATGCGTGGCTCAAGTGATAACTGACTTATGGATTACTATGAACTTTCAAAGAAGGTAGCACAGTCAGTTCGGATCTCGAGTCTTTTCGGTCGCTGCAATCATTTGTCTCTTCTACAAATTGCATGGTCTACCTGCTTTCTAGATATGCAATCATTAGTCCTATCGTTCGAAGCTTTGATCATTGTGGGAAATAATATGCTTTATTAGCTAAGATGATATCATACCGCATTTTCTACAAGCCATTTTATAACTCTTCTTTTACCTTTAATTCTTTTTGGCCTGACCCTATCTTTACTTTAAGTAGAGATGCATGATGTGTCATCGCAACGCCACAGATAGAATCAAATGGCCACAAAGGGCCAGTGCTGGGACGATCCCTTTTGCGGCAATTGAGATATCGCCCACAACGGATTTTAAATACTTTCTTTATATACTTGATTTCTCTTTACCTATTAATTTAATTTTATGGATTGAATTTTTTTAGAGAAAATTATCCAAAAAATCATAATTTTTTACAATTTTTTTTTTTCAATTCAATCTCTAACTTTCTAATTTTGTCAATTGAATTCTAAACATTTTTATATTTTGTTAATTAAGTCAATTTGGTTAATTTTGACCATAAATTGCTGATGTGGACATTGATTACCTTACATGGTACAGCTGGTGTTGACATAGACATTTTTTTAATATTTTAAAATTATTTATCTATTTTTTTCTTTTTATCCTTTTTCTCTTTTGTTTTTTTAATATACAGTGGCTGGTGAGGGTTGCGGTCCTTGCCTGGCTGCCTTGCCCAGATCTAGGCCTTGCTCGTGGCCGCAAGATTGTGGCTCTTGATCAAGCGGTTGAGGAGGAAATTACAAGCGGAGACGCAGGGAAGGAGGGCGCCCCTCCAGAAGTAGAATGGGGGCATCAATAGCATCATTGACGAGGCCAACTAGAACATAGGTCTTGACGAGGAAATCGACAGACCAAAGGAGAAGAGGGGGGCGACCCAGCAGAGTAAGAGAATCAAGCAAGGAAGGAATGGTAGAGCGTCGTGCGGCATGGAAGCAGGCGACGGGGCGAGGGAAGACGAAATTGACGTGGGAGTGGGACGGGACGGGGAGAGGATGGAGATGAGGGAGGGAAAAATGGGAGGGTCGAGAGGGAAGCCATAGGAATCGGGACGGTGCTTAGGCTGGTTCATAGCGGTGGTGACGGAAGCAAGAGAGTTGAATCAGGGCATGTTGGAGTCGAGGAGACAGGCGAAGGCAGAGAGGAACTTGGGTTTGGGGAAGGAGGAGGAGGAAGAGAGGAGCTTCAACAACCCAGATCAGGGTGAGGCCGGGCGAGGGCTGCGACCCTTGCTGTGGCCAGCAAGAGCATTGCGGCCCTCACTAGCTATTGGCAAGGGCCCGGAAACCCTCACCCAATGGCTAGTGATGGCCCGACCATCCTCGTTGGCCATAGTAAAATGAACATAAGGAATATTTAAAAAAAAAAAAAACTATTATTGTCCATATCAGCCTCGATGATGCCACATCGGATGGCCAGCATCAACATTAGTAATTTCCAATCAAAATTAGCTGAATGGACTCAATTAACAAAACTTGAACATGTTTAAAACTCAATAGATGTAATTAAAATGTTGATGATTGAATTGAGAAAAAAGTAATATATTTAGGACTTTTTGCACAATTTTCCCAATTTCTAACATGATATTGAAGCCAGTGCATTCACACGAGGTTTGTCCCCATAGGTTCAAATGTTTTTTATATTTGTATGGTCTTTCTTAACCTATTAATTTCAGTTTTTGAGTTGAATTTTCTAATAGCAAATGCAAAATTGGGAAGGAAGCAACCAATTTCTTCTATGCCACTCTCATTGAATCTAGCCCCATATCGATAAAGTATAACAGACAATCTAAGTTATTTAAAATGCTGTTTCATTCAAAAAAAAAAAAAAGGCTACATTATAATTACATGGTTGTTTTAGGGCATATAACTAACACAGTTCAATTTTTTTGTTCTTTATTTATCTAGATTGTGCGAAGCTGAGTTGAAAATTTTCAGCATGAGCGGCGTTGGAACTTCGTTGATCAGCCGGCAGATGATAGGATTACAAGAGGGATCAAGATGAACATTTTGGATCGGTGACATGGTCATTTACCGCTAACTGCAGCTGTTTGGACTTGTCGTGATCGCCATTGCTTTCCAAATCCCACTTGCTCGGTCCTTCCACGACTCCTCTTTGCCTGTACTTGCAGTAGACTATCAATTGCAGCACCCCCATAGGACTCCCCACCAGATTAGGCGACTGTCAAATACGGTTTGAGAAAACGTCAGTCCCATTATAGAATTCAGTAGGACCTCCCTCCAGCCCCGGGAAAATACACATGATTTTAGTATGAATGATTCTATCTATCGCGCCATTCTTGGAATGAGTCTACATGGGTATGTTTTAAGATAACATGAAGACGGATTTATAGTTGTACAAACCGCGAGGAAGAGATCGTGGCTCAGTAGTCCATAGGCCAACCAAAGGGAACTAGAGAAGAATGTGAACAGCGACAAGTAGAAGGGCATAAATTCCACGCTCTTCGTCTTTATCACTTGTTTCTGCAAAGCGGAAGCGGATAAGAACCATTACAAGATGCTAGCCACGGACTTGATATTAGCATACACGGATATGCTGCATGGATGATGCGAAATAGTTTGTTGATCACCGGTGCCTAATTAACTATTCGATGCTGAGAAGCGAAAATGAAGAACTCGTGTTGATAAATGAGCCAACTTATTGCCCACCTCTAACTGGTCGTCAGCCTCTCTTTTGCACAAATTCATATACAGATCATTAATAAGTCTATCAGAGCCAGGACCTTGAAGTAGCTTACGAAAGTCCATAAATCTTGCTTATTGCTATGCACATCGCACCCGATCGAATGAGTCTATGGTAGATATGATAAATACTGGGACTTATATTGGTTTTTAACGAGTAATATAACTTTGAAAATGACCTGTGTGATTGGGGATGAAACTGCTTATCAACTTACGCATATTAGAGATAAGTTGTTGACAAGTATTGACAGAAGAAAAACAAGTTGGTCGCTTTAATTACTCAGCTTTCCCGTCTTTGTATTGGTCTACTGCTACTTATAATATATGCATGAAAAAGACAGGGAAGAAGTGGACTTACAACAACAACCAGTGGAGATCCATACATCGCAACTGCGGCCACTAGCCCTATACTTCCAACAAGTACTCTACGGTGATGGTGATCATGAAATATAAAAGTCGATACAATGGCAATGATAATGAAAAAGGTGAGCACTCCCAGCACCATCGCAGCCACCTTTATCTGTAAATATACTTGTCAAAGATCAGAAAAATTAAATCACCTGGTGCATTGGCACACCGGAACAATAAGCTAAAATACTGTGTTTATGCATATTGAAAAAATTGTCCTTCGCTGAGCTAATTTAAATGAGCGGATGGCAGCAAAACTAAATGGACTCAGCTTACCTTCTGTTTCGTGGAAGTGAACCAAAAGTATATGGCAATGAAAGAGATCTCGAGAAGAATCCCGACGCCGTTGACCGTGACAACCGAAAAGTTTTCCCATCGGTAGCTCACAACCGGAAGCCCGTACCAAGTGTAAAGGAAGCAGTTCCAGAGCGAGAGGATGTATGGAATGCAAGAGAACTCCTCCGTGCTCTTCCTTTTTATAACCCTTGCAAAAGTCAATCTGCAACGCATGATACAATTATTAGGTTAATTGCAATCTGTTTATGATACGAAATTCATAAATAGATTGCAACAGTAACAACGATGGAGCACGGAGTTTACTGGAAATATTACATGGGAGCTGCATATAATAACAACGAAGCAGCATTTCCTGCAACAATAGAAACAACCATGTGCACACTCGATAAATATGTATAAACCATAGATGATTACAAACTGTTTATGCTGCTGATTTTGAATTTAGAAGAACAAACATAAAAGGGAAAGATGTATAGTAGTGTACCCAGCACTCCAGTTGCAAGACGCAATCTATCTCCCATGCTTTTGCGCTGTCGAAAACAGACGACAAACCGTAGGACGAACGGTGGGGTGTCTACAGACACTAGAGACGCTCTCAAACTATCCACTCGTTATGAGCTATTTGTAAAGTGCTTTGTGGACTTTGCTTCCCACCTCAGGCTATTTATATGTTATAGGACAGAGGGAAATAGTAATATTCTTTTAATGAATTATAGAGGCGCAAGTGCCGTCTACGTCTTTTATGCAGATTGTAGAGGGTTCTTGAACTAGTGGATGGAAATCGGATCAGATCACATAAAGAGGAATTTTTATTTTTCTCAAGTGCTAAGTGCAGAATGTTATCGTGTTCGAACGACGCAAAAAGGGAATCATATTTGCTGGTTTAGGTTCTGGTTCCATACCACGAGCGCCAGCTATCGCAGAGAACTTCAATTCCTTTGTAGGTTGTAAGTTCGAAAGGCACAAGGCACGGTCTACTTGACAGAATAATTCTGGGAACTCTCGGGTGTATCCCTCCTGCGGTTATGTGATATGCTAAGTTAGGTTTTGCTCCTCGAGCTAGGTCTACCTTATTTTATGCCGTAAGATCGCTATGTTGCTAGTGGAGTAATCGCCTCCACTAAGGGGAAATGTATAGATTCGTTCCTGGCCATGCAATTAAGCTAACTTCCCCAGAAAGTTAGTGAAGGATCGACCAAACAACTAGGAAATTCGTATGGGGAGATACTGGCGAGAAAAGAAACTCCACCGGAGATTTTGGGCGCAACTTTCTTATGGATTTGCTAGGGATTTCTAATTTTGAATATGCTTTGTAGTAATTAAACCTCTTTAATTATTACTGTAATTTCTGTTCGGTAGATAGTAATCTTCATACAAGAAAAATGAATATTTGCTCATATTCTCATTTTATTCAATACTTCAAATGAAGACATCCCGGGACATTAAATCAACACATTCACGTATGGTCTAATTTCACTCTAGTTTCATCGAATGGTATACTTTCGAGTGTAAATGTACGCGTATAAATCACAAGGAGGCTGCTTGATATATACAAATAAACTGTAGTGATTGACAAAAGAATATTACGCAGTTAGCACTCCGTGTAAATCAAATCCACCTACCGCTGATCATCATTTGACCAACGTAATTAATGATTTCAATGATGCCAATTTTCTTTTTTTGGTAAAAGGTAATAGGTATATAGACTTTTGCACAAAAAGCTATACAGATGTACAGTAAATGGAGGGGACCCGGCACCAGCTCGCACTCAGAAGGACAACAAATCCAAACGAGTGGAAGGGGGCCGGGGCCAAGGGAAAGGGGGAGGGAAGAGCTGCAAGAGAGATACAATGCACATAAAAGCAACAGCAAAGAAGGCCAAACAGCGGCCAAGGAAAAAGAGCACACAACACTGTGGCCCGCACAAGTAAAAGACATAAAGAGGAGAAGAAAAGGAGAGACACCAAGATGGGAACCCAGGCCGCAACAGGGCGCCAATAAGCAAAATCAATCAAAGATGGAAGGGGGGATGCCCCAACTAAGTTGAAGTCTTCTATTACGGGGGTTGTCCGGGACCTTCGGGAATGATAAAGCCCTATCATTGACAACTTTACGAATGAGGTCTTTAAAGCCGGGAGGTATAATCTTTCATTGCGGAAGATAATGCTATTTCTTACTTTCCAAATGAGATAGCATAAGGCACCAAAGGCAAAGCGAGCCAAGGATTGGTGGAATGATGCATCAAAAAGGTGTTCAATAACCCATAAAAGATTGTCATTCCAAGCATGATTCCTCCAAGGTAAGTTACACTTAGCCGCCCAAAAGGATGCAAGGTGATTAGTGATAGAACATCCGAAGAAAATGTGATCAATCGAGTCTGGTGTAGAAGAGCAGAAGGCACAAGTAACATTAGGGATTCTCTCGCGAGCTATTAAGAATACCTGGGTTGGCAGACGATTGCGGGAGATTAACCATAGATGGGTTTGATATCGAGGAGGTAAGGAGGGGTTCCATATAAATCTCGACTAGGGGACCACAACATCCCTCGGCCTTAGAAGGGACCAAGCTGAGGCAGTAGAAAACACTCCTGAGGAATGACCAAGCCATAGAAGACGGTCATTGGCTTCATTGAGGGTTGGAAGGGGATCATCCTAATTACTTATAGAGGTGGCAACAGCAGAAGATAGGGGAAAAACAGTTAAAGCAGTAGCTACCGTAGCAAGCCTTGATATACTAGAGCAGTAGATTTCACGGTCAGAGAATAGCTTGTAGAGCGGACCACGAGGGTGCCAGTGATCAAACTAGAAAAAAACAGATAGCCCATTACCAACACGCCATTTAAAATGATGTTGGATCAAGTCACGAAGGCCAAGCAACTTTTTCCAAGCCCAAGAGCAATAGGAAGGTCTTAGGACAATCCAGAAATGAGACAATTCAATGATGCCACTGGGGTTCGCCCCAGTGGCCACCCTTCCAATATGGAAGGGGGAGGTGAGGGGTTCAAATCCCCACCTTCTCAGGGGGTGATGGGGATAGGGACGCGTACGTTTCGAGAGTGGGTTGCGACTCCCACGCCCTGCAAGAGACAGGGCACAAGTCTGCGAGTGAGTGTAGCATAGGAATAGAGTAGGACTAACAAAAAAAAAAAAATGATGCCAATTTATGTTACATATAAATGAGACAATAACTTTTCTTTACTTTAAGGCTTCATGTGTTTTGCGAAAAGGATCTAGAAAGTATTTTCCTAGAAACTATCGTTTATATCACTTACAATGAGATTTGTTCATAGAAATGTTTAATACATAAATTGTTGTCGATAAAATTGGCTAATTATTTCAAGTGATACAAATGATATTATTTGGAAAATATTTCGCAAATCATTTATTTTTCGCAAAACAAACGGAACCTAAGTAATTATACATGATTTATTATCATGACGTCATTAAAAGAAATTAAATAGTCATCCTATACAAAGAAAAAAGATTTGAAAAAAAAAAAAACTGTTTGGATACTATTGTCGACCTGTATATATTTCCCCAAATAAATAGTCTAAAAAGCTCGGTGCTTTTACACTTTGGGATGCTGGCCTTCTAAAGTTTGGAATAATGTGTCATAGTGAGTATAATTTGGAGTTGTTTTGTGGCTTTTTCCCATAAACCAATCTAGCATCTTTTAGCCAGTCACTTCTTGCACGTAACTTCTTCATTCAGTTAAAGCAAATAAAGTCTTGAAAGTGCCCTCGATTTTACTTTCCTCGCCCTGTACAATGATATCTTCCGTATGAGCTTGTTCCTTCAACCTTTTCGTTTCTTAATGCTGGTCCTCATCCCAAAAGTGTATCCTAAAGTTCAATGAATTTCTTTTCTATTTGTTCACTTGGCGTAAGGTTGAAGAAAATACCGCGATTGATCGGCCTTTTTTGACCTATCTGCGTTGGCATAGTGGGCGATTGAACTTCTCTACTTTTTACGACTTTGTGATTCTTTCCTAAGAAAAATTATTATATCGATCAAAAAACCCAACGTGCGGGTGTCGTTGTAATTCTTATTTTATTCGCATCGATAAACCCTGAAGTTTCGCCGACGACACGAACTGATTCGAGGTACCCTCATTTCCCTTCGACTACGTTTTTTTTTTTTAACGGATCTGACGTAAGCTTAGGCACGTATTTCCCACATGAATTGTTAGGATTATGAATTTCGTCCCAATTGATCTATGAAAGAATCGTTGAAATCCATGGAACTTTATCAAAATCGAAGATATGAACCTAATCAATTCATAAGATTCGTAAAATGTTTTATGAGTATATGAGTTTCGAGACAACCAACTCTCCATGTACGTGCCCTATGGTTCTTTTGGTAATTTGCTTTCAAGATTACAACTTAACTTTGCTTATTTTTCACACTTGCTGCAAAATATCTAGACATGCGATGTATAATGAACATTGCAAACCTCTTTATTATAAGAAAAAATAGACATGGGGTTTCTTTTAGCAACATCTCCAATATAAAAACATTTATTACACTTTCAATTGTTGAAAAGAAAATATTCTTCGTTTAACAAAATGAAAACAATTGTCAAAATCAAAACTTGAATGTCTAAATTACACAACTTAAAGCATCGATTGCTGCTGGTCGAGCCATGACAATCCACATTAACTCAAAAATCAAAATCATGATTATCGCATGGATGGCCATGAATGAAAATTTATTTGAAAAAGTATTGAATTTGTTTGATTAAAATTTTTACCTCACTGCTTTGTCAAAAAATGGATGAAAAAGCGCAAGTCTTTATGCATTTATTCTTTTTACATCATTGCTCATTTAAATGTTAAACCTAATCTACTTATTTATATTTGAGTTGATGTAAGTAAAATAAGAAGATAATATGATGAACTTCTAAAGTCAAGGGCTGTACGGTGGTTGGAAAAAGGAGAGGCCTAGGAGGTAATTTATAATAAATTTTACTTACATATTAATACATAATAATTGTTTTATAAAATTTTAATTTCAATCTTTCTTGAAAATTAAATTTAAAATATTTTGAATTTTATATGCAATCGTTTTCATTCATGAGGACTACCTAGTTCTATATCCACCTCTTAATAATATGTCTTATAAAGAATTAATTAATACGAGGCCATCTATGGTAAAGTTCATAAGGATAGTTGCATTGGCCCTCCCTAACCTTTTTTACTTGTGAATAAAAATATTGAGATGAGGACAGTAGAAGTGCCACAACTTTTGTATGGAGCACACTTAAGTATCATGACTTTTTTTTTTTTTTTTTGCTTACTCAATGCCATATCAGCGTAGAATCGATCATTTGAGTGCAAACTGTCTTATATGATTTTTAAAAAATAATTTCCTATTCCACGAGAATTTTTTAATTTTTTAATTTTTTAATTTTTTATTAATAGTCCATGTCAGCGCTGATGAAGCTATGTAGGATGATTGATGTTCATGTTAGATTTTTCGATGATATAAATTGAAATTGACACTTAAGTAATCGATTTTTCAAATTTGTGACACTCAAGTGAGCAAAAAACAAAAATTTTGGCACTCAAGAGCACTATTTGAAATTTTTGGCGCTCTTGGTGTGCTTCTCCCTAGATTTAGAATCTATCATCTTGAAGTCCAGGAATGTGGCAATCACAAATTTCTAGGTATCCATGTCCTCAATCTTGTATATCTTTTCTAATTACTCCCACGATTATTTAGCAGTAATCGATTTTTCGATGATATAAATTGAAATTGACACTTAAGTAATCGATTTTTCAAATTTGTGACACTCAAGTGAGCAAAAAACAAAAATTTTGGCACTCAAGAGCACTATTTGAAATTTTTGGCGCTCTTGGTGTGCTTCTCCCTAGATTTAGAATCTATCATCTTGAAGTCCAGGAATGTGGCAATCACAAATTTCTAGGTATCCATGTCCTCAATCTTGTATATCTTTTCTAATTACTCCCACGATTATTTAGCAGTTTAATGTTATAATAGACATTATATAGGAAATTTACTAAATTGTTAAGAACGTAATTTAGGCATAGGAAGTCCCATTGCTTCCAAGCCTCCAATGCCTGGAGTGTCGTGACATCTCTTTCATTTAGACTAATTATCAAGCATACCCCTGATAATTACTTGACCGGATTCAGCTTGGTCAAATAAAAGAATATCTTATGTTGCCTCCACTTAAAGCAAACACTGGTTAATTTCTTTGGTTTCTCATTCAGTGTTACTGGATGTGAAACCATCAAAGAAGGAGAAACCATTGATTTATATCTATACCCCATAGATGGTCTCTGCCTAAAGGCTCTCAACATTGGTTGCCACAACACCAAGTCCCGAGGTATGAACCCTTCCCCAAGAGTGATTGAAATGACCATACGAACATCTCTAGAAACATTCTGGGCATTAATGGGTACTTCATTGTTATCCGTCATCTTGATAAATCCAACAAACGAGGAGAGATAAATAATTGCCTTAAGATTATTGGAAAGTTAACCAATTTGAGGAAAGATGCGTAACGCTATTTATTGTAACTAGAAAAAAAAAATAGAGAATTACAATAAGAGAATGTGATAACAAATTTAATAACCACCAAGCCAATGTATATATTATATTTACAAGTAAAGATGGTTGTTACAAACCAAATATAGATTTGCTAGATGCTATAAACTCGTGAAAGAATTAAACAAAAGGTGAGGTACTGCTAACCGAATCTTTTTAGAGCAATTAGTTCCCGCCAATGATGCTAAGTGGTTTCATGAATTATACTTTCCAAGGGACAATGCCTTGTATCTCTTTGTATTAGCACTAAAAGAATAAGGCTCTGTTTAACACTTCTCAAAAACATTACACTTAGAATATGACTTTCTAAAGAAGAATTTTTATGCAAAATGACTCTTTCTAGAACTAAATAGACTCGTTATTTAAAGACAAAGAACTCTATTATCTAAGTTGAAGACGCATTTAAATCATTGTCAGAGAGCTGAAGAGACGTGTCAATTAACACTTCCATTAACTCATCCATTAATGTCAATTAAAGTTGCAGCATGTGAACCAAAAAGACACGTCACTGGTGTTAAGCCATTAATAACCTATTATTACAACAAAAAAACCCACACACATAGGGGGCCCAAAGAGGGATATCCCTTTTGAAACTTGCGAGCAGCTCTTAGCCTATCTTTCTTTCTTTGTTTTTTTGTTTTTTGTTTTTTGTTTTTTTTGGGGGGGGGGGGGGGGGTGTGTGGGACGGGAGGGAGAGAGCTTTTGGAACTGGGGCGCCCAAAGAGGATGTCCCTTTCGAAACTTGGGTGCTAAACTCTATAAACTCTTAGCCCATCTTCTGTGCTCGACTGGGTTAGAGAGAGAGAGAGAGAGAGAGAGAGAGAGATCTTTATAAGCTATTGACCCATCTTTTGTTCTTGAATGGGCTTCCGTTAATAAGCCCACTTACATCTCTACTCTCTATTATCTTCACTTTACTTGTGGAGAGAGAGCGAGAGAGGGAGAGACGAGGATGGGGAGGCAGTAGGGTACAAAGGGTCCGTTCGGTTTGGTTTTACCAATGCCCTATGAGACTCCAAAATTTCTTGGGGTAAATTTAAATGATGTTTGATAAATTTTTTGGAGAGTTTTGGGGAAATGTAAGTGCATTTTCTATATAACTTGATGTGCTTGTTCCAAATGGAGAGAACAAGACACGTGCATTGAAAGGATACACGTTCCATGTGAAATTTGCTTGTGCTGTATAGTATATACAGACATATAAAGCCCACATAATTAAAGAAATTGTAACATATAGTTCTTTTGTTTTTATCTCCTTTGCCTTGTCCATTAAGCAGAGCCCCAAAAGATCAAACATCTCGTCCGAAAGTATACATAAATGAGCAACCACCTCAGCTCTTCGGGGCAGGGTCAGAACCATGATGCCTTCACTCGTAGGTTTGTTATTATATCCTTTGGTGATTCTGGCGAAAGATAAGAAATGGATCAGATTTAAAACACAAGAAGGATTGCCGTCGGATGATAATCAAGTTCGTCAATTTGTGGAGTCAAATTACCACACGAGGACACGGATGATGCAACAGTTACCCTGCTTTCGGAATCGGCATCGTCCAAGATACAGCAGGAACTTTCTTCTGTTGTGGTGGACGAAGTCCTCAAGTTAGAGTAGGAGGTAATTCTCCATATATTTTCTTCTCTTCACGTAGTCATATCATTAAATTAGGAACTAAATTGAAAAAGACATTGTGGTGACTGATCCAAAAGGGCAATATTATTCTAGAGGAGTGCTGCTTGTGTAAATTTTGTGCCGCATGCCCGAACTCACAAAACAAACCTGGATATCTAGATGGCAATAAGAGTTCAGGAGAAGTATCAGTTTCATGATGCAGATTATTAGTTATAGCAGCTTCTCATTATGTTGTGTCCTGAGACTGAACCCTCAAACGGAATTTGTTTCCGCAGTTTAATGAGGTTTCCCTAATGCAAAACTTAACGACATCTTCTCAGCATTTGCCATTGAAAACTTCTATCTTCTTGTACGGTCACAGACCAATCTGGGACGAGAGGAAAGGTTGTTAAGATGATGTTTATAGCTTGGGTTGTCTAATGCAAAGCAAAGGTAATTAATCCATTTATCAAACGTTGGTCCCTCCTTTTGGTTTTCGTTTGCTCAATTTTCCAAACAAAAGCAGTGATACTTCGATTCAAGAAGCTGACGGGAGCTTAATCTCGAGTAAGATATAGAGAAATGCTTGGAAATCAGCTTAAATAACCTTGCTTTGACTAGAAGATGGCTGAGATCAGCTTGGAAATCAAGGCGCTGAAATTTAACGTTTTACAACTTCCAACTACCTATGTTTAGTTTTTGCTCGAGATCCATTGGATTTTTCACAAGATTTGACAAAATCAAAATTTTGTTGTCGACTGAATGTATGTGTAATCACGAATTTTTCATTAACTTGGTACTTTCCTCTACTCATTTCGTACGATAATAAAATGGCGACTGAAAACTAGCGGGGAGTTGGGCCTTGAGGTCTTGTGTTTCGTAATTTTCTAAACAAATTAAGATTATATCCATAAATCACTCAGGTGGTTAACCTAAATGGGTTACTTGTCTTCCACAAAGTTGATTTACAATGTAAGCAAATTGCCGAACGGTTCATGTCACATTGCATGGTTACAAAATGTTTCGTGTCGAGAGATTTTCTAGCTGCTAACATTATGGTGGAGCTGTGATAACAAGCTCTCCAACATCAGACTTTCGGGTCGTAAGTGGTACAAAGTAATTATGACTCAAATCAAACATTTCGTAGTGGATATGAGACTCCTATGATAATGACTAAAAAGGGTTGCTAGTGTTGATCGGTCCTCCCCGCCTCTTTACTATTAGAAGAAGATTAATATGCATAATTTGCCAACTAAACAATCGAATTGACAATACAGAAAGGCCGAAAAACCCCAAAAACATTATAGAATGCATAAAGCTATAGAGGCCCCATAACGATACATATAAGAGCCAAGGCCTAAAAAGGCCCACATAAAGAGAAGGCCGTGGAAATGAGCCGAAAATGAGTGCATGCTTTGAAGTCCTAGCAGCACCCGCCTTCGCAACTCCCTCTGGGGTGATAGAAGCTTCGACGAGAGGCGCGGCCGCAGACAATGGTGGTGACGTGCACGGTAGTACTGGGGTCTTAGCACGAGGCCAATATTATAGGGACGCCGATCACTTATATCTCTTAAAATAATTAGTTAATGGAAAATATTTTCATTATCGATAACAAAATATAGCTAAACATTATTGAGACAATAGAAATATTTTTCTTTTATTCATATTTAGAGTGATATAAGTGATCATATATAAAAAAATATTTTTCAAAATATTTATTCTTTAACAAAATGAACGGAACCTCAATATACTAAAATTTTCTCAAGAAATGTCTTACCTTGAGAGCTATGTCGTAGTGATGATGACGAAGATAAACGAATATTGTGAGATATTTGATTGTTCATAATTTGGAAACGGACACACGAGTTGATATCACTTGTAAAATATAGATATCTTGAAAATCTAACCAGGCAAGAAAAAGTCGTGGTATTTTCTACCATCACAGGATAACCTTTTCATTCCTTAAAAGGACCAAATTCTCGAAAAAGGGTTATGGAATACACCATCGGCATACACTAGACCTTTAACTTAAACCAATTTTTTAGGTGAATTATTTTATGATCATCGACGTAAAGGGTCTATTTGATAACCCAATTAAGTACTTAAAATTGAAAAAAGAAAATCAGCACTTCGACAAAGATTAAGCTTGTTTGGTGATCGTAACTATTAACTAATAATGATTTAAAATATTCAATTAAATAACAAAAATCACTTATCCGGTTAAGTAAGGAAGGGGTTTCTAACCAATTATAAGTAGAAAAATAATTGACGGCAAGTAGAATCTCACCATTTATTTGTTAACATATATCAATAATGATCACAATTCCATGTATTTTAAGAAATTATTAATATTCAGTTATTCAGTTATTATCGAACAACTTGTAAATTCTATTTTCAGTATTTACGTTTCGGTTTTATCAAATGTGCCCTAAGAGAAGCATGGTCAGCATCATAAATTCACTCACTCACGCAACTTCGAGGAAGAAGACATTTCCGAGAGAGAACTTTTGCGGAAGAAGAATGTTAAGAAATTAATAATGTGTTCCAACTTGATTCATTGGATCGTGGAATCGTTTCCTCTCACGAGTCACGAGGATTGGGAGAAACGGAGATCTACCTTTGCGGCCAAGTCCCTGTCGTCTCCACTTTTCTTACAAAGTCCTTTTACTTACACTAAAAAATTTAATCAAGTCCCTCGGCACAAAATTCGATCAAATATAACTGGCGTGACCCTTGAAAGAAGCACAAGAGTAATGTTAATTGAATTTTAACTATGTGGACACCCGTCAAGGAGCAGCAGATAGTGAGTGAATTGAATTTTTTTTCAATTTGCTTTGTTCACATACATGGTGGGTGTTTAGTAGGCGATATTCAATCCACCTCACGCTTTGGTTTCTTTTGCAAAAGAAAATGAGAGAGAGAAGGGAGAGAAGAAGGGGTGGGGGAGGGGGTGGGGTGTGAACGCGCAGAGATGTTTGACGGGAAATCTAAATTGGTCTAATGGGCAAAAGTCAAGTCTGTTGGACCCATCTGGATAGAATTATGGGGGTGGAGGGAAGTTCTATCTACACGAAGGTCAACCCATTTTGTTTCTAGAGTCTTTATTTTCTTAGGAGTTTATGTACATGCCGCCCCTAGCATCCGTTGATCTTGATCTTCAAGCTCCGCGGGACCAGAAGTTGGAGACCCTTTTCACCAGCGCTTCCCAACACGCAAGCATCATACCTTTGCCGTTCCGTGCGAAACGTGTCCACAACTTTTCAGACAAATATCCAGCCGGTCCACAGTGAGGGACATGATCAGTCATCATAAATAACCTGAGTTTCTTCATCTTTTTGAACGACTTTGCATGCAAAACCAAGTCTTCTACATGGATCTTGTCTAGTTTAATGCCTTCAATGGCATTTGTTCCCTGTTAGTGTGCAATAGAAATTTTTATGCATGTTGCAAGCACTTGAAAATAAAAAAGGTTATCTAGGTTGTTCCCCCCCAAAAAAAAGTCTAACTCTAACGATAATATTTAAATTTGGTTTGAAACCATGCTGGTCTAAAAACCATTATAACACAAGCAGTTTCTAAATGAAGATATACTTCTTATGATGAAAGGGCAAAAGTGAGGATTTATGATAGGTTGTATAACCGTCAATTTTGTTTAAAAATAGCATTAACAAAGTAGAAAATAAATATCTCAAACCCTAATGTATTACTTAAATCCTAAGTGGCAATAATAAAAATCTTGTTTGTCTCTCTCTTAATTATGCAATCTTAAGTTTTTAAAGCATGTGTAAATATGAAGTCCGCAAAAAGACGATATACATATGCATTCAAAATTAATTTTTCTTTAGGACATGCTTAAACTTACCAAGTTTTGCCTAACCACTTGTAGAGCATCCTCGTGACACCATATTCTGCTTCGCTTACTAGGGTTATTAGGGCACTCTTGAATCACAATCCATCTACCAATTTCTTGAAGCAAATCATGCATCCATATTTTTTTATTTTCATCAATGTATACAAGTGACTTTTGAGCCAAAATCTCAATCCCACTATTGGCTAGGATGCCGCATTGTTCTAGGGACTTGATGACCTCTTCTTTGTCATATCCATTGAGAAAACATGCGATGTCAAGAAAAATTGTCCTCTCGTTGGTCTCTAAGCCATCAATAACAATCCTTAGTATTTCATGAACCTTTCCTTGAGGGATTTCTTTCAGTCGATCAAAAGCTCCTTGCCATTCCTTGACGCTTTTTCCATTCAAGAAAGAACCCATCACAGTGAGTACCAAAGGAAGCCCTTTAGAAAAACTAGTGAAACAATTTGAGAGCATCTTATAATCACTTTTGGGATATCTTTCTCGGAATGCATTCCAACTAAAAAGCTCAAGAGCTTGATCATCATTCAATGGTCTTACCTTATAGATTTCCTCACTTAGACCAATTAAGGTTTCTTCTTGTTGAGGGATCAAAATAACTCTACTCCTCATGCCTAAGTTTATATCCTCGATTAGGTGGCTTAGTGGATCCAACAGCCCTTCAACATCATCAAACACCAACAAAACCCTCTTGTTGTGAAGCTTACTCCTAATCAAGTTTGTTACTGCATGAATACTGTTGCCAAACTTTGAAACTTTATTGCCGATAATGTCAGGAAAAAGGGTCTCTTGCATTTTAACAAGTCCATCTTGGCTCGTTATATCCTTCACATTCACAAGAAAGCAACTCCTCTCAAATTGATCTGCAATTTGGTGGTACAAAGCTCTCACAATTGTAGTCCTACCTATCCCCCTCGTGCCGGAAATTCTCAAGATTCGGACCTCCTCAACCTCTAATTGGAGTAAGGAGAACAAGGCTTGTACTTGAGAATCTAACCCAATTGGATAGAAAGTAAGCAGGCTCATGTATGAGCAGCTCAATCTTCTTGAGATTTTCTCCACAACAGATTGGATAAATTCAGCTTCAAGTCTGCAAATTTCAACAACTAAATGGTGTGACTTTGGCTATTCATGCTCGTAAAAAATTGAAAAAGATCAATAAGGTTATATTCTCTAACTTAAAAGTATCATCCATTTAATCTAATTTACTATCAGATATGAAAGAAAATAGGGGCAAGTGAGAGATTGACATGTGCTCTCATAATGGTAGTACATCTTCCTCTCATGTTTCTGCTACTTTTTAGTTGATGGGAAATGATAGATTTCTGAAACAAACAAGAGAAAAGCTTTTGGCTAATCCTTAAAGCAAAAAAATAAAAGAGGGATAGTTACAAGTATATGAAAAAATTCTCTAAGCTCACCGAAAAGGAGGTTCTGCTAGATAGTATCTTGACCAGAAAAGGAAAAAAAAATAAAATCGAAAGTCGAGAGAGAGAGAGAGAGAGAGATTTAAAAGCTTTAAGAGCGGGCAATCTTAGATAGAAGAAAAAAAACTGGAGACCGAACTCTCTTTCAAGCCCTTGCTAGGTACCACAGGTCCACAGTCCAAACAATACAAAGACTGACAACTTTTTTGCCTTTGACAGATAGGTCATCCATAGCGGAGAGCTTTGGTGGCGAAGGGAAAGGTTGCACCGCAGCTAGGGTTTCCCATGAGAAAATATTCAGTGGTTTAATATCACCATATCAACATCCTACGTGGTATATGCTTTTTCACTCATATTTAATCATATCTTGACATGTGTTCACATATCCATGTCAGCGATTCACGTGGAAATTAAGTGAAGATCTTCTCTCTCCTTCATCTCTACTCTTTCTTCCTCCTCCATCTATAGTCGCCTACCTCTACTCCACCGTTGCCACTAGTGGAGTTGCCGGTGACGTGAATAGGCCAACCACCACATCTTGAATCTGGCCTGTCCATGGCCGAAATCATTGGCATTGATCCATCGCGTACAGGCATCCATGGCCGTTGGGATATGTGAGCTCTGTCCATGGTCCAACGGCCATGGTCGCCTACTTCCTCTGCTTTTCTTCTTGATGTGTGAGCTCCATCCATGGTCAGTTGGGATCTCGACCTTGCCCATCACGGCCATGGACAAGCAGTCAGGGCCAAATCTGAAGGCGGCTTTAGATCTGGGAGCCGTGCCCTCAGTGACATCCACTATTGAAGAATCCATGCTTTCTTCACGAGCATGACCCAATCAGTCCAAATCTGAAGCCCTGTTGATCACTGAACGTAATTCATGGCCGTCTGAACCTTGAGCTTGCCGTCAAGGCTCACAACCATGGACAAACCTTGCCAGCCATGGACGAGCTAGGCTTGCAGTTCTGGAGGCATGACTCTAGTCCAGATCTGAATGAGCAAGGACTTAGCCGACTGCAAGGATGACGAAGGGGTAGCTTGGGTCAATTGCACGTGACACGGGAAGCAATGGGGATACTAGCCGAACGGGGTGGTGCTACATGATGGAGGAGGAAGCGCCAGTGGCCATGAAGGCCAACCAGATCGGCAGAGAAAGGAAGAAGAAGAGAAAATTCAATTTGTTGTCATTCCACCTCAACTAACACTTATTGACTTACTATTGGGCATAAGTAAAAGGATTCCAAACATTTCCAAATTTTCCTACTGCCTATAGACCAAAAGATTGGGCTTTAAGAACAAGTTTTGTTGTTTCATGGATAAAATAAGAAACTTCCTCTAGGAATCCTCCCAAGGAAACGCTTAAGGAAGACAGAAAGTTGGTACCTGTTTCCGAGAGACCAACCGGTGAGATTGCCAGCCTTTCGGAGAGCGTCTCTCCACCTCCGGATCTTCTTGGTGTTATCCTGCCCGAAACCCTTCTCACTTTGGCCAATCCATGTGAAAGATCCGGATTGCTCGCGCATCTCTTTGGGGTCAATGTCCATGAAAATGAGGAATACCAGCTGGCCTTTCTTTTCCTTGCAATCGAAGATCTTATCCAGCTCATCCAGGCACCACGGCGAGGAGGCAAAGGTCTGAGAGATGACCACGATGGCGCTCCTTGACTGCTCTATGGCTTCGTTGATTGCCGGTGCAATCTCTAGTCCTCTTTCTAGACCGTGGTCAACAAAGACCCTTATCTTGTTCCTCTCGAGAGCATTGTGGAGATGGCTCACGAAGTGGCGCGTGTCAGCCTGTTTGTAACTGATGAATGCATCGTGAATCCACCGAGATATGGAGGAGGGTGCAAAGAAGAGTCGTGGTCTGATTGTTATGTTATGTTTGAGACAAGAGAAGTGGAGGGGAAAGAAAGAGGGCAAACAGATGGGAGGGGATTGCAGTTGAAATTGCGATGCTCTCTTGTTTCTGAGGCCTGGATACAATGGAGGAGAATGACGGGAGAAAAGCTTGTTGTTGAGTTGGCCAAGTTGGATCATCATCTTGCTACAATTTGCCATTGAAACATCCCCAAAACCAAAGCAAAGAAAGAACTGTACGGAGTTCATTCGTAGTACAAACTCGCTTTACCTATTTATAATAAAAATTCGATTTATGAGCCCTCCCCCGCTCTCCCGGCTCACTATAATATGGATTTTTCAGCCGTGCGGTGATGGTGGAGAGCACCTTTTGTCGTTACTCTGCAGCCTTTTAAATAGGATCCGCTTTGACTGCATTTTCGCCTTGCTGGAAGGAACCTTCGATCTAATGATTAGAGGATTAGCATTCTCACGTGTCAAATCCGATGTGTAAGTACAAATCTTATATTTTCATTTTTTTTCTTTTCATTTTATACACGTCGATAGAATCTAATTACTTTTTCGATAAATATAAACATGATAAATATGTAGCTAATTCTTTCGAAGAGATATCATTGTTATGTGGGGAAAAGTACAAAAAAAAGTCATAAACTTTTCAATTGAATCAATTCAATCCTAAGCTTTTTTATATACATACCAATTGAGTCTATTTGACCAATTTATATTGGAAATCGCTAACATGGATGCCGATCATTTTACTTGATATGATCAGTGGTGACGTGGATATTTTTATATAATTTTTATTTTTTTCCTTTTCCTTTCTCTTTCCCTTCATTTCCTTTTTCTTTTTTCTTTTTTCTTTTCGTTCTTCATTATCTTCCTCCACCTACCTCTAGTGGGTGGCGATCACTAGCTGTCTGCAAGGGTGGGCACTGGGGTGCCCTATCACGCCTCGAACCTCGAGCGTGTGCATATTCTTTGGTGGTCATAAAATTGCGACCTCCCAGGATGCATCGCCGGCCCATTCATTTTATTTGCATATGCGGAAGCGTATAATAAATCCCCATACAACACAAATATGTGATAGAAAAGTAGGACAAAAAAATCACAAAAGTCACACTTTATAAACAGACTAAGTTAATACATAAAAGTCTATACCAAAAAGAGGCTACCAGGCTACCTTATCTCGGACCCTATCTACTTGGGATCCGGGTCTATCACGACACCGTTAAGGGTGTTGGTCTCTAGAGGCTCAACTACCTCTACTACAGGCTCCTCACCCTCGGGTCCCTAGTACGCCTCGATCTCAGCTATGAGTTTGGTGTCATGCACCGGGTCGAGATCCACCAAATACTCATCATCGATGGTAGGTCCGTCAAAGCCATCCAGGGGACCCTCTCAGACACCATTGGGCTTGTGGCGGAACCACGCCTTGAATCTATAAGGGACCAACTGAGGTAGACCCTCATCGACCCAAATAGTAGTAACCACAAGTTCATGGGTTCACTCGGGATTCTTGTAGATAGGGAGTACGGTACGCTGAGTCTTGGCCTCCCACGGCCATGCAAAATGATCCGGCCTCACCGTGATCTAAAGACCTGAAAAGATTGAGCCCACGATGAGGTGAGACAATGTCTCAGCAAGTTCACCTCCTAAACCCCTATTAGGAAGAAAATATGCTTAGAGGTAGTCTAACCACACATCACAGATGACTCACCTCGACTTAGTTCCTTCCTGCATGTCAGTACAGTTCATATCACAGATGTATATAACAAATGTAAACCCATCAATTGGAACACCTCACTTAATCTCAATTAAACACAGGAGTCCCGATTATAGTGCTAAGTCATTAAGACACGTCCCATTCCGTGCCACACAATTTTGTCCCATAATCTGGCGCATCTATCTCAAGTAATCACACGTTCCAATTGATTACAGCCACTAGGGCACAGCCTACTTGACGTTCGGTGGTCTTCTGGTGTAACCAGGTATCGTGTCACCCCATTGAGCACGGCAACGTCTACACGAGACGGCAATCCCAAATGAGCATCGGTCCAACCTCTACTGCGATCGGCATCCATTGTCCAGGGGCATCCCATATAGGGGTAGCGTCCACCTAATGCACATCGGGGACATGTTCTCATAACCATCATACGATCACTCAATTCCAACCAAGGACACTGTGCATTGCACTCGAATGTCTCAATTAAGATAATGAACTTGGCCTATTTTCTTCGTATTAAAAACACCCGGTGAAAATAATTGTGTGTGGGTATATGGTCAAATCGAACTTTTAAAAATTAATATCCTTCCTTTTAAAAACATTTTTGGTGTCAAAACCCGACACTTGGTATTTTCTAATTAAATACCAAAATTTCATAATTTTGAAATAAATACTCAAAATCACAATCACCACTCAATTTACACAAATTAACATTCAATTGCATAAACTAAGCACACCACTACAATTGGCATGAAATTCCGGTGACCGGCTATCTTGGCATAATTTCTGGAAAATAATAAATAATTAAATAAATTACAAAAATAATTAAACAAATGCAAATTAATCCAATAAATTCATACTTAGGCTGTAAATGCTAATATAACCACCTAAACGGGCCTAGAAAAATAATGCACCTATCCTCAGAAATAGTACAATCTATCTAGCCCTTAATTAATCTAATCTAACTACCTAACAAACCTAATTAACCAACTAAATCACTAATTAAAATTAACTAACCATATATACCATACTTAGCATAATCTAATTACCTATTAAACATCATTAACTCCATAAGCAGAGTTTAGCAAGTAAACTCACAGGATTAGCGAATCGGTAAGTCCACGACGACGGCGACATAGAGGCGGGCGAGACACAAGTCTACGACGACGCCAAACGAGGTCCGGACGAGCATGGAAAAGGCCCACGAAGCTCACAGTTGGGCTGTGAGGTTCGATTTTGTTCTTGGGCTGTAAGGGTTGCTTGAGCGGCTTGGATAGGTTGGAATGGCCATGGCGGGACGACATGGTTGTAGCGGGTCCAAGTAGTGGCTCCGGCGGCTTGGAGGCAGAAAACGGTAGCTGGACGACGGAGGTGGCTTAGGACAGTGAGCTGGGCTCGCGGGGACATTGCAGGAGCAGGACGGCGAGCGGACGGCACCGATGGCGTTCAACTGGTGGCAAGGGGCTCGGACAACCGACGACAAGGCTGCTGGTCTCTTGGCTGGCTTTTGCTGGTTTTCTTGAGCTCAAACAACACCACGGCAATGGAGAAAGGAGTGAAGAAGAGGAAGAAGAAGGCTACAGCTGGAGAGGGGGGGCCACAAGCCTCACAAGTCAACTAGAAATATCTCAAACACTCATCACTTGCCCCCACCATCCTCAACCATCATCCTCAGCTAAGTTTCCTCCCTCAAGCTTCTCATAGAAGCCTCCCAAAGGGTCCAAAATGTTGTAGCCCCATGGACCTACGGATTTTGCAACATTCTCCTCCAATTTCAATTCAATTCCCACTCAAATCAACTCAATTGATGCTCAAAACTTCAGCCAAGGAGTCCACACTTAATTCCACATTTTTTTCTTGCCAATTAGTCCAACATGAACACCAAAAATGCAACAAAAGGCGGTCCTCTAATTTTTTCGGTCTAAAATACCCCAACTTTGAATTTTCGCCAAAAACTCGGGTTTGCAAAAAAATCTTTGGAGGATGAGTCGACACTCTTAAAAGAAATTATGACACGACAGAACTTTAAATTCTGAAATTAGGTTCAATTTTGCGGCTAATTTCAACCGGATGCGATTTTAGCGTGACCTAACCTATCGGGTAACTTTTAGGAATTTTTAGCGCATTAGACCCGTTGTCGATTATTTTCGAGCCACATTGTACATCTTTGACTCATTGGCTACTCCCGGTTGTCGTAAAAATCTTGAGATTTTGAATATGGGCACAGGGTACAGAAATGACAGAAAAATCGGTTTAGTGTCATTTAACGAGAATTTTGCAATTAGGTGGAATCACCCACACTTTAATCACATGCCTCAGTTGAAATGACCTATCTTCGATCTCTGATTGATTTTAACCGTGCCGTATTGACCCTTGCGGATTAGCATGGTTGAGTAGTTTTTTTTTTTTTTTTTTATGTTGAATTCTCAAGTTTATTGCGTTTATATTCCTTAATGGCTTCACCTAATAGATCAATTATCTCGTGAGTGATCAGCTTAGAGAAAAAGGCTATAGGTGCATTGATAAAAAGCCCAACTTATTCAATCGAAAACATAATTAGAAAATTAGGATATCACATGCCCCCCAGGCCATCGGTGAGACTTGCCCTTGTCGACCTTTGGCGACGACTAGCAAGGGCTTGGTGAAGTTGCCCCTCGCCAAATCTAAGAGGGAACCCTCGCCTAATCATTGCTAGAGGCCAATGATGGCTGGCAAGTGCTGGGAAGCCCTCACTTGGATGATGTCCCTCGCCATATGTGATATTTGGACTTCGCCCAAGCCTCGAATACGCAACGGTCCGTGCCTTGTCGACAAGCTTGTCATTGGAATATGATGTTGGCACCATTCACGGCCACCGTTTCACCACCGCCATAAATGTACCGAACCGTTTCGTCTCATCACGTCCCTACGACACTACCTTATTGTCACATCTTCGCTGCATTGTGACAACTCGATCATCATCTAGTCCATCATCTCATTTAAATTGTTCTTCACAAAATGCCACAAACGAGACCAATGTTCACCCTCATTAGTACCTTGCTAAGTGAGCCTTCCATGCAAATTTTCTTGATTCCCATGCACATGTCCAAGTAGTCAAAGAAATGGAGACTTTGACCACAGAATTTACGGCCATGTCTTTCTCTCCTTAGTAGGCCACCAACGAGGACTTGCACTTCACAAAGTAGCCACCTTTTTCCTTCTCTGCTGGCCAGCAAATAAAAGACCTTGACCAAGCTGCGGCCACGTCCATGCATGAAGTAACAAGGTGTCATGAACAAAGGAAAGGATTCTTACGCCAAGACACGAAGTCATGGAGCTGTCTCCGCCCTCCACTGCCACGAAATTGAAGAGAAACGTTGACTAAGATAGTCAACAGCAGAAGAGAGGCCATTGTAAGTGCTAGTATGAACACCTAGAGAGGGGTGAATATGTGTGAAAATAATTTTTGCAAATAACAGTGAAAATATTTTACTTTTGAAACTGAGTTTGAAGAACAATAGACTTTGTGTAAGTTCAGATTTTAGCAATTGAATAGAACTATGAACAAAATAAAAGAGTTCAAGGAAGAGAATGAGAACACATAATTTATAATGGTTTGGCTTAGATCAAGTCTACGTTCACTCTCCCACACTTGACAGCCTTCTAGTTGGTTTCCACTATGAATCAAAAAATAATTTACAATCTTACAATCTTGACTTCACAGTGAGGAGTCTCTACTTCTCTCTCATGAAATCACACTATAAGTCTCTCTCTTTTTAGTACAACTTTGAGCTTAGTATAAGAAGTAACAAGGGAATAAGAAGTTTTAGACTTTGGAATTTCTCTTTTACGCACACTATCGAATAACTGGAGAGTCCTCCTTAAATACTCCTTCATGCCTTCTCGATTGTTGGCACTTTCCGAAGGAATTATTCCAATCAACGTGTTGGATAGAATCAATTAAGGACATCTCAAGCCGTTTGAAAATTGTGATAAAAGCTCAATCATGTTCGTCTATACAATCAGGATCTTGGTTTCCATAAGTAGATTCTTTCCAAATTTACCTGCCATCTGAAAAGATTTGATGTATCTAAATTGATTCCAATAAAGATATTCAATCTCGTAGGCAATATTTCCAACCAGAAGACCATATATAATCCATATGAATGGATCCCTTGAAGAAAGAAAGATAATCCCGCGCCTGGATAAGTTTTCATTCTTAACTTGTGTTTAGTCTGGAATTTGTTAGAGTAAGCAGACTTTGACATAAAGTCTAGGAGTCTTTAGACTTTGACGCAGAAGTCTGGATTGTCAGTTTCAAAACATCAAAGGAGTTTTTTTTCCAACAATCTCCCCATTTTTTATGATGACAAAACTTCCTTGTAGATTTAAAGATTTATAACCTGCAAAACAACTCTTAGCAATATATGATATCTTATAAAAACAATTAGTTAAGGATCTGGATAGCATCGATTTTGCAACCACAGAAAACATGTTAATCTTGAAAAATTAGATACACAACAAGATTTAAACATCCACATCCATCACCATAAAAGTTGCTGCAAAGTATAAATATTCAAAACATCAAACAAAGTCAAATCAAATCAAAGAGTTAAGTTCAAAAGTTTAAATCCGCACTTTCTCCCCCTTTTTTTCAACAACAAAATAGTGGAGAAAGTCAAAGGAGATAAATGGAATCAAGGTTGTCTTGGAATTCAAACTAGTTGAAAATCCCCCATGGACTGCATTGCCTCTTCAACCTTCTGGCACTGGTGATGAACATTCTCGACTTGAGTCTGAATAGTCTTGAGAATTTGAATAGTCTGATCATTCTTGGCCACAGTCTGAGATACTTGTTGATTCAAAGTCTGCACTTGAGTATCTAAGGACTGTACCTTTTCAGTGTGAAAATCAGAAGAGGATCTCAACGTAGTATGAAGTTTTTGAATCTCAATCTCCATGGCGTATTGTTGAGCTTTAACTTCCAAAAGGAGTTCCATCATCCTTGGATAGTCAACATTCGATTCAGTTTGCGCACTAGCTTTAGCGAATTGAGTTCGTGGAGAGTTTAGAGACAAGGGAACATCAACTTGTCTAGCCCCATGACTCAGAGTAGTTTCTTCAATGTCAATTTCAGGAAATTGAGAAGCATAAACATCTTCTGGATGTGCAGGAGATTGACTGATACCATCACTTGCAAAAAGAGGAGAAGAAGTCCCTATTTTCTCAACAATTGCCCCTGTTTCTGTGAATACATATGGAGAATGGATTCCTTCTTCTTGAGTTTTCTCGTTTTCAGAACAAGAGTGATGTTCTTTCTCTATACATACTCATATTTTTCCACTCATAGTTGCTTCTAAATCCTCACCTTGTCCTTCTTCATCTCTTGCTTCTTCTTCTCTGGTTCTTCTTCTTTTTCTTATGGCTTTGTTTCTTCTCTGTCTTTTTCTTCTCTTTCAATTGGTTTCTCAGAACCAACAAAACCTTAAAGATTTTTTAAGGCAATGGCAGAAATTGTAAGATCATCTTCATCCTCTTCGTCTTGCAGGATAAGTGATCTCTTTTTCTTTATAGATTCTTTCACAACTTCCTTGCTTTTCCTCTTTCTTCCAGTAGAATCTTCTCTAGTTTTGCTTAAGGACTCCTTCTTCAAGCACTCAATAGCCTTGTTCAGATCCTTCAACCTCATCTTTGAAATCATCTTCAATCCTATAACCATAAGAGCAACAGTTCGAGAGCAAAGTGAGATTGGAAACTCAATCTGAAAATGTCTAAACAACTTTGTAACTAGCACATAATAAGGCAACTATCCTTTATCCTTTATGACTGTCCTGTACATGTGCATCAGGATAGTATGAGGGAGTGAAAATCTCATCCCATTGCTGATAGCAAACATGAGTCTTGCTTCGATTTTGGAAACATTTGTTTTTGATGCAGCCTTTGGTCTGATGCAATTAATGCCAATTTTGTGCAGCAGAACATTTGAGGCTGGCAATCTAGAGTATGTGATGCCTCTTTCTAGTAATCTGTCCTTGACGAGAAATCTCATTACTTGACTAAATGAGACACTTATTGGTTGAAAATCACTCATTTCCACTCCAATAATGTCTGCTGCTGTGTCAATATCCACCACATAGTCTTTATTACTCACAGTAAATTGGATTCGATTCTGGTCAAGAAAAAATAGATTCGAATAGAAAAATGCAGTCAACTCTAAATATGCAATATTCGTCTCAGAACAAAAATTCTTGAGTTGAAGGAAGGCTAACTTCTCCCTCAAGTTAACCTTGATTGAGTCTAAGAAATCAAAATCAACAATTTGAGGGTTCATCACCCCTCTCTTTAGCATTTGGGTGTAAACCTTTTTGTGCTCTTTAGAACGAAATAGTTTCATTCTCTCACTTGGTTCATTAGCAGCTACATCCATTATGGGTTGAAAATTCGAATAAAATCTCTCATCATCATCCTTGTTTTCTGGATGATCAGAACTAAACCTAGGGTTTGTAGGAAAATAAAGAAAGGCATTGTCTACTGCTCCTTTTGGCGCTATACCCAACTGTTCCATTGTTCTCAAGAACAGAGTCTCGTTTTTATACTCGTTTTCTCTCAGAAAACCAGTGATAAAATCCATAGGAGTATCACCCTGCTTCATATAAGTGTAATGCTTATAAAGAACCTGGGGTCTCTTAGTTCTTAGAGGTTCTGTGTCTTCCTCGACTTCCTCTTCCAATGGTTGGCACGGAGGATTCTGTGGAAAGTGCTGCGGAGAATGCTATGAGGAGTTGCGCGGAGAGTCTTCCTCAGTGAGATTGAAATGTGTCTGCCCTTTTGACATGCTTCTCGGACCTTGATTAGCAATCCGAGAGGATTTCCTTTGGTAAGACATTTTGCAAGCTTGGAGGATTTCACAGACGGGTTCGAGTGAAAAAGATGGAAACTTGCGGAACAAACTTGAGAGTAGAAATGAGAGAGTAGAGAGTTTGTATTTTAGGGTTTGAAAAGAAGTGCTCGAAAGAAATACAAGAGGGTATATAAAGAAAATGAAAGGTCACAAAGAAAAGAGGTAATCGAATCGTCATAAGGAAAAAGAAAACTGCCTTTTAAAAAAAAAATTGCCAAAAATTTCAAAAATTCGAAAAAGATAATTTCTAAAAATAAAATAGGCAAGCAATGATTCAATTAATCATACATTTTATTTTCAAAAATAAAATACCTGGATTTGAGACATTCTCTTATTGAAGTAGTGTCTTGAAATTCTTAGTCTTACCAACTTCTGATTTTACTCTAAAATAGAAATAATATTCAGTTTGGTGCGAATAGACTCAAATAGATTTTTCTCAAGAGGCTTCGTGAAGATGTCTACTAGCCGATTCTTCGAGTCAATGAACTAAATCATAATCTCCCCATTTTGGACATGATCTCTTATAAAGTGATGTCGAATCTCTATATACTTCGTCCTTGAATGAAGAATTGGGTTCTTGGTGAGATTAATAGTACCGGTATTGTCACATTTGATCTCGGTTCATGATTCTTCAATGCCAAAGTCTCTCAGTTGCTGTCTTATCCATAGGATTTGAGAGCAACAACTCTCAAGAGCAACATGCTCTTCTTCTGCAGTTGAAAGAGCCATAATACTTTGCTTTCCTGAGAACCAAGATACCATCATATTTTCTAGCAGTTGACAAGTGCCATATGTGCTCTTTTTATCGACTTTACAACCTGCTAAATCAGCATCTGAATATCCAAGAAGAGTAAAGTCTCATTCTTTTGGATACCACAGATCCAACTTTGGATAGGTTGCAACATATATAATGACGCGTTTTACAACATTTAGATGAGATTCTCTTGGGTCAGATTGAAATCTTGCACATATATAAACACTGAATAAAATATCAAGTCTAGAAGCAGTAAGGTAGAGAAGTGAACCGATCATGCTTCTGTATAGCTTCTGATCTATTTTCTTCCCTTCTTCATCCTTGTCCAGTTTCGAAGAACTTGACATTGGAGTCTCTGTTTTCTTGCAATTCTCCAACCCAAATTTCTTGATGAGATCTTTGGCATATTTTTCTTGGTGAATGAATATACCTTTCTTTGATTGTCTAACTTGCAATCCCGAAAGAAAGTTAACTCACCCATCATGCTCATCTCGAATTCATCCTGCATAGATTTTGAAAATTTCTTGCAAAGACTTTTGTTAAGAGAACAAAAAATAATATCATCTACATAAATTTGTACTAGTAGAAAGTCTTTTCCTTCTTTCTTTATAAACAAGGTTGTATCAACCTTTCCCTTTTCAAAACCATTATGAGTTAGAAACTTACTCAACCTCTCATACCAGGCTCGAGGTGCTTGCTTCAGTCCATACAAGGCCTTTTTCAGTCCGTAGACTGAGTTTGGCTTTCTTGGATCTTCAAATCCTGGTGGTTGTTCCACATATACTTCTTCTTCTATGAACCCATTTAAGAATGCACTTTTGACATCCATCTAGAATAATCTGAAATTTTTATAGCAAGTAAAAACAAGTAATAATCTAATTGCTCCTAACCTTGTTACTGGTGTATAGGTCTCATCATAATCTATCCATTTTTCCTGTCTATATCCTTTTGCCATGAGTCTTACTTTGTTTTTGATCACTTTACCATTCTCATTCATTTTGTTCTTGAAAACCCATTTCGTTCCAATAATATATTTGCCTTTGGGTTTTGGAATCAGCTCCCATACATCATTGATGCTGAATTGTTTGAGTTCTTCTTACATAGCTTCTATCCAGCTTTCATCAGACAAGGCTTCATCTACTCCTTTTGGTTATATCTCATAAACAAGTGCTAGAGCACTAGACTCTTCTCTTCCTTTGGATCTGGTGTGAACTCCTTCATCAATGTTACCAATGATGAGTTCTTTGGGATGACTTGACTTGTGCTTCCAGTTGCTGCTTGGTTTGAAAGTTGGTTGATCCTCTACATTGATTGAATCTTCTCGTTCTACTTGTCGCTATTTTCCAAAAGTCTAAACCTCTTTGGGAGAAATAGACTTTGTAAAGTTTGGAACAGGTTCAAACTCTTCAAGTTGAGTCTGGTCTGGTAGATTTTCCACATAATCTTGAAACTTGACGTTCATAGATTCTTCCACAGATTGAGTCTTCTTGTTAAAGACTCTTTAAGCTTTGCTTGAAGTCGAATAGCCAAGAAAGATTCATTCATCTGATTTTGCTTTGAACTTTCCAGATCGATCATTTGCATTCTTTAGAATAAAACATTTATAGCCAAAGACATGAAAGTAGGAAACATTCGGCTTCTTTCCTTTATACACTTCATAAGGAGTTTTCTCTAGAATAGGCCTCAAGAATACTCATTAATAATATAACAAGCAGTTGAAACTGCTTCTACCCAAAATCAAGAGGATATTTTGCTATCTATTAAGAGAGTTCTGGCCATCTCTTGTAAGGATTTGTTCTTCCTTTCCACAACCCCATTTTGTTCTAGAGTGTATGGAGAAGAGAAAACATGCTAAAAACCAAATTCATCACAGAACTTAGCAAAGTCCTGATTCTTAAACTCACTTCTATGGTCAGTTCGTATGCTTGAAATAGCATACCTCTTTTCATTTTGAACTTTCTTGACAAATTTTGAGAAATAGGAGAAGGTTTCAAACTTGCTAGAAAGTAAACCCAAGTGAAGCAAGAGTAATCATTCACGATTACTAGACAATATTTCTTTCCACCAATACTTTGAGTTCTAGTTGGACCAAAAAGGTCCATATGAAGAAGCTGCAGAGCTCGATTGGTAGAGACTTGATTCATAGGTTTAAAGGAACTTTGACTTGTTTTCCCAGAACACAGGGAGTGCACAATTCATTCTTCTGGTAAGCCAGATTTGGAAGTCCTCGAACAAGCTTCTTAGAAGAAATCTTGGCAATTTGCTTCAAGTTAACATGACCAAGCTTCCGATGCCAGAGACTTGCTTCATCTTGAATGGAAATAAGACACTAAGAACTTTCTAGGTTTACATCCATAAGGTAAATGTTGCCATGCCTTCGCCTAGTGAAAGAATTGAGAGAAGTCTTGACTCGTTCCAGAACAAATGCCTTCTTGGAAGTTTATTCTGAAACCAGTATCGCAAAGCTGACTTATACTCAGCAAATTATAGTTCAAACCTTCCACCAAGGAAACATTGTTGATAGTTAGGCTTTCAATCTTCACAGTTCCACATCCTACAATCTTTCCTTTGTTGTTTCCTCCAAAAGATACTTTTCCTCCATTCAATCTAACAAGCTTTATAAAGTAGCTTGAGTCTCTTGTCATATGCCTCGAATAGCCAATATCCAAATACCATTTGATCTTCCTTTTGATAGTGACCTGTGATCATAAGAAAAATTCAAACTTTCTTTGGTACCCAGATTTTCTTAGATCCAAGAGGGTTAGTATTAAAAACAGTCTTAGCCTAGTCCTTCTTAACTAGTCTCCAAACCTTGGGACATTCTTTCTCAAAATGTTCTAAGCTGTTACACTTTGAACATTTGAGTGCATTTCGGCCAACACGTTTTACAAAAACTTTTTGTAAATGATTTTTATAAATGCCTTTACAGGTTTTTGTTTAATTCTTTCTTTTATTTTGGGAAAATCGATTAATGGAACAGTTTCTGAAGTCATACCCAAACTAGATTTGTTAAAGTAGGTATTTGAGCTAAAAGAATTTTCTCCAATTTCTTGGATCCTTTTGAAAATCTTTTTGTTATATTTGAGATATCACTTTTTAAAAAAGTATTTTCCTTTGAAAGAGAATCAGAATTTTCTTTCAAATTATCAAAACTTGTTTTTAGACTTTCAAATTTTTCTTTCCAAGAAACTTCATGTTGCCTAAGCTTAGAATTCTCCCTTTTTAGTTCAGAAATTCTTTTAAGAGAAGATTTGAGACTGAGACAAAGTTCATCTATGTATTTAGAAACTTTGGCATGAATTTTTGAATAACTAACCTCAATTTCTTTCTCTGAATCTAAATTAGAGTCTGTTTCTAATTTTGAGTCTGATTCGGAATGAGCCATTAGACATATGTTGGCATATTCTTCTTTGTTTTCCTCACACTCGGTGTCACTCCAAGTTTTAGCTTTGAGTGCCTTTTTGTATTTCTCAGTTTTTCCTTTCTTCTTCTTCAACAGAGGACAGTTAGGTCTGATATGCCTATTTTTCTTGTATTCGAAGCATATCACATCTTTGCTGGTTTTGTTGTCCTCAGTTGGTCTTTTATGGAAATTTTGCGTGCTTTGATTCTTCAAGTTAAATCTTCTTCCATTTCTATTCAGCTTTCTGAATTTCTTGATCATAAGCGCCAACTCCTCATTGTCCATATCATCATCTGAATCTGTATCATCAGAATCAATGTTAGACTTTAAAGCAATTGACTTCTTACCTTTAGGATCTTCTTCATCATTTATTTGTTCCACTTCGTATGACTGAAGCGTGCCTATCAGTTCGTCAACTGATAGAGGCATGATCCTCTGGGTTTCTCTAATTGAAGTCTTCACATGATTCCGGTCTTTCAAAAGCCCATGCAATAGCTTATTGACTTTCATTGGTCCTGAGATTGGCTTGACCTTGATAAGCCAGGCCATTTACAATCTTTGTA
Organism: Eucalyptus sideroxylon x Eucalyptus melliodora; assembly: GCA_016097485.1. Taxonomy (NCBI): domain Eukaryota; kingdom Viridiplantae; phylum Streptophyta; class Magnoliopsida; order Myrtales; family Myrtaceae; genus Eucalyptus; species Eucalyptus sideroxylon x Eucalyptus melliodora. The sequence continues at coordinate 20,992,903 of CM027830.1, forward strand.
AAGCGACTGAACATATCAATAATAGATTCTCCAGGCTTCATTTTGAAGGCTTCATACTATCCGAGTAGAATGTTTATTTTGGTTTCCTTCACATGGTTGGTCCTTTCGTAGGTAACATATAATCTATCCCAAACTTCTTTTGCTATTTCATAGGAAGAATTCGGTTATACTCAATAAGAGATAAGGCACAGTATAAGGAGTAGATTTCTTTCGCGTCAAGAGCTTGTCTCTTGGTAAATTCAACTCGTGTTGCTTCGTCAACGTCGATGATTTCTTTTCCTCGGTCAGAAGCTGATGTTGCTTTAGGATTGATTCCTTTTTCTATGACATCCCACTCCAGAGGATCTTTGGATCTGAGAAATGCCTTCATCTTGTTCTTCCATACATTGTACTCATTTCCATCAAAGTAAGGAGGTCTGGTGTTGCTCTGACCTTCAACTAAACCTGGAGCCAAAATACTAGCCATAGAGAATCTTTAGCTTAGAAGTAAAACACTTCAAAAATTAAGCACATGGCTTTGATACCAATTGTAAGTACTAGTATGAACACCTAGAGGGGGTGAATAGGTGTAAAAATAAATTTGCAAAGAACAGTGAAAATATTTTGCTTTTGAAACTGAGTTTGAAGAACAACAGACTTTGTGCAAATTCAGATTTTAGGAGTTGAATAGAACTACGAACAAAATAAAGGAGTTTAGGGAAGAGAATGAGAACACATAATTTATTATGGTTTGGTTTAGATCAAGCCTATGTCCACTCTCCCACGCTAACAACCTTCTGGCTAGTTTCCACTATGAATCAAAAGAGAATTTACAATCTTGCAATCTTGACTTCACAATGAGGACTCTCTACTTCTCTCTCATGAAGTCACACTATAAATCTCTTTCTTTTGAGTACAACTTTGAGCTCAGTATAAGAAGTAACAAGGGAATAGGAAGCTTCAGAGTTTGAAATTTCTCTTTTACGCACACTATTGAACAACTAGAGAGTCCTCCTTAAATACTCCTTCATGCCTTCTCGATTGTTGGCACTTTTCAAAGGAATTCTTCAAATCAACTTGTTGGACAAAATCAATCAAGGAGATCTCGAGCCATTTGAAAATAGTGATAAAAGCCTGTCAATCCTATTCATCCATACAATCGGGATCTTGGTTTCCATAAGTAGATTCTTTCCAAATTTACTTGCCTTCAAAAGATTTGATGTATCTAAAGTGATTCCAATAAAGATATTCAATCTCATAGGTAGTATTTCCAACCAGAAGACCATATATAATCCATACAAATGAATCCCATGAAGAAAGAAAGATAATCTCATGTCTGGATAAGTCTTCATTCTCCACTTGTGTTCAGTCTGGAATTTGTCAGAGTGAATAGACTTTGACACAAAGTCTGGGAGTCTTTAGACTTTGACACAAAAGTCTGGAAATCTTCAAAATAAACTTTGGATAAGTTTTGTCAACTTCAAAACATCAAAAGAGTTTTCTCTAACAACCATCTCTTCTCTTTTTTTCCTCACCACAGCTTCATTCGTCCATCAATTTCCTCAACAAATTTTCAATGAAAATTCTCACGGTCTCGTTCTTACTTTGCTGCTTGACATTAACCATCCGCTTCACCGTCTGTCTTTCTTTCCGCTGCTAACTAGAGACTGCATAGATGCGGCCCATTCAGCTCATGTTGCCTTGTTGCTTCGCCACCGGCCACGCCACCAGCTCGCACCCTATGGATTTAAGGCAAGTGGAGTTCCTATTTCTCGATATTACATGGTATTGCCATTACTCAGATTTCCATTCTAGGAATCGACAAAATTTGGGTTCGGATGCTTTGAACTACCGCTGTATTCGGGTTTGTTTCTTGTCAAGTAAAGCTGGATTCAATATTGACTCGTATAGTCATGTATGGTGATGACCGTCGGCATGGTCGGCACTAGTTCGGGTGGTAAAGCTATGGACCGCGTCAATTGTTCAAAAATTAGCACTAGTCTTCCATAGGTTGAGTTGTTGCGGGTTGGTCCGGTCCTGATACGGTCTTGTTCGAACTTGAGGTGAGTAGCGTGTAAGTGGTACAGGAGGAGTTGAGGCCGTAGCCGTACTCATAATCTATGGCCACACAAGGTTTCAAAACCACTAGGCGTGTACAATGGTGTTAGGACAATTCTATGTGGTTCATCTAGGTCGCACATGATAAAATTTCTATTTCTCTATTTCTCTGTTTCTTTGTTCTCCAAAACAGGTTTGGAACAGAAATCCGTTTGGTAACGCAATTTGATTTTTCTATTTCTAGAACAAAATTCTATTCCAGAAATAAATTTGAAGAAGAAATCAGAAGCTAAAATTTTTAACTTCTCAATTTCCAAAAATAGAAATTGAGAAATTAATTTTTGGCTAGAAATCAATTTCTATTCCAGAAATTTTGTCAGGTGCACCCCTAGTGTTCGGGCACTAGAATTCTTTAGGTGAATCGGTAGGACTAAATTGATTTCTGAATAGTATAGGTGTGGCTAGAATCATGACCATAGACTTGTGCATCAGTGAGGGATCGATCTAGTTATGTTGGATGCATAAATAGAATCCTTAAGTGCTACGCCATGGTTTGAATTGATATTGATACCGTCGGTCCACTATTGCGACGATGCCCTAGGTGTTGGGATGCTTGGAGGAGCGTGAAAATGGTGCCCTCTAGATGCTTGGGGAATGTGATTGAGCCCTAGAGGTCCTCGTGATGCCAGGTGGGGTGCGAGATGCCTAGAGAGGTGTAATGCGATTGTCTCTTCTGATGCCCGGGGGAATAAAATAAGAACCCAGAGGTCCTCGTGATGCTAGGTGGGATGTGAGATGCTTGGAGAGGTGCAACATGGGTCCCTTTAGAAGATGGTGGCAGTTAGAACCAAAGTAGATATGATTATTGAATTCCCTGAACATCTATTTACTATCTGGTGTGTCATTTTGTGGAATCCCTTTAGAGTTATGGTAACCTGAGTTATTTCAATTTCACATATTACATGTTTAGGATTCCGTCAGATGAGTAGTGGTAGACTTATGTAATATAGTCTAACATGCTTTCATTTGCTAAGTGGTTGTACTCACCCCTTGTGGGATCATTACATTTCAGACATGTAACCATGCTTCTCCAACCCACGTCTTCCACTATGCTCTATGGCATCCCCACTAATCTCACGTGGGACCAAGTGGAGCATGTGGACCCCAACTTCTCTGATGTTACGTTCGTTCGGATTACTGTGATTTTGACGGTGGATGCTGGTCTCCCATCAGGCCTCGTATTGATGGGGTTCATTGCACTATATGCCTAGGTCAATGGGCGCACGGTGGGACCGCTTCCACTCTCGGATGATGACGATGATGGTTCTAGCGGGGTAGAGTAGTTGGAGGGCTCGGGGGAAGTGAAGGTAGCATTTTTGGACAAGACTAGGACGTGATATGCAAACAGTCGTGTGAATAGACTGTAGGATGGTTGGGATAGAGTTTTGGTTTAGCTAGAAAAAGAAACTTTTTGGCCTCAATGTTCCGACCTAGGTCGTTTAAAACATATAAGTAAATAAAAGTGCCCGGTTTTATATTTCATGTGCATCAATTTAAGTTATAATGGAGTTATTGTTACACGCTTCCATAGAACAATATCATGGGAACACTGTGGCTGACCTAACGGGCCGAGGGTCGTCACACCATCTAAGTGCAGCTGCCTTTATTGCAAGGTCCCCTCGTTAGATCTGGCGAGGGGTGGCGTCACCGGCCTTTTGTGTGACATCCCGATTTTCCAATTCTATTTTTCAATAAATTGAGACGGGCATTTCGTTGGCACGCATATAGTTCTTTTCCTTGAGTCGGCCACTCATGTGAAAATTAGTCTATCGGGTGAAGCCGTTAAGAGTTTCTAATGCATCAGACTCAAGAATTTAACCAGGAAGCGATATTTCGACCGAGTTAATCTACAAGGGTCATTACGGCACAATTTAAAATCGATTTGAGATCGGAGATAGGTCGAATCGGCAGAGGCATGTGATCGAGTGTGGGTGATTCCATCAGATCGCACAATTCTTATCGATTGGCACTGGAGATTACCCTGTGTTCGTATTGGGTACCCTGTGTTCGTATTTGAAACCTTGAGATTACCCCGACAACTGAAAATCGCCAATGTTTCAAAGATATACATTGTGGCTTGAGATTATCAACCACATGTCAAATGCATGAAAATTTCTAAAGGCTACCCGGTAGGTTGGGCCGCGCTGGTATCGTGCCAAAGTGAAATTAACCGTGAAATTGAGATCGAATTCAGAAATTGGAAGTCTGGGTATGTCACAAATCATTTTAGGAATATTAACTCATCTTCGGAAGATTTTTCATGTAATTAGAGTTCTTCAGCAATTAAATCAGAAAATGGTTAATTTGGCTCGAGAAATTAGTAGGCTCGTCTTTGGTCGTGCTTTTGGGACTTAAGTTGGTTATATGGACAAGTGAATATGTGAATTGAAGTATGGTGACATTGAATTTATTTTATGGACTTCAGTTTGATTCAATTGGAAGAGAATTGAGTGAAATTGAAGAAGTTGTTGTACAAAGAATTGGACCCCGGCGGAAATTGCAAGTGAACCCATTGGAAGAGGTGGTGGGAGATAGTGGAGTGTGATGTCATCCTAGGTCATGGTGGGCCATTTGGTGGGATTAAAGAAAAAGAAAAATGGTCCCATCTCTCTCTCTCCTCCTTCTCTCTCCTCCCTCTCTTCTTCCTCCCAACCGTGCGACTCCTCCATCTCCATCTTCTTCATCTCCTTCTTCTTTGAAAACCCAGCAACCAGCAAGCTGGAGAAGCCGCCGCCCCTCTGTTGCTCGTCGCCACCGGTGCCATCGCCGCCTCGCACGACTACGTGACACCCCGCGCCCGCGCGCCCGCTTGCGCACCTCGTCTCGCTGTCCCGCTCGACCCCGCCTCGCCGCGCCAGCCGCACGCCGCCACCCCTTCGCCATTTGCTCGACCTCTCGTCACCGTTGCTGACCGCACGCCGTCATCGCCGTCGCCACTGCCGCACGTCTGCCCCACGCCGCTTGCACGTCTCCGCCCCTTACTGCCATCGTCCCTGCTTCAGCCAAGTTCCAGCAGCCATTTTTAGATCTGGTGGAGCTCCGTTGGAGCCGTCTAGCCAACCTCCGGCCACCATGAAGCCTCGCCTAAGTCCGGTTCAGCTCCTCCGCCATTCCTCCGCCCATTCCGGCGCCGGATCTACCCTTCCTCGGCCTCAAACTGCCATGGACAGCAGCTAAAAAAAAATGGGTATGCAGCGGACGTTTGGCCCGTTTTGGCCACCTTCCCGAGCCCGGATGCTCGGCCCGCTTTGAGGAAAGTCGATCCTCGCATCGTCCCTGTCGTTTTGGTCTGCTCGGCTCGCTAATCCGGTGAGTTTAACTCACTAAATCTTGATTAGACGGTTAATTATGCCATAAGTGTGCTTAGTCTAAGTTAAGCAAGTTTAGGTGGATATTTTAGTTTATTTAATTGTGATTTGGATTAAAAGGTTTATTTAATTTAAAGTGTGTTTAATTAAAGGCTAAGATAGTTTATTTGATAATAAACCTTGATGGGACATAATAGGGTTTTACTTTTGAATTATTTAATTGTTTCGAAATTCTGGAAATTATAATATAATATTATATTCCGAAATTATTAAAATATTATTATTTATTAAAAAAACGGAAAAATTATTTTTGACCCCGGTTGCTCAAAATTTCGTGCCGATCTCTGCTGTGTGTTCGGATTTTGAAATTGATGATTGGATATTATAAATTGAGCGTGGATGATGAAAAATATGAATATTATTATTTAATTAATTTTCGGAATAAATTTAATTATTTATTAAAATTCAAAAATTTCGTCGACCCTAAACTCTCAGAATTTCGTGCCGATCGTTGCTGTGTATGTAGAATTTGAATTTAATGATTGATTGTGGCAAATTGAGTGTTGATTGTGATAAATATGGATTTTATTCATAAAATCCCAAGTGTCGAGTTCGGCATTAAAATTAGATTGTTAATGGCTAATATCGTAATTGGATTATGTGAGTGAAATGTAAAATATCCAAGGATCGGTATCGAATTGTGGTGTGCTAGTTGAAAGGCTCGGGTCGCAGTAGTGGCTAGGCCAACTGGATCCTTATTCTTCTAGAATGCCGTCAAGAGAATGACGTGGCTTGGTCGCAGTAGTGGCGAGACCGACTGGACCTTTATTCTTCTAGAAATGCCGTCAATAGAATGACGTGGCTTGGTCGCAGTAGTGGCGAGACCGACTGGACCTTTATTCTTCTAGAAATGCCGTAATGTTAGTAGATATCCAACCTGCGAGTAGGCTATGCTATTGTGTGGCAGTGAATAATAATTGGGATGCATCCTAAGTGCGATCGTGATTTATATGAAAGTGATGGCGTTCCAATTGTTTGAATTATTATTACTACCTGAAATTGTGTGATACAAATTGTGCTAACCTATAGGAAGGAATTGAGGCGAGGTAAGTTCTCTATGTGATGTGGTTAGGCCACCCTTGGGCGTATTTTCTTTCTAATAGGGGTTTAGGGGGTTGAACTTGCTGAGACGTTGTCTAAGTGGTTATTGAATAACCATTTCAGGTCCCTGGTGGACGGAGCGGCCAGATAGCTTTGGTTGGCCTTGAAGAGTTGGAGAAGTGAAGTCATAAGGATTAGAGATCGTGTACGACTTGTAGGTCGTAGGATAATTTTTTTTTTTTAAGAGCCAGTCTTTTGTAGACTTTTGGCTCTAGGCCTTCGTCTGTAACTCCGTTGGTTTATGTAAGTGATTGGTTGTAAAATTGTTTCCTGTTTTTCTATCCCGTATTTCATTGTCAGGAGTTTATAATACGTTCCGCTTGCGCAATAATAAATGAATGGGGTTGACGACACTACCTGGGAATGTCGCATTTGCATGACCATGGTGGGATGTTGGCGCGCTCGGGGTTCGGGGCGTGACATTTGGCATTGGCAAGGCGCCTCCTCCAGGTGAGGCTGGCTAGGGCTTCCCAAGACTCACTAGCCCTCGCCACTCTTGCCAATAGCCGATGAGCTTCACTGGCTAGAGGTGGGTGGAGGACGATGAGGAAGGAAGGGAAAAGCAAAAAAAAAAAAAAAAAAAAGGAAAAAAGAAATGAAGGAAAAGAAAAGGAAATAAATAAATAAATAATTAATTATATAAAAATATCTATGTCAACACTAATCATGTCATGTAGGACAACAAATGTCCATGTCAGCAATTTCCAATATAAATTGATCGGATGGATTCAACTAGTATTAATGTGAAAATATTTATGACTAAATTGGTCAATTAAGAATGTTGGGACTAAATTGGTAGCGATGTAATGAATTTATAACTTTTTTGGTACTCTTTCCAATGGATATGGTGACTCCTATTCTTGTATGAGAGTTTAAAAAATTTGAAGAACAACCCATTCATCTTAAAATTGTTCATATTTTATGTTTTGCGTGATTTTCGTTTCCATCTTATTATCCTAACAAAATCTTAAAACTAATAAGAGTGGAAGATGACATGGCCATCCTTCATTCTGAAGAACGCAACCTCAAACCACCAAAATGTAACTCCCAAAAGTCCCCTTGTTGATATCGCTCTCATACTGCTCATTGCTTATTGAAGAACCTAAAAAAAAAATGGAAGATAGAGGTAAACAACCATAGGTCAGTGATTAATGCATTTCTTTTAAGTAGATCGAGCACCAACTATGCATATTTGTAAGCAAAACCACAACTCTTTTAACTCAAATCCATAATATAACAAACATAAAATAAGAGAATGAGTTACATTTGCTTTAGTAGAAATATTCATTTCATAATAATATCAAAACAAACATCTATGGTCAAATCTATTAATCAATCTCATTAATTCACATTTCAATGTTCCATCCCATTGGTTAATCTTATGCCACACATCAATGGTATATTCCATTGATCCATCTCATATGAAACCACACGTCAATGGTCTATTTCAATGACTAAACTCAAATCATATGTCAATGGTCCACTCTATTGACCAAACTTATATCACATGTCAATGGTCCACTCTAATGACCAATCTATGATTACAATACAACGCTTAGTGACAAGATGACCAAGATTCCCCATTTGGCAAAGTCTCCACCTATTGTTAGGTGGTGGCTCAGCCCATAAGAATATCCTAAACTAGTTTGCGTATACCCACAAACCTCTTACTGGGCTCACAGGGATATTGAGCATTAATACCAATCCAAAACAACACCATCCACAATCCATAGAGCCAAATCCATAAATCATTTTATATATATCACCAAAAGCTTTTGCAATTTAACTCATCCGCTAGAAATGCTTCTCATAAAACATTCTTAAACAATTTCCAAACTCATCTCATAAACCAATTTTACAAACCGAATCAAATCAAATGCATGTCATAAAGCATTTCACAAATCAATTTATCTATAACATTCCATAAATCATCTCAAAATCAAGAGCTTTTATAAAAAAGGTTTTGCGCACCCAAAATGTATATATTTCTCAACTTCATTTCCCAAGCAAAACATATTATTCCACAAACTAGTTCTTATTTAATTCATAAATATCACAACGTAGCAAATGTCCGATCCAAATTTCATGTCATAAACATGCTTATCAATATCTCATAACATATTAAATCTTTATCATTTTAAAAACCATGTGTTTACAAATTCTTAGAAAAGATAGCACCACTCACCTTGAAATACTTACGACCAAATAACAAGTGTAACTCGAATCATCAAACTTGTGATCTTATCAAATAAGCGAGAAACAATGTTAAAATCAAGTGAAATGCTACATCAACTATGACTTAACTAAACTAAGCATGTATCACGCCCCGAACCCCAAGACACGTGAACAACCCGCCATGGTCATGTAAATGCGACATTCCTAGGTAGTGTCGCCGACTCCATTCATTTAATATGCGCATGCGGAACGTACTAAGAAACTTCTAACAAAACTTACGGGATAGGACAGCAGGAAAAATCAATTCAAAATCAAACCAACATACTTTCATATATCATCATTCCAGGGTTTACATATACCAACAGGATCCAAAGACTATATGCACCAAAAGTGGATCAGAGTTTATGTGCATCAAAAAGGGTCAATCTACACAACATGGATCAGCCCACCAAAAAGAGGAACAGTCCTATGACTACTAGTCGAACTCGTTCGTTAATCCCATATCTTCCACATCTGACTACACTGGGTCCGGAGACGATGGGTTGTCTACCCTACCATCAGGAAGGTCAGCTACACCTTCACCCAAAATAGCATCCACCACAGCTAGTGGAATATCAAAACTATCGAGTGGACTAATCCTAAAGCCATTAGCCCCAAAACGGAACCATACCCTAAACCTATGTGGTACCCTAACATCCTTAGTCTCCTGAATCCATATGGTGGTCTTGATCGGCTGGTAGACCCAATGGCTCCCAGGATCGGGAAAGTTGTGCACCTGCTCGATGATTTGCACTAGGATGCCATTTTTCTCTGGAGGTCCTGCCATCTACGATCCTGTAATATTTTCCCACAATGGAGTGAGATATTGTCTCAGCAAGTTCACCCCTCCTAAACCCCTATTAGAAAGAAAATACGCCCAAAAGTGGTCTAGCCACACAGCACAGAAAACTTACCTCGTCTTATTTCCTTCATGCATGTTAGTACAATTCATATCACTCAGTCATAGATAATAATATGAGCTTAAACCATTGGAATACAATCAATTTCACATAATTCGCAATCACAGCAAGCGTTCCAATTATTATTCACTGCCACACAAGGGTATAGCCTATTCGCAGTTTGGTTATCTACTGACATATAGCCAGGCATCCCCTCCCTACCTTGAAGCGCGGCTTCGTCAGTATATCGACGGCGTTCTCGAAGGAGCATGGGCCCAGAATCAACTGTGACCCACATCTGTTGCATGGGGCATCCCATATAGGGGCAATTCTAGCTCAATAACTCAAGACAATTCCTCTTAATTATCATACAACAATTCATAATCAACCCAAGGTACTTTGCACATCACTCACATACTCCAATTACAATATTAATCCTTAAAAGTCCAGTTTCGATGCCAAACCCGACATTTGGGATTTTCTAAATAAAATCCATATTTTCCATAATCAACACTCAATTTGCATTAACCACTCATCAAATTCAAATTCTAAATACACAGTAGCGATCAGACACGAAATTCTAAGCAATTGGGATAAAAAATAATTTTTCAATTTTTTTATAAATAATAATATTTTAATGATTTTCGAAATATAATATTTTATTAAATAATCCAAAAATTTCAAAAAAATTATTTAAATTAGAAACAAATCCCTTTAAGTCACATCAAGGCTTATATTAAAATAAACCTACTTAACTTTAAACTAAACATACTTTATCTTAATTAATCACCTTATTCTAATCCGCAACTAAATAAACTAATCTAACCACCTAATTTCAATCAACCTAAGTTAAACACACTTAAGGCATCATTAACCCTCTAATCAAGGCTTAATGAGCTAAACTCATCGAAATTGCTTTCCGACGAGTCTCCGACGAAGAGCACAACGATGCCGACGACAAACCTACACGGATCAACACCAAATGAGAACCAAAAGGCGACCAAATGAAGCTTGGAAGGGTTGGATCTCACTAGAACTTCTAGCCACTGACCAAGCTTGGAGGAAGGCGACACGGTGGTCGGTTGGACACGAAACTGGAGGGAGAGAGAGGCGGCAGCTCGAGTAACGACCGGCGGTGGCTCGGGCGAAGGAACGACGGCGATGGAGACTTTGGCAAGGTGCTGCGACGTCGAGCAGCAGCTGTGGGACGGCGGACGACGGGCTGGAACTCATGGGTGAAGGCGGGGCAGCTTGCACGCAGGACAACGCGCGGTCGTGCGCAGACGAGCAGCGACGACGAGCTCCGACGGCAAATGGCAAGCGGCGATAAGGGAACGGGTGAAGGGCGGACGAAGGGGAGTTGGGTTCGCTGGTTTTTCTTTAGCTTTTCTCTCCCTCTCTCTCTCTTCCCAAGCTTGAAGATGATGGAGACAATGGGGAAGTGACATCCCACCTTTTTTGGATTCAATCTCCACCCTCCAAGTGTTACCACCCTAGCCAATCTTGCCCCACCCCATGATATCACTTGTGATGTCACAATCCACTAACTCTATCCTCCCACAACCTTAATCCAATAGGTTTAATTTCATTTTCTGCCGGGGCATAAAATCTTGTGAGCTAATTTCTTCAATTCCATTCAATTCTCTTCCAATTTAGTCCAATTAAAGTCCATAAATTAATCTAATGTTCCTAATAAGATTTGTGACGCACCATGACTTCCAATTTCATAATTCGATCTCAATTTCACGGTTAATTTCACTTTGGCACGATACTAGCGCATCCTGATCTACCGGGTAGCTTTTAGAAATTTTCATGCATTTGACTTGTGGTTGATCAATTCAAGCCACAATGTACATCTTTGACACATTGGTAACTTTCGGTTGTTAGGGAAATCTCAAGATTTCAAGTACAGGCACAAGGCACCCAATCGACAGAAAAGTCGATCCAGTGCCGATCGATAAGAATTGTGCGATGTGGTGGAATTACCCACACCTGATCACATGCTTTTATCGAGTCAACCTATCTCCAGTCTCTAATCGATTTTTATTTGTGCCATAATTGTTAGGAAAATCTCTTATGATGTTTTGAAGATGACAAAATAAATCAAAGGCTACTAACATGTTTGATGATTGAGTAATAGACTATGCAGATGATAGAACGTATAAAAGATATTATCAAAGTCTATAATTGGAAGAACCAGAAGATAGACTCTATGTTGAAGCTGAACTGGGTATAGACCTTAAAGCTAAATCTGTTTAGAAGCGGAATATGTTCAGACCTAGATTGCAAAGTCTATCGCACTCAAACTCAGATTATAAAGTCTATTGCTCTCAGACTTTACATCCAGATCGAGACAGATCGTAACTCAAGCCCCGAAGATATAATGGCTAGTGATGTGGTTGGGATTCCACATGTGACATCCCGATTTTTCTCAAGTTTATTTTCAGTCAATTGAGTCGGGCAATTCATCTCGTGCATATAGTTCGTCTCTCGAGTTGGCCACTCACGAGAGAACTAGTTTATCGAGTAAAGTAATTAAGGAATTTTACCGCTTCGTACTTGGGGACCGATCACCCTCGGGTCGGATGCAAGAAAATTTCCCCAAAAGCTACTCAGTGGACTAGGCGCGCTAAAATCGCACCAGAGTGAAATTAACCGTGAAATTGAAATTGAATTATGAAATTTGAAAGTCAAAGGGTGTCGCTAATCTTATTAGGAACATTGGATTAATTTATGGACTTTAATTTGGACTCAATTGGAAGAGAATTGATGGAAATTGAAATAATTAAATGTGCAAGAGCTTGGACCCCGGCGGAAAATGAATTGGACCTATTGAAAGATGTTGTGAGGAATTGAGTTAGTGGAAAATGACATCAGCAGGTGATGTCATGGTGGAGGCCAAAATTAAGGAGAGCTTGACAAGTGTCGCCAGCCGATTGGCCCACCAAAAGTGGGGGTGTCCCATCCACTTCATCTTCAACCTTGAGAGGAGAGAGATTGGGAGGGAAAGAAAGAAAAACGAAGGAGAAGCCATCGCCGGATCCTCCCTCGCCCGAGCTGCCGTCCGCTTCTTCGCCGTCCGCACGCCGCCGCTCGCCTCCGTCGTCGCCGTCGCACGCCGCCTCCGTCGCCGCTCGTCCGCGTGCGAAGCCTCGCGTGTGAGGCCCCGGGTGCGAGCAAGTCGCGCCTTCGTCGCCGCCGTCCCCTCGCCGAGCTGCTGGTCGCCGTTCATCACCGCCTCGCCCGCCGTCGCCGTCTCGCCGCCGTCGCACGCCGCCACCGTTTCTCCACCGTTCCGTCGCCGTTCCGCCATCCCCTCAAGCTCGGTTAGTGCTGGAAAGAAAAACCAGCAAGATCTAGGATCTTCCGGGCTCATTTTGGTCCCCTTTTGATGCTTGTTTGGTCTTGATCCGTGTAGGTTTGTCGTCGGCGTCGTCGTGCTCTTCGCCGGAGACCCATCGGAAAGCGATTCCGGTGAGTTTACCTCACTAATCCGCGATTAGCGAGTTAATGATGCCCTAAGTATGTTTAACTTAGGTTGATTGTGGTTAGGTGGATAGATGGGCTTAATTAGTATGGATTATATTAAGATGATTTATTAAGATAAATGGTGTTTAGTTTAATGGTTAAGTATGTTTATTTTTAAATAACCTTGATGTGACTTAAAGGAGTTTCTTTATGATTTAAATAAATGCTTCGAAATAGTTGGATTATTTAATAATATATCTTATTCCGAAATTCATTAAAATATTGTTTTATAAAAAAAAAAACTCGAAAAATTTATTTTGACCCTAGTTGCTCGAATTTCGTGCGATCATTGCACATGTAGAAATTGAAATTGATGATTGGATGTGGCGAATTGAATGTGATTGTGATTTATGAGGATTCTTTAGAAAACCCTAAGTGTAGGAGTTTATGGGAGATTGGCCATGATTGACCACCTATTAGAGGTCGTGCCTAGTGAGGCCGTGATTAACCACCGATTGGAGGTCGTGCCTAGTAGGGCCGTGATGGACCACCTATGAGAGGTCGTGCCTAATAGGGCCGTGATGAACCACCTAAGAGAGGTCGTGCCTAATGGGGCCGTGATTGACCACCTACTAGAGGTCGTGCCTAATAGGGCCGTGATGGACCACCTATGAGAGGTCGTGCCTAGTGAGGCCGGGATGGACCACCTATGAGAGGTCGTGCCCAGTGAGGCCGTGATTGACCACCTAATTAAAGGTTGTGCCGAGTGGGGCCGTGATTGCCACTGGTTGTTGTACCTTCCTGTAGGGCCGTAATTAAGAGCAATGATTGATTTGTTAGAATGACATGTAATCGGCCGAGTCGATTGATCGCTGAGACGATCCAAGTGGTTGAATTGTTTGATAATGTGATTGTGCCATGGTTGTTTGGTTATCATAATTGCACGTGGTTGAATTATATAAACTGTGCTAACCTGCAGATGAGGGCTAAGACGAGGTAAGTCTTCTTAATGTCGTGGCTAAACTACTTTGGGGTGTATTTACTTTCTAATAGGGGTTTAGGAGGGGTGAACTTGCTGAGACAAAGTCTCATCCCAGTTTGGGGAAAAAAATATTACAGGACCGTAGATGGCGGGACCCTCAGAGAAGAATGGCATCCCGGTGCAGATTATTGAGCAGGTGCACACCTTTCCTGATCATGGGAGCCATTGGGTCTATGAATTGATCAGGACTACTATTTGGTTCCAAGAGACTGAAGATGTTAGGGTACCCCATAGGTATAGAGCCTGGTTCCGTTTTGGGGCCAATGGTTTTAGGATTGGTCCACTGGACAGCTTTGATATCCCACTGGCCGTGATGGATGCTATCCTGGGTGAAGGTGTAGCTGACCTTCCTGATGGTAGGGTGGATGACCCGTCGTCCCCGGACCCAGCGTTGTCAGTGGTGGAGGAAGTGGGATCGCCGAGCGAGTCCGATTAGTACTAGTAGGACTGTTCCTCGTTTTGATGGGATGACCCATGTTGTGTAGGCTAACCCCTTTTTGATGCACATAAACCTTAACCCATTTTTGGTGCATAGCCTCTGGATCCTGTTGATGTACCTAAACCTCGTAATGATGATGGTGAAGTATGAAAGTGTGTTGTTTGATTTTGAATTGATGTTCCTGCTGTCCTATCCCATATGCTTTTGTAAGGGGTTTCTTAGTACGTTCCGCTTGCGCATTAAAAAGAATACTTGGGGTCGGCGACACTACCTGGGAATGTCGCATTTACATGACCATGGTGGGTTGTTTCACGCGTCTCGGGGTTCGGGCGTGACACCACATCAAGATTGATTTGATTGAATCAATCTATTTGATTGATGATTGGATCTTGAAGACAATAACTTTCTATATGAAGAAGCTTTACTTATGAAAATCAAGATTTCGTTTGTATAAGCGATCGGAATCAATTTGGGATTCTACCTTTGTCACTCGACGGCTACCAAATCTTCTAGATACAGAGCTGTCCAATGGGTATATTGGAAGACAATCCTCAGGATACTGTCCAACGGCTAGTTTGGAAGTGGAGGAGTATTTAAGGAGATGAAGGACCGATGAGCAAGTAAGAGATAGAGCGTAGAATTTATAATTCCAAAGTCTGAGCGACCTTCGATCATACACTTGTCTTTGGAGAGCTTAAATGTTTGTGATCGTGAGAGAAATACCAAAAGAGTGACTTAGTGAGATAGTGTGATCTACTAAGTGTTTGCACTCGAAGTTGTAATCTCTTGTCGATTGCATAATGGAATCCAGCCAAGAAGGCCATTAGCGTGGGAGAGTGGACGTAGGCCGAACCACTATAAATCTTGTGTTCTTATTCTCTTCCTTAACTCCTTTATTTTACTCGAAGTTTATTTTATTCCGCATATATTTGCTAAGATCTATTTTATACACCTATTAACCCCCCTCTAGGTGCTTATACTAGCACTCTCAATTGGTATCAGTGCCAAGTGTTCGGTTTATAAAAGTGTTTTTACTTTTAAGCTAAAGATCTTGTATGGCTAGTATCTTGGCACCAGGACTTATGGAGGGACAAAGCAACACAAGGCCGTCATATTTTAATGGAAAAGAATACAACGTGTGGAAGAACAAAATGAAAGCATTCCTAAGATCCAGAGATCCCTTGCAATGGGATGTTGTGGAAAAATGAATCAATCCCACTGCTGCGTCTACATCAAATAAGAATGGAAAATACAAAGAAACCAAACCCCCTGCTCCTATGTCTCGGACAGAGTTATCCAAAAGAGAAGCTCTTGATGCAAAAGTAATTTATTCTTTATATTGTGCATTGTCTCCTGCTGAATATAACATAATCTCTTCATGTGAAACAGCAAAAGAAGTTTGTAATAGATTTCATGTTACATATGAAGGGACTGATCATGTAAAAGAGACAAAAGTAAACTTCTTGCTCGGCAAATATGAATCTTTCAAGATGAAGCAAGGAGAATTGCTTGGAGATATGTTCAGCCGCTTTACAGAAATTGTAAATGGTTTAGCATATCAAGGTCATTCAATTTCTTCCCCAAGGAAGGTCAACAAACTCTTGCGAGGTCTCTCAAAAGATTGGAACCATGTGAAGACCTCAATAAGAGAGACTCAGAGGATTATGCCACTTTCCGTTGATGAATTGATTGGCACTCTTCAATCCTATGAAGTGGAGCAACTCAACGATGAAGATCCTGAAGGTAAGAAGTCCATTGCTTTAGTATCTAATGTTATTTTTTATGAAACAGACTTAGAAAATGACATGGACGATGAAGAACTTGCTTTTATGATCAAGAAATTAAAAAAGTCGAGTAGAAAAGGAAGGAAATTCGATGGAAGAAGTCAATACAAGCAGAATGGTAGAAAAGAATCATGAAAGAAGATGATGAGCAAGAAAATATATGCTTAATGGCACATTCAGAATCTGAGTCTGACTCAGACACAGATTCAGAATCAAAGACTAACTTAGACATAGACTCAGAATCCAATGAAGAAATTGAGGTAAATCATTCAAAAATTCCTCTAAAAGTTTCAAAGTATATAAATGAGCTTTGTCCGAATCTCAAATCTTCTCTTAAAAGGATCTCCGAACTTATAAAGGAGAATTCTTGTCTTAGGCAACAAGATCTTTCTCAAAAAGAAAATTTTGAAATTTTGCAAAAAGATTTTCTACAAACAAAAGAAAATCGAGATTTGCTTGTTGAAAAAAATGATTCTTTGAAGAAAGAATTTTCAAATAATTCAACAAAATTTTCAAATAGATCAAAAACATTATAGCATATTTTTTCTAAACAAGTTCCTTACTATAATAAGTCAGGACTTGGTTTCAATAAGGAAAATAATTCTTTAATTGATTTTCCTAAAGTAAAAGAGAGTCTTAGACAAAAACCTTCAAATGCATTTTACAAAAATCATTTTCAAAAAGTGTTTGTAAAACCTATTGGTCTAAATGCCATCAAGTGTTCAAATTATGGAGATTTGGAACACTTTGAGAAATATTGTCATAAAGTCTGGAGATTGGAAGATTGGATAAAAGCAGCATATTCTACTAACTCTCATGGACCTAAGAAAAAATGGGTACCAAAGAAAAGATGAGTTATTTTTGCAGGATATAAAGAAGAAAGAAGAAAGAGAGTTTGGTAAGAAATGTATATATTTTTATTCTCAATTTCTCATTATGTTTGATATTCGATATATCCTTAGTTGATTGAGATTTTATAATGATCATATTTTGCTTTATTGAAGAAAGAATCGCATGATTTGTTTTTGTGTCGAGATTTAATTTGATACGTGTGATCATTTTTGATATCATGCTTAAAGACAAATGAATTTATTTGGTTTGATTTTATACTCTCAGATTTTATCATATTTTGCCAAATAAAAATCTGTTTTACGTGATATTAAATTATTATGCAAGATTTTCCTAGATACTCAAGGATTTCATTCTCCCTGATTTTATTATGATTTGACTAAGTAAGAATTTATTTTTCAAAATATCATTGTGCATAATATTTTTTCCTTAAATCCTTTATTATGATGAGTTTAGAAAGAATATTTGTTTATCTATTGAGATTTTCTATTTTATTCTAACGTCTTGGAAGGATCCAAATTGATGGATACCAAAAAGGAAATGAGTTTATTGCAGGAAATTCAATAAGGCAAGAATGATTGTGAATGTACGTAAATTTTGGTACAATCAGAAAATATCTCCTGCGACAATTGGTAGTGATTTTTTTAATCAATGGTATATTGCAAATATATACCTTGGGTAAGAGAAATTTTTCATCCCGCCTTGCAAATTTCTATGTGCATTTATCATGATTTTGGATGATTATTTATTATATTGAGAATATCTTTTGTCATAAATATAAGGTATTGCAATTTTGGCACATGACAAAAATATCTATTTTCCTTTTGCAAAATGCATATCTGAAATTTATGCTCAAGGAAATCTCTTTGATCTCGAAAGATATTACTGCATATTTATGGATATTCTTGCTATATTCTTAGAAGATATATTATATCTAGCAAGTTTGATCAGCAAATCAAAGGAAGTTATTACGTGACATTTTTGCAAAGATTATTATCTATTATACAAGATTTTGTAGGTGACAAAAGAATATTCCATATGAATTTTGGAAAGTTTGATTAGATAATCATGGTGATTCTATTCTATCTTCTGGAGGTTCAAAAATTCCCTTCCTTGTGCAAAATTTTTGCTTATTGAGGAAATCCCTTATGTGTTGTATGGAAGGTTGAATAGTTCTGAATTTTAATATTTGATAATTTTATATATGCTATTCAATTTATCTATTTGAAGAAAAGGGTATTATATATTACGTGGATATTATTACAGCTTATTTGTGGAAAAAGTTTGTTAAGTTTATGCAGGTTGAATTCGAGATGAGCTTGGTTAAAGAAAATAAATTTTTGCCTCGAATTTCAAAATGCAAATGATTGTTGCAAATGTTGTTGCTACAAAGAAAATACTGAAAAAAAAAAAATTCTGTTCAACAAGCAACAATTGTTTCTATTTGCAAATATTGCCATGATCACAGGGGGAGAAAGCAAATCCAAAAGAAAAAGGAAAAGAATCGTGATCATCTCAAAAAGACAGCAAATTGAGGGGAGCTTTGATCAATTATGGAAAAATCCTTTTGGATTGATCGTGATCTTATTATGAATGAAAGGAAAGGTAAATGTGTCAGAATTTGTTCTAAAAAATCCGGTTAATACATCTTTTATTACCTTTTGTCATTAACAAATCTTTTATTGATATTATCATGACAAAAAGGATAAATGCATTTATGTTGCATCCGTGATTTTTATTGGATATTTGCTGATATATATGATCGAAATGAGTTATATTGCATATCTTTAATGCAAGAATGAGTTATAAAAGCTAATTTTTGGAAATTATGATTCATGCAAGATATTTGTTATCATTCTCTACGTGATACCTTTTCCATTATTATCGCTTTTTGATTATGACAAAAAGGGGAAGATATGAATATGCATATGTGTTGATTGGTTGATATTATTGAGCTGTGATTATTATTTTTTCTATATATTGTTATGCTCAATCTATTTGCTATATTCTAATATCCTTTGATTAAATTAATATTTTTAAAAGCGTGTTTACAAATCTGCATATTCAGAGAATGTTTTGTCATCATAAAAAATGGGGAGATTGTTAGGGAAATCACTTATGATGTTTTGAAGATGACAAAATAAATCAAAAGCTACTAACATGTTTGATGGTTGAGTAATAGACTATGCAGATGATAGAACATGTAAAAGATATTATCAAAGTCTATACTTGGAAGAACCAGAAGATAGACTCTATGCTGAAGTTGAACTGGGTACAAACTTTAAAGCTAAATCTATTCAGAAGCAGAATATGTTCAGACCCAGATTGCAAATTCTATCGCACTCAGACTCAGATTATAAAGTCTATCACTCTTAGACTTTACATCTAAATTGAGATAGATCATAACTCAAGCGCCGAAAAATATAACGGCTAGTGATGTGGTTTGAATTCCACATCAAGATTGATTCGATTGACTCAATCTATTTGATTGACGATTGGATCTTGAAGACAAGAACTTTCTATACGAAGAAGCTTTACTTATGGAAACCAAGATTTCGTTTATATGGGCGATCGGAATCAATTTGAGATTCTACCTTTGTCACTCAACGGCTACCAAATCTTCTAGATATAGAGCTGTCCAATGGGTATATTGGAAGACGATCCTCAGGATACTGTCCAACGGCTAATTTGGAAATGGAGGAGTATTTAAATAGATGAAGGACCGATGAGCAAGTAAGAGATAGAGCGTAGAATTTATAATTCCAAAGTCTGAGCGACCTTCAATCATACACTTGTCTTTGGAGAGCTTAAACGTTTGTGATCGTGAGAGAAATACCAAAAGAGTGACTTAGTGAGATAGTGTGATCTACTAAATGTTTGCACTCGAAGTTGTAATCTCTTGTTGATTGCATAGTGAAATCCAACCAAGAAGGCCGTTAGCATGGGAGAGTGGACGTAGGCTTAGATTAAGCCGAACTACTATAAATCTTGTATTCTTATTCTCTTCCTTAATTCATTTATTTTACTCGAAGTTTATTTTATTCCGCATATATTTGCCAAGATCTATTTTATACACCTATTCACCCCTCTCTAAGTGCTTATACTAGCACTCTCAGTAATGACCTTTGCAGATTAGCTCGGTCGAAAGGTCGCTTAGTGGTCAAATTCTCGAGCATGATGCAGTAGAATCTCCTAATGGCTTCACCTGATAGACTAGTTTTCACATGAGTGGCCGATTCAAGGAAAGGAACTATATGTGTGCCAACAAAATGCTCATCTCAATTTATTGAAATTAGAATTGGAAAATCGATATGTCACAACATGAGCGGTTACAAAATGACTCCCACACACCAATAAATCGCTCACCCAAAATAATTACTCGAAGCCCTCCATAGCACAAAGCTTGAGCGTAAAGTTTTGTCATGCCATAATTTTCTCCCATGAAACCCCGTTTCAAACGTACTTATAGTCAATGGAAAGCCTTCCAACATATTACAAAAACCCCAATTTAGCCAACCCGAAATCATGTTGAAAACCAACAAAAAAAAATGGCCCCGAAGTCGTGGTCGTGCATTGTTCATTGCGTTTAATAAATTTCAAAATTTTGTTTCGGGCAAACCGTAAGCTCAAATCACTATCCATAAAATTCTACAGCTCCACAACACTCTAAACTATCATTTCTATAAAAATACGTGACTCAATGACTCAAAAATCATACTTTGCCGCTCGATTTTCCCAAAATTCCAAATTTCAAGTCCTATATCCGAAATTACTCCAATTGAATGAATGGGGGGGGGGGCACGAGTGCGTACTGGGCATTGCATTATGTAGTTGAGGTGGCTTGGTGAGGCTATGATGGCAAGAACGCATGAAACCCTTTTTCTTCTTTTCCTTATTCTTCTTTTTTCTTTCTTTCTCTTCCTTTCTTTGAGTGAGCTCTCTGGTCTCCCTTTCTCTCTCTCCTTCTTTTTCCTCTTCTCTTTTCCTTTTATCTCCTCCTTTTTCTATTTCTTTCCATCTCTCTCTCTCTCTCTCTCTCTCTCTCTCTATATAATATATATATGTCTATCTCTTTTTTGACATGGTCAAACCCATATTTTACATTCTCCCTTCCCCCCTCCTTAAAAATATTTCGTCCTCAAAATTTAAACATATGTCAATTAACTAACGAGTGAAGGTATTTGCATCTTGCTTCCTCCTTGAGCTCTCAAGTGGCCTCTCTCTATTGTTGTGATTTTTTCTTTTGGATCTTCACATATGTTTTCAACAATCACAACGACTCATGACATGTAGTACATGTAACTTTATATTAGGTTTCTTTGAGGCTCAGAAGCTACATTAAGGGGGTGCATGACAACTATCTATTTCTGTTCCAGAAACAAATTTTCTATTCCAAACCTATTTTTGGAATAAAAATCCATTTGATAAACTTATTCCATTTTTCTATTTTTGGAATAAATTTCTATTTCAGAAATAGGTTTGGAATAGAAATCAAAATAGAAATTTTCTAATTCTCTATTTATGGAATAGAAATGAGAAATAAAAATTTTTCTCATCGTTTGTCAACCGGTCCTTCATCTGTTGCCGCCGACCATCGTCCGTCGGTCGCCGGTTGCTCGCCGGCACCCATCGGTCACTACCGCCAGTCGCCGGCCACCGCGCCCGCCGGCTGCCACTGGTCGCCAATCGCCAGCCGCCGCCGCTAGCACTATCTGCCGGTCCGCCACCGTCCAAAAGGAAGAAATTTTGTGTTGTTATCAAACGAATTTCTATTTTTAGAGTAAAAATTTTGTGTCGTTATCAAACGGTTATTTTTGCTTAGAAAATCTTCTAAAAATAGAAATAGAAAATTCTATTTTTGTTCATGAAACTATTTCTAGAACAAAATGATTGTTATGCGCTCTCTAAGATTCCTGTTATTAGTACCATTCCTTGCAAGATACGACCCAACTTCCTCATCAGTAGCTTCTCTTGAGTGGTGAGCATATGTTGCACTAGCATTAGGTCGGCTTTCGCAAACTGCATTCACTCCATTACCAGCTCAGTAAAATCTTCGTGATTGGAAACATTTTGATCATTTCCCATTGAATCTCAACTATATTCGCTTGAGCACAACTCAATAGCCAACTTAACATCCTCGGACTCCTTCCCTTATATTGCTTAAACTAGACAGTTAAGGAAACATCAGAATCGTAATTGCTCTGAGGGTGCTTCTGCAATGCCATGGGCTTCTAAAGTAGAAACATCCGATATCATAGGCATGCCCTCAATAAGCTTAGTATGCCCCAAAATGTCCACCATTTAATGTAATGCTTGAGATTAGGTTGTATCTCGTGTTCTTGTACCACGAAATCAAAGCGAAAGCATTTCTTGTTTAGTATGCCCATATGTCTACATGCTCTAAGAACTCCAATAAAGGTTTTGTCATTAGGTGTTACTCTGCAATTTTTCATCACTAGGAAGATGTTTTGTTACCTCCTGATCAAGCCATTCATTGCCAGCCTAAGAATCATAACATTCCACGTGGAGACACATTTGTCCTCCCTTAACTAGAAAACATCAAATGCATTTTAAACACAACCACACTTCGTGTACATGTCTATCAGAGTCATACCCATAAGAACATCAACCTCAAGACAAATATTCCTAATTTTCGCATGAACCAATTTTCCTTGATCAAGGGCAACCAAGTGAGTACAAGTTTAGATGATGCTCACAAAAATGATTTCATCGCGTTGCATCTCAATATGTTTGACTAACTTCATATGCCTCGATGATGGCAGTCCAAGTCCCGAACTTTAGACATGGATTGAAATAAATTTGGACTTTGCTGTAAGAACTGGCAACTTCCATACACTTTCATTATTTCTGAAGAAACGAAAGGGATTGTCTCAATTTATTTTTTTCAAAACCTGTCCATGGATCTCCTTCTCGATTATCAAATCTCTAAATTAAGCAAAAATTTCCTCTAGAAGACCGAAGTTTCAGAGAGAAGGAATTACTCCAAATTTAGTTACATTGACAATAATCCTAACGATTGGGCCAGGAGGTTCATGCTATATGCTG
The DNA here is from genome assembly GCA_016097485.1 of Eucalyptus sideroxylon x Eucalyptus melliodora. Classification (NCBI taxonomy): domain Eukaryota; kingdom Viridiplantae; phylum Streptophyta; class Magnoliopsida; order Myrtales; family Myrtaceae; genus Eucalyptus; species Eucalyptus sideroxylon x Eucalyptus melliodora. Next base: position 21,016,230 of record CM027830.1, read on the forward strand.
AAGACAAGGAGTGACTCGAAGCAACTGTTCATACAATTTGGATTAATTGATTTGTATTGCGAGCGTGGTGACATAGGATATGGAAGACATGTATTTTATGGTTCATCAAAAAGAAATGTTATTTCTTGGACAGCTCTAGTGTCGAGCTACATCTCAAAAGGGAGGCTTAAGCAGGCCTTGAGGTCAACTGTGTGGATGCCACAAGAAGGTTGTAAGCCTAATAGTGTCACAATTGCCACTGTTTTGTCGATTTGTGCCCTTTTTTTTTTTTTTTTTTTTGGTGCCCATTGAATGACTTAAAACATGGGAAAGGGATTCATACTTATACTACAAAGAATGGATTTGTCGATAAGGTGTTTTCGGTTACTTCCTCTATTGTGATGTACTCGAAATGCATAATCTTAAATTATTCACTCAAGTTGCTTAACGATATGCCTCAGAGAAATGTGATCTCCTAGATAGCAATGATTGACTCATGCAGAGAGTGGGTTTCTCTACGAGACTTTGGACGTATTTATGTTGACATAATACATTTATTTTCCTTCATAGCACCTTAATGCAAAATAGGTTTTTGGGTACATGAAATTTGCTTATAGTGCATTTTACAGTACGTACTCTAAATTGTTCACGCAAAGCACAGGCAGATGACTAATTTCGACAGATGATATTCAAACTAAAATTCGGCATTCACATCCCTCATACTGCTTTATTCATATGCTTTCTCATATCAATTTTTTTACCTTTTGTTTCATCGGTTTTGGTCCTCGTGAAAATATTTCACCAAACAATGTGTTTTAGTTTTATTATAAGAGACTCAGGTTATGTGTTGAGCTTGGACAGAGAATATCAAATACAAGGAAGAATTTTATTTATCAACTTATATAAACAACCATGACGATTGATACTTGGACGACTCGAAGATTAACTGCTCCTGAGCATAATTACACCAAAATATAATCAATAACGCAATTTGGGCACTAATGCAGCTATGCTTCAAACTCAAACTATGACAAAAGTTAATGTATGACACAACTAAGGTGTAAAGTTAGAATTTAATCAATAGTAATACTCTTGGATAAGAAACACAACATGGAATTTAATCGATGACATTATGCTTGTGGAACAACACCAGAATTCAATCGATGATGCTGGACCAGATAGAGATGCACGTCGGAATTTAATCAATGACGAGAATCTGGAAAGCTACAACAAAAATGTGATAAAGTAAAAATAAAGCAAAGATAATTATTGTGTTGATCAGGGGGTTCTCAATGGTAGGGCTGCAATATCTATATAGTGGACTAGTTGTCCCTCAGTTAGTCACTCTTCCCTAGGCACTACTCTTCACATTCTCCACATTTTCTATTTCTTCTTGACGACCTTATCCTTTAACAATCTCTTCCTACTTCACCGACAATGCTCATGCAACTTGTTCTTCAAGTAAATAACCGCTCCCTATTTTTATGCGCATTTCCCGTAGTAGTTATTCTTGCTTGAGTTTTAATGCCAATTGTGCTTTATCTTCAATTTTAATGTATTATCTTCGTAGCTTGATATGTGGCAATTAATCTTCTGACCATCGACTCTAGAGTTTGCTTCTATAGTCCCATTGAGGCTTGCCTTAAGTGACCTTCACGAAAGTTGTTTTATCCTTACAGTAATTTTGGGTGTCAACATATACCCCATTTATAAAAAAAAAAATTGAATTTATTTCTTTTAAAGAAATACCTTGTTTCTGCGCGGCTTTCCAAGGTGATCATGCCTTTTTGCCTTCTAACATCTTTTCTTTAATACGGATTTTCATTCCCTATATTATCTCGATACATCTCTTCTAATTCGTAACTTTTCCTTTCTCTTTCTTATGGTGTCGTCTTCTACTAATATCTTCTCAAGGTTTCTATTACTGTATTACGTCTTCTTACCTTGCCCTATCTTCAAATTCTCTTTGCGATTTCTTTCATCTACACTTCATCACCTACTATGGCACCTAAGAAAACCTCTAGATATAACTCAACAGACTACATTAGTATTTTGAGTATTTTGATCACTCTTCAAACAAAATAACATGCCAAAGATTGTCGTTTTGGCCTGTTGGACGAAGTTGAGGATGTAGCAGGTTGCTTCCTTCTGGATCCTAGTATTGTTGACTATAATAGAATCCCTTCTCTACTCAAAACTTGCTTTCCTACTTAGTGTGAGACTTTGGCTTTTTAACAGCTCCTTTTGAGATGTTTGGTCTTTAGTTTCCCCTCAATTTCATAGGTTCCCTTCATTTGAAGCAATTTCCATAAATGGTATCTTCGATTAAGGGATGATGAACCAACCCGACTTGCTTGGATGAATGTTGGGATTGAGAAGACGCCTGCAATCAGCATATCTTCTTATGATGTAAATTGTGGATTGGTAGGGTCTATAGTAAGCTTCTAGTCCCCTTCAATTAACTGCTTCCTTTTCCCTTTGAGGCCTATGACTGTTACCCTACTGGACATGTATACTATAGCCGATTTTCAGCTACTTTGTTGTTCTTTTGAGCAATTGCCTACAATGGAAATTTCTTTTTTCATCTTGGATGGAGTTCTCGCACATAGTAAGTTTCTTGAGCAGTTTGGTAGAGAGATTGGACATGTTGATGAAAAGGAGCATCTCGTTTTCTTACTGCATCGGTTGCAAGGTACATTTTCTACTATGCCACACTTAAGGTAAATAACAATTATCTTCAAATAGCACCAAATCTTGTGCGTGGTAAGCACATTGTTCTCGCCCCAATATAGTCCTTGCTTCCTTGTACAGAGGACTGGCATATGCCTCAATGGTCATGAAGGCTGAAAAGAGTGGTGCTTTTTCTAGTCCCTTCAAGATTTTACAAGCCTCCCTCTCATTATACTTTGAATTTTTATTTTTTTTATCTAGGTTCTTATGACCTGCCTTATTACCCTCTGTCAAGCACAACATCCATAAGGCGTCTTCTAGGCTATCAACTTTTGAACCATTCACCTAAGAAATGTTAACACCTAATTTTTAGTCGATGCGTCGAAAAAAATGTAAAAATCGGGATTTGGATTTCTAATCACAACAAAGCTCATTCCTTAACCAAAAAAATGTTGGTTTTTTATTTTTCTTTCTGTTGCATTGTCACTTTTATGTAATTTCCAAGTCATTTTCAAAAAAAAAAAAAAAAAAAAATCAAACAGTTGATTTTTGAATTGACTTTTTTGTTAACTCTTTGAGCAAAAGTCAACTCTAAGTCAAAAATTATCTTTTCATCTAAAAGGATGCCGTTCAACTTTAATTTCACTTTTATCAAATTAATTTCTCTAAGATTGGACCATAAAAACAGCATTTTAGGAAAAGTAAACTAAAATGTTGACTTTTGGTCAAACTTTTGACTAAAAAAATTAAAAAATCGAATATCCCTAAAAATACTTCTTTTAGTGTTAATTTGATTTGTGCGTTGAAAATTTCACAAAATTTGATTAAGAATCTTATTTTCCGAATTTTTCAATTTTAGGTTCTAAATTGGCCAAAAATCAAATTACTTTCATTGTAGTCATAATTAGGTGTAGATCATTTTTCGATATTTGGTTTAGGGACTATTTTAAATCCGCTCATGCATTCTTCTTCGCTTATTTTCTTATGATAAGTCCAAATACGAAATCGATTTTTGAAAATTCACATCAAAACTTCTTGATTTGAAGGATTTTATTCTTTTAAGCATAAGAAAGTTAAGCAATTAAGCTTTAATTGGCAAAATTCAAGTTGACCCATTCAAGGTTATGGTCCAATTTTAATATTAGACCTAGATTCATTTTTGACATAAACTTGAGTACTCCAATTTGAGACCAATTTGAACACAATAAGTGATCTTACACATGGGTGGTTAATTAGATAAGACAATTGTGGCACTACTTTAACTCAATTTCAATTGATTTACAATGTTACTCATTGAATTGCAAATTCAATCATTTTAGCCCTTTAAGCTCAATTCAAAGCAATCACAGTTTTGATATGTTGTCTTTCGTAATAATTATTCAATTAAGTCAATAAAAGACCATTAGATCGCATTCATAAGGTTCGATCTCCAGACAACAAACAAACATGTGATAGAAAAACAAGACAACCAATTGACACAAAACATGCTTTATAAACAACCAGGTTGGATCTACAAAGTTATGTACAAAAGGTTTAGATCCCAAAAAGAGCTACCCAGCTAACCCTGCCCGGACCCGCCTTACTTGGGATCTGGGTCTACTACGACACCGTCAAGGATGTCAATATCTAATGGGTCAGCTACTACAGCTGTGAGCTCTTCACCCTCGGGCAACTGGTGCGCCACGATATCTGCCAAAATATTAGCATCGAACACAGGGTCGAGTATCTCCTCCAACTCGACACGTTCGACAGAACCATCAAAATCGTCCAAAGGGCCCTCTTGAACACCATTAGGCCAATGATGGAACCACGCTTTGAATCGGTGAGTTACCAACTGAGGTAGGCCCTCATCAACCCAAATGGTAGTCACGACGAGCTTACGGGTCCAATCGGGGTTCCCATGGATAGGGAATATGGTACGCTAGGTCTTTGCCTCTCGTGGCCACCCAAAATGAATAGGTCTTACCTCCATCTAAGGACCTGAAAATTTAAACCATGATGGGGTGAGACGATATATCAACGAGTCTACACCCTAAACCCCTATTAGGAAGAAATTCACCTAGAGGCAGCCTAAACACACATCATATAAGACTTACCTCATCTTAGCACCTCCCTACACGTTAGTACAGCTCATATAACATATGCATATGGTACATGCAATCAATAATTGGAACACTTCATAACACGTATCAATCAATCACAAGGGTCCCGATTATAAGGCCAAATCATTCGTACAGGTCCCATTTCGTGCCACACAATTTCGTTCAATAATCAAGCGCGATTATTTCACTCATTCAAACATTCTAGTTAATTACAACCCAACGGCCACAGCTAACTCAACAGTCGGCAGTCATCCGACATAACCGGGTGTCGTTTCGCCCCATCGAACATGGCATAGTCTACATTTAGATGGCGTTCCCGAAGGAGTATCGGTACGACCTCCACCACGATTCGGCATCCATTGACGTGAGACATTCAATATAAGAGGATCACCCACCTGACTTTTATCGGGTGACAGTTTCTCATAGCGATCACACGCACATTCAATCTCAGCCAAAGACATCATGCTTTGCACTCAAATGCCTCAATTTCAAATAATGTACTTTGCCTATTTTCTTCATATTAAAAACACCCAGTAAAATAATTGTGTGTGGACACACGATCAAATTGAACCATAAAACGTGATATTCTCCCATTTTAAAATTCTACGATTTGATATAGTACTTAAAAATACGTTTTGGCGTCAAAACCTGACACCCGGTTTTAGTATAATTAAATACCAAAAATCCATATTTTTGAAATAATAATTAAAAATTATCATCCATCACTCAATTGCATAAATTATCAATCAATTGCACAAACCAATTGCACCACGACGATTAGTGCGAAATTTTGATAACTAGCTATCCCGGTATAATTTATGCTAATTAATAAATAATTAAATAAATTGTAAAATAATTAAATTAAACCACTAATTAATCTACCTAAGCTAATCTAACCACCTAATTGAACTAATTAAATTACTCTAACCAATCTAGCTATGTAGTAACCTACTAAACAAACTAATTACATTAACTAACCACCTAATTGGCTTAACTAATTAATCTAATTAACTAAATAAGCTAACTAAATTACACTAATCTCACTTAGCCAAATCTAACCCTCCCTTAAGTGCAATTAACCCCTAATTAGAGCTTAGGAGGTTAACTCACCAGTTTAGCGTAAAAATCAGTTCACAGCAACAGCAACCACAACTCGAGTCTACAACGACACCAAAGGAGGTTAGGAAAGTGCTGAAAATAGCCACAAGGCCCATGGCTTGGAGCTGGCCTTCGGTTTTGTGGAGCTGAACCAAAGGTTGGTCAAGGGGCTCAAGGACGGCAAGATGGTTTGGTGGTTGGGCAGGGGCGGACGGCAATGGCTCAGGTAGCTGGAACAATGGACGGCCGGAGCTAGGCGGACGAGCAGCTACAAGCGGTCGCTGGACCGAACGTGAGGTGGATGGAGCACAGGCAGCCTGGCTCGCGGCTTTGAGCTGGCTCGAACACGGAGAAGGGGTGGCGAGAGGGTGGCAGCTTTAGTGAGGAGCTATGCTGGTTTGTTTGCTCTAGAAATGGAGGTTCAAAAAGTTGAAAATGAAGAAGAAGCTACTGCTGGAGGGGGACAAGAGGCCTTCAAAGTCAAGCTTAAATATCTAGAACACTTGAGTACCGGCCCCAAAAGTCTTCAGCCATCACCAGCAACCATTTTCCCTCCCAAAACTTCTTAAGCAAGCCAAATTGAAGTCCAAATGTTGTAGACTAGTAGCCCCTATGAATTTCATACCTTCCCCCTCACCCATTTCCTCACTAATAAACCAAATTGGCCTCCAAAAATGCCAACCAAGGTGCCCACACCACTTTCCATAATTTTCCTCACCAACTCATCCATGTTGAAGACGAAAAATCCACTTAATTTTGCCTATCTAAATTTCTCGATTTTAATTTGCCTAATTTTGTTTTTTCGGCCAAAAATCCAGGCTCACCGAAAATTCTTCAAAGGATGCGACGGTGTCCTAAAAATAAATTGTGATGCAATAGAACTTTCGATTCCTAAAACCGAGTTCAATTTCGTGGTTAATTTCGATCGAACATGATTTTAGCGTAAGCTAACCTATTGGGTAGCATGACCTAACCGACCAATAGCTTTCAGGGATTTTATTGCATTTGACCCATGGTTGATAAATTTCAATCCACATTTGTGCATCTTCGACTCATCGATGACTCTCGGTTGTCGTAAAAATCTCAAGGTTTCAATTACGAGCATATGGTACAAAATCGACAGAAAAATCGGTTTAGTGACATCTGATGTGAATTTTGCAATCATGTGGAATCATCCACAATTTAATTACGTACTTCTATTGAATCGACCTATCTCTAATCTCTAATTAATTTTAACGGTGCCGTATTGACCATTGCTAAATAATACTGTCAAGCAACCGATTTCTGATCGAATTCTCAAGTTTGTCGCGTTTATATTCCTTAATGGCTTCACCTGATAAATTAGCTATCTGGTGAGTGATCAGCTCAGAAAAAAGGATCATAAATGCGTTGATGAAAAGCTTAGTTTATTTAATTGAAACAAGGTCGAAAATTAGGATGTCACACTAAGTGAGTGGATTAGCCAAAACCGAATCAAACCAGTTAAGACTAGCCAAACCGAAATGAATTGATCTAACCATTTTTATTAGCCACCGACATTGCTGGCTGGTTTAGTTGCTTGCTGGCCAATTCTGGACCTCCCGCAATTGGTTCCGAGATCTTTGTTGTGTCAATTTCACCTATGCATGTTCAATTTCCCATGACTTCACAAATTAACCCCCAAATTTCATAAAATAGCAATTTAACCCCTACTTGGGCGTTTTGATACAATTCTCGATTTTGGCTTGGGTTTTCACAAATCAAACCAATTGGATCAATTACCCGACACCTTAAAATCATAATAGACCCTTCAAAATCTACTTTTGATCATTGGATCATAATTTCGACCATCGAATCGAACCGACAACCGAGATTGTTCGATTTAGGGATAGTATATATACTAATTTTCTCTTCATTTTGAGAGTTCATTCTACACGTAATTCACTCGGTCTAAACTGACTTTCTCTCTCTTCTCTTTGATTTCCTGCCTTTTTCTCTCTCTTTCCTTCATTTCTCTAGCTGAACCAACTATTTGTTGATCCAAGCTTGTCGGCCTCACATCGGCGGTTGGCTAATCGCCAATCAACCCCTTTGGCGGTCCTCTCTCACTTTTTAAGCTTCCCCAGGTGAGTGGGAGGTGATTGAGGTCGGATCAGAGCCTTTTTCCAATCAAGCAAAGCTTGGCAACTGTTGAATCGGTTGTTCTCTGTGGCTGATTTGATGACCGATGGTGATCAAGCTACTATCGGACCAAGTCTGGCTTTGTCCTAGCACCATCCCCAACCTCTAGGTGGTCTTGGATTACTAGATCAGCCACTGGAATAGTTCCGATGGCCAAATCTATTTTGACGATTCAAGGATCGGTCCAATCGGACCTATCTCTTCGCCAATATTAAACTGGCATCCAACGGTGACTCATTAGCTACCAAATCTATTCCAATCATTCCCTGGGACCATCCTTGATCAAGTGGTGGTTAGTCATTGGGAAACCAATCACCAAATCCTCTCCAGCAACCTCAAGTCCTTTTAGCAATCCCAATACTAAACCGACGATCCAACTAGTCCTCTAGGCAATCCATGTTTGTCCAAACTTGATCCTTGAAGTCTGATCGTGGATCAAAATCAACAAAAAAATTGCGTAAAGGTAATCTCCTCGATATCAAACCCCATAAAGTGAGACCAAATTAAGCGGTTAGGGCTAGGGTTCAACTTTAGGACTAAATATTATGTTTAGATACTTGATTGGTAGATTAGGATGTTGATCTGTTGTGATTGATTGTTCATTGATAATAAACTTAGATGATTAAACTTAATTTGGCCTTAAATTTGTATTTTTATGCTACTGAACATGACTTACTGTTTTAACTAAAACGAGGTCCAACATGACCTTATATTAGTTCAAGTCCCTTTGAAAATACACATTATATAATCTTCAAATCAATAGGTGGCACACCCTAATTGAGCAATGTTTGACCCTCAAAAAACACCTCCGAAGTTGCTCGATTCTATAGTAGTTTAGGTTTGTTTTAGATTTAGTTTGGGTTCCACATTCTAATTTTCCTATTTTTGTAATGATCACTATGTTAATTTTTAGATAAAATTTTCTTCATAAAAGTTGTTTGTTGTTATGTTAAGAATGTCCTGTAATTTTTTTTGGAAATGTTGGACATGTTTAGCTAGGTTAAAACTGTTCGAATCTGAGCTAAGGTCAATCTGCCATGTTTTGGTTCAAGAGGAATTTAGGCAAATTTGAACATGTAATTGACTTTATTTAACCTCTAGTCCTTCATGATGAATGAATTGTATGTGTTCAATTGATGCATTATTTGCATTAATTGCATGCATTAATGTAAAAGGGTTTTGCAATAACATATAGCTTGGTGATGTGTGCCTTTTTTTTGTCATTTTTGTCACGATTTGTATGATCTTAATTGGATTTCGGACTCTTAATGGAAAACGTTCATCACCGCATGTTCTATATGTGAGAGTTTTCATTAGATTTTTGCATATCCCTAAGTGACTGAAATCATGTATGCATTTTATCGTGGTTGTCTGAGTTTCTTAAAGACCCAACCTCACAATTTTGCCTTCTTGACTTTTAAAATGTGCATAACAAGGTTCGTGTTCATATGTGCTATGTATGATCGAACGTCATTTAATATGTGAACACTATGCCTCAATTAGGCTAGTTGCATTCCAAAATCATCAAATATGTTATTTAGGTCTTAAGTCATTTGACATTGATATTGACTTGCGTTAGATGTTTATCCGAATCTTTTGTCGAATCAAATCCTTTGTCATTTGTGAATTTCATGCTGTCTATGCATTCCATGAGTGATTTCTGGACTTATTGATGCATGCTTATGATTCTGGTTTTTAATTATTGACATGCGTACTTTTGGAAATCTTGGTCTTAGAGCACCAAGTTGACCTCGTTTAGACTCAAATCCTTCTAGAAAGTTGTAAAGCACACCTAGAGCTTTCCAATACAATTATTTTCATATTAATTACCCATCATTTAGTCCATTTTCCATTTTTCCTAAGATGGGGTAGAATCTAGACCTAGGGTCAAAATTCGGACCCCTGTTTTTACCCCTATTTTGACAGACTCTTGGCATTTTTGTACCATTATTTTTGGGATTCTCGACTTAGTCCCTTAATGAAGTTTGTTCGCCATCATGTTGAATATGTTATGTGAAATTACATAATTTTTAGACCTCTTTTGATACGATAAATCTTGATTGCAATGGTATGATGTCCTGCTGTTTTAGTGATATTTTGATGCATTATCATCTGTTGTCTGATTTTTATAAAATCATGCTTAACTTATTTATGAAAAATTTCTTCACAAAAGTTGTTCCTCATCATGTCGTACATTTTAGGGAATTTTTTCATAGCTAGATTATTAATGGGTGTCATCCAATTTTTCCGATTTGTTATGCTTGGTCTGAAATTTCTTGACATAAATTTGGTTGTGATTTTTTAACTAGACTACTTAGGTTAGTTTGTGCATGAATTTAGGTCATACTGTCTTCATGAAAGTTGCTTTAAATGCCTTGATTTTCATTATCAAATGGCTTTTCATGAATGAATATTTTAAACCACATCTTGAAAATGCTTTGGTACATGTGATGTTTCCAAAAGTAACATTCTTAGAAAATCTTTTCGAAGCTTGATTTGACTTAAGGAAGAGTCATGGTTTGGATCATATTCAAAATATCTGCAACAATTGTGAATGTATTTTTACGAGTTCCAAGTTAGCCTTAGCAATTGAATGTATTTCATAGCCTAAATGTCCCTTAATCCATAATATTTTCAAATCTTTTTAAATCGTGATTTGACAATTGTGAAAGTCATGGTTTTTTACTGTATTCAAAATGTTTGCGATGCTTGTAAATGCATTTATGTGAGCACAAGCTAGCCTTGGCAATTGAATGCCTTCCATAGTCAATACATCACTTTGTCTCAAAAACTTTGTCAATGATTTCAAAAATATCTTTGAAACATCCTATGTATACTCCATGCATATAATCACGCCATTCATTAGAAATGCCTATATTCGTGATTTGTGCATGCCCTTGGTGATAAGTGACCCACCGTTGATTCACTCTCTTGTTTGATTGGTTGAGAAATAAAATCCAAAAGACTTACATGCATATTTAATCATTGCAATGCATGTAATTTCTAGAATTATGCTAGGGCCAATGCATGATATCAAGGGAAAATCCTAAGATTACATAGATCGCCTCATTAGGGACTTATAAGTGTTATTGGCCATGCGGAAATACAATTGGTCAATATTAGTTGTAAGTCATAAAACGAATTGGGTAGGTGTTTTCGAGGGGCCTACACATGAACTACAAATGCCAATCCCAATGCCCAAATCTGATTTGTGAATTGAACTTCCTTTGATTGATTGACTTTGGCATGATGTTGTGCTTTTGTTTGTTTCGATGTGTATGTTTGTTTCTTTCCATTGTATGTACCTAGTTATAACTCTTAGACTAGGTTTAGAGTAAGATCCCGAAGACAAAGATGAAGCAAAGATGATGAAAGGTTGATGTCCAATCCGACTATATCTATATACCATTCATCCCTGACATATGTCTTGGGTTCCAATTATTTGTATAAAAGCTTGACAAGTTGCAAGCTCTTTTCTTTCTTGTTCTTTAGTTCTTTTTCTCTTTTGATCTTTCTTAGGATAGCATGATAGATTTACTACTTTCCCTTATTGTTTACTTATTGTCTCGTAATTTCAATTAAATTGATTGATTTCTTTTCACATTTTCTAGAAGGCCTTGATTCAAATTAGACTCAAGATCGCCTAGGTAAATCCTCTTTTTTCAATAAGCCCAATGCTTAGTAGGATGAACTAGCCCATTTGGAATTGGTCCTTTGCGAGATGGAATCGTGGGTCTTGGGTTGTTTTCCCTACTAATTCCCCTTTGGATAAATCGATGACACTGATGCTTGAAATTATCCTCCTGCTGTCTAATCACCTGCTTACACCTTGCACATAGCCGAGATTTGTGACGACCCTTAGGTAGAGGTCTAACTCTAGATGATATCATTCTTGTCATGATAAGGAATGGGTCCACATCAACCTCCATAGGACCCTTATTCTTATCATATGCTAACTTTATCTTCCCTTGCTTGATCGCATCCTAAATGTTCCTTTTAAAAGCCACACAATCATTTGTCTTATGACTCCACAAGTAATGCCATTTGCAGTATCTCTTCCCTACCAATTCTTCTTTAGCAAGTATACTTTTTCCTTCAATCAATCCTATCTGATCACCAGCCAATAATGGATCGAATATTTCTTCAGCCTTATTGGCATCGGAGGAGTAATAGATAGGTTCTTTAGCTTTTGGCATGAAGTTGGACTTCTCTTTTACTCTTGCTGGCTTTCATGCTTGACAAACATATAGTTTGTCAATTATCATTTTAGCCAAGGCCACCTCTACTTTGTCAAATTGCTCTAGCTCTTAATATGCTTCCATAGCATCGGCCCAATTAACATCTGCTCACTCGTCATGCCTTTTGTCTTTTTCTTTAAACAAGCTCTCATGCTTAGTGGCTATGATAGATAGTTGAAACAAATCAACATAGGTTTGTCCAACCATTCTTTCATGGATTTCAAATTTCAAACCATTAAATGCAAGATCTACAAAGGTCTTCTTAAGCAAGGGGACCAAGCACTTATTTCTAGCTCTCTTAAACCTAGAGATGAATTGGTCAACTGACTTGTTATGTAGCTATTTAATGGTTGATAAGTCTGCCACTAACAAGTCTGGGACAGCCCTTTGGAACTAGGTGTGGAGTAATCTCTCCATTTGTTCCCATGAATTAATTGAGTTTGCTGGCAATGCAGTGTACCAAGTAAAAGCAGTTTTTGATAATGATAAAGGGAATAACCTTAGCTTCTAGTGATCTACATGTGTCGCAACTTTGCATTGTACCAAGAAATGGTTAACATGCTTAAAAGTCAATTTGATCCCCTTCTCCAGTAGACAGAGTAAATTCAAGCATTTTGAAACCCCTCGGGTATGGTATAGTATCCATTCAATCTGGGTACGGCTTTCTATAGATATTGACAAAAAACACAATGTCATTGTCGTATCTCCTCAACAACAACTCAACTATTGGCTTATTTTGATTTTGAGCCATGTAAGGAGATCCCGAGACCTATTGCACAGCATAATCAGGCTGTAATACTAGATAAATACTATATTTGCAATTTGCTGAGGTGGTTAATGGTATTGTTGTTGGGGCCTGAAGAATTGTTGTTGTGGCTAGACTACTAGTACCAAATTCATTTGTGGATTGGGCATGTTCACTTGAGCAGGAAGAAGAGGTTGCTACAACATTTGAGATTGAACATTTAGAGGTGCCTAGGCCTTTATATTTGGAACTTATTAGGCATTAAATGCTGCTAACTAAGTTGCTTGTGGTTGAACATTTGAGACTCATATCCGAGGCTGAATGTTCATTTGTGGCGGTTGGTCCTGCCCCCTAACTGGAGTCATTACTACTCTAGGAACCTCTACTATGATAGAGAACACATTCACCTGAAGCATAAAAAATAAGGCCCAGTTGAGTTAGACCTATTTTTGTGGCATTCTCCAATAATGTATTTTGTTGAATCGCTGCGAAGTCAGGATTCTCCAATAAAAAATCAGCATTTGCAATGACATGCGCATTGATAGACCCATTTACTTGCATAGTCGCAAGAACTTCTCCCTGGTTTATCCTACATTGTTTAATGTCATTTGTGAAGCTAATGACATAGGAACATACCTGGCTGAAACAATGACCTATCTAATTTGAGGCTAAACAAGGTTTGTTAGACCACCATATTGTCCTTATGCACACTTGTGGTATGTGTTGATGATTAATGATTTGATTACATAAGTCATTCGTCTAACCATATAATCAACAATTCATTTTGAGTTTCCTCCATTGTTCGCCTTATAGTAGCAAACTTGACCGGTGTGAGGTATGCCTATCTTCTTTCTTCTGCACGATGCCTTGAAGCATTAGCACCTTCCTATTGGACTTGATTTGTGACCTCATTTTAAGGGTGTTGTGCTAATGATAACTCAACTTATGCATTGTTCTCAGCCATTAGCACCAACTCGTCACTAGTATTATTCAAGTCGATCCAGCTTCATGTTTGTGGCATAACACTCTTTCAACTCTACACAATGTGTCCCATCGGGATACCAAAAAGATATTTCACCGATTTTGATCCCCATGAAAGTCTTTCAACAAACAATGCGTTTTGGTTTTATTATAGGAGACTCAGGTTTTGTGTTGAGCTTGGATAGAGAATCTCAAATGCAATGAATAATTTTAATTATCAACTTGTACATACAAACATGACAATTGATACTTGGACAACTCGAAGATTAACTACTCCTAGGCATAAATTACACCAAAATTTAATCAATCATGTAATCTAGGCACTAGTGTAGCTATACTTTGAACTCAAACAATGATGGAATTTAATCTATGACACAACTTGTTTTAGGTGTAAATCTAGAATTTAATCAACAGCAATACTCTTGGGTAAGAAACACAATGCAGGAATTTAATCGATGACGTTGAGCTTGTGGAACAACCCCTGAATTCATTTAATGATGCTAGACCGGATAAAGATGCATGCCGGAATTTAAACAATGGCAGACATATAGAAAACTACAACTAAAATGCAATAAAGTCAAGATAAAGTAAAGATAATTGTTGGGTTGATCGGGGGGAGGGGGGTTTCTCAGTGGTAGGGCTACGATATTCATAGAGTGGGCTAATTGTCCCTTAGCTGGTCACTCTTCCTTAGGCACTACTCTTCACATTCTCCACATTTTATACTTCTTCTTGATGACCTTATCCTTTAACAATTGCTTCCTACTCTGCTAACAATGCCCGCGCAGCTTGTTCTTCAAGCAAATAATTGCTCCCTATTTTTATGTGCATGTCCCGCAATAGTTATTCTCTAACGTCAATTTTGCTTTATCTTCAAATCTAATGTACTATCCTTATAGCCTGGCACGTGGCAATTAGTCTTCTATCCATTGACTCTAGAGTTTGCTTCTATAGTCCTATCGAGGTTCAGCTCAAATAGCATTCACGAAAGTTGTTTTACCCTTAACTTGTGATCGTCACGTGGTTCCGAAGGTAATTTTGGGTGTCAACACCTTTACATGGTTTGACTAATGTGAGTCTATGACGTTGATCAAGAGGTCGTTCGTCTTGTGATACTCTTTTTTATTCTCTTATAGAATGTTATAAGTATACTGACAAGTAATAGCACGATCACTTTAATGAGGAAAAGAGATATCTTTCAACTTTGTTGGTCCTAGGGGCATTCTTTAAAAAAACACACGGATTTGAATAAACTCTTTACGCTTATTTGATTGTCAAGATTACTCACTGGATTGCTAACGTAATAAATAAACATAATATTTCTCATACGAAAAAAAAAATTCTTTGACAAATGATCCTATATAACTTCAGATATAGTACAATTGGGTGTTTGATGCTCATAGATTAGGACTAGGATTAGAGCTAAAAATATACATACTATATATATACACACACACTTCGAGTTGGGAAAAAAAAAAGTACGGCTGAAAATCAACAATTAAGTCGTTCCAATTTTGCAATAATTCTCGATAGATTTATTACATATTTATAGACGAATGTGTAATTTGTGTCATTTGCTAAGAGTTATTTTGTGACACTTAGGAGGGGTGCTTTGACGCGGGGATCGATGGGCTATATTATTTTAGTTTAGCTTTGGGCCGAGTTACGCAAACATTTTCCATGTATATAAAGATTTTATTTTGAAATATCAACAGACTAAAAATTTTCAAGTTGATAAAACAAATTCCTGCGTCTAAGTTATAAAAAGAAAAATTAAATGTTTGAAAAGCTATATTCCATGATTGTGCACATTCTCCATTTAATTTTTTAGTAACACAAATACTGTAGCACTAAAATTATATAATTTTCCAAGTTAATCAGAAGAAAGTCTTGGATCTAAGTTACATTAGATGATGACCCGTATCACTAATAATTTAATTTATTCTGGAAATAAGGTTGAACTTCAAGTTGATGGAGAAAATTCTTGAACCTTTAATAAATAATATTGAGATATTAATAATAAAAAATCATATGGCACGGTAGTCCATATTGCGTTCATATTGTTAACACCTAAATTTTAACAACATTTTTGGTCATATATTGCATAGAAAATTAGGATTGCTTCCAACCCCTCACCAAAATATAAGCATTTACATGTTTGGAGCATTTTTTTTAAAGCATCAATTATGTTTTTTTGATTGGTGCAAAGGATGCTTTGAGCTTAATTATAAGTAAAAAAAAGTCTACTTTTATTTCGGGGAAGAAAAAATAAAATAAGGTCATTTTAGTAGAGATACAGGTGGACAAAAGGCGAATATCAATGAACGTCTTGAAGCTGGCTGGATCGTCTTCCACCCGTCGCCTAAAGAAATCAACCTCGGACCTCCCATGAAAAGGACTCGCAGCAGCATTGCTCGAAAAATTCAAAACCTTCGACATCAACGTCACACGGAAAACAAAAGACCAAGCGAGTAACCGAGCAGTTCTCGGTCCCAGTTTCCGCGTTTCATTCAGTCAAGTCAGCAGTGTCTGGCCTTTTTGACCGTCCTGCTCTGAATACTAAAATATTTTTAACAAAAGATTATTCACTACTAATAGCTTTACAAATTCTCCACCCCTAGCTTTTAAAAAATCGACTACCCACATCACCTTTTCGCTGGTTGACCGATTCATTTTTCACGCTGTAGGCCCATCTTGTGCCCTGCTCCGGTTTTTCCACCTGAGAAGCCATGCGATCACTTTTTGCAATACGCAGCATGGGTTATCGATGTAACCCAAGATCGACGGAGTCATGATTTTTCTTTTGTCCAGTGTTCGAAACTTTAGGAATTACTGAGAGATTCGGGGAAAAGGATGGATGCTGAAGCAGAGCTGTATGTTACCGTGGGGAATGATCCGCAAGATAACTTCAAGACCTTGGAGTGGGCACTGAAGAAGTGGTCTTCTCAGCCAATTCACATAGCCATCCTTCATGTATAAATAAACATATCCAAGAAATTTATATATGGTCCATGTAAGTTTCACAATTGTTGAAGCATCTTGCAGTTTGTCTTTTGCTTTTTAAAGATATATGCTGGAGTTTATGAAGTACATAAGGACTTTACTAATTGGAATTGGTTAATGCTATTACCATTTGTCTTGTGTTCATAGCAGTCGAATAAGCCTGTGCTCCATGAATTTTTGATGTAATTTACTTGAAGATATGATGAGTTTGTGCAAATAAGTGCACCAACTTTAGGATTGCTTATATCCTTAGTTATTTCATCATTGCCTATCTACCAGGTAGTGTTTGTAATATCCTCAACTTCACGCCCTTTACATGGAAAAAGAGAAGTCCGAACTTGGTTTCTCCATTAAAGCCCAGTTGTGTCCGCTTCCTTTGATCATGTCTTGGGCACGAATCTCAGGCCAAATAAGATAGTCAATTGTGGTCAAACTTGATTAGCCCCTACCTGATAACAAGGCCTTCAAAACTGAGATATTGTAAGTTGCATTTAACGTCCTCGTATTGTAGTTAATTAAGGAGTATCGACTGAAATGAAGACATGGCACATTAGGCCTTAGCTTTGGAAGACAAGTATGAAACTTGAACTAGTCAAACTTTGTTAGAAAAACAAGTGTGAACTAATGTGAACACATTAAATGAATGGTGGAAAATGGTATCCCTATAACCTAGTCCTAATCATACCTTAAATACGTAAGTATAAAATGTGGACTTTGGAGCCCACGAGGAAAGGGCCACACACTCAAGTGGAAAATAGAAAGAAGCCAAGTCAAGTTCAAACTTTGAACTCAAGATAAGTTCACATTAATATCTTTTGGAACTTAGCCATTCAACGAGCAAGATAAAGTATCCAAGCTAACTTAGGACCTAATTGGAAACTTGGAGGATAAGGATGTCTGACAATTAATGCTTATTGACTAAGTAGGGTGCCACCTCTCTCCAATTAGACATGCTACCTTTGATTTTCAAAACTGCTCAACTTTCACTATTTTCCAATTTTATAGAGTTTTTTTATTTGAATTTAGAGAAGGTTCCTTCATGATAGTCAAGGGCAGCCCTCACCAGCCCAAGCAAGGGTGACCCTGGCCAGGCCCTTGTCGATGTCAAGCGAGGGGTGCCCTCGCTAGATCTGGCGAGGGCTATCCTCACCTGACGCCAGCGAAGGCCTAGCGAAGCCACCCCTCGTCAGACTTAGGCAAGGGCGGCCCTAATCGGACTTAGGCGAGGGTGGCCCTCGCCGAGGTCGAGCGAGGGCCTCCCTCGCCAGACCTAGCCGAGGGCCGCCTTTGCCTGATGCTAGCGAGGGCAACCCTCGCCTGAATCCGACTTCCCTCCCCCGGCTTCGTCATGGCCCGCGGAGGGAAGAGAAAAGAAGAAGAAGAAAAATTCAAAAAGTAAAAGACCAAAATGCCCTATAATTTATGGTAAATGTACCACATGGATACAAGTTCAGGGTTTTTTATGTCACAAAAAAAAAAAAAAAGCTTGAGATAAATGTGTCATAGTTGGCAAAGTTTGGGGTTTTTCATGTCACAAAAAAAAAAAGTTCGGGTTAGATTTGTTACTTTGGGCAAAGTTTAGGGTCTTTGGTGGTATTTTCCCTATTTTGAAAAATCAACAAACTAAAATTTTTCAAGTAAAAAAAAAAAAATTCTTGCGTCTAAGTTATGAAAAGAAAAATTAAATGTTTGAAAAGCTATATTCCATGATTGTGCACATTCTCCAATTAAATTTTTAGTAATAAAATACTGTAGCACTAAAATTATATAATTTTCCAAGTTAATGAGAACAAAGTCTTGGATCTAAGTTGCATTAGATGATGATCTGTACCCACTAAAAATAAGTTTAATTTATTCTGGAAATAAGATTGAACTTCAAGTTGATGGAACAAATTCTTGAACTTTTAAAAAATAATATTGAAATATTAATAAAATATCATATGGCATGATAGTTGATATTATGTTCATATTGTTGACACCTAAATTTTAACAACATATTTCATTATATATTGCATAGAAAATTAGGGGTTGCTTCCAACCCCTCACCAAAATATAAGCATTTACATGTTTGGAGCATTTAAAAAAAAAAAAAAAAGCTTCAATTATGTGTTTTTGACTGGTGCAAAGTATGCTCTAGCCTAATTATAAGTAAAAAAAAAAAGTCTACTTTTTTATTTTGGGGAAGAAAAAATAAAATAAGGTCATTTCAGTAGAGATACAGGTGGACAAAAGGCGAATATCAATGAACGTCTTGAAGCTGGCTGGATCGTCTTCCACCCGTCGCCTAAAGAAATCAACCTCGGACCTCCCATGGAAGGGACTCGCAGCAGCATTGCTCGGAAAATTCAAAACCTTCGACATCAACGTCACACGGAAAACAAAAGACCAAGCGAGTAACCGAGCAGTTCTCGGTCCCAGTTTCCGCGTTTCATTCAGTCAAGTCAGCAGTGTCTGGCCTTTGACCGTCCTGCTCTGAATACTAAAATATTTTTAACAAAAGATTATTCACTAGTAATAGCTTTACAAATTCTCCACCCCTAGCTTTTAAAAAATCGACTACCCACATCACCTTTTCGCCGGTTGAACGATTCATTTTTCACGCTGTAGGCCCATCTTGTGCCCTTCTCCGGTTTTTCCAGCCATGCGATCACTTTTTGCAATACCCAGCATGGGTTATCGATGTAACCCAAGATCGACGGAGTCATGATTTTTCTTTTGTCCAGTGTTCGAAACTTTAGGAATTACTGAGAGATTCGGGAAAAGGATGGATGCTGAAGCAGAGCTGTATGTTACCGTGGGGAATGATCCGCAAGATAACTTCAAGACCTTGGAGTGGGCACTGAAGAAGTGGTCTTCTCAGCCAATTCACATAGTCATCCTTCATGTATCAAGAAAAATATCGAAGAAATTTATATAGTCCATGTAAGTTTCACAATTGTTGAAGCATCTTGCAGTTTGTCTTTTGCTTTTTAAAGCTATATGCTGGGGTTTATGAAGTACATTTGGACTTTACTAATTGGAATTGGTTAATGCTATTACCATTTGTCTTGTGTTCATAGCAGTCGAATAAGCCTGTGACACTCCATGAATTTCATCATTGCCTATCTAACGGGTAGTGTTTGTAACATCCTCAATTTCGCGCCCTTTACATGATAAAAGAGAAGTCCGAACTTGGTTTTCACTAGTTAAGCCCGGTTGTGTCCACTTTCTCTGATCATGTCTTGGGCACAAATCTCGAGCCAAATAAGATAGTCGATTGTGGTCAAACTTGATTAGTCCCTACTTGATGACAAGGTCTTCAAAACTGAGATATTCCAAGTTGTATTTAACATTCTCGTCTTGTCGTTAATTAAGGAGCATCAACTGAAATGACACATGACACATAAGGCCTTAGCATTGGAAGAGAAGTATGAAACTTGGACTAATCAAACTTTCTTAGAAAACCAAGTGTGAACAAATGTGAACTAATGTGAACGCATTAAAATTATGAGTGGAAAAGTGTATCATACCCTAAATACCTAATTGTGAAATGTGGACTTTAGAGCCCGCAAGGAAAGGGCCACACACTCAAGAGGAAAAGAGATAGAAGCTAAGTCAAGTTCAAACTTTGAACTCAAGATAAGTTCACATTAATGTCTTTAGAATTTAGCCATTCAATGAGCAAGATAAAGTGTCCAAGCTAACTTGGGACCTAGTTGGAAACTTGAAAGATAAAGATGGCGGACAATTATTGCTTCTTGACCAAGTAGGGTGCCACCTCTCTCCAATTAGACATACTACCTTTGATTTTCGAAACTAATGGATTTTCACTATTTTCCAATTTTATAGAGTTTTTTTATTCGAATTTGGAAAAGTTTCCTCCATGAAAGTTGTTCAAAATTTTTTGATCTACAACCTACTTAAATTTCAGATTATTCAGAGGTGAAATGATTGTGACGAAAGCCAATTACTTACCATCTGGAATTTACTCAATGTAGTAAAAACAGTGACTAGATTGCCTTCTCAAATTTTTATAAAATTTTCCCTTTCTAATTTGGACATAAATCCTTCACAAAATTTTTAAATGGCATTCATATCTGCAACATATTAAAATTTCAAAGAGTTTTATGAAGATTTGGATTTCAAAATGGGTCTTTCTCTCCAACCGTTGAATCTGCTCAACGGATGAATTGTTGGGTTATTTCAGTGATCTAGTTCTCTTTCGACAAAATGAATTTTGCTAGGCTTCATTCATTAAAAAAAATATATTATTTAAGATCTTCTCTAAAACATATTAAAATTTCATAATTTTTCGAGCCAGTTTGATAGAATAATGACACTAATTTTGGAAATTGCTCAAAACTATTTTTTTCATTCCAAGATAAGAGAATCACACGCCCAACTTGGAGGGTAAGGGGGCTGCATGCCCAACTTGAGGAACAAGTCAATCTAGAGTCTTCTTAGATTAGGATGAGAATAAATTAAATATCTTTGGACTCTAGTTCTTCAATGCCAAGTTGAGGTGTCCCTTAAAGAAATAGGCCATAATGCCTCATGACCTAAAAACTTGGAGAGCAAGCAAATGGTTGACCAATCACAAGCCAACACCAAAGAACCTACGCACCAACTCGAGAAGATAGGTAAGCTAACTCATTATTTAGGTGTAATCATGATTTTGCATAAAAATCTAAGAGGAAGAGGGCTATAAATAGGATGAGTCATCCTCACATTTTAAGAGTTAATCATTCTCTCATTTCCTCTCCCTTTCTCTCCTCTCTTTCATGCCTTCCTCACTAAGCCGCCTTAGGAGTCGTATGGTCACCAAATGAGCATCTTGGAGCTAAGTTCAAAAGTTGTAAGTAGACTTTCCTAACTCTTTGATAAGGCGATGTGCTATGCATATTGATTTTAGGATCATGTCATTGTTTGCTTGTGTTGGCTTTGTATTATTATGCTTGTTGTGTTTCTATTTGTTTGTTGTTGCGTTAAGTAAATTCATGGCCTCGCATGGATGTCAAACACACCCAAATGTCGAGGAAATGTCTCATGTGACTTTGGATGTGTGTCGAGGTGGGTGCACAACCTACACTACACTTGATTTAGGGACAACATTGAGACATGTTGTTACTCGAGACAAGTCACAGGTTGATGTCGAAGCCTAAGTGAGTGATTCTAAGTTAGACCACGAGCTTGAATCGCATCCAGCAAGAATCTAGTAATAAGGCATAAAAATCATTGATTCACTTTGTATGGCACGCCTTCAACCTTTCATTTGGCTAATGATTCAAGATAAAAATGGACTGATTGATGTTTGAATGTATAGATACATGATGGACTTTTACTATAAATGTTGGGGTATGCCAGGTCGTTGCCTGGGGTAAAGCCTTGGATGCCATCCTGATATTGAGTTTGTGGACGATGCCGGCTCAGGTGAGGCCGATGCTTGGAGGTCGCCCTGGATGCCGTCCTGATAATGAGATCAAGATGGTGCCGGTTGCCAAATGGGAGACCGATGCCCGATTGATATCGGAAGAATCGATGGATTTCAACTAACTGAACTGACTGAAATAAACTGGAAGTCCACGTGTGGTCCATGACTGATGCATGTGTGATGCTTGAATTGATGCTTGCACTAATACCATAATTGAGTCTTGCAAAAGCTGGTTTTTTTTTTTTTGTATATGTATTGTTGAGTCATTGCATCAATTTGAGTATATGTTTGCATCGAATCACTTAGTGCTTAAATAAGTTTTATGTGATGCACGCATCCCTCTTAGTGATTGAAATGATTATAAGCCATGGATCTTTGGAGGACTTGTTTTTATGCACTAACTCATTGTCTTTGATGCTTGAAAGAACATAACTGATCGAGAGTCCTTCATATGCATAAACAAGGCAAGGCATGAATCTTGTTATTGATTTGCCATCAGCAAGTGCGTGGTAATCTTGTATCCGATGATCAATGGCGAGACGTCATCCTATAAGAGAATTATGAATCTTCTGTTGCCATTTCCAGCCATTTATCTTTGACAAACTATTACATTGGATTTACTAAGGCTTTACAAAAGTCTAGTTTTATCCAAACATGAATTGTTAAGTCTCCATTGACATTTTTATAAATTAAATGAGAAAATTAGGAGTATAAATTTTTAGGGTTGTACCAAATGTATTTATATTCTTTTTCTATTATGGGAATAAAATTTTATGTAGTTATCAAACGCGTTAGTTTGCTCAAAAATTCATCCAAGAGTAAAAAATAGAAAAAAATATTTTTTAGTAAAAATTATTTTCAAGAATAGAAATGTTACTAAATGCACCCTAATTGGGTAAAGATTTAAATTCTTATGTGAACCAAGAAGGAAAAAATGGGCTAAATATATATGGTTCTTGGCAAGAGAAGAGTAGTGGGCGCGTGATTGGGCCAATAAAAACTTAGTGAGAAAAATCCGGCTGTGATCTTCACGGAGTGAACCAAGAAAAAGGAATCCGATTGGACCATTAGATTGGATGAATCAAGGCTCTCTCAATAACCTATTTTACAACTCTCTGATTCTCTCATGTCAACCGTACTAATTGAAAGATAATTAAGGTCCAGTAATAAAGGTTATCCTTCTGTGAATGAATTGCTGCGGTTAATGTTATCTTCTTTTTGATTTGATTCTGCCGTTCTAAAACTCTTCCTTTTGAAATTGGGACGATCTTTTATATAAGTCCATTTCAGTTCCGTAAGCCATAACAAATCTCTTTTTTTTTGGGGGGGGGGGGGGGTGGGGTTTGAAAACCAAACGATTACGTGAGGTACACACTATATGTTTCGATGTAACCTTTAGAATTAAGAAAAAATTGAGTATGTGAGCAATTGTATGATTGATTTGCAGCAGACTCTCTCCCTGAGGTAGGGATGTGCAAAAGAACTGGGACCCGCCCGAACCGCCCGGAACAAGTGGTTCTTGAGGGAACTGATCCGGTTCCCAGTTCCAATTTATGGGAACTGGTGGGTACCGGTCCAGTTCCTAGTTTCATGGGCGAATCCGCCCACCCGGACTTGACTGATTATATTAAAATAATATATTAATTTTTAATATTAAAAAAATTAAAATTACTAATTAATAAACCCAAATCAAATAACTAAAAAAATTAAGTCAAGATTGCGAAGAAGTAGGGCTGGGTAATCTACAGTCAAACCAAATTGAGAGATCCATAAGCTAAAAAGTCCAAAGCGCATCTTGAGTCCTTGACAAAACAAGAGCAGTGAGTGGGCAAAAAGCAAGCATGCAAAGAAGCGGTGCTACAGGAGGAGGAGGAGAAGAATAGATCGGGCGAAGAACTAGCAATTTCGATTAAAAACCAAAATTGTTTCGCTTCAAGATTGGTTCCATGGATCCACCTGGGAACCGGACCGGACCGGCGGTTCGGTTCTCGGGTGGATCCCAGTTCTAATTTTTTGGAACCAGTCCTTAGCGAGCGGTTCTCAGTTTTAGGTCTGAAACTGCCCGCCCGAACCATGCACACCCCTACCCTGAAGTAAATATCTATCGGAACTCCGATCAAATTACGTGAATCTTTTGTGTCATTTATTTTCCTTATTGATTTCTTTTGTAATTACTTTAGCTCTCGTTTAACTTAATTGCAACATCGATCCGATTCTGCATCGCACCAGTTTTCACAACACATGTGGTGCGATTGATCACTGACACTTGAATTCTTATGAGTGGTCATGAAACTAGCACGCTCCATTTGGAGCTCAACTCGTTCCGAGAGCTACAATCATTAGTCTGGATGCTGCGGAGACTCACCCAGATCATGCAGTCATCAGTCCAATTGTTCGCATCATTGATACTTGTGAGACCTCTTATACTTTATCAATTTTGATAATATGGAGCCACATTTGCTATATAAAAACGGATGTAGCTTTTTGGAAAAATCTTTTGAAAAATATAAAAAATTTTAGGTTAGAGGAGTTTCTCATAATGCAAATAGTATTTGCCAAGGTGCAATTTTAAAGTGCATTGCAAAACAATTTTGATTAAAAATGGTGTTGTGAAAAATTATATTTTATCAAGGGCTTTTGCTTTTCTTGATATGTCACAAATTCCTAGAGGCCCTACGTGCAAGTGTGTGAAGGCTAACGGTTCACTAAGTATTAGACTTAGCATAGGCTCTCCCTAACATTTTTAGGCCTTTGCTAATTTCAGAAATTTTTTAAGGATTTTTCATGCAATTTTAAGAGAGAAAAAATGCTCAAAATCAATTTTAGGCTTTTCCCTGAGAAAGAGATTTTTTTAATTTTTTTAATTTTTTCATTATTTAATTAATTTTTTTAAAATAACAATATTATAAACTGACCCGGGCCGGTCAGACCTGGGCACCAGCCCTATTTGGATCTGGCCCAACCGACCTGGATTGCGCCCCTTCCGAACAGCTAGCAAGAAAAACGACTCCTTTTACATTTTTGCTTTTTACCTCTCCCTCCCTGCACGCTGTCAGATTAGAGAGAGGGAGAGAGAGAGACAGAGAATGAGACAACCTTAATTGCCCTCTTGCCTACCAGATGGAGAGAGAGAGAGAGACAATCTTAATTGCCTTCTTACCTACCAGCACGCCCCAACGTTCAGGACGACCGCACGAGGATCTCAGAATTCAAAGCTCAGCCCCACCTCTCTAGCCAATCTCTCCTCTCACTCTTACGACTTCACACAAGCATTCATATCATGCTTCAATTTTTCCCCAAGGATCAAGAACGTGGGTGGGCGGACGCAAACAACTAGAGGGACTCAAGCTTTAATCTAAATGATTCGGGCGCTGCACGAACCACTACCAAAACGCATTTGACAAACCATGAACGCCAAAAGACGGACGGAGGACGCATAACATTGCAGTCAGTCATTTCACTGAACATGCGATGGGTGGCGGCTAAGAGGATGCTACAAACTTCTTTGAAACATGAACTTAGGCCAAAAGAGCAAGTAATGGACGAGTGAGGCTCGACATTGGCGCAGGGACAGCTCATTTATGCGCAATCTAAGCAAGAGGACAGCAATTCTTTGGAACAATGGAAAGCATGAACAGGCGTCTGGCTCAGACATTTTATCGAACACTTAACATACGCAAACCAAGGATTGAAACACGAGGACAACCAAGCCTGGGCACGAGCCGGGATTCACAGTAATTGACATCTAAGACCTTGCGACCACAGCCCCTTCCTAGATGAGGTCGAAAACTCGCACGAACAGGACTACGGTGGTTCGGTCCGGCGTGCCCGAACAGGGGATAAAAACAGGGCATGAGGGGGCGTTCGGATGGAGGAACCCTACTCGGCTCGGCGGCGGCGGCGGCGGCGGCGGCGGACGCTGGACGAGCTCGATAGATCGGGCTACATCCGTTCGCCTCGCTTGCCTCCGAGCCGGGATCCTTGGGAAATCGACGCTGAAAGAAAGACGCAAGAACTCGGACCAAGACCTACCGCGAGTTCTGATCTCACTTGGTTCTCTCTCTCTCTCTCTCGATCCCCCCCCCCCCCGGGGGGATTTCTCTCTCACCCAGAGCGCCGAACTCGCTCGGCCGCCCTTAGCCCGGCGAGCGTTGAAGGCGCTTGATCCGCGTCCCATCCGTCCAAATCTCTCGCCGGTCTTTGCGCTGCTCCAGCCCATGCGCGCGCGAGTTGCAGGGGAAGGAATTGGGAGGGAGGAAGGAGGAAGGAGAAAAGGAGGCGGCTGGGCCGAGGGGAAGAAAAGGGGCAGATGGGTTTGGGCGAAGTGGGCCCTAGGCCCGCGCGAGAGTAAAAACCCCAGCCCCCGAGCCCCTCGTTTCTTTTTTTATAATATAAATAATAATTTTTTAAAATTTTATTTATTCGAAAATAGGGTAAAATAAGTGTTGACACCTAATTTTGACCATGCTACTTACTTATTCATCATATAAAAATTACATTAAGCATTTCATAACATTGCATTTAGGTAATAATAACATTTAGGATCAAACTTATCTTTTAGAAAAAAAATATAGAGGATAATAAATAATATATAAAATAAAACATTTGGTTGTGGAGGGAGATTTTGAAAGATTTTGGATAATGGAGCATTTTTCTTGTTGAGCATATCCCCTCGTTTCAAAATATGATTGTTAGCCGTTGTGTGAATTATCTTGGAAAATCTTCACAAAAAATTTTAGATTTTGGAGCCATTTTCTTGTTGAGCGCATCCTCTATTTTCGAAAGATGATCTTGGGCGGTTGAGTGAATATATGTAGTCATATTGGAAAGTCTTCACTTGCAAAACAAACATGATTTTTTTCCCCTATAAATAGAGAGTGCAAGGCTTCGTTCACGGGGGGAGAAATTTGCAATCTGCTGGTGAGGTTTCATGAGGGTGGCCATTGGAGAGGGAGAGATACCGAGAGAGAGACAAGAAGATCATATTGCCGTTGCTGTGTGATTTCATCCTGATGAGAGTCTGAGACCGTGCCTCTTTGTTCCGGCGTTCACACCTAGTGAGGCCCGCGCAAGGACGTACTCGTTCACTGTAGCATTGCTGTCTTTTACTGTTCGGCACTGTTCATGGCCGCTGCATCACTCCTGTTCGCCGTCTTTTGTCAGTGCCGTGTTGCTGTCGTTTGTCGCCGTTCAACTCCACAGTTCGTTGTCTTTCACCACTGCTGCTCGTGGTCAATTTGCTGTCCAGTTTTGCCGCTGTTGCCCATTGTTGTTGGCTGTCCAGTTAGTAGCCGCCGCTCGCCACCACTGTTTTCCAGAGATCATTTGTCGGTTCCTATGGCCCTAGGGTTACCGTCCAATTTTGTGTCAAGTTGACCGGTTTTTATCATTTTTGTTACTGGACGAACCAATGTTGCTGTGAGTTTGACATGGCTGCTCCGATACTGGTTCTCTCCCGTCGTACACACTCGGCCAAATTACACCCCCACATCGAGACATGATTTTTCCTTGGGGCTGTTCTCTAATTTCTCTTTGTGCAGGTGCTGTTATTAGCAACAAAAAGCTGTGCCCGTTACTAGGTAATTTCTTTAGACTAAATTCAGATCAAATATTATGTTTCATAGTTTGTGATTTTGACTTGATTTGTTCTGATTTATTTTATCATTATTTGATTAGGAAATTTGTCATTTTAAATTGTAAATCAAAAATATTGAGCCGAGAGACTTTGGGTTAGATTTTTTATTATTTCAACTTTTCATGGAAAATTTATGGATTGCTTCACATAATTGATTCGCATTAAGATAATATGTCATTGAGTTGAACTAGTGAATTATCAATAGGACATATATTTCGATGCATCATTTGGTACTTAATCTTTACGTACATGTCACATATCATGCATCATATGTCATATTTAGAACTTAGGTCCATACACATTTCATGTTTAAAGCGATGCACCTTGATTTTTTTAAGATTAGGTTAATTTTCCTTTAATAAAACAAAAAAGAACAAAAAATTGTTATTTAGGTCATATAGATTTCATAATATGGACGCCATATGTTGCCTTTCTTTAGTGAGTCATAGTTTGATGTTTTAGTATTCCCATCGTGTAGCTTTTCTAAAAAAAAGGAAAATGCCAAAGGATGACCGTTGCATCATTATGTTACTTTCTTTTCAATAAAAACTAGGGATATGTTCAGCAGAAGTCCTAAAACTTGTCCAGAAAGTGCAATTGAGTCCTAAAACTTACAAAAAGTTCAATCAAGTCCTAAAACTTGTCAAGTTAGTTCAATTGAGTCCTAAAGTTAATACCGTTAGCCTTTTCCGTTAAAAATGCTGACGTGTCATTTTTAATTATTTTTTATTTTCCACGTGGATTTTTTAAATGATTTTTATTCATTTTTAAAAAAAGAATTTAAAACTAAAAAATTAAATTTATTCATTTTATCTAAAAATTAAAAAGAAAAGTTATAAAACTTATTTTTAAAATTGTTTTTAAAAAAAAGCAACCCTCTTCTCCCCACCGCCGCCGCTGCCGCCGCCCATCGCCGGAGGGGCCAAGCGACAGTCATCGGCCCTGGGCGGGGGTAGCTGGCGAGCGTGAGGGCCGGCGATTGTCGCCCGCCCTGGGCGAGGCCTCGCCCAGGGTAGGCAACGGTCGCTCAGCCCCAGGCGAGGGACGGCAACCGTCACCCACCCTGGGCGAGGCCTCGTCGGCCCTCGCTCGGGGCCGGCGAGGCTCGTCGGATCTGGCGAGCCTCGCCGGCCCCGAGCGAGGGCCGACGAGGCCTCGCCCAGGGCGGGCGATGGTCGCCGGTCCTTGGTGAGGGCTGGCCACCCCGCCCAGGGCCGGCGACCGTCGGTGAAGGGCGGCGGTGGAAGTCCACCGCCCTTTTTTTCTAACAATTTTTTTAAAATAAATTTAGATTTTCCTTTTTTAAATAATTTTAGATTTTCCTTTTTAGTTTTTAATCTAATTTTTAAAGATTTTGAATAAAAAATAATTTTAAAAAGCCATTTGAAAAAAAAAATCATTTAAAATATGACATAAGCGACACGTCAGCAATTTCCGTTAACTTTCTTAACGGTGTTAACTTTAGGACTCAATTGAACCAATTTGACAAGTTTTAGGACTTGATTGAACTTTTTATAAGTTTTAGGACTCAATTGCACTTTCTGGACAAGTTTTAGGACTTCTGCTGAACATATCCCTAAAAACTATATGTCATTTTTCTAAAGAAAAAAAAAACTTTATTATCATGAATTGAAGAGACATCTTAAAATTGCTACACGCGAGAGCTAAAGAGACGCGTCCATAAATGCATCTATTAACTCGTCCGTTAAAGC
Source organism: Eucalyptus sideroxylon x Eucalyptus melliodora (assembly GCA_016097485.1). NCBI lineage: Eukaryota > Viridiplantae > Streptophyta > Magnoliopsida > Myrtales > Myrtaceae > Eucalyptus > Eucalyptus sideroxylon x Eucalyptus melliodora. Next base: position 21,045,963 of record CM027830.1, read on the forward strand.
TATTGCACGTGAATTGAAGAGAAGTCTCACTAATGTTGAGCCATTAATAACCTATTACTATAACAATCCTCCACATTAATTGCGCAACATAACATTTTTGACTTGAACAATTCCAAGTGTGCCTATGGAGTAAACTACATTAAGCTTAGTAGCTTTCACTTTGAATATTCTTTAATGAAAGCCTATCGGACTTACTTAACTAGTCGATAAACTAAGTCTTGACTTGCCAGTTATTGTTGAAGCCCAAACAGTAGACCTCACAGAGAGTGTCTCCAATTTAAGATTGATTCTCAGTTATGTTAATTCTTTTAGCCTTGTACCTCTTGAGATTCATGCATGCTTTAAAATAATCTAGCCTTTAAATATTTTTATGGAGTTGGCTAGCTCCATGGTACATTTCTATTAAAGATATCCTACCATATCTTACTAGAATGTTGAAATCCTAGTTTTAGAAATCATTAAATGCATAGTGTAACTTTAAAATGATGTAGAAAGCATTGTTGCATCATGGAAATGGGAGACAATGCACACATTAGAATTTCCAAAATTTGCATTATCCTATTGAACCTTGTCTATGGGATCTCTAATCGCTAGGTTAGGTTTCCACTTTGGAATTTCTTTCTTGAGTTAAGGCTTTTGATCCCAATCCCCTTGATGTATAATTTACCTACTCTCTCGACAAATCTTTTGTTAGTAGAGTAGTAATATTTTCCTTTGACTTCACAAAGTCTAAAGAAATTATTCCACTCGAGAGTAACTACCTAACAATATTGTGTTTAAGACAGATTTGTCTATGCTTACCATTATATATTACATTTGTTTTGGCCACAACGAAACATCTTCTAATAATTGTTGAATCCACTCTACTTCTTAAGTAATTTTATCCAAAGCAACAAGCTCAGATTTCATCATAGAGCATGCTATTAGAGTTTACTTTGATGATTTCCATGATACTGCAACACCTCCTAGCGTGAACAAACATCCGCTAATCAATTTTGATTCATCGGAATCTGAAATCCAGTTGGCATCACTATAACCTTTCAAAATAGCTAGATATTTGCCATATTGCAAAACGTAGGTTTTAGTTCTTTTTAGATAACATAACACTCTTAATAGAGCATTCTAATGAGACTAGGATTACTTGTTTATTTGCTCAATTTTTGTATTGATTAAGCTATATCCAATCAAATACAGTTAATAATGAACATGACGTTGCCGATTACTTAAGAGTATTCTAGTTGTTTGATACTATTTCCAACATTCTTTTTTAAAGTTACGTGAAAGAAAATGATTATTCTCATCTTTAATGCTGAAATCTTTAAACCTCTCAATTACCTTTATGATATAATGAGGTGGTGTTAAACCTAAAACATCATGATTCCCTCAAAATTTTATGTTGAGTATAACATCTACAACACCTAAGCCTTTCATCTCAAAGTTCTTCTCAAGAATATTCTTGATGTTTTTGATAATTTCATCATAATCTCCAAGACAAGTCATCGACATATAGACAAACAAATATACATCAAATAGTCGTGGATTTACTAAAAACACATTTGTCACACTTTGTATTCTTGTTCTTTGACCTTGAATCCTTCAAGTTATTCCATATAAATCTCCTTGTCAATATCACCACTAAAGAATGTAGCTTTCACATCCATCTATTGTGCTTGCAAATTGTATGGCAAAGTTATAACAAGCAGCATCTTAATCAATTTTATTCTTGTTACAGAAAAAGTATAAAAGTAGTGTATATCCTTTCTTTGTCTAAATTAGTTGGTAATAGGCCGTGTTTTATACTTATCAATGGAAACTTCAATTTTATGATTCCTTTTTAATATCCATTTACATCTAATTGGTTTATTTCCAAATGGAGGATCAACCAATTGTCAACTATAGTTACTTAGGATAGAATCAATCTCATTGCCAATAACTTATTTCTAGAAAGGAGCATCAAGAGATGACATTGCCTCTTTAAATGTTTGAGACCCACCTTCTAACATGTAGCTCAAATAATATTTGAGGCTAACCTTCTAACATGAAAGTCCGAAAAAAATTTCAATCCGCAACCTCTTGCTTCTTCAAAGTTTAGCTTCTTTGGTTTCAACTTCATCATTCTCAAAGTTTGAATTTCTAGTTCTCTTCTGAGAAGTTTAACCTTGATTTCTTTTTGCAAGACATTTATTCTCAAAGAATTCAACATCCCTCGATTCTATTTCCATATTTTCATATTTATGAGCCAAAAATCTATGTGCACTGCTATTTTGAGCATAACTGATGAATATGCAATCCTTAGTTTATGGTCCCACACAAGTTTGTTTAGAAGGAAATACCTTGGCTAGGAATCCCCACACTTTCAAAAATTGTAGGATGATAACCTTCCATTCCATAACTTATATAATGTTTTATCTACATTCTTGTGGGGTACTTTATTAAGAATATAATTTGAAGAGAGAACTACCTCCCGCCACAAGTTCTGACATGGTAAGCTTGAACTTAAGAGCATGGCGTTAGCAATTTCTTTTAGAGTTTTGTCCTTCCATTTATGGTCTGTTTGATAACTATCCCAACAGTGCCAAATTTTGATTTTTTTGTTCTAGGGAGTAATTTTGGAATAGAAGTGTATTTGATAAAATTTTTGTTCTTGAGAATAAATTTCTATTTTTTTGTTCTCGAAAATGGATTTAGAACAAAAATCAAGAATAAAAAAAAAAGGTTGATTCTTGTTCTCGGGAACAAATCTAAGAATCAAGCCATTTTCTTCTTCTTCTTCATTTCTTCTTCTTCATCTACCGCCACCGCCGCCCACCATATGCCGCCCACTGTCACCGGTCACTGACAATCAATCTGGCAATCTCGCCGAAGGCTCACCAAGCTAAAGCAAGGTCTGGCGAGCTCACTAAAAGCAAGCTAAGCCATTGATGAGGCCAAGCCTCATCAATGGCCAAGCAAGCCTCGCCCAACCTTGGGGAAGCTTGCCCAACCCCATTGGTGGCCAAGTGGGCCTTGCGATCTAGTGCAACCCCATCGGTGGCCAGGCAATCCCCCCCCCCAACGATCTGGCGAGGCTCACCTAACCCCACCAATGGCCAAGCAGGCCTCACCCAACCTCAACGAGGCTTGCCTCGCCAGATCTGAGGAGGCCGAGCCTCAGCGAGGCTGGGCAAGCCTCACCTAACTACCACCGAGACTTGGCCGACAAGGGCCGGCCTCGCCAAGGGCTAACAACACTCCGGTGAGGTCACCAGCCCTCATTTGGCCGGTCGTCGGACTGGCGACCGACCACTTGAAGAAGAAGAATAGGAGAGAGAAAGGAAAACAAGAAAACAAGAAAAGAGGAGAAAAAAAGTAATAAAATTATTTAAAAATTAAAAGAAAATGATTTGGAGTAGAAATTTTGAGCACGATACCAAATGAAATTCCATTCCAAATAAAAAATCTTGGATAGTTATCAAACGGCTTAAAATGCTTATAAATTGTTCCCGGTAACATAATTAAAAAAAAAAAATCTAATCAAAAATTGTTCCCGGTAATAGAATTGTTACCAAACGCATCCTTAGTTACTCCCATTTTGTTGTGGGGTATATGGTGTAGCTTTTTGGAGAATTATTCCCAAATTAGCAAACAACTCCTTTAAATTGGAAGAAGTATATTCTCCTCCATTGTCAAATCTAAGCACTTTAATTTGTTTGTCAAGTTGATTCCCAACCTCATTTTTTTGCTTAACAAACTTATACATAGCCTCATCTTTGCTAGTTAATAGATAAAAATAGCATAATCGAGAACGGTCATCTACAAAAGTGATGAAGTACTTCTTTCTAAATCTACTTTGATCAAACTTTAAATTACATAGATCACTATAAATTAGTTGTAGGTATTCACTCATTTTTTCAAGGAATTGATAACAAATTTAGCCTTAAAACAAGTCTCATACTTGTCATGGGAATTCAACTCAAACCTTGGAATTAGCCCAAGTTTGCGAGCTATTTCATCGTACTATAGTTTACATGTTTTAATTTACCATGCCTTAGATAAGGAGACACGACAGTTTAAAATGAAGAATTCTCTTCATTAAAAATCTTTCGGTACAAAAATTTCAAGCTGACCTCAGTGACAACCACAATAGTTTTGACAAGATCATTATATAAGTACCATTTCCCCAAATATATCCCACCTTTGGGAAGTACAAACTTGTTAGAATCAAAACCCTTCTTGACACGATAGGATCACAAATGGGATTTTTTCGAATCTTTAGTACATGTAGGACATTTAGTACAGCAATTTCTTCATCAGAGGTACATTTAAGGATCACCTTTCCTCTCTCAGCAATATTTACTAATGTAGAGTTAGCCATATAAAGCTTCTATTCTTCATTAGCTTTCTCATAAGACGACAAGATATGTTTATCCACACAAATGCAATTTGTGGCACCCATGTCTAACTACCAATTGGTATTGTTAAACACTAAGGATACCTCAAACACCATTGCAATAGTTGATCTTTCATCATCTTCCTACTTTGTCAAATTCAGCATTTTGGTTGTTCAATCTCCTTCACCTTTGTTTAGTCGCTTCTTGCAATGCTTAACCCGACGGCCAAGCTTACTGCAAATAAAACATGCCCATTAGAATCTCTAGGAAAATTCCTTTTGCTTGCCTTTTCCTTGAAAAGATTTCCTCCTCTTTCCTTATGTTGTCCTCCTCGACTTTGAGGTGCAAAACAAGATCTTCAGCTCTTATCTCTTTCCATTTGTGTTCCAAATAATTTTTAAAATATGACCAACTTGGAGGTAGCTTCTCAATAATAGCCATCACTTGGAATGATTCACTAAACAGCTTTCCCTCAGCAAAAATGTCATTTAGAATTATTTGTAATTCCTAAATCCAATTTATGATAGATTTAGAATCTCTCATCTTGAAGTCTAGGAATATGGCAACCACAAATCTCTAGTTAGTTGTCTACGTTCTTAGTCTTGTATATCTTTTCTAATTACTCCTATGACTATTGTCACACCCCAAGCCCTAATCTCGGCTTGGGAATGCGACATCCTCAGCCTTAGAATTAATTCGCAACATCCCAAGAGGTGTCATCATCCCATTCATTATTATCTTTCATTAAGCACATGTAGAAGCCTATAATCTCCAATCACACAATCAATAGCAAACAAACATTGGACAGTTAGAGGGAAACACATTCACAAGCTTACTCCATAACTTTCTAGCTTTAATTATTTAATTAGAACATTTACAAATTTACAGACCCTCACTTCTCGAGTTTCTGATCTGGTCAAGCCCACCTACTCAAAAAGATATAAATAGGGGAGGGGATTGAAAGTTGCAAAGGGGGAGCCTATTTCCTCCACCAAGATCTAAGCAAAAGAGGCTTCCCTACCCAGACCTGCTACCTAAGCATCATCCATCAGGCTGTCTATGGGACCTACATCCTCACCTAGCCTAGGAGGACCACGGAACCCATGGAGGGGTCTGAATAGGTCTCCATTGAACCATGCATATCACACTCGGTAGTAATGCGAGACAAGGTCGTAGTACCTCTTGTCAACCCAAATGGTGGTGATGACTCGTCGGAAGACTACGTCCTCCCTAAATACATCTGTCACCATGGTCTCCATGTGAACTGGCACTCCAAAGGGCATGAAGTAGTGCGATAAAGGGTCCATATCTATCGACCTTATAAAGGTTAAGCAACAACTATGAATTGAAAACTCAATAAACAAATATCCTAAACCTTGTATAGGCGGATGCCTCGCATGTGAACCTTATGATTCTTCAACCTAAACATGTTGATGGCAGATCAATAGCAAAGCCTAAATTTTGCCTTGACTATAAATAGAAAAGGATTTAACATTAACCTATATCCCTCGAGTCCTAAACAAAGGCATTTAAATTCACACAAGACACAATTAGTGCAAATAATAACTAGAATATTCACACATGACAAATATGAGCATCCACATCATCATTAACGCCTTTAAGACTCAAACATCAACTTGGAGGACATCTACATGCCTCTTAATTTATAGACAAAGTCAATCAAAGTATGCACGTGCCACATAAGTCACTAAAATGACATTTAAATCATATACGTATCTCATGCATCTCATATAAGACCATGCCATACATGTGCAAGCCATAATATCACTTTCAAGGTATATGTATAGCACTTAAACACTTCACACATATTTGATGCTTCGAGAATCACATGACATCCCATACTACCATGCTATCTCGAGTTCAGTTATTAATCAAACATAATTAAAACTCTACGACTCTTTCAGAAACCTCCTAGACATCGTCTCGCTACCTCAAGCATGGCATCCGAAATCAATCAAGCATCATTTTGATAAATAAAATATCCAATGAACAGCATTTCATTGACGTGGGGACATCCTGTTGACTTGGGGACATCATCTTGAAATCCATCGATGGGGGCATTCCTCGTATGACCACACAAATCAAGCATTCAAGCAATCGGTTTTATCTCTCATTAGTCCAAATATGAATGCCCCAAGGGCATGCCAAGTCATGTGTAATTCATGACCTATTATATATGCAACAATAAAGCATGTCGCGCATGAAACTAGAATCATGACTTGACCCATAACGCTCGAGTACCAGCCTAAATCAAACCCGGATTGAACGATATGCCTCAATATTGCTGAATCAAGAGAATGACCCGACTCGACACACTTCCACACACGTCTAAGAACCAATGCCGTTCTAGATTTAGCAGCTTGATGTGAATTCAAGTTTCAACCATGACCTATGGACATCTATATGCCAAGATCACATCATATATCACTCATGCGATCATCCATGGCATTCAAATAAGGAAATCATGCATAAATAACCATAACAAACAATCCATAACAACTGTCACAACAAGTCTAGCCTAAGTGAACCTTTTCCATAACCTACACCAAATCCAAGTAACCTCAACCTTCATATACTTGTTCCTCAATCAAACCCAAACCATATGACTCAAGCATATAATAAGAAAACCATACAAAATTAAGCACATGATGCTCCACAACCTAGAATAGTCCTATGGCACTAAGGACGATTTGAAATCCAAGTCGTGTAACGCAATGGCATAGCTAATGATTAGGAAATCTACTTATAACTAGGACGAGGGGTATTCAGGTGACGCTTGTGGGCAATGGCCAAGCGGATAGCAGCTCACAATGTAGCAACCAGTGACAGTAGGGACTATAGATGGCGCAGCATGGTCAAATGGATGGGCGGCATGAGGATGGTAACGGCGGCGTGTAGTAAACGGCAGCATAACAGGTGGCAACCAAAGTAGACAAGTAAAGGGACATGGGCATGAGGAGAAAGAGAAGGAAAAGAGAGGAAAAAAGAAGAAGAGAAAGATAGAGATGAGGGGTGTTCGGAGAATGAAGAAGGAGAGAAGGGGAGAGAGGAGGAGGAGGAGGAGGAGAAGAAAGCTTGGAGAGGAAGGTTATCCATCAAGCATTAATGCAACATCCATTATTGTCATTCTCATCATCATTGCCCCAAACTTGGGATTCAAGAACACATCTTGGCCCTCCATTAGGCCATATGCCTTATCCAAGGCCAAATGCCTAAAGGGCAATTTGGTCCTTTCCTCCATTCATGCCCAAAAGTGGGGCCTACCTTAGTGGCTATGGCCTAACAAAGTTTGTCCCACCTCAATTTAAATCTTAATAGGCTAAATTGGACTCACATCTAGGTCCGACAAAGTTCATATCCTTAAAGTAGCGCATTTCCTTAATTAATGCATTAACAAGCTCATTAAAAATATTTCAATTTGAAAGAAATGTCTTGATAACATCTACAGTCCATGCCTACAATTGAACCAGGGCTTATGGCTAAGTTTCCATCAAAAACAACTTTAACGCGACTTGCACAAATTCAAGTGGCATTGGCAAAATTCACACAACCAGACTCAAATTAAGTTCGATGCCTATCAAGGGTTTTATGCGCGACTTTCAATTGAGCTTGGTCAATCCATGAATGACCCTTGATTGTCATGTAATTGAGTAAGATCGATTAGCCTACCTTGACTCACGATCGCTTGGGGTCGGATTAGGGTCATTCACGTTCAATAGATTGACCATGCAGAGTCACCCACGACTAGTATATAGTTGAGCTAAATCAATCTATACCTATCCATTGACTAACTCATGACAACACATGATCGTCCACAACAATCCTTATGGTCAAACAACAATTTTTATGGTCGAATGGTCCTCTCATGGTTGATTGCTTTGATCTATCGCAATCCTGATTTTGAATTGCCTAACCCCTAATCAGCTAGTCAACTCATGAACAATTCCTAGGATTGAATCATAGCTTATTTTCGTTACCAATGTACCGATTCTTAGTTCATCCCTCATGGTCTAACTAGGGGTTTGAATTGAGGATGTCACAACTATTTAGCAATTTAATGTTACAATAAACATTATATATGAAATTTACTAAACTATTAAGAATATAGTTTAGGCATAGGAAGTCCCATTGCTTTCAAGCCTCCAATGCTCGGAGTGTTGTGACATCTCTCTCATATAGACTAATTACTAGGCAAACCCCCAATAAGTACTTGACCAAATTCAGCTTGGTTAGATAAAATAATATCTTATGCCACCACTACTTAAAACCCACACTGATGAATTTCTTTGGTTTCTCATTCGGTGTTACCAAATTTGAAACCATCAAAGAAGGAAAAAAAAGAAAAATATGTTGATTTATACCCATACTGTTATGAAATACATGAATGGATAGAATACATGAATGAATATTCATTATATTCATCTTATCCAATGTACTTATTATGGTACATTTGTATCAAATGTTCTAAGTACATCTCCTTATACAATGGACGTTCGTCTCCCTTATCTTGTACATGTATCATTCGATACATTGATATTAATGATAAGTACATTCTTGTTCTCCTATAAATAGGAGTTTAGTTTTGATGTACAATACACAATCACACAGAATTACAATACAGTAAAATATTTGGCTTTCTCTACTATTTCTGGTGTTCACTTGCTTTCTCTTCTCTAATCTCTTTTCTATTATATATTCGCAACGCGATATTTTACAACACGTTATCAGCACGAGGATCTACCGATTGAGTAAGTAACTTTTGCAAGCACAAAGATCTATCGACTGAGTAAGTAATTTTTGCAAGGTGGGTATTCTTATTATTGATCAACTTATACTTCATCTTCTTCTATCAATTCTTCATTTTTATTTTTCTTGGCCCGAAGTCAAACTTTTAAATTTAAAAGTATCCTTCTGCTCCTGAAGTAGCGGTAGATATTTGAAAATCCTTTTAATTAATTTAAGGATTTATTTTTGCAAGGATTATGGCAAATATTGAAAAGCCTAAATTTCACATCCTGGAAGTGAGTGGAAAGAATTATCTATCATGGCGCCTTGACATGGAAATGCACCTCCAAGGGCAAGGTCTCGCTAATACAATTATAGAGGATGGAACCTCAAATGAAAAGGATAAAGCAAATGCGCTGATTTTTATTCGTTGTCATTTGCATGAGAGCCTGCAGACTCAATATTTATCCATTCGAGACCCGCATATCTTGTGGACGAGGTTGAAGGATAAGTATGATCATACAAAAACCGTTATCCTCCCTCAAGCACAATATGATTGGCAAAATCTCGACTGCAAGATTTTAAATCGTGTCTCGACGATAATTCTGCTTTATTTGATATCGTTTCTCGACTTGAGTTATGCAGTATCAAACTCACTGATGCAGAATTGCTTAAGAAAACTTTCTCCACCTTTCATGCTTTGAATATTGTATTGCAACAGCAATACCAGCAACGTCAGTTTGCCACATATTCTGAATTAATTTCTGTGCTTCTTACTGCCGAGCAAACTAATAAATTGCTGCTCAAAAATCATGATCTTAGACCTGCTGGCTCAAAAGCATTACCTGAAGCACATGCTAACTTTGAGAAAAATACTGGCCATTTTAAGGGCTATAAGCGCAGGCAAGAATACAATCCTAGAAAGGATGGCAAGAAATTTAACCACCCTAGGAAATCAAATTTTGGCCTGAATCATGGTAAAGAAAAGAAGCAAAAGAAGGTGATTAATGAAAGTATTTGTCATTGCTGTGGCATGACTGGGCACTGGTCACGTACCTGTCGTATGCCAAAACATTTTGTTGACCTATACCAGGCATTTTTAAAGCATACGGGCAAGCGTGGTGAATCTCATGCCATTGAAATCAATCCTACTGCCATAACCACTATTGAGGCAACAATATCTCCGTTGGTGGGACTCCTCTTGCTCCTGAAGTAGCAAATGCATCATTGGATATCTCTGATTTCTTTGAGGACCTCTGATTACTTTGATGAATCAGATTGGTGGATGATAATTTGAACTTTGAATTTTATGTTATTTCGCTTTAAATATATTACTTTTTTATTATTATTTATGAAATACTTATGAACCTTATATAATATTTATCTTTGAAATTTTATTCGACTATATAACTAATATGCAACTTTTATGATACTTGACACCTGAAGTTGTCAACATAAATGCAAATGGAAAATACCGTGAAAAAGGAAGATGTTTGTTTGCTTGATAGTGCAACAACACATACTATATTTTGTAGTAGACACTTTTTCTCGAGTATGACATTGCGTAAGGTATAAATCCATACAATATCAGGTCCTGTTCCGATTATTGATGGTTTTGGAAATGCTGCAATTATTTTGCCAAATGGCACAATCCTGCATATTGAGAATGTGTTTCTAAGCATTCGATCAAAAAGGAATCTGCTCAGTTTCAAAGATATACGCCGTAATGGGTACCATATTGAGACTATTTATGAGCAAGATAAGGAATACATTGGCATTTCCTCTTATAAGATGGGCCTGAAGACCATCCATAAGAAGCTAAAAGCTTCTTCTATGGGTTTGTATTGTGTCATGATTAAAGCTGTTGAAACCTACGCTACCACATCCTAGAGATTGGTAAGCCCTGATCAGTTTGGATTGTGGCATGATCGCCTTGGTCATCCTGGCGCTTCAATGATGCGTAGGATAATTCAAATTACAAAATGGCACCCTTTAAAGGATATAAAAGTATTGTTGTCCAAAGATTATAATTGTGAGGCTTGCTCACAAGGAAAGCTCATTCTTAAACCTTCTATAACAAAGGTTAATTTTGAATCTCCTTTATTCTTGCAAAGAATTCAGGGTGATATTTGTGGACCAATACAACCATCAAGTGGACCATTTAGATATTTTATGGTATTAGTGGACGCATCCTGTAGATGGTCCCATGTTTGCCTACTATCTACGCGCAATATCGCATTTGCACGTTTACTTGCGCAAATTATAAAGCTCCGGGCACAATTCCCTGATTATCCAATTAAGAGCATAAGGATGGATAATGCTGGTGAATTTACATCAAAGAGTTTTGATACATATTGTGCTTCACTCGAAATCGAGGTTAAGCACCTGGTTGCATATGTCCATACTCAAAATGGATTGGCAGAATCCTTGATTAAACGTATCCAAATTATTGCCCGCACTCTATTATTGAGAACGAATCTCAACGATACAGCATGGGGTCATGCAGTTTTGCATGCGGCAGCTCTAATAAGATTACGCCCCATTACTAGTATTTTACAATCTCCCCTTCAAATGGTTCTTGGTTATGAACCAGATATTTCACATCTACGCACCTTTGGTTGTGCAGTACAGGTGCCTATAGCACCACCAAAAAAGACGAAAATGGGTCCCCAACGCCGTTTGGGCATTTATGTTGGGTTTAATTCACCATCTATCATTAGGTTCTTCGAACCAACTACTGGTGATTTTTTTACTGCCAGGTTTGCAGATTGTCATTTCGATGAGACTAGGTTTCCATCAATTGGGATACCTACAACTTCCATGACTGCAAAACAAAAAACAGTTAAGTTTTTTTCCTGGAATGAGAAAATTTTATCTCAATTAGACCCAATGACTCCTGAATGTGAAAACGAGGTGCAGCGAATAATCCATTTACAGGCTATGGCCAATAGACTTCCTGACGCATTTAATGATGCTACTAAGGTAACGAAGTCTTATATTCTAGCTGCAAATGCTCCAGCGAGGATAGCTGTCCCCGAAGGATAAGTTAAAATGGATCAAAATCCCCCGCACTTGAAGCATGGTAGACCGATTGGATCAAAAGATATTGCTCCTCGAAAATGAAGGGGAAAGAGTTAAGAATCTGCTCCAGAAGAGCCTGGCGTTGTGCTTGCTCCCAAAGAGCTTATTACCCCTGAAGAGGTGCAAACCCATGAAAGGAGCACTAGCCCCGGGAATACTGAGAATTCCATTACATATTGTAATGAAATTTGGGATCGAAATGAAATCATCATTGATGATGCTTTTGCATTCTCAGTTGCTCATCAAATTATGGATGATGATTGTGAACCGCAATATATTATTGAATGTCGTCAAAGGCAAGATTGGCATAAGTGGGAGGAAGCAATTAAAGCTGAATTAGCTTCCCTAACTAAATGAGAGGTTTTTGCACCTGTAACTCGTATCCCCGATAATGTAAAGCCCGTTGGATATAAATGGGTATTTATCCGAAAACGAAATGAGAAAAACGAGGTTGTTAGGTATAAAGCCCGACTCATTGCCCAAGGATTCTCCCAGAGACCTGGGATTAATTATAATGAGACATATTCACCCGTGATGGATATGATTACATTTCGTTTTCTCATTAGCCTAGCAATCTTTGAAAGATTGGAAATGCGTCTTATGGACGTTGTGACGGCATATCTATATGGCTCATTAGACTCTAATATTTATATGAAAATTCCTAAGGGATTCAAAATGCCTGAAGCATGCACTCCCCGCAATTTAATCTCAATAAAATTGCAAAGATCCTTGTAAGGGTTAAAGCAATCCGGTCGCATGTGGTATCAACGCCTAAGTGAGTACCTAATTAAGGAAAGGTATAAAAATGATCATATCTGCCCATGCCTGTTTATTAAGAAATCAGAAACTGGATTTGCTATTATAACAGTTTATGTCGACGATATAAATTTAATTGGAACTCCAGAAGAGTTAGCTGAAACTGCTGAATATTTGAAAATGGAGTTTGAAGTTAAAGATATGGGTAAAACCAAACTTTGTCTTGGTCTAGAGCTTAAGCATAAAGCTAATGGAATAATCGTCCATCAATCAGCATATATTGAAAGATTGCTTAAACGTTTCAACATGGACAAAACTCACCCATTGAGCACCCCTATGGTTGTAAGGTCTCTAGATTCCCAAAAGGACCCATTTCGTCCTAGAGAATCTGATGAAGAGATACTTGGTCCTGAAGTACCATATCTCAATGCAATTGGGGCTTTGATGTACTTGGCACAATGTACGAGACCAGATATCGCTTTTGCGGTAAATTTATTGGCACGTTTTAGTTCTGAGCCAACTCGGAAACATTGGAATGGAGTTAAACATATTTTCCGTTATCTCCGAGGAACCATAGATTTGGGATTATAATATTCCAAGAATTCCACTAACTCTGGTTTAGTTGGATATGCTGATGCTGGATATAGATCCGATCCACATAAGGCTCGCTCTCAAACTGGGTATTTATTTTGTTATAACGGCACCGCTATTTCTTGGCGTTCCGACGAAGCAATCGCTAGTAGCTACATCTTCTAACCACTCTGAGATTATTGCTTTATATGAAGCTAGAAGAGAGTGTGTTTGGTTAAGATCCGTTATAACACATATTCATAATTCTTGTTGCTTAATACCAGTTACAAATTCTCCCACTATAATTTATGAAGATAATGCTGCTTGTGTTGCACAAGTCAAGGGAGGATATATCAAAGGTGATAGGACCAAGCATATCTCGTCGAAATTTTTCTATACTCATGAACCCCAAGAAAGTCGACAAATTGATGTTAAACAGATTCGATCCATAAATAATCTTACAGATCTTTTTACCAAATCATTGCCAACATCAACTTTTGAGAAATTAGTATATGGCATTGGTATGAAGCGAGTTCATAAGATGTAAGATTGATTAGCCCCAGAAGTGGCTATGTGGCTCAATTGAGGGGGAGATATTATGAACTATGCATTGCAGCATTGATATGCGGCTAGTTCACAAGATGCAATAATGATTAGTCCCAGGAGTGGCTATATATACATTGCACTCTTTTTTCTTTATGTCCGGTTTTTTTCCTATAGGGTTTTTCCGGCTTAAAGTTTTTAACGAGGCAATTAATGCATCCATAAAAGGGAGATTTCATAACATGTGTGCTCTGCACTCTTTTCCCCTTTTGTCCGGTTTTTATCCCACTGGGTTTTTCCGGCTTAAGGTTTTTAATGAGGCAGTATCATTCGATGCATATTCGTAATGAATATGATGAATATTCAAGGGGGAGTGTTATGAAATACATGAATGGATAGAATACATGAATGAATATTCATTATATTAATCTTATCCAATGTACTTATTATGGTACATTTGTATCAAATGTTCTAAGTACATCTCCCTATATAATGAACGTTCGTCTCCCTTATCTTGTACATGTATCATTCGATACATTGATATTAATGATAAGTACATTCTTGTTCTCCTATAAATATGAGTTTAGTTTTGATGTACAATACACAATCACACAGAATTACAATACAGTGAAATATCTGGCTTTCTCTACTATTTCTGGTGTTCACTTGCTTTCTCTTCTTTAATCTCTTCTCTATTATATATTCGCAACGCGATATTTTACAACACATACCACCATTGATGGTTTCAGCCCGAAGGCTCTCAACATTGTTCATCACAACATAAGGCATCGAGACATGAACCTCTCCCCCAGGAGCGATCAAAATGACCATAGGAACATCTTTAGAAACATTTTGGGCATTAATGTGTACTTCATTATTATCGACCATCTCGATCTTCTAATAAATCCAACAAACGACCAAAGATAAAAAAAAATTGCCTTAAGATTATTGGAAAGTTAACATATTTGAGGAAAGATGTGTAATGCTATTTGTTGTGACCAGAAAAACAAAAATAGAGATTATAAGACTGAGAATGCAATAACAAATTTATTAACCACTAAGCCAATATATATATATATATATAAATTATTTACTGGTAAAGATGGCTGTTACAAACCAAATATAGATTTGGTAGATGCTATAAACTCATGAAGAAATTAAACAAGAGGTGAGGAATGGCTAACCGAATCTCTTTAGGGCTATTAGTTCTTGCCAACGATGCTAAGTGATTTCATGAATTATACTTTCCAAGAAACAACACCTTGAATCTATTTGTATTAGCACTATATAAATAGGGTTTTGTTGAACACTTCTCAAAAACATCACTCTTAGCATATGACTTTCTAAAGGTGAATTTTTATTGAAAATGACTCTCTTTCTAGAACTAAATAGACTCATCTATTTAAAGATAAAGAACTCTATTATCTAAGCTGAAGAGACAACCACTGGGGTTTACCCGAGTGGCCACCCTTTCAACATGGAAGGAGGAGATGGGGGGTTTGAATCCCCACCTTCTCAGGAGGTTGAGTTGGGGACGAATTAGTTTTAGGTGTGAATTTTGACTCCCACGCCCTGCAATGAGGAGGGTAAAAGTCTGAAAGCGAGAGTTAAAATAGGAGTAGAGTAGGACCGATCAAAAAAAAAATTGAAGAGACATTTAAATTGATGTATGAGAGTTGAGGAGACTTGTCCATTAATGCGTCCATTAACTCATCCATTAATGCTTACATTAACATGTCAATTAAAGTTACAGCATGTGAATTAAAGAGACGCATGAATTGAAGAGATGTTTCACTAAAGAAAACCCACACACATGCGTTGGGGAAGGAGGGGGAGAAGCCTTTGGAACCGGGGTGCCCGAAGAGGGATATCCCTTTTGAAACTTGCATGCTAAACTCTATAAGCTCTTAGGCCATTTTAAGGGGGGTGGGGGAGAGCTTTTGGAATTGGGGTGCCCAAAGAGGGATGTCCCTTTTGAAACTTGGGTGCTAAAATCTATAAGGTCTTAGCCCATCTTTTGTGCTCGACTAGGCTAGAGGAAGGGAGAGAGAGAGAGAGAGAGAGAGAGAGAGAGATGGCTCTTTTAAAACGAGCATGTTGATCTTTATAAGCTCTTGACTCATCTTTCATTCTTAAATGGGCTTCCGTTAATAAGCCCAATTAGACCTCTATTCTCTATAATCTTCACTTTGCTTGTGGAGAGAGAGCGAAAGAGGGAGAGAGGAGGATGGGGAGGCACTAGGGTACAAAGGTTGCATTTGGTTCGGTTTTACCAATGCCCTTTGAGACTCCAAAATCTCTTGAGTAAATGCAAATGATGTTTGGCAAATTTTTTGGATGGTTTTGGGGAAATGTAAGTACATTTTTCATATAACTTGATGTGCTTGTTCCAAGTAGAGAGAACAAGACACATGCGCTAAAAGGATACGCGTTGCATATGAAATTTGATTATGCTGTACACAAACATATAAAGCACACATAATTAAAGAAATTGTAACATATAGTTCTTTCATTCTGATCTCTGCCATGTTCGTCAAGCAAAGCCCCAAAAGATCAAACATCTTGTCAAAAGTACAGATAATTGAGCAATCACGTCAGCTCTTCGAGGCAGGGTCAAAACCATGAAGCCTTCACTCATAGGTTTGTTATTATACCCTTTGGTGATTCTGGCGAAAAATAAGAAATGGGTCAGATTTGAAGCACAGGAAGGATTGCCCTCCGATGATATGAAAGGAACCTCTATGAGCTCCCTTACAAAGAGGGGGCAAGACATGGACACCTAACAGCTTTGACTTTATGATCTGATGTGCAAGAATAGAGCATGGTCTTTTTATCATTACAGAATGCTTTCACATGATGTTGTGCAATTCATCAATTCCACTTGAAATTTATCAAAATTGACAATTTAGTGAAAGATGTCGAGTTACTTGAACATGCTAAATGAGGCGTGAAAGGCAAGCATTATCCCATACATAGTCCATTGTCTATACATTGTGAGGCGAGTATGGAAGCATTTTGTGTTTCAAGGTGAAGAGTTTTCTTGCAAGAAGTACGACAACTAAAATGACGAGGGGCAGTTCATTTCTCTACTGGTGAACCCTTGTTTAACCCTTCTTTGAGCCCAAATACTTGAAGAATTTCTTTCATACTACCCCGTCAAGGACCATCCCACATCGGGGTAAATGGAGGTAAGTTGACATTGAAGGAGAGGGAAATGGATAGAAATTTTCTTGCTCTCACTTGCATTAATCTTCAAGTTGTGCTATTACATTGAATTCATGTGGTAATTTAAGTGCCTTAGGATGATGAAAAGCATTTCTTTTGCTATCCTATACAGTTATATTCTTTGCATAGCCCACTTGAGCTTATAATTTCATTTCATGTCAAACCCAGTTAGTAATCATCCCCCAAACTAGGGCAAGATGAAAGACAATCATTCAAGTAGCATGGTCTAAAATGCTGATGAAAGAAGATTGCGCGAGTCCAAAGAAAGTAAGTGCAAAAGATAAGGGGCATGAAAAAGCAGTGTGCCTAATAAAAGCAAGGCCAATGCCCAAAGAGAAAAAATCAAACACTTGATGTAGTGAGTCGTATCCTCAACAAGTTGATACTAAAAAACTCAAATGATGTTGCAATCAATGGAGTTGTGATATGAAGAAAATCTTCGAAAGTGGAAAAAGAAAATTGGTGGTAATGTCAAGATGATCACCAATTCTCACCCTTTACACACATTTTGAGCCTAACGATCCTTTCGTTTCTCAGCCCATGAACCCAGCCTATGTTACGTCCCTTACAAAGTCTCTTCAGGTTATGGCATTTGAATTAACATGGGAGTTCACATGTTTTAAGCATTGCTCGAAGAAGTGCGAGCAAGATTATTTCTTTCTCATTTTGCAAGGTTCTTGACTTATAAACCCGGAGATGATTACATAATTGTTCTTTCAATAGCCTTGACTCAAAAAGTTCCTTTTTGTTAAGTCGTTGACCAAACCCAAATTACAATACCTGTCAAAGACCTCTCAGATTGGTAAGATCGTACCGCTTGCAAGAAAATTCAAACTCTTGTTGACAAGATGATGATAAGATAGAGTGATATATTCTCGCATCAATGGTCAAGACAAAAAAAAAAAAAAAAAAAGCCTCCTAAATGAGAGTGAGTGAAAATTCTTTCACACCAAATGTGTCTCATTTAGCATGTTCAAGAGATTCATAGCTTAATGAAAATTGTCTTAATGATAATTTCTCCTGGTGGAAGTTTGATAAAGCCATCATGCATGGACCTTCATTAAATTTAAAAAATGAAATGAATTTTTCCTCAAAGACCAAAGGATTTGTCTTTGAAGCCCTGAGTTTGTTCAGTTATCTTTGAATACTTGATGAGAATTCCAAGTACCCATTTATAAAATGTTTTCAAATGTCTAGTGTGAATTCCAAATATTTAAACCTTTAAACGCTTGATGTGACTTCCAAGTGTTTGTCTTTTCCAACATCTAATGTGATTTCCAGATGTTTAGTAAATATTTTCAAATGGTTAGTGTGAATTCCAGATATTTGAACCTTTAAACGCTTGATGTGACTTCCGAGTGTCTGTCTTTTCGAACATCTAATATGATTTCCAAATGTTTAGTAAATGTTTTCAAATGTCTGACATAAGAATCATATGAGAGTTCCAGATCCTTAAAGACATTGAGCATTTCAATTATCTGAAGGGAGTTCCAGATATTTGACAGGTTTCATAGGAATCATTTCACACCTAATAGCACTCTTTTAAATCTCCAGACAAGTACGACAGGTATGTGTTCTTCTTTGCATTTGCATTTCATTGGACATAGACACATTGAGATCTATGTTCCGAATCAAATCATTGCATTTACATTGTATTATTTATTGCATGACCTTGCATTTCAAAAGAAATTAAATTTATTTGAGTTCATTTCCTTAAAAAAAAAATCATTTCAATTAAAATTTGCATTTCATATTCATTTTTCGTTTAAAATTTCCCTTCAAAGAGGGGCAGCTATTGACACCTAATATTTTAGAAAATAATAAATTAAATAAAACATTTGATTTTGAAAATCTTTGTTGTTGAAAATATATCCTCATTTCAAAATTCAAAAAATAGTTGTTGTGTGATTTTGGAGCCATTTTTTTGTTTAGTAGTTGAGTGAAAATCTCCACCTGTAAAAACAAACTCGAGTTTTTCATATATAAATAGAGAAAGCAAGGCTTCGGTGCAGGGGGGCTTTTGAATGAGTTTTCGAAACACTCACAAAGAAGAGAGAGAAGGGAGCTGTCCATGGAGTCCTCGAGAGAAGGAGAGAAACACAAAAAGGGGAAGAAAGGGGGGCTTTTTCTTTGTTTTTTTGGAGTCGAGGAAAGTTGCTTTCGTCTTTAGGGTGTTAAAAAAGAAAGCAAAAAGCAACAAAAAGGGAAGAAGCAGAAGCCAAAGTCCAATCGGCAGGGGGGATTGGACATTTACTGTTCATCTTTCTCCCACTGCACTCACTGGAGTTTGCTACCCACATCGTCACCAAACCAACAGCTCCTCCTCACCAGCCTGCCAACGCCCCCAATCATCGGTTCCTGCACCGTTTCCAACTGTTGTGCCAACGGTTGCTGTCTGCGAAGCCCAACACCAGAGCTACCCCTGCCCCGCTCTGCCTCGCTAGAAGATGTCACCATCACTGCAACCCGACGCCACTCTTACCCTACTATGCCACTCACCCACGATTGTTCAACAGATCTCACCTTCGCTCGCTGTCCATGAAGCCCGACGCCTGTAGCTCACACCGACCCGCGACGTCGCCTCCGTTCGATCTCATCGTTCCACCTGCCAGCTTTTATTGCGCTAGTCTCTGCCACCTACTGCCAGTCACCGTTGCAAATCCCCCGGTGATCTCTTGTCCCTACTCTATCCGTGAGTCAAACAGCCTAGCTTTATCTCTACTCCGAGCTTCCCTGACGACCACTATTGTTGTTCCTAGCCCGTAGTACAAAAGCCTCGACACCCTTGTTCCACCTTTGTCGTCGCTGATCAATAACACCAGAAGCTCCGACACCCCTGCTCTGCCTCACTATGTGATGCCTTCGACCGACACTTGTTTTCTCACACCGATAGCCGCCACGCCAACAACCCGCGAAGCCACCTACTACTCGAAGCGATCCCTTGTTTTATTGCAGGTCTACCTTCGGCAGACCTCACCTGATCTTGCCGGAGTTCCAACGCCAACCGTCTCCTTCATCCGTGCCGCCCTCTATCGACACTATTGTCCTCCCCTAGGTAGTTTATTTTTCATTTTAAATTTTGTTATTATTGTTTAAGTTAGAATACGGTTTGTCAATGTTAATATTGGGGCATTTTGTAGGCATTATCTACTAGGATTTTGTCCGGAATTAATGTAATTATTAATTTAATCCGAGAGACATCGTATTATTTTTTTAATTATATTAATTTTTGGACTTTTGGTAGAATTTTAATTATTAAATCATTATAATTATTAATTTGATCCATAAGACTTCGGATCGGATTTTTAATTATTTTGATCGCTTTGTCGTGATAATTAGGGTTATGATAATCGTTAATTTGACCTGTGAGACAACATGTTATTTTTTTCAATTATTTTAATCCTTTATTTTGTCAATGGCTTAGATTTAATATTTATTTAATCATTACTTATCTTTTAAAAATTAAAAAAAAAATCAAAAAAAAAAAATCAAAAGTCCGCATAAGCATATAGGTTTAGTAAATTGGAATTTTCTTAGGATTACATTTTTAGGGTTGCATTTTTAGAAATAAGTTAGGGTTGGACCTAAATTAATTTTTTAGATAATGTCTACACATTTTAATTACTTCATTTTTCAAAAAATAGTTTTCTAAGATAGGATAGGGTTTAAGTCAAATTAATCCCTAGAATAAATTAGAAAAATATCCTTTTTAGATAGTTTAATTAGGGTTTTTATTAATTCTGAATTTCAAATAAAAAAATACAAAAATACTAGGTGCATGTTAACTAGTTCACATAATAGGAGCATTTAATCAGAATTTGTTCATTAGTGAATTTAGGTCATGAGGTGCATAATAATTAGTTTGCATAATAGGCCCATTTAATTAGAATTTGCATATTAATAAAATTAAGTCATTTAGTTAAAAAAATGCATTTTTATAAAAGAATTCTAATTTTCAAGACAATCCAAAAAAATAATTGTTTGCTTTGTATGTTTAATTCTTTTGATGCAATTTATTTTATGGAATTTTTAATAATGATTGAGTACCCATGTGATCACCCATTTGCATGATAGAAATTTAAGTTAAAATAAATCTAAACTGCCTGCAAAAACATTTTTAAAAATTAAAAAGAAATGATACCGAAAGGGCATTAAAGAAATCTAGTGTAACCAAATTCTCGTACCCTTAATCTTTGGTTTGTAGGAGTAAAATAATCCTCCCATTATTTTACTTAAGTGTTTAATCGACCTACCATAAACCGATTAGTGGCGACTCCTAGTTAATAATCTTTTGCATGTTAAATATTTGAATTTTAAGTCACGAGTTGGTATGGGCTTGGGGAGAGCCTGAGCTAAGTTTAAAGACTTAGTAGTCTATTAACCTAGTTTTTAGATGATGCACCCGAAAATTAGGTCGCTACATGCGGTTAAGTAAGGAAGGGGTTCCTAACCAATTATAAGTATAAAAATAATTGACGGCAAGTAGACTCTCACCATTTATTTGCTAAAATATATGAATAATGATCACAATTCCATGTATGTTACGAACTTAATAATATCCAGTTATTATCAAACAACTTGTAATTTCTATTATCAGCATTTATTTTTAGTTGTATCGAAAGAACCTAAGAGAAGTACTGCATCACATACTGTTGAAAATTAAAATTCACTCAATCACTTACACAACTTTGAGGAAGAAGACATTTCAAAGAGAGAACTTAAAGAGGAATGTCTCCTATTTGTACGGTCACATCAGATGCTAAAGCACATAGACTTAATGAGAGTCAGTTGCACCAGCATGAAAGCCAGCTTTAGACAATTGGGGAAATAAATCAAAATTCAGTTCTAATTTGACCACAAAGTAGCCAAGTTATCAATTTGTTTGTTCTCGGAAAGTGGATTAGTGAAAATGTGTTAAGGTCTCATAGTTTGGACTTAAATAAAAGTAAACCCGCCAAATCAAATTACTATTCAAAATTTTAAGGGCAAAAGTGAACTGGACCGATAACCGGCCCAAACCCATCCTAAATAATTGGGTAAGGGTGAATGTTTTGGTAACCGAGACAGTGAGAGATATGTGAAGAATCTTTGTTTTGTGCTTGAAACAGTAATAATGATACAATATTCAGTCTTTTTAGCTAACATGTGTATAATGTACTAAGTAAATGTATAACCTATATATTTCTCAATGTTGGATGAATCAAGATAAATGCTAGATATACTGAGAATCATAGTAACTTTGCTTGGCTAAGTCATGCGATAATTTATCAGCTAGGTGCTCAAATGGGCATGCTCGGTTGAATAACTATTTAGATATTTTCATATTTATTTAGCAAACTAATTTACTAGGCAAATCTAGATATTTCTAGCATTGCTCAAACGGTAAACAGACTCTGACGAACTCAAGAAAGTAACTTGTACTTTAGATAACCTGTTTTGGAGATTTGAAAGTCAACCAAAAGCAACAGATCTGCAATCATTAGACTAATTAATTATCTAATGTCAATTCGAATACTCTGCACTAGAAAAGACTCCTAAAATAGCGTCAAAGACTGCTGAAATAGAATGGATGAATGTTTCATTTATTTAGTCGAAAATAAATAATTTTAAAAATATCTTGTTTAAAATGGTAATATGTGAATAAATGAAAATTATTTTTACTATACTCGAAAATATTAGACATACTTACCAATATATATATATTTTTAGACGTAAATTGTTGTCGATAATGAACCCATTTTACTAACCAATTATTATAAAATAATATAAGAGATCATTTTGAGGAAAATATTTTTAAATTATTCATTTTCTGTAAAATAATCGGCACTTAAAGTCCGAGTCTTTTCTGACCAAAAAAAAAGGTCCGAGTCTTTTTCTTTGTTATTCTTAATCCCTCAATCAAGTGTTAATGCAATTATTTGGATTCCAACGAGGGAAAAGGCTGGACATATCTGGAATTAGTCAAGGGCACGTCCAATCAGTTTGAGGGAGAATCGGACATGTAATAGAATCGTTTACAGCTATTATATTTTGTCATTATAATTATCGTCTTGATTCGTCGGATTGTGAATCGTTTGCTCTCACGAGGATTGAGAGAGACGGAGATCTACTTTTGCGGCCAAGTCCCTGTAGTCTTCACTTTTCTTACACTGGTAAGTCCTTGTAGTCTCCACTTTTCTTACAAAGTGACTGTCGAAAGAAGCCTAATAGTAATGTTAATTGAATATTGACTATGTCAACACCCACTAAGGGACCGCGGATGGTGAGTGAATTGAATTTTTTTCAATTTGCTGTTTATACTCCCATCAATTCACATCCACGGTCGGCGTTTAATAGGCAATATTCAATCTACCTCACGCTTTGGTGTCTTTTGCAAAAGAAAATGAGAGAGAGAGAGAGAGAGAGAGAGAGAGAGAGACGTAGCCTTTATAACATAACTGTGCAAAGCATTTTGAGTAGACATCTAAATTGGTCTAATGGGATTGTGGAATCGTTTCTTCTCCCAAGGATTGGCAGAGATGGGAGATCTACTCGTGCGGCCAAGTCCCTGTGGAGACGTAGCCTTCATAAATTAACTGCGAAAAACATTTTGACTAGACATCTAAATTGGTATGATGGGATGGTGGAATCGTTTCTTCTCCCAAGGATTGGCAGAGATGGGGGATCTACTCGTGCGGCCAAGTCCCTGTGGTCTCCGTTTTTCTTACAGATTCCTTACTTACCTAGAATATTTAATCAAGTCCCTCAAACACAAAATCAAGTCAAATTTTAATAGGCATGATCATCGAAAAAAGCCTAAGAGTATTGTTAATTGAATATTGACTACGTGGACAACCAGTGAGTGAATTGATTTTTTCTTTTTTCTTTTTTCAATTTCCTCTTTATGCTCCCATCAATTCATTGTGCATGTTGGGTGTTTAGTAGGCAATCTTAAATCTACGTCGCGCTTTGGTGTCTTTTGCAAAAGAAAGTGAGAGAGAGAGAGAGAGAGAGAGAGAGAGAGAGAGAGAGAGAGCGACAGAGGGAGAGAGTAAACGCGCAAAGCTTTTTGACCAGAAATCTAATTTGGTCTAATGGGCAAAAGTCAAAGTAAACTGAAGTCTATTGGACCCACGTGGATAGAATTATGGGGGTGAGGGGAAGTCTTATCTACACGAAGGTCAAACCCTTTTGTTTCTAGGTCTTTATTTTCTTAGGAGTTTATGTACATGCCACCCCTAGCATCCGTTGATCTTGATCTTCAAGCTCCACGAGACCAGAACTTGGAAATTCTCTTCACCAGCACCTCCCAAAACGCAAGCATAATACCACCGTTCCGTGCGAAATGTGCCTGCAACTTTTCTGATAGATGTCCGGCCGGTCCACAGTCAAGGACGTGATCGGCCATCATAAATAGCCTAAGCTTCTTCATCTTTTTGAATGAGTTGGCATGCAAGATCAAGTCTTGTACATCTATCTTGTCTAATTTAATGCCTTCAATAGCCTTTGTTCCCTGTTAGAGCACAACAGAGATATTTATACATGTTGCAAGCACTTGAAAATAAACAGTTAACTAGCTTGTTCAGGAAAAAGGAAAAAAAAAAACAACTTTAACTCTAAGGATAATGTTTGAATTTGTTTTAAAACCATGCTGGTCTAAAAACCATTATAACACAGGCAGTTCCTAAATGAAGATATATACATCTTATGATGAAAGGGCAAATATGAGGGTTTATAATAGGTCATGTAACCGTCAATTTGACCATGAACACTGTCCGTTTAAAGATAAGAGTAACAGAGTATGAAATAAGTGTCTGAAACCCTAATGTAATGCTTAAATCCTAAGTAGCAATAATAAAAATTGTCTTTGTGTCTCTCCTAATTATGCAATCTAAAGTTTTTTAAACCACGTGTAGATGCAGAGTTCACGAAAAAAGAAAAAAGAAAAAAAGAAGATGTATATATATGTGTTCAAATTAGCTTTTCTTTAGTGCATGCTTAAACTTACCGAGTTTTGCCTAACCACTTGTAGAGCATCCTCATGATGCCATATTCTACTTCGCTTACTAGGGTTATTAGGGCACTCTTGAATCACGATCTGTCTACCCATTTCTTGAATCAAATCATGCATCCATATTTTGTTATTTTCATCAATGTATACAAGTGACTTTTGAGCCAGAATCTCAATCCCACTATTCGCAAGGACCCCGCATTGGTTTAGGGATTTGATGATCTCTTCTTTGTCATATCCATTGAGAAAACACGCAATGTCAAGAAAAATCATCCTCTCGTTGGCCTCTAAGCCATTGATAACAATCCTTGGTATTTCATGAACCTTTCCTTGAGGGATTTCCTTCAATTGATCAAAAGCTCTTTGCCATTCCTTGATGCTTTTGCCATTCAAGAAAGAACCCATCAAGGTGAGTACCAAAGGAAGCCCTTTAGAAAAACTAGTGAAACAATTTGAGAGCATTTTATAATCACTTTTGGGATATCTTTCGCAGAATGCATTCCAACTGAAAAGCTCGAGAGCTTGATCATCATTCAATGATCTTACCTTAAAGATTTCCCCCCTTAAACCGCTTAAGGTTTCTTCCTGTTGGGGGATCAAAATAACTCTACTTCCCAAGCCTAAGTTTATTGCCTTGATGAGGTGGCACAATGGATCCAACAATCCTTCAACATCATCAAACACCAACAAAACCCTCTTGTTGTGAAGCTTACTCCTCATGAAATTTGTTACTACATGAATATCATTGCTGAACTCTGAAACTCCATCGCTGAGAATGTTAGCAAAAAGGGTCTCCTGCAATTTGATGAGTCCATCTTCGCTCATTATATCCTTCACATTCGCAAGAAAGTAACTCCTATCAAATTGATCTGCAATTTGTTGGTACAGAGCTCTCACTATTGTAGTCCTACCTATCCCCCTTGTGCCGGAAATTCCCAGGATTTGGACCTCCTCAACCTCTAATCGGAGTAAGGAGAACAACGCTTGTACCTGAGAATCTAACGCCACTGAATGGAAAGCAAATAGGCTCGTGTATGAGCAACTTAGTCTTCTCGAGATTTTCTCCACGACATATTGGATGAATTCCGCTTCAAGTCTGTAAATTCCAACAAATAAAAGGTGTGACTCCGTTATTCGTCCTCGTAAAAGATGAAAAAAGGATAAAAAACAAAAGTTATATTCTAGAACTTAGAAATCATCTATCTAATCTAATTTACTATCTGATATAATAGAAATTAGTGGCACGTGAGAGTTTGACATGTGCTCTCATGATAGTGGCACATCTCCCTCTCATGTTTCCGCTACTCTTCAGTTGATTGGAAATGATACATTTCTGAAACAAACAAGAGAAAAGTAATGGCTAATCCATTAAGCAAGAAATTAGAAGAAGAGGGATAGTTAAAAGTATATGAAAAAATTCCCTAAGCTCGCTGAAAAAGGAAATCATATTGAAAATTGAGAGAGAGAGAGAGAGCTTTAACAGCGGGCAATCATAGATAGAAGAAAAACAAACTAGAGGCTCAACTTTCTTTTAAACCCTAGCAAGGTACCATATTCCAAACAATACAAAGACTGACAACTTCTTTTTTTATGTTTCTTTTTTGCTTTTGACAGATAGGTCATTCCATAGTGGAGAGTTTTGGTGGTGAAGGGAAGGGCTGCATTAAAGTTAGGGTTTACCCTGTATTGGCTGTGGAGGATGTCTGGACTTGCCAACTTTCGTTGTCTTTAACAAAAAGAAGATTGGAACTCCTGAGAACCTCCTATAGAAAAAGAAGCTCACGTGCTTCGGAATTCACTCACTTGTATGATTTCAACAATGGGACTCGGAGTAAGTGAGGGAAATGATGCATGAAGGAGATTGGCAACGGCAAAAATCATTGTTCTCTAGAGATTTCTTCATGCTTAAGGGATGAAGTGAGGAGAATAAACTCATTTGCTTGTTTGTTTAGTTATGAAATATAAAATATGGGATGAGGGTTACAACTGGAAGAAACAGGATAACCATCAATTCTTTTTATCTTCCTTGAACTCTCAACAGAAGGTTATCTATCGTTTTATTTAGCTGAACACATCTAAAATTTGCTATATATGGAGGAAATCGGCATATGCTGAAACATATGCTTCTGGAGTAAAACCTAATAAATGCAAGAAAAAAGGTAGTTTATAGAAAATGACAGATGGTGTCAAAGAGTGTAACTTCAACAATCAAAGTTTTTCCAAAATGTCGCTGTTCTTTGTTTTCCTGCAAGCTGTAAATATCGAAAATGTATCTGAAAATATGCTGCAGCATCAATGTTAAATGTCTTTGACGAGCCAAACAATAGAATGGGATTGTTGTTTTAGGAAAGTCCGATTCCTAGTAAAAGGATTCCAAACATTCCAATTTTTTCCACCACCCATAGACGAAAAGATTGGGCCTTAAGAGCAAGTTCCGTTGTTTAATGGATAAAATAAGAAAGTTCCCTTACCTGTTTCCAAGAGACCAACCAGTGAGGTTGCCGGCTTTTCGGAGAGTGTCTCTCCACCTCCGGACCTTGTCGGCATTCTCCTGCCCAAAACCCTTCTCGCTTTGGCCAATCCACGTGAAAGATCCGGACTGCTCACGCATTTCTCTGGGGTCGACGTCCATGAAAATGAGGAACACCAGCTGGCCTTTCTTTTCCTTGCAATCAAGGATCTTATCCAGTTCGTCCAGGCACCACGGCGAGGAGGCAAAGGTCTGAGAGATGACCACAATGGCGCTCCTCGACTGCTCTATTACTTCGTTGATTGCTGGTGCAATCTCTAGTCCTCTTTCCAGACTTTGGTCAAGGAACGCCCTTATCTTGTTTCGCTCAAGAGCATTGTGGAGATGGCTCACGAAGTTGCGCGTGTCAACCTGTCTATAACAGATGAATGCATCATGAATCCACCGAGGGATGGAGGAGGGGGGAAAGAAGAGTTGTGGCGTGGTTGTTAGGCTATGTTTGAGAGAAGAGAAGTGGAGGGGAAAGAAAGAAGGCAAAGAGATGGGAGGAAATTGCAGTTGGAATTGCGATGCTCTCTTGTTTCTGAGGCTTGGATACAATGGAGGAGAAGAAAAACGGAAGAAAAGCTTTCTGTTGAGTTGGATCATCATCTTACTAGAGTTTGCCATTGAAACACCCCAAAAGCAAAGTAAAGAAAGAACTGCACCGTGTTCATCCCCAATGCAAGCTCGCTTTACGTATCTATAATGGAAATTTAATACCTGAGCCCTCTCTCTCTCTCTCTCTCTCTCTCGGCTCACTATGATATGAATTTTTCCGCAGTGCGTTGATTGAACTGTGGAGACCTATGAGGCTACTCCGCCGCCTTTTATATAGGATTCGATCCCACGGTGGGATATTAGAGATCCACTTTGACAGCTTTTCGCCTTTTGCTTCTTTCTATGAAGGATTTCTTGGATCCAGCGGAGCTTTATTTCCCGCGCAAATAAAGAAATCGGGTCATGTGAGAGAGGAATTCCCATTTGGCCTCTACTTATGGAAGCTCCTTTACCGTCTGCTTTAGCACCAAACGAGATTATCAATGTAATTAGAAAGATAAAAAGAACGGAAACGTGCATACCATCCACTAGAATTAACTGATTACTGGACGTAATGATTAGAAGATTGGTAATACATTTTCATGTGTAGAATTCAAATGTGAGTACAGAATCTTGTACTTATATTTGACACGGTCAAGAATAATCTATTTTGAATTCATTTTTTTTTTTATCATTCTTGATTTACCAATATCAATATTCCTAGACTTGTCAATCCATGTTAGAAGTTACCATTCCCCGTATCACCAAATTCTAATAAATCGTTTAGATTCACTACATGTTCATTTTATTTTTCAATATGTTCACTTTAGTCGAATATAATTATTATAATTTTTTTTAAGAATATCAATGCGATTGATATGTGGCTAGTTCTTTTGAGTTGATGTCCTTGTTATGTGGCCATTGCATCAGT
Source organism: Eucalyptus sideroxylon x Eucalyptus melliodora (assembly GCA_016097485.1). Taxonomy (NCBI): domain Eukaryota; kingdom Viridiplantae; phylum Streptophyta; class Magnoliopsida; order Myrtales; family Myrtaceae; genus Eucalyptus; species Eucalyptus sideroxylon x Eucalyptus melliodora. The sequence goes on from CM027830.1 coordinate 21,075,224, forward strand.
GTTTTACTAAAGAAGTATGTCAAATACTGGTCAAAATGATAGTGTGTAGCACTTAGACCTTGATTACGTATATCACTAATACAAGGCTCTAAATATGGCTCTCGCGCGACTCGCATTATCAATAGTTTGAGGTGCTGGAGGTAGCTCCCAAGAGACTTACATCATGAGACTCGCATTGCCATGTAGCACTTAATCCTTAACTATAAGGCCCTAGAGGTGGATCTAAAGAGGCTCGCATCCCTATGTAACACTTAGCCTTAGTATGATGTGCATACTTGCAACTCTTCATTGGGTTCCTAGCGGTCATGAACATTAATCCATCAACTCCAATAATTCACAAACCAATCCATATTATATATCACAAATTGGTTTCACAAATCAAAATAAATAACCTTTTCACAACATAGCTCATTCACCATAAATACTTTTCGTAAAGTATTTCTCAAATCATTTCATAAACAAGTTCATTATATATATATCCTTTCACAATACATTTTCTAAAACCATTCTCAAACCATTGCATCAGTAATATACTAAAGAAGTACGTCAAATACTGGTCAAAATCACAGTGCGTCACTTATGTAAGGAAAGAAGCACTTGGTAATTAAAAAATTGAAATTCAAAGGAATGTGAGCATGTATATCACCTATGTATTCCTTTCCTCTTTTTTTTTTTTTCAAATTATTAAGTACTATGTATTATTTTGGAGCAATACTGACCTGTCAATAAAGTTGGTTAATTTCCCATGAAGTTTTCTATTCTCGAATAATATCACCATTATAAGCAGAGTAATTTGTTGTCCCAGTTGCACGGTCACTAATTGGAAGTGAGGGCGCCGTTATCCTAGCGGGGTTGTTTAAAAATATATATATGAAGGTATTTTCTTTATCTATCGTTTCTAGGTTATACTCATGTATTTAAGTAGACGTTAAAAAAGACAAAAGCTGTGTTTCGAAACATAAAGTATGAGCTTGTCCTATCCATTTTATTGAAATATTTGATAAATGCATTTCTGTATTCACTCTATTATTTTTTAATCCACCGAATCAAATCATTTGAACAAAACTTAAAAATTTCACGAGTGTTGTTTTACTTTGTTCCACTTTCGGCTAGTTTTTATGGAGCGACTTTCTTTATTAGATTAAAATTTTTAATTTATTTCTTCTTTTCTTGGATAAAGAGATTTCACTGTATCAATAATTAATCAATTTAGTTAATTATATCATCGATGGATATATTTAGTGGTAAGAAATTTTATTTAAAATTAATCATATCTGTTAAGAGTATATTATAATATAATTTATTTAATTTATGCATTATTATGTATAGTTTGAACTCAATAAGAGATAATATATGGATGTATACTTTCTTTTTATCATTTTGCACAATTTAAACTCAATAATAGATAGAAGTTTGGAAATGACAAACTAAAAGCCGATTGATTGAATATGGGCCTAGTGGCAAAATTGCATCACAGGTCTTGTCACATGACAGTCTTGTCATATTGTAATGATAGAGTAAGGTGAAATGCCATGTGGCCAATATAAAAAGAATATCATTTTATGAGAGTTAGAAAAATTTGAAGAACAATTATGTTCATTTCAAAAGTTTATATATTTTTAGTTTTGCAAGGATTTCGTTCCCATCTTAATGTCCCCATAAAATACTAAAATCAACTTTCATCAACATTATTTGGATTTTTTTCCCCTTTTCCTTGGCATAAAATAAGGGTAGTATATTTTCTTTATGTTGACATAATGCAGTTATTTTCCTTCATAGCACCGAAATAGTTTCGGGTACATGAAATTTGCTTATAGTGCATTTTACAATATATACTTTAAATTGTTTGCCCATTACACGGTCGGACGACTAATTGCAAATAAAATGATATTCACACTTAAATTCAGGATATTATACTTCTTTAACATGCTTTCTCAGATGAATTTTGTTCCCTTTTCATGGTTCGACTAATGTGAGTCTATGGCGTTGATCAAGAGTAAGCCGCATGATCCTCATTACCACTAAGAACTTCGTTCATCTTCTTGTTTCAGTGCACTGCACATCTATATTAAGAGGTCCTTCATCTTAAAATACTCTTTTTTATTCCCTTATAGGATATTATGACTATTCTGACAAGTGATAGAGCGATCAGAGAAGTGTAATGTTTGAAATCTGTTGGTCCTGTGGACATTCTTTTCAAAAACACGTGGATTTGAATAACTCATTATGCTAAAGTTGATCGTCAAGATTATTTACTGAATAGCTGACATAATAAATAAACACGGTATTTCTAATACAAAAATATTTCTTTGACGGATGACCCCATAAACGTCAGATATAGGCATACAGTATTTAATTGGGAGTTTGATGTTTATAGATTAGGACTAGGACTAGAGCTAAAATATATATATATACAGACACACAAATTTCGAGTTGAAAAAATATATATATATATATATATATATATATATATATATATATATATATATATATGGCTGAAAATTAACAAATATGCCATTGGGATTTTGCAATAATTCTCGACAGATTTATATATTATTTATAGATTAATGTGTATTTTGCGTCATTTGCTAAGAGTTATTTTGAGACATTTAGGAGAAGTGCTTTGGCGCGGAGATCGTGGGGCTATAAATTTTGGTATTAGCTTGGGCCAAGTTATGCATATATTATCTGTGTATATAAAGATTTTATTTTGAAATCAAAAAACTAAATTTTTAAGTTGATGGAACAAATCACTGCATCTAAGTTATAAAAAGAAAAATTAAAGGTTTAAAAAGCTAGATTTCACGGTTGTGCACATTCTCCATCTAAAAGTTTTAATACTAAAAATAGTGTAGCGTTAAAATTATAACAATTTTTCAAATTCATGAGAACAAAGACTTGGATCTAAGTTACATTAGATGATGATCCGTATCACTAAAGATAAGTTTGATATTTTTTTTCCTGGAAATAAGGTTGGAACTTTAAGTTGATGGAGCAACTTCTTGAACTTTCAGTAAATAATATTAATATATCAATGACAAATCACATAGCACGGTAGTCCATATTTGACAAATGAACGATGTAAATATGACTTTAATAAGATAATAACACTTATTTTACGTACAAACGAACATTGCCAAATTAAAAGCAAGTTAACCATCAACACAAACCATTTATTGAAGAAAACAGTTTCTTCAAACAGGCGCTATTACATGATAGTGCAGATTATATAGATATATGATGTTAAAGGATCGTTAAAAGAAATCTGACAAACAAATGACATTGATGATCAGTTGTTAAGTTCAACACTACAATAATATAGCTCATCTCTGGGAATTTAATGAATATTATAAAATCAATAAAATAAGTATGGTCAAATAAATAGAGGAACCGCCATTACATAACTTTTACAGTATATCTTTAATGGCTATTAAATGAATAATTATGACTAAGAATATAATCAATGATGACCCTTACGATAAATGCATAATCATAGATAACTTCTAGCATTTTGCAATTTAGATATTTTGGAAGAGTTGGTTAATATATCGATACATGATATAACAATATGTTTGTTGATCATTGAAAAACTACACGATATGATAGCACGTATTTGATGATTATATAATATTAGTGGATCATTAAAAAAAAAAAAAAACTTACACGGTGGTATTTGCAAATAATATAAATATAAGAAAATTAATTAAAATAAATTTAACCAAATAAATCAAAACCTCATGTTTCTTGAATAATAGTAGATTTTAATATATTAAAATTCCCCTTGTTTCATAAATAAATATGACCGAATGCACAATTATTGATGACCCCTATGATTGAGTGCATAACTAAAGATAACTCTAACAATAATATTCCAATATCATATCTGAATATTAACCGTCAAAAATCATGTAAAATGTAAAAATAAATCCTATTGCTTTATAATTCATGGTGATAATTAATGTCTCTTTATAGTTGTGAGAATAACTTTGAATAAAGGATTATACTAAATTCATGAAATCAGATTTTGAAGAAGTTTCAATATTACAATGGAATTTAGTTAGTCTTGAAGAAATTCTCAAAATAAACTCCACAAATAAATGATACTAAACTATCAATAAAAAAGTCATTCCGCATTAAAAGTATATTAATGACAGGTATTTCACAAATAAATGGACATTATACAATGATAAGAATGAAAATTCGTAAAATAACATAAAAGTCACCTATGATTTTAAAAAAAAAACATTATACAAAAAAAGTTATGTGCCTAAGGGTTGGACAATGATGAGGTAATTAATATTAGCTGTGCAAAGAAAATTATGTCACTACTCTATCTATGGCGCAACCTTAATTAACACCCTTTTTCATTCTATTGTCACACATGTGCTCGTCCGGTTTATTTTCAATAAAGTTGTTAATATTGAAGTATATTGGTAGCATATGGACTTCTTTCTATTTTCTACCAAATGTTAAGCCAGAAAGCTTTTAATTTCCAAACCGAATCATCATCCCCTGCAAATATTGTGCAATTTGCATTTGTTTCTCTAGACTGAAATAGTTTTCAGTTCATAAAGTAATGACTATCTTAAATGGGGCAACGTTTTGTCGCGAGAAAGAACCATCTGTGGAAACAGCCCACCATGTTGCGCTCTTCAATTTTCAATATTTTCAATAGGTGTAACTTATTCATTTAGGAGATCTAATCGTACGCACTATAGGTGGAAACGTCTCGTCGGTACTTGTCAACTTTAAATTGAGTTCCAATTCAAACCTTTAACTTTTTCTTTTTTGGTCTCAACTTTTAGTCTGTACCAAAATCTGATCTTGTCAAGTTTTTGTCTAGTGATGCCGTTGGATTTCTGGTATGCCATTTTACATTTGAATGGAAATCACTACCTACTTACAATCTGCTACCTTGTCACTATTATTCACACTTGATTGAGCTCATTACTTCCTCTATCCCCATCGTTCTTTGAGTCACAATACCTGTCTCTCTCTCCTCATTTCTCAATCTTTCTAGCTCTCAACCCGAAGTTAGTAACGACTGAAATTTGATCTAGCAAGCTTGATTAGACCTTGGAGGTGTCAGTCATGGCTGATAAGGAGGGAGATCAAGAGACAAAGCGAAAGGGAAGATGGAGATGCAGGGGCCTACCTAGAAGCATCAGTGGCGTTGATCGAGGGTTGCGGTGGCTGTAATGGGGGATCAGCGGCGGCACTAGTCAAGGATGGAGGTGGTTGAGGGTGCAGTCAAGAGTGAACCGGAGAGAGAGAGAATGTGCGACCATTGGTTTGGGGGAAGAGGGATGGTTGGATGTTTTGATCCTTATAATTTGGAGTTTTTGCGGGAAGACGCAAATAACATATTTACAAAATTGAGGATTGCGATTTAATAAAGAGGAGTTTTAAAATTTTCTTGGAAAAGTAAATAACACCATCATTCATTGTCACTGTGGTAAAAAAGTCTAAAATGTTATTGAATTTCCATTGATTGTTCTAGAAGACTACTTAATGTAGATGAATAAATTGAAGTGACCAGTCCATCCAATTAGTGTAATCATTGTTCACGTCATTTACAAAATAAAATTGAGTTAATACCATCAAAAACCTTAAATTTTTACCTATACGATAAATATACCCTAAACAATTTTTTCACTATAAGAAATTCCAAAGGGGTACAAGTGTCATAAATTTAACATCTTTTAATTTTTATTAAATTTTGCCGTTAAATTATTAAAATAGATGACATGTGGCAATTAATTGGTATATCAATTTAAAGTTTCATTCTCTATGTATCATAGGTGTATTGATTTATGGTTTTTTTATGATATTAATAAAATTTAACGGAACCACCGTCTGTGGTGGCCCAGTTAGATAAGGCTCCCATAATCCTTTGCGAGGAGGAGAGGAGTTCAAATTCCGCTGGTTGCACGGGATCTTTAGTGTGACGTCGGGATGGTGGGTCATCCACTAGCGTCACCTCGGGTTTATCTCACCGGCTGTCAATTGTATGGGGGTTCCCGAGTCATCAAAAATAATAAAAATAAATAAATAAATAATAAATTAAATTTAACGGAAATTTATGTGAAGTAAATTTATCACAAATATATTAATTTAAGGATTTTTCATAACAAAAAATTAATTTAAAGTAAATTCTCTGCATTTATATCAATTTAAAACTTTTCATAATATTAACTCAATAAAATTTGCATGGTCTAAATGGTTTTGCCTCGTGACCTAGATCGTCAATCATTACTCCTCCCCTTTAAATTTAGCGGTGCATGTTTATTTGGATATTATCGTTGACCTGTATATCTTTTCGCCAATCAAATTAAATAGCCACGAAAGCTCAGTGCTTTGTGAGTCGTGACGACTTCGTTTGGGCCAGTGCTTTGTGAGTCGTGACGACTTCGTTTGGGCCAGCTACATAACAGGAAGGGAGTTGACTTTCCTTCTTCTTTTTTTTTTTTTTGTTTTTTGGGGGGGGGGGGGGGGGGGGGGAGTTCAGAAAAAGGGAGTTGACTTGGAGTGCGCTCATGCTGTCGACACTTGCGTTTCACTCCTCATTTGACTCCGGGCCTACAAATCGATAAAGTTCGCCAGACAAACAGAATCTTACAAAGATTTATGGTACTACTAGTGATGTACGCTATAATCCCCCGGTAGTTTCGGCTAATTTTAAGATTTCAAATGAAGTGGATGATGATGATAATCAAACGCTCAGTTTGAGTCATCGCCTTGCTAGGGTGAAAAGAAAAGAATATATTTAGTATTTTCATTCTCATGTCGTGCCCATTTGTCATCCTTCAATTTGTATTCGAATTTGGGTTAGAACATTAAATAAAGAATCTATTTATTTCACAAAAAAACCCTCCTTCTGAAATTTTAATTGATTAAAAAAATTGAGTATTTGTATCACTTACAAAAATATATAAAGAAAAGATATTTTCATTGTCAATGAAAATATTTAGACTTAAATTATTGGTGATAATAACTATTTTTCTTTTGCTAATTATCTGAACAATATAGCCAACCATTTTTTAAAATATTTTTTTATATTATTTATTTTTCATGCAATAAATAAATTCTTAATATGACATTCGCTTTCCATGCACACGGAATACAAGCACTTTAAGGTTATAAGAAAACTGATATGTCATAAAATAATGCACAAAATATCGAGTCTTGCAATTAAATCAAGGTGGGTTCTCTGAAAAAATAAACGAAATTCGGCGCAAGTGCCGATAGTCACTGTACGGGGAGAGTCAACAATAATTAGTTCACTTAAAGAAATGAAGACTTGATATTGGCCATGCAAACGAGTGCTTTCCCTACTTAATTATACTCAAATTTATAATATTTATAAATAGGACAACTCGATTGGACGTATAACTAGCGACACAAAGTTCGAGTGTGGACCGGTCCCTCTTTGTGCGACTCCTCAAATGACGATCGCATGTGCGGCTGAATTTCTTGAGTCGCACGCTGGGGCATCATGATTGAAGTGGCTGAATATATAAAAGTAAATAGGGCACGTCCACTCACTACATCGGGCGCCTTTTAAGTCCATTCTCGCACGGTTAACCATGGATATAATAGATTTGCACTTTTCTTGAACAACGAACAAAGACTTCCCAAAGACTTACTAAAGACAAAAAGCATCTCTCTCTCTATCTCTCTTTAAGTCCACTCTCGCACGGTTAACCATGGATATAATTGATTTGCACTTTTCTTGAACGACGAACAAAGACTACCCAAAAACTTACTAAAGACAAAAAGCATCTCTCTCTCTCTCTCTTTCTCTCTCTCTCTGTGAACGTGAATATTCCTGCAAGATAATTTCTAATTCAAATAAAAAGGCGAGATACTGGAATTTCTTTCCTAATAGATTTGATTTAATGGACTTACATCCTTCCATTGGGTCAAATTATGTGCACGAGATCAAACTCAAGACATAATTAAATGTATGCATAAACAATCTATATCTAACCTTTACTTCTTGTTTGTTGATATTTAGAGTTAGATAAGAGAATGACAACATAGTATTTATGATGACCTAATCCTAATTAGAGTTGTGTGATATGTAATTATAAGAGTGATTAATTATAGATAATAACTTAATTATTAAAAAATCCGATTACATATTAATACCTAACAAAGAAAAGGATACCGATATGGTCACAACTCCATCTCTAAGATATTGCGAATGATTTATACCAGTTTCAGGTACAAAACAAGCAATAAAGTCTAAGTAAGTGTCCTCAAATTTTCTCTTCTTGGCCGGTACAAGTATTATTTTCTATAACAGAGTGTACCTTCAACTATTTTTATTTAAATTTTAATCCTAATCCCATTTCCTCTTCGCTAAGTTGTAGGGTTACGATTTTCCCGATAAACTATATTTTAAAGTTTAATGAATGACCATTTATACAACGTTCAGTAAAAATTTGGCCTTCTGCGAAGCTGATGTTAAGTGCTAGAGCTATCTGTTTTGCTCAAGTGGGCTCTCTCAATAACCCTATTTTACCATCTTGTGATCCTTTCAGTGACCCTATTCTGTGAGTAAATTGCCCGTTGTGGTTAACGTTATGTTTTTTTTTTTTTTTTTGATTCTGCAGTTCTAGAACTCTTCCTTTTGAAATTGGGATCTTCGGTTCTATAAGTTTTTATTACAGTTCCATGAGGCATGCCAAATCTCTTGTTTCCTTTGTGAAAACGTGAGTGCTTAATGCTGATAAAATAATTTTCTGTGATTTGTTTTATTGGATGATTATGTGAGGCTAGATTCTATGAGCTTGGATGTAACTCTAAAATTGGGAAATGCTCGAATATGTGAGCAACTTTATCAATTGATTTGCGGTTGGCTCTTTCCATGAAGCATAGCATCACATAAATTTCTTGTGTCATTTATTTTTTTGCTGATTTCTCTTTTAATTACGTTTGCTGACTTTTAACTTAATTGCACCATCAATCCTCTTCTGCATCGCGCCAATTTTCACAACACGTGGGGATATGGATAGTTCACATTCGGATTGTAACATCTAGAAAATTCCTATATTAATATGTAGGAATTTGGTTGCGATTGATGTCACATGCTAGGAATTTTATGTAATTGACTAATATGACTGTTACGCTTGCGCAATGGGTTAGAAATTTTACTAAGTTAATTATTTGCTTATGTTTAGAAAGTTTTACCAAAAGTTATGATGAGTTCAAAAGTTAATTATTAACTTATGTTTTGAAAGTTTTGCTAAAAGTTTTGACAAATTCAAAATATTTTTCAGATTTATCAACATTTACAACAGACACTGGATTTTGTATATGTACTGATTTCCTTAATTCCTTAGTATTTCAACCAAAGGCTACTTTGAAAAGTTGTCCTTTTGGCTCTTCTTCCGTCGACAGGTCTCACTTTGGACCTTACATTCTAGTTTTCTTCCATTGGCAAGTGAGACATTGAACTTGGCTTTGTTGATGTCATGCCTACTTCATATATAATAACTTCTATTTCATTAAGACAAGGGGTGACTCACCTCTTTACTTGGTCAAATGAGATGAATACCTCCTAGATATCTTTTCTCTTAGCTTATGAGATTGTGCTACATGCCTGAACTATTCATTTAGGGGTTACATGAACTCTTTCAATTGGAGCAATAAACCTCTCTACTCTTAGATCTCATAATTTTAGCCTTGGTTAATTGAGCACTTTGTCAATTCACTCTTAAATACTGACCCTACCAAAGGAAAAGTGCTCAAATTCGAGAGAGAGAGAGAGAGAATTTCCAAGAGAATGCCCCACTTTACACTTCACCAATCACTCTCCACTCTCCTTTTAACTTTTGCCTTCAATTCTAAGAGTAAAAGAAAAATATCTCACATGCATTTTTATTAAATTCTCGAGTTTAGAGAATTTCCAAGAGAAGGCCCCACTTCAAACTTCAAACTTCACCAATCACTCTCCACTTTCCTTTCAACTTTTGCTTTCAATTCTAAGAGTAAAAGAAAAATATCTCATGTGCATTTTTCTTTTTTTAAAGTCTCGAGTTCAGAGAATTTCCAAGAGAATGCCCCACTTCACACTTCATCAATCACTCTCCACTCTCCTTTCAACTTTTGCTTTCAATGCTAAGAGTACAAGAAAAATATCTCATGTGCATTTTTTTTTTAAAGTCTCGAGTTCAGAGAATTTCCAAGAGAATGCCCCACTTCACACTTCACCAATCACTCTCCACTCTCCTTTTAACTTTTTCCTTCAATTCTAAGAGTAAAAGAAAAATATCTCACGTGCATTTTTATTAAAGTCTCGAGTTTAGAGAATTTCCAAGAGAAGGCCCCACTTCACCAATCACTCTCCACTCTCCTTTCAACTTTTGCTTTCAATTCTAAGAGTAAAAGAAAAATATCTCACGTGCATTTTTATTAAAGTCTCGAGTTCATTTCTGGATTTGAACGAGGCAACTATTAAATTTCCAACTACTCTCAATAAATGAGTTTTATCATTTTCAAAAGTAGGATTATTGATCATCTATTTTGTTCTTTTTCATTGAAGGAATTTAAAGCTTTGGTCTTTTGTGCAAGTTATTTAAGTCAAAACTTTAGGCGCTAAGTTAGGTTATTCCAATGAGTAATAACTAGGTTACTTGATGGGTGTTTACTTTAGTTTTATGAACATGGGCGAATAAGTTTGGTGATAGCATGTTGGGTTCTTCACTTACATGAATCTTGATGATGACATATTGAGTTTTGCATTGATGATTTTATTTGTTTTAATAAGAAGCATAAGTAAATTCTTTGGTGATTAGTGATGTTTTGGTGAAAAGAGTGTTAAAAAAAGGTTACTAAATATGGTGGTACTAATTATTAAATATAGTGGGTTATTGAATATAGCGGTACCGATTGCGAATTATGGCAAGCATTGAATATGACAATATCACTTACCGATTATGGCAAGTACTGAATATAGTAGCCACATATTACCAATTATGGTAGATTACTAAGTATAACAATTATCGAATTGAGAAAGTTACCGATAACAAGAAAAAATCTATATAAAAAAATTTATTTTCTTTTGTCCATGCTTTCTATTCTATGGATGCCTTAGTTTTTCATTTTATTTTATTTTTAGCATCAATATTTTAACAAATTTATATTCGTTATATATGGAAAGTGTGCATTGAATGTTGATGTTGAATATGTTCATTTGATGATGATTATGTAAAAGGATGCTATTGCATAAATGTTTATGTGTATGTTCATTTGATGATGATTATGTAAAAGGATGTTATTGCATAAATGTTTATGTGGAATATGTGTGTGTTCATTTGATGATGATTATGTAAAAAAATGCTATTACATAAATGTTTATGTGGAATATGTTCAATCGGTTGTGTGTGTGTGTGTTCATTTGATGATAATTATGTAAAGGATGCTATTGCATAAATGTTTATGTGGAATGTGCGTGTGTTCATTTGATGATGATTATGTAAAGGATGCTATTACATAAATGTTTATGTGTATGTTCATTTGATGAAGATTATGTAAAATGATGCTATTGCATAAATGTTTGTGGAATATATTCAATTGATTGTGTGTGTGTGTGTGTGTGTGTGTGTGTGTGTGTGTGTGTGTGTGTGTGTGTGTGTGTGTTCATTTGATGATGATTATGTAAAATGATGTTAGTGCATAAATGTTTATGTGGAATGTGTGTGTATTCATTTGATGATGATTATGTAAAAGGAGCTATTGCATAAATGTTTGTGTGGAATATGTTTAATCGGTTATGTGTGCGTGTATGTGTGTTTATTTGATGATGATTATGTAAAATGATGCTATTGCATAAATGTTTATGTGGAATATGTTCAATCGGTTGTGTGTGTGTGTGTGTCTGTGTGTGCGTGTCTTTTTTATTTTTATTTTTTATCGGTCCTACTCTACTCTTAGTCTAACTCTTACTTTCAGACTTTTGCGTTGCTTTCTTGCAGGGCGTGAGAGTTGAAACCTACACTTGAAACTAAATCATCCCAACCCCAACCTTCCCTGAGAAGATGGGGATTTGAAATTCCCACCCCCTCCTTCCATGTTGGAAGGGTGGCCACATGAATGTGACGACATTGCCATATGTGTTAAAATGCCTCAAGAATAAAGATGCCCCACGTTAAAAAAATGAAAAGAAAAGAAAAAGATTATGTATAAGTATAGCAGGATACACTGTAGATATGTTATAGAATGCCTCGGAGTTGAGATGCCTATTGTATCAGGATGCCCTAAGAGTGTTCAAGAGGTGAAGCAAATAAGATGATGCAAGCTCATGAGTATACACATATGCATGTTGATAATGCATCAAATGATACTGATGCATTAAGAAATCACGTGAGGCACTTGTGTGAGGCACTTATAAAAAAAGTAAGATGTGTGCTCATGCATTAATTATGTCACTTCAAATGTTGTGATTATTATGCCAGGGCAAGTACGAAGGTGAACTCCTATTTTAGACTTAGAGATTTTTTACATGTTGGATTTCAACTCACTCTATTTTTCAAACATATAGCAAGGCTCTTCCGCCCCTGTTGCTTTTTGGAGACCTAATACATATAGAGTATGGGTATGAGGAGATTGTGTTGCCTAATATGATTTTTATAGTATAGGTTGACATAGGACTTACTGAGTGGATTCTTCATCAGTATGTAACCTTATACCTGATCTTTGATGGTGACTTGCTGGGACCGCTTAAAGGCTTTGATGGCTTCCCTAGTTACATTGTGGAGGAGCCAACATCGGGGGAAGTTATTCAATCCTTAAGTGTAGGATCGATGTTGTACAAGCAAGTTTTTGAAAGTTGGGGGTATAATAGTGAAGATAGGAGTTACCGAACCCTTCCCAAGTGTTTGGTATTGTAATGTTGTATTGTGATGTAAGTGTTGCCTATGTACATTATTAAGAATGTGAAAAAACGTTTTGATTTGTTTAATTCAATTGTTGTGCTTCTGCTTGCGAATAAATTAATAAGAAAGAAAGAAATATCATGTGTGTAGCACTTGACATACCTGGAGCGTCACATTCAAATGCATGATGGTATGGTGTGCACACTAACAAATGTGAGGCATATATCGAAACTCAATAAGAATCTAACTTCTCTAGGGACACTCGATAACTTTGGGTGTAATTATATCACTGAAAGTGAAACGTTGAAGATCTCTCAAGGTTCTATGATAATGATGAAGGGGAAGAAATCTATAACATCTCTTGAGAGAGACCGTGACCGAAGCTTCTACAATTTCATAGGTGAGTCAAACCCTCACTTAAATCAATTATAACATATGCGATTGAGGCACATTATGAGGCATGTTAGGCAAGTGAGAAGGGATCGTTGAAGGGTCAAAAGATAAAGAAACTAGACTTGCGTGAGGACTAAATCTTTGAGAAGCAATGTAAGATAAAATTAGGTATAACTATTCATTTGACCAAGCAACTAGTTGAATACATTCATTCAAATGTCTAGGGCTTATCTTAGGTTCCTTCGAAAGGAGGTGCTTGATATGCTGACATTCATTAATGATTATTCGAGAAAGGTGTGGATATATTTTCTGAAACATAAATATGATGTGTTTAATTGGTTCAAGAAGTGTAAGGCATTGATTAAGAAGCATTTAGATAAACAAAACAAGTGCATAATAACTGATATTGGCATGGAATTCTGTGGTAGAGATATTAATGAGTTTTGCAAGAAAAAAGAGATTGTGAAACACTGCATATGGCGGGACACCATGATAGAATGGCATTACAAATGTCTACCTTGATCACCCTTGATGGATGATTGTGGTAACAATACTTCGATTGAGGCCGGGGAGGGAGTACGTTTGCCCTGGATTGAGTGTATATGCTTCGAGAGTTGTTGAAGCACACTAAAGACTTGCTTCGTTTCGCTTTTCATGACCGCGACATAGCTTGGTACATTCTCTTTGACCATTTTTACTCTCGCTTTTGAGCAAGTTTGGATTGGCAAATATTGACGTTCCATAATTACCTAGTCATGAATAAATAAGCATGTGTAAACATAAGGCATAAATAGGGAGTTAGTCCATGATGTCGACCTAATCCTACTCTTTTTGTTTATTCAAAAAAATTTTGTACATGGAGGGGATTTCCTAAGCATGGATTGGAAAAATAAAGACATGAGACATGTTAGCATAAACTAAAAAGATGTCCAATTTGAAAGATGACAAAAGCATGAATTGAAAATAAAATTTAAAAATCTTCCATCCTTTTTTTACACCATTTTTTTTTTTTGGAAGCAACAAGAAATTCCATGGGGAAAAAAGAAATTTATAACATGATTGAGGAAACAAAGGCATCGATTGAAAGTAATTAATTATTTTTTTTTCAAAATTTTTTTTCAAAATTTTTTCCCAAAAAAAAAAAAAACTCTATAACAATTACTTCCAAATTTAAATGACCATAGTATTAAATCCATAACTAATTTAGACTAATCATGGAACAATCAATACATATAGGAAGGTAAGTAAATTGCAAAGTGCAATGATAGAAAACTTCATGAGAGAAAATTGATGACTATCACACAGACATGCGCATAATATGTGCAATTCGATTTCTAACTAAAAAGGCTTGGTGAAGTTAAGAGGTGATTTGACTGTCATAGTCTCACGTCAGCGTCAAGTCCTCCTAACCTCAACTCTACCTAAAGAATTTTTAGAAAAAGAAAAGCAACCTCTACATCACGGTCTCGCGTTCAAAGTTGTATCTTTCTTAACACCATTCTAAAGTATCATATGACAGCCTAGGTCTAGTGGCCGGGTTGTGTGTGCCACGTGTAGTGCTAAAACATTAAAGCATGCACAACAATTTATGTAGAAAATTTACTTTAACAAAATCAATGCTTACCTTTAACCCACCAACCTAAAAAAAACAAGTTACTAAAACATTTAAACAAGACAAAAAGGCCTAAGTCCACAAAAATCTGTTCCTAACGAAGTTGCCAAGCTGTCATGACCTCCCTTTTCGGTGCCCACATATGTGCAGGTGCGTGCGGAGGCTAATGGCTCGCTAAGTATTAGGTTTAGCCTGAACTCTCATAAACCCACCAATTCACGTCTTATGGTCTAAGTTTTTAATCCGTAAGTTACTTTCAAATAGGAGTCACCACTAATCGATTTTAGGTGGGTCGATTAGAAATCCAAGTAAAATATCGGGAGAAATACTTCACTCCTACACAACCAGAAAAATTAGGATCGAGGATTTGCTTACACTAGCTAATCACTAATGCCCTTTCAGTATCTAATCTTGTTTAAACATCAAGTAAAGCAGTTATGCATCATTTTATACTAATCACGAATTCTAGGATTCAATTCCTATTCAGACTGAGGAAATAGAAATCCATGCATCACAAAGACAAAATTGGAATGTAGGAAAAAAGTCAATATTTGCTTCCAAGAGGTTAAACACGATTTTTTTTTTTTTTTGGATTTTTCAAGAGTTTTCTATGCATTTACGGAGAAAACTAATCAAAAATCACATTTTTTGGTCTTTTCTATTTTTGGAAAATAAAAAAAGGATTTTTGAAATTTTCTAATTTTTTGGAAAATATAATTTTTTTGGAATTTTCATTATTTTTATATGTTTTTTTTATTTTTTTATTAAAATATTATTATTATAAAAACGACTTGGGTCAAATTCCTAGGTTGGGACTGAGCCAGTCACTTGCCCCTAACCCAAATTGGTCTGAACCGTGAGCCTGGCCTCGAACCCTTTTTAAAAAATACTTTATGCCCATTTAAAGATAAGCCAAGACTAGCCCACAATTTTTTTTTAAAAAAATTTTAAACAAACAAACCGCCCCATTATAAGTATGTGAGCCCATCCCGAGATACAAACCTTAGACTCAGCCAGGTCACGCACTTGACCTGACCGACCCAACTTTGGATGTGCCCTCATTTGGCTACGGTTGCGAGGATTGAGATGAACGGTGTTGCTCGGCTACGCGTAAGCCGTAGCGCCGTTTCACATGCTCAGGTTAAACTTAGCCACCACTCAACCAGCCACCGCCACTGACCATCATCACAAATCACTACAACTCCAATCGAGCCCATTGAACGAAGTGATTCAAAAAGCAACTCTCTGGGGCAATTCATTGAATAGTTGGCCAGCTAAAAGGAACAAAAACAAACCCACTAAGGCTCAAAATCACAACGGGACTCAAGGCAAGCATCGAGCCTCAACTGGAGTAGCCTAATGGAGAATGGTCGGGGTCAAAGCTCGCACGAGTTGGACAGCCACGAGCTCCAGCGTGACATGGTCAAACAAGGCTAAACCAGAGCCCTGGCTTACTAGTGCTTGACGTGTGGGTGGTGGGCAGCAGCGGCAGGGTCGACAGAGAACAGGCGACGTGAAGCTCAGTTCATAGCCATCAACTCGGCTCTGATCCGTGCGATGAACAACAGCTCGATGAAAACGACGTCAGGATGGGTAGCAGCTCTTCGTCGAGGGACCAACAGACGCGATGGCAGAGCGGCGGTTGGTGGCAGGTTGGCCACATGAGGTTTGATCACCTTGGATCTCTCTCTCTCTCTCTCTCTCTCTCTCTCTCTCTCTCTCTCTTCGTGTCTTTCTATCTTCAGCCTCCCCCTCCTTTTATAGGCGAGAGGTCGGTTGACGGAGGAGCCTCGACTGTCGATCTTTGGTGCACCGACCAGCCTCTCCCCGTCGGTTGAGTTGGTGTTAGCTCCCACCTTTTCCATAGAGGCCTGCTCCCCTCCATCACCGGCTGTCTTGGTAGGGCGTGCGCGAGCGGCAGAGGAAGGAGAAAGAGGAAGAAGAAAGGGGGAGGGGGTCAGGCCAAAAAAGAACAAAAGGGAATGGGCCTTGGGCTCGTGCGAGGAAGAAAGAATGGGGGGCACTGGGCACAAAGGCCCAGCCCCATGGGCTCATCATTTTTTTTAATATAAAAATATGTTATTTAAAAAATATTATAAAAAAAAAGGTAAAACAAGGGAAAAGAGAAAGAAAACAATTTAGTACATGCTAATGATATTAATACCCAGGTGATGCAAAAAAATATTTATTTATTTATTTATTAGGGCCAAATTGGTTTTTGATTTTTTATACAATTTTTATCATAAATATTTAGATAAAATTTAGATGTCAACAATCAACAACTTTACCTCTTTTTGACCCAAACCCACCAAGCAAGCTCATTCATATTATAGAATATGCGTGCCCATTCTTTGTCCTCTAGTGGCTTCCTTCTTGTATTCAAGACAAGCAAACCCAAGAAGTCAAACCGATCGAAGATAAAGATCAACTCCCTGCGCCCGAATAATCCGGATTGGCGCAAGGTGAGAAGATGCACACCAAGATTTTAAATAAATCAAAATTTTTCAACGGGTCGGGTTCCTTACACGGTTTAAACTTGAGATACAACTTAACAGGACCGTCCGCTCCTTCGGCAAAGGGAATCATGAACCAGTGCGTTGATATTTCCAGCCAAATATAAACACGCCTTCATATTCTGGAAATAAAATACCATATATCTTGATTACGGTTCATGAAATTACATAAACCTTAATTGTATCTTACCATTGGACAGAGGAAGCAGCAACGGTGTCGTCTATCTTAACAAAACTAAAGAGATTTCGGTGCAACTTTCTTTCATTGTCGATTTATAAAGGTTGGAAAGAAGTATCCGAGGACATCTTTCCCCCACAGGATTTCTATTGTTTCATGTTTTGTATTGATTCTCTTAATTTTAATGTTATCCCCGTTCGAGGGGAAAAAATGAAGAAAAGATTCAATTTGACTATCACGAGTGTATCTGCTGCTCCTAGCTAGGGTTTGATCCTTAAAAAAGGTCAGCCTCCCACGACGAAACCACACAAGCATAAACAATTTATAATAGAGTAACGTTTATAAAAAAAAAAAAATTGTTCGTTGACGACGATCCTCTAATAATGATTATACACAATTTCTTTGAGTCGTCATGTATTTATCACTAATTATCGTGAGTTTGGGTTTTCAGCATTGTCTCTTAGCTTTATATGGTTATTTAGTGCAATAGCTAAGGACCAACGTTGAACTCCCAAAAATTACAGAAATAAAAAGAAATATGAACTCCACTTAAAAGAAATTAAGGAGGGTTTCTAGGTTTAGTGTGAAAGACTATCATGTATTCCCCCTAAAAGACGGTACAGAATAATGTTCATACAAGAAAAATGAATATTTGTTCATTTTCTCATTTTATTTAGAACTTAAATGAAGACATCCAGGGATGTTAATATAACATATTCACGGATCGTCTAATCTAATTCCCAGCAGCTTCGTCTAATCTTAAAAGTTGTGATGCAAATGGAAAGATTTCGTCAAGTTGATGCTCATATTAAGTCATCGTGCCGCTGCTGCGGTGACACCAAAAGATTACAGTAAGGTATTTTCATTCTTGAAGTGGGTACGTTTGTCATCTTCGTATTGTGTTGCTATTTGGACAAGAACACTAAACTGATTAATAGTATTAAGTTCTACCGTAGAAAATTATGCACATAAACAACTAATAAATCAGGAAGAATCGGATCCATATATTACTGTAAAACACTTAGATCAATAAACATAACATAATTAAAGCATATCTATTTGAGCCATTACTTCACTTGAAGAAAAATATATTACTCTGATAATTAAAGATCTATCAGAATGCCAGATCTTCCTCTCTATGACCTATTTTGATATAGCTTTCAATGGAATTAAAGCAATTGATAGGTATAACCTACCATTTTATAAGCCATAGAGGGGACCTTACAAACCCTAATTAACATCGTGTTAACTGGGTCTTTTCTATTATGGGCTTCAGTTAACACAATTGCCTACAATTTGCTGTTCAAGTAAGCATGTTATTAATAAATGCTAATACCAAATTTAATAAGATCACTGTAGGGTTCAACAAATATTTGAAAATCCATTAACCTAATTATTTAAAATAGAAAATTAATTAATAATGTAAACCCATATTATAGAAAATTTTCAACATTCTCCCACTTTGGCTACATTAATTAACTTATTTTTATATTGAAAATGACAAATTTTGTTTTATGTGGTCACAACTTAAAAAAAATATTCCAATAACAGTATCTCAAAACCAATCCAATCCTATATAACCCTAGTATAGGACTATATGGCATTCCATAATCACATATAATAAGCTTTATATTTTCATGGATCATTGGCCTAGTAGTGTAGTAAAAAATAATATCAACATGTGATCAAAATATACGCTATTTCTTATCAGTTCTCAATGCAATTTCTCAACAACATGAAATTGCATGATTATGTAACAATCTAACATGAGATCTCATAATCAATGACATTCAGTCATCTTTAAACTAAAATTTGTTTAAATATACTATTTTATACTTTCATTTCTCAGTCAACAAGAGAAATGATAACAATAAAATTAATAACAACAATCATTGAAAATAAATGCTTTAATAGACATCATAAAAGCATTAACAGTATGTATATCCAAAAATACAAATTATATAACTCTCACTAACAAAAGAAATAAAAAAAAAAAATCTAAAACACTCATATTCTTTACATGTTCTTTAAACAAAATGAGTCGTAAGTCTTTTGTTAAAGGATTAGCCAACATGAACTCAGTTATAATATTCTCAATCACAATGTCTCTCTTTTTGACCAAGTCTTCAACAATATAATATTTGATCAAGTTAATATTTTAACCGTGGCATTATTGTTGTTTATAGTAAAAGTAACTATTTGTCACACATAATGCACTAAGATCAATTATGGGCAATAAACAATTCAGCAAAAATAATTTAGTACATTATAAACTCCATTTTGGGCAAAGTGTATAATGCACCATTATTTTCCACAGTATGAAGTTTATAAAGTAACAACAAGGAGAATTACATATAATTGTCAAGGATCAATCCCTTTAGGCAGATAAATATTTTTCAATTATACATCCCCATCTTTTAAGTATGGGAATTAATCTTCATGCTTTTGCCAAATTAATATACACAATAACCTCCTTTGGACGAGTAATTGTATATACTAATTTTTATCAATAGGGAACTCCAATAAAATTTATAAATAATGTTCCATTTAATCAATGCCCAAAATTCATCTAACAATATTGTCGCGATCTATTTTTTTCTATGTGAACCACCTAGGGTTTGGTTAATGGATTGTTAAGCCTAAACTTAACTCGGGCTCTCCCAAACCCATACCAATTCGCAACTTTAGGTTCGAATTGTTAACATGTGATTGATTTTTAACTAGGAGTCACCACTAATCTATTTTTGGTGGGTCGATTAGAAACCCTAGTAAAGTAACGGGAGATTTACTTTACTCCTACGAACCAGAGACTAAGGGTACGGGGACTTGGTTACATTAGATTTCTCTAACGCCCTTTCGGTACCTTTCTTTTTATTTTGAAAAATGTTTGGCAAGAAATTTGGATTGATTTTAAATCTATTTCCCTAATATGTGAGGTGTTCACGCAGGTGCGCAAACCACCAATTTAACACCTAAGAAAGCAACTAAATGATGCAGAACTTACCTCAAAGCAACGAAAGCATCTGCAGTGTTAAATTAAAATCCACATCAACAATTCTAGATATGGTTTCTAATTAACACTCAATTTCTTTTCTTGTTTTCACTTATTAAATGAAAATATAGTCAATATGCAATGCAATGCCATTAATTTAACATGAAATGATATAGCATGGCAACATAACCTAAACTATATGACATAAATAAGCAAGCAGTCTATTATAAAGAAATGTAATAATTAAATATGCAATTTAAATTTACCCAAATGACTTAATTCTAATGACGTGCGATGCAATGTAATGACGTACAAAATTATTTCAATTAAAATGACATGTGAGCTATATGTCACGCGACATTTATTAAATGACCTAATCTAATGACGGCAATTTCTAATTAAATGGACTTAACAACAATCAATAAATGACGTGCATTTCATGAACCTAATTCTATATGACATAGGCATTTTTATTTTCCTAACATAACATGCAATTTATCTAGGAGAGATTATCTATCTATAATTGATAAACATGCAACCCTAACATGCAATGACGTGTAAAGAATGCCTTAATTCAACATGATATGTGCATGATGATTTTTTGTGTTTTTTTTTTTAATTTCGAAATTAAAATTTTCACATGCAATTCAAATAATGATAAAACTAACATCCTAAATGAATGTGCTTTTTCTTTTGGTTTTCTTTCCATGATTCAAAATAAAATTCTTATTCTAAAAATAAAAGATAATAACCAAACTAAACCTAATCTTAATTCAACCTTTTTTGGATTTTCTTATTTAAAACTCGAAATAAGATTGCAATTTTAACCCTAACACGAGAAATATTCTAAAGCAAATCTAATCCTAACTCAAATATTTTTTTGGATTTTTTTTACCAACTTAACGACAGGAAATCAAACAAGATAAGATTGATATCTAAAAATTGACAAACCATATCTCGCGCATGAGATCGGGTTGACCAATTTTAAATTAAATTGCAAATCGAATCTCGGGCTTGAGATTGGATTGTCGATTTTTGTAAGGGATTGCGAGTCGGATTTCGGGCGCAAAAATCGGATTGTCAATCCCTAATCTCAGAGGCAGTCTCATGTTAGAATCTCAACCATTCATTCGGGAATAATCCTATTAAAAACAAAGTAAATAAATGAAACTAACATAAAAAGTAAATAAAAAGAAAAACTACCTAATTGATTTTCCTTTTTCTTTTTTTCTTTTCCCACGTGTAACCGTGGGTCTCCAAAGGCAGCCGGTTGATCAGTCCGGCATGGGGAACTCCGGCGAGGGTGGCAGTAGGCATAGCTGGTCGCGGGTCAGGCAGGACAGGGGTGGCACGAGCGAAGAGACAGCAATGGCGGCGTTGCGACTGGGGGCAACGGCACGATGACTGCAATCGTTCACGACGAGCAAGGTTACAGACCGCGGATAGAGCAGAAGGCAGCGACGGTGGTGCTCGGCGATGCGAGCATAGCGGGGGGTCAGCGGCTTCGTGGCTCCTGGGCAGACTAGCGATGTGAGCTCGCAGGCAAGGGAGACGGCGTAGGCTTCGACTGCTGGCGGCTCAGGCAGCAACAAGCGAGCAGGAGGAAGCGTCGGCGGGATGCGGCGTTTGGAGTCACAATCGGGGCAGGTCGCAGGATCTGCTGGCGTCGACGACTCGGGGCGCGCTACGGTTGCGGCTGGCTTCAAGGCGGCGAGCAGCGCGGGTCGGCAGGATGTCGGGGCGGCATCAGATCTGGGAGTCAAGGCGGAGGTGCAGCGGCGACCGGCTTCGAACTCGAGCAGAGGCGTTGAGCAAATCTGGGTGGAGGAGGGGCACTGGTTTCGATTTTCAGCTTTGGCAGCAAATCGGCGGCTTCGCGGGGAACGAGCGAAGAGGACCTGGCATCGGCGACCGTCAGGATGGCCTCCGGTTGCAAACTTAGGCAGAAAGGGTGAGGAAGACAATGAACAGTAAACGTCTCCTCAACCCCTGCCAATTGTACTTTTCTTCTATTTTGTTTTTTATCTTCAGTTTTCACTTTTTGTTTTTCTTCCTTGATCCCCCCCCAAACGAAAACCCTAGGAAAGCCCCCTTTTAACTTTTTCCGTGCACTCCTTATATAAGGAAAACAAAAATGCAAATCTTTTGTAAATATTTCATCTCTTATGAAGATTGCTTATAACCCCTACGATCACGAAAAATCCTTTTCTTTATCTCCCGAATATCTTCTACTGATTTTTAAAGATAAGATTGTAACCCGATTTTCTTAAATTCCAAAAATCCTCATTTCAAATCTTAATTTCGGAAAATGGGCTCGGGCTAATTTGTAGTCTTTATGGGCTTAGTCCGATCAATTTGAACCCATCCGCACCAGTCCAAATAAATAAAATGTCAATTAAAATAAAATGCACCTAAATCTATACGCTATGTAATTAATATATTTTTTTTGATAAAATTAAACCCTAATTTTTAATGACTAAACGGGCCGTTAAAATTTAGGTGTCAACAAATATGAAGCACTTTACAATATGTGCTTCCCAAGAACATATTGCATTTATCAATCAATAATTTTTGCCACAATTTTTTTCTTATTCAAGAGAATTTGTCTTTTCTGATTAAGAATTAATGTCCTTGATTGGTCATATCTATATAGAAGAATCTTAGAACTCAAAAGAAATGACATTGATAGTACAAAGATGAGAGATAAATGCACTGAAGAATCCCCGCATGTTACTGACCATCGAGGAATTTGGGAAGAAATTTGTTATGTACAAATTGAATTATTGACCAAAGCATTTTTCATGAATTCTACTTGCAATTGTTAATGGAACAATTGTTAGAATCCAAACCAAAAATCAAAACGCACAAGCTGCAAGAACTTCCGGTCATTTGGCCCCCATCTTTGGCTAGAACCGAAAGAAATAATGTATTAAGATGAACACTCGAGGGTGAATTAAGTGATCCCACCAATTTTAACTCACACTTCTGGTATTTCCTTCAGCAAAGGCTGCAAATTCAAGATCATCCTCTAACTTCCCACAAACAACACGGAATGGCAACACAAATGCCCTAGAGGAGGATGTAGGTGGTGCCAAGCAACTCCAAAGTGTAACATATATATACTCCAAGGCATATGATTCCTTGAGTTGACCAAATACTGCAATCAAATAATGAAGTCTTACAAAGCACTTTAAATAATACTATTTACCACGAAAGGGATTTACAGAAATTTTTGGTGCTGGCTCATTCGTTATCCATCATATATTTCTAACCTAATTTAGCCTTGTGCACTCCTAAAAGAACAAAAACAACCACACACAATTTGAGTGATTCTTATTCAAGCACTCCAGCCAATATTCTACTCCATATGTAGTTTCTAAACAAAGCCCATATAAAGAGGCACCACACACCTGCCGCTAGTAGTTAATGAGCCCGAACCAACTGCTTCAAAAATGTATGGCGATCAGTTCTTGTTGAATCGTAGTTAGGATGAGCCAGGTAGCTACGCATCACACTAAAAGACCAGGGATGCTTAAGCACAACGTATCTCGCGTTGAGTGACATCATCTAGGCACGAAAAAAAAAAAAAAAAAAAAAAACCCTAACCAAGCTATACTTAAAAAAAAAAACCATCATCAAACAAGCATTTCCTCCTCGAGCAAAATTTAAAAGGAAAAGGACGTTTAGTTCAGAAGAAATCAGTAATTTACATAGTAATGTTGAAGCATCATTCAGCCTCCATATGTAATGGTTAATTGCAACAATATATCAACCGTAGCTGTTGCAATATCTACATTAACTCAGCTGTTCTATCTAAAATAGACCAGAGGCAGCTCAACGGAGGATTTTCGCATCAGGTTTTTACTTATGCAAACTTGAACTATGGATTTCTGTTTGCTATTAGTGATGAGCCTAGCCTAGACTTAGGCTAATGAGAACTACGTAGTCCCAAAGATCTATCAATTTTCATTGGCTGAGTTTTACGCTATTTTTTTTTATTCGTATGCTTCTCATCTGAAAGCATATAAATTTATATAAGGCTTAGTGCCGATTTATCCTTTATGGTGTCTAATATGGGTCATTTTGCGGCCTTGGGTCAGCAAAACGGATTGTGAGCGACAGTGCTTATCCACAAGAAGGTCAAAATATTGCTGTTATCGAAGGTCCAAGGAACCGAAATCAAGAGTCAGAATCAGGACATGAGAATTGATGCTTCTTTGCCCGAAACATACGGATACTTTGCTTGCTTGATATATATTATAAAGTTTTAGGATTTGACAACTCAAAATAGCTCCAAAATCCAATCTTGAATAATAATAATAACAAAAAAAACATGAACTTCACGAGTCCGCAATTCATCCTACGGAGCCTCCTTCATGTATGCATTGTTGAAGATACGCAAGAATATTTACAAGAATCCTTCGAATATTTATATACCTATGGATACAGCAACCTCAGAAGCACAAGATCTTGTGCAGAACATCACAGGTCGAACTGATTAGTCCACAATGGGGCAATTTTTCCATGGCAACCCAATTTGGGGCAGCCTACTTCGGGGGCTTCCAACTAGTGGGTATCGATACCTATGTATTATGGGCCAAGCCCAAATATTTCTTTTTCCAGAGGACAGATTCAAGATGGCCCACCAATTGCAAGCAGGGCGAGCCATTCAGAAACAATCAAGTCTTCCAATGCGAGCGAAAACCTTAACGGGTCAGGCGATTCAAATGTGGGAACTCGGGGTAGTTTCAATCCAGGTCAGCCAGCAAATCCCTACTTGGGATTTCCACCCGGTTTCCTACCGATCTCCATGGCGGCTGCCATGGATCACCCAAAATCTAGCGACGCACTGTGTGTCTCCAATTCCGACGGGCCGGAGTTGCGGCTCATCAGCCACCCTCTCATAGGACCAGAAAATTACTCAAGCTGGGCACGGGAGTTTCAGCGAGCCCTCATCACAAATGATAAAGAAGGTTTTATCAACGGAATTATTCCGATTCTGACCGACGAGAAAATGGGGCAACAGTGGAAAAATGCAATCGATTGGTGAGAACGTGGATAGGCAATTGCATTAGTCCAAAAATTGCAGCCGATTTACCTCCCACAGAAGACTTGAAAACAATTTGGGAGAATATTATAGAGATGTACGAGAAACTTGATCGAGCGAAGATTTTTTCGTTACACCAAGCTCTCAGTGAGCTGAAGCAAGGAAACATGTCTGTAATGACATGCTTCAACAAACTTTCAACCTTTTGGAACAAGCTGGAAGCGGCAGAAGAGAGACTCGAAGGACCTGAGGCGACCCTCCAACAATATAGGGCAATGAAAGACAAAGAGAAAGCTACTTGTTTTTTGTTGATTCTCAATGAATCTTACCTCCATTTCAAATCGTAGATTTTGGCCATGGAACCAACTCCTTCCCTTGGCCGGATTTTTCAACTCGCAGTGCAGGAAGAAAATCAACGACTCACCGCATCTGACGGCAAAACCTCCGAAACCCTAGCACTAGCGGCAAGAATTGAGAAAGGGCAGAAAGCCCTAGAGAAACAGAGAGAATCAATGTCGCTAGGGTTCGGGGAGCCAAAGGGGGTGCTAGGGTTTGCGGAGCCAAAGGGACCTTTTAAAGGTTCTACGATGGACGGTCAAGATCGAGCCAATCGATCTGATGGTCTGAAAGGCGTGCGGTACCCAGCTGATCTGAATGGTGGAGATGCTCTCAGACCAAAGGCATACAACGGTCCTAATTTCTCGAAAACTTATGGGCTGAATTTTAAAAATAAAGGGAAGTTATTTTGTGATTTTTGCAAACGGCCCCATCACACAGTTGACAATTGTTGGAAACTACATAACAAACCTGAAAGGAAGGGAAAGGAAATTTCAATTGCAGCTTACCAACTTATAACATCAACAGATATAAATCAACCCATCACACATGGAGAGTATCAACAATTGATGCAAGCTTTACAAAAATTGGAGGCTCCTAAAAGGGGAAGTAGCTTTATAGGTATTTATCATTGTCTGATAAATACTATATCAAAAAATACCTAGATTATTAACTCGGGAGCAAATGACCATATTGCATGCAATAAGGGATTATTTTCTAATATTCATGAGGATCTAGATAATCCTGTTACTGTGCAACTGCCAAATGGCAATATTACTCATGTCACTTTAACTGGGACAATCACTCTTAGCCCCCAAATTATTCTCACAAATGTCCTTTATATTTCAGATTTCCGATTTAATCTTATATTTGTGTCTAGAGCCTGTAAGGAAAATTCATGCCAAGTATTTTTCAATGCTAATATCTGTCTATTTCAGGTCCTTTCGACTAGGAAACTGATAGGTTGGGGTAATCTCTCTGAAGAATTATTTTTCTGGAAAAGTCCACCAAAAAATCTTGATTTATTCTCTTGTAATAAAAAAAATCATTGTGTAATTTGACTACCAATGATAAGAATTTCCTTTTGCATTCCAGATTGGGTCACAGTTCTTCCTTTCCCTATTCTCAATGTCCTATGTGTCCACTTGCGAAACAATCGCAAACTCCTTTCCCATTAAGTCAAAATCGTTTAAGTAATATTTTTTCCTTGCTGCATATTGATGTCTCGGGGCCATACCATACATTAAATCATGATGGATCTCAATTCTTTCTTACCATTGTGGAAAATTATTCTAGAGCCATATGGATTTTTCTCATGCAAACTAAGGGTCAAATTTTGTCTCATTTAAAGACTTTCCTTTCCTTGTCAAGAACCTAATTTGGGAAAACTGTCCAAAAAATACGAACAGACAATGGAAGTGAATTCTTCAATCATGAATGTGCTGCTCTATTCTCATCACAAGGAATGTTACATGAGAATACATGTACCTATACACCACAACAAAATGGGGTGGTGGAATAGAAGCATCGTCACCTGTTAGAAGTTGCACGGGCCTTGAAATTGCAAGCTTTTGTTCCAGACAATTTTTGGGGAGATTGTGTCTTGACTGCCGCTTATTTGATAAACCATATGCCCACTAAGATCCTCGACGAGCGAACCCCCTACGAGATGCTTTTTTGAAAGAAACCAGATCTAGGTCATTTGAAGATTTTTAGATGTCTATGCTACGCCATAGTAGTGGGACCTAGAGATAAAATGGGTCCCTTCGCTCGTCGCTGCATCTTTATGGGATATCCCAGTCTATAGAAGGGATACAAGGTATTTGATCCTTCCATAGGAGAATTTTCAGTTAGCAGGGACGTTTCATTCCAGGAAAATATTTTTCCTTTTGCCACTTCGGAATCAAGGATAGGTAGAGATGGGCATTCCCATACTTCTCACATAGAGGAGACCATGGAAGATCCAGGATATGTTCTATTTCGCTCATTAGCATATATAAGGACCTCTTCTACATTAGCTGCAGACATGACACCCTTGATGGAAGTGATAGATCAATGCCGGAAGAAGTCGCTTCCCAAGATTCGAGTATTGTTGACAATTCAAATACTCACTCACCACTAGAGAATGATGCGCCAAGGCGATCCGGACGTACCACACGATATTTGGACAATCACTAGGTATTCTATTTCCAATTGCCTCCTATGTTTCCTTTGATAGACTTTCTCCGGAACATAGGTGTTGCATTACCTGCATCTCCGATGGGCGAGAACCATCAAATTTTGATGAGGCAAGCACTCATCCGCGCGTGGCGTAGATGGAGGCGGAGTTAAAGGCGATAATTAGACATGGGATATTGTCACACTACCTCCGCATCGCAAAGTCATTGGATGCAAATGGGTATACAAATCACTCAAATGGATCTCGACAAAGCACTAAGGGTTTCACACACAGAGGTTTTAACTATCACGAAACCTTTTCTCCCGGTCCACTCATTTCTTTCGGTAGTGGCATTTCAGGATTGGTCGTTGCATCAGATAGATGTCAACAATGCCTTCTTGCATGGCGATTTGGATGAGGAAATTTATATGGAAGTGCCACAAGGTTTACGGAGATAGGGGGAGAATAAAGTGTGTCGTCTCTGTAAATCCTTGTGTGGGCTTAAGCAAGCTTCAAGACAGTGGTATGCAAAGTTTGTTGAGTCAGCCGGTTTTCAATGAAATAACCAAAATCAACAAAAATATGGCACAAATCTCAACTCTATAACAACAAAAACCTCGAAAAGCACATCATAAGCGTCTCCCATTACGTACGCGGATCAATTGACGCATAATCTCGGTCCACCAAGTAAAGCGGCAATCCAGGAAAAGGAAGGAGGCGCAAGAACCTAATGTGAATGCACATAAATCCTGTACGCCCAATTGCACTGAAGCATGAAGCGGGAGGAAGAGAAGGCAGAATGTAACTTCAAATTCTAGAACTTTTTATTTTATTTTATGTATAAACCCTAAAATTTCAAATTTCAAATTCTCACTCAATTCTTAACGAAATTATACAAATTATATATAGTTGGAAAGATCTTGACATGTAAAACAAAAACCCTATGGTTTCAGAATTAATTGATCAAAAAATCCACATGAAAAAAATAACACCCATATTTGGCTCAAGGAGAAAAATTACGAATTTTGTTCATAAAATTTTTTTTGGGTTCTACAATCATATATGATTAGCTCTGATACCACATGTAGAAAATTTTGCACATAAACAACTAATCAATTAGGAAGAATCGGATCCATATATAATTGTAAAACACCGAGATCAATAAGCACAACAGAATTAAAGTGTATCCATTTGAGCCATTACTTCACTTGAAGAAAAATAGATCACATGACACCCTTGATGGAAGTGATAGATCAACGCCGGAAGAAGTCGCTTCCCAAGATTCGAGTATTGTTGACAATTCAAATACTCACTCACCACTTGAGGTTGGTGAGATCATTGGCCATGTCGCCACCTCTTTTTTCAATGCCCGATTAGGGACGGGCACCTGTAGAGGCTAATGGTTCGGCTAGGTCAATTAGGCTTAGCTCGGGCTCTCCCAAGTTCACCAATTCACGACTTAATAGTTTGATATTTTTTTATCTATATGTTAAGGAATCGCCACTAATTAATTTGGAGTGGGTTAATTAGAAACCTAAGTAAAGTGTCGGGAGAAATATTTGCTCCCGTGCCACTAGAGAAACTAGGTTTGGGGCCTTGATTATACTAGTTAATCACTAATGCCCTTCGGTACCTAATCTTGTTTAAACCCTAAAAATTTTTGGATTTTTGAGAGGTTTTCCATGCAATTTGTGGGAAACACATTTTTTCTTTGGGTCCTTTTTCTCATTTTTTGGACATAAAAGCATTTGTTGATTTCTTTTTTATCTTTTTCTGAAAATATAAATCATTTTTTTGGCTTTTTTTGGAAAATACAGGATATTTATGATTTTTCTGATTTTTGGAAAAAAAATTATTTGTATTATTTTATAATAATAATAATAATAATAATAATAATAATAATAATAATAATAATATATTATATTAATAATAATTATTATTATATTATTATTATTATTATTATTATTATTATTATTATTATATTAATCGACCTGGGTCGGATCCCCGGGTTAGGTTCGACCCGATTGGTCAAAACCAGCGGCCTAGGTCAGATCCCAAGTTGGGCCTGACCCGGGTCGCTCACCG
Source organism: Eucalyptus sideroxylon x Eucalyptus melliodora (assembly GCA_016097485.1). Taxonomy (NCBI): domain Eukaryota; kingdom Viridiplantae; phylum Streptophyta; class Magnoliopsida; order Myrtales; family Myrtaceae; genus Eucalyptus; species Eucalyptus sideroxylon x Eucalyptus melliodora. The sequence goes on from CM027830.1 coordinate 21,105,419, forward strand.
GATGGGCCTACTACATTGGCTCGGCCTAGAGTTTTCTTCTCCTTTTTTACCAGGCCCGAAACAATCGGGCCCAGAAACACTCGACCCTAACAAATAACTAGCCCGCTTGTGATGGTCCAGGCTGGCTAGAACCCTACTCGAGCAAGATGCACTCGACTCGGCTCTAACCTAGTTTCCGGCTGCCTCTAGTTCCGCGAGCCCTACCCAATGATGAGCCGAGTCCAACCCAGGCTTGATTTGGCATGATGCTTCCTCCCTCTCTCCCTATTCGCAGCACCGATGGAGGGGCTGGGACGGTAGCTTGGTGTCAACAACGGCAACAACGAAGAGGACAACGGTGGCTGGTCGTTCATTGGATTGGAGGGCATGATGTGGCACCAGCAACATGGATCTATTAGACCAATTGGGACTGAGATCAAGGCTTTGTGGAAGGGGGTGACGGTAGCGACGAGATAGGCGATGTCGGCGACTAGGGTTTAAAGAGTGAGGAGCGACGGTGACGACGCTATGAGCCGTGCTATTACCTGTTCATAGGCGCAGCACGGCAACGTGGGAAATGGACTCATTGAGTGATGAGCAATGGTGGCGAGGAAGCAACGGCTTGGTGCAGTGATAATGTTGGGATCCCATGGTGGCTCGAGGCTGGTGCTACGACAGGGCTAACTCGGCACGGCGGGGACCCAGACACAATGATAGTCATCGAGATGGCGAAATGGCAACTGTAGGCATCAATGAAGTAGTGTTATCTCCCAGATTTGATTAGAAATGATCAAATCTGGGCTCGTTTGACGTCTCTCCTTCTTGGGCTCGCTCGCCGCCGACCTCCCCCAATGTCTCTTAGAGGGAGGTCGTTTGAGCTTGCGAACCGTCTCCTCCCTAGCTCACTCTTCGATCTTCCCTTAAAGTCTCTCAGGCGAGGGGTGGTGGTTCGACCAGCGGTTTTTCGGCATTCCAACCGCCCTTGGTGTGGCCGGACCAGTGTCATCTCAGCTTCCCACTTACGTGCTACACTTTGCATTGAAGGCATGCTCCTACTGCCTGCACCGTACGTAGACATCGATATCCTTGCATGCATCGCTAGACTGTGAGCGTGAGGTGCAATGCCGAGGAAGAAGAAAGGGGAAGGAGGAAGAAGGAGAAGAGAGCTAGGCCGGGTCGCAAAGCTCGAGCCTTAGGGCTTGTGTGAAGGAGAAGGGGAAGAAAAAGGGGGGCCTGGGCGCGAAGGCCCAGCCCTAGGGCCTAAGGCCTGCTGACCTTTTCTGTTTTTGCTTTTCCTTTTTTTGTTCGTTTGTTGTTTTATTTATTATTTATTATTTATTATCCGAAAAAGAGAATAAAAATTAAAGAAAGAAATAAAGGCCTAATAAAAAAACCTAATCAAAATTTATGTGTCAACAGCTATCCCTTTTTTTACGGTGAGCTCGCAGAGGTTGCATTCAAAGACAAACTGATACCTAAATTTTGTCTATGCTCTATGCACATGCAATAGATTATATCTTATTTGGGACCTCTTGTCCTATGCAGAAAAAGAACAATATAACATTACACATATTAAGACAAATAAGAAGATACTTGTAGTTACTTACCGAGAATGAGTGAGATAGGGTGCGAACCCCGAGTTTAGCAAGTATTAGGGCATCATCTTACTTGGAGACGTGAGGAGGTTGCTTTTTCAAGACCCGAACCTATCTTCGATCACCTTGATGGAAATTGCCTTTCCAGGACCTGAGCCATTCTTCGGTCACTTGTTAAAGTAATAAGTTGTTTACTTGACCTTTCTCAGGGGATGTGCCGACCTTTCTTGAGACATCTGTTTATGGGTGCCTAATTTATATCAAGGACATCGGTTTGTACCCAACCTTTCTCAGGGGATGCGCCGACCTTTCTTAGGGCATCTATTTGTAGGTGCTTGATCTTAATCAAGGACACCAGATGGTACCCGACCTTTCTTAGGGAATGCGTCAACCTTTCTCAGGGCATCTATTTGTGGGGTGCCTGATCCTCTGTTAAGGACACTAGTTGGTTACCTAACTTTTCTTAGGGGATGCGCCGACTTTTCTAGGGCATCTGTTTATGGGGTGCCTAATCCTCTATCAAAGACACTAGTTGGTTACCCAACTTTTCTCGGGGGATGCGTCGACCTTTCTCAAGGCATCTGTTTGTTGGTGCCTGATCTCTATTAAGGACACCGGTTGGTTACCCGACCTTTCTCGGGGGATGCGCCGACCTTTCTCAAGGCATCTATTTGTTGGTGCCTAGTTTCTGTCAAGGATACCAGATGGTTACCCAACCTTTCTCAGGGGATGCGCCAACCTTTCTCAAGGCATCTGTTTGTTGGTATCTAATCTCTATCAAGGACACCGGATGGTTACTCGACTTTTCTCAGGGGATGCATCGACCTTTCTCAGGGCATCTGTTTGTTGGTATCTGATCTCTGTCAAAGACACCAGATGGTTACCCGACCTTTCTCGAGGGATGCGACAACCTTTCTCAGGGTATTTGTTTCAGAAGATACCTGAACATTTACAAGCATTGAAAAAGTACATGGACATTCACAAGTACTAACCTGGAGGATATCTGGACCCTTGCAGGTGTCTAAGAGGTACTTGGATAATCACAAGTACAAACTTTAGAGGTGCATGGACGTTCGCAGGCATTGAAGGAGTACCTGGATGATCATAAGTACTAAACTCTAGAGAATATCTAGGATATTTGTGAAGGTTTCCTGTTAGATGGAATATCAAAGGCGTACCTCACATATTCATGAAGGTCTCCCATCTCTTGGCAGTTGGAATATCGAGGACGTACTTGGGATATTCGTGAAGGTCTTTCACCTCCTGGTATGTGGAATATTGAGGACACGCCTCACATATTCGTGAAGATCTCCCATCTCCTGGTAATTGAAATATCGAGGACACATCTCACATATTTGTGAAGGTCTCTCACCTCCTAGTAATTGAAAATATCGAGAACGTACCTAGGATATTCATTAAGGTTTCTCACCTCCTGGTAATTGGAAATATCGAGAACATACCTGGGATATTCATGAAGGTCTCTCACCTCCTAGTATGTGGAATATCGAGGACGCGCCTCACATATTCGTGAAGGTCTCCCATCTCCTAGTAGTTGGAATATCGCGGATGCGTCTTACATATTCGTGAAGGTTTCCCACTTCCTGGCAATTGGTGGAGTATCGAGGACGTACCTAGGATATTCGTGAAGGTCTCTCACTTCCTGGCATGTGGAATATCGAGGACGCGCCTCACATATACGTGAAGGTCTCCCACCTCCTGATAGTTGGAATATTGAGGACACATCTTGCATATTTGTGAAGGCCTCCCACCTTCTGGTAATTGGGAATATTAATGACGTACCTAGGATATTTGTAAAGGTCTCTCACCTCCTGATATGTGGAATATCAAGGACGCGCCTCGCATCTTTGTGAAGGCTTCTCACCTCCTAGTAATGAGAATATCGAGGATGCGCCTTGCATATTCATGAAGGCTTCTCACCTCCAAGTAACATAAACTTGAATTTAGCACGAGGCTTACCTAGATAGTTGCAGGCACTGAAAAGGGTTGGAACACCTGGGTAGCCAACGGGTGTACAGAGTAGTGGAATATTTGGATAAATATAAGTATATATTGATATGATCTAGGACCGCTTAAGCAGGTCCAAGCATCATGATGATAAAAGAGCATACCTGAGTAACCGCAGGCACACAAAGCTGTGGAATACTTGAATAGCTACTATCACTCAATGATATCATTTGGGGACAACTCGGGCAAGTCGAGTGTTATGGAATGGGAGTACTTGGGTGATGGCAGGTACTGGGCAACCGGAGGTGTCTATACTCCAAGGGCGACTCGAACAGGTCAAGTGTCAAGAAGACAGAGTATCCGAGCGATGGCAGGTACTCAAAGATGATGGGATACCTGAATAATTACAAGCATCCAAACTTTGGAGACAACTCGAATAGGTCGAGTGTCAATAAAGGGGAGTACCCGAACAGTGGTGGGTAATTAAAGGCATATGAAGCTGAATAAGGAGCTTAGTATCAACCAAAAGAAAAAAAAGAATAAAGAGCTTAGCAAAGTTAGAAAAGAAAACGGAGAAGTCTGGCATTTTACGGGGTTTCAAAGCTACCAAAGCTCGAGTTGAAATCAACCTCAGCAAACCATTGCAATTGGGGAAACTTATACGAATAGCTAGGAAGCTAATTTGGATTGATTTCAGATATGAACGACTCCCACATTTCTGTTATTCTTGCAGTAAAATAGGTTATTATGCTATGTACTATAAGGATATTCCCTTCACTGAAGCCAAAATGGAAGGGAAAGAAAAGATACCTTATGGACAGTGGATGAGGGAAGAAGTAAAGGGGTGTAGCCCTTACTGGAAAGCTTTTTATGAGGAGCAACAACATACCAATGATGAGGTGGTTCCAGAGACTCCTCCATCATCTCGTTTGCATCCATGACTACTATCATGCACTGAATTAGAATATAGAGTCCATCAGCAACCTAAACAAGGGACGAAATGTCATAATACAGAACCCGGGAGCACATCCAAAAGCATAGCAATCTATGTACCAGAACGGGGAAATAAATCGCAGCATAAAGTGACAACAAATCTAGCAAAGGAACCTCAGAGTATGAACAATCTAGTCAAGCGAGTTCCAGACCTGGCAATCATTGCCATTCACCCTAAAATGTGCGAAGTTTCATACACCATCCCCCCTGTTCCCACCGAAGTTTGGAACATCATGCAGCTAACAAAGGAACCTTCCAGTCACCGGAAATCTAAGCATACTAGACTAGTCACAAAAGCAGGTGTGGCTAAGAAGATTAAATGTTACTCTCCTTATGATTCACGCAGCCCTATTGAAGGCGTGATGGATGATTGCAATCTTTTAGAGACTCCTATTTTGTTGGCTACTGAAGCTGATCAAAGGGCAATGGCAACTGGCCCTCAACAGTTGCCTCTGCACAAATGAAGATTATAAGCTGGAACTATCAAGGTCTGGGCTCTCCTCTAACAGTTCGTGCCCTTAAGGCCCTAGTGGCCAAAGAAAAGCCCGATATCGTTTTTTTGATGGAAACCAAGAATCGCGAGGAGGTGATCACTCATATTCAGTGACGTCTAAAATTTCGTAACTCTTATTTGCTAAACCTTGTTGGTCTGGTAGGAGGGCTGGCTTTATTGTGGCATGATCATATCATAGTAAATATGACTCAATCTTCTTAAGCTTTGTTTGATATGCAATGTATGGATTCTAGCTGCGGCATATCTATGTGCCTAACATTTGTCCATGCACCTGCAACTTTTCAACCTCGCCAATTATTTTGGACGGAACTTTGACAAATTGCTTCTACAAATACCTTACCTTGGGTTTTTCTTGGTGATTTCAATGAGGTCATGTACCTTTGGGAAAAGGTCGGCAAGCGTTCAGTAGAAGCTCATAAGATGTCTTCTTTTAGACAAGTGATACAAAACTGTGCTTTAATGGACATGGACAGTAAATGATGTGCTTATACTTGGTCAAACAATCGTGAAGGAGCTAATTTTGTGAAGGAAAGGTTAGATTGAGTATTTTGTACGTACGATTGGCATCTTGCTTTCCTTGAAGCAAAAGTTATTGTACCTGTCGTGGGTTCTGACCACAGTCCTCTATTGTTAAATATTGACACTTTACCAGGGTGCCATCATAAGTACTTCACTTTTGAAGCATTTTGGTTACAAGAAAAGGAATGCAGCGAAGTTATTGAGAAATCCTGGAATTCTAGCCATAGCACAACTCAGAATCTGACAAAAAGACTTAAGCTAGTATCGATGGCACTTACTAAATGGAGTCATCTGAAATTTTTTGCAGCTAACAACCACATTGCAAGTTTACAAATACAGTTCTAAAATCACATCAACCAGCCTCACAACCAATATGATAAGAAGGCAGCGAGTAACTTGAAGGCGGAAATACATAGATTATGGCAGCAAGAGGAGCAATTCTAGGCTATGCGTTCTAGAATTAGTTGGCTAAAGTCGGGGGACAAGAACACGAAGTTTTTTCATGCAACGACTATCCAACGACGACAACGAAACAGGATATGCTTGCTGAAGAACAGCAAACAACAATGGGTTAGGGAAGACAGTATTCTGAAACATATGATCATACAATTCTTCACCAACCTATACCAGTCTGTAGGTCACAGAGATTTCCAGCCAATCATTGATCAATGCCCGCAAGTTGTCTCATCTACTATGAATAATTTTTTGATAGCAGACATTACTCAAGAGGAGGTCCGTTTAGCAACCATCTAGCTGGGAATTACCAAAGCTCCAGGACCAGATGGTATAAATGGCCTCTTTTATCAAACTCATTGGAATACTTTGCGGGCTGATCTTTTTATGTTAGTATAGGGGTTTTTTAAAATAGGGATTATGCCTACAGACCTTAATAAAACCATCATCACCTCAATTCCTAAAGTCTCACACCCAAAAAGCCTCGACCAGTACCAACCTATTAGTTTTTGTAATTATGCATACAAGATCATATCAAATGTGATTGCAAATCGACTTAAACCCTGGCTTCCTGATTTAATATCCGTTGAATAGAGCACCTTCATCAGTGGTCGCCAGATCCAAGACAACATTCTCATTGTCCAGGAAGTGCTACATCATATGCGAACTAGGAAACATAAGAAAAATTTTCAAGCATTACTAAAGATGGATATGCAAAAAGCTTATGACCGGGTGGAGTGGGATTTTTTATAAGCTTATCTGCTAAAGTTGGGATTTCACACCATATGGGTTAGATGGGTAATGCAGTGTATAACAACTGTCTCTTACAGTGTGCGATTCAATGGTGAGCAGTTACCCTCCTTCCAACTGACCCGAGGCATCATACAAGGCGACCCACTTTCTCCTTACTTATTTATACTCCTGGCAGATGTGTTATTGAATCTTATCATTCAAGCTATCGACATGGGAAACCTCAAAGGCATCCAGCTAAATAGGTGGTGTCCTATCTTATCTCATTTATTCTTTGCTGATGACACTATATTCTTCCTTGACGCCAAACTACAGGAACGCCAAAATCTTGCCAATTTATTGAATCAATACTGTTTCGCTAAGGGACAAGCTATTAATCAGAACAAATATGGAATCTTTTTTTCGAAGACTTGTCCTCCGACCCTACAGGACAATCTGGCAAATGCTTTGAGAGTCCCAGTGTTAGTCAAAACTGGCAAATATTTGGAATCCCCTCGGACTAGGGATGCTTTAGAAAAGAAATGTTTGCTTGGATTATAGGGAGAGTAAACAAAAAACTTGAAGGCTGGAAAGAACACTTAATTTCTAAGGGTGGAAAGGAAATCCTCATCAAATCAGTTGTTCAGGCAATCCCGCAGTATGCGATGTCTATATTCAAAATTCCGGTTTCTATTTGTATGTCCATTGAAAAGATGATTGCCCGCTTCTAGTGGCAGAATGGATCCACTAAATCTAGGATCCATTGGAAAAGATGGGATGAGCTTAAGACAAGCAAGATTAAGGGAGGTCTTGGCTTTCAAGATCTCATGGATTTCAATAAGGCTATGCTCGGAAAACAAACCTGGTGTCTAACTCAAAACCCTACAGCACTGTGGAGTAAACTATTCAAAGGTATTTATTTTCATTCTCGAGATTTTTTACATGTTGATAGAGGTAACAAACCATCTTGGGGCTGGCAAGGTCTTTTATTAGGTCGGGAATCAATCCTTCCAAGGCTTCGATGGTCAGTAGGTGATGGAAAAAGCATCAAAGTTAGGGAAGATTGTTGGCTGCCCAAAGGTATTTTGGGTGGCCTGGCGAATTGGATTGAATCTGTTAAAGTTGCTGAACTCCTAGATGTCCAAACCAATGATTGGAACATCCCTTTACTTCATAGATTTTATGATAACGACATAGTGTAGGAGATTCTTAACATCCATGCCAACCCTCTTATATAGAGGATAAACTGATTTGGACGGATACTACACATGGCAACTATACGGTTAGAAGTGGTTATCAAGCAATTAGGCAAACCATAGTTAGTAACAAGCTGTATGAAGGATCGCATGATTACCAGCTTCCTCAACCATTGTGGAAACGACTTTGGAAGTTGAAGATAGCCCCCAAAGTTAAGTTCTTTATTTGGGCTCTATGCCATAAAGCCTTACCCACGAAAGCCAACCTTTTTCACCATAAAATAACTCCAAACGCATTTTGCCCTCTCTGTCATAAAAGCATACTAGAAATTGCAAATCATATATTTCTACTTTGCCCTTGAACCATTACCATATGGTCGAACACGGCACTAAACGTTCCTACCGAATTGCAAACTATACATAGCATAGACACATGGATTGCAGCAGTGTTTATGAACAACTAGACCTTACCTGAACCAAACACTATGGTATACGTCCTCTGGCACATCCGGAAGGCATGGAATAACTTCATTTTTAGCTGTCAACAGTTCGAAGCACGCCAGGTTGTGGATACTGCTATAATCAGCGCTCGACCAACTCTGTTCTCCATCCGTAACCTTGCAGACACAACCCCATAGTTGCTCAACTATGGTGAAATATGGAGACTTCCTGATCCAGGTACTCTAAAGGTGAATATTGATGAGGCTTTTCATCCACACACCAATCTAGGGACAATGGCCAATATATGCCAAGATCAATACGGCAATTTGATCAACGAACTTACCAGGAACGTTGCTGCCTCTTCGACTTTGCAAACAGAGTTCATGGCACTGATGTTCACCCTCCACCACCTGTTGAAGAACGGTAGAATCCATGATCATCTGCTAATTAAATCGGATAACCTGATCTTGGTTGAATCTGTCAATGAGCTTACCCGGCCGCCGTGGGAGGTTCGTGCCATCTCCGAGGAAGCCATCAGTCTTCTGCGTAGCTTCTCTTGTGTTAGGGTTAGCTACTGCCAACGGGAAGCGAATGGGGTAGTGAACTGGGCCGCAAAGGCCCACAAAATTGGTGCCCTAACCGAAAACTAGCCCATCTCACCTCCTTCTATTTTGTTAGACCTCTTAATTTCTGATGCCTTGGCAGTAGGATGCACTCCTTCATTTTAGTGAATGAAGTTCTCTTTCTAACAAAAAAAAAAAGGTAGAAGTTACATCTTTTGTTTCCAACCTTTTGATCAATTCAATTATGTGAGCCTACCAATGTTCTTTGATTTTGTTCGGTGCATTCATAACCCTGAACCGAGAACGCAGAGCGACTTGTCTCGAATATGATTAACTTCGAACCCATCCCCTTTACAATTGATTTTGGAATGTAATCTCAATATATCTAACAGGTTTAATTTTTTATTGCGAAAATGTTGCAACTAGTGTAAAAACTTGCATTGTTTCGATTTATTTTGATGTGGATAGTTAGTTTAAATTCTGTCTTGATTAAAATTAGTTTGGATAGATTTCACTGCATGATCGTAATTATGTCCTGCAATTTTCATCAGAAATTGAAGTTAGTCATATATTCATGTTTCAATTTGTTATCATATGTCATGTCATGTTACCATGCAGTTCCATATGAATTTAAATTTTGGATTGACAAGCTAGATTTACATTCGTAATTATTGCATGGTTAGTAAATCATATGTTTAAATTAATTAGGGATTCTGCATATAGGAAATCCCACCTTATAATTTTACATTTTTATTATTCATATTTGCATTTTTGATTGTGTTCATCTCTGCATATAGGAAATCACACCTTATAATTATGTTCTCTTATCTCCTAATCAACCTATAATAGATTAGTGGTGACTCTTAAGTTCAATATTAGGAATGATTAAATAAGAAAAACCAAGTTGCAATCAGTAGAACTTGGTAGGACACATGCTACGCAATCCGCTTAGCAATCTGTCAAACTCTCAGAATTTCACCTCATGAGGTTCACAACAATATGTAATTTATGTCATACTTCGACTATCTTTCAATACTGGATTTGGGCGGATTTCATGTCCAACAGTAATGAAATTATAAAATTGAAAAGTATAATATGAGAGAGAGAGAGAGAGAGAGAGAGAGAGTTGGGGGGGGGGGGGGGCGGGAGGGCGGGAGGGCGGGAGGGGTATTATCAATAAAGTAGATGTGCAAAACTTTTTAGCGAGATAGTCCAACAAAGATCCGTTGGGGGAGAGTCTGTTTTGCTTAGAGGTTAGTCCTACATTGCCCCTCGCGCATCCGTTGATCTTGCTCTTCAGGCTCCGCGAAACCAGAACTTTGAAACTTGCTTCACCAGAGCCTCCCAACACGCCAACGTATTATTGTTGTTCCGTGCGAAACACTTCCACAACTTTTCCGATAGATGTCCGGCCGGTCCACAATGAGGAGTAAGATCAGCTATCATGAATAGCCTGAGTTTCTTCATCTTTTTGAACGAGTCTGCATTCGAGATCAAGTCTTCTACATCAACCTTGTCTAGTTTAATACCTTCAATGGCATTTGTTCCCTGTTTGAGCAAGATAATAAGTGTCAGGCATTGGAAGCACTTGAAAATAAGCAGAAATCTAAACCCTTTCAGGAAATAACAAGTCTTAACTTTAAGAATAATGTATGAATTTGTTTTAAAATCGTGCTAGTCAAAAACCATTATAACGCTAGCGGTTTATAAATGAAGATACATTCATCTCAAGATGAAATAATAAATGAGAGGGTTTTATGTTAGGTTATTCAATAATCAGTTCACTAATAAACACTGTTAGTTTAAGAAGAAAATTAGCAAAGCACGAAGTAACGAGAGTAAACCCTAATAGGAAAAAATAAAAATTGCATTTTTGTCTCACCTAATTATGCAATCTAAAGTTTTTTACACCACATGTAAATGCGAGTCCACAAGAAGAAGATACACGTGAGTGCTCAAACCAACTTTTATTTTCGAAACATGCATAAACTCTTACCGAGTTTTGACTAACCACTCATAGAGCATCCTCATGATGCCAAATTCGGCTTCGCTTGCTGGGGTTTTCAGGGCACTCTTGAATCACGATTCGTCTACCCATTTCTTGAAGCAAATCATGCATCCGTATATTGTTATTTTCATCAATGTATATGAGTGAATTTTGAGCTAGAATATCAATCCCACTAGTGGCATAGACATTGCATTGGTCTAGGGACTTGATGATCACTTCTTTGTCATATCCATTTAGAAAACATGCAATGTCAAGAAAAATCGTTCTCTCATTGGCCTCTAAGCCATCAATAACAATCCTCAGTATGTCATGAACCTTTCCATGAGGGATTTCTTTCAATCGATCAAAAACTCTTTGCCATTCTATGATGCTTTTGCCTCTAAAGAAAGAACCCATCACAGTCAGCACCAAAGGAAGGCCTTTAGAAAAACTCACGAAGCAATTTGAGAGCATCCTATAGTCAATTTTCGGATACATTTCTAGGAATGCATTCCAGCTAAAAAGCTCAAGAGCTTGATCATCATTCAGCACTCTTACCTCATAGATATCTCTACATAGACCAATTAAGGTTTCTTCATGTCGAGGGATCAAAATGACTCTACTCCCCAAGGCAAAGTTCATTGACTCAATCAGGTGGCTCAGTGACTCTGACAACCCTTCAACATCATCAAATACCAATAGAAGCCTCTTGTTGGGAAGTTTACTCCTAATCAAGTTCATTACTTCATATATATCGTTGCCAATCTCTGAATCTCCATTGCTGAGAAGGTCACCAAAAAGGGTCTCCTGCATTTTGAGGAGGCCCTCTTGGCTCGATATATCCTTCACATTTGCGAGAAAGCAACTTCGATCAAATTGATTTGCAATTCGGTAGTATAGAGCTCTCACAAGTGTAGTCCTTCCTATTCCCCTAGCGCCGGAAATCCCCACGATTCGGACCTTGTCAACTGTTAATTGGAGTAAGGAGCACAAGGCTCGTACTTGAGAATCTAACCCAACTGGATGGAAAGCAAATAGGTCTTTCTGTGAGCAGCTTAGTCTTCTTGAGATTTTCTCCACAATGAATTGGATGAAGTCAGCTTCAAGTCTGCAAATTGTTAACAACTAAAGGTGTGACTGGTTATTTATGCTCATAAAAAATGAAGATATCAATAAGATTATATTCTCGAACTGGTGTATCGTCCATCTAATCTAATTACTATCCAGTATCCAATCTGGCATAACAGAAAATAGTGGCATGTGAGAGGTTGACATGTGCTCTCCAAATAGTGGCACTTCTCCGTCTCTTTCATGTTTTGATTTCCCTTTTTTCTTTCTTGTTCTTATTTTTGGGTGAAAGAAAACCCTTGTCTGCTACTTTTCAGTTGATTGGAAATGATACATATCTCTAGTTTGCAAATGTCACGCTTTTTTTCAAAATTTTTGCTATACACTTCGAGAAAAATTCATGTTAATTATGAGACTAAAATATTTAAAACATAAAGCATATTAATCAGACATCCCATTTTTACAAGGGTCGACAATAAAAATATGCCATTCGAAATTAAGAGCTTTAATCATGACCCACGTGGTTGATGAAAAGTTTTAGTTCAATGTTGTGTTAACGTCAGTTCGACTTAAGTGTCATGATTTTATCTGTTTAATTATTTTATATATTGAAGATCATCCTATAACTATTTGAAAGTTAGGCAAATCCAATGTTTTTCCATTAATTGTAACTCTTCATGAGGAAACTCTCCAATGACTACTTCATAATTCTAAAATATGTCAATATATGAAACACAAAATGATAACCACTTTTCGTGAGATTTAGTATAGCCACTGCGGAAGAAAAAATATGCAATGGCTGGACATCTGAGAACCATACACCAATGCGAATTTCATCTTTATGTTCAACTAAATTCTGGATAAGTCAATATATAATATGTAACAATCAACTATACTTCCAGTTATTTCCATTAATCTATATCATGAGCCTTTTCTCCGTGCATAGGATGGATCTATTAGGCTTGTACTCTAGTATTATAATCAGCAGAATGATCTGAAAATGGAAGCAGCAGAATTTCTTCTTTTTGTGCGTTTTGAACAAGTAGTGATGGACGAAGCACTGGCAATTGACTTAATTATGAAAAGTTTAATGAACCGCATTTTATTTTTTATTCATTATGTCTGGATTAGTTTTGGAAAATGAATAAATTTTTTGATAAGTAAATCTTCACAGCGCATAATCATATTGATATACAAGAAAAAAATTTGCATGTATTGCCCTTGAAAAAAAAAAACTGTGCGAAATTTGAGGTCAATATTCCAAAGTCAGCAATTCTTGGTTATGCATGTATGTACAAAATGTTATGCATATGTAACAAACAAGAGAAAATCTTTTGGCTAATTGTTTAAGCAACAGATTAAAAATAGAGGATAGAAATAAGTCCATGAAAAACATTCTTTATGCTTACCGAAAAAGAATTTCTACTATAGAAATTTTCTAGGCCAAAAAAGGAAATAATATAGAAAGTTGAGGGGGAGAGAGAGAGAGAGAGAGAGAGAGAGAGAGAGAGAATAGAGGCTGAACTTCTTTCAAACCCTAGCTAGGTACCGCGGTCCAAACAATACAATGATTGACAAGAAGTTCTTTTTCTTTACGTTTTTGCGTTTGACAGATATATCATTCCATAGTGGAGAGTTTTGGTGGTGAAGGGAAGGGTTGCGTCACTGCTAGGGTTTACCCTGCATTGGCCGTGTAAGGTGGCTGGACTTGCCCATTTTCATTTTCCTTGATATTAACGAAAAGCAAGCATGGGACTTCTGATAACCTCCAACAGAAAAAGAAGCTGATATGATTTGGATGTATCTTTTCAACAATGGGACACAATAAGTGAGGGATATGATGCATGAAGGAAATTGTCAATGGCAAAAATCATTGTTCGCTAGAGATTTCTTTAAGCTTGAGGGAAGAAGTGAGGAGAATAAACTTGCTTGTTTAGTTATAAAATATAAAATATAAAACGAGTGTTAAAACTGGTAATAAGGGACATCCATCATTTTTTTCTCTCTTCTCCTTTACCGTTTCACAGAAGGTTATCTATCGTTTTATTCAGCTGAACACTTCTCATTTGCTGTGGGGGAAACCTGCATATGCTGAATCATTTGCTTCGAGGGTAAAATATGATAAACGCTAAAAGAAAAGGTTTCTTTGTAGAAGATAACAGACCAGTGTCAAGGAGTGCCACTTTAACAATCACAAAACGTCATTTCTTTTTTCTTGCAAGCTGTTATATCGAAAATGTATTTGAAAAGATACTGGAGTGTCAATGTTAAATCTCTTTGATAAGCCAAACAATGAAGTCGGAGTCCTGTTCTAGGAAAGGTCAATTCCCAGTAAAAAGGTTCAAACATTTCCAATTATTCCTACCGCCCCAAGACCAAACGATTGGGCTTTAAAAGCAAGTTCTGTTGTTTCCTGGACAAAATAAGCGACTTACTTTAGAAATCCTTTCAAGCAAACACTAAAAGAAAAGAGAGAGAGTCAGTACCTGTTTCCGAGAGACCAACCAGTGAGATTGCCGGCTTTTCGGAGAGCGTCTCTCCACCTCCGGACCTTGTCGGCATTTTCCTGCCTGAAACCCTTCTCACTTTGGCCAATCCGCTTGAATGTTCCAGATTGCTCACGCATCTCTTTGGGGTCGACATCCACAAAAATGAGGAACACCAGCTGGCCTTTCTTTTCCGTGCACTCGAGGATCTTAACCAGCTCCTCCAGGCACCACGGTGATGAGGCGTAGGTCTGAGAGATGACGACAATTGCACTCCTCGACTGCTCAATTGCTTCATTGATTGCTGGTCCAATCTCTAGTCCTCTTTCCAGAGTGAGGTCGACAAAGGCCATTATCTTGTTCTGCTCGAGAGCAACACAAAGATGGCTCACGAAGTTGCGCGTGTCAGCTTGTTTATAACTGATGAAGGTATCATGAGTGCAACGAGGGACGGAGGAAGGGGGCAAGAAGAGTTGTGGTCTGGCTGTGGGGCTATGTTTGAGAGAAGAGAAGTGGAGCGAAAACAAAGAGGGCAAAGAGATGGGAGGGGATTGCAGTAGGAATTGTGATGCTCTCTTGTTAAGGAGGCTTGGAGACAATGTAGGGGGAGAAAATGGAGGGAAAAGGCACTTGAGTTGGCCCAGTCGGATCATCATCTTACTAGAATTTGCCATTCAAACGCCCCCAAGAATCAAAATAAAGAAAAGCTGTACCGAGTTAATTCACAATGCAAGCTCCCTTCACCTTTTTATAATGGATATTTAAATTGTGAGCACCCGCGCACGCATGCATGTGCCACAATCACGAGATTCCTGTGACTAAGGGACTATGCATGATCAAGGAAGACCTTCTATATTCACCTAGGGTTTCCGAAATGTTCATAGAGACGAGTGAGACAGTAATTGCACTGAGGTCTAGAATTCTTTTGGCATAAATGGCGATAGTTGGTAGGGCAAGAGAAACACAATCTCATTCACCGGATCCAAAGATGATCAATGGTTGTAATCCAAAGACCAGTAGTATAAGAAGATGTGCCCTCCCCCTCATTATATCCATTCAAGCCATTTCAGTAATTTAACTTCCTTTCTCTTCCAAAGCTTCTCTCTCTAAAACTTTCTCTTTCTACAATCCAGGTGAGCAGTCCCTATAAAGGCTTAACTTAGGCCTCCCAACAATCCAAACAATCCATTCGAACCCTCACTTTGACATCTATATGGAAATAGACTATGTACAAGCAAGTGCGAGATAGTGAGAGTTTTTTTTTTTCTTTTTTTCCTTTTCGAGAAAATTTATAAGAATATTTTAGATATCCAGATAGTCATAAGCATCATAAATGTATCCCATCTTTTAACAATTTGCTCACTAGCTACTTCTTTGGAGCCCCATTTTTCACTTTTTGGCGAGACCCAGTGGCACATTTGTTTCATGGTGACACACCCTTCAAGTTGGACGAAGAAAATGAATGGACTTAATTGTATTAACTTTTTTTTTGTCCAGTAATTGTATTAACTTGATAATATAGGACTCGATTGCACTTTAGAATTCAAATACACTTTTGTCATAAATTTTAGGACTTGATTATATTTTAAAAAATTTTAAGACTCAATTACATTTTCTTAACTGCAACCCTATTTGTTGTCTTGACTGTTTGTGTGTCAACTAAAAGTCAAGAGTCTACAACTGCTAGTCTAAATTATAAAAGGTACACAGATATGCGCAAAAATGGAGATGAGAAAAAAGTTCTTTCCATTCAATCCCATCCTTGTCAAGAATCTATCAAATCTCATCCTTGGCATGATCGAGGAAGACATTCTATATTTGCCTAGGGTTTCCGGAATGTTCCTAGAGATAGGCAAGACGGTAATTGTGCTGAAGTCTAGATTTCTCTTGGCATAAATGGCGATAGTTGGTAGGTCAAGAGATACAAAGACGATAAATAATTGTAATCCGAAGGCTACTAGTATAAGAAGATGTACCATATCTCTCATTATATCCATCCAAGTCGTTTCAATAAACTAAGTTCATTTCTTTTCCAGAGCTTCTCTCTCTAAAACTTTATCTTCTATGATTGGAGTAAGCGATCCCTAGAAAGGCTTAGTTTAGGCCTCCCAACAATCCAAATGAACCAATAAAGTCTAAGTCGCCACACTATTTCGTTCCCAAACGATTGGCCCGTGACACATGCAGGTGTCATATCATTTTTCTTTGTCCATTTGGTCACTGATTTCTTTAACCCCTCACTTTGACGTCTGTATGGAAATAGACTATGTACAAGCAAGTGTGAGATAGTGAGAGCTTTTTCTCCCTTTTTTTCTTTTTCGAGAAAATTTACGAGAAGAATATTTTAGATATCTAGATAGTCATAAGCATCATAAATGTATCCCATCTTTTAACAATTTGCTCACCAGCAACTTCTTTGGAGCCCCATTTTTCACTTTTTGCCAAGGCCCAATGGCACATTTGTTTCATGGTGACACACCCTTCAAATTGGACAGAGATAATAAATCGACTTAATTGTATCAACTTGATAAGTATATGACTCTGTTGTGCTTTACAATTTAAGTACACTTTTTGTTATAAATTTAGGATTTTATTATATTTTTAAAAAATTTAAGACTCAATTATATTTTCTTGATAAGTTTTGAGAATTTAAGTACAATTTTTCATTCAGAAAGAAAGAGAGCTCGGGAATTAACCAAACCCCCATTTGCTGTCTCGACTCTTTGTGTGTCAACTAAAAGTCAAGAGTCTAAACTGCTAGTCTAATTTCTAAAAGGTACGCAGATATGTGCAAAAATTGGAGATGTGTAAAGGTTCTTTCCATTCAGTCCCATCTTTGTCAGGAATCCATCAAATTCCCATTTAATTAAACCCATTGACATGATATAATGTATATATGCAGATCTGCACAAAATGGAGATGAGACAAGGTTCTTTCAATTTTGTCCCATCCTTGTCTGGAATCTATCAAAGCCCCCACTTTATTAACTCCACTAACATGACATAGGAATGTGGGTAAGCGAATCTTCCCAAAAGGAGATGAGAAAAGGTTTTTATCAAAGCGCCACTTTATTGACTCCCCTGACATGATATAGAAATGTCAGTCTTGAATAAGACTTTAAATTGTTTGGTTTGAATTTTGGGACATATGCGAATCTGTACAAAATTGAAGATGAGAAATGGTTCTTTCATTCTAGTCCCATCCTTGTCTGGAATCTATCAAAGCACCACTTTATTATTAACTCCATTGACACGGTATAGGAATGTTTCATTCCCTGAATCGCTAGAAATCTCTGTTCAATCAGCAGTCGGCTATAGGAGGAAAATCTCATTGCCACCAGAGTCCACACAGACCGTATCAATTATAGCATGCAATTTTCACGTTGCACTTGAGCTCCGCAAGATTCGATAATTTAATTGCAGTCAGTCCATGAGCCCCGGTCCAGGAAAGTCTCTCGCCTTCTTTTTAAGTCAATGACTAACTTATGACATATTTAAAAGCAAGTTAGGCGATTGCCAAGTGTACCATTTTAAACGATTTGCGGAAAAAAGGGGACCTAAAATAAGGCGCCTGGGATCGGTCATCAATGACCGACGAATTTTTCTTTAATCATTTTCCCTCTAATTAATTAATTTTCCCTTTAAGCAGAAATTATAATTGGCGCCGGAAGAATTTTAGCAGCACGTTGACGTCAACTCCGGGTTTCCAAACTGCCACGTCCCGTAATTTTGCCGACATGTCTAAATGCAAGATCGTAAATTGAGATTATTTTTCCGGAAAGATCTTAGGGTGGGGAAATAAGGACATGAAATTAAATTGGGAGATAAAAGAAATAGGGACAGACATAAAATTAAATTGTTTCTATCTTACCTCTAATTGTAAGATAAACATAAGGAAAAGTGTCAAAAAGGTCCTAAACATATTGTATTTATGCAAATTTAGTCATAAACCTTTCATAGGTGTAAATTTAGTTCCAAACCATTTGATTTGATGCAAATTCAGTCTTAAATCTTTTAATCTTAGTGTCAATTCAGTCTTTTTAGCTAATTTTGGCCTAATTCTCCTGATGTGGATGCCAAGGGCGCGTTTGTTTGTGTTTGTTTAAAAATTGTTCCGAGGAACAGAAATAGAAAAAAGTGTTTACTTCGGGGAACAATTTTTGAACAAAAAACGTGTTTGGTAAACTTGTTCCGGGAATAAAAAATAAACAGAAACATGTTTGGTAAATTTGGATAATTTTTTTATTTCTTTTATTTTTTCTATTTTTTTCTTATTTTTCCTTTTTTCTTTTTTCTTTTTCATTTTTTTTTTTCTTCTTTTGGCCGGTCGCGGCCAAGGCCTTGGCCGGCGACCGGCCGGCGAGGGTCGGCCTCGCCTTGATCCGGCGAGGCCGAGCTCGCCCAGCCGGATCTGGCGAGATGCGGCCTCGCCGGCCACCGCCAGCGAGGCCGAGGCTCGCCGGCCGCCGGGCGAGCTCGGCCTCGCCGGATCCGGGCGAGGCCGAGCTCGCCCCGGCCGGCGCGAGGTCGGCCTCGCCGGATCTGGCGAGGCCGAGCTCGCCCGGTGCCGGCGCGAGGTCGGCCTCGCCTTGATCCGGCGAGGCCGAGCCGCCGCCGGGGGGCGAGGCGCGGCCTCGCCGGCCACCGCCGAGCGAGGCCGAGGCTCGCCGGCCGCCGGGCGAGCTCGGCCTCGCCGGATCCGGGCGAGATCGAGCTCGCCCGGGCCGGCGCGAGTCGGCCTCGCCATGGCTGGGCGAGCTCGAGCTCGCCCGGATCCGGCGAGGCCGACCTCGCCAGCGGCCGGCGAGCCTCGGCCTCGCCGAGCCACCGCCAGCGACGCCGACTGCGGTGGCTCGGCGAGGCCGAGGCTCGCCGGCCGCCGGGCGAGGTCGGCCTCGCCGGATCCGGGCGAGCTCGAGCTCGCCCCATGGCGAGGCCGACCCTCGCCCGCCCTCGGCGAGCCTCGGCCTCGCCGGGGACGGCGAGCGTCGGCCTCGCCGGGGCCGGCGAGCCTCGCCGTGGCCGGGCGAGGCCGCCGGCCCTCGTCGGCGGTCGCCGGCCCCTCGTCGGGCCGGTCGCCGGCCATGGCCGAGGCCGGCGACCGGCCAAAAGAAGAAAGAACAAGAAAATAAGAAAAAAAGAAAAAGAAAAAAAAAAGTATTTCTCATTTGTGTTAAACAAAGAAACACAAAATTTGTGTTTTTTGTTTTTTTTTTGTTCGCTGAACAAAAGAACAAAAAGGAACAGAAACGCACCCAAACGCGTTTGCGTTTCCTTTTTGTTCCTAGAACAAAAAACAGAAAAACTGTTTAAAAACAAAAAAAAGTGTGCAAACAAACGGGGCCCAACTTACGTGGCATAGTCAACACCGACGTGAATAATTTTTAATAATATTTTTAATATTTTTAATATTTTTGATTTTTTAATATATTTTTAATTTCCTTTATTCCTCATTCTTTTTTTATGTGGATGCGTGCCACTTAAGCCAACCAGCATCCACATTAGTAAAATCCAACTAAAATTAGCCAGAATGACTAAATTAGCACCAAATCAAAAGTTTATGACTAAATTGGCACTATTAAAAAATTTAGAGCTAAATTGTCATCAATACAAGGTTTAGGACTTTGTTGACACTTTCCCCGATAAAATGTATGTCATGATGGTTAGGACTTTGATCTTGGGCTATTAGTGGGCGGTTTACACAAACACGAGAGAGAGTGAGTTGAAACCATTGTCAATTGTTCCAAAAGTCTAAGATGCTAGATAAAACATTATTTGATTCTTAAATACTTTAACACTTCTCCTCAAATGTAGGTTAATTGTTCAAAAAACTTAAACTATTAAATTAATGCGTGATTTAATATTAAAATCCACTAGGTTAAATTTTTAGAAGTTTCATAAAATCTCACTTGCGGGTGGTGAGAGGCCACATGTATATAATGATCATATGAATGCCATGTCAAGCAATAGCAAATTAGATATGGCAAGTGAAATGTGACTAACTGGGTGGACCTATATGCAAGAGGGGCAAATAAAATCTAGCCATCAGTAGGCTCTCAGAGTGGGAGAGTGGATGTAGACTTATCATAAGTAGAACCACTACAATTGTTATGTGCAATTTTCTTTATCCCTTAGTCTCTCATTTATTTCATTTGATAGTTTATCGCACACAGTAAGATCTTATCACTACACAATTTATCTTCAAACGTTGTTCATTTGCAAATTCCACTCAATCACCTATTCACCCCACTCTAGGTGATAGTTCTAGCCCCATTTTATTTATATCCCTCTCCTTTCTCCCAAATAAAGATTTAAGTTTTATAAGCAAAGTATCTGTTAATATTTATGTTGAGGTTGTAACCGGATCTACAAGATCTGATCTGAATTCAAGCATGTGAAATTCCAAATAGGAAAGTACAGGATTTCTAGGACGCTTGGACTTTGCGGCATTTCCAAGTCCAAATTGGACTCCACTTCATGTGCAAGATATCTTGGTGAAGTCGATCTCATGTGGGTTTATGGCGTACTTATAATTCAAGAGGTAAGTTTTGCTTTTGATTGTTTGGTAACCACACAAAAGTAGTTTACAAGCCGTTTAATCGTAACTCTACCATTCCTCGATAAATTAGTCAATTCATTATGGCTGGCTCTCCCTGTGAAGAAAGTATCAACATCCGCACCAAATCATGTAAATCTCCCGCATCCTCTATCATTCCTCATTGATTTTTTCACAATTTCATTCTCTCATATTAGATTCGAATTACAACATCCATGAACTCCGGCCTTATTTCACCACGACATATGCAAATATACTTCTGGATATGCTTGTACCAGATGCTCCCACGAATTTTCGCTCTATAACCCAAACCACATAAATGAATGAACAAACTGCACGTTTGACTGGTGGATGTCGGGTGATGCCGGTAGCAAAACATGCGCGTCATGCGACAGTCGAATGTTAAAACATAAGGATGGGGACTGGATGTCGGGTGATGCTGGTGGCAAAACGTCCGCGTCACGCGACAGTCGTATGTTAAAACATAAGAGGATTGGGACAGGACTCTGACGAGGAGAAAGAAAACCAGGGAAGACGGTGGTCTAAATTTTGGTCCACCAGAAAGCACACCTTCGTTAAATCCGATCGGGTGAATCGTCTAATTAATTAATTTTTCTTTTAAGCAGAAATTATGATTGGCGCCAGAAGAATTTTAGCAGCACGTTGACATCACTTCCGGGTTTCCAAATTGCCATGTCCCGTAATTTTGCTCGAAATGTAGAAATGGCAAGATTGTAAATTGAGATTATTTTTCAGAGACATTTAGGGTGGGGAAATAAAGACATAAAATTAAACCGGGGGATTAAAGAAATAGGGGCAGACATAAAATTAAATTGTTTTTTCTTACTTCAGATTGTAAGATAAACGTCAATCATGATGGTTATGACTTGGATCCTGGGCTGTTCGTGGGCAGTTTACACAATCATAGAGAAAGCAAGTCAAAATCACTGTTGATTACTTTAAAAGTTTAAGCAACTAAATAAAAACATTATTTGATACTTAAATACTTCAACACTTTTCCTCAAGTACAGGTTAATTGTTCAAAAAACTTAAACTATTAAATTAATACATGATTTAATATTAAAATCTATCATGTTAAACTTTTAGAAGTTTCACAAAATCTTGTTTGCAGGTGGTAGGAGACCACATATATATAATGAGCATGCGATCCCTTGTCGAGTGATGGCGGAATAGGAACGGCAAGTAAAATTTGAATAACGGGGTGGATGTACACACGAGAGGGGCAAACAAAATCCAGCTCTACTTCCATGATGAAAATAATGGGAAAAAGAAAAGTAATACAATATTATAATAGTAATTACAATCAATTAAGGATGTGCACAATTTAATCCGAGGAGATATGGGAATCTAAAGGAGATATACAGTATTTGTAAATATATTCTTAACATGGGGACATCCGTCATCTCTTCCACGTTGTCAGTGACGCTCACAGAGAGAGAGAGAGAGAGAGAGAGAGAGAGAGATCCTGAAACCACACGTGTCGTCGGGTGTATGGTGGTCAGTTGGGCAAAGGTGGGCTCTACGTGGCGACTTCGTGACTTCGTGTGGTTTGGGTTGAATGTGATCGCGCGGGTGGGGCCCTCCTTCGTCCTTCTGCTGTCAGATTGGTGTGCTGCCGTCGGCGATAACGACCCTTTACCTATTCCTTCTCCACGTGACTTTTTAACTTTCCCTTTCTTTTTTCCTTCCGAAATCTTGCGACTCCCATAATTTGTACATTTCTTTGATATTTTTCAAAATACATAACCGTTTATATGTAAAATTACGAGATATGTTTATGTTAAAACTTATTATGAAGTGTAATTGAATTTTAAATTTATAAAAAAATATAATCAAATCTTAAAATTTATTAAATTAGAACCTGTTTCAAATTTAAGAAATTTGATCTTTATTCATCGAACAGACCTTTGTTTGCAAAGCCTTCCTATTATACATATAAGATCTGTCTATATATATTATATAGATATTTCTATCTATAGATTCTATTTATAAAAATCTATGCAGTAGACTCTGAATGGCTGGTGTGGTTTATTTAGTAACGAAAAATTTGACCTACCTAGATAGTATAGTATAGGGTCAAAATTAGATTTGATAAATATCAATGCAATGAATTGTTTCAAGGCTGATCCTAATTAATTAATAAATTGACTCCCATTACAACGGAATTCATTTGATTGAGATTATCTACCAATTCGATATAGATTCAAAATATTTTATCGAATCATATGATGAAGAAATTGAATTTGTTCCCTAAATCAAATAAATTCTTAAAGAAATTTTTTTGATAACTTCTTGATCTTGATCCACACTTGGGTATGTGCCTCCATCCTTGCGGCTTGTGCTTGTCATGTGCATGGCTTCTACAAAGACATCATCGGTTAGCAGAACTGTTATTTTGGTGGGTTATTATACTCTTTGTTGATTCATGCAAGAGATAAGAAATGGGTCAGATTTGAAGCACGTGAAGGATTGCCCTCAGATGATAATCAAATTGGTCATTTTGTTGAGTCGAAATCACCACAAGACGACACAGATGACGCAACAGTTACCCTACTTTCGGAATCGGCATCGTCCAAGACACGGCAGGAAATTTCTTCGGTTGTGGTGGAAGAAGTCCTCAAGTTAAGAGTAGGAGGTAATTCTCCAATATTTTTCCTTCTGTCCACATAGTCATATCACTAAATTAGGAAAATAAATCAAAAATGAAATAGTGGTGACTGGTCATAGATGGTAATAAGAGTTCGGGAGATGTATCGGTTTCATGACGCAAATCATGAGTTATAGCAGCTTCTCATTATGTCGTGTCCTGAGATTGAACCCTCAAATGGAATTCGTTTTCCGTAGTTTGATGAGATTTCCCAAATGCAAAACTTATTGAAATCTTCTCAGCATTTGCATTGAAAAGTTTCTCCCTTCTTGTACAGTCACAGACCAATCCGTGAAAAGAGGATGTTGTATGACATTTATAGCTTGGGTTGTCCGATGCAAAGCAAAGGTAATGAATCGGTTTATCAGACGCTGGTCCCTCCTTTTGGTTTTCCTCTACTCATTTTCCCAAACAAAAGCATTGAAATTTCGATTCAAGTAGCTGGCAGGAGCTTAATCTCGAGGGAGATATAAAGAAATGCTTGGAAATTAGGTTATATAACCTTGTTTTGACTAGACGTTGGCTGAGATTGACTTTGAAATCACTGCACGGAAATGTCCTAAGTCATTTTTCAACAATCTAGGTTTAATTTCATCAGCCACTAGGTGGTTGATCTGGTGGTAATTTATGTCTTGAGTGAACCACCGGATGGATCATACCATGTTATCTAGTTCTAACATATATCATGTGAAGAGATTTCCTGGTTGACTGCTAACGCCTTATTGAACCTACAAAAATAGACTCGCCAATCTCAAAATTTTGGGTCGCAAACTATACAAATTATCTATGACTCCAGCCAAACATTCCGTAGAGGACATGAGGCCCTTCTAGTAACGTTTAGAAGGGTGTTGCTAACACTAACTGCCCTTGCCTGCCCCGTCATCTACGGAAAAGAAGATTATATTCATAATTGGTCAACTACACAATATTCAAAGGCCCAAAAACAGAATAGACACACAAAGCTATAGAGGGCCAATAATGATACATACAAGAGCAAAGGCCAGAAAGGCCCACATGAAGAGAAGGCCTTGGTCCAGTGGTAAAGAAATGGGCCCACAAATAGGCCCATCGTTTAAAGCTGCCTCTGGGGCTGGGGCTGCTGAAGCTCAGATGGGAAGCGTTGAAATTTGAAAATGTCTTTAAATATCAATTGTAAAGTAGAATATTCATTACTCAAAAGAATATAGAAGTATATAGTCTTCATGACAAAGTAAATCGAAATAGAGCATAAATATTGAAAAACAAAGCCAAAATCCAGAATACAAGGAGGATCGATGGAGCATTTGTAAAGTTAAGCACAAGCTCGTTCCATATGAACATATTTGTTAATTAAAAAATAACAGTAGAATTTTATATCTTAAAAATTTAACTAGACAACAGAAGTAATCGAATTTTTCACCATCAAAGGCTTGCCTCTTTCGTTCCCTAAGGCTCCCTTAGTTTTGTGAAAAATAAATGATCTAAAAATTATTTTCCTAAAGATACTCATATTTGTGGAAATAATCAGTTGATAAAAAATGCTTTTATTATCGGTAACAATTTATGTATGAACACGATGAAAATATTTTTTGTTCGTTCTTTTTTTGTGAGTCATACAAATGATTATTTTTAGGAAACTATTTTCCAAATTATTTACTTTTTGCGAAATAAATGTAGTCTAAGAAGACTGAATTGTCAAAAAACGAAGGCTCAATATGAAGAAAGGATCTGGAATATACCATCGGTATACGTTAGACCTTTAATTTAAATCCAATGTATTATTCAATAGATGATTTTTATTTTATATCATGGCACTAAGGGCCTGTCGATGACGTAATTAAGTGTTGAAAGTTGAAACACCAGAACTTAATAAGATTGTTTCGATAATCATTTCTGACAATGATTTAAAAGATTCAATTAAGTAATAAGATCACTTCGTGGGGTTAAGTAAGGAAGGGGTTACCAATTAATTCATTTTGTCGAAAAAAATTATTGATGGCAAGTAGAATCCGATCATTTATATCGCTACAATATATGAATTACGATCACAATTCTATGTATGGTAAGAACATCATAATATTCATATATTATCAAACAACTTTTAATTTCCATTTTCAGCATTTAAATTTTTCAACACTTAAGATTTATTGTCAAATTTTCAGCATTTATTTTTCAGTTATATCGAACGAGTCCTAAGATAAGTATGTTCAACATCACAGATTTTTCAAAATTAAAATTCATTTATTCACTTAACCTGGAGCAAGAAGAGATTTGAAATGAATAATTCTAAAAATATATAGAGGCATGTCTCTTAGGCCTTTTTGGTTTTGCGGAAGATAAATGATTCAAAAAACATCTTCCTAAAAATATTTGCGTGTATTGCTCACAAAAATGTATGAAACAAAAAACATTTACATCTTTCACAAAATATTTAGACATATATGATTATTGGTGATGAAAACATTTTCCATTAATTAATTAT
This sequence comes from Eucalyptus sideroxylon x Eucalyptus melliodora, assembly GCA_016097485.1. Taxonomy (NCBI): domain Eukaryota; kingdom Viridiplantae; phylum Streptophyta; class Magnoliopsida; order Myrtales; family Myrtaceae; genus Eucalyptus; species Eucalyptus sideroxylon x Eucalyptus melliodora. The sequence goes on from CM027830.1 coordinate 21,131,591, forward strand.
TTCAAGCAATACAAGTGATTTTTTTAGGAAAATATTTTCTATATTATTCATATCCTGCAAAATAAACAAAGTCTTATTCATACACAAACATCAAATGGTCAATTACATACACTCAATGCGGGCTAATTGCCCCGGTATGAAGTCTGACTTCGGCTGATGAAAAAAAAATCAAAATTCAGTTCTAATTTGACCAAAAAGTAATCAAATTACAGAGATACTTGTTCTCGGAAGTGGATTTTTGAAAGAGTGTAAAGGCCTGTTTGTTTGAATTTAAAAAAAAGCAAACCCACCAAAATTTACATTTTTATTCAAATTTAGACTTGCAAAATTTAAATTATTATTTTTGAAAAAGTATAAAGGCCGGTTTTGGACCTTTAAAGGCCTTTAGGCCAAAGTTAAGGTGTTAGGCAACAAAATTTTAAAGGTCTCTGAGTAAAAGCTAGCATTTCCAAAGTCCCTTAGCCTAATGTATGTTCTACCCAGCAATGGCTTTGAGTATTTCAAGAATGGTAATGAATTATTTTCTTCCAACTTTAGCCCCATTAAACTTTGAAATTCTAGTTTAATGCATGATGACAATGAGGTCAGATCTGACCACCAGTGAGCTTGATTTTGCTCTAGTAGCCCTCATGAGGGCTAACTAAGGTTGTGCAACATCAACTCGAGGTCACCAGGGTGGCGTACCCAGGCCACCATTGCTAATATCACGCGACCTTTTGCCTAGGGTCGTGTGACCTTAGGCGGCCCTCACCGAGGTCATGTGACCTCAAGTAAGGTCACCAATGCTAGATATGGCTCACCAGTATCTGGCCACCACCTAAAACCTTTGCTTGAACATCATCGATTTTTGAGCTTCACTTTTTCTTTTCTTTTCAAATAACTAAAGTCCTTTACAATTGTAGTTTTTTTTTTTTTCAAATAATACTTCAACCAAAGTTGTTTCCTAATATACTTTTCAATTACAATTGCCCAAACGCTACTTGAAAAAACCTTTAACCTAACGTTCTTTACATTTCTCCAAAATCTCTCCCAAGCGCACCCTGAGAACCATAGTAAATTTGCTTGGCTAAATCATGTGATAATTTTTCTAGTTAATTGCTCAAATGGACATACAAGCTAAATTTTTTAGTTATGCCCGTCATATAATCTTAAACAGGTATTGACAGATTTTCACATTTCTTACTAAACAAATCTTGATATCTCTAGCATTGCTCATTTGACGTGGCTTTTGACAGGGGGGTACTAATGGTGTTTGCATGTTGGATGCAGATGCTCGGATCTGTTTCACCATCCTAAATTCTAGGAAAGATACTGAGGAACTCAAGAAAGTACTCCGGTAAGAACTTTCGGTGCCACATCAATCACCGGACGTAGGGTTTTCTCTTGGTCGAATTCGGATATTGATATTGTATAATCAACGACAGCTAAGTTTGTATAAAAAAAGCTTTAAACAGATCGGTGCATATATACTCGTACACGCAAATCTGTATATAAGTATCTCCGTCTTGAAAGTGAAACGGCCCCCAGAATTGTTGATAGAGCCACCGTTAATGATGATTGTCATAAGAACTTTTACTGTGTAGAACCTGCTTTCGAGACATGAAATCCATCCTGAAGTAATGGATCTGCAATTATTAGCCTGACTCCAATCAGTTTGAGGAAGTATGGAGATTACGTGGAAGCACTGCTTGCGGATAAAGTTATTTGGAGGATCGTAATTGGAGGACTTTTTTCGTTATGCATAATAGCAAATGATCACCGGAATTTATTTTTTCTTAGCTCCTAATTAACCCATAATAAATTAATGGCAATTCTTAAGTTCAATATTAGGTGAATAATAAAATAAGAAAAACCAAGTTACAATTGGTTGAGCTTGTCGCGACCTCTTTTTTCTCGACGCCCGCGATCGGGTACGAGCGCCTAAGGAGGCTAATGGCTCGGCTGAATTTAATTATGCCCGGACTCTCCCAAGTCCACCAATTCACGACTTTAATAGTCTGAGTTTTTAACCTGTAAATCAATTTTTAAAATGGAGTCGCCACTAATCGATTTTGGGTGGGTTGATTAGAAACCTAAGCGAAGTATCGGGAGAAATACTCACTCCTGCGCAACCAGAGAAATTAGGATCGGGGACTTGATTACACTAGTTAATCACTAATGCCCTTTTGGTACCTAATCTTGTTTAAACCCTGAGGCTTTTTGGATGTTCGAGGGATTTTCCATGCATTTTTGGGAGGAAAAAGATTTTTTAGTCATTTTCTAATTTTTTGGACACAAAAGGGATTTTTGGTATTTTTTTGGAAAAATACAAGTCTTTTTGGCATTTTTTTGGATTTTTTGGAAAATATGAAATATTTTTGAATTTTTTATTTTTCATGAATTTTTGGCTTTTTTTTTTGGATTTTTGGCATTTTTTGTAAAATATGAAATATTTTTGATTTTTCGGAAAATAAAATATTTTTATCACTATTTTTCGATTTTATGGAAATTAAAACATTTTTAAATATTTTTGGAAAATAAAATATTTTTTGGGTATTTTTTTGTTTTTTATTTATTAAAATATTATTTTTATTTTAAAATAATATAAAAACGAACCGGGTCGGCTCCAGGGTTGGGACCGACCCGGTTTGCAACCCGCGAGGCTTGGACAAGCCCGCAACGCGGGCCCGACTGGGTTTTTTTGCCCCTTTTTTTAAAAAAAAAAAAAAAAAACGCACCCACTTCACCGAATTGGGCTTACTTCACAAAAGGGTGCAGCCCAACAAGAAACCGGCCCATGCGCACAAGTCCGACCTAGAGAAACCCTACCCGGACGCCAACCCGGATCCGCCCGACTTCGACCCGGATTCCCGCCGCCCCAAAAATCGCGGAAACCCTACCCGAATCGATCCACGCCCGACCCGGCTCCTACCTCGCGACCCGGTTTTGGAGCCTTTGAGATCTGACGATCCGCGGCGGAGGCGACCGAGCCCGTCTCGGCCTGAGCTCGGGCCTCCACCGGCACCGCCTTGACCCCCATCCCGCCGGTCGTTGTAGCCGATCCCGTCGTCCACCCGTCACCACCAGTCACTGCAGATCCGGCGTTCACCTGGGATTTCCATCAAACGCCTAGCGGGCACCGGTTGAGGAAGACAAGGTGCAGGCGCTTCGGGCTCGGGACCGTGACGGAGCTCCGAGCAAGCGACAGTGGGGGGAGGCAGGTTACGAACGGTTGGGGGCCGGAACTCGCGTGAAGCCGGTGGCTGCGAGTCCCGGCCCGACAACCCCAACGCACACAGACAAAAAAAAAAAAAGGCGGGCAACCCTAGCTCACCGCAACAGGGGATGCGGCGTCGGGTGGCTGGTCTGGTGGGCCGTCGACGACAGGGCAACGGCGGCAGCTTCTTGACGCTCGGATCCGGCGTGGCGTCGGCGGATCGGTCACAGCAACCGCTTCGGGGGGACAATAGCAGCAAAAACTTCGGTCCGGGTGGCGGAGAGCTTCGGTTTTCCCGGATCCGGCCCTCCCTCCTCCGGCTGACCTTGTTCAGCCCTTATTTCATAGATCCAGGCGCTCAGATCTACCTTCCTCGGGCTCGCTCACCGCCGGCCTCCCCCGAAGTCTCTCGGAGGGAGGTCGTTCGAGCTTCGCGACCCGATCTCTCGCGTGCTCGCTCGTTGATTCTCCCTGAAGTCTCTCAAGGGAAGATCTCCGAGTTCGCCGTATCTTTCGACGGAGGTGGTGCCTCGCTATTTATAGGAGAGGGGGTGACCGGTCGACGGGGATTCGGCCGCCGGTCTTCGCACGCCGAACGAACGCCCGCGGCCGAACCGGCGTCCCATCCTCGCTCCTCCAACAAAGCATGCTCGGCATTGAAGGCAGCCATTAATGGCGCCTGAGATCTGTCATCTCCGGCCGACGTCGGCCTACCCTCCTCGGCCATAGGTTGATTTCGAGCGCGTGAGTTGCAGAGACGTAGGGGGAAGAAGGGGGAAGAAGGAAGAAGAAGAGGAGAAGAGAAAGGGGCTGGGCTGGGGGAAAAAAGATGGGCCCTAAGGGCTTGCGTGAAAAAGAAAAAGGAGGGGGGTTGGGCGCGAAGGCCCAGCCCCGATGGGCTGCGATTTTTTTTTTTTTTACTACCTCTTCTTTTTTTTTCTTTTTTCTTTTTTTGTTATTTGTTTTGTTTATTATCCGAAAAAAGGGAAAAATACATAAATAAAGAAACTAGGACCATATTAATAACCTAATCAAAATTTTAGGTGTCAACAGAGCTTGGTAGGGCTTATGCTACGCAAGGAGAATCTTTTGTATCCGCTTAGCAATCTGTCAAACCCTCATAATTTCACTTTAGAAAGTTCACAACAATATGTAATTTATGTCATGCCTTGGCTATCTTTGGATTTGGCAGGATTTCATGTCGAACAGCGATGAAAGTATAAGGTTGAAAAGTATAATGGGAGAGAGAGAGAGGTATCCTTAATAAATTAGAATCCCAACTAGCTAAGATTGCATAGAATTATGGGAGTGGGGGAAGAGTCTATTTTGCGAGAGAGAGAGAGAGAGAGAGAGAGAGTATCTTTAATAAAGTAGAATTCCAATTAGCTAAGATTGCATAGAATTATGGGGGTGGGGGCAGAATCTATTTTGCTGGGACGTTAGTCCTACATTGCCCCCTCGCATTCGTTGATCTCGTTCTTCAGGCTCTACGACACCAGAACTCCGAAATTTGCTTCACCAGAGCCTCGCAACGCGCCAACATATTATTGCTGTTCCGTGCGAAACGCCTCCACAACTTTCCTGATAAATGTCCGGCTGGTCCACACTGAGGGGCAAGATCAGCTATCATGAATAGCCTAAGCTTCTTCATCTTTTTGAACGAGTTTGCATTCGAGATCAAGTCTTCTATATCAACATTGTCTAGTTTAATGCCTTCAATGGCAGTTCCCTGCTAGAGCAAGATAATAATTATTATACATATTTGAAGCACTTGAAAATAAGCAGATATGTAAACTCTTCCAGAAAATAACTAGTCTTAATAATGTTGTAATTTGTTTTAAAATCGCACTAGTCAAAAACCATTATAACTTTGACTAAAAAAAAAAAACATTATAACACTAACAGTTTCTGTATGAAGATACATCAATCTCATGATGAAATAACAAATGAGAGAATTTTATGCTAGGTTATTCAACAATCTGTTCGATAATAAACACTGTTAGTTTAAGAAGAAAATTAGCAAAGCACGAAGTAAAGAGCGTGAACCCTAATAGGCAAAAATAAAAATAAAATAGCGTCTCTCCTAATTATGCAATCTAACCACATGTAAATGCGAGTCCACAGAAAGAAGATACACATGGGTGCTCAAATTGATTTTTGCTTTCAGGACATGCATAAGCTCTTACCGAATTTTGACTAATCACTTGTAGAGCATCCTCATGATGCCATATTCGACTTCGCTTGCTGGGGTTTTCAGGGCACTCCTGAATCACAATTCGTCTACCCATTTCTTGAAACAAATCATGCATCCATATTTTGTTATTTTCATCAATGTATATAAGCGACTTTTGAGCCAGAATATCAATCCCACTAGTGGCATAGACATTACATTGTTCTAGGGACTTGATGATCACTTCTTTGTCATATCCATTTAGAAAACAAGCGATATCAAGAAAAATCGTTCTCTCATTGGCCTCTAAGCCATCGATAACAATCCTCAGTATGTCATGAACCTTTCCCTGAGGGATTTCTTTCAATCGATCAAAAGCTCTTTGCCATTCTTTGACGCTTTTGCTGCTCAAGAAAGAGCCCATCATAGTCAGCACCAAAGGAAGGCCTTTAGAATAACTCATGAAGCAATTTGAGAGCATCCTATAGTTGATTTTTGGGTACCTTTCTTGGAATGCATTCCAACTAAAAAGCTCGAGAGCTTGATCATCATTTAGTGCTCTCACCTCATAGATATCCCTGCATAGACCAATTAAATTTTCTTCGTGTCGAGGGATCAAAATGACTCTACTCCCCAAGCCAAAGTTCATTGACTTGATCAGGTGGCTGAGTGGCTCCAACAACCCTTCAACATCATCAAACACCAAAAGAACCCTCTTGTTGTGAAGCTTACTCTTCATCAAATTTATTACTTCATGAAGATCATTGCCAAATTCGGAATCTCCATTGCCGAGAAGGCCACCAAAAAGTGTCTCTTGCATTTTGTGGAGGCCCTCTTGGCTCGATATATCCTTCACATTTGCAAGAAAGCAACTTCGATCAAATTGATCTGCAATTCGATAGTACAGAGCTCTCACAAGTGTAGTCCTTCCTATTCCACTAGTGCCGGAAATCCCCACAATTCGGACCTCCTTAGCTTCTAATTGGAGTAAGGAGTACAATGCTTGCACTTGAGAATCTAACCCAACTGGATGGAAAGCAAGCAGGTCTGTGTGTAAGCAGTTCAATCTTCTTGAGATTTTCTCCACAACGGATTGGATGAATTCAGCTTCAAGCCTGCAAATTGTCAACAACTAAAGGTGTGATTGGTTATTCGTGCTCATAAAGGTGAAGAAAATATCAACAAGGTTATATTTTCAATCTAGCGTATCGTCCACCTAATCTAAATTACTAAAAAGTACCCACAGAGAGAGAGAGAGAGAGAGAGAGAGAGAGAGAGAGACAGAGAGAGAGACAGACAGACAGACAGACAGAGAGAGACAGAGAGAGCTGGGTGTGGGGGAGGGCAATAAAAACATATAAGAGAAAACAACTGGAAGCTGAACTTTCTTTCAAGCCCCAGCTAGGTATCACAGTCCAAACAATACAAAGACAGACAATAAGTTCCTTTTCTTTTCGTTTTTGCATTTGACAGACGTATCATTCCATAGTGGAGAGTTTTGGTGGTGAAGGGAAGGGTTGCATTACTGCTAGGATTTACCCTGCATAGGCCGTTTAAGATGTCTGGACTTGCCCATTTTCATTTTCCTTAATATTAACGAAAAGCAAGCATGGGACTTCTGATAACCTCCTATAGAAAATGAAGCTCATATGCTTTGGAGTTCACCCACTTGTATTTTTTCAATAATGGAACTCAGAGTAAGTGAGGGAAATGATGCATGAAGGAAATTGGCAACGGCGAAAATCACTGTTCACTTGAGATTTCTTTATGCTTGAGGGAAGAAGTGAGGAGGATAAATTTTTTTGTTTAGTTATGAAATATAAAGTACGAAATGAGGGTTAAAACCGGAGAAAAGGGACATCCATCATTTCTTTTTCTTCTCCTTTAATGTTCAACAGAAGGTTATTTATCATGTTATTTAGCTGAACACTTCTAATATGCTATGTATGGAGGAAACCAGCATATGCATAAAAAAAAAAAAAAATCAAGAGTGAACTCCGATACACGCTGAAAGAAAAAAGTTTCTTTATAAAAGATAAACGGTGTCAAGGAGTGCAACTTTAACAATCACAATAACACAAAATGTCACTTCTTTTTTCCTGCAAACTGTTAAATAAAAAATGCGCATAAGGATACTAGAAGTGTCAAAAATTTCATAAGACGTTCGCTTTAGTGCCAAAAGTTTTTACTGGCTCACTTAAATGCTTTTGGTGAAACATTTAAGCAAGAAAAATTGTGTGGCCTTTAAGATTAAAAGTTTTATCTGAAATGGCATTTAAATAAATAAAAAGATGGTCTAAATGGACCGATAAAATGACGTTGCACAATCCAACGTGGCTGGGTTGTGCATAACGATGTCATTCACTTTGAAGTTCTTTTATCATTATCTCAATTCGTACGGTGACTCCTTCTCATTGCTATCGCTCGCTCGCATGTTGTCTTTGTCACTCTCACTCAATCAGGTTTGTCATCCTCTCTCACTCACTCAATTGGCTAGCAAAATTAGGGCTCAAGCTTGGAGGGGAAATATTCATCTTCTTCTTCACTTTGTTGAAATGAATTTGAGCTGCTCGTCATGCTCCTGCTCCATCGATTTGCAAAATTGAGTTGTTAATTCATTTTATGTTGTAGAATGAAACTTAGAAGTCGGAATGTAAGGCACAATTTGTGGATGATGGAAATCAAATGATGCAGAATGTATGGGATGAGATGACAAAAGAACTTCAGAGTTGGAAATCTGTACTGATCCATCGAGTTGTCCATCTGCATTGGAGGCAAATAGAATAGGGTTTCAATTTGGGGTTGTGGTCAACTTAGGGTTTTCAATATGGGGATTTCCTTGTAAGTTGTGATTTAGGGTTTATATTTTGGGCCAAAACACATGGAAGACATTGCTTAGGGCTATGTATGCTGACTGGGCACGCTAGCAAGGCATATCGGATGATGTAATTAATAAAAAAATGGCTACGTTATATTTCTGGCTACCCAAATCGGAATTGGTACTTAAATGATTGTTTTTTTTTGTTTAATTAAAAAAAGTGACACTTAGTGATTCAGAAGAAATTTTCAACACAAAAGTGAGCGTCATATGAAACTTTTGACACTTCTAGGTGCGTTTGGTAACATTTCTCTTTCCATGAATAATTTATGTTCAGAAATAGTTCTTTTCCATTTTCTTCCTAGGAACAAAGATGCAATTTTTTTTTTTATTTTAACTTTTTGCTTTTGTTCCAAATCTATTCCCTTGTCACATATTCTATTTTGGAGAGTAGAAAAATTAATTGACATTACCAAATGGATTATGTTCTTTTTCTGTTTTGGAGAACCAAAGAACAGGAAAAAAAGAAGAAGAAAAGATGGTTACCAAATAGCTCCTTGGTACCCTTATACCATCAAAAAATGTAGATTAAAAGATACTTCAATGTCTATGTTAAATCTCTTTGATTAGCCAAACAATGGAGTCGGAGTCTTGGTCTTGGGAAGTTCAATTCCCAGTAAAAGGGTGATAAACATTTCCAATTATTCCACTGCCCATAGACCAAATGATTGGCCTTTAAGATTAGATTTGTCGTTTCCTAGACAAAATAAGCAACTTCCTTTAGGAACTTTCCCAAGAAAACACTAAAAAAATGGGAGAGAGTTCGTACCTGTTTCCGAGAGACCAACCGGTGAGATTGCCGGCTTTTCGGAGAGCATCCCTCCACCTCCGGACCTTGTCGGCATTCTCTAGTCCAAAACTCTTCTCACTTTGGCCAATCCGCTTGAATCGTCCGGACTGGTTGCGCATCTCTCTAGGGTCGACGTCCCCAAAAATGAGGAACACGAGCTGGCCTTTCTTTTCCTTGCACTCAAGGATCTTATCCAGCTCCTCCAGGCACCATGGTGAGGAGGCGTACGTCTGAGAGATGACGACGATGGCGCTCCTCGACTGCTCGATTGCTTCATTGATTGCCGGTCCGATCTCTAGTCCTCTTTCCAAACTGAGGTCGACAAAGGCCCTTATCTTGTTCGGCTCAAGAGCGACGAGAAGATGGCTCACAAAGTTGCATGTGTCGGCCTGTTTATAACTGATGAAGGTATCGTGACTGCACCGAGGGATGGAGGAGGGGGCAAGAAGAGTTGTGGTCTGGCTTTGAGGGTATGTTTGAGAGAAGAGAATTGGAGCAGAAAGAAAGAGATGGGAGGCTTTTGCAGTAAGAATTGCGATGCTCTCTTCTTAAGGAGGCTTGGATACAATGTAGGGGGAGAAAATGGAGGGAAAAGGCTCTTGAGATGGCCAAGTTGGATCATCATCTTCCTAGAATTTGCCATTCAAACACCCGCAAAATCAAAGTAAAGAAAGAGCTGTACCGAGTTCATTTACGATGCAAGCTACCTTGACTTATTTATAATAGATATTTAAATTGTGAGCGCCCGCTGACGCAAGCACGCAGACATCATTCGTTCCTTTTTGTCCGGTTTCTCTGACCCATTGCTTTTTTGTGTGTAAGGAAATAGACTAAGTACAAGCAAGTTGAGATGGCGACATTTTTTTTTCTTTTTCCTTTTCCAAGAAAATTCTAAAAGAAGAAAATTTAAGGATATCCAAACGGTCAGAAGCATCATAAATCTATCCCCCTCTCTGGACAATTTGCTCAACAGCTACTTTTTCGGAGCCCCATCCTTCACTTTTTGCCAGGTCCTTTGTCGCATTTGTCCCAAGGTGACACCCCCTCCACTTCCACTACAAATTGCAAGACAAACGTCTATCGTGATGGTAATGACTCGGATCTTGGCCTATTAGCGGGTGGTTTACATAACCACGGAGAGAGTGACTTGAAATCATTATCAGGATAAATGTATTATTTAATATTTAAATGCTTTAGCATTTCTCCTCACACATAGGTTGGACTATTTGACTAAACCTATAGTATGGAAATATGTAATTGAGACACAGAAAAAGTTTTGTAAAGATTTGAACTCAATACCTCTTGCACTAATGGGATTCTCTAGGTTGAACTTTTAGAAATTTCAAAAAATCTCACTTGCAGGTGGTAGGAGACCACACACACACACACACACACACACACACACACACACACAATGAGCATATGTAACCCTTGTCAAGCGATGGTTGATTATGAATGGCACATGAAATTTGACTAACAAAATGAACATACACGCAAAAGGGGCAAACAAAATTTGGGCTTGCTTCCATGATAAAAATAATTGGGAATAGGGAATTGTGTGATTTTTGTATGTATAATAATGAAGAATACATAAGCTTATTTATACATTTTACAAAATAACGATCTAAAGTAACATAAGATCACAATAGCAATTATAATTAATTAGAATCAATCAAGAATGTGCATAATTAATGTAAGTTAATGTAAGAGATATGGAAATCAAGGGAGATATACAGAATTTCTAAATATATATTTAATGTGCTTCAAGCTATGACATCCATCATTTCCCCTAAAATTGTAATATAAGCGCTTATTATGATGGTTATACTTGTATCATCATAATTGATGGGATAATTATGCTTATGTTTTCAGAAAGGACACGAAGTTTATGGTCTTGAGTTGCACATGGTACCTGAATTTTAAGTTCCATATGAGAATTAATGGTATTTCGTGTATGGAGGGAGGGGAGATATTGGAGAAACTATTACATGATTATTGTATATATGATAAATTGAATCTGGCAAATGATAGGTCTCATAGGGTCCAAAGTGAATCCTATCATGACAGTGCTCATTTAGCTCAGAATATGTACAATACTTTGTTAGGTATTATGTTGTCATTTAAATATTGTGCGTGCATTAAACTGTAGATCTGTTCTTTATAGTTTACTAGATTTACTCTAAAGTACAATTATAGTAGCTCTTAGGTGAAGTCTTGTGATGGTTAAAAATTGTCCAGCACATCTGACTTCTATGTAATTTCTACCAAATATTATGCAAGGAAAGCTTTTAATCTCCGACCTGAATGGTCATCATCTGCAAATATCGTGCGATGTGCATTCGTTTTTTTTTTTTTTTCTTAACCAAAAATTAATCAGGTCATCGACATAAGCAAGCATGTGGTTAGGGGTTGTCCACGGCGGATTCCCTATTTTCCTTGATTTCCAAATGTCACTGACCGTCCTCTCTCTCCTCTCTCTTCCCTGCGAACCACACCAGACGCAAAAGATCCAATCCTAGCAAATTAGCACACGTGTACCTCACAACTTTACACGTAAGGGATCCAATCCTCGCTGCTCTATGTGGCGGGTGGGAACCGTCGCGATTGTCGGTTCCTTTTAATAGAAGCTTTCAAGTACTAAAGCAGAAAGAGAGAGAGAGAGAGAGAGAGAGAGAGAGAGAGAGAGAGAGAGAGTACTAAAGCAACCTTCAACAAATGCAGCCTTTTTTTTATTAATAAAAAGAACCACTAAAAATTTCAAACTATGCTGATGACGTATTTATTCACAACTTTTGTTGTAATATTAACAACGCCAAACCGTACATGACACATATATTTTAAATTTTTTCTTGTGAAATAAAAAATCACAAACTTATACATATATAACACATTTGCTATTCTATCAAGGTTCTATTAAATGATCTTTTAACAAAAATGTCATTTTATTTCATTCAAGTCACATGGGCTTTATCATGTCAACACTATTTGCTTTCTAGAGTTCAAGTAGGTAAAATTTTAATGATGTTCATTGATGGAACCTTCATAGAGAAGGGTAAATGTGTCATACAAGTATAAGTTTTGAATTTTAATATCACAAAAAAAATTAAAGGTAAATATTTCAGAGTAAACCATTGGAGTTTGTCCTAATAGTCACTATTCTCACTTGGAAATTGAAAGGTGGGAGGCTCGAATCCTCATATTCTCTGAGAGGATGGGGATGATTCAAGTTTCAAGTATGAGTTTTACTTTCACGCCTTATAAGGTAGAAAGACAAAAGTCTAAAAATGAGAGTTAAAGTTTAAGTATAATAAAATCGACAAAAAAAAAAAATGTGTCACGGTTATATAGTTTGAGGGTTTTTGATTATTTTTACACTTTATTTTTTTTATAAATGACTTTAGAAAGTTTAAAAAAGATCATATTCTTTATGATATTAGTTATTGCCCCCAATTTATCATATAATAATGAAAGTCCACCTTTCAACAGCAAAAGCGCCAAATTAATTAAAAAAATTATTTTTTTGCAAATAAAAGTATGTGATTAATTTTTCCAAAAAGTAAAATTCAGATGAAATTTTCCTAAATTCTCATATTAAAAAAATATTTAATTATATTGTGATATTTTACACATGTAGGAAGATAGGCCATGCACAACAATTATGAGATATAGGAAATTGCATTTGGTAAAACATTTAAGAAAAAACAATTAGTTTTCCTTTGTTTGATATTATATGATCGAAAATGTTTTCTGATGTTTGGATATAATTAGAAAATGATTTCAATTTCACAACTTTATTTCAAGAAAAAAGTTTGAATTTTTAATTTTATTTTTAATTTTTAAAAATAAAAAATTTAATGATTTTATTTTATCTTTTTATTTTTATTTTTCTCCAAAAAATCAAATTTTTAATTATTTTTAATTTTGTTCTTTCTTTCTTTTTCTTTTTCTTTTTTCTTTTCTTTCCTTTTCTTTTTCTCTCTTCCTTCGCCACTACTAGTTGATGATGGCCATAGGCAAGCTTTGCCTCTCCGAGATCAAGCGAGCTGCAAGCTCATCGGCCTCGGTGGAGCCCGAGCTCATAAGGATTGGTGGAGTTGTGAGCTTGTCAGCCTCGATAGAGTCAGAATTCGCCTAAATCTAGCAATGCCAAGCTCACCAACTTGCTTGGATCCGGCGAGCCGCAATGGCTTTGACAGAGTTCAAGCTAGCACACTTGAGCTTGCCTGGATTAGTTGAGTTGCAAGTCGCCAACTTGACTGAGCTTAGGCTCACTTGGATCTCGCGAGCCATGAGCTCATCAGCCTTGATAGAGCTTGGGTTGGCGAGCTTGGGCTCGCTTGGATTGGCTAACCGCCAAGCTCGCTAGCCTATGTCTTGGCCTCTCATTGGGCTGCCAACAGTTACCGACATCAAAGGAAGGAAGGGAAGAAGGAGAAATGAAAAGAAAGAAAAGAGAAAGAAGAAAAATTAAAAGAAAATAAAATAAATAATGGTACATAATTTTTTAAATAAATAAAAATCGATCCTTTCAGAAAATTTATTTTAGAAGAATAAAAGTTTTATAAATCAAGTACCCAACAACTAAGGAAACATTTTGGAAAAAGTTTTTCCGGTTCTTTTAAAAAGGGAGATCGTTTTTTAGAATTTTAGTTTTGGTAGGAAATTTTTTTTCATTAACTAGGAAAACATTTTCCGTTAGCTCATTCTCCAAAGCGAATCAAAACACCAATAAATGAGGAAAATGTTTTCTGGAAAATATTTTCCACAAAACAAATGCACTTGTTTCTTTTTTCCAAGAAAATTTTGAGAGATGAATATCTTAGATTATCAATATAGTCACAAATATCATAAATATATATAATAATATTGAAAGTGATAAAATTTACTCCATACGAATAAGAAGATATTTATGCTAACAAATTTAAGTATCTATGACTATATCAGGCAGGAGAAGTTGTGCAGTAGAAAAAAAAATGCAGATATCTCCACACAATAATAAATCAGAAAAGTTGACTTTGTCGCTTGTAACTAGAGTGACATTTGTGCGAAACAATGTATTTTGTTATAGAAAATATCTAGATAATTGCTGACATAAATCAATACCACTACCACATGAAGAGCGAATTCTCTTCGGCATAACTTTTTAAGAGAAATCTCATGGCAAATAAAAAAATTACTAAAAAATAGTGGGATAAAGGTTGTCATGCCCCGAACCTCGAGCACACGCACATTCCTCGGTGGTCGACTAAATTACGACGTTCCTAGGTCGCGTTGCCGACCCAATCGAATTATGCACATGCTGAAAGGAATTAACAATCTCCAGACATCAATCAAACATGAGATAGAAAAAGAAGGACAATCAATTCAAACAAACCACACTTTATAAACATACTAGGTCAGTCCTACAAAGTTATATACATGAGGTCAAGATCCAAAAAGGGACTACCAAGCTAACCCTACCCCGGACCCTCCTACTTGGGATCTGGGTCCACTACGACACTGTCAGGAATGTTGATGTCTAGCGGGTTAGCTACCTCCTCTACTATGGGCTTTTGTTCATCCTCGGGCAACTGATGATCCACGATATCAACTATGATATTGGCGTCATGCACGGGGTCGAGAACCACCTCACCCTCACCCTCGATGGCGGGTCCATCGAAATCATCCACGGGACCCTCCTGAGCTTCGTCAAGCCCGCAACGAAACCACGCTTTGAACCTATGAGGTACCAACTGAGGTTGGCCCTCATTGACCCAGATCATGGTCACGACGAACTCGCGAGTCTAGGGATTCCCGGGGACAAGGAAGATGGTACACTGCTCCTCGACCTCTCATGGCCACCCAAAATGAATTGGACACCTCCATCTTAGGACATGTAAAATTTTAACCACGACGAGGTAAGACAATATCTCAACAAGTTCACGCCCTAAATCTCGATTAGGAAGATAATACGCCTAGAGGCAGTTTAAGCACACATCATATGAGACTTACCTCGTCTTTGCACTTCCTTGCACATTAATACAGCTCATATAACATATGCATATAGTCAATGCACTCAACAATTGAGATGCCTTACTTTCAAATCAATTAGTCACAAGGGTCTTGATTATATGGCCAAATCGTTATGACACGTTTCGTTCCGTGCCACACAATTTTTTCTCATAATCAAGCGTGGCCAATTCACTCATTCAAGCGTTCCAATTGATTACGACTCAACGGCCATGACTGACTCAATAGTTAACGGTCATTCGGTATAACCGAGCGTCGTCTTGCCTCATCGAGCATAGTAACGTCTACATCTAGATGGCATTCTCGAATGAGCATCGGCTCAACCTCCACTGCAACTGGAATCCGTTCACATGGGGCATTCTTGAAGGAGTATCGACCCAGCCTCTACTGCGATCGGCATCCGTTGACATGGGGCATTCCTAAAGGAGCATCATCCAACGTAAAAGCTCGTGACAAGTTTTCATAACGATCACATGCACATCCAATTCCGCCAAGAACATCGTGCTTTGCACTCAAATGCCTCAATTAAAATAATGTATTTTGCCTATCTTCTTCATATTAAAAACACCCGGTAAAATAAATATGCGTGAGTACACGATCAGGTTGAACCATAAAAAAGTGATATCCTTTCTTTTAAAAATTCCACTATTTGATATAGTACTTAAAAACATTTTTGGCATAAAAAACCGACACTCGAAACTTTTCTAATTAAACGCCAAAATTCCATAATTTTGGAATAATAACTCAAAAATCACCAAACAACATCCAATTGCACAATTTAACACTCAATTGCACAAACTAACCACACAACGACAGTCAGCATGAAATTCTGACAACCAACTATCCTGGTATAATTTCCAGAATATAATGAATAATTAAATAAATTACAATCAAATAAATAAATTACAAAAATAATTAAATTAAATCACTAATTAAGCTACATACACTAATCTAACCACCTAAATAGGCTTATTAAATTAATCTACCTAAGCTAAAAGTACATAACCTACTAAACTAACTAATTAAATCAACTAACCACCTAATTAGCCTAACTAATCTAATCTAATTTAACTAAACAAGCTAACTAATTACACTAATCTCACTTAGCCTAATCTAAACTTTCTTTAAGCATAATTAACTCTCTAATTAGAGTTTAGAAAGTAAACTCACCGGTTTAATGAGCTGATGAGTTCACGGTGATGGTAATGAGGAGGCGAGCGAGACTCGGGCGTATGGCGACACCTAAGGAGGTCCAGAAGGGCCTGAAAACAACCAAGCAAGCCTTAGCCATAGCTAAGGTTTGCTTTTGTTTTGGGCTGGAGTAGCTGGTCGAGGGAGCTAGGACGGCACGGGAAAGGGCACGGTGGGGCTAGGCAGCGACGGCAGCAGCTCGGGGATGGCTATGGTGGTGGCCAGGGCTTCAGGACGCTGGTCACGAGTATGAGACGCAACAGACAGTGCGCGCATGGGACGGCGAGCTCTGGCGCAATTGGAGGCAGGCGGTGGTTTGAGCGACAGCTTGGACGAGCAGCGGTGGCTTGCAGTGAAGGCTAGCTGGTCTGCTAGTTCTCTGATCTTGTTTCAACAACAATGGAGGCTAAAGGAGTGAAGAAGAAGAAGAAGAAGATGGAGCTGCTACAACTAGAGGGGGACAAAGAGGTCATAAAGTCAAGCTAAAGTATCTTAAAACTCAAGTGCAAGGCCCCCACTAGCCTTAGCTCTTATCTAGCAGCCATTTCTTCTCCAAATCTTCTTCAAGAAGCCAAGGATGATGACCAAATGTTGCACCCCCCCCCCACATAGCCTACGAATTTCACCAATTCCAACTTCAATTTCTCCACAATCCTCTCCAATTAACCTCAATTCAATGGCCAATAATGCCAAGGTATGAGCCCACACCAAATTCTTGCATTCCCATTACCATTTGATCCAACTTGAAGGCCAAAAATCTAATGAAAGAGGCCCCTTTGAATTTCCCAATTTTAAATCGTCCAATTTTGATTTTTCGCTGAAAATTCGGGCTCGCCGAAAATTTTTCAAAGGATGAGTTGACATTTCTAAAATAAATTGTGACATACCAAAACTTTCGATTCTTGAAATTGGATTCAATTTCGTGGTTAATTTCAACCGGATGCAATTTTAGCGTGACCTACCGGGTAGCTTTTAGGAATTTTTAGCGCATTTAACCCGTTGTTGATTATTTTCGATCCACATTATGCATCTTTGACTCATAGGCAACTCTCGGTCATCGTAAAAATCTCAAGGTTTCAAATACGGGCACAGGGTACAGAAACGACAGAAAAATCGGTTTAGTGCCGTTTGACATAAATTTTGCAATCAAGTAAAATCACCCATACATTAATTAAATGTCTTTGTTAAACTGACCTATCTTCAGTCTCTAATCGATTTTAATGGTGCCATATTGACACTTGCAGATTAGCATGGTCAAGCAGTCGATTTCTAATCGAATTCTCAAGTTTGTCGCATTTAAATTCCTTAACGGCTTCACTTGATAGAATAGTTATCTTGTGAGTGGCCAACTCAAAGAAAAAAGGCTATAGGTGCGTCGATGAAAAGCCCATTTCATTTAGTCAAAAAAATGGTTGAAAATCAGGATGTTACAAAGGCTATAAGAGCACATATTCTGTTATTTCTCCTATTGCATGAAGTTTGAGTGGGCAAGATTTCAAGAGAGTATAACTCATTGCTCATGTGTCTTTTCTGGGCCTTTTTTTTTTTATTCAACATAAATTTTTTTAAATATCTTTTCATTTCAGCATAATTACACTATTGCTTGAATTATGAATATCTTTTTATTTTAATTTATTTCCTAAAAAATAAAAATATGGATATGTTTTTATTAATATCTTACTTTCTTGGTTTCTATAAATATTACGATAGTTTGATTTAAGCATATTTTTTTTTATTATGATCTTCATAATTATAAAATAGAACCTCATTTAGAGTTTTTTCGAGTTAATATTCCTACTTTTCTAATTTCCTAATTTACAAAATTAACCAAGTCTAATTATGATAAAGAGAAAACAAAAACTTGAAAATTTTATGTATCTAAAAACTTAGGAACATGATTTAAAATAATAAAAGTACAAGAAATCTATAAATAAATTAATATCGCTATCAAATGTTCTTATTAAGAAAATAATTTTTCAAATAAGAGTCAATACCACACAAAACCTCAAATTGGTACACTTGTAACAATTTGTCAAAAAAAAAAATTTACTATGAAAAACCTCAAAGCTGGTACACTTATGACAAGTTTACTATTCGTTAGTTTTCTTTAAATTTGACTGTCAAGTTACTAAATTAAATGACGCATGATATTTGACATGTGTACTAGTTTTGAGTTTTTCTTAGTATTAATCTAGTTTAACGAAAAATAACGGAAAGTAAATTTGTAATAAATGTACTAGTTTGGAGTTTTTTATGAACAAAAAATTAGTTAGAGATAAATTTGTTACGGGTGTACCAATTTAGGATTTTGTGTGGTAAAAAAAATTAGTTTTGATTAAATTTGTTATAGGCATACCAATTTGTGATTTTGCGTGGTATTAATCCTTAAGATAAAGAAAAATGAATCTGATATAACTCTAAATGAGTCTATATTTTCACTGTTATAGAGATCACAAGTTAAAATATACTAAAAATGGAACTATAGTAATATTAGACCAAAAAGGAAAAAATAATAATAAAAAGACAACATATATTTTTGTTGATTTAGGAAATAGAATGAAATGAAAAAAAAAATCTAAAATTTGAGTACTGGTATAACTGTGAAAACTTGTGAATATTATTGAAGGATGATTTCACTTTGTTATAAAAAAGTTGAGGTCATAGATTGTAGAGGCAAGCATGTTTTTGGGGTAAAACCATGAGTCAAAGAATCATATTGGCAAGAATAAGTTTGGTTCCAAGTTATGTAGGATAGCTTTCATGTTCCAAAAATTAGATAATCGGTTTTGATAGGTAGGTTCCAAGTGAAACTCGAAAATTGGAACAAGTCTTTATGTTTTTCTTGTTCCATGTCTTCATGGCAATCGATTATGAGTGTAATTTTGAACCACTAGTACGAACTTTCATTTTCAACCCATGACTAAGACCTTTACCTTGTTGTATATTATTCGTGTATTTAAATATGAGTTGCGGTCAATGGATTGTAGAAATAAATTATAACTATTAAAAGTGATAATTTACTACAATAATTCAATTAAGTATACATATGAAACTTAGATAAACCCTAAAATTGATGACAGAGTAAACTCCATGTTGCAAACTATGCATGGCGAGCTTTAGGTTTTAAAAATTTGGGAACTAATTTCGATGGGACAAGTCCTAGATGGAACTTGAATTAATCTTGAAACTACTTCTCTTACTAGATTGAACAAATTAAAAAAATTTAAAACTATATTGAGTATTTAAAATTAATTCAAGAATTACATTAGATGATGTAAATGTTCGATGATAATACTATATGTTGAATTGTTGTTGGGGTTTCATGAATCATGTATAAGAAAAAAAATCAATTGGCAAAATAAAATCAAATGGCCCCAAAGGGTCGGAAATCAAAAATATATTTTACACATGATTCTCCTTAGGCGTTGTCCGTGCGTTTTAATCAAAAATCTATACATAAAAGGGAGTTAAACGAAATACCTCTTGAAGCGCGCTTTGAAACAAGTCGGTTCGGATGTTCTACGGTACGAGTCCCACAAGCGTCGGATCTCTAGTTCAGACACACCAACAACGAACGTCGAACGGAAGAGAGAACTTCGGATATTCACCACTTCGATTGTGCTAGCAATCACGTGGAAACAAAACGTCGTATCCTTGATGTATAATAGTCACGGCCCGAACGAGATAATGCTCTTCTTTCTTGCGTCTCAAAGACACAAGAACACGCACACACGTTTGCTCTCTATTTTAGCAAAACATCTTTTCTCTAAAAACACAAACGCACGCCCACAGAAAATCTCTCTACGTTGCAACCTTTTGCAGCCTTTCTTTTTAATATTTATACACGAATCAGCAACGGTTGCCGATCGTGGGATCAGCAACCGTTGCTGATCCTTATTCTCATGCACGATCGAGCACGATCGTGCATGAATGGAACGGTCAGCAACCGCTGACCGTTTATGCACGAATTCGTGCACGATGGTCAGCGGTTGCTGACCATCCATGCACGAACAAAATTCGTGGATGATGGTCAGCGGTTGCTGACCATCATGCACGAATTCGTTCGTGCATGTGCACGTAATTGTGTGAAGTGGTCAGCAAAAATTGCTGACCATTTCCACTTTAATTAATCAATTAATTAATTTAGGGCATATATCTAACAATCTCCCACTTGCACTAAAGCCAACTTGTTTGGTACCTCAAACCCATTTGGTCAATTCATTGCCATTAATTAAATAATAATAATGAAAGTACACAATTGGGGTATGTTAACATATATCCACTTGGGCATGCGTGTGCATCATATGCAAGTAGGCTCATGACTATGATACAAATTAAATTAAATCTCATTTAATTTAATTTCAAATCGACTCAATTCGATTGTAGTAATTGCAAACACATTTGCAATAATATTTCTCTCTTGTTCCACGTTATCCTAGTTGTTTATGGTGTGTGACATCCCTAGGTTCATCACTAAGCTGGTAGTAAGACTTGTACTAACACATTAGTACTTCCAAAAGAATTAATTGTCCCGATTAATCTTTTAGGTCATACAAGCCACGATTGACATCTAGCAATATGTCATGGCTACCCATATAGTGTGAATACTTTAAGAACATAATGAACCTGTTAGCTTTGGCTACAGTGTAATTCAATCCCTCTGTCTTACTATGTCCCGATCAAACAAAGACCATGGAATATTTGTCAAGTCATTAATTCGATCATATGCACAAATCTAATTGACATGCATTTTTATTTGAGACATAAACAATTTATTCTCGGTTACAACCCCGGCCGAGGATTTCAATGCAGTGTCACAATTAGATCGCATAGGACATCATTATCATACCTTGCATATAACAAGGAGACAGATTCCATATTGCGCACATGTGTAACTTCGTATATGAACAAACTATGACCATCGGGTATAAAGACGGATCAACGACCCGGCATTATGTGCACCCGTGAACCATAGTTGTTCGACACACAAGTTAACACTGTGCCTCAGGTCTAAGGATTATTTACACAAGACCAAAGCATGAACAATTAGACATTGACCACGCTAAAAGCTTCCATGTCGCTAATCGTTCCATATGCGTCACGTTCAGTGAATTTGTTTAATACAAACACCTGTGTTCTAACTCATGCATCATAATACCCAATGACATGTGACTCATCATTCCCTTAAGTATCCAATACTTAATGGCGAAGTTAAGAACACACCGGTCTCAACAGGATTATTAATATCCATTTAATAATCCATCGACCGGGAACAATTTAAAGATTCAGTCTAACTATGAACCCGTCACATATATTCTTGACGTCTCAAGAATAGGTCTAGTTGCAACTGATCTTATGGAATCATTCATCAATATAAAATAATTGGACAAATGAATGAATACGTCGTTGCCATTAATTAAATAATAATAATGAAAGTACAACTGAAATCCCTAATATGTAACTATTACATAGTAGCTTTAGGGCATACATCCAACAATTTCCCAGTTACACTAAAGCCAACTTGTCTGGTACCTCAAACCCATTTTGTCAATATGTCTTTCAAAAGAAGATTGAGGTAAGGCCTTAGTGAAGGGATCTGCCACGTTTTCTGCTGAGGCAATTTTCTGCAAGGCGATATCACCTCTCCCAACAATTTCTCTGATGAGATGGAAGCGTCTCTCAATATGCTTGGACTTCGGTGAGACCTTGGTTCCTTAGCTTGAGCTATCGCCCCATTGTTGTCACAAAACAATGTGATCGGTTGCTCAATTGAAGGAACGACTCCAAGTTCAGAAATGAACTTCTTCATCCAAGCGGCTTCCTTTGCTGCGTGAAGCTACATACTCGCCTCAGTGGTGGAATCGGCAGTTATGCTTTGTTTGGAACTTTTCCAACTAACTGCACCACCATTGAATGTGAAGACAAACCCAGACGTAGACTTATAATCATTAGGATCCGATTGAAAATCGGAATCGGTATAAGCTACAACTTTAAATTCTCCTTCTCCATATATCAAGAATAAATCTTTAGTCCTTCGCAAGTACTTAAGAATATTCTTGATTGCTATCCAATGCTCTTCTCCTGGATCGATCGATATCTGCTAGTAATACTTACAGCATGCGCAATATCGTGGTCTAGTACATAGCATAGCATACATTATGCTTCCAATAGCGGATGCATATGGTATCTTTGCCATCCGCTCTCTTTCTTCAGGAGTGTTGGGACACATCTCCTTAGAAAGACGGATCCCTTGCCTAAAAGGCAATAATCCTCTCTTGGAACATTGCATGTTAAACCGTGTTAACACTTTGTCTATGTACGTAGATTGTGAGAGGCCAATCAATCGTCTTGATCTATCTCTATAGATCTTGATACCTAAAATGTAGGTTGCCTCTCCTAAATCTTTCATGGAGAATTTCTGTGACAAGAATAGTTTTATCGATGATATCATTGGTACATCATTTCCAATCAAAAGTATATCATCGACATACAAAACCAGAAATGCAATTGCACTCCCACCGATCTTCTTATATACACAAGGTTCATCCGGATTTTTGATGAAGCCAAACGATTTGACTACCTCATCAAAACGGATGTTCCAACTTCTGGAGGCTTGTTTGAGTCCATAAATGGATCTCTTAAACTTACACACCTTCTGTTTTTCACTATTGGATTCAAAACCCTGTGGCTGTTCCATATAGATGTCCTCATCGAGATAACCATTTAGAAAAGCCGTTTTGACATCCATCTCGGAATATCTCATAATCAAGGTGTGCAGCTATAGCCAACATAATCCGAATGGATTTTAGCATGGCCACGGTGAGAAAGTTTCGTCATAATCAATTCCTTCTTTTGACGATATCCTTTCGCCACCAGCCGTGCTTTGTAAATTCCAATTTGACCTTCAACATTCATCTTCCTCTTGAAGATCCATTTACAGCCAATTGGTACAATACCATCGAGCGGTCGGTCAAGGTCCATACCTCATTGGAATACATTGAATCCATTTCGGATTTCATGGCTTCTAGCCATTTACCATAATCGATGTCCAACATCGCCTCCTCATAGGTTTTAGGATCACCGGGTTGATCACTATCATTCACAATGAATAATGGTTCAATATGATCAACCGAGTGTCTATAACGAGCAGGTGGGCGAGACATTCTCGCACTTCTCCTAAGAGGTTGTGTATCAGAAGCTCCCACTGAATCAGAGATTGGTATCTGAACTCGGTTGTTTGACACTTCATTATTTTCTTCTTGTAAGACTATTTTCCGCCCAAAGACCACTTTCTTGGATGAACTGATTCTCCAAGAAAGAAGCGTGCTTGCATACCAAAATTCTTTGGTCTGAATGAAAATAGAAATAATATCCAAGAGTTTCCTTTGGATATCCAATGAAGCGACCTTGTTCAGATCTTGCCTCCAATTTTTCCACTTTCAGCTTTTTCACAAAAGCTGGACAACCCCAAATCTTAATATGATTAAGACTAGGTTTCCTACTATGCCATATCTCATAGGGCGTAGTTGGAACAGATTTGACGGCACTCTATTCAATATATATACAGCTGTCTCAAGGGCATATCCCCAAAGGGATATTGGCAAATCGGTGTAACTCATCATAGATCGTACCATATCTAATAAAGTACGATTTCTTCGTTCGTAGATACACCATTATGTTCGGGAGTTCCAGAGGTGTCCATTGTGATAAAATGCCATTCTCTTTAAGAAAGTCCAGAATTCAAGTACTAAGATATTCACCTCCTCGATCCGATCGAAGAGCCTTAATACATTTTCCTGTTTGTTTCTCAACTTCAGCCTTGAATTCCTTGAACTTTTCAAAGGATTCAGATTTATACTTCATGAGGTATAAATAACCATACCGTGACTGATCATCGGTGAAGGTAATGAAGTAATTATAACCACCTCTAGCAGATTCATTAATTGGTCCACATACATCTGTATGTATTAATTCTAATATGTCGAGCTCGCGCACTTTGTCCCACAAAAGGCGCTTTGGTCATTTTTCCTAGAAGACATGCCTCACAAGTCGAGTATGACTCAAAATTTGAAGGATCAATGTATCCATCATTACTCAACTTGTTAATTCTGTCTTCTCCAATATGACCTAATCGGAGATGCCAAACATACTTTTTATTTGGACCGTCTCTAGGGCGTTTATTAGTTATGGCATTTATATCAATTCTATTTTGCTTATTGATATTGGTAATCACATTACCGGACATTGTAATGGTATAAAGATTGTTGGTTAATAAGCTAGAACCAACACATATTCTATTAAGATAAATAGAAAATTCATAATTCTCTTTACCCAGACGAGGTATAGAGATGATGTTCCTAACAGCATTCTTATAATGCAAACAGTTCTTTAAAACCAATACATGTCCAAAAGGCAAACATAAACGAAAAGTCCCTATAGCTAATGCAGCAACTCTTGCTCCATTGGCAAACGTCAGGACAATCTCATTTCGCCCTAGCATCCTGCTTATTTCCAGATTCTGCAAAGACATACAAATATGTGAAGTTGCAGCAGAATCTAGAACCCATGAGCTGGATTCAGCACTAACCATAAGATTGGTTTCAATAAGCATAGACACCATACCTTCATAAGGTCGGTTCTTGGGCTTGACCTTCAAGCTCGCGAGGTACCTCTTACAGTTCCTCCTCCAGTGCCCTTTGACACCACAGTAATGACATTTCCCTTTATCAATCATGGGCTTTGGTTGCACAACAGGTTTGGCAGGCCTCTTCCATTTATTCTTCTTTAAAATGGTCTTACCCTTTGAAGAAGAAGCCTTAGCCATAGCCACTACATTTGGCCTCGTGTTATGCATTTCCTTCTCATAAACTACCAGCATGCTATGTAACTCCGCAAGAGTTTTATCCATCTTATGCATGTGGAAGTTTTGGACAAAACCAGAGAAGGAATCGGGTAAAGATTGGAGGATCAAATCCACAGCTAACTCATTATCCATAACGAGATTCAGCCTAGCCAATTCTTCAATGTGCCGATCATTTTCAAAGCATGATCATTAACAGATGATCCTTCAGCCATCCTCATACGGTACAATGCCTTAGATATCTCATATCTAGAGGTTCGACCATTCTCATCAAAGTATTCCTTTAAGTGCAAAATGATCGACCCAAAGATCTTCCATAGATTCATACTTCTTCTGTAATTCATTATTCATAGAAGCAAGCATATATGACCTAACTTTTAAGTCATCATCACGCCACTTATCATAAGTGACACGCTCCTCTTGGGTCCCATCCTCGGAAAGGAGGTTGGCATCTTTTCATCAAGCACATACCCAATTTTTTTGAATTGAGAACAATTCTCAAATTCCTCACCCAAATCGGTGAAATTGGGTCCAGTCAAACAATTCTTGTCAAGTATAGAAGCGAGTGGGTTTGTAGTCACCATTTTCAGAGTAATAATATATATCTGTTGCAGAAAATAAATTGTTAGCCGTTGTATCTTTCAAAGTAACTATTTCATTTTGGTCTTTAAATGAAATAGATCCTCCCACTAAATTTATATTCGAATCCCATACTCCTTAAGATGGGAAGCGGTAATCTTTGTTGGGTAAAGATTACTAGTGGGGATTGGAGTCCCACCAGTCCAAAGTCCACCTCACCTAACAGTTATTGGTGTCCTATGAACTTAGTGAGTGAACCAACTTGTTCAACGCATCATATGCGAGTCCCAATCATAACTTTGGCCTCTAGACCATGAAAGCCTCACCTAACAGTTATTGGCATCACGATCATAGTTAAGTCTAGCCCATCGTCTCATGCAAGTATTGAAAACACAAATGATTCCCTCACTTGACAGTTATTAGAAATCATTTGGCTCCAACCCCACAACATCATATGCATAATGGAGTGGTCCAATATTATAAATGGTAATTAACCCCTATGTATCCATAACCGGTTAGTTAACCACTATAATATTGGATCAAACCACGACGATGGAAGGCCACGAGTTCCGAAACCCGTTTCGACTTAATATTCTTTGTAAGGAGATTTGGGTCGTTATTAACGGTCTCACTTTGCACATTAACCGGTTTAACATGCACGATATCATAAACATAATAAATAAATAGATATCACATAAACATCTATCCTATGTGGTGATCATGGAATTATGGTTCAATGGGTCTCGAGCCAAAGAGACCCATTTAGCCATTTTAATGTTTTAATTATATGGACCTGCTCTTCACTTTTTCTTCAATCTTTGAACTCTTCAAAGACCGGGCCCAAAGAGCTCACCGGTTTAATGGCTCCTCCAATGGCTCCACCTCTCTTGTAATATTTACATCAATAATTGAAATACTACACTATACTTAAATTACATTTCAAAAATAAATATAAAAAAGAAGGACGCAGCCTCCATTTAATAATTACATCCCCAAAAAGAATACCTGTAATCATCATACATTTATCCATACAACAATCACAACATTTAGGGATTTTTCCATGATCACCACTCTTCCTTACGAGCCATAAATTCAAAATTTAAAGCTCTGGAAGATATACAAAAAATTCTGCATATCATTTGCAAAATATAAACATCAAGTACAACAAGTCATGGATTTTGATTCAAAATTGATTTAGTTCTAATTTTTGCTTAGTTGATTAAATTTATCACATAAATCAATCAACTTCTATAGGCCACATAAGAGCAAGAGAACCAATTCTCTTAACAAAAGTAAATTGGCCATTAGAATGCAAAAATATATTTGAACTATAAATCAATTAAACGCACGATAACGCCTAAGGTTGGCTCTGATACCACTGTTGGGGTTTCATGAATCATGTATAAGAAAAATCAACAGAATAAACGCAGCGGAAACAAAAATATATTTTACACATGATTCTCCTTAGGCGTTGTCCGTGCGTTTTAATCAAAAATCTATACATAAAAGGGAGTTAAACGAAATACCTCTTGAAGCGCGCTTTGAAACAAGTCGGTTCGGATGTTCTACGGTACGAGTCCCACAAGCGTCGGACCTCTAGTTCAGACACACCAACAACGAACGTCGAACGGAAGAGAGAACTTCGGATATTCACCACTTCGATTGTGCTAGCAATCACGTGGAAACAAAACGTCGTATCCTTGATGTATAATAGTCACGGCCCGAACGAGATAATGCTCTTCTTTCTTGCGTCTCAAAGACACAAGAACACGCACACACGTTTGCTCTCTATTTTAGCAAAACATCTTTTCTCTAAAAAACACAAACGCACGCCCACAGAAAATCTCTCTACGTTGCAACCTTTTGCAGCCTTTCTTTTTAATATTTATACACGAATCAGCAACGGTTGCAATGGTTGCTGCGTGGGATCAGCAACCGTTGCTGATCCTTATTCTCATGCACGATCGAGCACGATCGTGCATGAATGGAACGGTCAGCAACCGCTGACCGTTTATGCACGAATTCGTGCACGATGGTCAGCGGTTGCTGACCATCCATGCACGAACAAAATTCGTGGATGATGGTCAGTGGTTGCTGACCATCGTGCACGAATTCGTTCGTGCATGTGCACGTAATTGTGTGAAGTGGTCAGCAAAAATTGCTGACCATTTCCACTTTAATTAATCAATTAATTAATTTAGGGCATATATCTAACATCGTCCACGTCTGTTGTTGCCACAAAGGTTCGGTGCTGGGACCATCCTTTTTGCAGTTGCTGAGGTATTGTCCACTAGGGGTGTCAAAAAGACCCGACCCGACCCGACCCGAACATGACCCGAACACAAAACATGTATTAACGTGTTTCGTGTTCGGGTCGTGTTCGAACATTGTTCGACCCGAAACAAGTTAAAAACCCAAAAACACAAACGTCGATGCGCCTCCGCCTCGCCGTCGCCGTCGCCACCCCTCGCCTCCACCTCGCCGACGCTGAAACCCTTGCCGCCGCATGCGGCCGACCATCGTCGACGGCTTGGGGACTGGGTTCGCTCGATGATCATGGCACTCGTTTCTCGCCTCGTTTCCCAGTCCCGGCAGGTGAGGAGCCCCCCCTCCAGATCCACGCGCCTTCCCCTCTCTCGTCGCCGTCAAATGCCGTCCCGAATTTCTGCTCGATGGCGCTCAACATTGGCCGTGGAGCTGCTGCCAGAAAGATGCCCACTGGTCCGTCTTTTAAACCCGGTTGGGGATTGACCCACGACAGGTTTTTCGTCTCCAGACGATGTTTCTTCGTCGCCTTCTCTCTGCTTCTTCCCAGCACCGCTCGACGAGAGAGGCTTCGAATTTGCTCCAGAGGTATAGGCCCTCGAACCCTTTTCGCTTCTCCAGATTCTCGTCTCAAAGTTGCCTGCTTTTCGTTCCCCGGGTTTCTTCGCGTCTCGGTATTCCGTTCTCAAGTTTTGGGCCTGTGATTTGCTGATGTTGGGATCTTCCTATCTGTGCGATGGAAGTTCTCATTGGGATGGGTTGTGTTTCAATTTGGAGTGAGCTGTTTGTATAATAAGTTCCGGGTGGGAAGCATTTTGTGACACTCGTGAAGCTGAATCATTGGGGTGATGTAGTTTGTGCTTAGTCTCTGCTTTGGTTTTGAAGATTCATTCATCTTGAGTTTGCAAGATGTGGGTCAGTACTGCTCTGTAGTTCCATTGGTGTTCGGATGGTTGCTGGACTCGGGTTTTTATTAGGCGGATGGCCCTTGGGTTGTTCTTTTATAAACAGCTTGGGGCTGTGCTTGATGTCTAGAATTCAAGGGTTGAAAGCAATGTTTTCTTCATCTTTTATCTTAGTATGAATTCTTGTTTTTTGGCAGAGTATATGAAGTATGCAACTATGAGTAACATCTAGGATGGTCTAATTGCTGGTGCCATAGACACGCCCATTGGAAAAGCTTTTTGGTCAGAAGTACCTGCTTCGTTTTTGACCACTTGTGAATCTGTTGTAGGTTTGGTCCACAGAGGAAGGTTCAAACTTTTAATTATTCAAAATCCTCCAGAAATGGTAATGGGCATCGAAATGTTTATCCCGTATCGCCTGCTGAAGCAGATGCTTCTCGGCCTTGGAGAAACTTTCTCATTGTATGTCATCAGTCTTTTTTTTCCTTTATGAGATGATTGTTTTCTTGCTTTTAGCGATAGGGGGAGCTGCTGCTCTGTAATTTGATCAGAGAGTAGTAGGCACCGCCATGTCCCAAGGATATAAGCTCATTATGCGAGCCTTGTTCTGCAACTTTTCCATTCTTAATGACGGCAATTGAGTCAGCCTTCTGTATAGTGGACAGCCTGTGAGCAATGATTATACATGTCCTATTGACATCATCTTTTCCAGTGCTTCTTGAACTAAGCTCTCTGATACATTATTTAGTGCACTGGTAGCCTCATCTAACAAAAAGTTTGATGGATTTTTCCAATGCGAAAAAAATAAAGAGTCAAGCCGAGGCTTGGAATGTTTCGTAATAACCTATAACAGTTGTGAGAAGTCACGAACAACAATGAAGATGAATGCCTCCGTTCGAATCTCACTCGAAAAAAAAAAAAAAAAAAAAAAAAAAAAAAAAAAAAAAAGGACGACCCGGAAACCCGACCCGACCCGACCCGAATTTCCTATGCGAGTTTTAATGTGTTTCGGGTTGGGTCGGGTCGGGTCACAGTATGTACCCGTATGTTTCGGGTCGGGTCGGGTAACATCAAGACCCGACTCGACCCGACCCGTTTACACCCCTATTGTCCACGTCTCTTAACAACAAATTCTAAATACTTTTTATATACGTTATTTTTCTCTATCTATTAATTATTGTGCATTGAATTTTCTAGAAAAAGATTATTCAAAAAATCCTAACTTACCAATTTAGTCAAACTTATTCATATTTTATTAATTAAGCATACTCAACCAATTTTGGCCGAAATTACTAACGTGGACACCAGCTATCCTACATAGCATGGCCAATATTGACATGGACATATTTTAAATACAATAAGTTTATGATTTTTTTGGTGTTTTTCCCTCCACTATTGCTTCAACAATCCACGATGATGACTAGTTGCTTCAGCAAACCAGATATGGGTAAGGCTAGGTGAGGGCCGTGACCATTGCCCACCAATGGCAAGGGCATTGCGGCCCTCGCCTGCCCTCACCTGCTATCGGCAAGGGCCCGACAACCCTCGCTTGGTGCTTGGCAATGGCCTAGCCATCCTCACCAACCATAGTAAAAAGAACAAAAGAAAAAAAATAAAAAGGAAAAAAATAAAAAATCTAAAAAATATTATTAAAAATTGTTTACGTCAGTGCTAGTTGTGCCACGTTAGACAACTAACGTTTATGTCGGCATTTTTTGGCCAAAATTGGCCAAATGTCTTAATTTACAAAATGTGAAAAAATTTAGAATTCAATTGGCACAATTAAAAATGTTTTATGACCAAATTATCAAAAACTCAATAAATTTAGGACTTTTTGCATAATTTTCCCGATCTTTTAATATGATGTCAAAACCAGTGCTGTCCCTTTCGCGTGTGTGCATCCACTTGAGATATGTCTCATCTTGCTTGACAAGGGGTTTAATACTCTTTATAACTATGTGATCCTCTTCTATCTATCAACTTAAACTTTTGGGTTGGTTTTTCTAATAGTGCCGATGTTATCGGAAAGGAAGCAACCAACTTCTTCCGTGCCTCTCTCATTGAATCTGGTCCCATATTGATAAAGTATGACAGACAATCTAAGATATTTGAGATGCAGTTTCATTAAGCCCGAAAATCTACGTCATAAACCTTATTTTAAACCATAAGATCGCTACGTTACTAGTAGAGCAATTGCCTCCACTAAGGGAAATGGAGAGATTCGTTCCTAGCCATGCAATTAAACTAAACTTCCCAAGAAAGTTAGTGAGGGATTGACCAAATAACGAGGAATTCCATATGGGTAGAAACTAACGAGAAAACAAAATCCAACGGAGAAAATGGGCACAACTTTCTTATGGATTTGGTGGGGGTTATTATTGTTGAATATGCTTTATAGCAATTAAACCTCTTTAATTATTACTGTAATTTCTGTTCAGTAGACAGTAATGTTCATAAAAGAAAAATAAATATTTGCTCATATTCTCGTTTATTTAATACTTAAAATGAAGACATGCCAGGACATTAAATCAACACATTCATGTATGGCATAATCCCACCGTAGTTTCGTCTAATCATAAACTTTTGAATGTAAATGGAACCGTAGAAAGTACGAGGAGGTTGCTTGATATAAGATAAAATGGGCTATAGCAATTGACGAAAGAATATCATGCAGTCAGTACTCTGTAAATCAAATCCACCTACAGCCGATTGTTATGAGACCCATGGAATTAATGATTTCGATGATGTCGGTTTATGTTACATATAAATGAGAAAATAACTTTTCTTTATTTTAAGATTTTATTTGTTTCATAAACAATGAATGATTTGGAAATTTTTTTTTTCTAAAAATGATCATTTATATCACTTATGAAAATGAATGAATAAAAAAAAATCATTGATCATGGAAATATTAATACATAAATTGTTGTTGATAAAAAAAAAAATTCTTCATTGACTAATTATTTCTCAATCATTTTTTGGAGTCATTAATTTTCCGTGAAACAAATGGAACCTAAGTAATGATGCATGATGTATTATCATGACGTTATAAAAAGAAGTTAAATAGTTATCTTGTACAAAGAAAAAGAAAGAAAGACTGATTGGATACTATCTTTGACCTGTTTATATTTCCTCAATTTTAGAAGCTTGGTCCCTTACACTTGGAGTGCTAACCATCTAAAGTTCGGGATAAATGCGTCATGATAGGTATAATTTGGATTTTTTTTGTTTTTTTTTGTTTGGCTTTTTCCCATAAACCGATCCATCATCTTTTAGCCTCCCACTTTCCTTCTTGCATGTACCTTCTTCATTCAGTCAAAGCAAATAAAGTCTTGAAAGTGCCTTCGATTTTACTTTCCTTGGCCGGCACAATGATTATCTTCTGTATCAGCTGTTCCCTCAACCTCTTCGCTTCTTTTTGGTCTAACCCTATCTTTACTTTAAGTAGTAATGCATAATGTGTCATCGCAACTCCACAAATAAAATCAAATGGCCACAAAGGGTCGGTGCTGGGACAATCCCTTTTGCAGCTGTTGAGGTATCGTCCACGTCTCTTAACAACGGATTTTAAATGAATGCACACGATCTCCTTTTACCCATTAATTTAATCTTGTGGGTTGGATTTTATAAGGTAAATTACCCAAAAAGTCCTAACTTATTGCATTTTTTTGTCAACTCAGTCCTTAACACTTATAATATTTTTGGGCAATTTCCTCTAAAAAATTAATATTTTAAAATCATTTAATAGACAAAATTAAAAAGGTTAAGGACTAAATTGCCAAAAAAAAAAAAAAAAAAAAAAAACAAGGCTCGCAGTCCTCGCTTGGCCACCTTGCCCAAATTTGGGCCTCACTTGCTGCTGCGGGATTGTGGCTCTTGATCAAGCGGTTGAGGAGGAAATTACAGGTGGAGATGCTAGGAAGGTGGGCACCCCTCTTGAAGTAGAACGGGTATCGATAGCATCATTGACGAGCCTAGCCTGACTGCAGGTCTTGACGAGGAAATGGATAGACCGAAGGAAAAGAGGAGACCGAATGAAGTACGCATTCATAATATAATGAATACAATGAATATTTAAGGGGGAGTGTTATGAAATACATAAATGAATAAAATATATGAATTAATATTAATTATATTCATCTTATTAATGTTAATCTCCTTATCTAATATATTTATTATTCAATACATTGATATTGATGATAAGTGCATCTTTGTTTTCTTATAAATATGAGCTTTTTTTTTGTCATAATAATATGGTAATATAATGAAAATAAAATTTTCTCCTTTGGTTTTCCTTACAATTTTTAGTGTCTGGCTTTCTCTATTATTTTTGGTATTTACCTACTTTCTTTACTTAATCTCTCTATTCTCTGTATTATATATTTGCAACGCAATATTTTACAATAATGATTGAATTGACAAAAACGCAATACATCTAGGACGTTTTGCACAATTTTCCCGATTTCTAACAAGATGTCGAAGCCAGTGCATCCACCCGAGGTATGTCCCATGGGAGCAAAGGTAATATTGGGAAGAAAGCGACAAATTTCTTCCGTGCCGCTCTTATTGAATCTGGCCTCATATCGATAAAGTATGATAGACAACCTAAGATATTTAAGATGCAGTTTCACTAAACAAACAAAATCCACATCATAATTACCTTATGCCGTAAGATCGCTATGTTGCTAGTGGAGTAATCGCCTCCACTAAGGGAAATGTCCATGCAATTAAGCTGACTTCCCAAGAAAGTTAGTGAAGGATAGACCAAATAACTAGGAATTTCGTATGGTGAGATGCTAGCGAGAATAGAAAATCCACCGGAGATTTCCGGCGCAACTTTCTTATGGATTTGCTAGGGATTTCTAATTTCGAATATGTTTTGTAGTAATTAAACCTCTTTAATTATTACTGTAATTTCTGTTCGGTAGATGGTAATCTTCATACAAGAAAAATGAATATTTGCTCATATTCTCGTTTTATTTAGTACTTCAAATGAAGACATCCCGGGACATTAAATCAACACATTCATGTATGGTCAAATCCCACTGTCGTTTCGTCAAATCGTATACTTTCGAGTGTAAATATACCCGTATAAAGTACGAGAAGGCTGTTTGATATATACAAGTAAACTGTAGCGATCGACGAAAGAATATTACGCAGTCAGCACTCGGTGTAAATCAAATCCACCTACTGCCGATCATTATGTGAACAACGTAACTAATGATTTCAATGATGCCAATTTACGTTACATGTAAGTGAGACAATAACTTTTCTTTACTTTAAGGCTTCATGTTTCTTGCGAAAACGAATGGTCTGAAAAATATTTTCCTAAAAACGGTCATTTATGTCATTTACAAAAATGAATTAATGAAAAAAAAATTGTTCACGAAAATGTTAAGACGTAAATTGTTGTCGATAAAATTGGCTAATTATTTCAAGTGATACAAGCGATATTTTTTAGAAAATATTTCTCATATCATTCTTCTTTTGTGAAACAAATGGAACCTAAGTAATGATACATGAGTTATTATCAGAACGTAATTAAAAGAAATTAAATGGTCATCCTGTACAAAGAAAAAGATAAAAAAAAAAAAAAGACTGATTGGATACTATCATCGACATGTATATATTTCCTCGAATAAATAGCCTCAAAAGCTTGGTGCCTTTAGACTTGGGATGCTGACCGTCTAAAGTTCGGATTACATTATAATGAGTATAATTTGAAGTTTGCACCAGTGGCCACCATTCCAACTTGGAAGGGGGCGGTGGGGGTTCAAATCCCCACATTTTTAAGAGGGATTAGGGTAGGGACGATTTCATTTCAGGAATGGGTTTCAACTCCCACGCCCTACACGGAGGCAAGACAAAAGTTTAAGAGTGAGTGTTAGAATATGATTTGAGTAAGACCAACCAAAAAAAAAAAAAAGTTGTTTTGTGGCTTTTTCCCATAAACCCATCCAGCACCTTTTAGCATCTCCCTTTCCTTCTTTAACGAAACTTCTTCATTCAGTCAAAGAAAATCAAGTCTTGAAAGTGCCCTCCATTTTACTTTCCTTGGCCTTTACAGTCATTATCTTCTGTATCAGCTCGTTCCTTCCACTTTTTCGTTTCTTAATGCTAGTCCTCATCCCAAAAGTATATCCTAAAGTTCAATGAATTTGTATACTATTTCTTCACTAGGCGTAAGGTTGAAGAAAACACCGCGATCGATCGGCCTTTTTTGACCTATCTATGTTGGTATAGTGGGCGATCCAACTTCTCTAATTTTTACGACTTTGTGATTCTGCCGAGGTGGCGCAGTCCAACTTCGCTTCCTTTTCCATAAGAAAAATTATTATATCGACCAAAACCCAACGTGCGGGTGTCGTTGTAATTCTTATTTTATTCGCATCGATATGGGTGCAAAACCCTAAAGTTTCGCCCACGACAAGGGCTGATTCGAGGTACCCTCATATCCCTTCGACTATGTTTTTTTGATAGATCCGACGTAAGCTTAGGCACGTATTTGCCACATGAATTGTTAGGCTTATTAATTTCGTCTCAATCGATCTACAAAAGAATCCTTGAAATCCATGGAACTTTGTCCAAATCGAAGATATGAACCTAATCGATTCATAAGACTTGCGATATGTTTTATGAGTTTATGAGTTTCAAGACAACCAACTCTCCATGTCCATGCCCTAGAGTTATTTCGGTAATTTCCTGTCAAGATTACAACTTAACGTTGCTTATTTATCACACTTGCTGCAAATTATCTAGACATGCGATGTATAATGAATATTTCAAACATCTTTTATTATAAGACAAAATAGACGTAGGGTTTCTTTTAGCAACATCTCCAATATAAAACATTTATTACACTTGCAATCGTTGAAAAGAAAATATTCTTTGTTTAGCAAATTGAATACAATTGTCAAAATTAAAACTCGAATATCTAAATTACACAACTTAAACCATCGATTGATTTTGGTCAAGCTATGGCAATCCACATTAACTCAAAAATCAAAATCATGATCATCCACAAATAAGAATTTATTTGAAAAAGTATTGAATTTGTTTAATTAAAATTTTTACCTCACTGCTTTTTTTTTTTCGAGAGCAAAGCTTATCCGTCCCGAGGTGAAGAATCAACTCATCAAGGTCATCGAGACAAGGCCACCACCTTGTGGATGATACATACAACTCAATTTTCTACCATGCTAGTTACTTTCATTTTTTTTTTGGCTGTCTTGCTTACTTAGGCCCGCTCTTGTGGTCCTCTTTTGCATTCGCTCCCTTTCACTTACCCCGATTTGTTCAGTAATATTTTGAAATTTGGTTAAAATACATGTGTGCGTTGCTAATTTTGACTTCCACAATATCTATAATTGATGAAAATGTTTATGAAAGTGTCGTTCAAAATAATTGAGTTTTACAAAAGTTGACAAGCATCAAGGATATTTTCTTCTTCTTAGTTTCATTTTCCTTTTGAAAAAAAAAAAAAAAAAATACCATCCAACTTATGAGAATGTTCTGTCTAGATTCTTTCTCAAATTTGCTCCATGTTAAGGTTCGAGTTGCCGATTCTCATCGAATGGCAATTTGTGGTCTACAAGGCACCACCAATCACGAGGAATAATAGTGCCGTAGGCCCGTCATCATAGCAATGTTCTTTTGTTTTCACTTTACCTATCCAAAAGGGATTTTTGGCCATAGCTCCGTTTCTACAATGTTTTACATGATTTTACTATTTTATTGTCCCATATAACTGGTCTATGAAATTTGTATACTCTTTTTATAGGAAAAAAAGTGTCAAAAAAGTTATAAACTTATCGCAATAGTATCAATTTAATCCTTACCTTTTGATTTAATAGCAATTTAGTCATTTTGACTAATTTTTACTGGATATTAGTGACATGGACATCTAATGGTTTACATGGTACAACTGATGTTGATGAGGAAATTTTTTAATAATATTTTAATATTTTTATTTTTTCCCCTTTGTTCTTCCTTTTGTCAGTGATCAACTGTTGGCAATGGTTGAGTGAGCTAGCCTTGCTTGGGCAAAAGTTGCCATTGCCCGCCGCTAGCGAGGCTTGGCCGAGTGGTCAGCCTTGCCTAGGCCAAGTTTATCTTGCATGTGCGACCCTCTATTTGTCAAAATATTGAGGTATTCCCAATTTGGCTCGTAGGTAAGAGGTTGGGGGAAGATAGAGGGAGGGGGGTGTTGGGGGTTGGGGAAGGGGTGCCAAAGAATTTATATGCATGTATCATTTGCCTATTGTAAGAGTTTTCCTAATGTGGACTACATTAATTGATATTGTAAATTACTGTTTTTACGGCTACCGTAAAACATGGCTGGTTTAAGGTGAGATAGAAGGTTTCTTAATTAGTCTAGTATGGGCTGGCTAGTGTGGACCGAGTTGAGCCTGGCCCGTAATGAGGGGGACTGGCTGGAAACTCTATAAATAGTGCTCAAGTCTCTCCTCTAACCCTAATTCTCACATGTATCCTCACCTAAGGGGCGTTTACCTAACGCTAAACGTGAGGGGGGCCGCCTCATTGAGCCAGTGATACGGAGGGTAATAGAGAAGAAGGACTTGATGCGTGGATCCCCTTGATATATGTGGGTAATCATTTTTCTGCTTCCGCTTTACATTTGATGGATCCCAAAACAGGTGCGTTAATCTTTCTACTCAATTATGCATGTTCTTGTTCTGGTTATGGAGATCTTGGGGTTGCGCAATTTGCGTATAACATGTGGTATCAGAACAACCATAACTCTAGAACTTGAACGCATAAAGGTTTTGCCCTAATTTGTACGGATTAGCCCTAATTAGTACGGATTTTGCCATAATTTGTGATTTTCGAGATTTTTTGTTCAATAAAAATTAAATTAAATCACAAATTCGGATTGAGCTCGACGAGATGAGCAAGACGGTTGACGGCGCGTCGCTGGAGGAGGCCGCACGCGCCCTCACGAGCGGCCACACACCGCCTGGGCGTCGAACGCGCGCCACTCGTGAGCTCCACGCGCCGCGCACTCAGGCGGCACGTGTGGGCGCGTGGAGGCTCCGATCGGCATGTGTCTGGCGGTGTTGGACTCGTATGGTGATTTCCTATCTTATGGTATATTTATTTATATGTTTGATGGTTTTATGAATGTGAAAATACATGCGGAACCCTAAATACGTGTATTTTTAGTGTATTTTTCTTGTATTTTCTGTGATTTTGGAAATACAGGTAATGGGTTACTAGTATGTTATCACATATAATCATTATAAATGTGTGATTCATCAATAAAAATCAAACTTTATTGTGAACTGAAACTGGTTTAATGAGATACAATCAGTATGTGATAGTATTTGAGTTATGTATTGATCTAATGAGAAACAGTAAAAGTTATGAAACTTTTGTTACTCAAATATACTCCTTGACACGCTGGTAATTTTTGAATGATAGACATATTAAGAACTCATAACAAAACTGATTGTACCGATTAACATATTTGCTGAATGTGGGTAATGCATGTCAATTAAGTTACTGCATATTGTACATGAACTCATCTGGTCACTTGTTAATGTCTATTAAGTTGAATATTTTTTATAGTTAAGGAGTATGACAACATTTATGCAGAGCAATAGTATCTACTGTTAAATTTTAGATATTTGGTTCTCTAGTTTGACTCAATTAATAGGCCACTGGTTGAAGTAATGATATTTGTTACCTAAATTTGATTAATAAATCAGTTGTTGGCCTTGGAGTCATTTTTGCCTTATGAATTCATGAGTGATAATGGATCAGCTGTCAAGCTTGTCGATTTGGTGCACCATGTATTACAATTGATGTTAATTTGTGAGAGATATTATAGATCAGCATTCATTTTATGTTGTTCTGGTAATATGTAATAGGGGTGCATAAGAGATGTTTTATTCTCTGTTATGAAAAGTTTCTTGTGTTACTGTGATCAATATATATATATGATTATTTTTTTATTAATGAATAAAGCAATGTAATTAGCATGATATGTGATTTTGGTGATATGATGCCCCTATCACTAAAGTTAAAATCACATATATATGGTGTATGTGAGGAGTAAAACTTATATCCCTGGTATGAGAGAATTTCAATGATTCAATTGAGTAGTGACCGCCAAAGTGGCACGCTTGATTGGGTTTGAAAAATTTCGGTCTCGTATGATGATTGAGATGTCTCCTAATCTAATGTGTAATCATACTCTCAAAGGAGGTGATTGTGTATTAGTTTATGGAGGGATACATGATAGTGTGGTGGAGGAGTGACTGATTCTAGTGATTCATATGCCCAAAGGTGATGAATTCACGAAGAATTGGAACATATTCTCATAACCCTTATCATGTGGGGAGTGTACAATTGCATGTCATGTATTCTGCCCAAAGGTGATTATGTGATTTTGCATGTAACTCTCTGGATGTGTACTTGTACGTTAAGTTACATAATACTCACATGATGCTAATTATATACTGCTTGTTTTTCAGTCACATTTTCTGTAAATGGTAATTCCGTCATCATTGAGGTTTTTACTGCTTCAAATTTTAAGTTGTGGACATATGATTTGTTGCTTGAGAGAAGAGCAATTGAATTTGCTTACTGTCCATGAAGCGTTCCATTCTGGAACCCTTGAAAAAAGGTTTGCCTGCGGACTGCACTGCTATAAGATGATGGAAGCGTTAGTTGTTTGAAATTATGTCTTGTATGATATTGAAATTAGGACACATCTGCAAAGATTGTGTTTAAGTCCTAATGACATATACATATCGTATATGATTAGAATATTGTTAGGTTTAACAGTAGCAATGAGTATTTTGGCAAGTATGACAATACGAAATATCTTAAAGGGTCATTTGTCAAATACTTGGTAGATTCTTGGGTGGTAATTTAATTACTATACCCGAAAATTCTGACAAAAAGATTTGGTCGAAAGGCATAAATGCACCATATTGAACATGGTGATGAGTATGATTAGTAAAATTAATTTATCTGGTCTTTTGTTGGCTGATATTATGAAATCAATTTTTTCATATACAAAAGGGGTATTGATTTTATGACCCTAAAGAAGGTATAAGAATTATGGAATTACATACTCTAAAGTTTCTAAATATTGAAATTATTGTAGAGGATAGCTGCTCTCAGATTATTAAAAATAATAGTATGATGGAGGTTACTATGTTTTTGTCTTTACTTATACAGATAATTATGGAATCTCCTGTACCATAAACTAAACTTGTTGAGGTTCAAGGTACTATTTTTGATATAGTTTATAATGAAATTTCTTAAACATCTCAAGTGCAGAATGAAGTGGTTGCAGCTTTATTAAGGAGATTTGTTAAGGAAAGACGATCGGTTATACCATCATAATATATAGTCTATTTGTGAGAGCATGATTACAATATCCACTATATGGTTGATATAATGACATATTTATAAATGTCGTTTCTTATTCTCAATTAAGTATGTGATTAGATGCCATAAAAGGCGATATACAATCTATGAAATATGTTTGGAAACTTACTGACTTGTCTAAAGATCACAAGTTTATTAGTTGCAAATTGGCGTACAAAACTAAAAGAGTTTCAAACAAAGATTGTGGAATTTAAAGCCAAATTTGTAACTAACGTTTTAACTCGAAAGAGGGGTGGATTGTTTATAGTGAAGAAATAATTATTTCTTTAAATGTTCTTTTAGAGTGAATGTGACATTAATAATTTATTTTGATATAAAGTTACGCCAAATAGATACAAAATCTATATTGTGCAACCGGATGATTTTGCAGCAGATTCAAGTAAACTTGTGTGTAGACTGAAAAGTTCTAATTTATGGTCTTAAGCAAGTTTCCAGACAATATTATTAAATTTTCATAGTGTTGTTATTTTGTTCAATTGGGAACAAAGTAATTCAAAATACTACAAGGTCAGTAGGAGAAAATTTATTTTTTCATATCATTTGTATCGATGTTTGTAAGATTATTTTTGCCATATTATATTAGATTTTCTCGGAGGACATTTGCTGATTGTATATTGGAAATATTCAATATACATCATTGCAAGCCAAGGTTAGTGGGAGGAAATTTATTTTTTCTCATGTTTTGCTTACAAATTGTGACATTCAGACATCTTATATCCTTTGTACTGAGGTTTGTAAGGATTGTTTTTGCCATATTATATTAGATTTTCTTGGAGGACATTTGCTGATTGTATATTGGAAATATTCAATATACATCATTGCAAGCCAGAATTGCTCCTGTTGTTAAGGGTGATGGACTAAATCTATCACATTTTCCTTATTTAGATATTAAAAAAATCTAATTAAATGATGTACCTTGTGTCAGTGCACTTAAAAGTATAATGTATACTCGAATTTGCACTAGACTAAATGTTGTCTTTGTGACGGGACTTCTAGGCAGATATCGGTCAAATCCAGGACATGATCACTGGGTTGTTGTCAATAAGGTTTTAAGATGCTTAAAGAAGATAAGAAATTATATGCTAATTTATAGCCATGTTCAATTC
Source organism: Eucalyptus sideroxylon x Eucalyptus melliodora (assembly GCA_016097485.1). NCBI lineage: Eukaryota > Viridiplantae > Streptophyta > Magnoliopsida > Myrtales > Myrtaceae > Eucalyptus > Eucalyptus sideroxylon x Eucalyptus melliodora. The sequence goes on from CM027830.1 coordinate 21,172,961, forward strand.
TTGCAGTTAGTAGGGTATTTAGATGTAAACTTTGCTGGCTGTTCTGATGACATGCAATCAATAACATAATACATATGTTAGCAGTAAGTGCAGTAAATAAAGTCTTATGTCCTGCTATGCAAGCAGTGTTAGTAACATTCTTTTAGGTTGTTACTTGGGTTTTTAGGCTCCAAAACCTCATGACGGAATTGATCGTTTTAACTTGATGGATAGACCCATACGGTTATATTAAGATAACAAATTTGTAGTATTATTTATTTATTACAAATGTCTCAAGGGGTCTAAATATATGGCGGTAAGATATTTTTTGTCCATAAAGAAACGGTACAGAAATGTGACTTATAATATAACATATTTTCACAGATGATGTGGTTGCAGATCCACTAACTAAAGGCCTACGCCCATGTGTATTTTAGTAACACATCGTTAACATGGGCTTAGGAGTATCTTTGGATACTGTTGTTTAGTGGGAGCTATTTTAGCTTTATCTGATAAAGTTCACATCTGTGGTTCGTTACATTTAGTAACGGTTTGATATGTATCAACTTTTGCATTCAATAAAATATTTTTGAATGTATTGTTATTATGTTGAATACATATTGATAAAGTCTCAAGGGATTGTATAAACCTTGAGTGAAGGCTAGGGACATCCGGGCATCCGGTTATTAGCCTTGTGCATATGTCTTGTGATACATAAAGAAAGGTTAACCATAAGGACAAGACATATATGAGTTCATTAGAACCATAAAGCATTCTCTTGTGGCACAAGTTTTTGTGACACCTAAGGTAAGAGAATGGTGACTGATAAATGGGATCTCTCTATGAGAGACGTTATTCATTTGACACACTACCATATTAAATCCATATCAATAAAGTTGAGAGCACTCATGACCATGGAAGGCTCTGTGTGTATACATGCAGTTACCACCATGATTCGGTGTTTAAGACTTTATGGGATATGATTGCCTATTAAGAATTATCTCTGGACCAATGCGCGAGCATAAGGTACGATTTCAATTAATATAGTCCAAGTGGGAGAATGTAAGAGTTTTCCTAATGTGGACTACATTAATTGATATTGTAAATTACTGTTTTTACGGCTACCGTAAAACAGGGCTGATTTAAGGTGAGATAGAAGATTTCTTAATTAGTCTAATATGGGCTGGCTAGTGTGGGCCGAGTTGAGCCTGGCCCATAATGAGGGGGACTGGCTGGAAACTCTATAAATAGTGCTCATGTCTCTCCTCTAACCCTAATTCTCACATGTATCCTCACCTAAGGGGCGTTTACCTAACGCTAAACGTGAGAAGGGCCGCCTCATTGAGCCAGTGATACGGAGGGCAATAGAGGAGAAGGACTTGATGCGTGGATCCCCTTGATATATGTGGGTAATCCTTTTTCTGCTTCCACTTTACATTCGATGGATCCCAAAACAGGTGCGTTAATCTTTCTACTCAATTATGCATGTTCTTGTTCTGGTTATGGAGATCTTGGGGTTGCGCAATTTGCATCTAACACCTATAACTTTTGGGATGGACATTCTAACCATGCTAATGTTTTTGAAACAAAGCAAGCAATAAAGTCATGCAAGTGTCCTCAATTTTCTTTCCTTGGTCGGCACATTGTTCCTTCAACTTTCTTGTTTCTTGTTAATCCTAATCCCATTTTCTCTTCGCCGAGAGTAGGATTATGATTTTCCCACTAAACTATATCCTAAAGTTTAATGGATGATCATTTATACAACGTTCTTCACTAGGCGTATGATTAAAACTCGCAGTAATAGATAGGTGCTTGACCTATCTGTTTTGCTCAAATGGGCTCTCCTGATGAGCCTATTTTACAACTTCGTGATTCTCTCATGTTAACAGTGTTTATTAAAAGAAAATTAAAGCCCATTGTGGTTAATGTTTATCTTCTTTTTTATTTGATTTTGCGGTTCTAGAACTCGTCCTTTTGAAATTAAGGTAAGTCCATTCTGGTTTCACAAGCCATACCATATGTCTTGCTTGTCAGCCACACTTACTCCTGTTAATTGGGGCTCTTGTTGCAAGAGCATATGCTTAGCCTTCGGTTTCCATAGTCACTTATAATAAGTATCATATCTAGAGATATAACTGTAGATTCTTTCTGTACATTTATCACATTAATTGTCGTGCATAATATATTCAATTCTACTTGAATATATAATCATAATATTTTCTCATTCTTGCAATGTTGGTTTTACTACTTTGACAATTCAGATATTATTTAATAGACATATGGTTCATCACTATATTAACATCCTAGAAATGTTTACTCAAAATTTTAGTAAAAATATCTTATCATTCTCATAATGTCATTTTTCATTGCTTATTATCAAGAGATTTTCGTACAAAATCTTGATTTTCTATTGGCAAAAGATTTTCCTCTAAAACTTTTACTTTTTCTTATCAAAATCTTAAAATGCTTATCTGAAAAATAAAAGATTTCTTTCATTAGAATTGAACTTGAAGGCATTTAATGCCACTTTTATTATAATATATTAGTTTTAGATGTGGAAGTTCACCCACAAAACATTAGAAAAAACTAACCATGAACTTGTCAAACGTAATAAATATTCTGACATACGATAGTTTTCTTGAGTTTTTTTTTTTTTTTTAATCTTGAGTTCGGCACCCCTTTGACTTTATGCATCCTCCACATTACATTGCTCTGCGAGTCTTCTTCCATGAAGAAAAAATTACCACATAAGTTTTAAACCTAATGCATTTGTGTCAATTTAGTTATAAATATTTTAATTATGTTAATTACGTCTTAAACATTTTAATATTTTTCCAATTAAGTCAATAGTCAATTTTTATCAGAAATTGCTATTATAGATGCCAGTTGTCCTACATGGTACAGCTAGCGTATACATATATATATATATATAAATTTTTTTTTGCTTTTCCTTTTCTCTCGGACTCTATGAGAAAGGGCAATGTGGCCCTTGGCCCAACTTGGCAAGAGCGGTGCCCCCACCAGATTTAGGTGAGGGCCGCCTGCCCTCGCCCTCGTTGGTGAGGGTGTCTCGATGCTCACCTATGATCAGCAAGGGTCAATCGGTGACCCTTGTCCACCCTAAGTCCAAAGGAAAAAAAAACTAAAGAAAAGAAAGGAAAATTATAAAGAAATATTAAAGTATTATTTAAAATGCCCATGTTAATGTCGGTCATGCCATGTAGGACGGTCGAAGTCCACATTAGTGATTTTCAGTTAAAATTAATCGAATGGACTCATTTGGTAAAATGTGAAAATATTTATGACTCAATTAGCACGATTAAAATGTTTAGCACTAAATTGACCCAAATGAAATGTTTGTAATTGAATTGACACAAATTATTTTTGCCAATTACATTTGGGTGAGGCTGGGTGAGAGCCATGACCCTCATTGGAGTTTGATGAGGGCTTTGTAGCCTCCCAAAGCCCGGTGGCGGTGAGTTTTAGCAACCCCAACCAACCATAGAGGAAAAAAAAAGAAGAAAAAAAAGGAAATAAAGTATAGAAAAATTAATATTTTTAAAATATAATAAATATTATTAAAAATGTCCATGTAAGTGCTGGTGGTGTCACATAAGATGGATGGTGTTCACGTCAATGATTTTCGGCCTAAATTAGTCGAATGAACTTAATTGACACATATACAAATGATTTAGAACTAAATTTGTCAAATTGAAAGGTTTGTGACTAAATTAATACAAATATAATAATTTTATGACTTTTTTGATACTTTTTTCCACAATCTTTAAGTAATTTGTCACTGGCCTCGTAAACAACTCATTGGCAAACCCGTGCCACTCAAGCAAGAGTTGGGTTGTAGAGCCCAAGAGCTCTTGGATCAATATAAGAGAGAGAATTCTTATAGCTAAAAGTTATTTTTCAATGTTTTATATATTCTATGTTATTAGCTTTGTGAGAAGCCCTATCTATTTGTAGAAAGTGAGAGAAGATCCTTAGCACCTATTCGGTAACTGTCATGTTTTCTATTTTTTTGTTATTTTTGTTTCCTGAACAGGAGAACAGAAATATGTTGGTAATGTCAATTAATTTTTTTAATCCCCAGAATAGAAAAGTGAATATAGAATGAATTTAGAACAAAAACAAGAAGTAAAAAAAATCTACTTCTTTGCTTGTGGGAACAAAAATGGAAAGATACAATTTTTGAATATAAATTATTCCCGGAAACATAAAGGTTACCAAACACGGTCTTCCTCTATAATTCATCATTACTCCACCCTTATACTATATAATGGTGAAAAATTATTACTTGTAACTCCCATATAATTTGAAGAGATATTCTTTAGTAGCCTTCACAACACTAATGGGTGTCTTTAATCAAATATTTACTGAGATCTCCCACTCACAAATTAGTGGACACGTCATAATTATACATTTTTCTCATCAATTCTATCATTGATTCCATCCATGCAAGCTAATGGGCCATGCGACCGTTGAGTACGCATGCATTTTGGAGCACTACGCTATATCTAACAAAGACTAGCATATGACATCAGATAAACATTGGTGTTTCATTATGCCCTAGACCCATTTGATCGCATTGGATTAAGTATATCTAATCCATCAAAATAAAAAGAGCTATGCTTAATCCCATTTGGACAATTTACTCATGGTTTTGTCGCATTCCACAAGAAGCGACCCACCCTGTTGAAAATGAGTATAAAACGTGAATGTGTAATCAAACGATCTTTCCCTCATCCTCATATCACTTAGTTTAGACTTGATAGCTTACCCAGCATTGTCCATATATATCTCACATGACCATAGGTAACAAGCTAAAGTAACTAACATTAAGTCCTCACTTTATGATATAGTCAAAAAGTCGCAAAGTGCATAAGTTTTTGTCAAAATAGTTGACTCATAAGATTCACAAGGTGAGGAAGCAGGGATTTATTCAATTACCTCCGTATTTGGTCAATAAGCATATGCAGTATAAAATACATGCTACGATGGATTGGCTCAGTTCACTCCCGAACAAAGTGTACTTTTTGTCCGCAGTAGTAGCAAGTCATCTTAATTCTGTCCTTCTCGCCACCATGCTTGCCTCTTTTGCGCTTGGTGAATTTATCATTCTTTGGCGCAGGACCTCCTTGGTTAAAACAACTCCCTTTGGGTACTCACGACGTGAGCCTGACTCCGCCACATAAGCAAAAGCCTTTTGGTTTAGCTGTCCTACGGCATTCAGCCTCAAGTTCAAGATGACGCGAGAGATGAAGAAATGTTTTAATGTTACTGTCATGAGTCATATTCATGAACATGTCATCCCAGGTTGCTGGATGGATCGGAACACTACTTGAATATGTTGTTAATCAGTTAGGTCTTGTCCAGCAGCCTTAAGCTCACGGATCACAGAAGACATCACCCTATGGTGTTGTTTCATGGTGTAACCCTCTTTCGTTGTGTAGCTATCAAAACTCATGGTTAACTCACGCAGCTTAGTTGCGGAGATACCACTGTACTTTTATTTGAGAGCCTCCCACATGCCTTTAGCCGTCAAATGCTCCTCAAGTTCGCCAATCAAATCATTGCTCATACTGCTTAACACGGTGAAGCGTGCACAGTGATCTTTCTTGCGCCAATTTTGGTAGGCTTTAAGGTAACGGCGATGTTGAGGAGTGTCACATTCTTCAGGCTCATCCATGGGTTGATCAAGGGTTTCCAAAACCTCTTGCTTATTGAGGAGATATTGAATCTTTCAGCACCGGATATCATAGTTCTTGCCATCCAATTTCTCACCCTTGTTCAAATCAGCAACAATATCCTTTGCAGCCATTTTCAACTCCATTCAAGAAATGCCCATGAGAAATTAATAATTAGCACATATTAAAATTTTGCGGCATTAATCTAAATTACAAAATAAAGATTTTATATAAGTCACAAGACCGAAAATTTGCAATGCTCTTAATCATCTCCAGCGCCCAAGTACTCAATCATTATATTTAATTTAATATGCAGAAAAATAAATTGTAGGAGGAAACTAGTAAGTCTCAACTCAACTAAAAACATAAACCACTTAGCTATCGAATACACCAGTTTTTATTTTTTTTAACATTAAATCAATAACGTGATTCTAACATTCACGATGAAAACAGCCCATAACTTGCTCCAATACCAATGATGAAAAAAGGGCTGCGTAAACATGACACAATCATTTAACTACATACCTCGCGCAGTCTCAATATCAAATCCTCCAGAATAACCAGACTATATTACGTTGCTAGCCATATCCACAATCTTTTGGTAACATATCCTCCAGAATCGTAAACAACTTGTCGGCAAACCCGTGCTACTCGAGCAAGAATTGGGTTGCACAACACAAGAGATCCTGGATCAATATAGAAGAGAGAATTCTGATAGCTAATAATTATTTTTTAGTGCTTTATATATTCCGTGTTATTAGCTTTTGAGAAGCCTCACCTATTTGTAGAAGTGAGAGAAGACCCTTAAGTCTTCCTCTATAATTGCTTATTACTCCCCCGTTACACCTTATAATGGTGAAGGATAATACTTGTAACTCTCATGAGTTATTCTTTAGTAACCTTCACAACACTAATGGGTGTCTTTTAATGGATATCTATTGAAAGGCATGATCCACGAATTAGCTGCTTTCGTAACATTAAGGATTAAGAAGCTGGACCCTCGTCGAATATACCGTTGCAGACATTCGGGGGACAATGCTCTGTGTGCCTCCAACCCCGTTGCTTGTGCTCGTCATGCGCCTGAGCAGAACTGTTATTTAGTGGGTCTGTGCAAGAGATAAGAAATGGGTGATTCGGAGCACAAGAAGTATCGCCCCCGGATGATAATCAAGTTGGTCATTTTGTTGAGTCGAAATTACCACAGGAAGGCACGGACGACGCCACAGTTACCCTGCTTTCGGAATCGGCAATGTCCAAGACACAGCAGGGACTTTCTTCGGTTGTGGTGGACGAAGTTTCACGTTAGATATGAGGTAATTCTCCACATATTTTCTTCTCTCCACGTAGTCATACCATTAAATTAGGAAATAAATTAAAAAGGGCATAGTGGTGACTGATCCAAAAGGCCGATATTATTTTCGAAGGCGTGCTGCTTTTGTAAATATTGTGCCGCATGCCAGAACTTGCGAAACAAAACTGGGTATATAGATGGCAATAAGAGATCGGGAGATGTATCAGTTTCATGACGCAGATCATGAGTTATAGCAGCTTCTCATTATGTCTGTCCTGAGACTGAACCCTCAAATGGAATTCGTTTTCTGCAGTTTGGTATGATGGTTTTATATGAGATGGGCTTAAGGCCCGTTTACCCAAGTTGGGCCCAAAAAGCCCGGCCCACGGGAATACGGCCCGTGGATGGGGGAACATATAAAAGGGAGGAGAGAAAGAGAGAGAACGTACCGTTTTGTTGAAAACAGAAAACGTATGTACGTTTCATTCCTACTCTCTCTCTCTCTCGCTTACTCTCCCAAAAGGAAAACAGTGAAGCGCGAAGGCCAATTTGCTTCACCGGATCGAACAAGACCAAGTTTCTCTTCCTCTATCAGCGTCGGTGTCTAATCTGTGGCTAACAAGGTACGCTCGAATCTGTGGTGTGCTTTATGATCGGTGATACGTGATTTTCCTAGGCTTCGTCTTCCGTATTGCTTTAGGGGTTCGATTTAGTGTCGAATCCGGTTTTCGGGGATCCGTTAATCCCAACAGTGAGGTTTCTCAAATGCAGAACTTATTGAAATCTTCTCAGCATTTGCCATTGAAAAGTTTCTCCCTTCTTGTACACAGACCAATCTGTGAAAAGAGTTTGTTGTATGATGTTTATAGCTCGGGTTGTCTGATGCAAAGCAAAGGTATTAATCGGTTTATCAAACGCTGGTCCCTCCTTTTGGTTTTCCTGTGCTCATTTTCCCAAACGAAAGCATTGAAATTTCGATTCAAGTAGCTGGCAGGAGCTTAATATCGAGTGAGATATAACAAAATGCTTGGAAATTAGGTTATATGACCTTGTTTTGACTAGAACTTGGTTGAGATTGGCTTTGAAATCACTGCACTGTAATTTCCTACGTCAATTTTTTAAAACCCATGTTTAATTTCATCGACCACTAGGTGGTTGACCTAGTGGTAAAGGGGTTATTTGTCTTTCATGAGTTTAATTCACATCTAGAGTGAACTACCGTACGGCTCGTGCCATATTGCCTAATTCCAACGTATATTGTGTAGAGTCTTCTTGGTTATTAATATCTAGGAGAGACTATGATGACGAGCTCAGCAATCATGAATTTTTGGGTCGCAAATTGTACAAATTATATATGGTTTCAACCAAATATTCTATAGAGTATAAAGGCCCTTCTGGTAATGCTTAGAAGGGGTTGTTAATGCTGGTTGCCCTTCCAGCCTTTTTATCTACAGAAAAGAAGATCACATGCATGATTTGCCAACTATACAAAAACAGAATAGAACGCACGAAGCTATAAAGGCCCAATAATGATACATACAAGAGCAAAGGCCAGAAAGGCCCACATGAAAAAGGCCTTGTAGCACCCCCCACACCCCCTCTCCCCTCTTCCCCTCTCTCGGGCTGCCGCTGCTCTGACGAGAGGCGTTCAAACTTGAAAATGTCTTTAGATATCATTTGTAAAGTAGTTCCATGTATGGTAAGAACATCATAATATTCATTTCTTATCAAACAACTTTTAATTTCTATTTACAGTATTTAGAATCATCAATGCTTAATATTTAGTGCCTAATTTATGAGATGTATCAAACGAGTCTAGAGAGAAGTATGTTCGGCATCACAAATTGTTCAAAATTAAAATTCGTTTACTCACTCAAACTAGAGAAAGAAGAAATTTGGATCGAATGATTTGAAAAATATATAGAGAAATGGCTTTTAGGTATTGTTCGTTTTGCAGAAGATAAATGATTTGAAAAATATTTTCCTAAAAAAGTTTGCATGTGTCGCTCACAAAAATGAATGAAACAACAAATGTTTTCATTATTTACATAAATATTTAGACATATATTATTATCGGTGATAAAAACATTTTTCATTGATTAATTGTTTCAAGCAATACAAGTGACCTTTTTCAGTAAATATTTTCTAAACTATTCATTGTTTGCTGAATAAACGGATTCTTATTAGTACACGAACATCAAATGCTCCATTACACAGACTTAATGCGGGCTAATTGCACCAGCATGAAATTTGACTTTAGACAATTAAAAAACAGATCAAAATTCAGTTCTAATTTGACCATAAAGTAATCAAATTATAAAAATGCTCATTTAAGGAAGTGAATTTTTGAACAAGGAGATAAGTACAACATGAGTGCTATAACTTTCAAACGATATTCACTTAAGTGCTGTAACTTTTTTTTTTCACTCAATTAAGTGCTACATTAGGGTAAAATCGATCATTGGAGTGTCATTTTCAGAAAATCATCATGTGAATTTTTTTTTTATTTTGTTAATTGCCCATTCCAACGTGAATTTTTTTTTGTTTTTTTTTATCAATTGTCCACGTTAGTGTCGTCGATGCCACGTAGGATGACCGGCCTCCACATAGTGATCGATTTTTTTCAAATTTGTAACGCTCAAGTGAGCGTCATACGAATGTTATGGCATTCTCAGTGTACTTATTCTAAAAATACTTATACATATGTTCGTTGAAGGAGTGATTACTTAAACTTTTGAGAAAATTATCAATTTAGTCTTAATCCTATTGTACGGTTGTTAATTTAGTTTTTACTTTTCAAGTTTGTCAATATGGTCCTACACATTTGTGCAATGATTTAATGTAGTCTTTCTAGCCAATTGTTGTCACAAATTGTGACATGGAAATCAACAAATTGTGCATGTTAGCATACCACTTAAGATGGCTAGTGATAACTAGACACTATATCAGCAATTTTTGGTGGCAAATGGCGAAAAAGACTACATTGAAATATAGCCCAAAAGTTTAGGACTACATTGACAAATTTGAAAAGTAGGTCTGATTAAGTGGAATAATTAGTTGTTGACAGGAAAATCATGACAACTATAACTGTATTATAAGACAATCCAATCAAGCATTGGCATATACATGTTATTCTCAATTCTGAATGCATTACAATTTACTAAGAAAGAGAAGCAACAAAAGTTAAGAAATAATCTTAAATCTGGAACTTGCAAAGAGATATTGTGGCCAATTTAAGGTAATAGGAGGCATTAGAAGTCAAAAAATGGATGGAAAAAGCATTTATCCTTTTCACATTATTGCTTAACTAAATGTTAAACCTAACTTCTAGTAAAATAAGAAAAGAGTATGATGGGTTTTTTAAAGCCAAGGGCCATATGGTGGTTGGGAAAAAGGAGATGTGAAGGAGGTAATTTATAGCTAATATTACTTATTTATTATACATGATAATTGTTTTGATGATATTTTAATCTCGACTTTGTTGAAAATTAAATTTTAACTATTTGGGATTTTATATGTAGTGCCTCATTCACCAGAAGTAGCTAGTTTTATCCATATGATACCCACTCATGTTAATTAGGGGTGATCGGGTCCATGCTGGGTAGGGTTTGGATCCGATATCCAACCCTATTATAACTGGTTCTTTTTTTTTTAGCCTTGTACCTAACCCTATTTGTATTGGACCCCGTACCCAACTCTGTTTGTATTAGACCCTGTACTCGATCCACCCTGTTTTTCTAGTTCGGTTCCAGGGTCAATCCTATTTCCATTGGAACCTATTTTGCAATCTTCCAATATCTTATACGATTTCAAATTTTATGTTAATACGCAAGAAAATAACGTAATATTCCTAATTTGTATTGAAATATTAAGCACTTGTATAAATAAATACATGAACTTTTTGACTAAACGAAAAATTAAGGATCCATAGAGCTAATTATAATAAACAAAATTATAAGGCAAAGAATTAGCAACAAACATGGGTATAATATTAGTTTTATTTCTACAACTACTACATGAAGTTACTCATTTATGCAAGCATAACTCCTCCTACAAAAAAGAAATTAGGCAAGCCGATCTACATGGTACATAAGAATTTGGTAGCGACAAACACCATCCATCTGTCGACGGTGCAAGAGGGAGCCGATTAGGGAAGGAAGCAAGTGAGGAAGAGGAACAATGAAGGAGGAGTGTCATGCATGTTTGAGAGAGCCAAGAGGAAAAACACCGTGTGATTGCGAGAGTAAGAATAAAAATAAGGGGAAAAAATGGTTTTGGACCTATACTTACAAAACCGGTTCCCAAACCAGTTTCAAATTGGTCCAAGAATCGGTTCCTAGGTGGATAATCAAGCGGACTCGGTTTCCAGACCGGTTTAAACTGGTTCTGAATTTTGGGAACCGGTTCTCGACCCTATTTTTCGAGTGGGCCAGTCCGGTTGCACACCCTTACTATTAATGTCTTATAAAGAAGCAATTAATACAAGGCATTTGTTTACATGCAACTCTTATGGTAAAGTTCATAGGGATAGCTACATTGATTGGGCCCCATGCTTTTTATTTTCAAATAAAAATGGTTGGGATAAGGACATCAGGAGTGTCATAACTTTAGTATAGTGCTAACCTTTTTTTTTTTTTTTTTTTTGCTTACTTCAAAGTGAAATTGACCATTTGAGTGCCATTCCTGACAAATTGTCTCACAGGGATTTTTCTATTAATTTTTCATTTTGATGTGGATTTTCTTTTACTTTTGATTTTTTTATTCATTGTCCATGTTAGTACTAACCATGTCATATAAGACAATTGGCGTCTACGTTAGATTTTTCAAAGCCGATGATACTTAAATTATTGATTTTTTAAATTTGTGGTATTCAAATAAGTGAAAAAAATTACAATACTCAAGTGAGTGTCGTATGAAAATAATGGCATTTGTACTTATCTTTCGAAAAAAGTGTAGAGACCCGTTTCTTTGAATTTAAATAAAAGCAAATTGACCAAAATGGAAATTATTATTCAAATTTATACTGGGCAAAAATGAATCAGATCCGTTAATTGGCCCAAACCTACGCTCAATATTAGGGAACAAGTGGACTTTTTTTGCAGCCTACCAAAAAAAAAAAAAAAAATGAGGGGAGTGGGCTTGTTTGGTACAACATTTCCAATGGGATTTGGACCTTTAGAGGCCTTTGAGACAAAGTTAAGGTGATTGGCAACAAAATTTCAAAGGCCTTTAAGTAAAGCTAGTATTTCCAAGTCTCTTAGTTTATTGCACGTTCTAACCAACTATGGCTTTGATTTTGATTATTTGAGGAATGGTAAAAAAATATATTCTTTCAACTTTAGCCTCACTAAACTTTGAAATTAAAGTTTACCCTTACCTATATGTGATGACAATGAGGTTAGATTTGACCACCGACGAGCTTGATCTAGCTAGTAGCCTTCACAAAGGTTCCCTAGGGTGCGCAACCTTGGATTGGGCTTACTGGGATGGCACAACCCCAGGCAACTATTGCTAGTATCCTGTGACCATATGTGGTCTTCACCAAGGTCATGTGATCTCAAGTGAGGATCACTAATGCTAGATATGGCTTGACGGCATTTGGCCACCACTTGAATCCTTTGCCTAAGCACTATTGATTTGTAAGCTTCGCCTTTTTATTCTTCAAATAACTAGTCCTTTACAAGTTTAGTTTTTTTTTTCTTTCAAATAGCACTTCAACCAAAGTTGCTTCCTAACGCACTTTTCAATTATAATTGGCCAAATGTTTCTTGAAAAAAACCCTTTAACCTAATATTCTTTACATTTCCATAAGCTCTCCCAAGCGCCCCTTAAGATCCACAATAAATTTTGCTTGGCTAAATCATGTGATAATTTTTCTAGTTAAGTGCTTAAATGGGCAAACGAGCTTAATTTTTTTTTTCTTCATTTTTTGGTCTGGGCACACAAGCTTAGATAAGTATTGATGGATTTCACATTTCTCACCAGAAAAATTTTCGTGTGTCTAGCATTGCTCAATTGACGTGGTTTTTGATAGGGAGTACTAATGGTGTTTGCTTGTTGGATGCAGACGCTTGGATCTATTTCACCATCCTAGATTCTTGCAAAAATACTGAGGAACTCAAGAAAGCACTCTGGTAAGAACTTGCGGTGCCCCATCAATCCCCAAACATAGGGTTTTCTCTTGGTCAAATTTGGATATCGATATCGCATAATCAATGTCATGACCTGATCTCGGCACTCAATCGGTGAGCGATGGCATAAAGGTAGGGTTTAGGGGTGATTAACCATGAGAGTGTCCTCATGGTACGTAACTCCAAGGATACTATCACCTCATCCTTTGGGATTGGTGCCACAATGTCTATCAGTCATGGTCGTGAGCTCTCCCAAACTTGCACCTCGCGTGATAGTAGGATTTGTCATGACTCTACCTTGACTCCATTTTTTGGCAAAATAGCATAAAGGTAAAGTTTAGAGGTATTTGACTGTGAAAGTTCATTCAAGGCACTTCCCCACAACAAGATGTCATCACTTCATCTTTTTGTTGGGGTCACAACTGCTTGAGCTTAGTCAATCATAACCACTAGCTTTTCTAAAGCTCATACTTCGCATGATGGGTAAGTTTATTATAACGTTGTATTAGACAACCTAAATAGTATCTAGGAGTCGCCATTAGTCTTGTTTTGGAGAGCCAACTAGAGCGATAAATCGGGGGTTGGGAGTAGTCTCTTGATACCTACGCAACCAAAGATCTAAAATTCGGGGACTTGGGTTACACTAATATTGCTATTAGCGCCCTCTTAGTATCTAACAGTCAATGTGTTATCTAATGTGATCATACATCTCTTTTTACTTTTTTGTGTAAATTTATGAGGTAAAGATGATCATATATGGATGGTTCATTCGTGCTATTCTACTCTATTTTAATTGGAACAAGGACGAAACAAACAATTAATTGAAAGTCAGTGCATAAAAGTAAACAGGCAAAATAGTTTAGGGAAAGTGAGTAAAGCCTACTTAGATGATTCTTAGTACAAGAAAATAAACCCACAATCCATTGGGCATTTATACAATAAATAAGAAACCCGAGACATATGTCGGGGAATGAATATTACAAATGAGAGGCAAATTGGACATTGACCATTCATTGTCTTTGAGTCTTCGGGAGTGCCATCTCCATGGACCATCCTAATTCTTGTCTATTGCTAGAACAAAATTGGAAATTCAAAGGAACATTTTATATACACAATGCAAGCAACCAAACAAAACATCCAGGGCATTAAAAAGAAAGATCACCAATCAATCATGAACAGCCTCGCGGTCAGCCTTTGGATTATACATGCAACGCCTACCTATGACGTCTACCCCATTCATTTTAGCTACCAGCCACCATTTGTGTTCTCACATGGTGACTAAAGTTAAAAGTCCCTAATGTGAGTTCTAAATGTTATCCCAAAGTAATCCACATGATCATGCACCGCATTTAAATTATACATCTAAAAGTCACATACAAAGTGCATAAGAAAGCATACCCACAGGCCATTTGAACTTATTTTTCAATCAATCAACCAATTGAGTGAGTTAACAATGGATCACTTATTCAGTCATCATGTGCCAAACACATCCACATATATTTCATGGCAAGCAAAACGATCAGTATATTCTCATGTGATGCCCGAAATGATTTTATGGACAATTGGCAAGAAAATGCATTATTTAAAAAAGATTCGATAAAAGGGACATAATTTCGTCAATGCTATGAATCACATTTAGCCATCAAAGCTAGCTTGGATGCATCAAAGCGCACAACTGATTAAGCATCATGGATGTTCTAAATATTATCCGAACTTTGACAAATTTTATGTCAAATTAAGATTTTAAAGAAAATATCGAATATAGACATGCTTTTATTGAATCAAGAATCATGTCTAGTAGTTAAGGTGAGCTTGGGTGCATCGAGGGTACGACTAATCAAGCATCACAAACGTCCTAAACATGAATCAAGAATTCAATAATGTCATGTCAATTTGTAATGCATAGAATGCCAAAAGAATTTTCCTATGAGCATCACATGGACTATCAAAATTTGGAATGACTTTGAAATTATGTTGGAAGTTAGAATTTCAAAACATTTACAAGTTTTGGATGAATTGTAAAAATTCCAAATCACCTCTTTATTTTGTGAAAATTTACAGTGACAAAGTATGACACGTTAAAAATAAAGCTCGAGAAGGCCTCGAGACCTAATTCAATACCCACGATTTTCTAAAAATTCAAGAATATTCAAGATTCGGGATTCTCAATAGCGGCGAGTCTCATTTCTTAACCAAATATTAGTTAGGTATTTTTAATATTTCAATTGCATATAGGTGTCAATTTAGTATGGACATGTAGAAATAGACTTTTTAAATTTCATATTTTCGCAAAATTGGCCAAAGCTTAAGGTGAATTACAATAATAAAGTTGGATATATTTTATATCATATATGTACATTTTTTGATATAAATAACATATTATTGTAAATGAACTTAAAATTTCACAATATTGGTAAAAATCTCCCGTGACACTTTTCCCCTATATATTTGTATTTTCTTTTTTAATTTAATTTTTGCTCTATTTTCAAATCATTTTCTTTATTATTTATTTTTCTCCTTCCTTCATTCTCTAATAAAATTTTATTAAATAGTAAACTATACTAATATACCTAAGATATATTGAATTTATATTATAAGATAGAATTAAATTCGAATATATAAATAAAATTAAGATTAAATTAAAAAAATTATTTTTATTATTTTAAATTTCTTATATTAGAACTTAAATATTATTTATATTGAAATGTATTTTAATTTTGTTAATTTAATAAGTTTTTCTTTGAAAAAAAAAAACTTTCCTATTATGGATATTAGAAATCTTATCCATTTTTATCTCACCTCTATGGGATAATTTTATATGGCCTATATTCTTCTTATATATGATTTTATTCTATTTTGAGCAAGCATTAAATATAGGATAAATTTTATTCTATCTTAAATTTTATCAAAACATAGCCTTAGGATTAGGGTTTGGGGGGAGCGAATAGTAAACTATGGTTGCCCACTGATCATTTGATCATAGGTGAAATCCAATCCCATAGGCATTCTCTGCTTTCTCCATGTGCCCATTGTACCGTTTGGAGAATAAAGTGCATGCAAAGGAGACAAAAATCAAGAAAAAAAGGTCGAGGGACAAGCAATCTCCCCCCTTATTTTTTCTCCCTTTCCCACTCACGCACTCTCTCCACGGAGAGCATGAGGGAGGAGAGAGAGAGAAAAAAACCTTGAGTGCTTAGGCTCCGTTCGTTTCACAGAAAACCTTCACTTAATCTCTCTTATCTCACACCTCTACAAATCCTCACTTCCTCCTTCACTTTCTTCTTCTTCTTTTCTTTTTTTATTCGAATTATTTTTAATTTACTTTCATTTTTTTTTTCTTTGTTTCCCATCTTCTTCTTTCTTGGCTAGTCGTCGGTCATCATCAAGTGAACTTCAAGCTTGCACTAGTTGATCTAGCAAGCCTCGAGCTTGACGCTCATTCTCGCCAATCTAGGGAGCGGAAAATATTTTTCTTACTGAACATTAGAAAATATTTTCCTTACCAAATATTGAAAAATATTTTCCGAAACATTTTCAGGTTTTAGCCGAACACTAGAAAATATTGTCATTTTCCTGGAAAATGAGTTCTGGGAAAATATTTTCTGGAAATGGCCCATTTTCCGCGAAACGAACGGACCCTTAGTTCCTTTTTTTTTTCCCTTCCTCCTTGAAGCCTCTCCATCATCTCCACCCACCATCTCCATCCACTACAAAATCCACACACTCGAGAGACCTCATCTTTGCACACACAGAGGATTCTCGGTTTTTCTTTTTTCTTTTTTGTTTGGGAGAGGACGTTCGGCAAAATGGTTCGCTCACCTGAGGGAAGAGAGAAAACCAAGAGAGTGGCCGAGATAGAGGGAGTGAGAAATTTTTCCCACTCGCTGGAATCGCAGTCGCCTTCATCAGAAGTCCATCATCTCATCGACCACCAGAACCAAGCGTCAGCCATGGATAAACCTTCGAGCGGGAGACCTCCGCCACGGTTAGCTCCTCATTCCCTTGCATTTGCTATGTAGATGTGTCCAGTGTATCGTACGAAAATTTTTTAATGTTGTTTTGGCCAGAAAACTTAGCGGCCGACATGGTGGTCCGATGGCAGTCAAGTTCGGGAAGAAGACGACGATCTCTTGGGAAGAAAAAAAGATGCTGAGAAATAATATAAGTAGAGAAAATGAAATAAAAAAATCAGAAAAGAAACAAAAATTCGGATCAGTAGCCGAGCTGAATTAGAGAGACGGGTTGGAGTTTCGGCTGAGGTTGAGCGGGAATTTAGGAGTTGGGCTTGAGCTGCTGCAAAGGTTCAAGCCTATCAGGAATACCAATGGACTGGGCCAAGGACATCATGGGCTCAAAAATTCCTGGGCTAGGTATACAAATTGGGTCAGATTAATCGATCGTAAATTCGGATAGGGCCCGGATTTAGATCAAACCTGGACCCTATCGGTCCGGGTGAGACCAGTAATCGAACTGGGGGCCCGGATTTAGATCAAACCTGGACCCTATCGGTCCGGGTGAGACCAGTAATCGAACTGGTTCCTTGACTCGGTCCGATGTCCATTTTCATAGGACCACTGGCATCCATGTCAACAATTTTAAATTTTGTCCACATCAATGCTCGGTCGTGCCACATAAGACCACTGGCATCCATGTCAACAATTCTACCAACTTAGGCTAGATGGACTAAATTGATACCAATTCAAAAAAGTTTATAATTAAATTGATTCAATTAAAAGATTTATGACTGAAATGATACCAATACAATAAGTTTAAGATTTTTTTGGTACTTTTCCCTTTATTTACTTCTTTTTTTTTTGCTCAATATATATATTTTCTTTTTTTTGCCAATATATTTTTTTACTTCACTTGGTGCTCTATGTTTGACTCTTTCTACATGGGTATTCAAACAGTTCTTAAAAATATAATAATAATAATTCATTCGCCCGGGGATGAAAAAAAAAAGTAGTTCTCTTTTATAGTGGTCTTGGCCCTGTTGGGGTAACCCTGGTCTTGTCACTAACAAACCGGTCCGGTTCTCATTCAGTTTCCTCTCTCTCTCTCTCTTTGAGCTCAGTGGTGCTTCCTCTTCCTCAGAACTCATGTAATAATCTTCCCAAGTCATCACAGCCCCTATCATCCTCTCCCTTCGCCTTTCAAATAACCACCAACCATCCTAGATTGCCTCTCTCTCTCTCTCTCTCTCTCTGTTTGTCTGCGCAGAAGCAGAGCAGAAGCCCGGATGCTCCCTCTACTTGCCTCCCCTGCTCAAATTGAATCCTACATCTCCTGCTTAACCTCCGCCACTTTGGTCTGCCAATTCTTGCTCTCGTCCCCGCAGTTTCCCAGCACGTAGCTACCCCTCGCTAGGATAGGGCAAGGGTGGCCCTCTCTTGAATTGGTCAAGGAAGGCCCTCGCCTTGGCGGCCTCATTTGCATAGGACGAGGAAGGCCCTCACCTAGCCTTCATTTAGAAAAAGAGCCTGCTCAGCTTTTGTACGTATCGACGGAATAGGATATGCGCAATGGTTCATCTACATTCGATTATTATCTACTATTGCAATTTCCTTTTCATAATTTTCTATCACTAGTATTCCTTCCTTCGATTTAAATAAAGTTGCAAAGAGGGAGGCGCATAAACCTCATCTTTGGAAATTTCTAATTTTACTTTTTTCTTTCTGTGAAAATAAAAACGAAAATGAAAAAGAATACTTTCTAGTTTCCATTATCTGCCCTATATCATTTTCAACTTGACTGGTTCGAGAGACTTTACACTAAATCTTTTGAAACATGTGAGGCTACATCATTTGTTAACATAAGAAGATGAAAATCATTTGAATTTTGTTTGATAATGCCATTACTAATCTTTAAACTTTTGCAATATGTTTAATCAACTCCTTAAATGTTTTTGTTTTGATGAAATTGAGTCTTTGAACTATATAATACTCTTCGTTCTTCATGTTAGTCCTTCCATGAAAAATATGACCATCATCTTATGATTATTTTTTTACAACTTTGATACATAAAAGAATAGGTACTATGGTTTTCAAATTGGCTACTCTTATCTTGATTTGGCTTTTCAAGGTTCTAGTGCATTGATAAAAATCCTATATTTTCTTCCATGTTTGATTGGAGAAAACAACACACTTAGATTAGGGAGAAATGACTTGTTCATTTAACTGGTTCGTATGGGTTCTAGTTAGGCTTGCTTGGATCTCAACCTCCTAAGGTCTTGCCTAAGCTCAAACTTGTGGGATTGGGCAAGTGCTTAGGCCCACCCGAAGAAAAAAACCTTGGACAGGCCACACCCGCCATTCAGCCACCTTTCTTTTTTTCTTTTTTTCTTTTTTAAACTTGCCAACTAAAAAATACATAGAAATGGAAAACAAATGAAAAAAAAAATCATAGGTACATGTGTTATTTTATTTTATTACTTTACCTATGAGTTTTATAGTATTTTAACTACTATATTAGACATTTTGGCTTCTTTTTATCCTATTAATGTTTATAAGTTAAATATCATAGTAATATCATTGATAAAACATATTTTATAATCTCTTTTAATTAAAATATGGGCTGGCCAACCCAGGCCTCAAGAGTCAAGGCCCTTGTCTAGGGCTGACCCACCAATTGACTAGATTTGGAAACTTTGTCTAGGCCCACCTAATGGGCCTAAAATATGCAGCCAAGCCTGTCCAGGCTAGCTGAATCATATGCCCATTGGTTAGGTCTACTCACACATGAAAATAGAGACTAAATAATTGATAGTTAAAAATATGTTGTTGTGAAATTGAAAATCACTTATATATTTTTATTATTACTATTTCTCCAAAATTTTCTTCATCCTTTAATAGAACAACAACAAAGGGAATTAGACATAATTGTAATATAATCTATGCAACCTTTAAAAAGAAAAAAAAATTATTTCTTGAAAATTTTTATAAATGACTAGATTAGATGTATCATGTGAGGAGAAAGCACTTTGATATGTGGCATTATTTTGTTTGAGATATTCTTATTAATGGTTATATCAAGGTCATGAATATTAATACAAAAAATAATCCAACTGCCAATTGCCAACTCCTAGCATTGATTTGGTTAGCGTTTGCTGCAATTGAGTTTTACTCTACTAGGGGGAGAAGATTATATGTCTTATTCAAACAAAGGTGGAGTTTTGTTGAGTATGTCTTGAATTCTCTATAGGCTTGGGTCAATATTAGGGCTTGGGAGAAGTATAAATATTGCTTTTCTCAAGTTATTAGGTTAAGAAGCAAGACATAAAGAGTCTTTAGTTTTTGAGCATTTTTGTAATCCTTGAATTTTCATAGTGGATTTTGCTTCTCCCCTCCCTATGGTTTTTCCATTCTCCACATAAATATGCGTGTTCCTTTATTCTTCTCAATTTTAATTTTGTCATAGTTTTTGCATTAGTCATAACCAAAACATTTTTTGGATGTCTAAAATCATATGGTGAACACCAAAATTTGGAGGCTACTATTAGTCTGAAACAGGAAAAACGAACACTTAGAGGCAAGATCAAATGTCTAGCATGGTTAGTTGGTTGTCTGACTAGGATGTAAAAGCTGGAAATTCAAACATTTCAAACACCAGCCCTTCCTTGACCGGATGTTTGACTTAAGCAGTTTTTTGGTTGAGAGACTTCGGATATCCAGACCAAGTGGATGTATAAACGAGCATGGAAAAACAAATAAACACCAAATTTCACGTATTTTGCTTATTATTTCAAGCCTAACTCTGAAGGAGTTTTTAAAGATATTAATAATTTGTAACATCAGCTAAGTAGTGAGTTGAGATAAAAGATTAGGTGTAGCAACAAAGATACTTAGTAAGAAGGTCCAAAGGAAAAAGGTTTGTATGGATGCTTCAACTATTAGAGAGTGATACATATATAAAGTGTTAAGTCAGTTTAGCATGCATAAAGCCAAACCAGTGAGTACCCGACTAGTTACATAGTTTAAACTTTTTAGCTGGTCTTGCACTGTGGTTAAAGGAAGATAAAGAATATATGTTGCGTGTTCCTTATGGTAGTTCTATTGGTAGTGTTATTAGTAATCTGGAAAGAAACATTAGGAAGTAGCGAAATGGGTTCTAAGGTTCCTAAAAGGGTCAACATGAGAGTTTAACATTTGGGAAGAGACGAACTTTGAATGGTATAACAGGTAATCGATTGTAATTTTGCTAGTAACATATATGTTCAGTTTTGTGGGTTGTGTCATCAGTTTATGAGTGTAATTACAATTCATAGTTGTTTTGTTGACACTTGAAGCAATACATATGGTGTCAACCAAGGAGATCAAGGAAGTTATTTGGCTTAGAGGCTTGTGTTGTGGTCAAATATGCAACCTTGAGATGGATGGATAGGTTGATAATTGAAATTTGATAGAATTTGTAGATTTATAAAGTCAAGTTTGATATTTTTAGGAACTTTTATTTTATATGCAAGAATAAGCTAATGATATCAAGTGTGACATGCTTTTGTCAAACTAAAAATTGGAAATTAATAGAAGAGGTGAACGCAAATTTCATAGTGGTTCAGTTTAGATTCCTTGACTAATAGCTACCAATAAGCTTGATTTTACTAATAACTCTTTTAGAGTTTACAACATATTTGTGTTGATTTTACACAAAGTTGGTAGATCACATTACAAAATTCCAAGCACTATTATGATGCTCATATATTTCTCAAGAAATATTAAAATAAATGAAGCACCTCAATAAATGAAGCTTTCTCAATTTGTAGGTGTTCTTGCAATTCATGTCTTCAACGTGTGTTGATCTTTTTAAAGTCTTTAAGATCCTAGCTGATGATTGGATAATTATTAGAGGATCAATTTAGTCATTGAAGATAAATGACACAATCAACAAAGATTTGGTTGCCCATACAATCAAATCTTCCCAACAATAGCGGGGTTTCTATAAATAGGATCACCTATATTTGGAAGTGATCCTTTTCACCAATTTGATTGAAAACAAATTGGATTCCCCCTTGAAAAAAAATCATGAAGTGTAATCATTTAACACATACATTCTTCTCAGGTGATATAAGGGACTAGTTTTATCAGCAATGCGCATCTATTAAAGCTTTTTCATCAATGGTTGATGTACATACTACATTCCACTTTCTCTTCTAGAGTATAACTGATATTGTATGAATTGTTCACCTTGTTACAGTACCTCCAAGTCCCTATAAACTTCGTATTCTTTGATATATTCACCTCCATCAAGGTCTATCCAGCTGTTAATAGTCTTTCACTTTATACTTGAGGATCCATTAGTGGTGATAAAACTCTACTTGTATAGTTCATCTTGAGATAGACAACATCTATATCAAATATTGATATAGACATAAAGTTTTGTCAATTTTAAAATATCATAGGATGTTTTCCCAACAACTAACTCAATAATCTAAGATTGCAGCAGAAGAAGATTGTTCATTATCATGACAATCAAGTGCAATACATTTGACCAAAAATCAAATGTATCACAAGCGAACAAAGACATTAATAATAGGCACTATTATTTATCCATGATTCTGTTAAAAAAAATGTACATAGGAAATGATCTATTGGACATGTTAACAAAGCATATCCCAGCAATAGACCTGTTAAAATGGGTCTTAAACCCATATATGACTCATTTAAAACATAAACGGGTCATATAAAGGTCACTTCAATTTTGAAGAGCCTAACTTAAATGGGCTTCAAATTTAAAGGCTTTAATAAATGAGTCTAAATGGGTTGAGTTTAGAACCCATTTTCAACCCACTTGGCTCACACACTCTCTCTCCCTATTCAGCCTTACAAAAATATTTTTAAAAAATAGAAATTATAATTGTTTTTTTTTTTCTTTTCTTTTTTCATCCTTCTTCCATCTTCCTTAGCCGATGGCCGACCATGGCGATGACTAGCGACTAGCCAAGCAAGGGATGAGCTCACCAAGGTCTAGCTCTTGCGAGACTTGAGCTCACTGATTTGGTGAGGCCGAGACCTCACCGACGTTTGGTGAGGCTTGAGTCTTGTTGATCTGGTGATACTTAAGCTTGCTAGATCTAGAGTCGTGCTAGATTTAGCGAGGTGGAGCCCTTGCTTGAGGTGGGCTCGGCTTAGCTCGTCAAATTTGGCGAGGTGGAGCCTTGCCTAAGGCTAGCTTAGCTCAGCTCATTGAAATTGGCAAAGCTTTAGCCTTGCCGATCTATGACGAGGCTCTAGCTTGCTTGTGGCCAGTTACTAGCCATCGTTGTGGCTAGCGACCGATCGAAGAAGAAGGAAAAAGAAAAGAAAAAAATAAAATAATTTTAAAAAAAATAAAAATTAATAAAAAAATATATTTAAAAAAATATAAAAATAAAACATATTGAAAAGAGTGCATGGAGAATAATCAAATCAGATCTTTTATACGAAGTTGTGGAAAATATTTTGTGATTGATTTTCAGAATTTGGGCAAATTTTAGAAAATAATATTATTTTCCTAAAAATGACTGTCTAGAAAATGTTTAAAAAATGGAGTCTTAATTTCAAAAAAAAAATTATTATAAAAATTATCCACTAGATTTGTATTGCATGAAAGTGTTTTAACAATACCATATTTTTGAAAAAGCATATGAAACAAACTTTCCTAGATTTAGCTAAATGGATAGGGTCAGAGGTGGGTTGGGTATGTGTCGGTAAATTTGTGTTATGATAAATGGGTTATTAGCGAGTTAAATAAGTCAATTTGAATCAGACCATTTATGATCCAATTTAAATTTAACCTTACCCACCTGTTTGACAAGTTTACCCATCAATCAAGTTCCAATATTGTTTGAACTTAATCAACATCTGTGGTAGGCGAAAAGATCATGTGGTGGACAACCATAATGAATCCAAAGTTCTGGGGTTACTTTGGGTCAGAAACGAGAAGAATGGACTTTCGAAGGTAAAATTGGACATCCGGCCGAGGCTGGTCGGATGACCGACTAGGATGTAAAAGCTGAAAATTCGAGCATTTTGGATGTCCGGTCCTTCCTTGATTGGACGTCCAACTTGAGCAAAATTTTGGCCGAGAGATTATGTACGTCCGGCTCACTTCAATCGGACGTATGAATGTGCACAGGACCGAATAGAAAACAAAGGTTTCGACCTGTGTCACTTGTTACGTCAAGTCCAACTCAAGGAGAGCTATTGGAGAATCGCAAAGAGAAACTTATTGTAAGAGGTTTTCTTGATTAACTCATGTGGGGCTTATTTGGGTATAATCCAGGTCGTGAAACACTTGTAAGTAAATATGACTAACTGATTATAATCTCCTCTTTACCGATTATAGTGGAACTATGTCATTGATCTCCGTGTAGAATCGGCACACCGTTAAAGTACGTAAATTCATTGTGTTAGGTTTATTTATTTATTTATTGCATTTACTCCTAGCTCAAATTGTTTTGGTTTTGTATGCTCTAACACTAATCAAGTCCCTAAACTTCAAATTTATCTAATCAAATCCTTTTACTTATGCAAAATGTTTAATCACGTCTTTTTGGTACAAAATTCGCCAAATCCAATTGACATAACCGTCATAGAAAGCTGAAGAATAATCTGAATTAAATATTACTTACATGGACACCACTGTAGGGTTGGAGTTTTTGAATGGATTAAGTTTTTTTAAGTTTGCTTTCGTTCTCTCATCATTTCACTACTTGTGATGGGTGTTCACATAGACAATACTTGATCTAAGTTACGCTTCGCTATCTTTTAATAGTCGCTCAGTTGGATTTATCGTTACATGTTGGAGGACTTGATTAGAAAGGCTGAAAACATAGAGACTTGATCAGAAAAGTAGCGAAAAAACAAGGACAGAAAAATAAAATAAAATTGAGAGAGAGACGATGACCTTAATAAAGTAAATGGCAAAGTTTTTTTTACGAGAAATTAAATTGGGCTAATGGGCCAAGGTCCAATGAACTAAGTCCATTGGATCCACGTGCATGGATTTCCCTATTCTTAGCAGTCTATTCCTACATGTGCCCCTCGCATCCGTCCATCGTGCTCTTCAGGCTCCGCCGCCGCGAGACCAGAACTTGGAAATCTCCTTCAGCAGAGCGTCCAAAAGTGCGAACGTATTATTGCTGTTCCCTGCAAAACACCTCCACAACTTCTCTGATAGATGTCCAGCCGGTCCACAATGAGGAACATGATCAATCATTATAAATAGCCTGAGTTTTTTCATCTTTTTGAACGAGTCTGCATTCATGATCAAGTCTTCTACAGCAACCTTGTCTAATTTAATACCTTCAATGGCATTTGTTCCCTGGTTGAGAGAAATAAAGATAATTATGCATATTGGAAGCACTTGGAAATCATTATCAATATTAGAATAGGCCATTAAATGCTTACTGAATTTCGCTTAAACACTTGTAGAGCATCCTCATGATGCCATATTCTGCTTCGCTTGCTGGGATTTTTAGGGCACTCTTGAATGACAATTCGTCTACCCATTTCTTCAAACAAATCATGCATCCGTATTTTGTTATTTTCGTCAATGTATATGAGCAACTTTTGAGCTAGAATCTCAATCCCACTATTAGCATGGACACCGCATTGGTCTAGCGACTTGATGATCTCTTCTTTGTCATATCCATTAAGAAAACAGGCGATGTCGAGAAAAATCGTCCTCTCGTTGTCCTCTAGGCCATCGATAACAATCCTTAGTATGTCATGAACTTTTACCTGACGGATTTTTTTTAGTTGACCAAAAGCTCTTTGCCATTCTTTGATACTTTTGCCATTCAAGAAAGAACCCATTATGGTGAGTGCCAAAGGAAGCCCTTTGAAAAAACTGGTGAAGCAATTTGAGAGAATCTTATAATCATTTTTGGGATATCTTTCTTGGAATGCATTCCAACTGAAAAGCTGGAGAGCTTGGTCATCATTTAGTGGTCGTACCTTATAGATTTCGTCACATAGATTGATTAAGGTATCTTTGTGGCGAGGTATCAAAATGACCCTACTTCCCGAGCCTAAGTTTAATGCCTTGATCAGGTGGCTTAGTGGCTCCCCCAACCCTTCAACATCATCAAACACCAACAAAACCCTCTTGTTGTGAAGCTTACTCCTCATCAAGTTTATTGCTACATGAATATCATCGCTAAACTCCAAATCGCTAGGAATGTCACCAGAAAAGGTCTCCAACATTTTGATGAGGCCAGCTTTGCTCGATATATCCATCATGTTCGAGAGAAAGTAACTCCGATCAAATTGATCTGCAATTCGGTGGTACAAAGCTCTCACTAGTGTAGTCCTACCTATTCCGCTAGTCCCGGAAATTCCCACGATTAGGACCTCCTCAACCTCTAATTGGAGTAAGGAGTACAGGGCTTGTACCTGAGAATCTAACCCAACTAGATGGAAAGAAAGTGGTTTCTTGTGCAAGCTGCTTAGTCTTCTTGAGATTTTCTCCACTACGGATTTGATGAATTCAGCTTCAAGTCTGCAAATTGTCGACGACAAAGGTGTAATTGGTTATCCATGCCACTAACAACTGAAGAAAAGATAATTAAGATTATATTCTAGGACTTTGGAGTATCGTCCATATATTTGAATTCAATATTCAATATCTAATCCAATATAATAGGAGGCGTGTGAGAGATTGGCTAATTTTTTAAGCCACAAATTAAAAGAAGCGGGATAGATACCAGTCGATGAAAACCATTCTGTATGCTCACCGAAAAAAAGGTTTAGCTATAGAAAGTTTCTTGGACAGACAATGATGTCATATAGAAAGTTGAGAGAGAGAGAGAGAGATTAGAGAGCAGCAATGACAAGATAGAAGAGCAACGAACTGGAGGCAGAATATTCTGTTAAACCCTAGCAAGGTACCACAGTCCAAACAAAACAAAGACCGACTACTGTTTTTTCTTTTCTTTTCGGTCTTTGACAGAAAGATCATTCCATAATGGAAAGTTTTCGTGGTGAAGGAAAGGCTGCATCATAGCTAGGGTTTACCCTGTGATGGCTGTGGAAGATGTCTGGACTTGCCGGATTTCCTTCTCTTTACTTTTAACGAAAAGAAAGGGAGTTCTGATAACCTCATATAGAAAAAGAAGCTCATCTGCCTTCAAATTCACCCACTTGTATGTTTTAAACAATAGAACTCAGAGTAAGTGAGGGAAATGGTGCATGAAGGAGTGATTTCTTTATGCTTGAGGGAAGAAGTGAGAAGAATAAATTGGTTTGTTGTTTGGTTATCAAATCCAAAAATATGAAATGAGGGTTACAACTTGAAAATAATCTGAACACTTCTTTTCCTTCCAAACAATGACCTAACGTATTACTTAGCTGAACACTTCAAGTTTGCTATACGTGGAAATCAGCATTGGCTGAAACATATGCTTCAGGGGTAAAATCTGATAAACACTAAGAAAAAATGGTTATTTATAGAAGAAAACAGATAGTGTCAAACCCATTCGTGGGTAGTGCAGTTGGTTGAGAGTTCCTCCCTCATCGCTGAGATCGAGAATTCGAAACCCTGCGTTGCTAGCGATTTAAGTGGGAGGCCATGGTGGTGGGTTGCTACGCTAGTCTTCCCCGAGGTATAGGGCCTGGTCCTCAAGTGCCGTTTGGGCACGGGAGGCATGTGGCGGAGTCCTCGGTTACCCCAAAAAAAAAAAAAAAAAAACAGACGGTGTCAAGGACTGTAAGCATAACAATCGTAATAGCACAAAATGTCGTGTTTTTTTCCTGCCAGCTATATATTTATATATATAATGAAAAGATGCTGCAGTGTTGATGTTGAATCTCTTTGGTGAGCCATACAATTGAGTTGGAGTCTTATTCTATGAAAGTTCGTTTCCTAGTAAAAGGATTCCAAGCATTTCCAAATATTCCTACTGCCCACAGCCCAAAAGACTGGCCTTAAAGAGCAAGTCTTGTCGTTTCACGGACAAAATAAGTAACTTCCTTTAAGAATCCTCTCTAGAAAACGTTGAAGGAAGAGAAAAAGTTAGTACCTGTTTTCGAGAGGCCAACCAGTGAGATTGCCCGCTTTGCAGAGAGCATCTCTCCACCTCTGGATGTTGTCCACATTCTTCTGCCCAAAACCCTTCTCGCTTTGGCCAATCCGCGCGAATGGTCCGGACTGCTCACGCATCTCTCTAGGGTCGACGTCCATGAAAATAAGGAACACCAGCTGGCCTTTCTTTTCCTTGCACTTGAGGATCTTATCCAGTTCATCCAGGCACCATGGTGAGGAGGCGTAGTTCTGAGAGATGACAACGATAGCGCTCCTCGATCGCTCAATTGCTTCATTGATTACTGGTGTGATCTCTAGTCCTCTTTCTAGACTACGGTCGATAAATGCCCTTATCTTGTTCCGCTCAAGAGCGTCATAGAGATGGCTCACAAAGTTGCGCGTGTCAGCTTGTTTATAACTGATGAACGTATCATGAACACACCGAGGTATGGAGAAGGGGCGAGAGAAGAGTTGTGGCCTGGCGGTTAGGCTATGTGGGAGAGAAGAGAAGCGGTGTGGAAAGAAAGAGGTCAAAGTGAAGGGAGAGACTTGCAATTGGAATTGTGATGCTCTCTTGTATAGGAGGCCTGGATACAATGAAGGAGGAGCAAAAGGAGGGAAAAGCTTGCTCTTAAGTTTGCCAAATTGGATCATCATTTGACTAGAATTTGCCATTGAAACACCCCCAAAATCAAAGCAAAGAAATTGCTGTACCGTGTTCATTCACAATGCAAGCTCCCTCGGCCTATTTATAATGAAAATCAGATTGTGAGCCCTCTCTCTCTCTCTTTCACACGCGCTCGTGGAGACAGCATTTTTGTCAATCATGGTACATTGCAATATCTGTCCATAGTTGTTTTTTCCATCGTTTTTCTCCATTGCTATTTCGGCACATGACAACTTGTTACGGTGAGACATGACCTTCTGCTTCACCTTTTTTGGAAAGGTTGAATCGCTCGGGAACAGCTACTCATTAAAATCTGACACAAACCAGAGCAGAACCAAAGTAACAGTGGTGATCAGCCGATGCATCCTGACCACAACGAAAGGTTTTCAAATGAGCCATGAAACATGCGGCCCCGCTAATAAGGGATGCTGATAGAGAATAGTTTGAAATGAGAGAACAGACGTGGGTTTTACTGCAAATTGAACACCACGAAGATTTTAAAATAAGACATGCAGTCATCAGCATATTACACTGAAAAAAAGAAGACTATTACATTGAATGTGAAGTCAATATACCTCATGAGAAATTAGATACGGGGTGATCCGAGGACATCTTTTTATCACAAGTAGATAAAAAAGGATGGAAAATGCTAGGTAAACTTCTGGCCATAGTTATTTTTGGAAGAAATTCTTGAAAACCACCAACAACTATACAAATATTTGAGGCGCGCAAGCACTAGTGTGAACATAACTATTTGGGTGTGGCGGGAACAAGATAATGCATGAAACCAGCACAGACCCAGCAGGCTAATCCTCATAGAAATCTTGGTCGTACCGTCTAGCTAAGTAACAGCACAAAAGATTAAATAGTAAACGGCTGGGGGGATCCAACTTTGCACAAGGTTGGGCCCAATCTCATGTGCGCTAGCCCAACGTATTTTTCTTGTTGATACGAAGCTTATAAGATGAACCAATTAATAAAGTGAACTAGAGAAGCATCTCAACCAATGTGGGACGAGGTAAAAAAAAAAAAAACAAAAGAAAAGAAAACCAAGCTTTCTGAGATACTTTTCTGTAACTATGATACCGCATCATCATTTTCTTCTACCCTCCTTTTCTTGGGGATAGTTTTGCCTTATAGTAATTTGCTAACTTAGAGAGATTAGTTGATGAAGGATATGTTGAGAAAACCTCTAGTTTTTTGAAGTTGACACAATTATTTGTCTACATCAAATGTTGGACAAATGCATGTATTGTCTTATCTCAGGTTGAACAAATACAAATGAAGTTCTATTAACACTAATAGAACCCGGAGTATGAAGTAAAAAGATTGATAATGGCTGGAAGCACCTTAATGGAGGTGAATAAGTTCATGAGATTGGGGAATTCATGAGGATTTGGAGGTATCTTGAAAGGTTGAATGGCTGATACAGTCATTTAATACGTAGGAAGAAAGTGGAAAGTAATATGAAAGTCAACCACTAGCGGGAAACCTTAATAGACTCGTGCGTTACTGACGGAGACGAATCCCTATATAATCTAAAAAGAACATGCATCTTGTCCAGATATCTCTTACGATTTAAAGAGCCAAATATTCTGTTGACTATTAATTTAAATCTCAAGGAATATTAATAGAAAGCCACATGCTTGGAGCTCTAAGAATGATACACGGAGGAAAATCCAATCAATTGTTAATCAAATTGATGGAAACGATTATTTCCCAAAATAGAGTATAAGATTGTATGTGTTACCAAATTTCCTAGTAAGTGTGTTGTTTATCTTCAATGACTAAATTGATTTTCTTGAAGATTATTCAACCATTAGCATGGATCTCAAAGACAATATCAAAGGATCAACATAAAGTGAAGAACACATGAATTGGGAGAACAACTAAAAACTAAGAAAACTTTATTTTTTTTATATACTTAGGTTATGTTTGGTTGTCTTGATTTTTAGTCAAGTTATGACTGGATAAGATAGAATATGAAATTTCAAAATTTTGCCTTTCTTAATCCATTGTTTTGGTGAATCGCAAAAATAAAGTCGGATATATTCATATCTTATCATATGCATCGGTTGATATAAACAATATATTAGTGTAAATGAACCTAACAATTACATAAACAGAGACGATAAGAATATCCCATAACACGCTTGCCTACTTTATTTTTATTTGCTTATTTTTTATAATAATTTCCTCTCTTTTTTAATTCTTTTTTTTTTTTAATTTCTTTGTTCCCCTTCCATCATTCTCTAATACAATGTTATACCTAAATATATATAATAATATATGAACTAAATATATATTTATATATTGAACTTATCTTGTAAGATAGAAGGAAATTAAAATATACTAATAAAAACATGAACAAATAAAAACAATATTAATGTTATTTTTTGTTATTTTAAATTTTTTATGTTAGAATTCAAATATTATTTTAATTTTTATTAATTTAATAAGTTTGTTATTCTAAAAAATAAATTTTATATTATAAATATTAGAAATCCTACCTACCTTTATCACTTCTTTTCCATGGAATAATTTTATTTGGGTTATATCTATCTTATATCCAACTTTATTCTATCTTGAAAAGACATTAAATACAAGATATGATTAATTTTTTTTTTACCATCGAACATAGCCTTATACTTTTGTTGAGCAAAAAATTCATTTACTGAGAGTGATTTGCTATTTGTAATCTCTTTTGAGAAGTGTATTGGAGAAAACTTCCTTACTTGTTTTGAAGTTGACAAAACGTTTCCATCAGTCTAGTCTGAAGATTGGCAGACTCTCTCGTCAAAGTCTGAAGATCGCCAAGACTCAAGATTTAAAGTCTGCCCTCATTGACAGTTTCTAGACCGATGAATAAAAATATTTCTTTAAGGTTTTGATTCGAGCGGCTAAAGAAGTTCCCACGGCTAGAGATAGCATCTCAAGATCTATTATTCGTTTTGAAATCAATATGAGTAAATTGGATTTGTTGATTGGCGAAGTATACTTGGAATGTTCTACTTATGGAAACTTAGATCCTAATTATATGGACGAGCAGGATTGGTGGGCTATCATCACATTCTTTAAGTAACTCGAGATCTCCCTAATTGATTCTATCCAACAAGTAGATTGGAAGAACTCCTTTGGAAGGTGCCAACGGATATGAAGGCATGGAGGAGTATATAAGGAAAACGCTCTAGTTATTCGAGTGTGTGCGCAATAGATAAATTCCAAAGTCTGAAGTTCCTTGTTCTTTGCCGATTCAATTGTTGAGCGTAAATTTGTACTCAAAAGAGAGTCTAGATATTTGTGATGCCTTGTGGAAGTGTAGTAGAGTCTCTACACTATGGAATTAAGGACATGATATTGTAATGACTTTTTTGATTCATAGTGAAATACAGCCGGTGGGCTGTCAGTGCGGAAGATTGGACGTAAGCTTGGATCAAGCCGAACCACTATAAACCTTGTGTTCTCATTCTCTTCCCTGAACTCTTTTATTTTGTCTGTAACTTTATTTAATTGTTAGAGTCTGATTTCCTCTACAAAGTCTATTATCAACCAGACTCAAGTTAAAAGTAAAGTTTTACATGATATTTTGCAAAATTTGTTTTCGCACCTATTCACCCACTTCTAGGTGCTCGTACTAGCACTTTCAATTGGTATCAGAGCATGTGTACTCATTTCAACTAAAGTGCTTTTACTTCAGAGTTAAAGATCCATGGCTAGTATGTTGGCTCCAGGTTTGATTGAAGGGCAAAGCAACACTAGACCGCCTTATTTTGATGGAAATGAATACAACATATGGAAAAAAAAAGATGAAAGCATTCCTAAGATCGAAAGATCCTTTGGAATGGGATGTGGTAGACAAATGAATCATTCCTAAAGTTACAACAATCTTAGAAAGGGGAAAAGAAATTGCAGAGGCCAGCGAGATGACTCAAGAAGAGATAACCGAGAGACAAGCTCTTGATGCAAAAGCAATTTACTATTTATATTGTGCATTATCTCCTATTGAATATAACAAAATATCTTCTTGTGAAACAACTAAAGAAGTCTGGGATAAGCTGCACATTATGTATGAAGGAACTGATCGAGTGAAAGAAACCAGAATCAATATTCTACTCGGTCAATATGAAGTCTTCAAGATGAAGCCAGGAGAATCTATCATTGACATGTTTAGTCGTTTTACAGAAATCATGAATGGTCTTGAGTATCATTGTCAACCAATCTCAAGACCCATGAAAGTTAGCAAACTATTGCGTGGACTTTCCAAAAATTGGAATCACGTAAAGACCTCAATAAGGGAGACACAAAGAATCATGCCACTCTCTGTTGATGAATTCGTTAGCACTCTTCAGTCTTATGAAGTAGAGCAAATTAATGAAAATGAAGATCCCAAAAGTAAAAAATCTATTGCTTTAAAATCTAATGATGACTCTAATGTTACAGATTTTGAAGACGATATGAATGATGAAGAGCTTGCACTCATGATAAGAAGGTTCAGAAAATTAAACAAAAAGGGAAGAAGATTTAATTGGAAGAAACAAATTTCTCAAAAGTTTCAAAATAAATCAGTTGAGGACGATGAATCCAATAAAGATGTTATTTGTTTTGAATGCAAGAAAAAGGGACACATCAGATCTAACTGTCCCTTGCTGAAGAAAAAGAAAGGAAAAACTGAGAAATACAGAAAGGCACTCAAAGCAAAAACTTGGATTGATACCGAATGCAAAGAGAGTGATGAGAATTATGCTAATATTTGCTTAATGACAAAATCATAATCAGATTCAAACTTTGAGGTGATATGGCTAGTAAAAGTACCTAGAGGGGGGGTGAATAAGTATAAAGAGTAATTTCTCACGATAATCGCACAATGCTATACAGTTGATAGAATTGAGACAATTTTTTTTTTGTCAATAAACAAACAACAATCAAAATAAGACTGAGAGTAGGGAAGAGAAAATTGAACACAAGGTTTATAGTGGTTCGGCTTATTTCAAGCCTACGTCTACTCTTCTGCACTGACAGCCCACTGGCTGGATTCCACTATGAACAAAGAGATGTTACAGCACTGTTCTCCCTTGATTTCATGGTGTAGAAGATCTACCACATTTCCTCAAGGTATCACTAAGTATAGACTCTCTTTTGTGAATACAGTTTTGCTTAATATGAATCGACTAATAATCAATGAGCTTCAGACTCTGGAATTTCTCTATCATGCATTTTCTAGAACAATTGGAACATCTTCCTTTTATACTCCTTTATGCCATCATACCCGTTGGCACTTACCAAATGAATTCTTCCAATCTTCCCGTTGGACAGAGTCAATTAAGAAGATCATTCGAGCTATTAAAAGAACAAGTTAATAGCCCATCAATTCTGTTCACCCATACAATCAGGATCTTGGTTTCCAAAAATAGAACCTTCCAAGAATATTTCGTCAATCATCGGATTTCAAATGATCTTGATTTCAGAATAAAAGAATCCGTTATATCATATCCAGCCAAGAGATCTTCTCTCCAGTGAATAAGACCAAATCCTCAACCAAACACTTTAGCTCTAGATCATCTTCGTCGCTGGATTAGAAACTATCAATGAGAATAGTCTTGAGTCTTGAGTCTTGTGTGCTGAGTCTAGTGATCTGAAGGTCTTCAAACTCCAAATAGAAGGGTCTGCAATGCTCCAGACTAGACTGATAGAAACGTTTTGTCAGCTTCAAAATATTCTGGAAAGATTTCTTCAACAATCTCCCCCTTTTTTTTATGGTGACAAAACTTTCCTATAGATTTGAACAATTTTGACCTGCAAAACATTGCTCAAGCAATATGGATATCTCATAAAGATTAACAACTCAACTAGACTCTGCATTCACAGAAAATAGGTAGGTTAGTCTTTCATGAGTAAAGCCATACAATAACACTTGATATAAATGCAACAGTCAATTTCAAATCCACACCCAAGTCATACTCAAAAAAAATATCCAAACAAACTAAAGTAAAAAATTTAAAGTCAAAGTTCAAAGATTGCAATTCTCCCCATTTTTGTCATCATTAAAAAGGTGAGAAAAAGATCAAGTCTGCTTGGGAACCTGCACAAGCTGGAAATCTCCCATCGACTGTACGATGCCTTCCAACCTCTTCAAGTCTTCCCGTAGATGTGCCACCTCTTCCCCTTTGGCATTTGCTTGAATTTGAAGAGCGAGGTCTTGCATTTGATCCGATAGGGTAACAGAAGACGCTTGTCCAGCATTCTTCAAGACTTGAAGTTCACATTCCAAAGCATATATTTGACCATGCATTTTCAGAAGAAGATCAAGGATGCGACGAAAATCTGCTGTAGTGCCCGTCTGCATGCTGGCATTTACTCTATTGGATGGAGTAAAGGTAGACGATGGAACTTCGGTGTAATTGCGTAGATTTGGCATTGAGGTATCATGTCCTTCCTCAGGCATTTGAGAAGCTTGAAGATCTTCTGGATTTGCTGGTCAACGACTCACACCTTCACTGTTGACAGGATATGGTGTAGTCCTTCCTTGCTCGCCATCTCCCCCTGTTTCTAAGGCCTCAATTGGGGAAGAGTGATGGTCATGCTCGTCAGCGTCTTGATTGCCTTTCTCTCCGGCTTCATCTACAGACTTTTCTTTGACTGCTTCTTCTTCTTCTTCAACTTCCTTCTCCTCTTCTTCTTTTTCTTTCTCTTCTTTCTCCTCTGCTTCTCTGTTCTCTTCTTTTCCCTCTTCCTCTCTCTGTTCTTTTTCCTCTGCTTCTTTTCCTTTTTCCTGTCGTTCCGTTGATTTGGGTACAGAACGACTGAGCCTTTTCAATGCCAAGGCAGAGATGGTGAGTTTATCCTCTTCATCTTCATCCTCTAAGATAAGAGTTCTTTTCTTTTTGGATGGAGCACCCATGGGCTCCTTCCCTTTCCTTTTTGATGTAGAAGATACTGGATGAGATTTGACTGGAGTTTTCACTTTGAACTTCTCCATTGCCTTATCAAGCTCTTTCAAACGTATTTTTGTTAGCATTTTCAAACCCACCACCATTTTGTCGCATGGTCGAACACAAAGAGTTTGTGGAGGTTCAATATTCAAGTGTCTGAAGATCTTAGTCACAAGACCTGAGTAAGGCAACTGGCCCTTGTCATTCACCATTGCTCTGTACATGTGGAAGAGAATGGTGTGAGAGAGAGAGAACTTTCTCCCTGAATTGATCGCGTACATCAATTTCGCCTCAGAGTTAGACACGTCAGTCTTGGATGTTGATTTTGGCCTGAGACAGTTGATCACAATTTTGTGAAGCAAGATGTTGATGGCACGCATTCTTGCGTAGGTAATTCTCCCTTCTGCATTCCTATCTTTGACGAGCTCCAGTGAGGTACGAGCAATTGAAACCTTGACCGGTTGATATCGTCCTCTTTCAACCCCAATTATATCTACCAGCATGTCCACATCTACCACATAGTCTTGCTCTTGAATACTGAAAGATATTCTATTCGCATAAAAAAAACTGAGATTTGAATAGAAATATGCTGTCAATTGTACATAGCCGTCTATGGTGTTGGAGCAAAATTGCTCAAGTTGAAGCAGATTGAACTTTTCCCTCAAGTTCACATTGATGGCATCTAGAAAGTCAAAATCAACGCTCCTGGGGTTTATCACCCCACGTTTCAATAATTTGAAGAACAGATCCTCCCGTTCCTTCGATTTGAACAACTCCGTTCTTTTTCCTTTAACCTTCGCAGCAACACCCATCCTAGGTTGGAATTCACTAAACGATTTATCATCATCGTTCCCGTCAGTGGGATTCAATCCTCCTACACGAGGGTCACTTGGAATGTTTGCAAGTGCTTCCTCAGCCTTTCCTTTGGGAGCAATTCCCAAATCCTCCATTCGTCGCAAAAAGATATACTCATTTCCATAACCCTTGTCTTTAAGGAAATCATCTACATAGTTCAGCGGAGTACTAGTGCTCTTCAAAGCACGATAGAGCTTGTAAATAAAAGAGGGTTTTTGAACTCTTACAGGGTCTACTTCCTCGATTATTTCTTCCTTCGGTTGGTCGAGATCTCCCTAATTAATTTTGTCCAACAGATAAATTGGAAGAACTCCTTTGGAATGTGCCAAAGGAAATGAAGGCATTGAAGAGTATATAAGGAAGACGCTCTAGTTATTCAAGTATGTGCGCGATAGATAAATTCCAAAGTTTGAAACTCCTTGTTCTTTGCTGATTCAATTGTTGAGCGTAAATTTGTACTCAAAAGAGAGTCTAGATATTTGTGAGGCCTTGTGGAAGTGTAGCAGAGTCTCTACACTGTGGAATCAATGACATGATATTGTAACGACTCTTTTGATTCATAGTGAAATCTAGCTAGTGGGTTGTCAGTATGGGAGAGTGGACGTAGGCTTGGATTAAGTTGAACCACTATAAACCTTGTGTTCTTATTCTCTTCCCTGAACTCTTTTATTTTGTTCGTAACTCTATTTAATTGTTAGAGTATGATTTCCTCTGCAAAGTCTATTGTCAACTAGACTTAGGTTAAAAGTAAAGTTTTATACGATATTTTGCAAAATTTATTTTCACACCTATTCACCCCCCTCTAGGTGCTCGTACTAGCACTTTCAGTGTGTGGCTACCATAGTTGTGCTTGGAATTTGGTAGTGTGATCTAACAGCTTTGAGAAGAAGTAGCATCACCTACGTAACCTCTTAAGTAATTTGTAGTGAAATCGAGCTTATTGGTTAGTCTAGGGTAGTGGATGTTGTTGGAGCTAGCAATACAATCTAGATGAGAAGTAAATAAGTTTTCTCAAACTTCAAACAAATATTTTTGCTGAAAACTATAACAATAATTTGATAGTAATCACTAGTAGGTCAATGGTGACATGTATGAGTGTTGCTAACAAGTAGAGATAGCAAATAATAAGCTAATAGAGGCAATCATTAGAAAATAGAGAAGATTGTATGGGGATTTATGGAGCTTTGACTTTATCCTTAAACTTACATCCTCTCTCCAAGGTAACAAACTCAACAATGGCTAGAGTTTGTAGGAATCTTTAAGCAAAGTTACAGTCAACACATACTGTTCTTATAAAATGATATATGACATTATCTAGACATGAATACTGATGTCACACTTACGCGCTTGCTTTTAACAGGATTACAAAGCAGCATGAATATTGCACAGAGATCTTTTAGGTGAATAGATGTACAATGTTATCAAAAAGATAGAATAATGAGTACTGCCATTATTTCTTTATTGTCTGTTCAACCCATTTTAGCTTCTTTGGTCCTTTTTATATAGAAATCTCCAATCCATTTGTTGGAGACTCCTTGGGGATGCAAGGAGATGTTAGGGATTTATTGGAGTAATTATCAAGGTCATAATTGCCTAAAGAATCCGTTGTAGGAGCAATTCCAAGGTTTTCCCAAAATGGAGTCTATTGATGCTATACATTAGAGGTGTGCAAAGGAACCGGGATCCGCTTGGACTGCCCAGAACCGATGGTTCTTGAGGAAACCGGTCTGGTTCCCGGTTCCAATTTATGGGAACCAGTGGGTACCAGTCTGGTTCCCGGTTCCATGGGTAGATCCGTCCACCCGCCCACTTGGACCGGACTGATTAATTTTTAATATTAAAAAAATTAAAATTACTAATTAACAAACCCTCGATTTTGCCATTAGAGATACAACAAGAGCTCTCTGCTTGTCGAGTTCGCGAACAATGACTACAAGAGCTTGTGGAGAAGATCGCAGGCTTATGATATGAAAGGGCTGAGTAGAGAGAGCTTGATGGACTGCTTGATGTTCGTTGACAGGTGCATGAGGTCAGAGAAGAAGAGGGGCAAACACACAAAGATACCGCACTATGCAGCGCGTATGATTAGCAAGCAGATGGAGGCCGCGTGGCTGTTTGCCGGCTCAAGGTCTTTCTCGGCGTTGCAGGGGGAGAGGGGTTTCCTCTCCCTCTTCACGGCTATGAAATACGCGATCGAATTGATCGGCCGTGGCTTCGCTTGTGTGAAATTTCGTTCCTTGGTTCGATTTAGGGGGCATAATCAAACGATTTGCCTCGGCATCGCGTGTCGGCGATGCGGTTGTGTTGATTCGGATGGATTGGTTGATGGGGGAACGAGTCTATTTTTAGGAAAATGCTATCTTTGAGACTGGTTCCATGGATCCACCTGGGAACCGGACCGGACCGGCGGTCCGATTCCTAGGTGGATCTATGCAACAAATGGGTGGATTCCAGTTCTAATTTTTCAGAATCGGTCCTTAGCGGGCAGTCCCCATTTCTAGGTTGGGAACCGCCCACCTGGACCATGCACACCCCTACTATACATCCATTGCTCCTTTGGAAATATGCCGATTGTTATCCTACCCGTTATCGATTCTCCTGTGCTTTTCTCGACATGTTAATGGTTTTAGTCCTTTTGACAAATGGTTATCTTCAAACAACTCATTCACCAACATTCTCCTATGCTTTTCTCACATAGTCCTTTTGACTATGGTACCACCAAGTCTTCATGAGATCCTCATCATATTCGACTTATTCTCCTCTTGTTGATCACCATTAGTCTTCACTAAGCTCTCAAAGATCGTTGATGTCATCATAGTCTTTCTTAAGCTTACCACAACCATCTCCACTTATTACGGAGATGTTAGTACAGAGGATAGTTTTAGAAACATCAAAATTTCATAGCATTGTTTTTTCAATATACGTAAGCTTGATCTAAACTGAACTACTATTGTAAGATTTATATAGAATTCTTCTTCTTCTTCTTCTTCTTCTCTCTCTCTCTCTCTCTCTCTCTCTCTCTCTCTCTCTCTCTCTCTCTCTCTCTCTCTCTCTCTCTCTCTCTCTCTCTCTCTCTCTCTCTCTCTCTCTCTCTCTCTTCATACTTATTTGATAGAAGCATATTTAATTGATAACATCAAGTTACTCTATTAAATACTTTCTACATACACCAAACTTTAATTTTATTAATTCCAAAAAATCAACTAAATTTTGACTATCGACCTTTTCACCCCCTCTCTAAATTGCATATTTAGAAATAACAATTGATGTGATACCAGCTTGCTCATATATTTTGAAGTGATTTCAAGAGCATAAAGATTTGCTATGGCTAGTCATATTAGTGTAGGAGTCTGTGAAGGACAATCAATGAGGAGACCTCTATATTTTGATGGAACATACTATAGCTATTGCAAGTGCACGATGAAAGCATACATCAAATTAGTGGATCCAGCAAGTGGCAATAATAATGACAAAGTGAAGTACTATGTGACGGATATAGAATGGAACATTCTTTCAACTCCAATTTTAACTCTATGTAATATAATACATTGATAATCCTATCACTATATGAAAATCTTAAAAATGTGAAGAACAACGATGTCCATTTTAAACGTGTTTACTTTTTTATATTTGCATGGAATTCATTTCCATCAAACTGTCCCCCACAAAATCTTAAAATCAACTTTCATCAACCTTATTTTAAGTTATCCAAAAACGTGTTTTCATTATGTTGACTACTTAACAGCACGTTAATGCGGAATATGTTTGATGGGTACATAAAATTTGCATACAGTGCATTTAACAGTATATGATTTTTAAGCAATTCATGCAGCGTGCGGGTGGATGACTAATTGCAAATAAAATGAATTTCGGACTAAGGGTGCATTTGGTTGGACTTTTGGGAAAAGTCATTGGGAAAATGCAAAAGACTTTAGGTTGAAGAGGCTTTTCAAAATGTAAATTGTGTTTGGTAAATTGTAATTTGAAAGTCCATTGTGAAGTACCTTTGAGCAAAATAATGTTTGGAAAGACTATATTTACAAAGAACTTTTGTGATAAAAAAAATTATAAAAAAAAATAAAGAAAATTGGCCGGCAATGGCAGTGGTCACCGGCAATCGAAATCTGTTGTCGGCTGATCGCTGGCGGCCAACATTTGACTCAGGCAACCCCGAAGACGACTGGGGAGGGCTACTTAGGGTTGAGCAACCCCCGAAGACCACTAGCAAAGGCTGCTCGGGGTCGAGCGACCTCCGGCGACCTTGTCGGCCTCGGATTTGGGGCGGGGAGGTTGTGCGACGCTGCCACGACCTCCGGTGACCCTGGATCTGGGCGGCGAGGTTGCGCGATGCCACCTCGACCTCTGGCGACCTAGATCCGAGGCAGAGAGGTTGCGAGAGGACCTTGCTACCCCAGTCGCGTGACCTCACCACCTTAGTTGTGTGACCTCGCCGCCCCCAGATCTGGGTCACGGCGGTGTCGCACGACCCAGATCGAGGGTGGCAAGGTCCTCTTGCAACCCTGCCACCCTAGATCTAGGTCGCAACAACCCAGACCTGGCCGCGACTCAGATGGCGTGGCGGTCGCGTCACCCTCGACGTCGGTCACGCCACCCCCCGACGACGGTCATCTGGGTGACGGTCACCGGCAATGCTTGCCTGCTTGCCCTTCGCCGGCAACCGCTCACGGAACAAGAATAAGAAGATGATGAATAGTGAGGGCAAAACCGGAAAAACGAAAAACCAATAAGGATATTTTGGGAAGAAATTTTTTTGTTTAGCCCCTCCTCAGCATGTTGAGAAGGCTGAAAGCCCAAGGCAGCTCCCAACCTATCTTGGGCTTTCAGCTTTGTGAAGATTGACATTTTGCAAATGAGGTTTGAAATTTTTTTGCCAAACACCCATAAATTGGCCCAAAGATCTTTGGGGGTTCAAAGTAGCTTCTCAAGGCTACTCCCAAACGCACCCTAAAACTCAGCATTCGCAAACCTTATATTTCTTATCACCCTTTTTTAACCTTTCCGAGGATTGACTAATGTGAGTCCATGACGTTGATCGAGAGTTGGCCGCAAAGTCTCTATTGCCACTTAGAACTTCCTTCTTCTTCTTGTCTAAGCGACGCTTCATCCGTTCCTTGAAAAATATTGCATTTCTAGAAAATATTTTCTAGAAAATTAATTTTCAAGAAAATAATCAAGAAAATAATCATTTTTTTTTTTTTTTGTGTTCCACTGAAATTTGAAATTGAACTAGAAAATATTTTCCATTGTTCACTAAGGAAAATCTCATTGGCCATGCACCCCTTTCAATAATTTTTTCGTTATTATTTTTTAAAATCGATTTTAAAAATATTTATACTATTTTTCATTTTTTTCATTTTCTTTGATTTTCTTTTTCTTCTTCATTGGCCAGTCGTCTGCAACAGTGGTGATTGGCGAAGTCATAGGCAAGCTCAAGCCTCACCACAAGCTGACAAGGCTCAAGCGTGCAAGATTTAGGTGAGGTCAAGCCTCATTGACTTGTGGCGAGGTTGAGCTTGCTCGACTTTGGTGAGCTCGGGCCTCACAAGTTCTAGTGACCTAGGTGGGCTTGAGCCTCACCCTACCCAGCTCGCCGGATCTAGTGAGGCTTAAGCTCGCTTGAGGTCAATCAAGGCTCTAGTGACCTCGAGCAAGGCTTGAGCTCACTTGTAGCTAGTCGCCAGCTAGCCAATGAAGAAGAAAAAGAAAAAGAAAGAAAATGAAGAAAAAAAAGAAGATTAATTGATTTTTTTTTAAAAAAAAAAAGGAAAAGGTGTTTGGTGAAAGAAAGTGAGGTGAAAGAAGATATGATAAATGTATTCTTTTTTTTTTAAAAGCGGAAAACATTTTTCCCTAATTTAGAATATTTTTTTTCTATTTATGGAAAATGTTTTTCCCAACAATTTAAGTTTCGTGAAACAAACGACGGAAAATCCAGAAATTTTTCCATAAATGAATGGAATCTAAGAGGTTGTTTGTCTTCTAATACTCCTTTTATGCTCTTATTGAATACTATGAGTATATTGACAAGTAATAGATGGATCACTTTAATTAGGAGA
Source organism: Eucalyptus sideroxylon x Eucalyptus melliodora (assembly GCA_016097485.1). Taxonomy (NCBI): domain Eukaryota; kingdom Viridiplantae; phylum Streptophyta; class Magnoliopsida; order Myrtales; family Myrtaceae; genus Eucalyptus; species Eucalyptus sideroxylon x Eucalyptus melliodora. Next base: position 21,215,583 of record CM027830.1, read on the forward strand.
AGTATTACTTTTCAAATCTGTTGGCCTCGTGGACATTCTTTTGGAAAACACATGATCTAAAAGCCCTTTACGCTAAATTTGATCGTCAAGCTCATGTCCCTGAACTGTTACGACCGTCCTGATATGAATTTTCAAGGTTTAACAAAATTGCTAGGTGGACACGTACAATCCACTTGTTAGGTGACACCTACTCTTCGCATCTACTCTCCAAAATCCGGTTGACTGCAACATGATTTCTCATTCTTTATTAATTCAAGGAGACTAGAGTTGTCACTAACTTAATTTAGGCTAGTTAGGAGTTGATTAAAGAGTGGGAGGGCACGTTACTTTTGCGAACCAAAGATTTTGGGTTAGTGCACTTGATTATGCTAGTTTTAGCTAATGCTAGTCACCAATACCTTTTCCTTTTTAATAAAACGTTATTTCACACGATCTTTTTTCCAATTTTATTGCTAAACATGCAAAATTTATGTGACCATGTATAAGCGCAAAAGTAGTAAAAATCGCTTGATAATCATAAACATTTAGTTCAAGCAATATGTAAAAACAACTTGAGTCCTATGGGGCAAAATTAATGTAAAACTCTGTCACTAACTCCAACAAGGAAAGCGTGAAAGGCTAAAATGCATCCCTACATGCCTACTTTGCATGAAAGCTCTAAGTTTTATAAAGGGTTAATACTACATACTTATATAAACAATCTCAAACAGATATACTTATGACAAATTTACCTTTCATTAGTTTTCACTAAATTTTACCGTCAAATTATTGTGTTGGACAATACATGGCAGTTTAACGAATATATTAATTTAGGGTTTTATTTTATGTTTGTCATAGTGTACTACTTTATGATTTTTCATAATATTAATTCAAAATAAAAAAAAATTAACAAGAATAAATTTGTCACAAATATGCCTATTTGAGATTTTTGTGGTAAAAAAAGTTTATATTAATTTATCACATACATACTAATTTAGAGTTTATGATTCAAAATTATTTTTTAATAAATTTATCACATATATATTAGTTTAGGATTTTTCATGATATTGACTTTTTTATAATTTATTTATTATATAATTATGAAAGATTTCCTAATCACCTATACGTTATGTCTGATAACCTGGATACCTATACATTCGTTCTAACTGGAAAAGAAGAAGCAAAATAGAAGACAACTAGGAAGTACAAGCACGAGATGCGCACCGGACGCGGGCTGTCAGCCTCTGACACGACCGGGAAAACCGGTCCGAGTCTCTGACCATGGCGTCGAACGTGATCCGCCTGACCAGAGGCACCCGCAAGCCGCCAACGACGAGGGAAACTTCCCAAGCAAGGCTCCGACCATTCATTGAGCGCAAGGCGAAATTAGCAGAGGGTGTGCGACACATGTGTCCTTAGCGGGGGGTGTGCGACATATGTCTCCTCAGTTCCACTCACCAAAGCCCCGCCGACAACGTGTCCTACCCTGTTTGTCTTCTTCCTGTTTTGTGAAGAAAACGAGAGCAAGAAGATTAGAAGTTTATAATCAGCATCGAAGACCTATTGTCAAACTAGATTAGGAACCGGACATGAAATTTAATTAATGAAGTCCAAAAATTATGAAAAAAATCATAAACTTATTTTATGTTTATCAATTCAATCCTAAATTTTTTTTAATTTTGTTAATTGAGTCATAAATTTTATTATATTTTGCGAATAAAATCAATCTAGCCAATTTTGGCTAGAGATCGTTGATATGGACACTAGCCATTTTACGTAACATGATTGACACCGATGTAAATGATTTTAATAATATTTTAATATTTTTTCAAAATTTTAATATTTTTTTCCTTTTCTCTTCTTTTAATTTTTCTTTTCTTTTTCCCTCCGCCGACCTTAGGAAAGGGCTACCCTCACCTAAGTGAGTGTGGGACACCCTCACCAGCACCTAGCGAGGTCAACCAAGGCAATGGCATCCCTCACCCAAGGCTAGCCCTAGCCAAGCTAGGCATAGGTGTCCCTCACTTGAGGGCGGCCCTCACCTAGGGCCATGCGATAGTCGGTGGAGGGAAAAAAGAAGAAAAAAAGAAAGAAAAAAACGAAAATAGAGTAAAGAATGAAGAAGGGAAGAGAAGAAAAGATTGTCTATATCAGTGTTGACCGTGCTATGTAAAATGGTTGATTCTCCAACTCGATCTCCATCGGTTCGATTTTTGGTTTTATCCTAAAACTATGGTTACCCTAGCTGAAGTTGACCAAAAAATGTGTCAATGGGAAAGAGAGAGAATGTGGATGGGCGTGATAGTAGGTGAAACGTGAAAAGGTTCACCTTCAACAAATGTAGCTATTTTTTTGGATAAATAACTTTAGAAACTTTAAAAAATTATATTCTATATGAAATTAGTTATTTTCTAATTCATTATATAGCCATCTAATCTAACATCTAGTGTATTATAATCAAAGTTGACTTTTAAACCTTAAATGCTTCAAATTTAATAGAAAAATATATTCTTTTCTAAATAAAATTCTAAGGGTTTTCTTTTTTTTTCGAGAGCTCGGAAAATTATAAAATTTTAATATGTTGTCGAGAAGATCTTAAGAAATATTTTTCATGAAAGAAAATTAGCCAAATTTGTGCTATGGGAAGAGCAGAAATTCACTAAATACAACCCAAAAATTTGTCCATCAAGCAGATTCAACGGTCAAAGAGAGAGAGACTTATTTCGAAATCCAAATCTTCATAAAACTCTTTAAAATTTTAGATGTTGTAGATATGGATGTTATTTAAAAATTTTGTGAAGGAAACATGTCCAAATTCGAAAGGGAAGATTTTATAAAAATTTGAAAAAGCAACTTGATTACCGTTTTCACTATATTGGGTAGGTTCTGTATAGTAATTGATTGGGCCTTTATCCCAACCATTTCATCTATAAAAAAAAATGAAATTTAAGTATGTTGTATAGCAAGATATTTTGAACAAATTTCAAGAAGGAAGTTTTCCTAAATTCGAATCATAAAAAGCTCTATAAAATTGGCAAATAGTGAAGGTCCAACAATTTCAAAAATCAAAGGTGGCATGTCTAATTGGGGAGAGGTGATGCCTACTTGATTAAGAAGCATTAATTGTTGGACATTCTTATCCTCCAAGTTTCCAACTAGGTCCTAGGTTAGTTTAGACACTTCATCTTACTCATTAAATGGCTAAATTCCAAGAGATATTAATGTGAGCTTATCTTAAGTTCAAAGTTTGGACTTCACTTGACTTGGCTTCTCCCTTTTCCTCTTGGGCTTGTGACCCTTTTCTTGTGAGCTCCGAAGCCCACATTTCACACTTAGGTATTTGGGGTATGATTAGGCCTAGGCTATAGGGACACCATTTTCCACACTTCATTTAATACGTTCACATTTGTTTATATTTGTCCACACTTGTTTTTCTAAGAAACTTTGACTAGTCCAAGTTTTATACTTGTCTTCCAAAGCTAAGGCCTAATGTGCCATGTGTCCATCTTACTCAATGCTCCTTAATTAGCTACAAGACGTGGTTAAATGCAACTTGGAAATATCTCAGTTTTGAAGGCCTTGTCATCGGGTAGGGACTAATCAAGTTTGATCAGGATTGACTACCTTATTTGGCTCAAGGTTCGTGCCTAAGCCATGATCGGATGAAGTCGGACGCAACTGGGCATAACCAATGAAATCGAGTTCGGACTCCTCATTTACTATGTAAAAGGCTCGAAATTGAGGATGTTACGATTTCTTTTTTTATCAGGCTAACCCACAAACTACTTCATTTTTATCATCTCTCTCATCAGTTTCACATTATAAATGCTCCATTACACCCAACAAAATTTCATTTTATCATGCATCTTATTGTAACTTTGCCTTGAGAATGTTGTCAATTTTAATTTATCAAATTAAATTTTCTATTTTATATTTATGATGGCTTAAGAATACACAAGTAATTTCCTAGTTTTGTCAAAGAGTATAAGCAAAACTATATTTCAAAGTCGAACATTAAAATTCAATTTAATTATCTAAGCGATCTTGATCATAAAATGGAAAAGAAAAATTGATCAAAATATGAAAAAGGTTAAATTTTTAAAAGCATGATAAAATGTCAAACATATTTATATCTAGATCATATCTAAATATTAACAAAAGATAATCACATAAAGGGGGAAAATAATCTTCTTGCTATTCTACACTAATTATGAAGAAAGTAATTACTATCGATTGTAGATTCAATCTCACACTAAGAGTATCAAAACTTTGAATTTTGCTTAAAATGTTCCTTTGAAAAAAATCTGATATGAGTTTGAAGGTGAAGAGGCCTACATAAATTTTTGACCGCATCTTGCAATTCATATTAAAATTTAAAAGCTTAAAAGAAAGCACAAATTAGGAAAGTTTAACTTTTAAAACCTACGAACTTATTCCGAAAAAAAAAAATTCATAATGTCAAAATCGGCTAGATAATTAGATTAAAATTTAATTTTCAGTTGAAATAAAGTTTCTCTCAAACTATTTAATAAAAAATAAGCAATTGATTGTGCATTCATAAACCATTAATAACTAGAAATTTCGAATCTTTTAAGCAACTTTTGTGATTAAAATATAAGATCATAAATTAAAATTAACAACCTTATATACACAAAATGATAATATGATAGATGGTAAGATAATATCTTTTGGGCCATGCTATTTCCACTATGATTTTAGCTTTGACACCCCCAAAAGTAGTGTCTTGACCTTTTTGCTCGTTCATCTCACATGCTTTGATTAATTCTCCTCACTTTTTGTTTATATATTCTTTTGCTTTTCTTGTGGGACCCACATGTCTTGGAATAAGTACACTTAGAAGTGCCAAAAGTTGTGTACATTGCCCACTTTAGTGCCAAAAAAAAAAAAAATCAGATAACTTAAGTACGAATTCTTTTTAAAAAATGATCATTTAAGTGCCAACTTTGATTTTGATCATCAGAAATTTGACGTGACTATATTTTATTAATTTCTCAGTCTTATGTGACTCGCTAGTGTGCCTAGTCAACAAATAACCCCTAAAAGACATCATCCAAAAATTATAAATAGTGATTATTTGAGTGCCAAATTTATTTAAAGTGATCACCTTAGTATCAGTCATTCTTAGAAAGCGATCACTTTAGTGCTAGCATGCCATGTGGATTGGAGTTTTTAAAAATTTGCGAAGTCATATTATAATTTTAATTATAAATGACTCATAACCAATTTGATCGAAGTTTCTCGCCATTGGTACTTTAGTAATCGTTTTTTTCTCCGATTTAGCACTTAAGTGAGCCAGCACTAAAGTGAGTGCCATACATAACTTGTGGCACTTCTAATATACTTATCCCCACATTTCTCTTTCCTTCCTTCATTTTCTTCTGTGCAAAATCTTAGACAACAAAACTTTAGCTCCACCTGATTGACATTCATTTTCTTCTTCTCCTCTTCATACTCAGGATCAATTGTCGGCAACTCAAACTAGCAAATCAAACATGTATTCCTCCCTCCCTACTACAACACAATGCAATCTCCATGATAACCATACCCACGGGGCAATTTCTATTGGATATTTCAACAGTTTTGAAATATTTGTTAGAAATTATGACCAACATGAAAGGCATCATTTTTGTAACGGTTTTACAATAGTCATATAATGGCTTTCTAATGGCTATATTATTTACTTATAAACTCTTCATTATTTTATAATGGCTATATAACTATCATTTTCTTCTTTAAGTACAAATTGATTTATAATGGTTTCCAAATGGTTCTCTCTTTTTTGCATATAAATAGTTACTTTGACCATAATAGGAAAGTGATATTGATATATCAAAACCAAAATATCTTCACTTCTTTTTTCCTATTTCATTACGTCTTTTTCCTTTCATTACTGGATTATACACATAATGTTATTATGTTTCCTTCTATTCTTCAATGCGGAATAAATAAGAAGGTTTGTCTTAAGGATAATTGCCTTATGGATTCCCAAATTGGAATTGCTGCTACTAGATGTTGGAATTGAACGAGCAATAGGAGATGGTGAAGAAGAGATATCGCATATTCATGGGCTATTCTTGTGGGACATTACTAAATGTTCAACAAAGGCAAGAATGTCTTTCAAGGGAAATGTAAAGATTGTAAGGGTTGATCTCATCAACTATGGTAAGCTTTTCATATTCGTCAATTTCGATGACCAGAATTGGGTATGCACTCCTACTCTTTCTCATGGTGAGCTTGAAATAAATGCTTTTTCTATGGATGTGACATATTTTGGTTTACGAGAAATTATGTTGTCTTCTTTGAGGAAATAGATTGTAAGAAAATTGATATATTGTGGGATTGGTTGTAATCCGATTAGTTGATGATTGAGTTACTTCAGTACTTGTCTTGCATTGCTTCTATTTTATTTTTATTTTTGGTTATTTATAGTATGTGATCTTGTTTGATTTTTTAGGCTACGTTTAAAGTAACAAAACACCTTTACAATTGCGAATATGTGGTGGCCCAATTAAGGTTCCATAAGTTTTTAGGGGATTGGTTCTTGTTATGTGTTGTTGCACTTTGTGTACAAGAGGATGTGCAAATGAGAGCGTAACATTCTTCTAAAAGAAATTAAGTTGGGTAATGTTTGATATATTGTTAATATAGTTCAAAATAATTTGTTCACATACAAGCCCATTAGGTAAAATCATTATTATTTGGGTCCATATGGGCCGGAGCCCAATAACTTGTATATAAAAACTCTAGGGTTCCCTTATGCACTAGAAGAATATTGTTGAGCGTTCCAAACTTGACGTCTCTTGGTATAATACTTTAAACAACCGCTTCTTCTCTCTCAAACCTATAACCTCCAACAATCTTGAAGTATTATGTTCATGTGTCGGATTTAAGTGAGTAAGGTGTCTTCTTGAACATTTTGTCAAGACGAATTCACAAGTGTAATTTACTTTTGATTTCAACGGTGGTATTGGTTAGGATCTGAGTTTGAAGATTCGGGTGACCAAAATCTTTGATTCAAAAACCCAAAAATTATAGCCAATTTTAGAGGGTGAAACCACTTGGGCTTTTTTCTACTCATCGATATGAACGTTTTGAGTGGTCACTTGTGTCAATCGGAGGTGGGACGGAGAAGTTACGGCACCCGGAAGTTTCCATCTGAATTTCTAGCGAATTTCGGTGATGAAATTTCTAGTGAATTTTGGCGGCGGAAACTTCCAGCGAATTTCAGCGACAAGGGCAGTCCATCTTAAAGTTTTGGGCTCTCTAAATATGTTTTTGGGGTTTTTTTTAGCAAATTCCATCTCTACAGAGTGGTTTGATCAAGGTTAGATGAGTTATTCAACTTTGTGGCTTCGAGGACTCCAATGTGCACTCTTTTTAACACTTTGCTCTGATTAAAATGGCAAAGCATAATTCCTATGATATTATAAAGTTGCAATCATTTGATGTTACTGAATTTCATGGCTGGAAATTACATGTTCAATTTGGCATGAAAAAACGTGACATATTCTATACTATATTAAGTGATTTTGCATCTACCACTGAAGATGTGGATGAATATCAATGGAACAAATATGAGGATTTTTGTAGAGATTACTTGTTGAACTATTTAAATGCTAATATGGCTATGACTTATAGTGAGTATAAGATGGCGAAAGAGATATAGGATCACTTGAACACTTAGTTCCAAAAACAAGATGGGCTCTCTAAAACTCTCCTAGCGGAGAAATTCTTTGACTTTAAATTCATTATGAATTCAACATTATCTCTTAGTTAGTTGAATTTAAGAACATGAGGAACAAGCTGAAAGATAATAACTCTGATATATCCGATAATTTCTTTGTCGATCTTGTGTTAAACAAGCTACCAACTGAATGGAGTTCTTTCAAAACTAAAATGCAAAAATTGAAGATATAGATGAGACTGGATGAATTAAAAAAGTATATTCACATTGATGATCAAAATATTACTAGAAAGATTTTGGAACAAATAGGACAACAAAAGTCAGTTGTCAACTTAGTTTCACACTCCAATAAACCTCAAAAAAAAATTCAAGTCACCAAAAGGTGAATCCTTTTTATAGTTAGAGGTCAAAATTATTATCTCTAAAAAGAAGAAGAAGGGCAAGTGCCATAACTATGTAAAGTGGAGTTACTGGGCAGCAGAGTGTAAGTTACCAAAGAAACCAAAGAAAGACACACCACAAAATGAGATCAATATACTAATTAGAGAATCTGAATCTCGAGCCTTCATTGGAATAATGAAGAATAAAAAAGCCAGCATCTTTTTTGAGTGGTGGTTGAACAATGGTGCTACTTGTCATGCTATAAATGACAAGAACTTACTCACTAAGGTCACAGAAATGAAAGACAATGTGGAAAATTATAATGGTGGTGAGGCAAATGTGACTCATGCTAGAACTGTAAATTTGGTGCTTTATTCAGGCAAGTTAATAACTCTGAAACATGTTAGAGTAATACATTTACTTAAAAAGAATTTGATATCTATGAGTTTACTTAATAAAGTCGGTGTGTCCTTTTTCAACTATAAATGATGAAATAACTTTATCTATTAACTCATATTATTTCGATTGTGCATTCATGGTTAATGGTATGTATAGATTTGGGTTTAAATATTAATAGCATAAATCATGTGAATTCTACTTTGATTGATTCAAAGTTGCTACACAATAGACTTGGATATGTGAATTACGGGAAAATGCAATATCTAGGTAAAACTCATAATAGTTTGTTAGATACTTCTATTCGATTTGACAAATGTGAAGTGTGTGCACAGGCTAAAATCACTAGAAAACCCTTTAAGTTGGTTTCTAAAAGCACACAACTTCTTGAGCTATTACGTTTTGACATTTGTAACTTTAGAAATTACATTACTAGAGGTGGTTGGAAGTATCTAATAATATCCATACATGATTTTTCTAGATATTGTTATGTCTATTTGTTGAAATTGAAATATGAGACTTTTGAAAAATTTAAGATTTTCAATTCTAAAGTAAAAAATTAACTCAACTTGAAAATTAAGAGGTTTAGGAATAATAGAAAAGGAGAATATACAATGACAATGTTCAAGGAATTTTGTGCTTTAGAATGTATAATACTTGAAACCATTGCTCCTTATTCACCCCCAATCAAATGGTGTTACCGAGCGTAAGAATAGAACATTAACTGAAATGTTAAACTCTATGTTACTTACAACTAGCATGCCTTCTTCCTACTGGAGGGAAGCAATTCTAACTACTAATCAAATCTTGAACATGTTGTCGCATTCTAAGTTGTTTATGACACCTTATGAGATATGATACTCTTAAGACTTGGGGTTGTATTGCTTATGTAAACATACCAGATCCTAGAAAAACCTAAGGTGTGATCTAAAATCATTACTTGTGTATATCTAGGTAGTGTAAATGATAGTGCTGCAAATAGGTTTTTAAATCTATCTATTAACACAATGATAGAATCTAGAGATGATGTGTTATTTGAAATCAAGTTTCTCAAAGATCAAGGCTTGAATGGTTTTGGATTTATAGATATGATTTCAGAATCTCTTGTAGAATTTGAAACAAGCTCTTCTGACATTAATTTCACATAGTTGGTTGTTAAACCATTTCCCGTTAGAGTATCTACAAGAGAGAAAGTTCCCAAAATTTTTGGTGAAAACTTTGTTGCTTACCATATTGAGGATGATCCATTCTCATTTCAGGAAGTAATGAGATCTAAGGAATCCCTACTATGGGAAGAAGTCATAGATGATTAAATGAACTTTCTGCTATAGAATCACACTTGGCAACTAGTAAATTTGCCAAAATGGGTGAAGCTATGGGTTGTAAATAGATGTTGAAGAAGAAACTGAATAGTGATGGATCAATAGCTAGATACAAAGTACATTTAGTAACTAAAGGCTATAAACACCAGAGTGGAATAGACTATTTTGATATCTATTCACCTGTGTGTCATCTATCAACTATAAGAATTCTTCTTGCTTTGGCATCTATTGAACACTTTGTAGAACATCAAATGGACGTAAAAACAGCTTTCTTAAATGAGGAGTTAAACGAGGAAATTTACATGGAACAACCGAAAGGATATGTTATGAAAGGCCTTGAGGATAAAGTTTGTAAATTGAATAAATCCTTATATGGTCTTAAACAAGTACATAAGATGTGGCATCTTAAATTTGACAAAGTGGTAAAGAGTTATGGCTTTCAGTCTAGTTATTCTGATAAATGCATTTACCATCGTTCTATGTCAAATAACATAGTCATTATTTGCTTGTATATTGATGACATGTTAATTTTTGGTTCCAATCATTCTGTAGTGAATAACGTGAAAGCTACTTTAGCTAAAGAATTTGACATAAAAGATCTTGGTACTGCTAATACCATTCTTAGTATGAAAGTAAATTTTAAGCGGCAAGTCATCTCCCTTAGTCAGACTCATTATATTGAGCAATTATTTTCTACTTGGAGATGTGATAAGTATAAATTGAGTGAGATACCATGTGATTATAATAACAAACTAAGTCCTAATAAATGGACCAGCATGGATCAATTTAAGTACTCGAAACTGCTTGGTAGTCTTATGAATGCTATGAGTTGTACTAGACTTGACATAGCCTTTACAATTGGCATGCTGAGTCGTTTTACTAGTGATCCTAGTAAAGAGCATTGGGATGCCCTTGATAGGCTAATGAGATACCTTCAAGGTATTAAAGATTATGCTTTCTATTATTCTAATTATCCTCCAACTATGGATGGATATTCAGATGCCTCATAGTGCTAAGATATTGGAAATAGTAAGTCCACTAGTGGATATGTATTCACTTTGGGTGGAGCTACTATTACTTGGAAATTCAAATGATAGACTTGTATTGCATTATCGTCTATGGAATCGGAGCATTTTGCTTTAACCTCAGCTAGTGAAGAGGCGGAGTGAATAAAGAATATGATTATGGATATTCTTTTGACTTGGCTAAAGATTAATTCTTTAAGTCTATTCTATAACAATCAACAATTGTCCAAGTCATCAAGAATGCTCTCTTTAATTCAAAGCGAAGACATGTGAGACTGAGACATGCGTTGTTAAATTATTTGAGAGAACGAGGGGTTATCATCTTGATCGATGTGAGATCGAAAGATGACATAGCTGATACTCTCACCAAAGGTATGCCAAAAGATCGATTATTCAAAATAGTGGGGGAACTGGGGTTAAAGACTATATAGGCAAGTCTTCACTACGATTCACTTACCTTCTAATTGTGTGTTTTGAATTATCGATTTTTTCTTTATTAGCTACAATGATAAGCACGGTTTATATGTTTCATCAATGTTCACAGTTGCTGACCAATTTGAAAATGGTGAGTTATCTCATTCCAAACTTGATGAAGATGACTTTAACCTAATTCAAATGTTCTATCGGGAAAACTTGTGTCATTCCAAACTTGATGATACAATTCATCTAGGTAGGACTATCCTTTTGGTTAAATGATCTCATTTCAAACTTGATGCTAGATTATTTGATTTTAAGAAATCAGTAATTATGGCATTCCAAATTGAAACATAAAAAAAAAAAAGTTGTTTACATAAGAAGCTTGCTAGTCTTGTTCTTAATTAAAACTTGATATTACATGACTAGATATTATAGTTGACTTGACTATTGGTCCTATTTTTTGAAACTAGATAATAGTTATTCTCCTACAAATAAACTTAAATTGATGGCTCTTTGTAAACCACATTATTTATGTCTTGTTCATAATATATGAAACTGGATTGATGCTTATAAACATGATATTATGATACTTTATGACATCAATATATGTTATTCTTTGTCTGATGGAATGGTACTAAGTTTTTATTCAAATGATTGAATTCATGATAATATGAAATTCATATTTGACATTCTACAGGGGATGGCAGAGATGGAGGAGAGCTTAATGAATAGGATTCTAATCAAGGATGACCTACTTGATGAATGAATAAATATCATTTAGAGAATGTGGGGACTTGACAATTTGCCCACTATTACCTATTTTGATGGAGTCCATTTACTTGAAACTCTCATTTTACTATCTCTATTTTGTGAATATTATTTCTTATATTTGTAAGGCTTTGGACTATTTTGACTAGCCTACTTATACTTGACTAATATGCATATATTAGTTGTGAACTAAGTTTGAGATTTATTTTGGGTGTTGGGATTTAAATGAGTTTAGATTGAATCTAAAACTCTTAATACTTATTTTGATTTGTTGATCTCAGAACATATTCATGATAAGGATGATTGAGTTTAATACTTTACTGTTGAAAACTTTTTGACCGATCCGAGTTGATTGTCTTAGACTAAATGTGGATAATTCATATTTGTGTGAACATTACACTAATCACCTTATTGGATTGTGTTGTATGGTGAATAAAGGACAAGATTGTTGGATAAATTGTTAATATAATCCAAAATAATATGTTCACATACAAGCTCAATAGGTAAAAGCATTGTTATTTGGGTCCATATGAGCCGGGCCCAATAACTTGCATATAAAAACTTTAGGGTTCCCATATGCTGGAGGTAACACTGTTGAGTATTCCAAACATGATGTCTCTTGGTGTAATACTTCAAGCAACCACTTCTTCTCTCTCAAACCTATAACCTCCAACAGGTAATTGCTATTGGAATGACGTAATTGTGTTCAATTGCGTTTGATTTTTGGAATTGCTTTTGCAATCTACCTAGTTTTGACTCTGAATTGCTACTTAGTACTTACATAGGCTGTCATTGAGTAAATCTACTTGAGCATATTTATTTATCAAGTGTGAAGAGTTTTGTAGCATATGCAAGTTGACTCCAGGTGACAAGAAAATGGATGCCGTTGTTGAGTATAGCAATATTTTATATGCTTTTAGCTTCTGCCTATTTCTTTCAGTATAGATAGGAAAGAATGATCAAATGCAACTTTTTGTGATTATTCGGGAAAGATTGAAGGATTTTAGGATTTAGTTTTCAATTTCAATCTTTATGCCAAAGTTATGGGAGAAAATTGATACATGCTTCAACAAGAACCATCTTGCAAGGCTAAATACTCCTAGGTGACCCATAGCAAAGTACTACCGTGAGGGAAGGGTGAAAAGAACCCCCATCGAAGAGTGAAATAGAACATGAAACCATAATGGTGTGGGGAGGTCCATGTGGATTCGATGGTGGTAAAAAAATGATCGATGAGGAAATAAATGGCATGTGATTGATCTCTGCATAAGGGCATGTGTATCTTATTCATAGGTAGGGTTATGTGCATTCCGTTGTTCAATTTGTAGAACACGTGTTAGCGGATGCTCTCATGTGGCTGTGCAATAAGTCTAGTTTGTTCTATAAATGTGATTGTTCTACATGGAATATGTCTTCTTTGAGCATAAGGAAATGGTATATATAATACCGGTCTTTTTAGTTGACCAAGTCAAAGGTGGTGGGACCCACTTAAAAAAAAAAAAAAAAAGAAGAAGAAGAAGAAGGGCTTGGTCAAGAAAAGAAACAGAAGGGGACGTCTTGGCTCTAAAGGACACCGAGAACATGCAAGAAATGGAAGAAAAAGAAAAGAGAGAAATAGCGCACTCATGCCAAGGGAAGCTTGCCAAGTCGAATCAACTACACATCGCAACACTCGGTAAGTATTGGCACGCCTTGCTTGTCCAATCATTGTAATTTTCGGGTTTAAGGTTTAAATTCAAAATTATGTGAAAATCGAGCAACGAAGTTCGATTTTTGAGTTGTGAATTGTGAGATTACATGGACATAGTGCTTTATAGTGTTATGAAGCCATGGGTTTTGTCAGAGCGAAATTATAGGATTTCACATTTGAGTTTCAAAATGTGTTTAGATTTGAGTAATCAATTCAAGTGAGTAATTTTTTAGCACGGGGAACTATTTTGTTAGACTTTAGGCATATTTTAGCTGTTTCGTAGTTAAAGTAGAGTTTTACTTAGTTTAAAGTCGATTCTTGTTTAATTGATAGGATTGCGTATCATTGGCTTGTTTAGTTATGCATTGTTTTGTTCGGGCATTTCTAGGTGAGTGGTGCAATCTCATCTTTGAACTTGTAAACTCATATTTTGAAAATGAAAAGTATGAGGTATATTAAGTGTACATTGTGAATTGGCTAAAAGGCAAAAGTAAGGTTCATAGCATATTTGATGTGTAACTTTGGATCCGGCATTTATTACTTTTTATTCATTTGAGAATGTTTTAAGAATTTAAGAAACATGTTATGAAAAGTGCGGTGAAAGTTTATATGTGTATACGGAGGCACCAACCAAGCACCCTAAATGAATAAGAAGAAGAGGCAATTCTCATTTTAGCCAATATTATGGCTCATATGAAAGAATGGGTTGTAGACTCGAATGCTACTAGACATATATGTTGAGAACATAATGCTTTGTCCTCTTACGCTCTAGTAGGGGAAGGAGAAGAAACAATAATTTGAGAACTACTCAAGTTTTTGAGGAAAGGGAAATTTTTCTCAAACTCATATCTGAAAATGAGGCTTAGTAATTGAGGAATGAAACAATGCATTCTATGTCTACATATTGTGATTGCCAAGAGGCAATAGCCATTTAAAGAATGAAACTTTCAAAGGTAAATAGAGACACATCCAGTGGAGATATGATGTGTTAAAACAATTGTTTAAAGATGCAATTATGTCCATCAATTATATGAAGTCAAAAATGGATTTGGCCAATCCTTTAACTATACATCAAGGGGAATGGGACAAGCTAATTGAAGAAAATCAATAGTGATGGTAACCCAACCTATGTGATTGGCAATATCATGAATTATGTTCATATGGATAATGACAAGTCACTTGTTGATCTAGTGATGCACTATAAAAATTGTTGTCCCTCCTAAGGTGAGAATAGTACAAAACTACAAGGAAAATGAGGTTGAGCTAATCTCTTAATGAAATTGCATAGCCATTATTGGTGGTGTATTAAACTGCAAAATACACTTGATGGAATAACTTATTTATGTGTAGAGTGGAGCCGCTCTTATGAGAATTATTGGCGATAATGTCTACAGCACTTATAAATAAACTAAGGAGGCACATAGTCTATTAGTGCAAAACCCCATCGAACAACAAACTTTGTGGGAGTGTGATGTGATTGGTGAAAATTATAATTCACAAAAAAAAAATTATTGGTTCGTAGAAGTTTCAAACTTTACCAATGATTTCGTGAGTCATATTTCATTCTTTCTAGGGTTGGTTCATAGCCTAACAAGCATCAGTTCAAATGCATTACTTTTCAATAACCCAACATTATCCTATTTTCTTTTCAATTTTTTTTTAAATATGTGAGGGATTATTGGATATTTTTGCAGTTTTGAAATATTTATTAAAAATTATGACTATCATGAAAGTCATCATTTTTGTAACGGTTTTGCAACGGTCGTATAATGGTTTTTTATCTGCCATATAACGGTTTTTCAACGGTTTTACAATGTTAGAGTTATTTCTTCGTAAACTCTTCATTATTTTATAATGGCTATATAATGGTCATATTATTCTTCAAGTACAAATTGATTTATAATAATTTCCAAACAATTCTCTCTTTCTTTTATATATAAATAGTTACTTTGAACATAATTGGGAAATAATATCGATATATCAAAACCAAAATATCGTCATTTCTCTTTTTGTATCTCATCACGTATTTTTCCTTTCATTGTTAAGTTAAATACAAAATGTTGTTCTATTTCCTTCTACTATTAAGTGCGGAATAAAGAAGAAGATCTATTATATCTTGGGAGAATAACCACTGAAACCTTACCTATTGAGTTTCATACTATGAGGGATGGATTATCTCTAAAGATAGTGCTTACATGCCTCAAATAATTGATTTTATTTTATTATCTTTTTCAATATATCTCAAACAATTATTGTTGTTTTCATGTTATCTAACCTTTTTTCCAACAATTTCTTCGCCATCACTTCGATTGTCACCATATCCTTACAGATTGCACACACCAAGATTTTGTCCTTTCATATAATCACTGCAGTTGGAGGCTAGGCACTGATTTCGCAGTTGGTGGAGCTCCACTTCTTCCACTGTCTCTCTCTGCCAAATTCTGAAGCAATGCCTGGTGCCCAATGTCATCCATGTAATCTTCCAAACTGGCCCTCTACTTGTTTGATTCAAGCACTTGGGCCTCAGTTTGATGGGTTATCATCCAATTCCATTAAAATGTCCGCCCAATCGAGAATCCATTCACGCAGTCTTCGAGCTCACATTGCAAATTCTCAAATCCGGATCCTGAGAATGTCACCCCGCCTCCGACGCGCGTCATCCTTGTCATATTTATCTATGTTCGCTCCTCCGTTCTCATTATCCAATTGGTTATCACCTTTCCTCTCCCCTCGCCTCATTCATATCCCTCGCGGTTACTGTTCTCTTCATTCTCTTCCTCATTGTCCTCATCTCACGCGGACGGTGGCTATTCAGGCAATTGATGCCTAAGCTCATTAAGCGGGTTGGGCAACTTGCGTCAGTTTCCTTGCAGCTAGTAGTGTGTGGGAGAGAATTTTGCCGGACGTCAAGACGTTATAGGAGACGCTGAGGAGCTTGAGTTTTCTTCACCTCAATGATTCTGGAAAAAAGAAAAGAAAGAAGGAAGATGAATGTGAGATCCCTAAGAAAAGAAAAGAAATCAATAAACAAAAAAGGGAGGAAAATATGAGCAAAAAATGTGAGACATAGGGCCAAAAAGGTAAAGACACTGTTTTTGGGAGTGTCAAAGCCAAAAACTGGAGTGGAAATAGCGTGAACCCATGTCTTTGGATGTGATTTGACATTTATATTGTGAAACTGATAAGATTAAAGAGATGATAAAAACAGGACATTGCTTGGCTGATTGCGCTGTTATTCTCCATGAATAATAGTACCTTGTAAACCACAAATGACCATTGAAGGGATATTGACAACCGAAAGTATAAATAGGCATGCAGCAAAACTTTAGAAAGAATCTTGACAAAATTTCTCAGAATTTGGACAATATTCCTTTTTTCAAATAAACAATGAAATTAAAAAAAAAATACACTTGATGCTTGTGAATTTTTTTAACAGCTTTGAATAACTATTAAAATGTAAAACTCTGCTCTTTCATGGTGTACTTGTGACAATATTTTCACATATTATTGATATAAAGACAGCCATATTAGTAACACACACGTGTATTCACTAATTTAATGAGATACTAAAACATTATTCAACAAGTGAAAAATTTTGTACACTGCAGTGAGTCTCATAGTGGCATTTGTTGAACTTAGATACAATATGTACTTATCTAGTTAAATAATGAAAAAAAAAATTGGTAAGAATAATGAATAAATGAATAATGAATATAATTTTTCACTACTACAAATGTGAAAAATGTTTTACATAGTGATGTTGTCAATAGAAATCTTAAATTTATTTGTCTTGTAATAAAAATGTTTTAACTGGTATTTCTACATGAAATTAAAATATTTCATGTTGATAATGCTTCAATAAAGCTCTTTTCAATTTCCTAAGATTTTCCATTTTTTTATTTAATCTATTTTTTTAATCTGAAGAATCCCACTGAGTGGGATTCATAGATTTCTTAAGGAAACCGGAGTCCGGTTTCCTTGAAAAATCTTGTGGTTGGGGGAGCACCGTTACTCTCCAAGGACTAACGATGCCATCACCCCATCATTACTCATAAAAATAATGATAGTTTTGCGGGTTAGTATGATTAAAAGAAAAAAGGAGTGTTTTAGCCAAATATGGATGGAAATAAGCTTCTCCTTAGAATAGTATTCATCAACTTTTACCCATTAAATAAAGTCATTTAAAATTGCATGCCACATTAGGAATAGGTCATGTGCACGTAATTTAGTATTAAAATTTGCATTACGTGCATTTCTTATAGATAGTTTTCATAAATAAAAAGAAAAACCAAACAAAAAAGAATTATTTAAATTTGCATGCCACAATAGGAATAGGTCATGTAGACGTGATTTAGAATTAAAATTGCATTACATGCATTTCATATAGTTAGTTTTCATAAATAAAAAGAAAAACCAAACAAAGGAGAATTAATTGGAGTTGTTGATTCATTAGTAGAAATCATGCTAGGCATTGCATCTTTAATAAATACTTTGCCGGTATTTGGGAAATTAATTAATGTGCTTTAAATTCTTTCCATATTCTTGCCCATTATAAACAGAATTGATGGTTCAAGTTGCACCATTACTCATAGAAAGTAACCGTCTGTTATGCAAGCACAACTCTATTTCTATACATCCTTGAAAATAAGTTAACATTTTTAGGTCACGCTTCATTATTTTGGCTCAAAATTTTCACAAAATAAACATGTGAACACCTAAATTTTCTCGACTATTAAGTTCAGAAAAATCGAAATTCGGGATAAACAATCACGGCGAGTCTTGTTTCTTGACCAAAAATTAGTTAGTTGTTCTTAATATTTCAATTGCATATATATATGTCAATTTAGTATGGACATGTAGAATTAGACTTTTAAATTTCATATTTTCACAAAATTGGCTAAAAGTTAAGGTAAATTACAATAATAAAGTTGGATATATTTACATCATACAATGTACATTTTTTTGGTATAAATGGCATATCATTGTAAAGAACTTAAAAGTTCACAAATGATAATGGTGAAAATCTCTTCCGACACTTTTCCTATATTTATTTTATTTTATTTTATTTTCCTCTCTTTTCAAATTATTATCTTTATTATTTCTTTTTCTCCATCCATTATTCTGTAGTAAAATTTATTAAATAGAAAATTGTACTAATACACCAAAAATACAAAAGTACCTAAAATATGTAATAAATATAAATATATATTTATATTTATATGTTGAATTTATATTATAAGATAGAATTAAATTCGAATATATAAATAAAATTAATATTAAAATTTAAAATATATTTTTTTTTATTTTGAATTTCTTATATTAAGATTTAAATATTATTTATATTGAAATATAATTTTAATATTTTATTTAATAAATTTTTTATTCTAGAAAAAATTTCCTATTATAAATATTAAAAATTCTATTTATTTTATTTTACTTCCTCAATGAAATAATTTTATATAGCCTATATCATTCTTATATCCGATTTTATTATGTCTTGAACAGATACTAAATATAGAATATGATAAAATTTATCCTATCTTAAATTTTATCAAAATTAGTTTTGGGGGGGGGGGTGGGGTGAGAGGGTTCCTGGCGGTAAAAGAAAAATTGTAAACTATGGTTGCCCAGTGGTCTAATCGTAGGTGAAATGCTATCTCATAGGCGTTTCCTGTTTTCTCTGAGAAAATATTGGATACGATTGGTGCTCCAACGTGGCAAACAAAAGGCACCTTAAATTGCGCCATGTGTCCAAGTGGGCCCACATTGTCAGGCCAATTTCCCCCCACTTCTCTTTCCTCTCTCTTCTCTCTCTCCCCCTCTGCACGCTCTCTCGCAAATTTTTCCCCACTTTTCTCTCTCCTCTTTCTTCTCTCTCCCTCCTCTGCATGCTCTCTCACCCGACTCTCTCTCTCTCCGATCGCCGGCTTTTTTTTCTTTTGTGTGGATTTCTATGCAATTCCAATCCGACCCATTTTAGGCCGCTTCTGTCTTCACCGGCGCCAAGCATCGTGGCTTCTTGGAGGGATGTGGGTTCTCCACCTCGTTGTCCACGTCGTCGGAGATTGCGAACCAGAAGGTGAACTCCGGGAGTGCTGGGGTTTCACATCGACGTCACGGTGCCCTGGCTCTGCGTGTGAGTTGACCCCACGCCCTTCGAGACGCTCACCTTGTTGGTAGTCGAGGCAGCGACGGCGGCGGCAGCGGTCGAGGAGGCAGGAGTGGGGGCCTCATACTAGCACCTCTTGTGCCCACCGAGAGCTTAGCCGGTGGGGAAGCTTTTGTGACAGATCGAGCACTCGTGCACCTTCCCGGACATGCCCGAGGAGGTGGTCGCCGCGGAGGTCGAGGTGGCCGGCTGTTCGTCCGCACCGGCGAAGAGAAAGTGTGTTGGGAGAGAGGAGAGAGGAGAGAGAAAAGTGAGGATAAATTGGCCTGACAATGTGGACCCACGTTGGACACATGGTGTAATTTAAGGTACCTTCTTTTTGTCACGTTGAAGCACTATACGTAGCCAATATTTTCTCGCTTTCTCTATGTACTCGTTGTACCGTTTGGAGAATAAGGTGCAGACAAGGATACAGAAATAAAAATAAAAAGGTCAAAAGGACAAGGAATCCCCCTCCCCCGCCCCCTCTTTTTTCTCCCTTTTACACTCACGCCCTCTTCACGGGAAGCACGAGGGAGGAGAAAGAAGAAAAAAAAAAACCTTGAGCGCTCAGTTTCTTTTTTTCCTTCCTCCTTGAAGCTTCTTCATCATCTCCATCGTGACACCTCCATCTCCACCCACCATCTCCATCCACTACAAAATCCACACACTCGAGAGACCTCATCTTTACACACACAGAAGGTTCTCTTTTTTCTCCCTTTTACACTCACGCCCTCTCTTCACGGGAAGCACGAGGGAGGAGAAAGAAAAAAAAAAAAAAAAAAAAAACCTTGAGCGTTCACTTTCTGTTTTTCCTTCCTCCTTGAAGCTTCTTCATCATCTCCATCGTGACAACTCCATCTCCACCCACCATCTCCATCCA
This sequence comes from Eucalyptus sideroxylon x Eucalyptus melliodora, assembly GCA_016097485.1. NCBI lineage: Eukaryota > Viridiplantae > Streptophyta > Magnoliopsida > Myrtales > Myrtaceae > Eucalyptus > Eucalyptus sideroxylon x Eucalyptus melliodora. The sequence continues at coordinate 21,236,297 of CM027830.1, forward strand.
CTACAAAATCCACACACTCGAGAGACCTCATCTTTACACACACAGAAGGTTCTCTTTTTTTTTTTTTTTCCTTGGAGAGGACGTTCGGCAAAAAGGTTCGCTCGCCTGCGGGAAGAGAGAAAAGCGAGAGACTGGCCGAGATAGAGGGAGTGAGAAATTTCTTCCCGCTCGCTGGAATCGCCGTCACCTTCATCAGAAGTCATCCCAGCGACCACCAGAACCAAGCGTCGGTCGTGGATAAACCTTCGAGCAGGAGACCTCCCTACTTACGGGCGATGAACGCGGTTTGAGTCCGCCACGGTTAGCTCCTCATTCCCTTTCATTTGCTATGTAGATGTGTTCATTGTACCGTACGAAAGGAATTTAATGTTGTTTTGGCTGGAAAATGGCGGCCGTTCTAGAGCGAGTTTGTCTTGGTTGTTGCTGGTAATAGACCGGTGGCGGCCGACATGGTGGTCCGGTGGCAGTCAAGTTCAGGAAGAAGACGACGATCTCTTGCGAAAAAATGTTGCGGGGAAATAATATATATAGAAAAATGAAATAGAAAAATCAGAAAAGAAACAAAAATTCGGATCAGTGGCCGAGCTAAATTAGAGTTTGGGCTGAGATTGAGCAGGAATTTAGGAGTTGGGCTCGAGCTGCTGCAAAGGCTCAAGCCTATCAGGAATACCAATGGACTGGGCCAAAGACATCATGGGCTCAAAATTCGTGGGCTAGATATACAAATTGGGTCAGATTCATCGGCCCTAAATTCAGATAGGGCCCTATGGCAGGCCCGGATTTAGATCCAATCCGGACCCTGTCGGTCAGGGTCAGACCAGTAATCGGACCGGGTTCCCTGACTCAGTTCGATGTCCGTTTTCAGAATAAAAAATAATCAATAATTAAAAAATAATTACAAATTTTAAAAAGGTTTAGAAATTAGTTTTTGATTAGTCTCATTATGTTTTTGGTGTTAATTCTAGTTTATAATTAATTTAGCATAAAAAAATATGAAAATTTTTGACAAAAAATTGAACCCAAAATTGAATATACCTTTAGAGCTTTGTAATTGGATTTTTGAATACTTTCTTTAGAAACGATGCTAGGTTGCTATTTGCGCACTTTCATTTCGATTTCACTTCATTGTGCTTTTTCAATATATTGATTGATATTTTTTACTTTTAGCATGATTAGGTTAAATCATTAGGATCGTAATAAACAATCATCATCTATACATTTAGTGGATGAGAATCTTAGCACTCATAATTGGCAAACGATTGTTTGGTAACTTTAGTGAATAAATGATTAAGTTTAAGTATCAAAATGGCATTAATTAGACAATTAGTGTAATCAAGTCACCGAACCCTAAATTTTTTACTGTGTAAAAAGTAAGGCAATCTCTCATGTTTAGTTTTTAGCCGACCTTAAAAGACTAGTGACAATTCCTTCTTTCATAGAATTCTTAAGATCAATTAGAACTTAAATTGCAAATCCCATGTCATGCGAGGTATGGTTTTAGGAGAGACCACATTTTTATCAAGAGTTCGTTTGCAATGTTGTCAAGTGAAGGTCCATTCAAGACCTTAGCTATGTACTATTCGGACTATCTCATAAACAAATACCTTGAAATCTATTTCTTGAGGGCGGTCCCTCGAGGATAGGTGGTGACCACACATACAGTCATATCAATAGAGTTTAAATTCTAAGATCCAAAAGATGTAGATTCACAAGACAAATAAAACAGAAAAATTATTAAAAATGGTAATAAACCTATTGTATTTATGTTAACTAAGTCATAAACCTTTTTTATTTAGCCAATATAATCCTAAATATTTTGATAATTTGTCAATATAATCTATCTGGCTAATTTTGATTGAAATCACTAACATAGATGCCAACCATTCTACCTGGCATCTTCAGCATTGTCAATATTTTTTGTAAATTTTAATTTTTTTAGTTTTTTGACTTGTTATATATTTTTTCTTCATTGTAGTCAGCAAGGGCTGTGGCCCTCACTCAGGTAGGGTGAGGGTGGCCCTCTCTTGACTTGGTCAAGGAGGGCCCTCGCCTATGACGGTTGAAGGCGGCCTCGCCCGCATAGGATGAGGGCGGCCCTCACCTAGCCCTCATTAAGAAAAATTTCTAGATTAGCTCCGAGCTGTGCCCACTCATTTAATGCAAGCAACCTGAATTCCAAACAAAAAAGTTAGTGAAATATTGACCAAACAACTAGAAAATTTGTGTGGAGGCACTAATAAGAGAACAAAATCCACTTGCTTGATTGGGATATGGTAGCTGCCAAGAAAGAGAGGCGGTTTAGGTCTTCCAAGTTTCCGAAATCTCGCATGCTTAAACTCCAAAGAATGCCTCCAACAACCTCCAAAGCTATGGTGTCGGCTTCTGAAAGCACCTAATCATGCTCAAGTGGGCTCTGTCATTTAACCTATGTTACAATTCTAGGATTCTCTAATGTTGTCCGTTGCGGTTCCTGTTATCTTCTTCATGATTTGATCTTGCGGGTCACATCTTCACCATCCCATTGTCTGAAAAAAGATATCGTATGTATCGATATCCAGATATTTGGATTTGGTGTATGAAGATATGATATGATAGATCTATCTTAACTATATAAATGGATCTTGTGTTATGGAATTAAAGATATTGAAAAAAAAAAAAAAAAAAACTCTTGTGTTGTGACTTTGAATAAACCTTTCTACGTGAAGAAAATAAGGATCAATTTATTCCTCTTCAGTATTCTAGTCACAATAATGGAATTGGAAATATGACATATTCTTGTGGAGTCTAGATAAATGGGAAATAAAAAAGGATCCAATCTTACAATTTTTTCTCTATCAAATTTGAATCTTAAAAAGTGAATATAGTCATGATTCAATGGGCTAAGTCTTCTTACTTTTTATTTTGTTTGTTGATTTCTAATTTTTAATATATTGGGAGGTCCGGTTCTACGAGTCCATTTTGATGTCATAAGGCGACCCCATATCTCTCGCTTGTCACACTGTCTGTCAATCTCTCTCAAGATCCCAACTTGCAAGAGCCTGCTCAGCTTTTGTATGTATCCACAAAACAGGATTTGCGCAATGGTTCATCTACATTCGATTATTATCTACTATTGAAATTTCTTTTTCATAATTTTATATCACTATTATTCCTTCCTTCGATTTAAATAAAGTTGCAAAGAGGGAGGCGCATAAACCTTATCTTTGGAAATGTCTAATTTTACATTTTTCTTTTTATGAAAATAAAAAAAAAAGAAAAATGGAAAAGAAAACTTTCTTTTTTCCATTACCCACCCTATTTTATTTTCGAAAATTTGACTGATTCGAGAGAGTTTACATTAAATCTTTTGAAACATGTGAGGCTACATCATTTGTAAACTAATCTTTAATTTTTTGCAATATGTTCAATCAACTCCTTAAATGTTTTTATTTTGATGAAATCGAGTCTTTGAACTATATAATACTCTTCTTTATTCATGTTAGTCCGTCTATGAAAAATATGACCATCATCTTATGATCATTTTTTTACAACTTTGACACATAAAAGAATAGGTACTATGGTTTTCAAATTGGCTACTCTTATCTCAATTTGGCTTTGCAAGGTTCTGGTGCATCGATAAAAATCCTATATTTTCTTCCATCTTTGATCAAAGAAAACAACGCACTTAGATTAAGGAGAAATGACTTGTTCATTTGGCCAATTTAGATGGATTCTAGTCGGGCTTGGTCGGACCTCACCCTCCTAAGGTCTTGCCTAGGCCCGAACTTGCGGGATTGGGCAAGTACTTAGGCCCATCCAAAGAAAAAACCTTGGACAGGCCACATCCACCCATTGGGCCACCTCTTTTTTTTTTTTTTTTTAATCTTTAAACTTGTCAGCTAAAAAAATACATAGAAATGGAAAACACATGAAAAAAAAAATTGTAGATACATTGTGTTATTTTATCTTATTACTTGACCTATGAGTTTTATACTATTTTCACTACTATATTAGAAATTTTGGCTTCTTTTTATCCTATTATTTTTTTATCATTTAAATATCAGAGTAATATTATTGATAAAAAATATTTTATAATATCTTTTAATGAATATATGGGCAAGCCAATCCAGGCCTAAAGAGTCAAGGCCCTTGTCGAGGGCTGACCCACCAATTGACCAGATCTGGAAACTTTGTCTAGGCCCACCTAATGGGCGCAAAAAAATGCAACCAAGCCTACCCAGCCCAGCCGAACCGTTTGCCCATTGGTTAGGTCTACTCACGCATGAAAATAGAGACTAAATAATTGATAGTTAAAAACATGTTCTTGTTGTGAAATTGAAAATCACTTATATATTTTTATTATCACTATTTCTCCAAAATTTTCTTCATCTTTTTATAGAACAACAATAAAGGGAATTAGACATAATTGCAATATAATCTATGCAACCTTCAAAAAGAAAAAAACTTTTATTTCTTCAAATACTTACTAGATTAGATATATCATGTGAGGTGAAAGCACATTGATGTGTGGTATTATTTTATTTGAGATATTCTTACTAATGGTTATATCAAGGTCATGAAGATTAATACAAAAAATAATCCAGCTGATAGGCCTTACCAATTGCCAAATCCAAGCATTGATTTGGTTAATGTTTCTTGCAATTGAGTTTTACTCTAATAGGGGGAGAAGATTATATGTCTTATTCAAGTAAAGATGGAGATTTGTTGAGTATGTCTTGAATTCTCTATAGGCTTAGGTCAATATTAGGACTTAGGAGAAGTATAAATATTTTTTTCTCAAGTCATTAGATTAAGAAGCATGACATAAAGAATCTTTAGCTTTTGAGCATATTTTGTAATCCTTGAATTTCCATAGTGGATTTTGCTTCTCCTCTCCCTGTGGTTTTTCCTGTAAGGATTCTCCACATAAATCTACATGTTCCTTGATTCTTCTCAATTTTAATTTTGTTGTAGTTTTTTGCATTAGTCATAACAAAGACATTTTTTGGATGTTCTAAATCATGTGGCGGGCACAAAAATTTGGAGGCTACCGTTGATTTGAAATGGGAAAAACGAACACTTAGAGGGAAGATCAAATGTCTGGCAAGGTTGGTTGGTTGGTTGGTTGTCTAACTAGGATGTAAAAGCTGGAAATTCAAAAATTTCAAACACCGGTCCTTCCTTGATCAGATGTTTGACTTAAGCAGTTTTTTGGTTGAGAGACTTCGAACATCCAAACCAAGTGGATGTATAAATGAGCATGGAAAAACAAATAAAATACCAGATTTCACATATTTCACTTATTATGTCAAACCTAACTCAGAAGGAGTTTTTAGATATATTAACAATTTGTAACATCAGCTAAGTGGAGTTGAGATAAAAGATTAGGTGTATCAAAAAAGATACTCAGTAAGAAGGTCCAAAGGAAAAGGTTCGTATGGATGTGTTAGCTATTAGAGAGTGATACATATATAAAGTGTTAAGGCAGCTTAGCATGCATAAAGCCAAACCAGTGAGTACCCGACTAGTTACATATTTTAAGCTTTTTAGTTGGTCTTGCACTGTGGTTAGAAGAAGATAAAGAATATATGTTTTGTGTTCCTTATGGTATTGCTATTGGTAGTGTTATTAGTAATCTAGAAAGAAACATTAGGAAGCTGTGAAATGGGTTCTAAGATTCCTAAAAGGGACAAAATGTGAGCTTAACATTTGGGAAGAGACGGACTTCGAATGCTATAACATTTAATAGATTGTAATTTTGCTAGTGACATGGATGGACAAAGGTCCTTGAGAGGTTACATGTTTAGCTTTGTGGGTTGTGTCGTCAGTTTATGAGTGTAATTACAATTCGTAGTTGCTTTGTTGACCCTTGAAGCAATACATATGGTGTCAACCAAGGAGATCGAGGAAGTTATTTGGCTTAGAGGCTTGTGTTATGGTTAAATATGCAACCTAGAGATGGATGGAGAGAGAAGTACCAAAAAAGTCATAAACCTATTGTATTTGTATTAATTTAGTTCTAAACATGTTCACATTAGTACAAATTCAGTTCATCCAGTCAATTTTGGCTAGTCAACGCTGAGGTGGAGGTCGGCTGGTGGTCGAATGTTGACATGGGCATTGGTCGTTGGCCGAATGTTGACATGACAATTTTTTAATCAGTTTTTTTTTTCAAATTTTCTATTACTTTTGTTCTTTTCTTTCTCTTTTTTTTTTTTTTTCCTTTTCTTTTCTCTCTTCTTTCTCCTTGGACTGTCCTCATGGTGGTCTGCGAGTCTCTGATAAGGCTTGCCGACCACTGGGCGAGGGTTGTGAAGCCCTCACCTATGGCCGGGGCCTTGCCTAAGGCCGCGAGCAAGGTTGGTCTCTCCCAAATCTAAGCGAAGCTGCCTCACTCATAGCCCTGGGTGAAGCCGCCTCACCCATGATCCTAGGCGAGGCCTCATCGGCCACCATGAGGACAGTTCAAGAAGGAAGAAGAGAGAAAAGAAAAAGGAAAAAAATTAATAGAAAATTTGAAAAAAGTTAAAAAATTTAAAAATTGCCACGTCAACATCCGACCACCAGCTAGTGTCCACATTAGCGCTAGTAAGCAAAAATTAACTAAATGAACTAAATTGGTACCAATGTGAAAAGTTTAGGATTAAATTGGTTCAATTGAAAAGTTTAGAACTAAATTAGTACTGATGTAATAGGTTTATGACTTTTTTGGTACTTTTCTTGATGGATAAATAGGTTGATAATTGAAATTTGATAGAATTTGCAGATTTATAAAGTCAAGTTTGATATTTGCGGGAACTTTTTTTTTTTTAATATGCAAGAATAAGCTAATGATATCAAGTGTGATATGCTTTTGTCAAACTAGAAATTGGAAATTAATGGAAGAGGTGAATGCAAATTTTATAGTGGCTCAATTTAGATTCCCTAACTAACAGCTACCAATAGACTTGATTTCACTAATAATTCTTTTAGAGTTTACAATGTATCTATGCTGATTTTACCCAAAGTTGCTAGATCACATTATAAAATTCCAAGCACTATTACGATGCTTGTATATTTCTCAAAAGATAATAAATCAGTGAAGCACCTCAATAAATGAAGCTTTCTCAATTTGTAGGCATTCTCGCAATTCATGTCTTCTTCAACGTGTGTTGATCTTTTCATAGTCTTTAAGATCCTAGCTAATGATTGGATAATCATTAGTAGGATCAATTTAGTCGTTGAAGATAAACGACACAATTAGTGGGAGATTTGGTTGCCCATAAATCAAATCTTCCCAACAATAGTGTGGTTTCCACAAATAGGATCACCCATATGTGGAAATGATCATTTTCACCAATTTGATTGAAAAAAAATTGGATTCCTCCTTTCATTTTTTTTCCTAGAGTATCGGGCCCGTGGCTTGCTGTCAATATTTCTTAAGACTTAGATTGATAATCAACGGAAATTTAGGTCTTCAAATCATGAAGTGTAATCATTTAACATGTACATTCTTCTCAAGTGATATAAGAGATTGGGCCTATCAGCAATGTGAATCTATTAAAGCTTTTCCATCGATAGTTGATATACATACTACATTCCACTTTCTCCTCTAGAGTATAACCGATACTATATGAATTGTTCACCTCGTTATGGTACATCCAAGCCCCTATGAACTTCCCATTCTTTGACATATTTACCTCCTTCAAGGTCTATCTAGTTATCAATAGTCTTTCACTTTATACTTGAGGATCCATTAGTGGTGATAAAGCTCTACTTGTATAGTTCATCTTGAGATAAGACAACATTTACATATATCAAATATTGATATAGACATAAAGTTCTGTCAATTTCAAAATATCACAGGATGTTTTCCCAACAGTTTACTCGGTGATCTGAGATTGCAGCAGAAGAAGATTGTTCATTATCGTGATGATCAAGTGCAATACATTTGACCAAAGATCAAATGTATCACGAGTGGACAAAGACATTAATAATAGGCAATATTATTTATCCATGATTCTATTCAAAAGCTGTACATGGAAAATGATTTGGTGGACATGTTAACAAGGCATATCCCATTAATAGACCTGTTAAAATGGGTCTTAAACTCATAAATGAGTCATTTAAAACATAAATGAGTCATATATAGGTCACTTTAATTTTGAAGAGTCTAGCTTAAATGAGTTTCAAATTTAAAGGCTTTAATAAATGGGTCCAAATGGGTTGAGTTTAGAGCCCATTTTCAACTCACTCGACTCAGACACTCTCTCTCCCTTTTTCAGCCTTGTAAAAATGTTTTCAAAAAATAGAAACTATAATTCTTTTTTCTTTTATTTTTTCATCCTTCTTCCATCTTCCTCAGCTGGTGGCTGGCCACGGCGATGACCAATGACCAGCCAAGCAAGGGACGAGCTCACCAAGGTTTAGCGCTCATGAGGCTTGAGCTTGCCGATCTAGCGAGGCCAAGACCTCTCCGACATCTAACGAGACTTAAGCCTTATCAATCTAACAAGACTCGAGCTTGCTAGATCTAGTGAGGTGGAGCCCTTGCCTGAGGCGAGCTTAGCTCGACTCATCAAATTTGGCAAGGTGGAGCCTCGCCTAAGGTTGGCTCAACTCAGCTCACTAAAATCGCACAAGCTCTAGCCTTACTGATCTATGGTGAGGCTCAAGCTCGCTTGTGGCCAATCGCTTGCCATTGTTGTGGCTAGCAACCAATCAAAGAAGAAGTAAAAAGAAAAAAAGAAAATTGATTTTTAAAAATAAAATTTAATAAAAATTATATTTTTTAAAATATATAATAATAATAATAATAATAAAAAACATATTAAAAAGAGTGTACAGAGAATAATCAAATTGGATCTTTTATACAAAGTGGTGGAAAATATTTTCTGATTTATTTTAATAATTCAGGCAAATTTTAGAAAGTATTGTTATTTTCCTAAAAAAATGACTTTTTCGAAAACATTTTAAAAAGGATGCTTAATTATAAAAATTATAAAAATTGTCCACTAAATTTGTATTGCATGAAAGTATTTTAGCAATACCATATTTTGATAATAAACAAGCTTTCCTAAATTTAGTTAAGTGGCTTAGGCTGGGTGTGGGATCAAGTATGTGTCAATAAATTTGTATTATGATAAATGGGTCATAAACGAGTTAAATGACCCAATTTGGGTCAAACTATTTATGACCTGATCTAAACCTAACCTTACCCACCCATTTGATAGGTCTACCCATCAATCAAGTTCCAATACTATTCGAACTTGATCAACATTTGTGGTAGGTGAAAAGATCATGTAGTAGACAACCAGAATGAATCCAAAGTTCTGGGATTACTTTGCGTCGGAAATGAAAAGGATGGATGTTCGGAGGTAAAATTAGACATCCGGCCTAGTTGGATGATCAACTAAGGACGCGTTTAGTAACGCTTCTATTCTGGAGAACAATTTTTTATCAAAAATGATTTTTTATAATTTTGCTCTCGGGAACAATTTTTGAGCATGGAAGTCGGAGAATTTTTTCTCTCTTGCCGAGGTGTTTGTGCTTAGCCAGTTGTTTATTCTTGCCGTGCTTGTTGTTTTGTTTGTTTTGGATAATTTTTTTATTTCTTTTATTTTTCTATTTTTTCCTTTTTTTCTTTTTTCTTTTTCATTTTTTTCTTCTTTTGTGTTGGGACGCCACAGCGAGGCCGAGCTGCCCGGGCTCGCCGGCCGGCCAGGGTGAGCTTTTTATATAATAACATCCTTTCACTCATAATGAATTCTCATCTTGAGTGCAAGTTTTGATGTCTTGATCTTTTGTACATTTGGCATTTCCTCTATTTATATAGTACCTTTACCAAAAAAAAAAAAAAAAACAATTTATGAGCAAAAGAATGCATTTGGTAACTCCATAAAATTTTATTCCTTGGACAGAAATGCATTTGGTATGATTCTTAAATTTTTTTATTTCTTTTAATTTTTTAATACTTTTATTATATTTTCTTATTTTTCTCTTTTTTCTTTTTCTTTTTCTCTTTGACCAATCGTCGGCCACCTCCGTGGCCAACGACCGGCTGGGCAAGGTCCGGTGAGCTCGCTAGAGGCTCGCCATGCCGAGCGAGGTCTAGCGAGCTCACCGGAGGCTTGCCTCGCCAAGCCACTAGTGAACCTCAACCTCACTCAAGTGACGCGAGGTTGGCCTTGCCCTAGCTTAGCAAGGCTGAGCCTCGCCCTAGCTAGGGAGGCCGAGCCTCACTTTGGTTCAGCGTTGTCGAGGGCCGATGACGCTCTGGCAACGTCATCGGCCCTCATCCGGTCGATCGCCAACGTTGGCCATGGCCAAGGCTGGCAACCAGCCAAAAGAAAGAAGTAGAAAATGAAAGAGAAGAAGAAAAGAGAAGAAAAAATAAATTCTTTGTTTTTGTTCTTTTGATTCTTAGGAATTGTTCTCAGAAACAACAAACTACTTTTCTACTTCTTATTTCTATTCTAAATCTATTCCTAAAAATAAAATAAAAAAAAAAAACATATTTTGTTCATGGAAATAAATTTTTTACCAAACATGTTTATATTCTTTTTTCGTTTCGTGGAACAAAAGGATAGAAATAGTTGTTCCGGATAACAGAAATTTTTTTCACCAAATAGGGCCTAAGATGTAAAAGTTGGAAATTCCAGCATTTTGGATGTCCAATATTGGACGTCCAACTTGAGCGATCTTTAGGGCGAGAGATTATGTACGTCCGACTCGCTTCGAGCGGACAAATGATTGTGCACGGGATCAAATAGAAACAAAGGTTTTGACCTATTTCACTTGTTACATCAAGTCCAGCTCAAGGAAAGCTTTTAGGGAATCGCAAAGAAAAACTTGGTGTAAGAGATTTTCTTGATTAACTCATGTGGGGCTTATTTGGGTATAATCGGGGTCGTGAAACACTTGTGAGTAAATATGACTAGGTGAATATAATCTCCTCTTTACCGATTATAATGGAACTATCTCATTGATCTCTTTGTAGAATAGGCACACTGCTAAAGTATGTAAATCTATTGTGTTAGGTTTACTTCTTCTTTTTTGCGATTATTTCTTGCTCAAATTGTTTTGGTTTTGTATGCTCTAACACTAATGAAGTCTCTATACTTCAAATTTATCTAATCAAATCCTTTAACTTACGCATAATGTTTCATCAAGTCTTTTGGGTACAAAATTCGGCCAAATCCAATTGACATAACCAATTGTAGTGGAACTATCTCGTTGATCTCTTTGTAGAGTAGGCACACTACTAAAGCAGGTAAATTCATTGCGTTAGGTTTACTTCTTCTTCTTCTTCTTCTTTTCTTCTTCTTTTTTGCATTTATTTCTCGCTCAAATTGTTTTGGTTTTGTATGCTTTAACACTAGTCAAGTCCCTATACTTCAAATTTATCTAATCAAATGCTTTTACTTACGCAAAATGGTTAATCAAGTCTTCTTGGTGTAGAATTCAGCCAAATCCAATTGACATGACCATCATAGAAAACTAAAGAATAATGTGAATTAAATATGACTTACATGGATACCACTGTAGGGTTGAAGTTAATGAACGGATTAAGCTTTTTAGTTTGCTTTCATGCCCTCACCAATTCACTATTCACGGTGGGTGTTCACACAGACAATACTTGATCTAAGTTATGCTTCGCCGTCTTTTAATAGTTGCTCAGTTGGATTTAGTCAGATTTTATGTTGGAGGACTTGATTAGAAAGGCTGAAAACATAGAGACTTGATCAGAAAAGTAGCAAGAAAACAAGGACAAAAAAAATAAAAAATTGAGAGAGAAACGGTGGCCTTAATAAAGTAAATGGCAAAGTTTTTTGACGAGAAATTAAATTGGGCTAATGGGCCAAGGTCCAATGAACTAAGTCCATCCACGTGCGTGGATTTCCCTATTCTTTGGAGTTTATTCCTACATGCAACGCTCGCATCCGTTGACCGTGTTCTTCAGGCTCCGCCGCCGCGAGACCAGAACTTGAAAATCTCCTTCACCAGATCGTCCAAAAGTGCGAACATATTATTGCTGTTCCCTGCAAAACACCTCCACAACTTCTCTGATAGATGTCCAGCCGGTCCACAATGAGGAACATGATCAATCATTATAAATAACCTGAGTTTTTTCATCTTTTTGAACGAGTCTGCATTCATGATCAAGTCTTCTACAGCAACCTTGTCTAGTTTAATACCTTCAATGGCATTTGTTCCCTGGTAGAGTGAAATAAAAATAATTATGCATATTGGAAGCACTTGGAAATCATTATGACTATTCAAATAGGCCATTAAATGCTTACTGAATTTTGTTTAAACACTTGTAGAGCATCCTCATGATGCCAAATTCTGCTTCGCTTACTGGGATTTTTAGGGCACTCTTGAATGACAATTTGTCTACCCATTTCTTCAAACAAATCATGCATCCATATTTTGTTATTTTCGTCGATGTATATGAGCAACTTTTGAGCTAGAATCTCAATTCCACTATTAGCGTGGACACCGCATTGGTCTAGGGACTTGATGATCTCTTCTTTGTCATATCCATTAAGAAAACAAGCAATGTCAAGAAAAATTGTCCTCTCATTGTCCTCTAGGCCATCGATAACAATCCTTAGTATGTCATGAATCTTTACCTGACGGATTCTTTTTAGTCGACAAAAAGCTCCTTGCCATTCTTTGACACTTTTGCCATTCAAGAAAGAACCCATTACGGTGAGTGCCAAAGGAAGCCCTTTGAAAAAACTGATGAAGCAATTTGAGAGCATCTTATAATCATTTTGGGGATATCGTTCTTGGAACGCATTCCAACTGAAAAGTTCAAGAGCTTGGTCATCATTCAGTGGTCGTACCTTATAGATTTCATTGCATAGGCTGATTAAGGTTTCTTTGTGGCGAGGTATCAAAATAACTCTACTTCCCGAGCCTAAGTTTAATGCTTTGATCAGGTGGCTTAGTGGCTCCGCCAATCCTTCAACATCGTCAAACACCAACAAAACCCTCTTGTTGTGAAGCTTACTCCTCATCAGGTTGATTGCTACATGAATATCATCGCTAAACTCCAAATTGCTAGGAATGTCACCAAAAAGGGTCTCCAAGATTTTAATGATGCCAGCTTGGCTCGATATATCCGTCATGTTCGAGAGAAAGTAGCTCCGATCAAATTGATCTGCAATTCGGTGGTACAAAGCCCTCACTATTGTAGTCCTACCTATTCCACTAGTCCCGGAAATTCCCACGATTAGGACCTCCTCAACCTCTAATTGGAGTAAGGAGTACAAGGCTTGTACCTGAGAATCTAACCCAACTAGATGGAAAGCAAGCGGTTTCTTGTGCAAGCCGCTTAGTCTTCTTGAGATTTTCTCCACAACGGATTGGATGAATTCAGCTTCAAGTCTGCAAATTGTCGACAACAAAGGTGTAACTGGTGATTCATGCCACTAAAAAATGAAGACAAGATAATTAAGATTATAATCTAGGACTGTGGAGTATCGTCCATATAATTGAATGCAATATTCAATATCTAATCCAATATAATTGAAGGCGTGTGAGAGATTGGCTAATCTTATAAGCCACAAATTAAAAGAAGCGGGATAGTTATCAGTCGATGAAAAACTCTGTATGCACACCGAAAGAAAAGGTTCTGCTATAGAAAGTTTCTTGGCAGACAATGATGTCATATAAAAACTTGAGAGAGAGAGCGAGAGAGATTAGAGAGCAGCAACAACAAGATAGAAGGGCAACGAACTGGAGGCAGAATATTCTGTTAAACCCTAGCAAGGTATCACGGTCCAAACAAAACAAAGACTAACTACTGTTTTTTCTTTTCTTTTTGGTCTTTGACAGAAAGATCATTCCATAATGGAAAGTTTTTCTGGTGAAAGGAAGGGTTGCATCATAGCTAGGGTTTACCCTGTGTTGGCCGTGGAAGATGTCTGGACTTGCCGGTTTTTCTTCTCTTTAATATTAACGAAAAGAATGGGCGTTCTGATAACCTCATATAGAAAAAGGAGCTCATATGCTTTCAAATTCACCCACTCCTATGTTTTAAACAATGGTACTCAGAGTAAGTGAGGGAAATGATGCATGAAGGAGTGATTTCTTTATGCTTGGGGGAAGAAGTGAGGAGAATAAATTGGTTTGTTGTTTGGTTATCAAATCCAAAAATATGAAATGAGGGTTACAACTTGAAAAAATCTAAACACTTCTTTTCTTTCCAAATAATGACCTATCGTATTACTTAGCTGAACACTTCTATTTTGCTGTACGTGGAAATCAGTATGTGCTGAAACATATGCTTCGGACGTAAATCTGATAAACGCTAAGAAAAAAATGGTTGTTTATAGAAGATAACACAGTGTCAAGGACTGTAAGCATAACAATCATAATAGCACAAAATGTCGTGTTTTTTTCCTGCCAGCTATGAACTAGTGAATATATAAATGAAAAGATGCTGTCGGTGTTGATGTTGAATCTCTTTGGTGAGCCATAAAATTGAGTTGGAGTCTTATTCTATGAAAGTTAGTTTCCTAGTAAAAGGATTCCAAGCATTTCCAAATATTCCTACTGCCCACAGACCAAAAGACTGGCCTTAAAGAGCAAGTCTTGTTGTTTCGCGGACCAAATAAGTAATTTCCTTTAAGAATCCTCCCTAGAAAACACTGAAGGAAGAGAGAAAGTTAGTACCTGTTTTCGAGAGGCCAACCAGTGAGATTGCCGGCCTTGCGGAGAGCATCTCTCCACCTCTGGATGTTGTCCACATTCTCCTGCCCGTAACCCTTCTCGCTTTGGCCAATCCTCGTGAATGGTCCAGACTGCTCTCGCATCTCTCTAGGGTCGACGTCCATGAAAATAAGGAACACCAGCTGGCCTTTCTTTCCCTTGCACTCGAGGATCTTATCCAGCTCATCCAGGCACCACGGTGAGGAGGCGTAGTTCTGAGACATGACAACGATAGCGCTCCTCGACTGCTCGATTGCTTCATTGATTACTGGTGCGATCTCTAGTCCTCTTTCTAGAGTATGGTCGACAAATGCCCTTATCTTGTTCCGCTCAAGAGCATCATAGAGATGGCTCACAAAGTTGCGCGTGTCAGCTTGTTTATAACTGATGAACGTATCATGAACACACCAAGGAATGGGGGAGGGGCGTGAGAAGAGTTGTGGCCTGGCGATTAGGCTATGTGGGAGAGAAGAGAAGCGGTGTGGAAAGAAAGAGGTCAAAGTGAAGGGAGAGACTTGCAATTGGAATTGTGATGCTCTCTTGTATAGGAGGCCTGGATACAATGGAGGAGGAGCAAAAGGAGGAAAAAGCTTGCTCTTGAGTTGGCCAAATTGGATCATCATTTGACTAGAATTTGCCATCGAAACACCCCCAAAATCAAAGCAAAGAAATTGCTGTACCGTGTCCATTCACAATGCAAGCTCCCTCGGCCTATTTATAATGAAAATCAGATTGTGAGCCCTCTCTCTCTCTCTCTCTCTTTTCACACGCGCTCGTAGAGACACAGCGTTTTTGTCAATCATGGTACATTGCAATATCTGTCCATAGTTGTTTTGTCCATCAGATCTTTTTCTCCATTGCTCTCTCGGCACATGACCACTTGTTACGGTGAGTCGTGACCGTCTGTTTTACCTTTTTTTGGAAAGGTTGACCCGCTCGGGAACAGCTACTCATTAAAATCTGACACAAACCGGAGCAGAATCAAAGTGCCAGTGGTGATCAGCCGATTTATCCTGACCACAACGAAAGGTTTTCAAATGAGCCATGAAACATGCGGCCCCGCTATTATGGGATGCTGATAGAGAATAGTTTGAAATGAGTGAACAGACGTGTGTTTTACCGCACATTGAACACCACGAAGATTTTAAAATAAGACATGCGGTCATCGGCATTACACTGAAAAAAAGAAGACTATTACATTGAATGTGAAGTCAATATACCTCATGAGAAATTAGATACGGGGTGATCCGAGGACCTCTTTTTATCACAATTAGATAAAAGGATGGAAAATGCTAGGTAAACTTCTGGCCATAGTTATTGTTGGAAGAAATTCTTGAAAACCACCGACAACTATACAAATATTTTAGGCGCGCAAGCACTAGTGTGAGCATAACTATTTGGGTGTGGCGGGAACAAGATCATGCATGAAACCAGCACACACCCAGCAGGCTAATCCTTATAGAAAACTCGGTCGTACTGTCTAGCTAAGTAACAGCAAAAAAGATTAAATAGTAAACGGCTAGAATTCCGGTGTGGGGGGGGGGGGGGGGGGGGGGGGGGGGATCCAACTTTACACAAGGTTGGGCCCAATCTCATGTGCGCTAGCCCAACGTATTTTTCTTGTTGATACGAAGCTTATAAGATGAACCAATTAATAAACTGAACTAGAGAAGCATCTCAACCAACGTGGGACGAGGTAAAAAAAAAAAAAAAGAAGAAAAGAAAACCAAGCTTTCTGAGATACTTTTCTGTAACTATGATACCGCATCATCATTTTCTTCTACCCTCCTTTTCTTGGGGATAGTTTTGCCTTATAGTAATTTGCTAACTTAGAGAGATTAGCTGATGAAGGATATGTTGAGAAAACCTCCTCTAGTTTTTTGAAGTTGACATAATTATTTGTCTACATCAAATGTTAGACAAATGCATATATTGTCTTATCTCAGGTTGAACAAGTACAGGTGAAGCTCTATTAACACTAATAGAACCCGGTGTATGAAGTAAAAAGATTGATAATGGCTGGAAGCGCACCTTAATGGAGGTGAAATAGTTCATGAGATTGGGAAATGCATGAGGATTTGGAGGTATCATGAAAGGTTGAATAGCTTACACAAACGTTATAATACGTAGGAAAGCAATATGAAAGTCAACCACCAGCTGGAAACCTTAATAGACTCATGTGTTACTGATGGAGGCGAATCCATATATAAGCTGAGAAGAACATGCATATTTTACAGATACCTCTTACGATTTAAATACCTAGATATTCCGTTGACTATTAATCTAAATCTCAATGAATATTAATAGAAAGCCACATGCTTGGAGCTCTAAAGAATGATACGTGGAGGAAAATCCAATCAATCGTCAATCAAATTGATGGAAATGATTATTTCCTAAAATACAATATTTGATTGTATGAATGACCAAATTTTCTAATAATTGTGCCATGTATCTTCAACGGCTAAATTGATTTTCCTGAAGATTATTCCATGGATCTTGAAGACTGTATCAAAATATCAACATATGGTGAAGAACACATGAATTGCGAGAACTAAAAACTAAGAAAACATTATTTTTTCGCTACACTTAGGGCGCATTTAGTAACAATTTTGTTCCCGATAATAGATTCTCATCATAAATTATTATTTTTTATTCTGCTCCCGAGAACAATTTCTAAGCATTTTAAGCCGTTTGGTAACTGTCCAAAATTTCCGATTCTGGAATAGAATTGCATTTGGTACCATACTCATTGATTATGTTCCAAATCAATTTCTTTTAATTTTTACTCTTTTTTTTTTTACTTTTTTTTTTCTTTCTCTCCTATTCTTCTTCTTCTTCAAGTGGCCGGCAACCTCACCGGAGCGTCGCTAGCCCTTGGCGAGACCGACCTCGCTAGGGCTGGGCGAGGCCCAGCCTCACCGGTGGCTAGGTGAGCCTCGCCAAGGCTGGGCAAGGCCTAGCCTGGCCACCAGTGGGGCTAGGCGAGGCTGGCGAGGTCGAGCCTCATCGATGGTTGGGCTTGCCTCCGACGAGCTTGCCGAACCTCGCCTTGGCCTAGCGAGCCTTCAGCAAGCTCGCTAGACCGGTTGCCAGCAACTAGCGGCGGTGGGCGACAAGTGGCGAATGGCAACCGTGGCGGCGGCGACGACAACGGTAGATGAAAAAGAAGAAAAAATGGGAAGAAGAAGAAGGGAGAGAACGTATGAGCAGAGGAAGAGTTTCACTTTTTTTTATTAATTTTTTTATTCCGAGAACAAGAATCAAGTTTTTTTTTTATTCTTAATTCTACTCCAAATCTGTTCCCGAGAATAAAAATTTTACTAAACGCAATTCTATTCCCAAACTACTCTCAGAAACAAAAATTCAGAATCAGTTACTATTTTGATGGTTACCAAACAGGCCCTTAGGTTAAGTTTGGTTGTTTTGATTTTTAATCACGATAGGACTAAATAGGATAAGATATGAAATTTTGGAATTTGCTTTTTTTTTTTATCCACTATTTTGGTGAATTGCAAAAGTAAAGTCGGATATATTTATATCTTATCATTTCCATTGCTTGATATAAATAGTTTATTACTATAAATGAACCTAACAATTACAAAAATAGAGACGATAAGAATATCTCATAACATTCTTGCCTACTTCATTTTATTTGCTTATTTTTTTATAAAAAAATTTTTTCCTCTCTTTTTTAATTCTTTTTTTTATTTCTTTGTCCCTCTTCCATCATTCTCTAATACAATGTTATTAAATAGTAAAAATAATACTAAAATGCCTAAATACTAAATAATATATTTATATATTGAATTTATCTTACAAGATAGAAAGAAATTCAAATATACTAATAAAAACATGAAATAAAAAAAAAGGAAATTGTTTTTTTTTTTCGTTATTTTGAATTTTTATTTTAGAATTCAAATATTATTTTAATTTTATTAATTTAATAAGTTTGTTATTCTAGAAAAATAAATTTTATATTATGAATATTATAAATCGTATCCACATTTATTCCACTTCCTCCATGGAATAATTTTATTCGGGTATTATCTCTTTGTATGCGACTCTATTATATCTTGAAAAGGCACTAAATAAGGATATGATAAATTTTATCTTAACCATCGAACATAACCTTATATTTTTGTTGAGCAAAAAGTCATTTACTGAGAGTGATTCACTATCTATAATCTCTTTTGAAAAGTGTATGGTTGCCATAGTAGCACTTGGAATTTGGTAGTGTGATCTAATAGCTTTGAGAAGAAGCAGTATGGTCTACTTTGTAACCTCTTAAGGAATTTATAGTGAAATCGAGCCTATTGGTTAGTCTAGGGTAGTGGACATTGTTGAAGCTAGCAATACAACCTAGATGAGAAGTAAATAGGTTTTTCTCAAACTTCAAACAAATATTTTTGCTGAAGACTATAACAATAGTTTGGTAGTAATCGATAGCAGATCAATGGTGACATGTATAAGTGTTGCTAACAAGTAGATATAGCAAATAATAAGCTAATAGAGGCAATAATGAGAAAATAGAGAAGATTGTATGGGGATTTATGGAGGTTTGGCTTTATCCTTAAGCCTACATCCTCTTTCCAAGGTAACAAACTCAACACTAGCTAGAGTCCCTAGGAATCTTTAAGCAAAGTTACAATCAACACGTACTATTCTTATAAAATGACATATGACATTATCATGACATGAGTACTACTATTACACTTGTACACTTGCTTTTAACACGATTACAAAGCATTGTGAATATTGCACAAAGAACTTTTAGATGAACATATGTACAATATTATCAAAGAGAAAGAATAATGAACAGCACCATTATTTCTTTAATTTCATTCAACCCTTTTTAGCTTCTTTAATCCTTATATAATCTCCAATCAATTTGTTGGAGACTCTTTGGGATGCAAGGAGACGTTAGGGATTGATTGGAGTAGTAACCAAGGTTAGAATTGCCTAAACAATCCATTGCTGGAGCAATTCCAAGGTTTTCCCAAAATGGAGTCTGTTGATGCTATACATCTATTACTCCTTTGGAAATTTGTAGATTGTTATCTTACTTGTTCTCGATTTTCCTATGGTTTTCTCAGCATGTTAACGGTTTTAGTCCTTTTGGCAAATGGTTGTCTTCAAACAACTCATTCACCAACATTCTCAAGACTCGATATCAGAATGATACAAAGCTTTTTATCACTTGATATCAACACATGTATATAATTATTAGTCTATTGATGCTATCCATGGTTGAACTGTGTGAAATGATTAGTGATCAATCATCCAATGATCTTTCTCGGTATGTTAGCTTCCAAAGACTTCATGTTGATGAAATATTAACTATGGTACCAATAAGTCTTCATGAGATCCTCATCATATTCAACTTATTCATCTCCTATTGATAACCATTAGTCTTCACTAAACTCTCAAACATCGTTGATGTCATCATGGTCTTTCTTAAGCTTTCCACGACTATCTGCACTTGTTGTGAAGATAGGATAGTTTTAGAATCATCAAAATTTCATAGGTTTGTTTTCTCAACAGACGTAGACTTGATCTAAATCAAATCACTATTATAAGATTTATGTAGAATTCTTCTCTCTCTCTCTCTCTCTCTCTCTCTCATACTTATTTGATACTTATTTGATAGAAGCATATTTAATTGATAACATCAAGTTACTGTATTAAATAGTTTCTACATACATCAAACTTTGATTTTATTAATACCAAAAAATCGACCAAATTTTGACTATCAACCTTTTCATCCCCTCTCTAAGTTGCATATTTAGCAATAATAAATGATGTGATAGCAGCTTGCTCATATATTTTGAAGTGCTTTATTTCAAGAGCATAAAGATTTGCCATGGCTAGTCATACTGGTGCAGGAGTCTGTGAAGGACAATCAATTACGAGACCTCCATATTTTGATGGAACATATTATAGCTATTGAAAGTGCACAATGAAAGCATACATCAAATCAGTGGATCCAGCAAGTGGCAATAACAATGACAAAGTGAAGTACTATGTGACGGATACAGAGAGGAACATTCTTTCAACTCCAATTTTAACTCTGTAATATAATACATTGAAAATTCCTATTGCTATATGAAAGTCTTAAAAATTTGAAGAACAACGATGTTCATTTTAAACGTGTTTACTTTTTTATATTTGCATGGAATTCATTTCCATCAAACTGTCCCCCCAAAATCTTAAAATCAACTTTCATCAACCTTATTTCAAGTTATCCAAAAACGTGTTTTCTTTTTGTTGACTCCTTAATAGCACGTTAATGCGAAATACGTTTGGTGGGTACATAAAATTTGCTTACAGTGCATTTAACAATATATGATTTTTAAGTAATTCATGCAACGTGCGGGTGGATGACTAATTGCAAATAAAATGAATTTCGGACTAAAACTCAGCATTCGCAAACCTTATATTTATTTATTTATTTACATGTTTTGTCATATCACTTTTTTTTCCCTTTCCGAGGATTGACTAATGTGAGTCCACGACGTTGATCAAGACTTGGCGGCATAATCTCTATTGCCACTGAGAACTTCCTTCTTCTTCTTGTTTTAGTGCACATCTATATTAACGCTTCATTCGTTACATGAAAAATGTGACACTTCTAAAAAATATTTTTCTAGAAAATTATTTTCCAAGAAAATAACCATGTTTTCCCGTATTCGGTTAAACCTTGAAATTAAACTAGAAAATATTTTCCACTATTCAGTAAGGAAAATCTCATCATCCCCCCTTCAATATTTTTTATTATATTTTTAAATCTTTTTTAAAATATTTTATATTATTTTTTTCTTTTTCTTTCATTTTCTTTTTCCTCTTCATTGGCTAGTCATTTGCGACGGCGGCGACTGGTGACCAGCTATAGGCAAGCTCAAGCCTTACCACAAGCCGGCAAGGCTTGAGCTTGCCGGGCCGAGCTTGTCCAACGTCGGCAAGCTCGAGCCTCACCAAATTTAGCAACATGGGTGGGGCTTGAGCCTCACCCCGCCCAACTCACCGGATCTAGTAAGGCTTGAGCTTGCTTGAGGCCAATCAAGGTTTTGGCGACCTTGAGCGAGGCTTGAGCTCACTTGTGGCTGGTCGCCAGCTAGCCAATGAAGAAGAAAAAGAAAAAAATAAAAGGAAAATGTGTTTGGTGAAGGAAAGTGAGGTGAAAGAATATATGGAAAATGTTTTCGTTTTTTTGAAAAGCGGAAAACATTTTTCCCTATTTTAGAAAACTTTTTCTGTTAATGGAAAATGTTTTCCCTAACAATTCATTTTTCATGAAATGAATGACGGAAAATTCGAAAAATATTTTTTTGGAAGTTATTTTTCCTGAAATGAACGGAGTGTAAGAGGTGGTTCATCTTCTAATACTCTTTTTATGCTCTTATTGAATAATGTGAGTATACTGACGAGTAATAGAAGGATCACTTTAATTAGGAAAAGTATTACCTTTCAAATCTGTTGGCCTCGTGGACATTCTTTTGGAAAACACATGATTTAAATAAGCCCTTTACGCCAAATTTGATTGTCAGGATCGTGTCACTGAACTGTCGCAATCCTAAGACGAATTTTGAAGGTCTAACAAAATTGCTAGGTGGACGCGTACAATCCACCTGTGAGGTGACATTTACTCTTCTCACGGACTCTCTAAAATCCGGTTGACGATTTCTCATTCTTTATTAATTTAAGGAGATTAGAGTCATCACCAACCTATTTTAGACCAGTTAGGAGTTGCGTTACTTCTGCGAACCAAAGATTTCGAGTTAGTAGACTGATTATGCTAGTTTTAGCTAATGCTCATCACCAATACTTTGTCCTTTTTAATAAAACGTTATTTCACATGATCTTTTTTCCAATTTTATTCCTAAACGTGCAAATTTATGTGACCATGCATAAGCGTGCAAGCAGTAAAAGTCGCTTGATAATCATAAACATTTAGTTTAATCAATATGTAAAAACAACGTGAGTCTTATTGGGCAAAATTAATATAAAACTGTCACTGACTCCAACGAGCAAAGCGTGAAAGGCTAAAATGCATCCCTACATGCCTACTTTGCATGAAAGTTCTAAGTTTTATAAAGAGTTAATACTACAAAAAATACTAAACTAGTACACTTATAACAAATTTACCCTAAACAAACCGAAATTGATATATTTAAGACAAATTTATCTTTCATCAGTTTCCATTAAATTTTACCGTCAAATTAATAAATTGGATAACATGTATCAATTTGGGGTTTTACTCTCAATTTTTCACAATATAACACTTTATGATTTGTCGTAATATTAATTCAATTTAACGGAAATTAACAAAAGCAAATTTGTCACAAATATATCAATTTGGGATTTTCATGATAAAAAAATTAAGTTAATTTATCATATGTATATCAGTTTAAAGTTTTTTTGTTAAAAAATTGGTTTTTTTTTGTCACTACTACCGTATTCTACTCTACACTTACTCTCGACTTTTTGCCCCGCCTCTTGCAAAAGCGTGAGAGTCAAACCTACTCCTCGAAACTTACGCATCCCCACCCCATCCTCTCTAGAAAAGATGGAGATTTGAACCCCTCACTTTTCCCTTTCATGTTGGAATGGTGGCCACTGGGCGAATCCCGGTGATTTTAAAAATTGGTTTGAAATAAATTTATTATACATGTATTAATTTAGGATTGTTGGTGATATTGACTTTTTTGTTTTATTTATTATAGAATTGTGAAAGATTTCCTAATCACCTATACTCATGTTTGATCAGCTGGATACCTGGACATGCCTTCTAACTGAAAAAGGAGAAGAAAAAATAGAAGACAACTGGGAAGCACAAGATGTTCAACGGACGCGGACTGTCAGCCTCTGACACGACCGGGAAAATCGGTCCGAGTCTCTGACCAATGACCATGGTGTCGAACGACGAGGGAAACTTCTAGAGGCGCTGACCAGAGGCGACCGCAAGCCGACAACGACGAGGGAAACTTCCAAAAAAAGGCTCTGACCATGGATTGATCGCAATGCGCGTTGCGAGATTGGCGGGGTGTGCGCGTCATGATGAGCATCGAAGACCTACTGCCAAAGCCCCCACCAACAAAGGTGTCCTTCCCTCTTTGTCTTCTTCCTGTTTTGTGGAGAAAACGAGAGCAAGAAGATTGGAAAGTGCATCGAAGACCTACTGCCAAAGCCCCCACCAACAAAGGTGTCCTTCCCTCTTTGTCTTCTCCCTGTTTTGTGGAGAAAACGAGAGCAAGAAGATTGGAAAGTTATAATGAGCATTGAAGACCTGTTGCTAGGCTGAATTAGGAACCGCACATGAAATTTAATTAATGGAGTCCAATTATTTAAAAAATCATAAATTTATTTTACTTTTATCAATTCAATCCTAAATATTTTTATTTTTTGTTAATTGAGTCATAAACATTTTTATATTTTACAAAATAAGTTTATTAACCAACCGGAATATTTATGATAAATTTATCTCAAACTGGTATATTTATGACAAATTTACTTTAAACTGGTATATTTATGATAAATTTACTCTAAATTAATTTTTTTATTATAAAAAAAAAACCTAAATTGGTACATGTGCGGCACATTTATCCTCTTTCAATTTTCCCAAAACCGAGTTGTGATGTCCAATCAATTTTATTTTCCGGATTACTCTAACATTGCCTCCATATCCATATCATTAATACTTGTTTTTTATTTTTCTTTTTATTGGAATTGTTAATTCAAAGACTACCAAATGTGCACTTCATTCTTGTGCCGAGAGGATGCCCATTAATTAAAAGATGGATAAATCGCTTGCGCACATATAAAAAAGAAGTGCACATATCGTGGTTGCTTCGCTCGTTTTTGGTTTGTGACAAACTTAGCTTTATGTTTATATGTCTTAGCCCCATATGGTTTACTGCTTGTCCACAATTTGTTTATACGCTTACATATTACTCTTGCTTTGCTGGTCATTCGTGTTAGTCCATGTTCTTATTAGCATTACGTAGTCTTTCCTACCTTGAATCGTAAGTGTGTCAAAATTTTAACATGGGACTTGCATATGAATGGTATGATTGACTCGTACACCGCATACTCATTGAAATGCCAGAATCAAAATCACTTATGTTTGTCACTGATTTTAGGTGTACTTTGAGTGTGATTCTTTTGTATATGTGCGTGAGCAATTTGTCCATCTTTTAGTTAATGGACATCCTCTCGACACAAGAATGAAATGCACATTTGGTAGACTTTGAATAGCTTTCTAATAATGATTCCAATAAAAATAAAAATAAAATCAAGTATTAATGACACGGAGGTAATGTTAGAGTAATATGGAAAATAAAATTGATTGGACATCACAACTCGGTCAAATTTGGGAAAATTGAAAGAGGATAAATGTGCCGCACGTGTACTAATTTAGATTTTTTATGATTGAAAAAATTAATTTAGAGTAAATTTGTCATAAATATACCAGTTTGGGTAAATTTGTCATAAATATACCGGTTTGTGGATTTTTTTTTATGATATTAAACTTATGAATTTCCACATGACTTGCCACATCAGCAACCACATCAGCAAGGTTAATGGCAAAATCGAACATAAGCTAACAAAGGATAGATCTATCATATATGTATCGGTTTTGGGTTTTTTGTGGTCAAAAAAATAATTTTGGGTAAATTTGTCACAGGTGTACCAATTTATAGTTTTTTTTTATGGTATTAACTCTATTTTAAACGATACAATTGATCATTTTAAAAAATATTTTTTAAAATTATTCAATTTTTGTGAACCAAATAGAGTCTACCACTTGGGTTTACCCCAGTAGCCACCCTTCCAACATGGAAGGGGGAGGTGGGAAGTTCGAATCTCCACATTCTCAAGTGAGAATGGGGTGAGAATGATTTAGTTTCAAGAGCGAATTCCGACTCCACGCCCTACAATAAGGCAGGACAAAAGTATGAGAGTGAGGATTAGAGTAGGATTGACAAAAAAAAAAAAAACTATCATATCTGGTCATGCCACCCACAATCTCTCATAATGAAAATAAATATAGTACCAAATTATTCCCATATTAAATAAAAAAGAAAAAAAATTGGCCTTCCATTCCCCCACTATCACTCATCGTCAAAGTTGCATTGAAGCCGCGTCACCTCCTCATCTCTAAATTGGTATTTTTCTTTTTATGAGACCAAAAAAGTTTAGCCCAAAATCAAGACTTGATCTAAAGTTGGTACTGTTTACATGACCAAAAAAAAAAAAAAAAAAGCTATATTGAGACTCATGTTAAAAATTGATACTTTTAACATAATAGGCCCTATTTTTGTAAAGATTTTTTTTTCATTTTCATTTTCATTTTTTTTATTTTTTCCCTTTTTACTTTGTCAGCCACCAACGAGGAATTACTAAAAAAAGGATTAATACCCTAAAAAATTCCAAATTAGTACACCTGTAACAAATTTATCATAAATTATTTTTTTTACTACCAAAAACCCAAAATTGGTATACATTTGATAAATTTATCACAAATTGATATACTTATGATAAATTTATCTTCTATTAGTTTTCATTAAATTTTTTTATCAAATTATTACGTTAAATGACACATGATAGTTAGCTAATATACTGATTTGAGATTTTACTCTCCGTTTGTCACAGTTATACAATTTTTGTGATTTTTTGTAATATTAATCCAATTTAACAAATAGCATATTTGTCACAAATATATTAGTTTGGAGTTTTTGGTAGTCGAATAAATTAGTTTGAGATATATTTATCACAAGTGTACCAGTTTGGGTTTTTTTTTTATGATCAATTAGAGTAAATTTATTAAATGTGTACTAGTTTAGAGTTTTTTATGGTTAAAAAATAATTTAAAATAAATTTGTCACATATGTATCAAGTTTAGATTTTTTTAAGGTATTAACCCTTAATAAAATGAAGATGAAGAAGGAAAGAAAAGTTTGGAATTAAATGAACCACCATATAATATATTGAGAAATTTTTAGACAACTTTCCCAAACTTTAATATATTACTGTCGATTAGTTTAGAAGGCTGGTTGGTATAGATGAATAAGCTCAAATGGTCAACAAGAGAAACCTAAAGTCTCCTCATATATTGTATTGAAAAATGTAGAGAGAGGACGCATGGCGGCGCAATTGATCTCTGAGTTTTTTTAGTTTTTTATGAAGTTGGTCACGATGACAGAAAGGACGCATGGCGGCGCAATTATTAGTCCCGTCTTTAACAAAAAAAGAAGATAAAATATTGCGTGGCCTAGATGCTATTGAGACTCACCTAGATCAGGCAATCGTTAGTCCTATTGTTTAAAGTGTTAATCATTGTGAAATGATTCTATAACTTTTCTTTATTTGAAGTAATGATGCGTGAGTCAGACCAGTGCCGTAAAAAATTAAAATGCTGTCATGTACAAAAGTCATATATAAACTATTTGGATACTATTATTGTCTTACATGCGTTTTCTCAATTAAATAGACACAAAAGTTCGGTGTTCTTTTTGATGATTCCTTTGAAAGCTATCCAGGTGCCACTCTATCGGGAGGGAAGCGACTTCAAAAGTGCACCTTTTGGGGACCCCCATCTTACGTGTCAGTCATTTAATTAGCCTCATATATCGATGAAATATGAAGACGTTGCTTCAATAGACAAACAAAATCTACATTAAATAATTCTTATCATATTTTTAAGGGTAAAATCATTACTTTGCTATTGGAGTAATCATTTAACAAACTCTACCCCGAACAATTCCCTTAAAAATCACCAATTTTAAATCGAGTCTCAATTTAGTAAAAAAATTTGTCTCATAAAATAGCACAAACTTTAACTTGGGTCTTAATTTTGGTTTAAATTTTTTTTTATCTCATAAAAATGCATTAATTTAAAGTTGGATTTCAATTTTAGCCTAAACTATTTTTTGTCTCAAGCACAAAATTTTCAGTTAGTACCTAGATATGGCCCTTGTCAAGCTTCCATCGAGTTTCCAATGAGCACACATGAAATGATGCATCGAATTTTTAACAACATTATTAAACGAAAAGTTGACAATAATTAGGATATCAATTGAAAGTTTGTGCTTTTTGATGAGGAAAAAAAAAAAAAAAATCAAAGCCAAATTTGAAACTCAACCTAAAATTGATGCTTTTTTAAGAGGAGAAAAAACAAGTTTTGATTATAATTATGACACGAGCTAAAGTTTGTGTTCTTTCATGAGACAGAAAAAAAAATGTTTGAATCGAAATTAGTACCCGACCTTAAATTGGTGCTTTTTAAGGAAATGAGGCTGTCAGAGGAAGCTGAAGAGTTACTGCAAAATTCGGCCAAATCCAATTAATGAAGCTGTCAACAGAAGTTGAAGGGTAATACATATTAAATATTGCCTGCATGAACACTTGCTGATAGGTCATAGATAGTGAATTGATTAATTTTGTTTTAATTTGTCCTTCATGCTCCCACCAACTCACTATCTGCGATGACTGTTTACGTGGGCAATATTAATTCTATGTCATGCTTTGGCGTCTTCTAACAGAAACATCAATTGGATTTGGCCGAATTTCATGGTGGAGCAATTTGATTATAAAAATTGAAAGTGTATGGACTTAATGGAAAAGTGATGAAAGTATAGGACGAAAAGTAAAAGATGTACAAAAGAAAATGAGGGAGGGGGGGAGGTGGGGCTGTGCCCTTAGTTAAGTAAATGTGCAAAGCAATTTGACAAGACGTTTAAATTGGGCTCCTTTGCCAAAGTCCAATAAGCTAAGTCTATTGGATCCGTGTATGGACTCAAGTTTGGACCGATCAAATGAATATTTTCTGGTAGAGGTTGAGATGGGCCAGCATCAAGATAAAAAAATCGGGTTCTTCAGGCTCCATAAGACCAGAACTTCTATATATAAGATTATTTCCTGCTGCAAAAAGGCTTGTAAAAATTTGTCACTTCCTTTGCTACTGCAAAAGGATACTGAATTCCATTATCTATAAGAATTTATCACAAGGCAGTAGAAAATATAAGATTATTTCAGTCAGGTGGAAACCGACGCCAGAAGGGTTTATTCCTCCATGCCCCCACTCGCATGCGGTGATGTCGTTCTTCAAACACCCCGATACCAGAAGCTGGAAATTTGCTTCAGCACAGCCTCCCAACATGCAAACATATCGATGTTGTTTTGTGTTTGTTGACACCTAAATTTTAACGACTCGTTTAGTTATTTATCACATTAAAAAAATTAGGAATTAATCTTAACCCCTACAAAAAAAATTAATTGCATAGCATATAATTTTTGATGCATTTATTATTAATTTAAATTTTTGCATTTATTTATTGAACTAGTGACAGAGGAGTTTGAATTGATGGTTTTGAGTTTTAAATTGACAAGTTGAACTAAGCCCACAAAGCGAGCAAATTGGCCAAAGCCTATTTTTTTTTTAATGATCGAAAATTATCTCGTGAAAAATAGGGATTTGAAATTTTTCTGGGATATGTTGAGGATTTTTTTAATATTTTCGGATAGGGCAGGTGTGATAAAAAATATCGCGAGCTCAACTTTGTAGGATTTGGAATTTCAGAAAAATCTTTTTGCAATCATGAATCGTATCAAAAAAAAAAAAAAATATTGCGTTCGAAAAAAGAGATCTCCATGGATATTGATTTGGAAAAATTAAAATCCTAATTTGCGGTCTATAAAAAGGTTAAATGCGTAGGGTTCTGGGGGCTTTTCTCTCGGTTTTTAGGTCAAAAACTCAAAAAAAGGGCAAAAATTCTTTTGCTTTTCCTTCGGTTTTCTTTGAGTGAATAGTCAACAGAGAAAAAGTGAAAGAGGGAGAGAGAAGTGACGTGAGCAGGGAGCAGAAAGAGGAAGTCTATGCAGCAGCAGGGAGGAAAAGAAAAGAAAAAACAAAAGAAAAAGGGGAAAAAGAAAAAGAGAACAGCAGCCGGTCGTCTCCTTCGTGTCTGCTGCTTGCCCGTCCACGCCGGACCGGCCATCGCGCTTCCACCCGTCGTCGCCGTCTCCGAACGCCGCACTCCTGCTCGCTTGTCCATCACCAGCGACCCTTTCTGCAGCAGATCTCGAGCTCGCCTGCAACCTCTGCCCAACGCCATAGGAGCTCGCACCGCTGCTCTGCCGCCCCGCCGGACGCCGCGCCGGCGCTTGTTGCAGCTACGACCTAGCGCCTCCGTCCCTGCGCGTCTGCCCGAGCACCCGATCCCGAGTCCTCGCGACGTCGCTTCTGCTCTGCCCTCAGCCCGAAGCTCCACCCCTACGACACTGCCACTGCTCCTGCTCCGCCCGCTCGACGCCTCTGCCTGTGACGCCGCTTCTGCTCCGGTTCTGCCCACGCCCCAGCAGATCCCGAGCCGGCTCAGCCCTGCTTCTCCACGCCTCTGCTCACTCACGAGCACCACCCCGTTGCCGCTGCTCCCGCTCTGACTAACCCGCGACGCCACCGGACGCCGAGCTTCTGCACGCCCGAGCGACGCCCCTGCTGCCGGCCACCTCCGCTCCGTGCATCCTCTCCGTGCGCCTGCTGCTGCCTCGCCGCCCGCCGCCAGTCCCCTCGCCGGAGCTCCGAACGGCGCCTCCTCCGCCCACGGCTGTTCCCCGAACCTGTTGGCAAAGTTAAAAAATAATTAATTAAATTAGGTAGTTATTATTTTATTTATTATTTTATTTTGTTTCTTTCTTTGAATTAGTTGTTGATGCATGATTGAAATCCCCGATGCATCGCCTAATTCAAACCGTGCACACAATTTTTTTTTTATTCCATCTATAAGGCTTTAGATGAAATAATTAATCGCAAGAATAAAATTGATATCTTAATCTTTAAGGCTTAAGGTCAATTTATCGATTTTATTAGCGAAACAATTAGGTTTGATTAGATATGATTTCCAAATTCGAATGATAGATGACATCTTTGGTGATCGTGAATGATTTAGTGCTTATCTTTTAGTTTGCTTTATTTATTCCAAGAAATACAAAAAAAAAAAGATTGCATTTGCATATCATGTAGATTATGATTGATTTTCCTAGATAGAATTGCACAATAGAATAGTTAGTTTTTTTCTTTTAAATGCATGTTTAGATGATATCTAGGTTAGATAAAATCTTTTGAATTAAATAGCATGATGAGATAATTTTCTAAGTTAAGATAGGATTCATATTAGTCTATTCCTAACTTAAAATAGATAATATCTCGCTCTAATTAGATTTTTATTTTTTAGCAATTTTAATTACGAATTTTTATATAAAAAAAATACAAAAAGATCGTTCACATGTCATATAGAATTATGTTCATGAAATGCACGTCATTTAGTGTTTGTTACTAGATTCATTTAATTAGAAATTGTTCGTCATTAGAATTAGGTCATTTGGTTAATTTAGATTGCACATTTAATTATTGGATAATTTTAATTTCGAATTTCATGGAAAATACAAAAAAAATTAGAATAAATCAATTTCATGCTTCACGATAGGCTGCATGCTTATTTATGTCATATAGTTTAGGTCATATTGTCATGTCATATCATTTCATGTTAGATTAGTAGCATGCATTGCATAAAGCATGATTCTCATTGAATAAGTGAAAAAAATTGGGTGTTAATTAGAAATCATATCTAGGAATGTCGATATGAATTCTAATCTAACATTGCACTACGAGGTAAATCCTACAATTTATTCACTACTTTATCCGGGTGTTGAATTGGTGATTTGTACATCCGCATGATCACCTCACATGTTAGGGAAGTGAATTAAAGATATCGAAAGGGCGTTAAAGAAATCTAGCTTAATCAAGTCCCCGAACTCACAATCTCTTATTTATAAGAAGAAAGTAAATCTTCCATTATTTTACTTAGGTGTCTAATCGACCTACCATAAACTAATTAGTGGCGACTTCTAGATAAAATCCATTTGCATGTTAAAAAATTGAACCTAAGTCACGAATTGATATGGGTTTGGGAGAGCCCGAGCTAAATTTAGGCTTAGTAATCCATTAGCCAAACCCTAGGTGATTCATCCGAAATTTTGGTCACGACAGTACTAAATGTCTCCACAGCTTTTTCGATTGACGTCCAGCTGGTCCACAAAGAGGCACATGATCAACCATTATAAATAGCCTGAGTTTCTTCCCATTTACATGTTTGCATTCATGATCAAGTCTTCTACATCAACCTTGTCTAGTTTAATGCCTTCAATGGCATCTGTTTCCAATCAGAGCAAAATAGAAATAATTATGCATATTGAAAGCACTAAAAGACAAGCAGATAATCCAAACTCGTTCCAAAAAACAACCAGTGCAACTCTAAGAACAATGCGCAAATTTCTCTGAAAACCGAAAAGACGCTACGGCAAAAAAACTTTCTAAATGAAGCTATATCCATTTAATGATGAAAGGACAATCGAGAGGATATAGACTATGTTATATAGCCATTAGTTCAACAATAAACAATATCATTTTAGGGAGAAAATACCAAAGCATGAAGTAAAGATCGGTACAAAAAAATGGGACACATTAGTGTCAAGCAGATTTCTGAAAATGAAGTAAAAGAAATTTCAGTTATATACTGCTTGCACACTAGGTAGACAAGCAAGAAGTTCATTCAAACCAATAGATCATCTTTCTCCTAACCGAGCTTAGCAATTGTTGCATATGGATATACTCAGGGCCAACGTGGAGTCATGGACTTGGTGGTAAGAAATATTGTTTGGTTATGGTGGATAATTATACCAAGTTCACTTAGGTGTTCTTTCTTGCTTAAAAAGCAAAGTATTTCAATTTTTTTTTTCAAAATTTACAAATAAATTTCAAAATGAAAAAGGTTATATTATTTCTTGCATCAAAATAGATCATGGGGGAGAATTTGAAAATCAAAGTATGAGTTTTGTGATCAAAATGGCTTTCAACCCAAATTTTCATCTCTTTATACTCCATATCAAAATGGAGTTGTTGAAAAGAAAATTTGCTTCTAACAAGAAATGGCAAGAAACCTTTTGATTGAAAGCAAAATCCCTTCATATGTTTTGGCAAAAGTTATTTCAACTGCATGTTACATTATTAATTGTGTATTTTTAAGACCGTTACATAAAAAAACCTCTTATGAGCTTTACAAATGTAAGAAAAAAACAAAGAATGCATATTTTTGTGTATTTGAATGCAAATGCTTTATTCTTAAGAATGTTAATGATCATCCTAACAAGATTGATGAGAAGACAGATAAAGGAATATTCCTAAGTTATTCCACAACAAACAAAGCCTACAAAGTTTTCAATAAAAACTCTTCGGAAGTGGAGGTATCAATGAACGTGAAGTTCCGAAAAAGTCATACGTTAGTGGATATAAGCAATGAGCTTGGGTATACTCAGGTGCCCGATTATAATCAAGTACACAGATATACTCAAGAAGGCAAATATACTCAGGAATCTGGAATGAGAGCTAATATTAACTAGTCTGATTCTTCAAATACAAATGGAGCCAATCATCAAAGCTTGGACAAAGACTGGAGATACAAAACTAGTCATCCAAAGGAGCAAGAACTTGGAAATCTAAATGAAACTATCAAAACTCTCAGACAAAAGCTGGATGGAAGTAATACAAGAAGAACGACATAAAGACACTAAAACCAGTTTGATTCTTTTTATTCAGATTGCTGTTCATCTTCTTCTTTCTTTATCCTCCATCTTGGCTGAACGCAGAAGCAAAAAAGCGAAGCCATCTTCTTCTTGCTCTATCCTCCATAAACACTTTAAACACTTTACGCTAGATTTGATGTCAAGATTATTTCACTGGATTTGTAACATAACAAATAAACATAATATTTCTCATACAACGGATTTTCTTTGGCGGACGACCAAATATAACGTCTAGCATATCCTATCCAATTGGGTGTTTGATGATTGTAGATTAGGACCAGGATTAGAACTAAAAACTAAAAAATATACTTTCAGTTGGGGAAAAAGGTAGGGCACTTGGTGAATATGAGAATAACTACAGCTGAAAAGCGACCACCGAGAGTTGGTCGATGTGGCCACCACTTAAAGACGAGGTGGCTCTGAGCTTCCATTGACTAGAAGATTTCAATATGTTGCTAGTCTGACGGCTGTGAATTTGGTGGTGGTGTCGACTTCTCAGAACGAGAGGTAAAAGTCGAGAATTGCAGGCGATGGAGTCGAATAACATGCGTCCTTTGTGATCGACTTTGCTACTAGGACAATAACTTAACAACCGTGGCTGATATGGCTTGCAATAGATGTGGCTGATACAACTTGTGTGGCTATAGTGAGCGGAATAAGCTTGGCACTACTAAGCAAAGGTTATTATGTGAAAACACATTTTCGCAACATCCAAAAATACCTTTGATAAAAAGAAAACTTGACGTGGTAAGGCATCGTCAACATCATAACCCAACCACCATGGCATTTACTCAAACAATAATAAGGCACTCAAATGAACAATGTCGAGTAGCAGGGATGTATTTATTTTGCTACTGCGGTCCTTTACTAGATGCAATGGTGCATGGAGAGCCTATTTGTAGTCTAAAATAGAGGAAATCAAATCAAAATTATATAATCAAAATAAATATAAAAAAATCAAAAAAATATCCTAAATATCTCTTAATGATATCTGAATATCCTAATATTACTAACAGTTCCAAAATTGAAGTATTTGGTAATATAATGCCAAAGGCTCTTAAGCTTTCATAGTCTTTAAGGCCAATGCAACTCTAGATCAACATTGGCTTTCAGCATTCCAAAAAATGGTACTTCAAGGGTTTAATGAATATTTGTCATTTCAATTTTTCCATCACTAATATTTTCATGTGTATGTTGCGCTCGCTTTTCAATTGTCAATGGTCTCTCTCAAACACCATTCTCGTCGCCCCAATCTAGCTTGCCGAGAGTTGAGGGTTGAGGATCGAGGGTCGCGGGGCTGTCTCAAGTGACATCTACTAGGTCACGAATTTGTCTCAGATTGACGGTCTAGAGTCGCCAAGCATCCGACGAGAGTCGGCGAGGGCTGCCAACGCTCGCCTTTGGTCACCAGGTTGCCTTTAATCACCCGGTTGACGCTCGCCCTTGGTTCATGCGAGGTCACCAAATCCCAGCAGCCCTGCCCTCTCTCTCTTTTTTTTTTTTTTTTTTTTAACTTTTAAATTGCTTTACAAAAAATATACCGAAACCCAATTATTCAAAATGCTAGTTTTTTAGCAACTCACCTCGTATCTAAGAATTCTTTTCCCAAAAGCTATCTCAAATGCACGCAATGACCCCTCATGGTAATCGTGGGAGATAATTCCTCAACGAGTATTTCGTTGCAAGAGTGCAATAATTCTTGGTAGATTCCCAAAAGCTATCCCAAAAGCCAATTATATATTATTTTCTGGCTATTTAAATGACCTGCGTCGTATTGTACTTTAACTTTAAGCGGAATTTAGCTTCACTATGTCTCCATTGTTTTTTTCATTCTGTTCATTAGTTAAAAAACAGTGTTCGAAAGGGGAGTCGCCGTCATTAAATTTAAGGTGTTATATAATAAAATATTCATGTCCTAAAGGCATGCTTTACTTAAAAGACAGAGAGAAGTTCCAGGATGAATCTTCTTCTTCTTTTTTGTCGAATCTTTTCGTGGGGAGGTACGTCACCATTGAAAGATTTGATTTTGTTTGATACGCGTATCGGCAAAATTAATAATCTAAAATGTAACTTTTCTAAAAATGATCTACTTTATGATCTACAAAAACAAATAAGCGAAAAACATTTTTAACATTCTCAAGATTGTTTAAACATTTAATTATTATCAATAATAAAAATATTTTTCATTAACTAATTATTTTAAACAATATAAGTGATTATTTTAAAGAAAATATATTTTTGAATCATTCAATTTTGTGAAAGAAATCGAGTCTAAAAACTAACTTGTGGAAACCACATATCTTGTCATGACACCCTTAATCTCTCATACTGAAAATAAATGCATTACCAAATTTTTCTCATATTAAATAAGCTACCATCGCATTTCCTCAAGGCTGCATCGGAGCTGCATCATGTCCTTGTCTCTGAATTGGCACTTTTTTATAAGGGGAAAAAGTTTAGCCTAGAGTTGAGGCCTAATCTAAAGTTGGTAGTATTTTACATGACAACAAAAATTTGAACCAGATTGAGACTCATGCTAAAATTGGAACTTTTAAAAATAAGAGGCCGTATTTTTTTTTTTATAAAAAACTCTCTTTTTCTTTCTTTTATTTTTATTTTTTTATTTTTTTTCTTTCTTCCCTTTTTACTTTACCAGCCATAGGCATGGGTTTATTTAAAAAAAAGAAGAAGAAAAAAATAATTATTATAAAAATTATCCACGTGAACACCAAGTACCAACCGTGTCACATAGGATGGTTGGCATCAATCTTGAATACCAAATCAGTAATTTTTATTTAAAATTAATCGGAAAGACTAAATTAAGAGATCGTTAATAATATTAAAATTAAATTGATTAACTGAAATGTTTATAATTAAATTGGCCATCGTATAATAAGTTTAGAAATTTTTAGATAACTTTTCCCAAACTTTAAAGTGTATTGATTAGTTTAGAAGACTGCTTGTAATAGATGAATAAGCTCAACAAGTCAACGAAAGAAACCCAAAGTCTCCTCATGTATCGTATTAAAAGACGCAGAATGGACGTATGGCGGCGCAATTGATCTCT
The DNA here is from genome assembly GCA_016097485.1 of Eucalyptus sideroxylon x Eucalyptus melliodora. Lineage (NCBI taxonomy): Eukaryota > Viridiplantae > Streptophyta > Magnoliopsida > Myrtales > Myrtaceae > Eucalyptus > Eucalyptus sideroxylon x Eucalyptus melliodora. The sequence goes on from CM027830.1 coordinate 21,272,679, forward strand.
TGAGTTCTTTTATTCTTTGGGAATTAGGTGACGATGAAAGTAACACGATCATTCCCTTCGGGTCCTGCAATTATTAGTCCCGTCTTTGAAAAATAAAATAAAATATTGCATGTTCTAGATGCTATTGAGATCATGCCGATCATGCAATCGCAAGTCCTATTCTTTAAATTGTTAATCGTTGTGAAATGATTCCATAACTTTTCCTTACTCGAAGAGATGATGTGTGAGTCATATCAATGCCATAAAAAAAATTAAAACGCCGATATGTCACAGATATAAAAATACATATATTCGGATACTATTATTGACTTGTATGTATTTCCTCAATTAAATAGCCACAAAAGTTCAATGCTCTTTGTGATGATTCCTTTGGAAAGTTAATCGGGAAGGAGTGACTTTAAGATTGCGCCTTTTGTCGACCACCATCTTATGAGTCAGTTATTTAATTAGCCCCCACATATCCATAAAGTTTAATAAACAATTCTAAAATCATGGAGATGTAGCTTAATAGACAAACAAAATCCGCTTTAAATAATTCTGATCATATATTCAAGAGTAAAAATATTACGTTGCTATTGGAGTAATCATTTCCCAAACTTTGCCCCCATACCAATTGCCTAAAAAATCACAAATTTCCAATTGAGTTTCAATCATGTCTAAAAGTTTTTGTTTTTGTCCCATAAAAAAGTGTTAGCTTTAGTTTGGATTCTAATTCCGATCCAAACTTTTTTTGTCTCATAAAAATACATTAACTTAAACTCGGATCTCAAATTTAGCCTAAACTCTAAATTGTCTTATAAAAAAAATTTTTTCTGTCAATACCTAGATATAGCTCCTCTCTAACTTTTCGTCAAGTTTTTGGCGAGTGCATGTGAAATGACATGTCGAATTTTTAATGGCATTATTAGAAGAAAACTTGATGCTAGGGTATCAAGTAAAAGTTTGTAATTTTTGATGAGATAAAAAAAGAAAGTTCATTTATTACTTTTATAAAAAAAAAAAGTTCAAATTAGAATTGAAACTCAATCTAAAGTTGATGCTTTATTTAGAGGGAAAACAATTTTTAGGTTAGATTAGTGACATGAACTAAAGTTGGCATTCTTCTATGAGACAAAAAATGTTTGAACCAGCAAGTGCCGATACCTTAAATTGGTGCTTTTTAAGGATGTTAGGTCTTTGCGCCTTAGAAAATTCTAGATTCGTCCTGGCTACGCCCACACATATAATGCAAGTGACAAAACACACCCAAGAAAACTGGTAAAATATTTGATCATATAACTAGAAATTTCTTATGGGAAATATTAACAAGAAAAAAGAATCCACTCGCTTAATTGGGATTCGACCGCTGTTCCAGAAAAAAGAGAGGAGGTTCTTACTAAGTTTCGAAATCTCGCACGCCATGGTTTCGGCTTCTAAAAGCAAAAATACATACTTTGCTTTGGCTTGATTTCTAGAAATGACACTTGAAAGAAATTGTTCATTTAGAAAAGTTGTGCTAAAACACAGGATTTTGACCTATTTCACTTGTTACGGTAGATCTTAACTCGATGAGAGCTTTAAAAAAGCTGTTAACACATATTTTGACGACTACCCTCCACCCCAAGTAAAAAAAAAATTTCATTAAATTACATAGCACATAGGTACTCTGAGCATTTGCCTTAATATTAATGGAATTTGTTATTTTTAAAAAGTAAAAAATTATTATTTAAAAAAGAGAGAAAAAGGGGAAGTGAGATCGGGCCGGGTCCAGTTTGGCTCAGCCTCTTCCTTTTCCCTCTCTTACCCCCGAGGAAGCCGGCCCATTTTCCCGTTTTCCCTGGCCCGATCCCAGTACCATTTTCTTCCTCCCCTCCTCTCGCACGCGTTTTGCAGAGAATGGCAAAAGGACAGAGAGCGCAGAGCAACGACATTAGAGGGGGAGTTCTAACTCCAATTTCAGAAGTGGTTCTTAGCTGAAAATGGACCATGACTTGGTCCCGAGGAGGGAGGCCTTGGTAGGGGTCACCGAGAGAGAGAGAAAAAAAAGTGAAGGAGGAAATTAGAGAGAGAGTCTGAGAGCGAGGAGCCCTCTGGCAGTCCGGCCATGCCCAAACTCGGCTCGATGACTCCCGGCTGCGCGACCGTGGCTCCCGTTCCCTCACACCAAGTCCCCGATAGGTCACGTTTCTTTTTTCGTGGGTCAAGCCATTTCACCTGAGGATCCCAGCTCAAAGGTGTCGAGGTGACTGGACGTGGTCTGATCTATCGGGTTCACTACCACAGAACCGGTTAAGGCCACCTTCCCCGACTGAGCTCACCTTCCCCTCCTTCCTACTTGACGCTCTGTTTTGCCCTGTCTCGGTTCAACCGAGACGGGACTCTTCGTTCTTCGCTCATGCTCATGTTGAATGCAAATAATTCTATCTCCGAGTCGGCCTTGAGTATTTTTTGTTATCTTCATGCTGATTTAGGCCCAAGTTCTTGTCTCGTTTGAGTCCGTGGCTTTCCTTTTCGTGTCACACACCACGTGTTTGCCGGAATGCCTGAATTAGATCCGTAAACTCTCTCGAGTCTGGTTTGCCTCTGAGAATGTGTATCGGGCGTAGAGGAACGAATGAATGAGGAAGGAAATTAAGAGATTTTGGGCTTAGTTATAGCAATGGGATTCGTCCACTTTGGGCTTAAGTTGAAGCTACGCAAATACGGGCTGATTTTGGTACTTAGTGAGCCTTAGGCCTGAAGTGTTAATTTGATCAATTTGGGGTTCGTTTTGTTACTACAAGGGTTGGTGAGTGTTGAGCTTAATTCGGCCTGTTTGGGTTTATTTCATCGAGCACATTCCTTTCTTTGTCTTTGTGTCCTTGGCCCAAATCTTGTAGTCCGCCGAATCTCATGTTTGGGCAGGGCCCGGGCTTGGCCCGAGTCCCCTTTTAAAAGTAAAAAAATTCCGAAAAAAATATTTTTTTTTTCTAAAAATTACGGAAAAGCTTAATATGTAGATTTTGAGTAGTTTTCTCTTAAAATATGCAAAAACCTTTTGTCAAAAATTGAATTCAAAATTGAACAAGCTCTTAGGACTTTACAATAAAGTGTTGGATGTTATTGGAACAATTGTTAGGGTGCTATTTGTGCATTTCAATTGACACTTGATTATGCACTTTCAATTTGTTTTCATAATCCCACCGTCTCACAATCCACAGTGGGTGTTTACGTAGGCAATATTAATTCCATGTCATGTTTCAGCATCTTCTAACAGCCACGTCAATTAGATTTAGTTGAATTTCATGTTTGAAGGGGTTTGATAAGAAAAATTGAAAGTATAGGCACTCGATTACAAAAGCAGTGAAAGTACAAGGGCGAAAAGTAAACAAATTTCAAAAGAAAATGAGAGAGAGATGCGGTGGCCTGTATCAAGTAAATGGGCGAAGCTTTAGGACAAGACATTTAAATTGAGCTAATTGACGCAAGTTTGGACTGATCCAAGGAAACTTTTCCGCTAAGGTTTGAGATGGACCAACACCAAGATGATCAGAATCGGGGTCTTCATGCTATGTGAGACCAGAACTTGGAAACTTGCTCCACCAGCGCCTCCCAAAACTTGAAGATACTATTTCTCTTCCGGCCAAACTGCTTCCACAACTTTTTCGATAGATGTCCAGCCGGTCCGCAATGAGGGACATGATCAGCCATCATGAATAGCCTGAGCTTCTTCATCTTTTTAAACGAGTTTGCATTCACAATCAAGTCTTCTACATCAACCTTGTCTAGTTTAATGCCTTCTATGGCATCCGTTCCCTATTAAAGCCAAATAAAAAAATTTATGCATATCAAAAGCACTTGAAAATAAGAAGATTTTCTAAACCGTTAAAAAAAAAAAAAAACAACAACAACAACAAACAAGTCTAACTTTAAAAATAATGTTTAAATTTATATTAAAACCGTACTAGTCTGACAACCGTGATAACACATGCCGTTTCTAAATGAAGACGTACTCATCTTATGATGAACAAACGAGAGGATTTATACTAGGTTATACAACTGCCAACTAAACAATACAAATTGCAATTTTAAGGAGAAAATTAACAAATCACGAAATAAAGATCCTAAACCCTAGTCTCTTGCTTAAACTCTGATTGGCAAAAATAAAAATTGCATATGCCTAATTATGCAATCTAAAGTTTATTATACCATGTAAACGTGAAGTCCACAAAAAGAAGGTATACATTTATGTTCAAATTAATTTCTTGTTAGGTTAATGCTTAAATCTTACCAAATGTTGCCTAACTACTTGTAAAGCATCCTCATGGCACCATATTCTGCTTCGCTTGCTAGGGTTTGTTGGACACTCTTGAATTACAATTTGTCTACCCATTTCTTGAAGCAAATCATGCATCCATATTTTATTATTTTCGTCAATGTATATGAGTGACTTTTGAGCCAGAGTCTCAATTCCACTATTGGCATGGATACTACATTGGCTCAAGGACTTGATGATCTCTTCTTTGTCATATCCATGAAGAAAGCATGCGATGTCAAGGAAAATTGTCCTCTCATTAGCCTCTAAGCTATCAATAACAATCCTCATTATTTCATGACCATTTCCATGAGGGATTTCTTTTAGTCGGTCAAAAGCTACTTGCCATTCCTTGACACTTTTTCCATTCAAGAAAGAACCCATCACGATGAGTACTAAAGGAAGCCCTTTGGAAACACTAGTGAGGCAATTTGAGAGCATCTCATAATCACTTCTGGGATATCTTTCTTGGAATGCATTCCAACTGAAAAGCTCAATAGCTTGATCATCATTCATCGCTCTTACTTTATAGATATCCCCAGATAGACCGATTATTGTTTCTTCATGTCGAGGGATCAAAATGACTCTACTTCCCAAGCCTAAGTTCATTGCCTTGATTAGGTTGCTTAGAGGCTCCAACAACCCTTCCACGTCATCAAACACCAATAAAACCCTCTTCTTGTGAAACTTACGCCTCATGAATTTTATTGCTCCATGAATATCGTCGCCAAACTCTGAAACTCCATCACTGAAAATGCCACCAAAAAGGGTCTTTTGCATTTTGACAAGGCCATCTTGGCTTGATATATTCTTCACGTTCCCCAGAAAACAACTACGATCAAATTGATTTGCAATTTGGTGGTACAGAATTTGCACAAGTGTAGTCCTTCCTATTCCTCTAGTGCCGGAAATTCCCACGATTCGGACATCCTCAACCTCTAATTGGAGTAATGAATACAAGCCTTGCAGCTGAGAATCTAACCCAACTGGATGGAAAGAAAGCAGGTTCGTGCCTAAGCCGCTCAATCTTCCTGAGATTTTTTCCACAACGGATTGGATGAATTCAGCTTCAAGTCTGCATATTATCAATAACGAAAGGTGTGACTCTGGTGATTCATGCTAGTAAAGATAGATGAAAGATCAATAAGATTATATTCTGGACCTTAGGAGTATCGCCCATCTAATCTAATTTAATATCCAATATCCAATCTGCTATAATAGTATATAGTGGCATGTGAGAAGTTGACCTGTGCGTGACTTAGTGTTCTCTCATCTTCGACTTTCCTTTGTAATACAATCAGTACTTTTAACAATTACAAGAGGAATAAGAAGCAATAATTATTCTTCAACAAGTACCATATAGTCGTGGGATAAATTTGACTTTTCAAACGCCCAGGAAGCTCTTTTGTTGAATGTTGCCCTAAAGTAAACTCTGCTAAATTTGAGGTAAACATTCCAAAGATAGCAAATCTTGGTGATGCATATTAGTACAAAATATAATGTATATGTAACAAAGAAGAGAAAATCTTTTGGCAAATCATTTAAGCAATAAATTAAAAGAAAAGGGATTGAAATCAGTCAATGAAAAGTGTCTCGATGCTCATCGAAAAAGAGGTTCTACTATAGAGAGTTTCTTGGCCAAAAAAGGAAATACTATGAAAAGTGGAGAGAGAGACAGAGAGGCAAAGACAGGTACAGAGACAGAGACTGAGAGAGAGAGAGAGAGAGAGAGAGAGAGAGAGAGAGAGAGAGATTTAAGAGCAGGCGATAAAAAGAGGGAAGAGCACAAACTGGAGGCTGAACTTTCTTTTGAACCCTAGCTAGGTATCCCAGTCCAAACAAGAGAGAGGCTGACAACAACCTTTTTTTTCCTCTTTTTTGCCTTTGACAGATTCATCATTCCATATGAGAGCTTTGGTGGTGAAGGGAAGGGTTGCATCACAGCTAGGTTTACCCTGTGTTGGCCGTGTAAGTGCTCTGAACTTGCCCATTTTGGTTCTCTTTAATTCTAACGAATGAAAGCATGGGGCTTCTGATAACCTCCTACAGAATAAGTGGCTCATATGTTTTGGAGTTCACCCACTTGTTTGTTTTCAACAAGGGGAATCAGAGTAATCGAGAGAAATGTTGCATGAAGGAAATGGGCATTTAAGGAATCCTCTTAAGATAACACTTAAAAGGAAGAGAAAGATAGTACCTGTTTTCGAGAGGCCAGCCAGTAAGATTGCCGGCTTTGCGGAGAGCGTCTCTCCACTTCCGGACCTTGTCAGCATTCTCCTTGCCAAAACCCTTCTTGCTTTGGCCAATCCGCTTGAATGGTCCGGATTGCTCGCGCATCTCTCTGGGGTCAACGTCCATGAAAATGAGGAACACCAACTGGCCTTTCTTTTCCTTGCACTCGAGGATCTTATCCAGCTCTTCCAGACACCAAGTCGAGGAGGCGAAGGTCTGAGAGATGACCACAATGGCACTCCTCGACCGCTCAATCTCCTCAAGGATTGTCGGTTCGATCTCAACTCCTCTTTCCAGATTGTAGTCGATGAAGACCCTTATCTGGTTCCGCTTGAGAGCGACATGGAGGTGGCTCACGAAGTTGCGTGTGTCGGCCTGTTTATAACTGATGAATGTATCGTGAACCCACCGAGGGATGGAGGAGGGGGGAAAGCAGAGTTGTGGCCTGGCTGCGAGGCTATGTTTGAGAGAAGAGTAGTGGAGTGGAAAGAAAGAGGGCAAAGAGATGGGAGGAGACTGCAATTGGAATTGCGATGTTCTCTTGTTTAGGAGGCCTGGATACAAAGGAGGAGGAGAAAAAGTAGGGAAAAGCTTGCACTTGAGTTGGCGAAACTGAATCGTCATCTTTCTAGAATTTGCCATTGAAACACCCACGAGAATCAAAGTAAAGAAAGATCTAATATTGAGTTTATTCACAATGCAAGCCCCCTTGACGTATTCTTATAGAATTCAAATTCTAGCTATTGGAATATAATACACGGAAACGATAGGATCTTGCAATTTACGTCAATACAAAACTACCAGAGAAATAAACGAGAAATAATAAGAATACCAGAAATTTACGTGGTTTGATTCGAGTATTGGTACTTACATCTACGGGGAGAGTCAGCAGCAAATAATCATTATAATCAGAGAATCAGAGTTTACAATCGCTCACACGATCGAGTGTTTCCCACACTTAGATTTAACCAAAACCCAAAGTGTTTATAAATAAACAATTCACTTGGACATAATAAACTCACTGCACAAAATTACCAAGCGTTTAAGCTCAAAAAGAAAATGCTCTACGTATGCCAAAAATAAGAACTACAGCATCTATTTTTTCTTACGTACGTGCTACTTCATGTTCTCCTTTTCTTGTTCGCGTGGGTGGCTCCCCTTCAATTTGACGCCGTGCAGTCTTATTTTTTTTTTCTCTCATAGGGTTTCAACAGCACACCTCCTAGAGAGATTTTGCATTATATTTATATGTGCCCAAAGGTCAAAAGTTTGACTTGGGCCCACCAATTTTGGCCCACCAATTTTTTGGCTCCATGTGTAGAGGGCTTCACTTTCCTTTTAGCTTTTATATTATGTGTCCAAAGTCAAGACTTTGATTGTGCCCCACGTCTCTTTCCTTCTTTAAAAAAAGAATTCGTACATTGCAGGTAAGGAGAAGAAAACCTTCCTTTTTCTTCCTTTTTTCTATTATCTCATATATTTCCTCTTTTGTCTTGTAGTGATATTTTGCACGTCCAAAAGTATGTCCAATAAGAAGAAAGATTTTTCATTCAACTTGTAATCCACTTGGCAAAATCTTCATCGATAAAATTCGGTTTAATAAATCGTTATCCAAATTCAAACTCGAGAAATTAATTTAACAAGTCTCTACATTGGCTCAATATTTAAAGCCAAGTTATAGTGTTTTTTATCCATGCTACCCTCCTAACGCCCCGATGGGTGCTCACTCTCCACAGACGCTAATAGACATCATGTCTACCGAGTTATCTGCTGTAACAATCTTTTTGACAATAACATTACTCTTAGCTAAGACATCTCGGATGAAGTGATACATGATGTTGATATGCTTCATTCGCTCGTAATAAACTGGATTATATGCCAAATATATCGCACCTTGGTTTATCACAGTGTATATCCATACTTTTCTATTTTAACCCAAAGTCCAAAAGCAAATTTTGTAACCATATTGCCTCTTTCGCTACAAAGGTTAGTGCCATGTACTCTGCCTCGGTTGAAGACAAGGTAATGTGATCCTATAAGGACGCTTTCCAACTAACTGCACCACCTATTAGCGTAAACATATACCCTACTAAAGACCTGTGATAAGCTAAGTCACCAGTATTATCTGAATCCACAAAACCAATGGTCTCACTACCATTGTTGTCCTTCCGATATACTATACCTATATCTGTTGTTCCCTTTAAATATTTAAGGATCCACTTCACAGCTTCCCAATGAGCTTTACCATGACGCTTCATATAGCGACTAACCACGCTCATAGCTTATGAAATATTAGGCCTGGTACATACTATAACATACATAATACTACCCACGACACTAGAATAAGGAACACGGGATATATGCTCCTCCTTCTCAATCTACGGTGATAATTTATCTGAAAGTTTAAAGTGCTTTGCTAAAAGTGTACTTATAGATTTTGCCAACTGCATATTAAAACATGCCATGATCTTCTTAATATATTTTTTCAGAGATAGACGTAAAACTCCTATAGTCTTGTCACGCAAAATCTCCATACCCAATATTTTCTTTGCAACATTTAAATCTTTCATCTCAAATTCAACATTTAGCTGTCTCTTCAACACATCAATATCAAACATATTCTTAGTTGCTATTAGCATATTATCAACATATAAGAGTAGATAAATCAAAGAACCATTCTCGAATCTCCTAAAGTAGACACAACTATCCATTTGACTTTTTGAATAGTCTTGACTAGCCATGAAAGCATTAAAACGTTTATACCATTGCCTAGGAGACTGTTTCAGCCTATACAAAGATTTATTAAACAAACAAACATGGTTTTCCTTATTCGGAATAGCAAATCTCTCTGGCTGCCTCATATAAATTTGCTTCTTCAACTCATCGTTAAGAAACACAGCTAACACATCTAGTTGCTTTAACTCAAGATCTTACGAAGCAACTAAGGTAAGTAAAACACAAATAGAAGTATGTCTTATCACAGGAGAGAACATCTCATTGTAGTCAATGTCCTCACGCCGTGTATACCCCTTCGCCACAAGTCTTGCCTTATGCCTCGCTGCCTCAACACCGGAAATGTCCTCTTTTTGTTTAAAGACGCATTTACTTCCAACGATCTTCTGGCTCTTGGGTACTTTGACCAACTCCTATGTTTGATTTTGATGGAGTGATTCCATCTCTTCACTCATAGCCCCTAGCCACTGTGACGACTCCGAACTAGCCATCGCCTCAAAGTAAGACGAATGCTTATCTATCTCCACTTCATCACCTACAGTCAATGCATAAGTAATATATGTATAACCATAACGTACCGGTGATTTAATTTGTCTTTTTTATCTATCTGCGGCTATAGTGTGCTACGGTTATATTGATTGTCTACTATCACCAACTTCAGGAATTGCGGCCTCATTTGCAGTTTCAACTTTTGTTACCTTCGAGGTCTCTGGAGTCTCCACCTGAAGCTCCACCTCATTTTATGACACCATGATTTGTTTTCTCTATTGGTTATGTCTCAGGACTCCTCTATTGAAACATTGCAATCTCGTTGAAGATAACATCTCTATCGATTAGAAAACCAGGTGATCTAAGATCAGTGCACCATAGCCAGTAGCCTTTCACCCCATATGCATAATCCAGAAATATATACTTCTTCATCCTCTACTCAAGTTTACCATCACTCGCATGAACATAAGCAAAACATCATAATATTTGTAATCTATAGTATTCAACAGGTTTCCCCAACCATATTTCCTCAAGAGTCTTCCACTCGATAGCAGATGGTGGAGATCGATTAACCAGGTAATATGACATGTTTACTACTTCGACTCAAAATTCCTTGCCAAGTCATGCATGCGAAAGCATGCATTGAGCTTGCTCAAGCAAAGTTTTGTTCTTCCATTCTACCATGCCATTTTACTACGGTGTTCCAAGTACTGTGCAGTGTCTCATAATACATTCTTTCTCGCAGAACTCGGTAAAATCTTTACCACAAAACTCCATGCCATTATCGGTTCTCAAGCACTTGATCTATTTATTTGACTGATTCTCAATCAATGTCTTAAATTTCTTGAACCGATCAAACACATCACATTTGTGCTTCAGAAAGTATACCCATACCTTCTTCGAATAGTTGTCAATAAATGTTAGCATATATCGGGCATCTCTTTTCGAATGAATCGAAGATGGGTCATAGACGTCGAACGAATATATTTAACTAGTCGCTTGGTTGAATGAACAACTGTAGTGAACTTAACTTGGTGCTGCTTTCCAAAGATGTAGTGCTTACATAAGTCCAGCTTCATTGTCTTCTGCCTTCAACAACCCCTTTCACTCAGCATTGTCATATCGGCTTTACTCATGTGCTCTAAACGCATATGCCATAACTAAGTCAAGTTAGAGTCTGACTCACCTGATGAAGCTGCAGCGGTTCTAGTCGCGGTCTCTCTCAGTAGATGATAGAGAGTATTCACTTTCCTCCCCTTCATCACTGTCATGGCATCTCAAGAGACCTTCAATACTCTACCTTTAGCGGTGTACCTACACCTGATGTCGTCAAGTGTTCCTAGAGAAATAAGATTCTTCTTGAACTTCGATACAAGCCTCACATATGTTAATATGCACACCACCCCATCGTAAATATGAATCCGAATTGTCCATATACCCACAGCCTTACAGACTGTGTTATTCCCTAAAAAAACTCTACCACCATATGCAGTTTGGTAAGTAGTGAATAAGTTCTTATGAGGCGTCATATGATAAGAACACTCCGAATCTAGCACCCATTCGTCTCATGATGAAGTAGTAGTCACACATAAAACAGCTTCTGCATCACTATTGCTCCCCTCGTTAACGTTTGTCACACTGCATGTGGCATTCTACCTATCACCTTTATTTCTCCGCTTTGGACAATCTCTCATGATGTGTCTCTCCTCGTGACACTCAAAGCACTGCATGCATCCCTTAGACTTTCTATGGCGTGATTTTGATATGTTTTTACCTTTGCTACTACTAGGCCCTCAATGTTGTTATCTGTCTCAAATTGTTAGTGCTTGCCCTACTCCTTGCGTTAGACCATTATGTCACAACTTTCTCTACCACTCTTTAGAGAATAAGACCGACTTCACCTCTTCTGAGATAATTGTAGTACACCCCTGCAACAGTGAATCAGTAAAAGTACTCCCATGACTCTAGTAAAGAGGTTAACAACAGCATGCCCTGTTCTTCATCATCAAGTATTTTACCGACATTCTTCAAATCCATCATGAGTTTATTAAATTTATCTAGGTGGATTCTGATAGACGTACTTTCAGTATATCTAAATTGAAACATCATCTTCAACATGTATAGGCGATTGTTCAAATCTTTCTTCATATGAAGTGCCTGAAGTTTTGCCCATAATGCTGTGGCATCCTTCTTCTCAGCAACTTCGATTAAAACCTCATTCGACAAATTTAACAGGATTGTGCTATTTTCTTTTTCCATTAGCTCTACCCTCTCAGAGTCTTTCATTATAATTGGCAACTCATCTTCACCATTTAGTGCCTTAACCAAATCTTGGGTTGTCAATAATGCCTGCATCTTGATACTCCATAACCCAAAGTTGTTCCTCTCGTTAAACTTCTCAATTTCAGATTTTCTATAAGATATAATTGCAATAACATAATTTCCAGATAATAATTAGACAAGCAAAAGCTCCAAATCACAATTAAGAAATCTGATCCTAAGCTCTAATACCAATTGTTGGAATATAATACGCGCAAATGACAAGATCTTACAATTTATATCAACGCGAAATCACCAGATAAATAAACGAGAAATAATAAGGACACCAAAAATTTACGTGGCTCGGTCCGAGTATCGGTACCTACGTCCATGGAAGAGCCATCAACAAATAATCCACTATAATTGGAGAATCATAATTTACAATCGCTTACATGCTCGAGTGTTTCCCACACTTAAATTTAACCAAAAACTTAAAGTGTTTATAAATAAACAACTTACTTGAACATAAACTCATTGCACAAAATTACCACGCGTTCAAGCTAAAAAACAAAATGCTCTACGTATGCCAAAAACAAGAACTCCAGCGTCTATTTATTCTCACGTACGTGCTGCTTTGCGTTCCCCTTTTCTTGATCATGTGGTTGTCTCCCTTTAAACTTGATGCCGTGTGGCTCCTATTTTTTTTTTTTTTCTCTCTCGTGGGGTTTTAGCAGCACATCTCCTGGAGAGGTTCTGCTTTATATTTCTATGTGCTCAAGGTTAAAAGTTTGATCTAGGCCCACCAACTTTTGGCTCCACGTATAGAGGGCTTCACTTTCCTTTTAGCTTTTATATCGTGTGCCCAAAGTCAAGACTTTGACTTTGGGACCCACGTCTCTTTCTTTCTTTAAAAAAAAGAATTTGTACATTGTAGGTAAGGGGAAGAAAGCCTTCATTTTTCTATTATCTCATATATTTCCTCTTTTGTCTTGTAGTGATATTTTGCACGTCCAAAAGTATGTCAAATAAGAAAAAAGATTTCTTTCATTCGATTTGTAATCCACTTAGGAAAATCTTCCTCGATAAAATTCGGTTTAATCCACATTTAAACTCGAGACATTAATTTAACAGTAGCCCTCCCTCTCTCTCCTGGCTCATTATGCACCACTTTTCCACATCCATGTCTCCACGTTCAAAAACTCCGGATAAAGTGAACAAGATAATTTTTCTTGTCACCGAACTAGTAAAATAAACACATGACTAATGTGAACAAGCGAATTTTTCTCGAAATGTGGGGGAAGGAAAAACGAGGGAAGCAAGCCCTTGGAAATGCTTTTCTACAACCCTTTTTTTGAATCTTGGGGATACTTTTGCCATACAGTACTTGCCTAACTTAGAGAGATTTAGTCTTCATTGGTACTCGGGTTTCAGTCTTCTAAGTTTCAGCATTAGTGCAATTTAGTCCTTTAACATTCATTTTGCGCAATGAAATCCTCTATCCTTGTCAATTTGTGCATTATGGTCTACTAGGTTCTATTTTATGCAATCAAGATAAAGAGTTACCGTAAAAATTACAGCATCTTGGGCGATAAGAGTATTCAAAATGACATATCTCAGTCAATTAAATTTCTTATTTATAGTTAACCAAGTAGAATTTGTCTTTGAGTAATGTATGATAATATGGTCGTAAAACGTGTCATGATCTTTTATTATATGTTTCTCCCGTCTATTCACCGTATGCGTGTTGTTAAATTATTGATCTGTTATCTAAAAAATTCTTTGATTTTTCTCTAAAATTACTGTTACCTACAAGCTCCCTCGTGAACTCGTGCGCTACTCAAAATTAGTGGCTAGTAAATTATCTCTGAAAACAAGCAAAGATGCTGGGCATGCCGGTTTTAAAGGCCTGTTAATAGGGTTAGCCGTCCAATTTCCATGCTTCCTACTATTCACCAGTTCATATGTTATTACTTTATTCCTATCGTTGATTCCTGTGCGTGTCGCTTCCTTTCTCGTACCGCGCCTATGGTACTAACGGATACAGAATAGACAAGAAAAAAATTGCTATAAATTAATAAAACTAATAGAATAACATTAATCAGCCAGGCTTGGTCAAAACAACGGCGCAGGTGGAAGGCGAAGAATGCCGCCTTCCAAGGGGCCCCAGATATCGCTATTTGATTAAAATTAAAGATGCATTCATCATCATTAATAATCCATCTTTGAATTAAACCTAAATCTCGGTGATTCGAAAATTATAGATAGCAAAGATTAAGAGATATCATAATCATAGCTCCATTTATTTCGCGAAAAATAAATAAATTTAGAAAACATATTTCTAAGAATAATCACATATATCACTTGAAATAATTAATAAATAAATAATATTTTCATTATTGACAAAAAATTTATATTTAAATATTTCCATTGGATGATAAAAAAAAATTCATTCATTCATTTTTGTAAGTAATATAAATAATTATTTTTTGGAAAATGATTTTCGATTCACTCATTTTCCGCCGAATAAATGGAGCCCATATCAATTGTTCTTCGTCCTGTCCCACTCACATAAATTGCACGTTCAAAAGCATATACTAAATCCAACGAACAGAAAAGTAGTTGATTTAAAGGAGGGAAAGGCCCCTGATCACATTAAATTTTCATTGCAACCCACCCACATGATGAGGTCCGGGTACATCAGGACATATCCCATATTTTATGCAGCACCTCATCATAAATCTTCTCAAACAAGCCTCGCTCTCCCTCCAACATTCCTGCCGCGTGGGGTCTCCCTCTGCTTCTCCAACATCCAAATTCTCTACGAACGCACCCGTGGGTTTATTGTTTAATAAGGGTTAACTCGGAACACGCTGTAAATAAGTTTTCTTGTTTTTTTTTTTTTAAGGGTTGACTTGAAGGATATGACTTTCCAAACCAGATTGAAAGAGAGAGAAGGAACGGGGGTTCAAAACAGTAATCGGTTAACCGGGTGTTTGTCTACCGTGCAATACTAATCGACTTGCTGCTTATTATAAAGCGCATCATATATATTGGCCGAAAAGATTATATCAGCGAAATTCTCCGAAGAAATTTAATGGTCGCTCGCAAGTCCAACCCGAGTACAGCTGAACAAGCTATTGTCGCAAAAGGAATGGGAGGCAATCACCTGGAACGGCCATGATCGTGGTCGCTTATTTTGTATTCTTGCTAATCCAAGATCTGTAAACCACCTAACATAGCGTTAAATGAGTCAAACCGCAAAGTCAAGTCGACCTAGATTTACTTGATCGAGCATAGGATCCCCCATGCACTTTGTGGAATAAGTTTATTGAAAAGCAGTAGCTTGTCCGACAGTATGAGTGAAACCAAGTCGGAGCCGAATTACTGTCCAGTTGGCTCAATGACTACTCTAAATCAACTCATCTAATTTAGAGTCAATCATTTTGTCTAGTTGAGCTTAAGCTTGCTAATACTCAGCTCGATAGGCTCATGAGCCTAATCGAGGTTTTGTTTTTTTTGTAGAAAATCATATTCAATAATTATAAATAAAGACATGTTGAAAAAAAAAATTTGGTGATTTAGTTAGGCATCCATTGTATAGAAAATTAGGGATCGACTCCAGTCCCTATACAAAAAATATTAGTTAAATTGCATATAGTTTTTGGGAGCATTTATTATATAGCTTAGTTCATTTATTGCATTAAAATTGGACCAGCGGATGGGCTTGAATGGATGATTCTGAACTTAACTAATATGCTGGACTAAGTCTAAGAGTATTAAACTTTGATCAAGCCTGTTACTCTCTTCACGGCCAAAATTTGACAATAAAGCTTTATATTTTGGGTCACATGGCAAAGAAAGTAATCGGCAGGATATTCCAAAATATTCATGTATGAGAGATGGGCAGATTATTTTATCATTCTTAAGATCTCTCATATATCAGTAATTGGCATATCCAATTTTCTAATTCAAGAGAAGAAAAAGAGGATTGAAGGGGAATCTCCGCCAGCATGGGAAGGGAAGGAGAGCTGGTCGTGTGTTTAAAATGGAAGGAGAGATATTTATGATCTTTGAAAGAAAGAAAGAGTCCAGCGAGATATCTTTCTCGCACGGTTACTCCCTGTCCACATCACGTTCGTGCTCCGCCGTTGCCCGCAAGTGCTTGCCATGCGGGTCACGATTCAGAGTGCAACGAAATCCCAGAATACTTGCTCGTTGCAGCAAGTCCCCGTTCAGTTGTTTGTTCCTTCTTTGCAGGTTTCGGGCGATCCAAGCGCTTCGAAGCCCTTGCCGTGCCAATTTTGCTTCATTTTCTTATAGGTTTTTCCAGTCACGTCAGTGAGAGATTTGATGTGAATACTGTCAACTATTTCAAAAGCTTAAATGGTTAGACAACGACACGATTTAATATTTAATTATTGGAGGTCTCGCCATCAAGCCTGCAGTTGTCGCCGCCCCCAGCAACGCTCCCTATGGCGAGGAACACAATCTCATCATCTAGATTTTTCTACGTGTACGCACGCGCATGGAAGCAGAGAGGGCAAAGAGATCAAGTTACGCGGTTAATGAATGAATAATGATGAAGTGGCGATGATTTGTCAATATACGATCATGGGGTGCTTTAGATAGTCCAAGCTAATGAGTGGGATTGCTTGGTCGATATAAGAGCAAAGGAAGCGATGATCAGTGAAGGTGCAAGTTCTTTCGCGGGAAAAACATAGAAAAAGACAAAGGAAGGTTTGACGTTCTGAAGTTCACAAAACTTGCGGGTGAAGGATCCTACGGGTTGCTTCTGGCGGAGCTGGTCTTGCACGTTGCTACCTTGATCGCTGAAAGTCTTGCCCGTTGCCGCGACCTCAAGCCACCAAAAGCTTCACCACCGCGAGCACCACCGAGCCACCTCACCTGAGCAGCTCTCTCGCCAAGCATAGCAGCGCCACCGTGAACCGTGAAGTATCGTCCATCCGAATTCCAGTGCCGAGTTTGGAAACACTACCCACTACAAATTAGGTAAGAATTTTCGTTAACCTAATTTTTATATATTTTGTTGCCTAATTTGTGATATCGCAATCTTGTTTGAACCTTTAAGAGATATTATCATATTCATTAAATTCCCGAATAGTTTTTAAATTTGGAAATAATTTGTGACGTGCTATTATCGTTAATCCAATCTCATGCTCGAGATACAATTCATGATTGTACATAAAATCATCAATCCGATCTCATATCCAAGATGTGATTCGTGATTGGACAGAAAATTGTCGATCCGATCTCATGCTTAAGATATGATTCGTGATTAGATGAAAAATTGACCAATTTGATCCTAATGTCCGGGGAATGTTTCCTCAATTTATTTCCAAAATTAAATGGATATGAATAATATCTTGTGTGGTTTGGTGATGTATTTGATGTGGATTTGATTTCTTTCCATTTTTGTTTCATTTGAATTGATTTTGTTTTTTTTTTTTAAACCAAAAAGGTTATTTTGGTTTTTTATTTTATTTTTTATTTTGGATTTTCGCATGCATATCATGTAGTTTAGGTCATGTCATATTGCTCTATATTGTTAGGTTAGCAACATGCATTGCGTAAAATATGATTTTCATTAAACAACAGGAAATCTAGAACAATATTTAATTGAAATTGAGGAAATCATATTTAGGTTGATATGATATTCTAACTAGTATTGTAGATACTTTCGTAATTTTTAGATAAATTTTTTGTCCCTGTGCTTGCAAGTTACTTATTACTTTGTGTTATTGAGTGTTAAATAATGGTTGCACACTCATATGATAACCTCACATGTTAAGGGCAAATTAAAATCAATACAAGTTATCTACAAAAGATTTTTTTTTAAATAAAAAAGAAAATGTACCGAAATGGTGATAGAGATATTTAGTGTAATTAAGTCCCATAACCACAATCCTTAGTTAATAATCCATTTTCATGGTCATGCCTTCTCTCCCTCTTTAGCTCTATACTAAATGCTCTCTTCTTCATGAGAAATTATTGTCAACAACATAATATATGCACAGAATTGAAATTGGACCACTAAAAATAGTGGATTTCGTAAGATCTCACATGAATCCCATCAAATCTATTGGGCCAAATTTCTTTTAGTACATGTATTGAATCCACTAAATAATCTAGCCTTACACTAACTTAACAGGGTCCAAGACCCCCATGAGGGCCATATGTGATGAATGTTTATTTATTTATTTATTTTGAGTGTAGAAAATTGCCGAAAATTTCTTTGAATTATTTATCTTTACTTATCACAAGATAATTGTTGAATTTATCCAAAAGAGAAAATAAAACACTAGTAAGTTGATAAAAATGCAGGTCCAAGTTATGTTCTAATGGCCAAGCTCAGGGTTGGGCTATAAAAAAAAAATAATCAATTTTCATAGGAGTTGAAATGTCTAGTTTGTTGCAATTACAACTTCTGTATAAGGTGTGAAAAACGCAGTCTGCGGGCTCCTCCTTATATGTCCGTATCGATCCTAAAAAAAGATGATGATCCGCAGCTTAAAAGTTGAAGATAATTCTCACACCATATGGAAGATGTCATTACTATGCAAGATGTTTTGTTGGCATACATAATATGAACTGCCATGCTAATTCATAGGGTTTATTGGATTAATTGCAATGTAGCACATACTTTTCTTCCCTTGAACTTCTGAGATTCTGTGGAACTGCTTCGGTTTCAGGCATTCGAATTCGCACTATTTACCTAGAGAAAGAAGACCCGCTACGAGTCGGTTCATCTGGATCGCGTCTGTCCACTCCTTCAACACTCCTGAACCAGAAAAGCTGACCGAAAGAAGCTGCACCCTCTGGAACGTTGTCCACCACCCGTTCTTGACCTCTCGGCACGTATATTCCGGTTCTCGGGTGCGGCACCCAACATTGACGATCCTCATCGGGCTCATCAACTTGATCACCACCACTCATCTGTGGTTTGGACTTCTCCAGCTTCTTTGTCATCGTCAATGCACTCGTGCATCGCCTATCTCGCTTTGCTTGTCTAGAAAGAGATTTTGAATTCAAGGAGAGAGAGAGAGAGATCTTGCAAGTATGACTTACAAATTCACATGCAGATCAATAATGCTCCGTACCCAAATGCACGAAAAAGTATCTCCCGGGGCGATCACAACACGACTAATTATGGATGACCCATATGTACTTGGCATTTGAATTTTCTCGCATAGGACATAATCTAGGTGAAAGGCCTAATTCACATTGGTTTGGCATGTCCTAGCCTTTTCTTTGGTATCACATGGATTTCACTTACAAGTTGCATCGTCAATTCCATTTGAAAAAAGTTGTAAGATCTCGCCCCATGTCCTGAACTCGATAAACGCAAGGCAATCACGCCTTTTAAGGAGAAACAATCGGTTAGTCTTGAGTATTATGCCCAAAAACATATCTAGAGAGGAAAAAATTAGGATTCACCAACTTTCAATTAATGACAACCCATAAGATAACTCGTTCTAGTTCCACATGCAACCCTATGGAAGTTTTTATCTAATGGATCGCTTGAACGCCAACTTTTTGTTGAGCATCAGAATAATAAGTTAGCAACTCGTAGGAAATGAATCGGCATACTTAGGCTTTCATACCTGAGCAACAAAAGTTTCGTGTTCACAACAGTAGCTGCCATTGCCCGCAAGGGTGTGTCTCAAGAACAATACTGCAAGACATCAGAACGAATTTGGTTAAAGAGAAGTGTGACGCTAGAGCCCTTTTTGTACTGTCCAAAGCCACCTAGAAGGTTTCAGGTTCTCCTGACGCGTCAAAAGTACAGTCAGCGCGCTATCATAGTATCAGTTCGATCGTGATACAACTGGTAAAGGTTTGTAATCAAAAGTGCACGTTCATAAAGAGAAAAGTGCAAAGCTTGAAGCTTCTTCCATTTAAAAAAACATAAGGTTCTTTCGATCTGTGGTTCTCGTTTGATTACTCATTGTGCATGGAATATGTTCCACAGAAGATAGAAGATTTGTGCAGAATCTTGCCTTTCTGCTATAAATGGAGGCGCAGATGCACCGAAATCACCCCTCCCGTCGCCTTCTTCGATCTCTGACATCTCCGTCGAGCAAGAGGTCCGGCCACCATGCCCGTTGCAGGTAACAGCAACTCCACGGCGATGGCCCCTTTTCTGCCGCGTTTTATCGTGAGCTTGCTGCCGAGTCAGTGGCTGATACTCCGGTCTGAATCTTCGGTATTTAATAGTGTTTTCTGTAGGGTTGGATGAAGTAGGATGAGTATATAATATATATAAGAAAGGATGGAACAAAGACTTGTACCATTTTGCCTCTGTCTCCGCCTCCACCTCTGGGCTGCTGTCATCAACCCGACATCGTCGTCGCATTCCCTATCCTTGCCCAATCACCAACCTGTGCCAACTCTGTTCCGTCTCGATCGACCCTTGTGACATCGGGTCGCCTCAGATGGTATTGTCGTCTTGGGCAACCTCAGATCTGGGGTTGACGTGATCGTCGGCAAGGCTGTCTCTACAGATGAGCAAGAGAACGAGAAACAAGGCGACGGCGATGCAAGATCAGTGCAAGTAGGCAGGGAGAGAGAAGAAAATTTGCAGATTTGCCTAAATGGGAAGAGTTTCAGAACACCCCTGTTGAGCTCTATTTTCTTTTCCTTTACTCCTGAGAAGATCTTCAAGTTCAAGAAGATTGTGTGTCTCTCCTCTTGCATTGCATGTCATTTTGTTTTATCGTAATATTTCTTCGGTAGTTTTTCCCTCAGTATGAATATTGCAGTTATCATTATTAGAAGACTTTCTTTTTTTCGTGGTATTGGATTACACAATAACTTATCCTGTCCAAAATGCAAGCAATGAAAAATCAGGTCATCGAATGAGTCGAGAAATTTGCAGCTTAGATTCTCTTTTCTTTTCTTCTTATTTTCCTCCTTTGGGTGAGGAAGGCGTTCTCTCATTTAATTCCCTTCGCTAAACACAAAGAATCAATCATGAAACAGCTTGATCGGCAAGTGGCGGCTGGATATGTTACGCTTATCAAACCCTATTGTACTATCAGTTAAAGAAACTCATTGCTTTAGTTTCCTTCTAGAATCACTTGTCAGCCATGAGTATTAGCTGGATGTTACAGAGTACTGAGATATGCAGTGACTAGTGATTATATCTGTGATGTTATCTTCTAGAATTGGCAACTTGCTACACTATCAATCATTTTGTTTGTAAAAGTGCTATTATTTGATATTAACTGTCTTCTTTGTTTCTTCTTTTGTTAATTCATTAATAGGATTGAAGCAGAGGCAGAAGCGTTATTAAGCCAATATCCAGAAGGCTGCTATGGCATTATCTCTTAAATCAACTAGGCATGCTCAGCTTGGGAAACTCACATCTTTATGCACTCTGCGTTCTTCGCAACTACCAGTTGTTTCTAGCAACAGAACTACAACAATGGCTGCTCGTGGGACTGAATCGGCAATTGGCATCTCTGAGACATTTGCTAAATTGAAGAAAATGGGCAAGGTAAGAACTTCACTTGAGTTTCTTCTTGCTCGTTAACGGTTTCAATGATTCTCCTTTGTGACTGTTTGCTGCGAATTTTTTATGGTTTGTGGGTCTTCCGGTTGATGGTTCATCTTGACGTGACATGACATGGTCGTTTTCTTGTTGAATCTCAGTCGAACTTTTGAGCATTTTTTGCAGGGTGTTGGGAATAGTATGGTTGAGATTTGTATTAAAGAGATTGTTGTACCATATCTAGATTAAATCTCAAGGCAACTAGTTCAAACTGGCAGGGCTGGCAAATTAACATGTCAATCGATTTCCTAGAATATCATTAGCTACTTTGGTTTTCTTCTATGATAGTAAATGGGAAAACAGTAGGCAATGCTTTTGATTTTCTAGGCTGGTCATTGCTTGGGATGCAGAAATGTAGCACCTCACAGATATGAGGTCAATCATTCTGTGCCTATCTATGATTTATGTGCTCTTTAATGGATGACAAGTTATCTTCAGTATACTTCTATAATTGGGTAATGTACTTATTTTTAATGAACTTACCATTAGTTAGAAAAGAAATTAGTACACAGTATAATTTCATGCTGTTCCACTGAGTTTGTTTCAGATGACACGTGCTTGTGTGTGAACTGCTTTATGTCTATAGCATAAGATCATCATGGATAATCACCCTAGAAGCCAAATATTATCTCTTTCTTAGATTCCAAAATTATTTCCCTCTTAGTACCCTTGGTGGTGATGGGATCGATTTTGTCCTCATCATCCAAGTTTAGATAAGTTTGAAACATTGAAGAAGGAAATGTAATGCTCAGCCTCTGAATGAGTTGGCCAATCCTCTACTAGGAGGAGTAAAAAATACAGCAACAGATAGACAACAAGGCTTGTGTTGGAATTCTGGCATAGTATGGTAAATATGAAATGACTGAACCATCAAGTGTCATGTCCAGAACTAACTACTCAATCCTTGTCAAGAGTAGTCATTTTAGTGCCACGTTGAGTGAGGTAGGGCTGGAAATTACTTTATGCTTTCTGCCATACTTGAAGAGACAGATCAGTCGTTGCCAAATCTTATTCTCCTTTTTATGGACAGTTCAAGGTCTAGTGCGATTCATTCTGGTCAGATTGTATTTACTAACCTTGGATTATTTCCTACTTAGAGAAATTAAATTTGTGGTGCTGCTATTGAAATTTTCCATACTATGTGTTACTCTCACGTGGTGGCATCCATTTGTGATGATAGCAAGTTAAATTTGCTTCACATAATGCAACCTTTTAGGTTGAAATTGCTCAGTGACATTACATCATATTGTTCTTCTAAAATTCAGTGCTCCCATTTTATACTAAAGATCCTAGTAGTGTAGAGGTAGTGATGTATAACGGTTACAGTACTCTCAGTTTACATTTTCGTTTCCCTTCATTCATTTTTGATCTATTTTCTGATGCTGCAGTTTTTACTGATATGTTGCCCCACAATCTATGGCTATACTCTCAAACTATAACCTAATTCTGAAGTTTGGGGTTGAGAGGTTCATGTCCACCATGAATGATGCAGGGGTTCATGGTAAATTTCAAGTTTATCCTCTTACCTTCTGACTTCTAACACTTACATTGACGTACAACCTCTGGTTAGATGTAGTAACTTAAAAGAAAATTGGTTTTTATATTTTCTGCCTTCCTTGCCAAGATAAGAAACCAGTTGAGCGTATTCAGCTTTGCATGTAGATACCATGGCGTAGGCAAGAATTGTCATCATGCCCTACTGCTGGCACAAACTCGATTGCATGGTAAAGTTCTTAGACTTATTTAGTTTAGTTTTTCATTGAAATTTATTGAAAAAGCTATCAAGGGAATGATTATCAATATTGGATGAATACAAAAGTCTCAATGTTATGAGCAAAAGCCAGAAGGTTATCTTGGCAATCTATAACATATATATTTTTTTAAACGTGACCCTTTGTGACCCTACAAAAAGAGTGAGTAACCATTTGTGTCACGCCCCGGACCCCAAGTGCGCAAACAATCCGCCATGGTCATACAAATGCGACATTCGCAAGTAGTGTTGCCGACCCCATTCATTTTATATGCACATGCGGAACGTATTATAAAACCCTTGACAAGACTTACAGGATAGGAAAGCAGGAAACCGACTCATTCACAACCAAACATACTTTCATAGATAATCACTAGGGGTGATCGGGTCCAGGGTGGGTAGGGTCCAGACTTGGATCATGTACCCGACCCTATTATAACTGGTTCCCTTTTTTTGGACTCTATACCTGACCTTGTTTGCATTAAACCCTGTACCCGACCCACCTTGTTTTTCTGCTCCGGGAACCGAGTTAACTCTCTTTATATTGGAACCTGTTTTGCATAAAAACAAATACCACAAAGTAAAACTATATCCATAAGTGATTAGCACAGCACATACATAATCGATCACTGTTTGAGCACCAATAGCAACACAGAAGTTTCAAATATACACCAATAGCAGAACAGACAATTACCCTAATAAAACTACAGCAACGCAGCAGGTAACAAAATAAAGCTAGGAGAATTTCACACCTGCGTAAATAGGTCTGCAAGGCATGCTAATAGGTTATCTTCATCTCCAATGTTTTTGTCATTTGCATAGTAATCAAGCAGCTGGTCTCGAAAGGGCACGCAAAAATAGAGGGCCTGCCCAGGAATCGGCAAAACAACATAAGCAAAATCACTGTGAATGGAAATTTAGAAAATCTAATGATCAAACTCCATAACAAAAGTATGTCGTAATCTAATGAACCCCCCCCCCCCAAAATCTACTTCCCCATGACAAATAACTTGCGGAATGCACATCAAATGACCAAACAGAATAACACGCAGCTGTCTCTTGAAAAATTTCCAATAGGGTGATCATCTAACCATCAGAAAAGCCAAATGATCAGGTGAATTATGTAATACCACCACAGGCACAGCTTTCAAAATCCATCCTAACCAGCAATTAACTCTACGACCACCCTTCACATCTCTGCAACATAAAAAGAACCTCCCTACAAGCAATCGACTTTGCAAACAAAGAAAGTCAAACCATACCCAAATCAACAAAAACCGAACAAAACCCATTTCATAATCGACTCCAAACAACCCGATTCCGACATCATCATTATCATCATCCGTCGAGGCAGTGACAACAGCGGCCATCATCAGATTGAGGGAGAAGAAAGATAGAGGGGGAGGGAAAACAACAACCAGACCTGCAAGACACTATTGCAGTAGCAGGTGTTGCTGAAGTTCTCGAGGCCGAAGTAGTGCTTGCCCTCGGGGAACTGGTCGCCGAGGGCCTTCTCGAGCTTGGACCTCACCACACCCATGACCCTCAGACCGCGAATCGAGAGTAGGTGAAGGTGGGAGAGAGGATGAGGAAGCCGACGATCGATGAAATAGAGCAACGGGGAGCTGGCGATGGCGCGATAAGGAGCTAGCGATGGCGCGACGAGGAAGTGGATGAACGCGGATGAACGTAGATGAGGAAGCAACGCAACGGGGAGCTGGATCTAGCAATGGCGCGACGAAGGAAAACACTGTGAACTGTGAAGTCTACGGGTGTGAGGGCTAAAGAAAGAAATAGTCGGGGGGAGCTCGTCGAAGGAAAACACTAAGAACAAATTAGGGTTTTGGTCCTTTTGGACTTTTGGGCTGCCTTAAAAACCAATTCTCAAATCGGTTCCCGAACCGGTCTGGTCGATCCGATTTCCGGGTGGGTAATCCCTTGGAACTGGTTTCCAGACTAGTTCAAATAGGGTCTGAATTTTGGGAACCGATTCCCAGACCGGTTTCTGATATAACTAGTATGAGTACCTAGAGGGGGGGTGAATAGGTATATAAAAAAATTTCTCGAAGCTTGCACGATATTTAAACAGTTAATGATTCAATCGCAAGAGTTAAATATCAATCGAGAGACGAGTAAGGGAAAGAGAGAATTGAACACTCGGTTTATAGTGGTTCGGCTTGATTCAAGCCTACGTCCACTCTTACGCACCGACAGCCGATTGGCTGGATTCCACTATGATCAAAGAGATGTTACAGTGTTGATCTTCCTTGATTTCTAGGTGTAGATGATCTACCACACTCACTCAAGGTGTCACCAAGTACAACCACTCTCTGTATACAATTTCGCTCGAACAGTCTCAACTAATAATCAAGGGTCTTCGGACTGGAATTTTTCTATCAATCACACACTTAAAACAACTAGAACGTCTTCCTTTTATACTCCTTCATGCCATCATAGCCGTTGGCACTTACCAAAGGAATTCCTCCAATCTACCCGTTGGACGGAATCAATCAAGAAGATCATCCGAGCTATTTAAGGAATCTGATGATAGCCCATCAATCCTGTTCGCCCATACAATCAAGATCTCGGTTTCCATGAATAGAACATTCCAAGATTATTTCGTCGACCAACGGATCTCCAATCAATCTTAGATAAGAATTAAAGAATCCGAAATGATTATCCAACCAAAGAATCGATCCGAGAGAATAGAATCGAATCCTCAACCATAAACCTCGGCTTTGGATTTCCTTCGTCACTGGATTAAAAAGACTGTCAGTGAGAATAGACTTAAGTCTTGAGTCTTGAGTCTTAAGTCTTGAGTCTTGAGTCTTGAGTCTTGGGTCTTGAGTCTTGAGTCTCGAGAGAGCAAAGTCTTCGACTTTAAACCGACGGTCTCCGAACATCCGACTTAGATGAAAGAAACGTTTTGTCGGCTTCAAAATATTCTGAAAGATTTCTCCAACAATCTCCCCCTTTTTGATGGTGACAAAACTTTCTTGAAGATTTGAA
This sequence comes from Eucalyptus sideroxylon x Eucalyptus melliodora, assembly GCA_016097485.1. Lineage (NCBI taxonomy): Eukaryota > Viridiplantae > Streptophyta > Magnoliopsida > Myrtales > Myrtaceae > Eucalyptus > Eucalyptus sideroxylon x Eucalyptus melliodora. Next base: position 21,298,995 of record CM027830.1, read on the forward strand.
CATCTTTGACCTGCAAAACATTTCTCAAGCAATATGGCTAACTCATAAAGATTAATAAAACAACCGGACTACGCATCCACGAGAAAATTGGTTAGTCTTTCATGAGAAACACCATATAGCAACACTTGAATAAATGCAACCGAGTCAAGCATCACAATCCACAGTCAATTTCAGTCAAGTTCATATCCAAGTTCAAGTTCTCAAGTCATACTCAAAAATAAACATAACCACAAAAGTCAAAGTTTTAAAAGGTGTTTGTTCAAATATTTTCTCCCCCTTTTTGTCAGCATTGAAAAGGGTGAGAAAGGAGTCATGTCTGCTTGGGAATGCGCACGATCTGGAAATCCCCAATGGACTGGACTACTCCTTCGAGCTTCTTCAGGTCTTCTCTCAGATGAGCTACCTCTTCTCCCTTGGCATTGGCTTGAAGTTGCGGAGCGAGGTCTTTGAGTCTATCCTCCATAGAGACGAAGATGCTTGTCCAGCGCTCTTCAAAGCTTGGATTTCACAGTCCAGAACATATATCTGGTTACGCATTTCCAGAAGAATATTTATGATGCTACGAAGATCTGCAGAATCATCCGTCTGTGTACTTGCATTGACTCTCTCAGATGATGTGTATGCAGACGATGGCGCTTTTGAATGATCTGGCAGATTTGGAATCGATGCAGCACCTTCTTCAGGCAATTGAGAGACTTGGACTTCTTCTGGGTCTTCGGAGATTGTCTTAGATCTTCACCGACGCGGCGGGAGGTGTAGACCTCTCTTGCTCGCTAACTCCCCCGTCTCTAGGACATTGAAAGGGGAAGAGTGATGATCATGCTCTTCATTTCCCTTTTCTCCGAACTTGTCGGCGAGACTTTTCTTTTTCTCCTTCTTCTTCTTCTTCAACTTCTTTCTCCTTCTCTCTCTGTTTTTCTTCTTCTTCTTCTGTTCTCCTTCTTCTCCGTTCGCTGAAGATCTGTTTGATGAGACACGAACGTCTTGTTCTTGTCGGCGCTTGGATAGTGGGATCTTCATCATCTTCATCTTCATCATCAAGGATGAGAGTTCTTCTCTTCTTCTTCGATGGGGCACCCATGGCCTCCTTTCCTTTCCTTTTTGAAGCGGAGATGGACTAGAGATTTCACTTTGAATTTCTCCATTGCCTTGGAGAGTTCTTGCGAGACGCATCTTCATTAACATTTTCAACCCTACCACCATCTTTTCACACGGTCGAACACAAAATGTATGCGGCGGTTCAATGTTCGATGTGTCGAAGATCTTGGTCACCCGAGACCGGGATAAGGCAATTGTCCTTTGTCTTTCGACAATGCTCGTACATATGGAAGAGAATAGTGTGCGGGAGAGAAAACTTCCGTCTGAGTTGATCGCATACATCAACTTTGCTTCGGGAAGAGACACGAAGTCTTTGACGTAGACTTGATCCGAGACAGTTAATCACAATCTTATGAAGCACGATGTTGATGGCCTTCATCCTCGAGTAGGTAATTTTCTTCTCTGCGTCCATATCTTTAACAAGATCCGTAGTAGTACGAGCGGTGAGACTTTGATAGGGAGATATCGTCCCCGTTCAACTCCAACAATGTCCGCCAACATATTCACATCTATCACGTAGACTTGATCTTGAACACTTTGAATGAAATTCTATTCGCATCCAAAAAGCTAAGATTTGAATAGAAATAGGCGGTCAATTGAGCATACCCGTCTCGTAGAGTCGAAGCGAGAAAGTCTCAAGTTGAAGCAAATTCAACTTTTCTCTTAAGTTCATGTTGATGGAATCCAAGAAGTCAAAATCGACACTTCTAGGGTTTATCACCCCTCTTTTCAACATCTGAAATATACTTTCTCCCGATCCTTGGATTTAAACAAATCCATCCGATTTCCTTTTACCTTTGCTGCAACACCCATTCTAGGTTTAAATTCAAGGAACATTTTGTCATCATCGTTCCCGTCAATCGATTTTGTCCCGGCATACGAGGATCACTTGGGAATGTTCTCAAGAGCCTCCACTTTGCCCTTCCTTTAGGAGCAATTCCCAATTCTTCCATTTTCCGCAGAAAAAGATACTCATTTCCATAATTTTTGTCCTTAAGGAAGTCATCTATATATTTTAACGGAGAACCAGAGGCTTTCAACGCACGATAAAGCTTATAGATAAAGGAGGGTTTTTGGACTCTTACTAGGTCGGCTTCCTCGATTATCTCTTCTTCCAGATGTTGACTTGCATCTTGTGGGGTAGGAGGTTCTGAATGACGTGGAGGAGAGCGAATCGGACTTTGTCGCTGACTTGGTAAGTCTTCTTCCTCTGTGAGATCGAAATGAATCGGCCCCTTCTCCATTCTTTGTGGTCCCCTGCTTGCTATTCTTGATGATTTCCTCGAAGACGACATCTTCCTTTGTTTATTGGAAGATTCCTTCACTTGCTTTTCCCAAGAAAAAATGACTACTTTCTCGACGACGAACAAGGAGTAGAAAACAGTATCGGGAGGAGAGAGTCTTTTTAGGGTTTTGAAGATTTGGGCGAAGAAAAAGACAACTGTATATATATATGTACCTCGGATTTGAAAAGAGAAGTTTAAATCGGTACAAGGAAGGTGTACGAACATATCGTTTCAAAATCAATAACTACCAAAATTAATTCCTTGAAAAATTTTCGAATTATATCTAAAAGAGAGATCGTACCTTTTCGAGATTGGATAAAATAACTAAACAAGAATTCGTACCTTTTAGATAAAATAGCAACTTACAGTCTTTAGCCATGAATGATTGAGTCTCATGATTCAAAGTCAGAGTCTTAGAGTTGGTGAGTCTCTAGACTTTAACTTCTTCAAGCTTCAAAATGTTGAGTCTTGAGCGGATGAATTCGAATTGATTTTTCTCCAAAGGCTTTGTGAATATATCCGCTAGTTGACTCTTCGAATCAACAAATTTAATCGAGATTTCTCCATTTTGAATATGATCTCTAATGAAGTGATGTCGAATCTCAATATGCTTTGCTCTTGAATGAAGGATTGGATTTTTGGTGAGATTGATCGCGCTGGTGTTGTCACATCTGATTTCTGTGCATGAGTCTTCAATGCCAAAGTCTTGTAGCTGTTGTTTTATCCATAGAATTTGCGAACAGCAGCTTCCAAGAGCTACATACTCTGCTTCTGTCGTTGAGAGAGCTACAGTGCTTTGCTTCCTTGAGAACCAAGACACTGTCCTGTTTCCAAGCAATTGACAAGTTCCAGAAGTGCTCTTTCTATCGACTCTGCAACCGGCCAGATCTGCATCTGAGTATCCTAGAGGATTAAAGTCTCCCCTCTTTGGATACCAAAGACCGATGCTTGAAGATGAAGCAACGTATTTGATAATACGTTTCACGGCAATGAGATGTGATTCTCTAGGATCGATTGAAACCTAGCACGAGATGCAAACACTCAACAAAATATCGGTCTAGAAGCGGTAAGATAAAGAAGTGAACCGATCATGCTCTGTATAGCTTTTGATCTACTTTCTTCCCTTCTTCATCTTTGTCTATCTTCGAGAGCATGACATTGGTATGTCGGTCTTCTTGCAATTTTCCAATCCAAATCTTTTGACAAGATCATTAGCATATTTTTCTTGGAAGATAAAAGTTCCTTCCTTCAATTGCTTTATTTGAAGGCCAAGAAAGAATGTTAATTCTCCCATCATACTCATTTCAAACTCATCCTGCATAGACTTAGAAAATTTCTTGCAAAGACTTTCATTAGAGGATCCAAAAATAATGTCATCAACATATATTTGAACGAGTAAAAAACTTTTGTTTTCCTTTTTGATGAACAGAGTAGTATCTACTTTACCTTTGACAAATCCGTTCTGTAATAGAAACTTACTTAGTCTGTCATACCAAGCTCGAGGTGCTTGCTTTAGACCATACAGCCTTTTTCGATCAAGACCGAGTCGGCTTCTTTGGGTCTTCAAATCCAGGCGGTTGTTCCACATAAACTTCCTCTTGGATAAATCCATTTAGGAAGGCACTTTTGACGTCCATTTGGAATAACCTGAAATTTTTGTAACAAGCAAACGCAAGTAATAGTCGAATAGCTTCTAACCTTGCAACTGGTGCGTAAGTCTCGTCATAGTCTATTCCTTCTTCTTGCGTGTATCCCTTGGCCACGAGTCTTGCTTTATTGCGTACGACTTTTCCTTCTTCGTTCATCTTGTTTCGAACACCCATTTGGCTCCAATAACGCTTTTACCTTTTGGTTTAGATGTCAATTCCCAGACATCATTAATATTGAACTGTCTGAGCTCTTCTTGCATAGCTTCGATCCAGCTTTCATCAGATAAAGCTTCTTCTATGCTTTTTGGTTCAATTTCAGAGATGAGAGCAACAGCACTAGATTCTTCACGCCTTTTTGATCTGGTGCGGATTCCTTCATTGATTTCGCCAATAATGAGATCTTTTGGATGACTGGATTTGTGTTTCCAGTTACTGGTTGATTTGATTGGTTGATGATCTCTTTCTTTATTTGAGTCTTCATGAGCATCTTGATGATTGTCTTCCTGAGTCTGAGATGCTTCTTGAGTTGAAGACTTTGGAAGTTCTAGAGCAGGTTCAGACTCTTCATATTGAGTCTGGCTGGATTCATCTTGCGCTGAGTCTTGGAATTTGACATTCATTGATTCTTCCACAGACTGGCTTTTCTTATTATAGACTCTGTAGGCTTTGCTTGATGTAGAATATCCAAGGAAGATGCCTTCATCTGATCTTTCTTCAAACTTACCAACTCGATCATTTGCATTTTTCAAAATAAAGCATTTGCAACCGAATATATGAAAGTATGAAACAATAGGCTTCTTACCTTTGAACAATTCATAGGGAGTTTTCTCAAGAATAGGTCTTAGAAAGACTCTATTTATAATATAGCATGCAGTTGAAACAGACTTGACCCAAAACCGTGAAGAAATTTTGCTTTCAATTAAAAGAGTTCTAGCCATTTCTTGAAGAGATCTATTCTTTCTTTCCACAACTCCATTTTGCTGAGGAGTGTATGGAGAGGAGAATACATGCTTAAAACCAGATTCATCACACAATTTTGTGAAATCTTGATTTTCAAATTCACCTCCATGATCTGTTCTTATACTTGAAATAGCACATCCTATTTCATTTTGAACCTTTTTAGCAAATTTCTCAAAGTATGAAAAGGTTTCGACTTATTTGCAAGAAAATATACCCGGGTAAAGCGAGAGAAATCGTCTACAATTACTAGATAATACTTCTTACCTCCAATGCTCTGGGTTCTTGTTGGTCCGAAGAGATCCATATGAAGCAACTGCAGTACATGATTAGTAGATACATGATTTACTTGCTTAAATGAATTTCTTACCTGCTTTCCCAGAATGCATGGAGTGCATAGGTCAGACTTTAGATATGGCAATTTAGGTAGACCTCGAACAAGCTGCTTTGAAGAGATTTTGGCTAATTGCTTCTTGTTGATATGGCCAAGCTTTCTGTGCCATAGAACTGCTTCATCTTGAATTGAGATTAAGCATTGTTCTTCATTTGGCTTTACATCAAGGAGATAGATGTTTCCATGCCTTTGACCCATGAAAGACGAGTCGAATCTTTGCTAATTCCAGAACATATGCCTTTTTGAAAGGAGATCTTGTAACCGTATCACACAGGTGGCTAATCTTTGAGTAGATTGTAGTTAAGTCCTTCCACTAGAGAGACATTGCTTATTGTGAGATTTCCAATTTTTACAGTCCCGAATCCCACAATACTTCCTTTGCTATTTCCTCCGAAAGAAACTTTTCCACCATTTACTTGAATAAGCTTAATGAAACAATTTGAGTCTCCTGTCATGTGTCTTGAGCATCCGCTGTCAAGATACCACTTTATCTTCTTTTTGACAGACTCCGCATTCAAAAGAGAGTCTCAAGCTTTCTTTGGTACCCAAACTTTCTTGGGTCCTTTGGTGTTAGTAGGATGAGCATTATTAGGCCATACTCTCTTAACAGTTTCCAAACCATAGGACACTCTTTTTCAAAATGATCCCGACAAGTTACACTTAGAACACCTTAAAGCATTTCGACCTACGAGACTTTACAAACACTCTTTTGAAATGATTTTTATAAGCCTCTTTTGATGGTCTTTTCTTAATTCTTTCTTTTACTTTTGGAAAATCAATCAAGGGGATTGTTTCCGCTGTCATACCTAGACCAGACTTATTAAAGTAAGGTCTTTGGACTGAAAGCACTTTTTCAAGCTTTTCGGATCCTATCGAAAACTTCTTTGAAATATTTGATAAGTCTGTTTTTAAGAAAACATTTTCTTTCAAGAGATCATCTTCTTTTTCTTTAAGAGCAGAAACATTTAGGTCTAGACTTTTAACTCTTTCTTCTAAAATAATTTCCTTTTGTTTCAGAAATGAGTTTTCCTTTTTAAGTTCGGAAATTCTTTTGAGAGAAGTCTTGAGACTGAAAACACGGTTCATCAATATATTTAGAGACTTTGACAGGAATTTTAAAATTACTTACCTCAAATTCACTGTCAGTCGATCCAGAATCGAGTCGAATCGAATGTGCCATCAAACATATGTTGGCGTATTCATTATCACTCTCTTCACATTCTGTATCACTCCGGGTTTCAGCTTTGAGAGCCTTTCGAAACTTCTCGGCTTTTCCTCTTTTCTTTTTCGAAAGAGGATAGTTGGGTCGATGTGTCCCTTCTTTTTACATTCGAAGCAAACTACATCTTTGTTTGGTTCCTCATCATCAACGAGACTTGGTCTCGCTGTCTCGAAAACTTTGTTTCCTTGGGATGAACCTTCTGCCTTTTCTATTCAGTTTTCTGAATCTTCTTATCAAGAGAGCGAGCTCCTCATCATCCATATCATCTTCGAGAATCTGCATCATCGAATCGTCATTTGATTTTAATGCAATAGATTTCTTACCTCTTGGATCTTCGTCTTCATTAATTCGTTCCACTTCGTAAGACCGAAGAGTTCCAATCAACTCGTCTCTGAGATAATGGCATGATTCTTTGCGTCTCTCTTATTGAAGTCTTTATATGATTCCAATCCTTAGAGAGTCCACGCAGAAGCTTGTTCACCTTCATGGGATCAGAAATTTTTTGTCCTTGGTTCTCAAGACCATTGACAATATCTGTAAAACGACTAAACATGTCAGTTATAGATTCTCCTGGTTTCATTTTGAAGGCTTCATATTGACCAAGAAGAATGTTAATTCTGGTCTCCTTCACTCGATCTGTCCCTTCATAGGTGATGTGTAATCTATCCCATACTTCTTTTGCTGTAACACAAGAAGATATTCTATTATATTCGGTTGGAGATAAAGCACAATATAAAGAGTAAATTGCTTTTGCATCGAGTGCTTGTCTCTTGTTTATCTCTTCCGAGACATTCCGCTGGCTTCAATAGTGTCTTTCCCTCTTTCGAGAGATTGAAGCGACGGCGGAGTGATTCCTCTTTCCACAACGTCCCATTCCGGAGGATCCTTTGATCGAAGGAAAGCTTTCATCTTATTTTTCCAGATGTTGTAATCCTTTCCATCGAAGTAGGGAGGTCTGGTATTGCTTTGCCCTTCCATCGGCCCCGGTGCTAGCATACTAGCCATGGATCTTTTACTCAAAGTAAAACACTTCAAACAAAGTGAGAACACGGGCTCTGATACCAATTGATATAACTAGTATGAGTACCTAGAGGGGGGGTGAATAGGTATATAAAAAAATTTCTCGAAGCTTGCACGATATTTAAACAGTTAATGATTCAATCGCAAGAGTTAAATATCAATCGAGAGACTGAGTAAGGGAAAGAGAGAATTGAACACTCGGTTTATAGTGGTTCGGCTTGATTCAAGCCTACGTCCACTCTTACGCACCGACAGCCCGATTGGCTGGATTCCACTATGATCAAAGAGATGTTACAGTGTTGATCTTCCTTGATTTCTAGGTGTAGATGATCTACCACACTCACTCAAGGTGTCACCAAGTACAACCACTCTCTGTATACAATTTCGCTCGAACAGTCTCAACTAATAATCAAGGGTCTTCAGACTCTGGAATTTTTCTATCAATCACACACTTAAAACAACTAGAACGTCTTCCTTTTATACTCCTTCATGCCATCATAGCCGTTGGCACTTACCAAAGGAATTCCTCCAATCTACCCGTTGGACGGAATCAATCAAGAAGATCATCCGAGCTATTTAAGGAATCGATGATAGCCCATCAATCTGTTCGCCCATACAATCGGGATCTCGGTTTCCATGAATAGAACATTCCAAGATTATTTCGTCGACCAACGGATCTCCAATCAATCTTAGATAAGAATTAAAGAATCCGAAATGATTATCCAACCAAAGAATCTGATCCGAGATAATAGAATCGAATCCTCAACCATAAACCTCGGCTTTGGATTTCCTTCGTCACGGATTAAAAAGACTGTCGGTGAGAATAGACTTAAGTCTTGAGTCTTGAGTCTTAAGTCTTGAGTCTTGAGTCTTGAGTCTTGGGTCTTGAGTCTTGAGTCTCGAGAGAGCAAAGTCTTCAGACTTTAAACTGACGGTCTCCGAACATCCAGACTTAGACTGAAAGAAACGTTTTGTCAGCTTCAAAATATTCTGGAAAGATTTCTCCAACAGTTTCAACTGGAACCAGTTCTTAACCCTGTTTTTCAAGTGGGCCGAACCGGGAACCGGATAAACCCGGTCTAGTTGCACACCCCTAATAATCACACCAGAGTTTACATACACCATAAAAGGTCAGTCTACAAAAAGATCAGTCCATCGAAAAGAAGGAACAGTCCTATGACCACTAGTCAGACTCGTTCGTCGATCCCACTTCTGATTGATCAACCTCCGGAGATGACGGGTCTTCCACCCTACCACTGGGAGGGTCAACTACGCCCTCACCTAGGATGGCCTCCATCACAGTAGGTGGAATGTCAAAACCACTAAGAGGACCAATTATGAAACCATTGACTCAAAAGCAAAACCACGCTCTATATCGATGTTGCACCCTGACAAACATGGCCTCCTCAATCCAGACTGTGGTCCTAACAAGCTCATAGATCCAATGACTTCCAGGATCGGGAAAACTATGTACCTGCTCGGTAATCTACACGGAAATACCATATTGCTCCGGAGGTATTGCCATTTACGGTCCTGAAAATATTCGGCCTACAACGGGGTGAGACATTGTCTCAGCAAGTTCACCCCTTAAACCTCTATTAGAAAGAAAAATACACCCAAGGTGGCCTAACCACATCACACAGAAAACTTACCTCGCATTATTTCCTTCCTGCAGGTTAATACAGTTCATATCACTCAAATACAGATAGTAATAAGAACTTAAACAACTGGAGCGCAATTACTTTCACATAATCAACAACCACAGCATACAATCTAATTTTACTGGCAATTTAGCTATCTACTAGCGTTTAGCCAGGTAACGTCTCCCTACCTTGGAGCACGACTTTGTCATTTACATCGACGGCGTTCCCAAATGAGCATGGGTCCAGAATTTACTACGACCCACATCCATTATATGGGGCATCCCATATAAGGGCAAATCTGGCTCAATAGCTCATGACAATTTCCTCTTAATTAACATACAAAAAATTCATACTCAACCTAGAACACTTTGCATTTCACTCAAGGCTTCCATCTAAATTGGTGATCCCAGCCTCTTTTCTTCATATTCAAAATGTTCAAGAAATTATTCACGTGTGTGGGGACACATTAGTTTCGAACCAGAAAACTAATATCTTACTTTTTCAAACCCCACCATTTAATATAATTCTTAAAATCCAATTGTGGTGTCAAACCCGACACCCGGGATTTTATGATAAAGTCCATATTTTTCACAATCAACACTCAATTTGCAATATCCACCCATCAAATTCATTATATGAATATATAGCAGCGATCAACGCAAAATTCTAACAATTTAAGATCCCAGAAAAATTTCTGGAAAATAATAAATAATTAAATTTATTCCGAAAATTAATTAAATAATAATATTTTATTAATATTATAAAATATAATTTTTATTAAATAATAAAAAAAATTCGAAATAATTAATTAATCGAAAATAATCAATTAAGGACTAAACAAGATTTCGCTAATCTAAACATCCACTTAGCCTTAATTAATCATACATTAAATTAATCGCACCCTTTAATCTAATCCACACTTAACTAAACTAATATAACCACCTAATCTTACTTAACTTAAACTAAGCATCCTTAAAGCATCATTAACTTTCTAATCAAGGTTTAGAGGCTAAACTCACCGGAATTGCACGCCGTTGAGTTCACCGCAAAGAGGACGTGAAGGTGAGCAATATACTTGCCCACGACAACACCAACGAAGGTCGGGAAGACACCTAAAATGGGCCTTGAAGCTTCCATGGCCTTGTTGGAACTTGGCTACTAATCTGATTAGGGGAGGGCTGCTCGGTGACTGGTTGGGTGCAAAAACAGTAGGGATGGACGGTGGCAGCTTAGGCGGTGGAGACGGTGGCTTCGGCGGGCCAGGCGGGACCTCCAGCGATGTTGGCGATGACAAGCAGCAACTAGACGATGGCCTGGACAATCGGGGACACGCGGAATAGCAGTTGACGGGAGCTAGCTTCCGCTGGCTCACGGTGGCTCTCTGACAAGCTAGATGACCACCACGACGACTCAGGCGACAGCGGAGGGACTGAGATGTAGCCTGGACGAACGGACGATGGTGTTGGACGGTGAACGGGATGACTAAACAGTGACGAAAGGAGTGGAGCAGCGAGCTGGAGAGCGGAGCAGTGTGTGTGGACAAGCGGTGACCGTGAGGGACTCCAGCGTGTGAAAGGACAAGTGGTCGAAGGAGCTGCCGTCTGCCCTGGTTTTTATTGCTTAGCTTTTCCCTCCAACTCCCAAGGAAAAGCCTTGATTTGAGGAAGGAGAAGAAGTTGATGTGAGGGCCCCTTTTGGTCAGCCAATGGGCTTCTTACACTTGTCAAAACCCCCTCCAACTTGGCCCCACCATTACCTCACATGACATCACCATCCACTCACCTCAAATCTTCCTTGACAATCTTCCAATAGGTCCAAATTGCCTCATCCCCCATGGCATACGAATTTTAACATTTGTGCACCAAATTCTTTCAATTTCATTTAATCCCCTTCCAATTGAGCCAAATTGAAGTCCATAAATCTATCTAATGTACCACACTTCAATTCACATTTTTCCTTGACCAAAAAACCATCTTGGATCCCAAAAGTACGACCAAAAGCAGGCCTGCCAAATTTCCCGAACCAAAATAACCATACTTTGATTTTTCACCGAAAAACTCAGTTTGCAGAAAAATCTTATGAAGACGAGTTGACGTTCCTAAAATGATTTGTGACACGACAAGACTTCCAATTTCTAAATTTGTTTTCAATTTCATGGTTAATTTCATGCAGGTGTGATTTTAGCGCATCCTAATCTACCGGGTAGCTTTTAGGAAATTTTTGTACATTTGACTTTTGGTTGATCATTTTCAAGCCACAATGTACATTTTCGACATATTGGCGACTCTTTATTATCGTGAGAATTGAGAGGTTTCAAATACGAACATAGGGTACCAAAATGACTGAAAGATCAATCTAGTGCCGATCGACAAGAATTGTGCGATCACTTGATCACATGCCTTTGTCGAGTCGACTTGTCTCCGGTCTCTAATCGATTTTTAACTATGCCGTAATGACTCTTGCAAATTAGCTCAATCGAAAAGTCGTTTCCTGGTCAAATTCTCAAGTCTGATACGTTAAAATCCCTTAACGGCTTTACCCGATAGACTAGTCTTCTTGTGAGTGGCCAACTCAGAGAAAAGAACTATATGCACATAGATGAAATGCCCATCTCATTTTACTGAAAACAGAATTGGAAAATCAGGATGTCACAATTTGGGGCCGGCTTGTGCTCCATGTTAACCCTTATTGAACTCACAAAGGTGGTTCTAGCAACAAGTCCATTATTTGCATGGTACAAAACAATTGGTTAACCAATTATTATTTTTGAACTGCCATTTCTTCTCTCTTTCAATCTGGCTTGGAAAGTCATATCCTTCGGGTTAATTTTTTTTTTTATAAAAAAAATGTCATTAAAATGTGCTTCAAGTTAACAACAGTGAACCTCCTAATGCATATGTGTCAACCCAATTTTTAGAGAATTTGAAGTTGAGAAGCTGGGGGCTGTTCGAATTCACATGGAGAGAGAGAGGGAGACATCACTCAGCATGGTTGTTGGAGTTGATGGGGTGGTATATAACAGTATGGGATGTGTTCTGATGAACATCGAATTTATCTTTTGGGTGGATTCAATGGGAAATTGTTTTGTTAAGTCAAATTAAGTTTGGCAGTCTGCGAGGGTCTCTTTCCTCCTCATCAGTTTCTTTTTCTGTTTGTTGGATTTGGACATGTTTTTTAATGCAAAATATATGTGATTGGTACCTGGTTGAGGATGAAGTACAAATTTTTTTATTATCTTATCTTGTTTTTAATATTTCAATAAGCCTTTTTATCAAATTCTTAATCCCCTCCTCCATACCTGTCTTCTGCTCTCAAACATTTTATTCCCCATTGTGCAGGTCAGCGTCCTCCAAGGGTATACGACGTATTCATTAGTTACAAGCAGGAGGACATGCTCCACACCATGAGCCATCTCAAGAGCACTCTTGAGAGGAGAGAAATAAGAACGTTTGTTGATTTTACACTGGATGGAGGAGTACCGTTCCGGCCAGCAATCAATGAAGCAGTTAAGCGGTCAAAGAGTGCCATCGTAGTATGGAAAAGTGGAATCTCTTCACTTTGACATTGGTATATCTGCATGAGGCCACGTAATGTGGTCATTTGGCCCACAAAACTTACTTTTAAATGTGGAATCTCTTCACGTAGACATTGATATACAGCAGTAGGAATCAATATATTAAGTGATTCTCCATCAATTTAATCCTTCCTGAAGTTCTATAAGATATAGGCTTAATGACATCAACTACCACATTAAGAGTTGATTATGTTCTCGTGCTTCTACAATTAAAAATGTCAATGAAGTGGACTTATGGTTGCTTCGTCTAAGCTTTACTCTTGGAAATCTATGTTTGGAGGTATGTTTATTCCGATATGTACTTATGAATTATTAATATTTTGCTCGCATTAATGGTACCCAAGCCACACTTCATCCTTTTTAGATTAAATGTTTTTTTTTTCTTTTAAAATTTTTACATTTGTTTTTCAAAGGTATAGAGACAAATCGGAGAGTCATTAAATTTTCTGGTCTTAAGAAAAGTGAACTTTTGACCAAATTAATATGCATATTGATCTTAGTCCACATCTCTATTCCTTGAAGTTTTGTTTAGTCCATCGCCCATAATATAAGCATCTAGTATGATGGTTATGGCTTGTAACCTTGGGCTAGGGAGAGAGAGAATCGTCATTTGTGGCAGAGAAAAAGATAAAAACGAACACATGCCAAAACTAGTTCGGTGAAGAAGTGATAGAGATTCGAGTGTGGGATTAGATGATCTTCACCCATGGCCAAAATATGTTACCTTGCAAAACTTATTTGTACGATAAAAAAATTTTGACCCCCTTGATATTTTCTTGGTGTCGACTAGCACTAATGACCAGGCATGCCTTTTGGTGGCCACAGTTTGGATGAAACTGAAGCTGAAGTGATCGAGGACCTTACGGACAAAATCTCAGCCAAGCTGAACTGTTTGGTGTGAACGTTGCTTCCCAGCCGGCTGGTTTAATCTCAATCTCAAGGGGAAGACAGCTACTATCTCAGCCAAGCATATTTTATACGATAACTCTGTCTTTTCCTTGATCTTCCATAATTTATTTTGGCAATTTCCTATCGGTGAAAACTAACACTTGCCCTAGTTTTCTCCCTTGACAATAAAACAGTCCATTTCCATTTTTGAATGAATAATTCCTTTGTCAAGTTTTGGCTAATAATAATTGGCAACGAGGTACTACTTTTTCATTAATTTTTTTAATATAAAGTTATGAAATTATTTTTTTAAAATTACAAAAATTCATGATCATGAATGATAACGACAGGACGAAATAAAATAATTAAACACTAAGAAATGAACCGTGCCATGCATCAAGTGACTCTATATAAATCAACACTAAGAATTCAACTATTCTACTCCATACGTATGTCACATGCTATCCGCTTGGGCCGACCGCATTTTCTTCGTGTAGAGCCACTCCCACTTTCCTTCTCTTACTCGCTATCGCTGTCGTTTTCCTCTTCGCTTGCCGAGGCCTCATCACTCATCAAATCGCTAGCATTAGCCAAAGCCGATCCATCAAAATCAGAGGCCAAATCAACGAGGTGTTCATCCATCCCGAGTATAAAAGTACGACCATCTGATCATTGCTCTCGCTCAAATTGTGCAATTGAATTGGACGGTGACCATCCACAACGGAAATCCTAGCTCCAGGACCCAAATCCAAGACCCTGCCCAGGCAGCGGTGGCGCCCCATATTTATCCAAGTTTGTGCCAGAAATATTGCCTATGCTTCGAAGTCTGCGAGAGGCCATATTGTGTTAGTTTGTCGCACATCCAACCATGACGAGAATCATTGATTGAGGCGACTCGACATGCTAACAATGATGTGCTTAAAAATTCTATTGATACTCCAAATCATCAAATCAAATTGCTTATGCCTTGGGCTACCTCAAACTTGGCGAAGCATCTGCAGTCCACCATAACAGGATCCATCCCCCCTCGCTCGGCTCCATGATCTCTGTGGAGGCCCCCTGATCCTGGTACATTAAAAATCAACATAGATGGAGCCTTCAGAAGTGGTAATATCTCAAGATCAACTGCATATATCTGTCGTGATCATACTGGTTCTATGCAAGAAGGTTTCACCTGTGCAGCCACAGCAAATTCTGCTTTGCAGATCGAAGTCCAAGCTTTGAATATAGCGTTGCGCCATTTTCTACGGATCGGGAAGTCTGATGAGCCCCTCATCATAGAGACGGACTGTCTCCAGGTGGTCGACGCCGTGCACGACCCTCATAAGACACCATGGGAGAGCCGCTTGCTGCTAGTGGAAACGGCCACCTTACTCTCCTGTTTCTCTCATCTTCTCATTAGGTTTACCAGACGCGAGACAAATGCACCTGTGGACCGGGCTGCCAAGGCCCATTCTCGCGGGTCCCTGTCTTTCGCTGATGTATTTCCCCCTCCCCTAGCTTTGTTTAATTTACTGCTTTCGGACGCGGTACAAGCGGGTTGTTTTTCAGCGTTACTTAAATGAAATGTCTAATTACGATAATAAAAAAAAAAAAATTGCTTATGCCTTGTGCCGCGATTGCGGCTACACCACACTATCCTCATATCGTAACGGCCCAGCCACCCTTGTTACCTATTGGTGGCTCGATGGTGGTGCCCGCCTTCACCCCCTCTTCTCTCTTCATGCGAGGGGTAGAGTTTTCCTTTTATTTCTTCCCAATTTTCAAGTATTTCGATTCTTGTTAAAGACATAGACCAAAGTAGAGCGGACATAACAATTTAAATTAATAATTTTCATTTGCATATTGGATGAGAAGATAAAACCTCTAAAATATTTTGAGATCCATGTCAGATGGATCATAAAATTTCCCAAAAACTATCAATGTCGTTTTCCTCCTAAAAGTTCGGGATCCTAAAAAATTACAAAAAAAAAAAATGCTAATTCATTGAAAGTCAAAAAATATCAAATTCATCCTAAAAAGCCACCTAACTGATTAGAAATCTAACGAAAGGATTTGTGTGGTTTCCAACATCGACTCCAACTATCTATGTGACGGCCTAGGCGACAGTGTGCGGAAAGGAGGGATGGAGATGCATCCGCACCTCGGTCCCCGAACATGCGCAGGAAGGGGGCACGTCTCTTGTCCCACATTGCCTAGGGAGGGGGTCATGGGCTAGTTTATAAGGTTTGGGTCCCTCTAACTATACATACGCATTTTCTTGGGTATGGTCTGCCCCTAAAGGAATAAAACTGTGAGGACTTAATGTCCAAAACGGTACAATAGAGACCCAAATGTTACAAGTGGTATCATAGTCGACTCCCAACCGTATGTGGGGCTGAGTGTGACGGCCCGGGCGAAAGGGGGGGAGAGTGTGGTCGCCCAGGTGATAGTGCGCGTAGAGACTCGAATGTTACAAGCGGTATTAGAGTCGACTCCCAACCGCATGTGGGGCTAAGCCTAACGGCCCAGGCAAAAAGGGGGTGGGTGGGGGGGGGGGGGGGGGGGAGAGTGTGATGGCCCAGGCGTTGGTGTGCAGGGAGGAGGGATGGTGATGCGTTCAGGCCTCACTCCTTGGAAGGATAGTGATGCGTTCACACCTCGGTCCCCGGACATGTGCAAGAAGGGGGTGCGTCTCTTATCCCACATCGCTTAGAGAGGGAGTTCTGGGCTAGCTTATAAGGCTTGGGTCCCTCTAACTATATATACGCGTTTTCTTGGAGTAGTATGAGTTGCCCCGTGAGGAACAAAACCGTGAGGACTTGATATCCAAATCGGACAATATGTGTACAGTACGGCAAAAAAACCTGAAGATTAAATGGAAGAAATCAAAAGGGATAATGATAAAGGCACTAACTTTAAACCCAATCTCTAAAATTTTAATTTATTCAAGGAAGTTTCCAAAATTTTCCGTAATATATAATATGGTTCTTAATCTTTTAATTTATATAATGTCATCTCTAAATTTTTGTAAATATTCTATTTGGTCCTTGAACTATATGAAAATATTTAATATTATCATTCCATTCATTCAAGTTCAAGAACAATGCTGGACATTTACTTATAATTCAGCAATTAAATTAAATATGTATGAAAAGCCCACGGATCATATTAAACAATTTAAGAGTTTTGGGATAATATTATATATTGGGTTAAAGGTCAAAGACCATATTATATATTAGATCAAAGTTTATAAACTAAAAATGATGTTTTTTCAAGTCAAAATCAATTTGGACATGGCAGTATCAGTATCAGTGCATCATTGTTGCCCCATAAATGCCAAAGATTGACAAGTCAGCCAACTCCATTTAAAATATCAGAGTGAATTGAGGTCGTGGGTCATGATCAAAATGGGAAAATGACATTAACAAACTAATACATTTGTAACAAACTTATCATCATGTTAAATTGAATTAATACTATAAAAAACTACAAACTGATATATCTATGACAAACAGATGATAAAACTATAAACTAGTACACCCATCAATTGCTACATAACATTCAATTTAACAATTTAATGGTAAAATTTAAAGAAAGTTAATAAAAGGTAAATTTGTCATAGATGTGTCAATTTAAGGTTTTTTGTGGTATTAACTCTAATTATCATTGGGTCATCAAAAAAAAAAAACTCTAATTATCATGACTTCTTTTTTTTATAGCTTGTCATTAAAATCGATAAAATGAATAAATAAAAGGAGAAAAAGGTAGATACTGGTGGCCACAAGTTTCCCACGGCTGCAAATCAGTAGTGCCCACTTGTGGGTTGCCCCTACCGTCGCATCATTGGATCTATGGCTGTGAAATGGGTGGATTTGGATCGGGTCAAATTAGGTTCAAGTCAAATTAACCATTTAACTCGTTAATGACTCAATTATTGTGATGAAAATTTCATAATCCATACTTGACTTGTGTTGGCATTCATTTTTAGCATTTTTTTTTCTCCTTGTATTGTTGCATTTGAAAAATTAATAGCTCCATGGATTAGCTCACCAACTCTTTTGATGATCTTAATATATTGATTAACGTCTGTTTAATAATTCGTTATTTGATGCGATGTATTTTGGTTTTAATTACTAACTATGCAGTTCTATTACACGGACATAAAAACGAAAAACATCTCTATTATTTTCTCTGTCTTGCAAGGGGGTCAAATTTTCATTTCAATTTTCCAAAAAACTACGAAATTCATCATCCCCCCCCCCCCCCCCCTTCAAACAATCAAAATAAGCGACCACTCTCACTCGCCCAACTTAACTTACCCCCGCGCCAACACAACCCCCCTCCCCTCCCCTCCCCGGGGCCTCTCAAGCCCTCAACTTCGCCGGTCTGTACACCAAATTTGCCTCCAAAACCAGCCCCGGAAGCATCGACAACAAGTGGGCGGTTCTTTATTTGCTCAAAATCGTGGCCGAAGATTGGAGCAGCCCGAACAGCAGGCTTGATTTCTCAGGGTCGTTAACCAATCTAGATTTGTTTGAGGCCGAAGAACTGAAGAAGAAGTCCTTGCGAGAGAGAATTATAAACGGGTTAAGTGGATTGTAAATTGATTAATTATTGACCCATTTATAATTCACTTGTTTCGCCTCCTTATTTTATAAACCCTTTTACGCTGGGCTACTAATTTGCTATGACCTATTTAACTACTTTTGGGTTATTAAATGAGTTTTGAACCCATTTTGGTTGGCCAAGTTGGATCCATTAGAAACGAACAAACTTGATACTTGTACAGATTGTACATGTTTTGAGCACAATTTAGGCTTATGCTGAATGTTTGGGAAGAGAGAATGGAGTAACATTGTTAGAATCACAACAATGGTAGCTCACGAGAATCGTATCGATCTATTCCTAATTAGCCATGGATGAAAACATGTAGAAAATAGCTTATCCTGCTGATCATATTATAGGAATTGATCTACTTCGACTAATAAAGGCTCCTGATTAAAGGTACGAGAAAAACAAGCGCATAATAATGGACATGAAAATATGACCAAAAAATAATAATGGACATGAAAATGAGTAGCTGCTTCGTCAACGAGCCTGCCGGAGGAAATGCGAGAGCTCCGAGACGGAAACTGTAATGTGATGGACTAGAAAAAATCAAGATTCAGCACCCCAATCAGGCTTTATAAACCGCAATGAGTGAAACAAATCTGGTGCAGTGTCAATTGTGGTTTTTTTAATCATTCACCAAGTCGTGCTCTCTGTTCTCAGAGCTCCTCTTTACCTATGATGGTAGCTTTCCCCCAAAACCCTAACTTTCCTTTGCCTTCCCGTAAACCCTGAAATCCTATCAGCCCCTTTACACCCCCCCCCCCCACCCCACCTTTTACCCCTCATACATGATGCGCCTTGTGATGTGGAAAAGTTCCGCAATCCCTTTTTGGTCGGCCTTGAGCAGTGTTGGATGAATTGAAGTTTTGGCCACGCAAAAGGTTGGATGTCGCCATCTTCTCTGTGGATTTCTTCTGGGCCTTATTCTCACTGTAAATAGAATGGGTCTTGATATCTTTCAACTTGACCAGATGAAAGTAGTCGGATACTAGTAGTATTTCGTTGTGCTGGTCTGGTTTTGCCCCATGATCTGCTCTTGTCTAGCAATTCTCGTCCGTTGTTAAGGCAAATGGTAGAATTTGGGGAAGTAGATAATCGCCTAATTGTCTTGTGCAAAAGATTGGGTAATTTGAGGACAGAGGTTGATGCCCCTCCACAGGATTGAATGATCTTTGAGGAGATTTTGGATGAATGCAATCGTACAATGTTTGGGAAGCTGCATTCAAGAGGAAACATCAACTTTCAAGCTTTTCTTACCACAATAAAGAGAGCTTGGAAGGTAGATTCAGTAACCTTTACGCAATGTGAATTGGGTATTCTTTCCTTTACCTTTGATTATGAGATGGACAAAGAACGAGTGTTAGCGAATAGCCCATGGTTTTTCGTGAGCAATTTATTGATTCTTAAACCATGAGAACCTAATAAACCTGCGCAATGTTATAAGTGTACCAATTGTGCTTTCTAGGTTCAAGTTCATGGAATCCTTATTAAATGGTGTTATGAGGAGGTCGTATCTCATATAGCTCAAATCCTAGGCGGCGTGAAGGAAGTAAGAGTGGAAAAGAAAAGAGTGGCCTTTTAGAAGGTGGGCAGAGCAAGGGTAGTTCTTGACCTTGATACACCTTTAAGTTCGGGAATATTATATAATCTAGGAGAAGGGAAAGTATGGCTGTATTTCAAATATGAAAGGTTGCCTCGCTTTTGCTATTCTTGCGGAAAAATTGGGCATTTTGCAACTAATTGTGTAGAAGTTCCCTTTGATGAAGCCAAATATGAAGATAGGAGCATGAACATGTTTGGGCATTGGTTAAAAGCAGAGGTTAAAGAGACTAGTCCCTTTTGATCATATAACTAGAAATTTCTTATGGGAGATATTAACAAGAAAAGAGAATCCACTCGCTTAATTGGGATTCGGCCGTTGTTCCATAAAAAGAGAGGAGGTTCTAAAAGCAGAAATACATACCTTGCCCCGGCTCGATTTCTAGAGATGACACTTGAAAGAAATTTTCATTTAGAAAGGTTGTGCTAAAACACGGATTTTGACCTATTTCACTTGCTACAGTAGGTCTTAACTCGACAAGAGCTTTAAAAAAGCTGTTAACACATATTTTGACGACTCATTAATTTTTTTTATTTTTTTATTTTTTTTTTGGTGAAAGGTAAGTATTTGACGACTCATTAATTATTAATTTATTGCCTAAAGAATTTGGGGACTACCCTCCACCCTGAGTAAAAACAAATTTCATTAAATTACATAGCACATAGGTACTCTGAGCAATTGCATTAATATTAATGGAATTTATTATTATAAAAAATAAAATGTTATTATTTAAAAAAGAGAGAAAAAAGGGGAAGTGAGATCGGGCCGGATCCAGTTTGGCTCGGCCTCTTCCTTTTCCCTCTCTTTCCCCCGACCCAGCCGGCCCATTTTCCCGTTTTCCCTGGCTCGATGCCAGTACCATTTTCTTCCTCCCCTCCTCTCGCACGTGTTTTGCAGAGAATGGCACAAGGGCAGAGAGCGCAGAGCAACGACATTAGAGGGGGCGTTCTAACTCCAATTTCAGAAGTGGTTCTTAGCTGAAAATGGACCGCGACTTGGTCCCGAGGAGGGAGGCCATGGTAGGGGTCTCGCTAGCTGTTTCTTTTTTTCTTCTTCTTCTAAGAAAGAGGACCACCGAGAGAGAGAGAGAGAGAGAGAGAGAGAGAGAGAGAGTCTGAGAGCGAGGAGCCCTCCGGCAGTCCGGCCATGCCCAAACTCGGTTCGATGACTCTGGGCTGCGCTTTCAAGACCGTGGCTCCCGTTCCCTCACACCAAGAACCGGTTAAGGCCACCTTCCCCGACTGAGACACCTTCCCCTCCTTCCTACTTGACGCTCTGTTTTGCCCTGTCTCGGTTCAACCGAGACGGGACTCTTCGTTCTCCGCTCATGCTCGTGTTGAATGCAAATAATTCTGTCTCCGAGTTGGCCTTGAGTATTTTTTTGTTATCTTCATGCTGATTTCGGCCCAAGTTCTTGTCTCGTTTGAGTCCATGGCTTTCCTTTTAGTGTCACGCACCACCTGTTTGCCGAAATGCCTGAATTAGATCCGTAAACTCTCTCTTGAGTCTGGTTTGCCTCTGAGAATGTGTATCGGGCGTAGAGGAACGACTGAATGAGGAAGGAAATTAAGAGATTTTGGGCTTAGTTCTAGCAATGGGATTGGTCCACTTTGGGCTTAAGTTGAAGCTACGCAAATACGGGCTGATTTTGATACTTAGTGAGCCTTGGGCCTGAAGTGTTAATTTGATAAATTTGGGCTTCATTTTTTTACTTCAAGGGTTGGTGAGTACTGAGCTTAATTCGGCTTGTTTGGGTTTATTTCATCGAGCACATTCCTTTCTTTGTCTTTGTGTCCTCGGCCCAAATCTTGTAGTCCGCCGAATCTCATGTTTGGGCAGGCCCGGGCTTGGCCCGAGTCCCCATTTAAATATATATTATATATTTATATTCGTAAAAATCAAAAAATTCCGAAATAAATATTAATTTTTCTAAAAATTAGGAAAAGCTTAAAATGTAGATATTGAGTAGTTTTCTCTTAAAATATGCAAAAACCTTTTGTCAAAAATTGAACTCAAAATTGAACAAGCTCTTAGGACTTTATAATTGTTGACACTTAAATTTTTGCATAAAAAATGGGTTAATCTTTATCCCAAAAAAATAAAAATCGCATGGCATATAGTTTAGAAACATTTTATGTTATTTTTTTTTAGTTTTATTTTATTGGACCGACGGCGAGCGTGAGATTTTTCACATATTCCGTTGAAATTTTTCACATATTCGGGTAATATATATCGTGGGATATATTTTTGAGCGAGAAAGGAAATTTTTAGATGGAATATGTAAAAAATACAAAAGAGAATATCATGTGGGGTGCAACGATATATTCAGGGGATTATACACAAGTAAAATAAGAAATAAAATATATCACGAAGATATAATTTTTGGACCTATAAAACTACCGTACTGAGTAGCGCTGCTGGTTTCGGACTTTCTTCCTCTCACGAAGAGGAGAAATTCGAATTCTAATACGTCGCAGGTGGACTTACCGGCTTCACAGGGTGGTGGGTTCCTCCGTGGGCCCAGGGTTTGCCTACCAATTGTTGGTTGACGGTTTCCCTTGGTCAAAAAAAAAAAAATGGGCCTATAAAAGTCTAAAAGACATCGTTTACGAAAAAGACAGGGCTCTCTGGGTTTTCGAAAAAGAAAAGAAAAGTCAACAAAAAAGGAGAAAAAGAAGAAAAGAGAGAAAGGGGAAGAGACTGGTCGGAAGATCAGGAGAGAGAAAGGTGAGGAGACGTGAGGGAGACTTGAAGAGAGAGAACAAAAAAAAAAAGAGGAAAAGCAGACGGCTCGTCTTCCCCCGCGCGGCCATCTTCGCTGCCTCGCCGGCCTCCACCAGCCCAGTCGCCGGTGCTCGCAGCCGAGCCTCCACCGCGCCTCCGCCTTCCATCCTCGCGCCGGTCACCGCTATTTCAGTCCCATCCAACGCCAGCAGTCGAGCCTCAAAACCTGCGCCGGCCATCGCACCAGCAACGCCTCCGCCGGCAACCTACGAGCGTCGACGCCGCAGCAGCTCACCCGTTCATCGCCACCGGTCACCGCGCCTCCGCCTGCACCTCGCTCTCGCGCCACCGTCGCCACTTCATCCGACAACCCGAGATCCACAGCCCGGCTCTGTCGCCCCCGCGCTGCTCCACCGTCGCTCCACCAGCAGATCTTCTCCGGGCTGCGCCTTCGGCCTTTGCTCGATTCAGTGCTCGACGTCGTCGTCCACCGCCTTTGCTCAAGCCAGCACCTGACGACCCTCTGCACCGCGTCTCCGCCATCGTCGTCGCCCGAGCCACCGCACCAACGCCGCTGCTCAACCATCGACCTTCGCCTCAGCAGCCGCGACCCGACGCACCTGCAATTTTCGCCTCCTGCTGCTGCCCGACGCCACCGGAGCCCACCGCCGGTCTGCTTTGCTGCTGGTCGCCGTCTCCGCCGATCCACCCGTGGCTGTCCTTGCCGGAGCTCCGAACGCTAGCGACCCACCCCCCCGGTGACTCCCCCACAAAGCTGCCAAGCCGTGGGTGAAAAGGGTGAAAAAGAAAAAAAAGCAAAATCAATTTAGGTACTTTTTCTTTTATTTATTTGCCTTATTTTATTTATTTTATTTTACTTGTTCTTTTTTAGTATAATTATTCTAAGATTGAGATTGCCCGACATGAAATTGCCTCTGAAATTTGGGATTGACAGTCCGATTTTCGCGTCCGAAATTCGACTCACAATCGTCTGAAAAATCATCAATCCGATCTCATGCTCGAGATTCGATTCGCAATTTATTTAAAATTGGCCAATGCGCGATATGGTTCGTCAATTTTTGTGAATATCAATCTTATCTTATTCTGATTTGCCGTCATGTGGCTTAAGTTAATTTCGTTTTCATTATAAAAAAAAATCCATAAAATGTGAGTTAGATTAGATTTATTTCTTTTTTAGGGTTTTTGCATATTTAGGATAGGAAATTTATTATTTTGAATTTTTTAAATTTAAAAAATACCAAAAACATAAATTTAGGATGTTAGATTTTTGTTTCACTAAATTAAATTGCATGTTTAATTATTTGCCAATTTTAATTTCGAATTTTCATAAAAAAACAAAAATAAAAAACAAAAAGAAGGAAAAAAATAGAATTATGGCATTCTTTGCACGTAGTTTAATTCTAGATAATATTTTCTAATTTATTATAAGTTTGGATAAATTGCATCTTAGGTTAGAGATTGCTAAGTTAAGATAATATCTTGGTTTAAATTAGGGTTTAGCCTGACCTAATCCTTAATATAAGTTAATTTAACTAGATAATTTTCACATTTCGAATTTCATATAAAAAAATACAAAAAAAAAAATTGTCTTTAGAAGAAATCAATTTCCTTCTTTAGTATTCCTTACCCAAAAAAAAAAAAAAAAAAAAATTCATTCTTTAGTATAGACTACATTTTATGTCATATAGGTAGATCATATTGCCATGTCATATCATTTCATGTTAAATTAGTAGCATGCATTGCATAACTCTCATTGAATAAATGAAAACAAAAAAAGAAATGGCGTGTTAATTAGAAATCATATCTAGGGTTGTTGATGTGAATTCTGATCTAACAATGCAGATGCTTTCGTTGCTATGAGGTAAGTCCCTGCATTTTATTTATTTATTTGCTTTCTTGAGTGTTAAATTGGTGGATTATGCACCTGCATGATTACCTCACATGTTAGGGAAATAGATTTAAAATCAATTCAAGTTGCTTGCCAAATTTTTTTTTTTCAAAATAAAAGAGAAAGACACCAAAAGGGCGTTAAAAAAATCTAGTATAACTAAATTCCCGAACTCACAATTTCTGGTTAGTAAGAGTAAAATAATCATCAAATTATTTTGCTTAGGTGTTTAATCGACCTACCATAAACTGATTAGTGACGACTCATAGGTAAAATTCATTTGCATGTTAAGAAATTTAAACTTAAGTCGCGAATTGATATGGGCTTGGGAGAGCCTAATTAAATCTAGGCTTAACAATCCATTAGCCAAACCCTAAGTGGTTCACACTTGAAAATTTTGGTCGCGACAACAATAAAGTTTTGAATGTTCTTGGAACAATTATTAGGGTGCTATTTGTTCATTTCAATTGATACTTGACTGCGCACTTTCAATTTGTTTTCATGATCCCACCATCTCACAATCCACAGTGGGTGTTTATGTAGGTAATATTAATTCCACGTCATGCTTCAGCATCTTCTAATAGCCGTGTCAATTAGATTTAGTCGAATTTCACGTCGAAAGGGTTTGATTAGAAAAATTGAAAGTATAGGGATTCGATTACAAAAGTAGTGAAAGTACAAGGGCGAAAAGTAAACAAATTTCAAAAGAAAATGAGAGAGAGATGCGGTGGCCTGTATTAAGTAAATGGGGGCCAAGCTTTATGACAAGACATTTAAATTGAGCTAATGGACCCCATTAGCCTAAATCTATTGGATCCACGTGCGGACTCAAGTTTGGACTGATCCAAGGAATACTTTTCGGCTAAGGTTGAGATGGACCAACACCAAGATGATAAGAATCGGGGTCTTCATGCCATGTGAGACCAGAACTTGGAAACTTGCTCCACCAGCGCCTCCCAACACGTGAAGATACTATTTCTGTGTCCGGCCAAACTGCTTCCACAACTTTTTCGATAGATGACCAGCCAGTCCGCAATGAGGGACATGATCGGCCATCATGAATAGCCTGAGCTTCTTCATCTTTTTAAACGAGTTTGCATTCACAATCAAGTCTTCTACATCAACCTTGTCTAGTTTAATGCCTTCTATGGCATCCGTTCCCTATTAAAGCCAAATAAAAAAAAAATTATGCATATCAAAAACACTTTAAAATAATAAGATATTCTAAACCGTTCCAAAGAAAAAAAAAAACAACAAACAAGTCTAACTTTAAAAATAATGTTTAAATTTGTATTAAAACCGTACTAGTCTAACAACCGTGATAACACACGCCGTTTCTAAATGAAGACACACTCATCTTATGATGAAAGGACAAACGAGAGGATTTATATTGGGTTATATAACTGTCAACTAAACAATACAAATTGCAATTTTAAGGAGAACATTAACAAATCACGAAATAAATATCCTAAACCCTAGTCTCTTGGTTAAACTCTAATTGGCAAAAATAAAAGTTGCATATGCCTAATTATGCAATCTAAAGTTTTTTATACCATGTAAACGTGAAGTCCACAAAAAGATTTATGTTAAAATTAATTTCTTGTTAGGTTAATGCTGAAATCTTACCGAATGTTGCCTAACTACTTGTAAAGCATCCTCATGGCACCATATTCTGCTTCGCTTGCTAGGGTTTGTTGGACACTCTTGAATTACAATTTGTCTACCCATTTCTTGAAGCAAATCATGCATCCATATTTTATTATTTTTGTCAATGTATATGAGTGACTTTTGAGCCAGAATCTCAATCCCACTATTGGCATGGATACTGCATTGGCTCAAGGACTTGATGATCTCTTCTTTGTCATATCCATGAAGAAAGCACGCGATGTCAAGGAAAATTGCCCTCTCATTAGCCTCTAAGCCATCGATAACAATCCTCATTATTTCATGACCGTTTCCCTGAGGGATTTCTTTTAGTCGATCAAAAGCTACTTGCCATTCCTTGACACTTTTGCTATTCAAGAAAGAACCCATCACGGTGAGTACTAAAGGAAGCCCTTTGGAAACACTAGTGAGGCAATTTGAAAGAATCTCATAATCACTTTTGGGATATCTTTCTTGGAATGCATTCCAATTGAAAAGCTCGATAGCTTGATCATCATTCATCGCTCTTACTTTATAGATATGCCCGGATAGACCGATTAATGTTTCTTCATGTTGAGGGATCAAAATGACTCTACTTCTCAAGCCTAAGTTCATTGCCTTGATTAGGTTGCTCAGAGGCTCCAACAACCCTTCCACGTCATCAAACACGAACAAAACCCTCTTCTTGTGAAACTTACGCCTCATGAATTTGATTGCTCCATGAACATCGTCGCCAAACTCTGAAACTCCATCACTGAAAATGTCACCAAAAAGGGTCTTTTGCATTTTGACAAGGCCATCGTGGCTTGATATATTCTTCACGTTCCCCAGAAAACAACTACGATCAAATTGATTTGCAATTTGGTGGTACAAAATTTGCACAAGTGTAGTCCTTCCTATTCCGCTAGTGCCGGAAATTCCCACGATTCGGACATCCTCAACCTCTAATTGGAGTAATGAGTACAAGCCTTGCAGCTGAGAATCTAACCCAACTGGATGGAAAGCAAGCAGGTTCGTGCCTAAGCCGCTCAATCTTCTTGAGATTTTTTCCACAACGGATTGGATGAATTCAGCTTCAAGTCTGCAAATTATCGATAACGAAAGGTGTGATTCTGGTGATTTATGCTAGTAAAGATGGATGAAAGATCAATAAGATTATATTCTGAACCTTAGGAGTATCGCCCGTCTAATCTAATTTAACATCCAATATCCAATCTGCTATAATAGTATATAGTGGCATGAGAGAAGTTGACCTGTGCTTGACTTAGTGTTCTCTCATCTTCGACTTTCCTTTGTAATACAATCAGTACTTTTAACAATTACAAGAGGAATAAGAATTAATAATTATTCTTCAACAAGTACCATATAGTCGTGGGATAAATTTAACTTTTCAAACGCCCAGGAAGCTCTTTTGTTGAATGTTGCCCTAAAGTAAACTATGCTAAATCTGAGGTCAACATTTCAAAGATAGCAATTCTTGGTGATGCGTATTAGTACAAAATATAATGTATATGCAACAAAGAAGAGAAAATCTTTTGGAAAATCATTTAAGCAATAAATTAAGAGAAAAGGGATTGAAATCAGTCAATGAAAAATTTCTCGATGCTCATCGAAAAAGAGGTTCTTCTATAGAGAGTTTCTTGGCCAAAAAAGGAAATACTATGAAAAGTGGAGAGAGAGACAGAGAGAGACAAAGACGGGTACAAAGACAAAGTCTGAGATAGAGAGAGAGAAGGAGATTTAAGCTATGCTGCATGGACACGTTACACGTGCTTCCGTGTCATGTCCGACACGTTGCGACACGCGTGTCCGAAAGACAATGGAGGGTGAAGGTGAGGGCGAGGGAGCAGAGACGAGGCCGCAAGTGAAGGCGAGCCCACGATGGTGAGAGACGGCCAGAGAAAGAGCAGAGATTGAGGCAAGGGCCATGAGGAGGAACTTCACGAGGGAGGTGCGCGTGGGGGAGGGCGGCATTGTCGAGTGGGGCGGTGGCGGCGATGGCGGCAAGGGAGAGGAGGAGGAGGAGGAGGAGTTCGCAGCGGTGTGTAGCCTCTTGGTGCATAGGGATTGTGCGTTCCATCCCTGTATTCAATGTGAGCTACCTTATTTTTGGATCCCTTTTCACTGAAATTTTTTCTAGGTTACTCCCTTTTCCGCTCCTTTGGCGAATGCTGGTGCTTTTCTTGATCAAGTCTTCGATGCTTTCAGAGATACATGTCTTTGCATCTCTTCACCGGATGCCGAAATCGGTCGTCTAACAATTTCGGTGGCCGATTGAATCGATTTTGTAGTTACTAAGGCTGTAGCTGCGAGGGAGGAAGGGCTGGAGGCGAGGCGGTGAACGATTGTGATGAGGAGCGAAAGCAAGCAGAGATCGAGAGGAAGAGGAGAGGAAAGGCATCGTGCAGCGAGGAGGAGGAGAAGAAGGCGATGCTAGGGTTTTGAGAAGGAAAATAAAAGAATAAAAAAGGGACTTGGCATGTTGGAGGGAGGGGGAAGTGACAGGCTGATAGCCTATTAGGTAGTGGGGGAGGGAAAAAAAGTGAAAAAAATTTGGGGGGTGAGAAAAGAGACAAGGGAAAAAAAGGAGTTTGGGGGGGGGTGGTGGTGGACTCCCAAGGGAACTTTTTATTTAATCGAAAATATTATTAAATGAAATTAAAAAGTAATTTTAAAAAATAAAAGTGTTGTATGTTGAATGATTAGTGTAAATTCATTGTAGGTTCTTTATTTATTTATAAATTTGAATCAAATTAATTAAAAATAAAAATATTCATTTAATATACAACATGTCCTAGCGTGTCGGAATTTTTATTTTTGAGAAATGATGTGTGGACATGTGTCGTATCGTTGTGTCGCATGTCCGTGTCGCGTGTCAATGCAACCTAAGATTTAAGAGCAGGCGATAAAAAGAGGGAAGAGTAACAAACTGGAGGCTGAACTTTCTTTTGAACCCTAGCTAGGTACCCTAGTCCAAATAAAAGTGTTGTATGTTGAATGATTAGTGTAAATTCATTGTAGGTTCTTTTTATTTATTTATTTATAAATTTGAATCAAATTAATTAAAAATAAAAATATTCATTTAATATATAACGTGTCACAGCATGTCGGAATTTTTTATTTTTGAGAAATGACATGTCGACGTGTCGTGTCGTGTCGCGTTGTCTGTGTCGCATGTCAGTGCAACCTAAGATTTAAGAGCAGGCGATAAAAAGAGGAAAGAGTAACAAAGTGGAGGCTGAACCTTCTTTTGAACCCTAGCTAAGTACCCTAGTCCAAACAAGAGAGAGACTGACAACAACCTTTTTTTTCCTCTTTTTTGCCTTCTACAGATTCATCATTCTCCATAGTGGAGCTTTGGTGGTGAAGGGAAGGGTTGCATCACAACTAGGTTTACCCTGTGTTGGCCGTGGAAGTGGTCTGAACTTGCCATTTTGGTTCTCTTTAATTCTAACGAATGAAAGCATGGGGCTTCTGATAACGTCCTACAGAATAAGTAGCTCATATGCTTTGGAGTTCACCCACTTGTTTGTTTTCAACAAGGGGAGTCAGAGTAATCGAGGGAGATGTTGCATGGAGGAAATGGGCATTTAAGGAATCCTCTTGAGAAAACACTTAAAGGAAGAGAAAGATAGTACCTGTTTTCGAGAGGCCAGCCAGTGAGATTGCCGGCTTTGCGGAGAGCGTCTCTCCACTTCCGGACCTTGTCAGCATTCGCCTTGCCAAAACCCTTCTTGCTTTGGCCAATCTGCTTGAATGGTCCGGATTGCTCGCGCATGTCTCTGGGGTCAACGTCCATGAAAATGAGGAACACCAGCTGGCCTTTCTTTTCCTTGCACTCGAGGATCTTATCCAGCTCTTCCAGACACCAAGGCGAGGAGGCGAAGGTCTGAGAGATGACCACAATGGCACTCCTCGACCGCTCAATCGCCTTAAGGATTGTCGGTGCGATCTCTACTCCTCTTTCCAGACTGCAGTCGATGAAGGTCCTTATCTTGTTCCGCTCGAGAGCGACATGGAGGTGGCTCACGAAGTTGCGAGTGTCGGCCTGTTTATAACTGATGAATGTATCGTGAACCCACCGAGGGATGGAGGAGGGGGGAAAGAAGAGTTGTGGCCTGGCTGTGAGGCTATGTTTGAGAGAAGAGTAGTGGAGTGGAAAGAAAGAGGGCAAAGAGATGGGAGGAGACTGCAATTGGAATTGCGATGTTCTCTTGTTTAGGAGGCCTGGATACAAAGGAGGAGGAGAAAAAGTATGGAAAAGCTTGTGCTTGAGTTGGCGAAACTGGATCGTCATCTTTCTAGAATTTGCCATTGAAACACCCAAGAGAATCAAAGTAAAGAAAGATCTGATACCGAGTTCATTCACAATGCAAGCTCCCTTGACCTATTCTTATAGAATTCAAATTCTAGCCCTCCCTCTCTACCGGCTAATTATGCACCACTTTTCCGCATCCATGTCTCCACGTCCAAAAACTCCGGATAAAGTGAACGAGAGAATTTTTCTTGTCACCGACTAGTAAAATAAACACGTGTATGTGAACAAGCGAATTTTTCTCGAGATGTGGGGGAAGGAAAAACCAGGGAAACAAGCCCCTTGGAAATGCTTTTCTACAACCGTTTTTTTAAAATCTTGGGGATACTTTTGCCGTGCAGTACTTGCCTAACTTAGAGATATTTAGTCTTCATTGGTACTCGGGTTTCAGTCTCCTAAGTTTCAGCATTAGTGCAATGAAGTCCTTTAACATTCATTTTGCGCAATGAAATCCTCTATCCTTGTCAATTTGTGTGATTTGGTCTACTAGGTTCTATTTTATGCAATCAAGATAAAGAGTTACCGTAAAAATTACAGCATCTTGGGCAATAATAGTATTCAGAATGACATATCTCAATCAATTAAATTTCTTATTTACAGTTAACCAAGTAGAATTTGTCTTTGAGTAATGTATGATAATATGGTCATAAAACGTGTTGTGATCTTTTATTATATGTTTCTCCCATCTATTCACCGCATAAGCGTTGTTTAATTATTGATCTGTTATCTAAAAATTTCTTTGATTTTTCTCTAAAATTACTGTTACCTAGAAGCTCCCTTGTGAACTCGTGCGCTAGTCAAAATTAGTGGCTAGTAAATTATCTCTGAAAACAAGCAAAGATGCCGGGCATGCCGTTTTTAAAGGCCTATTAATAGGGTTAGCCGTCCAATTTCCATGCTTCCTACTCTTCACCAGTTCATATGTTATTACTTTATTCCTATTGTTGATTCCTGTGCGTGTTGCTTCCTTTCTCGTACCGCGCCTATAGTACTAACGGACATAGAATAGACAAGGACAAAATTGCTATAAATTAATAAAATCAATAGAATAACATTAATCAGCCAGGCTCGGTCAAAACGGCGCAGATGGAAGGCGAAGAATGCCTCCTTCCGAGGGGCCCTAGATATCGCTATTTGATTAAAATTAAAGATGCATTCATCATCATTAATAATCCATCTTTGAATTAAACCTAAATCTCGGGGATTAGAAAATTATAGATAGCAAAGATTAAGAGATATCATAATCATGGCTCCATTTGTTTCGCGAAAAATGAATAAATTTAGAAAACATATTTCTAAGAATAATCACATATATCACCCGAAATAATTAATCAATGAAAAATATTTTCATTATGATAACAATTTATATCTAAATATTTCCATGGACGATAAAAATATTTTTGTTCCTTCATTTTTGTAAGTGATATAAATGATCATTTCAGAAAATCTCTTTACCTCAAAGGTATTTGCATTCTTTCAATGGCATTTTCTTAAAGTCAAACCAAACAGGCCCTTACTTTATCGAGCATAGGATCCCCCATGCACTTTGTGGAATAAGTTTATTGAACAACAGTAGCTTGTGTGAACGCCGAGGATCTTACCATTTGTGAAACCAAGTCAAGCCAAATTATTGTCCAGTTGGCTCAATGACTACTCTAAATCAACTCATCTAATTTAGAGTCAAGCATTTTGTCTAGTTGAGCTGGAGCTTGTTAATACTCAGCTCAAAAGGATCGTGAGCCTAATCGAGGTTTTGTTTTTTCTTGTAGAAAATCATATTCAATAATTATAAATAAAGACATGTTGAAAACTAAATTTTGGTGATTCAGTTAGGCATCTATTGTATAGAAAATTAGGGATCGACTCCAGTCTCTATACAAAAAATATTAGTTAAATTGCATATAGTTTTTGGGAGCATTTATTATATAGGTTAGTTCATTTATTGCATTGAAATTGGACCAGCGGATGAGCTTGAATGGATGATTCTGAACTTAACTAATAAGCTGGACTAAGCCCATAAGAGTATTAAACTTTGATCATGCCTGTTACTCTCTTCATGGCCGAAATTTGACAATAAAGCTTTATATTTTGGGTCACATGGCGAAGAAAGTAATCGGCAGGATATTCCAAAATATTCATTTATGAGAGATGGGCAGATTATTTTATCATTCTTAAGGTCTCTCATATATTAGTAATTGTTATATCAAATTTTCTAATTCAAGAGAAGAAAAAGAGGATTGAGGGGAATCTCGGCCAGCATGGAAAGGGAAGGAGAGCTGGTCGTGTGTTTAACGTGGAAGGAGAGATATATTTATGATCTTTGAAAGAAAGAAAGAGTCCAGCGAGATATCTTTCTCGCATGGTTTCTCCCTGTCCACATCACGTTCGTGCTCCGCCCTTGCCCGCAAGTGCTGCCATGCGGGTCACGATTCAGAGTGCGCAACGAAATCCCAGAATACTTGCTCGTTGCAGCAAGTCCCCGTCCAGTTGTTTGTTCCTTCTTTGCAGGTTTCGGGCGATCCAAGCGCTTCGAAGCCCTTGCTGTGCCAATTTTGATTCATTTTCGTGTAGGTTTTTCCAGTCACATCCGTGAGAGATTTTTCTACGTGTACGAATGCGCGTGGAAGCGGGGAGGGCAAAGAGATCAAATTACGCGCTCAATGAATGAATAATGGTGAAGCGGCGGTAATTTGTCAACATATGATCGTGAGGCGCTTTAGATAGTCCAAGCTAACGAGTGGGGTTGCTTGGTCGATATAAGAGGAAAGTAAGCGATGATCAGTGAAAGTGCAAGTTCTTTCGCGAGAAAAACATAGAAAAAGACAAAGGAAGGTTTGACGTTCTGAAGTTCACAAAACTTGCGGGTGAAGGATCCTATGGGTTGCTCCTGGCGGAGCTGGTCTTGCACGTTGCTACCTTGATCGCTGAAAGTCTTGCCCGTTGCCGCGACCTCAAGCCACCGAAAGCTTCACCACCCCGAGAACCACCGAAACACCTCACCTGAGCAGCTCTCTCGCCAAGCATAGCAGCGCCACCGTGAACCGTGAAGTATCGTCCATCCGAATTCCTGTGCCGAGTTTGGAAACACTACCCAAGCGCTACTACAAATTAGGTAAGGGAATTTTCGTTAACCTAATTTTTATATATTTTGTTGCCTAATTTGTGATATCGCAATCTTGTTTGAACCTTTAAGAGATATTATCATATTCACTAAATTCCCGAATAGTCTTTAAATTTGGAAATAATTCGTGACGTGCTATTATTGTTAATCCAATCTCATGCTCGAGATACAATTCATGATTGTACAGAAACTCATCAATCCGATCTCATATCCAAGATGTAATTCGCGATTGGACAGAAAATTGTCGATCCGATCTCATGCTTAAGATACGATTCGTGATTAGATGAAAAATTGACCAGTTTGATCCTAATGTCCGGGGAATGTTTCCTCAATTTATTTCCAAAATTAAATGGATATGAATAATATCTTGTGTGGTTTGGTGATGTATTTGATGTGGATTTGATTTCTTTCCATTTTTGTTTCATTTGAATTGATTTTGTTTTTTTTTTAAACCAAAAAGGTTATTTTGGTTTTTTTTTTTTTTTTGGATTTTCGCATGCATATCATGTAGTTTAGGTCATGTCATATTGCTATATTATGTTAGGTTAGCAACATGCATTGCGTAAAATATGATTTTCATTAAACAACAGGAAATCTAGAACAATATTTAATTGAAATTGAGGAAATCATATTTAGGTTGATATGATATTCTAACTAGTATTGTAGATACTTTCGTTATTTTTAGATAAATATTTTGTCCCTGTGCTTGCAAGTTACTTATTACTTTGTGTTATTGAGTGTTAAATAATGGTTGCACACTCATATGATAACCTCACATGTTAAGGGCAAATTAAAATCAATACAAGTTATCTACAAAAGATTTTTTTTTAAATAAAAAAGAAAATGTACCGAAATGGTGATAGAGATATTTAGTGTAATTAAGTCCCATAACCACAATCCTTAGTTAATAATCCATTTTCATGGTCATGCCTTCTCTCCCTCTTTAGCTCTATACTAAATGCTCTCTTCTTCATGAGAAATTATTGTCAACAACATAATATATGCACATAATTGAAATTGGACCACTAAAAATAGAGGATTTCGTAAGATCTCACATGAATCCCATCAAATCTATTGGTCAAAATTTCTTTTAGTACATGTATTGAATCCACTGACATAACAGGGTCCAAGACCCCCGTGAGCGCCATATGTGATGAATGTTTATTTATTTATTTTGAGTGTGGAAAATTGCCGAAAATTTCTTTGAATTATTTATCTTTACTTATCACAAGATAATTGTTGAATTTATCCAAAAGAGAAAATAAAACACTAGTAAGTTGATAAAAATGCAGGTCCAAGTCATGTTCTAATGGCCAAGCTCAGGGTTGGGCTATAAAAAAAAATAAAATCAATTTTCATAGGAGTTGAAATGTCTAGTTTGTTGCAATTACAACTTCTGTATAAGGTGTGAAAAACGCAGTCTGCGGGCTCCTCCTTATATGTCCGTATCGATCCTAAAAAAAGATGATGATCCGCAGCTTAAAAGGTGAAGATAATTCTCACACCATATGGAAGATGTCATTACTATGCAAGATGTTTTGTTGGCATACATAATATGAACTGCCATGCTAATTCATAGGGTTTATTGGATTAATTGCAATGTAGCACATACTTTTCTTCCCTTGAACTTCTGAGATTCTGTGGAACTGCTTCGGTTTCAGGCATTCGAATCCGCACTATTTACCTAGAGAAAGAAGACTCGCTACGAGTCGGTTCATCTGGATCGGGTCTGTCCACTCCTTCAACACTCCTGAACCAGAAAGGCTGACCGAAAGAAGCTGCACCCTCTGGAACGTTGTCCACCACCCGTTCTTGACCTCTCGGCACGTATATTCCGGTTCTCGGGTGCGGCACCCAACATTGACGATCCTCATCGGGCTCATCAACTTGATCACCACCACTCATCTGTGGTTTGGACTTCTCCAGCTTCTTTGTCATCGTCAATGCACTCGTGCATCGCCTATCTCGCTTTGCTTGTCTAGAAAGAGATTTTGAATTCAAGGAGAGAGAGAGAGATCTTGCAAGTATGACTTACAAATTCACATGCAGATCAATAATGCTCCGTACCCAAATGCACGAAAAAGTATCTCCCGGGGCGATCACAACACGACTAATTATGGATGACCCATATGTACTTGGCATTTGAATTTTCTCGCATAGGACATAATCTAGGTGAAAGGCCTAATTCACATTGGTTTGGCATGTCCTAGCCTTTTCTTTGGTATCACATGGATTTCACTTACAAGTTGCATCGTCAATTCCATTTGACAAAAGTTGTAAGATCTCGCCGCATGTCCTGAACTCGATAAACGCAAGGCAATCACGCCTTTTAAGGAGAAACAATCGGTTAGTCTTGAGTATTATGCCCAAAAACATATCTAGAGAGGAAAAAATTAGGATTCACCAACTTTCAATTAATGACAACCCATAAGATAACTCGTTCTAGTTCCACATGCAACCCTATGGAAGTTTTTATCTAATGGATCGCTTGAACGCCAACTTTTTGTTGAGCATCAGAATAATAAGTTAGCAACTCGTAGGAAATGAATCGGCATACTTAGGCTTTCATACCTGAGCAACAAAAGTTTCGTGTTCACAACAGTAGCTGCCATTGCCCGCAAGGGTGTGTCTCAAGAACGATACTTCAAGACATCAGAACGAATTTGGTTAAAGAGAAGTGTGACGCTAGAGCCCTTTTTGTACTGTCCAAAGCCACCTAGAAGGTTTCAGGTTCTCCTGACGCGTCAAAAGTACAGTCAGCGCGCTATCATAGTATCAGTTCGATCGTGATACAACTGGTAAAGGTTTGTAATCAAAAGTGCACGTTCATAAAGAGAAAAGTGCAAAGCTTGAAGCTTCTTCCATTTAAAAAAACATAAGGTTCTTTCGATCTGTGGTTCTCGTTTGATTACTCATTGTGCATGGAATATGTTCCGCAGAAGATAGAAGATTTGTGCAGAATCTTGCCTTTCTGCTATAAATGGAGGCGCAGATGCACCGAAATCACCCCTCCCGTTGCCTTCTTCGATCTCTGACATCTCCGTTGAGTAAGAGGTCCGGCCACCATGTCCGGTGCAGGTAACAGCAACTCCACGGCGATTGCCCCTTTTCTGCCGCGTTTTATCGTGAGCTTGCTGCCGAGTCAGTGGCTGATACTCCGGTCTGAATCTTCGGTATTTAATAGTGTTTTCTGTAGGGTTGGATGAAGTAGGATGAGTATATAATATATATAAGAAAGGATGGAACAAAGACTTGTACCATTTTGCCTCTGTCTCCGCCTCCACCTCTGGGCTGCTGTCATCAACCCGATATCGTCGTCGCATTCCCTATCCTTGCCCAATCACCAACCTGTGCCAACTCTGTTCCGTCTCGATCGACCCTTGTGACATCGGGTCGCCTCAGATGGTATTGTCGGTCTTGGGCAACCTCAGATCTGGGGTTGACGTGATCGTCGGCAAGGCTGTCTCTACAGATGAGCAAGAGAACGAGAAACAAGGCGACGGCGATGCAAGATCAGTGCAAGTGGGCAGGGAGAGAGAAGAAAATTTGCAGATTTGCCTAAATGGGAGGAGTTTCAGAACACCCCTGTTGAGCTCTATTTTCTTTTCCTTTACTCCTGAGAAGATCTTCAAGTTCAAGAAGATTGTGTGTCTCTCCTCTTGCATTGCATGTCATTTTGTTTTATCGTAATATTTCTTCGGTAGTTTTTCCCTCAGTATGAATATTGCAGTTATCATTATTAGAAGACTTTTTTTTTTTCGTGGTATTGGATTACACAATAACTTATCCTGTCCAAAATGCAAGCAATGAAAAATCAGGTCATCGAATGAGTCGAGAAATTTGCAGTTTCGATTCTCTTTTCTTTTCTTCTTCTTTTCCTCCTTTGGGTGAGGAAGGCGTTCTCTCATTTAATTCCCTTCGCTAAACACAAAGAATCAACCATGAAACAGCTTGATCGGCAAGTGGCGGCTGGATATGTTACGCTTATCAAACCCTATTGTACTATCAGTTAAAGATACTCATTGCTTCAGTTTCCTTCTAGAATCACTTGTCAGCCATGAGTATTAGCTGGATGTTACAGAGTACCGAGATATGCAGTGACTAGTGATTATATCTGTGATGTTATCTTCTAGAATTGGCAACTTGCTACACTATCAATCATTTTGTTTGTAAAAGTGCTATTATTTGATATTAACTGTCTTCTTTGTTTCTTCTTTTGTTAATTCATTAATAGGATTGAAGCAGAGGCAGAAGCGTTATTAAGCCAAAATCCAGAAGGCTGCTATGGCATTATCTCTTAAATCAACTAGGCATGCTCAGCTTGGGAAACTCATATCTTTATGCACTCTGCGTTCTTCGCAACTACCAGTTGTTTCTAGCAATAGAACTACAACAATGGCTGCTCGTGGCACTGAATCGGCAATTGGCATCTCTGAGACATTTGCTAAATTGAAGAAAATGGGCAAGGTAAGAACTTCACTTGAGTTTCTTCTTGCTCGTTAACGGTTTCAATGATTCTCCTTTGTGACCGTTTGCTGCGAATTTTTTATGGTTTGTGGGTCTTCCGGTTGATGGTTCATCTTGATGTGACATGACATGGTCGTTTTCTTGTTGAATCTCAGTCGAACTTTTGAGCATTTTTTGCAGGGTGTTGGGAATAGTATGGTTGAGATTTGTATTAAAGAGATTGTTGTACCATATCTAGATTAAATCTCAAGGCAACTAGTTCAAACTGGCAGGGCTGGCAAATTAACATGTCAATCGATTTCCTAGAATATCATTAGCTACTTTGGTTTTCTTCTATGATAGTAAATGGGAAAACCAGTAGGCAATGCTTTTGATTTTCTAGGCTGGTCATTGCTTGGGATGCAGAAATGTAGCACCTCACAGATATGAGTTCAATCATTCTGTGCCTATCTATGATTTATGTGCTCTTTAATGGATGACAAGTTATCTTCAGTATACTTCTATAATTGGGTAATGTACTTATTTTAAATGAACTTACCATTAGTTAGAAAAGAAATTAGTACACAGTATAATTTCATGCTGTTCCACTGAGTTTGTTTCAGATGACACGTGCTTGTGTGTGAACTGCTTTATGTCTATAGCATAAGATCATCATGGATAATCACCCTAGAAGCCAAATATTATCTCTTTCTTAGATTCCAAAATTATTTCCCTCTTAGTACCCTTGGTGGTGATGGGATCGATTTTGTCCTCATCATCCAAGTTTAGATAAGTTTGAAACATTGAAGAAGGAAATGTAATGCTCAGCCTCTGCATGAGTTGGCCAATCCTCTACTAGGAGGAGTAAAAAATACAGCAACAGATAGACAACAAGGCTTGTGTTGGAATTCTGGCATAGTATGGTAAATATGAAATGACTGAATCATCAAGTGTCATGTCCAGAACTAACTACTCAATCCTTGTCAAGAGGTAGTCATTTTAATGCCACGTTGAGTGAGGTAGGGCTGGAAATTACTTTATGCTTTCTGCCATACTTGAAGAGACTGATCATTCGTTGCCAAATCTTATTCTCCTTTTTATGGACAGTTCAAGGTCTAGTGCGATTCATTCTGGTCAGATTGTATTTACTAACCTTGGATTATTTCCTACTTAGAGAAATTAAATTTGTGGTGCTGCTATTGAAATTTTCCATACTATATGTTACTCTCCCGTGGTGGCATCTATTTCTGATGATAGCAAGTTAAATTTGCTTCACATAATGCAACCTTTTAGGTTGAAATTGCTCAGTGACATTACATCATATTGTTCTTCTAAAATTCAGTGCTCCCATTTTATACTAAAGATCCTAGTAGTGTAGAGGTAGTGATGTATAACGGTTACAGTACTCTCAGTTTACATTTTCGTTTCCCTTCATTCATTTTTGATATATTTCCTGATGCTGCAGTTTTTACTGATAGGTTGCCCCACAATCTATGGCTATACTCTCAAACTATAACCTAATTCTGAAGTTTGGTGTTGAGAGGTTCATGTCCACCATGAATGATGCAGGGGTTCATGGTAAATTTCAAGTTTATCCTCTTACCTTCTGACTTCTAACACTTACATTGATGTACAACCTCTGGTTAGATGTAGTAACTTAAAAGAAAATTGGTTTTTATATTTTCTGCCTTCCTTGCCAAGATAAGAAACCAGTTGAGCGTATTCAGCTTTGCATGTAGATACCATGGCGTAGGCAAGAATTGTCATCATGCCCTACTGCTGGCACAAACTCGATTGCATGGTAAAGTTCTTAGATTTATTTAGTTTAGTTTTTCATTGAAATTTATTGAAAAAGCTATCAAGGGAATGATTATCAATATTGGATGAATACTATAGTCTCAATGTTATGAGCAAAATCCAGAAGGTTATCTTGGCAATCTATCAGGGAACATTTTTTTTTTTTAACGTGACCCTTTGTGACCCTGCAAAAAGAGTGAGTAACCATTTGTGTCATGCCCCGGACCCCAAGTGTGCAAACAATCCGCCATGGTCATACAAATGCGACATTCCCAAGTAGTGTTGCTGACCCCATTCATTTTATATGCACATGCAGAACGTATTATAAAACCCTTGACAAGACTTATAGGATAGGAAAGCGGGAAACCGACTCATTCACAACCAAACATACTTTCATAGATAATCACTACGGGTGATCGGGTCCAGGGTGGTAGGGTCCAGACTTGGATCATGTACCCGACCCTATTATAACTGGTTCCCTTTTTTTGGACTCTGTATCCGACCTTGTTTGCATTAAACCCTGTACCCGACCCACCCTGTTTTTCTGGTCTGGGAACCGGGTTAACTCTCTTTATATTGGAACCTATTTTGCATAAAAACAAATGCCACAAAGTAAAACTATATCCATAAGTGATTAGCACAGCACATACATAATCGATCACTATCTGAGCACCAATAGCAACACAGAAGTTTCAAATATACACCAATAGCAGAATAGACAATTACCCTAATAAAACTACAGCAATGCAGCAGGTAAGAAAATAAAGCTAGGAGAATTTCACACCTGCGTAAATAGGTCTGCAAGGCATGCTAATAGGTTATCTTCATCTCCAATGTTTTTGTCATTTGCATAGTAATCAAGCAGCTGGTCTCAAAAGGGCACGCAAAAATAGAGGGCTTGCCCAGGAATCAGCAAAACAACATAAGCAAAATCACTGTGAACGGAAATTTAGAAAATCTAATGATCAAACTCCACAACAAAAGTCTGTCGTAATCTAATGAACACCCCCCCCCCCCCCAAAAAAAATCTACTTCCCCACGACAGATAACTTGCGGAATGCACATCAAATGACCAAACAGAATAACACACGGCTATCTCTTGAAAAATTTCCAATAAGGTGATCATCTAACCATCAGAAGAGCCAAATGATCAGGTGAATTATGTAATACCACCACAAGCACAGCTTTCAAAATCCATCCTAACCAGCAATTAACTCTACGACCACCCTTCACATCTCTGCAACATAAAAGGAACCTCCCCACAAGCAATCGACTTTGCAAACAAAGAAAGTCAAACCATACCCAAATCAACAAAAACCAAACAAAACCCATTTCATAATCGACCCCAAACAACCCGATTCCGACATCATCATTATCATCATCCGTCGAGGCAACGATAGCAGCGGCCATCATCAGATTGAGGGAGAAGAAAGACAGAGGGGGAGGGAAACAACAACCAGACCTGCAAGACACTGTTGTAGTAGCAGGTGTTGCTGAAGTTCTCGAGGCCGAAGAAGTGCTTGCCCTTGGGGAATTGGTCACCGAGGGCCTTCTCGAGCTTGGACCTCACCGCACCCATGACCCTTAGACTGTGAATCGAGAGTAGGCGAAGGTGGGAGAGAGGATGAGGAAGCCGACGATGGATGAAATAGAGCGACAGGGAGCTGGCGATGGCGCGATGAGGAGCTAGTGATGGCGCGACGAGGAAGCGGATGAACACAGATGAATGTAGATGAGGAAGCAACGCGACGGGGAGCTGGATCTAGCAATGACGCGACGAAGGAAAACACTGTGAACTGTGAAGTCTACGGGTGTGAGGGCTAAAGAAAGAAATAGTCGGGGGGAGCTCGTCGAAGGAAAACACTGAGAACAAATTAGGGTTTTGGTCCTTTTGGACTTTTGGGTTGCCTTAAAAACCGGTTCTCAAATCGGTTCCTGAACCGGTCTGGTCGATCTGATTTCCGGGTGGGTAATCCCTCGGAACTGGTTTCCAAACCAGTTCAAACAGGGTCTGAATTTTGGGAACTGATTCCCAGACCAATTTCAATTGGAACGGTTCCTAACCCTGTTTTTCGGGTGGGCCGAACTGAGAACCGAATAAACCCAGTCCAGTTGCACACCCCTAATAATCACACCAAAGTTTACATACACCAAAAACGGTCAGTCTACAAAAAGATCAGTCCATCGAAAAGAAGGAATAGTCCTATGACCACTAGTCAGACTCGTTCATCGATCCCACTTATGATTGATCAACCTCCGAAGACGACGGGTCTTCTACCCTACCACTGGGAGGGTCAACTACGCCCTCACCTAGGATGGCCTCCATCACAGTAGGTGGAATGTCAAAACCACTAAGAGGACCAATTCTGAAACCATTGACTCAAAAGCAAAACCACGCTCTAAATCGATGTTGCACCCTGACAAACATGGCCTCCTCAATCCAGACTGTGGTCCTAACAAGCTCATAGATCCAATGACTTCCAGGATCGGGAAAACTATTTACCTGATCGGTAATCTGCACGGAAATACCATATTGCTCCGGAGGTATTGCCATTTACGGTCCTAAAAATATTCGGCCCACAACGGGGTGAGACATTGTCTCAACAAGTTCACCCCTTAAACCTCTATTAGAAAGAAAAATACACCCAAGGTGGCCTAACCACATCACACAGAAGACTTACCTCGCATTATTTCCTTTCCTGCAGGTTAATACAGTTCATATCACTCAATCACATATAGTAATAAGAACTTAAACAACTGGAGCGCAATTACTTTCACATAATCAACAACCACAACATACAATCCAATTTTTATTCACTGTCACATATGAACATAGCCTACTCGCAATTTAGCTATCTACTGACATTTAGCCAGGCATCGTCTCCCCACCTTGGAGCACGACTTTGTCATTTACATCGACGGCATTCCCAAATGAGCATGGGTCCAGAATCTACTGCGACCCACATCCATTATATGGGGCATCCCATTTAAGGGCAAGTCTGGCTCAATAGCTCATTACAATTTCCTCTTAATTAACATACAAAAAATTCATACTCGACCTAGGACACTTTGCATTTCACTCAAGGCTTCCATCTAAATTAGTGATCCCAGACTCTTTTCTTCATATTCAAAATGTTCAAGAAATTATTCACGTGTGTGGGGACACATTAGTTTCGAACCAGAAAACTAATATCTTACTTTTTCAAACCCCACCATTTAATATAAATCTTAAAATCCAATTTTGGTGTCAAACCCGACACCCGGGATTTTATGAATAAAGTCCATATTTTTCACAATCAACACTCAATTTGCAATATCCACCCATCAAATTCATAATATGAATATATAGCAATGATCAACGCAAAATT
The DNA here is from genome assembly GCA_016097485.1 of Eucalyptus sideroxylon x Eucalyptus melliodora. Lineage (NCBI taxonomy): Eukaryota > Viridiplantae > Streptophyta > Magnoliopsida > Myrtales > Myrtaceae > Eucalyptus > Eucalyptus sideroxylon x Eucalyptus melliodora. The sequence continues at coordinate 21,342,243 of CM027830.1, forward strand.
CTGACAATTTAAGATCCCAAAAAATTTCTGGAAAATAATAAATAATTAAATTTATTCAGAAAATTAATTAAATAATAATATTTTATTAATATTATATAATATACTTTTTATTAAATAATTAAAAAAATTCGAAATAATTAATTAATCTAAAATAATCAATTAAGGACTAAAAAATATTACGCTAATCTAAACATCCACTTAGCCTTAATCAATCATACATTAAATTAATCACACCCTTTAATCTAATACACACTTAACTAAACTAATATAACCACCTAATCTTACTTAACTTAAACTAAGCATCCTTAAAGTATCATTAACTTTCTAATCAAGGTTTAGAGGCTAAACTCACCGGAATTGCACGCCATTGAGTTCACTGCAAAGAGGACGTGAAGGCGAGCAATATACTTGCCCACGACAACACCAACGGAGGTTGGGAAGACACCTAAAATGGGCCTTGAAGCTTCCATGGCCTTGTTGGAACTTGGCTACTAAGGCTGCGTTTGGTAACGTTTCTGTTCTTTTTTTGTTCCAGGGAACAGAAACAAAAAAAAGTGTTTCTGTTCCAGAAACAGTTTTTGAACAAAAGAACGCGTTTGGTAAGTGTAAAAAAAATCTGTTCTTGAAATAAAAAAAGAACAGAAACACGTTTAAAACTGCAGTTAATTTTTGTTCCTAGAATAGAAAAAGAACAGAAACACGTTTGGTAAACTGTACAAAATTTCTGTTTTTAATTTTTTTTTTAAAAATGCTTTTTTCTAAATAAAGTTTAAACGAGATGAGAATTATCATTCTCATGAAATGCTCATTAATTTCATTTTGTTCATGGTGAGTAAAGGCAAATTTAAAACATACTTGTTTAGGCTAAGAGAAACTGTGTTAGAGTTAATTCATTCTTGTAATGTTTCTCTATAGTTCTCCCACGTGGAGTAAATTCATTCTTGTGATGTTTCTCTATAGTTCTCCTGCGTGAACGTATGTATGTGTTGGGAGATCTAAAAAATAATGGAAACAAGCCAAGCTGGTCATATCAGATTTGATTGTGCTGAGAGTTGTATTGGCGTACATATAGGCCTCAGGAAGGTAGACCATTATTAAGACTTAGATCTATTGATTTAGGGTTGCTATGTTGGTAGATATGAGTTTTACATTACAAGAACAAAATACGCCTAAAAAGCTAAAGCTTTATTCATGTTTTGTTTGCAACTACTGCAGGTAAGCCGAGAGAGCCGGGCTTGTGAAGAGCTTGAGCCAACCAGCAAATTTATACTCGATTATCCTTTCTTCCATATTGCAGTGAGGTGAACATATATGAAGAAAAGCAATATAGTAAGATCCTCATAACAATGACAACTCTTGGATTTAAATCAGAGAGTCGCTAGACTATGTTAGCTCTAACTATTTAATCATGTGGCGATAATTTTTTTTTTTTATCCTTCACATGGTTTAAAAAAAAAAAAAATCCTCATACCGTCTTCCTACGATTTCATTGTTTGTTTTCTCCTCTCTGATGACAAAATTGCGAAACGTCTACTTATACAGAGAGTTATCAGTTCATTCTCGAAGAAGCACATTAAGAAAAGCCCGCACACCATGGCTCTCATATTTCCACACAAAGCATGGCTGTTGAAGCTGAGTTAAGTAGAGTAATTACAATGGTCCCATCCTGCGTCAACGATCTTATAATGGGCACTTGTACCGTGTATTTTTCTATGCTTATGTTGATCCCATCATAATATTAATATCAACCGAAAGGAGACTTTGAGTAAACACCGATTAAATTTGCAACCACGCAAAAAATTCACTCCTTGGCAACAATGCATTCAAATAATGCAACTAAACACACTGCATTAATAAATTAGTGACCGCCAATCTGGAAAAACCAGAGGATGAGGAAGCACTTTGTTGGAGGGACAAACCAGAAATGTTACACCGTTCATGAGCAACTCTCATTTCGCACGCCATGAGCCATTCTTGAGTCCAATAGATCCTGAGAGTGACGAGTGATCTAATGAGGCCGGATCCGGTAAAGCTTCCTCCAGGTAAGATGGTGACATCTTCACAAGGCTTGGGAGTGATGGGCACTGACTCCTGCTGCAGCTCCTCTTGAAACTATAGGGACTGATGTATTGCCAGCCGACATGTAGTTCATCTTTTCAGCAGAATTTATAACTTGTTCAATCGCCTGCATAGCGAAATTGAATGTCATAAACTCCACAACAGGCCTGAGACCATAGAAAGCAGCACCGACTTCATCTCCAGCAAAACTAGCCTCCATGATTGCAGTATCAACAGCCCTCTCAGGTCCATACTTCTGCCAAAAAAAAAAAAAAAACCTTTAAGACACATTGAAATACTATAGGATCTGCAGACATTTCCTCATCAAACGCAGCATTCATAGCCTCTCTCACGGTCATCTATTTGCCTGCAGTAGCATTAGTACATAACAGCATTTCTGTGGCACAACTCTTCCACAGCCTTTCTCTCAACAACACAGCATCCAAGCCCCTAGCAGTGGCTTTTTGTATTAGAATTGACAACATCATGCCCTCTCAAACTCGAACTTGCTCTCACCGCCAGATAAAGCTCGCTAATCCTCTCTCTCTCTCTCTCTCAAATGGGAATCCTTGGAGACAGAGTCCAGCTTTGTCATTCCATCAAACACCTTCCTTGCAAACTTGACGGATTTTTCTCTGACCAAATTTTTTTCCGCATCTCTCTCTAGCTCTGGATTCCCCTTATTCATCTCCAGCAATTTAGATCATCCCCACAGTAAACCACACCATTAGATTCCACATTCGAGTTGCGGCCACTCTGATTCAAGTCCTCGCTTTCCTGTCCTTGCCCATGTCTGGACCAGATTTATCCGTCGCCGGGCCATCTCGGGCTTACGTTGCCATCACCGCTGAACCATCATCAGGACCATTTCATGCCTGATTGAACTTCCGAGTCAAATTCCAATTCACTCCAGAATATGTCTCGTCAACTCTTTGCTTCGTTCTGCTCGCTCCCACTTCATTGCCGCCTTTCGTAATTCCATTATTCCGCCCATCTATGCCGCGCCCAAAGGGGGACGCGGGGTGGTGTTCACCGTTTACAAGAGCCTTTTATCCGATTGCCAAGGCTGAGGTTGGATGGATGATCATCATCATCATCATCATAATCATCATCTGGATACGATTTGCCGATTCGAAGGATGAGATTCCTTGGGTTTCGCTCCTTCAACCGCAATAGCCGAGGCCAGTCTGAGTCGTCATCATCCGAGACGATATGCCGAGCGTGAAGATTGGCAGTGGCGAGTACGAAGAGAAAAACAACGGAGAATGAAACAAAAGGCGCGAAGCGAAGGGAGAGGGTGGATGGAGATGATTCGGATTTTGTGTGGGAAAACGGAGCAAACGAGTGAAGCCAGTAATTGAATTTTCATCCAAAGATCTGGCAGATCTGGGCGACGGCTCCCTTGGGGGTCGGCGTCGCTCGCTCGAGCTGCTCTGCCGAGCGACCACAGCAACTCGAGCTCGGCAGAGCAGCTGCAGCGAGCGTTGCTCGCCCAGATCTGGGCGAGCGACGCTCGCTTGAGGCTCGAGCGAGCGTCCGGCGGTGGTCGGCGAAGGTTGCTGTCGCCGAAGCCCCTTCGCCGAAGCCCTCTTCGAACGGAGATGGAGGAGCAGCAGCAATTACCTGGACTGGGAAGCTTCAGCCGGTTGACGGAGCACCACCTATCGGCGCCGGAGAGTGAGCGGAGTGGGGAGGCGCCGGAGAGTCGCCGGAGGGGGGAGTCGCCGGAGAGTCCGCCCGAGTGGGAGGCGCCGGAGAGGGGAGACGTCGGGGGAGAGAACGAAGCTTCGCACGGGCACGAACGAGAAGGGCCTGCAATTTTGTTCCCGTTTTGTTCCAATTTTGTTCTTTGTTTTTGTTCTTTTTCGGTTTGCCAGAAGTGTTTTTGGAGAAGAGAAACAACAAAAAGTTGTTTCTGATTTCTGTTTCAATTTTGTTTCAGAAACGAAAAAACAAAAAAAGAACAGAAACGCAAACAAACGCGTTTCTGTTCTTTTTTTGTTCCCTGGAACAAAAAAACAGAAAAAGTGTTTATAAACACTTTTGAGAAGTGTTACCATGCAGGGCCTAATTTGATCAGGGGAGGGCTGCTCGGTGATTGGTTGGGTGCAAAAACAGTAGGGATGGACGGTGGTAGCTTAGGCGGTGGAGACGGTGGCTCCGGCAGGCTAGGCGGGACCTTCGGCGATGTTGGCGATGACAAGCAGCAGCTAGATGATGGCCTGGACGATCGGGGACACGCGGAATAGCAGTTGACGCGAGCTGGCTTTTGCTGGCTCGCGGTGGCTCTCCGACAAGCTAGACGACCACTACGACGACTCAGGCGACAGCGGAGGGACTGAGATGCAGCCTAGACGAACGGATGATGGTGTTGGATGGTGAACGGGACGACAAAACAGTGACGGAAGGAGTGGAGCAGCGAGCTGGAGAGCGGAGCAGTGTGTGTGGACAAGCGGTGACCGTGAGGGACTCCAGCGTGCGAAAGGACGAGTGGTCGAAGGAGCTACCGTCTGCCCTGGTTTCCGCTTAGCTTTTCCCTCCAACTCCCAAGGAAAAGCCTTGATTTGAGGAAGGAGAATAAGTTGATGTGAGGGCCCCTTTTGGTCAGCCAATGGGCTTCTTACACTTGTCAAAACCCCCTCCAACTTGGCCCCACCATTACCTCACATGACATCACCATCCACTCACCTCAAATCTTCCTTGACAATCTTCCAATAGGTCCAAATTGCCTCATCCCCCATGGCATACGAATTTTAACATTTGTGCACCAAATTCTTTCAATTTCATTTAATCCCCTTCCAAATGAGCCAAATTGAAGTCCATAAATCTATCTAATGTACCACACTTCAATTCACATTTTTCCTTGACCATAGAACCATCTTGGATCCCAAAAGTACGACCAAAAGCAGGCCTGCCAAATTTCCCGAACCAAAATAACCATACTTTGATTTTTCGCCGAAAAACTCAGTTTGCAGAAAAATCTTATGAAGACGAGTCGACGTTCCTAAAATGATTTGTGACATGACAGGACTTCCAATTTCTAAATTCGGTTTCAATTTCACGGTTAATTTTATTTTGGTGTGATTTTAGCGCGTCCTAATCTACCAGGTAGCTTTTAGGAAATTTTTGTACATTTGACCTGTGGTTGATCATTTTCAAGCCACAATGTACATTTTCGACATATTGACGACTCTCGATTATTGTGAGAATGGAGAGGTTTCAAATACAGACATAGGGTACCAAAATGACAGAAAGATCAATCTAGTGCCGATCGACAAGAATTGTGCGATCACTTGATCACATGCCTTTGTCGAGTCGACCTGTCTTCGGTCTCTAATCGATTTTTAACTATGCCATAATGACTCTTGCAAATTAGCTCGATCGAAAAGTCGTTTCTGGTCAAATTCTCAAGTCTAATACGTTAAAATCCCTCAACGGCTTCACCTGATAGACTAGTCTTCTTGTGAGTGGCCAACTCAGAGAAAAAAACTATATGCACATAGATGAAATGCGCATCTCATTTTACTAAAAATGGAATTGGAAAATGAGGATGTCACAATTTAGGGACGGCTTGTGCTCCATGTTAACCCTTATTGAACTCACAAAGGTGGTTCTAGCAACAAGTCCATTATTTGCATGGTACAAAACAATTGGTTAACCAATTATTATTTTTGAACTGCCATTTCTTCTCTCTTTCAATCTGGCTTGGAAAGTCATATCCTTCAGGTTAATTTTTTTTTTTTATAAAAAAAAATGCCATTAAAATGTGCTTCAAGTTAACAACAGTGAACCTCCTAATGCATATGTGTCAACCCAATTTTTAGAGAATTTGAAGTTGAGAAGCTGGGGGCTGTTCGAATTCACATGGAGAGAGAGGGAGACATCACTCAGCATGGTTGTTGGAGTTGATGGGGTGGTATATAACAATATGGGATGTGTTCTGATGAACATCGAATTTATCTTTTGCGTGGATTCAATGGGAAATTGTTTTGTTAAGTCAAATTAAGTTTGGCAGTCTGCGAGGGTCTCTTTCCTCCTCATCAGTTTCTTTTTCTGTTTGTTGGATTTGGACATGTTTTTGAATGCAAAATATATGCGATTGGTACCTGGTTGAGGATGAAGTACACATTTTTTTTTATTATCTTATCTTGTTTTTAATATTTCGATAAGCCTTTTTATCAAATTCTTAATCCCCTCCTCCATACCTGTCTTCTGCTCTCAAACATTTTATTCCCCATTGTGCAGGTCAGCGTCCTCCAAGGGTATACGACGTATTCATTAGTTACAAGCAGGAGGACATGCTCCACACCATGAGCCATCTCAAGAGCACTCTTGAGAGGAGAGAAATGAGAACGTTTGTTGATTTTACACTGGATGGAGGAGTACCGTTCCGGCCAGCAATCAATGAAGCAGTTGAGCGGTCAACGAGTGCCATCGTGGTATGGAAAAGTGGAATCTCTTCACTTTGACATTGGTATATCTGCATGAGGCCACGTAATGTGGTCATTTGGCCCACAAAACTTACTTTTAAATGTGGAATCTCTTCACGTAGACATTGATATACAGCAGTAGGAATCAATATATTAAGTGATTCTCCATCAATTTAATCCTTCCTGAAGTTCTATAAGATATAGGCTTAATGACATCAACTACCACATTAAGAGTTGATTATGTTCTCGTGCTTCTACAATTAAAAATGTCAATGAAGTGGACTTATGGTTGCTTCGTCTAAGCTTTACTCTTGGAAATCTATGTTTGGAGGTATGTTTATTCCGATATGTACTTATGAATTATTAATATTTTGCTCGCATTAATGGTACCCAAGCCACACTTCATCCTTTTTAGATTAAATGTTTTTTTCTTTTAAAATTTTTATATTTGTTTTTCAAAGGTATAGAGACAAATAGGAGAGTCATTAAATTTTCTGGTCTTAAGAAAAGTGAACTTTTGACCAAATTAATATGCATATTGATCTTAGTCCACATCTCTATTCCTTGAAGTTTTGTTTAGTCCATCGCCCATAATATAAGCATCTAGTATGATGGTTATGGCTTGTAACCTTGGGCTAGGGAGAGAGAGAATCGTCATTTGTGGCAGAGAAAAGATAAAAACGAACACATGCCAAAACTAGTTCGGTGAAGAAGTGATAGAGATTCGAGTGTGGGATTAGATGATCTTCACCCATGGCCAAAATATGTTACCTTGCAAAACTTATTTGTACGAAAGAAAAATTTTGACCCCCTTGATATTTTCTTGGTGTCGACTAGCACTAATGACCAGGCATGCCTTTTGGTGGCCACAGTTTGGATAAAACTGAAGCTGAAGTGATCGAGGACCTTACGGACAAAATCTCAGCCAAGCTGAACTGTTTGGTGTGAACGTTGCTTCCCAGCAGGCTGGTTTAATCTCAATCTCAAGGGGAAGACAGCTACTATCTCAGCCAAGCATATTTTATACGATAACTCTGTCTTTTCCTTGATCTTCCATAATTTATTTTGGCAATTTCCTATCGGTGAAACCACTTGCCTTAGTTTTCTCCCTTGACAATAAAACAGTCCATTTCCATTTTTGAATGAATAATTCCTTTGTCAAGTTTTGGCTATTAATAATTGGCAACGAGGTACTACTTTTTCATTAAATATAAAGTTATGAAATTATTTTTTAAAAATTACAAAAATTCATGATCATGAATGATAACGACAGGACGAAATAAAATAATTAAACACTAAGAAATGAACCGTGCCATGCATCAAGTGACTATATAAATCAACACTAAGAATTCAACTATTCTACTCCATACGTATGTCACATGCTATCCGCTTGGGCCGACTGCATTTTCTTCGTGTAGAGCCACTCCCACTTTCCTTCTCTTCCTCGTTATCGCTGTCGTTTTCCTCTTCGCTTGCCGAGGCCTCATCACTCATCAAATCGCTAGCATTAGCCAAAGCCGATCCATCAAAATCAGAGGCCAAATCAACGAGGTGTTCATCCATCCCGAGTATAAAAGTACGACCATCTGATCATTGCTCTCGCTCAAATTGTGCAATTGAATTGCACGGTGACCATCCACAACGGAAATCCTAGCTCCAGGACCCAAATCCAAGACCCTGCCCAGGCAGCGGTGGCGCCCCATATTTATCCAAGTTTGTGCCAGAAATATTGCCTATGCTTCGAAGTCTGCGAGAGGCCATATTGTGTTAGTTTGTCGCACATCCAACCATGACGAGAATCATTGATTGAGGCGACTCGACATGCTAACAATGATGTGCTTAAAAATTCTATTGATACTCCAAATCATCAAATCAAATTGCTTATGCCTTGGGCTACCTCAAACTTGGCGAAGCATCTGTCCACCATAACAGGATCCATCCCCCCTCGCTCGGCTCCAGGATCTCTGTGGAGGCCCCCTGATCCTGGTACATTAAAAATCAACATAGATGGAGCCTTCAGAAGTGGTAATATCTCAGGATCAACTGCATATATCTGTTGTGATCATACTGGTTCTATGCAAGAAGGTTTCACCTGTGCAGCCACAGCAAATTCTGCTTTGCAGATCGAAGTCCAAGCTTTGAATATAGCGTTGCGCCATTTTCTATGGATCGGGAAGTCTGATGAGCCCCTCATCATCGAGATGGACTGTCTCCAGGTGGTCGACGCCGTGCACGACCCTCAGAAGACACCATGGGAGAGCCGCTTGCTGCTAGTGGAAACGGCCACCTTACTCTCCTGTTTCTCTCGTCTTCTCATTAGGTTTACCAGACGTGAGACAAATGCACCTGTGGACCGGGCTGCCAAGGCCCATTCTCGCGGGTCCCTATCTTTCGCTGATGTATTTTCCCCTCCCCTAGCTTTGTTTAATTTACTGCTTTCGGACGCGGTACAAGTGGGTTGTTTTTCAGCGTTACTTAAATGAAATGTCTAATTACGACAACAAAAAAAAAAATTTGCTTATGCCTTGTGCCGCGATTGCGGCTAGGGGTGAGCGGTTCCAGGTTCCGGTTCGGTTCCGTCTGGAACCTGGAACCTACCCTCGGGTACAGGTTCCTCAAAATGAGGAACCTGGAACCTACCCGTGGGAACCGAGAACCTGGAACCTACCCTGTCACAGGTTCCAGGGTCGGTTCCAGGTTCCAACAGGTTCCTTTTCTTTTTTTTTTTTTTGTTATTTTCATATTTGAACTATAATATATGCACACGTTACCAAAAAAAACTATAACGTACGCGTACGTTACCAAAAAAAAAAAAACTATAACATATGCACACATTACAAAAAAAAATAATAACGTATGCGCACGTTACCAAAAAAAAAAAACTATAACGTGCATGCACGTTACTAAAAAAAATTTAACGTATGCGCACGTTACCAAAAAAAAAACTATAATGTACGTGTATACTACACGGTAACTTCCCATTGACATGTTATCTTGATACATTAACTTCGCACTACACAACAATAATAGAATATAATTAGAAATTTCAAAACAAATAGCAAACTAGAAAGTAGAAATAAAACACCACTAGAACAAGAATGTCTAGAGGTACAAGTTTTGAAAACAATTTCGATTAAACCCTTAAATGAAGTCAGAAAATTCTGAAATTTGGACACGTTGTATTTAAGACCTAAAGGTACAAGTTTCATGAAGAAATTATAGTCCAATTCGTTCTGGATTAAAAGATAAAATCGATTTACTTTTCCTATTCTCTACTTGCACAGTTTTTGAAATTTTTTTGGTTAAATAGGCAAATGAACTACAAAAATTACGAAATTTAAATATGTTGTAGGGAAGACATGAAGAGAGATATTTCATGCAGAACACATTTCCAAAAGAACCTCATACAAAATGATATAGTCCACGCATTGCAACTTACAAGATCCGAACACATCAGATTGCACAGTTTTAGAAACATTTCCTATTAAATACCCAAATGACCTTCAAAAATTATGAAATTCGACTATGTGATAGCCAAGACCATAAGGTAGATACTTCATGAAAACATCGAAGTCAAATTCATTCTAGATAATTAAATATGGATGGTTAAAATCCGTGTTCGTAGTACAGTAATTCCATATCTAACCATCTCCAAAGGACCACGATTTCACCTACCTATTCTTGTTTTTTTTCTCTAAATTTTTGATATGTGGTACCTCAGGATGTCCTTTACAACTTTTGTTAAGAAACCGAAGTGCAATTTCGACAAAAAGGTTGCCTTACAGTCCATGCATTGATCAAGGGTCGGTCCCAAAATCTCCAGATCCAGTCTTTCCAAGGACTAACGATTTCGTCCACTTATACTTGTTTTTTTTGTTCCAAATTTGAGTATGTTATACCCCAAGAAGTCCTTTACAACTTTCATTTAGAGGTCAAAGCCAAAATTCGACTAGAACATTACATGCAAGTCACTAGAACATCCAAGGTCGAGTTTTTTCTGCCCTAAATAACCGGTTCCGGTTCGGTTCAAACAGGTTCCGGTTCGGTTCCAGACCGGTTCGGTTCCGGTTCGGTTCCGGTTCCGGTTCCGCTTGGAACCGGAACCGGAATCAAAACTCCCGGTTCCTAGAAAAAAGGAACCGGAACCGGAACCGGTCCCCCTTGGAACCGGGAACCGAACCGGACCCTCCTCCGGTTCGGTTCCAGTTCCCGGGTAACCCGGGAACCGCGCTCAGCCCTAATTGCGGCTACACCACACTATCCTCATATCGTAACGGCCCAGCCACCCTTGTTACCTATTGGTGGCTCGATGGTGGTGCCCGCCTTCACCCCCTCTTCTCTCTTCATGCGAGGGGTAGAGTTTTCCTTTTATTTCTTCCCAATTTTCGAGTATTTCGATTCTTGTTAAAGATATAGACCAAAGTAGAGCGGACATAACAATTTAAATTAATAATTTTCATTTGCATATTGGATGAGAAGATAAAACCTCTAAAATATTTTGAGATCCATGTCAGATGGATCATAAAATTTCCCAAAAACTATCAATGTCGTTTTCCTCCTAAAAGTTCGGGATCCTAAAAAATTACAAAAAAAAAAAAGAAGAAAAAAGCTAATTCATTGAAAGTCGAAAAATATCAAAATCGTCCTAAAAAGCCACCTAACTGATTAGAAATCTAACGAAAGGATTTGTGTGGTTTCCAACATCGACTCCAACTATCTATGTGACGGCCCAGGCGACAATGCGCGGAAAGGAGGGATGGAGATGCATCCGCACCTCGGTCCCCGAATGTGCGCAGGAAGGGGGCACGTCTCTTGTCCCACATTGCCTAGGGAGGGAGTCATGTGCTAGTTTATAAGGTTTGGGTCCTTTTAACTGTACATATGCATTTTCTTGGGGTAGTATGGGCTGCCCCTAAAGGAATAAAACCGTGAGGACTTAATGTCCAAAATGGTACAGTAAAGACCCAAATGTTACAAGTGGTATCATAGTCGACTCTCAACCGTATGTGGGGCTGAGTGTGATGGCTCGGGTGAAAGGGGGGGAGAGTGTGGTCGCCCAGGCGATAGTGCGCGTAGAGACTCGAATGTTACAAGTGGTATTAGAGTTGACTCCCAACCGCATGTGGGGCCAAGCCTAACGGCCCAGGCAAAAGGAGGTTGGGCGGGGAGGGGGGGGGGAAGAGTGTGATGGCCCAGGCGTTGGTGTGCAGGGAGGAGGGATGGTGATGCATTCAGGCCTTAGTCCTTGGAAGGATGGCGATGCGTTCGCGCCTCGGTCCCCGGACATGTGCAGGAAGGGGGTGCGTCTCTTATCCCACATCGCTTAGAGAGGAAGTTCTGGGCTAGCTTATAAGGCTTGGATCCCTCTAACTATATATACGCGTTTTCTTGGAGTAGTATGAGTTGCCCCGAGAGGAACAAAACCGCGAGGACTTAATATCCAAATTGGACAATATGTGTACAGTACGGCAAAAAAACCTGAAGATTAAATGGAAGAAATCAAAAGGGATAATGATAAATCCACTAACTTTAAACCCAATCTCTAAAATTTTAATTTATTCAAGGAAGTTTCTAAAATTTTCTGTAATATATACTATGGTTCTTAATCTTTTAATTTATATAATGTCATCTCTAAATTTTTTGTAAATATTCTATTTGGTCCTTGAACTATATGAAAATATTTAATATTATCATTCCATTCATTCAAGTTCAAGAACAACACTGAACATTTACTTATAATTCAGCGATTAAATTAAATATGTATGAAAAGCCCACGGATCATATTAAACAATTTAAGAGTTTTGGGATAATATTATATATTGGGCTAAAGGTCAAAGACCATATTATATATTAGATCAAAGTTTATAAACTAAAAATGATGTTTTTTCAAGTCAAAATCAATTTGGACATGGCAGTATCAATGCATCATCGTTGCCCCATAAATGCCAAAGATTGACAAGTCAGCCAACTCCATTTAAAATATCAAAGTGGATTGAGGTCGTGGGTCATGATCAAAATGGGAAAATGACATTAACAAACTAATACATTTGTAACAAACTTATCATCATATTAAATTGGATTAATACTATGAAAAACTATAAACTGATATACCTATGACAAACAGATGATAAAACTATAAACTAGTACATCCATCAATTGCTACATAATATTCAATGTAACAATTTAATGGTAAAATTTAAAGAAAGTTAATAAAAGATAAATGTGTTATAGATGTGTCAATTTGAGGTTTTTTGTGGTATTAACTCTAATTATCATTCGGTCACCCAAAAAAAAAAACTCTAATTATCATGACTTCTTTTTTTATAGCTTGTCATTAAAATCGATAAAATGAATAAATAAAAGGAGAAAAAGGTAGATACTGATGGCCACAAGTTTCCCACGGCTGCAAATCAGTAGTGCCCACTTGTGGGTTGCCCCTACCGTCGCATCATTGGATCTATGGCTGTGAAATGGGTGGATTTGGATCGGGTCAAATTAGGTTCAAGTCAAATTAACCCATTTAACTCGTTAATGACTCAATTATTATGATGAAAATTTCATAATCCATACTTGACCTATGTTGGCATTCATTTTTAGTATTTTTTTCTCCTTGTATTGTTGCATTTGAAAAATTAATGGCTCCATGGATTAGCTCACCAACTCTTTTGATGATCTTAATATATTGATTAACGTCCGTTTAATAATTCGTTATTTGATACGATGTATTTTGGTTTTAATTACTAACTATGCAGTTCTATTACACGGACATAAAAAACGAAAAACATCTCTATTATTTTATCTGTCACTAAGTTAGTGAGCCTTGGGCCTGAAGTGTTAATTTGACAAATTTGGGCTTCGTTTTTTTACTACAAGGGTTGGTGAGTATTGAGCTTAATTCGGCCTGTTTGGGTTTATTTCATCGAGCACATTCCTTTCTTTGTCTTTGTGTCCTCGGCCCAAACCTTGTAGTCCGCCGAATCTCATGTTTGGGCAGGGCCCGGGCTTGGCCCGAGTCCCCATTTAAATAAATAAATAAATAAATAAATAAATATTTTTAAAAAAAATTCCGAAAAAAGATTAATTTTTCTAAAAATTAGGAAAAGCTTAAAATGTAGATTTTGAGTAGTTTTCTCTTAAAATGTGCAAAAACCTTTTGTCAAAAATTGAACTCAAAATTGAACAAGCTCTTAGGAATTTACAATTGTTGACACCTAAATTTTTGCATAAAAAATGGGTTAACCAAAAAAAAAAAAAAAAAAAAAAACACATGGCATATAGTTTAGAAACATTTATGTTATTTTGTTTTGTTTTATTTTATTGGACCGACAGCGAGCGCGAGATTTTTCACATATTCGGGTAATATACACTGAGGGACATATTTTCGAGCAGAAAAGAAATTTTTGGATGGAATATGCGAAAAATACAAAAGAGAATATCATGTAGGGTGCGACGATATATTTAGGGGATTATGCATAAGTAAAATGAGAAATAAAATCTCACGAAGATACAATTTTTGGGCCTATAAAAGACATTGCGTACACCACCGCCTTGATGGCCACAATGGTTTGGGCTCTCTCCCCCTCACGAAGGAGAGGAGTTGGAATCTCCTCATGGTTGCTTGTGTCTTAAGTGGGATGCCTTAGGAACTTAAGTGGGACGCTAGGGTGGTGGGTTACGTGTCCTCCCAATTTACTCACCCGCTACTGGTTGTACAGGGTTCTCCCGTTTACGTGTTCTCTCAATTTACTCACTGGCCACTGGGGTGGTGGGTTACGTGTTCTCCTAATTTACTCACCGGCTGTTGGTTGTATGAGGTTCTCCCGTTTACGTGTCCTCCCAATTTACTCACCGGCTGCCGGTTATACGGGGTTCTCCTGTTGTCACGCCCCGAACCCCGAGCGTGCGCACATCTCACTACGGTCGATCAAATATGCGACATCCCAGGATACGTCGCCAACCCATTCATGTTATTATGCATGCGGAAGCGAAACAAATCCCTGACTACATTTAACTTGGGATAGAAAAGCAGGCAATCAATCGCAATATTGAACGCTCATTTACAAACACAAAGGGGTTTAAATACAACACTGGATTGTCTACAAAATAGACCAGCTCGACAAAAGGGGAATTATCCTAAAACCAACTAGCAGGACACGTTCTCAAATCCTTATGACTTCGCCTCTGCAACTCCTCAAAGCCAACCAAAGCCATCTAGCCGCTCCGTCCACCAAGGACCTGAAATTGTAATCCCTAAACCGGGATGAGACAATATCTCAACAAGTTCAACCCCCTAAATCCCTATTAGAAAGAAAATACGCCCCAGGTGGCCTAACCACATCACACAAAGACTTACCTCGCATTAGTCTTCATCTGCAAGTTATCACAGTTTATATAGTTCAACCACGTGCAATTATGATAATCAAACAATTGAGGCACAATCACATCATCAGAACAATTCAACCACTTGGATCGTCTCAGCGATCAATCGACTCGGCTGATTACATGTCATCGAAATCATCATACGGTCATTATAACTATTCAATCACTGCCTTCAATCGCGACCCCACAGGTAAGTCTAACATTTAGTGGTAATCACGGCCCCACTCAGCAAAATTAGAATTAGTGGCATCACGGCCCCACTTGGCACAACCTTTAAAAGGTGGTAGATCCCAGCCTGATGGGCACGACCTCTAATAAATCACGGCCTGGTTGGGCGCGACCTTTATCAGGTGGCAATTCACAGCCCCACTGGGCGTGACCTTTATCAAGTGGCAATTCACGGCCCTACTGGGCGCAAGCTTTATTAGGTGGCAATCCACGGCCCTACTGGGTGCGACCTTTATTAGGTGGCAATTTATGGCCAATCTCTCATCAATTTCGACTCTTGGGATTTTATAAAGAATTCTTATTTATCGCAATCACACTCAATTCATCATAATCAATTATCAATTTTAAATTCTAAATACACAGTAGAGATCGACATGAAATTCTGAACAATCGGGGTCAAAAATAATTTTTCTGATTTTTTATAAATAATAATATTTTAATAATTTCGGAATATAATATAATATTATAAACTCAAAAATTTAGAAAAATTAAATAATTCAAAAATAAAACCCTATTATGTCCCATCAAGGCTTATTATTAAATAACTCTATTAACCTTAATTAAACACACTTTAATTTAAATAAACTTCTTAATCCAAATCACAATTAAATAAACTAAACTATCCACCTAAACTTGCTTAACTTAGACTAAGCACACTTAGGTAGGGGTGTCAACGGTTCGGTTCGGTTCGGTTCGGTTCGGTTTTTCGGTTTTCAACTTTTGGTTTTCGGTTTTCTCTCTGTATCTCTACTTATATATATCTCTCTTTGTATCTCTCTCTCTGTCCTAGGATCAAACCATTCGAAGAAGGGAAGAGAAGACTCAAACCCAGATGACGACTCGAGCTGGAGACGTCTCCCTCCCTCATCCCACACGAGCTCAAGGCAGAATCATGGTTGAACCAGACAGGCTGAATTCACTATTCCACAAGCCCTAGATGAACAGACCCGAACCCAATTCTGAACTAACGATTCACCACACGAATTGCATGATAAACCCGAGGAACTCATACCGAAACACCAAATCAACACTAGCATGCGGTTCGGCTAACAGGGACCGCAACCTACAGGGCACGACTCACCTGAATTCATTAGCAATTTGGGACTGCCCCACGAAGTTGCGCACAATCGAGGGCAGGTTCATGAGGTCGATCAGGTTGGCCAGCTTCTTTGGGTTGTCGGCCACGGCCTTCTTCATCTCTGCAACAACATTTTCCCCCTTCCTCTGCGACGGCGTTCCTTCAGAGCAGAGCTTGTTTCGGTCGATGGTGGGGAGGAGGGCGTCAAGGGGAGCAAGACATGCTCAGGCACATCCCTCAATTGGTCGTTGCCGTCGCCATCCTTGCTGCAGTCGCTGTCCCTGTTGATGTCGCAGTCACAGTCGCCGTCGCCGTCGCCGTCGCACCGAGAAGAAACGAGAGAGAATTAGAAATAGGGTTTGCCCTTGCCGGTTTGGTTAATGGTTCTATTTTATCGGTTCTTCGGTTCGGTTCGGTTCGGTTAGCCGATAAAAACCGAATCGATAAAAAAGATTTTGGTTTTTAATGATAACTGAACTGAAAACCGAACCGAACCGAAAAAACCGAATTTTTCGGTTCGGTTCGGTTCGGTTTTCGGTTCGGTTTCTGACACCCCTACACTTAGGGCACCATTAACCGTCTAATCAAGATTTAGTGAGCTAAACTCACCGAATTAGCAAGCCGAGCGGACCAAAACGACGGGGACGCCGAGGGGAACAACTTTCCTCAAAGCAGGTCAAGCATCTAGGCTCGGGAAGACGGCCAAAACGGGCCAAACACCCGCTGCCATACCCATTTTTCTAGTTGCTGATTTAGGGGCCGAAAGAGCGCAGATCCGAGCTTAATTGGGTGGAGGAACAACGGGGGAGAGAGGCAGCAGCTCGGGTAGTGGCTGGCGAGGATGTGCGGCGGCGATGGAGACTCCGGCAAAGTGCAGCGGCGTCGAGCAGCCGCCGGGACGCCGGACGACGAGCTGGAGGCTCGGGCGGACGAAGGCGCGACTGAGGCAGTGGCGTGAGTCGGCGAGCGATCGAACGGCGGCGAGCTGCGACGACGAGGGGCTCCGGCTGGCGACGTGCGAGCGGGCGAAAGGGCTGCTCCGGTTTCTTCTCTGCATTCTCTGGTCTTCGCACAGCAAAGATGGAGAAGAGAGGTGACGGGGGAGAGGGAGGAGAAAGGAGAGAGAGGAAGGAGAGACAGAGAGAGATGAGACCATTCCTTTTTTTTTCTTTTCTTTTTTTTTTCTTTTTCTTTAGTACAACAAAGATGGCCCACCATGACCTAAGATGACATCATCTTCCACTCACCCAATTCTCCACTACCTCTTCCAATGGGTCTAATTCCATCCTTCGCCGGGGCATAAAATTTTGTACAACCAATTCTTTAATTCCACTCGATTCTCTTCCAATTAAATCAAATTAAAGTTGATAAAATTAATCCAATGTCACCACACTTCAATTCACATCTTCACTTGTCTATAGAACCAACTTAAGTCTAAAAAACGCGACCAAAGGAGGGCCTACTAATGTCTCAAGCCAAATTAGCCATTCTTTGATTATTTTGTTGAAAAAACCCGGCTTACATGAAAAATCTTCTGAAGATGCATTAATATTATTGAAATGATATGTGACACACCCTGACTTCCAATTTCTAAATTTGATCTCAATTTCACGGTTAATTTGATTTTGGCACGATACTAGCGCGACCTAACCTACCGGGTAGCCTTTAGAAATTTTCATGCATTTGATTCGTGGTTGATCATCTCAAGCCACAATGTACATTTTTGAAACATTGGTGACTTTCGGTTGTCGAGATAATCTCAAGGTTTCAAATACGAACACAGGGTACACAATCGACAGAATAGTCGGTCTAGTGTCAATCGACAAGAATTGTGAGATTTGGTAGAATCACCCACACCTAATCACATGTTTCTATCGAGTCGACCTATCTTCGATCTCGAATCGATTTTTAATTGTGCCATAATGACCCTTGCAGATTAGCTCGGTCAAAAGATCGCTTCCTGTTCAAATTCTCGAGTCTGATGAATTAGAACTTTTTAACGGCTTCACCTGATAGACTAGTTTTCACATGAGTGGCCGACTCAAAGGAAAGAACTATATGTGTGCCAATGAAATGCCCGTCTCAATTTATTGAAAATAGAATTGAAAAATTGGGATGTCACACCCGTTTACGCGTCATCCCAATTTACTCACCGGTTGTTGGTTGTATGGGGTTCTTGGGTCACAAAAAAAAGAAGAAAAAACATCGCGTACGAAAAAGACATGGGCTCTCACCATTGCCCGCAACGGCACAGCTGGCTTGGCTCTCTCCCCCTCACGAAGGGGAGGAGTTCGAATCTCAGAGGCATCGTTAAGGATTCTTACCTGGAGTACTGTGGTGGTGGGTCATGTCATTAGGGATTCTTACCTGGAGTACTGTGGTGGTAGGTTTGCTCCCCTAGGATTTGCTCGCTGGCTATCGGCTTACGAGGTTCCCTGGGTTACCCAAAAAAAAAAAAAAGGGCTCTCTAGGTTTTCGAAAAAGAAAAAGAAAAGTCAACAAAAAAAGAGAAAAAAAAGAAAAGAGAGAAAGGGGAAGGGACTGGTCGGTAGATCTCGAGAGAGAAAGGTGAGGAGACGTGAAGGAGACTTGAAGAGAGAGAAAAAAAGAGAGAGGAAAAGAAGACGGTTCGTCTTCCCCCGTGTAGCCATCTTCGTTGCCTTGCCGGCCTCCACCAGCCTAGTTGCTGGTGCTCGCAGCCGGGCCTCCACCGCGCCTTCACCTTCCATCCTCACGTTAGTCACCGCTATTTTAGTCCCATCCAACGCCAGCAGCCGAGCCTCAGAACTTGCACTGGCCATGGCACCAGCAACGCCTCTGCCGGCAATCTACGAGCGTCAACACTACAGCAGCTCACCCGTTCACCGCCACCGGTCGCTATGCCTCCGCCTACACCTCGATCTCATGCCATCGTCGCCACTTCATCAAACAACTCAAGATCCACAACCCAGCTCTGTAGCCCCCACGTTACTCCATCGTCGCTCCACCAGCAAATCTTCTCCGGGTTGCGCCTTTGGCCTTTGCTCAACTCGGTGCTCGACGTTGTTGCCCACCGCCTCTGCTAGAGCTAGCACCTGATGACCCTTTGCACCGGGTCTCCGCCATCGTCGTTGCCTGAGTAACCGCACCAACGCCACTGCTGAGGCACTGCTTAGCCATCGACCTTCGCCTCAGCAACCGCAACTCGACACACCTGCAGTTTTTGCGTTCTATTGCTGCCCGATGCCACCGGAGCCCACCGTCGGTCTGCTTTGCTGCTGGTCACCGTCTCCACCGGTCCACCTGTCACTGGTCCTTGCTAGAGCTCCGAACGCCGGCGACCCACCCTAGGTGACTCCCCCACAAAGTTGCCAAGCCGTGGGTGAAAAAGAGAAAAAAGCAAAATCAATTTAGGTACTTTTTCTTTTATTTATTTGCCTTATTTATTTTATTTATTTTACTTGTTCTTTTTCAATATAATTATTCCTTAGTGTAAGATTGAGATTGCCCAACATGAAATTGCCTTTGAAATTTGGGATTGATAGTCCGATTTTGCGCCCGAAATTCCACTCGCAATCGCCTGAAAAATCGTCAATTCGATCTCATGCTCAAGATTAAATTCACGGTTTACTTAAAATTGGTCAACCCGATCTCATGCATGATATGGTTTGTCAATTTTTGTGAATATCAATCTTATCTTATTCTGATTTGCCGTCATGTGGCTTAAGTTAATTTCACTTTCATAAAAAAAAAAAAAAAAAATCCAAAAATGTGTGTTATATTAGGTTTATTTCTTGTTTTAGGGTTTTTGCATATTTAGGATAGGAAATTTATTATTTCGAATTTTTTGAAAAAAATACCAAAAACATAAATTTAGGATGTTAAATTTTCGTTTCACTAAATTAAATTGCATGTTTAATTATTTGCCAATTTTAATTTCGATTTTTCATAAAAAAACAAAAGTAATGAAAATATTAGAATTTCTTTGCACGTAGTTTAATTCTAGATAATATTTTCTAATTTATTATAAGTTTAGATAAATTTCATCTTAGGTTAGAGATTGCTAAGTTAAGATAATATCTTGGTTTAAATTAGGGTTTAGCCTGACCTAATCCTTAATATAAGTGGGATAGAATCTTAATTTAACTAGATAATTTTCACATTTCGAATTTCATATAAAAAAACACAAAAAAAAATTGTTTTTAGAAGAAATCAATTTCATTTTTTATTATAGATTGCATTTTATGTCATATAGATAGATCATGTTGCCATGTCATATCATTTTATATTAAATTAGTAGCATGCATTGCATCACTCTCATTGAATACATGAAAACAAAAAAAGAAATTGCGTATTAATTAAAAATCATATTTAGGGTTGTTGATGTGAATTCTGAGCTAACAATGCAGATGCTTTCGTTGCTACGAGGTAAGTCCTTGCATTTTATTTATTTATTTGCTTTCTTATGTGTTAAATTGGTGGATTGTGCACATGCCTGATCATCTTACATGTTAGGGAAATAGATTTAAAATCAATTCAAGCTGCTTGCCAAACTTTTTTTTCAAAATAAAAGAGAAAAGTACCAAACTTTTTTTTTTTTCAAAATAAAAGAGAAAGGTATTGAAATGACGTTAGAGAAATCTAGCATCACTAAGTTCTCGAACTCACAATTTCTGGTTCGTAGGAGTAAAATAATCCTCAAATTATTTTGCTTAGGTATCTAATCGACCTATCATAAACTGATTAGTGGCGATTCCTAGGTTAAATTCATTTGCATGTTAAGAAATTTAAACTTAAGTCGCGAATTGGTATGGGCTTGGGAAAGCCCTAGGCTTAATAATCTATTAGCCAAACCCTAAGTGGTTCACACCTAAAAATTTTGGTCCCAATAACAGTAAAGTTTTGGATGTTCTTGGAACAATTATTAGGGTGCTATTTGTGCATTTCAATTGATACTTGACTGTGTGTGACATCCCGATTTTCCGATTCTATTTTCAATAAATTGAGACGGGCATTTCGTTGGCACGCATATAGTTCTTTTCCTTGAGTCAGCCATTCATGTGAAAACTAGTCTATCGGGTGAAGCTGTTAAGAGTTTCTAATGCATCAGACTCGAGAATTTGACCAGGAAGCAACCTTTCGACCAAGCTAATCTGCAAGGGTCATTACGGCACAAATAAAAATCGATTAGAGACCGGAGATAGGTTGACTCGACAGGGGCATGTGATCGAGTGTGGGTGGTTCCACTAGATCGCACAATTCTTGTCGATCGGCACTGGACCGACTTTCCTATCGATTGGGTACCCTGTGTTCGTATTTGAAACCTTGAGATTATGTCGACAACCGAAAGTCGCCAATGTTTCAAAGATATACATTGTGGCTTGAGATGATCAACCACAGGTCAAATGCATGAAAATTTCTAAAGGCTACCCGGTAGGTTGGGCCGCGTTAGTATCGTGCCAAAGTGAAATTAACCATGGAATTGAGATCGAATTCAGAAATTGGAAGTCTGGGTGTGTCACAAATTATTTCCGGATCATTGGCTTATCTTTAGAAGATTTTTCATGTAATCAGAGTTTTTCAGAAATTAAATCAGATAATGGCTATTTTGGCTCGATAAATTAGTAGACCCGTATTTGATCGCGCTTTTGGGACTTAAGTTGGTTCTACGGATAAATGAAGATGTGAATTGAAGTGTGGTGACATTGGATTAATTTTATGGACTTCAATTTAATTCAATTGGGAGAGAATTGATTGGAATTGAAGGAATTGATGTACAAAGTTTCATGCCCTGGCGGAAAAATAAAATGGACCTATTGGAATAAGGTTGTGAGAGATAGTGGAGTGTGATGTCATGCATGAGGTCATGGTGGGCCTTTTTGTGGATTAAAGAAAAAGAAAATGGCCCCCCTCATTCTCTCTCCTCCCTCTCTTCTTCCTCCTCCCATCGGCTCCCTCTCTCCCCGATTTCTTCTTGCCGTTTGAAGCCCAGCAACCAGTGAAGCCGGAGAAGCCGCCGGACCTCATGCGATTGCCCATCCGCTCGTCGTCACCGCCGCCAAGCTGCTCGCCGGCCGCCACCGTTGCCCTCTCTCTTCTCTTCTCCGTCTCTAGTTTCTGCTTGAAAACCCAGTAGATTTGAGGAGGTGTCGAAGCTGGTTGCAGCCCAGCTGGACCGCCGTCTGCCGCTCGTCGCCGTCCTCGCCTCGCGTCGCTCGTCACCGCTTGCCGTCTCGCGCTCCACCACTGCTGGCCGCGCGTCTTGGCGATCTTCTCGCCTAGCTCGTCGTCCCGAGCTGCTATTCAGCTCGCGTAGGAGCTGCCGAAGCTTGTCCCCGCCGCCGTGAGCCGCCATTGACCTCCCCATCGGCTCGTCCAAGCCCCGCCGGTCTTCTCCGCCATTCCTCCACCCATTCCGGCGCTGGATCTACTCCCTCTTGGCCCCAATCAGCAGCAAACAGAGAAGAAGAAAATGGGTATGGCAGCTTAGTCTTGGCCCGTTTTGGCCGCCTTCCCGAGTCCGGATGCTCGGCCCGCCTTGAGGAAAGTCGATCCTCGCATCATCCTCGTCGTTTTGGTCCGCTCGGCTCGCTAATCCGGTGAGTTTAACTCACTAAATCTTGATTAGAGGTTTAATGATGCGCTAAGTGTGCTTATTATAAAATAAGCAAGTTTAGGTGGATAGTTTAGTTTATTTAATTGTGACTTGGATTAAGAAGTTTGTTTTATTTAAAGTGTGTTTAATTAAGGCTAATAGAGTTATTTAATAATAAGCCTTGATGGGACATAATAGGATTTTAATTTTGAATCATTTAATTGCTTCGAAATTCTGGAAATTATAATATTATATTATAATCCGAAATTATTAAAATATTATTATTTTTAAAAAAATGGAAAATTTATTTTTAATCCCGATTGCTTAGAATTTCGTGCCAATCGCTGCTGTGTATTCGGATTTTGAAATTGATGGTCGGATAGTATAAATTGAAAGTGGATTGCGAAAAATATGGATATTATTGAATTAATTTTCGGAATAAATTTAATTATTTATTAAAATTCGAAAATTTCGTCGGGACCTTATACTCTCATAATTTCGTGCCGATCGCTGCTGTGTATTTAGAATTTGAATTTGATGATTGATTGTGGCAAATTGAGTGTTGATTGTGATAAATAGGGATTTTATTCATAAAAATCCAAGTGTCGGGTTTTGATGCAAAAATTGGATTTTAATGATTATATTAAATAGTGGGGTTTGAAAAAGTGAGATATTGGCTTTTTGATTCGAAATTAGCGTGTCCCCACACACGTGAGTAATTTCTGGAGTATTTTTAATATGAAGAAAAATGGCCGGGATCACTATTTTAAGTGGAAGTATCGAATGAAATGCAAAGTATCCTGGGGCTAAGTATGCTTTGGCTGTGTGATAACTAAGAGGAATCGTCCTAGGCTGTTGAGCCAGACATACCCCTACATGGGATGCCCACGCGGTGGATGCGGATCGCAATTGATTCTGGGCCCATGCTCCTTCGGGAATGCCATCGATGTACTGACGAAGCCGCGCTCCATGGGGGGAGGCGATGCCTGGCTATATGCCAGTCGAATAGCCGAACTGCGAGTAGGCTATGCCCTTGTGTGGCAGTGAATATCAATTGGAATGCATGTTGAGTGCTATTGATGTGTCGGATTATGGGACGGAATTGTGTGGCATGGAATGGGACGTGTCATAACGATTTAGTCTTATAATCAGGACCCCCGCAGTTGTTGGTTATATGAAAGAGAATGCGTTCCGGTTGTTTAAGTTCATATTACTATTTGTGGTTGAGTGATTTGAATTGCGCTAACCTGCAGGAAGGAATTGAGGCGAGGTAAGTCTTCTGTGTGATGTGGCTAGGCCACCCGGGGTGTATTTTCTTTCTAATAGGGGTTTAAGGGGTTGAACTTGCTGAGACATCGTCTCATCCCGGTTGTGGGATTAAAATTTCAGGTCCCTGGTGGACGGAGCGACTAGATAGCTTTGGTTGGCTTTGAGGAGTTGCAGAGGTGAAGTCATAAGGATTGGAGAATGTGTCCGACTTGTAGGTCGTAGGACAGTTCCTTTTTAAGAGCCGGTCTTTTGTAGACTTTTGGCTGTAGGCTTCTGTTTGTAATTCTGTTGAATTATGAAAGTGTTATGTTGTGGTTTTGCTTCCTGCTTTTCTATCCCATATTTCATTGTCAGGGGTTTTATAATACGTTCCGCTTGCGCAATAATAAATGAATGGGGTCGGCGACACTACCTGGGAATGTCGCATTTGCATGACCAAGCTGGGATGTTGGCGCGCTCGAGGTTCGGGACGTGACACTGTGCACTTTCAATTTGTTTTCATGATCCCACCATCTCACAATCCACGGTGGGTGTTTATGTAGGTAATATTAATTCCACGTCATGCTTCAGCATCTTCTAATAGCCATGTCAATTAGATTTAGTCGGATTTCACGTCAAAGGGGTTTGATTAGAAAAATTGAAAGTATAGGGACTCGATTACAAAAGTAGTGAAAGTACAAGGGCGAAAAGTAAACAAATTTCAAAAGAAAATGAGAGAGAGATGCGGTGGCCTGTATTAAGTAAATGGGCCAAGCTTTAGGATAAGACATTTAAATTGAGCAAACTGACTCAAGTTTGGACTGATCCAAGGAATACTTTTCGGCTAAGGTTTGAGATGGACCAACACCAAGATGATAAGAATCGAGGTCTTCATGCTATGTGAGACCAGAACTTGGAAACTTGCTCCACCAGCGCCTCCCAACACGTGAAGGTATACTATTTCTGTGTCCGGCCAAACTGCTTCCACAACTTTTTCGATAGATGTCCAGCCGGTCCGCAATGAGGGACATGATCGGCCATCATGAATAGCCTGAGCTTCTTCATCTTTTTGAACGAGTCTGCATTCATGATCAAGTCTTCTACATCAACCTTGTCTAGTTTAATGCCTTCTATGGCATCCGTTCCCTATTAAAGCCAAATAAAAAAAAATTATGCATATCAAAAGCACTTGAAAATAAGAAGATTTTCTAAACCGTTCCAAAAAAACAACAAACAAGTCTAACTTTAAAAATAATGTTTAAATTTATATTAAAACCGTACTAGTCTAACAACCGTGATAACACACGCCGTTTCTAAATTAAGACATACTCATCTTATGATGAACAAACGAGAGGATTTATACTAGGTTATACAACTGTCAACTAAACAATACAAATTGCAATGTTAAGGAGAAAATTAACAAATCACTAAATAAAATCCTAAACCCTAGTCTCTTGCTTAAACTCTGATTGGCAAAAATAAAAATTGCATATGCCTAATTATGCAATCTAAAGTTTATTATACCATGTAAACGTGAAGTCCACAAAAAGAAGGTATACATTTATGTTCAAATTAATTTCTTGTTAGGTTAATGCTTAAATCTTACCGAATGTTGCCTAACTACTTGTAAAGCATCCTCATGGCACCATATTCTGCTTCGCTTGCTAGGGTTTGTTGGACACTCTTGAATTACAATTTGTCTACCCATTTCTTGAAGCAAATCATGCATCCATATTTTATTATTTTCGTCAATGTATATGAGCGACTTTTGAGCCAGAATCTCAATTCCACTATTGGCATGGATACTACATTGGCTCAAGGACTTGATGATCTCTTGTTTGTCATATCCATGAAGAAAGCACGCGATGTCAAGGAAAATTGTCCTCTCATTAGCCTCTAAGCCATCGATAACAATCCTCATTATTTCATGACCGTTTCCCCGAGGGATTTCTTTTAGTCGATCAAAAGCTCCTTGCCATTCCTTGACACTTTTACCATTCAAGAAAGAACCCATCACGGTGAGTACTAAAGGAAGCCCTTTGGAAACACTGGTGAGGCAATATGAGAACATCTCATAATCACTTTTGGGATATCTTTCTTGGAATGCAGTCCAACTGAAAAGCTCGATAGCTTGATCATCATTCAGCGCTCTTACTTTATAGATATCCCTGGATAGACCGATTATTGTTTCTTCATGTCGAGGGATCAAAATGACTCTACTTCCCAAGCCTAACTTCATTGCCTTGATTAGGTTGCTCAGAGGCTCCAACAACCCTTCCACGTCATCAAACACCAACAAAAGCCTCTTCTTGTGAAACTTACGCCTTATGAATTTTATTGCTCCATGAATGTCGTCGCCAAACTCTGAAACTCCATCACTGAAAATGTCACCCAAAAGGGTCTGTTGCATTTTGACAAGGCCATCTTGGCTTGATATATTCTTGACGTTCCGCAGAAAACAACTACGATCAAATTGATTTGCAATTTGGTGGTACAAAATTTGCACAAGTGTAGTCCTTCCTATTCCGCTAGTGCCAGAAATTCCCACGATTCGGACATCCTCAGCCTCTAATTGGAGTAATGAGTACAAGCCTTGCAGCCGAGAATCTAACCCGACTGGATGGAAAGCAAGCAGGTTCGTGCCTAAGCCACTCAGTCTTCTTGAGATTTTTTCCACAACGGATTGGATGAATTCAGCTTCAAGTCTGCAAATTATCAATAACGAAAGGTGTGACTCTGGTGATTCGTGCTAATAAAGATGGATGAAAGATCAAGAAGATTATATTCTGGACCTTAGGAGTATCGCCCATCTAATCTAATTTAATATCCAATATCCAATCTGCTATAATAGTATATAGTGGCATGTGAGAAGTTGACCTGTGCTTGACCCAGTGTTCTCTCATCTTCGACTTTCCTTTGTAATACAATCAGTACTTTTAACAATTACAAGAGGAATAAGGAGTAATAATTATTCTTCAACAAGTACCATATGGTCGTGGGATAAAATTAACTTTTCAAACGCCCAGGAAGCTCTTTTGTTGAATGTTGTCCTAAAGTAAACTATGCTAAATTTGAGGTCAACATTCCAAAGATAGCAATTCTTGGTGATGCGTATTAGTACGAAATATAATGAATATGTAACAAAGAAGAGAAAATCTTTTGGCAGATCATTTAAACAATAAATTAAGAGAAAAGGGATTGAAATCAGTCGATGAAAAAATTCTTGATGCTCATCGAAAAAGAGGTTCTTCTATAGAGAGTTTCTTGGCCAAAAAAGGAAATACTATGAAAAATGGAGAGAGAGACAGAGAGAGACAAAGACAGGTACAGAGACAGAGTCTGAGAGAGAGAGAGAGAGAGAAGGAGATTTAAGAGCAGGCGATGAAAAGAGGGAAGAGCGACAAAATGGAGGCTGAACTTTCTTTTGAACCCTAGCTAGGTACCCCAGTCCAGACAAGAGAAAGACTAACAACAACCGTTTTTCTTTTTTTCTCTTTTTTGCCTTTGACAGATTCATCATTCCATAGTGGAGAGCTTTGGTGGTGAAGGGAAGGGTTGCATCACAGCTAGGTTTACCCTGTGTTGGCCGTGAAAGTTGTCTGAACTTGCCCATTTTGGTTCTCTTTAATTCTAACGAATGAAAGCATGGAGCTTCTGATAACCTCATACAGAATAAGTAGCTCATATGCTTTGGAGTTCACCCACTTGTTTGTTTTCAACAGGGGGAGTCAGAGTAATCGAGGGAAATGTTGCATGAAGGAAATGGGCATTTAAGGAATCCTCTTGAGAAAACACTCAAAGGAAGAGAAAGTACCTGTTTTCGAGAGGCCAGCCAGTGAGATTGCCGGCTTTGCGGAGAGCGTCTCTCCACTTCCGGACCTTGTCAGCATTCTCCTTGCCAAAATCCTTCTTGCTTTGGCCAATCCGCTTGAATGGTCCAGATTGCTCGCGCATCTCTCTGGGGTCAACGTCCATGAAAATGAGGAACACCAGCTGGCCTTTCTTTTCCTTGCACTCGAGGATCTTATCCAGCTCTTCCAGACACCAAGGCGAGGAGGCGAAGGTCTGAGAAATGACCACAATGGCACTCCTCGACCACTCAATTGCCTCAAGGATTGTCGGTGCGATCTCTACTCCTCTTTCCAGACTGCAGTCGACAAAGGCCCTTATCTTGTTCCGCTCGAGAGCGACATGGAGGTGGCTCACGAAGTTGCGTGTGTCGGCCTGTTTATAACTGATGAATGTATCGTGAACCCACCGAGGGATGGAGGAGGGGGAAAGAAGAGTTGTGGCCTGGCTGTGAGGCTATGTTTGAGAGAAGAGTAGTGGAGTGGAAAGAAAGAGGGCAAAGAGATGGGAGGAGACTGCAATTGGAATTGCGATGTTCTCTTGTTTAGGAGGCCTGGATACAAAGGAGGAGGAGAAAAAGTATGGAAAAGCTTGTGCTTGAGTTGGCGAAACTGGATCGTCATCTTTCTAGAATTTGCCATTGAAACACCCAAGAGAATCAAAGTAAAGAAAGATCTGATACCGAGTTCATTCACAATGCAAGCTCCCTTGACCTATTCTTATAGGATTCAAATTCTAGCCCTCCCTCTCTCTCCCGGCTCATTATGCACCACTTTTCCGCATCCATGTCTCCACGTTCAAAAACTCCGGATAAAGTGAACAAGAGAATTTTTCTTGTCACCGAACTAGTAAAATAAATACATGAATAATGTGAACAAGCGAATTTTTCTCGAAATGTGGGGGAAGGAAAAACGAGGGAAGCAAGCCCTTGGAAATGCTTTTCTACAATCCTTTTTTTGAATCTTGGGGATACTTTTTCCATACAGTACTTGCCTAACTTAGAGAGATTTAGTCTTCATTGGTACTCGGGTTTCAGTCTCCTAAGTTTCAGCATTAGTGCAATTTAGTCCTTTAACATTCATTTTGCGCAATGAAATCCTCTATCCTTGTCAATTTGTGCGTTATGGTCAACTAGGTTCTATTTTATAAAATCAAGATAAAGAGTTCCCGTAAAAATTACAGCATCTTGGGCGATAAGAGTATTCAAAATGACATATGTCAGTCAATTAAATTTCTTATTTATAGTTAACTAAGTAGAATTTGTCTTTGAGCAATGTATGATAATATGGTCATAAAACATGTCATGATCTTTTATTATATATTTCTCCCGTCTATTCATCACATGCGCGGTGTTAAATTATTGATCTGTTATCTAAAAATTTCTTTTATTTTCTCTAAAATTAGTGTTATCTAGAAGCTCCCTCGTGAACTCGTGCGCTAGTCAAAATTAGTGGCTAGTAAATTATCTCTGAAAACAAGCAAAGATGCCGGTCATGCCGGTTGTAAAGGCCTATTAGTAGGGTTAGCCGTCCAATTTCCATGCTTCCTACTATTCACCAGTTCATATGTTATTACTTTATTCCTATTGTCGATTCCTGTGCGTGTTGCTTCCTTTCTCGTACCGCGCGCGCCTATGGTACTGACGGATACAGAATAGACAAGGACAAAATTGCTATAAATTAATAAAACTAGTAGAATAACATTAATCAGCCAGGCTTGGTCAAAACAACGGCGCAGGTGGAAGGCGAAGAATGCCTCCTTCCGAGGGGCCCTAGATATCGCTATTTGATTAAAATTAAAGATGCATTCATCATCATTAATAATCCATCTTTGAATTAAACCTAAATCCCGGTGATTAGAAATTATAGATAGCAAAGATTAAAAGATATCATAATCATGGCTCCATTTGTTTCGCGAAAAATGAATAAATTTAGAAAATATATTTCTAAGAATAATCACATATATCACCTCAAATAATTAATCATTGAAAAATATTTTCATTACTGACAACAATTTATATCTAAATATTTCCGTGGACGATAAAAAAAAAATTTATTCATTCATTTTTTTAAGTGATATAAATGATCATTTTTTGGAAAATGATTTTTGATTCACTCATTTTCCACCGAATAAATGGAGCCCATATCAATTGTTCTTTGTCCTGTCCCACTCACATAAATTGCACGTTCAAAAGCATATACTAATCCAACGAATAGAAAAGTAGTTGATTTAAAGGAGGGAAAGGCCCTTGATCACATTAAATTTTCATTGTAACCCACCCAAATGGTGAGTTCCGGGTACATCAGGACACATCCCATCTTTTATGCAGCACCTCATCATAGATTTTCTCAAACAAGCTTCGCTCTCCCTCCAATAAGGGTTAACTCGGAACACACTGTGAAGAAATTTTCTTGTTTTTTTCAGGGTTGACTTGGAGGATATGACTTTCCAAACCAGATTGAAAGAGAGAGAAGGAACGAGGTTCAAAACAGTAATCGGTTAACCGAGTGTTTGTCTACCGTGCAATACTAATCGACTTGTTGCTAATGATAAGCATTATAAAGCGCATCATATATGTTGGCCGAAAAGATTAAATCAGCGAAATTCTCCGAAGAAATTCAATGGCCGCTCGCAAGTCCAACCCGAGTACAGCTGAACAAGCTACTGTCGCCAAAGGAATGGGTGGCAATCACGTGGAACGTCCATGATCGTGGTCGCTTATTTTGTATTCTTGCTGCCCTATGATCTGTAAACCACCCATCATGGCATTAAATGAATCAAACCTTAAAGTCAAGTCGACCTAGATTTAGGCCCCATTTGATTCGGTTTTCCCAAGGGGCTTTCCTTGTGGAAAAAATTATGCATTTGGGAGACATTTTTGAAAGCTCATTGAGCAAATGTTAGCATTCCCAATGCTAAAAGCCCAATGCAACTCGTGAGATGCTTTGAGCATTGGCCATTTTGGAAATACAAGTTGCCACTGTTCATCTTCCCCGTTCGTAGTTGTCACTATTCATCTTCCCCATTCGTCTATCTTTCATGCCTGAGAGTCGGCCTTCTATGGTAGCCGCCACCACCGCCTGGGGGTCGCGTGTCCCCGGTGACCACCACTTGGGGGTGGTGCAACTTGCAACCCAGGCGGTGTTGCTTGGCTTGCGTGACCCAAGTGACACCGCCTGAGGTCCGCACGACTTGAGGCCGCCCAATTTGGTGGTCTGGCGGCCAGATCTAGCGGTTTGGATGCCAGATCTAGCCTCCGCGACCTCAGGCCACTATATCTCGCCTTCGCAACCTCAGGCCGTCAGATCTAGCAATCCGGCAGCCAGATCTGGCTGTCCAGCAGTTGGCCAGCCACTGGATTTGATTTTCAGACTTTTAAAAAAAATAAATAGCAAAGCCAATTATCGAGCATGGGATCCCCCATGCACTTTGTGGAATAAGTTTATTGAACAGTAGTAGCTTGTCCGACGGTGGGAATCTTACTATGTGTGAAACCAAGTCGAGCCGAATTTATTGTCCAGTTGGCATAATGACTACTTTAAATCAACTCATCTAATTTAGAGTCAAGCATTTTATCTAGTTGAGCAAATGTCAGCATTACCAATACTGAAAGCCCAATGCAACTCTTGAGGTGCTTTGAGCATTGGGCATTTTGGAAATGCAAGTTGTCACTATTCATCTTCTCTGTTCATCTGTCTTTCTTGCCTGAGAGTTGGATTTCTTTGGCAGCCGTCACCGCCGCCTAGGGATCGACATCCTTGGTGACCATTGCCTAGGGTGGCGCGACCCGCAATGCCGCCTGAGGTCCGCGCAACTTGAGGCCGCCAGATTTGGCGGTTCGGTGGCCAGATCTGGCCGTCCGATCTGGCCTCCGTGACCTCAGGCCGCCAGATCTGGTGGTTCGGCAGCTAGATCCAGTGGTCCGGCGGCTAGATCTGGCGGTCCGACAACCAGATTTGGCTGTCCGGCAGTTGGCCAGCGGTTAACCGGCTGCCAGATTTGATTTTCAAACTTTAAAAAAAAAAAAAAAAAAAAAGTAGCAAAAGCCAATTACAAATGTGAGTTTTGTTAAACAGTGTTTATGTTAAGTTACTTTTCAATGCTATAATTTACTAAACGGTGTAACATTTCGGAAAACCCCTTTACCTCAAAGGTATTTGCATTTTTCCAATGGCATTTCCCCAAAGCCAAACCAAATGGGTCCTTATTTATCGAGCATGGGATCCCCCATGCACTTTGTGGAATAAGTTTATTGAACAGCAGTAGCTTGTTTGACGGTGGGGATCTTACTTACTATGTGTGAAACCAAGTTGAGCCGAATTAGTGTCCAGTTGACTCAATGACTATTCTAAATCAACTCATCTAATTTAAAGTCAAGCATTTTGTCTAGTTGAGCTAGAGCTTGTTAATACTCAGCTCGATAGGCTCATGAGCCTAATCGAAGTTTTGTTTTGTTTTTGTTTTTGTTTTTGTTTTTTTTTTTATAGAAAATCATATTCAATAATTATAAATAAAGACATGTTGAAAACTAAATTTTGGCGATTCAGTTAGGTATCTATTGTATAGAAAATTAGGGATCGACTCCAGTCCTTATACAAAAAATATTAGTTAAATTGCATATAGTTTTTGGGAGCATTTATTATATAGCTTAGTTCATTTATCGCATTGAAATTGGACCAGCGGATGGACTTGAATGGATGATTATGAACTTTACTAATAAGCTGGACTAAGCCCACAAGAGTATTAAACTTTGATCAAGCTTGTTACTCTCTTCATGGCCGAAATTTGACAATAAAGCTTTATATTTTGGGTCACGTGGCAAAGAAAGTAATCGGCAGGATATTCCAAATGTATGAGAGATGGGCAGATTATTTTGTCATTCTTAAGATCTCTCATATATCAGTAATTGGCATATCCAATTTTCTAATTCAAGAGAAGAAAAAGAGGATTGAGGGGATTCTCCGCCAGCATGGAAAGGGAAGGAGAGCTGGTCGTGTGTTTAAAATGGAAGGAGAGATATGTTTATGATCATTGAAAGAAAGAGTCCAGCGAGATATCTTTCTCGCATGGTTTCTCCCTGTCCACATCACGTTCGTGCTCCGCCGTTGCCCGCAAGTGCTTGCCATGCGGGTCACGATTCAGAGTGCAACGAAATCCCAGAATACTTGCTCGTTGCAGCAAGTCCCCGTCCAGTTGTTTGTTCCTTCTTTGCAGGTTTCGGGCGATCCAAGCGCTTCGAAGCCCTTGCTGTGCCAATTTTGCTTCATTTTCGTGTAGGTTTTTCCAGTCACATCCGTGAGAGATTTTTCTACGTGTACGAATGCGCGTGGAAGCGGGGAGGGCAAAGAGATCAATTTACGCGCTTAATGAATGAATAATGGTGAGGTGGCGATGATTTGTCAATATACGATCATGGGGTGCTTTAGATAGTCCAAGCTAATGAGTGGGATTGCTTAGTCGATATAAGAGGAAAGTAAGCGATGATCAGTGAAAGTGCAAGTTCTTTCGCGAGAAAAACATAGAAAAAGACAAAGGAAGGTTTGACGTTCTGAAGTTCACAAAACTTGCGGGTGAAGGATCCTACGGCTTGCTTCTGGCGGAGCTGGTCTTGCACGTTGCTACCTTGATCGCTGAAAGTCTTGCTCGTTGCCCGCGACCTCAAGCCACCAAAAGCTTCACCACCGCGAGCACCACCGAGCCACCTCACCTGAGCAGCTCTCTCGCCAAGCATAGCAGCGCCACCGTGAACCGTGAAGTATCGTCCATCCGAATTCCTGTGCCGAGTTTGGAAACACTACCCGAGCGAGCGCTACTACAAATTAGGTAAGAATTTTCGTTAGCATAATTTTTATATATTTTGTTGCCTAATTTGTGATATCGCAATCTTGTTTGAACCTTTAAGAGATATTATCATATTCATTAAATTCCCGAATAGTCTTTAAATGTGGAAATAATTCATGACGTGCTATTATTGTTAATTCAATCTCATGCTCGAGATACAATTCATGATTGTACAGAAAATCATCAATCCGATCTCATGTCCAAGATGTGATTCGCGATTGGACAGAAAATTGTCAATCCAATCTCATGCTTAAGATATGATTCGTGATTAGATGAAAAATTGACCAATTTGATCCTAATGTCCGGGAAATGTTTCCTCAATTTATTTCCAAAATTAAATGGATATGAATAATATCTTGTGTGGTTTGGCGATGTATTTGATGTGGATCTGATTTCTTTCCATTTTTGTTTGATTTGAGTTGATTTTGTTTTTTTGTTTTTAAAACCAAAAAGGTTTTTTTTTTTTTAATTTCGGATTTTCACATGCATATCATGTAGTTTAGGTCATGTCATATTGCTATGTTATGTTAGGTTAGCAACATGCATTGTGTAAAATATGATTTTCATTAAACAACAGGAAATCTAAAACAATATTTAATTGAAATTGAGGAAATCATATTTAGGTTGATATGATATTCTAACTAACATTGCAGATACTTTCGTTATTTTAAGATAAATATTTTGTCCTTGCGCTTGCAAGTTACTTATTACTTTGCGTTATTGAGTGTTAAATAATAGTTGCACACTCACATGATGACCTCACATGTTAGGAGTTAATTAAAATCAATTCAAGTTATCTACAATTTTTTTTTAAATAAAAGAGAAAATGTACGGAAATGATGATAGAGATATCTAGTGTAATTAAGTCTCATAACCACAATCCTTAGTTAATAATCCATTTTCATAGTCATGCCTTCTCTCCCTCTTTAGCTCTATACTAAATGCTCTCTTCTTCATGAGAAATTATTGTCATCAACATAATATATGCACAGAATTGAAATTGGACCACTAAAAATAGAGGATTTCGTAAGATCTCGCATGAATCCCATCAAATCTATTGGTCAAAATTTCTTTTAGTACATGTATTGAATCCACTGACATAACAGGGTCCAAGACCCCCGTGAGCGCCATATGTGATGAATGTTTATTTATTTATTTATTTTGAGTGTGGAAAATTGCCGAAAATTTCTTCAAATTATTTATCTTTACTTATCACAAGATAATTGTTGAATTTATCCAAAAGAGAAAATAAAACACTAGTAAGCTGATAAAAATGCAGGTCCAAGTTATGTTCTAATGGCCAAGCTCAGGGTTGGGCTATTAAAAAAAAAAATTTCAATTTTCATAGGAGTTGAAATGTCTAGTTTGGTGCAAGTACAACTTCTGTATAAGGTGAGAAAAACGCAGTCTGCGGGCTCCTCCTTATATGTCCGTATCGATCCTAAAAAAAGATGACGATCCACAACTTTAAAGTTAAAGATTATTCTCCCACCATATGGAAGATGTCATTACTATTCACGATGTTTTATTGGCATACATGATATGAGCTGCCATGCTAATTCATAGGCTTTATTGGATTAATAGCAATGTAGCACATACTTTTCTTCCCTTGAACTTCTGAGATTATGTGGAACTGCTTCGGCTTCGGGCACTCGAATTCGCACTACTTACTTAGAGAAAGAAGACCCGCGACCAGTCGGTTCATCTGGATCGGGTCCATCCACTTCTTCAACACTCCTGAATCAGAAAGCCTGACAGAAAGAAATTTCACCCTCTGGAACGTTGTCCACCACCGGTTCTTGACCTCTCGGCATGGTTATTCCGGTTCTCGGGTGCGGCACCCAACACTGACGATCCTCATCGGGCTCATCAACTTGATCACCACCACTCATCTGTGGTTCGGACTTCTCCAGCTTCTTTGTCATCGTCAATGCACTCGTGCATCGCCTCTCTCGCTTTGCTTGGCTAGAAAGAGATTTTGAATTCAAAGAGAGAGAGAGAGAGAGAGAGAGAGAGAGAGATCTTGCGAGTATAACTTACAAATTCACATGCAGATCAATAATACTCCGTACCCAAATGCACAAAAAAGTAATTTCCCGGAGCGATCACAACACGACTAATTATGGATGATCCATATGAACTTGGCATTTGAATTTTCTCGCATAGGACATAATCTAGGTGAAAGGCCTAATTCACATCGGTTTGGCATGTCCCAGCCTTTTCTTTGGTATCACATGGATTTCACATACAAGTTGCATAGTCAATTCCATTTGACAAAAGTTGTAAGATCTCACCGCATGTCCTGAACTCGATAAACGCAAGGCAATCACGCCTTTTAAGGAGAAACTAATCGGTTAGTCTTGAGTATTATGCCGAAAACATATCTAGGGAGGAAAAAATTGGGATTCACCAACTTTCAATTAATAACAACCCATAAGATAACTCGTTCTAGTTCCACATGCAACCCTATGGAAGTTTTTATCTAGTGAATCGCTTGAACGCCAACTTAGTGTTGAGCATCACAATAATAAGTTAGCAACTCGTAGGAAATGAATCGGCATACTTAGGCTTTCATACCTGAGCAACAAAAGTTTCGTGTTCACAACAGTAGCTGCCATTGCCCGCAAGGGTGTATCTTAAGAACGATACTTCAAGAGATCAGAACGGATTTGGTGAAAGAGAAGTGTGACACTAGAGCCCCTTTTGTACTGTCCAAAGCCACCTAGAAGGTTTCAGGTTCTCCTGTCGCGTCAAAAGTACAGTCAGTGCGCTATCATAGTATCAGTTCGATCGTGATACAACTGGTGGAGGTTTGTAATCAAAAGTGCACGTTCATAAAGAGAAAAGTGCAAAGCTTGAAGCTTCTTCCATTTGAAAAAACATAAGGTTCTTTCGATCTGTTGTTCTCGTTTGATTACTCATTGTGCATGGAATATGTTCCACAGAAGATAGAAGATTTGTGCAGCCTAATCTTGCCTTTCTGCTTTTGTGAACTTCGGAATATTTAACCTTCAACATTCAACATTATGAGATGTTACGAGTGATTTAAGTTGTTTGTGCGCATGCCCACCATGACAGGTGAACGACAGTGCATGGCGATTTTCATTTGTGCTTAACCTTATGGGTTCTCGTTTGATTACTCATTGTGCATGGAATATGTTCCACAGAAGATAGAAGATTTGTGCAGCCTAATCTTGCCTTTCTGCTTTTGTGAACTTCGGAATATTTAACCTCCAACATTCAACATTATGAGATGTTACAAGTGATTTAAGTTGTTTGTGCGCATGCCCACTGTGACGGGTGAACGACAGTGCATGGCGATTTTTGTTTGTGCTTAACCTTATGGGTGATAAGATCACTTGTTTAGTCTTCGGAATCATCATTTGTCTCCTGGAAGAGGAAAAGAATCTAATTAGAGGAATACGGGGCAAGCTGTTGTTCTCAGTTTATTTGTTTTGTTTTGTTTTTTTTTTTGGGGTAAAGGATAAGAATATATAGCTTGAACCAATAATTACAAAAGATCCAGCACTACAAAACTTGCACTTAACAAGACAACAGGATAGTCAGAGTGAGTAGAAGGGAGCTGAATGCAAAAGAAGACTGCAAGAGCGGGCCTGAGGAAGCAGAAATAGCCAAAACAATGGCAAAAGGAAAAGGAAAGCAGCGGGAGGCCATAGGAGGCTAGATGAAGCACAATCTATGCCCGCATCCGCTAACGACAAAAGTGAAGAGCCATCAAGGAAGCACCCATGCGGAGGAAGAGTATCCAAATAGCAAAGACCAAGCTAGGGCCCTGCCGAAGTAAAAGACTCCCTAGCTGAAAAAATGATCGAATCAATACCCCAACTACGTTGCAATCTTCGATTTCTATAAGTATCATCCATACTCCTGAAGGTGGTGGCCTTGTCTTTGACGACTTTGATGAGTTGATTCTTCACCGCTGGAATGGATAAGTGCTGCTCTCTAAAGAGGATGCCATTCCTGTGCTTCCAAATGAAATAATAAAGAGCACCAAAAGAGAAGTGAACAATGCACTTGTAAAAGTCTTTGCCTGCAAGGAAGGAGATGGCCTAGTTGAGGTTCTTGACCCATGAACTGTTCCGCCACGGCATATTGCATCTGGAGGCCCAAAAGAAGGCGATGCTAGCAGAGATGCGGCATAAAAAAAAAGGTGGTCTAGGGAATCCGACACCTCATTGCAGAAGGGACACAATGCATTATCTATCCTACAATAAGATAATAATAGAGCTTAGGTAGGAAGCCTCGTTTGGCAATAAACCAAAGGTTTAGTTGGTACCTTGGAGTGATTGAGTTGTTCCATATGAACGTGTGCCAGGAGACCCAAGTCTTCCTCCTCCTAGTCAAATCCCAAGCGGAGGCCACTGTGAACACGTGGGAGATGTTTCCCTTCCAACCAAAACGATCGGAGAGGTGAGAAAGGGTGGGAAGGGGTTCCACCCAAGAGTCCAAGACCAACTTGATCAAAGCTCCATGGTCGGTGAATAGGTCCGCCACCGTCGCTTGCCTAGATAGGTCAGATGTATATATGGCTGAGTCCAGAAAATACAAGTTTAGAGGACCCTTGGGGTGCTAGTTATCAAACCAAAGGGACATCGAGCAACCATCCTCGATTTTCCAATAGAAGGAGCTTAGAAACTCAGTCCTGAGTTGGAGGATCTTCTTCCAAGCCCATGAACAACAAGTCGACTTTTTGGCCACCTAGAAATTCAACATTTTAAAAAAGGTCGAGTGAATCCATTTGCACTATAAAAATTCCTTATCGACAAATAGGATCTAGATATGTTTTATAATGGCAGCCTTGTTATAATCCCGAAGCCTACGGATGCCAAGGCCCCCCTCTTCTTTTGGCCAACGCACGTCCTCCCAGGAGACTTTTGCACCCCCTCTTCCTAACTCCGGGTCTTTCCATAGGAATTGTCTAAGAATTTTTTCGATTTGATCCAAGACCGTTGCAGGTAAAATAAATACACTAGCCTAGTATGCTTGGATGGCATGAAGGACTGACCTGATCAACTGTAGCCGACTGGCGAAGGATAGGAAGCGATGAGTCCAAGATTGTATCATCGTTGTGATGCGGTTGACTAACACGCAGCAATCCGCCTTACTAATCTTGGAAGTGATGATGGGAACCCCGAGATAGCGAGCTAGTAGGCTTCCTTCGTCAAAACCAAGGGTAAGGAGGATTTGGTTCCTTAAGGAAGGTGATCCTTCTGCAAGGAAGACCTCACTTTTATTTGTGTTTGGAACCAAACCAGACCAATCCGAAAAGATTTGGAGGCCTTCCTTGAAGAGCTTCACCGAAGGCAAGTCGGCTTCACAAAATAGGAAGACGTCATCCACAAAAAAAATAAGTGTGATAGGCTGGTCACTTTGCATCTCCAAAAATATTTGAACTCCGACAATGAAGAGCGAGTAGTGAGAATACCATAAAGTACCTCTATGACTAATGTAAACAAGTAGGGAGAAAGGGGGTCCCCCTGACGAAGCCCACGACCATTGGCAAAGAATCCATGCAACTCCCTATTCAAAGCTATGAAAAATTTAGAGGTCCTCACACAAGTCATGATGAGTCGGGTGAAGTGATTGGGGAATTCGAAGGCCTGAAGGACAACCTCAAGGAAGTTCCAATTGACTGTGGCGTAGGCTTTCCTAAAGCCCACCTTGATTGCACACTTGGGTGAGTAAGGGTGGATGTGAAAACCATAACACAGTTCCTGCGCCAAAAGGATATTATCCCTGATCCGCCAGCCTTTAACGAACGCACTCTGGGAAGGCCCAATGATATCCTGTAGCATTGCAACAATCCGATTGGCCATAACTTTAGTAATGCACTTGTAGATGGTATTACAATAGGTGATTGGTCTGTAGTCATCCACAGAAGTCACATTCGGGCTTTTTGGTACCATGACCAAAATGGTTTTACTGATCTCATTTAAGAGCCTAGCCGAGATGAAGAAATCCTTTACTGCCGATACAACCAACTGACCCACCATCTCCCAGTTATGCTTAAAGAATTCAACTGTAAAACCATCAGGTTTAGGAGCTTTGCCTTTAGCTAGAGAAAAGAGAGTATTACGGATCTTTGAGTTAGAAACGGGTCGATCAAGGAAGCTAATTTGTTCGGCATTGAGGGGAAATTGAATAGTCTCCCTGATATCCCTAACCAAGGGTCTTCCTTGTATAATATGCAGTGACAAAAGATCCTAATAATGCCTAACAAAATGCTGGTGAATGAGCTCCGGTTCAGTGATTTGGATACCCAACGCATCCATAACTGAAAGAATTCTATTCCTTATCTGCCTTTTGTTGACATAATGATGATAGAATTTAGTGTTGCGATCCCTCTCATTTAGCCACTTAACTCTGGACTTTTGCCTGAAAAATATTCTTCTTTAGAGCGCAAGTCCAAAAAGATGTGCCGCTGACACTTTTCCAAATCTGCAAGGGCAACAAAGTTCGAGTCTTGTTGAAGGTCAAGCTGAGTGATTCGGCGCGCAGCCCTCGCTTCAAAAGTCCTACTGGAGATGTTGGAAAATGATTCGTTATTGAGAGTTTTGAGACGAGCTTTGAGGGCCTTGAGCTTGCACACCAATCTAAACATGGGCATTCCCTTATTCAGCATTTCCCAAACTTGGTTGACAATTGGAATAAAATCAGGATGATCCATCCAAAAGTTAAAGAATTTGAAAGGCTTCCTTCGATGAGCCGGGTTTAAAAATTTGACCACCATAGGGGAATAGTCAAAGATACCTGATGTAAGGAAGGAAGGAAGCTTTTGAGAAGGAAAAAACCTAACACCACTTGGAATTGACTAAGACCTTGTCAATCTTCCTTGCCTTCCCCAAGGGACCAGAAGAAGTAGTCCAGGTAAAACGACATCCAACATACCGCAAATCATCTAACTCAGTCAGAGATAAGCACTGTCTAAATTCATCGAAGTAAGGTATCTAGCTGTCTGTACCCCCAAGTCTATCAATTGGGTCTCTGATAGCGTTGAAATCACTTGCGACTAGCAAAGGCAAATCTTGTAAAGTTGCACTTTTCAAGATAAGGTCTTCCTAGAGTGGTCTACTGGATGTGAAAGAGTGCTGGCCATAGACAACCGATACACAACAAACCATATCTAAAGAGAGCATCTTAAGATTCCCATGGATCACCTATGCATCTACCGAAGACACTTCAAGGCTAACAACCAAAGGGTTCCAACTGATCCATATTCTCCCTCTGGGAGCACAGCTATAATTCAAAATCCAACTCCAATCCCTTATCAGACTAGAAGAGATAGAAGAGAACATGGCTTTTGGTACTTTAGTCTCCAGAAGGCCAATGCAACAAAGTCTATTTGAGGAAACCAAACTACGTACCTCGGCTTGTCTAGTAGGGTCAACAAGACCTCAAATATTCCAGATACCTGTGTACATAGATAATATATACAAGTTGAAGGAATAGAAACAGTTACCTCGGCTTTGGAGGTTTCTGGCGAGATGTAGCCAGAACCACAGGAGTCGTGGCAGGAGGTGGATCAGGGAGTAGGGTCAATAGCTTGTCCTGCATCGTCACCAATCTTTTGGAGGCCACCCTTGGGGACATACCGGGGGTGAGCAAATCCTCATTCTCATAGCTAGACTGGCTAGACGAGACATCCGATTCGGCTCCTTTATCTTGCGGTTTTAAAAGCTTGAAATTAGTCAGTCCAGGGCTAGACATAGATAGGACCCCCATTAAAGGAGTGATCATTCCCTTCGTCGACTTGTGTGAAGAGATAGGAGCTCCTGGTTTCCCCGAAGCTGAAGACTTTGCTACTCGGTGGATGCCCTCATCACCGGAGCTATTATGGCGGGAAGCGAGGCCTTCCTTGGGAGCAACAGCCTACTTTTTCTTTCCTTTTACTTGTTTCCAGGTTTGGTGAGGCACTCCCTCCACTTCAGCTTCAACCACTGTTTCAAGGGCCTACTCCATCTGTTCTTCAGGTTCCTCAGCCGGGACAGGGACCATCGGGAGATGGACGTGAAGCTAGACAGGGGCCGTCGGGGCAGGGTCGTGAGGGGCCATCGGGGCAAGAGAATGAGATGGTCCAGCCACCATCGATGGAGGAGTGTTTTGGCCCCGCTGCATGGCTCTATCGGCCCTAGAATTTGGAGGGGGTGGGGCATTGCAATTGTGGCCG
The DNA here is from genome assembly GCA_016097485.1 of Eucalyptus sideroxylon x Eucalyptus melliodora. Taxonomy (NCBI): domain Eukaryota; kingdom Viridiplantae; phylum Streptophyta; class Magnoliopsida; order Myrtales; family Myrtaceae; genus Eucalyptus; species Eucalyptus sideroxylon x Eucalyptus melliodora. Next base: position 21,384,116 of record CM027830.1, read on the forward strand.
AAGCAACCACATCTTTTGCACTCCACCGATCTCCACTCATACTCGATAACTATCAAGCGAACGATTCCCTCCAAAACCACATTTACGGAGTTGCTCCTAGGTTGTCATGCATAGAGCTCCACACATACCCTTGCAAAGGAGATCATCTTCCTTTGTTCCGTTCACTCATCCATACATTGGTTTCCCCACGACACTTGCTATAACACTAATGAAATGTGCCAACCAAAGTTTGAAGGGTAGGTTCTTCAACCTAATCCATACAAGGATGGAGTCTTGTTTTTCCTTCTTTAGCTCCATGAGGGGCCTCCATTGCTTCAAGATAAATGGCATCCTTGCAACCGTAAGAGGACCATCTTCAAGGATTTTCCTCCGAAAGGTAGGATCCAGAATGTGGAAATAATAGAATCCTAGGTCATCCACCGAAACTTCAACAAATTTGGGGCCCCAAGCATGCTTCAATGATTCATCCATAAGCTTGTAGGGCAGCCTTCTCTCTATATAATAGCCAACGAGGTACTCGTTCCACACGGGTTCGAAGCCTCCATAGCCTCCCCCAAGAGATGAACGATAGGCTTGTTATCCATAAAAGTAGGTAGGACATGAGATATATCATACCCTTTTGCCGCAAGGTGAGCCACACTTACCCACGAACGAGCGGGGGTTGCCTTTGGATCACCTGGTCGCTGAGCAGGCAGTTGTAACCTCTTAGAAGAGGACCGGCCACGACTATGACCTCTCGAGCGGCTTGGTTAGGTTGGGGGCATCAATGGCCCTTTCTGCTTGACAACCGGACTAGCAGGAGCTGGTGTGCTACCATTAACACGAGAGGTGGGGCTTCGTTCCCTAGAGGTACCAGCCTGTTGCTGGGTTTCTCGGCTAGGCTAGCTGCACCAGAAGAAACAACAGCCATTTCCACAAACACCTAATGTGCAGTTCGTATACTACTAATGAAAATCCATTGGATGGAGGAGACTTACAAGGTCCAGCTTCAATGGAACAATGTGAGATGGTAGAAGAGATAAATCAGCACAGCATCGGCCTAGCAAGAAGCTTCAACTACCGCAAACACTCCCAAAGTTGCGCAGCAGCATAACCCAAGAGGCTGAAATGGCTAGATCCGGACTTGTAGGCTACCTGCTGCAAAACGGTTCAGTGGGGATGGTAAGGGGTGCAAGGCGACTTCACCCTCCAAATTTGAGCTCAATACACTGACAGGAACTCCCTCAGCAACCGAAACACCATATCGTAAGCCTGAACTCGCGTGCACACCTAAGGACGGGGAGATCTCGAGTTGCAGGTCGACCCACTAGAATTCCTTCGGCGGGTATCAAGGGGAAGGTCAGAGAGACCTGTACTCCAAATTTGAGGCCAAACCGATGTCTAGAACTCCGGGAATGCTCGAAGGAGTATTCTGGTGAACAGTGTCATATTTCGCCCGGGAGAGAGGATTCAAGTGTTTTCAAGCTTTTCTAACTTCTTCTTAGTTTATTTGTTTTTCCATAGAGGATGAAAAGAAAGAAACACTACCACAAATGCACGAGACTTATATTATGGTGTGATGGAGATGAATTCCATTCCATGTTGAGCAAATGCAAACATGTTTGCGCAGTCATCTTGAAGAGGATTCAGGCGAAGCACAAGCTTTATTAACTAGCAGGATTAGCACAAGCGTTTTCGTGCGAATGTAAGTTACTAACTGTTGGGAATATCGAATTCTCGAAAACCGGATTCGACACTAAATCGAACCCCTAAATCGAATGCGGAAGACAAGCCTGGGAAAAACACGTATCACCGATCCTAAAGCACACCACGGATTCGAGCGTACCTTGTTAACCACAGATTAAACACCGATGCCGACAGGAGAAAGAGAATTCAGTCTTGTTCGATCCGATGATGCCAATTCGCCTTGAAGGGAAGGAAAAAGTCGCCTTATGCTTTACTATTTTTCCTTTTGGGAGAGAGTGAGAGGAAGAGGGAGAGGACGTACATACGTTCTGATTCCAACAGGTGCGTTCTCTCTCTCTCTCTCCTCCCTTTTATATATGTCTCCTCTAATAAACAAACGTACCCCTTCGTCCATGGGCCCTAATCCCGTGGGCCGGGCTTTTAGGCCCAACATGGGCGGACGGGCCTTAAACCCATCACTAATAAAACCATCATCTCCCACTCGCACATGGTGGGCCGAACATGATTCTCTTTACCTCTCTTCAACATTCATACTGGTGAATAACCTGTGCGACCAGCATGCTTTGAGAGCTCGTTGCTATACATCTGTTAAGAATATATATCAGTTCATAATGGGCGTCACACTCTGAGTAAATTTAGTATGCAGTACCCTAGATCGATCGATCACATTTATATCTCTCTTGATCTCTTTTAAACAATGATATATATATATATATATATATATATATATATATATATATATATATATTGCATTCACAATTATGATTATCCCAAAGACAATTATAATTGGTCGACCAGTAAATACAAAACTACAATGTGATTCTCCAAATTCGATCTTCCTCTTTCCTTCAAACTCTCAATTTCAGTTGAGCTTGCTTTTCTAGAAATGCCCCATTAGATCGAATCAACTCATGACCATCGGCAACATCCTAAGATAACAAACACTAAATAGAAATTTTGAGAATAAGTAAGAGTTCTGAGGGGACTAAAATTGAGGAACTCATTTCCTCAAGAGTCTCACACGGCATAAAAGTTGAGATCAAACTTTTGCCACTTTTATTGGTCGGCTCATGCATACGTAGTATGAAATACGTATTACAGTATTAACTCATTTCCCATGGAGCGTATATCTATATTTTCAATACCGTACAGATGATAGTTCAGACATACCCAATGTCTAACTTGAGCTCACGTATCTCCTCATTCACAAAATTCATCAGAACTCACATCTAGCATCTTAGACAAATAAAGTAAAATATTTGGGGTATTTTACTTTCGGACATAGAAAGTATTATGTCCTCATCTTAACACTCAGTTAAGGTGACATACGTGTTTTAAGCTTGAGCTCTCGATTATCACCTAAATAATAAGCTTAAAAACAGTCCCATCCCTATTTATCACACAGTAAATAGAGGCGATTACCCGTGTGAGTGGGCTAATATTATATCTGTCCGACATACTTTCTCAACTTAAAGTAATGCACTGAGCATTAAGATACATAAAGATCATACAAAGATTCATAGGCATTGATAATGAAACAACACTAGTTCATAAATGTGAACAACTCAGGGAAATTACAATTAAGTACATCAAACTCTACGCAATTCTAGAGATTTTACATGATCACAAAACACATCTCTAGGTATTGGCTTTGTCATAGGATCTGCTACCATTCTATGCGTAGATATGTACTGTAAGTTCACATCCTTTCGTGCAACCATATCTTTAACAAAGTTATACTTGGTATCTATATGTTTGGTCTTGCCATGATACATTAGATCTTTAGTATATGCTATAGCTGCTTGGCTATCACAGTTAATCAATAATTGATTTGCAGCTTTCTCAATAACACCTAAATGATAAAAAAATTTCTTAAGCCAAACTCCTTCTTGTATTGCTGCTGATAATGCCACGAACTCAGCTTCCATCGTGGATAAGGCTATACACGTTTGCTTCTTACTACTCCATGATATGGCGCCATTGTTCAGTAAGAAAGAAAATCCAGAGGTAGATTTTCTTTCATCTAAATCTTCTCCCCAATCAGCATCTGAATAGTCTTCAAGTCGCAGATCCTTTCCTTGGTAATTCAACTTGTAATCAGCAGTTCCCTTCAGATACCTCAGTATTCTCTTAACGGCCTTCCAATGTGCTGGACATGGATTGGATTGGTATCTACTCACCATTCCAACTGCAAAATATATGTTGGGTCTTGTACACATCATAGCATACATCAAACTCCCAACATCACTAGCATAAGGAACATGTTTCATTTGTTCATTCTCTTGTGGAGTCCTTGGATACAGTCTATGGCTCAATCCTTCACCATTTGCAATAGAAGTATCTATGGGTTTACAATCTTACATATGAAATCATTCAAGAACTTTATTTATATATGTTTCTTACGAAAGAGACAACGATTTCTTCAAACGATCTCTTGAAATCTTAACTCCAAAAATGTATGCAGCCTCACCTATATCCTTCATTTCAAAGTTGGAAGATAACCAACTCTTAACAGTATTAACAAACTCCATATTGTTTCCGGCAATCAGTATATCATCAACATATAATGATATGATCACAAATTGATCCTTGGATCTTTTGATATATACACAATGATTCTCATCAATCATTATAAAATCATATCCCATTATGGCATTATGAAAACGTATATACAATTGTCTCGAAGACTGCGTAAGGCCATTTATTGACTTCAAAAGTCGACATACCTTTTCTTATTGGCCTTTCACTATGAAACCAGCAGGTTGTTCCATGTATATTTCTTCCTCTAATTCTCCATTGAGGAAAGCAGTCTTTACATCTATCTGATATAACTCAAGAACCATACTAGCTACTATTGCCAGAATAATGCGAATCGAGGTAAATCTCACTACAGGAGAAAATGTATCTTCATAATCAATTAATTCATTTTGATTATACCCCTTCACCACAAGGCGAGCCTTATGCCTTTCTATCGAGCCATCAGCTTTTCGCTTTATTTTGAGAACCCACTTGTTCCCAATAACTCTACGTTCTTTTGGAAGATCAACCAGTTCCCAGACTTGGTTTGATTTCATTGACTCAATTTCCTCTTCCATTGCATGAATCCATTTTTCCTTATTAGGGCAATTCATAGCATCATTAAAAGTTTCCCCTTCAATGTCAAAACGTCAACGGGGAATACTTTGGCGACTTGTTCACCGTATGGGAGATTGTACACTTTACACATCATTCCCCATTATGCTTCCACTAGGATTAGGTAATGATGATGTCGTCTCATCATGTGGTTGTAATTGAGAATGATTTGAATTCAATTCATCACTTCTCATATTACTCCCACTTGGACGAACTCCACTAAGATCATTATCTTGATCCAAGGTTTCAAATATGGAGTAATCTTCCTCTATTTCGCCCTTCTTAGGAAACTCATCCTCTAAGAATGTGATATCCCGTGATTCAAATTCAGTTATACTCCCACTTTCCTGCTCACCTATGAACACATACCCCTTTGAGTGTTCTGAGTATATTATGAAAATACTCTTCTTTCCTCTAGGACCCAATTTCATAAACTTGTGAGAGGACTCATGTGTATAGGCAGCACAACCCCATGGCTTAAGAAAACTTAAGTCCGGTTTTCTACCTGTCCATAACTCATATGAAGTGGAAGTAACTGATTTGGAAGGCACCCGGTTAAATATATAGGCAGCAGTTAATAACGCATCACTCTAAAAAGTGATAGGTAAGTTAGCATGCACCATCATGGACCTAACCATTTCCAGTAGGGTTCTGTTTCTTCTCTCCGCAACACCATTTTGTTGAGGAGTATATGGAATAGACAACTGTTTTTCTATTTCTTTTTCATCACATAATTTTCTGAACTCATTAGATAAATATTCTCGACCTCAATCGGATCTCAATGCTTTTATTTTATTGTCTAATTGATTCTCTACTAGGTTCATAAACCTTTTAAAACAACTTATTGCTTCAGATTTATGAGAAATCAAATAGACATATTCGAATCGAGTATAATTATCTATAAAAGTGATGAAATAAACAGCCAAATGCCTTTCTTTTACATTCATTGGACCACAGACATCAGAATGGATTAAATGCAGAGAAAATTCAGCTCTTTTACCTTTTCCAAATGGTTTCCATGTTATTTTCCCTTCTAGGCAATGCTTACATATTGGCAAATCGACTTTTTCAATGTTGCCCAATAAGCCCTCTTTGGCTAGTCTATTCATACGCCGTTGGCCAATATGACCAAGTCTAGCATGCCACACATTCACATCATTATCATAGGTATTAGGAGACGTGATAAGGGAATAACAAACATTTGCATTAACATAGTTAATATCTAATATAATGAAACCATCCAGAAAATAACCAAAACCATAGTAATTTGTATCTAAAAACAAATCCACACCTCTATTATAGAAGTTCATATTAAAACCTAATTTAACAAACACTAAAACAGACACTAAATTCCGACAAATCTCTGGAGCATACAACACATCATGTAGGAATAAGGTGCGTCCACCACGCATATTCAGTTGGCATGTGCCAATTCCTTTCACTTCAGCTCTGGAGTTGTTTCCCACATAGATCCACTTAATTCCAATAGGTACTCGTCGGAATTCCATGAAGGATCCTCTATCCTTCGCTACATGGTCTGTCGCTCCTGAATCCACAATCCACAAAGGATTAGACTCAGTTAAGAACACAGAACTCGACACAAAAGCAAAATTCTGAAAAGTACAAGGGGTGCATACCTTCTTTGGCTCACGACAGTCGTGAGCACAATGACCCTTCTTGTCATAGTTGTAGCATTTCACCCTTGCAAGCTTCTTCATGCGAGGACGCTTTCCTCTTTCATGTTGGTTAAACTTGGGTTTCTTCCCTAAAGGACTTGCTTCTTCCTTGCCTTTCCCTTTATCAAACCAATTAGGGTGCTTGCGCTTGGAGCTCGAAGCTCCATTTGAGCTAGAACTAGCATGATAGAGTTCAGCATCCGGCTTAGCCACCAAGAGGCGGTCCTCTTCCAGCTCAAGATGACGCATTGCATCATCGAAGGTTTTGATATTTTCATTATGGGTCAGGTGCACCTTCATATGCTCCCAACTCTAAGGCAAGGAACGAATCACTGCTTGCACTTACTGCTCATCTGTGAGGACATGGCTAGCATCTTTCAGATCATTTATCATGTTTGACATCTTTCTAAGATGTTGTTTCATGATTTGACCATGAGGCTTCTTGTAAGAGTCAAATCTAATAGTGAGCTGCCTCAGTCTGGTCACCAAAGTATGACCAAATCTAGCTGCCAATGCCTCCCACATTTCCTTGGCATTGTCAAAATGCCTAAACTCTCGCATGACGTCATTTTCCATGCTGCTCAGCAACGTGATGCGAGCAAAAGAGTTCTTTCTTTTCCACGCAGAAAAAACTTCATTGTCTCTTTTGTGCTGTGCAGTGCTTCCTTCTTCAGGTTTTACCATGGTTAGGTTAAGAGCCTCAAGTGCTTCTTGCTCTTCCAGCACATACTGGATTTTCATTTGCCAAATTTCATAGTTGTCACCATTGAGCTTTTCACCTTTGTTCAGCTCGGCAACTATGCTCTTTGTGGCTGAAGCCATTGATTTGAAAACATCAGACAAATATGTACGAATTATTAATGCCTATCATTTATGCATCCCTTTTTTACATAGACCCATCATATTAATGAATAATTTCAAGGCTTCAGAATCAAAAAGTCACTACGTTTCCAATTATCCTCCAAAAAATCCAACTTAGAACTATCATTAATATGATTGTCTCATGCAAAATCAATTCTATGAAGCTACAAAAACTTCTAAAACTACCCACAGCTAATTACCCACAGTAACCAGCAATAACATAAAGCAACAGATAATCGACATCCAATAAAACAATAATGCTTTCAACTAAACCAATGTATAGGTTTCTACATCAACAATAATTAGGTAGTAAACAATACATAAGATGTCAATAAAGTACACTTAACTAAGATCAGCCAATACAACTAACACCAAGTCAGCACACGAACTGGGAAAGATCCTCTTTTGTTCAATTTCTTGATCTTTTCCCTTGTAACAATACAGAAATATTCATTTACAAAATCTATCACAATTTTCTTATATGAAGCAGCTCCGTTGAATTCCCATATGCGATTCAACACATCTTGCCATTCAGGTGGAAGAGTGTTCATGAAAAATTGCACCATTTCTAACTGTAGCATGGGACGACCATTTCATATGACCTTTTGAATTTTCCCGTTGACTTCAAGGACATGATCAATTAAGTCACCACTCTCCCATCGTTGATCAGTCAGCTCAGCTATCAACTTAGACAGCCTTTCTTTTTATTCATCAGTAATTGCGTGAATAGGTGTGCGCAACCTTAGGGGAGGCATTGTTCCTGCAACAAATGCAGAACAAATAAGGGATTACATATAATCCACATAGACTTAATTGAAAAAGAAACACATTCTTTTCCTCTTTTTTTTTTTTGGTCAACGGTCAACGGTTAACGGTCGTCGGTCCATGGTCAACGGTCAAGTCGCTGGTCATCGGACCGGTCGGACGAACAAACCGCACGTACCGCGCGCATGCGCGGGCTGACGTCACGCAGACGTCATCTGGCACGTGCGCGGCATGCGCCTGGCTTTTGAGCGAGTCGAGTCGAGTCGTGTCCTCGTCGGGTCGGGTCGTCGGCCGGCCAACGGTTGTCAGCGATGACGTCATCGGTGACGTCATCCCAGCGGTTACCGACCGTTGGGTGGCGTCACGGTGACGTCATCGCGTGACGTCAGCACACGTTGGTTCACTGACCAACGCGTGCCGGTTCGCCGTCGGCGGCGCGCACATGCCGGTTCGCCGACCGGTGCGTGTGGCACACGCGCTGGCCGATGCCAGCACTTCGGGCGCGTCGCGTCCACACGCAGTGGCTTTTGGTCGCGCGTGTGGGCGCGTGCGGCATCTCCTGGCGGCATTCGACATATCACCAAACTCATCTCTATGAGCGCTTTCACCCTATGCCTTCAGAAATCAATTTTGACTTACAGAAACTCGAAAAAATGGACGAACAGCGCTCGGGTGTCGGGATTCCTTGCCCCGATTCGTACCAGTCGATTACTTTCGCGAAAAATCAATCAAAAAACATGAAAATGGTCGGGAAAACGTAAACTAGTGCTCTGATACCAATGTTGGAAATATCGGATCCCCGAAAACTGGATTCGACACTAAATCGAATCCTTAAATCGAATGCGGAAGACAAGCCCGGGAAAAACACGTATCACCGATCCTAAAGCACACCACGGATTCGAGCGTACCTTGTTAGCCACAAATTAGACACCGACGCCGACAAGAGGAAGAGATTTCGGTCCTGTTCGATCCAATGACGCCAATTGCCTTGAAGGGAAGGAAAAAGTCGTCTTGTGCTTTACTGTTTTTCCTTTTGGGAGAGAGTGAGAGAGGGAGAGGACGTACGTACGTTCTGATTCCAACAGGTGCGTTCTCTCTCTCTCTTCTCCCTTTTATATATGTCTCCTCTAATAAACAAACGTACCCCTTCGTCCATGGGTCCTAATCCCATGGGCCGGGCTTTTAGGCCCAACATGGACGGATGAGCCTTAAGCCCATCACTAATAAAACCATCACTAACCGTGAGCGAGCTCATTTGAGCAGGAAAAGATCATTGAATATCTGATCACATTCAGAACCTACAAAGTCCCTTGAGCGGTCAACAACTTCACTTTGAAGTCGTAATTGAGCTGTACCTATGGACACCCTTATCTGTTCTATCAATAGTCAAATACTTCATGTGTATACATGAAAAATTCACCTGATGCTGTGTATACACGAATGCATCTAACGTGCATCCGCACGCATCACGGGCTTGCGCACCCTGAGTAAAAGCTGCATCGTGGTTTCTTCGCCTAAAACGAAAAGATATAACGAGCACGCTTGTTTACCTAATAGTTTCTCAACAAGATCCCAGAGTAATGTGCCAAGTCATGTGTCGTCTGCTTTGCAGAGCATGAAACCAGACAGACGTATCGAATTCTAACGGGCCTAAAAAATTCAGCCAAGCCCAGACTGACCAACCAAGCGCCCACCCATTGATCAAGTCTGTTGAGACTAAAATAATTTATGGCTAATTTATTCCATTGTTGTAAGACTGAAAATTATTTATATTTATGATTAGCACAACTTCTGCGAACTTTACTTTTTCACTAAATAGAGCAACGACAAAGGGGAATAAACAACTTTCTTCTTTATTTAAGTTGATATATTATTTTTGTTAATTTGTTGTTGTTAGTTAACTTTTAATTCTTAGGTTTTAAGTCATCGACAACACAATGAGGATAATGAATATTTTGTAAGCCATGAAAGCGCACTCAAAATTTCTATAGCTATAATTAAGAACACATATAACCGAGTAAAAAGATTCATGTTTCTAATTTGGAATCCATCATTCTTGACATATAACAGTGACAATCCAAAGCTTTAGCGCTTATCCTCTATTGCCTTCTATATCACTAACTTAATGAAACTATCCCTCACCTTAGCATGTACTAACTGCTCTTTATATGAGAACATTTGTGTGTTAGGTTAGTGGAGAGATTTGAGCACTATTTATAAAGTCTTTAGCCAAGCCCTCTCATTTCGGGTCGAGCTCAACTCAACCTACATTAGCTAGTCTCATATTAGACTAATTAAGAAACTTTATATCTCACTTTATTCCAATATTGTAAAATGGTAAATTACAATATTAATAAATATTAACCCACGTAAAAAAAATAAAAAACTCTTACATATTTTACCAATAATTGACCTAAGGGGGATAGCAAGTGACTATATATGGAGTAAAATAGTTTGCTCTTAACATGACAAATCCTCCTATGAGAAAAGATGTTAGCAAGAAAGTCGACTTATGCTTTTGTCCAAACTTAACCAAATTTCTAATCTCTCAATACAAAATTCGGCCATATCCAACTAATATCGCATGTGGAGGAAGCCGAATAGTGTTGTAAATTAAATATTACTTACATGGACACCCATCAAGAGGTGGAAGATAGTGAACGGATCAAATGTTTATTCTTCACCATTTCTCTATCCACAATGGGTCTTTACCTATGCAATACTTAATTCAAATCATGCGTTAATGTCTTTTGACAACCACATCAATTGGATTAGGCCAGATTTCATGTCAAAGGGACTTGATTAGAAGAATTGAAAGTAGAGAGACTTGATTAGAAAAGTAATAAAAGTACAAGGGTGAAAATTTAAAAATATTCAAAAGAAAAAATATGAGAGAGAGAGATGGATGTGGTGGTTTTTGACAAGACATTTACATTGGGCTAATAGGCCAAGGTCTAATAAACAAAATCTATTGGATCCACGTCCATAGACTCAAGTTTGCACCGATCCAACCAATACCTTCATGTAGAGGTTGAGATGGACTAGTATCAAGATAATAAAACATTAGTACTATTCTGTACAAAACACCTGCACAACTTTTCCAATAAATATCCGGTTGGTCCCCAGTGAGGGACATGATAGCCATCGTGAAACCTAAGTAAAGTGTGAGAGCACACTTTACATCTGCAAACCAAAGAATTGGAGATACAAGGATTCAATTAGATCAGAAAAATCTGATGTCCTTTTGGTGCCTCTTTCTCTTTATTTTCAAAAAATATTTAGCCGATAGTCTTGTACAATTCTAATCTTAATCCACTAACAAATATTGGATAATCATGCGAGTGCACAATCAATAATGTAACACTCAATAAATCAAAGCAATATATAAATTACTTAAAATAAGGTGAACCTCAATGCCTTAAGCAAAGCATAATTTCATTATGATTAATATCCTAATATCTCCAGGATGTAAATAAAAAAATGCATGCACAGCCCAAACATGAATTCTAAATGTAATGGCATTTAGTTCTTTTTGAGTTTTTGTTTTTCTTTAACAAATGATTAAACTATGTACAATGCATGAGATACAATTTAATTCTAAGTCATGTCCATGTGTTGCTAATCTAACTGATGACATGTGATATGGATTATTTAGATGCAATTTATATGTTACCTAATCTGATGATGAGTAAAAGGCCTATTAATCTAACATGACATGCAATGACAAGTAAATTATAACATGGATATCATGATGACATAGTAATGATGAGGTGGCAACGATGACATGGTAAGTTGTGACATGGCAATGTAATGACATGGAATTGATGCAACTAATTCTATATAATATACGCTTGTTATTATTTATTTATTTTTTGAAATTTTCTTTTAAAGTCAAAATAGAAAACTACTTGAAATGTGTGATTACCTAATAAAATCCTATTCTAAATTAAGAAATTTCTTAAATTACTATATTGCTCCTGGATATGCAATTTAACTAGGAAAATATCGTTACTAACATGCGATGTGATTTTTTTTTCATATTTTTCAAGATAATAAAGTGTACTAAATTTAAAACACGCAATTATAAACCCATATAAACCAATATTCACCTTATCCGAAATAGGAAATAAAAGTAATCGAGAACCCAATCTTAATTTTTAAAGAATGAATTCTTAATTATATGCAATTGAGGCAAGGAACCACCGAGAACAGCTTGGTCTAGTCCAGTTGGGGCGGTTTCCAGTTTGGTCCGATTCTTTTCTCACCCTCGTACTAGGAAGCAACGAACAAAGAACAATAGCGTCTTCCAGAGGCAAAACAACTCGCTGGTTGTGCTGACTGAGTGGTGCGTGAGACAACCGTTGGGGTACTTTGGCCGCAGCGGCAAGCGATTAAACTGGCACATCAGGTAGAGCTCTGGTGCTGGACTGCTTCGCTGGAGACTCGTCTCTGCATTGGATTGGGGGCACTGGTGGTGACTTGTGGACACTGCAGGTGCGTCGAGTTCATGTGGCGATAGGACTGGGCAGCGAACAGTGACGTCCACGCTCCAAGACCAGCGAGTTTCACCGGTTTTGGGCTTGAACCACACTGGGCGTCGAGGAGCTGCAGGGCAGCGTCAGCAGTTGCTGGACTGGTTGAAGAACACCATGGCAAGCCGTAAAGTGTGGCTAAAGATTGCGATGACGCTGCTGGTGCTACTGGGACGACACTGGAAAACCTGCCGCTACTGTGGCTCCGCGGATGTTGCAGGACTTTCACGGTTCACTTCCAGAACCGTGGAAACGAGTAGTGGACGCCGGGCGCGAGCGAGAATTGACTTCTTCTGAACGTTTTCTCTATATCGTGTGTCGCGCGAATGGAGGTGGAGTACCAAAAGTTGGGCGTTCATGCGTGATGGATCTCTCTTCTTGTCTAATTTTCTTTGCGCTGTAATTGTGACATCCTAAAATTCGACCCCGTTTCGATAAAGTGAAATGAGCATTCATCGACGTACCTATGATCCTTTTTCTCTGAGCTAATCACTCACGAGTTAACTAACTTATTGGGTGAAGCCGTTAAGGGATGTATCCATGGTAAAATCCCTAAAAGCTACCTAATTGGTTGAATTTGACTAAAATCACATCTGATTGATTATAACCAAGGAATTGAATTCGATTTTCGGAATCGAATATTCGAGCGTGTCACAATTCATTTTTAGTATCCTATTCATCGTCCGTCAAATTATTGATGATTCCGAAATTTCGGGAAAGAAACTATCGGAGGAAAAACTGAAGACTGAAAGAAATAAATTTAAAAAAAAAAGAGAAAGGAGAAATAATAGAAGTAATTTGAATAGTAGGATTTTTACTATTTGATCACTTTTTATTTTCTTTTTCTCTCCCTTTCTTTATCTCTCTCTTCTCTCCTCTCCCTCCCCCTTCGTGCGAACTCCCCATCCCCACCGACCGCCTACCCCCCTTGCCAATTTCAAATTGGTTTCTCTCTCTCCTTTTTACTTTTGACTAGTCAACCACCCTTATCCCTTCTCTCTCTTATCTCTTCTTCTCTCTCTCTCGGTACTCTCCCTCTCTCCTCCTCCTTGTTCATGCGACGCTCCAGCAAAAAGAGAAGTAAAAGTAGAAGCAGCAACCAGTGACGACAAAGAAGCCACAGCCATGCTAGACCATCGTCTCTGCCACCTGCATGTTGCCCGTGTGCTCCACCGCTCACCGTTCACCTTCGCTTCTCCCCCACTCCCACGGATCGACTTCTTCTTCTTCTCCATTATGGTTTGTGCAAAGACAGAAGCGAATCGAAGTAGAAGCAATAGCCACCCCACCGAGTGGGTATCCAATTGGTTCGGGCTCGCTTTTGGGTCGTTTCCAGACCCCTAACCCGAGCCGTGCTTTGGGAAGAATCGATTCTCGTGTCATCCCCGTCGGATTGATTTGAGTTGCGCGTGATTTCGGTGAGTAATCTAACTAATCCTTCCTTAGTAGACTAATGATGCTTAAGGGTTGATTAGATGTAATTAATTAGGTTTAGGTAGTTAGATTAGTATGGATTAGTGTTTATTAGTCAATTGTGATGCGAATTAGATGAATTGAGTGTGCATTTAGCAAATAGACGTGGTCTGCTATTTATTGAAGGTAGCTCGGGATTTTTCCCGACCCTTATCAGGCTTCAATTTGGCAATTCGAGCATAATTGGAATTTTTTGTAATTAAATATTATTTTTCAAAATTAATTTAATTAATTAATTGATTTCCGGAAATTCAACCGGGATGGCTGGTGGCCAAAAGTTTATGCTGATGATCGTGGTAAAGTCCGTTTATTTAATTGATGTTCATAAAATTATAAACGCAAGTGCACGTATCGAACAAGTATAATTTGATGAGATAAAGTATCGTCCCATGGAGATCGATGATTAATAAACTAATTAAGTACTAAAATAGATTAATTCTAAAATTTATTTAACAGATCAAAATATAATTAAGAATAAATTTAAAACGAAACTTGAAGACTAAATGCAGTAAATCAATCAGATAAATATGTTAGAGCATCCGATTTCACCATAACCACTAGATATGAATTTTAAATTGTTGTGAATATAACAACGATATTAAACATGTGATAGTGGAATTTCCTAATCTATTTACTATCCTATCTCTAGGTATAGCAAACCTACTTAGCTTATTAATCAACTATATCTCTATGTGAATTAAAATAAACACGAGTGCATTAAAAACTATGAATATTCCTGGTTTACAATGAGTCTTTTTGATCACCTTATCACCAAAAGCTACACAAATAACTCGGTATATCTCTATTCACGTTTAATTCATGGTTATATATTATAATGAGCAATTGCATATTATCACCTCTCAGTCTAAAACATGCATATCAGATCATTCAAGTGGTGGCCAATCACTTAAAAGCATTAAACACAATAATATATAACTCACATGAATGAAATCAATTGTAAAACATAAAAATCATGAAATGCACATCATCATGGTTAAGTTACATCATAGCTCTAACAAAAGAAAATTAGAATATAGTAAAATAAGAAATAAAAATATAAATAAAACCCAGCATCTTGAATCAAAGGACAATAATTTTGTCACCACTTTTGTCTTCTCTTCAAAATACTTGAAAAACTCTTAGAACAATGGAAAACGATCTAAACCAAAACCCTAGTTGCTCTCTCTATTTCTATTTATAAGATATATTCAAAATATCTATCTCCCAACGCTTGCAGATAATATTAGAGAACAAAATCAAGAACTTCCTGATTTGATATCCATCTTCTACTGCTGCTTTTATTTGAATTCTTGATAATTGCCATTCTTTTCCTTATTCTCTCCATATCTCATTATTCTGCATAAACAAGGAAAATTCAAATAATCAGAAGGAAATCCAGATATTTTCTCATAGATAACGCATTAATTACTACCTAAAATAGGTAAAATAACTCTATTTTTATAGAGCTATCAAACCCTCAAACTTAACATTTTGCTAGTCCGTAAAAGTAAGACATAACACATACTCAACCTAACAACCTTTTCTATGACATCTTTCCATAATTGCTCAAATTCATAATTCAAAGAAAAATACAAATTTCATCCAAACATTGAAATCAATTTATAAGTTAAGACTAATTCTAATTATATGATCCAAGTGTGTGTGTGAGAGTTCTGATCTTTTTCGAATTATATGCAATCCAGATAAATTTACATTGACATGTAACCTCTCAAAAATTCTCAATAATTATGACCAAATCTCATAGGTTTGCTTTTCATTCCTCTCTCCACTAATGTAAGCTAATTTCCAACCAAAAATCAATAGGACTTTTCTTGGGTTGTAATGTAAGGCTGGGCTAAAGGTGAGATAACGGGAATTTTAAGTTCAAATCACCGATCAATACATTGATTTCTAGGATCTAATTAGAGCCAATGTCACTGTCCAATTTCACTCCTTTATGATAATTTTTCTGCCGCATATATCATCATTCTTTTTTTTTCCTTTTTCTTTCCTTCTCTCTCTCTCTCTCTCTCTCTCTCTCTCTCTCTCTCTCTCTCTCTTTTTTGAATTGCTTTATGGTGGAGTTTCTCCCAAAGTCCCTCCTAATATAACATGAAAATTTCAAACCTATTGAGTATCCAAAATGCTCACTCAATTGAAAGTTGGATAGAAAACCGTAAAAGCAATTTTTTTTTGACAATACACCCAAACAACCATAGCAATCACTTCCTTTTTTTTTTTTTTTTTTTTTTTCATACTCCATCATTCCTCCCAAATTTCTATCAGGCTCAAATAATTTTTTATCCCAAAAGAAAATCAACATGTTCATAGGGCATGGGATAAGGATATAATTTGATAATAGCTATGCTAAACATATATCGGTGCCAATGAAAAATTAGGTAGTAATTAAGGCTCAACGAGGTGAATAGGGATAAATAAATAGGATAGCTTGAAAGGCTCAATCAATCCAAAAACTATCTAAATCATTTTCTCAGTTAGATTTAGCTTAGGATTTCACCTCAAGAGAAAATCAAACAAATTCTAAGATTTGGGTGAAATTTAAGAAAATCACATACTTCACATGAATGTTCTCTAGATTTACACACAATTCAAAAATTAAGGATTTTTAGTGCTCAGTAAATGGATCAACATAATCAGAATTAAGATTAACTCACACATCAATTGCAAGTTTATATAAAATTTAAATTTTCCTAAGAATCGCAAAAATTCACAACCAAGAATGAAATCATGAAAAAAATTATCCAAAAAATTAGTCGCCCCCCCAAACTTGAATGAAGCGGTGTCCTTAATGCGAAAAATAGAAATAGGAAGAAGAAAACTCCCCTAGTTGTAGGATAAGTCCATAGATGACCTTAATGATTAAACTCTTGAAAGGTGCTCCCTAAAAATTAACCTGGATAAAATAGAGAAAAGTTAATCTTTTTTTTTTTTTTGCAAAACATAAACTTAAAAATAAATAAAAACATATTTAAAATGCTTGGGTTGCCTCCTAAGAAGCGCTTGCTTTATAGTTTTCAGCCAAATTATCTCAGATGTCGCTATTCTGGAAGATGAAGTTCAATGGTAGTCTTCTGTTTGTTGTAACCACCTTCGAAGTAGGGCTTCAAACGTTGATCGTTCACTTTGAATATACCCTCAGTGTCATGCGCAACTTCAATTGTTCCGTATGGGAATACCTGTGTAACTATTAAAAGACTAGACCATTGAGACTGCAACTTTCCTGAAAAAAGTTTAAAACGAGAGTTATAAAGTAAGACTTTTTGACAAATTTTAAACTTTCTTTTGAATATGTGCTTGTCATGCCATCTTTTTGTACGCTCTTTGTACAACTTAAAATTTTCATAGGCCTCATTGTGAAATTCCTCCAATTCATTCAATTGCAATAATCTTTCTTCATCAGCAGACTGCATATCAAAATTCAGAAATTTCAATGCCCAATATGCTTTATGCTCTAATTCCACTAGTAAGTGACAAGCATTTCCAAACACTAGCCTAAAAGGAGACATCCCAATTGGAGTTTTGAACACTGTCCTATAAGCCCAAAGTACATCATCAAGTTTTATTGACCAATCTTTCTTAAAGGCATTCACTATCTTTTCTAAAATTCTCTTGATTTCTCTATTTGAAATCTCTACTTGACCACTAGTCTAAGAATGATAAGGGATTGCAACCTTATGTGTGACTCCATATTTACTCAAAAGTGATTTAAATTATTTGTTATAAAAATGTGTCCTCCTATCACTTATGATTGCCTTAGGAGTGCCGAATCGGGTAAAAATATTTTTCTTCAAAAATTTCACCACAACCTTAGCATTATTTGTTGGCAATGCTACAGCTTCTACCCACTTAGACACATACTCCACAGCCACTAAAATGTATAAATTTCCATAAGAAGGTGTAAAGGGTCCCATGAAATCAATACTCAAAATATCAAATAATTCACACACAATAATATTATTTAAAGGTATCTCATTTTTTTCTTGAAATATTTTTAGTTCTCTGCCACCTATCACATGAAGCTACATAGAGTATGCATCTTTAAAAAGTGTAGGCCAATAAAATCCAAATTGTAAAATTTTACCTGCAGTTTTTTGTGGCACCAAAATGGCCATCTACCTCTCTATTATAACAATGATGTACAATGTTTACCTTCTCTTCATCTGGAACACATCTCCTTATGATCTGATCTGCACATACTTTAAATAAGAAAAGTTCTTCCTAAAAATAATTTTTAACATCATAAAAGAATTTTTTCTTCTGTTGATATGATAATTCAAGCGGAAGAACATTACTAACCAAATAATGTACAAAGTTGGCGTACTAGGAAATTTTTGTGGACATGATGGAAAAAATTTTCTCATCAGGGAACTCTTCCAAAATTGGTCGTACATTTTCCTTTAAATTTGGAATTCTTGATAAGTGGTCTGCAATAAGATTTTCAGTCCCCTTCTTATCTTTGATTTCCAAATCAAATTATTGCAGTAATAGAATCCACCTGATCAATCTGGGTTTTGATTCTTTCTTTTCAAGCAGATACTTAAGAGCAGAGTGGTCAGAATAAACTATAACTTTTGAGCCAATTAAATACGAATGAAATTTATCAAAAGCAAATACTACTGCCAAAAGTTCCTTTTATGTTGTTGAATAATTCAATTGTGCACCTAACAAGGTTCAACTAGCATAGTATATGGTTTGAAAAATTTTATTCTTCCTTTGTCCCAAAACAGCTCCTATTGCAGAATCGCTAGCATTACACATTAGCTCAAAAGGTAAATCTCAATTTGGTGCTGCCATGATTGGTGTTGATATTAACTTCTCATTTAAAGTGTTAAAAGCCTGCATGCATTCAACAGAAAAATTAAAAGGAGAATCTTTTTCCACAAAATTAGAAAGAGGTTTAGCAATTTTTGAAAAATCTTTTATAAATCACTTGTAAAATCCTGCGTGCTCCAAAAATCCTCTGACAAGTTTCACAGATGTTGGCAGAGGCAATTTTGCAATGACCTCCACTTTGGCTCGATTGACTTTTATTTCGTTTTGAGAAATTTTATGCTCAAGCACTATTCCTTCCTCAGTTTTCACTACTTCTTGCATCTTTGAGTTCAAACGCCTCTAAGGTTGGATAGTGGGTTTATATTGCTTCTCCATCAAAATTTTGTGCATACAAATTGAATGACTAATTCCCTTGATATCAGCTATTTTCCATCCAATTGCACCTTTATGCTCTCTTAATACTCTAAGCAATTTCTCCTCTATCAAATCTATCAAAGAAGAAGATATAATTACTGGTAAAGAAGAAACTCCATTTAAATAAGCATATTCCAAATGAGAAGGTAAGGGTTTGAATTCAAGAATTGGAGGCTCTTCAATTGATGGTTTAGGCTTTGTAATGTGTTGTCCCAACTCCTCAAATTTAATTGCCTTTTGCCTTGAATATGATGGAATTACCTCCATGAAATTTGTGTACTCCTTTATCTCATCATTCTGAATATCTTTGTCTATTGGTTGAATCAGACATGCTTCAAGTGGATCTTCAAAAATATTTTCCTGAAAAACCTTATTCACCAACTTATCAACTGTCTTAACTCTAAAACAAGAATTATCATCATATGGATATTTCATTGCTTTTAAAACATTAAATGAAACAAGATCATCTTGAATTCTAAGGATCAACTTCCCTTGTTGTACATCAATAAGAACTCTTCCTGTTGCTAGAAAATGTCGATCTAAGATAAGTGGTACCTCAAAATCTTCCTCCATGTCAAGAACTATGAAATCTGTAGGAAAGATAAATTTGTCAACTTTTATCAAAACATCTTCCACAATACCTCTCGGATATTTAATTGATCGATCAGCCAGTAGAAGTGATACTGTGGTTACTTTTACTTCGCCCAATCCTAATTTCTTGAAAACTGAATAAGGCATCAGATTAATACTTGCACCTAAATCACATAATGCTTTTTCAAAGTAAGAATCCCCAATAGTGCAAGGAATAGTAAAGCTCCTTGGATATTTTAATTTCTGAGGTAATTTGTTTTGTAGAATGGCCGAGCATTCCTCATTTAACTTCACAGTTTCATAATCCTCTAGTTTCCTTTTGTTTGTCAAAATCTCCTTCAAAAATTTTGCATAACTAGGCATTTGCGCTAAAGCATCTGCAAAAGGAATGTTAATGTGCAATTTTTTAAATACATGAAGAAATTTAGAAAATTGCTTATTTATTTTGTGCTGCTGGAGTCGCTGAGGAATGGAATTGGCGACACATATTGCTTGGGATTATCTGGAAAATGTTTACTCTTGCTTGTCTCCTTTGACTGTTTATTGACCCCCTCTTCCTTGTCTCGGATAATCTCTTCTTCTCCCACTTGTTTACCACTTCTCAGGGTAATAGCCTTTATGTTTTTAATTGGATTTTTCTCTGTGTTGCTCGGCAAAGAACCATGTTGTCTTCCCAACATCATACTTGCTAACTGACCCATTTGCATCTCCAAATTTTTAATTGAAGCCTCTTGATTTCGAAATCTCACATCCGTGCTTTTGATGAAGTCATGAGTTGTGTTAGCAAGTTTGGTGATTATGTCTTCCAAATTTGACTTTGTCTCTTCTGATTGTTTGAATCCCGGTGGTCTCGTCACATTCTGATTATTCCATGAAAAAATTGGATGATTGTGCCATCTCGGATTGTATGTGTTGGAGTAGGGATTATTCTGTGACCTGTTAAAATTCCCAACAAAGTTAGAATTTTCATGAGATTGTTTAAAAGTATTACCTACCTAACGCTCTGTGCTAATATGTCCTCGACCACAAAAATTGCATGTCAAATTCTGAATTTTCATGGCTGAAACACTCATATATTATTAAGCTTTTTGTTGATTGCTTCAAATTATGCAGCAATTACAACAAAAGCATCTACTTCATGAACTCCACTGACTTTTCACATTGGTAGTCTCTCAGTAGGCCACTGATAACTATTAGACGCCATCCCTCTAATAAATTGTAGGCTTCTTCTGGTATTTTATTATTTAGAGTTCCTCTTGCAGCTACATAAATAATAGAACGAAGATTTATATTAGAGTCATTATAAAAGTTTGTACCTGCATCCATACGGGTAGTTAGTGATGTGGGTATCTCCTAAGAAATTCTTTGAATCTTTCTCATGCTTCATATAATGATTCATTATCCATCTACATAAAATTAGTAATATCGTTACGCATCTTCGCAGACTTTGCAGGTGGAAAGAACTTACCAAGAAATTTCTGAGCCATATCATTCCATGTAGTAATTGATCCTGTAGGAAGAGAAGAAAGCTAACTCTTAGCTTTATCTTTAAGAGAGAATGGAAATAATCTCAATCTAATAACATAATCTGTAACTTCATTATATTTAATGGTGTCACAGATTTCAAGAAAACCATTGATGTGAGCGTTTATATCATCGCTTGGTAGTCCACTGAATTGCACTAATTGTTAAAACATCTAAATGAGTGACGGTTTGATCTCAAAGTTGTTTGCTTGAATTGCAGGTCTTTCGATACTTGATGTGGTGCCTTGAACTGTTGGCGTAGCATAATCTCTTAAGAGTATACGTGGATTTTCATTCTCACCGTCTACCATCTTCTTAATGTGATTTCTCTGTTCTCTCAGTCACCTTTTGAATGTACACTCGATTTCTGGATCAAGTTCAATAAGTTCCCCTTGTTGGCTACGTGTCATAAACCGATGTACACCCTGAAAAATAAAACAAAACAAAAGCTAGATTAAACTTAGAATTATCTGGTATCAATATTAATTACTATTAAACAAGCGATCCTCGGCAACGGCGCCAAAAACTTGTTCTTAAAATTCTAAACGCAAGTGCATGTATCGAATAAGTAATATAATGATGAGATAAAGTATCGTCTCATGGATATCGATGATTAATAAACTAATTAAATACTAAAATAGATTAATTCTAAAATTTATCTAACAGATCAAAATATAATTAAGAATAAATTAAAAATGAAACTTGAAGACTAAATGCAGTAAATCAATCAGATAAATATGTTAGAACATCCGATTTCACCATAACCACTAGATATGAATTTCATATTGTTGTGAATACAAGAACGATATCAAACATGTGATAGTAGAATTTCCTAATCTATTTACTATCCTATCTCTAGGTATAGCAAACTTACTTAACTTATTAATCCACTATATCTCTATGTGAATTAAAATAAACATGAATGCATTAAAAACTATGAATATTCCCGGTTTACAATGAGTCTTTTGGATCACCTTATCACCAAAAGCTACACAAATAACACAGTATATCTCTATCCACGTTTAATCCATGATTATACATTATAATAAGCAATTGCATATTATCACCTCTCAGCCTCAAACATACACATCATGTCATTCAAATGGCGGCCAATTATTCAAAAGCATTAAACACAATAATATATAACTCACATGAATGAAATCAATTGTAAAACATAAAAATCATGAAATTCACATCATCATGGCTAGGTTACATCGTAACCCTAACAAAAGAAAAATAGAACATAGTAAAATAAGAAATAAAAATATAAATCAAACCCAACATCTTGAATAAAAGGACAAGAATTCTGTCACAACTTTTGTCTTCTCTTCAAAATATTTGAAAAACTCTCAAAACAATGGAAAACGATCTAACTCAAAACCCTAGCTGCTCTCTCTATCTCTATTTATAGGATATATCCAAGATATCTATCTCCCAACGCTTGCAGATAACATTAGGGAACAAAATCAAGAATTTCCTGATTTGATATCCATCTTCCACTGCTGCTTTTATTTGAATTCCTGATAGTTGTCATTCTTTTCCTTATCCTCTCCATATCTCATTATTCTGCATAAACAATGAAAATTCAAATAATCAGAAGGAAATCCAAATATTTTCTCACAGATAATGCATTAATACTGCCTAAAATAGGTAAAATAACTCTATTTTTATAGAGTTATCAATTGAGCGCCAATTTGAGCTAAATTGGATTTATAGTAATTAATTATTAATTCTTGAAATTAATTAATCAATTAATTAATTAAATTTCGGAAATTAAGGTTGAGATGGCCAACGATAGGAATTTGATGCTGATTGTTGTGGCGCAATCCATTTATCTAATTGAGCTTTAGTTTGTGTTGAATTGAATTATCTCTAAATTTGGGATTTATTCCTAAATTGAATAAGGTTGGTTATTAATTGAAATAACCGGGCATCAGTTAATAATGCCAAAAATATTTGAATGGACTATAGAAAATGAGGGAGTTATGGAAAGGAAGATATTATATTTTGACTAAGGCCAACCATGTGCCCATATACGATATTTTATCGAGTATGATAAAAGATGAGAAGAAATAATGTGTGGCATGCCTTGGCGATTATTACATCGCTTGGGCATATAGGATGCCTTAGAGGATGCACGTAGATTGTTGAATATATATCATGCATGTGCGATGATAATTGATCATGCCTGTGTGGTGTAGAACATGCCTATGTGACGTAAATCATGCATGCGTGGCCGTATTTCTGTGTGTCGAGTATCGTGCTCGTGTGGCTGAAAGTAATTAGAATACCTAAGAACACGTACACAAAGTGTTTATTGTACATCATGTTGGCGAAATCGACACCTAAAAGCATTAATGTAACTCTGTGACTAAGTATACTATTGAAGATTATATAGTGTGGAGTGAGATGACCTAGAAATGATCCAACTGACATGTAATCGACTAGATCGATTGATCAATGATTTGATCCGTTGTTGTGAATTGACTGATTGAGTGGAAGTGACCTTGATGGTCCGATTGACATGTAATCGATTAGGTCGATTGATCAAGATATCGATATAAGATGTGATTACTTGGGTGCCTATTAAACTGTACTAATATGCAGGTGGAATTTGAGGCCAAGGTAAGTCCTCTGACTTGTGTGTGCATAGGCAACCCGGTTAGCGTATTAGTTTCATAATCGAGTTTTAGTGGGGTAAAACTTGCTGAGATGTAGTCTCATCTCAGTTGTGAAACAACATTTCGGGCTCATAGATGAGCCTGTGAAGAAGGAACCAGAATAGGATGATGAGCCGGAAAATGATGAAGAGTTTGAAGGATGTGAGCTCAGTAAAGAAAAGCCAGAAGAGGATCAGGATGATCCTGAGTATGACCTAAATGAGGATTGAAATCCCATCTCTTGGTGAACCCTTTGTATATGTGTAGATAGAGTGAGACTTTGAAATTGTGAATAGTTTGTGAAGTGCTCTATCTAATGCCGTGTATAAAGGTTTGGTTGTAGATTTCAATATGAAAAATATGGCCTATTTTTCTATCCCATTTTTTATTGTCTGGTGATTTATAATGGCTTCCTCATGTGCTTAATAAATGAAAGAGTTGGCAATACATAGTTCTGAGATATCGCATTCTAAAATCGACCAAGTAGAAGGATGTGTGCGTGCCTGAGGATCGGGGCGTGACAGTAATAATCCCTCTTTTACAGGCTCAAATTTTTCGATCATCTTCCCCCATCTCTACTTTCTCACTTTAAAATATATGGCACTCTTACCTTCAGGATATCTAGAGATATTGTTCCCCCACGTATCCTCAATTGGCCGATTCTTGTCCATACTCACAAGCTGTGAGACTTATTCTTCCCTTTTTATATTTGGCACCCCCAAAAAAATTGTGCGCGTATGGAAATTATGCCGATTCCCAAAAAATTTACGATATAATTTCCCAATTGCTCCTCACATTTGATCAATTAACATAATTTATCCGAGTCAAGCACCCCACGTGCATACTATATGCAAGAATTCGGCCATATTAAATGATTAATGGACTTGGCCAAATTTTCAATTTATACAGCTTAGTCCAATTAGTCTAATTAAGCTCAGAATGCAGTTCATGTGGGCTTAATTTTTAGTCCAATAGCTCTAGTCCAATTAGAATGCAATTCATGTGAGCTTAATTAAAATCCTCCTAATATCTATATATAATTTAACTAATAATATTATCTAGGGGTCACGGCCGATCTCTAATTTTTCTATATAATTATTGATGTTGCCAAAATTTAGTTATCAACATCAAATTGAGCACTTCTCATAACCTTTTCCTGTCAAAGAGAACCTTTTGAAGAGTAATTTGAAGATTTCTACTAGTTGCTCTATATATAAGGGTGTTGAAACTACTATCCACATTTTGCATGACTGACATATTTCGTCCTCTATTTGGATCCATCACGTATCATCGATTCCTTTAATTCCTCTATCACAGATTTGATAAATACTGACATTTGAATTGATAGTACCCACAATATACCTTGTAACACTCTCTTTGATCTACTTGTTGGATACTTTGGAAATATCGTAATGAACTCATCTTTCATTGAAAAAAAAAAATATATCACTTCCTTTCCTACTGCAAAATCCTACTACTTTGGCTAGCTTAAAATAAAAGATCTGGAAGAGAGAAATTTGGAATTTGTGTATAATGTAGAAGAGAGGAATTTGGAATTTATTTATATTTCGATGTATTATAATGAAGAGTATGACTTATTTATAGGCTTTAGGATTATCAAGATAGCATGTATTAATCAACATGTGTAAAATCAAGGGAAGTTACACACGCGATTTTGAGATATACATAAAACCAATAGAATTATTAAATAACTCAAAAATAGAAAATTATCCACGAGAATTTCCCAATTATCACGTGGCTACTAAGTTCCATATCTATAAGAATTCATCATAAGGCAGTTCGAGATTATTTCAGTAAGGTGGAAACCACCACCAATGTCTATTCCTCCATTCCGGTGATCTTGTTCTTCAGGCTCCCCGAAACCAGAACTTGGAAATTTGCTTCAGCCGCGTCTCCCAATATGCAAACATGTTATTCTTGTTTCGTGCAAAACACCTTCGTAGCTTTTCCGATAGATGTCCGGCTGGCCCACAATGAGGGACATAATCAGACATTATAAATAACCTAAGCTTCTTCATTTTTTTGAACGAGACTGCATTCAAGATCAAGTCTCCTACATCAACCTTCTCTAGTTTAATGCCTTCAATTGCATCCGTTCCCTGTTAGAGTGAAATAAAAAATTACGCATATCGGGGCGAGTTGAAAATAAGAAATATCTAAACCTTTCAAAAAACAACAAGTCTAACTCGAAGAATAATGTTTAATTTTGTATTAAAATAGTGCTGAAATAAAACAGTGCCGTTTCCAAATGAAGGTATACTGATCTTACAGTGAAAAGACAAACAAGAGGATTTATACAAGGTTATATAACCGTCAGCTAAACAATGAACATTGTAATTTTACGGAGAAATTTAACAAGGCAAGAAATAAATATCCTTAACCTAAATTTCTTCGGCCAACTAGTGGCCAGTGGTGATTAGCGTTGGTCAGATGGAATGACTGACGCCGAACAATGGCTTGACGGTAGCCCGAACGCCGCCGTGTGCTCGTCAGAATATGGAGAAGAAGCTTCGGCGAGGAGATTGGAGGGTTGCAGAAGGCACGGGGAAAAAGGTGCAGGGGAAGAAGACAAAATAGGGAAGAAGACAAAAGGAAGAGAATAAAAGAAATTAAGTATATCATTAAAAAAATTAATTCGAATTTTTTTAAAAAGTAATTATTTTTTTTCTTTAATCCTTGTGGGTCGAGTTCGGGTTTGTGTTGGGTCGACAGGCCAGATTAGAATAAACCCGGTCCGACCCCATTACCTAGATATACTAATTAAAAAATAAAATTTAAAACTTTTTAAAATTATTTTTTAAAATTATTAAAAATTCAGAAAATGATAAAAATATGAGGAAATAATAAAAAAATCTAGAAAATTCGAAAATCAATGAAAAAATATAAATTTGAGAAATCATAAAAAATTCTGAAAACATAAAAAAATTTGAAAAAAAAAAAGAAAATCCATAAAATCTTTTTATAAAATTCAGAAAAATATTAAAAATTCCTAAAAATTCAAGAAAATTTTCAAAAGATTATAATTGCTTGGAAATAGCTTAAAGAGTCTTTTTGGGGAGTCTTCTCATTAAGTATGTAAAAATCCTTTGTGAAAATCACGAACAAGCCTTTAGGGCTCTATCGTAAGGTTCTAATTATCCTTAATAATGAATGCCCTTGATTGCGCTTCCATTTATCTTAGTTAGAGATGGCATGCTCTTTGTTTTCCTTGGATGCAGATCGTTACATTAATGATTGTGCACTTGTATGATCACCTCACATCTTAATGTATAGTTAAAAAATTAATCCATACTACCTAAAAAAATATTTTTAAAAAAAATGAACAAGATTAGGTACCGAAAAGACATTAATTGATTAATTAGTGTGATTAAGTCTCCGACCCCAGATTCTCTGGTTGAATAGTAAGTGAGGTATATTCTCATGCCTCATTGGGTTTTTAGCCGACCCAATAGGCTAGTGGCAACTACTTCTTTAGGAAATTTTTGTACCCTCAATTTGAACACTCAAGTTTGCGCCAAGTTTGGGCTTGGAAGAGTCCATGCCTGATCATAGATAATAGGCCCGTCCTTTAGGTAATACCCCTAAACTTATATTCCTTTTTTTAGGGGTAGGTTGCAAGAATAATACATTAACTGGCAGGTATATTTGAAAATTTCAACACTTGAGTGAAATGGCTAGTAATAACATCTAGAGGGGGGTGAATAAGTTTGAACAAAAATTCTTGTAAGATTCAGAAGTAATAATTGCTTATAGAAAATCACAGACGAATTCAGACTTTAGCAGATATATAAATTTTCAAATAAAGGAGTTGAAACTTAAACAGTTAAATAGAACTATGAGTCAAAATAAATGAATTGATGGAAGAGAATAAGAACACAAGGTTTATAGTGGTTCGGCTTAGATCAAGCCCACATCCACACTTCCGCGCTGATTGCCTATTGGCCGAATTCCATTAAGAATTCAAAAGAGATTTTACAATTTGATGATCTCGACTTCACAATGAAAAGTCTCTACTGGTCTCTTACAAAGTCTCACTAGAAGTTCCTCTTTTTTGTGTACAACTTTGAGCTCGGTGAAATAGCAAGGAACTAGGAGGCTTCAGACTTTAAAATTTTTCTTTCATGCACTCTTTCAAACAACTAGAGAGTCTGTCTCAAATACTCCTTCATGCTTTCAAGACCATTGGCACTTTTCAAATGAATTCTTCTAATTTACTCGTTGGACAGAATCAATCAAGGAGATCTTGAGTCATTTGAAGATTGAGGTGAAAGTCCGTTAATCATGTTCACCCATACAATCAGGATCTTGGTTTCCATAAGTAGGACTTTCTAAGTTTGCTTGCCTTCCAAAAGATTTGATTATTGGAATTGATTCCAATAAAGATAGTCAATCATACAGGTGCTGTATCCAACCATAAGGTCATCCGTAAACAATATGAAACGAATCCTTGAAAAAATAAAGATAATCTCGCATATGGATAAGTCTTTATTCTTCAGTCTGGAAACTATCAGTGTGGATAGACTTTGAATCTAAAGTCTGGCAGTCTTCAGACTTTGACGCTAGAGTTTAGATGTCTTCAGACTAGACTTTCTGGAAATGTTTTGTCAACTTCAAAACAGTAAGGGAGTTTTCTTCAACAATCTCCCTATTTTTTATGGTGACAAAATTTTCCTGCAGATTTAAGAACTTTTGACCTGCAAAACAACTCTTAAGCAATATATAATATCTTATAAAACTGAGTTGATTATGACTTGGATAGTATCGATTCTGCAATCATAGAAAACATGTTAATCCTAAAAAGATAAGTCAATTAACTATCCAACCACAATTACTATTACCAAAGTAAGTTACCGTCGACATCAAAAAGTCTAACAAGTCCAACAAAATTCAACAGTCAAAAGTCCAAACCAAAAAGGTAGCAATTAAAAGTCTAAACCATCATCAAACAGATAATCAAAAAGATAAATTTGCACACATTCTCCTCCTTTTTGTCAATAGCAAAAAGTGGAGAAAAATAAAAAGAGTTTGGAAGAAATTAAGGCTGTTTGGGGATGTGAACAAGCTGTAAATCTCCCATCGACTGAACTGTTTCTTCCAGCTTTTGCAAAGACTCTTGCACTTCCTTAACATCTTCAGATTTCGTAGTCTCTTGAACTGTCTTTTGAATTTGAAGCTTAAGGTCTTGTATTTGATCGTGAAGAGAGATGGAGGTGGCTTTCAATGCAGATTGGATATTCTGAATTTCACACTCCATACCATATTTTTGAGCCTTTATCTCCACATGGAGTTCTAGCAGTCTTTCAAAGTCTGCAGAATTCTCTGTTTGCGCACTAGTTTCAGCATGTTCAGTTTGAGGAGTGTTAATGGATGAGGGAATTTCAGCATGTCGAACATCAAGACTTGGAGAGAATGCCTTAATATCAGCTTCAAGAAAATAGGATGCATATACATCCTCTGGATTTGCTGGAGATCTGCTCACATTATCACTAGTAAAAATAGGTGAAGAAGA
The DNA here is from genome assembly GCA_016097485.1 of Eucalyptus sideroxylon x Eucalyptus melliodora. Lineage (NCBI taxonomy): Eukaryota > Viridiplantae > Streptophyta > Magnoliopsida > Myrtales > Myrtaceae > Eucalyptus > Eucalyptus sideroxylon x Eucalyptus melliodora. The sequence continues at coordinate 21,413,754 of CM027830.1, forward strand.
TGTACCTATGTTTTTAGCAGTATTGACACCTAAATTTTACTATTTTACTTAAGACTTAATAACATTAAAAGTTATGAATTAATCGCTAAAAAAGAAAAAAATACAGCAAAACAACAAAAAAATGAAAAAAAATGAAATAATGCTTAGGGGGGTCGGGCCAAGTTCAGCCTTGGCCCGGCCCGCTGCCTGTCTCTCTTTCCCCATGCACGGCCCAAGCCATCTCCTTCAGCCCAGCTCACGTCCCGACTTGTCTTCTTCTAGGTGTCTTCGCATGCAAAACCTAAGGCAAAAGAAGAAAAAAGGAAAAAGTAGCAACAGGAAGAGGGGGGCAGCAGAGGAGCTATAGCATAGTGACAGAGAGAGAAGAGGGAGCTCGAGGGGAGAAACGGAGAGAGAGAGAGAGAGAGAGAGAGAGAGAGAGAGAGAGAGAGAGAGAGAGAGAGAGAGAGAGAGAGAGAGAGAGAAATCGGAGGAGGCGTTGTCGACATTGTGCCTCCACTTGCCATTGCCGCTTCCACCCTCCATTGCCAACATAGTAGCAACCACTACAACAGCTCGCCCAAATGCCATCGCCCCTACTACCGTGCCTTCCTCTGCCCGAAGTCGTGACACTAAAGTTGCCCTCCAAACACCATCCCCTACAACCTGAAGTTGCAACGCCACCACTGCTCCCGATGCCGAGCCAGCCAAGATTGAAGGGAGCGAGAAGATAAACTTAGAGCCTCAGATCCGTAGATTGAGGCCAGGGGTCCGCCAAAGACCTAGATTTGATCACACTCAATTAGATCTGGGAGTCGTTGACTTCTGCCACGACACTAGCCACTAGCCCCTGAGTCGCCGCGCCTTCTCCTGCTGTCTCTCGGGCCAGTCCGCGACGGCCTGACGCCTCTTCACTGCTGTTCCTAGGTGCGTTTTCACCTGCAACCTAACGCCAGCAGTCAGTTGTCACCCGTTTGCCTCCTTACTTTGCCCGAGATCTGCCCACCAGTGTCTCTGCCAGCACCTACGCCTTCGACCCAATGTCCCCTGCTACCTGAGCTGCCGGCCACCACTGCTCGACCCCTTATGACACCAGCAACCCTGCAACGCCGTTGCTCTGCCTTTGCCGTGCCCTGAAGCCCGCGACTTGTTTCGCCTCCGCCTTGGCTCCACCTGCAGCCACAACGATTACCACGCCAGCAGCTGAGCTTGCCATCTTCCACGTCGGCTGCCCCTATTTCCACTCGCCCTCGATGTAGCCACCACCCATCCTCGTAAACCTCGACGTCGTCACTGCTGCCCGCTGCATCGCCGCTACCACTCGCCGCGTTGCCGCCGCCATCGGGCCTGTTGCCGCTAAGAAGCCCTGGGGTTTCGAACAAAAACCGAGTCAAGTGTGAGTCACAAACCAAGTAGGGTTTTGGGTGAATGTGAGTCGATTTTGGACTTTTGGGCTTATGAGCTTGCGAGCTGGTCTCATGCGGGCTTAGGAAATAGGTGGGTCTTTTTATTTTCTTTGGGCCCTAACTAAAGTATCAAGAAGAAAACTTCAGGCCCACTCGGGCCCTTTGTCGCCAACCAGGCCAAGCCCGGGTCTGGTCTCCGATCGGACCCAGCCCACAACAACCGAGTCGGATCAGACCGGACTTGACTGGTTCACCCATTTTTGTAAATTATTAAAAAATATTTTTAAAAAATTCAAAAATTAAAAAATGATAGGGGTTTGGTTAGGAATTGCCATACTTTACTTTCTTAGTGTAATTAGGCCTTTACTTGCTCGTATTTTAATTATATCGTATGTTTAATTTGCATATTTAATTATGTTTAATTGCACATGTTTAATTTTACTGCAATTAGGATTTTGGTAGCTATGATTATTACTTTAATTTGCACACCCGTATGCTCACCACGTATATTAGTGGATAGGTATAAAATCAATCCAAATTGCCTGACAAAAATCATTTCTTTTAAAATGAACAACATTAGGTACCAAAATGACACTAATTAGTTAATTAGTGTAATCAAGTCCCCGATTCTAGATTATCTGGTCGCATAGGAAGTAAGGTATACTCCTATACCTCACTTGGTTTATAGCCGACTTCAATAAGCTAGTGGCAACTCTTTTCTGAGAAATTCCTAAAAACATTCCAATGTCACGCGGGATATGGGCTTGGGAGAGCTCGTGCCTAATTATGGACCTTAGGCCCATCCTTTGGGTAATACCCTTAAACCTACTCCCTCCTCCTGAGGGTAGGTCATGACAAGTAGCTCCCCTTATCTTTATGGTTACAGGTGGAGAAGAAAAATTTTCTTCTTGTTCTTTCTCATTTCCTGAGCGATGTGTTTTTTCTTTTGCCTCTCCTACAGTTCCACTCCGAGTTTTCTCAGAATCATTTGACAAAGATACTGTAAATTTTGGCTCAAAATAGTCATCTTGACGCTCTTCCTCTTCAGCTTCTCTTCTTTCTTCTTCTCTTTCTTCTCTTCTTTCTCTTTTTCTCTCTTATGCTCTTCTTCATTCACTTCCTTCTCTTCTTTCTTCTCTTCCTTCACTTCTTTGATCTATCTCTTCACATCCTCTTTCCTCTCTGTCCTGCGACTGTTCAAAACTAACAAAGCTTTGTAGATTTCTCAAGGCAAATGCAAAGAGTGTGAGATCATACTCATCTTCTTCGTCCTGTAAGATAAGCGCTCTCCTCTTCTTGATAGGTACACTCATAGACTCCTTGCCTTTCCTCTTCTTCGCGACAGAGTCTTGTTTTGTTTTGGTTAGGGACTTCTCCTTTAAGCACTCCAATATTTTATTTAGCTCCTTCAGTCTCATCTTTGAGACCATCTTCAAACCTATCACCATAGGAGTAATGGTTCTGACACAAAGAGATGCTGGAGACTGAATGTGAAAGTGTCAAAATAATTTGGTAACCAGCACGGAGTCAGGAAGTTGTCCATTGTCCTTCACAACAATCCTGTACATGTGCATCAGGATTGTGTGTGGCAACAAAAACTTCATCCCATTGTTGATGGCAAACATCAGCTTTGTCTCAGAATGAGATACATCTATCTTTGAGGTTGACTTGGGTTAGATGCAATTGATTACAATCTTGTGCATCAAAATGTTGGAGGCAGACATTCTGGAATATGTAATTCCTCCCTCAGCAAGTCTATCCTGAGCAAGAAACATTGTTGCATGACCAACAAACACTTTTATTGGTTGGAAACTCCCTCTTTCCACACCAATGACATCCGCCAATGTGTCCACATCCACCACAAAGTCTTTTTCCCTTATCATAAAACGAAATTTATTCATGACTAGAAAAGACATATTTGAATAGAAGTAAGCAGTTAATTCAGGGTAAGCAACAGAAGTCTCTAAGAAAAATCTTTCAAGTTGAAGGAGAGCAAATTTCTCCCTCAGGTTCACCTTCAAGGAATCTGGAAATCAAAATCCACAATTCGAGGGTTCATCACCCCTCTCTTCAGCAATTTTGAATAAGTCTTTTTGTGGTCTTTAGAACGAAACACACTCATTCCCTCACCGCATACAGTAGCCGCAATGCCCATCCTAGGCTGAAAATTCTCATACATTCTCTCATCATCATCTTTCATCTCAGGCTTATTAAAAGAACTAAATCGAGGATCACTTGGAAAGTTAGCAAAAGTCCTGTCTGCCAAACTTTCAGGCACAATGCCTAACCTTTCCATTTACCGTAGAAACATGGTCTCGTTCTTGTAACCTCTTTCTTGCAGAAACTCATCAATAAATGTCATTGCAATACCACCATGTTTCAACTAATTGTATAGTTTAAAGAGAAACTAGGGTCTTAGCGTTCTTATAAGTTCCACATCTTCCACGATCTCCTCTTCCTCTTGTTGTCACGAAGGATTATGCTATGGAGAATGACGCTGTTGAGAATGTTGTTGTTGTTGTTGTTGTTGTTGAGGAGAGTCTTCTTCCTCGGTTAAGTCAAAGTGAGTAGGACCCTCTGGCATGTGTTGTGGTCTCCTGTTAGCGATCCGAGACAATTTTCTTTGTAAAGACATCTTTGTAGTCGAGGAGGATTTCTCAAACTCATTCAGTTGAAAAAGGTGAAACTTGTAAAGTAAACTTGAGAGAAAAAGTGAGAGAGTAGGAAATCTGTATACTAGGGTTTTGAAAACATAAATGAAGAAGAATGACTTTGAATGTATATAAAGCAAGTGAAACAGGGTATACGAACAGTCACAATGGAAAAAATAAACTGCATTTTTCGAAAATAAAAACTGCCAAAAATTCAAAAATTCAAAAAAGATAATTTCTAAAAATAAAATAGGTAAGAAACGATTAAAAGATCAACGTACCTTTTCATAAATTCCATTCTAAAATTAAATTGCCTGCAATGAAGAGAAAGTTACTTACAGAGGTAATTTCTAGATATTCTGAGTCTGATCGCTTTCAGACTTTAAGTAATTGAAGATATAATATTCAGTCTGGTGTGAATAGACTCAAATAAACTTTTCTCTAGTGGATTTGTAAATATGTCTACCAACTAATTCTTCGAGGTAATGAATTGAATCATAACTTCTCTATTCTAAACATGATCTTTTATAACTCTATATGTTTTTCCATTGAATGAAGAATTGGATTCTTCATGAGATTAATGGCATTGGTGTTGTTGCATTTGATCTCGGTGCACAATTCTTCAATTCCAAAGTCTCTTAGCTATTGCCTTATCCATAAAATTTGATAACAACAGTTTCCAAGAGCCACATACTCTGCTTCTATTGTTGATAAAGCTGTAGTATTCTGCTTCCTTGAGAACCAAGATACCAGCTTATTGCCCAGCAATTAACAGGTACCAGAAGTACTCTTTCTATCAACTCTACAACCTGCTAAATCTACATCTGAATATCCAAGGAGAATAAAGTCTCATTCTTTGGGATACCACAAACCTAGCTTTAGAATAGTTGCAACGTATTTGATTATGCGTTTTGCAGCACTTAAATGAGATTCCTTAGAATTTGATTGGAATCTAGCACAAATGCAAACACTAAACAAAATGCCAGATCTAGATACAGTAAGGTAAAGAAGCGAACCAATAATGCTCCTGTAAAGCTTCTAGTCTACATTCTTCCCTCCTTCATCTATGTCAAGCTTCGAAGAACTTGACATTTGTGTCTCTATTTTTTTGCAATTTTCTAATCCAAGTTTCTTAATGAGATCTTTTGCATACTTTTCTTGATGAATAAAGATACATTCCTTTGATTGTTTGACTTGCAATCTCAGAAAGAATATTAACTCACCCATCATATTCATCTCGAATTCATCCTACATAAATCTAGAGAATTTCTTACATAGATTTTCATTAGGAGTTTCAAAAATAATATTATCAACATAAATTTGAACAAGTATAAAATCATTATCCTCTCTTTTTATGAATAAAGTAGTATATACCTTTCCTTTAGCAAAACTATTTTGGGTTAGGAATTTACTTAATCTTTCATACCAGGCTTGAGATGCTTGCTTCAGTACATACAAGGCCTTTTTCAGTCTAAAGACTGGGTCTGGCTTTCTTGGATCTTCAAAACCAGGTGATTGTTCCACATACACTTCCTTTTGAATAAATCCATTTAGAAATGCACTTTTTACATCCATCTGGAATAACTTGAAATTTTTATAGTAAGCAAAAGCAAGTAATAATCTAATTACTTCTAACCTCGCTACTGGTGCATATGTCTCGTCATAGTCTATTCCTTCTTCTTGCGTATATCATTTGACCACGAGTCTTGCTTTATTCCTGACCACTTTTCCTTTTTCGTTCACCTTGTTCCTGAAAATTCATTTAGTTCCAATAATAGATTTACCTCTAGATTTAGGAATTAGCTCTCAAAGATCATTGATGCTAAACTATTTGAGTTCTTCTTGCATAGCTTCGATCCAACTTTCAATAGACAGGGCCTCTTCTACACTCTTGGGTTCTATTTCAAAAATAACTGTTAAAGCACTAAACTCTTCTCGCTTTTTGGAATTGGTGCGAATTCCTTCATCAATGCTACCAATGATGAGTTCCTTGGGATGACTCGACTTATGCTTCCAGTTGCCAATTGGTCTAAGAGTCTGTTGGTCCTCTACTTCAGTTGAATCTTCTGGTTCTACTTGATGTTGATCTTTAGAAGTCTGAACCTTTTTAGGGGAATTAGACTTTGTATAGTCTAGAGCAGGTTCAAATTCTTCAAGTTGAGTCCGATTCAATTGATTTTGCATAATGTCTTGAAACTTGACATTCATAGATTCTTCCACAAATTAAGTCTTCTTATTGAATATTCCGTATGTTTTGCTTAAAGTAGAGTAGTCAAGGAAAATTCATTCGTCTGATCTTTCTTCAAACTTCTCGATTCGATCATTTGCGTTTTTCAAGACATAGCACTTACAATCGAACACATGAAAGTAAGAAACATTTGGGTTTTTTTTTTCTATAAACACTTTATAAGGAGTTTTCTCTAGAATAGGTCTCAAGAACACTCTGTTAATAATGTAACAAGCTGTGGAAACTACTTCAGCCCAAAATTGAGAGGAAATTTTACTCTCAATTAAGAGGGTTCTGGCCATCTCCTGTAAGGATATGTTCTTTCTTTCCACAACCCCATTTTACTCTGAAGCGTATGGAGAAAAGAAAACATGCTATAAACCAAATTCATAATAGAATTTTGCAAAGTCTTGATTTTCAAACTCACATCTATGGTTTGTATGTATACTTGAAAAAGCATATCATTTTTCATTTTGAAATTTCTTGTCAAACTTTGAAAAGTGAGAGAAGATTTCAGACTTATTTACCAGAAAGTAAACCCAAGTAAAGCAAGAGTTATGGTTGGTCCAAAGAGGTCCATATGCAGAAGCTACAAAACTCGATTACTAAGCAGTATCTCTTTCCACCAATACTTTGAGTTATGGTTGGTCCAAAGAGGTCCATATGCAGAAGCTACAAAACTCGATTAGTAGATACTTGATTTATAGGTTTAAAGGAACTCCTAACCTGTTTTCCCAAAACACAAGGAGTGCATAATTCAGACTTTTGACAAGCTAGGTTGGGGAGACCTCAAACAAGCTTCTTGGATGAAATCTTGGCAATATGCTTCATGTTGACATGACCAAGCTTTCGATGCCAAAGATTTGCTTCATCTTGAATGGAAATAAGACACTAAGAAATTTCTGGTTTTATGTCCAGAAGATAAATGTTCCCATGTCTTCACCAAGTAAAAGATTGAGAAAAATCTCTACTTGGTCTGGAATAGATGCCTTATTGGAAATTGATTTTGAATCCAATATCGCAAAGCTGACCTATTCTAAGTAGATTGTAATTCAGACCTTCCACCAAGGAAAGACTGTTCTAATCTTCACGATTCTACATCCAATAATTATTCCTTTGTTGTTCCCACCAAAGGAAAATTTTCCACCATTTATTTGAACAAGCTTAATAAAACAACTCGAGTCCCCTGTCATGTGTTTTGAACAGCTACTATCCATTTACCATTTGATCTTATTCTTGATAGTGACCTGTGATCAAAAGAAGAACTTAAGTTTTCTTTGGTATTAATATTTTATTGGATCTAGGAGAGTTAGTGTTAAAAACAGTCTTTGCCCAATCCCTTTTAACAGGTCTCCAAACCTTGGGATATTCCTTCTTGAAATGTTCTGAATTATTACACTTTGAACATTTGAGAGCACTTCAACCAATAGGTTTCACAAAAACTCTTTGAAAATGATTTTTGTAAAATGTCTTTGTAACTCTTTGTTTGATTCTTTCTTTAACTTTGGGAAAATCAATTAAAGGAATAATTTCTAGAGTCATACATAAACCAGATTTGTTAAAATAAAGTCTTTGTATAGAAAAAAAAAATTCCAACTTCGCAAATCCTTTTTGAAAATCTTTTTGTGATATTTGAAATATCTTCATTAAAAAAAAATGTATTTTCCTTTGCAAGAGAATCTGAATTTTCTTTCAAATCAACGAAACTTTTATCCAGATTTTCATACTTTTCATTCCAAGAAGTTTCCTATTGCCTCAGTTTAGAATTCTCCCTTTTTAGCTCGAAAATCCTTTTAAGAAATGTTTTGAGATCGAGACAAAATTCATCTATATATTTCGAGACTTTAACATAAATTTTTAAATTGCTAACCTCAACTTATTTATCTGAGTCTGAATTAGAATCTATTTCAAATTCTAACTCTGACTCTGAATTGGCCATTAGACAAATGTTGTCATACTCTTCATCACTTTCCTCGCATTCAGTATCACTCCATGTTTCTGCTTTGAGAGCCTTCTTATAATTCTTAGTTCTTTCTTTCTTTTTCTTCAACGAATGATAATTAGGTCTAATATGCCATTTTTTTCTTACATTCGAAGTATATTACATCTTTGTTGATCTCATTGTCCTCAGTTGATCTCTTCTGAAAATTTTGCATACTCTGTTTTTTCCAATTGAATCTTCTTCCATTTCTATTCAACTTCATAAGCTTCTTAATCATAAGCACCAGTTCTTCATCATCCATTTCATATTATGAATTTATATCATCAGAATCATCGTTAGATTTTAAAGCAATTGACTTCTTATCTTTATGATCTTCTTCCTCATTGATCTGTTCTACTTCATGTGATTGAAGTGTGCCAACAAGTTCGTCTATTGAAAGAGGCATGATCCTTTGGGTTTTTCTAATTGAAGTCTTCATGCGATTCCAGTCTTTGGAGAGTCTATGCAGCAGTTTATTGACCTTTATTGGTCCTAAGATTGGTTTTCCTTGATATACCATGTCGTTTACAATCTCTGTGAAGCAACTAAACATATCAGTGATAGATTCTCCAAACTTCATCTTTAAGGCTTCATAATGTCCGAGTAGAATATTGATTTTTGTTTCCTTTACTCAATCAGTTCCTTCATAGGTAATGTACAATCTGTCCCAAATTTCTTTTGTTGTTTCATAGGAAAAAATTCGATTATACTCAATATGAGATAAAGTACAGTATAAAGAGTAGATAGTTTTAGCATCAAGAGTTTTTCTCTTGATTAATTCTTCTTGTGTCATTTCGCCAACATTTACAGCTTCCTTTCCTTTTTTTTGAGATTGATGTAGCTTTGGGATTGATTCTTTCTACCACATCCCATTCCAGGGGATCTTTCGATATTAAGAATGTTTTCATCTTGTTTTTTCACACATTATATTCATTTCCATCAAAGTAAGGAGGTATGGTGTTGCTTTGGCCTTCAACCAATCCTAGAGCCAAAATATTAACCATAAATCTTTAACTCATGAGTAAAAACACTTTAGTAAAATGAGCACACAAGCTTTGATACCAATTAAAAGGGCTAGTAATAACATCTAGAGGGGGTGAATAGGTGTGAACAAAAATTCTCGTAAGATTCAGAAGTAATAATTGCTTATAGAAAATCACAGATGAATTCAGACTTTAGCAGTTAGATAAATTTTCAAATAAAGGAGTTGAAACTTAAACAGTTAAATAGAACTACGAGTCAAAATAAAGGAGTTGAAGGAAGAGAATAAGAACACAATGTTTATAGTGGTTTGGTTTAGATCAAGCCTACGTCCACTCTCCCGCGCTGATAGCCTATTGGCTGGATTCCACTAAGAATTCAAAAGAGATTTTACAATTTGATGATCTTAACTTCACAGTAAAGAGTTTCTACTGGTCTCTCACAAAGTCTCACTAAAAGTTTCTCTCTTTTGTATACAACTTTGAGCTCGGTGAAATATCAAGGAATTAGGAGGCTTCAGACTTTGAAAATTTTCTTTCATGCACTCTTTTGAACAACTAAAGAGTTCGCCTTAAATACTCATTCATGCCTTCACGACCGTTGGCACTTTCCAAATGAATTCTTTCAACCTAGCTATTAGATAGATCAAGCAATGAGATCTTGAGTCGTTTGAAGATTGAGGTAAAAGCCTGTCAATCCCGTTCGCCCATATAATTAGAATCTTGGTTTCCATAAGTAGAACTTTCCAAGTTTGTTTACCTTCCAAAAGATTTGATTATCGGAATTGATTTCAATAAAGATAATCAATCATATAGATGTTGTATCTAGCCATAAGGTCATATGTAAGCCATACAAAATGAATCCTTGAAAAAATAAAGATACTCTTGCATCTGGATAAGTCTTCATTCTTCAGTCTGGAAACTATCAGTGTGGGCAAACTTTGAATCTAAAGTCTAGCGGTCTTTAGATTTTGACGCTAGAGTCTAGATGTCTTCAGACTATATTTTATAGAAATGTTTTGTCAACTTTAAAACAGTAAAGGAGTTTTCTCCAACATTGAGAGGGTAAATGACGTTGCTTGAGAGTCTTATTAAAAGATAGTAGAGTTTAAAACAACGTCATTTAAGGAAGAGAGAGAGTTTGAATGGAAAATTAAGAAACGAAGACATTTGTTATACTTTTGTCATATTGGACAAAAATTTTCACATTGGACTTCAAATTATTTTTATTCCACTTTGGATTGGAAAATTAAAAAAAAAAATCTATGTAAGACAATTTACCGAAAATGACACTCAAGTGATCTACTTTTTCACCGATGTAGTACTCAAGCGAGTGTAATATGACTCTCAAGTGATTGACATGCAAAAGTTATGGCGTTCCGAGTTTACTCATCCCACATGAGTTATTACAAAACATTCTCGATTTGCTATGGCTTACTTGCAAATCTACCGATTAAGCTCAGCGTTCAAATTATCGATAAAACAGGGCAAAAAAAGGGCAAAAAATAGAACATAAAGGAGAGAAGGTTACCTGGTGCGTGTGGCCAGAAGAAGTCATCAGGATCAACTTCGATGAAGCTTGAAAATATCACGGGAAATCACCGGTCTTTTCCCCTTCGACAACGAACGGCTCTAGCTAATGTCTTCAACGATCAGCAGCAAATGGAGATTACGTTTTCTGACCGACTGGTTCAAGACGAGCCGTGGTGGAGGATCGCCGGTCAAGCTTGCGTGAGAGGAGTCTGAAAAGCGTCACGGACGAGGATGATGTGCCGTCGTGGAACTCCACTGAGGAATGGCTGGTTTCAAGCACACCGGCCTAGATGGATTTGCTCACCTCACCTGCTCGTTCTCAGGCTTGCGTTCTTCCATCTGCTGGGCTGGGCCTGCTGAATCCTCAAGATGTTTCATGGGCCATTAAATTCAAAATGCCTAATTTGGAAGTCGAAAGTCATGAGTTTATGGGCTTTGTAGACTAAGGTAAGTGTATGGGCTAGACCCAAAAAAATGGCTGATGGGGCTATTTTACTATAGCTTTTGTTCCTAGAGACTTATTTTTAATTTTTCGCGAGCTTTATCATTGCAATTTTTTTTAATTTTATATTTTTAGTTATTATATTTTTCTATTTTTTTGTTTAGTTATTGTATTTTTTAATTTTCTATTATATTTTCTAATTTATCAACAAAAATAAGGTGTCAGCACCTAGGTTATCGACGGCAGCATTTTGCCTTTACGGAACAAGTGCCACGATAGGCTGAGGCATCACACCCGTGTCCATATTTATGCCAGTGACACAAAACTAATAAGTTGCCTATTCTCCACATTTGGAAATGGTGCATTTAGGTTGAGCATTTCGATTCACCCTGTTGCCACTATTATGATCACATGGATTACCTTGAGCGAATGTATGCAAGTTAATCCCATTGGTTGACATCAGGCCACAAGTTTGAGTCGTGTTAAGTTTCATCCCTTTGCAAAATTCTAAATGGCGGCGAAGGTGGCATAATCTACCCTACAGTGCCAAAAGTTATTTGAGCAGTAGATGGAGGAACATACCCAGAAGGTGTAATAGCAATGAGATTGGCTTGCGCCTGACCTGGATTGCTTGACGTCCTGTGTTGTCCATGGGAACATTCATGGAAAGTGTTGATGATCAGTGGTTTAATCACATCGGCGAAGTGTTTCGTCATGTGATTAATCAATTCATTTCAATGCTCTTCCGACATCCTCCTCACGGCATATAACATAATTGGACTTGGCTCCATCTGTCGTTGTCGCGACCTCTTTTTTCCAGCGCCCGCAATCGGGTATGGGCGCTTAAGGAGGCTAATGGCTCGGCTAAAATTAGTTATACCCGAACTCTCCCAAGTCCACCAATTCACGACTTAATGGTCCAAGTTTTTAACCTGTAGATCAATTTTTAAAATAGAGTCGCCACTAATCGATTTGGGATGGGTTGATTAGAAACCCAAGCGAAGTATCGGGAGAAATACTTACTTCTGCGCAACCAGAGAAACTAGGATCAGAGACTTGATTACACGAGTTAATCACTAATGCCCTTTCGGTACCTAATCTTATTTAAACCCTGAGTTTTTTTGGATGTTTGAGGGATTTCCCATGCATTTTTGGGAGGAAAACATTTTTTTAGTCTTTTTCTAATTTTTTGGACACAAAAGGGATTTTTTTGGGATTTTTGGTATTTTTGGAAAAATAAAAGTCTTTTTGGCTTTTTCTGAATTTTTTTGGCTTTTTCATGGATTTTTGGCTTTTTTTGGATTTTTGGCATTTTTTTGAAAATATGGAATATTTTGATTTTTTTTATTTTTCGGAAAATAAAATATTTTTTAATATTATTTAAATATTTTTCGAAAATTAAATTATTTTTTATTTTTATTGATTTTTTAGAAAATAAAACATTTTTAAACATTTTTTAATTATTTTTCGATTTTCTGGAAATTAAAACATTTTTTTAATATTTTTTGAAAATAAATTACATTTTGGATTTTTTGGATTTTTTTGGATTTTTTTGGAAAATAAATTATTTATTATTATTTATTTATTTAAAATATTATTTAAAATGAAAAACCGACTCGGGTCGGATCCACGGGTTGTGTCCGACCCGGGTCGACGACCCAAAACGCGGACGGGCCTGCAACGCAAGCCCAACTCAGAATTTTTCCTCTTTTTCTTTTTTTAAGTGTAAAAGCCCAAACCTATTTTTTGGCCCACTTCACAACAATTCTAGCCCAACACAACCCAACCCCTGCGTGCAAGCCCGACCCAGGGAAACCCTACCTGGACGCCAACTCGGATCCGCCCAACTTCGACCTGTCTTCCCCTTTGCCGACCCGGTTTGCTGGAGTTCGCGAGATCTAGCGATCCGTGACGCTAATGAGGGATAGAGGGGGTCAAACGAACAACAGCCCGGTGTTCGAAGGCAGCGGTGTCGCAGCCGGCAGTCGGCCGCTCAACTGGATTGATGACGGGGCTCGTGGCGCGGCGGTAGGAGATGCGACGAAGGCCCTGATTCATTGAGGTTGAGATCCAATGATGGATGGGGTTCGAGAGAGGGGGGTGCGACGATAGTGACGGGGCGAGCGAGACCCATCATTACCTGTCACAGCGACGGCGTCGGCCTAGCCTCAGTTGCGGCGACAGTGAGGCAGCACAACGAGATCTGGCATCGTGGCAGTGTCGGGGCATGGGACCTCCTCCAATCTCCTCTCCTCTTCAGCCCCTCTTCGCGGATCCAGAACCCTCCCCTCTCCTTCGGCTTTAGTTGCTCACAGATTTGGGCTTGTGGGCGTTCGGACCTCCCTCAAAGTCTCTCGAGGGAAGCTTCCGGCGCTCGCAAGCTTTCAATCTCTGTTTCGGTTCCTCTCTCTCCGGGTTCGCTTGTCGTCGGCCTCCCCCAAAGTCTCTCGGGGGGAGGTCGTTCGAGTTCGCGACCGGATTTCTCTCGCGCGCTCGCTCTTTGAGTCTCCCCTGAAGTCTCTCAAGGGAAAGTCTCCGAGCTCGCCGTGCCTTCTGGCCTTCCCCCCGACACCCTATTTATAGGCGTGGGGGTGCCGGTTGGCAGAGGCTAGACCGGTGGTCTTTGGTGCACTGACCAGCCTTCCTTCGCCGACCGAACCGGCGTCAATTCCTCCCTTTCCACGGAGGCTCGCTCGCCATTAATGCTGCGTCCTCTCAGCCACTGGCCTACGCTCCTCTCTCTGTTGTAGGTGGTGCTCAAGCGCGTCTTCGTCACAGCGCGTGACTTGCAGAGGCAGAAGAAGGAGGAAGGAAGAAGATGGGAGGAAGAAGACAAAGGAGAAAGAGGGGGGCCGGGCTGAGGGAGAAGTAGGTTGGGTCATAGGGGCCCATGCGAGGGGGAGAGAAAAAGGAGGGGGGCTAGGCGCGAAGGCCCAGCCCCGATGGGCTAATAACTTTTTGCTTTCTTTTGTTTTTACTATTTTTTTTGTGTTTTTATATGGTTTTTTTATATTATTTATCTGAAAAGAAAAAACTTAATTAATAAAATAAAATAAACCTAAATAAAATTAAGGCGTCAACAGCCGTCTTTGCTCATCAGTGAGTTGCCTTGGAAAATCCATAGCTTTGCCCTGTGCTTGATCTATCAACTGGGATATCGTTGAAGAGTCAACATGTCCTATCCTCTCACGAGTAGATGGTGGAGACAGCTCATTTCCTCCGGTATTGTTAGGATCAAGTTGATTCCAAGTACACGACATTGTATCTCCTCATATCAGCCACCCAAGTCCCACCGAGCATGCAAAAAAGATGTTTTGTTAGAATTTCTCATGCGACGAAGTATTTTTCACTGAAAGTAATTCTTTGGCTTTTAATTGAAAGGGATCGGGTTCTATAGTGATTCCAGATAAGAAATATCCAAGTGAATATAGAAATCAACCGCTTTACTTTAAACAAAACTATACAGATAGAAATTGTGCTGGAATTCAATCGATGGCAAGAGTTGAAAAGCACAATCAATACAAACAAACCACACATTGACAAACCTTGCCAAAATCTAATCAACGACAAAAGTTGATAACGCAATGATACTCTGCTAAAATTCAATCAACAACGCAGCACTCAGGACAGAGATATACATAAGAATTTTATCGACGACATGAATCTAAAACTACAACTAAAGCAAGTAAAGTGCATGTAGGAAAGTAAAGGTAAAAATAAATCTATTTGATTTGTGTAGGGGGCTTTCTAGTAGATGACTAAAGGTATTTATAAGGGCTGTGTAGTAACTGCTTCTCGGTGGTTTCTAGCGGTTGCGTCCTTCATGATCAATTCCCATTGGTTGTCTCCATGTTCTTTCCTTCTTTAGCATTTTCCTACCCATGATGCTTAGATTCTCTTTATGAACGGTTATCTTCATGAAAATGAGTTTAACTACCTCCATGATTTTATTTTGGTAGTGATCGGTGATTGCTCATCAATAACTGTCTCACAAATGTACTACTATTTTTTCCAAGCATGCATTTTCTTCCCAATTCCAACTGTTTTGTCTTGTAACCATGTCACGACACGTCAGCAATTTGTTTGCCACATGCTGTTCTTTCTTCTTCCCATGCGCACACCCCTATTTTATTTCCCCCTTGCGCATGCTCTCTCTCTCTTTCTCTCTATCTCTATTTAACGCCCCTGCTCTGCCCATGCCTCTTTGTTCTTTCCTCATTTATTGATCCTTTTATTTTTTTTGTTCTGCTCCTCCCACCAATTCCAATTGATCTCTTTTTTATTGCTCAAAGGTGTCTCAGTCGACTTGGTGAATGATTAAAAAAAAAAATTAAAAATCACATTGCACCAGATTTGTATCTTCCCAGTTCTCACGCACGGGCACGGCCATCTTCACGTCTCAGTTCTCACGCACGCCATCTCTTCCTCTTCAGTTCTTCGGCCTCTTACAAATCCAAATCGGGCAACGACCCCGAGAAATCAAGCCTGCTGTTAGGGCTGTTCCAATCTTCGGCCACGATTTTGAGCAAATAAAGAAGCGCCCACTTGTTGTTGACGCTTCCGGTGCCCGTCTTCATGGCGAATTTGGCGTAGAAATCGGCGAAGCTGAGGGCTTGAGAGGACTTACATTGGGTGGGGAGACGGTGCTTGATCGACTCGGCAAGGGTGGCAGCTCAGGGCCGACCGAGGGAGTTGTGAAAGGTAAAGATGAAGATGAAGAACTGAATCAAGATACAGCGAAATCAGCAAAAGTAATGCTTCGAATTACTCTATATCAATATGATTGTAGTACAAAGCTTCTGTGATCAATGACAGCTTTTGAATCCACAGTTCTCTGTTTTACATCCTCTGTTTCTATCTCTCTATCACGTATCAGCTATATGATTGCAGAGCATCCATTGATGATCGCTCTCTAATTTTTCATCGAGGAAGAAGAAGACTACTTAAAGAACAGAAAACTGAATACAGCTCATTAAAGAGAAAAAACAGAATTCAACTAACTATATCTCCATTTGATTTTCCCACTTTTAGCTGAATAACCGCACACGTGCTAGTTCAGATCTGTTATAACTTGGTGATCCATGTCAATCTTCATCTCAGGCTTCTTCTTCATTGATGTCAATCCAAGTTTGTCTTCACCACGAATTCTCCACCGTTGATCACCAGCTCTCTGTTGCTTTTCTGTCTTTTGTTTTTCCTCACGTGTTCTTTCTCTATTTGCTGAATTGATAGTAACTGATGATTGAGAAGACTCGGTTCCTTTATATTTAACATCCCCCCTCAAATTGGGAATGGGTGGAAAACCAAGGCCCAATTTGGTACGTAGTTGACAATGTGAAGACCGTGAGAGAGACTTGGTGAAAATATCAGCAAGTTGAGAGTTGCTTGGGATATATCGGACTTGAAGGGATCCTGAGGAGACTTTTTCTCGAACGAAGTGGAAGTCCACTTCGATATGTTTTGTTCGAGCATGTAACACAGGATTGGCAGTGAGAGCAATGGCTGACTTATTATCACATAACATATGTGTGGGATGAGTAAGAGTATATCCTATGTCTCGTAAGACAAAACTGATCTAAGTGAGTTCAGCAGAGGTGGAAGCAAGCGCACGATACTCAGCTTCTGTAGAAGATCTACTTACTGTGGTCTGCTTCTTGGCTGCCCAAGAAATAAGGTTGGAGCCAATATAAGTACAGAAACCTGTAGTTGATCTTCGAGTTTCGGTACATCCAGCCCGATCGCATCGAGAAACCATATAGATGTGGAGAGCTTTGAGAATGAATGAATATGCCAAGACTGATAGTGCCTTTGATATATCGCAGAACCCTTTTAAGTCTAGAGAGGTCTGCAATAGTTGGTGTCTGTAATTTTTGACAAAGTAAATTGGTAGCATAGGCAATGTCAGGGCGTGTTAAAGTGAGATACTGAAGAGCACCAACCAGGCTGCGGTACTCAGTAGGATTGGATAAAGAAGTAGAATCATTTTGCAGAATTAGAGGTCTTAGTGGCAGAGGAGTGGAAATTGGTTTACATTCAGACATTTGAGCTCGAGTGAGAAGATCACTAGCATATTTGGTTTGACACAAGAATAAATGATTAGAATTTTGTTTGACTTCAATGCCAAGGAAGTAATGTAGTGGGCCAAGATCTTTCATGTGAAACTCGAGACTGAGAGAATTAATCAAACCAGAGAGTAGGTGAAAGGAACTTCCAGTTAAGACAATGTCATCAACATACAACAGCAGAAGAATGGTATCTTGTTTATGATGATATATGAATAAAGATGGATCTCGTGGAGCTGCAAAAGAATCCATATGCCAGTAAAAAATCACTGAACTTGTCAAACCATGCTCGAGGAGCTTGTCGAAGACCATAAAGCGACTTTCTGAGTAAACATACATGAGAAGGTTTCTGTGGATCTTGAAAGCCAGGAGGCTGCTCCATGTAGACTGTTTCATTAAGTGTGCCATGTAAAAATGCATTCTTAACATCAAGTTGATGAATAGGCCACTTTGTCTCATTTTTGCTTTCGAGATAAAACGATTCTAATGGTGGCATGTTTGATTACTTTGGACTGAAAGTTTCTGTGAAGTCAATTCCTTCTTCCTGATGAAAGCCTTTAGCAACTAGGCGAGCTTTCAATCTATCAAGGCTGCCATCAGAGGCCAGTTTCGTTTTAAAGACCCACTTGCAGCCAATTACATTCATGTATTCAGTTCGAGGAGTTAAGTCCCGGGTTTTATTTTGATATAATGCATCCATTTCTTCTGTCATTGCTTTATGCCAACCTTCATGTGCCAATGCTGATTTAATTGACTTTGGTTCGAAGGTACCTTATAGACAGCAAGACATGCATACTTGGGATTAGGCTTGATAATTCCAGATTTGGATCGAGTCTGCATTGGATGACTGGAAATTGCCTCCTGTGTTGAGAGACTGGAAATAACCCCTTGTGATATATGAGAAGGGATAATTTGTTCAGATCCAATACCTGTATTATAGGATATTGCTGTATCAGTAGGAGACATGTGTTCATATTGTATAGATGAAGATACTTCATCGTGTGGTGTTGTTGTAGGAATGACATATTCTTGTGTTATTGCTGGCTGTAGTGATTGAGCAGTATAAGGTACAGCAATTTCTGTTGAAGACTGTGAATTTATTGCTGTATTGTCTTCATTGAGCTGCAGATGAGCTGCACATGTCTGAGAAGAAGTAGAAGATATAGTAGAAGCTGTTTTCTTGCTTGCTGACTCTGTTAATTGTACTTCTTCTGCCCATAACTGATATAATGTTGTGAGAGATGCATACTTTGTTAGGCACAGCTTAGTAAAAGGGAAAAACTTCTCATCAAACTTCACATGTCTACCGATATATACTCGACCTGTTGAGGGTACAAGACATCTGTAGCCTTTATGGTGTTCACTATAGCCGATGAACACACAGGTGAGGGATCTTGGATCAAACTTATGCTGAGCATAGGGTCTTAAGCATGGATAGCGAGGCACAACCAAAAACCCCGAGGTGATCATAAGTTGGTTCTTGTTGATACACTTTTTGTAAGGTGATTGCATTTGCAATTTTGGTGTTGGAAGAAGATTGATGACATAGTTAGCTGTAATAAAAGCATCAACCCAATATTTCAAAGGAACTTTACCATGATATAACATGGCAAGACCTAATTCAACAATATGTCGATGTTTTCGCTCAGAGATGCCATTCGAGCGGGTGTATAAGGGCAAGAGAGATTCATTTGATACCACAGTCTTGTAAGTGAGCTTGGAATCTGTGACTAATAAATTCTCCTCCACCATCACACTGAAAGATCTTGATTTTTGACTCAAATTGGTTCTCTACTTGCTTTTGAAACAAAACAAAAATCTTATAAAAGTCTGACTTCAATTTCAATGGATATATCCAACTAAATCTGGAGAAGTTATCCACAAACAGAACATAGTATTTGAAATTCTGAAATGAAGTCACAGGTGATGGACCCCATATATCACAATGAATTTTCTGTAGGGGCATGGTTGTTACAGATTCGGATGATGGAAATGGTAAAGCTACAGCCTTTGCAACTTGACAGCTACTACATACATTCAGCATTCTACTGCTACACTGAATGAGTTTTTGATTCTGCAAATACTTCAAGATATTCAAATTGGTGTGTGCTAATCTTTGATGCCATGTGTCCTCTTCTATTGCTCTGTGTCTTTGGGCTAAAAAGGCTTGTGTTGTTTGTGAATTCACTTGATATAGTCCTTTAGTTTTCCTTCCGAGCAGCAAAGTTGTGTTGGTCCAGTTGTCCTTTATATATACACCAAATTTGTCAAAAACAAATGAGCAAGGATAATCATCTGTTAACTTGGATACTGACAAAAGATTTTTCTTTATATCAGGGACAATTAGGACATCATTTAGTGGCAACAAACTCTTTCCAGTATGTAACAATGTATCGCCAGTACATGTAACAGACAGGTGTGATCCATCACCAATCATGACAGTATCATATCCAGTATATTTAGAAGAGTTATGAAGTATACCGGAATTAGCTGTGATATGTGCAGTTGCACCAGTATCTGGATACCACTGCTGCCTTTGGCATCTTCAAGATGTATAGCTGCGGAGAGCTGTTGGTATCTCCTCGGCTTGATACGAGTTATCAAATCTATACCAGCGTGTAAAGCATCATGACCTGGTTTCTTGCAGATTTGACACTCTAACTTTGTGCTACTAGTTGCCTTCTCATCCCGCATACTCTTGGAAAGAGTTAGATTAGAAGGATAAGACTTCATTTCTTGATACCTTTGTGATGGGCCAGCATAGGGACGAAATCCTGAGGTGAAACCAGAATCAGAAGAATTTTGATAAGGTTTGGTTCTCTGATTCTCTTGCATATAGCTGGTATTGCTGGATCTATAACCTAAATTGTCTCCAGGGTATCTAAATCCTCGACCTCTGTTATTAAGAGAACGTCCCCTACCGTAGCTACGGCCTCCTCTGTAATTACCTCTTTGGGCTACAAAACCTGAATTCTGAGATATGTACTCTCCATCAGTTGTTTCTTTAAACTGTGCTTGAGGGTGTCTTTGCCCAAAGTAAGCCATATTGGAGTTAAATTGGGTCCTGGAATAGTTCTGCATTCTCGACTCAAACCTCTCTAATTGTGCAATTACCTCATCATACTCAGGTTGAGGCTTTAGACAATATATTGTTGTTCGGAAATTTTCATATTCAGCTCCTAGCCCTTCCAACACACCAAATAGCTTGGTTATGTCATCCACAGGTTTTCCTATAGCATTTAACTGATCGCATATGTACTTGTATTCTCGAAGATAAACTGAAAGAGCTCTATCATGTTTTTGACAGGCTTGAAGTTTTCCCCTTAATTCGAATTCTCTAGCTGCTGATTTTTGTGTGAAGCGATTCAAAAGCGTCTGCCACACTTCATGAGATGTTTCTAAACCAATTATCAAGCTCGATATGTTTTCCGAGACAGCTCCACTTATCCATGAAGAAACCAACTGATCAGTTTTTGTCCAGTCAATATAATCTGGATTTACAGCTTGATCTCACATTCTTCAACTACATTTTGCGTATTCGAGGAGGTGATGTAATATCACCATTAATAAAGCCAAAGAGTTCTTGGCTTTTCAGAAATCTTTGGATCTGAGCTTGCCACAAGAGGAAATTGTCTTCGGCAAGCTTAATTGTGACAAAGTTAGAGATATTCACATGTATAGGAAAGGGATACTTTGGTGCTCTTACTGCCATTGTTGTATTTTCTCAGCTTTGAAGAAGAAGATAGCAATAGTGTTGGGAAGAACGAACACAATTACCGTGATATTGCAATCTGCTGCAACTTCAGCTTCTTCCTTTTCTTGATCTAATGAATAGCTACTGAATGGATCCTTCTGGCAGATATGATCGCTTGCTAGATGTAAACCTCTTGAGAAATCCGGGGTTGAATGCGCAGCAGCAAGATGATTTCTTCAGGATACAGCTCTGATACCATGTGAAAGGTAAAGATGAAGATGAAGAACTGAATCAAGATACAGCGAAATCAGCAAAAGTAATGCTTCGAATTACTCTATATCAATATGATTGTAGTACAAAGCTTCTGTGATCAATGACAGCTTTTGAATTCACAGTTCTCTGTTTTACATCCTCTGTTTCTATCTCTCTATCACGTATCAGCTATATGATTGCAGAGCATCCATTGATGATCGCTCTCTAAGATTTCTCTCTCTCTCTATTTCTTCTCTTATCATTCATCGAGGAAGAAGAAGACTACTTAAAGAACAGAAAACTGAATACAGCTCATTAAAGAGAAAAAACAGAATTCAACTAACTATTTCTCCATTTGATTTTTCCCCACTTTTAGCTGAATAACCGCACACGTGCTAGTTCAGATCTGTTATAACTTGGTGATCCATGTCAATCTTCATCTCAGGCTTCTTCTTCATTGATGTCAATCCAAGTTTGTCTTCACCACGAATTCTCCACCGTTGATCACCAGCTCTCTGTTGCTTTTCTGTCTTTTGTTTTTCCTCACGTGTTCTTTCTCTATTTGCTGAATTGATAGTAACTGATGATTGAGAAGACTCGGTTCCTTTATATTTAACAGGAGTGAGCTGGCTGGAGACGATGCGGAACGTCTAGTGGAGCGAGATCTCGAAAGGGAGCAACGGGGTCGCCGAGTTCTGGGAGAGCAAGCGGAGGACGAGCTCTTTGACTAGATCTGCGACCTTGTGCTGGTCTTCTTCTTCCATTGTAGAGCGTAGAGAAAGTAAGGGGGAGAGAGAGAAAGAGTTGGGTGGGGCAAGTGAGGATGGTGGCCTAGGAAGCAAACACCTTCTAAGAGCCTTTCAGACACTTCGACACGCGAGTCCATACCGTGGATTGCTCTCTCTCTCTCTCTCTCTGAGTTTTATGGATTATTGGAATGGAGTTGAATTTGTCAACTTGAAATAATGAATGATACTAACAAATAGTGAATTAATATTTTTAGTGTAAATTCATTATAAACTCTTTTATTTATGAATTTGAATTAGATTAATTTGATTAAAATAATCATAAAAATGATAATTTATCATGTATATATAATAATATACATTTAATATATAACGTGTCACAATATATAAGAATTTTCTATTTTTAAGAAACAACGTGTCAACATGTCATGTTGTACTGTGTCGGCATGCCACGTGTTAATGTCGGTGCTATTTAAGTAATGGCTTTTTGCAATTGTTCGAGGGAATGGAAACAAAGAGGAAGACAAATAAAGTAACAAAGAGGTTGTTTTCTTATTATGTTAATACCATTAAAAACCTCAAACTGATATATTTATGATAAATTGATCTTAAATTAATTTTTTAACCACCAAAATTCCTAAATTGGTAACCATTCGACAAATTTATCCTCTGTTAATTTTCATTAAATTGGATTAGACTTAATGTAATGGAAAACCCTAAATTGATACACCTTTGAAAAATTGACCCCATACTAATTTTTTAACAATCAAAAACCTCAAACTAATACATATGTGATAAATTTATTCCAAATTAATTTTTGACTACCAAAATTTTCAAATTGGTACATTTGTGATAAATTTACTCTCTATCATTTTCCATTGAATTGAATTAACACCATGAAAAACCACAAACTGGTACACCCGTAACAAATGAAAGGTAAAATCCCAAACTTGTATAGCTATCAATCACCATGTGTTATCCAACTTAGTAATTTAATGGTAAAACTTAATGAAAATTAATAAAGGGTAAATTTGTCACAAATATACCAGTTTGAGATTTTTTGTAGTTAAAAAATTAGTTTGGAGTAAATTAACCCCAAATTAGTACATTTGTGAGAGGGTAAAACCTCAAACCAGTGCCATATATCATCCAACTCAGTAATATGATTGTAAAATTTAATGGAAATTAAAGGAGAGTAAATTTGTTGCAATACTACTGGCTTGGACTTTTTCATGGTATTGACCCTATCTTTTTTTCACAAGATCTTGCATTAACTTTACCCAATTTGACTCAAGTTGTTTCCTTTTCTACATTTGCTTCAATTTTTATGAATTCATTGTTATTATTATTGACTTCATTACTTTATATTTGTGCACTTTTGTACGTGTGTTAGAACTGCATAATTAGTAATTAAAATTGAAAAACATTGCATCAAATAACATATTATTAAGCGAACTTTAACCAATCTATTAAGATCATCATAAGGGTTGGCAAGCCAGTCCATGGAACCATTCATTTCTCATAGACAACAATATAAGAAGAAAAAAAAATGCTAAAAATGAATGTTGAGACAGATCAGGTATGAATTAGGTCAGATATGGGTTAAGAAATTTCTATTACAATAAATAGGTTATAAATGAGCTAAATGGGCTTGGAACATTTATGACCCAACCCAACCCATACATTTAACAAGCTTATATCCAACCATGTGATGGTGGGGCCAACCGGCAAGTGGCCACTACTGATTTGCTGCCGTGGGAAACTTGTGGCCACCAATTTCTTTTAATTTTTTATCTACTTGTATTCATTCATTTTATTGCTTTTAATAAGAAGAAGCTTTTAAAAACAAAAGTCATAATAATTACTGGGGTTAGTGTCATTTTCCCTTTTTGGAATTAATACCATAGAAAATCCCAAACCAATATACCCATGATAAATTTACCACGAACTTTTTCTTTATCACAAAAAAAAAATCCTAAATTTGTACATTTTTTATAAATTTAACCCAAATTAATTTTTTGACCCTAAAAAACTCTAAACCGATATATTTGTGACAAATTTAGCTTATATTAGTTTTTCCTAAGGTAAATTCATACCATGTAAAATCACAAACTGGTGCACATGTGACAAACGGAAGATAAAACTCTAAAATAGTATACTCATTAACTGTCATGTATAATCTAACCTAACAATTTGATCGTAAAATTTAATGAAAACTAAAAGACGGTAAATTTGTCACATTAGTACTAGTTTGAGGTTTTTGGTAATGAAAAAAAATGAATTTAGAATAAATTTGTTATAGGTGTATCAGTTTAGTATTTTTCATAGTATTAACCCCCATTTCGACCATGGCCTTCGATCTCAATTACTCAATATTTTAAATGGAGTTGGCTAACTTGTTGTTCTCCGGCATTCATGAGGTGACGACGATGCACTTTTACCATCATGTCCAAATTGGTTTTGATTTGAAAAAATAACATATATGGTTTTTGAAATTTGATGTAATGTGTAATGTGATATCTAAACTTTAGTCTAATGTATAATGTCATTTTTGAACTTTTAAGTTATTTAAGTGGTCCTTGGACATTTTGTACATATTGAATTTAGTCACTAGAGTAAATAGAAATATTCAATTTTTTTCTTGAACTTAAATGAATAAAATGACAATATTGAACATTTTCATAAATTTTAACGATCAAATTGAAAATTTACGAAAATTTCAAGGATTACATTATATAAATTAAGAGTTTGAAGACCACATTACATATTAAACTTCAAGAATCATATTGAATGAATCAAAATTTTAGGAATTACATTACATATTAGGTTAAAGTTCAAATATCGTTCATATCATTATCGCTTTCAATTTCTTCATTCGATCTTTAGCTTTTTTGGCCATTTTGTGAAGACCCGCATGGAATTCACATCAAGGAGGATATGTGTAGGTATATGTGTAGGTATGTGTGTAGACAGTTGGGGTCGATGTTGGGAACCACATGAGTCCTTTCGTAAGGGCGACTTTGATATTTTCAACTTTGCGAGGTATTAGCCTTTTGTCTAAATTTTTAGGATCCCAAACTTTTAGGAGGAAAAGGACATCGATAGCTTTTTGAAATTTTACCATTCGTGTTTTACGTTGATCTCGAAATTTTTTAGAGGTTTTATCTTCTCATCCAATATGCAAAAGAAAATATTGATGGATTGTCGCATTTACTCTACTTTGGTTTATGACATTGACAAGAATCAAAATACTAGAAAACGGGGAAGAAAAGGAGAGCTCAAAGCCTCATATGGAGAGAGAAGAGGGGTTGAAGGCGGGCACCACCATCCAGGCACTGACAAGGGTGGCCGCGCCCTTGTGATATGAGGAGAGAGTGGCACGGCCACAATCACAGCACAAGGCATAAACAAATTGAATTGATGATGTTGAGTAGCAATAAATGTTTTAAGGACAACGTTATTAACACGTGGAGTCTCCCAATTAATGATTCTCATCATGGTCGGACGTGTGACAAATGACACAGCATGGCCTCTCGCGGCGACGCGGACTTCGGAGCAGGGGCAACAACTTTTCTTGTACGAACTTGGATAACCTGTACGAATCAAACCTCAGTTTTCTTAGGACAACATTATTATCTCAAACATATGCAGCAATGTTTTCAATTGATTTTATGACACGCGTAAAGAAACCAAAAGGGTGAAAAACATTACCTTGATTAAGAGAATAATTAAGCGGAAGGCCTATTGCATCCGCAAAAGTTGGACGTGTTGTAGTAGCAGCTTCAAAATACAGGTTTCAATAGGAAATGACAACATTTTGGTAAATTATATCCACATTATGACAACCAAATAGGGGGTCCTAAGTCTAGGTTTTGCCATTTTAGCTAGCAAATCATGAACTAGATTGCACATCCTTCCAAAAACTAGTATTAACGAAGAGACATTGCTATTTACTTCTTAAGCAAATCATCTTTATGGTAGATTAAACAGTTGCTAGAATCTGATGTTATCAAAGGGTTATGCAACGAGTGAAAATTGTTTCTATGAACCTTTAGCCCTAAATTTTATAAGCACATTAAACAAATATTATCTTGACTATTAATAATGTAAATCTTTGCTATGAAGACCACAAGATCAACAATAGAGATGCGCTGTCGCAATTCATTTAGCATTTGTTGTTCTCCCAAGATAGTAGAGAGAGAAAGCCACAAAGAGAAAGCCGAATCTGTTACGGCATCGTCTTTTTGCGCGTGCTCGAATTGCTTTGTTCAGTTCAGCTCTCCCATGAGCACGCCCATTGACATTTTCTTTTGATCGTCTTTACAATGAAAAAGAAAGAAAGAAAGAAAGAAAAAAAAGACAAAAGCCCATGCAGGACCACTATTGTCAAAATTCAAAGTGTATGGGTTCAACCACCGTCAACACAATTTATGGATTAAAAGTAATCCACCCAAAAAGCATAAAAAGTATTTAGTTGTTTAGTATTTAATGGGAAAACGGTCCCTCATCTGTGCGCGAATTTGTTCTGTCCTCAATCGATTCTCCTTTTCTCACTTTCCCGTCGACCTCCTTGATGTTGCTTCTCTTTGCACTCTCAATCGCTTTCCATGTAGTCGGATTCGGTGCAGTGCACTTGCTACCCAGTGTCGTGTCATTTCGGGAGACACGCAAGTATGCTGCCGGGTCCCGACACGAGTGCCCGAGGGTGTCACCATCACGATTCTTTTTGATAAATTGGGGGCGCCACCGTGAACTGTGCGAGGTCTTAGATTTGGATCCTGGATGTAGGGTATTCGTTGTGGATGGTCGCCGTCCGATTCATTTGCACAATTTGAACGAGGGCAATGATCAGGTGGTCGTACTTTTATACTCGGGATAGATGAGCACCAGGCCGATTTGGCCTACGAGTTTGACGGGTCGGCTTTAGCTAACGCTGGCGATTTGATTAGTGATGAGGCCTCAGAAAGCGAAGAGGAAAACGACGGTGATAGCGAGGAAGAGAAAAGGTGGACTGGCTCTAGGAAGCGAAGGAGGGTCTCTGAAGAAAATGCGGACGACGCAAGTGGATAGCCTGTGACTGTATAATGAAGCAGAATAGTATTTTTGGTAAAGAATGAAGCAGAATAGTTCAATTTTTGACATGACAAAATCGTCTTATGAGAAAAGACGTTAAACAGAAAGTCGACTCATTGATTGTATAAAATGCAATATGCTAACAAATTGCTACTTTTATCTAAATATAAGTCAGTTTGATTGATTTATATAGAAAGCGGGATAGAAAGCGGGTTAAGGTTGAAACAAAACTAGGAGGACGGGGCAACAAGAGCCCTTAATGGCTGCTAGAGAGTTTATTTCTTGCGCACGCGAATGGTAGATTTTCCTGCAAAACTTCGCCCTTCATACATGTTGGGAAAATATGACTTCGAATTGGGTAGAACAATTAAATCAAATCTTTAGAGTAATCAAGTCGGATTTTGAAATGTGATATCACTTTCTTTAATGATTCATTTGCCCCACAATATTACTAATGGTCACCGATAAATTTTCTCCAAGATACAATAAAGTTTCAAATGAGAATACTAATAGCAATTCTAATATTTTTTCTGGGTTCTCATGAAAAACAATTAAAAACAAAGACTATAAATTTTTTCAAAAGAAGACGAAAATAGAAGAAGATAATTGTTTGATCTCAAAACAATGTTACTTATCTTTGTCTTTCGAATAGAGGTAACTTTTCAAAATGTTGCAAAAAGAAAAATGCAACCTTTCGAGAAAGGTTGCAAAATAAACAAGTATGTTTCATTGGTTATGTTAAAAAAACATTAAAAAAAAAAAAATGATCATCGGTTAGTGCCAAATCTCGTCCACGTGCGCACTCACATATTTTCGATGTGGGACAAGACACCTCTTCATTTGTTTTATAAACAAACTACGAACAATACATGTTTTGGATCTTCCTCCACACCCACTTCAGACGGTGCTGATTATTTAACTAAGATAATCGCAAGTCTTCTGCTTGAGATTCAGACTAACCTAGCTGGATGGGAAGCAACGCTCACTCCAGCTTGGCTGAGATTTTGTCCGCAAGTTCCTCGATCACTTCAGCTTCAGTTTTATGCAGACTGTAAGCACCAAAAGGCATGTCCGATGATTAGTACTAGTCGACAGGAAGAAAATATCAAGAGGGTCAAAATTTTTCTAACTAGCGTTCAAAGTTATTTCTAAGAATAAGAATGACAAAATATGTCTAGGTTTCGCCTCAGTGTACGGATAAGTTTTGCAAGGTAACATGTTTTGGCTATGATCCGACCCTCGATTCTCTATCACCTCTTCACTGATCCAGTGCTTGCACGTGGCACGTGTCCGTTTTCATCTTTTCTTTGCTGCACAAAATGATAACTACGCAATCCCCTCAAAAAGTATTCCATGAATGATAGCAATCTCTCTTTCTCTCATATGGAACTTAAAGTTCAGGCATCACATTCAACTCAAGAGCATGGATATTAGTATTCTCCTCAGAAAAATAAACATAATTAGCCCACTAATCACACGCTTCAACGGAAAATGTTGTTCATCATAGGAGAAATAATAGCTTAAGGTTACAAGGTATAACCATCATAATAGACGCTTGTATTATAGGTGATGGACCAAACAGAACTTCAAGGAGTAGAGATGTGGAATGAGATCAATATGCACATTAATTTGGTCCAAAGTTTTTACTTTTATTAAGACCAGAAAATTTAATGACTCTCCTATTCGTCTCTATACCTCTGAACAACAAATGTAAAATTCTGAAAAAATAAAATAAAATAAATCTAATAAGGATTAATGCAAACGAACTATTAATGACTCATAAGTAAAAATCGAAACAAACACAGAGATTTCCAAGAGTAAGGTCTAGACGAAGCAACTATAGGTCCACTTTATTGACGTTTTCAATTGTAGAAGCACGAAAACATTATTAACTCCTAATGTGGTATTTTGGTGTCTTCAGGTCTATGTCCTACAGAACTTTAGAAAGTATTAGATTGGTGGAGAATAACTTAATATATTGATTCCTACTGCAGATATACCAACGTCTAAGTGAAGAGATTCCACATATAAAAGTAAGTTTTGTGTGGCACATGACCACATTACGTTGCCTCGCGTAGACATACCAACATCTAAGTGAAGTGATTCCACATTTCCAGTTAACTAATTCCTACTGACCAGATCAGGCGGCCATTAAAAGTACGTTTTGTGTTATCATGAACAAGGAAAGGATTTGGTACCTGATGTTAACA
This sequence comes from Eucalyptus sideroxylon x Eucalyptus melliodora, assembly GCA_016097485.1. NCBI lineage: Eukaryota > Viridiplantae > Streptophyta > Magnoliopsida > Myrtales > Myrtaceae > Eucalyptus > Eucalyptus sideroxylon x Eucalyptus melliodora. The sequence goes on from CM027830.1 coordinate 21,442,990, forward strand.
GTCCATCCCTTGATCATGCCCAGTGTTCGCAAAGCATTTCTCCACCTCTGGACCTGGTGTGGATTATCCTGCTCGAAACCCTTCTCGCCTTGGCCAATGTTCTTCACGAAATGTCTCCGCTGCTCTCGCAGCTTTCTTGCATTCATGCCCCAGAAAATGGGCAATACGATAAGGCCCCACTTTTTTCGGCATTCGAGGATCTTCACCAGCTCGTTAAGGCACCACGGTGAGAGATGATAATTCTGAGAGACGACCATGACAGCGATCTTCGACCGCTCAACCGCTTCGTCGATTGCTGGTCGGTACGGTACTCCTCCATCTAGTGTATAATCAAAAAACGTTCTCATTTCTCTCCGCTCAAGAGCGTTTTTGAGATGGCTCATGGTATGGAGCATGTCCTCCAGCCTGTAACTAATGAATACGTCATAATCCCGAGGAGGACGCTGACCTGCACAATGGGGAATACATTGTTTGAGATCAGACGAGAGGTGTCGAGGAGGGGATTAAGAATTTGATGAAGAGGCTTATCAAAAACAGAAACTGTGCTAAACCTTATATTCTTGTAAAAACCAAGATATAATAGTTAAAATTTTTGTTCCTAGGTCCCAATCACATAAATTTCATGTTCAAAGACATATCCTAACCAGCGAACAGAAAAGAAATTGAGGAGGAGGAAAAGACCCTCGCAGACTGCCAAATTTATTCGACTTAATAAAACAATTTCCCATTGAATCCACCCAAAAGATGAGTTCGATTTTATCGGAACAAATTCCAGTGTTATACAACACCTCATCAAAATCTTCTCAAACAAGCCTCGATCACTCTCCAACAAACATGCTGAGGTGTCTCCCTCTCTCTCCATGTAAATTCGAACAACTCCCAGCTCCCCTAACATTCAAACTCTCTACAAATTGGGTTGATACATACACGTTAATGCGTTCACTATTCATCTTGGAGCACAGTGTACTGACATATTCTTTTTTAATGAGAAAATGCCACCAAAAATCCCAAACTTTGCCCAAAGTGACAAATTTACCTCAAACTTTTTTTTTTGGTAACATAAGAAACCACAAACTTTGCTAAAAACAGTGACAGATTTACCACAAATTTTTCTTATGACACAAAAAACTCTAAACTTATATCTGTGTGACACATACATCTCAAACTATAGGGCATTTTCGTATTTTACTTTTTAATTTATTTTCTTTATTTTTCTTCTTCTTCTTCTCTCTTCCCTCCGTTAGCCATGGTAGAGGAAAGCTAGGCAAGGGTTGCCCTCACTAGCGTTAGGCAAGGGCACCCTCAATGGCATTGGGCGAGGGTGGCCCTTGCTTGCGTTGGGCGAGGACAGCCCTCGCCCAACACAAGTGAGGGCATTCCTTGCTAGATCTAACCTACCCTCGCCTAGTGTCGGGCAAGGGTTGCCCTCGCAGGATTTGGTGAGGGCTGTCCTCTCATGGGCTGGCAAAGGTAACACCTATATGAGGGCCGCCCTTGCCTGAGTCCAGCTTCCCTCCACCATGGCCGACGAAGGAGAGAGAAAAGAAGAAAAAAGGAAAAAAGAAAAAGGAAGAAAAAGACAAATATATTCTTGGTCATAGAGTTTTGGGTAATTGTACCACAGTTAGCAAATGTTGGGGTTTTTTATGTCACAAAAAAAAAAATTGGGTAAATTTATCATTTTGGGCAAAGTTCGGGGTTTTGGGTGACTTTTTCCCCTTTTTAATTGTTTTTTAGGGTTAACTTGGAGGATATGGCTTTCCGAGCCAGACTGAAAGAGAGAAGAAATGGGGGTTCAAAATAATAATTGGTTGACCAATTGTTTTTCTACCATGCAACTAATGGGACTTGTCGCCAAAAATGCCAAATGATTTCTCACTCTTTTTGTAGGGTCACAGAGTCACTTTTGGTAAAAATAATTTTCCCGGTAGATTTACAAAATAACCTTTTGGCTTGCTCGTAATGTTGAGACTATAGTATTCATCCAATCCATTGGTGATTATCCCCTTGATAGCTTTTTCAATAATATTTCAACGAAAAACTAAACCAAATAAATCGAACTTAACCATGCAATCGAGTTTGTGCCAGTAATAGGGCATGATGACAATTCTTGCCCATGCCATGATATCTGCATTCAAAGCTGAATACACTCAACAGATCTCTTATCTTGGCAAGGAAGGGGGCAAAAATGAAAAAAGGATTTTCTTTCAAGTTACTACATCTAACCAAAGTGTTGCACGTCAATGCAAGTGTTCCAAGTCAGAAGGCAAGAGGAAATCTTGAAATTTACCAGGAAGCCCTGCATCATTCTTGGTGGACATGAACCTCTCAACGCCAAACTTCAGAATTAGGTTGAAGTTTGAGAGTATAGCAATAGATCGTGGAACAACCTATTCGGTAAAAACTCAGCATCAGAAAAGATCTCAAAAACGAATGCAGGGAAATGAAAATATAAATCATGAGTACTGGAACCGTTCTACAATTGCCTCGGATGCTTGAATGTATACATCACTTCCATCTTTAGTAAAAATGGGAGCACTGAATTTTAGACGAACAATATGGTGTAATGTCACTGAGCAATTTCAACCTAAAAGGTAGCATTATGTGAAGCAAATTCAACTTGCTATCATCAGAAATGGATGACGCTACGTGAGAGTAACACATAGTATGGAAAATTTCAACAGCAGTATCACAAATTTAAATTCTCCGCATTGGAAATAATGCTAGGTTAGTAAATTCAATCTGACCAGAATGAATCATACTAGACCTTGAACTGTCCATTAGAAGGAGAACAAGATTTGGCAACAATTAATCAGTCTCTTCAAGTAATTTCCAGCCTTACCTCATTCAACGTGGCGTTAAAAACACTACCCCTTGCCAAGGATCGAGTGGCTTCCGCCTGAAAAAGAAGACCTTTGAGATAAAGGAACAAAACTTCGAATAAAGAAACTTCAATTTTTGCGCAGCTAGTTCTGGACATGAGACTCGATGGTTCAATCATTTCATATTTACCATCCTATACCAAAAACTCCAGCACAATGTTTTGTTGTCTATTTGTTGCTATAATTTCAACTCCTCCTAGTAGAGGATTGGCCAACTCATGCAGAGGCGGAGCATTATGTTTCCTTCTTCAATGTTTTAAACTTATTTAAACTTGGATGATGAGGAAGAGATCGATCCCATCACCACTGAGGGTACTGTACCATAAGAAGAGGGAAAATCTTTTGGAATCTAAGAAAGAGATCATTTTGGCTCTAGAGTGATTATCCATGATGATCTTCTGCTGTAGACGTAAAGCGGTTCCCACACAAGCATGTGTCATTTGAAACAAACTCAATGGAAAAACATGAAATAATACTGTGTACTCATTTCTTTTCCAACTAATGGCAAGTTAATAGAAAGTAAGTACATTATCCAGTTATAAAAAGGAGTACATTAAAGATAACTCCTCGTGCATTTGGAGCACATTGGGAGGTACAGAATGATTGAACTCATATCTGTGAGCGGTACATTTCTGTATTCCAAGCGATGACCAGCCTAGAAAATTAAAAGCATTACCTACTGCTTTTCCCATTTACTATCATAGAAAAAAGACCAAACTAGCTAATGATATTCTAGGAAATCAATCGACATGTTAATTAGCCAGTCGTGCCAGTTTGAACTATTTGCCACAAGAGCTAATCTAAAAGTGGTACAACAATCTCTTGAATACAATTGCTCAAACTTACTTATTCCCAACACTCTGCACAAAAATGCTCAAAAGTTCAACCGAGATTCAACAAGAAAGCAACCACGTCATGTCACATCGATGAACCATCAACCAAAAACAGACATACAATGAAAAATTCACAGCAAACGGTCACAAAGGATAGTCATTGAAATCGTTAACAAGCAAGAAGAAACTCAAATAAAGTTCTTACCTTGCCTTTTTTCCTCAATTTAGCAAATTTTCAAAGATGCCATTTGTCGATTCAGTGCCACGAGCAGCCATTGTTGTGGTTCTTTTGGTAGAAATAACTTGTAGTTGTGAAGAACAAAAAGCACAAAAAGACAAGGGTTTCCTAAGCTGAGCAAGCCCAGTTGATTTAAGAGCTAATGCCATACCAGTGTTCTGGATATTGGCTTAAAACCGCTTATGCCTCTGCTTCAATCCTATTAATGAATTAACAAAAAAAGAAACAAGTAAAACACCTTAATATCAAATAATAGCACTTTTACAAACAAAATGACTGATAGAAGTAGCAAGTTGCTGTCTCTAAAAGATAACATCATAGATATAATCACTGGCCACTGCATATCTCAGTGCTCTGTAAAATCCAGCTAATACTCATGGCTCACAAGTGAATGCTAAAAGGAAACTGAAGCAATGAGCAGCTTTAACTGATAGTTACAATAGGGTTTGATAAGCAACATATCCAACCGCCACTTGCCAATCAAGCCTTTTTCATAATTGATTCTTTGTGTTCGGCAAGGAATTAAATGACAAAACGCCTTCCTCACCAAAATAGGGAAAGAAGAAGAAAGAAAAGAAAAGAGAATCAAAGCTGCGAATTTCTCAACTCATTCAATGACCCGATTTTCCATTGCTTGCATTTTTGACAGGATAAATACAATATTCATACAGAGGGAAAAAACTACTAAACAAACGTCACGATAAGATAAGAGGAGAGACACATAATCTTCTTGAACTTGCAGATCTTCTCAGGAGTAAAGGGAAAAAAAAAAAAAAATGGAGCAAAACAGAGGTGTTTTGCAATTCCTCCCATTTAGGTCAAATCTGCAAATATTTCTCCTCTCCCTGCCCACTTGCACCGATCATGCATCGCCGTTGCCTTGTTTCTGGTTCTCTTGCTCATCTGTGAAGACAGCCTTGCCGACAATCACGTCAATTCCAGAACTGAGGTTGCCCAAAACCGAGATTACCATCTTAGGTGACGCAAGGCCACAAGGGTCACAATTTTAAGGATCGAAACGGAACAGAGTTGGCGGCCGATTGGGCGCCACAGGTTGGTGATTGGACAACGATAGGGGACGTGGCGGTGAGGCTATGTAAGAGAGGCTTGATAGGTGGCGGCCCAAGGCAACGGCGATCTTGGGTTGATGGCAATGGCGCAGAGGTGGAGGTGGAGAGAGAGGCAAAATGGTACATGTCTTTGTTCCATCCTTTCTAACATATATCCCATCCTCCTTTGTCCAATCCTACGGAAAACACTCCCACAAACCGGTCACTCAGACCGGGGGATCATTTATTTGACTCAGCAGCTAGGTCACGATCGAACGCGGTGGAAAAGAGACAAGAAAAAAGGGCCGTCCCAGTCGAGTTGTTGTTACCTGCGACGGACACGGTGGCCGGACCTCTTGCTCAACGGAGATGACGGTGGCCCGTCAAAGATTGAAAAAGGCGACGGGACAGTTGATTACGATACTTGAAATGCCCCATCACATCTAGCCGCCATTTTATAGTTAGAAGCCATTCGTGTGCGTGCGAGTCTACCACAGTCTATGTTTGCAGAAAAAAAATGACTCATTTTTTTTCACCAAGAAATAAGATATTCAATTACAACGGAACATGATGCTCTGGAAAGAAGCAACGGGGGCATCCTCATAATTCATAATAATATTATTAATTCCATATCCGAGTTAATCCAAAGTTAATTTATATCTCAACTTAAATTGGTTAAACAACTGACAATGCAAATATAATTATGGTTTTTACTCAATAAATCTGTCAAACATAAGTTCCATACATATGTGATTTTGCTTATCCTACGCTAATTTAAGTCTATTTCCTTAAGCAACTCAAATTTTTTCTTTCTCCCATTACCGCATCCTTTGTATTTTGGCAAACATACAAAGCATCAAAGTAAAGCATTAGCTTCACTTGCAAGTTATTATTTTTTTGATAAGAATCAAACACTGCACTAGCGTCTTCTTTGCAGTGCTAATATTTTTTTAGCATAATGAAAAATAGGGTTTGCATTAAAAAAATCTAAAGAAATAATTCCTTTTTTTCCTCTTTTTCTGCAGGAAACTTGCTTTTCGTTCATCGCCTAGACGGTCAATCCGTCACTAGCATGTGCTTCCCTAGGACAGTGGGCCAGCTGTACGCTTTTGGAATGGACCATCAGAGCTTTGCTCCCTCAATTCCCAACTGTTGTCCTAGGTTGAAGCACGAACTGAAGTGTCACATCCCTTCCTGACAGGCTCAGGCTATTGCCTGACTCGTGTACCAGGTCCTCTGCCGTAGGAATAACATTTCGGCATATTCATATAGTCTAAATAAGCAACTTGACTCACGACCAAAAAAATAAATAAATAAGCAACTTGACATCCTTCGTCGTGACCTCTCCTTTTGAGCGTCTTTTCTGTTTTGCCTCTAATCCTCATATTATTAATAATGTTCTTCTTGGACAATATTATTATTACTATTATTATTACTCCATTAATAATAAAGTACGTAATATACACTTAGTACTGGTATGGTCGATTTATCATTTTTAATTGTGAAATTTTTCCGTGAGACATGACTATATCTTGTGTGCATGATGCTACTGTGTCCAATCTATCAATCTCATGCGCATGCATCCAATAGCTCTTTTTGTTTTGTTTTGTTTTGAGATTGCCAAGCTAGTAAAATTAAACTTATTAATTAAACAAATAAGAGAGAGCTACTCGAACAATGTAAAAAAAACAAAAAACAAAAACCCAAAGTTTCAGATTTTTGAAATACTTTCCTATAATAGTTGTTTTGCGTCAGGCATCAAGGCAATAAACTACAGATATAAGAATATATTCGCCCCCCCCCCCCCCCCGCGAAAGAAGAAAACACCTGTCCGTGACCACTTAACAATGATGAGTCATCACCAGCATAAGATCCCATGAACTTGCTAAGTTTTATTAATTAAGCAGCAAAACATGCTCCAACTTGCAGACAGACTTCAAAGGAATATATGCTGTTATATGTCGTTTGATCTGGATATCTTATTTTTCTGAATAATGCAAGAATCCGGATGGTATTTGAGCCCCATTGAAGGGCCGGGCGTCCTTTTTCAGTGGATGCCAGGTCAAGCATCCAACTTTTCTCAATCCAACTGGATGCTTAATTTCTTGTGATTCCACTTAGATGAGAGCTCCGTTGACAAATCCTCGCGAGATTTGGGTGAGGGCTCACATGCCCTTGATTGGCCGGTGGGGGCATCACTCCCTTGCAGCCCCAGCAGCCGGCGAGGGCATCACAGCCCTTGCTCCGAGCCGGCATCAAATGGATTTGGGCGAGGGCTTTCATTATTTTTAAAATGTTCAATAATTATAAAAATGGAGCTGAAGGTAGAAACCCTAACCTAATGCGATGTCAACTTGTCTGAATCTTGTTCTATGTTCCAGATGGACGAAGACGATCAGTCCGGCGAAAGTCCTATCTTGATGCTGATTTAACTTTTATATAATAATTGTACCCTTAAAGTTTGAAAGCATAATGTTTACATTGTCATCATCACATATAATTTTTCATTATTCAATTTGTGAACGGCTCAACTCGGTTGTAGCTTGGCTTGACTCCGCTGACGGCAAGTTTGAATTCAAGCTACTTGAATATCTTGTCGACTCGGCTCGACCTCACCCATATTCATCTTGATGGGCTTTGGGCTTTCATTATTTTAATATTCAATAATTATAAAAATAGACACGAGATACTTAAAATCACATTAAGCTTGAGCTTTATTTTAAAATCAACGGAGTCAAGTTAAATCGAGCTCGAGTATCACAATTAAGCTTAAGCAACACTTGATTGAGCTCGTGTAGCTTTGCGAGCGCAAAACTTGCGACTCTAGTCAAGTTAGAGATTGGCAGTGTATCGACTCTACTCGGCTCAATTTTACACCTAATCCGAATCAAGTTAGTATTTATGAAAATATAAATAAAAAAGAGTAACTAATCAACGCCGTTATTCTTACACAGTCGATGCAAAGTAGATGAGTAATCAGGTTAGCCTCGTGGGTGAAAACATCGGTTCTTTGATCCGCAGAATCACCTCTGTCTCCCTAGTTGCGTAACACGAAAGAGGAAAGGAATCTAACTAGGGGAATACAGGCCAAGCTGTTCTTTTCCGTTTATTTGCTTTGACATAAAGGATGAAAAAGGAAGGAACATGAACAGACCATTCAATATCCGATCACATTCAGAACCTACAAAGTCCCCCGAGCGGTCGACAGTTTCACTTTTCGGATCGTAATTGAGCTGTGACTATGGAAACCCTTGTCTATTTCTATCAGTAGTCAAATATCCATGTGTAGCTACCTCTTCTGTCACATATCACTCCTAAAATTCACTTGATGCTGTGTATAATTGTATGTATTTAACCAGCCATCCATACACATGGTGGGCTAGGAGTGCATTTGGTTCAGCATTTTGAAAGCTCATTGGGAAAATGCAAAACAGTTTAGCCTAGTCGGAAGGCCTTTTGCATCCACAAAAGTTGGACATGCTGTAGTAGCAGCTTAAAAAAAGAAAAGAAAAAAGGTTTCAATAGGAAATGACTCCATTTTGATAAATTATATCCACATTTATGACAACCAAATAGGGGTCCTAAGTCTAGATTTTGCTATTTTAGCCGGCAATTCATGTACTAGACTGCATATCCTTCAAAAAACTAGTATTAACGACAAAGCATTACTTCTTAAGCAAAGCATCTTCATGGTAGATTAGACAGTTGCCAGAATCTGATGTTATCAAAGGGTTATGCGACGAGGGAAAATCATTTTTATGAACCTTGAGCCCTAAATGTTATAGGCACATTGACCAAATATCACCTTGACTATTAATTATGTGAATCTTTGCTACGGAGACCACAAAATCAATAGTAGAGATGTGCTCTCGCAATTCATTTAGCATTTTGTTGTTCTCCTAAGATAGTAGAGAGAGAAAGCTAGAGAGAGAGAGAGAGAGAGTCAGTCGAATTCGTTACGACATCTTCTTTTTGCATGTGCTCGAATTGCTTTGTTCAACCCAGCTCTCCTGTGAGCGCGCCCATTGACATTTTCTTTTCAACATCTTTACAAAAAAAAGGAAAGAAAGAAAGAAAGAAAAAACAAAAAACAAAAGCCCGTGCAGGACCACTGTTGTCAAAATTCAAAGTGTATGGGCTCAATTGCCATCAACACAACTTACAGATTAAAAGTAATCCCACCCAAAAAAAAAAAAAAAAAATTATCGTATGATCATCACTAAGTAAAAACTAGCGACGATTCGGTTAACTATATTTTTCCAAAAGCATAAAAATATTTAGTTGTTTAGTGTTTAATGGGAAATGGTCCCTCATCTATCTCGCGTGATTTTTCTTTATCGATACCACGTTAGTGCGTAAAGTGCACTCACCGAATAATTCCTGTTAATTAGGATTTTAAAGACTCGGTGCATGAACCTGTTCTGTCCTCGATCAATTCTCCTCTCCTCACTTTCTCGTCGACCTCCTCGATGTTGATTCTCTCTGTGCTCTCAGCCACTTTCCATGTCCTCGAGTCGGATTCGGTGCAGTGCACTTGCTACCTAATGTCGTGTCATTTCGGGAAATAAACAAATATGCTGCCCGGTCCGACAAGAGTGCCCGAGGGTGGCCACCGTCACGATTCTTTCTGATAAATTTGGGGCGCCACCGCGACCTGGGCGGGATGTTGGATTTGGGTCCTGGAGCTAGGGTTTTCGTTGTGCATGATCGCGGTCCGATTTATTTGCACAATTGGTGCGAGGCCAATGATCAGGTGGTCGTACTTTTATACTCGGGATGGATGAGCACGAGGCCGATTTGGCCTACGATTTTGACGGGTCGGCTTTGGCTAATGCTAGCGATTTGATGAGTGATGAGGTCTCGAAAAGCGAAGAGGAAAACGACGGTGATAGCGAGGAAGAGAAAAGGAGGACTGGCTCTAGGAAGCGAAGGAGGGTCTCTGAAGAAAATGCGGACGACCCAAGTGGATAGCCTGTGACTGTATAATGGAGTAGAATTGTTCAACTCTTGATATGACAAAATCCTCTTATGAGAACAGACGTTAACGAGAAAATCAATTGATTGATTATATAAAATGCAATATGCTAACAAATTGCAATATTTATCTAAACATAAAGTCAATTTTATAGATTTATATGGAGTCACCTCTGTCGAGGTCGAGGGAACAATAGCTGGTCAGGGTTGAAATAAAACTAGGAGGCTGGGACAAGGGCCCTCCATCTTATATGTAATTTCCAAAAACGATACTCTATACGCTAAATGCTATAATTGCTGCACTTCATATATGTTTTGTGTTAAAATGTGATCCATTTTTGCACTTCTCATATATGTTTTGAAATTTATAAAGTTAGTGGATGTTTGTTCTATGAGGCAGAACACTAGAAATGTTCCTTCCTTTGTAATACCAACTATCATAATAAAAGTGTTTTCCATATTCCCTTGCCGTAGCAGTCTACTCATATCCATCCATATTGCACAGATACACGATTCCGCAAAAATCCAACATTTTGGTTCTACTTGAGATGAGACGAACCCAGCTAGATGGGAAGCAACGTTCACACCGAACGGTTCAGCTTGGCTGAGATTTTGTCCGCAAGTTCCTCGATCACTTCAGCTTCAGTTTTTTCCAAACTGTAAGCACCAAAAGGCATGTCCGATCATTAGTGCTAGTCGACAGGAAGAAAATATCAAGAGGGTCAAAATTTTTCTAACTAGTATTCAAATTTATTTCTGAGAAGAAGAAAGACAACATATGTCTAGGTTTCGTCTGAATGTACAAATAAGTTTTTGCAAGGTAACATGTTTTGGTTAATGAACCCACACTCGAATTTGTATTGCCTCTTCATTGATTTGGCGCGTGACGCCTCAAAAAGTATTTCCCGAATGATAACAATCAATCCCCTCAGAAAGTATTTCCCAAATGATAACAATCTCTCTCTCTCTCTCTCTCTCTCATGGATACTAGTATTCTCCTAAGAAACATAAATATAATTACCCCACTAATCACACACTTCAACGGAAAACGTGGTCATCATAGAAGAAATAATTGAACCGTTCACTAATAGCTCAAGGTTACAAAGTAATATTATCATAATAGATGCTTATATTACAGGCGATGGACCAAACAGAACTTCAAGGAGTAGAGACGTGGTATGAGATCAATATGCACATTAATTTGGTCAAAATTTTTTACTTTTCTTAAGACCAGAAAATTTAATGTCTCTTCTATTCGTCTCTATACCTTTGAACAACAAATGTAAAATTCTAAAAGAAAAAAAAATAAATTAAACAAGGATGAAGTATGGCTCAGGTACCATTAGTGCAGAAGCAACCACAGGTCCACTTCATTGACGTTTTCAATTGTAGAAGCACGAAAAGATAATCAACTCCTAATGTGGCCGCTGGTGTCTTCAAGTCCGTATCTTATAGAACTTCAGAAAGTATTAAATTGATGGAGAATCACTTAATAAATTGGCCTAGAGTAAGAACCAATATCCTAGTTTTATTAATAATGCTTTCTACCAAGAGAACACTTTATATCACCAACTTGAATTAGTAGACTAGAGATACAAGAGTGTGGCAAATTACAGTACGTTGCCTCATGCAGATATACCAAAATCAAAATGAAGAGATTCCACTTTTCAGTTATTAATTCCTGCTGACCAGAGCAGGCGGCCTTTAAAAGTAAGTTTTGTGTTCTCATGCACAAACTAAGTAACATTCTTCAGAAATTTCAAAAAAAAAAAGTTTACTTACAAGAAGACAGAGCTTAGATAGGAAAGAGTTTAGTACCTGGCACTAGCAGACCATCCCTTGATCATGCCCAGCGCTCGCAAAGCGTCTCTCCACCTCTGGATCTGGTGTGGATTATCCTGCTTGAAACCCTTTTCGCCTTGGCCAATGTTCTCCATGAAAAGTATGGACTGCTCTCGCAGATCTCTTGCATTGATGCCCCAGAAAATGGGCAACAAGATAAGACCGCCCTTTTTTTGGCATTCGAGGATCTTCACCAGCTCGTTAAGGCACCATGGCGAGAAATGATAACTCTGAGAGGCTACCACAACAGCAATCTCTGACTGCTCAATCACATCGTTGATCTCTCGCTGGAACTGTACTCCTCCATCCAGTGTAAAATCAACAAATGTTCTTATCCCTCTCCGCTCAAGAGCACCCTTGAGATGGCTCACAGTGTGGAGCATGTCATTCTGCTTGTAACTAATGAATACGCCATAAACCCCAGGAGAACGCTGACCTGCACAATGGGGAATAAATTGTTTTAGATCAGAAGAGAGGTATGGAGGAGAGGATTAAGAACTTTGACAAAAAGGCTTATCGAAAAAACAGAAACTGTGCTAAACCTTGCATTCTTGTAAAAACCAAGATATAATGGTTAACATTTTTTGTTCTTCATCCTCAGCCAGGTGCTGATCACATAAATTTCGTGTTAAGAAACATATCCTAATCCAACAAACAGAAAACAAACTGAAAAGGAGGAAAAAGACCCTCGCAGACGGCCAAACTTATTCAACTTAATAAAACAATTTCCCATTGAATCCACCCAAAAGATGGGTTCGATGTTCATCAGAACACATCCCATATTGTTATACAACGCCTCATCAAAAATCTTCTCAAACAAGCCTCGATCTCCCTCCAACAAACATGCTGAGTGGTCTCTCCCTCTCTCTCCATGTGAATTCGAACAACTCCCAGCTCCTCTAACATTCAAACTCTCAACAAATTGGGTTGATACATAAGCATTAGTGGGTTCACTGTTCATTAAGGGTTAACTTGGAGCACATTGTAATGCCATTTTTATAATTGTTTTTAAGGGTTAACTTGGAGGATGACTTTCCAAGCCAGATTAAAAGAGAGAAGAAATGGGGGTTCAAAAAATAATTGGTTGACCAATTGTTTTTCTACCATGCAATAAGGGGACTGGTTGCCAAAAACGCCAAATGATTTCTCACTCTTTCACGGAGTCACTTTTGGTAAAAATACGTTTCACGGTAGATTTACAAAATAAGCTTTTGGCTTTTGCTCATCATGTTGTGACTATAGTATTCATCCAATCCATTGGTGATCATCCCCTTGATAGCTTTTTCAATAATATTTCAATGAGAAACTAAACTAAATAAGTTGAAGAACTTAACCACGCAATCGAGTTTGTGCTAGTAATGAGGCCATGATGACAATTCTCGCCTATGCCATGATATCTGCATTCAAAGCTGAATACACTCAACTGATCTCTTGTCTTGGCAAGGAAGGGGGAAAAATATTAACTGATTTTCTTTCAAGTTACAACATCTAACCAAAGTGTTGTACGTCAATGTAAGTGTTTCAAGTAAGAAGACAAGAGGGAAACTTGCAAATTACCATGAACCCCTGCATCATTTATGGTGGACATGAACCTCTCAACGCCAAACTTCAGGATTGGGTTATAGTTTGAGAATATAGCAATAGATTGCGGAACAACCTGTTCAGTAAAAACTGCAGCATCAGAAATAAAAAATGAAGGGAAACGGAAATATAAATCAAGAGTACAGGAACAAAAATTTGAATAAAGAAACTTCAATCGTTGTGTAGCTAGTTCTGGACATGAGACTTGATGGTTTAATCATTTCATATTTCCTATGCCAAAATCCCAGCACAATGCCTTGTTGTCTATTAGTAGAGGATTGGCCAACTCATGCAAAGCCTGAGCATTACATTTCCTTCTTCATTGTTGGACGAGATCGATCCCATCGCCACTGAGGGTACTATACCATGAGAAGAGGGAAAATCTTTTGGAATCTAAGAAAGAGATAATATTGGACTCCTAGAGTGATTATCCATGATGATCTTATGCTATAGACATAAAGTGGTTCACACGCAAGCATGTGTCATTTGAAACAAAATCAACGGAACAACATGAAATTGTACTGTATACTAATTTTTTTCCAACTAATGGTAAGTTCATAAAAAATAACTACATTATCCAATTATAGGAGTATACTAAAGATAACTTCTCATGCATTAAAGAGCACATAAATCATAGGGAGGCACAGAATGATTGACCTCATATCTGTCAGCAGTACATTTCTGCGTCCCAAGCAATGACCAGCCTAGAAAGTCAAAAGCATTGTCTACTGCCTTTCACATTTACTATCATAGAAGAAAGCCAAAGTAGCTAGATATTCTAGGAAACACGTTAATTAGCCAGCCGTGCCAGTTTGAACTAGTAATCTAAGTACGATACAACAATCTCTGGAATACAATTGCTCAACCTTACTATTCCCAACACATGCACAAAAAGGCTCAGAAGTTTAACTGAGATTCAACTAGAAAGCAGCCACGTCATGTCGCATTGAGATGAACCATCAGCTGAAAAACCAACAAACAATCAAAAATTCGCAGCAAGCAGTCACAGAGGATGATCATTGAAACCGTTTACAAGCAAGGACTCAAATGAAGTTCTTACCTTGCCCATTTTCTTCAATTTAGCAAATGTCTCAGAGATGCTAGTTGTCGATTTAGTGCCACGAGCAGCCATTGCTGTAGTTCTTTTGGTAGAAACAACTGGTAGTTGCGAAGACCAAAAACCACAAAAAAATATGGGTTTCCTAAACTGAGCGAACCAAGTTGATTTAAGAGCTAATGCCATACCAGCTTTCAGGATATTGGCTTGAAAACGCTTGTGTCTGCTTCAATCCTATTAATGAATTAACAAAAGAAGAAACAAGTAAAATACTTAATATCCAATAATAGCAGTTTTCCAAACAAAATGACTGATAGGAAGTAGCATGTTGCCATCTCCAAAAGATTAAATCACAGATAAACCACTGGTCACTGCACATCTCAGTACCCCGTAAAATCCAGCTAATACACATGGCTCACAAATGATTGCTAAAAGGAAACTGAAGCAATGAGTAGCTTTGACTGATAGTCAATAGGGTTTGATATGCGTAACATGTCCGTCACTTGCTGATCAAACTGTTCAATGATTGATTCTATGCGTTCGGCAAAGGGAATTAGACGAGAGAACACCTTCATCACCAAAATGGGGAAAAATGAAGAAGAAAAGAAAAGAAAATCGAAGCTGCGAATTTCTCAATTCATTCGATGACCCGAATTTTCATTGCTTGCATTTTGGACAGGATAAATTATTGTATCATAAGGAATCAAGAAGTTTCTCATGTAATCCAATACCACGGGAAAAAAAAAAAGGTCGTCTAAATATGATAACTACAATATTCATACTGACGGAAAAAACTACTAGACAAATGTTACGATAAGACAAGAGGAGAGACACATAATCTTCTTGAACTTGAAAATCTTCTCAGGAGTGAAGGAAAAAAAAAAAAAAAAAAGAGGAGCAAAACAGAGGTGTTTTGCAATTCCTCCCATTTAGGCAGATCTGCAAATTTTTCTCTCCTCTCTCCCTGCCCACCTGCACTGATCGTGCATCGCCATCGCCTTGTTTCTCCCTCTCTTGCTCATCTGTGATGACAGCCTTGCCGACAATCATGTCAACCCCAGATCTGAGGTTGCCCAAAACCAACAATACCATCCAAGGCGATGTGAGGCCGCAAGGGTCGCAGTTTTGAGGATCGAGACTGAACAGAGTTGGCGGCAAATGGGGCGCCACAGGTTGGTGACTGGACAACCATAGGAGACGCCATGGTGAGACAATGTGAGAGAGGCTAGATAGGTGGCGGCCGAAGGCAACGGCGATGCTGGGTTGATGACTATAGCGCAGAGGTGGAGGCGGAGAGAGTGGCAAAATGGTACACGTCTTTGTTCCATCCTTTATTATGTATCATCCTACTTTGTCCAATCCTATAGAAAACACTCCCACATGCCGGTCACGCAGACCGGGGTATCGATTATTTGACTCGGCAGCAAGGTCACCATCGAAGGCGGCAGAAAAGGGACAAGAAAAAGGGGCCGCTACCCTCGAGTTGCCATTACCTGCGACGGACATGGTGGCCGGACCTCTTGCTCGGCGGAGATGACGGCAGCCCGTCCGAGATTGAAGAAGGCGAAGGGACGGGTGATCACTGATTAAGGTACTGGGGGTACGACATCTGGCCGTCATTTATAGAGTCAGAGGCCATTCGTGTGCGTGCGAATCTGCCAGTCTGTGTTCGCAGAAAAAGCAAATTCTTTTATTTCTTTTCCAAAAAAAGATATCCAATGACAACGGAAAATGATGCTCTGAAAAGTAAGCGACGGGGCCATCCTCATGAATCATTATAATGTCATTAATACTACAATTTCCAAGTTAATCTAAAGCCAATTTATTCCACAACATAAATGGATTAAAGTAAAAAATGTGGGGACCTGCTATTTGAGTTTACCATACTCTTGACTTGTTTAATCCAAATTTCTATGAATAAATTCAATGATCTAATTCATAATTCTGAACTATTTTTGAGATTTTAAATTTTTGCCAAAAGGGGGTAAAATCCATACTTGTGTAAACTTAAAAATTAGAAGAAAAAAATTCACAAACTAGGCTTGGTAGTTAATACTTTTTTATCTTCTTTATCTATTTATATAATAATTATACACTAATACAGGGCAAATCAATTACATTGTTCTTTGGCTTATAACTATTCACTTAAAGTGTGCGACGGTTTGTGGCAGAGAGAGATGGCCGCGGGGCAGGAACGTCCGATGAATTGGAGAGCCTGCCGGTGCCCTTATTTCACTGGGGTTTTCTCTGTGACTCGTAGCTGGGGCCTCACATGTTGATGAGAACAATGGGTGGCGGGGATGCCCCAAAAGTGAGGAACCAGTGGGTTTTATCTTCTTTCTATCCCGTAAAACTTTTAGCCTTTTTTAATTGTTTAATATAATTTAAATAAAATTTGGGTAAAATGTTAGGATTTGAACCGAAGTGACATCGTTTTAGTATTATACTTCATACTTTTAATGTTAAACATCACATGTAAGAGAGAAAAATATTTTAAAAAAAAGAAGAAGTCATGCTCACATTTTTCATCAGCCAAGGTTGATGGTAGGGGACTTCATTGCACTAATTTGATAAGTTTTAGGAATCGATTGCATATTTTGAAATTTTTAGAATCATTTTTTTAGAAAATTTTAAAAAAGTTCAAAAAAAAGATATCCAATGACAACTATTATACACTAATATAGGGCAAATCAATTATATTGTTCTTTAGCTCATAACTATTCACTTAAAGTGTGCGACGTTTTGTGGTAGAGAGAGATGGCTGCGGGGCAGGGGCGTCCGATGAATTGGAGAGCCTGCCGGTGCCCTTATTTCACCGGAGTTTTCTCTGTGGCTTGTAGCTGGGGCCTCACAGGTGAATGAGAACAATGGGTGGCGGGGATGTCCCAAAGGCGAGGGGCCTGTGGGTTTTGTCTTCGTTTTTTCCCGTAAAACTTTTGGCCTTTTTTAATTGTTTAATCTAATTTAAATAAAATTTGCGTAAAATGTTAGGATTTGAACCAAAAACGTCACATGTAAGAGAGAAAAATATATAAAAAATATTCAAGTTCACATTTTTCGTCAGCCAAGTTTGATGCTAGCGGACTTCATCGCACTAATTTGACAACTTTTAGGAATCAATTTCAATTTTTGAAAGTTTTAGAATTCAATCTCACTTTCTTAACAAGTTTCAAGACTTTTGATGCACTCATAAAAAAAAAAAAGGAAAGAAAAAGACCCACAATCTTCGCTTGTATTCATTTTACTTATAGAGAGTGAGAGAAGAGGGTAAGGGGGCGCAGGGGACTGGCTCCTTCCCCCTTGTTGGCCTTTGACAGCTACGGCGTGGCTGTCTCGGCCTCGTCTGATCCATGCACGCCCACATGTACAATGTCCAATCACCCCCGTCGTCCGCTCTTTGTTGCAGCTTTCCGTGCTCTTCGTCACTTCCAACCATGTCATCCTCCACAGAAAGATAAGAATGACATCTAGAACAAAGTACAAGTAAATATTCAGGTAGCTATTGGACATGGAACGATTCAGTGCATGGATCATGTCCCTTTACAAGTGAACACGATACCCAAACCTATCTAATGTTATATGCCGAGCGTCCACAATAAAGACACCTTATGCTATTTCGATAAGGATGCCAAAAGATTAATTATTCTTATACCCTTCCCATTTACAACTCATCCCCCAATTTTAAATTCATTTCGCCATCCAAAGCCCTTAAGGTAATTGTATTTTTGTATGTTGGATTCTCCGTAAAAGTATGTGGATGGTATTGCAAAAATAAAGATATGTAAGTGATCGTTGGATCGAAAGGGAGGCATGCTTTTGGAATTTTGTCTCATTAAGCTAAACTTGTGAGGAAACTTTCAAGCCCAGAAAGTTTGCGTTATCGGACACATTAAAGCTTAATGACTCGTATAGGTAACTCTGCATAACTAATCCCTTATTAAAAGGTGTGTATTTATATGACAAGAAAAGTGAAAAGGGCATGAATTACCCATCAATTATAATACGCACCTCAGTGTTGGTTAGTGTATTAAGGCTCTTACTTTTCCATCTTCTTATAGCCAAGCCCTGAAATGCAATTTTGTATGCAGATCAAGCATTGAGGCAGTAAACAGTGGGTGCAAGACAGATTCGAATTTTTTTTTTGGGGTCATAAAGATGCATTAGATTTTTCGAGCAAGAAAATCCACCCTTACTCATCAATATGATCAAATCAATGAGATGAGTATATATATGATTTCTCAGAATGGACACGTAAGTGACAACTTTATGACGTTGAGAGTCTTCACAACTGTAGAATCCCAGCAACTTGTGGAATAAGTTTATTGGTTAACGAGACTCAAGCAATAAAAGCAGCTCCACATTGCAGACATATTATAATGAAGTAAATGCTTTAAGCAGTCTTTGAACTGGATTCTTCTACGAGGATCAATGCTAGAGTGCAATTTTGGCAGACCAAGCATCATAGTTCAAACATCCAACCTTAGCTCAATCTAAGTAGATGCTAAATTTCTGATCATTACCCTTAGATAAATCCTCCATTAATCTTAAGTAAAAACCACCAAGCAGCAGAGCCAGCCATTTCAGATGGACGAGGACAATCAAGTTCTTCCTTTGAAAATTTATGATGTTGAGAGTCTTCACCAGCATAGGATTGTGTCTTTTTCTTCTTCTTTTTTGCAGAAAATACCCATACTAACTAAAAATAAAAAAAGTTAACGTAACGTCGTTGACGTGCAATAGAATAACTCAATAAATCTCTCCAATATAGGTTTCATACATAAGTGATCTTCCTTGTCCCACACTAATTTAAGTCTATTTCCTTAAATAACTCGTATTTTTCCTTTCTTCCATTATTATATCCTTCATATCTTGGCAAACATATAAATGTGTGTATATTTTTTAATACTGTGGAATCAGAGCAGTAGGTTGGCCAAAATAAAATTATTATTATTTTGGATAAGAATCAAAATAAAGCATTAGCATCTCATGTTCAAGAGCTAAAATAATTCAAGAATATGAAGAAGAGTAGGGTTTTCTCTTCTTCTTTTTTTGGCAGAAAACTTGCTTCATTCATTGCATAGAGAACCAATCCGCCACTTTATTCGTGCTTCCCTTGGACGGTACGCCAATCGTATGCTTTTGAAGTGGCAAAGAGCTACTGTCCGAACTGAAGAGGCAGAAAGAAGTCTTTCCCGACAAGCTCAGGTGTTGCCTTTACTCGTGTACTAAGTTCTCTGACATGGAAATATCAGTTTTTGGCATATTCATAAGTTCAGGTGTTGCTTTTACTCGTGTACTAAGTTCTGACATGGAAATAGCAGTTTTTGGCATATTCATATGTTCTAAATCAACAACTTTACACTTTTCCTCAAGTCCTTTCTTTTTGAGCCTCTTTGTAACTGTTTTGCTTCTTGGACCACAAAAAGACTGTTTTACCTCTGATCCTTGCTCAGCAAAGAGAAATTTTGGACCAGTCCTCACATTATAGGCGTAGATTGATTTTAATAATGGAATATTCTTCTTGATTGGTATTATTATTCTTGATTAATAACAGAGTACGCGGGGTAGACATGCACTGTCACTCTTTCAAGAGTATACACTTTGTAACAATGTAGTCAGCTCATTATTTTTCATTGTGATATTTTTTCATGAGACATTATCATATCCCATGCGAACGATGCCACTATGTCCAATTCATCGATCTCACGTGTCACACCCCAATCTTCGAATGTGTGTCCATCCCTCAGTGGTCGATAAAATTTTACAACTTCCTAGGATGAGTCACCTACTCTTTCATTTTATTACGCATGCGGAAGCGAATAATAAATCCCTTGACAATAACCATCTCGGGATAGAAAAGTAGGACAACAGATTCATAAACAAAACATACTTTTATATACACACTGAGTCATGTACAACCAAAAGATTTCAAAAGACCGACTCTCAAAAGAAGTTGACCTAACTAACCTACACTTCAGGTCCTCATAGCTCAGCTCCAAATCCACCACTCTATGGCCCTGAAAAGAATTGAGCCCACGACGGGGTGAGATATAAATCTCAGTGAGTTCATGCTCTAAACCCCGATTAAGAGGGTAATACGCCTAAAGGTGTCCTAACCACACATTCATACAACTATAGAGACTTACATTTGCCTCAGTTCATTCCTACATGTTAGCACAATACATATATCACATATATGCAGTAACAACAATCGACTCAAATGAGCGTCTCAAATCACATCTTCGTCAATCACCACATCTTAGTCAGTCATACATTTCAATTGATCACGGTCACACAGATACGACTTATCATACGTTTTAATTGACTATGGCTAACAGGCCAATCTAACCGTCACACATCAGATTTATTCATCACATGGCAGATCCATCTGTCACACAGCTAGGCGTCGTCTTGCCCCATCGAGCACGACAACATCTACCTCAAGATAGCTTTCAACATAAAAGCATCATTCACCCGACACACGATGGCTGACGAATTCTCTTAACTAGCACATGATTGTCTAATCCTAGCCAAGGATATTGTGCTTCGCACTTAAATTCTTCAATTAAAACAATGTCTTGGCTTATTTTCTTCGTATTAAAAATATCCGATAAAAATAATCGTGTGTGGGTACACGATCGACCTAAGCCAAAAATATAATATCTTTCTTTTGGAAAATCCCACTATTTAATATAGTCCATAAGAACATTTTTTGCATTGTAAACCGATGTCAAGCATTTTCTAATTAATTATTGAAATCACTTAATTTTGGGATAATTACCCAAAATTCCAACTTTCACTCAATTTGCACAATGCAACATTTAATTAAATAAACCAAGCACACCATTGCAATCAGCACAAAATTCTGGTCACCATCTATCCCGGTATAATTTCTGGAAAATAATAAATAATTAAATAATTAAAAATAAATAAATAAATGCATTTAATTACCAAAAATAGAAACCTAGGCCAGAAACTCCTAATTAAATACCAAAATAGGCCCGGAATATTTTCAAACCAATCTAGATAAATAATACAACTTATCTAGTCTCTAATTATGCTACTCTAACCACCTAACATGCATAATTAACTAATTTAATCAATAATCTAATCTAACTAACCACATAATCCCTAATTAACTTAAATTAAACACCCCTTATACATCATTAACATTCTAAGAGTTTAGTGCATAAATTCACCGGTTTAGCGCGGCGATTCACCGCGACAACAGCCGAAACTTGGGTCGACGGTGGCGTCAACGGGAGCTCAGGAGGGCTCGAAAATGGCTCAACAAATCTTAGCCCAAGCTAAGATTTGCTCTGGAGTTTAGCTGAACCAAAGTTGGGCTAACTTCGGTGGAGGTTGCGGGCTGAGAAGCGAGCTACACGCAGCTGAAGACAGGTTGGTTAGCGAGTCGGGATTAGGCTGAAACTTGCATAGCAGCTAGGCTCGTGAAATTTGCTGGCATTGGCTCGCGGCAGAGATGGGCAGCTTGTCTCGGTGGTTTGAATTGGTGGAAGATACGGGTAGTTGCAAGGGTGCTTCGGTGGAGACGTGGGCATGAAACTAGAGCTACTGAAGTCAACTGTAGGACTTTGATGGAGGCTGGAGTTGACTACTAGGAAGTGAAAGTGAAGAAGTGTTGACGCCTAAAATTTCATTTTAATTAATTAGGTTTTATTTTTTGTTTTATTTGGATGATAAATAAATGAATGAAAAAAAAAACGAAAAAAAAAACGGAAAAAGCCCCTCCCATGGGCCCGTGAGGTCCACTTCTGCCTCAGCCCGGCCCAGCTGGGTCTTCATCTTCCTCCACCGTCCACCTCTGCAACACACGCGTGGAGGGTGCGATGCCGGAAGGGAGGAGAGGACGGCGACGCACATGGGGGAGCTGGCGACGCACTGAAGGACGGGTAGGTGGCGGATGGGATGCCGGTTCGGCCGGCGGAAGCCGTTCGACACACGAGGACTGGCGATCGAAGCTCCGTCGACCAACCGCCCCCTCGCCTATAAATAGGGCTACCTCAACGACGGCAAAGGGGACGCCGAGAACGATTGAAGGCTGCAAGGCTTCGAGCTTCTTGCTGAGAGACTTCAAAAGGGGAGCCGAGGTCGAGCAAGCCCATCCGAAGGCTCGCGGCCAAAGAGGGAGAGGTTCTGCCGGGGGAACGGAGAGATCAAAAGCTTGCGAGCGTCGGAAGCTTCCCTCGAGAGACTTCGAGGGAGGCTCGAACACCCGCAAGTCTAGATCTCGAGGAGCCAAGAGAGGATCCGAGGCGGCTAGCTCCGATCACTTCTCCCGAGAGACATCGGAGGAGGTCCGAGAGTCAGCCAACCGAAGATCCAGATCTGGTCGAGTGGGGTCGGCCTGGGTCTGAGGCAACCCTAGATTCGCGAAAAGGGTCGCCGAAGAGAAGAGAAGCTAGAGAGAGAGCCACCGCCGCGAGCTGTGCCCGACGCCAACGCCACACCAGATCTGAGAGTTGAGAGCTCGCCGTCGCTACTGCCCATCTCGCCACCTCCGTAGTAGCCGTGCCGTGCCCTCATTGAGGTAACAGCCGTGCCGACCCGCGTTGTCACTGTTGCTCCTCCTTCCCCTCGAGAACCTAAGCGAGCCGCCCGTCGTCGTCGTCGCTTCTTGAGAATCCAATAGCCGTCGTCGAGTCACCACCCGATAGCGTCGGACGCTTATCGTCACTCTCCCTCGGCGCCGTGGATCGTTGGACGCTAGGGTTTCAAGAATCGGTTATGCGAAGAGGAGGCCGGGTCGGAAAGCAGGTCGGACCCGGGTAGGGTTTTCGCCTGGGTGAGGCCTCGTGCGCATGGGTTGGGTAGCCTTCGGCCGAGGTTTTATAAAAATTGGGCCAAAGTGGGTTTGGGCTTTTACATTTAAAAAAGGAAAAACAATAAAAAAATCCAAGTCGGGCCCACAACATGGGCCCGTCCGAGTCGCAGCTCGATGACCTGGTCGGACCCAATCCGCGGATCCGACCCGGGTAGTTTTTTTTTTTTTTAAATAATGTTTTAAATAAGTAAATAATAAATAAATAATTTATTTTTAAAAAAATCAAAAGATGTTTTATCCTAAAAAATATTTTAAAATATGTTAAAAATGTTTTATTTTCCAAAAAAATCAAGAAAAATAAAAAATAATTTATTTTCGAAAAAAATTAAAAAACATATTAAAAATATTTTATTTTCCGAAAAATCAAAAAAATCAAAAATATTCCATATTTTCCAAAAAATGCCAAAAATCCAAAAAAAAGTCAAAAAATTCAGAAAAAGCCAAAAGACTTGTATTTTTCCAAAAAATACCCAAAAAATCCAAAAAAAAAAAATCCCTTTTATGTCCAAAAAATTAGAAAAAAGACTCAAAAAATGTTTTTCCTCTAAAAAATGCATGGAAAATCCCTCGAACATCCAAAAAGCCTTAGGGTTTAAACAAGATTAGGTACCAAAATGGCATTAGTGATTAACTAGTGTAATCAAGTCCACAATCCTAATTTCTCTTGTTGCGCAGAGTGAGTATTTCTCCCGATACTTCGCTTGGATTTCTAATCAACCCACCCCAAATCGATTAATGGCGACTCCATTTTAATAATTGATTACAGGTTAAAAACTCAAACTATTAAAGTCATGAATTGGTGGACTTGGGAGAGTTCGGACATAACTAATTTCAGCCGAGCCATTAGCCTCCTTAGGTGCTCGTACCCGATCGCGGGCGCCGAAAAAGAGAGATCGCGACAAGAAGGAAGTTCAATGGAGTGGGTTGGCGGGCGTGTGGACATATGGCGATGGAAAGATGGGGCAGCGATGAAGCAACGACTTTGGTGGGATGGCGAGGAGCAAACTGGCAAAGTCGGCGTCATTGTTGGAGTTGACCGAGGGGAAGAAGGCACCAATGGAGCAGCTGGGTTCGACTTGGCTTTAGGGGAGACACGAAGCGATGGAGCAGATTCGATAAAGATGAAGTGGAGCAACAAAATTGACATGAAGAGTTGGGGCTTCAAAGGAAAGAGAAGAGAAGGTAGTAAAGGGGAATGGGAGTAGCCAGGCGTGCTGGAGAAGCCAAAGGAGAAGAAGACCAAAGTCAAATTAAAATATCATAATTCATCATTACTTAGTCCACAAAAGTCCACAAGCCTATCTACTTGGTCCCTAATACTTTCTTGCATTTTAATTCCACAAAAACTCAAGTTGAAGCCAAAAATTGCAGCCCCATGCCAAGCTCTGAATTTCCTCGCTTAGACTTATATTTCTTCACCAAATTCTCCAATTTGATATTACATTTTGCTAAGGAAGAAGCCCACATAATTTCTACAAGTCCCCTTTATCAAATAGCTCGGTAAGAAGGCAAAAATCCCTTTGATTTAGCCTATTCAAATTTCTGTTCTTTTCCGAATTGTCCGAATTGATTTTCTGTAAAAATCCCGAGCTTGCCGAAAATTCTTCGAAGGATGAGTCAACATTCCTAAAATAAATCGTGACATGACATAACTTTCAATTTCTGAATTCGGGTTCAAATTCGCGGTTAATTTCAAATCTGACGCGATTTTATCGTGACCTAACATATCGGATTGCTTTTAGGAATTTTTAGCTCAATTGACTTGTGGTCGATTATTTTCGAGACACATTGTACATCTTTGACACACTGACAACTCTTGGTTGTCGTGAAAATCTCGATGTTTCAAATACGGAGACACGGGGTACCAAAATGACAGAAAAATCGGTCGTTCGACGAGAATTTTACAATCGGGTGGAATCACCAACACTAATCACATACCTCTGTCGAATCGACTTATCTCTACTCTCTGAGCTATTTTTAACTGCGCTGTAGTGACTCTTACAGATTAGCATTGTCGAGCAATTGATTCCTGGTTGAATTCTCAAGTATATTGCGTTAAAATCCCTTAATGGCTTCACATGATAGGCTAGTTATCCCATGAGTGGCCAACTAAGGGAAAAGAACTAGAGACGTGTTGATGAAAAGCCCAACTTATTTAATCGAATACAGAACCTGAAATTCAGGATGTCACAACTCTTCCCCTCTTATAAAAATTTCGTCATCGACATTTAAATCATTACAAATCCTTAAACAAAAAGATGGGGATATAGTTGTCTCATCGAATCTTCACTCTTCTAGGTTGCTCTTTACGTGTCGTAATATTGCCAAACTACTTTAACCAACGGGATCGTCTTGGTGCACAGAATCTATTCTTTCCGATCCATAATCTAAACCCGACTTTCCACATATGACACTCTATCGTCCACGTCTAATTTTTCAAGATTTAACACGTGAGTCAAGTCAGGCCCATGTGTCCTCAATATCGACATGGGAAAAATGTCATGCACTTGCACCAACCTCGGTGGCAATGTAAGACGATATACTAGAATCCCGATTCTTTCTAGAGTCCCAAAGGGACCTATGTACCATGGACTCAGCTTTCCCTTTTGCTAAAGCATGAAGTACCTCTCATTGGTGACACATTCAAAAAGATATGACTACTAACTTGGAATTCTTATGGCCTCTGACGCTTATCAGCATAACTTTTCTGGCGGTTTTGAATGGTCTTTAATCTATCTCTGATAACTGTAACTGCATCCACTAATTGTTGAACCGATTATGGGCTTGTGATCTTTTGTTATCCGACCTCATCCCAACAAACTGGCGTTATGCACGCTCTGCCATACAACGCTTCAAAAGGAGCCATCTGAATGCTCTACTAGTTAGTAGCTATTGTTGTAGGCGAACTCGACAAGACAAAGCCATTCCTCCCGGCTCCCCTTGAAATCCAACGCGCAAGCTTCTAGCATGTCTTCGAGGGTTTGGATTGTCCTCTCAGACTGGCCATCCATTTGAGGATGATATGTCGTACTGTACTGCAACTTTGTTCCTACGGTAGAGATGAATCTCGGGTCTTGGTTTGATGTAATCGTTACCGACACTCCATGTAGACGAACTATCTGATGCACATACAATTCTACATGCCTATCCAAATCAAGGTCCTTTCCTACTGCGATGAAGTGAGCCGACTTCGTCAGTTTGTCGACCACTACCCAAATGGAATCATTACCCCTTTGACTCCTTGGTAAGCCCATCCCAAAATCCATTGTGATGTGTTCCCATTTCCATTTGAGAATCTTGAGAGGTTGCAGAAGTTCTCCTGGCTTACAATGTTGTGACTTCATTTGCTGACACGTCAGACACTTGGCAACATACTTGGCGATGTCCGCCTTCATACCGGACCATCAATAGTGTTGACACAGATTCTGATACATCTTCATACTACCAGGATGAATGTTGTAACTGCTACGATGACCTTCTGACAAGATCTCCTCCTTAAGCTCTGCATCATCAAGTACACACAATTGTCCTCGAAACCTTAATGTTCCGTCATCATAAATCTAAAAGTCAACCTTTTTCTTTTTGATATCCTCTTACGGGATTTTTTGAATCTCTGGATTTGTCAACTGTAGAGTCTTGATTATGATATGCACTTCCGGCTCAATTTTGAGGGTGGCCATAAGATTTTAAAGGTGGCCTACCTCAATTTTGAAAACCAAATCTCGAGCTTTCTCAATTAAAGCCCATTCCTTAATCATCATCTGTGCAACTAAAGACTTCCGACCCAAAGCGTCGGCAACATTATTTGCTTTTCCGGGGTGATATAGAATATCACAACTGTAGTCCTTCAGGAGTTCCATCCAGTGACGCTGTCTTATATTCAACTCCTTCAGAGAAAATAGATACTTGAGACTTTGATGGTCTGTGAAGATCTAGAATCTCTCTCTATACAAATAATGTCTCCAAATTTTCGAGACGAAAATAATTGTTGCGAGTTCCAAGTCATGCGTTGGGTAATTCAGCTCATGAGGTCTCATTGATGGGATGCATATGCAACAACTCTACCATGTTGCATTAACATGCAACTCAGTCCTATGAACGACGCATCATTATAGATCTCGTATCCTCCAAGACCAGACGATATCGTCAATAGGTGCGGTAGTCAGCTTCTGCTTAAGTTCTTAGAAACTACACTCGCACTTGTCTGTCTACACAAATTTCTCTTCCTCCTTCAGTAGTCGAGTCACCAGTGAAGCTAATGCTGAGAATCCTTACACGAACCTTCTATAGTAACATGTCAAACCCAAAAAGCTTCTGATCTTTGTCACGGTAGTCGGTCTTGGCCAGTTGGTCCACAGAGATTACTTCGCCTGAAATCACGTGACCTAGGAACACCACACAAGTTAACCAAAATGTACAGTCCACGATCTTGCAGAGTTTGAAGCACTATCCTTAATTGTCTTTCGTGCTTCTCAAGACTTCTCGAGTACACCATGATACCGTCAATGAAAACGATCATAGACCGATCCGGATACTTCTTACTCACACAATTCATTACCACAAGATGCTCCTTGAACCAAACATTTTTATATATGACATCAAAGTTATACATAAGCAAAATTTTCAAGTACAACCCTACAATGATTCTCCTTTCTATGACTTTATTACAACAAACTGAAGTTCTACCATCTTAACCAAAATTCTGCTACGCTACTCTGATAAAATTAACCCAAAACATTCTTTCCCCTGATCGACGCATAGCTCGGTTTGTTCCTATCCCAATCGACATCCTAGTGATGTTCTATCTGCAGTGTGTTTTGCAGCGCGTTACCTCTGTTCTATCCCATCAATGGCGGTGGCGGTGGCGTGGCGGCAACTGAAATCCCATCGACTTATGCGGACAATCTTTGATAAGGTGGCTACGTTAGCGACACTCGTAACAAATTCTCGTCCTAGAAACACACAAGGCCGATCCATGTCGTTTCCCATAGAAACGACATACTCCATTCTGATTTGGTGCTGACTTGCCTATTGCACCCTTCTTGTTGGGCATAATAGAATAGCTTCCTCCAGTCATAGGTTTCTTCTCAAACCTATCTCCATCCCTGCTTGACCTAAACCTTGACCTAGACGCAGCGGCTTATTTGCTTTGGTCTTTCTCTAACAACTGGGCTCATTCATACAGGTTGTTGTTGCTTTTCAAATTGAGTGGTACTAGCGGACTCTTCAATTTCGGTTTGAGTCCATCTCTAAGCCTCTTAGCTCGGTCTACCGGATCCTCGATCGATGCGGGGCGTACTACGAGAGCTCACGAACTTCACTTTGTACTGATCTATAGTCTTTGTATCTCGGCAAAGGCGCTGAAATTCTGCCATCTTTAGTTCTCAAGTATAGTTAGAAAATTACTTGTCGTTGAAGACTTTGACAAAGGCGTTCCACTCCGGGACCACACCTTCCGTAAACACTATCCCTTTGGTGGCTCTCCACCAAGTGCTTGCAATTTTGTGCAGCTAGTAAACTGCAAGGACGACCTTCTCTGCCTCGGTGTACATCAGCAGTGCAAAGACCTTCTCCAATTCCTAGATCCAAAGGGCTGCAACTTGGGGATCTCTAGAGCCAGTGAACTTTGGCGGGTTCAACTTCAAAAACGGTTCCACCAGTTTGTATATCGGCCTCACAACCACGTTCTCAAGTGGAACTTCGTAGGGCACAAAGAAAGATTAGCAAAAGTGATAGTAGCAAGAATGCAGCTGTAGCGGTGGCGGTAATGGTGACAGCTTGATTCTAGGCATGTTGGCCCAACATATTCCCCAAGGCCTCTAGCGCCTGTATGATCCTGACAGTTCCCAGATCACTAGGTGCTACTACACCAACACTAACAGGAGGTGGTACTACTCCACTAGCGCTAACCTAAGCTGAGGCTCTACCATGACCATCTCAAGTATTGACTCTCATCGGCGTCCTACCCCGAGTTACAGGTCTGATGGTCCTCTTACTAGGAGTCCTCTGCTCCTAACCACTCATGAGTTCCCAATTCCATACATAATTAAAAACTGAGTGATCCCCACAAACAATTTACAAAAAAGCTATCAATCACATGCATCTACATGAAATAAAGGCATTTCCTACTAATTATTCCAAGAACTCATCGCACCTTATCACTCCAACTATTGACCAGCTCTAATACCACTTAAACGAAGATGTCACACCTCGATCCTCGAATGCGTGCCCATCCCTTGGTGGTCGATAAAATTTTGCGACTTCCCAGGATAAGTCACTGACCATTTCATTTTATTGCGCATGCAGAAGCGAATAACAAATCCCTAGCGGTAACTATCTCAGGATAGAAAAGCAGGATAACAGATTCACAAAAAAAAAAAAAAAAAAAAAAAAAAGTTTTTATATACACACTGAGTCATGTACAAAAGTTTACAATGAAAAGACTTCAAAAGACCGACTCTCAAAAGAAGCTGTCTGAACTGACCTACACTTTAGGTCCTCATAGCTTAGCTCTAGATCCACCACTCTACGGCCCTGAAAAGAATTAAGCCCACGACGGGGTGAGATATAAATGTCAGCAAGTTTACACTCTAAACCTTGATTAGGAGGATAATACGCCTAGATGCATCCTAACCACACAATCATACAACCACAGAGACTTACCTTTGCCTCAATTCCTTCCTGCATGTTAGCATAATACATATATCACATATATACAGTAACAACACTCGACCCAAATGAGCGTCTCAAATCACATCTCCGTCAATCACCACATCTCAGTCTATCATACATTCTAATTGATCACAGTCACACAGGTATGACCTATCA
The DNA here is from genome assembly GCA_016097485.1 of Eucalyptus sideroxylon x Eucalyptus melliodora. Classification (NCBI taxonomy): domain Eukaryota; kingdom Viridiplantae; phylum Streptophyta; class Magnoliopsida; order Myrtales; family Myrtaceae; genus Eucalyptus; species Eucalyptus sideroxylon x Eucalyptus melliodora. The sequence continues at coordinate 21,473,119 of CM027830.1, forward strand.
TACATTTTAATTGATTGCAGCTACATAGGCACAATCTAACCGTCACACACAGCAGATTTATCCGTCATGAAGCAAATATATCCATCACATAGCGGATCTAACCGTCACATAGTGGATTTAACTAACATACATCAGATCTATCCGTTACATAGCGGATCCATCCGTTACACAGCTAGGCATTGTCTCGCCCTTTCGAGCACAACAATGTCTACCTCGAGACGGCTTTCCACATAAAAGCATCATTCACCTAACACATAACGGGTGACAAATTCTCTTAACCAGCACATGATTACCCAATCCCGGCCAAAGATATTATGCTTTGCACTTAAATTCCTCAATTAAAATAATGTATTGGCTTATTTTCTTTGTGTTAAAAATACATGATAAAAATAATCGTGTGTGGGTACACGGTTGGCCTAAGCCAAAAATATAATATCTTTCTTTTGGAAAATCCCACTATTTAATATAGTCCATAAAAACATTTTTTGCATTGTAAATCGACGCCCGGTATTTTCTAATTAATTAATGAAATTACTTAATTTTGGGATAATTATCCAAAATTCCAACTTTCACTCAATTTTCACAATGCAGCATTTAATTAAATAAACCAAGCACACCATTGCAAACGACACAAAATTCCAATTACCGACTATCCCGGTATAATTTTCGAAAAATAATAAATAATTAAATAATTACAAAAATAATTAAATAAATGCATTTAATTACCAAAAATAGAAACCTAGACCAGAAATACCTAATTAAATACTAAAACAGGCTCGGAAAATTCCCGAACTAATCTAGATAAATAATACAACTTATCTAGTCTTTAATTATGTTACTCTAACCACCTAACATGCATAACTAACTAATTAAATCACTAATTTAATCTAACTAATTACATAATCCCTAATTAACTTAAAGTAAATACCCCTTAAAAGCCCATTGAAGAAATGCTGGACCACTTGGCAATCATTTTGAAGTAGCTTTCAAATGAAAGTCAACATTAAGAAGGCTGAAAGTCCAATGCTAGTAGGGACTAATTTTGATCTTTCAGCATTTGGTCAATGCTAGAAACTTTTTTTTTTTTCCAAAACTATCATCACTTATTCTTCAAATTTCTTATTTTGACGTCGTTATTATTTTTTTAAATGCCAAAATAATGCTAAAAAAATCAAATTTACATTAATGCTAAAAAAATTAAATACATTTGGGTCTTTTAAAAAATATTTATATATTTGATGTTTTTAGCATTATTGTCAAAATTTATATTCAAAAGTTGCATACATTATTTTTTTCAATTTTAAACAAATAAAAATTAAAAAATTCCAACGAAGGGTTTGGTCTTTTTAAAAAAAAAAATCATATATATGTATTTGATTTTTTAGCATTATTTTCAAATTTATATTTAAAATTTTACATACATTATTTTTTCTAATTTTAAACAAATAAAAATTAAACATTTTGACAAAGGATTTAGTCCTTTTTTTTTTAATTATATATATGTATTTGATTGTTTTAGCATTATTGTCAAAATTTATATTTAAAAAGTTGCATACATTATTTTTTTTTCAATTTTAAACAAATAAACATTAAAAAATTCCAATGAAGGGTTTGGAATTTTAATATATATATATATATATATATATATATATATGTATGTATGTATGTATGTATGTATATGTATTTGATATTTTAGCATTATTTTCAAATTTTTATTTAAAAAGTTGCATACATTATTTTTTCAATTTTGTACAAATAAAAATTAAAAAATTTCGACGAATGATTTGATCTTTTTTTAAAAAAAAATTATATATATGTATTTGGTTTTTTTTAGCATTATTGTCAAAATTTATATTTAAAAGTTGCATACATTTTTTTTTCAATTTCAAAGAAATAAAAATTATAAAATTCCGATGAAGGGTTTGGTCCTTTTTTTTTTAACGAAAATTATATATGTATTTGATTTTTTTAGTATTATTGTCAAAATTTATATTTAAAAAGTTGCATACATTATTTTTTTTTTCAATTTTAAACAAATGAAATTTAAAAAAAAAACTAATATTAATCACCCAAAGGGCTTTTTCAAATGTGTTTTCTATGAAATGACATTTTTCTCAAAATTGCTTCTTAAAGCATAGTTTACTAAACAGCTTTTGCATTTGCTTAAGGTCCTTTAGGCTAAACTACTTTGCATTTTCCTAATGGGCTTTCAAAATGCTGAACCAAACGCACCATGCATATCCTCAAAAAACTAGTATTAACAACGAAGCATTGCTATTTACTTCTTAAACAAAGTATATTTATGGTAGATTAGGAAATCGCTAGAATCTGGTGTTATCCAAGGGTTATGCAACGAGGGAAAATCATTTTCATGAACCTTTAGCCCTAAATTTTATAAGCACAAGCACAGGGGTGCATCTCCTATCCCACATCACTTAGGGGGAAGTCCTTGAGCTAGTTTATAAGGCTTAGGTCCCTCTAATTTGTGTGACGCGCTTTAAAGTCGTGATGACTCAGTGTCCAAAGCAAACAATATTATACAATAGGGCCCAAGTTGTTACAAATGATATCAAAGCCGACTCCCGACCGTGTGTGGGGCGATAGCGAGGACACTGTGCTCCCAAGGGGGGGAGAATGTGACGATCCCACATCGCTTAGGGGGAGTCATCCGACTAGTTTATAAGACCTTGTCTAAAGCGGACAATATTACACAGTGGGGTCCATATTGTTACAAATTGTATCAGAGCCGACTTTCGACCGTATGTGGGGCCATAGCGAGGACCCTATGCTCCCAAGGGGGGAAGAATGTGATGGCCCAAGCGCAAGGATGCGTCTTCTGTCCCACATCGCTTAGGGGAGAGTCCTGATTCTAGTTTATAAGGCTTAGGTGCATCTAATCTGTGTGACACGTTTTAAAATCTTGAGGACTCAGTGTCCAAAATGGACAATATTATATAGTGGGGCCAGGTCGTTACACACATAGATCAAATATCATCTTGATTATTAATTATGTGAATCTTTGCTAAGAAGACCACAAGATCAACAAGAGATGCGCTCTCGCAATTCATTTAGCATTTCGTTGTTCTCTTAAGATAGTAGAGAGAGAAAGATAGATCAAATATCATCTTGATTATTAATTATGTGAATCTTTGCTATGAAGACCACAAGATCAATAGTAGAGATGCGCTCTCGCAATTCATTTAGCATTTCGTTGTTCTCCTAAGATAGTAGAGAGAGAAAGCTAGAGAGAGCTGAATCTGTTACTATGACATTCCGATTTTTCTCAATTTATTTTCAGTCAATTGAGTCAGGCAATTCAATTGTGCATATAGTTCGTCTCTCAGAGTTGGCCACTCACGAGGGAACTAGTCTATTGAGTGAGGTAATTAAGGAATTTTACCACGTCAAACTTGGGGACTGATCACCCTCGAGTCGAATGCAAGAAAATTTCCCTAAAAGCCACTTAGTGGATTAGGCACGCTGAAATCGCACCAGATTGAATTCAACCGAAAAAATTGAGATTGAATTTAGAAGTCGGAAGCTCGGTCATATCACACATCTTATTAGGATCATGGGATAATTTTTGTGGACTTTAATTTGGACTCAATTGGAAGATGATTAATGGAAATTGAAGTAATTGAAGGTACAAAGACTTGGACCCCGGCGGAAAATGAAATTGAACCTATTGGAAGATGTTATGGAGGATTTGAATTAGTGGAGAGTGACATCAGCAGGTGATGTCATGGTGGAGGCCAAATTTAAGGAGAGCTTGACAAGTGTCACAAGCCAATTGGCTCACCAAAAGTGGGGGTGTCACATCAACTTCTTCTTCAACCTTGGAATTGGTTGGGAGGGGAGGAGGAAGAAGAAAACTAGCCTCGGATCCCCTTCGATCGAGCTACTCGCACGCTGCTTGGTTGTCGCCTTCGCCGTTCTCCGCCGTCGCACACCGTCGCCGTCACCGCTCGTCCGCGTGCGAAGCCTCGCGTGCGCGCTCGTCGTGTCCCCGTCGCGCCATCGTGTCTTCGTCCGTTGCTGGTTGCCGTCCGCCGAAGCTCCCGTCGCCGCCGATCGTCCGCTCAAGCCTCCGCCGGTTGTTGCTCAAGCTGTCATCGGTTCTCCTCCGTCGTTTCTCCGTCCGTTCAGCCGCCGTTCCGCCACCCTTCAAGCTTGGTTAGTTGCTGGAAAAACCAACAAGAACCAGCTCCTTTTAAGCTCGGTTTGGCTCCCTTTTGGTCCTCATTTGGTGTTGATCCGTGTAGGTTTGTCGTCGGCGTCGTCGTGCTCTTCACCGGAGACTCGTCGGAAAGCGATTCCGGTGAGTTTACCTCACTAATCCGCGATTAGCGAGTTAATGATGCCTTAAGTATGTTTAGCTTAAGTTGATTGAGATTAGGTGAATAGATTGGCTTAATTAGTTATGGATTATATTAAGGTGATTAATTAAGGTAAAGTGTGTTTAGTTTAATGGTTAAGTATGTTTATTTTTAAAATAAATCTTGATGTGACTTAAAGGAGTTTATTTATGATTTAAATAAATGCTTCGAAATTTTTGGATTATTTAATAATATATCTTATTCCGAAATTCATTAAAATATTATTTTGACCATAGTTGCTCAGAATTTTGTGCCGATCGTTGCTGTGCTTGTAGAATTTGAAATTGATGATTGGTTGTGACGAATTGAGTGTGATTGCGATTTATGAGGATTCTTTAGAAAACCCTAAGTGTGGAAATTGATGGGAGATTGGCCGTGATTAACCACCTATTAGAGGTCGTGCCCAGTTAGGCCGTGATGGACCACTATTAGAGGTTGTGCCCAGTGAGGCCGTGATGAGAGGTCGTGCCTAATAGGGCCGTGATGGACCACCTATGAGAGGTCGTGCCTAATGAGGCCGTGAACTACCACCTAATTGCAGGTCGTGCCGAGTGGGGCCGTGATTGCCACTGGTTATTAAACCTTCCTATAAGGTCGAGATTGGGAGCAGTAATTGACTTACTAGAATGACATGTAATCGGCCGAGTCGATTGATCGCTGAGACGATCCCCGTGATTGAGCTGTTCTGATGATGTGATTGTACTTCCGTTGTTGAGTTATTAGAATTGCACGTGGTTGAATTATATAAACTGTGCTAACCTGCAGATGAGGGCTAAACCGAGATAAGTCTTCTTTATGTCATGGCTAAGCTACTTTGGGGCGTATTTACTTTCTAATAGGGGTTTAGGAGGGGTGAACTTGTTGAGACAAAGTCTCATCCCGGTTTGGGAAAATATTACAGGACCGTAGATGGCGGGACCCCCAGAGAAGGATGGCATCCCAGTGCAGATTATCGAGCAGGTGCACACCTTCCCTGATCATGGGAGCCATTGGGTCTACGAGTTGATCAGGACTACCGTATGGATCCAAGAGACCGAAGATGTTAGGGTACCCCATAGGTATAGGGTATGGTTCCGTTTTGGGCCCAATGGCTTTAGGATTGGTCCACTTGACAGTTTTGATATTCCACTGGCCGTGATAGATGCTATCCTGGGTGAGGGTGTAGCTGACCTTCCTAATGGTAGGGTGGATGACCCATCGTCTCCGGACCCAGCGTTGTCAGAGGTGGAGGATGTGGGATCGTCGAACGAGTCCGATTAGTAGTAGTAGAATTGTTCCTCTTCTTGGTGGGCTGATCCATGTTGTGTAGGCTAACCCATTTTTTATGCACATAAACTCTGACCCATTTTTGGTGCATAGTCTCTGGATCCTGTTGATGTACGTAAACCTTGTAATGATGATGATGTATTAAAGTATGTTGTTTGATTTTGAATTGATGTTCCTGCTGTCATATCCCGTATGCTTTTGTAAATGGTTTCTTAGTACGTTCCGCTTAACGCATTAAAAAGTAAATTGGGGTCGGCAATACTACCTAGGAATGTCACATTTACATGACCACGGTGGGTTGTTTCACGCGTCCTGGGGTTCGGGACGTGACAGTTACGACATCGTCTTTTTGCATGTGCTCGAATTGCTTTGTTCAGCCCAGCTCTCCCGTGAGCGTGCCCATTGACACTTTCTTTTGAACGTCTTTACAAAGAAAAAGAAATAAAGGTAGAAAAAACAAAAAAAAAAGCCCGTGCAGGACCATTATTGTCAAAATTCAAAGTGTATGGACTCAATTGCCATCAACACAGCTTACGGACTAAAAGTAGTCCACCCAAAAAAAAAAAAAAAAATTGTCGTGATCACCAATAAATAAAAACTTGTGAGAAGTTCGTTAATTATATTTTTCCAAAAGCATAAAAAATATTTAGTTGTTTAGTGTTTAATGGGAAATGGTCCCTCATTTATCTCAAGTGATTTTTCTTTATCGATACCACTTTAATGAGAAATGGTCCCTCATATCCTCTCCTGACTTTCCCGTCGACCTCGTTGATGTTGATATTCCTGCACTCTCGGTCACTTTTCCTGTCCTCGAGTCGGATTCGGTGCTGTGCACTTGCTACCCAGTGTTGTGTCATTTCAGGAGATACACAAGTATGCTGGCGGGTCCGACATGAGTGCCCGAGGGTTGCACCGTCACGATTTTTTCTGATAAATTGGGGGCGCCACCGCGACCTGGGCGGGATATTGGATCTGGGTCCAGGAGATAGGGTTTTCGTTGTGAAAGATCGCTGTCCGATTCATTTGCACAATTGGAGCGAGGCCAATGATCAGGTGGTCGTACTTTTGTACTCGGGATAAATGAGCACCAGGCCGCCTTGGCCTATGATTTTGATGGGTCGGCTTTGGCTAACGCTAGCGATTTGATGAGTGATGAGGTCTCGGAAAGCGAAGAGGAAAACGACAGTGATGGCGAGGAAGAGGAAAACGTGTGACTTTATGATGGAGTAGAATAGTTTAATTCTCGACATGACAAAATCCTCTTATGAGAAAAGATGTTAACGGGAAAGTCGACTCATTGATTATATAAAATGCAATATGCTAACAAATTGCAACTTTTATCTAAATATAAAGTCAATTTTATTGATTTATAGTAAGTCACCTCTGTCTAAGTCGAGAGATAAAAAGCGGGACAGGGTTGAAATAGAACTAGGAGGCCGGGGCAAGGGCCCTCATCTTATATGTGATATAGCTAGTACGAGAACCTAGATGGGGGGTGAATAGGTATATAAAAAATTTTCTTGAAGATTGCACAATATTTAAACAGTTAGAGGATTTGCAACAGTTAAAAATTCAATCGCAAGACTGAGTAAGGGAAAGAGAGAATAGAACACGCGGTTTATAGTGGTTCGGCTTGATTCAAGCCTACGTCCACTCTTCTGCACTGACAGCCAATTGGCTGGATTCCACTATGATCAAAGAGATGTTACAGTGTTGATCTTCCTTGATTTCTAGGTGTAGATGATCTACCACACTCGCTCAAGGTGTCACCAAGTATAAACACTCTCTTGTGTATACAATTTAAACCGTATCGACTAACAATCAAGGTTCTTCGAGACTACGGAATTTTTCTATCGATCACACACTTAAAACAACTAGAACGTCTTCCTTTTATACTCCTTTATGCCATCATAGCCGTTGGCACTTACCAAAGGAATTCCTCCAATCTACCCGTTGGACGGAATCAATCAAGAAGATCATCCGAGCTATTTAAGGAATCTGATGATAGCCCATCAATCCTGTTCGCCCATACAATCAGGATCTTGGTTTCCAAGAATAGAACATTCCAAGAATATTTCGTCGACCATCGGATCTTCAATCGATCTTAGATAAGAATCAAAGAATCCGAAATATTTATCCAACCAAAGAATTTTTTCCAGAGGATAGGATCGAATCCTCAACCATATACTTCGGCTTTGGATTTCCTTTGTCACTGGATTAGAAAGACTGTCAGTGAGAATAGACTTAAGTCTTGAGTCTTGAGTCTTGAGTCTTGAGTCTTGAGTCTTGAGTCTTGAGTCTCGAGAATACAAAGTCTTCAGACTTTAAACTGTCGGTCTCCGAACATCCAGACTTAGACTAAAAGAAACGTTTTGTCAGCTTCAAAATATTCTGGAAAGATTTCTCCAACAATATGTAATTTCCAAAAACGGTACACTATGTGCTAAATGCTATCATTGCTGCTAGAGACTTTATCATTGGAAGCAATGCTCACTCCAGCTTGGCTGAGATTTTGTCCGCAAGTTCCTCGATTACTTCAGCTTCAGTTTTATGCAAACTGTAAGCACCAAAAGGCATGTCCGGTCATTAGTGCTAGTCGACGGGAAGAAAATATCAAGAGGGTCAAAATTTTTCTAACTAGTATTCAAAGTTATCTCTAAGAAGAAGAAAGACAAAATATCTCTAGATTTCGTTTCAGCGTACGCATAAGTTTTGCAAGGTAATGGACATGTAAGCGACATCTTTATGATGTTGAGAGTCATCACCAGCATAGAATCCCATGAACTTGTGTGGGACGAGTTCATTGATTAACAAGACTTAAGCTATAAAAATAGCTCGACATTGCAGACATATTTTGGACCTAAGTAGGTCCTTAAACTGCTCCATCTAGGTCTCGTGCAGATCTCAGCATTTCTGGACGTAAAACACCAAGAGGGTAGAGCCGAGTATAGAGCTCGATAAAGATATTGTACCCAGTTGGAGGGCTAAGACATTTAGGGACCGATATGTTAAAATAAGGAACACAATTTTGTTAGCTCACCAATAGAATATCCGTTGGACATGCAGGGCAGCCCTCAATTGGTGTTGCAAGACACCTGCTTTTTGTTAAGGAAACATGAAACCTCCGACCATCCAAGGAGAACCCTGAAACTTCTTGGTAAGCTATAAAAATAGCTCCACATTGCAGACATATTCCAATGAAGTAAATGCTTTAAGCAGTCTTTGACGTGGATTCTTCTATGTGGAACAATGCTAGATTGCAATTTGACAGACTAAGCATCTTAGTTGAAACATCCAACCTTAGCTCAATCTAAGTGGATGCTAAATTTCTGATTATTACCCTTAGATAAATGCTCCATTATTCTTAAGTTCAAACAACCAAGCAGCAGAGCCAGCCAAAACTTTCGGATGGACGAGGATAATTAAGAAGGCGAAAGCCCTATGCTGTTGCAATTGAACTTTTATTTAACATAAAAATATCCAAATTGTTTCAATGCATATATTGACATTGTCACGTATAACTTTTTATTACTTTTCACTGCCTTATTCGAATTATGAAAAAGAGTAGGATTTGCTATAAAAAAAAATCTAAAGAAACTTTGGTTTTGTGTGTAATATTCTCATGATAAAAAAAATACCCCTTTGAAAATTTACACATGAGAGAGAGAGAGAGAGAGTTGACTTCTGTGGAATATCGTGAGCGACGTCTGCGTCTTTTTCTATTTTTGTAGATAACTTTCTTGACTTATGTGGATTAGAGGCCTAATTCGTCACTACAATTTGATTTTAGGGCGCGCATGACAATTTTTTGCCAAAAATTGATTTCTCAATTTCTATTCCATGGACAAATTTATGAGTAAAGAAACGTGTTTGATAACAATTCAAAATTTCTATTTATGAAATAAAATTTTGTTTTGATAACAAAATAAAATTTTTATTTCTAGGAGCAGCAACAACCAGCATCCAGTGACTGGAGTCCAACGTTCAGCGACTAGCGTTCGGCGTCTGGCTGCCCACCGCCGGTCACCGGACGTAGCACCGGATGCCGAACGTTGGACTTCGGACTTGGGCCACCCATCACCAGTCACTGAACGTCAGACTTTGGCTGCCCGCCGCCGGTCACCGAAAGCCAAACGCTAGTTGCCGGCTGCGGGCAGCCAAAGTCCGAAGTCTAACACCAAACTCCAATGACCGGCAACCGACGTTCAACATCCAAAGTTCGACGTTTGACGTCTAACGTCTGGAGTCCGGCAATAGGAGGCCGACAATGTGTGGCCAGTGGCCAAAGTCCGATGACAATTGGCGAGCAGCAGACATCTGGCGACCGATGGCAAGCGGCGGACAATGGCCGGCGAAACATCCGATGGTTGGTAGTGAGCCTCCGGCATCCAATAATTAGCGATAAGCAGCCAACGACCGATGGGCGTCCGACATCTAGCGACCAACAACCAGAGTGCGGTGGCCGACGGCCAACGTCATGTGGCGGGGATGGTGGTGGGTAGCCGGCAACCGACGGCGTCCGGCATCCCACGGGTGGCAAGTGAGCAACGGGTGTTAACAAGAGTCAACAATGAAAAAATTTTTAATTTTTAATTTCTGTTCTAGAAATAGAAAAGTTAAAAATTTTAACTTCTGATTTCTACTCGAAATCTATTTTTGGAATAGAAATCTATTCCAAAAATAGAAAAATGAAATTGCGTTACCAAATGGATTTATATTCCAAACCTATTTCAAGGAATAAAAAAACAAAAAAAATAGAGAAACAGAAATTTTGTCATGTGTGTCCTTAATCGTGTATTGAGTTCTCTCCGACAAGTGAAGTCCTTGCTTTGTACTTGAGTTCCAGGTTTCTGCCGTGGGAATAGCATTTTGGTATATTCGGATATCCTAAGGACCTGTTTGGTAAAAGTTGTTTATGTTCACTAGAATAACTATTTCTATTCTTTTGTTCCAAGGAACAAAAAAAGAATAGAAACCTATTTTGTAAAACTTTTATTCTCTGGAACAAAAAATCTATTTTTTTGTTCCTGGAAATAAATTTAAAACAAAAATAATAATTGGAAAAAAAGTAATTTCTTGTTCCCGAGAACAATTTCTAGAATCTATTTTTTTTCTCTCCTCTCTTCATCTCTTTTCTTCTTCTCTTTCTTTTCTTCTTCTTCTTCTTCCTTTTGGCCATTCACCGGCCTTGGTCATGGCCAGTGCCGGCGACTGGCCAAACGAGGGCCGACAATCTCGCCGAGCGTCACTAGCCCCTAAAGACGTTGAGCCACAACGAGGCTCATTGGCCCGAGCCTCACCGTGAGTGGGCAAGGCTTAGCATCATTAGTGGCTGGGCGAGATTGACCTCACCCAGCCAAGGTGAGGCTTGTCTGGCCACTGGCAAAGTCGAGGTTCACCATGGCTTGGCAAGGCTTCGGCGAGCTTGCCAGACCTCGCCCAGCCAGTTGCCGGCCACGGAGATGGCCAGTGACTAGCTAAAGGGAAAAAGAAATAGGAAAAAGAGAAAAGGAAAAAATAAGAAGATAAAATAAAAGAATTAAAAAATTAAAAGAAATTTAAAAAAAAAATCTAAGAATCCTACCAAACGTATTTCTATCCTTGAAATAGAAATTTTGAGAAGTTATCAAACGCATTCTTCTGCTCAAAAATTATTCCCAAGAGCAAAATAAATAAATCAAATGCCTTCCTTGGCGCAATAGTTCGTGGGCAAATAACCTTACTTGGGCTTTAAAGTTCCTCTCCGACAAGGACTTCTATCATTCTGTTGCACGGTTTTCTTTTGGAGCACTATGCCACCTTATTTGGAAATACATGAATGAGATGCTTTTTTAGGAATCATATCTTCAAGGCGCCGACGGTAAAGAAGCATCTCATTAGGATGGTGAAAGATATGGCTCTCACATTCACCAACGTAGAGGACAACCTTCGAAACAAGAGACTTCGCCCTTGCATCTTCTGCTCCGATCGGGAGGCTCCATAGTCTCGGCTGCTTGGCTCGGCTTTTGGCTTCGCCTGCTCACTGGTTGTGGCTTCTTTTGTAGCTGCGTTCTCGGTGTGTCGGTCTTTCTTTTGTTTGCCACTGTTTTGGCTGGCCGGTTGCCTTGTCTCGCTTGGTTTTGTGGTGCTTGTCACATGTCGTTGGTTGTTGTCCTTACTTGTGCGTTGCATTCGCTTTTGTTTCCTTCGGCACCCTTCCACTCACTATGCCTTGTTCAATCTGAGTGTAAGTCTTGGTGTCGTTTGCTTGTACATTATGGTTTAGCTTGATTCAATTATTATTTACCAAAAAAAAAAAATCATTTCTAATCAAAAGTTATTCTCTAAAATAGAATTATTACCAAACGCGCCATAAATAAACAACTTGGACTTCCGCGGGGGTGGGTTTCTCCTGGACCGGATGGGACTGAGTCAGTCCGACTGACTTCCTCAAGTCCTTTCCTTTTGATCTGTTTTGCCTCTAATCCTTGGCAGTAAAAAGAAATGCGGGACCTGTCCTCATATTCCACTTTCTGACTTGGAGAGATTAGCTTGAAGGGTTAATATTATAGGAAAACTCTTCTTGATTTTTAATTAATAGTTTTAATTAATACGCAGTGCAAACTGCAACCTTACTCTTTCAAGAGTACACACCAAGTATCTGTTAGGGAAATCCCTTATGATGTTTTGAAGATGACAAAATAAATCAAAGGCTACTAACATGTTTGATGGTTGAGTAATAGACCATGCAGATGATAGAACATGTAAATGATATTATCAAAGTCAGAAGACTGCCAGAAGACTGAACGTAACATATGTCCAGAGTATATTCTGAAGATTTCCAGACTTCTGTGTCAAAGTCTGAAAACTGCCAGACTCAAGACTCAAAGTCGAAGACCGCGACTTTAGTGTCAAAGTCTCTTCTACATGAGAAGTCTGTCAACCCCGACTAATTCCAGATCGAACGTGAATGATAAACCGAGAAGACAGACTCTATCTTTGAAGCTGAACCAGAAGACAGACTCTATGCTAAAGCTGAACTGGGTACAGACCTTAAAGTTAAATCTGTTCAGAAGCAGATATGTTCAGACCCATATTGTAAAGTCTACAGACTCAGATTATAAAGTCTATTGCTCTCAGACTTTACATCCAGATTCGATGAAACGTAACTCAAGCCCAATCATACAACGGCTAGTGATCTGGTTTGGATTCCACATCAAGATTGATTTGATTGATTCAATTTAATTGATTGACGATTGGATCTTGAAGACAAGAACTTTCTACTCGAAGAAGCTTTACTTATGGAAACCAAGATTTCGTTTGTATGGGCGATCGGAATCAATTTGGGATTTTACCTTTGTCACTCAACGGCTACCAAATCTTCTAGATACGAGCTGTCCAATGGGTATATTGGAAGACGATTCTCCGGGATCTTGTCCAACGGGTGGTTTGGAAGTGGAGGAGTATTTAAGGAGATAAAGGACCGATGAGCAAGTAAGAGACGGAGCGTAGAATTTATAATTCCAAAGTCTGAGCGACTTTTGATCATATACTTGTCTCTTGAGAGCTTAAACGTTTGTAATCGTGAGAGAAATACCAAAAGAGTGACTTAGTGAGATAGTGTGATCTACTACTAAGTGTTTGCACTCGAAGTTGTAATCTCTTGTTGATTGCATAGTGGAATCCAGCCAAGAAGGCTATTATCGTGGGAGAGTGGACGTAGGCTTGGATTAAGCCGAACCACTATAAATCTTGTGTTTTTATTCTCTTCCCTAACTCCTTTATTTTGTTCATACTAGCACTCTCGGTATCAGTGTAGTCGGCTCACCATTTTTCATTGTGGTTTCTCTCCGTGAGACATGACCATATCCGGTGCGCACGATGCAACCGTATCCAACTTCTTTCTTTTATGTTTTGTGAAAAAAAAAAAGCACCAAAAAAAGCGAAGTTTCAGGTTTTTTGGAATGCTTTTCTATAACAGTTGTTTCATGTCTGGCATCGAGGCACTAAACTGCAAATACAAGGATATATTCGTCAAAAGTGGACCCATAAACTTATTGCTTAGTGCCCCCTTGATGTAAGATTTCTCGGAATGGACCATCTGTGACCACTTTATGATGATGAAGAGTCATCACCAGCAAAGAATCCCATAAACTTGTTGAGTAAGTTTATTTGAATAACCAGACTTAAGCTACAAAACAAACTCCACCTTGCAGACACATTTCAATGGAATAAATGGTATTAGCAGTCTTTGATCAGCGACTCTTCTTTAGCGGAACAACGCAAAAGTCCGGGTTGGCCAAATTTAAATCATTTATTCCTATAAAAGGGTATTCGGGCCCATTTGAAGGGCCGGGCGTGCTCTTCCATAGGATCTTAGGTGAAGCATCCAACTAGATGCTCAATTTCTGATGATTACACATAGATAAATGTTCCATTGATCTTAGTTCAAACAACCAAGCAGCAGAGCTATAACTTTTAGATGTAAACAGCCATATGATCTCATTGGCGAAGATGAAGGCCGGCGAGAGGAGCGATTTCAATGGAGCTAAAGGCATAAACCCTAACCTGATGCAACGTCAACTTGTCCATTTCTCCTTTTCTGTTCCAGATGGACGAAGACAATCAATAAGGCGAAAGCACTATCTTCAAGCTAGCCTAACTTTCATATAATAATTACCCTAAAAGTTTGAAAGCCTATGTTGACATTGTTATCGTTGCGTATAACTTTTCACCATTCACTTTGTTAAAAAGAGTAGGATTCGCTATAAGAAACATCCAATGAAATTTCAAGAGCATAGTGATCAATATCTTTGTCTACATGGTCTTCATTTGGGGCGAAGATGAAGGCCGGCGAGAGGAGCGATTTCAATGGAGCTAAAGGCGTAAACCCTAACCTGATGCGACGTCAACTTGTCCATTTCTCCTTTTCTGTTCCAGATGGATGAAGACAATCGATAAGGCGAAAGCACTATCTTCAAGCTAGCCTAACTTTCATATAATTAAAAGTTTGAAAGCCTATGTTCATATTGTTATCGTTGCGTATAACTTTTCACCATTCACTTTGTTAAAAAGAGTAGGATTCGCTGTAAGAAACATCCAATGAAATTTCAAGAGCATCATGATCAATATCTTTGTCTACATGGTCTTCATTTGGGGCGAATCTAAGTCAAGCTACTCAACAGTAGCTTGGCTCAACTCGGTTGTAGCTCGACTCGACTTTGCTAAATAAGTACTCGAGGTCAACTCACTTAATTTCAAGTCAAGTTCAAATTCAAGCTATTCGAGTATGTTGTCAAATCGAGCTTGAGCTTACCAATATTCTTCTTCATAGGCTTTGGGCTTTCATTATTTTAAAAATATTCAATAATTATGAAAATAGACGCAAGATACTTTAAATTACATAAAGCTCGAGCTTTATATAAAACTCAACTGGAGTCGAGTAGAGATCGAGTATCTCAATTTGCTGATCGAATTGAGCTTAAACAGGAAAATTAACACTCGATTGAGCTCTCGTAGCTTTCCAAGCACAAAATTTGCAAGTCTAGTTGCAACATGCTAGTAAGAGAGCAGGGTTTCGCAACCTGCACATAGCGCATAGCACACATAGTAACTTGTAAAATATATATAGGATGAGATCAGATAAAAAAAGAAAAAAAGAAAAAAGAAACGGAGCCTAAATGACAATTAAAAATAGTGGATTACATACGATCTCACATGTGCCTTACTAGATTTATCGATCCATATTCATTTTATGAAATTTATTAAAATTTATTGAATAATCTAGCATTATGCTTACTTAAAGATACACAATCAAATGATAATAGAAATAGAAATGCATAAACAACTTAACATTTGTCTCTAAGAACATTCAAACCCTATCGCAAAACTGAAAATGTTTGTTCAACTTTTAACACAAACTTTTTAGGATTTTCACCATTTTAAGAGAAAAATACTATTAAAAAAAAGCTCTTTCTTAATTTTTAGAGAAAATAAATTCTTTTGGGACTTTTAAAAAAAAAAATACTTTTTTAAGCCCAACACAACAAAACTTGGCCTGAGCCCCCTAGCCGTCTCCTCCTCCACCCCTTATCCATCACCTTCTACCAAGACAAATCAAGGGCCCACCATAGTTTAAAAGAAATCTCAATCAAAGGTCAAAACCGAAACGATAGAACACGACCGCCACGCTCCACGATGAATCAGCCTACATCCACCACCGGACCTCCATCACAGGCTAGTTCCGGTCACCGGAAAAACGCTGTCGCCATACTCACGGCACCACCTCAAATGTCTCTACTCACTAAAATGCCCATGTTCAGCGCAAGATGTCATGCCCCGAACTCCGAGCGTGCGCACATCCCACTTCGGTCAATCAAATATGCGACATCCCAGGATATGTCGCCGACCCATTCATTTATTATTGCGCAAGTGGAACGTATTATAAAACCCTTGACAATGAAATACGGGAAAGAAAAGCAGGAAGCAAAGCCACAACATAACACTTTCATAATTCAATAGAATTATAAACATAATGCTACAGCCAAAAGTCTACAAAAGACCGACTTTTAAAAAGGAACTGTCGTATGACCTACAAATCGACACGTTCTCCAATCCTTATGACTTCACCTCTGCAACTCCTCAAGGCCGACCAAAGCTATCTGGCCGCTCCGTCCACCAAAGACCTTAAATTTTAATCCCTAAACCAGGATGAGACGTTATCTTAGCAAGTTCAACCCCCTAAACTCCTATTAGAAAGAAAATACACCATGGGTGGCCTAGCCACATCACACAAAAGACTTACCTCGCATTAGCCTTCATCTGCAGGTTAGCACAATTTATATAATTCAACCACGTATAATTATGATAACCAAACAACCATGGCACAATCACATTATTAGAACAATTCAACCAATTGGATCGTCTCAGCGATCAATCGACTCGGCCGATTATATGTCATTCTAATAAATCAATCATTGCTCTCAATCATGGCCCTATAGGAAGGTTTAATAACCAGTGGCAATCACGGCCCCACTCAGCACGACCTTTAATTAGGTGGTTCATCATGGCCTCACTGGGCACGACCTTTCATAGGTGGTCCATCACGGCCTCATTGGGCACGACCTCTAATAGGTGGTCAATCACGGCCCTATTAGGCACGACCTCTCATAGGTGGTCCATCACGGCCTCATTGGGCACGACCTCTAATAGGTGGTCAATCACGGCCCTATTAGGCACGACCTCTCATAGGTGGTCCATCATGGCCTCACTGGGCACGACCTCTAATAGGTGGTTAATCACAGCCAATCTCCCATCAATTTCCACAATTAGAATTTTGTAAAGAATCCTTATTTATCACAATCAACACTCAATTTGCCACATCCATTCATCAAATTCAATTTCTAAATGCATAGCAGTGATTAGCACGAAATTCTGATAATTT
Organism: Eucalyptus sideroxylon x Eucalyptus melliodora; assembly: GCA_016097485.1. Taxonomy (NCBI): domain Eukaryota; kingdom Viridiplantae; phylum Streptophyta; class Magnoliopsida; order Myrtales; family Myrtaceae; genus Eucalyptus; species Eucalyptus sideroxylon x Eucalyptus melliodora. The sequence goes on from CM027830.1 coordinate 21,490,183, forward strand.
AGGGTCTCAAAATAATTTTCGGAATTTATTAAATAATTAAATTTATTCCGAAAATTAATTAAATAATAATATCCATAATTTTCACAATCCACATTTAAATTATAATATCCAATCATCAATTTCAAAATTCGAATACGCAGCAGCGATCGGCACGAAATTCTCGAGCAACCGAGGTCAAAAATAATTTTTCCGTTTTTTTTATTATAATAATATTTTGATAATTTCGGAATATAATATACTATTATAAATTTCCAGAATTTCGAAGCAATTAAATAATTCAAAATTAAAATCCTATTATGTCCCATCAAGGTTTATTATTAAATAAACTATCTTAACCTTTAATTAAACACACTTTAAATTAAACAAACCTTTTAATCCAAATCACAATTAAATAAACTCAAATATCCACCTAAACTTGCTTAACTTAGACTAAGCACACTTATGGCATAATTAACCGTCTAATCAAGATTTAGTGAGCTAAACTCACCAGATTAGCGAACCGAGCGGACCAAAACGACGAGGACGACGCGAGGATCGACTTTTCTCAAGGTGGGCCGAGCATCCGGCTCGGAAGGCGACCAAAATGGGCCAAAACCGAGCTGAGAAATCCATTTTTTGCAGCCGCTGGTTGAGGCCAACGGAGGTTGCTCGGCAGCAGTTCGGGCGTGGGGAATGGTGGAGAAGCGGCGGCTGCAGCTTGGCGGGCGAGGCGGCGGCTTCGGCGGGACTCCCGGCGACCCTAGTGACGGCGACAACAGCTGAACAAAGGGGATGGAGCTCAAGGTCGAGCGAGCAAGGCGGAGCGGTGCGCGAGCTTCGTGCGGACGACAGCGGCAGCGGCAAGCTTCGACGACGGGCGGGTGCGGACGGCCGGCGACGGCTCCGGCGACGTGCGGCAGCGGCCATGGCTGCCCAGTTCCTTCCTCCATTTTCTGGTCTTCGCACAGCAGAGATGGAGGGGGAAAACCAACGAAAAGGGAGAGGAAGAAGAGAGAAGAAGGAGAGAGAGAGAGAGAGAGATGGGACCATTCCCTTTTCTTTTTCTTTTTCTTTAATCCCACAAAATGGCCCACCATGACCTCATGGATGATGTCATACTTCACTCACTCAAAACTCCCACAACCTTATTTTAATAGGTTCAATTCCATTTTCTGCCGGTCCAATTCTTGTACATCTAATTTCTTCAATTCTCATCAATTCTCTTCCAATTGAATCAAATTGAAGTCCATAAAATTAATCCAATGTCACCACACTTTAATTCACATCTTCACTTGTCCATAAAACCAACTTAAGTCCTAAAAACAAGACCAAAGGCGTGCCTACTAATTTCTCGAGCCAAATTAGCCATTCTCTGATTTAATCGCTGAAAAATTCTGATTACATGAAAAATCTTCTGAAGATAAGTTAATATCCCTAAAATGATTTGTGACACACCCAAACTTCTAATTTTTGAATTCGATCTCAATTCCACGGTTAATTTCACTTTGACACGATACTAGCGCGACCCAACCTACTTGGTAGTCTTTAGAAATTTTCATGCATTTGACCTGTGGTTGATCATCTCAAGCCACAATGTACATCTTTGAAACATTGGCGATTTTCGGTTGTCGAGGTAATCTCAAGGTTTCAAATACGGACACAGGGTATCCAATCGATAAAAAAGTCGGTCCAGTGCCGATTGACAAGAATTGTGTGATCTGGTGGAATCACTCACACCTGATCACATGCCTCTGTCGAGTTGACCTATCTCCAATCTCTAATTGATTTTTAATTGTGCCACAATGACCTTTGCAGATTAGCTCGGTCGAAAAATTGCTTCATGGTCAAATTCTCGAGTCTGATGCATTAGAATTTCTTAACGGCTTCACCTGATAGACTAGTTTTCACATGAGTGGCCGACTCAAAGAAAAGAACTATATGCGTGCCAACGAAATGCCCGTCTCAATTTATTGAAAATAGAATTGGAAAATCGGGATATCACACAAGACCCACACCAATAACCAATCGCTACGCCCCCCTCGTCGGCTAGTAAAACCACACCACTCACCCTCTCTTTCAGCCATAACAACCAAAGAAGACAACCGTGAAGACTCGCCCCTGTCCTAAAAACGAGCACCCACAAAGCAACGGCCACACACAAAAAAAACTAGGAAAACGAAGTGAAAATTCACAAAGCCATGCCTAATGACCAAAATACGCTAAGGACAGAACGAGAATCAAAGAAGACAATGTAAATCTGGTTCAGGCATTTCATCAAACAGGTGGGGTGCATCGACTAAAGCGTGAATGCCACCTCATTCGGGACTCGGATTTGCATTCGAGTTCACAACAATCATCAAGCCAAGACCAAAAAGAACCGAGCACAATCCGGCGGGAACAGAACTCGAGTGAGCCGAACCACGATGAGTCCCAGTCCTGCAAGTCCGAAACGGGCCAAAACAGGGCAGAGAAAAAGGGGTCGACGGTGCTCCCTATTTTTTGTAAAGATATTATAAAACCGAGACCTATTGTGGGGAAAGGAACGCGTCGGCGAGGGTCGTCGGCCGCGGTCTAGGCGCGATGGCTACTGGAGGAAGCCTCTCCCTCTTGGCCTCAGTGGCTCTTTGTTTCTTGCTCCCTCTGCCAATTTCTCTCTTGGTCTCTCTCTCGCTGTCGAACCTTGTGGTCCCTCCCGAAAGTCCCTCCTCCAGCCTCTCTCTCCCTCTGTCCTTTTGAAGGCGCCGGCGGGTGCGCATGGCCTCTACCACCACCGGCTGCCCTGCCGGCCTGGCCCCACCCAGCAATTGCACCGCGCAATTTGCTCTACTCCTGCTCTGTCTCGGCTATACTGTTGTAGAGAGGGTGAGCGACGCGAAGGGGAAGGAGGAAGAAATACGGGCCGGGCCGGGGGAAAAAAGAGGAGTGGGCCAGCCCAGGTTAGAAAAAGAGAAAATAAAAGGGAAGAGGCTGGGCCGGCCCAGTCTAGCTTTCTTTTGGTTTTTTTTTTTTTAATTAATGCAAATGCTCCTAATATCTATATGTTATGCAATTTAATGGAAAATATTTTTGTTCACAGGTTAAAATTCATACTTAAATTTCTATACAATTAATGAATGATGAAACAAGTCACCAAAATTTATGCGTCTACACAATCTTATCAAAGGCGCGCCACAATGAAGAAGTGCTAATCGTGAAAGATGTTTGGGACAAAGATGGGAATTGGCACCTTGAAACAATTTCTTTCGTCTTATCGGAGGATGTCATGCTACTTCTAGACAGACAAACCTAACTGGTTGTCTTCTATGGAAAACTTGATATGTCTGTTGTTTCCAAAATGCAATGCCTGAATTGCATCCTCATACATGCCAAACCTCTCTTCGGAATAGTTCATGGAAATTAGATCATGGTAACTAAATTAAGCGCTTCCTTAGACGATGGGCTCGTAACTGTAATCCATCAAAAGAGAATCATTTCAAGCATTAACATTAAGATTTCTGCCAATTGACTCTGTTCGTGATGGTGTCCAAATTACTATCCACATTTTGCACACCGATAAATTGCTTCATTAGTTATTCATCCATCACATATCATTGATTTCTTTAATTCCATTGCTACATATTGGATAACTACTAGCATTTGTATCAACGATAGGTCAACCCACAAAATACCTTGGAATATTCTCATTGATATGCTGTTTGGATACTTTGGAAAAAAGTTTTAATGAACTCATCTTTCATGACAAAAAAAATTATCACTTCCTTTCTATTGCAAAAGGCTAGTAATTTGGCTATTGATTCCACATTTATAATAACTTATCACATGGGATCGCGAATACTCCTAACATGAGTAAGCATTCACTAAAGCGAGCTGAAGCCCAAAAGTGTAAGGAAGTCCATGGACACCTTTGTACGTCTAAGTAAAAGCTGCATATAGAACAATAGCACAAGCCAGAAGTCATCTTCACGAGTTCCATCATGATTTTTCTTTTCTTACCAAAAACGAAAGATATCGCAAGATCCAAGGGGTAATGTGTCAAATCATGGATCATCTAGAGATAAGCATCAGCTTTGAACAACATGAAACAAGACAAACGCATCGAATATGAAGGTCTAAATAATTCAGTCAAGCCCAAACCAGCCGACCACCCACCCATTGATCAAATCTATTGAGGCTAAAATAATTTATAGCTAAAATATTCTATTATTGTAAAATTGAAAAAAAAATTACTTATTATTTGTTATTTGCACAATCATGAAAAAACTTGGAAGTCAATATCAGTATATAGTTCAGATACAGAGTTCCTGTAAAAATTATAGCATCAAGTGCAATAACAACATTTTTTTTTATTCGAACAATAACCGCATTCAAAATAACACATTTTAGTCAATTGACTTTTTTTATTCAAAGTCAGAATTCGTTTTTAAGTGACGTATGATAATACTGGGATAAACCATGTAATGATCCTTTATTAGAATATCTGAGTTTTTTTTTTCTTTTTTCACTTTGATCTAACATAATTTAAACCACTCAAACGTTGTTGTTAATTATAGGGACACCATTTTTGTTGAAGGATGTATCCCCACTCTTTTTATAAGAGTTGTATTCTTCTTTATGCCCACCTCTGATTGCTGGGTTACAACTTGCAAGGGTGATGTCCATATTTAAAATCTACCGATTAGAGAATGATTGGAGGAATTAGGGGTGGAGGAAAGCATGACTCATCATTTGTGCTTCTGATGACTATTGGCTAAGAGTCTTTGGACTTTAATTCTCTTTTCTTCAAGATTAAGCATAAAAAGCGTTCTTAATTCCACCTTGCTAACTCAAACAAACGTAATCGAAGGGGGAAAATAGTGACAGTTTGGTCACTTCAGTGAAATTGACCGTGGAACTTGCAATTTCAAAAGTGAAGTTATGGAAGCGATAAAGCAAAGAAAAAAAGGAAAAATAAAATAACTCACCTTTATTTGCTATAAAGCCCCAAAAATCACTAGCATCGACTGAATCTCTTAACCCAACTCCGCCATTCTTTTGCCATCTCTCTCTCTCTCTCTCTCTCTCGCCATGGTGACCTTGGTGAGGGCCTCTGCTGAGGTCACAGCAACAATGGGCAACCTCGATCAAGGAGTTTGCAGCCATGGCAAAGGCGACTATGTCATCATATGAGAGCGATAGAGAGAGCGTCGGGGCAAGTACAAGCTCTCTATCTTATATGTAGTATCCAAAAATGAAGATTGCACATCTATCGAAATTAGATCATGTGGCATTATAAACGTTTGGCGGATAAAATAAAGATTAAATTTATCATATCTTGTATTTGATATCTTGCTCAAGAAGTTGGGATAAAGATATAATGAGAATATAAATCGGATATAATTATTCATGAGGAATGTGAGATAAAGATGGATAATTTCAAATATCCATAATATTTATTTTTATCGGATAATAAACTTTTCAAATTAACAAAATTAAAATTGCATTTCAATGTAAATAATGTTTTGACTTCTAATATAAGAAATTCAAAATAAAAAAGTAACAATTTAGTTATTTTAATTTAATTATATATTATATATAAATTCATTGTATAAATATAAATATATATTCACAGTTATTACATATTTTAGGTGTTTTAGTGTTTTATGTATATTAATATAGTTTACTATTCAAAAATTAGAGAATGATGGAATAGGAAGAAAGAAATAAAAAAAGAAGTTACTTAAAGAAAGCGAGGAAAGTAAAATTAAAAAAGCAAATAAAAATAAAGTAAACAAGAGTATTGCGTTGTAAAATGTTTGGTTCATTTATTCTATTATGCCGTTTTATATAAAATAATATACATGATATGATGTAAATATATCTAACTTTATTACTACAATCATCAAATAATAAATAGGATTAGATATATATCCTATTTATTATATCTATATCCTATATATCTATATCCTACATTTTAATGTATAAATCACCAGACAACCAAAGTAACCTAAATGCTATAACGTAACGACACTATATTACAGACCTTCCTGCAAAACCTTCCCCCCTCCATATACGTTTAGGATCTTCAACTTAGATTGAGACTAACCCAGCTGGATGGGAAGCAACGTTCCCACCCACCGCGTCAGCTTGGCTGAGATTTTGTCCGCAAGGTCCTCGACCAATTCAGCTTCAGTTTTATCCGAACTGTAGCACCAAAAGGCATGTCCAGTCATTAGCGCTAGTCAACAGGAAGTAAACATCAAGAGGATCAAAAATTTTCTAATCAGTGCTCAAAGTTATTTCTGACAAAAGAAAAATAAAAGACAAAATGTCCAGGTTTCGAATCTCCATCACAATCCGGTACTGGCACGTGTCCATCTTCATCTTTTCTCTGCTGCACACGATAATAACAACACAATTCCCTCAAAAGTATTTCATAAACATAGTACATATACTAACCTGAATCACAAACCTAGTGAGAAGAGAACCCAGCTTAGCATATGCACAACAATCATGTAATGATGTGTGCATGCGCGCTATCTATGTTCTTGCATCTCTCCACACACGAACTAGCATTAATTGCCTCACATGAAACTTAAAGTTCAGGCATCATGTTCAACTCAAGCATTAACATTAGTATTCTCCTCAAGAACATAATCATAATTACCCCACTAATCACACGCTCCAACAGAAAGCATTGTTCATCATAGGAGAAATAATTGAATTGCCTACTAATAGCCCAAGGTTACAAGGTATAACCATATAACCATAAATAGATGCTTATATTACAGGCAATGAACTACACGAAACTTCAAAAATTAGAGATGTGGAATAAGATCAACATGCATATTAATTTGATCAAAAGTTTACTTTTCTCAAGACCAGAAAATCTAATGACTTTCCTTTTTGTCTCTATACCTTTGAACAACAAATGTAAAATTCTAAAGAAACATTTAATCCAACACGGATGCAGTATGGCTCGGATACCATCAATGAAAGTGAAATATTAATTACTCACTAGTACAAAGAGGAACAAATATACCTCCAACCATAGATTTCCAAGAGTATGCTTTAGATGAAGCAACCATAAGTCCACTTCATTGACGTTTTCACTTGTAGAAGCACAAAAACATAATCAACTCCTAATGTGGTATTTTGGAGTCTAGTCTTCAAGTCTATATCTTATAGAACTTCAGAAAAGTATTAGATTGATGGAGAATCATTGAATATATTGGCTTAAGTAACAACCAACATCCTAGTATTATTTGGATATAGATTAATGCTTTCTACCAACAGAGCACTATTTGAACATAAAGATTTTAATTATAACTAGATGGATAAGGGCTTAATTCAATAATCATCACATTACTTTGTATCACCAACTCGAATTAGTATGCGAGAGATAGTAGAGTGTGGCAAATGACCATATTACGTTGCCTCATGCAGATATACCAATGCCCAAGTGAAGAGATTCCACATTTCCAATTATTAGTTCCTACTGACCAGAGCAGGCAGCCTTTCGAAGTAAGTTTTGTGTTCTCATGCACAAACTAAGTAACTTTCTACAGCGATTCTTAAAAAAAGTGTACTTAGAAGAAGACAGATCATAGAAAGGAAAGGGTTTAGTACCAGGCACTAACAGGAAAGCCATTGATCATGCCCAGTGCTCGCAAAGCTTTTTTCCACCTCCGGACCTGGCATGGCTTCTCCTGCTTAAAACCCTCTTCGCCTTGGCCAATATTCTCCACAAAAGGACTGGACTGCTCTCGCAGCTCTCTTGCATCGATGCCCCAGAAAATGGGAAATACAATCAGACCCCGCTTTTTTTGGCATTTGAGGATCTTCACCAGCTCATTAAGGCACCATGGTGAGGTATGGAAATTCTGAGAGACAACCACAATGGCAATATTTGACTGCTTGATCACTTCTTCAATCGCTGGCAGGATCTCTTCTCCTTCATCCAGTATATAATCAACAAATGTTCTTATCCCCCTCCGCTCAAGAGCACCCTTGAGATGGCTCACGAAATCACGCGTGTCATCCCGTTTGTAACTAATGATTACGTTAAAAATCCCAGGAGGATGCTGACCTGCACAATGGGGAATACATTGTTTGAGATCAGAATAGAGGTATGGAGGAGGTACTAAGAATTTGATAAAATGGCTTATTGAAAAAACAGAAACTGTCCTAATCCTAGTATACGATAATAAAAATTTTGTTCTTCATCCTCAGCCAAGTCCTGATCACATGCATTTCACATATAATCCTAATTCAACAGACAGAAAAGAAATTGATAAGGAGGAAAATGACCCTTGCTCAGATTGCCATTCTTAATTGACTTAATAAAACAATTTTCCGCTGGAACCACACAAAAGATGAGTTGGATGTTCATTAGAACACATACCATGTTTTTATACAACACTTCATCAGAAATCTTCTCAAACAACCCTCAATCTCAACGATAATTGAAAAAGAGAGAAGAAATGGGATTCATAACAATATTTGGTTAACCAATTGATTTTCACCATGCAACTATTGGACTTGTTGCTAGAAACACCTTCATGAGTTCATTAAGAGTTACTCGGAGAACAAGCCTGACCCAAAGCCAAATGGTTTCCAACTCTTTTTGCAGGGTCACAAAGGGTAACTTTCGGTAAAAACATGTTCCATGATAACTTTCCAAAATAACCTTTTGGCTGTTGTTCATAATGTTGAGACTCCAGTATTCATCGAATCCATTGATGATCATCCCCTTAGATAGCTTTTTCAAAAATATTTTTCATGAAAAACTAAACATAAATAAGTTTAAGAACTTAAACATGCAATTGATTTTGTGCCAGCAATGATGGAAATGATGACAATGCTTGCTTATGCCATGATATCTACATGCAAAACTGAATACATCAACTGATTTCTCATCTTGGCAAGGAAGGGGGAAAATATTAAAACTGATTTTCTTTCAAGTTACTACATCTAGCCAAAGTGTTGTATGTCAATGTAAGTGTTTCAAGTCAGAAGGCAAGAGGGAAACTTGCAAATTACCATGAATCCCAATGATGGATTTGAACTTCTCAGTTGCAAACTTCAGAATTTGTTTAAATCCTGAGAATAAAGCAGTAGTGGAAGATGATTGTGGAACAACCTATTCAGTAAAAACTGCAGCATCATAAAATGATCTCAAAAACAAATGAAGGGAAACGAAAATATAAATCAAGAGTACTGTAACCATTCTACAATTGCCTGGGATGGTTGCACATGTACATCACTATCTCTACACTACTAGGATCTTTAGTATGATCAATATGATGTGATGTTACTGAGCAATCTCAACGTAAAAGGTAGCATTATTTGAAGAAAATTTAATTTGCTATCATCAGGAATGGATGGCACTACATAAGAGTAACACATAGTATGGGTATGCAACAGCAGTATCACGGATTTACTTTCTCTGATTAGGAAATAATCTAATAACATTAGTGATTTCACAATCTTCCAGTTACTCTCAAGCTGGTTAGGAGAGGAAATAGGTTGGGCAGGAATACTTTTATGACTTGACCTGCATCTTGGAGTGGAAAAGGAAAAAGTTTGCATAAGTGCTTCTACTGTTGTGTAGCTTGCTCTGGTCAGGAGACTTGATGGTTCAATCATTTGAAATTTACCATCCTATGCCAGAATTGCAACAAAATGCCTTGTTGTCTATTGTTGCTATGATTTCAACTCATCCAAGTAGAGGATTGGCCAACTCATGCAGAGGCTGAGCATTGTGTTTCCTTCTTCAATGTTTCAAACTTATTTAAGCTTGAATGATGAGGAAGAGATTGATCCCATCACCACTGAAGGTACTATACCACAAGAAGAGGGAAAATCTTTTGGAGTCTAAGAAAGAGATATTATTTGGCTCCTAGAGTGATTATATATGATGATCTTATGCTATAGACATAAAGTGGTTCACACACAAGCATGTGTCATTTGAAACAAACCCAATGGAACAACATGAGTTTCTAATATATATTAATGTATTTTCCAACTGATAGTAAGTTAATAAAATTGAGTACATCTCCAGTAATAAAAGGAGTATACTAAACATAACATGATGGTAATAAAGAGCACATAACTCAGCGATGCACAGAATGATGACCTCACATCTGTGAGCAAAAACATTTCATCCCAAGCAATAACCAGCCTGGAAAATCAAAAGCATTACCAACTGCTTTTGCCATTTACTATCGTAGAAGAAAACCAAAGTAGCTAATGATATTCTAGGAAATTGATCAACATATTAATTAGCTAGTTGCACTAGTTTGAACTAGTTGGTGGCAAGACTTAATCTAAAAGTGGCACAACAATCTCTTAAAAACAATCCCTCAGCCTTACTTACTCCAACACTCTGCACAAAAATGCTCAAAAGTTCAACTGAGGTTCAACAAGAAAGCAACCACGTCATGTCACATAGAGATAAGTCATCAGCCCAAAAACCAACAACAATGAAAAATTTGCAGCAAAGAGACAAAGGATAATCATTGAAACCGTTAACAAGAAAGAAGAAACTCAAATGAAGTTCTTACCACCTTGCCTTCTTTCCTCAATATATGAAGTGGATCAAAGATGCCAACTGTCAACACGGTGTTACAAACAGTCACTGTTGTATTTCTTTTGGTAGGAAAAACTTTTAGTTGCCGCAAAGACCGAAAAGCAAAACAACATCTGGGTTGCCTAAGCTTAACACAGGAAGCTGATTTAAGCGCTGCTGATGCCATACCCAAAGTTCTGGATATGCTGATTCCTCCACTTCAATCCTATTAATGAATTAATAAAAGAAGAAACAAGTAAAACACTTAATATTAAATAATAGCAGTTTTCGAAACAAAATGACCGATAGAAGTAGCATGTTGCCATCTTGAGAAGACAACATCACAGTTATAATCACTAGTCACTGCATATCTCAATACAATGAACTCTGTACAATCCAGCTAATACTCACCAGTCACAAGTGATTGCTAAGAGGAAACTGAAGCATGAGTAGTTTTCACTGTTAGTATGATAGGGTTTGATAAGGCGTAACATATCCAGCCACCACATGCCAATCAAGCTGTTTCATGATTGATTCGTTGTGATCAGCAAAGGGAATTAAATGACAGAACGCCTTCCTCACCAAAATGGGGAAAAGAAGAAGAAAAGAACAGAGGGTCGATGCTGCAAATTTCTCAACTCATTCGATGACCCAATCATTCATTGCTTGCATTTTGGACTGGATAAGTTATGATATTATAAGGAATCAAGAAGTTTCTCATATTAGACATTAAACCGATACCACAAAAAAGATTATGTAACGATGATGACTATAATTAGAATGACAAACAATTCCCCCTGCCCCCCAACCCCCACCCAAAGGTTCAGAAATCACTGAGGGAAAAAACTTACAAGCAAATGTTAGCATAAAACAAAAGGACACAAAATCTGAAAGGGAAAAAAAAATAAAAATCAATCATCTAATCAGGCAAATAATCATCGCAGTGAAGCCACTTCGTCCTCCAAGCAAACACGCAGCAGCGTCTGGGAAGTTGCTGATCTAATTCACGCAATGTTAACATCGTAAAGGAAAACAGAATCATTCTGGATTCAAATTCATTCCACCATTCTCCGACCAGCCAAAGACGAACCGGCAAATGAAACGGTTTATAGAAAAACGCTCGTAGATACCGGTCACACTGACCGGGTATCAGCCGTCGACTCAGTTGCAAGGTTATGAGAGAACACGGCGGAAAGGGGAAAAAGAAAAGGGGCTGGTGCTGGCGGCTTAACAGAATCCTGGAATTCAAATTCATTCCCCCATGCTCCGATCAGCCGAAGATGAACGGGCAAATGAAACGGTTTATAGGAAAACACTCGCAGCCACCGGTCACGCAGACCGGGTGTCAGCCATCGACTCGGCAGCAAGGTTACGAGAGAAGGCGGCGGAAAGGGGAAAAGAAAAGGGGCCGGCGCCGGCGAGTTGCCGTTACCTGCGAAAGAGATGGTGGCCGGGCCTTGTGCTCGATGGAGAAGATGGCGGCCCCTCGGAGACGGGAGAAGGCGAAGGACCAGTGATGTCAAAATTTGCGTTGCAAATACTGCCTCGCATGCTTTTCCCCATCGGTAGCGTCCTTGGCAGCCGCCTATGTCGAGAGGGAACTTTGTTTAGTGTTGCTCATCTGAAAATATGACATAATGGGTTGAAAGCCGACCATGAAGCAGGCCGGCAGTGAAGAAGTCGGAGAAGAAAGATGTTGTCAGAGGGAATTTTCTCTTTTTTTTTTTTTTTTGTCGCTAGGAAAGTTTTATTTTTTTGGTCGGTGCGAGGGAAGTTGAAGATGTCTACAGTTGTCTTGCCTTAATTTGCTTATTAAAGCAAGCCCATATCAATTAAATTAAACCCAACCGACAGGAGCTCGGCCCAAACCTAATTAAACTAAGTCGAGCCCGATTATTCTTTTCTCTCTCTTTCCCCGCATCTTCCCTTGTTCCTATCATCCATTTCTTGTTCCTTTTCCTCCATCGCCTTTCTCCCATCCTCTCCTTTTACTGCCCAGGCAGCTTCAAACACTCTACTTCGTTCCAGAACACCAAAGCTTCAACAACGGCATATCCATTTATTAAACATCTATTGACATTCATTCAATCATTCCTCAAGACTATACTGCGATTTGCTTATCATAAAGCCGCCATCAAGATCATTAACTACTAATATCAATCGCAGACTTCGACCATTCTCCATTCGCTGAACAATTCAATCGCCTACAGTTGGATCGCTACGGATATAGTCGATGCAAGGGTTAGGGGGACAAACCGACGCAAACACCTCAAGGAACCACTGCTCCAGAGATCGAGACGAGTCATTGCCTCATCATTGACTGCCAACGAACATCATGGGGACATGTACATGAACACGTAGAACACGGAACACGAGGAAAATCGGCGTTGCTTCCGATCATACATCCGAATCTTAGGAAACAAGACATAGATGAATTGAAATTGCCAATCGTGATTTGACCATGTTAATTCGATCAATGTTTTTCAATTTTAAAATCCATCTCCACAAGGGTACTTACCCAAAGTCGTCCCTTGGGAATCTTTTCACTTGGCTACACATTGATACGCTGAGTACTTGGTTGACTAAACTAAAGTTTACACATGCTGTAGTTAAAGTCCAGTTAGCCGTGCTTAAAAAGTATATAGATAGAGGAAAAAGAAGCCAATGAGTTAATTAAGTGATTAAGAGCTTTAGAATGGAATTTGGTAAATCACACATTCAAATTATAGTTTCTCTTATTTGGAGTACCCTTCAAGGCTTGGGCCACCTTCACTGTCTAGTGAGTGAACTCGGGTGATGCATATGGACATAACAGTTTGCGTATTTTGATGAAGATTGATCAAGTTGAAAGGTTTAGACATCTCGTTATTATATTTTGTTGAATGATCAATGAGAAATAAATAAAAAATAAATAAATAAAAAGAACAATTTTCATGTTTGGTCTAATGAGATTTTTACACTTTTAAGTGCACTTGTGTCAATTCTATAACTTATAAACGGAAGTTATTCACTCCCGTTGATAGGAAAAGGAACGAAGATCCGTTTTAGAAACTCAACGTCGTTACATTTGACTTGCTAAAAAGGTTTATATAGCTTTGTTCGCCAAAAATGGGTTATTGACGAAATATCTTTGGCCAAAGATTTGATCTTTGATTTTCAGAAAGCATTGGGTTTTGTGTCGATTTGAATAGGAAATTATTTGTGTACTGAGAATTGCTCACGATAACTAGGTATGAATTATAGACAAATTGAAAGGATAACGAGAGAACAATAAATTGATAGACTGGAAATTGGAAATTGATAAATTTTGATTAGTGTTTTCCATTGCGGATCCTTTTTAAAACTAATGGTTCCTGGACTTATATAGCCTCGTACAAAATAAAACTGTCATTGTGTTACACCTTGTAATTGCTCCCGAGATTCTTGGCTTTACGGGCGATTACTCTCAATTACGTATTCTTATCCATAAGCGGTTATAATCTTCGGGGTATCTTCTAGCTTCATTTTTTTTTTCCAATTTTTTCTTGCTAGTGTAGTAGACCATTCGTCGTCCGTCGAAAACCATCCTAGTGTGCTACTCCTCATCAGTGACCGTAATTCACATGGCATCGATCTTAGATTGGCTACTCATCAATCCGTGATCCTGTTACCTAATTGCTCCATCGATAAGTTAACAACGACACTTTTCCGACCCATCATGACTTGAGTTATTTTTGGATGTAAACATATATCCCTTTTAAAAGAATTCATAAAGTATTTAATTGTTTTGAGTATACAGGAATATTTGAAGTCACCCCCATTGAAGTCTGAGCAAAACATCGGTGGCGCTACTCCATTATTTTATTTCCACCTGTCCTGGTTAAACTCGGAGCACAATCAACGGGATTTGCGCATCGCCTTTGTCATTTACCTACTTGCAATACTGATACTCAAGATTTACCCCTCCTAATCCTTTTAATCTGGTCATACGTTGAAGCCAAGATTGCATTTTTATTTCCAACACCTTTCCCTCATCGTCGACCTTTTATCACTTTCCTCTGAACTGGATATCTACTTCTTCCATTGAGTCACGATATTGCCTAAGAATCAATCTCCCACGTGCTCGCTTTCAACATTCTTGTCTCGCTTCAACCAGCTTCGAGAAAGTGAAGATAGTAAAAAATTTCTCCTCTCCCTTCTTAATGATCACGAATCCACCCTTGAACATGTAATCTTTAGGTCATTGCTTCATCAAGCCTCGAATTCCTCCTTCCCTCCAGGGATGCTTTCCTCAATATAAGAGAAACTCCCATTCTAAAAGAAGCATATTATTGTATTGACGGAAAATGAAGAGTGTTCGAGAGAAATGGTAATATGTATTTTCTATGTATTCATTGTACAAGTACACTACTCTATTTATATTGCTAAAATAAAGACATCAAAGTAAATATACACGATTAAATTCCTACTTTACCAAGCTAGTTACGGATTAATTGAATCAATTATTGATTTAACTAAATCAATTAATTCACAACTAGAATCAATATCTCCTACCATATTTCCAACACTCCCCCTCAAGCTAGTGGCCTAAATATGTCAAGGACTACTAGCTTGCTCAACGAGTATGTATGTTGTCTTTAACATAATGGCTTCGTAAAGATGTCTACAGGCTATTCCACAATTCAAATTCCTCTCACTGTGATAATCCCTTCTCAAATATTGTCTCAAGTGAATCAACAATCAACCTCTATATATTTAGTTCTTTCATGAAAAATTGGATTTGCCACTAATTTAAGTATAGCATCATTGTCATCAAATAATTCATTGGATCCGTCAATTTGTACTCCAAGGTATGAGAGTAATACATGTATCTAGACTATTTCACAAACAGTCTTTGTCATGGCTCGATATTTTGATTCAGCCGATGATAGTAATACGATTGATTACTTCTTTTTTTCCATGACATGAGTGGTCTCCACAATTTGACACAAAAACCAGTGATGGATTTTTCTTGTTATCGGACAAGTAACATAATATGTATCAAAGTAGGCTGTCATTTTCATATTACAATCACAAGATAGAAAAATACCAAGTCTTGGGTATCACTTCAAGCATTTCACAATTTTCAATGTTGCATTCATATGAGACTGCTTCAGCTTGTGATGGAATTAACTAAGTATCTATACTGCATAACATATATTGGGTCTTGTCATGATCAGATAGATTAACTTTCCAACAAGATGTTGATATCTCGATGGGTTTTTAAGGAATGGACGCAATGGATGAAGACAAGCCCACATCATATTCATGTGTCGTTAGTTCTGCATTTTGTTCAATCGGTATAGCTAGTCGGCTTGCATCCTGACAAATCCCACTTTTGAAACTATCTCCAAAATGAACTTACATTGGCTAAGGTAGATTCCCTTATCTCAATGTTGAAGAAATATTTGGGAAGCTCTAAATCCTTGATGTGAAAAGAAAAATGCGGATATTTCTTGAACTTTGCAATAGCCAACTCATTGTTCCCCATAATACGTGGTAGCCCTATTTTAGATAGAGTATTTTTACTAATTTAAGCTTGATATTTGCTAGGTTTTGATGAATTTTGGGTAAATTTATTTATTACTCATATAATTTTATTGAACTTTTAGGAAATATGACTTTCGAGACTCATAAGGGGTCGTGCACATCATTTATAGAACACGCCCGGACTGTGCTGGATTTGCAGATCAGTCCTTGCGCCCCAACATCTTCCAGAATATTTCAGTATCTTTAAGAATATTCTGTCTTGAAGGAAAAAGCCGGCCAAGACTAGAAATTTGGAGTATTTGACCATAATTGAGGCTAGGTTTAAAGAAAATCAAGAATAAGAATCTTAAGAACAAAATTCCTAAATTGGAGTAATTAATTAAGGCTTAGGTCTGAATAATAGCTTAATAAGTATATGCTTGTTTTTTACTGAATATTCCTCTCTCCTAGTGGCTCCACCTGCCGGTGCTAATAAGAAAAGTGTTGGGTACAGATTTCTTCCTCTGAAGCTTTAATGTTTGTGCAGTTTGATCTTCTGAATTTATTTAAAAATTGTGAAATCAAGCCTTCTAACTTTTGGGCTTGGCAAGTCGATCCTCCAAGACTTATTTTATACAATCAAATTCCCTAACTTTCTTGATTTGTGCAATCAAGGGCTTTCATTTACCCAATGTAACTAATATCTCAAATTCGGATTTCTTTTTTTTTTTTTTGTTTTTCCTGTTTGTTTTTTGTTTGTTTGACGCCAAACCAGTGGTTTGACAAGCATTGCCACATATGATCGAGTTAGAGCGATTGACTAAAAAAATTGATTGCATAAATTGAAAAAGTTAGAGGACTTATTGCCAACCAAAAAAAAAAAAAAACTCAGAGGATTCAATCGCAAAATGTTGAAACGTAATGGACTAACTCTGTACTTACCAGTATTAACTACTATTTTCACTAGATGCAAATGTGCACCTGCCATATTAGCTAGAGTACCTATAAAGAGAAATTCTACAGCTAGCTGGGTACATGAGAAGACAAACCCTAATAGCAGAATCCTGGCAGATCGTGAAAGTTAGTGAAAAATGTTTGCAAATAGAAGCCTAGGTATTCATCAGACAGCTAAGCAGTTCACCATGTATGGCAAAGCAGTGCTAGGTTAAGAAACACTTTTTACAAGTTCTCTTAAGGATTTAATCAAGATAGTGCCACGTTTTAATGGTTTTAAATTTGAGAATTAGGTTTGATTGCATTATTGTGGGGATGTTTCCATTACCAGAACTACATTTTTTTTAAAAGATTTTATCCACTGATGATGTAATTTTTGTGTATGTCATATGAAGATTATGAGGGTGATAGAAAATAAAATAAAGCAATCTTATAAGGCATGCTTTCCTTTTTGACTTTTCATGGAATCCAAATCAGAGAGAAGCTGTAACACAGCTTTTGGTTCTTTGTCATGCCAATCTAATCATCATACAATGTTTTTAATTAGGTTTTGATTTGAAGAAGTACCCAAGAAAAAAATATTTACCATTCATAGATGGGTTAAGAGTAATACTTAATGGTTGACGAATTTCTTATTAAGAGGATGTCGCCTAAATGAATTATAGCGAGGGAAAAAAAAAAGAAAATCGTTTATCAACACTTAAAATTTTATTTATAACTTTTTCTCTGACTTTTGGAGAATCTAACTTCTAGGGTAATTTTAAAACCCTTAAATTTACAAACTAAAACATCATTTTTATTTTGACAAAAAATTTAAATGTGGCATATTCGCTTGGTTAAAAGTGAAAACGAACCATCATCCTTATTGAAGGCTAGGCTCTACTCTGATCTTATTTTTTCCTTCCTCACTGTAACAAAAGAATTAGAGATATCATACTATCTTCTTCTTTTTTTAACTCAATTGCTTAACTTTTTGTAGGATTATCATGTTAATGTTATCAACCAAAAGGTCAAAAGGTTTTTATAATTGACAAAATTTAGAGAAGCCATATTCAAGACCTAATGGGGGTTGACCTAGGGCAGATGTTTGAAGGCTATATAAACCTCTCTTGTGACGCATATTTCAGATCCCGAGAAACCTTGGAATCACCATCTATGAGGGAGATTTAGCTTTTCATAGTTAGCTTTTATACTTCTATTTTATTAGTGGAGTTTGCACATATCAAGGAGAGAAGGAGGAGACCAACCATAATTGGGGTTGACAAACCATAAGAATATTTTGTCTTGAAGGAAAAGTTAGCCAAGACTAGAATTTTGGAGTTTTTGACTGTAATTGAGGCTAGGTTCAAAGAATATCAAGAACAAGAATCTTAAGAACAAATATTCCTAATTTGGCGAGGAGCCCTATTCAAGACCTAATGGGGGTTGACCTACGGCAAATTTTTGGAGGCTATATAAATCTCTCTTGTGTCACATATTTCAGATCCCAAGAAGCCTTGAAGTCACCATCTTCGAGGGAGATTTAGGTTTTCTTAGTTAGCTTTTATACTTCTATTTTATTAGGGAGTTTGCGCATGTCAATGAGAGAATGAGGAGATAAACCATAATTGGGGGTTGACAAACCATAAGAATATTTTTGTCTTGAAGGAAAAGCCGGCCAAGACTAGAAATTGAACTATAAATTAAATCGAGGTTGCATGCATGAGCACTAGTGATATTGAACTATAAATTATATCTAACTTGTTTGTGTGGTTGCCATAGCAGATCTAGGTTAAGACTATTTAGATTAAGTCCAGAAACTTCCAAAAGAACTTAATGCTTTTACGTAGTTTGAATTCACCTAAGGTTAGTGTGGGTTAACATATCTAATTAGGGATTATTAGATCGAGGTTGGCTTGTAATCTAACTTTGAGAAATTTCACCAACACAATTGAAAATTAATTTGTCGCATGACAAGTTAAGAGAATTGATTATGAGTGATCAAGGGAAGTTGGATGCTTTACTGTTTTGTGATCTTAGTTAAAATTTTAAAATTTACCTTGTTAATTTTTGGTTTGCTTTAGATTAGGCTTACTTTGCAATTTTAATTGGCTTTTGAATCTTTTAAGTTTCAAAATTTTTTATATTTTAGTCATTTAATTGGTTTAGTTCACTTTTTACTTGCTTTTTCAACTTGATTAGCTAGATCTTTGGATTGATCACCCTCGGTAAGTAATTGGATAATTAGAGACAATCTTGATGAAAACAATACTCACTCATCACTTCATTACTTGTAGATATTATGCACTTGCAATTCACCTGACAATAAAGATATCATCAACATATATTAACAAATAAATTGATAAGGTACCTTTAGTTCATGTGAATAAGGCATAATTTTTTTTTTTTTTGGTAAAAGGTAAGAATAAGGCCTAATTATTTCATTCCTACGCAACCAAAGAAATTAAGATCGGTAACTTGATTACATTAATTAATCAACTAATACTCTTGTGATACCTAACCTAGTTTAAACGTCAAAGTTTGATTTTTTAAAAGATTTTTCATACATTAAAAATGCTTCAAAAGAATTATTTTTGGGCCTTTCCCTAATTTCAGAAAATTTTGAAGGATTTCTCATACGTTTTTAAGAGAAAAATGTTGAAAATCAATTTTAGGCCTTTCCCTAAAGAAGAGATTTCTTCGATTTCTTATTTTTTATATTTCTTTTAATAAAATAAAATAAAATATATATTGACCCAGATCGGTCAGACCCGGGTGCTGGCCTGATTTGGATGCGGCCTAGCTAACTCGGGTCCCGCCTTCGGATGGTTAGAGAAGAGCCTCTACTAGATTTTTTTTACTGTTCTTTTTTCTCTCCTCTTTTTCTTATTTTCTTTATACTTTTGCTTCTCTCTCTCTCTCACGCTGTCTTTTTGTTCTTTTGTTTTTTGGGTCATCTCTCTCACATTGCCAAAGGGAAAGACCCTTTTTTTGCCTTCTCTCTCTCTCACGTTGTCAGGTTTAAGGAAGGGGAAGATCCCTTTTTTGTCTTTCTCTCTCTCTCTCACATCATCTTTGTTTGTTTGCTTTTTTTTTTTTTTTTTGGGTCATCTCTCTCCCACGTTGTTAGGTTTAAGGAAAGGGAAAGACCCATTTTTTGTCTTTTGTCGCTTTTGACTTTTCTACCTCTTTCTTTTATCTCATTTTCTTTTGTTTTTCTTTCACCTTTTTTTTCCATGTGAGCACTGCTCTCCGAGCCCACCCTTTGTGAACACACGCGACCTCCATGTTCCATGGAACGAGAAGACCCGTTAGCTCAAGGGCCAACAAAACCCAAATCTGTTTAAAAACACGGGTGCCGCTGAAGCCATGTCCAGCCATTACACAGCCATAATCCATGGCCATAACACCACTGTCTTTCCTCCCTGCCAGCCAAGAACCGACTGCCTGGAAGCATGACGCGCACACAAAGAACGTAGAAACTGTAACATCCCAGGTCTCCACTGTACACATATTGTCCGCTTTGGACACTAAGCCCTCACGGTTTTGTTCCTCTCGAGGCAGCCCATACTTCCCCAAGAAAACGCGTATGTGCAGTTAGAGAGACCCAAGCCTTATAAGCTAGTATAGGACTCCCTCCCTAGGCAACGTGAGCCAAGAGACGCACCCCTTTCTGCGCACGTCCGGGTCTCCCTGCACACCATCACCTGGGCCATCACACTCTCCCCCTCTTTGGAGCACATCATCCTCGTTGTGACCCTACACGAGGTTGGGAGTCAGAACAGCGTCCTCGCGTGGCCTCACACGCGGTCAATAGTCAGTTCTAATACCCCACTTGTAACATCCCGGGTTCTCCACTATACATATATTGTCCGCTTTTGACACTAAGTCCTTACGATTTTGTTCCTCTTAGGGCAGTCCATACTACCCCCAAGAAAACACGTATGTACAATTAAATGGACTCAAGCCTTATAAGCTAGTCCAAGACTCCCTCCTTAGGCGATGTGGGACAAGAGACGCGCCCCTTTCTTGCACACGTCCGGGAACCAAGGCACGAACGCATTGCCATCCCTCCTCCCCGCACACCGTCGCTTGGGCCGTCACACTCCCCCCCCCCTTGGGAGCACATTGTCCTCACTATGGCCACACATGACGTTGGGAGTCTGAACAGCGTCCTCGCGGTGGCCCCACATGCGATCGAGAGTCGGCTCTAATATTACTTGTAACATCACGGGTCTCCACTGTACACATATTGTTCGCTTTGGACACTAAGGGTGCGAATGGTAACGTTTCTGTTCTTTTTTTGTTCCAAGGAACAGAAATAAATAAAAAAAAAAGTATTTATGTTCCGGGGAACAATTTTTGAACAAAAGAACGCGTTTGGTAACGTTTGTTCTGGGAATAAAAAATGAATAGAAACACGTTTGGTAAATTTTATTCTTTTTTTGTTTCTTTTAATTTTTTAAACATTTTTATTTTATTTTTCATTTTTTCCTTTATTTTATCTTTTTTCTTTTTTCGGCCGGTCACCGGCCTCCAGCGACCGGCCGACGGGGCTGGCAGCCTCGCCTAGCCACGGCAAGGCTTGTCGTGGTTAGGCGAGGCTCGGCCTCGCCTTGGCTGGGCTAGCTCGGCCTCGCCATGGCTTGGCGAGCTCGAGCTCGCCCAGATTCGACGAGGCTGAGCCTCGTAGGGGGCTGGCGACGCTCGCCTCGCTGGATCTAGGCAAGGCCGAGCTCGCCCAGCTAAGGTGAGGCTCGGCCTCGCCGAGGGCCGGCGACGCTCCGGCGAGGTCGCCGACCCTCGACGGTGTCGCCGGCCCTCGACGGCCGGTCGCCGGCCATGGCCGAGGCTGGCGACCGGCCAAAGAAAAAAGAAGAAAAGAAGAAGAAAAGAGAAGAGAGAGAAGAAGCGTTTCTTCAAAATTGTTTCTGGAACACGAAGCAACTTTTTTGTGTTTCTTTTTTTTTGCTCCAATTTTGTTCCGGGAATAAAAAATGCAAAAAAAGAACAGAAACGCAACCAAATGCGTTTATGTTCTTTTTTTGTTCTCGGGAACAAAAAAAGTACAGAAGTGTTCCAGAAACGTTTTTTTGGAACGTTTCCATGCACGCCCTAGGTCCTCACAGTTTTGTTTTTCTTGGAGCAGCCCATACTATCCCAAGAAAACGCGTATATACAATTAGAGGGATCCAAGCCTTATAAGTTAGTTTAAGACTCCCTTCCTAGACGATGTGGGACAAGAGACACGCCCCTTTCTGTGCATGTTCGGGTCCTCCCTGCGCACCGTCACCTAGGTTGTCACACTTTTGTAACATCCCTAGTCTTCATTATACACATATTGTCCGCTTTGGACACTAATTCCTCACAGTTTTGTTCATCTCAGGACAATCCATACTACCCCAAGAAAATGCATATATACTATTAGGGGACCCAAGCCTTATAAGCTAATTTAGGACTTCCTCCATAGGCAATGTGGGACAAGAGACGTGCCCCTTTTGGCACACGTCTGGGTCCTCCCCACATACCGTCGCTTGAGCCGTCACACTCTCCCCCTCTTGGGAGCATAGCGTCGTCGCTGTGGCCCCACACGAGGTTAGGAGTCAGAACGGCATCCTCGCTGTCGCCCCATACACAGTCGGAAGTCGGCTCTGGTACTACTTGTAACATCCCGAGTCTTCACTATGCACATATTATTTGCTTTGGACACTAAGTCCTCACGGTTTTGTTCCTCTCGGTGTAGCCCATACTACCCCCAAGAAAACGCATATGTACAGTTAGAGGGACCCAAGTCTTATAAGCTAGTCTATGACTCCCTCCCGAGGCGATGTGGGACAAGAGACGCGTCCCTTTCTTGCGCACGTCCGGGGACCAAGGCGCAGATGCACCACCATCCCTCCTCCCTACGCACCGCCACTTTGCTAAGGGGAGGAGAGTGTGACAAACCGAGAGATGGTGGTGCGTCCGCGCCTCGGTCCCCAAACGTGCGCAAGAAATGGGCGCGTCTCTTGTCCCACATCGCCTAAGGAGGGAGTTCTGGACTAGTTTATAAGGCTCAAATCCCTCTAATTGTACATATGCATTTTCTTGGGGTAGTATGGGCTGCCCCGAGAGAAACAAAACCATGAGGACTTAGTATCCAAAACGGATAATACCAAGTTTAGGATATCCTTATAGGCCAACCATCGGCTTTATAGGTGGAGACCTTGCCAAGAATCTTGGTCACCTTGTCACAAAGCGTTGTGTCGTGACCATGGTTAGCTATTGAGCAAAAGATTGGTCGATGGATAGTGTGACGGCCCATGCGATGGTGCGTAGGGAAGACCCGAACGTGCGCAGAAAGGGGCGCGTCTCTTGTCCCACATCGCCTAGAGAGGGAGTCCTAGACTAGCTTATAAGACTTGGGTCCCTCTAACTGTACATACGCATTTTCTTGGGGTAGTATGAGTTGCTCCAAGAGGAACAAAACCGTGAGGACTTAGTGTCCAAAGCGGACAATATGTGTATAGTGGAGACCCGGGATGTTACAAGTGGTATCAGAGCCAACTCCTGATTGCGTGTGGGGCCATAGAGAGGACGCTATTCTAACTCCTAACCTTGTGTGGGGCCATAGCGATGACGTTGTTCTCCTAAGAGGGGGAGAGGGTGACGGCCTAATCGACAATGCGCAAGGAGGACCCAGATGTGTGCAGAAATGGGCACATCTCTTATCCCACATTGCCTAGGGAGAAAGTCCTAGATTAGCTTATAAGGCTTAAGTCCCTCTTAGTGTACATATGCATTTTCTTGAGGTAGTATGGGCTGCCCCGAGAGGAATAAAACCGTAAGGATTCACCAAAGCGGACAATATGTGTACAGTGAAGACTAGGGATGTTACAAGAGTGTGACGGCCCAGGCGACAGTGCGCGGGGAGGACCCGGACGTGCGCAAAAAAAGGGCGCGTCTCTTATCCCACATCGCCTAGGGAGGGAGTCATGAACTAACTTATAAGGTTTTGGTCCCTCTAATTGTGTATATGCATTTTCTTGGGGTAGTATGGGCTGCCAAGAGAAAAACAAAACCATGAGAACTTAGTGTCCAAAACGGATAATATGTGTACAGTGGAAACCCGTAATATTACAAGTGGTATCAGAGCCGACTCCCAACCGTGTGTAGGGCCACAGCGAGGACACTATTCTGACTCCCAATCTCGTGTGGGGCCACAACGAGGACGATGTGCTCCCAAGGGGGGGAGAGTGTGACGGCCCAAGCGACGGTGCGCGGGGAGGACCTAGACGTGTGTAGAAAGGGGCGCATCTCTTGTCACACATCACTTAAGGAAGGAGTCCTAAACTAACTTATAAGGCTTGGGTCTCTCTAACTGTACATACGCATTTTCTTGGGGTAGTATGAGCTGCCCTAAGAGGAACAAAACCGTGAGGACTTAATGTCCAAAGCGGACAATATATATACAGTGAAGACTCAGGATGTTACAAAATACATATATTGTTTGCTTTAGACACTAAATCCTCACGATTTTGTTCCTCTCGAGGCAGCGGATACTACCAAAAAAAAAACGCGTATGTATAGTTAAAGGGACTCAAGTCTTATAAGTTAGTCCATGAATCCCTCCCCAAATAATGTGGGACAAGAGACGCGCCCCATTCTGTGCATGTTCGGGTCCTCCCCATGCACCGTTGCCTAAGCCATCACACTCTCCCTCTCTTGGGAGCACAACGTCCTTATTGTGGCCCCACACGAGGTTAGGAGTCAGAATAGCGTTCTCGCTGTGGCCCCACATACGGTCGGGAGTCAACTCCGATACCACTTGTAACATCCCAAGTTCACTTCTGTATTCATATATTCCGCTTTGGACACTAAGTTCGTATGATTTTATTCCTCTCGGGGCAGCCCATACTACCCAAGCCTTATAAGCTAGTACAAGACTCCCTCCCTAGGCGATGTGGGACAAGAGACGCGCCCCTTTCTACGCATGTCCGAGTCCTCCCCACGCACCGTTGCCTGGGCCATCACAGAAACAAGTATTTGCAAAGCGAAGGATAGCAACGGGGATTCATCAAAATTCGTTTGGCAAGCGACAAGCACCCATGATAGACGGAGAACTAAGAATCAAATGCACTAATCTTACTTGGGCATTTCGTTGAGCACGTGGTATACGTAAACTGGGGGTGAGGAACGAGGACGATCGAGCCCGAGCTCGAGCAGGTAATCTGAATAAACGACAAATACGACCTTAGAACAGCAGCTCATGCGCAAGGAAGGCCAGAAACTCGCACGAGCCGAGTAACAACAACACGGTCTGGCGAACTCGAAACAGGACGAGGAGAAGGGAACGGGGGCTGTTGGTGGTGTTCCCTACCTAGCTCCGCGGCGTTGGACGATAGACGAGCTCGATATATCTGGCTACATCCGTCCACCTCACTCGTCTCTGAGTCGGGATCCTCGGGAAACCAGCACCCAAAATCGAACAAATCAAAAAACGGTGAAAACTCAAGGCTGTAACCTACTGAGGCTCGGCGCAAGGGATGACATGAAATGTTCGTATGCTATCGACTCCGACGAAGGCATGATGGTCGCTGGGGGCTCAATCGCTCTATACTTTCTCTCCCTCCCCAACCTCCTTTCCCTTGGTCACCCCCCTCCGAGGTGGGTCTCCCTTCTCTTTTTTCTTTTTTTTTAAATAATTTTTATATTTATCTGAGATGCAGTAAAATAGGGAAAATAAAATAGAAGCTAAAACTTAGTAGATACAAACAATATTAACACATAGGTGATGCGCAAATCATTCTTATTAGAGCCAAATCGATTCCTAATTTTTCATTTAATTTAAATCTAAATATTTAATTAAAATTTACGTTTGTAAACTTCAATTTTTATATAAAGTGATGAAGTTGTGAGTTGTAAGTCAAGTCATAGACAAAGAAAAGAAAGCATTCTCAATAAAAAGTTCAATTTGTATTGTTTTCATTCCAAGTTTCCATAGTTTATTATCATTCTTTCAGTTCCAACACAAAGGCACTTCATATGGTGTTGAACCCAACTAGATGGGAGCAATGTTCACATCAAGCGATTCAGTTTGGCTGAGATTTTGCCCGCAAGGTTTTGGATCACTTCAGCTTCAGTTTTATCCGAACTATAAGCATCGAAAAAATGTCTGGTCATCAGCGTTAGTCAACATGAAGAACACATGAAGACTTGACATATGTTTTGCAGTTGGAATGATGAATAGATACAAATTCAATCCAGGTCAAGCACATTGGAAAGCCGTCAAAAGAATACTGAGGTATATGTAAGAAATTGCTGATTACATGCTGAGTTACCAAGGAGTAGATCTGCAACTTGAATGCTATTTGGATGCTGATTGGGGAGGAAATTTAGATGGAAGTAAATCTAACTCTAGATTTGTTTTCTTACTGAATAATGACATCATATCTTAGAGCAGTAAGAAACAAATGTGTATAACATTGTCCACGATGGAAGCTAAGTTCGTGGCATTATCAGCAGCAATAGAAGAAGGTGTTTGGCTTAAGAGATTTTTGGATTATTTAGGTATTATTAGGAATGCTACAAACTCATTGTTGGTTAACTATGATAGCTAAGCAACAATAGCTAACATCAAAGATCCAAAATATTATGAAAATACCAAATATATAGATACAAGTATAATTTGGTCAAAGATATAGTTGCACGTAAAGATGTGAACTTACAATACATATCTACGTATAGAATGGTAGTAGATCCTATGACGAAACCAATATCTAAATATGTGTTCTGTGGCCATATAAAATCTTTAGGACTGTGTAGAGGCTGATGTACTGAATATTGTAATTCCCTTAAGTGGTCATATTTAATGAATTTGTGTTTTCATTATTAATACCTATGAGTATTTGTTTGACGTTTATGTATCTTAATATTTAGTGCATTATATAAAATTGAGAAAGTATGTCGAACAGATAAAAGATTAGCCCACTCACACGGGTAATCGCATCTATTTACTATGTGATAAATACAGATGAGACGGTTTTTAAGCTTATTATCTATATGATAATTGAGAGCTCAAGCTTAAAATATATATGTCACCTTAACTGAATGTTAAGATAATAACATAATATTTATTATGTTCGAAAGTAAAATAACCCACATATTTTACTTTATCTATCTTATATGCCAGATGTGAGTTATGATGAATTTCATGAAATAATAGACACGTGAACTCAAGTTAGACATTAAGTATATCTGAACTATCATTTGTACGATATTGAAGGTATAGACATACACTCCATGGGAAATGAGTTAATACCGTAATACGTATTTCATACTACATATACATGAAACGACCAACAAGAGTGGCAAAAGTTTTAATCTCAACTTTTATGCTATGTAAGACTCTTGAAAAAAAGAGTTCTTTAATTAAGTGCCATCATTACTTTTACTTATTCTCAAGATTTCTATTTATTGTTTGCTATCTTAAAATATTGCCAATGATCATGAATTGATTCGATCTAATAGAACATTTCTAGAAAAGTAAGTTAAATTAAAATTGAGAGTTTCAAAGAAAGAGGAAGATCGAATTTGGAGAATCACATTCTTGTTTTGTATTCACTAGCCGATCAATTATGATTGTTTTTGGGATAATTATAATTGTGAATATAATATATAATTGTTAAAAAGAGATCAAGAAAAATATAAATGTAACCGATCGATTTAGGGTATTGCATACTAAATCTATTAAAAAATGTGATGTCCATTATAAGCTATTATATATTCTTAACAGATGTATGACAACGAGCTCAAAGTATGCTGGTCATATAGATTATTTACCAGTATGAATGTTGCAGAGAGGTAAAGAGAGTTTTGTTCGGCCCACCATATACGAGTGGGAGATAATGGTTTTTTTTATATTAGATGGGCCAATTTATATATATCAAAATTTCCATTTTCTATTCCATCTATTGAATGAAAAATTGAAGCACTACAATTTGCTAATAATTCTCTATAGTCATCATATATAGATATGATATCCAATTAGATATTTGTATAAGAATTTATGTTCTGGGGTTTACATATACTTCTATTTGCTGTTATAATGGAAATTGGAAAGGATTTTTTTTTTTTTTTTATGGAAAAGAATCAATACTGATTAGTTATGTATCAATTTGGATTTTCTTATATAATTAGAATTAGGATTAAGAAAAGACAATTTTGGATTCAAATCCAAGAATCGTTCATGAATTTACAGTCCCATTTAATAGTTAATGGTTCCAATTTGTCCTAAATTTTGGCTTTTGGGACTGAAAAACCACATTTGGTTTTTCAATTTTTCAATATCAATATAAAAAAGAGGGAAATTTTTTTTAGATATTTAGTTTTTGAGATACTATACATACAAACGAAGGGATGGATCCAATCCAAAAAACGAAGGATTTTTTTCTTTTCGGGCAAGGGTTAAATTTTAGAAAACAGGATTCAAGATGCAAGTCCAATAAAAAAAAGAAGTTTCGGAATCCCCCACTTGACGCAAACAAAGGGAGACTTTTTTCATCTATTTTGTAGGGTATCATGCATTTTGGCGGCATGGCCGAGCGGTAAGGCGAGGGACTGCAAATCCTTTTTCCCTAGTTCAAATCCGGGTGTCGCCTGATCAAGAAAAAACTCGAAATCTCTTATTTCGTTTTGCTGATATAACTCGCTGAATTTTTCCCCAGCAGAAGCAAACAAAGTAAAAGGACTCTTGAGACTTGCTTGCTTGGTTCGAAACATCTGGAAGTTTGGCTCTCGAAAGCTAAAGTGCTCTAAATCCTTGCCTCTAGGATTCAAGGACAGATGAATGGTGGAAGGGCTCTCATATAAAGATTTATTGATTCTCTTCCACTACTAATGTAGTGTTTAATTACCGGTCCTGAATTAGATTGGATAGCCCCACGGAAAATCGAATTAGTGGTTGTGGAAAGGGCTGAAGATACTTTCTATAGAGACTCAGGAGAGTCTCTAAGTCCTCGCTATCCAATAACAATTCGATGGAAAATTGGCTTTCGAAAATTGAAATGAAAAAAAAAAAAAGATTCCTTCTTTTCAACAAACCCTAGTAAAAAATGGAATAGGTAGTCCTCCGATTGTTTCACAGAGACAATACTTAGACAATAAGAATTAGATCAAATGGGAAATAAAAGGATGTGATAGATAACGATCTATCTTGACATTCTATTTTTCATATTTTTATACCTTGTCTAAAGATAAAGACAAGAAAAGATAGAATAGGTCTTATCATTCCTACATCTTAGGAAGATTCCCCTGATACTTCTAAATGGGTCACTATGTATTTTGCTTGTGCTTAACGTTTTCCGATTCTACTAGAAAAATAATATTCTATAAGAATTTAAAGAATTTGTTATAAGCAGATTTATTAGAGCCTTTGATCAATGGTGTTGGGTCAGAATCCCTTTTTGACTCTACGCTAGTGATTCCACTATTATTAGTGAATAATAATATAATGGAATAATTCCTTCATAGAGATAGGGGACATAATTTACATGGATATAGTAAGTCTTGCTTGGGTTGCTTTAATCGTAGTCTTTACATTTTCTCTTTCACTCTAACTATGGGGAAGAAGTGGACTCTAAAGGTACTACTAATTGAGGCGAGGAATCAAACTGTATCAATTGTTTTCTAGATCGTTTTGCAAAACCTTTTTCCTTTTTATTTGATTTTTATTTGTTTTTCTTTCCCTTTTTATTAAGCCCTTTTGGTTATTATATTAAGTGGATACGTACCTTCTATGGGAAACAACATATACATAGTGGTTGTCCAAGGAGGAACTACGCATAATAAGATCTTACCTTGGCAAGTCACATATTGTGCACTTACTTTACCACTTGTTTTTTTATTTTAGAAATCTTATTTATGCTATACGTAGGCTTTATTGACTCATTTCATATCATGGTTCATGAGTTTAAATAAAATGGTGTGTTTTCTTATTTTATTCCTTTTCGAAATCCGAAGAAATTTCTAGAGAACTTCTTGGATCATCTGTTAATTGCTCAATCAATTAATATACTATATTCCATACCCCCCTGTCGCCCATGGATTTGATTCTTTCGATTGATACAAGGATTCGTATTGAAAATAATTCGAAATCTAGGAATTCGAAGCGTACTATTAAGAATTGCCTTTCAATTGTTTTCGATTGATTGGAATCAAGACAAATTAAATAGAATTGGGATGCTATGTACATTACATATATCAATACATATATCAAAAAGATACATATTGTAGATTAATCTATATTAAGATTCTATATATGCATTTTTTTTTTATACAGTACAACTTGTTACATTCCAATAAATTACAATAAGAATAATAGCTCATATGGTAGAAAGAAATACATGAATTTTTCTACCATACTATCGGATCTCATAGAATACTATACTGCTAATTCAAGTACGCTCATTTCATATAAGACGTGAGATGAAAATCCTTTTGATTTCTTCTATTTCTTCAATCATTGACTAAAAAAAGAAGTTAAGTTTGATTCAAATTAATCACTTTGACTGACTGTTTTTACGTATATTATAAGTAAAAAAGCAGTAGGAACTAGAATGAAGAGTGCAATAGCAATAAATGCGAGAATATTTACTTCCATAATCTCATTTTTTTTTTATTTGGCAATAACTCGGGATTTAATCCCATAGAGATGATAAATTTTTCGCCTGTAAATTCAATGGGATGAATTACACCTTGATGATATTGAATCGGATCAATATCATGAATAACAAATCTGAGCTATCAAATCAACTCATCATCGAGAATTGAATAGTATAACATAGGAAGATCTTTTATCCATACCGAATCCAAAATTGGATTCCTGATCCAACCCCTTTACTTTCCTTTTTTATATGAATTTATCCTTCTTTTTGATTCTTCATTCTTTTTTTTCTATAAACTACCGCCTTCCTTCTACAATTATCTGATGACGTATCATTTGACCTCTCTTACGTTTCCATTGGTTACAAACTCAAACAAACAATAGAAGTAAAATAGAAAAGAAGGAGTTAAGTACTCTTTTTTAATGATTTAATCTTTGTGGAAAACAAAAAAAAGAAAAAGAAATAAGTATGATAAAAAGAAAGCAAGTCTTAAGGTATAAAAAAAATCGAATATTTCATCACATTATTTTCGAGTTTGTTCTTTTTTCGATAGTACCCTTAAATAAATAAATAAAATTATTCACCCCTCTCTCTAAGGAGAGGTTGGATCTTTCTTTGATCTTTATTAATATATCCTCTTTCTTTGGATTAAAAACGAAACGGGACGCATATATGAAAATAAAAGTTCAAAGTATTCTATCAAAGCAATTATGTGAAATTCATTTTGTATTATACATCTATTTGTGCATGGGTTCCCGGTAAAGATATAGTACTCTATTCTATTACACAGATCAGGAGCAATTGAAAAAGCCAAACCCAGTACGGCATCAATATCTCTTGGAATCCTAAACTAAATAGGATACTACAAATAATCGTAGCAATCCACATATGTTTCTATCCCATTAATCAATACTGATTGATGGAATGGAAATTCTTCTATTTCTTTGATGAGAAATGTGAAACGAAAAAAAAAAAGAAGAGAAATCCAATACCTGTTGGGAATGAAATTCGACTATTTTACTTGTATCTCTTTTCACATCCAAATGGAGAGATGAATTAATGTATTTTTTGTTGGATTTGATTCCATCGGACCGACAGGGGCTCGAACCCGCCTGCTTCCGCCTTAACAGACGGTGCTCTAACCAATTGAACTACAATCCCCAGGAAATAAATTGTAAAGTGTAGAGTATACATACTCTTATGATTGCATTTAAACCATTTCTTTTTCGATTCGAATCGCTGTGGTAACAGAGGCTTGAGTGTTATATTGATATCTCCATGGATGGGCACTTTAGTGAGAGCGACACAAATTACTAGTAATCCTTTTACTATTGCCAAATCGGGTAATAATCAATCTTTAAATGAAAAAAAAAGATTTCTTTTACTTACACTTTCGATTTAGACTTATATTATGAAATTTGATTTTTAGCAAAAAAAAAAAAAAAAGAATTTGTGCAAACAAATAAAATAAATAGAACAGAGCAAATAAAGCGGTAGGGATATATCAGAAAATTGTACTTTTTTGTATTATTTCGTTTCGTAGCCGGAATTCTTTATGAAGAACAAATGGGCTATATCATTTCATGGTGGATCAACAAATTCTTGGGCCGAGCTGGATTTAAACCAGCGTAGACATATTGCCAACGAATTTATAGTCCGTCCCCATTAACCGCTTGGGCATCGACCCAGGAAGAATCAATTCTAGGCTTATTGATAATCTACGATCAACTTCCTTTCGTAGTACCCTACCCCCAGGGGAAGTCGAATCCCCGCTGCCTCCTTGAAAGAGAGATGTCATGAACCACTAGACGATGAGGGCATACTTGCCCAACCGCCATCATACTATATTATGTTCATGGTATAGTATGAACAGTTTTTTGAAATTGTCAATTGTCGCGATCAAAATCTACCTAAGATTTGGCTAATGGATTGTTAAGCCTATACTTAACGCGGGCTCTCCCAAGCCCATACCAATTCGTGACTTAGGTTCAAGCTCTTAACATGCAATTGATTTTCAATTAAGAGTCGCCACTAATCCATTTTTGGTGGGTCGATCAGAGACCCAAGTAAAGTAACGGGAGATTCACTTTATTCCTACGAACCAGAGATTTGGGTACGGGGACTTGATTACGCTAGATTTTTGTAACGCCCTTTCGGTACCATTTCTTTTATTTTGAAAAAAAAAAAAGGTTTTGCAGGCAGCTTGAATTGATTTTGAACTATTTCCCTAATATGTGAGATTATCATGCGGGCGCGCAAACCATCAATTTAGCACCAAAGTAAAGTAGTAAATAAATTACAAGACTTACCTCATAGCAACGAAAGCGTCTGCAATATTAAATTAAAATCCACATCAATAACCCTAGATATCTAGCTCTCTCTCGCCTATGCAAGTTTTCTCTCTACCTCATGGTAGCGTCCACCCCCTTTTCTTCAAGCCCTAAACCCTAATTTACTGGTTTTCCTGTATTCCTGTTCCATTCTCAACATCCAAAAAAATGAAAAAAATTAAGAAAACTACGTCTAAGGAATATGATTAGATCTCCAAGTGGCCTCTGGACTCCATCAGATGAGATCCTGATCGAAAGCATCTTTCAGTGATCTGGATGCATCTGGACTTCACCAGTTGGGATGATCTTGTTCGTAAGTATCCTTCAAGTGGAGTGATGTTCGCTGCTCTGGGTACAGATTCTGAGTAGAGTATCAGTTATACCTATTGTCCAGATGTTTTCTTTTTAGTTGTTTGCTTGGTTGACGAGATCGGAGTGATAGAAGTCAGGATCTGGATAAAGTTGAATCTGGGTAGGCTCGGGGATGTTGATAGCCTAGATCTGATACTCCTCTGGAAAACGTTTGAAAGTTAGTGAAAATGGAAAGTAAAGAGGAAAATGAGATGAGAGTGGCTGCATTATGCAAAAGTTTTGGGTACCTGTGATCTGAAGAAGATGTAGTCGAAGTGTATGATGAAATACCTCAACAGAAAAGGGATGAATGTAGCCGTACTCTTTTCGGTAAATTGTACTCCAAACCAAATGTGAATTATCCTGCCTTCATAACTACAATGAAAAAAGCATGGAAAACATAAGAGGTTATATGCTCTCAGAAGGAACCAAGGCACTTCAGTTTTGTATTTCCAACGGAGGAGGAAAAGCAGCGAATAAAAAGGAACTCACCTTGGTCATATTCCACAAACTTACTTGTTCTGAAACAGTGTCTCCCTGAAGTCCCTGAGCATTGCTATGATTTTACTAAGGTAGAATTCTAGGTGCGCATTGAAGGAGTTCCCCCTGGTTGGAGAATAGACAACGTGTTTAATGATCTGGGGAAAAGGGTGGGAAATGTAATAGAAGTTCAACTCGACTCAACAACTAATGCTCAGAACATAGGAGGTAGAGTTAGAGTTGAGATTAATTTGACTTCACCTTTGAAATCGAGAGCTATTCTAGATATCGGCAATAACTGGATATGGGTGGAGTTCAAGTACGAGCGTCTCCCACATTACTGTTTCTCTTGTGGCAGAATTGGGCTTTACGCAACTGACTGTCTTGAAATTCCATATGCAACCTCACCCTAGGCAATGAACAAAAAAGGGTTATATGGACCCTGGTTGAAGGCAGAAACTAGTGATCACAGCCCCTATTGGGATGCGTTTTACAGGAACATGGAAGAGGAATTAGTAGTGGAAGAAACAGTACCTATTCCATCAAATCAACTGAGGGGAACGAATTCCAGTGATCGAGAGCCAGCATCTGATATGCAAATAGTAGCATGCAGCAAAAAGTGATCAAAATGCAGCCCAGAATAGGTGATAAGCCCAGTAAATGTACCTATTGCAGCAGAAGTCCAAGATCGTGGAAAATAGGTACTATGCCCTAAAACTCAAAAACCACTGTTATTAAAAGTTGGGAATAGCAGCAAGAAGACTATGAAAGTACAAAAGGCAAAAAAACAGAAATGCATACCAGCAACATCCCTTATCCTCACAGATGATATAGAACTTCTGGAGACCCCGTGAAATTGATCCAAGATGGACAAGAATGGGCTTTGGTGGCTAGCCCTAATAAGCCACCACTGAAGCCATGAAAATCGTTAGTTTGAATTGTTAGGGGCTGGGCAACCCCTTGACAATCCGAGAATTAAGAGCTTTAATAGCTCTTGAAAGGCCTAAGTTACTCTTCTTTATGGAGACGAAAAATAAAGCATCTATGGTGGAAAAGATTTGTAAAAAACTTCAGTTCCAGACATTACACTTGGTTAATCCAACAGGAATAGCGAGGGGATTGGCAATCATGTGTCAAGAGGAAATCGTCTTAAAAGTGCAGGCAAGTTCAAAACAATTCATAGATGTGCAGTGTATTGACCCTGAGAGTAAACAACTTATGCAACTTACCTTTGTCCATGCATCTACTGATTTTGGTGAGCGAATGGCATTATGGCAAGTGTTGGGAAATATTAAGCCTCCAGCTTCTCTTCCCTAGATCTGTATGAGAGATTTTAATGAGATTATATATGTGTGGGAGAAAGTAGGGAAAAAGGAAGCAGACAATAGAAGAATTGCAGCTTTCAGAAACATGATTAATGATCTATCCCTAATGGATGTACAAAGTCATGGATGTGCATTCACATGGGCCAATAACAGGGAGGGGGCAGAGTTGGTTAAAAAGCGACTCGATAGAGTGCTCTATTCTCTAGAGTGGCGAGTTATCTTCCATGAACCAGAAGTCCAGGCCCTACCAGCTATATGCTCAGACCACAATCCCTTAGTCCTCAGATTGTATCCTAGGTTAAGACGAAAGAAGAAACAGTTCAAATTGGAAGCGTTCTGGACAGAACATGCAGATTATCAGGCAGTTATTCAGCAAGTATGGGCAGAGAAATTAAGCCAAAACTTCCATTTTGCAGAGAAATTAGGGAGGACATCACAAGTATTAACTCAATGGAGCAAAGAGAATTTTGCAAATGCTTACACAAAGATCAAAGAGCTAAAGCAAGCATTAACAGTTCTGATGAATCAAACAGCTCAGAACACGAGTAAGCAGACAGGGCAGCATATTATCAGTCAAATAGACACTCTCAGAAAATAGGAAGAACAGTTCTGGAGAATGAGGTCACGCATCAAATGGCTACATTGGGGAGACCAGAACACACGGTTTTTTCATGCTACAACAGTCAACAGGAGGCAACAAAATCGCATTTCAATGTTGCAATTAGAGGATAATAGCCGGTGCAGAGAACCTATGATGCTACATAAACATATTCAATCTTTTTATGAGAATCTATACAGGACTGAGGGTCCACGATACTACCAGCCTATCCTAAATCAATGCCCATCCCCAATAACAGAGAATATAAATGAAGATCTGGTAGCAGTACCTTCATTGGAGGAGATCCATGCAACTGTGTTTCAATTGGGAGCTTACAAGGCCCTTGGCCCTGATGGGTTCAATGGTATTTTCTATCAACAATCATGGGAAATTATAAAAACTGACCTGATGCAGCTAGTACAGAAGTTCTTTCAGACGAGTGTTCTAGACCCCCAACTCAATCAGACCCATATTGTGATGATTCCCAAAAAAAAAAAAAAAAAAAAAAAAAAAACCCTGAAAACATCAGTCAATTCAAACCAATTAGTCTATGCAACTTCAGTTATAAAGTTATATCAAAAATCTTAGCCAACAGACTAAAGAGATGGCTACCACTTATCATTGAACCAGAGCAGGGGGCCTTCGTTCCGGGGAGACAAATTCATGACAATATCTTCATAGTACAGGAGGTTCTGCATCAACTACGTGTAACAAAAAAGAGGAAAAAGCATCAGGCCATTCTGAAACTTGATATACATAAAGCATATGACAGGATAGAATGGGATTTTGTGAGAAATATCATACTGCACATGGGGTTTAATGTAAAATGGGTCTCACTAATTATGCAATGTATCTCAACAGTTACCTTTAGTGTCAAAATCAATGGAGAACCTACCTCTTTTTTCCATCCTTCACGAGGCCTTAGACAAGGTGATCCACTCTCACCCTATATCTTCATTCTGATGTCCAATGTGTTAACCTGGATGATGAAAAAAGCATTAGAAGATGGTACAATCAAAGGCATACGGATAAACAGATATTGCCCTAAGCTATCACACTTAATGTTTGTTGATGATGTGATATTCTTTCTGGATGGAACTATATCAGAGTGCCAGAATGTTGCCCAACTACTAAACCAATATTGCTATGCAACGGGTCAAGCAATCAATTTAAAAAAATCAGGGGTTTATTTCAGTGGTAATTGCTCAGCAGTATTAAAACATAATTTGGCCACAGAACTGAGAGTTCCTATTCTACAGAAAACGGGAAAGTACTTGGGCATACCTACTGAGTGGGGTCAATCTAAAAAAGAGTTGTTTGCATGGATCATGGCCAGAGTAAATTCAAAATTAGCAGGATGGAAAGAAAAATTACTTACAAAGGCAGGAAAGTAAGTGTTAATTAAAAGTGTTGTGCAATCCCTACCTACCTATGTAATGTCCATATTCAAGCTACCCGTATCTATCTGCAAAGCCATAGAACAATGAATAGCATCATTTTGGTGGCAGAATGGTGATGCTAAAAGAGGGTCGCATTGGAAAAACTGGGAAGTATTGAAAACTCGAAAGGATACAAGGGGACTTGGTTTTAAGGATCTGCTTACCTTTAATAGAGCCATGCTCGGCAAGCAAACCTGGAGACTAGCTACCTCCCCTTCAGCCCTATGGAGCAGAGTGATGAAAGGGATTTATTTTCCCAATGGTGATGTCTGGACAGCCTCTAAGGGACACCGACCATCATGGGGCTAGC
This sequence comes from Eucalyptus sideroxylon x Eucalyptus melliodora, assembly GCA_016097485.1. Taxonomy (NCBI): domain Eukaryota; kingdom Viridiplantae; phylum Streptophyta; class Magnoliopsida; order Myrtales; family Myrtaceae; genus Eucalyptus; species Eucalyptus sideroxylon x Eucalyptus melliodora. Next base: position 21,527,604 of record CM027830.1, read on the forward strand.
ACAGTTTAATACTTGGCAAAGACACCATAAAAAACAACATTATATGGTCAGTAGGGGATGGAAACTCTATTCGTATTAGAGAAGACAGATGGCTTTCACAAGGAGTAATTGGCGGGCAAGCAAATCAGACAGAGCCTATGTTAGTGTCCGAATTGATAAATGCAGATCCCAGAGAATAGAAACAACAACTTATTACTCAACTTTATGAAGAACAAATTGCAAATGAGATATTAGCAATTCCCCTAAGCCAGCAATCAAAGCCAGATACGCTTATATGGACAGGTAACAGAACAAGGCAATACTCTGTTAAGAGCGGATACAACAGAGCAAGGACAACAACAAGCAAACCAGATCAGAACCGACCTTCCTGTTCTTATCAACCACCACGTACCTTATGGACTCAAATTTGGAGTCTTGATGTGCCACCAAAAGTTCGATCTTTCCTCTGGAGCCTTTGTCAGAACGCTCTTCCAACGAGGGAAAACCTATATAAAAGGAAAATTGTTATAGATCCACTATGCCCATTCTATTGGTCTAGCACTGAAACCACAGAGCACCTACTGTTTTTATGCAAAAGGACAAAGAAAGTATGGGAAGATCCAATTTTTGAAAAGATCAGACCAAACGGAAGTATCAGACGCACAGATCAGTGGATTTTTAAAGCTTTCCGAAGAGATCAGATCTCACCTGTTCGAGAGCTTACGGGTATGGTTTTGTGGTACATCTGGAAGGCGAGAAACAACTGGATCTTTCGATCGAAAGAACCCAGACCAGCAGATCTGTTGAGTACAGCACAGGAACAACATGTCTTGTTCAGTAGAGGAAATATAAACAGAAGTAAAAGATTAATCAATCGAAACAAACCTGATCAATGGAGGCCTTCGGAAGGGCAGGATCTGAAATTAAATGTGGATGCGGCATGGTGTTCAGGCGAATTTCTTGGCTCTGTCGCTGGAATCGTGCGTGATCCGGATGGAAGAACTCTCGAGGGTTTCGCGGCCACGGCTAGGGTTTCGTCGCAAGTGAAGCGGAAGCCCAGGCGATTTTACATGGGATCTCTTATACCCACGAGCTTCTGTCGACTCACGTGAGGGACTTTGGAACTCGAACAGGGAAGTGGTTGATCGAAAGTGACTGTTCCGCGGTGGTAGATATGGTCATGGGCCGGGCCGAACCCTCCTGGAATCTAAAAGAAATAGTGCAGCGTTGCAGAAATGGGCTAAGTCAAAACAGCAACATTACGGTGACCTACTGTCCACGCCAAACAAATGCGGCAGCGGATTGGATTGCACGGAATCATCGCCTAAATTCTCTCCCACGTAATTGGCTGATTTCTCCCCCTTTTCCTCTATGGAATATTTTATGTGCAGATCTTTCTCCATCTGTATTATGTAAGACTCCTCCTTAATCAAGTAATAGTAAGTCTTTCTTTTGACCCAAAAAAAAAAAAATAATAAGGACCCTAGATATGGTTTCTAATTAACAAACAAGTTTTCTCTTTTTCAACGAGAATATAGTCCATATGCAATGCAATGCTTCTAATCTAATATGAAATGATATGGCATGGCAATATGTCCTAAACTATATGAATGAGTAAAAAAAACTAATGATTTCTTAATGAACACACAATAATTAAATATGCAATCCAAATTAACCAGAATGACTTAATTCTAATGACGTGCAATGCAATGCAATACGATGACGTACAAAAGATGCCCTAATTCTATATGACAAGCGCATGATGATTTTTGTTTTTCATGAAAAATTTCGAAATTAAAATTACAACTTGAGCTTAAAGAAACTAGCACCCTAAATTGACTTTTTTTATTTAAAAAAATTCGAAATAAAATTCCTATTCTAGATATGCAAGATAACCCTAAGATGAGAAATATTCTAAAATGAACCTAATCCTAATTCAATTTTTTTGATTTTCTTTTTTATGAAAACGAAATTGATTCAAACAACACAATAGCAAATCAGGCAAGATAAGATTGATATCCACAAATTGACGAATCATATCCCACGCATGGGATCGGATTGGTCAATTTTAAATAAAACCGTGAATCGAATCTCGAGCGTGAGATCAGATTGGCGATTTTTCCGTGCGATTGCGAGTCGTATTTCGAGCGTGAAATCGGACCGTCAATCGTATGGATGTTGTGAAATTACGAAGATTTCCCAATTTAAAAAGATACTTTATATTTATGGATACGATAGCATCATTTAAAGATTCCTACGAGATAACAATTTCACAAATTAGGCAATAAAAATATATGAAGATCAATTTGATGAAAATTATTACCTAAATTGCAATATCACTCGGATACCATTTCCAAACTCAGAGGGACAACGAATCATGCGAATTGCGGTGGTGATGGCTCTGAGCTCGGTGAAGAACTCGCCGGAGCATCGAGGATCGTCAATATCACTGGACTAATCTGATGGTGTCGAGCAATGATGATGGGTCGATAAATTTTTGATGGATGCCGGAAGTTCCAAGAGATGGGCCTAGCTCACGAAGGCTCTCTTGGACTTCAAACTGACACGGTCCTTTTGACCGGGTTCACGTGTCCCTCTGACCCAAATAACCTGCACGCACGTAAATTTCACACCGCAAGCAATGGAAAAGAAATCTTCCAATTTAAAGCCAGGCCTTCGCCGAGAATCCTTCGGTTTGTTGCCATAATTATGTGAATTTTGAGGCTCGGATGGCGGTGGGCAGTGTGCGGCAATGTTGATGACAGCAAACAGCGACCGCGTCGACGGCGAGATGGACTTGCAAAACACAAACTCCGATGGTGGTTCTTGACCGAGTGGACGAGTAGGCCCGATGGACGCCTCAACTTGGCTAGAGCAAAAAGAAGAAAGGACCGCAATGAATTTGTGGACTATCCCTCTTGTGATGCTTTCTCTCTCCTTCAAGATCTCCACTTCACTTTCTTCTTCTTGGATCCAGATCACATTTTCTTCGCCTGACTCCGACCACTTTCACAATTTATATTTTTTATTTTCCCTTTGCACCGTTGCAGACTCTCCACCAAATGGACTTCCTTTCAAGGTTGATCGAGAGCAAACTTCTTCTAGCGGCAAAAGTGAAGCGTGGCCCAAACGCTTGCTGGAACTTGTCGGGACAGCTTAAAACGTTGCAGAGTAGGCTCCGAGCTAGTTTTGGATTACAGCTAGTTTTGGACGGAAATTTCAGAGATGCTCTCTGTTTGAGCGTCGGTGCTGGTGGCACGTCCGAACAGCAGCTTCGTCATTGAGGTTGGAGCTCGCGGCAGTAGGTGCTCAATGTCGCTGGACTCTGAGGCGGAGGGATAGCACAAGCGGTGTTTCAACCAAGGCTTGGCCGAAGGACCTCTCCTCTCTTTCTCACTTGTTTTGTTTCCCTCAATTCAGTGTATGGCCATGTCTTCAATTGTGTGGCCTCCTCCTCAAACCCTACGCATTTAATCTATTTATAAGCCACGGTTAGGGTTTTAATTTTTCCAAAAATCCGTATTCACGAAAATTCCCTTTTCCAAATGCAATATTTGCTTTTGATACGATTTAGGATTGCAAGAGGATTCTTCTAAAATTTGAAATCTCACACAAATCAATCCATAAAATCTTTCCGAGGATACGGGCTTGGGCCAATTTTCTCCCTTCGTAGGCTTAGTCCAATTCACCAAATTAATATTCTGAACCATCAATTTGAACCCATTTGTCACCGGCCCAATGTAAATGCATATTAAAATAAATGCATCTAAAACTATATGTTATGCAATTAATTAATTAACTAATATTTTTTAGGGGTTAAAATTAATCCCTAATTTTAGGTTAAAAGGGTCACCAAAATTTAGGTGTCAACATCAATATAATGGAATGGTCTGACTAGACCCAAAAGATCTTTCTGTCTTTCAAAATTCCATAAAATTTTGGAATTTGTCATTTATATTCCTAAATCATTCATTCAAATCACCATTCTATAAATAAATCTATCTTGAATTCTATAAAATAGAATGAATATCTTATGGATTCATTATTCCATTTAAATATTAATTAAAACTGAAAATAAGAAAAAAAATAACAATTTTTGAAGGAAATGAAAATAAATAAAATAAAAAGAAATAGAAGTAATACAAAGTAAGGATCCATTCAAGAAGTGATTGGTCTGCCCGGAAAAGGGGGTTAAACTCCAGTTCTTCCACTTTCATTGATTCACTCCTTCTTCAGATGAGATAGAAGTATCTCTATCTCACAACAAGCTAGGAAATTAAAAAACGCTCCATTTTGAAATCTGGGGAGGGGGATCAAGATCAAGAAGTTATTGAAATTTTTTCTTTAAGAATTTATTTGATTCAGGGAACAAATTCAATTTCTTTATCATATGATTCGATAAAATATTTTGAATCTATGTCGAATTGGTAGATAATTTCAATCAAATGAATTTCGTTTTAATGGGAGTCAATTTATTAATTAATTAGGGTCAACCTTGAAACAATTCATTGCATTGCTATTTATCAAATCTAATTTTGACCCTATACTATACTATCTAGGTAAGTCAAATTTTTCACATCGAATGAACCACACTAGCCATTCGAGTCTACTTTGCATAGATTTCTATAAACAGAATCTATAGATAGAAATATATATATATCTTATATGCATAGTAGGAATTGATTCAGGAATTGAATCAAGTGGACCCTTTTAACTCGTGGTAGAGTAACGCCATGGTAAGGCGTAAGTCATCGGTTCAAATCCGATAAGGGGCTTTTTTTTTTCATAAAACTCCATTGCTATTATTCATATATGAATGGAAAATAGATATATTGTTGATATTTGTAATATATAAAAAAAAAAAAAAAAAAAAGAACTAACTCTATCATTTTTATTTTGATAAGTTATCATTATCATGAGTTATAGTAATTTTAGTTATAAGATAAAGTGGAACACTTGTTTATATTGATTATAATAAATAATCATAACATAAGCCGTCTCTTGAATTGCCAAATATTCCTATTTTCCATTATTCCAATCAAATCAATTCTGAAAATAAGAAATCAACAAACAAAATAAAAAATAAGTAGACCTAGCCCATTGAATCATCACTATATCCATTATTCTGATATTCAAATTCGATAGAGAAAAAATTGTAAGATTGAATCTTTATTTACTTATTTGGACTCCGCAAGAATCAAGTCGATATTTCTGATTCCATTTTTTTGTTCCTAGGATATTGAAGAGGAATAAATTGATATTTCGTTCCTTCACAGAGAAAGGTTTATTCAAAGTCACAACACAAGAGCCTTTTTTTTTTTTCAATATCTTTCTTTAATTCCAGAACACAAGATCCATTTCTATGGATAAGATAGATCTATCAGATCATATCTTCATGTACCAAATCCAAATATTTGGATATCGATACATACGATATCTTTTTTCCGACAATGGGATGGTGAAGAATGAATGTGAGAAAGATACGTTCATTTTGAGTCTCCTTTTTTTTTAATTGTATTTTTTTTACAAAAATAGGAAATTAACTTCTCAATTTTTTCTGACAGATAAAAAAGAAAATAATAGAAAAATATTCAAATTGTATTTTTTGCTTCAAACCGCGAAAGATATACTCTGGAGTTTTCTATTCATCTGAAGTAAAAGGAAATATAATAAAAAAGACAATAAAAGAAAATGAAAGAATACAAAAGAATAAGGTAATAAAATATGAAATATAGAATAGTCGAGTAGTTTAATACAATAGAAATGAATACATTGACTTTCTCAACTCACGAACAAGATCCAAGAATAAGATTAGTTGATCGACCAAGAGGAGGAAGTCTGTGGATCAATCGATATCGGGAGAAAGGATCCCTTTCTCCTTGAAAAAATCTTTCAAAAAATTTATCTATCTCGATTGATGATTCATATTGATGATTCATAGGGTAATTCAAGGTTCAGGTGCTTATTAAAAATAGGAACAAATAACTGAATTGATTTCATGGATTTACCTAGTTCAGGTTATGGACCAAGAAAGGTTTTTTTTATCTTCGGAACCCATTAGAATTAAAGAGGGGGCTGTGTACGAGAAGTCAAATCATATATAAATAAATGATCGGATCCTCAAATGCCCTGAAAATGCTACGAGGTGTTCGGAAATGGTTGAAGTAGTTGAATAGGAGGATCACTATGACTATAGCCCTTGGTAAATTTACCAAAGACGAAAATGATTTATTTGATATTATGGATGATTGGTTACGTAGAGACCGTTTCGTTTTTGTAGGTTGGTCCGGTCTATTAATCTTTCCTTGTGCCTATTTCGCCTTAGGTGGTTGGTTCACAGGTACAACCTTTGTAACTTCATGATATACCCATGGATTGGCCAGTTCCTATTTGGAAGGATGCAACTTCTTAACCGCCACAGTTTCTACTCCCGCTAATAGTTTAGCACATTCTTTGTTGTTACTATGGGGTCTTGAAGCATGTCGCGACCAATTTTTCAGGGGTGAACCACCTAGGGTTTGGCTAATGGATTGTTAAGCCTAAACCTAATGGATTGTTAAGCCTAGACTTAACTCAGGCTCTCCCAAGCCCATACCAATTCACGACTTTTGGTTCAAATTCTTAACATGCAATTGATTTTTAATTAGGAGTCGCCACTAATCTATTTTTGGTGGGTCGATTAGAAATCCAAGTAAAGTAATTGGAGTTTTACATTACTCCTACGAACTAGAGACTATAGGTACGGGGACTTGGTTACACTAGATTCTTCTAATGCTCTTTCGGTACCTTTCTTTTTGTTTTGAAAAATGTTTGGCAAGCAGTTTGGATTGATTTTAAATTTATTTTCCTAACACGTGTGGTGATCATGCGGGTGCGCAAACCACCAATTTAACACCTAGATAAACAATAAATAAATAAATTGCAAAAACTTACCTTAAAGCAACGAAAGCATCTGCAATGTTAAATTAAAATCCACATCAACAACCCTAGATATAGTTTCTAATTAACACGCAATTTCTTTTTTGTTTTCACTTATTCAATGAGAATCATGCAATGCATGCTACTAATCTAACATGAAATGATATGACATGGCAACATGACCTAAACTATATGACATAAATAAACATGCGGCCTATCCTGAAGCATGAGATGAATTTATTCTAAAAAAAATGAATTTTTTTGTATTTTCCATGAGATTTTATCCAGCTTATATTAAGGATCAAGTCAGACTAAATCCTAATTTAAACTAAGACATTATCTTAACCTAGCAATCTCTGACCTAAGATATCATCTAAACATGCACTTAAAAAAAATGACTAACTAACCTATCATGCAATCGATCCTAATCTACATGGAATGCAAATGCAATTTTTTTTATTTATTTTCGGGATAAATAGAACAATTAAAAGATAAACATCAAGCCATCCATAGTCATCAAAAATACTATCCACCATCCAAATTGAAATTCAAACTTGATTATTTCACTAATAAAATCAATAAATTGATCTTAAGCCTTAAAAATCAAGATATCAATTTTATTCCCGCGTGAATAATTATTCCATCTAAAGCCTTATAGATAGAATAAAAATTCGTGCGGTTGCAGATTAGACAATAAATCCTAATTGGGAATGCGCTTATCATTCAAATATGCACCTAAGATATTGAAAAGTATGTATTAGGCAATAAAATATCCAAATCAAATTTAGATAAGATAATTACCTAATTTCGCAAATAATATTGCCAAATTTGAATCGAATGGAATCCGCTCAACGGAGGCTTTAATGGTGATGATTCACGGACGACCGGCGAGATCACGCAGGGACTCGTGGCTCGGGATAGCAGTTGATGGCTCGTAGACGAGGCAAAACAAGCAGTCTGAAAGATCAATGAACATCTCCTAGTGTGGGTTAATCTTTTTTTTCTTTTTTTTTGGTTCTCACAACTAAACTTGGACTTCCAACTTCGCCAGATACGCACTGACATCTTTGGGCAGTCAAAGTAAACGAATTTTCTTTGTGCAATAAATGGAATCATCTTTCTTTGACTGATGAAATTCAGCGTGGGTGCTCTCGGTAAGAGAACCTGCAAAATTGAAGGAAGACACTTCGGATTGGTGCCGGCTCAACTAACCATTAGGTGGCCCAACGGCAAAGCCCCGTGGATTTGGATGAAATTCGCCACGAAGTCTTGGTCTCGTCGAGAGTAATTGGACTTTGCTTCGGATTATTCACTGGACAGAGACCGCGCTTGAAATTGCTGGGACTGAATGTCAGGCTTGTGGTGCGTTTGGACAGCAACTTCGGTGAAGAGCAGCTACGGATTGTCGGACTACTCGCGGCGTTGAAGAGCTGAGGCGCGCCGCGTCTGGGCCCTGGTGCAGATGCCGATGACGCGAGCAGCAGCGGCGTGGGCGCGGGGCTAGCTGTTGGGCACCGGGCGGAGGCGAACGGCGGCGGTGCGGGCTCCGATGGCGTTGGGTCGCAGCGTCACGGGCGGCGCAGCGAGATCGGCGGGCAGCGTCGCGGGGGAAGCAGGGGGCGATGGCTCGACACGAGCTCGCGGGTGGAGGCTCGGAGCGGCAATCTGGTGTCGCGGGTGTGGCGTAGACGGAGGCGAGCAAACCAGCGAGGTGGCGAGGCGCAGTGGTATCCGACGTTGCGGTGCTGGCGCAACGGCCGGCGTGGGCAGGGGAGTCCTCACGAAGAAGAGGATACTGTAGCTTTTTTCTTTCTCTCTCACATCACTCCGTACGCTCTCTCCCTCTCTCCTGCTTTTCGGTCACTTCTGTTCTTTTCTTTTCCCTCTTTTTTCTCTTTCCTCCCTTTCTCTCTTAAAAGCGCAGAAAGCCCTCACTTTTGCTCTCAAATTTTTTTGGATATCTTTTCAAACCTTACAGGTCAACTCCTTTTTATAATGGCTTCTCACGGCCACTTTTTATGGTAAATTTCAAATTTCCATCTTCTGTTGCATTAAATCAAGAATGTAAATCAGAGCATGATTTTGCAATCAGTTCGATTTTACACCGATTCCTTCCATTTTATCAAAATCCTTGCCATTTATTCACCTGATTTTTAATTGTTTCTGCATTTAACAAAATCCGGATATCCATCAGAATTCCATATTTCCTTGCATACTTCAATCAAATCAATTCCCCCATTTTCATTTTTTTCTTTTTATTTGTTCAAAATGCAATTTTATTTTTCCAAAATTAGGTGTCAACAAAGCACAAGGAGATTTTACTCGTTGGTGTCAATTAGGCGGTCTGTGGACTTTTGTGGCTCTCCATGGCGCTTTCCGACTAATAGGTTTCATGTTACATCAATTTGAACTTGCTCGATCTGTTCAATTGCGACCTTATAATGCAATCGCATTCTCTAGTCCAATTGCTGTTTTTGTTTCTGTATTCCTAATTTATCCATTAGGTCAGTTTGGTTGGTTCTTTGCGCCTAGTTTTGGTATAGCAGCTATATTTCGCTTCATCCTTTTTTCCAAGGGTTTCATAATTGGAAACCCATTTCACATGATGGGAGTTGCCAGTGTATTGGGCACTGCTCTCCTATGCGCTATTCATGGTGCTATCGTAGAAAATACTTTATTTGAAGATGGTGCTGGTGCAAATACATTCCGTGCTTTTAACCCAACTCAAGCTGAAGAAACTTATTCAATGGTCACTGCTAATCGCTTTTGATCCCAAATCTTTGGGGTTGCTTTTTCCAATAAACGTTGGTTACATTTCTTTATGTTATTTGTACCAGGAACCGGTTTATGGATGAGTGCTCTTGGAGTAGTTGGTCTGGCTCGAACCTACATGCCTATGACTTCGTTTCCCGGAGATCCGTGCAGCGGAAGATCCTGAATTTGAAACTTTATACACCAAAAATATTCTCTTAAACGAAGGTATTCGTGCTTGGATGGCGGCTCAAGATCAACCTCATGAAAACCTTATATTCCCTGAGGAGGTTCTACCCCGTGGAAACGCTCTTTAATGGAACTTTAGCTTTAGCTGGTTGTGACCAAGAAACCACCGGTTTCGCTTGGTGGGCCGGGAATGCACGACTTATCAATTTATCTGGTAAACTGTTGGGGGCTCATGTAGCCCATGCCGGATTAATCGTATTATGGGCCGGAGCAATGAACCTATTTGAAGTGGCTCATTTTGTATCAGAAAAGCCCATGTATGAACAAGGATTAATTTTACTTCCCCACTTAGCTACTCTAGGTTGGGGGGTAGGTCCGGGTGGGGAAGTTATAGACACATTTCCATATTTTGTATCCGAAGTACTTCACTTAATTTCATCTGCAGTATTAGGCTTTGGCGGTATTAATCATGCACTTCTGGGCCCTGAGACTCTTGAAGAATCTTTTCCATTCTTTGGTTATGTATGGAAAGATAGAAATAAAATGACCACAATTTTGGGTATTCACTTAATCTTGTTAGATATAGGTGCTTTTCTTCTAATATTCAAGGCTCTTTATTTTGGAGGCGTATATGATACTTGGGCTCCGGGAGGGGGAGATGTAAGAAAAATTACCAACTTGACCCTTAGCCCAAGTGTTATATTTGGTTATTTACTAAAATCTCCTTTTGGAGGAGAATGATGGATTGTTAGTGTGGACGATTTGGAAGATATAATTGAAGGGCATGTATAGTTAGGTTCCATTTGTATACTTGGCGGAATCTGGCATATCTTAATCAAACCTTTTGCATGGGCTCGTCGAGCACTTGTATGGTCTATATATATGGGTATATTTGAACTATTACGTTTTTCAGAAAATGAGTTACGTTCTTCACTTTTCCCCTTTAGAAACAATACGCGCCTTTTTTTATCCCCGCCTGCAGTGGCGCAATTGGCTTTAGGCTCTCTCCCCCTCACGAAGAGGAGAAGTTTGAATTCACGAGGCGCCGCATTCGCGCGACTCACTCGCAGCTGGGTCTGTGATGACGGCTCAGTTCACCCCGGGTTTACGCCGCTGGTTGCCTGTTGTATGGTGATTCCTGAGTCACCAAAAAAAAAAAAAAAAATATGCTTTTGGGCTTCAAAGAATTCCTCAAAATTGCGACAGTACTTAATCTGTGGCAATTAAGGTATGTCTGACTCCATGATATGCCTTTAATCGTATTACATGTTTCCGAGCACGATTCCATATTTTCGTTTTTTTCGATATTTGAGTATCGGATTTTTTTTTTTTTTTAAGGAATCTGTTTCCCGATAATTACATTAATTAATCAACTAGTACTCTTGCAGTATTTAATCTTATTTAATTTTCAGGTAGTCTAAATTAATTTTAAATTTATCCACTAACATATAAGGTAATCATGTGGGTGCACGATCATTGAAATAATCAGCAACCAAGAAAGCATTAAATAAATTGCAAAGAAAAGCAAGAATCTAACACTAAATAATAAGAAAAATGCCATTCCCAACCACATCAAAGGGAAACCACAATCAACATGTCAAAAATACACAATTAAGTGATAATCGAAATAGAAATGTGCAAACAACAACTTAACATTTGTCTCTAAGAACATTCAAACTCTATCGTAAAGCCTTAAGAGTTTGTTCAATTTTTAACATAATTTTTTTTTTCACACATTTTAAGAGAAAAAAATACTCAAAAATAATTTTTAAGCCTTTTCTTAATTTTTAGAAGAAATAAATTGTTTTAGAATTTTAAAAATAAAAATTAGAATATTCTTTTGAGCCCAAACCCAACAAAACTTGGCCTGAGCCCCCTTGCCGTCTCCTCCTCCACCCCTTATCCATCACCTTCTACCAAGACAAATCAAGGCCCACCAAAGTTTAAAAGAAATCTCAATAAACGATAGAACACGACCGCCACGCTTCACGATGAATCAGCCTACATCCACCGCCGGACCTCCATCACAGGCTAGTTCTGGTCACCGGAAAAACGCCGCTGCCATACTCACGGCACCACCTCGAACGTCTCTACTCACTGAAATGCCCATGTTCAGCGCAAGACCCACACCAATAACCAATCGCTACGCCCCCCTCGTCGGCCAGTAAACCCACACCACTCACCCTCTCTTTCAGCCATAACAACCAAGGCGTGGATTAGGGGCGAGTCTCCACGATTGCCCTGCGGAGCTCTGAACCTCAAAGAGGAAGGGGACCGATTTATCGTCCCCGTACTAAAAACGAACACCCACAAAGCAACGGCCACACAAAGAAACTGACAAAACAGCATGAAAATTCACAAAGCCATGTCTAATGACCAAAATACGCTAAGGACATAACGAGAATCAAAGAAGACAATGTGAATCTGGTTCAGTTATTTCATCAAACAGGTGGGGTGCATCGACTAAAGCGTGAACGCCAACTCATTCGGGACTCGGATTTGCATTCGGGTTCACAACAATCATCAAGCCAAGACTTAAAAAGGGCCAGGCACAATCCGGCGGTACAAGAACTCGCGTGAGCCGAACCACGATGAATCCCAGTCCTGCGAGTCCGAAACGGGCCAAAACAGGGCAGAGAAAAAGGGGTCGTCGGTGCTCCCTACCCGGCTCGGGGTGGCGAATGAGGGCGAGTTCGATTGATTGGACTACGTCCAGTCGCCTCGGACGCCTCTGAGCCAGGATCCTCGGGAAATCGATATGGCCCGAAAGAAATAAAAGAAAATAAAACCGAGACCTACCGTGGGCAAAGGAACGCGTCGGCGAGGGTCGTCGGCCGCGCTCCAGGCGCGATGGCTACTGGAGGAAGCCTCTCACTCTTGGCCTCACTCTAGGCTCTCTGTTTCTCGCTCCCTCTGCCGATTTCTGTCTTGGTCTCTCTCTCGCTGTCGAACCCTGTGATCTCTCCCGAAAATCCCTCCTCCAGCCTCTCTCTCTCCCTCTGTCCTTTTGAAGGCGCCGGCGGGTGCGCATGGCCTCTGCCACCGCCGGCTGCCCTGCCGGCCTGGCCCCACCCAGCAATCGCGCCGCGCGATTTGCTCTGCTCCTGCTCTGTCTCGGCTGTACTGTTGTGGAGAAGGCGAGCGACGCGAAGGGGAAGGAGGAAGAGATAGGGGCCGGGCCAGGTAAAGAAAAGAGGATGGGCCAGCACAGGTGAGAAAAAGAGAGAAGAAAAGAAAGAGGCTGGGCCGGCCCGGTCTTGCTTTCTCTCTCTGTCTCTTATCTCTTTTTTAATGCAAGTGCTCTAATACCTATATATTATGCAATTTAATGAAAATCATTTTTCTTTACGGGTTAAAATTAATCCCTTAATTTATATGCAATTAATGAATGACGAAATGGGTCTCCAAAATTCATGTGTAAACACAAGCTTACCCAAGGCCCCGTATGCCACAATGAAGAAGTGCTAATCGTTAAAGATGTTTAGGACAAAGACAGGAATTGGCACCTTGACACAATTTCTTTCATCTTATCGGAGAATGTCATGCTACTTCTGGACAAACAAACCTAACCCGCTGTCTTCTATGGAAAACTTGACATGTTGGCTGTTTTCAAAACCACACTGCCCGAATTGCTTCCTCATACATGGCTCAACCTCTCTTTGGAATAATTCATGGAAATTGGATTGTGGTAACTGAATTAAGCGCTTCCTTTGACTATGGGCTCGTAACTATATCCCATCAAAAGAGAATCTTTTCAAGCGTTAACCTTATTTGTCCAAACTAATATCCACATTTTGCACGCCGACAAATTACTTCATCAAGTATTCATCCATCGCTGATATGCTGTTTGGATACTTTGGAAAAAGTCTTAATGAACTCATCTTTCATGACAAAAATTTATCACTTCCTTTCCTGCTGCAAAAGGCTAGTAGTTTGGTTACTAATTCCACATTTCTAATAAATTATCACAAGGCATTACAAAGTGTAAGATTATCTCAGTCGGTTGGAAACCACCATCACAATAATGGTGTAATTTGACTACAGCTGGGGCTTCCTTTGGCAATCCTGTGAAACACAGGTGCCGGTGGCTTATTGAGGGATTGGTAAGGCAATAGGCTTGTTGGGTTCAGCCGAAAGAGCGTGGTGGCAAGAATTATGGGCACTTCCTAATGGGCTCAAGGGAAAATAATCCCTAAACTTTAGCCCAATCTGCAAGATAATTCATGAATTTTAGTTTAATGTGCAATGAGGTTCGGAAACTTTTAATTTATTTAATGCGGTCCTTAGACTTTTGTATATAGTCAATTTAGTCCTTAAATAATATGAAAATATGCAAATTAAATTTTATAAATCGTATTGAACAAATTAAAAATTTAGGGATCAAAACATCCAATAACTAGTATTTGCGCTTTGGATGCTGAAGTTGTTATTTAAATGCATCCCACACAACCCGCAAGCTCACACCCAAGCTTTGAACTCATGAATGATTGCAGAAATACATAATATATCAATTCCCCTCAAAAGAAATTCGGGAGGGTTTCTAAATCTAGCTTGAAAGACTGAACACCAAAAATAAGTGGAGTACTCAGGATTTACACGTGAAACGTGCGAGGCGGAACGAAGTTAACCATTGCCAGATTTTGCGGAAACCTTTATTTTATTCATACTTTTAAGTTTCACAAATGGTTCAACGGCAAGAGAAAAATGTTTTGAAGTTATTTACTTCATGATTAAAACGACTTGCTTAGGTTTATGATGGTCCATTCTAACAAATATTAAAACCGTTGTCAAGTTTAATATATGAAAATTTTCACATATTAATTAAGAAAAAGTTGTAAATTTCTTTTCTTTGCAGCACCATAACATAACGAATAGTACCACACCATAAAGATGTGTCCACTTATTTTTTACTTATGAATATTTACACTAAGTATGGGACAGTATATGATAACAAAAGACAACACCATTGTCTCACCAATAATACCACACCATGAAATTATGGCCTTTTTTTTTTTTTTTTTTTTACTTGGTAAAAAAAGGAGAAAAAAGTCTCATGCATCCAATAGTACCACATAAAATTGGGTCATTTCTTTTTTAACTTAAAATTATTTACCCAAGGTGTGTGACGGTTGTGGTAGAGGGAGGGATGCCTGCTAGGCCGAGGCGTCCGATGAAGTGGGGAGCCTGCCGACACCCTTATTTCACTGGAGTTCACGAGTCCAGTCGAGTTTGAGCTTGGCGATGTGTTGACTTGAGTTGACTTAATTTTACACCACTTGATTGGATCGGTATTTATGTAAAAGAGAAAGCCTGTAATGGACCTAGGATCGCGAATAGTCCTAACATGAGTATGCATTCACTAAAGGGAGCGGAAGCCCAAAAACGTAAGAAAGTCCATGGACACCTTTGCGCGCCCTAAGTAAAAGCTGCATATAGAACAATAGCACAAGCAAGAAGTCATCTTCACGGGTTCCGTCATGGTTTTTCAATTTCTTTTTTTACCAAAAACCAAAAGATATGGCAAGATCCAAGGGATAATGTGTCAAATCATGGATCATCTAGACATAAACATCGGCTTTGAACGACATGAAACTAGACAAACACAGAAATTATGAAGGCCTAAATAATTCAGTCAAGCCCAAACCAGCCCACCGCCCACCCATTGGTCAAATCTATTGATGCTAAAATAATTTATAGCTAAAATATTCTATTATTGTAAAATCGAAAAAAAAAATACTTATAATTGTAAAAATTATAGCATTGTGTGCAATAACAACATTTTTTTTTTGGTCGAACAATAATAGCATTCAAAATAACACATTTTAGTCAATTGACTTTTCTATTCAAAGTCAATCATTAGAACTCGTTTTTAAGTGATGCACAATAATACCGTAATAAACCATGTAATGATCCTTCATTAGAAAATCTGAGTTTTTTTTTTTTTAATTTAAATCTGACATAACTAAAACCACTCAAACGTTGTTGTTAATTATAGGGATGCCGTTTTTGTTGAAAGATGTATCCCCACTCTTCTTATAAGAGTTATATTCTTCTTTATCCCTGCCCCCGATTGGTGGGTTGCAAGGGTGATGTCCATATATAACATCCATCGATTAGAGAACAATTGGAGAATTAGGGGTGGAGGAGAGCATGATTCATTGTTTGTTCTTCTGATGACTATCGACTAGAGTCTTTGGACTTTAATTCCTTTTTTTTTCCAATATTAAGCATATAGCATTCTTAATTCCATCTTGCTAACTCAAACAAATGAAATCAAATGGGAAAAAAATGTAAGTTATACTCGAACTTTCCTCGCTTTATCACTTAAATAACTATACTTTTGAAATTGCGAGTTCCATGTTCAATTTCACTGAAATGACCAACTCACCTTTCCTTGTGATAAAGCCCCAAAAATCCTTAGTATCAACTGAATCTCTGAAAACTAACTTAAAAGAAAAAACTGAATCTCTGAACCCAACTCTATTGGCTCCGTTTGGGAACAACTTTTCCAAGGATCCTTAAAGAGCTAAAGGCCTTTGGGCCAAATGTTGAGTGTTTGGCAATTTTTTTTCACTTGCCTTTGCTAAAGGCAAAGCCTTGCCAAGGCTGAAAGCCCAAGGCAGGTTGAGGACTGCCTTGGGCATTCTCGGCATGCTGACTTTGAGGATAATAAGTTTTTTCTTCCGAAATTATCCTTGTTAATTTTTCGTTTTTCTGGCTTTACCCCGACTACTGTTTATCGTCTTCATCCTTCCCTTCTCTCTACTGAGAACACGGCCAGCATCAGCGAGCAGTCGCCGGCAAAAGGTAGGTGGTCCAACGAAGGGCAAGCGGTGCGACGAAGGGCAGGCGGTCCGGCTAGGGTCCCACGACCCTCCGACGAGGGTCACCGCGCAGAGGATGCCGGCAACTTAGATCGTGCACAGATCTGGTCGCGCAGATCTGGGTCGCGGAGACCAAATCGCGAGCACCGACGACCTCTGCAGCGCAGTGGGTCGCATGACGGCTCGCCGGGTCGCGGCGACCGAGATCTCGCGATCTGGGTCGCCGCGACCAGATCGAGCGGCACCGACGACCTCCACACAAAGGTCGTGGCGTGGCGGGTCGCGCAACCTTCCGACGAGGGTCGCGGCGATCGAGATCTCACGATTTGGGTCGTTGCGACCCTCGCCGAACGGTCACCTCGACCCGCCGCGACACGACCTCCATGCGGAGGTCGCCGGTGCCGCTCGATCTGGTCGCAACAACCCAAATCGCGAGATCTCGGTCACTGTGACCCTCGCCGAACCGTGTCCTCCACACGATGACGCTAGCCGGACGCCGCCCTTCGCCGCGCCGGCTCCCCCTCGTCGAACAACCTACCCTTTATCGTGTCGCCTCCCCCTCGCCGGACCACCTACCCTTCGCCGGCGGTAACTGGCGAAGCCCTTGGCCGGCCAACTCTCATTTTTTCCATTTTTTTTAATAACAAAAGCATTTTGCAAATTTAATTTATCCAAACACTATTTTGCTCAAACATATTTTACAATGGACTTTGACAAGCACCATTTACTAAACACAATTTGCATTTAGAAAAACTCATTTGACTCAAGTATTTTTACATTTTCTCAAGGACTTTTACATTTTCTCAAGGACTTTCCCCAAAAGTCTTCCTAAACGCACCAATTATCCTCCATTTCGCTGGTCACCACCCCACTGTCTTTGACCGCCGAGGAGTTTGCAGCCATGGCGATGGCGACTATATGCTAAATCCTATAATTTCTGTAACAACAATACACGACACCTTTACAAACACCAAGAGAGTTTATTTCTTGCGCAGGCAATTAAAAAGCTTCCTGCAAAACTTTTCTCCCTACATACGTGTTGTGCATCTTCCCGCAAAGCCACTTCAGACGGTGCTGACCATTTTACTGAGCTAACCGCAGGCTGGATGGGAAGTGACGTTTGACACTGAACCGATTGAGCTTGGCTGCAATTTTGTCCGCAAGGGCCTCGATCACTTCAGCTTCAGTTTTATCCAAACTGTAAGCACCAAAAGTCATGTCTGGTCATTAGTGCTAGTCAACACGAAGAAAATATCAAGAGGGTCAAAAATTTTCTAATCGGTGTTCAAAGTTATTTTTGAGAAGAAGAAAAACAAGATGTCTAGGTTTCGCCTCAATGTACAAATAATTTTTCCAAGGTAACATATTCTGGGTATGGGTGAAGATCATCTAATCCCACACTCGAATCTCTATCACCTCTTCACAGATCCGGTACTGGCACGTGTTCATTTTTATCTTTTCTCTGCCATACACGACGACAACAATGCAATCCCCTCAGAAAGTATTTCATGAACCTAATACATAAATTAAACTGAATCAGAATCCTGGTGGGATTCACATAGGACCCAGCTCAGCATACGTACAACATGTGACAATCTATCCAATCTCTCTCTCTCTCTCTTCTTGTATCTCTCCACACATGAACTAGCATTAATTGCCTCACATGAAACTTAAAGTTCAGGCATCATGTTCAACTCGAGCATTAATATTAGTATTCTCCTCAAAAACATAATCATAATTGCCCCGCTAATCACATGCTCAAACAGAAAATATTGTTCATCATAGGAGAAATAATTTAACCGCCTACTAATAGCCCAAGATTACAAGGTATAACATCGTAATAGATGCTTATATTACAGGCGATAAACTACACAAGACATCAAGGATTATAGATGTGGAACAAGATCAACATGCATAATTTGATCAAAAGTTTGCTTTTCTAAAGACCAGAAAATCTAATGACTTTCCTTTTTGTCTCTATACCTTTGAACGACAAATGTAAAATTCTAAAGAAACATCTCCAACCATAGATTTCCAAGAGTATGCTTTAGATGAAGCAAACGTAAGTCCACTTCATTAATGTTTTCACTTGTAGAAGCACAAAAACATAATCAACTCCTAATGTGGTATTTTGGTGTCTTCAAGTCTTCAGAAAAGTATTAGAGTGATGGAAATCACTGAATATATTGGTTTAAAGCAAGAACCAACATCCTAGTTTTATTTGGATATAGATTAATGCTTTCTACCAACAGAGCACTATTTGAACATAAAGATTATAATTATAACTGGATGGATAAGGGCATAACCCAATAATCATCACATTACTTTGTATCACCAACTCCAATTAGTATGCCAGATATAGTAGAGTGTGGCAAATGACCATATTACATTGCCTCATGCAGATAAACCAACGCCCAAGGGAAGAGATTCCACATTTCCAATTATTAGTTCCTACTGACCACAACAGGCAGCCTTTCAAAGTAAGTTTTGTGTTCTCATGCACTAAGTAACTTTCTTCAGCAATTCTCAAAAAAAGTATACTTAGAAGAAGACAGAGCTTAGAAAGGAAAGAGTTTAGCACCTGGCATTAACAGGAAAGCCAATGATCCTGCCCACTGCTTGCAAAGCTTTTCTCCACCTCTGGACCTGGTGTAAATTCTCCTGCTTGAAACCCTCTTCGCCTTGGCCAATATTCTCCACAAAAGGACTGGACGGCTTTCGCAGCTCTCTTGCATTGATTCCCCAGAAAATGGGCAATACAATCAGACCCCCTTTTTTCGGCACTCGAGGATCTTCACCAGCTCATTGAGGCACCACGGTGAGAAATGGTAATTCTGAGAAACAACCACAACAGCGATATTCGACTGCTTGATCGCTTCTTCAATCGCTGGCCAGATCTCTTCTCCTCCATCCAGTGTATAATCGACGACCGTTCTCATCCCCCTCCGCTCAAGAGCACCCTTCAGATGGCTCACAGGATGGAGCGTGTCGTCCCGTTTGTAACTAATAAAAATATCATATTTCCTAGGATGACGTTGACCTGCACAATGGGGAATACATCGTTTGAGATCAGAAGAGACGTATGGAGGAGGGATTAAGAATTTGATAAAAAGGCTTATTGAAAAACAGAAACTGTGCTAGTCCTTGTATACGATAATAAAAATTTTTGTTCTTCATCCTCAGCCAAGTCCCAATCACATGCATTTCACGTTTAAAAAAATGTACTATTCCAACAGACAGAAAAGAAATTGATAAGGAGGAAAATGACCCTCGCTTGGATTGCCATACTTAATCAACTTAATAAAATAATTTTCCACTGGAACCACCCAAAAGATGAGTTGGATATTCATTAGAACACATACCATGTTTTTATACAACACTTCATTAGGAATCTTCTCAAACAACCCTCAATCTCAACAATAATTGAAAGAGAAGAAATGGGGATTCATAACAATAATTGGTTAACCAATTGATACCATGCAACTAATGGACTTGTCGCTAGAAATGCCTTCATGAGTTACTTGGAGCACGAGCCTAACCCAAAGCCAAGTGGTATCCCACTCTTTTTGCAGGGTCACAAAGGGTAACTTTCGGTAAATATATGTTCCACGATAAGTTTCCAAAATAACCTTTTGGCTTTTGCTCATAACGTTGAGACTACAGTATTCATCCAATCCATTGGTGATCATCCCCTTGATAGCTTTTTCAATAATATTTTACTGACAAACTAAACATAAATAAGTTTAAGAACTTAACCATGCAATTGATTGTGCCAGCAATGATGGAAATGATGACAATGCTTGCTTATGCCATGATATCTACACGCAAAACTGAATACATCAACTGATTTCTCATCTTGGCAAGGGGGGAAAATATTAAAACTGATTTTCTTTCAAGTTACTACATCAAGCCAAAGTGTTGTACGTCAATGAAAGTGTTTCAAGTCAGAAGGCAAGATGGAAACTTGTAAATTACCATGAATCCCAATGATGGATTTGAACTTCTCAGCTGCAAACTTCAGAATTTGTTTAAATCTTGGGAATAAAGCAGTAGTGGAAGATGATTGTGTAACAACCTATTCAGTAAAAACTGCAGCATCATAAAATGATCTCAAAAACAAATTAAGGGAAACAAAAATCAGGAGTACTGTAACCACTCTACAATTGCCTGGGATGATTGCACATGTACATCACTATCTCTACACTACTAGGATCTTTAGTATGATCAATATGATGTGATGTTACTGAGCAATTTCAACCTAAAAGGTAGCATTATTTAAAGAAAATTAAACTTGCTATCATCAGGAATGGATGGCACTACATGAGAGTAACACATGGTATGGGAGATTGCAACAGCAGTATCACGGATTTACCTTCTCTGATTACGAAATAATCTAATAACATTAGTGATTTCACAATCTTCCAGTTACTCTCAAGCAGGTTAGGAGAGGAAATGGGTTGGGCAGGAAAACATTTATGACTTGACCTGCATCTTGGAATGGAAAAGGAAAAAGTTCGCATAAGTGCTTCTACTGTTGTGTAGTTTGCTCTGGTCGGGAGACTTGATGGTTCAATCATTTCAAATTTACCATCTATGCCAGAATTGCAACAAAATGCCTTGTTGTCTATTGTTGCTATGATTTCAACTCATCCAAGTAGATAATTGGCCAACTCATGCAGAGGCTGAGCATTGTGTTTCCTTCTTCAATGTTTCAAACTTATTTAAGCTTGGATGATGAGGAAGAGATTGATCCCATCACCACCGAAGGTACTATACCACAAGAAGAGGGAAAATCTTTTGGAGTCTAAGAAAAGATATACTATTTGGTTCCTAGAGTGATTAGATATGATGATCTTATGCTATAGACATAAAGTGGTTCACTCACAAGCATGTGTCATTTGAAACAAACCCAATGGAACAACATGAGATTCTAATATATATTAAGGTATTTTCCAACTGATAGTAAGTTAATAAAATTGAGTGTATCTCCAGTAATAAAAGGAGTATACTAAACATAACATGATGGTAATAAAGAGCACATAACTCAGCAATGCACAGAATGATTGACCTCATATCTGTGAGCAAAAACATTTCATCCCAAGCGATAACCAGCCTGGAAAATCAAAAGCATTACCAACTGCTTTTGCCATTTACTATCATAGAAGAAAACGAAAGTAGCTAATGATATTCTAGGAAATTGATCGACATATTAATTAGCTAGTTGCACTAGTTTGAACTAGTTGGTGGCAAGAGTTAATCTAAAAGTGGCACAACAATCTCTTAAACACAATTGCTCAGCCTTACTTACTCCAACACTCTGCACAAAAATGCTCAAAAGTTCAACTGAGGTTCAACAAGAAAGCAACCATCTCATGTCACATAGAGATAAGTCATCAGCCCAAAAACCAACAACAATGAAAATTTTTTAACAAAGAGACACAAAGGATAATCATTGAAACTGTTAACAAGAAAGAAGAAACTCAAATGAAGTTCTTACCACCTTGCCTCCTTTCATCAATTTAGGAAGTGACTCAAAGATGCCAAATTTCGACACAGTGTTACGAACAGTCATTGTTGTATTTCCTTTGGTAGGAACAACTTTTAGTTACCGCGAAGACCGAAAAGCACACCAACTTCTGGGTTTCCTAAGCTTAACACAGTAAGCTGATTTAAGAGTTGCTGATGCCATACCCAGAGTTCTGGATATGCAGATTCCTCCACTTCAATCCTATTAATGAATTAATAAAAGAAGAAACAAGTAAAACAATTAATATTAAATAATAGCAGTTTTTGAAACAAAATGACTCATAGAAGTAGCATGTTGCCATCTCGAGAAGATGACATCACAGTTATAATCACTAGTCACTGCATATCTCAGTACAATGAACTCTGTACAATCCAGCTAATACTCACGGCTCACAAGTGATTGCTAAGAGGAAACTGAAGAATGAGTAGCTTTAATTGTTAGTAAGATAGGATGACACAAAATCTGAAAGGTGAAAAAAAAAAATCAATCATCCAATCTATAAGGACCCAATGTGTGATATTGTCCGCTTTGGGTCACTCGCCCTGGCACGGACGAACCACCATCCCAAGCAGCATCACACATATTAGGGACCCAAGGCTCCCATGACTCCCCCTAATTCTCGCTGTGGGCTCCTCCTAAGCGATGTGAGATAGGAGAAATGCCTTTCTTGCTGTGGCCCAACATGTTGAGAGAGTCGGCTCTGGCGATTTTAGTCCGTCCACCCTTGTTGTGGCCCCACATGCTGGGGGAGTTGGCTCTGATACCATTTGTAAGGACCCGGGCCCCACTGTGTGATATTGTCCACTTTGGGTCACTCGCCCTGGTGCGGATGAACCGCTATCTAGCTACGGTCATTTCCCTTACGGCTTTAAAACACGTCACACATATTAAGGGACCAAGCCTTATAAAAGGCTCCCAAGACTCCCTTCTAAGCGATGTGGGACAGGAGAAATGCCTTAGCCTCGCCCGCGTACTGCTGAGGCGATCTTAGTCCGTCCCTCCGTACTGTCTCGGATTTGGGTCGTTACACAAACTGACACATAAATCATCACAGTGAAGCAACTGTGTCATCCAAGCAAACACACAGCAGCGTCTGGCAAGTTTATGATCTAATTCGCGCAATCTTAACAGAATCAAAAACATTCTAGAACTCAAATTCATTCCACTGTACTCCGATCAGCCGAAGACGAACCGGCAAATGAAACGGTTTATAGAAAAACCCGCACGGATACTGGTTACGAGAGGGCGTGGCGGAAAGGTACGAAAGAAAGAAAGGGGCACAACAATCTGGAATTCAAATTAACTCCACTCCACCGTTCTCCGACCAGCTGAAGACGACCTGGCAAATGAAACGGTTTACACACAACACTCGCCGACACCGGTCGCTCAGACTGGGTATCAGCCGTCGACTAGGCAGCAAGGTTACGAGAGAACGCGGCGGAAAGGGGAAAAAGAAAAGGGGCTGTCGCCGGTGAGTTGCCGTTACCTGCGAAGGAGATGGTGGCTGGGCCTCGTGCTCGACGGAGATGATGGTGTTCCCCTGGAGATGGAAGAAGGCAAAGGGACCAGTGATTCCAGAAATAGGGTTTCCAACGCTGCGTCCCAACCCATTGCCATGGCAAAGTCCCAAGCAATTGTTTAATGGAGATTCTAGGGACGTGGACGTAAGCAAATCGCGGTAAGCTTTTTGAGGAATGAATGAATAAATGTTCAAACATGCTGATTCTGAAACGAAGTGTTAACCGTACAAAAAGTTCACGCTCCTAAGCTTTTCCCATTGGGTACCCTTGGTGCTCCAGCGTGGCAAATAAGAAGGTGATAGGAAAGTGACACGTGTCATCATGGGGCCCATAATCCGGATTGATAGCTACAGCAAAAGGACGAACGGTAGGATTTTTTTTTTTTCTGCAAGTTGCCTTTCCTCTGCAGACCCTCTCCTTTCTTCACGCCTCTCCTCTCGCCTCTCCTCTCCCTTCCTTCCGTAAATTCAAAATTTCAGGTTCCCTCGTCTTCGCTCTCTTTGGCGCTTGTGCTTGTTCTCTATTTGAGCCGACCTCACTAGCTAGGCTCCTACTCCCGTTGACATCCGCTGCAAGCTCGCTCGACCTCACCTCCATCTTCACCCTCACTCTCGGCCTCTCCCTCCTTCAATCTTCCCCCCGCCCAGTGCTACCCCTCCGTGGATCACGCTCACAGCCGTGCCGTTCGAGAACTCGAACCCCCCGAAGTTGGTGTTCCAAAGGATGGCCTCCCCAACCGGCGACGCGGTCGAGGGAGCTGAGAAGGAGGCTGCGGTGGAGTAGTCGAGGGACTTGATGTCGACGCGGCGAAGCCTGATCTAGGGGCTCTTGACGCGGACAGTGAGGGCGAACTCGGGGAAGGCGGTGCGGAGGATGACGATCGGGGCGAGGGCGTAGATGAAGCACTTGCTGTTGCTGCGCCTCTAGTTGTGGCTAGGCGGTGGCTTGGCAAAGTGGGCGAGCTCCACATCGTCTCTCCAAAGGAGGGGTCCTGAATCTTTGGACCGTCCCGCTAACCGGGTCAAGAGTGATCGGAGCGCCCGAGTATTGCCACACCAACTTTGCAGGGAAAGGCCGTGCTATTTCACCTCACACAACTTTCTCATTCTCAATGTAACAAGCAGCCAGAAAATAAAAAGAGAAACGGCCGAGCGTCGCGAAAAACCTTCCACGAGTTCATCACAATCTGGAGCAAATCACAAACAATTGGTGGCATTTTCTTATTCCAATTCAATGCGAATTCTGCAAAAACTAGAAATCACTTAAAGCGAGCGCTATAAAGAACCGCTAAGAAATCACTAGAGTCAACGGACGTGGTAGTGCTCTGATTCATGCGCACGCGGCGAGCATTGGAAGACTAACCCATTCTGCTGATCTGGTTTTGTTGTGTTGGAAGATACACGTGAAGATTCTCTAATATCATCCGAAGATCAATTATATCCATTTAATATTGGATCTACATCCAATTAGTATCAGATCTAATCGGATACAAATATTGTAAAATATTTACTTGATTTTCATATACAGACTTTGTATTATAAACAATGTAAACATTGTACATTGATCAATATAGAATACAAGAGAAATTCTCCCGTTCTCTTCTCTCGACTATCTCCTTCTCACCTTCTTACAGCAAATCAGTCTTCTTCTGAGGACATTCAGCCAAGACGGTTTGGACGAACAACACGTCCTCCAACTTGGACCAAGGATTACATATGTGGAGTAAGAAATCCAGATATTCTTTTTCCAATTTCCTCTTATGTTTCCTTCGATCGGTTATTCGAGAAGCATAGATGTTGTATTACTCGCATTTCTGAAGAACAAGAACCATCAAACTATGAAGAGGCGAGTACTGACCCGCGATGGCAAAAGGCGATGAAAGAAGAATTGCAGGCACTAGTGGACAATCAGACATGGGATTTTGTTAGTTTACCTCCACATCGTAGACCCATTGGATGCAAATGGGTCTACAAGATCAAATATCGAGCTGATGGTTCGGTTGAAAGGTACAAAGCCCGGCTAGTAGCAAAGGGTTTCACACAAAAGGGAGGTTTTGATTATCACGAAACCTTCTCGCCCGTAGCCAAAGATGTTACAGTCCATTCATTCCTCTCTGTAGCAGATTACCAGGATTGGCCATTACATCAGATGGATGTCCATAATGCATTCTTGCATGGAGATTTAGCTGAAGAGATTTATATGGACATACCACAGGGTTTACGGAGACAGGGGGAGAATAAAGTATGTCGTCTCCGCAAATCCTTATATGGGCTCAAGCAAGCATCCAGACAATGGTATGCCAAATTCTCTGAGTCCCCGATAGCTGCTGGTTTTCAACAGTCCAAATTTGATTATGCTATTTTCACATGGACCAAAGGTACGTCAGCTATATACTTGATGATATATGTAGATGATATCTTGATTATGGGCAATGATGAGAAGGCTGTTAAAAGTTTCAAGAAATACTTGCACTCTACTTTCCATATAAAAGATCTAGGGTCGCCAAAGTATTTTCTTGGAATAGAAATTGCTCGCTCAGATCAAGGAATATGTCTCAGCCAGAGAAAATTTGCCTTAGAAATCATATCAGAAGAGCAACAGTCAAGATGTAAGCCGGTAGTAATTCCGATAGAGCAGAATATTAAATTGACCACAGCAGAATATGATGCTGGAATCTCTCAAGAATCTGATCCTGTACTGAAAGATTCAATGAGCTATCAGAAACTTGTTGGAAAGCTCATCTACTTGACTATGACCAGGCCGGACATCAATTATGCTGTGCAAACTCTTAGTCAGTTTATGCACAATCCAAAGCAGTCTCATATGAATGCAACACTCAAAGTGGTAAAGTATTTGAAGAAATGTCCAGGACTTGGAATTCTTCTCTCCAAGAAATGTGATGAGAATGACGGCATATTGCGATGCAGATTATGCGACATGTCCGATGAGCAGGAGATCCATAACAGGGTTCTGTATCAAGTTAGGGGATTCTTTACTTTCATGGAAGACAAAGAAACAACCAACTGTTTCATTATCCTCAGCAGAAGCAGAGTATCGAGCCATGGCAAAGACCGTATGTGAGATAGTATGGCTGCGCGGATTGCTTTGAGATCTTGGGGTACAAATTGAAGGACCAACCAAATTATTTTGTGACAACGATGCGGCCCTCAAACTTGCCTCGAACTCAATAGTTCATGAAAGAACGAAGCATATAAAAGTGGACTACCATTTCACGCGAGAAAAGATCCAGCAAGGGATAATTGAGACACTGGGGATCCGAACAGAAGAGCAACTGGCGGACGTATTCACCAAACCCTTGTGTCAAAGTCAGCACACGTATCTCCTAAGTAAGCTAGGCGTCTTGGATATCTACAAGC
The DNA here is from genome assembly GCA_016097485.1 of Eucalyptus sideroxylon x Eucalyptus melliodora. NCBI lineage: Eukaryota > Viridiplantae > Streptophyta > Magnoliopsida > Myrtales > Myrtaceae > Eucalyptus > Eucalyptus sideroxylon x Eucalyptus melliodora. Next base: position 21,554,689 of record CM027830.1, read on the forward strand.
CACCAGCTTGAGGGGGAGTGTTGGAAGATACGCGTGAAGATTCTCCAATATCATCTAAAGATCAATTATATCCATTTAATATTGGATCTACATCCAATTAGTATTAGATCTAATCGGATACGAATATTGTAAAATATTTACTTGCTTTTCATATACAGACTTTGTATTATAAACAATGTAAACATTGTACATTGATCAATACAGAATACAAGAGAAATTCTCCCGTTCTCTTCTCTCGACTATCTCCTTCTCACCTTCTTACATGTTGTGCCAGTGACGCGAGTCCAAAATCTTAGGAGGGATCGCCCACGAGCTATGGAATTCATTACATCAATGGTGGAGATTCCTATTTGTAATCCGGTTCTTTTATTGGGACTTATAGAACTTCCTAAGAAAGAGAAAGTTCATCACTTCCGCGTAGGTCTGGCAAGGGCAAGAACAGGGAGGGACAAAAAAAAAACCTAAGTTGAAGGAAAATCCCAAAGTTACAAATCGATGGCAAAAAAACATAATGTTGGAGAAAAGGCTTCGAAAATCAGTACCTAGATAATCAGGGAGAAAAGGCCATTGCCAAGAGAGAATCTTCTCCGTCGTTGGGCTTCCGCTCGCTTGCGATTTGCCGTCCTCACCGTCTTTGTAACACGTTCTGCATCCGGAAATGGCAAGCGGGGACTCTGGCAGAGCTTGGGACGTGGTCCGCCTTGCGCTGCTGTGGCTGAGGAGAGGTAGGGCGTTCAGGCGGCTCCTCACGGTCAAGTTCTGTCTCGCAATGGCTGGATTCGTCAAGAGCATCGGTGGCGATTGCGGCTACCACAGCTCGATGCCTATCCGCTACGGGGAGCGCGAGCTTTCGTTCGACAAGACCCTGGTCTTCCATGTCAAGATGCATCGACCCAGAGCATCCACGAGGTCCCGCTTCCGCCTCCCTCACATCCCCTGCATCAGCCCGGCCGTTGACTTCGAGTATGGATTCTTCGATGGTGACAAGGACGGCAACTGGGAGAGGAAGAGCTCGGTCGCCGTTGGAGACGGAGGAAAATGCAAATGCGGAGGTGGTGGACGAGGCGGATGCGGAAGTGCGGCGGCGTGGTTCGTAGGATGGTGGCTCCGTCGTCCGATCGGAGAAGGAGCAGAGAGCAGAGCAACCGGGCGAGAGTCGAACGAAAAAATGGAGAGAGAGAGTCCAACACTTCCGTTCAAATTAATTGCAAGAGAGAAGAATCTGTTGTGGGGCCCAGCTATTATTTTCTTTAAGGGAGAGAGAGAGAGCGCCGAATTTTTCAAATTGACCGAGAGGGAAAGGTTTAAGCTAGTGCTGCCGGCGAAGGAGGGTGAGGACCGGGAAGACGAAGGTCGTGGCGAAGGAGAGCACGAAGCTGGTGTTGCCTTGTAGCAGGCGTTGCTCCTGTTTTGGTTTTTTATATTTTGGTGAAAAGGGGTTGTTTTGTTGAGTTTTGTTGAAGAGATTTTGCTTTTGTTTTATTTCTGGTGTGGAGCACTAGAACCACGTTCCTTATTTTTTCTTCCTCGACTTTTACTTTGTACAATTGAATAAGATTTCAGTTTTGCAAGTATATTTCTGACATGGAATCGTTCTTCGTATCATGTTTTGTTGTATACTTAAGTTTTTATGGGCGAGATTCTTTTGAAAGGTAATAAGGGAAAGCAAATTGTACTATGGTATGACTTTCTCCAACATCAGGGAGATCTTATATTAATGCATTATAATTTTTCATTGTTACGTCGTCAAAACTTGACGAGCACTCACAACGTCACCCAACTTAGTAGACATATTTACCAGGGTGTGAGAACCAAAACATCGTCACCCACAAACTGATTTGCTTGGATCTAAATTCCCAACTCCCTCACAGGCTTGATCAACAGGAGTAGGCTGCCTAAGGCCATATTTACACGTCTCGAAGAATAAAATAAAAAACATCAAATAGCTGCCAACTCACAACATCTCTTTCGGGACACCATAAATAACCATTCTTGCTTCTTTTACCTTCCCAAACTTCGTCAGAAAGAAAACGCGAAAAATGCAAGGGCCTCGTCCGAGTGAGACGAAGGATTTGGACGGACTTGATTCCAATAATGTCCTAACTTTCGCAAAAGTGACAAAAAACGACTTGCGAGAGATCTAGGAATGAAAGAGAACGGGATAAGAACATAGAAAACAAGGAAATTATGGAGGGTTCTTCCAAGTGAGATGAAGTATTTGGATCGCCCGAGCAGCAACGAACGCCAGAGCAGAGGGCCGGAGGAGCAAAATCCATTTTCCATCTTTTCCGCGGTCCGTCCTTCTCCTCTTCTTCTTCCTCCTTCCTTCCTCGTGCTGCACACCACGCTCGCTGAAGAGTAGAGGCACGCATGACGACCTACGGCAGACAGAGAAGGGTAGACCGGCGACGGAGGGGACGCCTCGCAGGCGCCATCAATGCCGCCGAACGGAGCAGCGCGAGATCCGGCGAGAAACCTGGACGAGGGGACGTCTTGGCGGATGCCTTCAATGCCGAGCAGGCCTCCGCGGAGAAGACGGGCTGAGACGCCGGTTCGGCCAAGAGGGAGGCCGATCAGCGTGCCCAAGACCAGCGGCCGAAATGCCCCCGTCGACTGGACCCTCCAGCCTATGAATAGGGCCTTCTGGTGTCCGATGAAGGGGGGTCAAGTAGAGCTGATGAGAGAGAGAGAGAGAACCGCGAGATGTTCTCGACTTTTCCGATTTGGGGTCGGTTTCCCGAGGATCTTGGCTCGGAGTCACGCGAGACAGACGGACGGATGGACGGACGGACGTAGCTCGATCTATCGAGCTCGTCCGCCGCCCGACGTCGCCGAGTCAAGTAGGGAGCACCGCTGGCCACCTCTGTCCTGCCTTTTTCAGGCCCTGTTTTGCCCAGTTTCGGTCTTCGCCGTTGTCTGGTATGGGCGAGTTCCAGCCTCGTCCCTCTGTGCTCTACTGGTTTTGAGTGTTTTCTTAGTCGGTTGTCGTGAATCAGTGTGCGAGCTCGGGTCTTCAATGAGTCCCGGTCCTCCCCTCAACCAGCGCACCCCGAGTGTTCGACGTAAGGCCTAAACTACATTCGCATTGATTTCCTTGGTTTTCGGTCTGATCTGGGCGCTTGCGAGTTATTGGACCTAGTTCTTTATGGAGTTTCGCTGCCGTTGGTGTTCTAGATGCCACTCATGTTTGTGTCTTTGCTTCGGTTTCATCTAGTTCATACCGCTTTTGTTGGTGGCCGGAGAGGGGTGAGTCACGGCCGTTGTCGTTGTTCTTTATGGGTTTGAGGGTGTTGGCTGGAGGCGCTGTCGGTAGCTGCCCGTTGTGGCTGTTCGCGGGGGCGTGGCTTCGTAGATGGGGAATTCGGTGGCCCCGTCTAGAGTTGCGGCAACCGGTGATGATGGTCCAACATATTGGCCAACGGTGGAGCCCTGGTGAACAAAGTGTGTATCAATTGACCGTAAAACATAATGTTCACGGCTCGAGTTTTGATATTGCTTGAATCAGTAAGCAAATCTTCGGGCGTCCCGGGCGCGCTCGAAGGAGAAGACATTTAGGAGCAGCAGTTGGAGGAGAAAGGGAGAGAAATCAATGGGGGAGGCGCCCGAGGAGAGAGAGATGAAAAGAAAGAGTCAAAAAAAGTCCGAAGGGTATAAATACAAAATAATTAAAAGACAAGATGTGTTTGTTAGTTGATCAACTGATATAATTACATCATCAATATTAATTTCTCTCATTACATGGGAATTAAGTATTTTTCTCAACATTTTATTTGATTTCTAATTGACCCATCATAAATCAATTCACCATTGTGGCTCACCACAATAGTCAATTCACTATTGTGGCTCACCACAATACAATGAAAAGATATAAACTAATAAATGAAAATGAAAAAAATTTAAACTAATAAGGTGGGTTTGGGAGAGTTCCAACTAAGTCCCCTTTTCAAGGCCAAGGCACCATGGAGAGGCTGCGACAGTTGGGTAGGAACGTCTACACCGAACGATTGATCTTGGCTAAGATTTTGTCCGCAAGGTCCTCGATGACTTCGGCCTCAGTTTTATCCAAACTGTAAACACCAAAAGGCACGTCCGGTCATTCGTGCTAGTCAACGGGAAGTAAATATCAAGAGGATAAAAAATATTCTAATCAGTGCTCAAAGTTAATTCTGACAAGAAAAAAGACAAAATGTCAAGGTTTCGAATCTTTATAACCTCTTCACCAGTCTAGTTCCTACTGACCAGAACAGGCAGCCTTTCAAAGTAAGTTTTGTGTTCTCATGCACAAATTAAGTGGCTTCAGCAATTCTCAAAACAAGTATACTTGGAAGAAGACAGAGCATAGGAAGGAAAGGGTTTAGTACCGGGCACTAACAGGAAAGCCACTGATCATGCCCAGTGCTCGCAAAGCTTTTTTCCACCTCTGGACCTGGTATGGGTTCTCCTGCTTGAAACCCTCTTCGCCTTGGCCAATATTCTCCACAAAAAGACTGGACTGCTCTCGCAACTCTCTTGCATCGATGCCCCGGAAAATGGGCAATACGATCAGACCCCGCTTTTTTTGGCATTCGAGGATCATCACCAGCTCATTAAGGCACCACGGTGAGGAATGGAAATTCTGAGAGACAACCACAATGGCGATATTCGACTGCTTGATCACTTTTTCAATCGCTGGCTGTATCTCTTCTCCTCCATCCAGTATATAATCAACGAACGTTCTTATCCTCCTCCGCTCAAGAGCACCCTTGAGATGGCTCACAAAATCGCGTGTGTCGTCCTGTTTGTAACTAATGATTGCATCAAAAATCCTAGGAGGACGCTGACCTGCACAATGGGGAATACATTGTTTGAGATCAGAAGAGAGGTATGGAGGACGGATTAAGAATTTGATAAAAAGGCTTATTGAAAAACAGAAACTGTGCTAATCCTTGTATACGGTAATAAAAAATTTTGTTCTTCATCCTCAGAGCCCCAATCACAAGCATTTTACGTTAAAAAAAAAAAAAAAAAAAAACAACAACAACAACAACAACAATAATCCTAACCAACAGACAGTAAAGAAATTGACAAGGAGGACAACGACCCTTGCTCGGATTGCCATACTTAATTGACTTAATAAGACAATTTTCCAATGGAACCACCCAAAAGACGAGTTGGATGTTCATTAGAACACATACCATGTTTTTATACAACACTTCATCAGAAATCTTCTCAAACAACCCTCAATCTCAACAATAGTTGAAAAAAGAGAGAAGAAATGGGGATTCATAACAATAATTGGTTAATCAATTGATTTTCTACCATGCAACTAATGGACTCGTCACTAGAAACGCCTTAATGAGTTCATTAAGAGTTAACTTAAAGCACAAGCCTGACCCAAAGCCAAATGGTTTCCCACTCCTTTTGCGGGGTCACAAAGGGTAACTTTCGGTAAAAATATGTTCCATGATAAGTTTCCGAAATAACCTTTTGGCTTTTGCTCATAATGTTGAGACTATAGTATTCATCCAATCCATTGGTGATCACCCCCTTAATAGCTTTTTCAATAACATTTTAATGAAGAACTAAACATAAATAAGTTTAAGAACTTAACCATGCAATCGAGTTTATGTCAGCAATGGTGGACATGATGACAATACTTGCTTATGCTGTGATATCTACATGCAAACTGAATACATTCAACTGATTTCTCATCTTGGCAAGGAAGGGGGAAAATATCGAAACTGATTTTCTTTCAAGTTACTACATCTAACCAAAGTGTTGCACGTCAATGTAAGTGTTTCAAGTCAGAAGGCAAGAGAGTAACTGGCAAATTACCATGAATCCCAATGATAGATTTGAACTTCTCAGTAGCAAGCTCCAGAAATTGGTTATAAATTGAGAATAGAGCAATAGCGGAAGATGGTCGTGGAACAACCTATTCAGTAAAAACTGCAGCATCAGAAAGTCATCTCAAAAACAAATGAAGGGAAGCGAAATATGTAAATCAAGACTACTGTAACCATTCTACAATTGCCTGGGATGGTTAAACATATACATGTCTGTCTCTACACTGCTAGGATCTTTAGTATGATCAATATGATGTAACGTTACTGAGCGATTTCAACCTAAAAGGTAGCATAATTTTAAGGAATATAAAAATTGCTATCATCAGGAATTGATGGCACTACATGAGAGTAACACATAGTAGGGGAAATTTCAACAGCAGTATCACAGATTTACTTTCTCTGATTAGGAAATAATGCTAGGTTAGTAAATATAATCTAACTAGAATCAACCATACCGGACCTTGAACTGTCCTTAGAAGGAGAATAAGAATTGGCAACGATTAATCAGTCTCTTTAAGTATAACACAAAGCATAAAGTTATTTCCAGTCTTACCTCATTCAACGTGGCACCAAAACGAAGATCTATGAGATAAACGAACAAAACTTTGAACAAAGAAATTTCAATTGTTGCGTAGCTAGTTCTGGACATGAGACTTGATGGTTCAATTATTTCATAATTCACCATCCTATGCCAGAATTCCAACAAAATGCCTTGTTGTCTATTGTTGCTATAATTTCAACTCCTCCAAGTAGAGGATTGGCCAAGTTATGCAGAGGCTGAGCATTATATTTCCTTCTACATTGTTTCAAACTTATTTAAACTCGGATGATGAGGAAGAGATTGATCCCATCACCACCAAAGCTACTGTACCATGAGAAAAGGGAAATCTTTTGGAGTCTAAGAAAGAGATAATATTTGGCTCCTAGTGTGACATCCTGAAATTCAATCCCATTTCGATAAAATAAAATGTGCATATCGTCGGCGTGCTTATGGTCCTTTTTCTCTGAACTGATCACTCACGAGTTAACTAACTTATTGGGTGAAGCCGTTAAGGGATATTCCGCGGTAAAATCCCTAAAAGCTACCTAATTTGTTGGGTTGGACTAAATCACGTCCGGTCGATTTTAATCATGGAATTTAATTTGGTTTCGGGAATCGAATATTCGAGTGTGTCACAATTCAAATTTTTGGACCTCGTCTCATCGTCCGTCAAATTATTGACGAGCCCGAAATTTCAAAAAGAAATTATCGGAGGAAAAATCAAGACAAAAAGAAATTAGAAAGGAAAAAAGAGAAAAAAAAAAAAAAAGAAAAGAAAGGAATAATATTATTATTTCTTTTCTCTCCCTTTCTTTTTCTCTCTCTTCTCTCCTCTCCCCTCCCCTTCTGCGAATCCCCCTCCCCACGCTGACCATTCCTCTTTTCCCTCTTATTTTATTCTTTCTTTTTCTTTCTCTCTCTCTCTCTCCTTCTCTCTCTTTTTCTTTTCCCTCGTGCATGAATCCCCTCCACCGAATGCCCCCTGCTGTCTTCCACTTTGCTCTATCTCTTTCTCCTTTTTCACTTTTGACTAGTCAAATGTTCTTATCCCTTCTTCTCTTTCTCTTTCGCACTCTCTCTCTCGACTCTCTCTGCTCGTACGAACAAAACCAGAAGCTGGAGAAGAGCAGACGGCATCAGCTCGCCGAAGACCGCCGCCCGCTCGCCACTCGTCCGACACGCCCGTGCACGCCCGCACGTTCGCCGCTCCCCGCCGTGCGCTCCGCCGTCTCCTTCGCGCCTCGCCATCCCCGCCGTGCATCGTCCAGGCTATTCGGCCTCTGTTCAGCTTGGTTCCGCCCCTGTCCGACCACCTCCGGCCGCCGTTTGAGCTCGCCGGACCTCCACCGGCCTTCCCCCGCGCCTTGCCGCCCTTGCTGTGGTTGTAGGTTGCTGTTTTGTGTGTTTTTCCAGCCATTCCAGCCACCCCGCCGAGTGGGTATCCAGCTAGTTCGAGCTCGTTTTGGGCCGTTTCCCGGCCCCGAACCCGAGCCGTGCTTTGGGAACAATCGTTCCTCGCGTCGCCGCCGTCGGATTGATCCGATTTGCGCGCGATTTGGTGAGTAATCTCACTAATCTTGGATTAGTTGGCTAATTATGCTTTAGGTTGGTTTAGTTTTAATTAATTATGTTTAGGTTGTTAGATTAGAAGTAATTAGCAATTATTAGTCAATTGTTGTGCGATTTAGATAAATTGATTGCGCAATTAGCAAGTAGACGTGGTCTACTATTTATTGGAAGTATCTCGGGAATTTTCCGATCCCTAATCGGGCTTCAATTTGGCGATTCGGGCCTAAGTGGGATTTTTTGGCATTTAAATATTATTTTTCGGAATTAAATTAATTATTTATTTATTTTCCGAAAATTCAACTGAGATGGTCCGGAACCGGAAAATTATCTGATGATCGTGGTGCAGCTTTATTTAATTGGACTTTAATTGAGCTAAATTGGATTTATTGAAATTAATTATTAATTTTCGAAATTAATTAATTAATTAATTATTTTTTTGGAAATTAAGATTGAGATGGCCGACGACCGGAATTTTGTGCTGATTGTCGTAAGGCGCAGTCCGTTTATTTAATTGAGCTTTATTTTGTGCTAAATTGAATTATTTGTGAAATTGGAAATTATTCTTTAATTGAATAATCTTTGGTTATTAATTGAAAAATAACCGGGCATCGGTTGATGATGCCAAAAATATTTGAATGGACTTCAGAAAATGTGGGAGTTATGGAAAGAAAAATATTATATTTTGGCTAAGGTCAAAAAATGCCTAGTGTCACGCACGATATTTTATCGAATATTTTTTTATACGAAGGAATGAGGCCAAGACAGTGCGAGGCACAATGTCATTGGGCCGTGAGGGATTAATCGTATGTTGACTTACAGTTATAGTAAGATGATTATTGGAAGTTGATGTGATGTGTGTGTTGTGTTGAGGAAACTAATGGATCATGAGCAGGTAAAGGACTAAGTACTACACAAGTAGAAGACTTCGTGCGAGTTACCTCTAGCGCCTTATACCATTGCTTATTGTAGTTAAGGACTAAGTATTACATGGCGACCTGAGTCGCATGGGAATTACCTCTAGCGCCTTGCTGCATTGTTATGCATAGTGGAGGGCTAAGTGCTACACGATGGAAGATCTCGTGTGAGTCACCTCTAGCGCCTTACCCTATTGCATTTTGTAGTGAAGGACTAAGTACTGCACGATAGCGAGATTTCGTGTGAGTTACCTCTAGCGCCTTATACTATTGTTATTTGTGGTCAAGGACTAAGTACCGCACGATGACGAGACTTCGTGTTGGGGTCACCTTTAGCGCCTTGAGCCTATATTTGAGCGGGAATGTTGAATGGGAATGTTGAGATTAATTATCGAGTATAGATGAAATCATCGATATGGTTTGATTCGTTTGTCATGGATTGACTGATTGAGCTGAATTGGCCAGGGAAAGGTCATCATTGACATGTAATCGACTAAGTCGATTGATCATTGCCTTGAGTCTGATGTTGCAAATTGATTGACTGAATGGAAATGACCGTGAGTGGTCTTGTTGGCTTGTAATCGACTAGGTCGATTTGATCGATGCTTCAATCGGTGATATGATTGCTTGGGTGCCTATTATGAATTGTACTGCGACTTGGTGTGGGACATGAGGCCAAGGTACGTCTTCGCCCTATGCGTGTATAGGCAGCCTCGTAGTATAATGGTTTACTAATCGGGCTTAGTGGGGTAGAACTCGCCGAGATGTAGTCTCATCCCGCTTTGGGGAAAACATTTCGGACCCCGTTGAGGAGCTGAGGAGGAATCTGAGAAGGAGAACTCGGAGGTGAAACCTGAGTAGAAGGATTTTTGGAAGAAGAAGATAATACCGAGAGAGATTTTGAGTATGACCTGAAGGGATTGAGATTCCATCTTCTTTTGTGAACTCCAATTGATGTGAATAGTCATGACGTGCTCTAGTTGATGTCATGTACAAAAGTTTGGTTATAAATTTCAATATGAAAAATATGGCCCTGCTTTTCTATCCCATCGTTTTATTGTCTGGGGATTTTAACTGCTTCCGCATGTGCTTAAAAATGAAAGGGTCGGCGATACATTGTCCTGGGATATCGCATTATAAAATCGACCAAGTGAGACGGATGTGTGCGTGCCTGAGGATCGGGGCGTGACACCTAGAGTGATTATCCATGATGATCTTATGCTATAGACATAAAGTGGTTCACACACAAGCATGCGTCATTTGAGACAAACCCAATGGAATAACATGAGATTCTAATATATATTAATTTCTTTACCAACTGATGGTAAGTTAATAAAATAAAGTACATTATCCAGTAACAAAAGAAGTATACTCAACATAAATTGTCGTGTATTAAAGAGCACATAACTCAGTGAGGCACAGAATGATGACCTCATATCTGTGTGCAAAAACATTTCATCCCAAGCGATAACCAGCCTGGAAAATCAAAAGGATTACCAACTGCTTTTCCCATTTACTATCATAGAAGAAAACCAAAGTAGCTAATGATATTCTGGGAAATCGATCGAAATGTTAATTAGCTAGTTGCAAAGTTCGAGCTAGTTGCAGCAAGAGTCTAAAAATGGCACAACAATCTCTTAAATACAATTGCTCAACCTTACTTACTCCCACACTGCACAAAAATGCTCAAAAGTTCAACTGAGATTCAACAAGAAAGCAACCCCATCATGTCACATCAATATGAACCATTAGCCAAAAAACCGACAAACAATGAAAATTTTGCAGCAAACAGTCGCAAAGGATAATCATCGAAGCTGTTAACAAGAAAGAAGACTCAAATGAAGTTCCTACCTTGCCTTCTTTCCTCAATTTAGGAAGTGCCTCAGAGATGTCCATTGTTGATACAGTGCTACTAACAGTCATTGTTGAATTTCTTTTGCTAGAAGCAACTGGTACTGGCCATGGAGACCAAACAGCACAACAAGATCTAGGTTTGCTATGCTGAATACAGCGAAGTAATATAGAAGCAAATGCCATACCCCTTTAGGATATGCTGATTCATCCACTTCAATCCTATTAATGAATTAGTAAAAGAAGAAACAAGTAAACTTCATATCAAATATAGCAGTTTTACCAAACAAAATGACTGAAAGAAGCAGTTTGACCAAAAAAAAAAAAAGACTGAAAGAAGCAGCACGTTGCCATCTCTAGAAGATAACATCTCAGATATAATCACTAGTCACTGCATATCTCTGACTCTGCACAATCCAGGTACCACTCGCGGCTCAAAAGTGATTGCTAAGAGAAAACTGAAGCATTGAGTAGCTTTAACTGATAGTACGATAGGGTTTGATAAGGTGTAACATATCCAGCTGCCGCTTGCCAATCAAGCTTTTTCATGATCGATTTGCTGTGATCGGCAAAGGGAATTAAATAACAGAAATAACAGAACGCCTTCCTCACCAAAATTGGGAAAAGAAGAAGAAAAGAACAGAGGGTCGTCTTTTTACCAAAAAAACAAAAGAACAAGAGGGTCGATGCTGCAAATTTCTCAACTCATTCGATGACCCGATCATTCATTGCTTGCATTTTGGACTAGATAAGTTATGATAACATAGAGAATCAAGAAGTTTCTCATATTAGACATTAAACCGATAACACAAAAAAGATTATGACAAAAAATCTCCCACCGCCCCACCCCCCAAGCACACGCACACACCAACAAACAACACCCAAATGTTCAGACGTCACTAGGGAAGAAACTCACAAGCAAATGTTACCTTAAAACAAAATGACACAAAATCTGAAAGGTAAAAAAAATCAATCATCCAATCTGGCACATAAATCATCACAGTGAAGCAACTGTGTCATCCAAGCAAACACACAACAGCGTCTGGCAAGTTTGTGATCTAATTCACGCAATCTTAACAGAATCAAAGACATTCTGGAATTCAAATTTATTCCACCATGCTCTGATCAGCCGAAGATGAACCAGCAAGTGAAATAGAAAAACACTCGCAGATACCGTCACACAGCCCGGGTATCAGCCATCGACTCAGCAGCAAGGTTACGAGAGAGCAAGGGGAAAGGAGAAAATGAAAAGATGCCGTCGCTGGCGAGTTGCCGTTACCTGCGAAGGAGATGGTGGCAAGGCCTTGTGCCCGAAAGAGATGATGGCGTTCCCTTGAAGTATAAAGACGGCGACAGCACCAGCGCCATGCTAGAACTCCAAGCACGCTTTAGAGTTGAAAGGGAAATTTGCATGCGTGTTGTTTCTTTGATTATATGGTGAATACCTACATGACGGAACGGGAGTCGTCGAAGAAGGAAACAGTCGCGACAAATAAAGGCGCAGAGCATTATTATTTTATTCCTTACCCCCCCCCCCTTCCTTCTTGCCTTATTCGTATCATCCATTTCTTATTCCTTTTCCTCCATCGTCTTCCTCCCATCCTCTTTCCTTTTACTGCCCAGGCCGCTTTTAGCACTCTACTTCGTTCCAGAACACCAAAGCTTCAACAACAGCATGTCCATTTATTAAACATCTATCAACATTCATTCATTCATTCCTCAAAACTATACTGCGATTTGCTTATCATCAAGCCACCATCAAGATCACTAACTACTATCTTTAATCGCAAACTTCAACAATTCTCCATTCGTTGAACAATTCAATCGCCTACGATTGGATCGCTACAGAAATAGTCGAGACAAGCGTTAGAGGGACAAACCAATGCAAACACCTCAAGGAACCTCCGCTCCCGAGATTGAGACGAGTAGTTGCCTTGCCATTGACCGCCAACAAACATCACGGGGATACGTACATTAACACGTAGAACATAACACAAGGAAAATCGGTGTTGCTTCCGATCATACATCTGAATCTCAGGAAACAAGACAGACATGGATGAATCGAAATTGCCAATCATGATTTGAACATGTAAATTTGATCATTGTTTTCCAAATTTAAAATCCATATCCACAAGGGTACTTAACCAAAGTTGTCCCTTGGGAATCTTTTCATTTCGCTACACGTTGATATGCTGAGTACTTGGTTAACTAAACTAAAGTTTACACACGCTGTAGTTAAAAGTCCAGTTAACCATGCTTAAAAAGAGTATAGGTATAGTGTTAAGTTATGTGTCGAACAACTATGGTTCACAGGTGCACGTAATGCCGAGTCGTTGATCCGTCTTTATACCTAATGGTTATAGTTTGTTCATATACGAAGTTGCACATGTGCATAATATGGAATATGTCTCATTGTTACATGCAAGGTATAATAATGATGTCCTATGCGATCTAATTATGACACTGCATTGAAATCCTCGGCCGGGGTTGTAACCGAGAATAAATTGTTTATGTCTCAAATAAAATGTATGTCAAGTAGTGTCGTGACCAATTTTTCCGGTGTGAACCACCTAGGGTTTGGCTAATGGATTGTTAAGTCTAGACTTAACTCGGGCTCTCCCAAGCCCATACCAATTCGCAACTTAGGTTCAAGTTTATAACATGCAAATGATTTTTCAATTAGGAGTCGCCACTAATATATTTTTGGTGGGTTGATTAGAAACCCAAGTAAAGTAACGGGAGATTCACTTTACTCCTACGAACCAGAGACTATGGGTACGGGGACTTGGTTACACTAGATTCCTCTAATGCCCTTTCGGTACCTTTCTTTTTATTTTGAAAAATGTTTGGCAAGCAGTTTGGATTGATTTTAAATTTATTTTCCTAATATGTGAGGTGTTCATGCAAGTGCGCAAACCACCAATTTAACACTCAAGTAAAGCAGAAAATAAATTGCAGGACTTACCTTAAAGCAACGAAAGCATCTGCGTTGTTAGTTTAGAATTCCCATCAGCAATCCTAAATATAATTTCTAATTAACATGCAATTTTTGTTTTGTTTTCACTTAATTAATGAAAATTATGCAATATGCAATGCATGCCACTAATTTAACATGAAATGATATGATATGACAACATGACTTAGCTATATGACCTAAGCAATATGACATAACTAAGCATGTAGTCTATCCTAAGCATGAGATGATTTATTCTAAATTTTTTTTTTTTTGTATTTTCTATGGGATTCGAAATTAAAGAAATGCAACATTTAAATATGCAATCTAAATTAATCTAATGACTAACAATTTCTAATTAAATGGACCTAACAAAAATCACTAAATGACGTGCATTGTATGAAACTAATTCTATATGACGTGCAGATGGTTTTTATTCTAAATAAGCATGCAATTTATTCTAATATGCAATGACGTGCAAAAGATGCATTAATTTTACGTGACATATGCATAATGACTTCTTTTTTTTTGTGTTTTTCTTTTTTTCCTTTTTTTATTTCGAAATTAATAATTGCCAAATAATTAAACATGCAATCCAAGTTAAAAAATGAACTAGCAACCTAAATTAATTGATTTGATCTTCTTTTTTTTAAATTCGAACTAAAATACCTATTATGAGCATGCAAACTCTAAAACTACATTTTTTTGATTTTTTTAAAAAGAAAACTAATTTAAGTAACACCACAGCAAATTAAGCTATATTGATACCCAAATCGACGAACCATATCTTGCGCATGAGATCGGGTTGGCCAATTTCACATAAATCACGAATCGGATCTCGAGCGGGAGATCGGATTGGCAATTTTTTAAGTAATTGCGAGTCGGATTTCAAGCTCGAAAATCGGACTGACAATCACTAATTTCAAGGCAATTTCATATCATGGAATTTCAATTTCACATTAAAGGAATAATTACACTAAAAAGATAAAATAAAATAGCAAAAATAAAACAAAAATAAGATAAAGAAAATAACGTGAAACAAGAGAGAAATATTGTTGCAAATGTGTTTGCAATTGCTGCAATCGAATTGTATCGACTTGAAATTAAATTAAATGAGATTTCATTTAATTTGTATTATAGTCATAAGCCTACTTGCATATGATGCACTTACATGCCCAAAATGAACACATATTAATATATTCCATAAGTACATACAAAGATAATATTCTTTTTATTTTTAAGGGGATTGATTAATTATTTATTTATTCATTCATTTAATTAATTAATTAAAGTGGAAATGGTCAGCAATTCTTGCTGACCATTTGGCACCAATCATCGTGCACATGCACGAAGCATGAATGGTCAGCAAACCGCTGACCGTTCATGCACGAAATCAGCGGTTGCTGACCGCATGCATGATCGTGCATGTTCGAGAGTGATCAGCAACGGTTGCTGATACGTTGCTGATTCATGAAAAACCGTTCTAAGAAATGCCGCAAAAAGGGTTGCTGAAAATAGAGAGAGTTTGGGCAATTGTTTTTGTGTCTAAGAGATGCGAGAAAAAAAAAAGGAAATTCTCTTTAGTTCGGGCCGTGACTAAAACATAAAGGATAAGGCATATTGTTTCTACGAGATTGCTAGCATGATCATAGTGGTGATTCCGAAAGTTCTCTCTTCTGTTCGATGTCCATTGTTGGTGTGTCAGTCCGACGTTTGTGAGGTTCGAATTGTAGAACATCTGAACAAATTCGTATAAAGCGCGCTTCGAGAGGTAATTCGTTTAACTCCCTTTTTATATTCATATTTTTAATTAAAACGCACGAATGCCTTCGGAGAATCATGTATAAAATATATCATCTTCGTTTCCGCTACGTTCTTTTTGTTAATTTAACCTATACATGGTTCATGAAACCCCAACAATATCATCTAGCTTGACTTTTCTCATTTTTTTCTTACTACTGTAGTAGACCACTTGCTGTCCATCAAAAACCATCCCGGTGTGCTACTCTTCATCAATGACCATAAGTGACGAGGCATCGATCTTTCATTGGCTACTGTTCAATTCGTGATCGTGTTACCTAATTGCTTCATCGACAAGTTAACTCTCGACACTTCGCCGGCCCGAGTTATTTTTTGCCATAGATATATGCCCCTTTTAAAAGAATTTAAAAGGTATTCGGAATATTTGAATTCGCCCTGTTGAAGTTTGAGCAAAACCTCGGTTCCATTTTTTTTCTTTTCGCCTATCTTGGTTGAACAAAACGGTTTGCATACGTCAATGGAGATTAGTCAAGTTAGAATGTTTAGTCATCTCGTTATTATATTTTGTCAAACGATCAATGAGAATTAGAAAAAATGAACAATTTTCAAGTGCACTTGTGTCAATCCTACAACTTATAAACGGAAGTTAAAAGAAATGAAGATCCATTTTAGAAATTCAACATTGTTACATTTATGTTGCTAAAGGGGTTTATATGGCTTTGTTTGCCAAAAATGGGTTATTGACGAAATATCTTCCACCAAAGGCTTGATCTTTGAATTTTAGAAAGGATCAGATTTTGTGGCAATTCAGATAGGAAATTATTTGCATCCCGAGAACTGCTAACAATAACTAGGTATTAAAAAAAAAAGACAAATTAAAAGGATAACAAGAGAACAATAAATTGATAGACTAAATTTTGATTAGTGATTTTCATTGCAGATCCTTTATAACCGATGCTTCCAAGACTTACATAGCTTGTGCAAAATACACTTGTCATTATGCAGTTATCTTTGCAGTTACAACTTGTAACTACTCCCGAGATTCTTGACTTCACGGCGATTACTCTCAACTACATGTTTTCATCCAAAAGCGGTGATAATCTTCGGGGTATCATTTGTAGTAGACCATTTTTTGTCAACTACATGCTTGACTTTTCTCATTTTTTTTTCTTATTATTGTAATAGACCATTTGTCGTCCATCAAAAACCATCCCTGTGTGCTACTCTTCATCAATGACCATAAGTCACGAGGCATCGATCCTACATTGGCTACTGATCGATTCGTGATCGTGTTACCTTATTGCTCCCTCGACAAGTTAACTCGACTTGCCGGCCCGAGTTATTTTTTGGCATAGATGCATGTGTCACGGGCCGATCGATCAACTCTCGATCAACTCTCGATCAACTCTCAATTCACCCGTGCGGCCTTAAGGTTTTACCCCTAAACAGCCTTTCACACTCGACTCACAACGAACTTCTAGAGAGAGAAACACTTGATGAGAGAGAAGCTCTGGATTTTCATATATGTTGTGAATGAGAATACAATGAGGGAGGACACCCCTTTATATACAAGTATAAGGCAACCCTAACCGTAGATCTCCCTTAGATCTAACGGTGGAGATTGCACCTCCCCATCTACCAACCACTTGCATTCATAGCCAACTACCAGCTATATGCATTTATGGCCAACTGCCATCTACTCGCATTTATAACGTATGCGTACAAATACAGTATCGCCCGCCCCTAGGAGAATACTATACATCTCGGGACCATAAGTCGAGGGTCATCACGTGTCACGCCCGTGCCATAGAAACCTCTTGGACATGCTAACTTTCGGGCCGTGACATTCTCCCCCACCTAATCGGGCGACGCCCTCATCGCGTCTTCAGCATGGAAATCTTCTATCTCTTTCTTGAATTGCCAAAGACTCTTCTCGGGCTCCCAACTGGCTTCGCTCTCCGGAAGACCTTTCCATCGGATCAGGTACTCGCGCTTGGCCGCACAATACCTCTTTCGTATGACTCGATCCGCCAAGATGCTCTCAACCTCTCGATCATACGAGGTCTTTGCTCCGAGCGGTGCTCGATGTGACTCTCCTCGATCCTGGTCTTCCTCATCAATTTGGAAGGGTTTGAGCATACTTACGTGGAATACCAGATGCACTTTCAACTTTGGCGATAGTTCCAGCTTGTATGCGACCTTCCCAACCCATTGTAGCACTCGAAATGGACCTTCGTAGCGACGGATCAACCCCTTGTGTATGTCCTTGTATCGAAGGACCACATGCAGCTTGGCCAACACTTGGTCTCCAACTTGGAACTCCACGTGCCGTTGCTTCTTGTCCGCCCATTTCTTCATGCGTTTGGAGGCTTTATGTAGACACGCCCGTGCCAAGTCTGCTTCCTCTTGCATGTTCTTGGAGAACTTGTACGCGGGTGGACTACTCCCCCGGTAACCCAAAGCAATGGTGCTCGGGGTGTTCGGTTGTTGCCTCGTTGCAACCTCGAACGGACTCTGGCCGGTCGAGTCGCTCCGTTGCAAGTTGTAGGAAAACTAGGCTACGTCGATCAGCTTCGCCCAATTCACTTGCGTCGTACTCACGTAGTGTCGGAGGTAGATCTCCAAGAGAGCATTGACCCGCTCCGTCCGACCGTCGGTTTGGGGATGCAAACTTATTGACATGCTCAGCTCCGACCCCAGCAACCTGAACACTTCTGACCAGAACCGTCCCGTGAAGCGAGGATCCCGATCGCTCACGATCGTTTGTGGAACCCCCCAGTACTTCATCACGTGCTTCATGAATAACTTGGCCGCTTCCTCGGCCGGGCAATCCTTTGTCGCAGGCACAAAGGTTGCGTACTTGGAGAACCGATCAACCACCACCATTAGAGTCCGGCACCCTTCGGACTTCGGTAGGTTGACGATGAAGTCCATGGAAACGCTTTCCCATGGACGAGATGGAACGAGAAGTGGCTCCAGCAGACCCGACGACGACCGTTACTCCAGCTTGTCTTGTTGGCATACCAGACAAGTCTTCACAAATGCCTCCACGTCATCCCGCATTTGAGGCTAGTAGTAGCGATCTTCGATGAGGGCCAACGTGCGGTGGATCCCAGGATGACCCGCCCACTTCGAGTCGTGGCACTCGCGCAAGATCTCCTTCCTCAACTTCCCATAGAAGGGCACGTACAACTGCCTTCCCTTGGTGTAGAGGAGCTCGTCCTCGCACCAAAATTGTCGGGTCTTACCTTTTTTGGCGTACCCAATGAGAGCTTGGGCTCTTGGATCATGCTCCAATCCCTCATTGATGCGGCCGACCCATGGACAGCTCGGTCGACTCATCGTGTGGCTCATCAGCTCCCTCTTCCGACTCAACGCGTTTGCCACGGAGTTGGCCTTCCCCGGCTTGTACTCCAGCCGCATAGTCGACTTCCGCCAGAAAATCCTGCCATCGAGCTTGCTTCGGACTCAACTTCTTTTGGGTCTGAAAGTAGCTCGTGGCCACGTTGTCCGTCTTCACGACGAACTTTGATCCCAGGATGTAGTGTCTCCACGTCCGAAGGCAGTGCACCACCGCGGTCATCTCCTTCTCTTGGACGGTGTATCGACGCTCGGTGTCGTTCAGCTTTCGGGACTCGAATGCTACCGGATGTCCATCCTGCATAAGAACACCACCGATTGCATAATTCGATGCATCGGTCTCTACCTCGTAAGGTTTGGTGTAGTCGGGCAATGCCAACACCGGCTCCTCGGTCATGGCGGTCTTCAATCGATCGAAGGCTCTTTGGCATCGATCCGTCCACTCCCACGCTCTGTCCTTCTTTAGAAGGTCCGTGAGTGGCATGGTGATGCTCGAGTAGCTCCGCACGAACCGTCGATAGTAGTTGGTGAGGCCCAGGAATGACCTCAACGCAGGCACTTTCGTCGGCGGCTCCCACTCGACGATCGATTGAATCTTTGCCTTGTCCATCCGCACACGTCCTCCTCCGACGATGTGCCCTAAGAACGGAACTTCTTCTTGGGCGAAGGCACACTTCTCACGCTTGACGAACAGCTCGTTCTCGCACAAGGTTTGGAACACCTGCCTTATGTGCTCGACATGTTCTTCCAACGTCCGACTATATATGACAATATCGTCTAGGTAAACCACAACAAACCTATCTAGGAAAGGATGGAGTACCTTGTTCATCATCGTGCAAAAGGTAGCTGGAGCGTTGGTCAAGCCGAACGGCATAACCAAGAACTCGTAGGATTCGTACCGCGTCATGCAGGCTGTCTTCGGCTCGTCCCCCTCGGCGATCCGAACTTGATAGTAGCCCGATCGAAGATCCAGCTTGGTGAACCACTGAGCTCCCCCAAGTTGATCAAAGAGATCCGCAATGAGCGGGATCAGGTACTTGTTCTTCATGGTCAGCTTGTTCAGCGCCCGGTAGTCAATGCACATCCGGAGTGACCCATCGTGCTTCTTTTGGAACAGGACCGGCGCACCGAACGGGGCCTTGGACGGCCGTACATAACCAGCGTCGAGCAGCTCCTTGAGTTGCTTCCTCAACTCTTCCAACTCGGGCAGCGCCATACAGTAAGGCGCCATAGCAAGCGGTCGAGCATCAGGCACTAGCTCGATCCGGTGATCCACCTCCTTCTTAGGTGGCAGCTTCTTCAGCAGCTCCGAAGGCATGACATCCTTGAACGAGTCGAGGACTTGGGTTGCTTCCGTCGGGACTTCTTCCCCTTCACCCGTGTTGTCCTCGATCTTCAAGGCTGCCAGGAAGGTCACCTCTCCCTTCCTTGCTCCTTTGGTGAGTCGTATGGCCGAGATCATCTTCCGATCACGCTCCAACTCACGATGGACCGGAATCACGCATTGGCTACCCTTGTCCAACACGCATATACATTCCGCAAAAGGAACTACAACAGCACGGATCCTATCTAGGAATTTAATACCAACGACAATATCGTAGTCGTCAAGTGGAATTACCTCTAGAGTCTCCTTGCCTCTCCATGACCCGAGTTGTAGCTCCACGTCCCTTGCAACCCCGATCGCAGGAACTTCCTTTGAATTTACAGTCTTGAGCCAACCGGCTCCCTTCTCAACTCGTAGGTTGAGTTTCTTCGCGGCCTCCTCCGAGATGAAGATGTCGGATGCTCCCGTGTCCACGAGTGCACTCATCGTGGTCACTCCGATCTTCACGTCCACGAACATCAAGCCCTTAGGCTCCTTCGCCTTCTTGGCCTTGATCGTGCTTAGGAGTCGCAGCGATCCCAACCGTGCTTCCTCCCTTGGCTCGTCCTCTTTGCACAGAGCAGCTAGCTTGGCTTTGTTCGGGCAATCCCGTGCCATGTGCGGACCGTCGCAAAAGAAACAGCTATAGGAACGTACCTTCCTTTGCCCACCTCCGTTTTGACCCGCATTAGCCCGATGAGGGTGAGGACCATTCTATGGTCTAGCTCCCATCGGGCGATTGTTGAATCTACCCCGATCTCCCCCACTAGTGCCTCGGTCCCTTGGACGGTGGTCTGGTCGGGATGTGGAAGGCGACGCCTTGTACTCCATGAGCGACTCGGCTACGGTCATGGCCATAGTGAGGTCTCCCACGTTGTACCGCTTTAACTCTTGCTTCGTCCATGGTTTGAGACCACCCATGAATTGGTGAAAACGCTTCGACTTCATTCATCGAGGGGATTTGGAGTAGCAACTCCGAGAACCGCTTGATGTAGTCGCTTACACCACCCTTTTGCTCGAGACGCTTCAGCTCATCACGAGCTTCCTCCTCCACATAAGCAGGAAAGTAGTTCTGTCGGAACTCCTCGACGAAACCCACCCAGGTCGCGATAGGATTGCCGCACCTATCATCTGACCAACGACGCCACCACAACAAAGCACTATCCGCTAAGTACATAGATGCAGTGTTTACCCGTGTTTGGTCGTCATTGATTCCCATGGCTTGGAAGTACTGCTCTATGTACCATAGAAAGTTGTCCACGTCCTTGGCCACCCCCGAGCCCCGAAATTCCTTCGGCTTCGGCGTGTCCACCCGTGGACCTTGCACCGTGATCACTCCGTTCACGCGTGCAGCTTGTGCTTCAGTGAGTTTACCCATAAGCTCCGCAATCTCCGCGTGCATGGCTACTATTGCGGCCTCAAAGGGTTCATACCGTTGTGCCAGTTCTTCCTGTAAGGTCCCCAGCAACTCGTGGCGGAGTTCTCCCATGTCGGTCTTGAGCTCTTGCACTTCCAACCAGCTCCTCCCTTCCGGCGTCAACTCCGTCCACGGTCTGGGTCAGGTCATCGACTGATCCTTGGACATCGGAGACGAACAACTCTAGCTTCGCCATCCGTTGTGCAAGATCCCCCATAGGCTCTTTCGAACCACCACGGGTCCTCTTCCCCTTGACAACGCCCTTCTCGGCGTTCCGCCCACGATCAGAGCATTCCTCACCCAGGACTAGCGCCTCATCAGATCGTGGATCAGCCATTGCACTTGCGCTTGGATCGCAAATCAGCTCTGATACCACTTGTCACGAGTCGATCGATCAACTCTTGATCAACTCTCGATTCACCCGTGCGGCCTTAAGGTTTTACCCCTAAGCAGCCTTTCACACTCGACTCACAACGAACTTCTAGAGAGAGAAACACTTGATGAGAGAGAAGCTCTGGATTTTCATATATGTTGTGAATGAGAATACAATGAGGGAGGACACCCCTTTATATACAAGTATAAGGCAAACCCTAACCGTAGATCTCCCTTAGATCTAACGGTGGAGATTACACCTCCCCATCTACCAACCACTTGCATTCATAGCCAACTACCAGCTATATGCATTTATGGCCAACTACCATATACTCGCATTTATAACGTATGCGTACAAATACAGTATCGCCCGCCCCTAGGAGAATACTATACATCTCGGGACCATAAGTCGAGGGTCATCACGTGTCACGCCCATGCCATAGAAACCTCTTGGACATGCTAACTTTTGGGCCGTGACACATGCCCCTTTTAAAAGAATTAAAAAGGCATCCGGAATTAGTCAACCCCTTGAAGTTTGAGCAAAACGCAGGTTGTGCTACTCCATTATTTTATTTGCGCCTATCCTGGTTGAACACGTGGCACAATCAACGGGATTTGCACATCACCTTTGTCGCTATCGGCCTGCGTTACTGGTACTCGAGATTCACCCGTCCCAATCCTTTTAATCTGGTCATACGTTTGAGCCCAAAATGGCATTTTTATTTCCGACACTTTTCCTTCATGGTCGACCTTACGTCACCTTCCTCTCGACTGGACATCTACTTCTTCCGTTGAAGTCACGATATTGCCCAAGGGTCAATCTCCTCCGTACTCGCCTTCAACATTCCTGTCTCGCTTCGATCAGCTTCGAGAAAATGAAGATAGTAACAATTTTCTACTCTCGCTGCTTGATGATCATGAATCCACCCTTGAACATAGGAAAAAGTGCCAAAAAAGTCATAGAACTTTTGTCTTTGTACCAATTTAGTCTAAATATTTTTTTAGTACCCATTCAATTCTAAACATTTTTAAGTTGTGCCGATTCAGTCCTTTCCGGACAATTTTGGCTGGATTTTGCTTACTAGACGCCGGGCTAGCCGACGTAGCTGATCGGGTACGACGTTGACAACTTTTAATAATATTTTAATATTTTTAAATATTTTTTAGTAATATTATTATATTTTATATTTTTATATTTTTGTCTTTTTCCTCCAAAAGGTAGCCAAGGTCCGGCGACCGGCCAGAGGCGACCACCGGCGAGGGCAAGGCTGACCTCGCCGGATCCGGCGAGGTCGAGCCTCGCCCATGGCCGCCTCACTAGATCCAGCGAGGGCGAGCCTTGCCCATGGCTGCCTCACCAGATCGGGCCATGGGCGAGGCTCGCCCTCGCCGGCCCTCGCCAAATCTGGCAAGGGCGAGTCTCGCCCATGGCCTCGATCTGGCGAGGCGGCCATGGACGAGGCTCGCCCTCACCGGATCTGGTGAGGTCGACCCTCGCCGGCCCTCGCCCATGGCCGGCGAGGCTCGACCTAGCCAGATCCGGCGAGGTCGCCTCGCCCTCGCTAGCGGTCGCTTCTGGCCGGTTCCCGAACCTCGGCAACCGACTAGAGGAAAAAGACAAAAAGAAAAAAAATTAAATATTAAAAATATTTTTAAAAACATAAAAAATATTATTAAAAGTTGTCCACGTCAGCGCCGATCATGTCATGTCAGCTGGCCGGCATCCAGTCAGCAAAATCCGGCCAAAATTGGCCGGAAAGGACTAAATCGGCACAACTTAAAAAGGTTTAGGACTAAATCGGCACCAAAAAAAGGTTTATGACTAAATCGGCACAAAGGCAAAAAATTTAGGACTTTTTTGGCACTTCTCCCTGTAATCTTAGGTAGTTGCTTCGTCAAGCCTCGAATTCCTCCCCTCCAGGGATGCTTTCCTCAATATAAGGAAGAGGAACGCCCATTCCGAAAGAAGCATATTATTGAATTTGTGTGCTTTTCCTCTTTTTGATCCCACATTCTATTAGTGGTATTTAAGGACAAGGTCTCAAAAGGAATCAGTTTGGCAACGTGCCAAGATTGACAAGGCTCTCCAATTTTGTTGTTTTGATTAGAACCTTGATCTGGGTCTTCTGAATGGTTTCATAAGTTTTTGGTCCCCATCCACTAACCGTTTCTTTCTTCGCTCTGGGCCTATGTTGATTACCCTTCTTGATTTGTACGCTATTACTGGGCTTAGTCCCTGAGGAGAGGATACAAGTGCTGCTGACTCAGCCAAATGCTGCTTTTTCGATTGCGTCGATGACTTTTCCTATGGTTCTTTCTTGAATCGCTATTGCAACAGGTCAGCGCGAAGTCACCCAAAAAGAGCACACGGCATTCCTCTTGTTCTGGCTATTGAAGTATGTTTACTTCCATCCAGCGCTAAAAAATTTCAGAGGATTTAGCAAATTTGGCTTTTTACCTTGCCGAAGGCAAAGTTTTGCCACTAGGACACCTTGAATTGGCTGTTCTTTACAAAAGAATGAAACCATGCATCCACGTCAATATATGAGGATACATCTGGTGCCTTCTATGGCCCCTTCTGGATTCTCCGACAATGGGCAAAACTTTATTTTCCTTCTGTGTTTTATAATATCACGCATGCTCTGCCCCGCTCTTGGACTATTAATCCTGTACCTTACATTCCAGACACCAGAGAATGCAGGCTATTGAGTTAAGAGCTCACACCCATCCCTGTTGGTGTTTCCTCTTTTCAACACTTCCTTGGCTGGTTATGTGGATGTACCCTTGACACAGCTGAATTTTGCGCTCTTCGTCAGCTTGAATTTGCTGAAGTCTTTGACTTCGTTTATCCCATGAAGACACATAAATTCTGGCTTTCTATTCTCACTCCTATTGATCTTCTCTTGAAGCTATTGACAAAGAGCAAACTCAAACCCGAACTTGGGAAGTACTCTCAACACTACTGTGCACGGCAAGTTGGGCTCACTCAGGGCATTCCTATGCCTATTTTATTCCATGGAATACCCCTTTTGGAAGAGGAGCCATTATGTGTCCAACAGCGTCAGCCCATTTAATTGTTGTTACCAGGTCACAGTGGCAATCTTCCACGGACATGTCGCTGACTTCAAACCTAATCTTGGAGTCATAAGAGAATTCATCGATTGGTAGGCTTTCGACCAAGTAGATGAGTTCAGCAAGATCTCAAGTCTGTCATTAAAAGAGTGAAGATCGACAATCCCTTCTTTCTATAAAACCAAGAAAAATGAGGAGTATCCTTCTCTAAACACTCGCAAGATGCCAAAGTTGTTTGCAATGCCTTGCCATTACAACCGGTACTTGTGCATTGGTTACTGACATTGTTATTAAATGCATTCCTGGCTTTACAACTAGTAATAGTGCATTGGATGCGAAAGTTGTTATTAAATGCATTCCTGGGCATTACTGTTGGAGAAATCTTTCCAGAATATTTTGAAGCTGACAAAACGTTTCTATCAGTCTAGTCTGGAGCATTGCAGACCCTTCTATTTAGAGTCTGAAGACCTTCAGATCACCAGACTCAAGACTCAAGACTCAAGACTATTCTCACTGACAGTTTCTAATCCAGCGACGAAAACGATCCAGGGCTAATGTGTTTAGTTGAGGATTTGGTCTTATCCACTGGAGAAGATCCCTTGGCTGGATATGATATAACGGATTCTTTTATTCTTGGAAGGTTCTATTCTTGGAAACCAAGATCCTAATTGTATGGGCAAACAGGATTGATGGGCTATCGACATGTACCTTTAATAGCTCAAATGATCTTCTTAATTGATTCTGTCCAACGGGAAGATTGGAAGAATTCCTTTAGTAAGTGCCAACGGGTATGATGGCATAAAGGAGTATAAAAGGAAGACGTTCCAGTTGTTTTAGAAGATGCATGATAGAGAAATTCCAGGGTCTGAAGCTCCTTGATTATTAGTCGATTCATATTGAGCAAAACTGTATTAATAAAAGAGAGTCTATACTTAGTGATACCTTGAGAGAGTGTGGTAGATCTTCTACACTGTGAAATCAAGGAAGAACGGTGCTGTAACATCTCTTTGTTCTTAGTGGAATCCAGCCAGTGGGCTATCAGTGCAGAAGAGTTGACGTAGGCTCGAAATAAGCCGAACCACTATAAACCTTGCGTTCAATTTTCTCTTCCCTACTCTCAGTCTTATTTTGATTGTTGTTTGACGAGAAACAACTGTCTCAATTCTATCAACTGTCTAGTATTGTGCGATTATCATGAGAAATTACTCTTTATACCTATTCACCCCCCCTCTAGGTACTTTTACTAGCCATATCAATTGGTATCAGAGCTCGTGTACTCACTTTATTCGAAGTGTTTTACTTCAAAGTAAAAGATCCATGGCTAGTATCCTAGCTTCAAAGCTGGTGGAAGGGCAAAGCAATACCAGACCTCTTTACTTTGATGGAAATGACTACAACATCTGGAAAAACAAAATGAAAACATTTTTCGATCAAAGGATCCTCTGGAATGGGACATTGTAAAAAAAAGGAATCACTCCTAAAGTTGCATCTCTCTCAGAAAGAGGGAAAGAAACTGTTGAGACCAGCGGAATGACTCAAGAAGAGATAATCAAGAGACAAACTCTTGATGCAAAAGCTATTTATTCTTTATATTGTGCCTTGTCACCTACTGAATATAACAGAATATCTTCTTGTGTTACAGCAAAAGAAGTCTGGGATAGGTTACATATCACCTATGAAGGAACTGATCGAGTGAAAGAGACCAAAATCAACGTCCTTCTCAGTCAATATGAAGCCTTCAAAATGAAACCTGGAGAATCTATAACTGACATGTTTAGCTGTTTTACAGAAATTGTAAATGGTCTTGAAAATCAAGGACAACCAATTTCTAATCTCATGAAGGTAAACAAGCTACTGTGTGGACTCTCCAAGTATTGGAATCACATAAAGACTTCAATAAGAGAGACGCAAAGAATCATGCCACTATCTGTCGACGAGCTGGTTGGAACTCTTTATTCTTATAAAGTGGAACGAATTAATGAAGACGAAGATCCAAAAGGTAAGAAATCCATTGCATTAAAATCAAATGATGATTCGATGTTACGATTCTCAAGATGATAAGGACGATGAGGAGCTTGCTCTCATGATAAGAAGATTTAGAAAACTGAATAGAAAAGGAAGAGGGTTCAACTCAAAGAAACAAAGTCTTCAAAGACAACGGACCAAGTCTGTTGATGATGATGAATCAAACAAAGATGTAATTTGCTTTGAATGTAAGAAAAAGGGACACATCAGACCCAACTGTCCTCTTCTGAAGAAGAAGAAAGGAAAAGCTGAAAAGTCTCGAAAGGCTCTCAAAGCCGAAACCTGGAGTGATATAGAGTGTGAAGAAAGTGATGATGAATATGCCAACTTATGTCTAATGGCGCAATCGACTCAGACTCAAACTCTGGATCAGACTCAGACAGTGAATTTGAGGTAAGTAATTTTAAAATTCCTGTCAAAGTTTCTAAGTATATTGATGAGCTATGTTTTAGTCTTAAGACTTCTCTCAAAAGGATTTCCGAACTTAAAAAGGAAAACTCCGCTCTAAAACAACAGGAAAACGTTTTAAAAGAAAGAGTTAAATGTTTAGACAAGAATGTTTCCACTCTTAAAGAAAATGAAGATAGTCTTTTGAAAAAAAAATGCTCTTTTAAAAACTGACTCATCAAATATCTCAAAGAAATTTTCAATAGGGTCCGAGAAACTTGAAAAAATTCTTTCAGCTCAAAGACCTTACTTCAATAAGTCTGGTCTAGGTATAACAGCAGAAACTATTCCCTTGATTGATTTTCCTAAAGTAAAAGAAAGAATTAAGCAAAGACCCTCGAGAGAGACTTACAAAAATCACTTCAAGAAGGTTTTTGTAAAGTCTGTAGGTCGAAATGCTCTCAAGTGTTCAAAGTGCAATAGCCCAGATCACTTTGAAAAAGAGTGTCCTATGGTTTGGAAACCTGTTAAGAAAACATGGGCTAATACTGTTTATCTTACTAACACCAATGGACCCAAGAAAATATGGATACTAAAGAAAGCTTGAGACTCTCTTTTAAATGCAGGTCTCCATCAAGAAAAAGGTAAAGTGGTATCTGGATAGTGGATGCTCAAGACATATGACAGGAGACTCAAATTGCTTTATAAAGATCGTTCAAGTAAATGGTGGAAAAGTCTCATTTGGAGGAAACAATAAAGGAAGAATTGTGGGATTTTGAATTGTGAAAATTGGAAATCTCACAATAAGTAATGTTTCCCTAGTCGAAGGACTCAATTACAATCTTCTCAAAGATCGACCAACCGTGTGATACTTGGTTTTAAGATCTTCTTTCAAGAAGGAATATGTTCTGGAACCAGTAAAAACTCTACTCAATCTTTCATGGGTCGAAGGCATGGAAATATCTATCTCTTGGATGTGAAACTGGATGAATCGCAATGCTTAATCTCAATTCAAGACGAAGCAAGCTTATGGCACAGAAAACTTGGTCACATCAATATGAAGCAATTAGCCAAAATCTCATCAAAGCAGCTTGTTCGTGATCTACCCAACTTATCATACCAAAAGTCTGATCTATGCACTCCATGTATATTGGGAAAGTAGGTAAGAAATTCATTTAAGCCAATAAATCATGTCTCGCAGCTGCTGCATATGGATCTCTTCGAACCAACCAAAACCCAGAGCATTGGAGGTAAGAAATATTGCCTAGTAATTGTGAACGATTACTCCCGATTTACTTGGGTATATTTCCTTGCAAGTAAGTCCGAAACCTTCTCGTATTTTGAAAATTTTGCTAAAAAGGTTCAAAATGAAAAAAATGATGTGTTATCTCAAGTATAAGAACAGATCATGGAGGTGAATTTGAAAATCAAGATTTTACAAAATTTTGTGATAAATCTGGTTTTAAGCATGTGTTCTCCTCTCCATATACTCCTCAGCAAAATGGAGTTGTGAAAAGAAAGAATAGATCTCTTCAAGAAATGACTAGAACTCTTTTAATTAAAAGTAAGATTTCTTCACGATTTTGGGCTGAAGCTGTTTCAATAACGTGCTATATCATCAATAGAGTCTTTTTAAGACCTATTCTAGAGAAAACCCCTTATGAGTTATTCAAAGGTAAGAAACATATTGTTTCGTACTTTCATGTGTTCGGTTGCAAATGCTTGATACTGAAAAATGCAAAAGATCAAGTTGATAAGTTTAAAGAAAGATCGGATGAAGGCATCTTCCTTGGATATTCTACATCAAGCAAAGCCTACAGAGTCTACAACAAGAAGAGTCAATCTGTGGAGGAATCAATGAATGTCAAATTTCAAGATTCTATGCAAAATGAATCCAGTCAGACTCATCATGAAGAATCTGAACCTGCTCCAGACTCTCCAAAGCTTACAACTCAAGAAGCATTTCAGACTCTGGAAGACAAGCATCAAGCTGTTCGTGAAGTTTCAAGTAAAGAAAGAGATCATCAACCTAACGAATCAACCAGTAATTGGAAGCATAAGTCCAGTCATCCCAAAGATCTTATTATTGGCGACATTAATGAAGGAATTCGTACAAGATCCAAAAGGCACGAAGAGTCTAGTGCTGTGGCTCTCATTTCTGAAATTGAACCAAAAAGCATAGAATAAGCTTTATCTGATGAAAGCTGGATTGAAGCTATGCAAGAAGAGCTCAGACAGTTCAACATTAATGATGTTTGGGAATTGACATCTAAACCAAAAGGTAAAACTGTTATTGGAGCTAAATGGGTGTTCAGGAATAAGATGAATGAGAAGGGAAAAGTCGTAAGAAACAAAACAAGACTCATGGCCAAGGGTTATACGCAAGAAGAAGGAATAGACTATGATGAGACTTACGCACCAGTAGCAAGGTTAGAAGTTATTCGATTATTACTTGCGTTTGCTTGTTATAAAAATTTCAGGTTATTCCAAATGGACGTCAAAAGTGCCTTCCTAAATGATTTTATCCATGAGGAAGTTTATGTGGAACAACCACCAGGGTTTCAAGACCCAAAGAAGCCAGACTCAGTCTTCAAACTGAAAAAGGCCTTGTATAGTTTAAAGCAAGCACCTCGAGCTTGGTACGACAAACTAAGTAAGTTCTTAATACATAATGGTTTTGTCAAAGGTAAAGTAGATACTACTCTATTTATCAAAAAGGAAAACAAAAGCTTTTTACTTGTTCAAATATATGTAGATGATATTATTTTTGGATCCTCTAATGAAAGTCTGTGCAAGAAATTCTCAAAGTCTATGCAGAATGAGTTTGAAATAAGTATGATGGGAGAGTTAACCTTCTTTCTTGGACTCCAAATAAAACAATTGAAGGAATGAACTTTTATTCATCAAGAAAAATATGATAATAATCTTGTCAAAAAGTTTGGGCTAGAAAAGTGCAAAAAGACCGACATACCGATGTCAAGTTCTTTGAAGATAGACAAAGATGAAGAATGGAAGAAAGTTGATCAAAAGCTGTCCATGAGTATCATCGGTTCACTTCTTTATCTTACTACCTCTAGACTTGAAATTTTGTTGAATGTTTGCATCTGTGCTAGGTTTCAATCAGATCTTAGAGAATCTCATCTCGGTGCTGCGAAACGTATTATTAAATACGTTGCTTCATCTTCAAGCATCGGTCTTTGATATCCTAAGAAGGGAGACTTTAATCTTCTTGAATATTCAGACGCAAATCTAACCGGTTGCAGAGTTGATAGAAAGAGCACTTCAGGAACTTGCCAGTTGCTTGGAAGCAGGACAGTGTCTTGGTTTTCAAGGAAACAAAATACTGTGGCTCTCTCTACAACAGAAGCAAAGTATGTAGCTCTTGGAAGTTGTTGTTCGCAAATTCTGTGGATAAAACAACAGCTACAAGACTTTGGAATTGAAGACTCATGCACTGAGATTAGATGTGACAACACCAGCGCAATCAATCTCACTAAAAATCCAATCCTTCACTCAAGGGCAAAGCATATAGAGATTCGACATCACTTCATTAGAGATCATGTTCAAAATGGAGAAATCTCGATTCAATTTGTTGATTCAAAGAGCCAACTAGTGGATATATTCACAAAACCTTTGGAGAAAAATCAATTCGATATTATCCGTTCCAGACTCAACATTTTGAAGCTTGAGGAAGTTAAAATCTAAAGACTCTCAGACCATCAGACTCAGACATTCATGGCTATAGACTGTAAGTTGTTTTAATATTCAATCTCGAAAAGGTACGATCATTCGTTCAGTTATAATTGATTTATATTATCTTTAAAAATGGAATCTTGCCTTTTCAAAAAGGATAACTTCTATTTAAAATGGCAGTTTTCTTTAAAAAGGGCGGTTATCATTTTTAAAAAGGGACAACTGTTCACTTTCATTTATGTCGATTGGTTTTTTTTTTCCTTTTTAAATTGGGTTATATATATACAGTTAGTTGTTTTCTTCGCTTAACTCCAAAACCCTAAAAAGCATTCTCCTCCCAATCCTGTCTCGACTTCGTGTTCATCTTCGAGAAAGTTGTCATCTTTTCTTGGGAAAGCAAGTCAAGGAATCTTTCAACGACAATGAACGATGCCTTCTTCGAGAAAGTCTTTAAGAATCGCGAGTAGGGGACCATAGAGAATGAGGGAGGGTCCTACCCACTTCAATCTCACCAAGGAGGAAGAGTTACCGAGACAGCGACAGAGCCCGATTCACTCTCAACCACGTCACTCTCCACCATCTACCCCACAGGGTGTGGGTCAACAACCGGAGGAAGAAATAATCGAGGAAGTAGATCCTGTAAGAACTCAAAAACCCTCTTTTATTTACAAGCTCTATCGTGCTTTGAAGAGCACTGGTACTCTGCTGAACTATGTAGATGATTTCCTTAAAGACAAGGGTTATGGAAATGAGTATGTCTTTTTGCGACGAATGGAGGATTTGGGAATTGCTCCCAAAGGAAAGGCTAAGGAAGCACTTGCAAACATACCAAGTGACCCTCGTGTAGGAGGATTGAATCCCACTGACGGGAATGATGATGATAAACTATTTAGTGAATTCCAACCTAGGATGGGTGTTGGTGCAAAGGTTAAGGGAAAAAGAACGGAGTTGTTCAAATCAAAGGAACAGGAGGATCTGTTCTTCAAATTATCGAAACGTGGGGTGATAAACCCCAGGAGCGTTGATTTCAACTTTCTGGATGCCATCAATGTGAACTTGAGAGAAAAGTTCAATCTGCTTCAACTTGAGCAATTTTGCTCTGACATCACAGATGGCTATGCACAATTGACAGCATATTTCTATTCAAATCTCAGCTTTTTAGATGCGAATATAATATCCTTCAGTGTTCGAGACCAAGACTATGTGGTAGATGTGGACATTCTGGCAAATATAATTGGGGTTGAAAGAGGACGATATCAACCGATCAAGGTTTCAATTGCTCGTACCTCACTGGAGCTCGTCAAAGACAGGAATCGAAGGAAGAATTACCTACGCAAGAATGCGTGCCATCAACATCATTCTTCACAAAATTGTGATCAACCTGTCTCGGCCAAAATCGACATCCAAGACTAACGTGTCTAACTCTGAGACGAAATTGATGTACGCAATCAACTCAGGAAGAAAGTTCTCTCTCCCTCACACCATTCTCTTCCACATGTACAGAGCGATGGTGAAGGATAAGGGCCAGTTGCCTTACTCAGGTCTTGTGACCAAGATCTTCAGACACTTGAACATTGAACCTCCACAAACTCTTTGTGTTTGACCTGAGATAGCTAGTATAAGCACCTAGAGGGGGGTGAATAGGTGCACAAACAATTTATCGTGATATGGAAGCGATTCTAGGCAGCAGATAGAAAGGAGTTCACAAAATGAAGTATGATCAAAGTAAAGAGAGTAAGGAAGAGAAAATTAAACACAAGGTTTATAGTGGTTCGGCTTATTCCAAGCCTACGTCCACTCTTCCGCACTGACAGCCCACCGGCTGGATTTCACTATGAACAAAAGAAAAGTTACAGCTCAACTTTTCCTTGATTTCACAGTGTAGATGTTCTATCACACCTCCTCAAGGTTTCTCACAAATATAGACTCTCTTTTGTATACAAGTATTTGCTCAAAGGAATTGTCTAAACAACAAGGAGCTTCAGACTTTGGAATTCTTCTATGGCGCACTCTTCAACAACTCAGAACGTCTTCCTTATATACTCCTTTATGTCATCATACCCGTTGGCACTTACCAAAGGAATTCCTCCAATCTACCTGTTGGATGGAATCAATTAGGAAGATCATTCGGGCTATTAAAGGAACGTGTCGATAGCCCATCAATCCTATTCGCCCATACAATCAGGATCTTGGTTTCCATAAGTAGAACCTTCCAAGAATATTTAGGCAATCATCGATTCCTTAATTTTCGAGTCAATCTCGATCAATCAAAGGATTTCGTTGAGTCTATTCCAGCCAAGAGATCTTCTCCAGTCGATAAGGTCATATCCTTAATGAAACATCCAGTTCTAGATAACCTTTCTTCAATGGGTTAGAGACTCACAATGAGGATAGACTTTGAGTCTTGAGTCCGCTATCCGGAGGTCTTCGTACTTTTAAATAGCGAGTCTACAAGCCTTCGACTAGACCGATGGAAACGTTTTGTCGCCTTCAAAACATTTCAAGAAGATTTCTCCAACAATCTCCCCATTTTTTATGGTGACAAAACTTTCCTGTGATTTGGATAACTTTGACTGCAAAAGATTTCTCAAACACATATGCATATCTTATAGAGATAAATGGCTAAATGAATAACACTAGAATCTGCATCCACAGAAAATAGGT
The DNA here is from genome assembly GCA_016097485.1 of Eucalyptus sideroxylon x Eucalyptus melliodora. Lineage (NCBI taxonomy): Eukaryota > Viridiplantae > Streptophyta > Magnoliopsida > Myrtales > Myrtaceae > Eucalyptus > Eucalyptus sideroxylon x Eucalyptus melliodora. The sequence goes on from CM027830.1 coordinate 21,588,456, forward strand.
TAGTCTAATATGCGATAAAGCCATCCATAGGATATCAATAGTAGTTAATAGAAGCAGTCAAGTCCAAGTCTAGTTCAGTTCTCATCCAGACACAAAAACAAAGTCAAACAGATCAAAACAATCCACAAAATCCAACAACCAGTCCAACAAACCACACGATGAAAAGTTAAATTGTTCAAATCTTGCATCTCTCCCCCTTTTTGTCAGCATTAAAAAGGTTGAGATGAAAATGGAATAAAGTCAAGATTGCTTGGGAACGCAGACAAGCTGGAAATGTCCCATAGACTGAACGATGCCTTCCAGCCTTTTCAAGTCTTCCTTCAACCGTGCGATCTCCTCACCCTTGGCATTGGCCTAAGTCTGAACAGTGAGGGCTTGTATTTTATCATTCAATGAACATGAAGAAACTTGATCCGCAGTTTGCAAGTTTTGAACCTCGCATCTCAAAGCATAAATTTATCCTTGCATCTCTAAGAGAATATCTATGATTCTGCGAAAATCTGCTGCATTATCAGTCTGAGTACTTGCTTCGGCTCGATCTGATGGAGTAAATGCAGACGATGGTAGATCAGCATAATCTCGCAAGTTTGGCGATGACACTTCATGACCTTCTTCTGGAAATTGAGAGGCATAAACATCCTCTGGGTCTGCAGGTGAGTGACCGACTCCTTCACTTGCGTCAGGATATGAGGACTTCCCTCTTTTCTCTTGGTCTCCCCCTGTTTCCATGCCTACAGGTGGAGAAGAGTGTTCCTCAGGTTCTCCTTCTTCTCCTCTTTCTTCTTCTTCTGTCTCAACTCTTTCCTTCTCAGCTTCTCTTTCTTCTTCTCCCTTCTCCTCTGCTTCCTTCTCCTCTGCTTCTTTCATCTCTATTTCTTTCGTCATTTGTTTCGATTCTTTCTCTGGAACAGGACGACTTAAGTTCTTTAAAGCCATTGCAGAGATGGTGAGATTTTCATCATCATCTTCATCTTCAACAATAAGAGCTCTTCTTTTCGGTTTTGAAGCAACCAAGGGCTCCTTTCCTTTCTGTTTTGATGAAGAAGAGAGTTGATGAGCTTTGAGTGGAGTCTTCTCCTTGAATTTCTCCAACGCCTTGTTCAATTCCTTCAGACGCATCTTGGTCACCATTTTCAGTCCTACCACCATATGATCGCACGATCGAACACAAAAGATTTGTGGAGGCTGAATATTCAGATGTCTGAATAACTTCGTCACAAGACTTGGGTAAGGAAGTTGGCCTCTGTCCTTCATCATGGCTCTATACATGTGGAACATAACAGTGTGAGGAAGAGAAAACCTTTTCCCAGTGAGAATGGCATACATCAGCTTTGCCTCTGAACTTGAAACATCAATTTTGGAAATTGATTTTGGTTGGAGGCAATTGATCACAATCTTGTGAAGCAAGATGTTGAATGTGATATTGCTAGTATGAGTACCTAGAGAGGGGTGAATAGGTATATAAAGATTTTTCTTGATAATTTCTGTATACTTGCGCAATACTTAGACAGTTGAAGGATTTGCGTTAAGTAATAATCAACGTAAGACTAAGTAAAGGAAAGAGAGAATTAAACACGCGGTTTATAGTGGTTCGGCTTGATCCAAGCCTACGTCCACTCTTTTGCACTGACAGCCAATTTGGCTGGATTCCACTATGAACAAAGAGATGTTACAGTGTTGATCTTCCTTAATTTCTAGGTGTAGATGATCTACCACACTCGCTCAAGGTATCACCAAGTATAGACACTCTCTGTGTATACAATTTCGCTCAGACTGTATCGACTAATAATCAAGGTGCTTCAGACTCTGGAATTTTTCTATCAATCACGTCTTTTAACAACTAGAACGACTTCATTTTTATACTCCTTTATGCCATCATACCGTTGGAACTTACCAAAGGAATTCCTCCAATCTACCCGTTGGACGGAATCAATCAAGAAGATCATTCGAGCTATAAAAGGAACCTGACGATAGCTCATCAATCCTGTTCGCCCATACAATCAGGATCTTGGTTTCCAAGAATAGAACATTCCAAGAATACTTCGTCGACCATCGGATCTTCAATTGATCTTGATACGAACAAAAAAATCCGTTATGTTTATCCAACCAAAAAGATCTTCTCCAGACGATAGGATTAAATCCTCAACCATATACTTCGCTCTGATTTCCTTCGTCACTGGATCAGAAAGGCTGTCAATGAGAATAGTCTTGAGTCTTGAGTCTCAAATCTTGAGTCTTGAATCTTGAGTCTGGTAGTCAGAAAGTCTTCAGACTTTACACTAGACGATCTGCAGATACACAGACTAGACTGAAGGAAACGTTTTGTCACCCTTTTTGATGGTGACAAAACTTTCCTGTAGATTTGAACCACTTTGACCTGCAAAAACATTTCTCAAGCAATATGGCAATCTCATAAAAATTAACAAAACAACCAGACTCTGCATCCACAAAAAATTGGTTAGTCTTTCATGAGTAAGTAATACCATATAACAACACTTGATATGAATGCAAATAGTCAAGCATTAAAATCCACAGCCAATTCAGTCAAGTTCAAGTTCACACCCAAGATTGCTCAAGTTATAAACAAAAAAAACTTAAAGTCAAAGAAATTTAAAGAAAGTTGGTTGGTTGGTTCAAATTGCTTCTCCCCCTTTTTGTCAACATTAAAAAAAGGTGAGAAAGAGGTCATGTCTGCTTGGGAATGCGCACAATCTGAAAATCTCCCATGGACTGGACTACTCCTTCTAGCTTCTTCAAGTCTTCCCTCAGTTGAGCTACCTCTTCTCCCTTGGCATTGGTTTGCAGTTGTAGAGCGAGGTCTTTCATTTTATCCTCCAGGGTAATCGAAGATGCTTGTCCAAAGATTCTTCAAGGCTTGAATTTCACAAATCCGGGGCATAGATTTGGCCACGCATTTCTAGAAGAATATCCATGATACGACGAAAATCTGCAGAATTGTCCGTCCGAGTACTTGCATTTGCTCTTTCCGATGGAGTGAATGCGTACGATGGCGCTTCGTAAAGTCTTGCAGATTTGGTTCGACGTATCGTGACCTTCTTCGTGCAATTGAGAAGCCTGAAATTCTTCCTCGTGCCGCTTCGGAGATTGTCGTAGACCTTCACTATTGGCGCATGAGGTGAGGACCTCTCTTGCTCGCCAACTCCCCCGTCTCTTGGACATCAAGAGGGGAAGAGTGATGATCATGCTCTTCTCAGTATCCTTCTCTCCGCATTCAGCCTGCAAACTTTTCTTGCTCTTCTTCTCCTTCTTCTTCAACTTCTTTCTCCTTCTCTCTCTCGCTCTTCTTCTTCTTCTCTGTTCTTGTCTGTTTCTTCTTCTTCTCTCTGTTTCTTCTGCTGTTCTGTTGATTGGGAAGCAGAACGCCTTGTCCTTACCAAGGCAGTGATTGTGAGATCTTCCTCCTCATCTTCATCCTCCAAGATGAGAGTTCTCTTCCTTTTTGATGGGGCACCAATGGCTTCCTTTCCCTTTCTTTTTGAAGCGACGGAACCGGAGTCTTCACTCGAATTTCTCCATTGCCTTAGAAAGTTCTTTCGACGCATCTTTGTCAACATCTTTAAACCTACCACCATCTTATCGCACGGTCGAACACGAGAGTGTGTGGCGGTTCAATATTCATGTGTCTCAAGATCCCGGTCACCGCACCCGGATAAGGCAATTGTCACTTGTCTTTCGACATTACTCGTACATGTGAAAGAGAATAGTGTGAGGGAGAGAGAACTTCTTCCCGAGTTGATTGCGTACATCAATTTTGCTTCGAGAATTAGACACATCGCCTTTGATGTAGACTTTGGCCTAATACAATTGATAACAATTTTGTGCAACACGATGTTGATGGCACGCATCCTTGAATAGATGATTTTTCCCTCAATATCTCTATCTTCGACAAGGTCCATTGTGGCACGAGCAACTGAGACTTTGACTGGTTGATATCGTGCCCGTTCAACTCCAAGTATGTCCGCCAACATGTCCACATCCAACACATAATCCCGATCTCGAACACCGAAAGATATTCTATTCGCATCGATAAAGCTAAGATTTGAATAGAAATATGCGATCGCCAGTGCATATCCGTCCGTGGTGTTAGTGCAAAAACGTTCCAGTTGAAGCGAGACTAAACTTTTCTCTCAATTTCACATTCACAAGATCTAGAAATCGAAGTCGACACTCCTAGGGTTTATCACCCCTCGTTTCAAAGCAGTTTGAAGAACAAAGTTTCCTGTTCCTTCGATTTAAATAACTCCATCCTCTTTCCCTTCACCTTCGCAGCAAACACCCAATCTCGGTTGAAAATCGCTGAACATTTTGTCATCGTCGTTCCCATAAATCAAATTTGGGCCCGACATCCGAGGGTCACTCGGAATATTTGCAAGCGCTTCCTCCGCTTTACCTTTGGGAGCAATTCCCAAATCCTCCATTTTCTTCAGAAAAATGTACTCATTCCCATAGTTCTTTCCTTTAAGAAAATCATCCACATATTTCATCGAGTCCCGCACTTTTCAATGCACGGTAGAGTTTGTAAATATAAGAGGGTTTTTGGACTCTTACGGTCTGCGTCCTCGATTACCTCTTCTTCTCGGATGCCGACCCGCACCTTGTGGGGTAGAAGGCGTTGAGTGACGTGGTGGAGAATGAGTCGGGTTCGATGCTGACTCGAAAGTTCTTCCTCTTCTGTGAGATCGAAGTGGGTAGGTCCCTCATTCATCCTCTGTGGTCCCCGTGACGCGATTCTTGAGGACTTCCTTGAAGACGACATTCTTCTTGTCTCTAAAAGATTTCTTTGATTGTTTTCCCAAGAAAAAGATGACAACTTTCTCGAGGATGAATTCGAAGTAAAAACCAGTTTGAGAGGAGAATGCTTTTAGGGTTTTGAAGATTGAAAGTGAAAACTGTATATATAACTCGCTTTGAAAGGGGAAGTTTAATCGGTACAAGGAAAGTGTACGAATACCTCTTTTCTAAATCAATAACTGCCAAAATTAAACCTTTTGAAAAGACAAGTTTTTCACGGAGAAAATAACTAAGCGAAAGATCATACCTTTTCGAGTTTAGATAAAGTAACAACTTACAGTCTATAGTCATCAACGTCTGAGTCTGAGAGATTTGAGTCTGATGAGATTTGAGTCTGATGGTTATCAACTTTCTGAGTCTGAAGGTTGGAGAGTCTCTAGACTTTAACTTCTTCGAGCTTCAAAATGTTGAGTCTGGAGCGGATAAAATCAAATTGATTTTTCTCCAAAGGCTTTGTGAATATATCTGCTAGTTGACCTTTTGAATCAACAAATTGAATCGAGATTTCTCCACTTTGAATATGATCTCTAATAAAGTGATGTCGAATTTCTATATGCTTTGCTCTTGAATGAAGAATTGGATTTTTGGTGAGATTGATTGCGCTGGTGTTGTCACATTTGATTCCTGTGCATGAGTCTTCAATCCCAAAGTCTTGTAGCTGTTGTTTTATCCATAGAATTTGTGAACAAGCAGCTGACTTCCAAGGGCAACATATTCTCGCTTCGTTGTTGAGAGAGTTACGTTGCTTTGTTTCCTTGAAAACCAAGACACCGTCCCGCTTCCAAGCAACCGGCAAGTTCCCCGAAGTACTCTTTCTATCGACTCGCAGCCGGCCGATCTCGTCGAATATCCCGAAGATTAAAGTCTCCTTCTTAGGATACCAAAGACCCATGCTTGAAGATGAAGCAACGTATTTAATGATACGTTTTGCAGCACCGAGATGAGATTCTCTAGGATCCGATTGAAACCTAGCACACGATGCAAACACTCAACAAAATGTCGTCTCTAGAAGCGTAAGATAAAGAAGTGAATCGATGATGCTCCCGTACAGCTTTTGATCAACTTTCTTCCCTTCCTCATCTTTGTCTATCTTCAAAGAACTTGACATTGGTATATCGTCTTCTTGCAATTTTCCAATCCAAATCTTTTGACAAGATCATTAGCATATTTTTCTTGGTTAATGAAAGTTCCTTCCTTCAATTGCTTTATTTGAAGACCAAGAAAGAATGTTAATTCTCCCATCATACTCATTTCAAACTCATCCTGCATAGACTTAGAAACTTTCTTGCATAGACTTTCATTAGAGGATCCAAAAATAATGTCATCAACATATATTTGAACGAGTAAAAAGCTTTTGTTTTCCTTTTTTATGAATAGAGTAGTATCTACTTTACCTTTAACGAAGCCGTTCTGTAATAAGAACTTACTTAGTCTGTCGTACCAAGCTCGAGGTGCTTGCTTTAGACCGTATAGGGCCTTTTTTTCGATCGAAGACCGAGTCTCGGCTTCTTTGGGTCTTCAAATCCAAGCGGTTGTTCCACATAAACTTCCTCTTGGATAAATCCATTTAGGAAAGCACTTTTGACGTCCATTTGGAATAACCTGAAATTTTTGTAACAAGCAAACGCAAGTAGTAGACGAATAGCTTCTAACCTTGCTACGGAGCGTAAGTCTCATCATAGTCTATTCCTTCTTCTTGCGTGTATCCCTTGGCCACGAGTCTTGCTTTATTTCGTACGACTTTTCCTTTTTCGTTGATCTTGTTTCGAACACCCATTTGGCTCCAATAACAGTTTTACCTTTTGGTTTAGACGTCAATTCCCGACATCGTTAATGTTGAACTCGTCCGAGCTCCTCTTGCATAGCTTCGATCCAGCTTTCATCGATAAAGCTTCTTCTATGCTTTTTGGTTCAATTTCGAGATGAGAGCAACATAGACTAGACTCTTCACTTCTTTTGGATCTGGTGTGAATTCCTTCATTAATTTCGCCTATAATGAGATCTTTAGGATGACTGGACTTGTGCTTCCAGTTACTGGTTGATTTGTCTGGATGATGATCTCTTTCTTTATTTGAATCTTCATGAACATCTTGATGCTGGTCTTCCAGAGTCTGAGATACTTTTTGAGTAGTAAGCTTTGGAAGGTTTGGAATAGGTTCAGACTCTTCATATTGAGTGTGACTGGGTTTATCTTGCGTAGAGTCTTGAAATTTGACATTCATTGACTCCTCCACAGACTGGCTCTTCTTATTGTAGACTATGTAGGCTTTGCTTGATGTAGAATATCCAAGGAAGATGCCTTCATATGATCTTTCTTCAAACTTACCAACTCGATCTTTTGCATTTTTCAATATAAAGCATTTGCAACCGAACACATGAAAGTATGAAACAATAGGCTTCTTACCTTTGAATAATTCATAAGGGGTTTTCTCAAGAATAGGTCTTAGGAATACTCTATTGATGATATAGCAAGCTGTTGAAATAGCTTCAGCCCAAAATTGTGAAGAAATTTTGCTTTCAATTAAAAGAGTTCTAGCCATTTCTTGAAGAGATCTATTCTTTCTTTCCACAACTCCATTTTGCTGAGGAGTGTATAGAGAGGAGAACACATGCTTAAATCCAGATTCATCGCACAATTTTGTGAAATCTTGATTTTCAAATTCTCCTCCATGATCTGTTCTTATACTTGAGATAACACATCATTTTTCATTTTAAACCTTTTTGGCAAATTTTTCAAAATACGAAAAGGTTTCTGACTTACTTGCAAGGAAATATACCCAAGTAAAGCGAGAGAAATCATCCACAATTACTAGGCAGTATTTCTTACCTCCAATACTCTGAGTTCTGGTTGGTCCGAAGAGATCCATATGCAGCAACTGTAGTACATGATTAGTAGAGACATGATTTATTGGCTTGAATGAATTTCTTACCTGTTTTCCCAGAATACATGGTGTGCATGGATCGGACTTTTGATATGGTAGTTTGGGTAGGCCTTGAACAAGCTGCTTTGATGAGATTTTGGCTAATTGCTTCATATTGACATGGCCAAGCTTTCTGTGCCATAAGCTTGCTTCATCTTGGATTGAAATTAGACATTGAGATTCATTCAATTTCATGTCTAAGAGGTAGATGTTTCCATGTCTTCGACCCATGAAAGACTCGAGTAGAGTCTTTACTAATTCCATAGCAAATTCCTTCTTGAAAGGAGATCTTGAAACCAAGTATCACACGTTGGCTAATCTTTGAGAAGGTTATAGTTGAGTCCTTCTACTAGAGAAACATTGCTTATTGTGAGATTTCCAATTTTCACAGTTCCAAATCCCACGATGCTTCCTTTGCCGTTTCCTCCAAATGAAACATTTCCGCCGTTTACTTGAACAAGCTTTACGAAGCACTTTGAGTCTCCCGTCATGTGTCTTGAACATCCGCTGTCAAGATACCATTTTATCTTTTTCTTGACGGAGACCTGCATTTAAAAGAGAATCTCAAGTTTTCTTTGGTACCCAAATTTTCTTGGGTCCTTTGGTGTTAGTAGGATAAGCATTATTAGGCCATACTTTCTTAACGGGTTTCCAAACCATAGGACATTCTTTTTCAAAGTGATCCTTATTTGTTACACTTTGAACACCTTAAAGCATTTCGACCAACGAGACTTTACAAAAACCTTTTTGAAATGATTTTTGTAAGCCTCTCTCGACGGTCTTTTCTTAATTCTTTCTTTAACTTTTGGAAAATCAATCAAGGGAATTGTTTCCGCTGTCATGCCTAGACCGAGACTTATTGAAGTAAGGTTTTTGAACCGAAAGAACTTTTTCAAGTTTTTCGGATCCTATCGAAAATTTCTTTGAGATATTTGATAAGTCCGTTTTTAAGAAAACATTTTCTTTCAAAAGATCATCTTCTTTTTCTTTAAGAGCAGAAACATTTAGGTCTAGACTTTTAACTCTTTCTTCTAAAATGACTTCCTTTTGTTTTAGAGCTGAGTTTTCATTTTTAAGTTCGGAAATCCTTTTAAGAGAAGTCTTAAGACTGAAACACAGTTCATCAATATATTTAGAGACTTTGACAGGAATTTTAAAATCACTTACCTCAAATTCACTGTCTGAGTCTGATCCAGAATCTGAGTCTGAGTCTGAATGTGCCATCAAACATATGTTGGCATATTCATTATCACTTTCTTCACATTCTGTATCACTCCAGGTTTCGGCTTTAAGAGCTTTTCGAAACTTCTCAGCTTTTCCTCTTTTCTTCTTCAGAAGAGGACAGTTAGATCGATGTGTCCCTTCTTCTTACATTCGAAGCGAGACTACATCTTTGTTTGGTTCCTCATCATCAACAAGACTTGGTCTCGCTGTCTCGAAAACTTTGTTTCTTTGAGTTGAACCTTCGCCTTTTCTATTCAGTTTTCTAAATCTTCTTATCATGAGAGCGAGCTCTTCATCATCCATATCATCTTCGAATCTGCATCATCGTAGTCATCATTTGATTTTAATGCAATAGATTTCTTACCTCTTGGATCTTCGTCTTCATTAATTCGTTCCACTTCATAAGACTCAAGGGTTCCAATTAGCTCGTCGACGAGATAGAGGCATGATTCTTTGCGTCTCTCTTATTGAAGTCTTTATATGATTCCAGTCCTTGGAGAGTCCACGTAGTAGCTTGTTCACCTTCATGAGATCAGAAATTTTTTGTCCTTGGTTCTCAAGACCATCGACAATATCTCGTAAAACGACTAAACATGTCGCTTATAGATTCTCCTGGTTTCATTTTGAAGGCTTCATATTGACCGAGGAGAATGTTAATTCTGGTCTCCTTCACTCGATTTGTCCCTTCATAGGTGATGTGTAATCTATCCCATACTTCTTTTGCTTTGTAACACAAGAAGATATTCTGTTATATTCGTTGGGGATAAGGCACAATATAAAGAGTAAATTGCTTTTGCATCGAGTGCTTGTCTCTTGTTTATCTCTTCCCGAGTCATTCCGCTGGCATCAATGTTTCTTTTCCTCTTTCGTAGATTGATGCGGTAGTAGGAGTAATTCCTCTTTCCACAACGTCCCATTCCGAGGATCCTTGGATCGTAGGAAGGCTTTCATCTTGTTCTTCCGGATGTTGTAATCCTTTCCGTCAAAGTAGGGTGGTCTTGTATTGATTTGCCCTTCCATCAGCCCTGGTGCTAGCATACTAGCCATGGATCTTTTACTCAAGTAAAACACTTCAAACAAAGTAAGAACACGAGCTCGATACCAATTGATATTGCTAGTATGAGTACCTAGAGGGGGGTGAATAGGTATACAAAGATTTTTCTTGATAATTTCTGTATACTTGCGCAATACTTAGACAGTTGAAGGATTTGCATTAAGTAATAATCAATGTAAGACTAAGTAAAGGAAAGAGAGAATTAAACACGCGGTTTATAGTGGTTCGGCTTGATCCAAGCCTACGTCCACTCTTCTGCACTGACAGCCAATTTGGCTGGATTCCACTATGAACAAAGAGATGTTACAGTGTTGATCTTCCTTGATTTCTAGGTGTAGATGATCTACCACACTCGCTCAAGGTATCACCAAGTATAGACACTCTCTCGTGTATACAATTTCGCTCGATCGTATCGACTAATAATCAAGGTGCTTCGGACTGGAATTTTTCTATCAATCACGTCTTTTAACAACTAGAACGACTTCCTTTTTATACTCCTTTATGCCATCATACCGTTGGCACTTACCAAAGGAATTCCTCCAATCTACCCGTTGGACGGAATCAATCAAGAAGATCATTCGAGCTATAAAAGGAACTCCGACGATAGCCCATCAATCCCGTTCGCCCATACAATCGGGATCTTGGTTTCCAAGAATAGAACATTCCAAGAATACTTCGTCGACCATCGGATCTTCAATTGATCTTGATACGAACAAAAAAATCCGTTATGTTTATCCAACCAAAAGATCTTCTCCAGACGATAGGATTAAATCCTCAACCATATACTTCGGCTCTGGATTTCCTTCGTCACCTTTGGATCGAAAGGCTGTCAATGAGAATAGTCTTGAGTCTTGAGTCTCAAATCTTGAGTCTTGAATCTTGAGTCTCGGTAGTCGAGAAAGTCTTCGGACTTTACACTAGACGATCTGCATACGTACTAGACTGAAGGAAACGTTTTGTCAGCTTCAAAATATTCTGGAACGATTTCTCCAACAGAATGCACTCATCCTTAAGTAGGAAATCTTTTCCTCTGTTCTCCTATCCTTAACAAGTTCCAATGTAGCACAAGCAATAGAAACTTTGATCGGTTGATATGTTCCCCTCTTGACTTCCAACACATCTGCCAGCATATCCATATTCACAACATAGTCTTGATCTTTTACACTGAAGGAAAATCTTTTCGCATCCAAAAAGCTAAGATTTGAATAGAAATATGCGGTTAGTTCAGCATAGGCCTCTGTAGTGTCGGAGTAGAACTTTTCAAGTTGAAGATAACCAAACTTTTCCCTCAAGTTTACATTTACAGCATCCAGAAATTCAAAATCCACACTCCTAGGGTTTATTACCCCATGCTTCAGCAGTTTTGAGTACAGATCCTTCTGTTCTTTCAATCTGAACAAGTCTCCCTTTTTCCTCGATTTTCAACCGCAATACCCATTCTCGGTTGAAATTGGCTGTATAATTTGTCATCATCATTCCCATCTACAGGATTCACTCCCCAATCACACGGATCACTTAGGATATTCGCAAGGGTTTCTTCTGCCACCTCTTTACGAGCAATTCCCAAACTTTCCATTTTTCGCAGAAAAATATATTCATTTCCATACCCTTTCTCTTTAAGAAAATCATTGACATACTTCAAAGGAGTATGAGTCCCTTTTAAAGCACGATACATCTTATAAATAAAAGCGGGCTTTTGAACTCTTACAGGGTCTGCATCCTCGATGATTTCTTCCTCTTGTTGATGATCAACGCCTTGAGGACTAGATGGAGGAGAGTGACGCTGCTGAGAATGTTGTGGGCTCGGTTGCTGTTCTGGAGACACTTCTTCTTCAGTGAGATCGAAGTGCGTAGGCCCCTCACTCATTCGCCGTGGTCCCCTGCTTGCGATTCTCGAAGACTTTCTTGAAGACGACATCTTTCTCAGTTTTTGGAAGATTCCTTGCTTGACTTTCCCAAGAAAGATGACAACTTTTTCAAAGATTAAACAAGGGAAGAAAACGGGAATGGAAGATCGATGCTTTCTAGGGTTTTTTAGAGTAAAGTGAAGAGCAATCAACAGTACACGATCGGTAAAAAAGGAGAGATAAACGAATCGTCATAAAGGAAAATAAAAAGATGCCTTTTCAAAATAACTGTCTTTTTCCGCGAAAATAGTCATTTCAAAAATAACTTCCTTTTTGAAAATGAAACGATGCAGTAATTACGCCGATTAAATATAGCAACAATTTAAATACAGTTTGACAATCGTACCTCTTCAAAATAAGATTCGAGAGAGAGAGAGAGAGAGACTAACTTACAGTCTGACGGTCGTACCAAGACTAACTTAAAGTCTTGTATGTCTGAGTCTGAAAGTCTTTAGACTTTGATTTCCTCATACCTCAAAATGTTGAGTCTGGAACGGATAGACTCAAATTGATTTTTCTCCAAAGGCTTTGTGAATATATCTGCCAGTTGGTTCTTTGAGTCAACAAATTGAATTGAAACATCTCCATTGTGAACATGGTCTCTAATAAAGTGATATCGAATCTCTATGTGCTTTGCTCTGGAGTGGAGAATTGAATTTTTGGTGAGATTTATAGCGCTGGTGTTGTCACAATTAATCTTCGTGCATGAGTCTTTAATTCCAAAGTCTCTTAGCTATTGTTTTATCCACAAAATTTGTGAACAATAACTTCCGAGAGCTAGATACTCTGCTTCCTGCAGTAGAGAGAGCTACTTTGTACTTTGCTTTCTTGAAAACCAAGACATTGTCCCGCCTCCAAGCGGTTGACAATTCGAGGTGCTCTTTCTATCGACTCGCATCCAAAAGGTGCAACGTCGAATATCCAAGAAGAGTAAAGTCTCCCCTTTTTGGATACCGAGACCAAAGCTTGAAGTTGATGAAATATACTTGATAATACGCTTTACAAAGATTCAAATGAGATTCTTTTGGGTCTGATTGAAATCGGCACAAATGCAAACACTAAACGAAATGTCGGTCTAGAGGCGGTAAGATAAAGAAGTGATCCGATGATACTTCTGTATAGCTTTTGGTCGACTTTCTTTCCTCCTTCATCTTTGTCTATCTTCAAGGAACTTGACATTGGTATGTCAGCCTTTTTGCAATTGTCCAGTCCAAACTTTTTGACAAGATCATTTGCATACTTTTCTTGATGAATGAAAGTTCCTTCCTCCAGTTGTTTCACTTGAAGCTCGAGAAAGAAGGTTAACTCACCCATCATGGTCATTTCAAATTCATCCTGCATAGTCTTAGAGAATTTCTTGCACAAACTTTCATTAGAAGATCCAAAAATAATATCATCCACATATATTTGAACAAGTAAAAAGCTTTTGCTTTCTCTTTTAATAAAAAGGGTAGTGTCTACTTTACCTTTAACAAAACTATTTTGAATTAAAAACTTAATTAGTCTGCCGTACCAAGCTCGAGGTGCTTGCTTTAAGCCATATAAGGCCTTTTTGAGTCTGAATACTGAGTCTGGTTTCCTTGGGTCTTCAAATCCAGGTGGTTGTTCCACATAGACTTCCTCACGGATGAATCCATTTAGGAAGGCACTTTTGACATCCATTTGGAATAATTTGAAATTCTTATGACAAGCAAATGCAAGTAATAAACGAATTGCTTCTAACCTTGCTACCGGTGCATAAGTCTCGTCATAGTCGATCCCTTCTTCTTGTGTGTATCTCTTGGCCACGAGTCTAGCCTTGTTTCTTATGACTTTTCCTTTTTCGTCCATCTTGTTCCTGAAAACCCATTTAGCTCCAACAATTGATTTACCTTTTGGTTTAGGGGTCAGCTCCCAGACATCATTAATTCTGAATTGTCTGAGTTCTTCTTGCATAGCTTCAATCCAGCTTTCATCGAATAAAGCTTATTCTATGCTCTTAGGTTCTATTTCAGAAATAAGAACCACGACACTAGACTCTTCTCGCCTTTTGGATCTTGTGCGAATCCCTTCATTGATGTCGCCAATGATAAGATCTTTAGGATGATTTGGACTTATGTTTCCGAGTTACTTGTTGATTTATCGATTGATGGTCACTTCCTTCACTTGAATCTTCAACGATTACTTATTCTTTGGTCCTTCAAAGTCTCGAGCCGCTTCTTGAGAATTAGACTTTGTAGAGTCTGGAGCAGATTCAGTCTCTTCAAAATGAGTCTGAATAGATTCATTTTGTATAGAATCTTGGAATTTGACATTCATTGATTCTTCCACAGTTTGAGTCTTCTTGTTGTAGACTCTGTACGATTTGCTTGTGGTTGAATATCCAAGGAAGATGCCTTCATCTGACTTTTCTTCAAACTTACCAACTCAATCATTTGCATTTTTCAATATGAAACATTTACATCCGAATACATGAAAATATGAAACAATTGGCTTCTTTTCTTTGAATAATTCATAGGGGGTTTTTTCTAGAATAGGCCTCAGAAAAACTCTGTTGATAATATAACATGATGTTAAAACGGCTTCAACCCAAAATCGTAAAGAGATATTGCTTTCAATTAAGAGAGTTCTGGCCATTTCTTGAAGAGATCTATTCTTCCTTTCCACAACTCCGTTTTGCTCTGGAGTATATGGAGAAGAGAACAAATGCTGAAAACCAGATTCGTCACAAAATTTAGCAAAATCTTGATTTTCAAATTCACCTCCATGGTCTGTTTTTATACTTGAAATAACATACCCATTTTCATTTTGAACCTTCTTAGCAAATTTTTCAAAATAAGAAAAAGTTTCAGACTTACTTGCCAAGAAATATACCCAAGTAAATCGTGAGTAGTCATCCACAATTACTAGGCAATATTTCTTACCTCCAATGCTCTGCGTTCTTGTTGGTCCGAAGAGATCTATATGCAAGAGCTGCAGTACACGGTTAGTGGAAACTTGATTTATTGGCTTAAAGGAATTTCTTACATGTTTTCCCAATATACATGGTGTACATAGATCAGACTTTTGGTATGATAAATTAGGTAGACCACGAACAAGCTTCTTTGCTGAGATTTTGGCTATCTGCTTCATGTTGATATGCCCAAGCTTTTTGTGCCATAAGTTCACTTCGTCTTGGATTGAGATTAGACATTGCGATTCATCTGGTTTCACGTCTAAGAGGTAGATATTTCCATGTCTTCGACCCATGAAAGACTGAGTAGAGTCTTTACTGGTTCTTGAACAAATACCCTCTTGAAAGTTGATTTTAAAACCGGCATCACAAAGCTAACTGACACTGAGCAGATTGTAGTTTAGCCCTTCAACTAAAGAAACATTGCTTATTGTGAGGTTCCCAATCTTTACAGTTCCAAATCCCACTATTTTTCATTTGTTGTTTCCTCCAAATGAAACTTTTCCACCATTCACTTGAACAAGCTTTATGAAACAATTTGAATCTCCTGTCATGTGTCTCGAGCATCCACTATCCAGGTACCATTTCACCTTTTTCTTGATAGTGACCTGCATTTAAAAAGAAACTCAAGTTTTCTTTGGTACCCATATTTTCTTAGGTCTTTTTGAGTTAGTCTGATATACGGTTTTTGCCCAGACTTTATTGACAGGTCTCCAAGCCATAGGACATTCTTTCTCAAAATGATCTGCACTATTGCATTTTGAACATCTAAGAGCATTGCGACCTACTGGTTTTACAAAAATCCTTTCAAAATGATTTTTGTAAGCATTCCTTGTTGGTCTTTGTTTAATTATTTCTTTTACTTTAGGAAATCAATTAAAGGAATGGTTTCAGCAATCATTCCTAAACCAGATTTATTGAAATAAGGTCTTTGAATAGAAAGTATTTTCTCCAGTTTTTAGATCCTAGAGAAAATCTTTTGGAAATATTTGAAATATCATTTTTCAAAAATGCATTTTCTTTCAAAAGATTATCTTCACTTTCTTTGAGAGAAGAAACATCCCGGTCTAAGCATTTCACTTTTTCTTTCAAAACATTCTCTTGTTGTTTTAAAGCAGAATTTTCCTTTTTGAGTTCAGAAATTCTTTTAAGAGAAGTTTTAAGACTAAAACATAATTCATCAATGTATTTTGAAACTCTAAAAGCAATTTTGAAATTACTTACCTCGAATTCACTTTCTGAGTCTGAATTAGTGTTGGAGTTTGATTCGAGTTTGATTATGCCATTAGACATATGTTTGCATAATCATCTTCACTATCTTCGCACTCTGTATCACTCCAGGTTTCAGCTTTGAGAGCTTTTTGATATCTTTCAATTTTTCCTTTCTTCTTCCTTAGAAGAGGACAGTTGGGTCTGATGTGTCCCTTTTTTTCTTACGTTCAAAGCAGACTACATCTTTGTTTGATTCATCATCTTCAGCCAACTTGGTTTGTTGCTTTTGAAAACTTTGTTTCTTTGAATTGAATCTTCTTCCTTTTCTGTTCAGCTTTCTGAATCTTCTTATCATGAGAGCAAGTTCTTCATCATCCATGTCGTCTTTAGAATCTGTTACACCATAATCATCATTAGATTTTAATGCAATTGATTTCTTACCTTTGGGATCTTCGTCTTCATTGATATGTTCCACTTCATAAGACCGAAGGGTCCCAACCAGCTCATCGACGACAGTGGGCATGATTCTTTAAGTCTATCGATTGAGGTCTTTATGTGATTACAATTCTTGGAGAGTCCACGCAGTAGCTTGTTTACTTTCATGGGATCGAGAAATTGGTTGACCTTGATTCTCAAGACCATTCACGATTTCTGTAAAATGACTAAACATGTCAGTTATAAATTCTCCTGGTTTCATTCTGAAGGCTTCGTATTGACCGAGAAGAATGTTGATTCTTGTCTCTTTCACTTGATCGGTTCCTTCATAGGTAGTGTGTAATCTATC
This sequence comes from Eucalyptus sideroxylon x Eucalyptus melliodora, assembly GCA_016097485.1. Taxonomy (NCBI): domain Eukaryota; kingdom Viridiplantae; phylum Streptophyta; class Magnoliopsida; order Myrtales; family Myrtaceae; genus Eucalyptus; species Eucalyptus sideroxylon x Eucalyptus melliodora. Next base: position 21,605,302 of record CM027830.1, read on the forward strand.
CCAGACTTCTTTGGCTGTATCACAAGAAGATATTCTGTTATATTCAATAGGTGATAAAGCACAATATAAAGAATAAATTGCTTTTGCATCAAGAGCTTGTCTCTTGATTATCTCTTCCTGAGTCATTTCGCTAGACTCAACAGTGTCTTTTCCTCTTTCTGAGACAGATGCAGCTTTAGGAACAATTCCTTTTTCTACAACGTCCCATTCAAGAGGATCCTTTGATCTTAAGAACGCATTCATCTTGTTTTTCCATATGTTGTAATCATTTCTATCAAAGTAAGGCGGTCTGGTGTTGCTTTGCCCTTCTACCAGCCCTGAAGCCAACATACTAGCCATGGATCCTTAACTCTAAAGTAAAATACTTCAAACAAAGTGAGTACACGAGCTCTGATACCAATTGAGATAGCTAGTATAAGCACCTAGAGGGGGGTGAATAGGTGCACAAACAATTTATCGTGATATGGAAGCGATTCTAGGCAGCAGATAGAAAGGAGTTCACAAAATGAAGTACGATCAAAGTAAAGAGAGTAAGGAAGAGAAAATTAAACACAAGGTTTATAGTGGTTCGGTTTATTCCAAGCCTACGTCCACTCTTCCGCACTGACAGCCCACCGGCTGGATTTTACTATGAACAAAAGAGAAGTTACAGCTCAGCTTTTCCTTGATTCCATAGTGTAGATGTTCTATCACACCTCCTCAAGAATTCTTCTATCGCGCACTCTTCAACAACTTAGAACGTCTTCCTTATATACTCCTTTATGCCATCATACCCGTTGGCACTTACTAAAGGAATTCCTCCAATCTACCTGTTGGATGGAATCAATTAGGAAGATCATTCGGGCTATTAAAGGAACGTGTCGATAGCCCATCAATCTTGTTCGCCCATACAATCAGGATCTCGGTTTCCATAAGTAGAACCTTCCAAGAATATTTAGGCAATCATCGATTCCTTAATCTTCGAGTCAATCTCGATCAATTAAAGGATTCTGTTGAGTCTATTCCAGCCAGGAGATCTTCTCCAGTCAATAAGGTCATATCCTTAATGAAACATCCAGTTCTAGATAACCTTTCTTCAACGGGTTAGAGATTGTCAATGAGGATAGACTTTGAGTCTTGAGTCTGGCTGTCCGGAGGTCTTCAAACTTTTAAATAGCAGAGTCTGCAAGCCTTCAGACTAGACTGATGGAAACGTTTTGTCAGCTTCAAAACATTTCAAGAAGATTTCTCCAACACGACCATGCGACAAAATGGTGGTGGGTTTGAAAATGCTGACAAAAATGCGTCTGAAAGAGCTTAATAAGGCAATGGAGAAGTTCAAAATGAAAACTCTAGTCAAATCTCATCCAGTATCTTCTGCATCAAAAAGGAAAGGGAAGGAGCCCATGGATGCTCCATCCAAAAAGAAAAGAACTCTTATCTTAGAGGATGAACTCACTATCTCTGCCCTGGCATTGAAAAGGTTCAGTCATTCTGTATCCGAATCAACGGAACGACAAGAAAAAGGAAAAGAAGCAGAGGACAAAGAACAGAGAGAAGCAGAAGAAAAGGAAGAGAAAGAAAAAGAAGAAGAGGAGAAGGAAGTTGAAGAAGAAGAAGAAGCAGTCAAAGAAAAGTCTGCAGATGAAGCCGCAGAGAAAGGCAATCAAGACGCTGACGAGCATGACCATCACTCTTCCCCAATTGAGGCCTTACAAACAGGGGGAGATGGTGAGCAAGGAAGGACTACACCACATTGCTGTTAACAGTGAAGGTGTGAGTCGCTCAGGCTTCTCAAATGCCTGAGGAAGGACATGATACCTCAACGCCAAATCTACTTGATTACACCGAAGTTCCATCCTTTACTCCATCCGATAGAGCAAATGCCAGCACGCAGACGGACACTACAGCAGATTTTCGTCGCATCCTTGATCTTCTTCTGGTAATGCAGGGTCAAATATATGCTTTGGAATGTGAACTTCAACTCCTGAAGAATGCTGGACAAGCGTCTTCTGTTACCCTGTCGGATAAAATGCAAGACCTCGCTCTTCAAATTCAAGCAAATGCCAAAGGGGAAGAGGTGGCACATCTACGGGAAGACTTGAAGAGGCTGGAAGGCATCGTACAGTCGATGGGAGATTTCCAGCTTGTGCGCGTTCCCAAGCCGACTTGACTTTTTTTTTCCACCTTTTTAATGATGACAAAAAAGGGGGAGAATTGCAATCTTTGAACTTTGACTTCTTTTTAAAAAAATTTACTTTAGTTTGTTTGGATATTTGTTTTGAGTATGACTTGGGTGTGGATTTGAAATTGACTGTTGCATTTATATCAAGTGTTATTGCATGGCTTTACCCATGAAAGACTAACCTATTTTCTGTGGATGCAGAGTCTAGTTGAGTTGTTAATCTTTATGAGATATCCATATTGCTTGAGTAATGTTTTGCAGGTCAAAGTTGTTTAAATCTACAGGAAAGTTTTGTCACCATCAAAAAGGGGGAGATTGTTGGATAAATCTTTCCAGAATATTTTGAAGCGACAAAACATTTCTATCGATCTAGTCTCGGAGCATTGCGAGACCCTTCTATTTAGAGTCGAAGACCTTCGGATCACCGGACTCAAGACTCAAGACTCAAGACTATTCTCACTGACAGTTTCTAATCCAGCGACGAAGACAATCCAAAGCTAATGTGTTTAGTTGAGGATTTGGTCTTATCCACTGGAGAAGATCTCTTGGCTGGATATGATATAACGGATTCTTTTATTCGAAATCAAGATTGTTTGAAGATCCGATGATTGACGAAATATTTTTGGAATGTTCTATTCTTGGAAACCAAGATCCTAATTGTATGGGCGAACAAGATTGATAGGCTATCGACATGTACCTTTAATAGCTCGAATGATCTTTTTAATTGATTCTGTCCAATGGGAAGATTGGAAGAATTCCTTTGGTAAGTGCCAACGGGTATGATGGCATAAAGGAGTATAAAATGAAGACGTTCCAATTGTTTTAAAAGATGCACGATAGAGAAATTCCAGGGTCTGAAGCTCCTTGATTATTAGTCGATTCATACTGAGCAAAACTGTATTCACAAAAGAGAGTCTATACTTAGTGATACCTTGAGAGAGTGTGGTAGATCTTCTACACCGTGAAATCAAGGAAGAACAGTGCTGTAACATCTCTTTGTTCATAGTGGAATCCAGCTAGTGGGCTGTCAGTGCAGAAGAGTGGACGTAGGCTCGAAATAAGCCGAACCACTATAAACATTGCGCTCAATTTTCTCTTCCCTATTCTCAGTCTTATTTTGATTGTTGTTTGACGAGAAACAATTGTCTCAATTCTATTAACTGTCTAGTATTGTGTGATTATCGTGAGAAATTACTCTTTATACTATTCACCCCCCCTCTAGGTACTTTTACTAGCCATATCAATTACAAATAGCATGATGGGGATGCTGATTGCCACCACATGGTACTATTGATGCATTCTTGGGCGTTACAAACACCAAGTGTTAGGGAAATCCCTTATGATGTTTTGAAGATTACAAAATAAATCAAAGACTACTGACGTGTTTAATGGTTAAGTAATAGATTATGCAGATTATAGAACATGTAAAGGATATTGTCAAAGTCTAAAGACTGCCAAAATACTGAACGTAACACGTGTCTAAAGTCTATTTTGAAGATTTTCAGACTTTTATGTCAAAATCTGAAGACGACCAGACTTTAATGTCAAAGTTTGTTTTACATAAGAACTTTGCCCACTTTGACAAATTCCAAACTGAACGTGAATGAAGAACCAAAAGACAGACTCTATGCTGAAGCTAAACTTATTCAAATTGTGTCCAAACCTTAAAGCTAAATCTATTCAGAAGCAAATTATGTTTAGACTAACATCCAAATTGTAAAGTCTATTGCACTCAGACTCTACTTCAGCCAAAATACTCTCAGACTTTACATCCAGAACGAGACACAAGTCCAGAACATAACAAGATCCAGTTGAGACACAAGTTCGAACGTAATAGATTCAGAACGAAACAACTTAACAGAACATAACACAAGCCCCAAACATATAATAGATAGTGATTTGATTTGGATTCTACATCAAGATAGATTTGATTGAGTCAATCTAAATTGACAATTGGATTTTGAAGACAAGAACTTTCCAAACGAAGAAACTCTACTTATGGAGACCAAGATTCTGTTTGTATGGGCGATCAGAATTAATTTGGGATTCTACTTTTGTCACTCAATGGCTACCAAATCTTCTAGATACAGATCTGTCCAGTGGGTAGATTGGAAGACGATCCTCTAGATATTGTCCAACGGCTAGTTTGGAAGTGGAGGAGTATTTAAGAAGATCAAGGACCGATGAGCAAGTAAGAGACGGAGCGTAGAATTTATAATTCCAAAGTTTGAGCGAACTTCGATCATACACTTGTCTCTTGTGAGCTTAAACGTTTATGATCGTAAGAAAAATACCAAAAGAATAACTTAGTGAGATAGTGTGATCTACCATTGAGTGTTTGCACTCAAAGTTGTAATCTCTTATTGATCGCATAGTAGAATCCAGCCAGAAGGCTGTTAACGTGGAAGAGTGGACTTAGGCTTGATCTAAACCGAACCACTATAATTTTCGTGTTCTTATTCTCTTCCCTGAACCTCTTTATTTTGTTCGTAGTTCTATTTAACTACTAAAGTCTGAACTCACTCAAAGTCTGTTGTTCTTCAAACTCAGTTTCAAAGTCTAATCCCTATTCAAACTTTGCTTGAAATTTATTTTATTCCGCATATATTTGTCAATGTTTATTTTAAACATCTATTCACCCCACTCTAGGTGTTCGTACTAGCACTTTCAATTGGTATCGAGCCAAGTGCTCGTTTTATTAAAGTTTTTTTACTTTTGAGCTAAAAATCTTCTATGGCTAATATTTTGGCACCAAGACTTATAGAAGGGCAAAGTAACACCAGGCCACCATATTTTTGTGGAAATGAATACAATGTTTGGAAAAACAAAATAAAGGTATTCCTAAGATCCAAAGATCTCTTGCAATGAGATGTCGTGGAAAAGGGAATCAATCCTACTACTGTGTCTACATCAAATAAGAATGGCAAAGACAAAGAAATCAAACCCCCTACTCCTATGTCTCGGATGGAGATGTCCAAAAGAGAAGCTCTTGATGCAAAAGTCATTTATTCTTTATATTGCGCCTTGTCTCCTACTGAATATAACAGAATTTCTTCATGTGAAACAGCTAAAGAAGTTTGGGATAAACTTCATGTTACTTATGAAGAGACTGATCGTGTAAAAGAGACAAAATTAAACTTCCTACTTGGCCAACATAAATCCTATAAGATGAAGTCAAGAGAGTTGATTGGAGATATGTTCAATCGTTTTACAGAAATTGTAAACGGTTTGGTGTATTAAGGTCATCCAATTTCTTCCCCAATGAAGGTCAACAAACTTTTACGAGATCTTTCAAAAGATTGGAACCTTGTTAAGACCTCAATCCGAGAGACTCACTGAATTACGCCACTTTCCGTTGATGAATTAATTGGCACTCTTCAATCCTACGAAGTGGATCAAATCAACGATGAAGATTCCAAAGGTAAGAAGTCCATCGCTTTAATATCTAACGCTGATTCTGATGATACAGACTTAGAAAATGACATGGACGACCAAGAACTTGCTTTTATGATCAAGAAATTCAAAAAGCTAAGTAGAAAAAGAAGGAATTCAGTGGAAGAACACAATACAAGCAAAATGGTCAGAAAAGAACAATGAAAGAAGATGACAAGTAAGGAAATATATGCTTGATGGCACATTCAGACTCAGACTCAAATTTGGAATCTGAATCAGACTCAAAATTAGAGTCTGACTCAAACACAAATTCAGAATCAAAGTCTAACTCAAACACAGATTCAGAATTAGAGTCTAACTTAGACACAGACTCAGAATCCGATGAGAAAATTGAGGTAAGCCATTCAAAAATTCCCATCAAAGTTTCAAAGTACATAAATGAGCTTTGCTTAAATTTCAAATTTTCTTTTAAAATGATCTCTGAACTAAAAAATGAAAATTCATGACTTAGGCAATAGAATCTTTCTCAAAAGGAAAAGTTTGAAATTTTGCAAAAAGATTTTCTATAAACAAAAGAAAGTCAAGATTTACTTGTCAAAGAAAATGATTCTTTAAAGAAAGAATTTTCCAATATTTCGACAAAATTTTCAAAGGGTTCAAAAACATTAAAGCATATTCTTTCCATACAAGTACCTTATTATAATAAGTCATAACTTGGTTTCAATAAGGAAAGTGATTTTCTAATAGATTTTCCTAAAGTCAATGAGAGACTTAGACAGAGACCTCCTGAACTTGCATACAAAAAGAATTTTCAAAGGATTTTTACAAAACCTATTGGTCGAAAGGTCCTCAAGTGTTCAAATTATGCAGACTTAGAACACTTTGAGAAAGAATATCCTAAAGTCTGGAGACCTATTAAGAGAGATTGGGTAAAAAAGGCATATTCTACTAACTCTCATGAACCCAAGAAAATATGGGTACCAAAGAAAAGATTAGTTGTTTTTGCAGGAAATAAAGGAAAAGAAGAAAGAGAATTTGGTAAGAAATGTATATTTTTTATTATCAATTTGGTTTGAGTACATAATTTAAAAATTCTCATTATACTTATATTCTATATGTGCCTTGATTGATTTAGACTTTATTATGACCTTATTCAATGATTTTTTTTATTGAAGAAAGAATTGTGTGATTTATTTTTGTGATTCGAGATTTGATTTGATACGTGTGATCATTTTTTGATATCCTGCTTAGAGACAATTGAGTTTATTTGGTTTGATTTTATGCTCTCAGATTTTATAGTAGAAATCTGTTTTACAAGATATTAACTTATTATGCAAGATATTCTTAGATACTCAAGAATTTTATTCCCTCTGATTTTATCGTGCTATAACCCAGTGAGAATTTCTTTTTCAAGATATTATTGTGCATAGTATTCTTTCCTTAAATACTTTGTTATGATGAATTTAGAAAGTATATTCGATTATTCTTGAAGATTTTTTATTTTGCTCTAACGAAATGGAATGATCCAAATTGATGGATACCAAAAAGGAAATGAGTGCATTGCAGAAAATTCTATACAGGAATAATGATTGCGACTTTACATAGGTGTAATCAAAAATGTATCTCATGTGAAGATTGACAATGATCATTTTTAATTAATGGTATATTTCAAACATATATATTGGGTAAGAGAAAAAAATTTTATCCTGCCTTGCAAATCTCTACATACATTTATCATGATTTTAGATGATTGCCTATGAATTATATATTATTTATATTGTAAATATCTTTTGTCATAAATATAAGGCATTGCAAGTTTTTACTTGATTTGGCACGTGATAGAAATATCTATTTTCTTTTTGCGAAATGCATCAATAATTTGTTTTTGAGATTTATGCTTAAAGAAATCCCTTTGATCTTGAAAGATATTATTGCATATTCATGGATATTCTTGCTATATTTTTAGAAGATGTCTCATATCTAGCAAGTTTGATCCGCAAATCAGATGAATGTATTACATGATATTTTTGCAAGGATTGTTATCTGTTATACAAGAATTTGCAGGTTGCAAAAAAATCTTCCATTTGGATTCTAGAAAGCTAGATTTGAAAATCATGGAGATTCTGTACTATTTTGGAGGCTCAAAAATTCACTTCCTTGTGCAAAGTTTTTGCAAATTGTTGAGGAAATCCCTTATGTGTCATATGAAAGTGAGAGAAAGTGAATCCAAAGGAAAGGGAAAGAATGTGATCACCTCAAAAAGGCAACAAATTGAGGCGGGGCATTGATCAATTTTGAAAAAATCTTTTTGAATTGATCATGATCTTGATTGTTACAGAAGGCAGGACAAGGTAAATGTGACAGAACTCGTTAAGTTCTAAAAAAATCCGGTTAGTGCATCTTTTATTACCTTTTGTCATTAACAAATCTCTTATTTACATTATCGTTTTATTATGACAAAAGCGGTAAGTTTTGCTGATATATATGATCGAAGTCAGCTATACTGCATATCTTTAATATTCGACTTACTTTGTAAAAGCTGATTTTTTAGAAATTGTGTTTTATGCAAGATATATTTATTATCATTTTATATTCTCCACGTGATACTATTTCTATTGTTATCGCTTTTTGATTATGACAAAAAATGGGAGAAAATATAAATATGTATATATGTTGATATTATTGAGCTGCAATTATCTTTACATATATATCTATATGATCAATCTATTTGCTATCTTCTGCTATATTTTGATTTGAATTACATTCTTTGAAAACCCATATTTAAAGTTTATTTATGTGCTTAAGATTGTTATTATTATCTTTAAAAGCATATTTACACATTTGCATATTCAAAAATTGTTTTGTCATCATCAAAAAGGGGGAGATTGTTAGGGAAATCCCTTTATGATGTTTTGAAGATAACAAAATAAATCAAAGGCTACTAAGTGTTTAATGGTTAAGTAATAAACTATGTAGATTATAGAACATGTAAATGATATTGTCAAAGTCTGAAAACTGCCAGGAGACTGAACATAACACATGTCCAAAGCTATTATGAAGATTTCCAGACTTCTGTGTTAAAGTCCGAAGATAACCAGACTTTAATGTCAAAGTCTGTTTACATCATAAGTCTGTCCATCTGAAAAATTCCAAACTAAACGTGAATGAAGAACCAGAAGACAGACTCTATGTTGAAGCTAAACTTATTCAGACCGTGTCCAAACCTTAAAGCTAAACCTGTTCAGAAACAAATTATGTTCAAACTAACGTTCGAATCGTAAAGTCTATTGTACTCAGATTCTACTTCAAACTGAAGACACTCAGACTCTACTTCAGTCAGAATACTCTCAGATTTTACATCCAAAACAAGACACAAGTCCATAACGTAACAAAATTCAGTTGAGACACAAGTTCAAAACGTAGCAGATTCAGAACGAAGCATGTTCAGAATGAAACAACTTAACATAACGTAACACAAGCCCCAAATATATAACAGCTAGTGATTTGATTTGGATTCTACATCAAGATAAATTTGATTGAGTCAATCTAATTGATTGACAATTAGATCTTGAAGACAAGAACTTTCTAAACGAAGAAGCTCTACTTATGGAAACCAAGATTCTGTTTATATGGGCAATCATAATCAATTTGGGATTCTACTTTTGTCACTTAACAGTTACCAAATCTTCTAGATACAGATCTGTCCAATGGGTAGATTGGAAGATGATCCTCTAGATACTGTCCAACGGCTAGTTTGGAAGTGGAGGAGTATTTAAGGAGATCAAGGACCGATGAGCAAGTAAGAGACAGAGCGTAGAATTTATAATTCCAAAATCTGAGCGAACTTCGATCATACACTTGTCTCTTGTGAACTTAAACGTTTGTGATCATTAGAGAAATACCAAAAAAGTAACTTAGTGAAATAGTGTGATCTACCACTGAGTGTTTGCACTCACAGTTGTAATCTTTAGTTGATCACATAGTGAAATCTAGCCAGTAGGCTGTTAGTGTGAGAGAATGGATGGAGACTTGATCTAAGCCGAACCACTTTAATTTCCGTGTTCTTTTTCTCTTCCTTGAACCTCTTTATTTTGTTCATAGTTCTATTTAACTGCTAAAGTCTAAACTCGCTCAAAGTCTGTTATTCTTTAGACTCAGTTTCAAAGTTCGATCCCTATTCAAATTTTGCTCAAAATTTATTTTATTTCGCATATATTTGCCAAAGTTTATTTTAAATATCTATTCACCCCCTTTAGGTATTCGTACTAGCACTTTCACTAAGAAGAGATGACAATCGACCAAGCGTTCAAAAATCCAAATTCAGAGAAAGCTTTACATTTTTACACTGTCTTTGGAGAGCATAAAAAATTGTACTCTATCAAGAAGTGTGGGCGGCGTTATAGTTTCTGCTTAAGTGTGAGATAGTGAGGTCTTCAGCTTGAGTATAAGCAACATTAGTTTTGAGAAAAAAAACACTTAAGTGTAAGTGGCACACTCTAGTATAACTATTCAAAGATTGCTTGTGGAATCTACCCACAAAGTTCTTAGTACAGGAGAGGGCATGTACACTTATGCTAGGCCGAATCACTATAATACTCTAAGTGCATCGTTCTCAATCTCTTTGCTTATATTCATTATTGCCCAATAGAAGCACAATACACTACTTGATATAACATGATCTTGCTTATATCAATTCTTTGTTTTACCCGATTACACTTGTACCAAACTTGACGCTTTTAATTCCGCCCCACTCCCTTATAGGTGATAATGCTAGGCAACATCCAATTGCCCATCTATCGAAATTGTATCATGGGGCATAATTTCTGCAACAACCACCACATGACCAATTTGCAAGCACCAAGAGAGTTTATTTCACATGCACACAATGGGAGACCTTCCTGCAAATCTTTTCACCCTTCATACACGTTTTGAATCTTCCTCCAAACCCACTTCAAATGGTGTTGATCATTTTATTAACATAAATGCAGGCTTTAACTTGAGATTGAGACTAACCTAGCTAGATGGGAAGCAACGTCCACATCGAACAGTCCACCTTGAATGAGTCTTGTCCGCAAGGTCCTCGATCACTTCAGCTTCAACTTTATCCAAATTGTAATCACCAAAATGCATGTTCGGTCATTAGTGCTATTCATCAGGTCGAAAATATCAGGGTCTAATATTTTCGAGCCGGTGTTCAAAGTTATTTCCAAGAAGAAGAAAGACAAAAGATGTATAGGTTTCATCTTTGTATAGATAAGTTTCGTAAGGTGACAAATTTTGATTGCAAGTGAAGATCATCCGATCGGACACTCAAGGCTCTATCGCCCCTTTAATGATCCGATATCGGCGCAAGTCCATTTCCATCTTCTCTTTGCCGCACACTATGATAACAATGCTATCCTCTAAGAAAGCATTTCATGAATCTAGTATATATATTAAATTGAATCAAAACTCTGGTGGGATTCACATAAGACCGCAATTGAGCATAGGTACAACAATCATGTAATAGTCTCTCTCTCTCTCTCTCTCTCTCTCTCTCTCTCTCTCTCTCTCTCTATATATATATATATATATATATATATATATATATATATATATATATTTTTTTTTTTTTTTTTAAGTCTCTATTGGAGAAATCTTCTTGAAGTATTTTGAAGTTGACAAAACGTTTCCATCAGTCTAGTTTGAAGGTTCGCAGACTCTGCTATTTAAAGTCTGAAGACCTCCGGACAGCTAGACTCAAGATTCAAAGTCTATCCTCATTGACAGTTATTAATCCGTTGAAGAAAGGCTATCCAGAACTGGATGTTTTATTAAGGATATGACCTTACCGACTGGAGAAGATCTTTTGGCTGTATATGACATAACGAAATCCCTTTTCATTGATTGAGATTGATTCGAAGATTAAGGATCCGTTGATTGGCGAAATATTCGTGGAAGGTTCTACTTATGGAAACCAAGATCCTGATTGTATGGGCGAACAGGATTGATGGGCTATCGTCATATTCCTTTAATAGCTCGAATGATCTTCCTAATTGATTTTGTCCAATGGGTAGATTGGAGGAATTCCTTTGGTAAGTGCCAACGGGTATGATGGCGTAAAGGAGTATATAAGGAAAACGTTCTAAGTTGTTCAAGAAGTGCGCGATAGAAGAATTCCAAAGTCTAAAGCTCCATGTTGTTTAGTCAATTCATTTGAGCGAAAACTTGTACGCAAAAGAGAGTTTATATTTGTGTGAAACCTTGAGGAAGTGTGGTAGAACATCTACACTGTGGAATCAAGGAAAAGCTATGCTATAACATCTCTTTTGTTCATAGTGGAATCCAGCTGATAGGCTGTTAGTGCGGAAGAGTGGACGTAGGCTTGGAATAAGCCGAACCACTATAAATCTTGTGTTTGATATTCTCTTTCCTACTCCTTACTTTGCCTTGATCGTAATTCATTTTGGTTAAGCAAAAGAGTACTTCCTTTCTATCGGTTGCCTAGTATTGCTTCCGTATCTCGAGAAATTATTTTTACATCTATTCACCCCCTCTAGGTGTATATACTAGCTACAACAATTGGTATCAGAGCTCATGTACTCACTTTGTTTGAAGTGTTTTTACTTCAGAGTTAAAGATCCATGACTAGTATGTTGGCTCCAAGGCTGGTAGAAGGGCAAAGCAATACCAGACCACCCTACTTTGATGGAAATGACTACAACATCTGGAAAAACAAGATGAAAGCGTTCCTAAGATCAAAGGATCCTCTGGAATGGGAGGCTGTAGAAAAAGGAATCATTCCTAAAGCTGCACCTATCTCAGAAAGAGGAAAAGATACTGTGGAGTCTAGTCAAATGACTCAGGAAGAGATAATCAAGAGACAAGCTCTTGATGCAAAAGTAATTTATTCTTTATATTGTGCTCTATCACCTACTGAATATAACAGAATATCTTCTTATGTTACAGTTAAATAAGTCTGGGATAGATTACATATTACCTATGAATGAACTGATCGAGTGAAAGAGACCAGAATTAACATTCTCCTCGGTCAATACGAAGCCTTCAGAATGAAATCAGGAGAATCTATAACTGACATGTTTAGTCGTTTTACAGATATCGTAAATAGTCTTGAAAATCAAGGTCAACCAATTTCTGACCCCATGAAGGTAAACAAGCTACTGCATGGACTCTCCAAGGATTGGAATCACATAAAGACCTCAATCAGAGAGATCCAAAGAATCATGCCACTATCTGTTGATGAGATGGTTGGAACTCTTCAATCTTATGAAGTTGAACGAATCAATGAAGACGAAGACCATAAAGGTAAGAAATCCATTGCATTAAAATCCAATGATGATTCTGATGCTGCAGATTCTGAAGACGATATGAACAATGAGGAGCTTGCTCTCATGATAAGAAGAAGCTGAACAGAAAAGGAAGAAGATTCAATCCAAGGAAACAAAGTTTTCAAAAGCAATAGACTAAGTCTGTTGAAGATGATGAATCAAATAAAGATGTAGTCTGCTTTGAATGTAAGAAAAAGGGACACATCAGACCCAACTGTCCTCTTCTGAGGAAGAAGAAAGGAAAAGCTGAAAAGTATCGAAAGGCTCCTAAAGCGAAAACACCGGAGTGATACGAGAATGTGAAGAAAGTGATGATGATTATGCCAACATATGTCGATGGCACAATCGATTCGATTCAAACTCCGAGACAAACTCAAATTCAGAATTTGAGGTAAGTAACTTCAAAATCCCTATTAAAGTTTCTAAATACATTGATGAATTGTGCTTTAGTCTTAAGACTTCTCTTAAAAAGATTTCTGAACTCAAAAAGGAAAATTCTACCTTAAAACAACAAGAAAATGTTTTGAAAGAAAAGGTGAAATGTTTAGATATAAATGTTTCTTCTCTTAGAGAAAGTGAAGATAATCTTTCAAAAGAAAATGCATTCTTGAAAAATAATATCTCAAATATTCCCAAAAAATTTCGATAGAATCGAGAAACTAGAAAAAATACTTTCTGTTCAAAGATCGTATTTCAATAAATCTGGTTTAGGTATGACTGCTAAAACCATTCCTTTTCCTAAAGTGAAGGAAAGAATCAAACAATGACCCTCAAGAGATGCTTACAAAAATCATTTTAAAATGACCTTTGTAAAACCAGTAGGTCGCAATACTCTCAGATGTTCAAAGTGCAATAGTGCAAATCATTTTGAAAAAAAATGTCCTATGGTTTGGAAACCTGTCAATAAAGTATGTGCAAAAACCGCATATCATATTAACACGAATGGACCCAAGAAAAGATGGGTACCAAAGAAAGTTTGAGTTTCTTTTCTAAATGCAGGTCACTATCAAGAGAAAGGTAAAATGGTATCTGGATAGTGGATGCTCAAGACATATGATAGGAGATTCAAATTGTTTCATAAAACTTGTTCAAGTGAATGGTGGAAAAGTTTAATTTGAAGGAAACAGCAAAGGAAAAATTGTGGGATTTAGAACTGTGAAAATTGGAAACCTCACAATAAGCAATGTTTCTTTAGTTGAAGGACTCAACTACAATCTACTCAATGTCAGTCAGCTATGTGATACCGGTTTCAAAATCTACTTTCAAGAGGGTATATGTTCAGGAACCAGTAAAGACTCTACTCAGTCATTTATGGGGCGAAAACATGGAAATATCTACCTCTTGGATGTGAAACCAGATGAATCGCAATGTTTAATTTCAATCCAAGATGAAGCAAGCTTATGACACAGAAAGCTTGGACACATCAATATGAAGCAGATTGCCAAAATTTCAACAAAGAAGCTTGTTCGTGGTCTACCCAATTTATCATATCAAAAGTCTGACCTATGTACACCATGCATATTGGGAAAACAGGTAAGAAATTCCTTTAAACCAATAAATCAAGTTTCCACTAACCGTGTACTGCAGCTTCTGCATATGGATCTCTTTAGACCAACCAGAACACAGAGCATTGGAGGTAAGAAATATTGCCTAGTAATCGTGGATGACTACTCACGATTTACTTGGGTGTATTTCTTGGCAAGTAAGTCTGAAACTTTCTCTTACTTTGAAAAATTTGCTAAAAAGGTCCAAAACAAAAAAGGATATGTTATTTCAAGTATAAGAACAGATCATGGAGGTGAATTTGAAAATCAAGATTTTACAAAGTTCTGTGATGAATATGGTTTTCAGCATTTGTTCTCCTCTCCATATACTCCAGAACAAAATGGAGTTGTGGAAAGAAAGAATAGATTGCTTCAAGAAATGGCTAGAACTCTTCTAATTGAAAGCAACATCTCCTTACGTTTTTGGGCCGAAGCAGTTTCCACAGCATATTATATTATCAATAGAGTTTTTCTAAGGCCTATTCTAGAAAAAACCCCCTATGAATTATTCAAAGAAAAGAAGCCTATTGTTTCATATTTTCATGTGTTTGGATGCAAATGTTTTATACTGAAAAATGCAAATGATCGAGTTGGTAAGTTTGAAGAAAAGTCAGATGAAGGCATCTTCCTTGGATATTCAACCACAAGCAAAGCGTACAGAGTCTACGACAGAAAGACTCAAACTGTGGAAGAATTAGTGAATGTCAAATTCCAGGATTCTATACAAAATGAATCTATTCAGACTCATCTTGAAGATTCTGAACCTGCTCTAGACTCTACAAAGTCTAAATCTCAAGAAGCAGCTCAGACTTTGAAGGACCAGTAGCAAGTGACTGTTGAAGAGTCAAGTGAAGAAAGTGATCATCATTATGACAAATTAACCAGCAACTAGAAGCATAAGTCCAGTCATCCCAAAGATCTCATCATTGGCGACATCAATGAAGGAATTCGCACAAGATCCAATAGGCGCAAAGAGTCTAGTGCTTTGTGGCTCTTATTTCTGAAATAAAACCCAAAAGCATAAATGAAGCTTTATCTGATGAAAACTCGATTGAAGCCATGCAAGAAGAGCTTAGGCAATTCAGTATCAATGATGTCTGGGAATTGACTCCTAAACCGAAAGGTAAATCAGTCATTCGAACTAAATGGGTTTTCAAAAACAAGATGGACGAGAAAGGAAATGTCGTAAGAAACAAAGCAAGACTCGTGGCCAAGGGATACACGCAAGAAGAAGGGATAAATTATGACGAGACTTACGCATCAGTAGCAAGGTTAGAAGCAATTCGTTTATTACTTGCATTTGCTTGTCATAAAAATTTCAGGTTATTCCAAATGGATGTCAAAAGTGCTTTCCTAAATGGATTCATCCATGAGGAAGTCTATATGGAACAACCACCTGGGTTTAAAGACTCAAGGAAACCAGACTCAGTATTCAAACTCAAAAATGCCTTATATGGCTTAAAACAAGCACCTCGAGCTTGGTACGAACAGCTGAGTAAGTTTTTAATTCAAAACAGTTTTGTGAAAGGTAAAGTAGACACTACTCTGTTTATCAAAAGAGAAAGCAAAAGTTTTGTGTTAGTTCAAATATATGTCGATGATATTATATTCGGATCTCCTAATGAAAGTCTGTGCAAGAAATTCTCTAAGATTATGCAGGATGAATTTGAAATAAGCATGATGGGTGAGTTAACCTTCTTTCTCGGACTTCAAGTGAAACAACTGAAGGAAGGAATTTTTATTCATCAAGAAAAATATGCTAATGATCTCGTCAAAAAGTTTGGTCGAGACAATTGCAAGAATGCTGAAATACCAATGTCAAGTTCCTTGAAGATAGACAAAGATGAAGAATGAAAGAAAGTTGACCGAAGCTATATAGGAGTATCATTGGCTCACTTATTTATCTTACTGCTTCTAGACCTGACATTTTGTTTAGTGTTTGCATTTGTGCCAAATTTCAAGCAGACCCTAAAGAATCTCATTTAAATGCTACAAAGCGTATTATTAAATACGTTGCTTCAACTTCAAGCATTGGCCTATGGTATCCTAAAAGAGGAGATCACTCTTCTTGGATACTCGAGACCTTGAATCTAGCCGGTTGCGAGTTGATAGAAAGAGCACCTCGGGTACTGTCAACTACTTGGAGGCGGGGATGTGTCTTGGTTTTCAAGGAAGCAGAGTACAGTAGCTCTCTCTACAGCAGAAGCAGAGTATGTAGCTCTCGGTAGTTGTTGTTCACAAATTCTGTGGATAAAACAACAGCTAAGAGACTTTGGAATTGAAGATTCATGCACGAAGATTAACTGCGACAACACCAGTGCAATCAATCTTACCAAAAATCCAATTCTTCACTCAAGAGCAAAGCATATAGAGATTCGACATCATTTCATTAGAGATCATGTTCAAAATGGAGAAGTTTCGATTCAGTATGTTGATTCAAAGAACCAACTGGCGGATATATTCACAAAGCTTTTAGAGAAAAATCAATTTGAAATTATTCGCTCCAGACTCAACATTTTGAGGTATGAGGAAATCAAAGTCTAGAGACTCTCAGACTCAGATAAACAAGACCTTGACTGTAAGTTATTCTCTCTCTTTAATCTCATCTTGAAAAGGTACGATCGTCAACTGTGTTTGATTATTGTTATATTTAATTGACATGACTATTGCGACGTTTTGTTTTCGAAAAGGAAGTTATTTTTTGAAATGACTATTTTCGCGGAAAGAGCAGTTATTTTGAAAATGCATCTTTTTATTTTCCTTTGTGACGGTCTGTATGCCCCCTTTTTAACCGATTATGCACTGTTGCTTCTTCTTCGCTTTACTCTCCAAAAACCCTAAAAGAACCGATCTTCTATTCATGTTTTCTTCTCTTGCCTAATCTTTGAAAAAGTTGTCATTTTTCTTGGGAAAGTCAAGCAAGGAATCTCTCAAAGAGTGAGAAAGATATCGTCTTCAAGAAAGTCTTCGAGGATCGCAAGCAGGGGACCACGGCGAATGAGTGAGGGGCCTACTCACTTCGATCTCACCGAGGAAGAAGAGGCTCCAAATCAGCAGCAGAGCCCACAACATTCTCAGCAGCGTCATTCTCCATCATCTAGTCCTCAAAATGTTGGTTATCAACAAGATGAAGAAATCATTGAAGACGCAGATCATATAAGAGTTCAAAGGCCCTCCTTTATTTACAAGCGTTATCATGCTTTAAAAGGGACTCGTACTCCATTGAACTATGTCAATGATTTTCTTAAAAGCAAAGGATATGGGAATGCATATACCTTTTTGCAAAAAATGGAAAGTTTGGGAATTGCTCGTAAATGGGTGGCAGAAGAATCCCTTGCAAATATCCCAAGTGATCCTCGTGATTGGGGATTTAATCTGATAGATGGGAATGATGATGACAAACTGTATAACCAATTTCAACCGAGGATGGGTATTGTGGCGGAAAATCGAGGAAAAATGGGAGAGTTGTTTAGATCGAAGGAACAGAAGGATCTATACTCAAAATTGCTGAAGCGTTGGGTGATAAACCCTAGGAGTGTGGATTTTGATTTTCTGGATGCTGTAAATGTGAATTTGAGGGAAAAGTTTAGTTTTCTTCAACTTGAGCAGTTCTGTTCTGACACCACAGAAGCTTATGCTGAATTAAATGCTTATTTCTATTCGAATCTTAGTTTCCTGGATGCGAATAAATTCTCTTTCAGTGTCAAAGATCAAGACTTTGTAGTGGATATGGATATGCTGGCAGATGTGTTAGGGGTTGAGAGAGGAAGATATCAACCGATTAAAGTTTCTATTGCTCGTGCTACATTGGAACTTGTTAAGGACAGGAAAACGGAGGAAAAGATTTCCTACCTAAGGATAAGTGCGTTCAACATTCTACTTCACAAGATTGTGATCAATTGCCTTAGACCGAAATCAACTTCCAAGACTAATGTTTCAAGTTCAGAGGCAAAGCTGATGTATGTCATTCTCACTAGGAAAAAGTTTTCTCTTCCTTACACTGTTATGTTCGACATGTATAGAGCAGTGGTGAAAGACAGAGGTCAACTTCCTTATCAAAGTCTTGTGACAAAGTTATTCAGACATCTGAACATTCAACCTCCACAAATTCTTTGTGCTCGATCGTGTGATCATATGGTGGTAGGACTGAAAATGGTGACCAAGATGCGTCTGAAGAAGCTAAGCAAGGCGTTGGAAAAATTTAAGGAGAAGACTCCTGTAAAGTCTCATCAAATCTCTTATGCATCAAAAAGAAAAGGAAAGAAGCCCATGGTTGCTCCATCCAAGAAAAGGAGAGCTCTCATCATTGAAGATGAAGATGATGAGGAAGACATCACCATCTCGACAATGGCGTTGACACATCTGAGCCGTTCTGCTCCAGTAAAAGACTCAGAACAGAGGACTCGAGAAAAAGAAGAGAAAGAAAGAGAGGAGAGAGAAGCAAAAGAAAAGGATGCTAAGGAGGCAAGGTATGAAAAAGAAGAAGAAGAAAGAGCACTTGGCGAAAAAGAAGCAGAAGAAGAAGAAGAGAGAATGAATCAAGAGGAATGAGAGCTTGAAAAACACTCTTCTCCACCTAAAGGCATAGAAACAAGGAGAGATAATGAGAAAAGAGGGATGTCAGCTGTTACAAGTGAGGGAGTCAGCCGCTCTCCAGCCGACCCAGAAGACATTCATGCCTCTCATTTTCTTGAAGAAGAACATGATGCTTCATCGCTAAATCTGCGTGACTATTCTGATATGCCATCATCTGCAGATTGTGCTGAAGCCAATACGCAGACCAACAGCTCAGCAGATTTTCACAGAATTATTGATATTCTCTTGGAGATGCGCGGTCAAATTTATGCTCTGGGATGCGAGATTCAAAGCTTGCAGGATGCAGGTCAAGTTTCTTCAGTTTTTTTGAAAGATCAGATCCAAGCCCTCTCTGTTCACATTCAGGCTAATGCTAAGGGTGAGGAGGTTGCACAACTGAAGGAAGACTTGAAAAGGCTAGAAGGGATCGTTCAGTCTATGGGAGATTTCCAGCTTGTCCGCGTTCCCAAGCAATCTTGACTTTATTCCATTTTCTTCTCAACCTTTTTAATGCTGACAAAAAGGGGGAGAAAGATTTGAATCAAACTTTGATTTGAATTTTTTTTTTTATTTGGATTGATGTTTGACTTTAATATCTTTAATTTTGTGTCTGGATGTGAATTTGGATTTGACTGCTATTGATATCTTATGGATGGCTTTATCATATTCGAGACTAACCTATTTTCTGTGGTTGCATATTCTAGTGTTATTCATTTAGCCATTTATCTTTATAAGATATGTATATTTCTTTGAAAAATATTTTGCAGGTCAAAGTTATCCAAATCTGCAATAAAGTTTTGTCACCATCAAAAAGGGGGAGATTGTTGGAGAAATCTTCTTGAAGTATTTTGAAGCTGACAAAACGTTTCCATCAGTCTAGTCTGAAGGTTCGCAGACTCTGTTGTTTAAAGTCTGAAGACCTCCGGATAGCCAGACTCAAGATTCAAAGTCTATCCTCATTGACAGTTATTAATCCGTTGAAGAAAGGCTATCCAGAACTTGATGTTTTGTTAAGGATATGACCTTATCGACTAGAGAAGATCTCTTGGCTGTATATGACATAACGAAATCCTTTTTCATTGATCGAGATTGATTCGAAGATTAAAGATCCGTTGATTGGCGAAATATTCGTGGAAGGTTCTACTTATAGAAACCAAGATCCTGATTGTATGGGCGAACAGGATTGATGGGCTATCGTCATGTTCCTTTAATAGCTCGAATGATCTTCCTAATTGATTCCGTCCAACGGGTAGATTGGAGGAATTCCTTTTATAAGTGCCAATGGGTATGATGGCGTAAAGGAGTATATAAGGAAGACATTATAAGTTGTTCGAGAAGTGCGCGATAAAAGAATTCCAAAGTCTAAAGCTTCTTGTTGTTTAGTCAATTCGTTTGAGCGAAAACTTGTACGCAAAAGAGAATCTATATTTGTGTGAAACATTGAGGAAGTGTGGTAGAACATCTACACTGTGGAATCAAGGAAAAACTGTGCTGTAACATCTCTTTTGTTCATAGTGAAATCTAGCCGATAGGCTGTCAGTGCGGAAGAATAGACGTAGGCTTGGGATAAGCCGAACCACTATAAATCTTGTGTTTGATCTTCTCTTCCCTACTCCTTACTTTGTCTTGATCGTAATTCATTTTGGTTAAGCAAAAGAGTACTTCCTTTCTATCGGTTGCCTAGTATTGCTTCCGTATCTCGAGAAATTATTTTTACACCTATTCACCCCTCTCTAGGTGTATATACTAGCTACAACAGTCTCTAGAGAAAATATTAGGTGCAGCTATGGTAGCCACCTCAACAATTCACAAGTCCATTCCATGGGCAACACATGTCGCTTAGGGGCCCATCTTTTAGAAAATTTGTAGCCTCCTCTCTCTCCCCTTTGTTTCTCTCTCTTCTTCACCATTTCTTTGTCTTTTTTTCCACTTTTTTTGTTTTCTTCTCTTTCCCTTTAGCTTGTGTTCGGTCATGACCCTAGCCTATGGCTGGTGAGGGAGTTTTCATCAAATTTGGTGAGGGTGAGGGTTGCCCTCGCCAAATCTAGTGAGGATTTGGGAGGCGATGACATCGGCGAGGGTGTCATGGCCCTCGCCGGCCACAAGCAAGGATTGCTTTCATTGGATTTGGCAAGGGTTCCACCCTCACGGTCAAGGCAAAGGTCGTCCTCACTAAATCTGGTGAAGGTTTAAGAGGCAACAACATCAAAGCTATGGGGGACCTCGAGGATGCAAGGGCTAAGGGAGGGCTCGAGGTCACGTACGAAGTGTGACATCCCGATTTTCCAATTCTATTTTCAATAAATTGAGACGGGCATTTCGTTGGCACGCATATAGTTCTTTTCTTTGAGTCGGCCACTCATATGAAAACTAGTCTATCGGGTGAAGCCGTTAAGAGTTTCTAATGCATCAGACTCGAGAATTTGACCAAGAAGCGACCTTTCGACCGAGCTAATCTGCAAGGGTCATTACGGCACGATTAAAATCGATTAGAGATCGGAGATAGGTCGACTCGACAGAGGCATGTGATCGGGTGTGGGTGATTCCACCGATCGCACAATTCTTGTCGATCGGCACTTTGACCGACTTTTCAGTCGATTGGGTACCCTATGTTCGTATTTGAAACCTTAAGATTACCCCCGACAACCGAAAGTCGCCAATGTTTCAAAGATGTACATTGTGGCTTGAGATGATTAACCACAGGTCAAATGCATGAAAATTTCTAAAGGCTACCCAATAGGTTGGGCCGCGCTAGTATCGTGCCAAAGTGAAATTAACCGTGGAATTGAGATCGAATCCAAAAATTGGAAGTCTGGGTGTGTCACAAATCATTTCAAGATCATCGAATCATCTTTGGAAGATTTTTCATGCAAGCTGAGCTTTTCAGCAAAATAATCAAGAAATGGTCAATTTGGCTCAAGAAGTTAGTAGATCGCTTTTGGTCGCGCTTTTGGGACTTAAGTTGATTATATAGACAAGTGAAGATGTGAATTAAAGTGTAGTAACATTGAATTAATTTTATGGGCTTTAATTTAATTCAATTAGAAGAGAATCGAGTGAAATTGAAGATGTTATTGTGCAAAAAATTGGACCCCGGCGGAAATTGCAAGTGAACCTATTGGATATTGTTGTGGGAGAAGAGATAGTGGAAGATGACATCATGGGGATGATGTCATGCTGATTGAAGCCAAGGATTGAGGGCTTGACAAGTGGAGGGTGGAGATTTAATCTCCAAAAGGGGGCAATCAACATCATCTTCAAGCTTGGGAAGAGAGAGAAGGAGGAGAGAGAGGAGGGGTTTCGACCGGACCAGCCTCGACGCCGCCCCATTCGCCCGCGCAGTCGCCTGCTCGCCACCGCCCGTGGTTGTGGCCGTCGCCCTCTGTCTTTCCCCTTTCTCTTCCGTCGGTTCTCTCCTCCATGGCTGCTTTGTGCGAAGACCAGAAAATTTCATAGAAGGAGCTGCAACCATGGTCGTCCGCTCCCGCTCGCACACCGTCGCGCCGCGTCGCCGTGTGTCCGCCTCGCGCCGCCGTGCGTCGCTCGCCGGTCCGCTCGCGTCCCGCTCCGCCCGCGCTCGCCCGCGCTTGGCCGGCACCCCGAGCTGCTGTTCAGCTCGTGCAAGAGCTACCGGAGCTCATCCCCGCCGCCGTGAACCGCCGTTCGTCGCCGCCCCATCGCCGTAGCTCCTCCGCCGTCCCTCTCGCCCATCCCGGCGCCGATCCGCCCATTCTCGACCTCAAACCGCCATGGACAGCAGCGAAGAAAAATGGGTATTGCAGCGGAGTTTTGGCCCGTTTTGGCCACCTTCCCGAGCTCGGATGATCGGCCCGCTTTGAGGAAAGTCGATCCCCGCGTCGTCCCCATCATTTTGGTTCGCTCGGCTCGTTAATCCGATGAGTTTAACTCACTAAATCTTGATTAGAGGGTTAATGATGTCCTAAGTGTGCTTAGTCTAAGTTAAGTAAGATTAGGTTGGTAGATTAGTTTATTTAAATATGGATTAGATTAAGTTGTTTAATTAAAGTTAAACATGTTTAGTTTAAGGGTTAAGTAGGTTTATTTTTAAAATAAACCTTGATGTGACATAAAGGAATTTACTTTTGTATTTAAACATTTCGAAATTATTTAATAATTTAATAATATATCATTATTCGAAATTATTAAAATATGATTATTTAATTATTTTCGGAATAAATTTAATTATTTATCAAATTCTGAAAATTTTGTCGAGACCCTAAATTCTCAGAATTTAGTGCCGGTCGCTCGCTGTGTATTCGGATTTTGAAATTGATGGTCAGATATTATAAATTGAATGTGGATTGTGAAAAATATGAATATTGTTATTTAATTAATTTTCGGAATAAATTTAATTATTTAATAATCCGAAAAATTATTTTGGGACTCTAAATTCTCAGCATTTCGTGCTTGATCGCTGTTGTGCATTTAGAATTTGAATTTGATGAATGGATGTGGCAAATTGAGTGTTAATTGTGATAAATATGGATTTTATTCATAAAAACCCAAGTGTCGGGTTTTGATGCCAAATTTAGATTTTAATTATTATATTAAATAGTGGGATTTGAAAAAGTGAGATATTGGCTTTTGATTCAAAATTAGCGTGTCCCCACACACGCGAGTAATTTCTGGAATATTTTTAATATGGAGAAAAATGGCCGGGATCACTATTTTAAGTGGAAGCATTGATTGAATTACAAAGTGTCCTGAGAGGCCGAGTATGTTCTGGGTGTGATAACTAAGAGGAATTGTCCTGGCTGTTGAGCCGGGCTTGCCCCTATTAGGGATGCCCACGCGTGGATGCGGGTCGCAGCTTGATTCCGGCCCATGCTCCTTGGGAACGCCGTCGACGTCTTGTGGCCGCGCTCCATGGGGGGGAGGCGATGCCTAGTTATATGCCGCATAGCCGAACTGCGAGTAGGCTATGCCCTTGTGTGGCAGTGAATAATAATTGGAATGCGTGCTAAGTACGATTGTGATTATATGAAAGTGATGGCATTCCAATTGTTTGAGTTCCTATTACTATCTCGTGATTGGGTGATTTTGAATTGTGCTAACCTGCGCAAGAAGGAACCGAGGCGAGGTAAGTTCTCGTGTGATGTGGTTAGGCCACCCTTGGGCGTATTTTCTTTCTAATAGGGGTTTAGGGGGTTGAACTTGCTGAGACATCGTCTCATCCCGGTTGTGGGATTAAAATTTCAAGTCCCTAGATGGCGGTCGTGGAGGACCCGAAGCCCTAAGTCTAGAAAGGTGGAGATCGAAGTATTGGTGAACGTGTCCTGCTAGTTGGTTTTAGGATAGTTCCCCATTCGTTGAGCTAGTCTATTTTGTAGACAGTCTAGAGTTGTATTTAAACCTATGTGGTTGTAATTGAGTGTTTGGCATTGTGATTATTGCCTGCTTTTCTATCCCAAGTCAAATGTTGTCAGGGGATTTGTTTCGCTTCCGCATGCGTAATAAAATGAATGGGTCGGCGACGTATCCTAGGATGTCGCATATTTGATCGATCGCAGTGGGATGTGTGCGCGCTCGGGGTTCGGGGCGTGACACGAAGAGGGGGAAGAAGCGCTTGGACTTGTTCTTAGACCTAGGGTGAAGGCGGCAGTGGAGGAGAGGACGAGACAAGGCGAGTCAAGAGAGAGATGAAGAGAACACACGGTGTGGTTTCGTTAGACGGCGGGAGCAACGGACGAGGCGGATGCAGAGGCGGCAACGTTGTTTGTCAAATGGCGAGCTCCGTTGTAAGTTGGAACAATTGCATAGTAGGAGAGAGAAAGAGCAAAGCATGAGAGAGACGAAGAGATAAAGAGAGACTGAGAGCATGGAATTGAAATTAAAAGAGAGAAGGCTTTCGGCTTGTAGTGGGCCCTATTGCCTAATGAATGGAGTGAGATTTTTACATGTTGGAATCCCAGCTCTACCTAATATTTTCTCATGTCTCTATTCTTGTATATCTCCACACATGAACTAGGGGTGAAATACACTAGGAGTACCAAAACTTGACACAAGTGAACACTTTAGTGCAAAAAATTTCAAAAGATTTACTTTAAGTGTAACTTTTTTTTTTTTTTGAAAGGTTCAACACTTTAGTGCCAAGTTTGGCGAGAGTAACTGCAAATCTGACATTATATTTTTTTAATAATATATGTAATCTACATGGCTCATCGGAAGCCAACTCAATAATGATCTAGCAAAAATGATGTTATTTTGCCCCAAAATTGAATTTTAATATAAATATTAATTAAAATAAATAAATGAGAAAACAATATTTGTAGCAAGCTTTGACGAGGGCTTGCATAGCCCTTGTCACCGCCGCCATCACCCCTGCAATGGGCTAGCAACGATGGGGTGAAAATTGGCCAAAGTCATCGGGCCTTAAACAGTGACAAGGTTGCCGTAGCCACAACGGCCCTTGGCACCTTTAGGTAAGGGCCAGCAACCCTCGTCAGATCTAAGGAAGAGCCATGACCCTCATCCCAAACTTGGGCAAAGGCCTGCAGGCCCTCGTCAACAATTGGCTAGGGTCGCCAACCACTACTTAGGGCCCGATGACCCTAGCCAACCATCATCCCACCAAGCCAGCCCTTTCTAGCAACATTGGGGCAATGGCGGCGAGGGCTTCAACCCTCGCCGAACCAATTCCCCCTTCTTCTTCTTCTTCTTCTTTTTTTTTTTGGTTTTTTAATTTATTTTAAATAATATTTATATTAAAATTCAATTTTGGGCCACATCAATGTCAAAGCAATGTCGTTTTGTACCTTTCTAGCCACGTCAACACAAAAAACAACGTCATTTTGTGCTTATCTCACCAGAAAAATGCTAGGTCAATAATTTAGCCGAAATTTTTTACCATTGACGCTTAAGTGTTCTATTTTTCTCCTATTTTGGTACTTAAGTGCACCTTTTGCAGCTTTTGACATAAAATGTCCGTTTGTGCCAAATTTTGGCACTCTAAGTGTCTGCACCTCCACGAGCTAAGATTAATTGTCTCACATGAAACTTAAAGTTCGAGCATCATGTTCAACTCAAGAGTATGAATATCAATATTCTCCTAAAAAACGTAATCATAATTGCCCAACTAATCACACGCACCGACAGAAAAACGTTGATGGGGAAATAATTGAACCGTCCACTAACAGCCCGAGGTGACAAGGTATAACAATCATAATAGACAGTTATACTACGGGCGATGAACTAAACAAAACTTTAAGCATTAGAGATGTGGAATAAGATCAACATGCATATTTATTCAAAAGTTATACTTTTCTTAAGACCAGCAAATTTATTGGCTCTCTTTTTTGTCTCTATACCTTTGAACAAAAGATGAAATTCTGATGAAACATTTAATCTCATATGGATGAAGTACGGCTCGGATACCATTAATATAAGCAAATTATTAATTACTCGTAAGTACATAACGGAACAAATATACGTCCAACCATAGATGCCAAAGAGTAAGCTTTAGATGAAAAACCCATAAAACCCACTTCATAGACGTTTTCAATTGTGGAAGCACGAACACATAACCAACTCCTAATGAGGAATTTGGAGTTTTCTAGTCTATATCTTATCGAACTTCTAAAACGTATTAGATTGATGCAGAATCACTTAATATATTGGCTAGAGTAAGAACCAATATCCTAGGTTTGCTTGGGAATAATATAATGCTTTCTACCAGGAGAGCACTACTTGAACATATAGACTTTATTTATAGGTAGATGGATAAGGGCTTAACCTAATATTCATCACATTACTTTGTGTCATCAACTTGAATTACTACTCTATAAAAAATTGAGTGTTGCCTCATTCACATATGGTTACGTCCTAGTGAAGAGGTTCCACATTTCCAATTATTAATTCCTACCGACCAGAACATGTGGCCTTTACAAGTAAGTTTTAGGTTTTCATGCACAAATTAAGAGTGTTTATTTGAGTGAAAGTTTTTTTTGAAATTAGTTTTTTGAACTTTCACCTGTTTGGTTTATCAAAAATCTAGTCAACCAAAACATTTTATAGTTAATGAAAATATTCATGCATAAAATTTGTAAAGTGAATTTCTTAATCTAAAAAGATGAAAACACTTTTAAAACTTACTCCATTAGATTTTTTAAAATTTAAAATTTTAATTTTCTTTTCTTTTCTTTTCTTTATCCTCTCACCTACCACCGGGCCTTGGGGACAGTTGGTGATTGGTCACAATGTGGGTTGGTGAGCTCAATCCTCGCTTGAGGCTGGTGAGCTTGCTAGACCCCGGCATCGACATGGTCAAGCCTTA
Source organism: Eucalyptus sideroxylon x Eucalyptus melliodora (assembly GCA_016097485.1). Taxonomy (NCBI): domain Eukaryota; kingdom Viridiplantae; phylum Streptophyta; class Magnoliopsida; order Myrtales; family Myrtaceae; genus Eucalyptus; species Eucalyptus sideroxylon x Eucalyptus melliodora. Next base: position 21,632,599 of record CM027830.1, read on the forward strand.
CTTGTGGCCTATAGCTGGCCATCATCAATGCCCAACAATCAACGGAGGAAGAAAGAAAAATAAAAATAAAAATAAAAAAAATTACTGGAGTTAAAATCATAAGATTGATATCATTTTCCAATGATATCTAAACACTAGAAAACATTTTTGGTCACATATCACCAAATAAAGAAAAGTATTTTCCTTTATCATTAAATTTATCCCCAAATAAATGCACTTAAGTAACTTTCTTCAATAATTCTTTTTTTTTTTTAAATAAAAAAGAAGACAAATCTTAGAAAATAGAGCATGGTTTTGATCTATTTTTCTCGTTTACTCTCAGAGAGCTTTTAGAGAGTCACAAGAGAAACCAAATGAAAGATATTTCTTAATTTATTCTTGTGGGGCTTACTCAAATGTAATCAAGGTCGGAAAACATTTGCGAATGAGTGTGATTAAGGGATTGTAATCTCCTCTTTGCTAATTATCATTTAACTATCTCGTCAATCTTTTCGTGGCACACCCCTGAACCACGTATGTTCACTATATCAGCTTTACTTTTTTTGCATTTATTTCTCACTCAAATTGCTTTATTTTTGTTTGTTCTTTCAACTTTGTATAACAACTAATTGAGACCCTATATTTTTAGTCTTTCTAATCAAGTCCTTCCACTTAACAAAATATCTAATCTCTCGATATTGGCCAAATCCAACTGATGTTGTCGTAAGAGGAAGCCAAAGAGTAAGGTGAATTAAATATTACTTACATGGACACCCATCCAAAGGTCGAAGATAGGGAATGGATCAAATGTTTATTCTCCCACCAATTCCCTATCCACAGTGGGTCTTTACCTATGCAATATTTAATTTAGGTCACGTGTTGGCTTTTTTTAACAACCATGTCAGTTGGATTAGGCTAGATTTCACGTTAAAAGGACTTGATTAGAAAAATTGAAAGTATAGAGACTTTAAAAAGAAAATATGAGAGAGAGAGAGAGAGAGAGAGAGAGAGAGATGCGGTGGCCTTTATTAAGTAACTGTACCAAGCCTTTTGACAAGACAATTAAATTGGGCTAATGGGCCAAGGTCCAAGAAACTAAGTCTATTGGATCCACATGCATAGACTCAAATTTGGACCTATCCAACCAGCCTTCACGCAGAGGTTGATTTGGACCAATATCAAGATAATAAGATATTATTGTTGTTTCGTACGAAACATCTCCACAACTTTTCCGATAGATGTCCAGCTGGTCCACAATGAAGGACATGATTATCCATCATGAATAACCTGAGCTTCTTCATATTTTTGAACGAGTCTGCATTCAAGATCAAGTCTTGTACATCAATCTTGTCTAGTTTAATGCCTTCAATGGCATCTGTTCCCTGTTAGAGACAAATAAAAATAATTATGCATATTGGAAGCACTTGAAAATAATTATGCATATTGAAATAGGCCAATAAACTCTTACCGAATTTTGACTAAACAATCGTAGAGCATCCTCGTGACACCATATTCTGCTTCGCTTGCTGGGATTTTCAGGGCACTCTCGAATCACAATTCTTCTACCCATTTCTCGAAGCATATCATGCATCCAAATTTTGTTATTTTCATCAATGTATATGAGCGACTTTTGAGCCAAGATCTCAATACCACTATTGGCATGAACACAACATTGATCTAGGGACCTGATTATCTCTTCTTTGTCATATCCATTAAGAAAACATGCGATGTCGAGAAAAATCGTCCTCTCGTTGGCCTCTAAGCCATCAATGGCAATCCTCAGTATTTGATGAACCTTTCCTTGAGGAATTTCTTTCAATCGATCAAAAGCTCCTTGCCATTCTTCGACACTTTTGCCATTCAAGAAAGAACCCATCACGGTGAGTAACAAAGGAAGCCCTTTGGAAAAACTAGTGAAGCAATTTGAGAGCATCTTATAATCAATTTTGGGATATCTTTCTTGGAATGCATTCCAACTGAAAAGCTCAAGAGCTCGATCATCATTTAGTGGTCTTACCTTATAGATTTCCCCGCGTAAACCGATTAAGGTTTCTTCATGTCGAGGGATAAAAATGACTCTACTTCCCAAGCCTAAGTTTATTGCCTCGATCAGCTGGCTCAGTGGCTCTGAGAACCCTTCAGCATCATCAAATACTAACAAAACCCTTTTGTTTTGGAGCTTACTCTTCATGAGGTTTATTACTATAGTAATATCGTTGCCAAGCTCAGAAACTCCACCACCAAGAATGTCACCAAAAATGGTCTCCTGCATTTTGACAAGGCCGTCTCGGCTCGAGATATCCTTCACGTCCGCAAGGAAGCAACTCCGATCAAATTGATCTGCAATTTGGTGGTACAAAGCTCTCACAAGTGTCGTCTTACCTATTCCACTAGTCCCGGAAATTCCCACGATTCGGACCTCCTCAACCTCTAACTTGAGAAAGGAGCACAAGGTTTGTACTTGAGAATCTAACCCGACTGAATGGAAAGCAAGCAGGTTTGTGCATGAGCGGCTCAATCTTCTTGAGATTTTCTCCACAACGGAATTGATGAATTCAGCTTCAAATCTGCAAATTGTCATAACTGAAGGTGTGACTCTAGTCGTGCTAACAAAAGATGAAGAACAATAAGATTACATTCTAGAATTTAGGAGTATCGTCCATATAATCTAATTTAATGTCCCATATCCAATCCACTATAATAGAAATTAGTGGGCATGTGAGAGGTTGACATGTGCTCTCATAATATGGCACATCTCCCTCTTTTTCATATTTGACTTTCCTTATTTTTCTTGTTCTTATTTTTTACTCTGGAAGATGTCTGGACTTGCCCACTTTCTCTTTAATATTAACGAAAATAAGGCATGAGACATCTGAGAACCTCCTATATAAAAAGAAGCTCGTACCATTTGGATAAACTAGTTTTTTTTTTTAGTTATGAAATACAAAATATGAAATGTGGGTCAATACTTTATCTTCCTTCAACGCTAAACAGAAGTTCTTTTACCGTTTTATTTAGCTGAAAACTTCGAATTTGCTATATGAGGAGCTAATCAGCATATCAGGAAAGTGATGGAAGATAAAAGACAGTATTAAGGAGTGTAACTATAATACCACGTTACAAAAATCCAACTCAAAAGCTTAAATGGATAAGTAGTAAAAGACCACACATATATAAAAAGCATATAAATTCTATAATCATGGGATATTTCAACAAAGAGCAAGTTCTATGGTTTCATGCATAAAATAAGTGACTTCCTTTAGGAATCCTCTCAGGGGAAACATTCAAGGAAGAGAGAAAGTCAGTACCTGTCTCCAAGAGGCCAACCAGTAAGATTGCCAGCTTTGCGGAGAGCGTCTCTCCACCTCCGGACCTTGTCAGCATTCTTCTGCCCGAAACCCTTCTCGCTTTGGCCGATCCGTGTGAACTGTCCAGACTGCTCGCGCATCTCTCTAGGGTCAACATCTACAAAAATAAGGAACACCAACTGGCCTTTCTTTTCCTTGCACTCGAGGATCTTATCCAGCTCATCCAGACACCACGGCGAGGAGACAAAGGTCTGAGAAATGACCACTATGGCGCTCCTTGATTGCTCAATTGCTTCATTGATTGCTGGTGCAATCTCTAGTCCTCTTTCCAGACTACAGTCAACAAAGGCCTTTATCTTTTTCCGCTCGAGAGCATCATGGAGATGGCTCACGAAGTTGCGTGTATCAGCCCGTTTATAGCTGATGAATGTGTCGTGAACCCACCGACGGATGAAGGAGAGAGGCAAGTAGAATTGTGGCTTGGCAGTTAGGCTATTTTTGAGAGAAGAGAAGTGGCGTGGAAAGAAAGAGGGCAAAGAGATAGGAGGGGATTGCAATTGGAATAGTGATGTTCTTTTGTTTAAGAGGCTTGGATACAATGGAGGAGGAGAAAAGGGAGGTAAAAGCTTGCTCTTGAGTCGGCCAAATTGGATCATCATCTTTCTAGATTTTTCCATTGAAAGACCCCCAAAATCGAAGTAAAGAAAGAGCTGTACCGAGTTGATCACGAGGCAAGATCCCTTGACCTATTTATAAAGGAAGTTCGAATTCATCACGGTGCGTCCCATTCATCACTCTCCCTAAAAGACCATAATATTTTTCCGTGAGATATCACCATCTGTATCACCTTTTGTTGGAAGTTTGAACCGCACTTGGGTGCAGCTGCTGATGGAATCGGACGCAAACCAAAGCAGAAACAACATGCCATTGGCGAACACAAGTTATTAAAGTGAAAAAGAGAAGCTATTACATGCAATGTGCTGTCAATATACCTTATAACAAAGTAGCTTTCGTATGGTCCTACGACATCTTTTGTCGCAAATAGACGAAAAAGACGGATGATTTTGGGTAAGTTCCTAATTGTCGGAATAAATTCTCGAGAACCCCAGAAAAAATCCCAAATTTACTGAGGCTTTCTAGATTCGTCCCAGCCATACCCACTCGTGTACTGCAACTAACCTAAATTCCCAACAAAGTGAAATATTGACCAAATAACTAACATATTTGAATGGGAAGATACCAATGAGAAAAGAACGTCCACCTTCTTAATTGGGATTTATTAGCTTTGCTTAAAAAAATATAGGATATCTGAGTCTTAAAAAAACTTAGACATTGTCCAACACTTAGCAAAACTCCAATGGTGATTTCTCCAAGGGCCTGAAAAGCCATGGTGTTGGCTTTTATAAGCAAAGCACATTTTTCGCCCACGCTTGATTTCTAGCCACAACACTAGTAAGAAATCCTTCATTTGGAAGAGTTTTGATAAAGATTCGAACACGCTGCAAAAAGGTACCAATTGGATTATCTCAAATGGAGACTCACACAACCTTATATAAGCATAGTTTATGAAAATTAGAAAGTGGTAAAGAGAACTTCATCTGAGTATGCTCTTGTAACTGCATCCTTTCAAAAGATTTCTACTAACTGTTGTGTATGTAAGGGTGTCAAACTACCATCCACATCTTGTGTGACTGATGTGTCGTTTCTTTTGTTTGGAGACCCATTACTCATCCATCACATATCATCAATTTCTTTAATTTGTTCTTGTTAAAGCATGTCTTAAGTTTGAATGATTGAACAAACTTGATCCGAATTGAATTGCGGATAAAGTTCAAAGAAATTGAATTTCAAAATATGAAAAGTACTTCCGTGGTGGAGTCATGTGGTGAAGCCGGCTACACGGTGTAGTCTAAAAAAGCGTGCGACTTTGAGCATAGGAGAGGACAGGAAAGGAAAGTCCGATTTTAGACTTTGACCGGCCAATGTGCTTCAGAGAAATAAATAAAATAAAATAAGATAAAGAAAAGCTTGGCTGGATTCTGCTTCTTAATCCTAGTCGACGTGGGCTTCTTTGACTCGATCAACAAACAACGATGGGTCAGAGAAAGAAAAAAAAAAAAAAAAAAAAAAGAGAAGGAACTATTCCCGACAAAAGTCGGTCTGGGTTCTTAAGGCAGCATGCATATTTATTGAAAGAATTGCTCGCATGCATATATATTAAAATAATTGCTCGTGGCCATGAGGTTGTTTAGTTGACCGCGAAGAAATATCGAAGTGCCGTTTCCAAGCAAGTGCTTGACGTGGGTTATATCATAAGTATTGTTTGTGAAATTATATCCAAGAAGATTTAGTGCTTAAGCCAATTAAATATTGTGAGTTTAAGATTTGTTTAATTTCTCCTCGAGATTAAGAGATTATTTTGCGATAAATTGTGGGTTAAACACCGCGTGAGTTGTTGGGTGTAATTAGGGCTTGAGAAATATTAAGAATGTTTAAGTGATTTAAGTGTGGTTGTAATCTCCATTATATTGCTTAATTTATAATGAAATTCATTATTGCTCTCACCGTGGATATTGATCACTACAAACGAATCTCATAAATTTGGTGTCCGATTTATTTTCTCATTCTATTTATTTTATTGTTCAATCATTCACTTTCTACAACACCTCTAACACAGATTCAACAAATACTAACATTCAAATCAACAATAAGTCAACCCAAAATATACCTTGGAACATTTGCTTTGATCTACTTGCTGGATACTTTGGAAAAAAATCGTAGTGAACTCATCTCTCATGGCAAAAAATTATCACTTCCTTTCCTGGTGCAAAAGGCCAATATTTAGGCTGCTAAATTCTATATCTATAAGAATTTATCACAAGGCGGCACAAAATGTAAGATCATTTCAGTCAGGTGGAAACCACCACCACAAGGGTTCATTCCTCCATGCCCCCCACTCGCATCCGGTCATCTTGCTCTTCAAGCTCCCCAAAGCCAGAACGTGGAAATTTGCTTCAGCTGCGCCTCCCAACACACGAACATATCATTGTTGTTTTGTGCGAAAGGCGTCCGCAGCTTTTCCGAAAGATGTCCGACTAGTCCACGATGGAGGTTGCCATTGGACATTATAAATAGCTTAAGTTCCTTCGTATTTTTGAATGAGACTAAATTCAAGATCAAGTCTTCTTCATCAACCTTTAATGCATTCAATGGCATCCATTCCCTGTTAGACCGAAATAAAAATTTAAAAAAAAAAATTCCAAATAATGATATGAAGTGAGCTCATTTTCTTAAAAAATGCCTAAAATAAATATTATTTTAAATAAAGACCTGAAATGACTAAGTTGGTCCCAAATAAAAGCTTGAGATCGCCAGTCAGCCAAATGCTCATCAGCAAGCAAGCACTTGATTTTTCAAGCAACAAAGTTAGGGACATTTTCATCTAGAGATGTTTCCTCTTCTTCCTCCTTCTTCTTCTTTTTCTTTTTGACTTTTTCTTTTTGTTTCCCTTCTCATCTCCTCCTTCTTCGTCCGTGGTTGTCCTCTTCACTGTACCTACAAACCCCACCATCACTCGAGAATAAATAGTGAGAGGCAAAAAACGAAAAGCGAAGATTTCCAATACTCAAACTTAGGGCTTACCGAAGGAAACTGCCCAAACCAGATCGAACTGGCAAGTTTTGGTTAGGTCCCAAGGGACGCCAGTCCGGTTCCCGTTTCCTAAAATTGAAACCAGTGAAATTGGCCTAGTTCCCTTTTCCATCCTTGGAATCACTCAGACCAGACCGATTATTTTCTAAAGCTCTAATTTTATTTCTCTAAAATTATAAAGAAATAATTTTAACTCTTAATTATTAAGAGTTTTCTAAATGTTGTTGAAATGCAAACATTTAGACAAAAAGCCAAGAGAGGCATGCTTTGGTTGGAGCAAGACTTGGTGGGTTTTATGCACAAATCCTCTCACATTCTTTGTGTGCCCATTCGATGTGGAACTCTTGGCATTCACTAAACACAACAATAGAGAAAAGTCAAAAGTCCTACATTGAGAGTGTTTGCATAGAAGGTTGGATTCCACAAGAGACTAGAGAGACAAGCTACAAACCAAGAGTCCCGCATTGAATAGAGGAGTTGTGCATAAAAGTCAAGTTATACTCCAACCAAAGCATGCCTTTCTTGGCCTTTTGGCTAAGATTAAGTATAATATTAGTCAAGTGTGTGAAGTTGACACAATTTGAAGCATTTTGATCTTTTGATTAAAGAACAAATGCTTTTTTTTTAAGGGAATGGGAAATAGAATTATTATCGGTTTCCTTGGGCAATATGGGAATCGGACCGCCCAATGATCCTAAATAGCAAGATCGGTTCCCACTCCTAGAAATGGGGAACTGGTCCTACCAATCTGATTCCTAAACCGAGAACCAATCACCCCTACTCGAACTTAGATCTAGGAGTCGTCTCTGAGAAATGTCCTGTGCATGGTGGTTTGAGGAAGAACAAGACCGCACCAAGGAGGAAAAAAAGAATGACAAGAGGCTATCCCCTTCGTTTGCATCTTCATGTGCAACTTCATCTACCAAATGTTGCCTAACCACTTGTAGAGGGTTTGCCGGGCACTATTGAATCACTATTCGTCTACCTATTTCTTGAAGCAAATCATGCATTTATATAATATTATTTTCATCAATGCATAGTGACTTTTAAGCCAGAACCTCAATCCCACTCTTGGCATGGATACCACATCGATTTAGGAACTTGATGATCTTTTCTTTGTCAAATCCATTAAGGAAACACGCTATGTTGAGAAAAACTATCCTCTCGTTGGCCTCTAAGCCATCGGTAACAATCCTTGTTCTTTCATAATCGATTCCCTAAGGAGTTTCTTTTAATCAATTAAAAGTTCCTTGCCATTGTTTAATGCTTTCCCTGTTCAAGAAAGAACCCATCACGGTGAGTCCTAAAGGAAGCCTTTGGAAAAATTGGTGAAGCAATTTAAAAGCATCTTATAATCACTTATGGGATATCTTTCTTGGAATGAATTCTAATTGAAAAGTTGGAGAGCTTGATCATCATTCAATGCTCTTACCATATAAATATCCCTAGATAGATAGATTATGGTTCCTTCCTGTTGAAGGATCCAAATGACTCTACTTCCTAAGCCTAAGTTCATTGCCTTGATCAGATGACTTAGAGGCTCCAACAACCCTTCAACATCATCAAGTACCAAAAAAAAAAAAACCTCTTGTTGTGAAGTTATTGCAAAATGAATATCATCGCCAAACTTTGAAACTCCATCATCGAGAATGTCACCGAAAATGGTCTTCTGCATTTTGAGGTGGCATCTTAGCTCGATATATCCTGCACATTGACTAGAAAGCAACCACGACTAAATTGATTTGCAATTCGGGGCACAAAACTTTCACAAGTGTAGTCCTTCCCATTCTGCTAGCGCCAAAAATTCCCACTATTCGGATATTCTTAACCTCTAATTGGAGTCATGAGTACAAGGCTTGTAACAAAGAATCTAACCAGCAAAAGAATATTTCAAGTACCATAACTTGGCACAAAGAGACACATAAGTGCCATAACTTACGAAAGTGCCACTTAACTGCCACATTCGAAGAGAAATGGATCACTTAATTATCACTCTGGCCAAAATCCAACCAAAATGCTAATGTGCGCAATTTCCAGCAAAGTAAGTGCAAAACGACGCCATTTTGTATGCGACGTGGCGGATAACGCAAAACCGGCATCATTTTGGGGTTGATGTGGTAAAAAAATCGTATAAAAATTAATTAAATTAAATTTATTTAAAATTTTTAAAATTTTAAAATTTTAATTTAAAAAATTTAAAAAGGGGGGGGGGTCGTCGGGCCCTAGCCGGGGCCGGCAACCCTAGGCAACCGACAACGAGGGCCCATGAGCCCTCGCCCGGATCCGACGAGGGCTTACGAGTCCTCGCCACCCGGTTGTCGAGGTCACGGCCCTTGGCCGGGCCCAACGTCCCCGGCCAACCCTCCCTCCTCCATCATCGGCCTTTCCCGACGGCGGTGGGCTGAGGGCTTAGCCCTTAGCTACCTCGCCCACTTTTAAAAAAATAATAATAATAATATTTTTTAAATTATTTTTAAACATTTTAATTCAATTTAATTAATTTTTATATATTTTTTTACCACGTCGGCACCAAAACGACGCCGTTTTGCACTTACTTTGCTGGAAAATCGCAACGTTAGCATTTTGGCCAGATTGACACTTAAGTGATCAATTTTACTCCGATTTTGGCACTTAAGTGTCACTTTCGTAAGTTATGACACTTAAGTGTCTCTTTGTGCCAAGTTATGGCACTCCAAGGGTCCGCATGTCAAATCTAACCCAACATGTTGGAAAGTAAGCAGCTTCGTGCGGAAGCTGCTCAGTCTTTTTGAGATTTTCTGCATATGGGATTGGATGGATTCAGCTTCAAGCCTGCAAATTATCAACAATTAAATGTGTGACTCTAGTCATTCGTGCTAATAAAAGATGAAGGAAAGTCAATAAGATTTTCTCCACAATAGATCGGTCGAGTGCAGAGTGAAGAGGCGATGTCGCAATGTAATCGTCACTGTCGAAGAGCCCAACATCTTCTCCATCATATCATATTTTCCTTCGGTAATAAGGAACATCGGATCAGGCCTTGTCCGACCCAAGGAGTAGGTATAGGGGCTTGCATTGACTGTTGCTTTTGGTTCAGCCCATCACCTTTTTCTTTTATTATTATTATTACTGTTTCATCAGAATTGCCCTCATAACGTGATATTTCTCACAAAAAACCGTTCTTTAATTTGTAAAAAGAGACAAGGGTTATGTGTCAACTCTGAATAGAAGATATCTTATGCAATAAGAAATTAAACTTCTTTAATCTAAACAATAATGTACAATCTTAGATTAGGTTGGAATTTAATCGATGAAAAAATCCAAAAGTTATACTATCAATCTCGAACTATGCTAGAATTTAATTGACAACACAAGCTAAAAATAGTGAGATACAATGTTGGAATTAAATAAACGACAAGGTATTAGGATAGAGAAACATGCTAATATCTAATCAACAACGGGAATCTAAAAGTTATAACTAAGGAAATTTAAAGTTTTGTGTGAGGGTCCCTCATTGGATAACTGGTGATATTTATAATGAATATGTGATAACCGCTCTTCAACTATGCCCAATGGTTATATTTTCTCAAGTACCTTCCACTGGTTATGCCCACACTCCTTTATTCTCGCGAACTCATCTTGCCCATGTTTAAAAGAACCGCCCACATTGTGTATTGAGAATTGTACAATTATCAATAACAATTCCATCACTAGGTTTCTGAATGGCAATTGTTCCCTCTACCACGTGCATCTTCGACATCAACCATCTTGACGATTTGACTAATACTTAAAACATTTCTAATGAAAAATTACCGCCAATGCTTGTATAGGCGGCCATCAACCGTCTGTCATCATTTTTCAATAGCTGGATACGTGGCATTAAAATATATAACTATCGATTGTCAAGTATCTGTTTTTGTGTTTGTCGACGACTTAATATATGTTAGATGACATCCATACATTACTCACATGATTGTTGCTTATTTCTACCTAAATACTGCATATTTCTTGCCCTCATGCTAAGTACATGTATGTTGATAACCAAATCAACTTTGGGTGTGAATAATTACTAAGTTAATAAAATGAATCCATTAATGAAGTAAACAAGAAAGAGATGCTCGAGCTACGTATAGCGTATTATCGTTTTCTTCTGCCCTCCTTTTTGAATCTTGGGGATGCTGTTGCCACACAGTACTTTGCTAAATTAGATCAATTAATTGATGACGGATGAAAATTCTAGGCATAGATTGTTGTTAGTCACAAAATACTGTCGATTGGTACATACGGCTTTAGTCTTCTAAGTTTCAGCATTTCTGCAATTTAGTCCTTTAACATTCAATTTGTGCCATCAAATCCTCTACCTTTGTCAATTTGTGCTATCTGATCTTTGAAATTTTATTTTATGCAATCAAGATAAAGAGTGAACTTAAAATATAATAGCATTAAGTGCAATATGAGTAATCAAAGTAACACATTTCAGTCAATTGAATTTCTTACTTATAGTTAACCAAGTAGAATTTATTTTTCTATGATGAATGGTACTACTGTTATATAACGTGTCATGATCTTTTATTAGATAATACATGTGTTTTTCTCATACTTTGCGATCTTTAGTGACTCATTATCATTAAAGATTGTCCGAGATTAGAAGCGAAGTATGGAGGAGATTAAAAAATTTTGAGGTGTTGAGTCTTTACCAGCATCAACTCATGTGGAATAAGTTCATTGATTAACAAGACTCAAGCTATAAAACCAGCTCCACCTTGCAGACAGATTCTAATGAGGTAAATGCTATGAGCAGCCTTTGACCTGCGACGCTTCTTTGTGGAACAATGCCAGAGTGCAATTTTGACAGATTAAACATCTTAGTTCAAAACTTTCAGATGTAAACAAAAATGTGACCTCTTTGGCGAAGATGAAGACCAGTGAGAAGAGCAAATTGAATAGAGCTAAAATGCCAAAGAACCTAACCTGATGTGACGTGAACTTGTCCATTTCTCCTTCTTTGTTCCAGATGGACGAGGAACATCAACGAGGTGAAAGCCATGTGCTGATGCAATTTAGCTTTTATATAATGCGGAAAATACCTAAAATGTTTCAATGTTGACATTGTCACGTATAACATTCTTATTATTTTCTTTATTTTCAAGACTTAAAAGTAATATTGCCATATTTTTATTTATTTTTGGTCGAAGTAATGTTGCCATATTCAAATAATGAGAAAGGGTTGGATTTGCTTTGAAACTTTACTTTTTTTTTTGTGAATTATTTTCATCATAAAGATATACTCCTTTGAAAATCTACACATAAGGAAGATAGGTGAATTCCGTGGAATATCATGAGTAATGCGTGTGTCTATGTGATCCTGGTTACAGGTGAAACCAAGTCAAGCTAATCAATCGTAGCTCGGCTAAATAAGTATTCAAGATCAACTTGCCGAATTTCAAGTCAATTTCCAATTTGAGCTACTCAAGTATCCAACGGCGCCGAGTTCAAGCTTGTCAATACTTAGTTTAATAGGCTTGTGAATTGAGTTTTTATTACTTTTAAAAATATATTCAATAATTAGGAAAATAGAGACAAGATACTTAAAATGACACGACACTAGAGCTTTATACATAAATCGACTGTAGTTGAGTTGAGCTTGAGAATCTTGATTTTCTAATCGAGTTGAACTTGAGCAGGACAATTAATACTCGATTAAGTCAAACTTGGTGATTTGCACAATAATACCAGGCGCTGTACATGACGAGTATCCATCTTTGCTTATCAGAAGAGAATTGTTGAATTTAACCAGAAAAGAAAACGATAAGCTAGTAAGCTAATAAATATGCAGGCCCAATTTATGTTCTGATGCCAAAGGTAAGGATTATGCATAAAAAGATCAATTTTGATAGGAGCTGAAATGCCTAGTTTTGTGCAAATCTGACTTCTGTATAAGGCGTGCAAAACGCAGTCCAACCGGGCTCGTGCTTATATGTTCGTATCGATTCCAATAAAAGATGATTATCCACACCTTATAAGTTAAAGATGGTCATCGCGCCAGTACGTAGATGTCACTACCATGCAAGATGCTTTATTGGATGAATAGCAGTACCCGCTATGAGTCGCCAAGCGAATTCACAGGGTTTGTTGGATTCATTACAACGTGTATATAGTTTAGCTTCGAGATTCTATGGAACCGCTCCAGCTTCAGCAGCTCAAATTCGCACCATTCATTCACTCGGAGGAAGGAAACCCGTGATAAGCCGGTTCATCCGGATTGGGTCGGTCCACTCCTTCGACACCCCTGAACCAGAAAGCCTGAGAGAAAGAAGCTGCGCCCTCCGGAATGTCGTCCACCACCCGCTCGTGACCTCTCGGGAAGTATATCCCCGTTCTCGGGTGCGGCACCCAGAGTGGACCATGCTCGTCGGGCTCATCAGATTGATCACCATCACTCATCTTTCCTTTGGGTATTTCCAGCTTCTTCGTCAGCGTGAATGCGCTCGAGAATCGCCTATCTCGCTTTGCATGCCTAGAAAGTTAGATTTTGCTGATATTCAGGTCATTTTGTCAAGGATTTGCTGCTTAACTTTGAATCCAATGAGCGAGGGAGGGGGAGAGAGAGAAAGAGGTTTTGCAAGTGTAACTCACAATTCCACATGCACATGAACAGTGCTCCGGACCCACGAGAAAGTATCTCGCGGAGCGTTTACAGCACGACTAGTATGAGATATTTCGCATACTTAGCCGTACTATCAATCACATTCAACAGTAGTTGCAAACATCTCACCTCATGCTGCCCCGAAATGAATAAATGCAAGGCGATCGCGCCTTTCGGGAGAAACTGATCGGATCGACTCAAGTATTAAGCTGAGAACACGTATATAAGAAGGGAAAAAATTGTAGGATAACTCGCTTTATCATTCCTAGTTCCACATGCCACCCGAGGTAACTTCTTATCTAGTAAATCGCTCGAACGCCGGCTTAATCAAGCATCATAGTTATAGCCTATTTAGGCTCTCGTACCTGACCAACAAATGTTTCGTTTTCACAACAGTCGCCGCCATCGCCGCAAGCTAGTGATTCCGGAGCCGGTACGCAAGGGTGTCTTTCGGGAACAATACTTCGAGAGATCAGGACCAATTCGGTTGAAGAGAGGTGCGACGCTGGAGCCCTTTTTATAATGTGTCCTACGCGTTCCGGAGGTTCCAGGTGCTCCCGCCACGACAAAAAGCATCGTCAGTGCAAGGACTATAGTATCTGTTCGATGGTTATGCAACTGGTGCAGGTTTGTGTCAAAAAGCGCACACTCACAAAGCGAAAGGTGCAAAGGTTAAAGCTACTTCTATTTAAGAAACACGAGGTTCTTGCGATCTGTGGTCCTTAACGATTGATAGTCCATTATTATGGAGCGAACATCTTCCGCAAAAGATTAAATATCTGAGCAGCTGAATTTCGCCTTTTTGCTTTGTTGAACTTCAGAATATTTTAACTTTCGAGATCTTGTGATCGTATCATTGGTTGATTTAAGGCATTTCGTGTGAGTCCCTTGTGTGTTCGGGTAGTGTGATGTGATTGCCATTACCCGTACATTATCAATGCATGCTTAATGAGAAATCGTGATTAGCAGAATCGGCGAGAACATGGAAGGGAAGAGGAAAAAGAATCTAGCTAGAGGAATATAGGCCAAACAGCTCTTCTCAATTTAGGGCACATTTAGAAATTATTCTATTCCCAAGAATAATTTTTTATAAAAAAATAGTTTTTTTTATTCTATTCCTAAGAATAATTTTTAAAAATTTTAAGCAATTTAGTAACTATTTAAAATTTTTATTCCCAGAATAGAATTATATTTGATACCATTCTAAAAATTTCTAATCCAAATCATTTTCTTTTAACTTTTTAATAATTTTATTTCTTTATTTCCTTTTGTTCTTCTTTTCTTTTTTTCTTTCCTTTCTCTTCTTTTTCTTCTAGGTTTGCCAATCGTTGGCCTTGGGATGACCGGCAATCAGACCAAACGAGAGCTGACGACCTCATCGAAGTGTCGTCAGCCTTTGGCTAGGCCGCGCCTCGTTGGCCAAGCCTCGCCGTTGGCTGGGCGAGCTCAACCGAGTGCGGCCAGGCGAGGCTTGCTAGTGGCTAGGGGAGGCCCAAGTGAGGCCCGCTTAGCCACCGGCAAGGCCAAGCCTTTGGTGAGCTCATGAAACCTTGCCCAACTAGTTGCCAGCGACCAATGGCGACGTCGGCAATAGTTGAAGAAGAAGAGAGAGGAAAAAAGAACAAGAAGAAATAAGAGAAAAGAGAAAAAAAACAAGTTGGCTTGATTCTAGAATTATTCTCGAGAACAAAAAATCAATTTTTTTTCACTTCTCAATTTTGTTACAAATCTACTTCCTGGAACAAAAAAAAACGAAATAGAAATTTATTTTCTATTTCAAATTTACTCCCGAAAGAATAAAAATTTTACCAAACGGATTTTATTTCAAATCTATTCCCGTTATATATCAAATAAAAAAAATGCAAAAATAAATAATAAAAAGGAAATTTTTACTATTTAATTCAACATTTGTTGCCTAACACACCCTTATTTGCTTTTATAGAAACAATGAAGAGAAAGAAACTCTTGATATAAATGCGTGAGGCATATGCTATAGTATGATGAAGGTGAACTCAATTCATTGCAATGTAAAAAGCAACTTAGGAAAACCAAAAACAAGCCGGATGCCGCGCTAGTGACCCAAACATATTTGCGCAGTCATCCTTCTTGAGGAGAGGCTTGAGGCAAGTGCGAGCATGAACTTATCTTTTGAGTACGATCACATTCAAAACCGACAGAGCCCCCAGGGCGGTCGATGATTTCATGTTGAGTTGGAATCGAGCTGTAACTAAGGAAACCCTTACCTATTCTATGTATAGTCGAATAGTTCATGGGTAACTACATGAAAGACATTACAAGATCCAAGGGGTAATGTGCCAAATCAAGGGTCGTGTAGCGGAGAGGAGCATCTGCTTTGTACAGCAAGACCGGTCAAACGCATCGAATTCTGCGCCCGAGCTCAAGAAATTCTCCAGTGACCCTCAGGAATGGAATAGAAACCTGACAAGATGTCTATACCCCTGCAGTTCCTAACAAGGATTTCTGAAATCCTTAGTAATTACAAATCGAACAACTTAATAGATCTCGGCAGGAATTTTCAATCTTCGAAAGTAAGTGTACTGTGATGGAATTTGCCAGAAAGCGAACGAAGAAACCTGCATCATCGCAGGAAGTGGAGCTCTGACACGTCTGTCGGTGAATCTACTTCCCTCGTTGCGTCCCATCTTTCTTTAAAGTAGAAACTCCCGTTTCATGTGACTGTAAAATTAGATATTATCCATACTAATTAAATATAGAAAAATTGATCAAAAGAATAGCTTTGTGGGTTTAGCATCCTCTCTGTCACATCAATGGTGTTTTGGGCGGGGCTCTACGCAACCCATTATGCCTTTCCTTGATCAAATCTTCCTCTACAGCTCCACTTCAATCCCATTCACTTCCATTCTCTCTCTCTCTCTCTCTCTCTCTCTCTCTCTCTCTGGGCTCTAGTCGATCGTTTCTCTTCAACAGTCTTGCGACTTGTGATGATTTTGATGGGGAAGCTCGCTTTTTTATGCCTAAAAGGTCCAATGCTCCTTCCCTAGTTGCCTAATTTCCACCGAATCAAAACCCCGGTTGATTTTTTTCTTCTGCCTGGAGGAAATCCACAGGCAAAAGCGGAAGCAGCGGCGCCAACGCCAGCAGAGGCACAAGAGCCGGGGCAGCCACCCTCTACCCGGGGCGCCGCAGCTGGAGGGCACCTATAATAGGTATGTTGTGGAGGTGACAAAATGGGTCTAGAACTCGTATTTTAATCCATATTTGACAAAATGGGTCATAAAGGTTGCATGAAGTTATAAAATAAATAAAAAGGCTTAATTGGGTCATAAATTGATTGCCTAACAAATTAATGAGTTGATAACTAATCCATTTCTAACCCATATGAAAAATAGAAAAACAACCTCGTGGAGTTGGACTTAAAAGATGTCAAGCCAATTTTTTTTGGACAATTTATTTATTTATATATTTATTTCCTTTCATTTCTTCTACATCCAATGAGGATCACTAGCCAATTCTCGCCAATCACAGGCAATGGCCCACCAATCCTTGTCGGCCATAAAGGGCCGGCAACCCATTTTCACTCAATCCATTTATTAGTTCAATACTTTTAAACGTTTTTATAAAGAACTATTTATAACTTGGTTGGATTTCAATTTTTTGAACCCATTTTCACTCAATCCTTCAAATGTCTAACAACCCATTTATAACCCACTTCAAAATATATGAGTAAAAAAAAAAAAGATGTATGATCAATTTTGACAACTCCAGTGACACGGAAGAGGAAAAAGAATCTAACTAGAGGAATATAAGCCAAGTAGCTCTTCTTAATTTATTTGCTTTTAAATAGAAAATACAAAGAAAGAGACTCTTGGGCTTTGTTTATTTCAAAAAAAATGTGGAAAATTTTTCAGGAAATCATTTTCTAGAAAAATGACAGAATTTTCCTATGTTTGGTTGAAATATAAAAAAACTAAAAAATATGTTTATGCCATTTGATAAGGAAAATATTTTCTTCTATGCACTCATTTTCTAAATTTTTAAATTTTTTCTTTAATTTTTTAATTTTTTAATTTTTTTTATTTTTTCTTTATTTTCACCGGCAACCTATCAAGGGAGAAGAAAAATAAAAAGAAAGAAAAAGGAAAAATAAAGAAAAATAATTGAAAACTCAATTTTAAAAAATAAAAATAAAAAGAAAAAGTATTTGGGGAAAGAAAGTAAATTGAAAAAAGATATGGAAAATGTTCTCCTCTACTTGAAAGTATAAATCATTTTCCCCTATTTTGGAAGGCTTTTTCTTTTTAATAAATGAAAACATTTCTCTCAACCAATTCATTTTTTTTTAACTGAATGCTAAAATATCCGAAAAACATGTTCCTAGAAGTTATTTTTTGCAAAACGAGAGCAGCCTTGAACCTTTGCAAAACGGCCACCTAAATACCACGAGAACGCTAAAATATCACGATCTAACATGAACTCAATTCCATGCCACCTAAATGCAATTTAGGATAATTGGGAACGGCCAAATGCCACGCTAGTGACGCAAACATGTTTGCACAGTCGTCTTTCTTGAGGAGAGGCTTTCAGGCAAAGCGCAAGCTCTTAAACATATACTTTCACCCTCACGCTGGCTCACTTGGGTGACCTTACGACCAGCGGTATTATATATATTTTTTCTTTTGGTCGGAACCAGCGGTACCAAGACAAACGTTTTCTCACGAAAAAGAGCTACTGATCATGCACGAGCTCATTCGAGCACGAACCGATCATCGAGTATAATCACATTCAAAACATACAAATTCCCGGGGCCATCGATCTCATGTTGAATCGCAATTGAGCCGTAACTAAGGAAACACTTACCTATTCCATATACAGTCAAATATATCTTGGGTAACTACATCAAAGACATTACAAGATCAATGTGCCAAATCATGGGTCGTGAAACACATCTAATTCTCATCCCTCTGCACCTGAGCTCGAGTGAGTCCTAGACGTAACCAGTTAATCCAGTGATCAAACGCAACCTACCCACAAGAATCGAGTGTAACACAACCGTTTTATGTGACTGCAAAAGCGATTCTAGAATTAGCAGACAGAGCAGGTTTGGCAAGTTCAGCTTAGAATTCAGCCTCTAAGTGACAGTGGACCAAGTTCCTTTCTAGAGAATAATTTCAATTTTCAACCAGGCTCTCTTGGCGTACGAGGATATCCCTGTCGTACAGAATATAGATTAGAAAAACAAACCAAGACGTAGATACAGAGAAATTTTAAATAATTACTCTGTAGTAGCCACAACATGCCACCACTGATGCATTAAAAAGCCTAAACTTTGCAGCCAAAACTCGAAATCCAAAGAAGTTTTAAGCAACTACTGGGAAGATAATCTGTAAAATAACTACAGAGCAAGAACCAGCAATTTTTTCCACCGATATCTTCGACCAAAACAGCGCCTGGCGTGCAAAAGATCGCTCGACAAAATAGCCCCGCTTATCTACTTCACCTATTGAGCATTTAATTCCATCAGAGGAAATGAGGACTGATCAATCCTGCAATCTCGAGGAACCCAACTCGGTCTTTCCCACCAAATATTTTCTTCAGCTTCTCATCACAAATTATGACCTTCTTGTTCTCGGGGTCCTAAAAAAGGGAAGCAAAACCAATACCATATCAGAGTCTGATTTTCTCCTTCCTACGAGACAAAGATGCAAGCAAGCATCATATAACACCAGTTCAACGTCCTTTCAAGGGATAGCATTCCTTGGACACAAGCAGCATTGCACAGAATATAAAATAGTCAATTATAGCCTAAAACAAACAGAGCTTGAAAAAATAGGCATCTCAGCAGACATGTCAATGCAGAGCACGTTGAACATAGCACCTGACAATGGAAAGAATAAAATCCGCAACATTAACCAGCTAAACATGAGGTATGAAATCATAGTAGTTTCTCAAGAGCTCATAAATGGATATGTCCGTGGATGACAGCAAATGAATTGTGCATTACAAAAAGAAGGTCTAGGATCGCCATCTTTTAAGGCAAGAAATCCTCATTAAAAACGCAAAATAGAAAAGGCAAACAGTGGACATGTGAAACGTCATTTCTTTCTCTCATCCTTTACACAATTCATGATTTTTCCAAAGTACTAAAACTTACTTTGGTAAGTACTAAGGAACCCAAAGACAGTGCTATCATGTTGAAATAGCCCACTGGTAGAAATTGTTACAGAAAAATAGTAAATACAGCGTCATTGAACCTTCTTTTAGGATTAGTAAGCATAAACTTCCCTATTCAAGAAACAGAATGCAGCAAGCATAAATCATGTGTTCATTCTCGGCAAGGAAAACCCTGATGCAGCATATTCGAAAAGCCATCGACAAAAAAGACATATCAGCTTCAGAGAATAACAATGCTTACCCGACTTGCAAATAATCCTATAGACACTAGCAAATACAGTATCACCGCATTGTCATATCTAAGCAACAACTCAAAATAAAATCCCACCTTACCCTCACCCAGTACAAGAGCCCTAGCAATGAACAAAACACTACATATAGCTCCAAACCGTCCCACATAAGACCCTGCTATCTTAACTGATTGGTAACTTACCAGACCATAGTCAAGCATTCAACATCTAACCAGTCGAATGCAAAAGCAAGAATCGTCCAATGTACCACCCTGTTTTCTTGCGGTCCATATCAAGAAGACGCCTAACAAGATTCTACCACACAACTTCCAACCAAGCAGCAAATGCGTACTACCAAGCAAACAGCAACCAAGATTTTAGCGCACTACGAAGCCCGTACAGCAAGAAAAATGACCATACAGTCCTTGCACAACAAAACAGAAAACTCAAACCTTATCCACAGAGCAAAACCCTAACAATTAACACCAAACCCATCACTCGAAACGCTTAAAAATCCAAACTTTTAGCGAACGATAAAGCGAAAATGAAGGAAAACGATGCTGCCAAAAAAACCCGAATGGACCTGAAGATTGTTCTCCTTGATGTAGGCCCAAATCAGCTTGAGCGCCTGGGTGCGGGGAATCTCGGGGACGCCGACCACGGCCTGCATCTCCGGCGAGACGGGGCGGGGCTTCATGATGCCGCGCGGCTCGCGCTTCCCGGCGGAGGAGGCGGCGGGCGAGGTCACGGCCCGTACGGTGGCCGCGCGGGCGGCGCGCGGCGGCAGGGCGAGCCTGGGCGACGGCGAGGGGAGCGAGGCGGCTGCGGCGGCGGCGGCGGCGAGGGGCGCCGACTCGCGGGCGAGGACGGAGGAGAGGGAGTTGAGGGAGAGCGCCATTGCAGAGGTAGGGGAAAGCGAAGAGACTGCAGCAGAGAGAGTGTGGGAAGACCGAAGGAGATAACGCGAGAGAAGATGCAGAGAAATCAGAGAGAGAAAATGGGATTTTTTAAATCCTGCTTCGAAATGTGCTGAGGAGAAATTACCGGAGTGCCCTTGGCACTCGCGCGGCGGAATGTTCATCCCGAGGGTAGCGGCTAAGGGCAAATGTGGAAAGTAAATCTATGTGTGTGTTTAAAGAAGAGGAAAGGTTGCTCGTAAATATGGAAGAAGGGGATTTAGGGGATTTAGTGCCTAGATTTTAGCCATTAGAATATGCAAATTGAGGAATAATAAAGGACAATAAAAAGAATAATACCTATTTTTTCACTCTGGAGACAAAAATGCCCCCTACATTTCAAAAGAGCAAATAACTTTTACTTGAAAATACCCGAAGCAAGCTACCTTGACCACCTTTCGAAGTTCTAAATAATCTACCGATCAAAGGCTGTAGGGGCGGACAGCTCTACATTCAGCCGCGCCACCTGATTACAAATATTTTTTCCCAACAAAAAAGTTGATGTGGCACATGATATGTCCCACTAAATATCGGCGCTGGAATGGACAAAGACGTGTCATTATGAACAAAAAGATTGTGCATGAACACAATATAACGAATATATAGACCACGTCATTCTCTTTAGAAGGACATTTGTTTCCTTATTTCGTTTTAATCATAACTAATCTACTTTCACATTTTGAGAGAAAAGAGACTAGAAGGGTTCCGATCCTTTGTCATTTGGGCTCTTCTGCTTGTGGAGTTTGGTGAATGTCTTGTTTCTCGAATAAAGTTCATAATTCTTTTTCAGATCAAATTAAAAAAGTATGCATTTTTGTCATGAAAAGTGTTAAAAGAATCTTAAATCTATTACATTCATACCAATTTAATTATAAAACTTTTAATGATTGCCAATTTAATTCAAACCTTTTAACGCGAGAGAAGATGCAGAGAAGTGAGAGAGAGAAAATGGGATTTTTAAATCCTGCTTTGAATTCTCTGGTATTTTTTTCCCTTTTTTAATGTTTCGAAATGTGCTGAGGCGGAATTACCAGAGTGCCCTTGGCACTCGTGCGGAATGCTCATCCCGAGGGTAGCGGCTGGGGCAAAAGTGGAAAGTGAATTTATGTGTGTATCTAAGAGGCAAGGTTGCTCATAAATATGGAAGTAGGGGATTTAGTGCCTAAATTTTAGCCATTAGAATATGCAAATTGAGGAATAATAAAGGACAATAAAAAAATAATACCAATTTTTCACTCTGGAGACAAAAATGCCCCCTACATTTCAAAAGAGCAAACAACTTTTACTCGAAGGACGAAAATACCCGCTATTACAAATATTTTTTCCCATTAAGCAAGCTGACGTGGCATATGATGTGTCCCACTAAATATCGGCACTGGCATGGATAAAGACATGTCATTATGAACAAAAATATTGTGCATGAACACAATAAAAAGAACATATAGACCGCGTCATTCTCTTTAGAAGGACATTTGTTTCCTTATTTCATTTTAATCATAACTAATTTACTTCCACATTTCGAGAGAAAAGAGACAAGAAGGGTTCCAATCCTTTGTCATTTGGGCTCTTCTGCTCATGGAGTTTGGTGAATGTCTTGTTTCTCGAATAAAAGTTCATAAATCTTTTTTATATCAATTTTAAAAACTATGCATTTTTGTCGAAAAAAAGTGTTAAAAAAATCCTAAATCTATTACATTCATACCAATTTAATTATAAAACTTTTAATGATTGTCAATTTAGTTCAAACATTTTAACTTAATGCCAATTTAGTCATAAATCTTTTGAATTAGTGCCAATTTAGTCCTAAACGTTTTGACTTGATTGGTGCCAATTCAATCCTTCTAACTAATTTTAATAGTTTGTCGACTTACATAGCACCGTCAATGTTGATGCGGATAATTTTTTATAATATTTTCATTATTTTTTTTTTTTGTCATTTCTTCTTTTTCCTTTTGTTAGTGACCAGCCACAGGTGATGGTTGGCCATCGGCCATGGCCAGGCGGCTAGCCTCACCTAGCCCTGGCAAGGCCAAGCCCTAGCAAGGGCTCCCCTCACCGAGCATCACCTTCGCCCTAGCGATGCGTGTTTGAGGCCACCCTAGCTTGGTCAAGTGCCAACCTCACCATGGCCAAGTGAGGCATAGCCGATCACCGACAAAAGGAAGAAGAAGAAAGGAAAGAAAAAATCAAAAAAAAATAATAAATTGAAAAATTATCAAAATATTATCAAAATTGTCCATGTCAATACCAGCAATGCCATGTAAGCAAATCAACATCCATGTTAGCAATGTCCATTCAAAATTAGCCGAAATAACTAAATTATCACCAAATAAAAATATTTAAAACTGAATTGGTACTAGTTTAAAAGGTTTAAGACTAAATTGACACAAATATGATAAATCTATGATTTTTTTAACACTTTTCTCCATTTTTGTCTAATTGGGAGAAGTTGAAGTGATCTTGAATTTTCGCCAACTAAAAGAAGTCCTTGTGCCTTCGATTTTTACTTTAAACACCACTTTGCACCTAGCTAGTACTCTGGCTTCTTTTGCAAATTGGTCACTGTGTTTTCAATGATGCTCCTATTGTAGGTGTTTGTTTCCAGTGACGGACGGACAGGTGAATAACATGTAAGAACCTATCCTTAAAAGGGAAACAAAAGTTGGAAACTGAGGCTGCGATGGCCACAGTGACATCAAATCTAAAGCTGCGATGGCCATAGGCGGTGGCCGTGCAACCTCAATTTGAGGTCACTGTGGCCACCTAGAGAGGAGGGGGTGGCAAATTGAGAAGAGTCTCAAGAATGGGGGAAGAGAGAGAGAGCGAAGGAGGAGCGACTGTCGAAGGCAGCGACGACGCGAGAACGGGGAGGATGTGGTAGACAACAGTCGGGGGTGCTGATAAACTTGGATTGAGGATTTGGGTGATTAATTTATCGTGATTTTTTACTAGGTTGTTTGGGATAATTTTTATATAGGAGAGAGTATTCTAATCATTTGAGGTTTGTACAATGGAGTTGCAAGTGCAATCCAACATATTGAAAAAAGAAAACAGAAAAATAGAGGGTGCAAAGTGGTCATGGGTCAACTCGAGTATGGTTTCATATTTTTCCTATTTTAGTACTTATATCAATGCAAAGCCACACAATATTTTCATAATTCAATTATTTGATTTGTTAAATAGAAGTACAATTTTTTTAGGAATTGATATGGGGCATGGTGTCTTGTCTATTGACTTTGCCTTGCCATGCTAATCCACTCCAATAAATCTTTAAGGATAAATACCACAAACTTATACATCTATGATTAATTCACCTCAAATTAATTTTTTTATCACAAAAAACCTAAACTAGTATACCTATGACAAATTTACATCAAATGACCACAAAAAACCTAAATTGGTATATTTATGATAAATTTATCCAAAACTAATTTTTTGATTGCCAAAAACCTAAAATTAGTACATTTGTGATAAAGAGACCCTCCATCAAATTGGATTAATACTACAAAAAATAACAAAATTGGTATAATTATGACAAATAGAGAGTAAAATCTCAAACCAGTATATCAATTAACTATCTCATGTTATCCAACTCAACTAGTTGAAAGTAAATTTAACATAAACTAACTTAGAGTAAATTTATCATAAGTATACCAGTTTGGGATTTTTGGTGGTCAAAAAAATAGTTTGAGATAAATTTATTAGGGGTGTACCAGTTTGGAATTTTTAGTAGTATTAACCATAACTTTAAAAGATTTATTTATTTTGGTTAGATATATTTATGTTGACTATATATTTATTGGAAACTTAACACAACTTATATTTATGTTATATGATATCATACATACGCTTTTACAAGTTTTCGTTGGAATTACAATCCTTATTACTCGATCAAAGTGAGACGAGGTTAATGGATACGCTCCCTCCCAAGTCACAAGTGCTGCTTTTATGAGAGCTACAAACTTCGAAAGCTTCCTAAGTGAAAAAAACTCCATAAAAATCCATAGGTGAGATCCAATTCTTGCTTTCAATATAATTAAGGCTATTTCATCTTTAGGGCGATGCCCCATGGTGCACCGTTGGCCCGTGGTGGCTGCGTCACACCAGCCCTCACCCACCTTTATTTTGTAAATATCATTTGCCTATCTCTAAGCAGAACTCCAAATTGAAAAAACTAAATTGCCCCTCCTTGCGAACTTATTTTAGCATCTTGCTTAGCATTTGGGTAGTTTGGTTTTTGTTAGTTTAGAGTGATCTCATTGGGTTTGGAGAATTAAGATTTGGGATTGACATTTATGAAAGAAAATGACATTTTTGGAAATAGGGATACAGAGATGATTCATACAAAAGTGCAATTTGGTGTGCAAAGGTAAATTTTGGGTGTACATTTATTATTTTTAAGAGTATAGAGATGTAAATGGTCATTCAATAAAATATGAGTTATTATTTTCTAAAAGAAATATGATATATTTTAACTCTATGGTATTTTCCAATTTAATAATATTTCAAAACATATTGAGGTGGAAGGATTATCCTAGACATTTGTGCGGCATTTGTCTAATAATTTTTTTTATGGAGTAGTGAGTCTAGTGACGAGGTAAAAAGGGTGACCAATTTAAATCTATATTTATAGATTGAAAAGGCTGCTGAAAGTAGGGAGATTTAGTGTGTAAATCATAACTATTAGAATGCTCTAATCCAGGATAACAAATATTTGACAAGAGAAGACAGGCAAAGCACACGAAAAAAAGAGTGGGTGACGATGAGGGCAGCTGCAGCATGCTTTGCGCCCTCAAACTCTCCTCCATGTGTAACTCCCATCTAGATTGAGGGCCAACCTCTCTCTTCGAATTTTCTCATGCATCTTTCACAAGGTTTGTGACAAATGGTGGACATCGTGGTGGTCTTCAACTTCAACAAGATGATCAACAGTCACAATTACATCATGTGCTTCACAAATATATGGGGAAGCTGCTCACTCCTAAGGAAATTGAAATTCTCATTCTAAGGAAAATTTGGATTTTTTGAATCAAATGATGGTGTTGTGGCTTCTCGAACTTATGAATCATCTAATTTACTTAGATGACAACATCATTGGCCATGTCATTAGAATCCATCCATAAGGGCCGGCTGAGGTTGTGAATCATCCCAGTTTGCAACACCGCCACAACCTCCGAGGCTATCCAAAACCTCCATCTCTTCATAATAGAAGAGGTGGCCGTGTGGGCTTAGTGACAAATGCCAACGAATCTTATAAATTTTGACTCCCTACTAATGGGCCTTGCTAATTGTATTTATACATCTTTCTTATAAATCTTATTTAATTGTACTAAAACTTGCAATTGATATGTTATCATTTTACTTAGATATATACATATGTAATAGTATTATTGAAAACTTAATACAACCAATTATATGATAATATACATTATACTATACATTTTAAAAGTTTTTCATTAGAATTGGAAATTAGAAACCTTATCAAATTAAAGAGTAAGCACAGCAAAAGACAGAGAACCAAGGTATATGAGCTTACAAATTTATTTGGTATGGTCTCCCTTCTCACAAGTGTTGCTGCTTTTATAGGAGGGACAAGTGCGGAGAGCGTGAACACTTCGTTCCACCTGGGACAATCCCTGCTCCGCAAAAATCCGTAAGGGAGACCGGTTCCTACTTTCAACTTAACTATAGGCTATTTTTATATTTAGGACAGCGTCGCCTCGTGAGGGCCCCGTTGGCCGGTGGCGATTGCCCCGCACCAGCCCTCGCCCCACCCCGACACGGGAATGGGGTGGTGGTCGGGGTGGGGCAGAACTTCCCTCGGCGGGACGGGATGGGGAACTGCAATTCTTATTTCCTTGCACCCCATGTCCATCCTTAAGATATTTCAGTATCCATACCAATTGGCACGAGAAGTATAAACACAATTTTATTACTCTAAAACAAATTGTTAGAATTATAAATCATGCATGAGAAGCTTGTTTAGAGTGGTTTCATTTTTTTTTTCCTTTTTTTTTTTTTACTTTTTAGCATTTTGAATTTAATTTTTTTTTAATACCGAAAGTTTAGATAAGGTCATTTGAAAGCATCTCAAATTATACTCTAATATTTAAAACTAAAAGTATTAAATTTTCAGGAGCAAGTTAATAACAAATTGTTTGTTCGCCTAACATAAGGTGTTTTTTCTTCTCTTGTTTACTTTACTTTTATTCCAAAAATATAATTTATGAATTAAAATATATATGACACTACATGTCAATACTTAGGTTTTGAAAACATAAACGATATTTCGCACTTTATAAAATTAAATTGCGAGAGTCTCAAAATTTAAAACTCCAACGGTGAATGAACCGTAAATTGTTAACTCCGCTAATTTGGGCATCAAATGGGACAACGGATGAATCACGTTGTACGTATCGCAATTTAAAAGTATTTGAATTTCATAGTAGGATCTCCTTTTTAGCATCCCACACAATGGCTTCTTGAAAAAGAAAAGGGAAAATATCAAGAACATTACCTCTATTCTGCAAGTTTCATCCGCATATAAATCTAAGCCAAATTTCATGTTAAAAAGACTAAATTGCTCTAATTTAGCATCTTGTTTAGGGTTTGTGTGGTTCTGTCTTTAGTTCGTTCGGTGTATTTTGAGTGGGTGTGGAATTTAGAATTTAGAGATGGACATTTAAAAAAAAAAAAAAAAAAAAAACGGCATTTTCGTAAATAAGAATATAAAGATAATTTATGTGTAGGCGCAAAGCGATTTGCAGAGGTAAAAATAAAGAATATATTTGGAAAAAATTTTAGAAGTAGATGCATGTAAATGGTCATTCGGTGAAATATGAGTTATATATTTTTGTATTTTCCAAAAAAATGATTTATTTCTCTACTTAATCGGAGGGACTAAAGTCAAAGGAAAACTAAAGGCCAGGAGGGCCCAAGTTACAACATACAAGCCCATCAGACCCCAAACCCATGAAGCCCATGATCTATAACATTAGTTTTTCATTCTCATAGAGAAGGAGGTTGCCAAACTTAGAAAGCACCGATGATGGATTTGACTTTACTTGCCAATCAAACATGCCTTCCACCTCCCCGGCAAAATGGAGATCACATGTATCGAGTTTTAGGAAAAAATGACATCATAAAAATCAAAACTTTCTCATGGCATTGACTCGACTATCACAAGAATTATTTTGATCACTTGAGTTTCAAAACTCATGTACAGAACTCATTTAAGTGTCATAAAAAAAAAATTTCCCATCATTTAAGTATCATATAACTTTTTAATTGATCGGTTAAGTGGCATAAATATTTTAAATTGCTCATGTCGGATTTTTAGACACTTAGATGAAGGCTACTAAAAAGTCATGGCACTCAAGTGATCGATTAAAAGTTATAACACTTAAATGAATAGTTTTTAGAAGTTGCAACATTAAAGTAATCGAAAAAAAATTTATGGCATTCAAGTGAACACCACTACAAAAATTATGACATTTATGGTGTACTTATCTTGAGTTCAATGAATAAAAATTTGCAATGACCTTTAGAGCCTAGGGACTATTAGAATAGTCATATATTAAACCACACATTCGTCTAAAATAGTTATTTCCTCGTTAAAATAGATTTATCTTTTCTACCCTTAATTCTAATACATTTTAAAAGATGTCAATAAACGAAAGATGTAGTCCTTATTGATTTTTTTTTCTCCCTCTTTTTTGAAGATCTTAGAATATATCTACATGGTAACAAAGCAATATATCTTAAGTTCAAATCTTTTTAAACCACTATTTGCCTTCCCAATTACATATTTCCACGATTTAGGTTGAAACCAAAATCTAACCCACGCATATTAAACCACACATTCATCTAAAATAGTTATTTCCTCATTAAAATATATTTATCTTTTCTACCCTTGATTCTAATACATTTTAAAAGATGTCAATAAATGAAAGATGTAGTCCTTATTGATTTTTTCTCCCTCTCTTTTGAAGATCTTAGAATATCTACATGGTAACAAAGCAAAATATCTTAAGTTCAAATCTTTTTAAACCCCTATTTGCCTTCCTAGTTACATATTTTCACAATCTAACTGATGAATGAGAGAGACTATTATAATAATTATATATTAAAGGGTTAATATCATGAAAAACCTCCAATTGGTTTACTTGTGATAAATTTATCCAAAACTAATTTTTTATCACGAAAACCCCAGACTAATACATTTCTAACAAATTTACCCCAATTGATCACAAAAAACCCCATACTAAATCCCAAACTAATTTTTTGATATGAAGAGAGGGGAATTGGATTGTGACTCCTCTATTTCATTACATTACGGATAAGTCCATTCTCGTCATGATCGATCCATGTGCTACCGTAGTTCTCGGAGAACCAAGCTTTGCTTAGCAACCCAAAAAACCCAAAACTAATAAATATACTCTTTATTAAATTGGATTAATATCACAAAAAAAAATCATAAAAGTGATATAACTGTGACAAATGAAGAGTAAAATCCCAAATTAGTCCACCAGTCAACTATCACATGTCATTCAACAAAATTAAATATAATTGACGGTTAAATATAATAGAAACTAAAAATTGTCACAAGTTAAATTATTTTTGGTAACACCAAAGGTTTGTGGTAAAATTGTCAAAAATATAAACGATTTGGAGTTTTTTAATGATCACAAAATTAGTTTTTGGTAAATTTGTCACAAATATACTTAGTTTTTGGAAATTTGTTTTAGTTTAGGATTAGTAACCCAATATTAAATCACACACTCATTTAAGAGTTTAAGTTTTTAGAATAGTTGATTATAGTCCCGCAAAAATCTCACCAAAGACAATGGACCCTGTGAACGTTTTTAGTACTATTATAGTAGATGACAGGAGTGAGACTAAGATTTTCTTGAGTTTATTATCCCACGTGATTTTTTTAATTGGTTATTGATTGGTGCGGAACGCCCCATTGTTATTAAAAAAGCGTAATTGCGGATGGCATATGGAGATTTTCATCTCTTATCAAACTTACAATTTGTATCTCCCCCAACCTAAAAAGACTGACTCAATGCCACGCAACATCAAACGCTACCTCACTCTCTCACTCTCTCTGGAGCTCCCTGCTCGTGACCATTAGAGCTCGAGTTGTAAGCTTGACCTTTTCAAGGCTCGCATCAGCTCTATTGTAAAGTTCACAGGTCTCCCAATTAGCTCAAGATAGGGGTCACTTGACCTCGATTAGGATCAAATTCGAGGTAGCTAGCAATCGTCGCAGGACTCGGATCCAATGTTGGCAACTGCGCCGATGGAGGTGGGCTTAGATGGGAAGCAACGGCAAACAGTGACGGGTGGGGAGAGACGGGGAAGGAGACGACACCGGGTTAGGTTACAGGTTATTTTTGGGGGTGAGGGAAAAGCTTTGAAAGAAAATGATGAGTTGATATGTTAGTGAATTTGATAGGATGTAATTTAAAAGGACGGGACAAAATTTAGGGCGCAAGAGGTATATTCTGAAATCTCTGGTTGCCATTTGATATTTGGGGTAAAAAACTTAGGTTGCTATATTTACAGCTATCCATATTACACAAAGAGACTATAAGATAGTACACCAGCATATCATGAGTTCCCCCTCTCCTCCTCAAATGTCTATTGCGAGACATGGAGTCCTCCAAATTTGGCACTTCGACAACATGATTGCTTGCCTACAATCACACAAGGAAAATTGGTCACCTATCGGCCACCACATAAAGGAAAATTGAAAAGGTATAATTAGGTTTAAAGTGCTAAATAACCTATTAATTATTAAACACTAACTAAGTAATTTTTTTTAAATGAAAATTGTGCCGTTCCTTTTCAATTTATAATTGAACATATGTGGGTATACAGTGCCATTCTTCCATGTTCACGAAATAAGTCTTTCTTTTTGGGTGATGATGTGCATGCAGGTGAAGAAGGTCAGATGCATCCATTAGAATTCTAACTCCCCTCCATACATGATTATATTGGAATTTCACATAAATATTTAAAACTAAATTATGAAAATCGAAACGTTTAAAATTAAATTAACATTCATACAATATGTTCAAAATTAATCTTGAGTCAAAACGAATCTAACTAAATATGTTAACGGGCTCATACTGGAGCTCCTTCTTATTGATCTTCCCAAATGAAGATATCGAGTTTTTATTGTACATTCCCAACAAATGGTATCTGAGTCAATGGTTGGTTGGTTGCACATTCTCAATATATATCGATATTTGGTGAATATCTCAAGGAAGAAATCTGATGACCAACACAATTTCGAGCAGTGAACATTGTGGTATAGCAATGCAAGTTTAACAGAAAGCTTCATGGTTTAGTCTGGAGAACAAGACTTGAGATGAAGTTGAGCAATGGAGATTCAAGTTGAGATAAGTTGATGCAATAAATACTTGGATTAAGGAGAAGTAAATGTAACACTTAGCTCATACGTGAGAGGGAGATTTTTGACATGCATTAAGAAGCCTCACATTGGAAAGTTGATATGGTAGATATCTAAATTAGCCCACAATTTATTGGCTTAAGTTTTTTGAGTGAAGGTGGATCCATTTGGATTTATTAACATGCTTGAATTTGAGCTATCTCTTGCCAATCTTCTCAGATAAAAGTGTCAAGCTTCCGGTGCACCCTCCCAAAGGGTGAGTCTATGGTCCTCAAGAAGCAAGGCACTTGAACTTTTCACTGTTTGATCAAAATTCCAATTTGAAGTCTATTAAATGGTTGAGATTTATAGCATTTCGATGTAATGATAGAAGATTATAGGGGTGCGATGCTTCATGAGAATCATAGAATTACCATGTTCATGCTATTCTTTCCACTTTCATGGAACGATGATTGGGAAATAAGATGGTAATAATTTTTTTTTTTTTATTTCATGGTATGCATAGTATTTTCTTTGTGATGTGGACAATGCTTACATGATTTATGACATGTGTCTTACTCGAGCCATCTATGCTTATCATTTCCTTTATTAATTGAACTTATGTGAAAGCTATATTAGGGCACTCTTTATGCACAATAAACCTTTACATTCAAGCAAATACCCTCCTTTGTTTCACACGTTTGGGAAAGGTCATTTTCCCTCCAACATGCTCATGTTAATTACTTCATTTTATACTTTCTCGAGTAAAAATTAGGGAAAAGAAGAAGAAGAAGAAGAAGAAGAGAGATTATTAATTATCTAGCCAGATTTTTTTTTTTGTTTTGGTTGAAATCTGGCTAAGATTAAGTAGGCTACGCATCAAGAAATTATTTGGCGGTGTATGCTAGACCCGTTAAACGGGTGGGTAGGGTCGGGTCATAAATGGTCCGACTCAAATCAACCCATTTAACCCGTTTATGATCAATTTATCGCAGTGCAAAATTTTTGACCCATACCCGATCCAACCTATACTTAATTCATACCCAACCCATTTAACTAAACCTAGTAAAGCTTATTTCTTATATATATATATATTAAAAAATGGTATTGCTAAAATACTTTTATACAACACAAATTTAATGGACAATTTTTATAATTTTAAAAATAATTATTTTAAAAAAATCGAATTCAATTATTTTTATTTTTATTTTTTAAGAATATAATTTTTAATTTTTCCTCTTTTCTTTTTCCTCTTTTCTTTTTTGTTCTTCTTTTCTTTGGTCGACCACCGGCCACAACGATAGCCTACGACCGACCATAGGGGAGCCTCGAGCTCCCTCAGCTCGCCGACGCCGGCAAACTCAAGGCTCGCTAGATCGGCGAGGCTCGAGCCTCGCCCAACACCGGCGAGTTCGAATCTCGCCAAATTCAGCAAGCTCGAGCTCGCCCAATATCGGCGAGCTCGAGGCTCGCCTACCAGCCATCGCCATGCCGGCCACCAGAAGGAAGAAGAAGAAAGAAAAAAAAGGAAATAAAAAAGAAAAGAAAATTAAAATAAAAAATAATTATAATTTCAATTTTTATACAGAAAAATATTTTTGTGAAGTTAAAGGGGGAAGAGAGAGATTGTGAGGTTTTGATTGAAAATTGGTTTTAAATCTAATCCATTTAAGACCCACTTAAGACCTACTTATCTTAAATCTTTAATTGTTAAATCCATTTAACTAATTTCTTTAAAAATAAGGGCGCGTTTGGTAACGATTTTGTTCCTGAACTCGATTTTGACCAGAAATAATTATTTCGATTCGTTCTGAACTGATTTTGAGTAAAAAAACGTGTTTGGTAACAAATAAAATTTATGATTCTAGAATAGAAAAAGAATAGAAACGCGTTTGGTAACTATATAAAATTTCTATTCCAATTCTTTTTTAATTACCTTTTTAGATTAAAATAAATTTGATATTGAATTCTCATAAACCATTTACTGATTAATTATATTTTTATACTAAGTAATAAAAATATTAACTAATCAATTTTTATTATATAGTAAATAATAAACCATAGTATAAACTATACTAATATCCCTACAATATGTAATAAACTAAATTATAACATAAAATTAAATATGTATTCTATATACAACAAATATATATTTCATACTAGGAAGAAATAAAAATAAAATATAGAAATAATTTTTTTTTTAATTCGGCACTTTTGATTCTCTTTTTTGATTCTCGGACGGAGAATCATATTTTTTCGATTCTCAATTCTTGTCCAAAACTGATTCGAGGAGTAAATTTGTTCCCGAATCAATTTTGGACAAAAAATTTACCAAATGCGATTCTGCTCCCAAACCGATTCGGGAACAAAAAATCGAATCAAAAGATCGTTTGGATGGTTGCCAAACAGGGCCTAAGTGACCAATATATGACCCATTTATGATTTAAATGGGTCATATATGGGTTTAAGACCCATTTTGCCACCTCTAGTGTACGCTTAAATTTATTCATGGTGGAGAAACTACAAAGCCAAAAGGGAGATAGGACGTCCAAACATATGAAAACTTATTTCGCCGAAAATGACCCAATAAATATCTATGAACTTCTTCATATGGTGAAGGTAGGCACGTCCATATATTGCATAAGATCAATGCTAGCAATTAAGCGCATCCACACTTCTTATGATTACCAATTCATGCTCGGTACGATAAAAAAGACAGATCTTCAAATCCTTATTTAGAACACAAGACGATTGCTTTGTCTGTGCATTTGCAAGTTTCATTTGCATTTGCAAACTCGATGATTCGTGTCGCCGCTGCAAGCATCAAGTGGGGAAGACGAGCACCCTTTTCGCTAGTTGTAATCTTGTTGAAAGCACAACTTCTTCTTATGAGTTGTAGACCATGTTTGAGCACGAGGGAGGTTGGGAAACTTCTAAAAAGGAACAGGAGGAGCCAGCTCATTGATAAGGGTGGGTTGGAGGGGAGGCTGATGGGGCAGCAGCAAGCATACGCTGGAAAGTTAACATCATGAGAGAAATCACTGACTTCTTAACAAACAACAGTTGTTCCCTCGAATCACTTCTACTCTACGCTGTTTCGGGAGTTGGAAACTCGGTCCCCCTTTTGCTTTTCTGTATACCAAGCTAGGAAAAATCAACTCCTAAATTTCCCCCCAGAGAGAGAGAGAGAGAGAGAGAGAGAGAGAGAGAGGGAGCCAATCATATGTAGCATGCTACAATGAATCTATTATTACTAGATATGATGCAGACGGAAACAGGTGATTAAAAAAAATGATGAATTGGAAAATAAAATAAAAAAAGTCAAATTATATGATGAGTGATTTATATGAGAGAATGGAAGAGGACATAGAAAAAAAAAAGAAAAAAAAGAAATTGAGTCCTTGAACCACATGATGACCGACCAAAAAAAAAAGAACCACGTGATGGAAATTCTATTTAAGATTTTTATTAGGTTCGTTGCTAGAGTAGATTATTTTACACCGTTAGTGAAAACAATAATTAATTTTTTTTATACTTACATTTTTGTCCAATTGAAAACAATAATGGGCATAGAGTATGTTAATAATAAGGATAATGATACAAATGGTCCATGAACTTTGGCTAAATACGCAATGTGGTGCCTGGACTTTAAATTTCAATATGGTCACTAGCCTTTAACTAAATATGCAATGTCGTCCATAAACTATTAATTTGTTTAATGTGGTTCTTGAACTTTTGGTACATATTCAATTTAGTCCATGGACTACATGAAATTATTTAATGTTGTCATTCTATTAATTTAAATTCAAATTTGTCATTCTATTAACTTAAATTCAAAGAAAATTTTGAATATTTTCATATAATTTAAAGATTAAATTAAACATATACCGAAAGTTCAAGAACAACATTCAACAAATTAAAAGTTTAAGGATGACATTGCTCATTTAGCTAAATTTTATGAATCATATTTAACAAATTTAAAGTCCGGGCATCATATTATACATTTGGACAAAGTTCATGGACCATTTGTCATTATTTACCCAAATTAAAAGTCCAATTTTTTTTATAAATATTCTTTTTCTTTAACTTTTATTTTTCTGACCTAAGGCTAGCTTGATTTGGGCAAGAATGACCAATGACCTCACTGACCTAGAGTTAGAAAAGAAAAAAAAAAAGAAAAACAAAACAATTCGATAAATTGTTAAAATATTATAAAAAAAAATTATTTACATTAGTGTTGATCATGCCATATAGGATGGTTGGTATTAACGTTAGCAATTTTCGATTAAAATTTATTAGATAGACTCTATTGGCCAAATGTAATAAGGTTTATCACTCAATTGACAATATCGAAAGGTTTCAATTGCAATAAGTTTAGAATTTTTTGAACAAATTTGTCTTATGAGGAAACCACTCAAGCTCTAAAACTATGGAAATTAGAAAACCAATGTGGATTGGGTTTTCTTTATGGATATTCAAACTCAATAAATATTGTCAACACACATCGATGAGGCTATATAATGCCCTTATGTGCGTATATTTATTATATATAGTTATTACATGAACATAGTACGTTAGGGGTAGTAAGTGCAGCACATCTCATATTCCTTATCAATATAATTATGCCCCAACGACTTCCTCAAAAGCCATAATAATTTGCATGGAAACGTGGGGGGTGTGATTGATTAAAGAAGTCCCACCTACCATGTAATCCCACATGATGAACCATCAATGCAAATTATGGACTCAAGGAGCCCGGGGCCCGCCCTGATGAGGATTGTTGAGGAGAAATCGAAGGAAATCTTAAAAAACAACCCGTTCTCTTTCACATTGAGTGCCCTTGTTGTTGTTATTATTATTATTATTTAGTTGTGTTTTTCTCCAACATTATTGCAATAAAATTTCTCCAATCAGGTTTTCATGGCGGGTTTCAAAAAATGTAGGTGGTAATGTCGTTTATGATTCGTCAATTAGAATGCGATATCACTATTGAATTATATTGCATCGCTTGACCATAAGATTTTTATGTTCTTTATATACATGTAGCCTTCCATCACATATTGACTTAACCATTTGAGTTGAACTTTTTAACATGATATCGGGATTTAGCCTCTTTCTCTTGTGTGTCCTGTCAGTCGAATTTCCACATATCACTCCAAATCCGACTAGCAAGTGAGATGAGGTGTCGAAACATCACTGCCTATCAGATTTCTAGATTTGATGTTCTAACGAACATGAATAAACTATGTAGGAAAAATGAAAATAAAAATAATGTTTGTTTTTCTTGTTTAAAATCTTTTTTGCCAATGCATAGGATGACAAAAGATGCCAGATAGATGTGGATTGGTTTTCAAGCAAAGGCTTTGAGATGTGGAGCCTTTCTTCATTATCTCGTCTTAGCTGTAGCTGTTGTTGGATTGCACCAACCGCTAATCTTGGTGCCTTTGGCCCTGTCGTTTTTTACCCATAACTTTCTGTTTACGATGTTGGTGAGATTGGGTACTGTTTGATGTTTACAGGCTCACATAAGCCAAAATGAGCTCGCAACGACCGTTAGATCTCGCGAAACTAACGTCGACTATTCTTGGGAAAAAAAAATCTTGAATGTCCAGATCAATGTAGGAGAGTGCTCCATTAAGATTGCCGAGAGAGGTGCACTGATTGAGGTGCACAAAAGCCAGCTCAAATAGAGCGCGCATGATAAAATTTCTATTTCTCTATTTCTCTCGTTTTTCGTTCTCCGAAATAAGTTTGGAACAACATAAATCTGCTTTAAATGCAAACGCAATTTAATTTTTCTATTTCTAAAACAGATTTCTATTTCAAAAATAGATTTGAAGAAGAAATCAAAAGCTAAAATTTTTAACTTCTTAATTTCTGAAATAAAAATTAAGAAATCAATTTCTCAATTTTTTGGCTAGAAATTAATTTCTGTTTTAGAAATTTTGTCATACGCACTCATAGCACCTTATGGTCAAAACCCAAAAAATGAAGAACTTAAATTTGTTAGATGAAGGAATAGTAAATATACCGCTTGTTGGGTGCACGTGCATTGGTGCATCATGATCGTCGGAATGAATGAAATTCTACATTAGATTTTCCACATCTGTGATTTAAATTGAACTAAATGACCATGCAACCAATGCATCACAAATGTCAATTGAGGTGCAATATCATTCATGAATAACCTTTTTCCTATCTCACCTTTTGATTCAAGATTCAAACACTTAAATCCTTTGAAAAAGAGAGGCATTGATGTCATTGAGAATGTCCACCTTTCTTTTTGGGTAGTGCAATATGAGGCACAGTTCCATAAAATAAATCACATGCACAAAATGTTTCACAAATGAATTGCATCGATCTGTGTTGGGTTAATAAGATCTTCCTAATACTTTGTATTTTCGAAAATCACTACAACTTTCCCATCAAACTACCTTAAATTTGAAGAATGATTGAAAAGTTGAGGTGATTGTAATGTGCGGCTAAAACGACGTCCAAACTTACAACAAAAAACATGGGAAACACAGATGATTCATTTGGATTACTCTTGCTATCGACATCTAATGTTGATAAGATGAGCTTATAACAATCAATCATGAATACCGTGCCCGCCAACTCGGAAACTGAGTAGCTCCTTCACCAGCTCGATCAGTTCCTTCTCCCACAAGCATCATTTTTTTATAAACCCTCAAGACTTGAGATCAAAACAATTAGAGAATTTATAAGAGGAAGAGGAAGCAAGGGCAACCTTGACCAGTGGCGGCGCGACAGCTCAGCCTGGTGGCTGGTCCCTCCGGTGCGCCCCCCCTCGTACGAACCAGATCTCCACCACCGCCATACCCACCATTCTTGGCGTGCAATCGCAGAAACCATAGTTGCCGATTTTCTCTCTCTAGGCCCCCACTCCATAAATTTATAATTCTTTTTCATATTATTTTCTAGTAATTATTACTATTACTAATGTCACCATTACTATTATTTAGGGGCGGCGCTCTTATGCGGGAGTTTCGCTAAATATTTACTAATAAAAACCATTTAGACCATCTTAATTAATTGAGAGTTGAGAAACTAAAAGAAAAAATTAACTTCAAACTTCTTTTTCAGACATTATCTATCTTTAACAACTCAATCAACCTCACTGGTCCTCGCAATGACTCCAATCGCCTAGCACGCTATAACTCTCCATTCAGCTTATGTCACAAAGTCGCAAAATTTTTCTGCTTTAAATGGTAATCAAACATTAAAGTTACTTACCTTCTCATAAGGATTATACACAAGATTCCGATAATTTAGCTTATGTTACAAAGTCACACATATTTTGGTATGATTTTTTGTGGTAACATTAAATGATAATCAGACGTTAAAGTTACTTACCTTCCCATAAGTATTATACACAAGAAATATAATATCATCTAAAGTTAATATCACGAAAAAAAAAAAAAACTCAAAATTTGTACATTTGAGACAAATTTATTCTAAATTATTTAAATCCTAAATTGTTATATTTGCAAAAAAATGTTTATTTTTTCATTAACTTTTATTGTCAAATTGATAAGTTACAGACAAATTACAGTTGACGAATAAATCGGTTTGGAGTTTTATTATTTGTTTGTCATGGACGTACTAATTTGTGATTTTTTGTTATATTAATTCAATTAAACGAAAATAAATGGAGAGTGAATTTATTATAGATACATAAGTTTTTGATTTTTATGTAAATTTATTATAAATATACAAATTTTGAGATTTTCATGGTATTAATCTATCGCACAAACTGTTTCGCACTAACTGTTTTTGTAACGTACATTATCGACACTTTCGAAAATGAAATTTTTTTTTTTTTGGTGTAAATGAAAATAATATTTTTTTTTTTTTATAGACCTGCAAATTTTTTAATTGTACTATTATGATGAAGCGACTGAACTTGCCGCACAGCCCCCGAGCCAAAGCGCCTATTTATCTTGTCCCTTCTCCTCCCCTCTGTCATCGTGCACTCCCTTCCCTCTGCTCTGCTCTGCTCTGCTCTCTGTCCCTGTGTGCGCACGTTAGCCCCGCCGCCGCCGGAGAAGTGCGCACATTAGCCCGACCGGGACGAGACAGAGCGGCCCCCCCGCTTCTTGCAAAGCCGCCGCCGCCATGGATCAGCTCCGCCGCCCGCTGCTGCTGCTCGGGCTCATCTGCATTGCCCTCGCCGGCGCCTCCGCCCAGGGCCCCTCCACCGCCCCCACCACCACGCCCGCTCCCCCCACGCCCACCACCCCCGCTCCCCCCACGCCTACCACCCCCGCCGCCGCCCCGCCCCCCACCACCACCACCCCGCCGCCGACGAGCTCCCCCTCCCGCCGTGACGGCCCCGCCCCAGGCCACCGCCCCTCCCCCGCGACCCCGCCCCCGGTGTCCGCCCCGCCCCCGGCCACCCCGCCGCCCGCCACCCCGCCCCCGGTCAGCGCTCCCCCGCCGGCGACTCCCCCTCCCGCCACTCCTCCCCCGCCACCCCTCCCCCGGCGAGCCCTCCTCCCGCCACTCCTCCCCCGGCGACTCCTCCTCCGGCCACCCCGCCCCCGGCCGTCCCGCCGCCCTCTCCCCTCGCGTCCCCGCCGGCCCTCGTCCCAGCACCGGCCCCGGCGACGAAGCCGACGTCCCCGGCGCAGTCGCCCTCGTTGCTGAGCCCTCCGGCGCCGCCGACGGGGGCTCCCGCGCCGACCCTGAGCCTCGGGGCTCCGAGTCCGTTGCAGAGTGATCAGGTATGCGCCGCTTACCTTACGAAGTTCAGTGAAG
Organism: Eucalyptus sideroxylon x Eucalyptus melliodora; assembly: GCA_016097485.1. NCBI lineage: Eukaryota > Viridiplantae > Streptophyta > Magnoliopsida > Myrtales > Myrtaceae > Eucalyptus > Eucalyptus sideroxylon x Eucalyptus melliodora. The sequence continues at coordinate 21,672,678 of CM027830.1, forward strand.
TTCGCGTGCGAAGCCGTCGGTAAAGAAGGCGAATGTAAGCTTATAGCCGACGGATCTTGCTTAGGTCAGGAGCCACTTAGCCAGTGGAGTTTGCCTAGAAAGATGGGAAAACAAATATTATTGTTAGATTCTTTTAGATCCATTATGAATAGTGAAACTATTCAGATTGATAGATCTCATCTGAGGGATGGGTCGACATTTTATCAAATTGAATGATCTCCAGTTGCACTTATAAAGAGAAAAAAAAAATATAGAAGGGTTACTAGTCTAAATAGTTCTTCGGGTTAATACGATTAAAAATCTCAGATCGATACCTTAGACTAGTTAAAATGTATATTTGTTAATACGGGTGACAGACCCTGCAAATAGATCTGAGTTAGAGAATGACAAATCCGATGTGGAAAAGTCACTTGGGTGGACATGTGCTGGATGGAAACTTAACGAGAGTACATTAAAGTCATAAGTATTAGTTTGAGATTTTTTCGTGAAAAAAAAAGTTAGTTTAATATAATTGTGCAATAAGATATCAATTTGAAATTTTTAATGATATTAACCCTAGCCTCCTTTTGTAATTGATGTCTGCAGTTAATACTGTGGTTCTTGGATTGGAGTAGGATTTGGGTTGGGTGTGTGTCTGGACCAAAATTTAATGGGCCTGACTAGCTTGCGGGGGTATGCTGTGGTAGGCCTAAGGGGTTGGGCTATGGAAATGACGTAGCCAAGATTTCTAAATTTGGAATTTTGCAGAGCAAAAGAAATAGAAAATAGAGATGGAAGTCTAGGCTGAAAGTCCCTTAAAACTTGGGTTTTTCAATTGGATGAATTAGCTAATTTCTTTCTCAATGAGATCTCTATGATCTCGTCACAGAATTGGAATTTGAACTGGTGGGGTAGTTAGGTGGCAGTTGTTCTCTTAATGATGGGGGACAGCATAGTATAGTATCCACAAGATCTTTTGAAGATGATGTCGCGGCATCTCCATCTTTAGCTTGGTCTGAAAGAATGACATTCCTTTGAAAAACTCAAGTTCCGTCCTCTGTTGCAAGCATTTGTTCAGGAGTGTTCATTGTTTAGAGCTGCGTGATCTTATTGCACTCCTGACTGCAAAGCCCTCTTCTTTTCACTTGCTGCAAAAACTGCTGCAAGCCCTTTATTTGTTTCTGCTATAATTCTCTCTTGTTAATGATTTCACGAAGATGGGGTTTCCCGATTAGACCTCGTGGCGTTAGGTACTGGTAATTGTCGACGAATTATGACCAACCAACTACACCATTGCGTATGTTAAGTATCCGAAAATCTTGTTCAGCTGTCATGTTTTCACCCGGGGATAAAAGGTAGAGCAACCACGATCTTGATTGATCCAGTTCAGTTGCTGAGGGAATCTACTTTCCATAAATTCTGGGAAGATGTTGACATGAAAAGGTTACTGGGCTAAATCAAGAACTCATCTGTCAAATCCTTCAGTGTCCCTAAACAACCTGATTAGATCTAATCGGGCTTCATTTTCTTGGGTCATTATCTTGTTATAAACGCTGAGTTTCTTCCTCCTATATGCAGAGTGGGGCAGAGAAGATCTTGTCGGTCCAGAACATGGTGGGCAGCTTGGCTTTGGGCTGGGCTCTCATGGGGTTGCTACTCTAGAGCATTATGATATATACAGCTTCATGATTTAGTTCTATTTACTCCTGTCTCCATACTATGTTATTTTACCACTATCTTTGATGGGACTACTACATGTATTTTGAGCTCTTTTTGTATTTTTTTTTCCCACACATTTGAGTTGGATTCTTTGGGAGAGATTTTTGAGGAGGGGAGGTTCCTGTTGTTGGGGAGATCTGTTATTTGCATGTGTTTGTTAAACTAGCAAAACCTCTCTCTCTCTCTCTCTCTCCTTTTTCCATGTTTCAGCCTTGCGTTATAAATCGTATAGTTCAAAAGTCTCTGATGAGCTCAATTTAAGTTCAATGCTGCAACTGTAACCTATCTATATTTTTATAGGCATAAAAACTAATTAAAATGTCACATATTATGAACCTAAACTCGATTCGGACCATGTACAAGATGACACAAAATATTCAACAAATCTAAATAAATTTTAAATTATATGTTTTTTTACAATCTTCATAAGCATCAAAAGATCTTTGACATATATGTGTGTGTATGTAAGATGATCACAAATGGGATTCCTTGCACTTAACTGTAGAGAAAAGAACAAAAGAATTAGCACTTTTTCGGGTTCCATGCTCGAACTTTTATAAATGTTAAAACTTTTCTATAAAACTACCTTTATAGCCCGCGCGATGGTCAGTCGATTAAAGAACAATAACTTTTAAATGAAAAATACAAGATCCAATTGTGTGAACTTTAGAGGACATAGGACCTTATATGACTAACCCTTTTTGCCATCCTATGTTTTTCAATATTTCTGTACTTGTTTATTTGGATTGGGCCACCACTCAACCTCTCTCGCACGGATTCCTCGTTCAAACGACTGAAAACGGAATTGAAATCAATCCAAACATAATCAATATTTTGTACATTTTTGGTTCGGTTCAAATAATTGAAAAAATAAATGTTCTCTTTTTTTCTTTTTTTTTTTTTTTCCCGGTTTGGATTATTTCGGTTTGGTTCGGTTAACAAAACGGAACCGTAACCCAAATTCTCAACAAAAACTGAAGCCTCAACTTAAAAGTCTCTCTTCTTAGTTCGGTTCATGCTCATTTCAAGGCACGAAGGAAAACCAAAAACTGATTCAATCCAAACCTATCCGAATCGGGTTTTCATATTAGTTCATACTCAGTTTGGAGCACAATTCGATTTCGTTCAACTGCTCACACTATCGGTTTGATTCAAATTTCTTAAAAATCCGAACCGAACTATTGACACTCCTAATGAACTTTCATGACCTTTTGATACTCAATTCAAATGCGCTTTAGAGAATGTAATGGTAGTGTGATGGCCAATGTGTGCAAAAAATTCTCCTACCTCAAGTGGGTTTATTTTGGAAAATTTATACTTACTTTGATAGCCGGCGACTCTCCAAATTTAGGAGAAGTTGCATCATTGGGCATTCTTTCTCCAAAATGAGGGTAAAACCGCTAGCGGAGGCACGGTTGTTCGGGTCCGGATCACTGAATTCGGACTCCCCTTTCGCCCACTTTTCCGGATACTCCATCTCATTCTTCTTCTTGAACTGAATTGGACCTTTAGTTGATGAACCGGCCTCGCTTCTGGTTCGTTGGAAAAATCAGCTGACTTCCCCTTCTTCATTGATCTTACAAAAAATCGACTCGTTACGAGTCTGAGTTTGATCAATATATGCATATAAACATGTCAAATCATGTCAATTTGTGCCCAAAAAAATTGTCAAGATTAGGAAATTGCCCCTTTTTTGGCTGCATTTGGGAATAGGCCTTGGACACCCAAAGCCCTTTTGGGCAAATATTGGGCGTTTGAGATAAATTTTACAAACTCCCTTAGGGGAAAGTTAGCATTATGTAAGCTGAAAGCCCAAGGCTAGTTTTGGGGTGCCTTGGGCTTTCAGCTCTCTTAGCATGCAAATATTGACCGTTCATCTTCTTCGTTCACTGTTCATCTTCTCCGTTGAAGGCGGCCGTCGGGGTTGCGTAGGGCTACGAGGGGTCAGCAACAAGCTAGAGGAAGGCTAGCAATAGTCACAATGACCCAAGCGACCATCGTTGGGGGGCTCGGTGACCTCCGCGTCATTTGGTTCGCAATCACCTCCGCGAGGGGCCATGTGATTTGGGTTGTTGTGACCTTGCCGGGGCCATGCGACCTCAAGCGAGGGTCACGCAACCCCCCAACAAGGTCGCGTGACCCCAAGCGGCCCTCATCGAGGCCACGCAACTTTAAGCGAGGGTCGCTGTCACGACCTACCCCTCGAGGGGAGGGAATAGGTTTAGGGGTATTGCCTAAAGATCGGGCCTACGGCCCATGATTAGGCACGGGTTCTCCCGAACCCATATCTCACGCAACATTAGAGGATTTATAAGAATTTTGTAATAATGAGTCGCCACTCGCCTAAACCAAGTGAAGCATGAGAGTATACCTTACTTCCTACGCAACCAAAGAATCTAGATTCAATGACTTGATTACACTAATTAATCAATTAGTGTTATTTTAGTACTTAATCTTGTTTATTTTTTTTTAAATGATGTTTTTGTCAGGCAAGCTAGATTGATTTTATACCTATCCACTAACATGTGAAGTGATCATACGAGTGCACAATCATTAAAATAACAATTAGTAACCAATGTGATAACTCTATAAAAATAGAGTTATTTTACCTATTTTAGATAACAATTAATGCAATATCTATGAGAAAATATTTGGATTTCCTTCTAATTATTTGAATTTTCCTTATTTATGCAGAATAATGAGATATGGAGAAGATAAGGAAAAAAATGGCAAAAATTAGGAATTCAAATCAAAAAGCAATGGAAGATGAATATCAAATTAGGGAATCATTGATTTTATTCCCTAATGTTATCTGCAAGCGTTGGGAGATAGATATCAAATCAAAATCCTCTAATTTACTCCCTGATTTTGTGTGCAATTGCTTGGAGATAAGGATCTTGGATATATCCTATGAATAGAAGAACATTGAGAGGCAAAGAGAGTTAAGTATTTGTTAGATCGTTTTTCATTATTCTAAGAGTTTTTAAAGTATTTTGAAGAGAAGACAAAAGTAATGACATAATTCTTGTTCTTTGATTCAAAATGCTAGGTTTAATTTATATTTTTATTTATTCTATTATGTTCTAATTTTCTTTTGTTAAGGCTACGATGTGGCCTAACTATGATGATGTGAATTTCATGATTTTTATGTTTTGCAATTGATTTCATTCATGTAAGTTATATATTATTGTGCATAATGCTTTTGAGTGGTTGGTCACCACTTGAATAATCTATGTACATATTTGAGACGAGAAGTAATAATATGTAATTGTTCATTATAATAAATAACCATTAATTAAACGTGGATAGAGATATACCGCGTTATTTGTGTAACTTTCGATGATAAGATAATCTAAAAGACTCATTGTAAACCGAGAATATTCATAATTTTTAATGCACTTATGTTTATTTTAATTCACATAGAAATATAGTTAATTAATAAATTGAGTAGGTTTGCTATACCTAAAGATATGATAGTAAATAGATTAGGAAATTCTGCTATCACATATTTGATATTGTCATTGTACCCACAACAATCTGAAATTAATATCTAGTGGTTATGGTGAAATCGGATGTTCTAACATATTTATCTAATCGATTTACTGCATTTAGTCTCTAAATTTTGTTTTTAATTTATTATCAATTATATTTTGATATGTTAGATAAATTTTAGAATTAATTTATTTTAGTATTTAATTAGTTTATTAATCATCGATCTCCGTGGGACGATAAAGTATTTAATTAGTTTAATCTATTTTAGTATTCAATTAGTTTAGAAATTCTAAATATAAGTGAACGTGTCGATCAAATAATATAATGATAAAAAAGAGTATCATCCTACGGAGATCGATGATTAATAAACTAATTAAATACTAAAATAGATTAAAATTTATCTAACAGATCAAAATATAATTGAGAATAAATTAAAAACAAAATTTGGAGACTAAATGCAGTAAATCAATCAGATAAATATGTTAGAGTATCCGATTTCACCATAACCACTAGATATGAATTTCATATTGTTGTGGGTACAAGAACAATATCAAACATGTGATAGCGGAATTTCCTAATCTATTACTATTCTATCTATAACAAACCTACTTGGTAAAAATTATGAATATTCACCTAAGTGCTTACAATGAGTCTTTTCGATTACTTTATCACCGAAAGCTACACAAATAACGCGATATCTCTATCCACATTTAATTTATGGTTATATATTATAATGAGCAATTGCATATTATCACTTATCAGTCTCAAACATCAATATCATATCATTTAAGTGATGGCCAGTCACTCAAAAGCATTATACACAATAATATATAGCTCACATGAATGAAATTAATTGTAAAACATAAAAATCATGAAATTCACATGATCATGGTTAGGCTACATTGTAGCCCTAACAAAAGAAAATTAGAACAAATAAAAATATAAATCAAACCCAACATCTTGAATCAAAGAGCAAGAATTCTATCAGCACTTTGGTATTCTCTTCAAAATACTTGAAAAACTCTAAAAATAATAAAAACGATCTAACGAAAACCTAACTTTTCTCTCCCTCAATGTTCTTATATTCATAGGATATATCCAAGATCTTTATCTCCAAGAAATTGCGCACAAAGTTAAAGAGTAAATCAAAGGATTTTAATTTAATATCTATCTCCCAACACTTGTAGATAACATTATAGAATAAAATCAAGCATTCCCTAATTTGATATCCATCTTCCATTGTTTTTTTTTTTTTTTTGAAATCCTGATTTTTACCATTATTTTCCCTATCTTCTCAATATCTCATTATTTTGCATAAATAAGAAAAATTCAAATAATTATAAGAAAATCCAAATATTTTCTCATAGATATTACATTATTTGTTGCCTAAAATAGGTAAAATAACTCTATTTTTATAGAGTTATCAAACCAAGTGATTAAATAAATTGTATGGAAGAGCAAAAATTTAACATCAAAGAAAAGATAAATACTAATCCTAACTAGATTAAAGGAAGCCAAAATCAACATACCAAAATTGCACAATCGAGGATAGTCGTCTTTAAGGACAACTAAAACCTCTTGAGTAGGAATCTAAATTGAAAGACTTCCATTTTTTAGAAGAAAATGAACTAAGAGATTAATTTAAACATTTTTGAATATTTTTAATTAATTTTAAAAAAAAAATATTGATTTTTTTGGAAAATTGAATTTTTGAATTTTCCAAAACCTTTTGATTTTTTAATTTTTGTTGGTGTCTTTCTAATTACTACTAATTTCTTTAGACTTTTCTGAATTTTGGAATTTTCTGAGAAATTTTGAATTTTCCTTAATTTTATTGTTTTAATTAATTTAAAAAAAATCGAATTTTCAATATTTTCTGAAATTTTTGAATTTTTTAATGTTCTTTGAAAGTTGTTAAATTTTTTGGAAAATATTTTGATTTTTCCTATTTTCGAAAATTTTTAATTTTTTTTTGAGAATTTTAATATATTTTTAATATTTAATATTATTTTATTCGAGCCCAGGTGGATTAAAAAAAAGATTTTTTTTTTTAAAATTTGACTTCAACCAAGTGAAAATGTACTTATTCTTCTGGTTTCTTCTTTTCTTCTCTTGCTTTCATATCCAAAATAAGAAAATCTAACCAATTCTCTTACGTGGACTTTGTTCTGTTCTATTTCTTAATCCGACATAGGGTTCTGCTAGTAAAAACAACGAATCAAAATTTTCTCAAACAGATTTGGTAGAAAAGGATAAAGTTTGTGCTATTGAGACAAGGTCTGCTCCATGCCAAAGGCCACAAACGTCCAAGGTCTAGTTACTTTCTATCTTGCAATTTTTCTCAGTATGAATTTTTTTTTTTTTTTTTTACATTTTATGAATCTTCTCGTGTTTTGTTAAGTTTTTGAAATATTTTGCACCAAGAACTAGCATGAAGGAGTAGGTGGGCCTAAGGTAGACCTGCCAGACATTCACAAGAGTCCTCTTTGTAATTAAGTTTCACACTTCCTGAGCAGACTGTCTCTCACTTTCACCTCGTGAAATTTAGATGGTCATTGACTTCTTCCTCCCCTCCACCTTTGTTCTCTTTTGTTTTTCATCCTTAAGTTTGGGATAGGCCCTAGGAGGTGCTCATGACAGCACATGAATAAGAAAAGTAAAACAGAGGATGAGGGTAATCTTTGTTTAATAGTATCTGTTTGTCCTAAATGTGTGGTATCAATACCAATACCTGTGATCGTGGTGAACTTTAATATTTTGAAACTGCAAAGTGGCTGAATGATGTTTATACTTGCTTTGGTTGCTTATTAGAAGTTTTTTTAAGATGGCCTCTAACGGGGATACTGGAAATGCCATTTTCAGGCCAATGACCCGTAGAGAAAAGATACAGCTTCAGAAACTAATTCAGAACCTACCGTGAGACAATCTTGTACGAGTGGTGGGAATTCTTGTTGGTGAATGGGTTGGATCGATGGCAATCCCCCTCTGCACAGTATTACAGCCACCAATTGCAGAGTCCAGTATAGACTTTTTGACGCGGAATTACGAATTACTACTGGGACAATACTTTCAATCTTTCGAGTTTGATTCAAAGGGATTACTGTAATTGTACCAGGTCATACGTGCATGATGTAGCATGAAGCGCAATGTCTCTGAGCATAGTTTTGAAGACTTTATCTTGAGACTAGCAATGCTAGTAAACCGAGCTGTATAAATAAATCGATGTTTCAAATGTTGTGATTCCTCCGACCAAAAAAAAAAAAAATGTTGTGATTCCGATTTGATGGTGAGGCGCTATACTATTCTCATCCGGAGCATCGGCGATGCAAAGTCTGTAATGAGAAATCTGGTTAGGATGGGTCCAAATTATGCTTGTTTTTCACAATAGATGTATTGAACGATGAAGCTCTCTGTTCCTTTGAAGACCTGCAATACAAAGTGACCTGATGTGGTTAAGAATTTAGGGGTGAACATAGTTTGTGTGGGTGGTTTTCACCTTGGAACCAAGAACCGTCTACCAAGCACTACTTCTGAAAAATGGTACCGGAAATTGTCTGAGGAATCGGGCAGGTTTATGGAACTGGTCCCATGTGGAAAGTTCACTATATATATATATATATCATTTTTATCTTTTGACAATAGCCCAACTTTTTATTAATAAATACACTAGAATGATCATTAATTAACAAAGATGATTAATACTACAATAATTTTAAAAAAAATATATTCAAAGTTAAAAACAAACCTAAAAGAACCTTAGGCTAAAAGTTAAGGTTTGCATTTAATTTATAATCAAATTATTTTAATATAAATTTTAAATAAATTTACTAATATGTATTTTTTATATTACTCTCAACATGAAAATGTAAAATGTTATATACTCATTGTTTTTTTTTTTTTTTTTGCAATTTTAAAAATACTAAAACTAAAACACTTAATTGGTCATACCAAATGGCTTTCAAATACAAGTTTACCAAACAGTTTTGCATTTCCCGAAAGCACTTTTCGTTTTAGTTTACCAAACGTCTAAGATTTCGGAAAACCCCTTTATCTCAAAGGTATTTGCATTCTCCCAAGGACATTTCCCGAAAGCTGAACCAAACGAGCCTAAGCGCCGCCCACCGCAAAGAAGAAGACGAACGGCGAAGAAGAAGGCGAACGGCGGAGGAGACGATGAACAGTGACTCGGTGAACAGTAAAATCGCATCTCCGAAATGCCCGATGCTCAAAGCTGGTCCTCCCTGGCATTCGACTTTCGGCATTTAAAATGCCCGCATTTCGCAAATGGGCATTCAAAAGCCCAACCAAACACACAAAATTTTCCCCAAGGGGCTAGCCCCTTGGGAAAGCCCAACCAAACGGGTCCGAAACACAAAAGTCATATTTACAACACGCATCACAAACGGAACACTACTCAAACCGGAAACTGAAGAAGGATCCAAAAGACATCGAAAACGAAAGAGATTTCATGAAAACTAAAGACCAAAGAAGATTTGGAGTTATGACATAGATCGAGCATCTCTTCTTCGTTCAATCTTCGTACTTGTACCCCGATTCACAGAGACAAACAGCTAATTCTTCAGTCCATATTGAAGTTATGTTATTCAGAACAACATGAATGACCAAGGACATTTTGTTTGCAGGCAAGAATTCTAGACAGAACATGAGTAGTGCTTGGAACTTAAGACATAGAATTTTTTTTTTTTTTTTGATTTATTCCACGATGCAATAGACTTTCATTCCGCATTTATTTACATTTATAAAGTAATTTTATATATTACTTTTTGCATCCATCACCGTGTTCATCAGCAAACAATTACTTGGACAAGAGCCGTGGAGCTCCCCTTAGCCGTCGACTACTTGGATCGCGTGATTCAAGCAGTATAAGTTTTAGAGAGGTAAAATTGCACCCATGTTTTGTACGTCCGAAGTGACGTTTAATTCTGTCTTAAAAATTATAAAATTGATATAATTCAGCCCTTTTAAAGATCACTCATGCAATTTTACTAACGTGACACATCGGGAATTCAACACGGCTTACCTTAATAATTTTTGCATATGCAACATTGGCATGACCCTGATGAGGTGTCATGTCGTAAAAAACATGAAAATTTCAAAAGAAAATATAAAACAACACCCCCAATACAATGCCCCTCCCTCCTTTTTTCTTTGGCGAAAGAAATTTCATTCATTACCAAAATACTACATGATAGAATTCATAGGAAATCTCAAAAATCACCATAACAAAAATAGCCTGTAAAGCTCCAAAAAATAAATAAATCAAGATACATCATCAGAGCATGATTGGTAGAGATAATCACATACTTGTTCTTCGAAAATAGATTAGTGACTACATTCAAGCAAAATGATCCATAGCTGATATTACCGAATCACATATCATCAATAGTGATGGGCACAAGTTGAGATCTCCATATGTAATTATGGTTTTGCCTTTCGGTGGTGGCTACCTAGATTTAATGTCCCCAATACCATCACCATTGGGAAACAACAAAAACACGTTGAACAAGCTTGACTTTGACACCTATGAGAGTCTTTTAATAGGTCGCCAAGGTTTTAACAAAGATGCATTGAACAAGTGTAGATTTGACAGTGAAGTTGCTATGAATACCATTGAAATTAGAGGCGGAACATTTATTCATTAAAACTTCTAGATCTAGAATTAGATTAGAAAGCAAAACTTCCGAATCTAAAACTAGATTAGGAGAATAAGGAAAAAAATAAGACGGAAATAAAAAGGAAACCTACTAGGGAGGGGAGGGAGAGATTAGGTCAAATCCCTCCCCTTTAAGAGTTGAAAAGATGAAAAAAAGACTGAAACTCAAAGAGTCTCCCCTTCTTAGGTTGGTGCCGGGGCCACTTTATCTTCTCCATTGCCCGCCCTTGATTTCTGCCCGTTGTCATTGGAGGGCCTGCTTAGTGAGTTTGCACCCATTCTTCGATAAGAACCTTGTTTATGAATATTTTTGAGACACTTGTTTAATAGGTAAATCTTGAGAAAATTCTTGAAATTATACAAAGTCAAGGTTTTCCATTTGTATTAATTGATATGGATGTCGACATGCATAATTGATGCATTATTAATGTCTCTTAGTTTCTCTAAGACGCTTCGTTTTTTAATCTTATGAATTAATAATTCATTTGATCTGGTGAGAAAAGGAATAGCAGCCCCAAATTGGAAATAGTGGCGCTTCAAGAATCGGGTCAGTGTTCCAAATTGATGATATCGAGCAAATTTGTGAGCTTGCTTTGACGGGAAAATTGAGGGTTGAAAAATTCTATCTCGAAATAGAAGTTCACTTCATGCATCTTTTTTGTCTTATGAAAAGTAGAGAATCATTGTCGAGCGACTATAAGGTCAACCTTTTTTTGGGAAATTTGAGAAAACATTCAATTAAAAAAAAAAAAACTCAGAGGACATTTGACGCATTAATTATGGCAACAATTTTTTTCTTTTTTAATATTGTTGCTTAGCAAATGCTCGCTCATCAACAGAATCCCACTTCGATTTTTGATGATGCACCGATTGCGAATAATGAGAAAATCGATGTATTAGAAATGACGAATATCTGATAAGAAATTGAAAGTGAATAAAACTGAAGAAACTCAGTTATGCGGACTAATTGCTGTTCTAAAGTCCTGTCCTGAGAAGTAAATTGATATAATTTACAATGTACTTAACGTTCCGTGCAGATCCAGCTGGATGGACCGGACCCATGCGGTGCTCAGTGGCCGGTTTACCATCGTCCAAACGCAACCTGGAATGAAAATGACAGCAGAAGAACAATCGGTCCCCGAGGCAGTTAAAAGCCGTTGAGCAGTAAAAAGTAGTTGGAGTGAACGATTCTCGAAGTTCGTTCTTGGCCCGTCACTGCAATTGCTTTTCATCGAAAAATGAACCGTTCCAAGAGACCGTACAAGTAAACATTCCCAATCCACGCGTGGAAATTAGGCGGTCTCCAATGAAAATTGGCCCATTGGCCGCAACAGATGAGATCTAAGGTAAAATTGACAAAGTTTGAAAAATTTATAATTAAATTTATATATGTATGATAGATTTAAAACTAATTGAATAGTTACCCTCGAGTTTTGTTGGGTTCGAATTTCATGTTGAAAATAATTATGGATTTCGTTCGATAATTTTGTTAATTATATGTATCTCTTAAAATTGCTTGCATATCTCAATTTAATTGTATATATCTTGATTGATATATGTTACCTTTTATAATCATTTTGATAGACTGATGCATTATTCTTTATATACAAATTCCACATTTCTCTCCTCCACTTTTTATTATGGAGTGCATTGGATGTGAATTCTCTCTTTTGCTTTATTGTGGGGTGCATTGGGTGCACTTCACGTCCGGCGTACCCATGCATCCATCCTCGCCAATTAACAGTGTTCCCTCTATGCGCACAAGTCTCAAAGTACTTAGTCAAGTCCATTCCACCATGTCTATGCCATATATACAACAAAATTATTTGAAAATATCACTTCAAATTTCCAACGGACCAAATCAATAAATTGGCAAGGTGATTGTTGGATTGATTGCATTGATTCTACAATGTTCGGATTTAGTTGTACTTTTTAAATATTTTGGATTTTGATTGCTTGCACATAGCACCAAATGTTTTGTACTAATGATACGATTTTGTCGTTCTAAAACCATAGGAGATAACTTCTTGAAATGGTCAACTTGTCTACCCAATCAACGTCTCCTAGAATTTCCAACAAAAAAAAAATCCTAGATTCTATAAAAAAAAAAAAAAAATCATCGCATTAGCCCTGAAAAAGAGAGAAAAGATTGGTGCAAATAAAAAAAAAAATAAAAATTGAGAAATTAATTTCCAATCGTGGGTTCTTTTTTGGTTTGTGGAAAAAAAAAAGAAGGTGAATTCCACCGAGTCAAACTTCGACGCAAATTTCCACAAATTGGTTTAAAAAACTACCCTGTTGTTGAGACTCGTTGATTTTATGAAAAATAAATAATTAAAAATAAATATATTTTAAAATGATTGTTTGAAATAATTATTAATGAAAAATATTGATGAAGGTATGTTTCATTCTTAATTTTTAGAGACTGTATATACAATCATTTTTAGAAAAATATCTTCCGAATAATTTATTTTCCATAAATTAAATGGAGCCAATGCATATTACAAATCCCAATCAAAAAATTTCAACCAATTGATAAAAACCTTAAAGCATATTTTATTTCTTAACAAAAGTAATGGCCTTATTCATGAGGCTACCAAAGAAATATAGAAAATAATATTGTAAGTATCATAACTTTTCAATTGATCATTCGGGCACCATAAATTTTTTTTTAAAATGTTCACTATAAATACTGAAAATTCAACATGGCAGGACACTTGTGATGGACAAGTTAGACATTATGATACTTAAAAGATTAAAAAAAAAAAAAAAAAGATATGAATTTTGAGTGAGCATTGTACACGAATTTTGCCACTTGAGTTGTTTTTATTCTTAAGTGATGAACTTAGTTAGACGTACATCAAATGATATATATTTTTATTTTATTTTCATAACTTACTAATATCAAATTTGAGATATTGCAAGGAATTGGATGCGGTTCCATTCGAGCGCTTTGACATTAGACAAGACGCTTGAGATGATTGCCTTAAACGCGTTTGTTCAGCTGCAATTTCATGTATTTTAAAGATGACAACGAAAATGTATCTTTTCATTTTGATTTGGCCCATAATCTTTGACTTTGCATGTGTTGGAGATTTGAACAAAGAATCTGACAGACACTGTCGTCTCAGGAAAGGCGAGGGAAGATGAGTTCTCTGATTAGTTTCAATAATCAATCTTATCCTGCCCGATAATCAAATCTCAAGCCTTGACTGTAACATCGTACTCGTTACGTCTCTACCAAGCGTTTGACTTAAGAAGAACACATGAGGAGGCGGAAAAAAGCACATCACAAGTATCATACCTTACAACTGGCACTTAGTGTCATAATTCTTTTCAATTATTTGATGCCATAACATATGTATGTCACTTATTTAAGTGTTATTTTTTAATCGATCATTTGAATGTCATAATTTTTTTTAAAATTTTCATTATAAATATTATATCATATTAGGTTTTGGATAATTAGATGAACATTTTTAAAATGTTATGACACTCAAGTGATCAATTAAAAGTTATGACACTCGGTGAGTGTTTTTTAAAAGTTACAGCACTTAAATAAGTGCCGTACAAAAATTATGATACTTGTAGTGTCCCTATTCCTAATGACGCTTAGGATAAACATACGTAAAAGGTTTTTGTGGGACTAATCTTCACACACTTTTGGCAACCAAAAAGCCGACTACCGCCTCAACCTCTCTTGGGTCCGCCATTGCTGGACAGCTTTGCTTCACAAGAGTTGGCCCTTTTTGAAAAACTCACATTTTTTCCTTCACACTTTCCACCCTTGGAGTTTAACTCGTGCGGATATAGCAAATTTGGGGGATCAAGAAGCCACTTCATTAAGCTCGGTTTTAGGGTTGAAATACGAGAGGACGATAAGTTCAATCATCGAAACGAAAATTTCGTTTTCTCTATTAATTAAGAATAACGCCATGAAGAACTCGTATTTATCTCTATCTGAAGGACCCTTAATTATATGCCCCTATCACAATCTTAAGCGAACGTGTTTGTTGGGAAAGATTGGCTAAAGAAATTTGGGAGTAATAAAATCACATTCTAGATCTGGTCTTCCAGAAAATAATTACATAGTAAAGTCAACTTTTGCATCTGACATTGTCGTCTTGAGAAGCTGTCTTTTGAGTACTCTAATTTCACCGAGCGCCGCGCATCCAGATATGTATATATTGTCGTGATTTTTACTTGCCCCAGATCAATCTTGAGTGCGAACGTGTTGGTTGGGGGAAGATTGGTCAAGATATTTCTAAGTACTAAAATCACATCCCAAAAGTCAACTTAAGAATCTAACATTCCCATCCAAGGAAAGGAGAGGGAAGATGCAGCGCCTTAATTATAATAGTCTGGCGTAGGTAGCACGAGAGCATGGGGGAATATACAAATGCCGAGAAGTACATGCCAGGTTACAAGAATCAATGTTGTTATTGTTATCCTTATCGTTATTATTGTTGTCACGTTATCATAACATTGATTCCTGTGAGTTTCAATAGTTCTCATTGGACCCGACAGGCGTGCCGTTTACCAATACAGAGGAGACCAGCTTTCAACTTGCAATTCATCTGTTTGACTTTTAGCTGGTTAAGATTCAGCAATAGCAGAGTGGTGAACGTGATTATGGCCAATCACAGACTTGAGCGTGCATCGCGCTTGGTCCAACATGGGAACCGAACTGAACCAGTTGCTTTTTGGGTGATTCTTGCGGGAATCGGTCTAATTTCCTGTTCCTTCTTAGGAACCAGACCGAATTGGTGAAACTGACTCAAAAGTATATTAGTTTTTATTCAGCAACTGTCAAAAAATACATATTATTTGTGTGAGTAATCTATTTTTTTACTAGTAACTTCTCTGTGATTAGTAATTTCATCGCACATTAAAGTAACTTTCAATATATTATAGAACTTCTTTGAAAGAAAAAAAAAAACACCACCTATTTTCGAGACTAGTAACTAGACTGGGAGCGGCTGATCCGATTCTAGAGTGAACAAGCTCGATTTGAGATTCCACAGACTTGGAATCGTTTTTGTTCAGTGTGGTTTCTGATTCAAGAATGAGTTGATTCCTATCCTGGAATCGATTACCTTGAATACCTCAACTATTTTTTAAATAATTATCTGCAATTTTCTTTCCTTAGAAAAAAATGAATTTGAAGAGGATGCGCCAGGAGTTAGATTTTCTAATTCAAATAGGGAAATTTTCCCAAGACACCAATTTTTAATTTTTTTTTGAAGCCAAACAAGACTAGGAAGGGTAACAATTGTTTGGTAAGAAATGGGAGAGCTTGTGGCCTCATAGGCTTGGTAGAATCAATGTTCTGTCTCTATTATTTCAACTCAATAAATGTTTTTCCGCATATTGAAAACGGACTTATGTGAGAATAGTTATATTTGTAAGCATTTTATTAGACACCCGTTAAGCAACTAATTAAATTTTTTTACGGTTTCAATGCGTTGGCTATCTTGTGTTATACGAGACCACTATTTTGAAAAGTAAATTATTCCCCGCTCAATACTCCATAAATGCTCGAGGGCACTCACTAATAAGGCCTTACAAGTTCTTCATTTGGGAATAAATTGATTGTAATTGGAGAACATTATAATCTTAATTCAAGAATGCGTAAGATGGCCAAGAATTCTCAAAAAATCCAATACCATAATTACCAAACAAATATTGATGTGATAAACGCAACCAATCAAAATATAAGAAAAGCGTAAAAGGTTGATGGGCTATTAAAGAAATTCAACGTGGGTAGGTTTGATGTGATTGCGAAACTATGATCCATTGGGGCTATCAAACTTCTATGCTCGGTAGGCTCAATAAATATGAAAAGGATTGTGCACAAGAGTCAAATTGCCTGAGTGATAGGCAGTGTAGTGGCCAATGCTGGCAAAATCAACACTGGCCTAGCTCTATAAACACAAGCTGCTAAGATTTGGTGAGACATGAATTCTCTCTAGGCCACATCGTCAATTGGGTAGGTTCCTACAATTACTGACTCCTCGGACTAACCAGTCACATCCCCCCCCCATCAAGAAATAATGAAGACCAATGCAGAACGACACTGGATGATGTGGGAGACATGGTCCGAAGTCACTTCACCTCCACCTCTAAAGAAGCAGCAACAACGAGAGCGTGAGCCCTCATCAATGGGGGAACTTGACCACTCAGGGCAGGGCAATCGTCTTGATTGAGCACGGATGAATTGCTCATAAATGTGCAGGATCAAGCACCCATGCGGCTAAAAATAATGGGGAAAAGTCCTTGGTCTAGCCAGGAGATGGATGTAACATCATGGACCATGCATGGCGATGGCAAAATACACAAGTTGTTGCCAACAACAAACGAAACGGAATCGAATGAAGAGCAGCTCTAATTAATAGAGGGTTTTTATAATGCATGCGGTCTTTGAACTTTTCTCCTACACAAGCCAACCTACTTTCGTCATCATTGATTGGGTATTAATAGTTTGAAAAAATCGACCAACTATCCATATTAATTAAGTTGGGTTGACAAGAGGAGTAATCGGACTGTGCATCAAATTTTTCCATTAAAAAATTGAGTAAACAAAACTAAGCACGATCCAGAGTGTTGTGTATTATTATTAGTCATATATGTGAGTATAACCTTTTAATTTTCGAGGTTCGATATCCCATAAGAAGCAATCAATTAAAGCAAACAAGCAGTTTTTGTTCCAATTCCAGAATTCTCAATATGACCAAGATTAGATTTCATGGAGTTGGCTCAATGACTATTTGGTGGCCTTATCATTTTGGAAACAGAATGCAGACGTGAGAAAACAAGTTTAATCATTCGAATCTAGGCTTAATTCAAAATCCCACCAGAATAAGAAAACCCCCTTCAAATTACAAAGAGAGCTTTTGCAGTTGAATCATCTGACAACGTTCATAAAGAAGAAGAAGATGGAGGAAGAAGTTAACATCAAGATAATCTCACCAGGGAGAGCAGTTTGCTTACAATCACTGCTGCCTCTCATGTAGGCCATGCCATTCGTAAGACTTATAAAATGTCAAATGGTTCAGCTTTACAAAAGCTTCATCTAATTAAAACCCGACGTCCGTTAATGTTAGGCAAACCCCCAAAAAAAAACAACCTCCATTGGCTCTATTCCTACCGGGTACGAAGAACTCCGACGCCCCGTCAGATTCTACATGGAGGGGAAAAAAAAGGTTCACTTGGCCCAGAACTTGACCTGCAATTGATTATCCTATATTTACAAATCGAAAGATGCATACCCAACCGTCTGAATCAATCCCTAACTTGTGAGTCTTCTGTGGTTAGCAACTCAGAGTATGAACAGTGTACCCTAATCCAGTCCTACTCATTCTCATACTTCCATCTTCCAGATCACACCATCGACGTTGCTGTCGTGCGCTTTCTCTAGAGCAGCTACCCTTGCTCGATGTGATGCCTGTGGGATCATACTTTTACCCCCAGTGTCCTGTGTGAGTTCACATGATTCACCGATGGGACCGGATCTCAAATCTGCAGGAGGGATGAAGCAGTCAATTGATAGGCCCGCAA
This sequence comes from Eucalyptus sideroxylon x Eucalyptus melliodora, assembly GCA_016097485.1. Classification (NCBI taxonomy): domain Eukaryota; kingdom Viridiplantae; phylum Streptophyta; class Magnoliopsida; order Myrtales; family Myrtaceae; genus Eucalyptus; species Eucalyptus sideroxylon x Eucalyptus melliodora. The sequence continues at coordinate 21,691,099 of CM027830.1, forward strand.
TGTTGAATGCAACCTCCTCGATTGTCCAAGTTTCTTCCATCCTAGTTTTTGTATGGCTCATTGCCATCTCCCCGAACCTGAAAACGGTCACTACTGACCGTCCTGCATGTGCAATCATGATTCCTTCGACGGGCCTGTAGTCATCAAGGGATGAAGTGATGGTGGTTTCCCAGTAAGCAGCATCTCCACCATTCATTTGAATACGAGTAAGATGGGAATCCTCGATGCGGACGAGGAGTCCCGTTTTCTGGCTGAAATAGCCAAACAGAACGTGTCTTATGATCTCTGCAGGCCCCTCACTCCTCGCCTTTAATGTCTGGGGGTCAGCACATAGCTTCAGGATAAAACAGTCCTCACCATTAAGCTTCTTCTCGCCAATGCACCTTGCATCAGAAAACAGACTCACTGTGGTTCTTGGGTCAAGACCCTGAAACGCACATGTGTTAGAAACTCAGTCAGTCATGCACAGCAGCTAAAGGTAATGTGCAACAAAAAGCAAAGAACAGACGAAAGAAAACAGCTATTACCTGGAGGGCGCGGCGCAGTGGTCTTACGGGCCCCTTTGCAGTGTGAGCGCCTAGCCAGGGAGTATGCCTCCAAACGAGTTTCCCATTACAGCCAGCATGGACCTTACTTCCACCAACTGCGAGCTCCACGTACCACATATCCGGATTCATCTGCCAGAGCACAAAACCACCTGTATGTGCAGAACTCCGGTTTTTTATCGCCTTCATTGCACTTTCAAACTCTGAACTCACCATCTTCAACTTTCCTAATGCATAGGCATTTCGGATGGAGTTCTGGAGCTTTAGACCACCAGATGCAGCTGTGTACTGTTGCAGTATGTATTGAGCAGATGACGTTTCCTGAAATACAATGAAATTCGCAATTTCCTCAGTATATTTCCCGGAAAAGAAACAGCAAAAGAGGCAAGAAGAAAACAAGACGTTGCCCATAAATCCCGGGGGATCAAAACATGGTGCACTGCTGTCAATTGACATCGCACGAGAGCATGAAAATGAAAACCCCAGAATTGATCCCGAATTACTATTTCGATTTGTTCTGTCCAACCAAAAAAAAAGTGAGGTAGCAGCTTGTTTGTTTCCTGCTACTAAAATAGCCAACTACACCAATAAAATAAAATCTAAACTGATCTCCTTACCTACATTAAAGGCAAATCCAAACAGTATTAAAATAGTATCCTGAATCTCCAGTTACCTTAGTTAGCATAAACAAAACAAGAAACTAAATATCACCCACGAGATCCAGACCGACTGGTATCTCGGATTCAAATCTTGCCCAACTGGCAGTACATATGCACTAATTTAGCAGTTCTTCTGATTACAGTGAATCAAGCCAGAACCAACTCATTGTCTCAGCTCGAGAACCACACCTGCCCAGCCATCAATAAAGAATGCCAGAACGTAATGAAAACAGACAGCTCGATTTAAACCAAAGAATCACGCAGAAACTGCCAAATTCCCGGACAGTGCAGTACGAAAACAGCATAATTTCCCCAGAGGCAAGAAAGACATGAACCAGCTCGATTTCACCATTATTGAGAGAGATTCTCGGGCGCTCTCCGGGTACCAAAGTACCCATCAACCCATCAACCATGAAGCGCCGTGACATCGCGTTTCGTGATCAGAATCAAGAAATGTAATTCGAAAACGCTGGAGTGATTCTCGCAAAGAAGAACACTACCCCCTTCTCTGCATTGGAAATGCACAGCATCGCATTGACGCAGCATCCTGGAGAGAGAGAGAGAGAGAGAGAGAGAGAGAGAGAGAGAGAGGGGCTCACGATAGGAGTGTCCTTGACGCTGAGGTGAGGCAGAGGGTCGAGGACGCTAACATGCACCGGGGCGAGCGGCGCGCCCATCACCCCAATCAGCATCCTCACGTCGCTCCTCTTCCCCGAGGACAACGACGACGACGACGACGCCGGCGACGACGCCGACGACGACGAGGAGCTCACCGGCGGAGCCCTCCCGAGCTGGCCCTTCACCCACTGGCCCAGGCCCGACCCGCCGTTCCCTCCCCACCTCTTCGGGTCGCCCTCCGGATCCGGGCCCTCCATCAGCGGCGTCAGGCTCCCGGATCTCGGGACGATCGCCAGCTCCGGCGGCGGCGGCTGCGGCTGCTGCGGCACCCACCCAGCAGCCGCGGCGTGGCGGCCGCGGCCGCGGCGGAGGAGGGCGGAAATGGGGGAGGCGTGGCGGGAGGGGCTGGCGGGGCGGGAGGAGGAGGGGGGGCCGGCGGCGGGAGGGGGAGAGGCCGCGGACCACCTCGTCCTTGAGGGCGGAGAAGAAGCCTTGCTTTCTCTCCATGGGAGGGCGCTCCCCGAGCTGGGTTTTTCAGAGCGAAGAGAGAGAAAGAGAGGGGAGGAGGATGGCGGGTCCGTCACGGTTGTAGAGAGAGAAAGGCAGGGGAAGGAGTCAATTTCATGGAGGTACAGAGAGAGAGATGCTGAAAAGCAGGAGGAGAGCGCGGCTGCGTTTTCTGCTTCTTCTTCTGCTGCTTCTCCTGCTGCTGCAGCGGTTGGAGTGCGTGACTGGCTGACTGCCTTGGCCTTTTATATATAGTGCGTGTTGAGAGGGAGGGAGAGAGCAAATGAGAAAAAAGAGAACAAATGGAAAGAGAGAGAGAGAGAAATAGATAGACAAATTAATTCTGGACTGAATTGAATTCCATCGCTTGGGGTGGGAATGGAAGGCTTGCATTTTTGTCATAGGACGAGGCAGTATGTGACCATGTGTACCCCACCCATCCTACGATCCTTACCGGTCCGGATTGACTCCACATGATCTAACGGCTCATCTGATGCCGGCTTCGAATGATGGGGAATTATGGTGATCGCCTCGCGAGCGATTAGGGTGCGCACTCTTCGCATCACAATTGTTGGATTAAGTGTATCCCATGTGATGGCTTGTCATGCCTGAGGCTAGACCTGTTAAAAGGGTGAGCTAGGTCAAAAATAGTCCGATCTAAATTGATCCATTTTTCATGTAATACAAATTTAGTAATTCATACTCGACTTGATCGATATTGCTACAACATATTTAATCAAAAATTGATGTGAGAGAACGGAGTGAGCAAGCGCAAAATTAAGTGAGAGCAAGAGAGAGTAAAATAGGAGTTATAAAGATGGGTTGAGTCTAAGTAAATTGTGAAACTATTTAATATCTATATTCTTTTTAGCTTTATCAATATTGACATATGATCAATTTATTGAATATAACTAACTCATATAACAACCTAACTCATCAAATATAGGTTAAAAAATATGTCTATGAACAATTTTGACAAGTCTACTAGGGAGTTAAAATGTGCAGTTTGTATCTAATTGGTTCCATGGTTTGCTCGGGTTAGTTTGTGATGCTTAGGAGAGCATGAATCATGTGAACTCAACGAGAGTAGTCCGATTGTATGAATTGTTTATGCAAATGTCTATATAAGTTGACGATTCGAACGATTGAGCTCACATAGATTGCGTTCACATATTGAGTATAGGTGAGACAGCTACTTTTTTGTCATGCAATATTTGTTTAAAAAATTCTTATAACCAACAAGTTATGGCATTAGAAATATTTTAGAAAATAATTGCGATCGTGATAGGTACATATATTGTGAAAAATAATTTTATCTTTATGGATTATTTAGATTAAAGGCTCAATATACTGCCTAGCTCAAGCTTGACTTGAGCTCGAACGAGTATTGACTTTCCTGAGCGACTAGACTAGAAAATCATGATGCATGTGCTAAAATTAACTCGATTACAATCAACTTATAATTGAACTCTCGTTTGAGCTCAAGGTTAATAAGTTCAAATATGACATCATTTTAAGAATTTCACTTCAAGTTTTTGAACTATCAAATATTCCCAATTTTAATTTTTTTAAGTCATGACAAATATTGATGAATTCGAGCTTGAAACTAGATGAGTTAATATGGAGCAATTATCAAGCCAAGCCCTAGCTACTCGCGAGTGACTTGTCTTACCTCGCGCCTATCTATGCATGACATCTTCTGTTGATTACGTGTTTCATCCTCATTGGTAGAGCAATTTAAGAATCTCACAGTCAAGTTAAGGAAGATACGGGGAAAATGTCCATAAAAGTTAGGATTATTTTTATCATTAGTCGTAAATAAAAATCCCGCACGTGCAAGTTACGCGCATTTGAAACCGTAAAGTTAAAGTAGCTTGACTTTTATATGGTTAACTTTATATATGAAATATACTTAAATCCATGAAGAGAAGAAAGGAAAGAAGAGAATGGGAGTAGTAATGAAATTAGTATTAATTAGGTGTATATCCAATATATATATATATATATATATATATATATATATATTTGGTACCCATGGAACCTCCGCGCATGGTGTATATCCACTATTAGTTTCTACAAAACTTCTCAATTTGCATTTTGATTTACCCAAATAATGTATTCGAAATAGGAATGGGCGGTGCTCTTGAAAATTGGAGCTTGAGGAGAAATGTTTGTATTATTGAGGTTCAAACAAAAAATGTTACATTTTTGAAAAAAAAATTAGAAAAATTATTTTCGAAAAAATAACAATATTTTCATGTATTTAGTTGAAATTTGAAAAAAGAATAGGAAAAAGGCTAAGTGTGGGACCTCGGTGACTCATATTCGGGCCTAGCCCCGAGAGACTAGGGCAAGGGCATCGAGTGAGGGAACATGGGGAATCTTGGAATAGGCACTGGTGTTCTAGGCTTGGCTTCAATGGACTTGATCACGGCATCGAGGACATGAGCTAGAGCACTAGAACCCAAGCTCAAGTGCCGGGACTCGAGCATTAAGGTTGTTAGTATCAAAACCAGAATTGAATCGAATTTTCGTGTATTTACGGTTCGACTCAGGTTTCAATTCAAATAATGAAAAAATAATTGTATTTTATTCCGATTTGGATAGTTTCAATTCAATTCGATTAACGGAATGGAATGAAAATCATCCTTCTTTTTAATACTACAATTTACACAATTTCTCTTTTTTTTGTTACTAAACCTCTTCTTCATATTACAAAAAGGAAAATTAAAAAACTGAACCAAGTTGTGATTCAATTCAAAGCTAATGCACACCCAAATGGTTTGGTTCCCTTTGAGTTTTTCAAAAACCCAAATTGAACCAAACTGTTAACACTCCGACCACGCATGACATTTGTGGACTAGAGCCCAAGTGTTGAAGATTTAGGTACAAGCATTGTGGGTCCCATGTTTGGCCTTTGTGGACTGGAGCCCGGGTGTGGGGACATCAAGCATGGGAACTGGAACCTCAATGGACCTAGGTACCAGCGAGGGGGCCTACCATTGGCATAAAAGGGCCTAGGCTTCGGCCTCAATGGACCTAGGTGCGAGCATTGGGGTTGTGAGACTAGCCTCGACGAACCTCAACCCAAGCGTTGAGAACCCAATCTTGGACGCTGATACTTGGGAACGAGCATTAAGTTTTGTGTCAAAGCATAGATTTTTTCGTCCAAGCGATAATATCTAATTAAATTTTGGAGAATGATTTCTAATTTTAAATAGTTATTTTCCTAAATTTAAGTAAGTATTTTCAGTTGATTAGGAAAATAAGTTCTAATGCTAAAAGTTACTGAGGTGGTCCACCTTTTTTTATGTTTAATTTAGTTTAGTACATACATTACGCTTATGTATTAATTTCTCGGAGACGTGACCTAGCAAATTCTATTTCTTCACTCAGAAAGGCTTCACTTGAGAAACAAGTGGGTTGTTTCTTTTGCAAAATTATGCTCAATTTCGTATTTTTGGAAAAAAAAAATTGAAGTTAGGGAAAACAAAAAATAAAGTTTCATTAGTATAATCGAAGCTTTTTGTTGACTTCATTGCTGGTCAACGATAGTTTCTGTGTCTTCCCAGACCGGGCTTAATACAGAAGTTAGATGGAAAAACATCCATCATGGCGTCATGCAGGAAAAGGGCCTCAACTTTTTGTCCATGATCACTTGATTAAATCAATATTTTGGGCCAATTAGACCTTGACAACTCATTGGCGTGGAGTCGTCCGACATGCCGATGCTTTTCAGATGGCAAAGCATAGCCAAGGGAGGAAAAGATGCATGCTGTTGCTTAACCTGCAAGAATGTTCTTATTATGGAGAGAGAACTTTGGAGTACAATCATGGTCACCAAAAAAAAAAACTTTGGAGTACAATCATTGATGCCATTTGGCATCATCATCTTCAATGATCATCCTCACTAATTAACTCCTCACTCAGACAACACCTGATGATTTTGACCCATTTTTACTAACCTGAAATTAGGCTTGTTGACATGGGATATTTCAGAAGAAAAAATCAAAAAGTAAATTATTTGATGCAGCGTGAATTTCAATTGGTTAATTGTTGATTCGCATTTCATTGATTTGATCGGCCGATAATTACTTGATTGGATATTTTCCATAACTTGTGACACCCGTCTAAAATTTAATTAGACAATGATGCTAAGTGTACATGATGTGACCCTTTTATAATTAGTCTTATTTTTTCGCTTTTTACAAATGCCCCCCAAGACGCATTCATTTTCTTTTTTCATCAAGTGAACTCGTCTCATTTTTTTTTCTTTTGTAATGCCAGCTGTAGAAGCAATTATGAGATTTGCTAAAGACAGAACTTTGCTCTAGTAGCAAATATTATTATTATTATTTTTTTGCTTATTAAAATGTTTAGATGTACAGAGATCAAGAGCATTAGGACACTTGAGAAATTTCAAAATTCATTGAACTTTAGTCAGAAACAGTGGACCTTCATCCCAATTCAAGTGGGAACTTGAATCAAGATGAACAAGTGAAGCATCCACAGGATCGCTATAAAGAGATATGGAATACCATCATTGTCTGATCGGACATGCAACTGTGCAATCCTACAGGGATTCCGCCGACGGTTCTTCACCTACCATGCCTAGACATCCTTCAATGCTCAATCTCGTCGTCTTCCGGCCATGCAGTTAATTTTGTTTCTGATGCGAAAGCAACCCTTGCTCGTGTTGCCGTTTACGCACAGGATTCCTCGAATTACGTAACCGATTGGTAGGTTGCAAGTTATGAGGATGACCCACATGCGAACTGGTAGAATATAGATACAGGTGAGTTTGTGTTTGTAGTGCACTGATCATATCTAACTAGAGATGGTGCAGAAGATGACCCGCATCCATACTCATATCATAACTTTCGTACAACGCTCATTCGAATGCTATAAATTTCTTATTAGACCATTAGAATGTCATATTTTTCTTTTTTAAATATTCACTTGAGTGTCATAATTTTCAACTGATCACTTAAATGCGAAAATATTTTGAAAAATGCTTACCCAATCGCTAGAAATCTAATGTTCTTTTTTATTTTAATTATGATATTTAAATCATGAAATAAAAAGTCATGTGATACTTAAGTAATTAGAAAAAAAAATTATGGCACTCGAGTGAACATCGTACGTAAGTTATGACATTCAACTAAGTTTTATGTGAAAATGATGACATTGATGGTGTCCTTATCTTGGCATTTTTTGCAATTGAAACCCACTAGAAACGGAGCTTTATCATGAAGTGCGTTTTAAGGTGCGTTTGGGAAGATTTTTGGAGAAAGTTTTTAGGAAAATGCAAAGACTTTTGAGTTGAAGGTGTTTTCCAAAATGCAAACTGTGTTTGGTAAATTGTAATTTAAAAGTCATTTGTGAAGTACCTTTGAGCAAAAGGGTGTTTGGGAGACAAAGGACTTTTGTGAAAAAAAAATTATCAAAAGAAAAATAAAAAAATAAAAAAAATGAAAATCGCAAGGGGGGCGGCATCTAGCGGCCGGCGCGCCCTCGCGACCTTCGGTGACCTCGGATCTAGGCCGGTGAGGTCGTGGGTGTTGCGCGACGCCGTTGCGACCTCCGGCGACCTTGGATTTGGGGCGGCGAGGTCTTGTGATGCCATCGCAACCTCCGGCGACCCCGGATTTGGGGCGGCGAGGTCTTACGATGCCATCGCGACCTCGACGACCCCGAATGCTGGGTCGGCAAGGTCGCGCGATGCCGTCGCGACCTCAGACGACCCCAGATCTGGGGTGGCGAGGTCGCGCGACGCCATCGCGACCTTCGGCGACCTCGGATCTGGGGCGGCAAGGTCGCGCGTGTCGCACGACATCGCCCGGACCTCCGAGAACCTTGATTGGCCGTCGCGAGGCTGCGCAACCCTCGCCCGGGTCGCACGACCTTGGCGAGGGTCATGCAGGGTTGCGTGACCACGATTGGCCGTCGCCGAGGTTCCGCAACCCTCGCCCGAGGTCATGCGAACTCCGCGAGGGCCGCGCTTGGGTCGCGCGACCCGGCGGCCGCCACCGGGGCACCCTCGACGGAGAAGATGAACATTGACCCGAGCAAACGGGGGCGAGCCACCCTTGACGAGAGAAGATGAACAGTGCTCCTCATAAGGGCAAAAAATGGAAAAACAAAATGTTCGTAAGGATAATTTCGGAAAATATATATATACCTCACCAGCTTACCGAGAAAGCTGAAATGCCCAAGGTAGGGATACAACTGCCTTGGGCTTTTAGCCTTCAAAAGGCAAGTTTGGAGCCAAAGGTGTTTGCAAATTTTTTTGCCAAATGCCCATTTTTAGCCAAAGGGCTTTGGAAGCCTAAAGTGGCTTGAAAAAGCCAAATCCAAACTCAGATTGGAAACAAGCTACTTGGTGAGGATTTGCAGCTGAATATCAGCAGCAGTCGGTCGCAATGCTCCAGGCTTCTCTCGGAGCACATCAAACTCTCTTGAAAATCCGACTCCACAAAGACGCAGCACATCAAAAGCGGTCTCCACTGCCTTCGGGGCGTTATCGAATTCGATCGTGGTGCTGCGACTTGTGAGTCGGTCAGAAGGACATCGGCGACGACGGAAAGCCGAGGCACGACACCACGCGGGCGTCGAAGCATTGAAACGGCAAAGTTATTTTGCGATCTTTGAATGCGACTATGTCAATGTACATCGAGCAAATCACGGGCCCAAGGAGAAGGAGTGATCTTGGGAAATGATTCCTCGTCTTCTTTAATGGCATGCAGGCACTTTTTGAAGCCTATGCTTTTCTTGAACGAAGAGGCTATGCTTGAACAGTTTGGAGAGTGTCTTCTTCTTCTTCTTCTTCTTCTTCTTCGACATCCTAAACCCTATTTCATCTATGAAAATTTAACTAGTGAATTACATTAATTGATCGCCATTGGAACCAATCATCAAGGAATAATTGAGGGATTGGTTTCTTAATTTGTATCAAGCAGTAAAAACTAAATGATTATACAAGATTTAAAAACATAGTATGTGATATAGGAGACTCGTTTGAGTGAAATAAGTGGGTTCGGATTCCTCGGTAGAGGGTTTCAAATGCAAAGAATTTCATATCTGAACCGATCACTAAAAGTGTCTCATATTTTATATGGTTCATGAAATTTGGGGAGTAATCATAAGCTGTATTGTCTATCCAAACAATTTCATATTACCTCCTCTTAATTAACGCTACTACTTTTTTTATTTATTACGATTGGGATTGAAATGTAGTATTTTAAATTGGATAAAATGGCACAAATAGTTCCTTGAATTTAGCCAATGCAAAGTGTCGCTTTGAATTTTTAATTTATTCAATATTTTCCATGAATTTTTGATACGTATTTAATTTAGTCCATGGATTATCTGGAGATCAAATCAAATCCATATATATAATAATACTCAAGGGACTAGATTGAATATTTACTAAAAGTTAGATATCTCATTGAACATATTAAAAGTTTAGGCACGCCATAACACATTAAGTTAAAGTTTAGAACCGCATCAAACAAATTGAAATTTCAAGGATAACATTGTATATTAGATCAAAGTTCATGGGCCATTTGTATAATTATTCATTTTAATTTGAAAATAATGCTAAAAAATCAAATACATATATATATATATATTAAAAAAGACCAAACCATTCGTCATAATTTTTTAATTTTTATTTGTTTAAAATTGAAAAAAAAATAATGTATGCAACTTTTTAAAAATAAAATTTGACAATAATGCTAAAAAAAACAAATACATAAATAATTTTTTTAAAGACGACCAAAATATATTTACTTTTTTTTTAGCATTATTTTGGCATTTGAAAAAATAATAATGAGGACAAAATCAGAAATTTGAAGAATGAGTGAGGATAGTTTTGAAAAAAAAAGAGTTTCAGCATTTGGGCTAGTCCTTACTAGTATTAGGCTTTCAGCCTTCCCAATGCTAGTTTTAACTTAAAAGTTACTTCAAAATGGTTGTTAAACAGTCCAACATTTTCTTAATGGGCTTTGAAAGTTGAAAGCTCATTGAAAATACCGAACGAAACGCACTCTTCATTAGGATTAGGATGACCTGTGCGTGCGTGTGTTCATATATGTGTCCTTTTTCACTCATTCCCATTAATTCCCCATCATTTCCACCACCGCCCATTTTATTGAAAAGACAGCAATCCAACATGTTTCATTAACAATTTTCATTTTCAATTTGCCTCTAAGAAAGCAGTGTGGAGAAAGAGAATGCCACTTGTATATCACATATCATGATTCCAACTTCAACAATCATATTTGCACTCCATGCCATGCATAATGAGGAGATCTACATGAATCAGATTGTCGTGATAGACTACTTAATATAAAATTTTCTAAAAAATCTTAAAACTTATTACACTTTTTTAATTTAATTCTAAACTTTTTAATTGTACTAACTAGATTTTAAATATTTTCACATTTTACCAATTAAGTCTATCCAACTAATTTTGGCCAATGATCACTAACGTGGATACCAACTATCTAATGTGGCACAGACATGTATATACATAAATTTTTTTAATAATATTTTAAAAATTAATAAAAAAATCCAATAAATATTAAAATATTAATAGAAGAAAAAGGAAAAATAAATGAAAAATTAGTAATAATAAAAATTCAAAAAAATATTAACGTCAATGTCGGCCATTAGTGATTTTTAGCCAAAATTGACCGAGTGGATTCAATTGCAAAGATATGAAAAATGTTTAGGATTCAATTAATACTACTAAAATGTTCAGAATTGAATTAACAAAAGCACAATTAGTTTAGTGTATTTTTGGAAAATTTTTAAGAGACATTATTTGCGTATCCCTTACTTATAAACCACTTTAACAAAGCATCTCCTCTTGGGTGTGGGCTTTGCGTGCTACACCACGTCTATTGACCTTATGCAATGTGATGGTTAAAATTATTGTACGGACATATCAAGCACCACTTTATATATATATAGTTATAAATTTGGATCCAAACGCAACTTACTCATGATAATTTGATTGTTGAGTACATTTAAATTAAATAAAAAATCCTGAGTTGATGGGAAGTGATCAAAGCTGGACGACTAAAGAAAAAGCCGGTTGAATAGTGCACAGGAGTTCTGCTATAATTATTTTGAGGAGGTAATTTTTAAAATAAAAATTTCATTAAGTGAAAATCATTCTTTTCAAGAACCAAAAGGTGGAAGGTTGGGGGGCTTCTTGCCACAAAAATCAATGTGTGTTCCAAGAAAGGAAGAAAACAATTCTTCTGGAAAATATCGTAATGAGATTTTATCAAACCATTAATTGTGTAGCTAAAGTTTAATTACCCTACCTCCCCGGTCGGCATAAGTTGAGGTTGGCAGTTTGGGGAGAGGGATAGGAAAAGTATCTTTTAAAAGTAGGAGCACATCTTCCCATTAATTAATACAATAGGTGAATAATTATGAAGAAAAGCACCCCACATAAAATTTAGATTTTCGCGAAATACTCATTTTATTGCATTCACTTAATTCATATTAGCATATTGCATGTTGCTCTCTTAGTTTTTTTTTTTGGGGGGGGGGGAATTAATAATTTAAAAAATATTTTCTTACTTTTCATTATCGATAATAATTATGCCTAAACACCTTTGTCAACGATAAAAAAAAAAAAAAATTCATTCTTTGATTTTTGTTGGTGATATAGACAACTATTTTTAGGAAAATGTTTCACAGAATATGAATGATTTTGAAAATATTTTCCAAAAAATGATCTTTTATATTACTTGAAATAATTAGTCAATAAATATGTTTTCGTTATCAATAATAATTTGCATCTAAACATTTTTTTTTTGTAGATATGATGAAAATACTTTTATTTTATTTATTTTTAACTAATACGATTATTTTTAGGTAAATATTTTTCAAATTAATCATTTTTCGCAAAACAAATGGAGCCTTAGAGTAAGATAAGTTTCACATCGATCTCTCTTATCTAACGGGTTAAATGTACTATGCTCAGATTAGTTGGGTTTATGCAATAATCAGACTCTTTTTTTTTTTTTGGGTGTATTTTGCAACTTATCTAATTATCCACCTAAGTTGACCATTGAAATTTCTTTTTTTTTTTTTGGTGTATTTTGCATCTTATCTAATTATCCACCAAAGTTGACCATTGACCATTTCAATGTTACCATAGACCGATTCCAAGCTATGCAACATGCTCGCGTAGCGCTTTCTTTCTTCTTTTTTCAAGAGGTCAGCGTTCCCCTAACTCTTTATTTATATCAGAGACATTAGTAAATAAAACTAGTAATTCCATATCAAAGCCTTTTCGTCCAGCGCTTTAAAAGGGACTTTCATTCTAAAAATGGATAGTCAATTGTTTGAATCCCACCCGACATAACCCTTTTGATTATTCTATCCTACCTATCTTGTCACCTGATACATATAAATAAATAAGAAATGAAATAAATTATCCAATTCGTAGAAATCCGAGTATATTCCTAAGTCACTTTCATCAATTACACAGTTGTATGATTGAGAAAAATCGAAACGAATGAGATAATTGCGTAGATTTACGTTAGCCATGACATGTTGGGAGCGTTACACCCGACCCGAAAATCTTGGCACGCGAGATTGATCAAATATCTAAAGAGAGAAAGGTTATTATTTTGGGAGAACACAGGTGAAAATCATAATAGCAAGAACATTTGGACCGGACATCGCAGTCCAAGTCTATTTCGACACAAAAAGGAGAAATATTTTATTTCTTACACCTGGGCCTGTCGCTTTCGCGGGGGTTAACGAAGAAGAGGGTTGGTGGCCCTCTCTCTGTAGCTGAAGATGATGATGCTAGCGGCCAGCGAGCGGCGACGCGTCGACCCACCAACCGCGACGGCAAACGCCTCGCGAGAGCGCGACGTGAACTGAAGAAAACCGCAACTCCAAACCCATCTCTCTCTCTCTCTCTCTCTCTCTCTCTCTCGCGGTTGCACGTTCTTGAATGCCATCTGGGTCGTCGGCGATGGCGCCGGAACTGGTTTTATCTGATCGTGTCACCGCCTCGATCGCCATGGACATTCAAACTTTAGAACAGAGGTGCGCCTTCTTGTCTCCCCGCCTCGTTTTCATTTCTCGTTGCCTGTTCTGAACCCGGTGCGTTGAGCTTCGTTGCTTCCGCCGGTAAATTTTCGTTTTTTTTTTGCCCCTGTGGACGTTCTTTCGTGGGAATTCGGCTGATTGAGCTGCGACCCAGTTTTTGTTTTTGCCTCTTCTCGGGTGCTGCCTGGCTGTTGAACGTCTCTGTGGGTAAAAGAAGGCTCCTTGTTAGTTTGTGTTTTCGGAAGAATGTTAATTCGACCGAGGGAGGTGAAAGATTCTGCTGAATTTGATCGTCCTTTCTTGGTTCGTCCAGTTGATTTGGCCACTTTACTTACTGATGTACTTGAGATTGTTATCATCGTTTAAATTGCTCGTGTTCGTCATTGGCCGATGCTCATCTGCTGAAATGGCGAATGCCGAGTCGGCAGGGGATACATTTCTTGGACACGGAAAGAGTATAGACGTGTGGGAGTGTGTTTGGGACTCTGTAGTTTGCTATGTTTTGATCTTCTCGTTGTAATTGGGGAAGTCTGGGTTCTTATGGTCATCACCAGATGATATTATTTTGTCTGGCCTCGTACCCTTTATCTATTGAGTGAACAAGGAGTGTTATGGAAAACCTTATTTTGAATGTGAAGATATCATTTTTCACAAATGTTTTAGATTCTGGGGTTCATTGTTTTGGTTCATCTGTGCCGATCATTTTCCCTTGTGAACTGTGTTGACTTGCGTCACTGTCACACTATAGTTCGTTCAACACAAGGAGTGGCCTCAGGAAGCTGCTTGTTAATCTCTAGGATGATCGTGGCTTCTAAGAAATCTGATCACTTTAGCCTTGTGACCACATCTTTTTGGTTGATATAATTATATAATACTGCTCATAGTTTTCTATCTCTTCTTTTATTTAGAATGATAGAGTGAGGTGCAGTGAAGAAGTGATAGGATGCTTTCTAGTTAGATGTAGTGATATAGGTTCCTTTTTGCAGTGGATCTTTGAATCATGTTTGTTGGAAGCCTAGGTCGCAGATCTTTTTCAGTTCACTGTTAATAGGAGACCCGGAAATTTGGTGTTAGGAACCTTTTGGGTCAGAGGGATGTTGCTAGAAGGATGAGTTTCGTGCATTTTTTAGTGAGCTCCAAATATGAGTCAGTGTCGGTTGTTGCACTCTCTGCATATCCAGGAACTGGGAATCTAGAAATGTTGGATAAACTTTTAGGTATAGTCAGATGAATTAAGTGCTGGGAGATGATATTTTCAGTGATTGGAAGGAAGGGTAGTTGAATAAGGAAACTATTATCACTTGGAAGCAATCACTGAAGGCATAATAGAAAAGATACATAAATACAATAGATAATTGGTGGAATTTGATGAGAGTATCAGTCTAGAACAAATAATTATGGGTTTGGTAGCTTTTTTATTCACAGTTATGGATTTTGTCATCTGCTGAGACTGTTTAAGGGTTTAAAAGAGGGCAAACCACAATAAAGGTTTTCATAAAGCCGGAGGACTTTATTTACCCTTTGGATCATCTTTAGACTTGTTCATCTAGTCATTCCCTTTTCGGCTATTAGTTGGTCATTTCACCAAGTAATCTAGCAATATAATTTTTCTTCAGGATCTTGATTCAGTCGCTGATTGATCTTTTGAAATTATTAATAACATTCTTTTTTGGTTCAGATATATTACTCGGTGTAAAGACCATGATGTCCATCCTAATCCTACAATATTGTCCGGCTTCTCCAAGGTTGGTGTTAAATATGGTAATTTCTTTATTAGAAATCTGCGTATTAAACCTTCTCCTGTTTTTCTCCCCTCGTCAGATGTGGAAACTGTAGAAGGTAGCTTTTGGATCATTTTCCCATGAAGAGATAATTCTTGGATAATGGGAACTTGGACTAGTGACATCTTTGTCGCATGCTTGTAATCTGGAAGTTGTCACTTGTCAGTGCTTAGATATACTAAACGATACAGATATAACCTATTCTGGAAGTGGAAGTTAGGGAATCGAATCCCTTATTTTCAACCTCTCTTGCAGTTTCTTCTAGTACTAATGGAAGAGTTCTCAATGGGAAAATTTGTCTCTACAAGCAGCTATACTTTAATTATTTTGTTGAACACTAATATGGATTTTGCAGAATGTGTTTATGAAATATAGTGGTCACAACAATGTTTGGGCAAAGAAATATTGGCTTTGTATTTAAGTCATTGTACTAAACTGAATGGGATATTAGGATAGTGAGGCCGAAGAGAAATACTTTTATAATTACAATCAACAACTTTCATGTCTTATGAAATGATTCTGGTCATTACAGGCAGTCAGAATGCCCAGTTCTCTAGTTTGCGCATTCTTTCGTGAATTTGGATTCACATGATCTTTTTCTTTACTAGAATTCTCACCAGTCTCCTTATAGGATCATGTTATATTCAGTGAACTTATGTTAGCATCTTGAGGATATGCCCAACTTAACTGAACTCACAATATCTTGGAGATAATAAGTTGTGTTGACTTTCCGTTTATGCCTCCTAAATCCTAGGTCAAAGGAACAATACGTTCTTTTTTAGTGCTTATCTTAGTTTTTTGGGAACTTGTTCTTACCTTCTTCCTACCTTGTTCAACAATACATTATAGTTAAAATAAATGTCTCGTCTCCTAAACTTAAAACTCTGCCATTGTGTATTCCCCTTCTCATGAGAAGTAATTATCTGTCCAGAGTAAAACTTATTCTTTATTGTAGGTTTCTGGGCACTTTATTTTATCATATATCTGTGTCTTTGCCCAAATTTATTCAATTATTTCTTCTCTTTCATTCTGTTGCCTGCCTTGTTCTGCAGCCTGCCTGCAATGTCCCCATTCTCTGACTCTGCTACCATAATTTTCTCTGATCCTTTGTCCTCTTGTTCTTTTACTTGTTTACTGTGCGAATGTCAATTTATGGTGATGAAAATCAAATTTTCTCAGAAGTTGAATATGTCTCTCTTGTACTACTTTTTGGGACTAGTACACTCCAGGTGCTTTCGCCCTCTCTTGTTTTCTCCCTTGGGTTGGGGGGAATCTCCAAGGGTCCTCCTTTTCATGTGATTATTCTGGATGGAGTCTCACAACTGGCTCATTTCTGCTCACTTGTTTGCTCATCTAAGATATCTGAGATGAGTCCTGCTCTAGTCTTTGGCTTGGCCTTTTGGGTGGTAAATTTGCTCAAGTTAGTGAAAAAGGTTCTTCTATCTTTTTTTCTTCTATTCATCAAATTCACCATCTCTTCCGTAGTCAATAATAATAGCTGAAGCCCCCTTTATCAACTTGTACTGCTTTGATAGTGCCATTGTGCTAATCAATTAGTGGAAAGAAACTTTGTTAGTTCAAGTCATTGGAACCCTAATTAGTGACTTTGCCCACATGCTTGTTTCTTGGTCTATCTATCGTGTGCTTTTGGATTTGCATGTGCACATGATGGAGCATGGTGCATGCGCATGTTCATATCATGTTTTTTTTTTTTTTTTTTTTTAGTGGTAATACTGGTCATATTGGATTTTGATTTTTAGCACTTTTTAGCACCACGCATCTAGGTAATATCTATCGTATAATTGTGTTAGGATGTTCAGTTAACTTACTTTCTATAATGGACTTTATTATAATTTTCTTCGTTCAATTGAATCTCTTTAAGCATGTTTTCTTTGTTTATTTTCTGCTCTAGAGGGCTGCTTCCTAAAGCTCATTCTTCCTTTTTCTTTTATGTGCAGGCTGAGGTAAAAAAAACTCGCCATGAGTTATGTATACTAGAGATCATTCTAGACCATCTCAAGGACATGGATCTCCATCCACTGCTTGATGTAGTGGTTGACATTGAGGCATCTGAAATTGAAGCAGTTGACATATATAATAAATCATCAGGTGAATTAAAGGGAGAGTATGCGTTATTGCTGATGCGTGCCCTGAATAAAAAACTCCATGCGGTTGATCTCCAGGATATCTCCTTGGGAAAGGACTTTTGCCGGTACATCCTAATCTCCTTTTGATCTCAGGAAGTTATGGAAATTTGACAACATCACATGCATGGTCTATTATGATTTTAAGTCCAAAGTTTTTGTTCTAAGGATTGTGCACTTGATAAACAAGTTTTGAGTAGTTTGGAAGTGCGGTAACTGAGAAACAGATTTACTTGATATCTTTGGCTGTGAGGGCTTTGGATCAGATTCTGGAGAGTTGATCTTGGTTTTCTTTTAGGTTTTGCATTCGATATGCTGCTTTAAACCTGAGTAGGTAGGTATCACTGATATAGGGGAAAAAAATGCAAACTTGAGGCACTGGAGCAAGTCATTTTATGTTTTCAGGCAATTTTTGCTTCCATCCAAGTGTCCATAGCTTTGTTAAAAGATCTTATTGGAGGAAGATTGCAATTTTATTTGAATTAAGGGTCATTTATATTTATCATTTTTGTTATATCCATTGGCCATTTATGATGTGGTAAATGTAGTACATAGGTGCCCCAACTTCTCTCTTGTTTTTAACTGGTAAAGAGGAAGAAATGTGGATAATTTATATCAAAATACAATTAGATATCAACTTATGCATAATTTGAAAGAGTGAAAGAAGTAGAAAGTTGGGCTTTCAGATATTTTACACGTTTGAAAGAAACTTATGTAGTCTAATATCTGAGAACCATAAGATTATGTCTGCTTCCCTCAGATAAACACCCTTGTTAATCCACTTGTTTAATAAGGAAAAACTCTGAAAAGAAGAGTTTTGACTTGTTTAAGGAGCCTCTTGTTCAATTGTGGCTTCAAATAGGTTGTGTTTGGTGGAGAGTGGAAGATCCACTTGCTCTTCCTGTGATTTTTCTGTTTCTAAAATCTAGCTGGAGGAGTTAATCTTTAGTTGGGGGTGTGGTGGGTGGATCAGGTGTTGGGAAGGGGGAGGGAGAGGAGAGGATGTGAGAAAAAGAAGAGAGGACAGGGTTGGGGGGGGGGGGGGGGTGGGGGGGAGGGTCATCCTGCCTCCTTCCCTGGGTTCTTTCTGAAAATGGTAGAATTTTTCTAGTAAAAATATAAATGGGTGCAGAACTGGAGTGAAGTTGTAGGAGTATTAGAGATAATGAGAGTAACTAGGTCGTACTTGCATTTAAATGTTACCGTGCTGAACTAGTCATCAATGTTCTCTTATAAGGCAAGAACTGATTTTTAACTAAATTGCTTTATCAAAATAATAATGTTCTTTTGGTGGTTCTATGAATTAGGGATCTTTCAAGTAGAGGCTTGATGTGCGAAGTGTTAAACATGAGGTCTTCCCATTTTCGCAAGCTCAGTATGGTGGGGAAGTTTAGTCGAATGCACACTTTGAATTTGGATTACAGCACTTCGCTAACTAGCTTCCAGAAAGATTGTTTCGCTTGCATGCCGAATCTAAAGTTCCTGTCAATGTGTGAGACAAGAGTTGCTAATCTCTGGACAACTACTGCTGCACTTTCCAAACTCCCTTCTTTGGTGGAGCTAAGATTCCAAAGACGGTTATATTATGAGGATGCAGAATCTTGTATGACATCATCAAGTGGCAATGAGGATGGCAGAAATAATCCTTTTCCAGAAGAATCAAATATTGATATTGCGACACTAGTAGATCAGAATTTAATCTCAGAGGCTATGCTTCACAATCTAATGACAGTCACTAACGCGATTGGCAATCCTGAACTACAAAGGGAAGGTGAGGAGTCATCGGACGATAGTGAGGTTGATTTCTCAAGTCAGAGGCAAGAATATGGTTTCATGCATGAATTAACTAATGCAATCAGCGAGTGGAGTGGGAGGGCCAATGCAAATGATGAGGTAATGATTGAATTGATCTTTACATGCTTGGCATTAACATCATATGAGCAGCATGTCATGGTTGTTAAATGGAATCTTAGTCAACAGTAAAATATTGTACTTGGATAGGAAACAGAATTGAGTCTTAACATCAGGTAAGTTACTTGAATAACTTCTAGATTTTGTGGATTTGTGTGAAGAGAACAAACTCCCAATTAGACGGGTAACACTTTGGAATGTCCAAGAAAGCCATCATATAGTTGAGGCCGAAAGCCATATTTAAAGTAAACTAATAATATATACATAAAAAAATTTACACCAAGAATAGGCTCTAAATATGGTAAGGAGGATATGTATGCTTTAAATATGGTTTTTGGCTTTAACAATATGATGGCTTTCTTGAATTGTACGGAAAGTGGATAGAAAAGATGTCCTGAGTCATATAGAGAATGACATCATCTATATAAGATGTTCAGAACACTTTTGGTTCCTTTGCTCGTTAATAAATAAATATATATGCGATGTATTTAGCTGCAATGAAAATGCAGGTAGAAATGACTGTGTTAGCATCATAAAAATCATCATCAATGTCATGGAGGACAACAAGCTGCAGTGAATAAAAGACTGCAATGAAAATGCAGGTAGAAATGACTGTGTTAGCATCATAAAAATCATCATCAATGTCATGGAGGACAACAAGCTGCAGTGAATGGAAGAGAAATCATCTTTTCATTGTTTGATGTGATCTTGTCTGCAGGTCAGAAAAATCTCATTTTCTTTTCCAACTGTTGTCTGTTCTATAGGTTGAATCTCTCAGCCACAGCGAAGAAGAATCTATTGGTGCTTCAGGCACATATTCTTCTACAAATATTGCATCGAAATACATTCCCTGTAGCTCTTCACCTATATGCTTCAAGAAACACTACAGAGAGTTCATGATAGCTTCTTTACCCCATTTGAAAATGCTTGATGAATTACCCATTAGAAAGAATGAGAGGGAACAGGCTGCTGCTACCTTTTCACAATATTTTGAGTACCTCCCATACAGAAGGAAAGCTAAAGAGAGCGTTCTCAGTATCTTGCAAAACCGTGAAATCAAAGAAAGTCGAAACCTGGCTCGTGCAAATAAAAGAAAGAATACATATCCATCTGGAAAGTCTCAATATTTCTACACCAGGTCACTTTGTGCTGCCAGAGTAGGATCTTGTCCTTGGCCTTCATTGCAACCGCTTTCTTGTTCTAGTTCAGGAGAGGAAGCTCTGAACTTTCGTCCTAGACAATTTGAGTATCATCCTTCGGATTCTTCTCTTATGGTTTTTGGAACATTGGATGGAGAGGTGATCATTATCAACCATGAGAATGGTAAAATTGTCAGCTGCATCCCATCTTATGGAGTGATGAGTAGTGTATTGGGACTCTGTTGGCTCAAGAAGCACCCCTCTTTGGTAAGTTATGATTATATCAATATACTTTAAGACAACTACATAGGAATGAGTGCTACTTATCTAGGCACGTTGCTGCAGATTTGATCGCAACTTATCACAATTTTGTAGCATGCATGTACCATTTTGAAGCTTTTAATTAGTGATATTAAACATTGAGAATTTTAGCTGCTGTGGGTCTTCAGTTTAATTATATCCACTTTTTAGTAGACTAAAACTTGCTTTAAGTATAGGATTACATTCAGTTCCGAGCATAAGAAAATGGGTAATTTTGTAATCTTTGTACAGAAGTTGTAAAATCAGTGGAGATTTTTCAATTTCATCTATATTTTGTCATAAAACTTGATCTTCTTTGAGACTTTCTGGTGAGTTTGGTGTTTGTGGTGGCTGCAGCTTTTACTCATGACTAGTTTTTAGCTTGCTGTAGTTTTTGCTTTGAACATTATCGTTCAAACTTCTATGTTATTGACTGCAACTCCTTGTGAATGTTATAAATATTGATCATTCCGAATCTTTAAGGCATATAAATATATACATTTAGATTCGGATTTTTCTCCTAATATATACACACACATTGTTTTTTGAACTAAAGCGAAAGGCCACCTTTTGGCTTTTCTGCTGAAAGCAGTAAGTGTTGTCCAAAAGAATCCCCACCCCCACCCCCCCCGAAAAAAAGAAAAAGAAAATGCATGAAGCTATAAGTTGTCCTTAAGAGGATGATTAGGATTAGACTACTTATCCATGTTTCTTTCACCAAGAT
The DNA here is from genome assembly GCA_016097485.1 of Eucalyptus sideroxylon x Eucalyptus melliodora. Lineage (NCBI taxonomy): Eukaryota > Viridiplantae > Streptophyta > Magnoliopsida > Myrtales > Myrtaceae > Eucalyptus > Eucalyptus sideroxylon x Eucalyptus melliodora. Next base: position 21,712,512 of record CM027830.1, read on the forward strand.
CTTCTTCATCACTTTTGCTAGGATTTGAAATCCCAGAAATCCACCAAGGGGCGAGGGATGGATTGGTTGAAAATCAGAATTTTGAAACTCTTTTAGAAAACCATAGTATCAAAAGAAATTATGCTGAGGCTAAGTGGGATGATGCCATGTTAGGCCAACAGTGATGCTCTAAGTAAATTGTATTAAGGGATAAGGGGTAAGAGGATTTGAGCCAAGTACTTATAAAGGTTCAGTTATCTATGCCTAGTTGTCTTTTTACAGACTTATAACCTCAGAAGGCTGAACTCAACTATTAAGCCAAGTAGATCGCGAGTCACTAAATCTCTTTGCCACAGCAACAATTGGAAGACAGAGAATTGCACCTATGCTGATAATTACGTTGTGTGATAGTTGTCCTTTTAACTCACTGTTTCTCTCTGTTTCAATCTCAGCTCATTGCTGGTTCTGACAATGGTTCACTAAAGCTATATAATATCCAGCAACTACCTCCAAACAATTCAGGAGCATATTCAGGTGCTGCTTCTGTCACTTTTGATGACTTTGATCAGTTGACTTCAGTTCATGTGAATTCTGCGGACGAGTTGCTTCTTGCTAGTGGATACTCCAAAAATGTTGCACTGTATGATATCAACAGTGGAAGACGTCTTCAAGTATTCACAAATATGCATCAGGAGCATATAAATGTTGTAAAGTTTGCTAACCATTCCCCAACCCTTTTTGCTACTTCATCTTTTGACCACGATGTCAAACTGTGGGATTTGAGACAAAAACCTTTTCTTCCTTGCTACACTGCGACCAGTTCCAAAGGGAATGTTATGGTTTGCTTTTCTCCAGATGATCATTATCTTCTCGCATCAGCTGTTGACAATGAGGTATTTGTTGGTACTTGTAAAAACCACCTGTAAAATCCTGAATTATGCACTTATTTTGTTTAATTGTAGATATTGAACTGAGTAACGTCTTGCTTTTAGATTCTCAATAAGCAAGAGATCCAGTCTCATACATGTCAACATTGATTTTAAGAATCTTTTGAGATTTCATATGTAGTCCAAGCAGGTAAGTGTATAATATGAAGCCAAATATGTTAACAAATGCATACTGGAAGATAATGCTCAATACATAATCTATATAAGTTACACAAATGTCTTTATTCAAACAGCCAACGTAAAATTTATTAGCCCATAGTATTTTATGATCAAGGCTCGTACACTATATCAGTTGTGTCGGCAACAATTCCTCCCCTCTTTAGTAAAACCTGTCGCAAGGGCAAATGTGGTGACCCGTGTCTCAATTCTGGATTGAAATAAATGTACCACTTCGTTTTGCCTGCTCCCTTTCCTTTTAGAATGCTCCCTATATTGAATGTTCCAAGCCTTCCGATTTTGAGATTTTTTTATTTTAGCTAAATCGGGATGTCCTCATAACATCTCTTTAGTTTTGTCAATCCTGAGAACACCTCCAGAAGAACTCATCAAAGTATTATTTACATTTGTTGGAAGTACTTGGTACCATCCACTAGATTGAGTTTTCGTATAATAAGGTCTCAATTTTTGTGTATGCAAAACTTCCTCCTAGTTTCATCTGTTTAAGCATTTAGATCTTTGCTGCTATTGTTTGAGATCCTTCTTCACCCATTTCTTAGGCCATGCTATTTAATATGTGACAGGTTAAACAATTTCGGGCTGCTGATGGAAAGCTTCTTTTGGATTTTGGAATCAATCCAACGGGAAGCTCCCAGAATTATACACGGTCATACTACATGAACGGCAGGGATTATATTATCAGCGGGAGCTGTGACGAGCATGTTGTCCGTATTTGCTGTGCACAAACTGGAAGGCGTCTTAGAGACGTTTCCTTGGAGGTAAATCTATGACATTTGCATGATATGGAAATTTTATGGATTCAGCAAGTTGCTAGCAATTTAGGCTAACTTTAGAATGCTGTGAGTTTGAGATATGATGTATCTTGCTTTCCTGCAGAAGCATCTTCTGTTTATAAACTTAATGGTGTCTAACTCCTGTCTGTTAATCTCTATTTATCATTTTACTAGAGCTAGAAAAACACGTCAGACTTCATGATTTGATACTCGTACAGCAGAAAGATGTGTTGTTATGGTGGGTTAATCATGATTTAGCCTGATTGGAAATGCTATTCGGGATATTGGTGGCTTGAAATCTTACTTTCACATTGTTAAATGATAGATATCAATTATGAGCTTCAATTATAAGAATTATGATCCTTGACAATCAAATAAATGGATATCAATGATGTCAAATGGGAGGTTGAAGTTACAATATTATGCTCTTGATCATTCAGTAAGGCACTTGAAAGTACCAGAATGCGACCTTATATAAAGGCATGTCTCCGTGTCTCTCTATCTAAACTTAGTCAATATGCCTCTGCTGTGGAACACAGGATATTTCTTTTTGTATCCTCATATGAGGCTAAGTCACAGTTGGTTAAGATCTTGATTGTTTGAGAACATGTGCCAAATGATCTTGCTCAAATTGTGTCAACATCTTCAAGAAAAATATTTAGGCATTTATGAAATCAGCAAGGTGGAAAACCTCGGGTACCATTTCTAATAAATAGCTCACATAAGTGATTACAGTTTGAGTGGGAAAATATATATCTCTTCTATGTGAGGAAATTTTAGTAGCCACCAGTGAAAGTTCTCAACCTGAAAAGCAAGAATAAGGCTAACAATGTATTTCCTTATTAAGTAGAATGGCAGCACAAATTCCTGTGTTGTTTCACTTAATAAGAGCTATACCTTCAGTGAAACCCAATTGTTGACATGCTTTAAATAAGATGATTTGCAACCTCCTGGAGTCATATATTCTAATTTGAGAATTTGAAGCCATCTCCTCATGTGACATTGCAAACGAGTTTTGATATTACATATAAATCCTACGTAGGATGAAAATCAGAATCATGAAATGGATGTATCGTTTTTGAATTGTGAAAAGAATTGAATCAAGCTGTGAATTAAAAGATTCGGTAACAAAGTTCCCGAATAAGTTGGACATGAAGTGTAGCTCACTAAAACTAGGTAAGAATTAAAGAATAAAATTAATGAATAGGTGATTTCAATCATAACAAAAAATCACTGCCTCATGAATGATGTAATTTCTCAAAATTTGATTCCATAATTGTCCCCTCTCTCTCTCTCTCTCTCTCTCTCCTTGTGCAAGATGTTTTTGTGGAGTGTTAAGTTAGCATAGCCATGCCCGTGCTTTTTCATACTACTGTGGAGAAGATGGAGATTAATCTTTCTTATATTAGGAAGCTTAGAGATCGCATTTTGTTTATGAAATAATTTTATTTATCAAGAAATTGTTCGAGTACATCAGTTATATGCAAAACAGCGAACTGGCAACAGTCATTTATAGTAAGTATGGAACATGAAATACATAGGTGCAAATCCATAAAAGCGGAATGAGATGAAGATTCAGATACCTTGACTCTCACTTCATTTCTCTTTTTAAATGCTGTACACTGGAAATTGCAAAGCTACACTCCAAGCCTTTGGAAAGGTGCTTTATCTTTGAAATAAGCATAGAACTGGCTTTGGCACAACCCAGCAAATGCTATAATTGAAAATTGAATTGCTAAGCAAAATTGTAGGAAAAAGCAAATGATGTGTAGATTTCTTGGATGCTTCATGCAAGTTGAACCAATTAGAATGGAAGAGTGCTTTGGAAGATTCTTGAAGGTGAGGCCTCTTTTCCAAGAAGCTGCCTGAACAAAATGAGATGTTGGGTGGGACATTAGGAAGCCAGATGGCTTTGGGAGGAGAATGACCAGAATCATTGAAAGTTAAAATTGCTTATAGCTCTATGGTAGGAGTTAAATGAGAGGACTTTGCTTTTAGAGACACATGGAAGCTTGTCTTCCTGTGAATCACCAGGATTGCTACTGAAAGGGCAAAGTGGAAGGAAGAGACATGATCATGCTCCAATCAATAAAGTTCTTGATAAAAATGGGATTCATATGATAGATGCAATAATTAACACACCGAAATTCAGAAATCATATCATTCTGATCATTGATTAGAAGAGGATTGAAATCAATCTAGACTTAAGGGGAGGACCGTAGCACCAAGCATCGTGCCTGAAATGTACTGTACATCTGTCAATCGTCACTGATCTCAAATCAAACAGAGGTTTTGTTTTGCTTGCCTACCTATTTAAAATTGATTGCGGTAACAACATTGGAACATTTATTGCTGAACATGTCCTAAATATGCCCAAGCAGTCGTAGTCCTAAATTCAAATGCAGTTGCTAAGAATCATAAAATCAAATAGATGGCTGATTTAAATCCATATTACTTTTATTTATCAATGTTATGGCCATCTAAGTTGATCAAGTAGGCTAATTATGGGTTATGCATGATCTGAGACCAACCGGTATTCATTTATTAGCGAGAGTTATATAGGTTGACCGGACGGTGACAAGATGTAATTAACCCTTAAAATAGCTAATTTCTTGTATTGTTGACTGGTGTCCAGGTTTTGTAAGTTTGAAACTGAAAATGTCCACCCTATTTATGGAATGCCTTAGTGGGATTGGCACTTGCATAGCAGGATATGCCAATGGGGATATAGCAGTACAATAACTCATTGTAGTGTCCTATTGTTGTCTACGTAATTTTATAAATCAATTGAGCTTCTGCTGAAAAGGATGTCCTTATTCCTCATGCAAACCCACCAAAAGGAAAATAAAAAAGAAAAAAAAAAAAAAAAAACGGTTCATACTTGTGCATGCAGATGAAGAGAAAAGAACGAAAGAGATTCAAATGGAATAAAGATTGACAAACAGAATTTCCTCTGACATGCATTGTAATTAAAATACAGTAGAGAACAACTCATTTCCTGGAAAGCAGATAATTAATGATCAAAAAGGTATTTGCAAGATGCTAATTACTGAAACTTTAATGGTCGTGTCATCAACTGAAACCGTAATCTTCTGAAACTAATGAGGTTGAAAGGAATTATCTGTGAGCATAAATAAATTGAGCTTAATTCCTTTTGTTATATAATCCTTTGCACCTGTGATGCGAACTTGATTTATCTAATAATAAATGTTTTTTTTTTTTTTTTGCAGGGAAGAGGTTCAGGATCTTCCATGTTCGTGCAATCTTTGAGGGGTGATCCTCATAGAGTGAGTTATGCTCTATTTCGCTATTAGGCTTTGCAATTTAAACCTAATATATCATCTCAAACTGATTCCTTGTGTTACTATCAGACTGATGTCTCCATAGAATTCTGAGAAACATGTCCACACAACTTCTGTCCATTTTTGGTTTCTGTTGACATGCTTTTACATATTTAGCCAAAGGATTTTTATATTCAAAGAAATCTATGGTGAATATAATAGTGATTGAGGTAGCACTTAAAGTATGGATTTGGTCCATCAACTGTACACTTTCTCTATGCAGTCTCTTGCTAAACTTTTTGCAATAACATCTACTTTTACGTTTCTATTTACTTCCATCTGTTACATGTGCCACTGGATGATGGTAGGGGTGCGTTATAGAATGTCCACGTGTTCAAAGGAGGACGTGCAGGAAATGATTATTGATATACTGATCTACAAATTTCCGTGAAAATATGAGGGAGAAAACTAATATCATTAAATTGTTAAATGTGTGGATATCTTCGCACAAAATTTTACGACTAGGCTGGTAAAATGTCATAGAAAATTTTACTAGGACTATGCTGGTAAAATGTCATAGCAAATCAATAACTATTCCTAAATGAAATTATTCCTGCTGTCTCTTGTTCGTTATCGACATTTAGAATGGTCGAGAGCCTCTCTATGCCCTTTTTGCTAGCACGGTCCAAAACATTTCATGCGGTATTATTATATAAGAATTGAATAATTAAGGATCTTCATGCACATCACTTCTAGATGTGGTCTGGTTTTCCTTCTATCTTTAGGTTTGTCCAGGATGGGAAAGTTTATGTAGGGCTGCGTCAATTGATGGAAGAAAGGCAAATGCATTTTAAACAATTAATGTTTCTGCCAACTAAATTTTAGATATCAAATTTTAGGTACCTTTTACTCATCATTGCTCAGGCATCTTTTTCTAGTGATCCTGTTTTTTATTCTACATAATTTTTCAAGAGGATTCTCCTGGTGGATACAAAATTACTAGAAAATAAAAGAAACCAAGCTATTAGAATGCGTCTTCTGTTATTTTTCTGGTTGCAAGAAGCTTGAGAGGGCAAAACTTTGGGAGAGAATACCTCACCTAAGAATACGAATCCTGCTTATATAGTAGTTCTAATGTTAACTTGCAGACTAATTTATACCTCTGTTGCTGTTGTTTCTTCCTGAAATTCATGCATTTATTTGCTTGCTACATGTCAGAAAGATGTTGTTACTTATTGGATTGGTTACCATTTAACTGTTAAGAAGACTGGCATGATCAGCTTTTTATTGTTTCTCTCCTGTCTCAAATCCTTCAATTATCATTTATAAGCAGAAAAAGCTCACTCTTTGAGTGATTGCTTCCTAAGCGATGCACTAATAGCCGTTTGATGTCTATCCTGCACTTTCGTTCACTGTTATATTATCCCATGCTGTTTCCATCCTCATTCACTTAAACTACTGTGATCAGGATTTCAACATGAGCATTTTAGCTGCCTATATGCGTCCAAGTTCAAAATCAGAGATTGTCAAGGTATGATCTGCCAACAATTTGTTATTTCATTTGCTCTCAAAATTATGTGTTATATATCCTTGGGTTATGAGTTAAATTGAGCCATAATTGTCAGGTCAATCTGCTAGCATCAAATGATGATACAAAGGACTACTCTAATGGCCAGAATGTTCCCATATCCAACAGCCTGGGAGGTTGATGATTCTTGGTTCTAGTTGTATATTCTCCTACCTTCAATATGTGTAAATATGGATTTGCTGTGTTAACATTGAATGACGAACTCGTTAAGTGAGTCCGTCGTGCTGGAAGCAATTCCCAGCAGGGGGAAGAAACTATGTTTATAGTGAAAGCCATGGTGAGGGTTATACAAAGTTGCTGTGCTGAACATTGAATGATGAACTTGTTAAGTGCGTCTGTCCTGTTGTAAACAATTCACAGCATGGCAAAGAAACTATATTTTAGTGAAAGGCATGGCTTGGGTATCTTGTGAGTATATCTGCTACCCAATTACCTGTTGTGTTGTTATGTTGGGATTTCCCAACATTATCTCTTTAGTAAGCTAGATATTTAATTTGTTCTGTTGTTAGCATCTGCTATAGTAATCATTCCCATGTAAGCATCTCAAGTTTACCGTTAAGCTTAGTAGGTCATTGTGTTTTTGGGGACTGTTGCATCTGTTTCCAGGGGAAGAATGGGAGGAGAAATTAGACTTGGAAGTGTGTGAATGCTTGTGCAAAATCTCTCTGAATCTTTCTGGGTTCAGCTGGATGTTTTTCCTTCTGTTGCCGTCTCATCTTGCCATGGAGGTTAGTGATACTTCAACGAGGCAATGAGATGAAACTTGCTTCACCAACAGATGAATAGGAAAAATGCAAAGTTTTGTGTCAGGGCCTGTGTCTGCAACTGTAGCACTCGCTTAACATCAACAGTGTAGATGAAAGGAGCCTTTCGGGGATGGACATGTATCCCTTACCCCCTTCTTTCATTATTTTCTTCATTTAATATTCACAATTCACTTAAACATTCTCTTTCAACTTATTTTTTATCCAGACTAACAGCTCAAATAATTTCTCAACGAAATTGCAAGTTACTTTATACAGTTCATGTCTATATTTATTTTCATCTTTGTAGTATATTCACTTTTCTTTTTCCTTAATAACTGAGTTTTCTTTAAAAAAAAGATAGTTTAGTGCTGACACATATACTTAGGTTCATGCATTTTTGCTAATTGATTTACTTTAAATTTTATGAAATTGATTCATGAAGGCAATAAAGAGTGTTTAATAAAATGCTTTTTTTTTTTTGGGTTATTGTACTGATATCCAAATTTCTATTTTTGGATATCGATTTTCAAGGAAATTATCATATGATATTAGTGCATTGAACAAGATGTCATATCATTTACTATACAGTAATTACATAAGAATACTTCATTTCAAACCATTTTCTACTGGAATTAGATTTATTGAGATGATGATTGCACGTGGAATTACCTTAACCATACTTTTGTAGAATTGAATAGTCATCGTTTGTGTTCTAGATACCTTCATACATCTATTCTCCGGAAAATTGTCGAAAGTCCTAAACATATCACATTTCTATCGATTCAATTTTAAACCTTTAATATACCACTTGAGTTCTAAGCTATTTCATATTTCGCCAAATGGAGTCAATCTGGCTAATTTTGATAAAAAATCGCTGATGTGGACTAAATTTTTTTTTAATAATATATTTCTTTTGAATTTTTATTTTTATTTTTACCATGGTTGATGAAGGTCGCCGAGCCCTCAACGGCCACTAGGTAGGGCCATCATAGCCACAGGTGAGGTTGCATTGCTCGCGAGTATGGTGTTGTCCATGGCCACATAAGTGAGCTTCAAACTCATGCCATCGTTGCTAGCCTAGAGCTTGAAGCTTAAGCGCCCATGCCTAAGAGCTTAGAGATTAAGCTCGATTACCCATGGTGATCACAAGCCTGAAGCTTAAGCTTCCATGGCAAACACGAGCTCAAAGCTTGAGCATTCATGGTTGTAAGCAACAGGCAATCACGATGGCCTTGCCTAGATTTGGGTGAGGCCGAGTAAGGGCAGCAACCCATACCAATGGTGGTAAGCTATGTAGCACGGAACTCTCCGGAAGCTTTCGTGTTGTGTCCTCGACACTTCGACACGTGTTCGACACTTCGACACGTGTCCGACACGCTCCGACACATCCCGACACGCTCCGACACGTGGTCAACGAGTGTAAAAAAAATTCGACACGTGGTCAACTCTTTCCGACACGCAATTTCGATATGCACGGGTCAATTTTATAAATTTCTAATACTTGAGGGGTCAAAATATAAATATACACAAAAGAAGTAATAAAAGAAGTAATAAAATTGCTATAAATATATGCACAGGGTCAAATTTTTTTTTTCAGTTTTGTTTTTTTAGAATTTTTTATTTTAAAAAAAGTCTTTTACTATGAAAGAAGTAATAAAAAATGCTATATATGATAAATAAATAATTTAAAATATCATTTCAGCAGTTTTCTTTAAACAATGTTTTTTTTTCCTCTAAGTTTTGTGTATTATTGTAACAAATTAAAATAATGAATGATATGATTTAATATTTTTCGTGTAAATTAATTCTAGGCTATTATTATTATTATTATTATTATTATTATTATTATTATTATTATTATTATTATTATTATTATTATTATTTATGTATTTATATATAAAAATATAGTTAATATATAACATGTCAGAAGGTGTCGGAATTATATATTTTTAAGAAATGATGTGTCGGCGTGTCGTCATCGTGTTGTGTCGCGTGTCGCGTGTCGTGTCGGTCTTTACATAGGTGGTAAGAGCTATGACCCTCATCGGTGGCTGATGAGGGGCTTTGTGACCCTTTCCAGGGGCCGCTGAGAGCTCGGTGGCTCTTGCTAGTTGTAGAAAAAAAACGAAGAACAAAAAGAGAAGCAAAAGAAAAAGAAGAAAAAATGAAGAACAAAAAGAGAAGCAAAAGAAAAAGAAAATAAAATAAATACATAATTTAAAAAATATTGAAATATTACTAAAATTATCTACGTTAATACTAACCATATCATGTAAGACAATCGGTATTTACATTAACGATTTCCAACTAGAATTGACCAGATGAACTCAATTGGTAAAATATGAAAATGTTTAGGATTCAACTAACAAAATTAAAAAGTTTAGGATTAAATTGATAAAAGTATAATAAATATAAGACCTTTTAAAAACATTTCCCATTCTCAAACTATCACCTCATACTTGAGGATCAAAATAAAATTTGTGAAGTTTTTCTTTTTTAATGCATTGATTTAGTTTCAATAGTTTGTATAGTTCTAAGTCGTGTAAATCTGTCCACAATTACAAGTACTCGTTTTCTTAAGACTAATACCCTAAAAATCCCCCAACTTTACTAAATCTCAATTCTCCCCTCAATTTTTTTTCGTAAAAAAAAAAAATCAACTTTTACTTTAGTCTCAAATATGTCAAAATCATCATCGGTTTCTTTAACATTATCGGCATTAAGAAGTTGTCTTATATAAACGTGAGAGTGTTGATAAAAATGAATGTTATAATAACGAATCTCTAACTAATCCAGAAGCTAGTGGTAATTTTGGGATGTGTGGGCAGCTTCGAGATTAGAACGAAAGTTGTGGATCCTTTTCAGACAAAAAAATCGGGAATGGAATTAGGATTGGAGTAGGGTTTAGGGAATTAGACCCATGGATTCTCGCTAATCTTTCATGTACATGTCTACATCATTTTCACGAGCTGCAACAGTTTATGACAGCACCTAGGAATTTGTCACGACTGACACCACCTACCGACACCTCCGCCTTCATCGCACCGACCGCCATCCCCTCCAGAATCCACCTGCCATCCTTCTCTGCCACCTTCACGTGTGACTGACAACGTTCGGACAACGCTTGCCATCACCAAACAACACTAAGCCACAGCACTCGCGACAGAACAAGCAACGACAAGAACCGAAGAAGAAGATGGAAACAATCCTCATCCGTCGTTCAAGACAGAGTAAGTCATCGTTACTACACACGTGCAACATAAACACTGAGCTGGATCTGGGCCGTTAAAAGTTGCGGATCTTACGTAGAATTCATGCGGATCCGATGACGGTGGACGGTTTCGATTGAGCTCCGTCTCTCCTTTTCATTTCCAGGTGTAGCTCTTTATATAAGAGCTACATCTCGACAGAACGAGACCTCCACCGTTAGCGAGACCCGAAGATTAAAGAGAAGCTAGAAGAAAAGCCATGAAGCTGCTGGCTCCGACTCTTCTGCTCTGCTCGCTCCTCCTGAGCTTGGCTCTCTCGGAGCCTTCATCTGCAACGTCGCGTGAGTACAATCAAGCATACCCTCTTCTTGAAATGACCATCTTCTTGAAATGCTAGATTTTAAGTCATGTCAATGCTTGCAACTTTCTTCTGACGCTCCATCGTTTTGACCATGACTAACGTCAAGAATAGGTTCTTGCGAAATGTTTCTTGGATTATGGTCTTGTGCTTCCGATTGAGCAGCTCCATTTCAGCCTGACTTGGGTTCTCTCTCTCCGTGATGTTTTTTCGTATTTAGCCATGTTTTCCTCCGATCACGCGTCTAATTAGTGAGTTACAAACATCGGGATTTACCCACTTTTTTAGTTAGGTTTACATGTAAGTGATGTCCATGAACATACATTGATGCTGGCGATAATAGTACATAGATGAAATACTGCAGCATTCTGTGGGAACAAGTGCAACGGGAGGTGCGCGAAGGCGGGGGTGATGGACCGGTGCGTCAAGTACTGCAACATCTGCTGCCAGGAGTGCGGGTGCGTCCCGTCTGGGACCTATGGCAACAAGCACGAGTGCCCTTGCTACCGTGACAAGCGCAGCTCCAAGGGCAAGCCGAAATGCCCTTGATCACCATATGCATTCTCCATTGAATCTAGCGACTCTAAAGTTTGAGCTTGAGTTCATGGCCTTGATGATCAATAAGAGATTGTAGTGTTCAGGCTAGGGTTTTAGTAGCATGTTTTGGACATCTCTGCTTGATTTTGTGTTTGGGAGGTGTTTGTGTTTCTGTCTTCCTGGTGGGGGTAGTCCTGATGAGGACATGTCATCCAGTAGTTGCAGTCTTTTGCCCCTTTCCCATGAATTATATTGCCTGTATTTGGTGTTACTGAAAAGTGAGCATTTTATCTCTTTTGCGTCAATTGAAAAGAAGATATCAGACTGAACGTCATTTTGAAAACCAGGGGCCTAATCATTTTGAAAACTAGGGGAGAGAGTTGGATTGGGGTCATAATTCGAATATGACCAAACCGGTTCAATTCCCGATTCTACGAACCTGTAGCCGGCCTAGAATTGGTTTGATCTCTAATTCCAAGGTCGGATTCCTATTGGTAACTGACTCGATCAATTCTATCCCTAGCTAAACTGGTATTGAAGCCTTTGGAAATAGAAAATATTTTTGCACCCATTAAGTTAATAATTGAACCATGGTATTCAACACGAAAAAAATAATAATATAATCATTCGAAATGACGCAAGTTTTATATTTTACTAAAAGAATTTCGTTTCTGACCCAATATAAAAACGGCTGGTCTCCGAATAGAACTGAATTAGAACCAACTAGTCCATAGAATTGGGTTCTTGAAACAAGACTAGTTCGGTTCTGAATAGAACCGAATTAGAACCAACTAGTCCATAGAATTGGGTTCTTGAAACAAAACTAGTTCAGTTCTTGGTCAGTTCTCAATTTTAGGTTGGGAAATTTTTGCCCAACTTGATACCTATCACCTATGAAGTACTAACACTCTTTCAAAGCTTTCATATTGTGTCAAATACTTCGACACCCGTTTGATACTTTTCGACACTTTCGGACACTCTTAGGCATTTGGTCAACACATGTCGGAAAATCCGATACCCGTTAACTTTCGATATTCTCGACACTCGAGTCAAAATTCTGAAATATGAGTTCTTGACACGTGATTCCGACATCGAGATCAATTTTAAAAATTCAATAAATGAGAGGTCAAAATATATGTGTGTGTGTGAAAAAATAAAACACAATAATAAAAATAATAAATGGAGAAAGAAGAAAAACTTAGTCTTCTATTTTTTCTGACTTTCATTTTCTGTGATACACAATTCACCACTTAAGCTTTTTTTTTTCCTCCTCTTCTAACATATCTAACATGCAAGTCTAGAATATGAATTGCATGTTTTTTCTCTAAGTTCTATGAATTATTGAAATAGAGTTGAATTTGTTAAGTTGAAACAATAAAATGATTTTTTTTTTTTTGGTAAAGGATAAATATATATTGACTTTTGAACTAGAGAGCTACACAAATGTACAGCAAAAAACCCTGGCACCAAGGCTTACACTCAGAAGACAACAATCAAGAGAGTGGAAGAGTGCCGGGGAAGGGGGGGAAGGAGCTGCAGAGAGAGGAACTAAAGAACAGCAGCTAGAACCAGGCTAAACAGCAGCCAAAAAAGAAGAGAAGGGGAGAGACGAAGGCACCCGCGCAGGGGAGAAGGAATACAACCAGAAAACTGAAAAATAGCGAGCTAGGGACACCATGGAAGCATCCAAAGCTGAAGAGACCGGATGTTGCATCACGCAATGGGAATATCTTGGAAGCATCAGAGATAGCCAGCAACAATAAAATGATATTAATAAATGACGGATTAATGTTTTTAGTGTATATTCATTATAAGCTTTTTATTCATTTATTTATTTATGAATTTGATTCATATTAATTTGATTAAAATAATCATAAAAATTATAGTTTAGTATATATCCTTTGGTTAAAAATCAATAGTATACTTACTTTATATATATAACATGTCCTAACATCTTGAAATTATCTGTTTTTTGAAAAACGACATGTCATGTCGTGTGTTAGTATCGATGCTAATACCTATCACCCCTCACCAAAAACCGATCTCATTTTGGATGAGTCAGGAGAGGCCCATATAAAAAATGGGCTCCAACTCATCAGAAAAAAGCCCATGGACCCTCAAAACGACACCGTCGCTCCCTCCTTCTCTCTATTTCTCCCTCCCCTTTTATTCAAGATTTTGGCATATTTTGAACTCTCTCTCTCTCTGTCTCTGTGCATCGCCAAATCGCCATTTCCAGTTGCTTCCTCACACCGCCCGACCTCCAATGGCGAACCCCATCGTTCAAGAGGTCACTCCCGCATCGCATCATCGATCCCCCTTCTCCCGAATTCGAACCTCTCCCCGTCCGATCTTTCATGGGTTTCCGAGATTTCACCTAATTTTGGCCTTTTTCTCTCTCTCTCTCTCTCTCTTCAGATCATCGAGAAGCAAGTGCTGACGGTGGCGAAGGCCGTGGAGGACAAGATCGATGAGCAGATCGCGGCCCTCGACCGCCTCGACGACGACGACCTGGAGGCGCTGCGGGAGCGGCGGCTGGCGCAGATGAAGCGGATGGCCGAGAAGCGGAGCCGCTGGATCTCCCTCGGCCACGGCGACTACTCCGAGATCCCCGCCGAGAAGGACTTCTTCTCCATCGTCAAGGCCAGCGACCGCGTCGTCTGCCACTTCTACCGCGAGAATTGGCCCTGCAAGGTGAGTCCGCGTCTCCCTAGTTCCGGAATTGATGACGATTTTGAATGTTCTCATTTTCTTTTCTTTTAGGTTTTTGTCGATTTTGAGGTGTTTTTGGGGGTTGGGTAGGTGAAGTTGTGAGTGCCTTGGATCGCCATTGCTCTGAAATATTGGAATTTCGTGTTGATATTCAGCTCAAGATTCAGAATTGTTTTTGAAGTGTTGCTTACTCATTAGTAATTCATGCCACGAGTAAAGCTAGAATAGATATTATGAGGGTATTGCAATTTGGCAAATGCTACTTTGTGGTTGTTTAAGTTCGCGGGCTCATTTTAGCATTCGACAGAGTTACGGAATTTTGCCCCAGTTCTTTGTAAAAAAAATGAGCATACCGATCTTACCATCTTTCGCGTTTTCTTTGTATTAGGTGGATTAGTATGTGCTTACAATAGGTTCTGCAAATGTGGTCAGCATAAAGAAGTTTTTTTGCTTTCACTAGTCCATGGGAACTAAAGATGGGACGGAATTATCTTTATGAATAGATGATGTAGCTGCTATCTCTATGGTGAGATGAAGGTGATGTCGACACTGCTTGGGGGAATTAAGATACTTAAAGCAGCTGTTTGAATTTTGAAGAGTGATGGGTTTACTTTTGTTGATTGAATTCCCAAGTGATATTTCTGTTCGGGATTTCGATATTTTTGACCATGGTATTAGAACATATGTTGTGGAAGGGAAGGATTCAACCCTCTGAGTAGGGGGTGGTGTGCTGAACTCTAGAAGGAATGATATTTGATCACTGGTGATTTGCAGGTGATGGACAAACACATGAGTATTTTGGCAAAGCAACATATAGAGACCCGCTTTGTGAAAATCCAAGCAGAGAAAAGCCCTTTTCTTGCTGAAAAGCTTAAGATCGTTGTTCTCCCTACTCTTGCTCTCATAAAGAATGCAAAAGTGGAGGATTATGTGGTATGATACATGACTTTGCAGGTTAATCTTTAGAATGATGGATGTCCTTTTTGAAACCCACGGTCTCTTGTTTCTTATATGCTATACTCAATTTGTAATTAGGTGGGATTTGATGAGCTTGGTGGGACTGATGAATTTAGCACAGAGGATTTGGAGGAAAGATTGGCCAAATCTCAAGTTATCTTTTTCGAAGGTGAATCCTCAGTAAATTCAAGGGCTGGTGCGCAAACTAGGAGGAGTGTCCGGCAAAGCTCAAATGCTGATTCTTCTGATTCAGAGTGAACATACTAAATGGATTCCTAAAATGTGATGTTATCCTTCCAAGTTATACATCGAGTGTCGTGCCTGAGTTAGATTAGTTGTATCTCTGCATGTAGTTCTATTCGCTAGTGAATCTTTGATGCTCTCCATCTTGGAGTAAGATCATCAGTGCTATGAAAGCTGTTTTGTCCTTTCTTTTCTCAATTGAGAGAAGTATACCGAGAAATTGAGTTTAGGCCCTCTTTGAACTACAAGGGATGAAGCTGGAAATGGAATACTATGCCTCAGGGTGATGGTTTTCAAAGTCTTGTCTATCCTCTATTTACCTATTCTTTTCTTATCTGTTGATGTTGATGGAACTTCGAGTTATATGTAGATGCTGCAGATTGTTATTAATCTGCTCTATTCATGTAGGCCGGGTTTCATAATCTTCTGTTTGTCAATACATAGTTGCTGGCGTTTGGGTGACCTTGAGTGGGAATATGCTTAGTAGGAGGTTTCTTAATTGCGATTATTGCATCTTGGTCCCATAGATTTTGAAGAAATAACTGAGGTCAAAATCTTTAATTCAAAATGTAATTCCTCCTAGTGGTTGGAGCCGTGTATCCTCTTCAAGCGATTCAGACAACACATTCGAAGAACTGCAGGCATTTTTGTTACAGACAGACAAAATGAAATCTTGTCTTGCAATTGATATGATAATCTTTGCAATTTTGTGCTCAAGTCAATCCGATTAAATGAACTGTGAGTAATAATAAGCTGGGGAGTGATTGAAAAATCATGATAGTAGCGGACAAAGAAATCACTGATCGATGTGTATAAATAGTAGATCTGCAGATACAAGAAACTGGAAAGAGATCTCCCTATTAAATAACATGAACAACATATAGGTGCCCCCCTTACGTAACACAGACGACACAGAATCACAAAACACAATCTCGCAAAACCACAAATGCATGACAATGATTCTAGAAACAAAAGGAGCGACCCGCACAAGTTAAAAGTACACTGAGATAGCCTTATATGGTACTAAAATCTTCAGGGGCTGCTGGCTGGAGGAGGAGTGAGGAGAGGAATGGAAGGAATATTGGGGAGAGACGAAGGGGTGCCCGGCACCGGGGGCAAGGCAGTTGGCACGGTTGGCACGCTTGGAAGTGGTGGCAGGGCAGTGGTGGGCAATGTTGGCTGTATTGATATTGTTGGTATTGTGGGGAGGAACGGTATGGATGGCATAGTTGTTGGTATCGATATTGTTGGTATTGTGGGGAGGGACGGTATGGAGGGCATAGTTGTTGGTATTGTGGGGATGGATGGTATGGATGGCATAGTTGTTGGTATCGGTAGTGTTGGTATTGTGGGAAGGGATGGTATGGATGGCATAGTTGTTTGCAGCAGATGACGAGCTCCGAAGCTCAAATTGGCGGTTGAGAGAACTAGGGCGATGAAGAGAACAAAGCTCTTCGAGGAAGCAGCCATGTCGGTAACTAGAGTGTGGATTTTATGTTGTGAAAGACTCAAGGACTTGAAATTAATGAGCTGAGAGGAATGGGTTGCTACTTGTGTGAGTAAATGGAGGAAGGAGATGGGAGGTTATATAGCAAGAGGTGTTTCAAAAATAAATTTGGGTTGTGATATTGGTGACTGGCTTTTGGGTATGGTTAGGAAAAAGAAAAAAAAGCAGAACATCTCTTTTATTGGTTCTTTGTCAGCTCACCTCCTCAGCTCAAAATCTCCTGACAGATGGCCAATGCTTTCGTTGAAGTCAAGCTTCGCATCTCTGTCTTTGTGGAAGGCAACTGAATAACATGCTTCCCAACTTGCTATTATCTTAGGTTGATTGTTAACTTGCTTCTTGATTTTAGCATATAATTCTAGGTTGGTTAGTGCTGCATTGACCAATCTTCCCGAAAATTGAACTTCATTAATGATCCTGTCTACTGTTAAGTGATGGGCTTTAGCCATTAGGTACTCCTTTTTTTTTTTTTTGTCATTTCACAAATGGTAACGAAAAAAGGTCACTACCATTAGGAACCCTAATTTGGTATATTTGTATAACATTTAGTCCAAATTAATTTTCATGTAAAAAAAATCTTAAATTGATACAATCGTGCCACATTTACTTCTAAATTAATTTTTATGTTATAAAAAAAATTCTAAATTGGTGCACTCATGCTACATTTACTCCAACATTCCGAGCATAAACTCTTAACTATTTTAAAAGCTAATGATTTGAGCTTGAGATTTGAGACTGAGATATGAGAAGTGAAGTAGATAGGCATGAGTTATCCGAGACTTTTCTGAAATTGTAGTAATCAACGAATTCCATTTCTAATAGAATAATTGGCTTATACACATGTTGATAAGTCGGATTTTTGGAATAAAATGCTTTTATGGATATTGAGATGACAAGAAATAGGTTGATGAGGCCGATTTTAAGATTTTTTTGTAATACAAAAATAAGTTCATGGTTTTTGTAATGTAAAAATTAGTTTGAGATAAATATGGTACGAGTGTATTAGTTAGAGATTTTGGTGAGACGAAAATTAATTTAAGGTAAATATGAGATGGGTGTATCAATTTGTGATTTTTTGTGCTATTGACATTAAAAAGAATGAAAACTGGACACAAACATTCCACATAAAAATAGTTCTCGTCTTAGTTCCTTTGAGATTGGTGTCAAGTGTTAACAAATAAGTTATGTTCATGGGATCATGTCTATATAGACAAAGCCACTAATTGGATATCATATCTATATATGATGACTATAGTAAGCTAAGGAAAATGAAAAAAAGAAATAGCATTGAAATCCATTTTTATTGACCAATTATAATTGCCTCCCAGGACCTATAATTGCCTCAAAAGATACAATATACACAACATTTCAAGAAACTTATTTTTTTCCAATAAATAGAGTCAGTCCTTTCCTATTCCTTCTATGTCATAGGGTTAAAACCAAAAAATAAGTTGAGAGTGTTCGTTCCTATAATCATCATGCAAAACTTCTCTTTGACTCTATGCTTGTCATGTGGAATTACCCTTGGCATTGCGTTGTCACGTGGCCTAGTGGTACTTATTCATGATCTACTTGTAAACCTACACTCTCATATGTTCTTTTCAAATGTTAATAATAGATAAATTTAGCATTTAAATATTTACGAATGCTAAACAAATCTAGAGTATACTTAGTCAAAACAATTAATGTAAACTAAAAAAAAATTGATTTAAATTAAGAATAGGATATAGATGTGTGTTTTCTGGACATAGACAGATGTGTGTTTTCTGTGTTTTAAAATTGTAAGAGCACATTGAAAACCTTTAATTGATTCTGAAGGATGCGACACAAGTGCAAGAAATATCCGCCTCATAATTCTATTATTACTTAGATTTTTTTTATTCCCTTTTTCTGTTTTCGTAAAATTTCTCCAAAGATTAATGATTGGCAGGAAGCCAGATGTTCGTCCAAATCGGCCCCTTCCTCAAGGTTTGTGAATATAGTATTGGTATTGTTGTTTCTTGGTTATTATCTAACTTTTCTTTGTATTTTAGATTGATAGATTAGGAAATAACTTAAATACAATTTTTTTAGCTGGAATAAAATTAATGATGGAAAATATAATCTTAATCATTTTAAATTACTCAAGCCTAAGATAAAAAATTAGTAACACGATTTAAATTACGAAAGATACTTAAAGTAGTTTGTTGAAATATCACATGAGTTGACAATGGGTCTATTATATATACATATGTATAAATATGTATATGTATATGTATATATGTATGTTGGAAAGATTTCACTCTTTCTTTATAAATAGCTCATCCCATTTTCATTTCTTCCTCCTGTCGCTGGTGTTGGAAATACTTCAATTCACCTACTTCACGAGTTTCGCACTTTTAGGTCTCATCTTACCTAACGTGTTAAGACTTTTGAATCGAATAATTTTAGGCAAAGATGATTCAAGCACTACGAAATTTAATACTTTAGTCTAGAAAATCTTTCTTGTCCTCATATCCTTAGTCATGAAATTTTGTGTAGCCAAAGCTACAATAGCCCACGTAAATTTCGTTGCAAAAGGTTGGCCCTTTAGCCACGAAATGAAATTTGTTGCTTTTGAGTGTCTATTTTACGCCTTTTGCCCTAAAATATCCCATGGTGAAGAGTATACATTCTACTACAAAGTTACTCGATTTCGTTTCCAAAGTCTATTGCCACAGGCCTTTGGCCATGACATCTCTGCCATGAAGATTTTCGTGGTAAGAAGCCTTAGCCATGAAATTCCACGCTTCTTAGCCAAGAATTCTGCCTCGGTGAAAGGTCGATTTTCTTAGAGTGCCGATTCTCTACTAACAATGAAAAAAAGGTGGATTAGGCCGTACGTGGAGAACACATTTTTATACTGATGGCGTATGTTATAGTTACTAACAAGATCGGAACCGGTGGAAAAAGACATGGATGAAAGACGCCAAGTCACTGATCAATACATATGACAGAAGGTACATACAGGATACTGGAAAAACATTTATTCACACCAAAAGAGCTCACTAGAAAACAACGCGAATGATGAATATAATTCCGAAAGATATCAAATGACACAACACACATGTATGCGAGCAATCTTTACAAGGAAAGGGCGGAGCCCAACAGCTTAAAGATACACTGAGATAACTAGACATGGTACTAAAATCTTCAGGGGCTGGTGGCTGGAGGAGGAGTGAGGAAAGGAATGGAAGGAATCTTAGGGAGAGAGGTAGGGATGCCCGGCACCGGGGGCAAGGCGGTTGGCACGGTTGGCATGCTTGGAAGTGGCGGCAGAGCAGTGGTGGGCAATGTTGGCTGGGTGGTGGGCAGCGTCGGCAATGTGGGCTGAGGCAGGGTCGTAGGGATGGTAGGCAATGTGGGAATGGATGGCAATGGTGGCATTGAAGTCGGTATTTTTGGCATCGTGGGAAGGGATGGTATGGATGGTATAGTTGTCGGTATTGGTAGTGTTGGTATCGTGGGAAGGGACGGTATGGATGGTGTAGTTGTTTGCAGCAGATGACGAGCTCCGAAGCTCATGTTGGTAGTTGAGAGAACTAGGGCGATGAAGAGAACAAAACTCTTTGAGGAAGTAGCCATGTCAGCAACTGGAGTGTGGATCTTATATTGTGAAAGGCTCAAGGACTTGAAATAAATGAGCTAAGAGGAATGGATTGCTACTTGTGTGAGTAAATGGAGGAAGGAGATGGGAGTTTATATAGCAAGAGGTAGTTCAAATAGAAATTTGGGTTGTGATAATTAGTTGGTGACTGGCTTTTGGGTATGGTTAGGAAAAAGAATAAAAAACAGAACATCTCTTTTATTGGCTCTTTGTTAGCTCACCTCTTCGGCTCAAATCTCCTGACAGATGGCCAATGCTTTCGTTGAAGTCAAGCTTCGCATCTATATTTGTGGAAGGCAATTGAATAACTTGCTATTTTCTTAGGTTGATTGTTAACTTGCTTTTGATTTTAAACATATAATTCTAAGGTTGGTATGTATTGCATTGACCGATCTCCGCGAAATTTTGACTTCGTCAAAGATCCGGTCTACTGTTAAGTGGTTGGGCTTTAGCCATTAGGTATTTGTTTTTTTTTTCTTTACACAAATGATAAAAAGAAGGGTTAACATCACTAAAAATTCTAAATTGATATACCTGTACTACATTTACTCCAAATTAATTTGTGTAAAAAAGAAAAATCCCAAATTGATACAACAATGCCATATTTATCCCAAACTAATTTTTTATATTATAAAAAATTCTAGACCATTACATTTGTACCACATTTATTCTAACTTTTTTGTGTTACAAAAAATTCCAAATAGAAACTCTTAACTATGTTTATGGCTAATGATTTGAACTTGAGATCTGAGAAGTGAAGCGGATAGTCAAGAAAATGAGGCATTTACGAGCTATCTGAGAGTTTTTGAAATTGAAGTAATCAAAGAATTCCATTTCTAATAGAATAATTGGCTTAAACACATGTTGATAAGGTTGAATTTTTGAATAGATTGCTTTTACGGATATTGAAATGACAAGAAACAGGTTAAGAAGGCTGATCTTGAGATTTTTTTTTGTGATACAAAAATAAGTTTTGGGCAATTGTTGTATGATTGTACTAATTTGGGATTTTTCGTGACATGAAAAATTAGTTTGGGGCAAAAGTGGTACAAGTAATATAGTTTGGGATTTTTTGTGGCACAAAAATTAGTTTAGGCTAACTCACCAGTGGATAGCTTAGTTGGTTGAGATCTCTCCTCCAAGCCGAGAGAGGTCAAGGGTTCGAAACCCTGCATTGTTAGTGATTAAAGCGGGGGCTTCGGCAGTGGGTTGCTGGGCCAATTTCCTCCCAGGTATAGTCGCTGTTAGGCCTTCATCGCAGAGGCCCATGAGACCCAAAATTGGCGTAAGCCGACAAGGGCAGGCTCCGGCAGATCCTTGGTCATAAAAAAAAAAAAACAATTAGTTTAGGCTAAATGTGGTGGTGCTATTAACCCTAAAAAGAGTGAAAACTGGATACAAACATTCCATTAAAAATAGTTCAAGTCTTATCTCCTTTGAGATTGGTGTCTAGTGTTGACAAACAAATTATGTTCATGGGATAGTTCCTATCATATATAGATAAAGCCGGAGTTGAGAGTGTTCATTCTAGTGCTCGTCATACGACACTTCTCTTTAACTCTGTGTTTGTCTCGTGGCTCAGTGTTACTTATCGATTATTTACGTGTTATCCTGCACTATTATATGTTATTTTCAAATGCTAATAATAGATAAAGTCAATATTTAAACATCTTCAAATGCTAAAAAAATCTAGAGCAAAACTTAGTCGAAACAATTAATTTAAAATTATAAAAAATGATTGGTTTAAAATAAGAATAGGATATAGATGTGTGTTTTCTGTGCCTTAAAATTGTAAGAGCACATAGAAAACCTTCGATTGATGCCAAAAGATGTTCAGAACTCCAAAATGTGGCGTTGACTCTGAAGGACGCAACACAAGGTTCGTGAATATAGTATTGGTATCATTGTTTCTTGTTTATTATCTACCTTTTCTCTCCTTGTATTTTAGATTGATAGATTTAGGAAACAGCTTGAAATACAATTTAAAGAATATATGTCAGCTTGAATATATTAATGGTGGAAAAATCATCCTAATCAATTTAAATTACTTAAGCCTAAGAAAATAGAATTACTAATACGATTTAAATTACAAAAGGTATGTAAATTAGATTATTGAAATATCACGTGACTTAATAATGGATTTTATATACTTTTGGGTTAATACTTTGAAAAACCCCAAATTGGTACACTTGTGACAAATTTACCACAAACTAATTTTTTAATCATGAAAAATTCAAACTAGTACACATGTAACAAATGTACCCTAAATGATCACAAAAAACCTAAAACTAATATACTTATGACAAATTTACTGGAAATTAATTTGTTCGACCACAAAAAATCCCAAAATTGTATTTTTGTAACAAATATACCTTTCATTAGATTGGATTAATGCCACAAAAAAACACAAAAAATGTATGACTGTGATATATGAAGAGTAAAATCCCAAACTGATATACTAGTCAACTGTCACATGTCATAAAACTTAGCAAGTTGATAATAAAGTTTAACAGAATCTAATAGAGGGAAATTTATCACAAGTGTACCAGTTTGGGGTTTTTGGTGGTAAAAAAATTAGTTCCGGATAATTTTGTCACATATGTACAAGTATGAGATTTTTCGGGGTATTAACCCTGAAAAGCTCATACTTCACTCTTTCATTATAAATAGCTCATCCCATTTTGCATTTCTTCCTCCTTTCGTTGGTTTTGGAAATACTTCAATTCACGTGTTTAATGAGTTTCGCACTTTTGTGTCTCATCTTACCTGTCGGGTTAAACTTTTGACTCGAATAATTGTGGGCAAAGATGATTCAAGCACTTGAAATTTGACGCTTGAGTCAGAAAGACTTTCTTCGCTTCATATCATTAGTCACAGGATTTTGTGTTGCCGAAGCTACAACGACCCACATAATTTTGTTGCAAAAAGGTTGGCCCTTAAGCCACGAAATAAAAATTTGTTGCTATTGAGTCTCTATTTATGCTTTTTGTCATGAAATATTTCGCGGTGAAAAGTTTACTATTCTGCTACAAAATTACTCAATTTTGTTTCCAAGGTCTATTGCCACAGGCCTTTAGCCATGACATATCCGCCACCAAGATTTTCGTGGCAAGAAGCCTTACCCACGAAACTCCAGGCTTCTTAGCCAATAATTCCGCCGCGGCGAAAGGTCGATTTTCTTTTAGTGCCGATTCTCCACTAACAATGAAAAAAAGGTCGATAAGGCCGTACACGGAGAACACATTTTTGTACTGATAATGTATGTTATAGTTACTAACAAGCTTGAAACAGTGGAAAGGACATGGAAGAATGGAAGCCAAGTCACTGATCAATACATATGATAGAAGGTACATACAAGATGCTGGAAAAACATTTATTCGCACCAAAAGAGCTCACTAGAAAACAATGTGACTGAAAAGTATAATTCCAAAAGACATCAAATGACACACCACACATATATGCGACCAATCTTTACAAAGAAAGGGCGGACCCCAACAGCTTAAAGATACACTGAGATAATCTTATATGGTACTAAAATCTTCAGGGGCTGGTGGCTGGAGGAGGAGTGAGGAAAGGAATGGAAGGAATCTTGGGGAGAGACGTAGGGATGCCTGGCACCGGGGGCAAGGCGGTTGGCACGGTTGGCATGCTTGGAAGTGGCGGCAGAGCAGTGGTGGGCAATGTTGGCTGGGTGGTGGGCAGCGTCGGCAATGTGGGCTGAGGCAGGGTCGTAGGGATGGTAGGCAATGTGGGAATGGACGGCAATGGTGGCAGTGAAGTCGGTGTCGATATTTTTGGCATCGTGGGAAGGGATGGTATGGATGGTATAGTTGTCGGTATTGGTAGTGTTGGTATTGTGGGAAGGGACGGTATGGATGGCGTAGTTGTTTGTAGCAGATGACGAGCTCCGAAACTCATGTTGGCGGTTGAGAGAACTAGGGCGATGAAGAGAACAAAGCTCTTTGAGGAAGTAGCCATGTTAGTAACTGGAGCGTGGATTTTATGTTGTGAAAGGCTCAAGGACTTGAAATTAATGAGCTAAGAGGAATGGATTGCTACTTGTGTGAGTAAATGGAGGAAGGAGATGGGAGTTTATATAGCAAGAGGTAGTTCAAATAGAAATTTGGGTTGTGATAATTAGTTGGTGACTGGCTTTTGGGTATGGTTGGGAAAAATAATAAAAAACAGAACATCTCTTTTATTGGTTCTTTGTTGGCTCACCTCCTCAGCTCAAATATCCTGACGGATGACCAATGCTTTCGTTGAAGTCAATCTTCGCATCTGTCTTTGTGGGAGGCAACTGAATAACTTGCTATTTTCTTAGGTTGATTGTCAATTTGCTTCTTGATTTTAACATATAATTTTAAGGTTGGTTTGTGCTGCATTGACCGATCTCCCCGAAATTTGGGCTTCATCAATGATCTAGTCTACTGTTAATTGTTTGGGCTTTAGCCATTAGTTTTTTTTTTTTTTTTTTTTTGCGTTACACGAATGATAAAAAGAATGATTAATACCACTAAAAATTCTAAACTAGTATACCCGTACTATATTTACTCCAAATTAATTTATATATAAAAAATCCTAAAATAATACAATCATGCCACATTTATCCCAAGCTAATTTTTATGTTATTTCTAGACCATTACATTTGCACCGCATTTACTTTAACTTTTTTCTGTTACAAAAAATTCTGAACAAAAACTCTTAATTATGTTAAAAGCTAATGATTTGAGCTTGAGATTAAGAAGTGAAGCGGATAGGCAAGAAAATGAGGCATTTATGAGCTATTGGAGAGTTTTTTGAAATTAAAGTAATCAATGAATTCCATTTCTAACCGAGTAATTGGCTTAAACACATGTTGATAAGGTAGAATTTTTGAATAGATTACTTTTACGGACGTTGAAATGACAAGAAATGGGTTAAGAAGGCTGACATTGATATTTTTTGTGATAGAAAAATAAATAAATTAGGATGTTAATTGAGATTTTTTGGGCTGACATTGAGGATGATTCTGAAGGACGCGACACAAGGTTTGTGAATATAGTATTGGTATTGTTGTTTCTTGTTTATTATCTACCTTTTTCTCTCCTTGTATTTTAGATTAATAGATTTAGAAAACAGCTTGAAATACAATTTAAAAATATATGTCAGCTTGAATATATTAAAAGTGGAAAAATCATCCTAATCAATTTAAATTACTTAAGCCTAAGAAAATAGTATTACTAATATGATTTAAATTACAAAAGGTATCTAAATTAGATTGTTGAAATATCACGTGACTTGACAATGGGTCTTATATACTTTTTATATACATGTGATGTTGGACATACTTCACTCTCCATTATAAATAGTTCATCCCATTTTGCATTTCTTCCTCCGTTCGCTGGTGTTGGGAATACTTCAATTCTCATGCTTTATGAGTTTCGCACTTTTGTGTCTCATCTTATCTTTGAGTTTAAACTTTTGACTCGAATAATTTTGGGCGAAGATGATTCAAGCGCTATGAAATTCGACGCTTTGGTCAGAAAATCTTTCTTTGCCCCATATCATTACTCACCGAACTTTGAGTCGCCAAGTCGACAAAGCGACAACAACTCACATAATTTTCGTTGCAAAAGTTTAGCCCTTTAGCCGCGAAATAAAATCTGTTGCTTTTGAGCGTCTACGCATTTTGTCATGAAATATCCCGTGGTGAAATATATACTTTTTGCTACAAAATTACTCGATTTCATTTCCAAGGTCTATTGCCACGGGCCTTTAGCAATGACATTTTGGCCACCAAGATTTTCGAGGCAAGAAGCCTTAGCCATGAAATTCCAGGCTTTTTAGCCAAGAATTCCGCCGTAGTGAAAGGTCGATTTTCTTGTAGCACCGATTCACTAACAACAATTAAAAAAGGTGGATAAGGCCGTATGGGAAGAACACATTTTTATACTGATGGGGTGTGTGTGTGTGTGTTATAGTTACTAACAAGCTTGGAAGAGGCGGAAAAGACATGGATGAATAGAAGCCAACTCACCGATCAATACATATGATAGATGGTACATACAAGATACTGGAAAAGACATTTATTCGCACCAAAAGAGCTCACTACAAAACAATGTGATTTAAAAATATAATTCCGAAAGACATCAAATGACACACCACACATATATGCGAACAATCTTTACAAAGAAAGGGCGGACGCCAACAGCTTAAAGATACGCTGAGATAAACTTATGGGGTATTAAAATCTTCAGGGGCTGGTGGCTGGAGGAGTGAGGAAAGGAATGGAAGGAATCGTAGGGAGAGACGTAGGGATGCCCGACACCGGGGGCAAGGCAATTGGCACGGTTGGCACGCTTGGAAGTGGCGGGAGAGCAGTGGTGGGCAATGTTGGCTGGGCGGTGGGCGGTGTTGGCAATGTGGGCTTAGGCAGGGTCGCAGGGAAGGCGGGCAACGTGGGAATGGACAGCAATGGTGGCAGTGAAGTCGGTATTGATGTTGTTGGTATTGTGGGAAGGGACGGTATGAATGGTATAGTTGTCGGTATCGGTAGTGTTGGTATTGTGGGAAGTGATGGTATGGATGGCATGGTTGTTTGCAGTAGATGTCGAGCTCTGAAACTCATATTGGCAGTTGAGAGTACTAGGGAGGGCGACAAATAGAATGAAGCTCTTTGAGGAAGCAGCCATATTGGTAACTAGAGTGTGGATATTATGTTGTGAAAGGCTCAAGGACTTGAAATCAATGACCAAAGAGGGATGGATTGCTAATTGTAGGCAATGGAGGAAGAGGATGGGAGTTCATATCGCAAGAGATGGATGTGTGGAGTTTAGTATTGTGACAATAGGTTGGTGACTGGCCTTTGGGTATGCTTAGGAAAAGAAAAACCGAACATCTCTTTATAGTTTCCTTGTTAGCTCCCCACCTCAGCTCAATCTTCCACTTGCCAAAAGAAAAGACAAAGGTCAAATCTGCTGTTTTTGTTCTGAGAGATGGCCATGCTGTCATGAAGTCAAGCTTCACAAATATGTCTTTGTGGAAGGTAACTGAACAACTTGCTTCATAACATACCAATATCTAGGTTGGGTGTTAACTTGTTCCTGGATTTTAACATGTCAATCTAGGTTTCTTTGTGTTGGCTTGACTGATCTCTCCGACCCTTGGACTTCAACAATTACATGTTGGTCTACCGTTAGAGCGATGGTGGATTTAGCCTTTAGGTGCTATTTTTTTTTTCTCTTGATTGCACAAAAGATAAGAAGGATTACTTTACTAGCCACAGACTTTGCACGAAAAAATAGTTCCAGTCTTATCTCCTTTGACTGTTAGATGCTAGCAAATAAGTTATTTTCACATGATTATATCTATTATATATAATTAAAGGTAGAGTTGAAAGAACATTTGCTCTTATACTTGCCAAGTGGCACTTCTCTTTAGGTTTATGCTTGCCACGTGGCATCACACTTGGCATTGTTTTGCCACGTGCCCCAATAATCTTACCGATTACTTACATATCGTTACACACTCTTGTATGTTATTTTCAAAATGTAGATAAAGTCAGCGATTGAATTTTTTTGGATGTTAAAAAATATAGAGCATATTTAGCCAAAACACATAATTTAAACTTAGTCAAAATAATTGAAATAAACTAAGAAAAGGATAGCGATGTGTGTTTTATATATTATAAATGGATATTACATTCTGCATTAATAGTCTTCCTCCTCCTCCTCCTCCTACTTTGATACATTTTCACATAGGTTAATAGACATTTCTTTTGCATGGCTCTAACATGTGTTTATAGTGTTATTTTTGCTGTTCTTTTTAATTTGCCTTTAGCTTTTGTATTGATTTTTTAACATACTTTGTTATTTTGGTTTTATTTTTATTATTTGAAAATTATGCACACTTTAGAGAAATTAGTAAATGATAAGAATTCAATTAGAAAAATAGTAGTTGAAGGAGCTAGATTTAGGAGAAAAGAAATGGGTAGTGGGTTGACCAGCGAATCAGGCAGAGTTATCTATGATGCCCAGATCATTCCGGCGAAAATCTGCGCCCTTTCGGCGTTCGATCGGACCATCTGTTGCGGATGGAGGCTATGCATTTGTGCTTCATATTACACAATTTTTACGGCAAAATTATTCAATCAATTTTAAACATATTGTATGGATATCGATTGAGTCTTTAATTTTTGTGTAAAATTATAATATAGTCCTCCTGGTAATTTTTCGTTGGAAATCATTGACGTGACTATGTGCCATGCAGAATAACTAGTGATGACGGGAACGCCACATTAACAATTTTTCTTGGAAATTAACTGTAATAATTAAATTAAAATTTTGTGCAAATATTTTGAACTCAATTGGCATTCGCAAAATAAATTTGGTGCTTGTTGGGAAATTTTCCTATAATTTTATCGACTGAGCAATTCTATTTTTTGCAGGTGCTGATGCTCTTTTGACTTTTTGGTTGATTGTCGAGGAGGCTGGACAGCTATTTATATGATAATTTGGTTTATAATTTTTTTTTTCTTTTGGATTGATCATCAAGGATGTTAGACCACCTTTAGGTAATGATATGATCTTGGTTTTTTTTTTTTTTTTTTTTTTGGTTTATCATATAGGAGACTGGACTACTATGTCAAGCATTGCTAGATTATGAATAAATTTTTTGTTTTATATTTGCTCATTTGCTTAATTTATGATGTGTCAATAGCTGCAAAAACAGAAATAAAAATACCCAGAATTGCAATAGCAACCTAAAATATAAATTCGAAGTTTGCAAAGGACTTTTAGCAACAAACTTCGTGTCAAATTTGCACCCTTTTAGCCACAAAAAAATGATGTACTTTATAATAATATTAACGACCAAATTTCGGGTTGAAAACTACAAATAAATTCTCATTCACTTTTAGTCATGAAAACTTCGTCGGTTATATTCAACAATTTGTTATGTGGTGAAAAGCATATGGATTGCTAGCCACGAAATGTTTTGTTGCCTCGAAATTTTCGCATGGTTAAAAGTAGGGGTTTATCTCACAACGTCTTCGCCCCAAGATATATTATGAACCAAGATGATTTGACCGCTACAAAATTTGACACTTCGATTACAAATATTTTACCCGGCCTCGTATCATTAGCCACTAAAATTTGTGCCGTAAAAGCTAATAAAACCCTATGAAATTTTCGTCGCAAAAGGTTAGCCCTTTAATCGCAGCAAAAGAGCTCCCTAGGAAACAGCGTGAATGATAAAAAGAATCCCAAAATACATTTCATGATACGACACACATATATGCGAAGAAGCTTACAGACATAAGGGTGGGACGCCAACAATTTAAAAATACTCAGAAGTGACCTCAGGTGATGCTAAAATCTTCAAGGGCTGGTGGCTGGAGATGTGGTGATGAAAGGAGCAGAGAGAATCTTAGAGAGAGAAGTAGGGATGCTTGGCATCCACAGTAAGGTGGTCGGCACGGTTGGCAAGCTCGACAGTGGCGGCAGAGTAGTCGTAGGCAGCGCTGGCTGTGTGGTGGGCGGCGTCGGCAGTCTGGGCCGAGCCGGGAACGTTCGGACGAAAGGCATAGGCAGCTTGGTGACCTTTGGCGATTTGGGCATGGACGGCAAAGGCGGGAGGGTCGTTGGTATTTCTGTTGGTCGTGTGGTGGGCAGCGTCGGCAGCCTGGGCTGAGCCAGGGTCGTTAGGATGGCAGCCATAGACAGACCGGTGTCCTTTGGCAATGTGGGCTTGGATGGGAAAGGCAGCATCGTCATCGGTATTGATGGTGTTGGTTTTGTGGAAAAAGACACTATAGCTGCCATAGTTATGTCCTGCAAATGACGAGCTCCGAAACTCATATTGATGGTTGAAAGAATTAGGGCGATGAAGAGAACAAAGCTCTTTGACAAAGAAATCATATCCGCAAAATGGAGCATGGGTTTTATGTTGAGATAAGGCTCAAAGGGCTTGAAATCGATAAGCTGAGGGGAGTGGGTTGCTAATTGCGTTTGAGGCAATGGAGGAAGGGGATGGGAATTTATATAGTAAGAGATAGTTACATAGAATTTAGGGTTGTTATGATAAGTTGGTAACTGGCCTTTGGCTATATTTAGGAAGAAAAACAGAACATCTCTTTACAGGTTTTCTTGTTAGCTCACCACCTCAGCGTAATCTTTGTG
Organism: Eucalyptus sideroxylon x Eucalyptus melliodora; assembly: GCA_016097485.1. Lineage (NCBI taxonomy): Eukaryota > Viridiplantae > Streptophyta > Magnoliopsida > Myrtales > Myrtaceae > Eucalyptus > Eucalyptus sideroxylon x Eucalyptus melliodora. The sequence goes on from CM027830.1 coordinate 21,743,311, forward strand.
GAAGGTAACTGAAGAACTTGCTTCATAACAGACCATTATCTAGAATACTTGTTAACTTGTTTCTTGATTTTAACATGTCAATCTAGAATTCTTTGTGTTGCCTTGACTGATCTCTCCTAACTTTGGATCTCATCACTTACATGATGTTCTACCATGTCATCACGCACTTTATGTATTATTTTCAAAATGCAAATAAAGTCAATGTTTGCATATCTTCGGATGTTAAAACAATATAGAGTATATTTAGCCAAAATAATGGAATTAAACTACAAATAGGATAGTGATGTGTGTTTTATGTATTATAAATGGATAGTTACATGCTGCATAAATTGTCTTCCTCCTCCTCCTTTGATATATTTTCACGTGTTTATTGCCATTTCTCTTTTGCATGGCTCTAGCATGTGCTTAGATTGTTGTTTTCACATTTTCTTTTTAATTTGCTCTTAGCTTTTGTATTGATTTTTGAACATATTTTCTTTTTTTTTCTTTTTATGATTTGGAAATTACGCACACTTTGGAGCAAATGGTAAATGATGAAATTCAATAAGAAAAATAGTAGTCGAAGAAGCAAGATTTAGGAGGAAAGGAATGGGGGAGTGGGATGATGAGTAAAGTAAGGCAGAATTACCTATGATGCCTATATCTTTACGAGTACCGAATGATGCACGATCTATGCCCTTTCGGCATTCGATCGGAGCATCTGTTGAGGATAGAGGCTATGCATATGAGCTGGTATTACACCATTTTTACGGGGAATTATTTAGTCAATTCTAAATCAATTATATGGATGTCAACTGAGTCTTAAACTTTTCAACCTTATCAATTGAGTCTTAAATTTTTACTTGAAATTCTAATCTGAAACATTTTTCCTAATTTTTGACCAAAAAAAATTGACACGACGATATGTCACGTAGGATACTCGGCAATGATGGGACCGCCAAGTTAGCGATTTTCGATAAAAATTGACCATAAGAACTATATTAAAATTTTGTCGCAAATGTTTTGAACTCAATTGACATCCGTGTAATATATTTAGGAGGAGGTACGGACACTTGGAGTGCTAAAACTTGCACGGAGGGACACTTAATTGCCAAAAGTTTGGAAAGTGACACTTAAATGCTAAAATCAGAGCAAAATGGATCACTTAAGTGCCACTTGGACCAAAATCCAGCCAAAATGTCAATGTGGCGATTTTTCGGCGAAGGAAGTGCAAAACGACGCTTGTTTTTGCACGGTGACGTGGCTAAACAATACAAAAACGAAGTTGTTTTGGTATTGACGTCGTAAAAAAATTACTATAAAAATTAATTAAATTGAATTAAAAAATAAAATTATTTAAAGCATTTAAAAATAAAATAAATAATTTTAAAAAATAATTAAATAAACATTTAAAATAAAATAAAAATATCAAAAAATTATTTAAAAAATAAAAATTTAAAAATATTAAAAAAATAATTTAAAAAAAATAAATTTATTTAAAACATTTAAAATAAAATAAGAATATTAACATATATATATATATATAAAAAAAAATAAAAATTTAAAACATTTAAAAATAAAATAAAATAAAAATATTTAAAAAATAAAGTTAAAAAAGATTGGGGGGGGGCCCTTCCGAGGCGGGGAGGCGGGGGCTAAGCCCTCACCGCATGCCCCTTTTTTTTTTTTATAGTTTTTTTAATATTTTTATTTTATTTTTAAATGTTTTAAATAAGTTTATTTTTTAAATGTTTTAAATTTTTAGTTTTTTTTAACTATTTTAAAAATATTTTAAAAATTTTTAATTTTAATTTTAAATGTTTTAAATAAATTTGGTTTTAAATTTAATTTAAGTAATTTTTATATTAATTTGTTTAACACATCGCACCAAAATGACGTTTTTTTTTTATTGTCTAGCCACGTTAGTGTGCAAAACGATGTTGTTTTACACTTTCTTTGCCGTAAAATCACCACATCAGCATTTTGGCCGGATTTTGCCGGAGTGACACTTAAGTGATTCATTTTGCTCCGACTTTGACACTTAAGTATTACTTTCTAAACTTTTGGCACTTAAATGTCATTCCGTGCCAAGTTTTGACACTTGGGGTTTACTTTTGCCACGAGTCTGTTTTTCATAGGTGCTGATGCTTTTATTTATTTATTTATTTTTTGTTGATTGTCGAGTAGGCTGGACAACTATTTATATGCTAGTTTGATTTAGAATTTTGTTTTTCTTTTGGATTGATCATCAAGGATGTTAGACGACCTTTTGGTATTGATATGATCTTGGTTTTTTGGGCTTCTCATCGAGGAGACAGGATTACTATGCCATGTATTGCTACATTATGAATACATTGTTTAATTTTATAGGGAAAATACCACAATAAAATTCCAAATTATTCTCAATGTGGCACAAATATTCCAAACTTTTTGTGTGCATGAAAAACCCTAAACTTACTCACCGTGACACAATTATCCCAAACTTTTTTTGTTGTAGGAAAATATCCAAACTTATACATATATAACACATATACCCTATATTTTAGTTTCATGTAGGATATATTTGTTATACTGGTATAATTTAGGGGGTTTTTATGACACAAAAAAAAAAAAAAATTGATGTACAGTTCAAGGTATTTGTATCACGATGGGCATAGTTTAGGGTTCTTTTGTAGTATTAATCTAATTTGAAATTTGCTCATTTTCTTAATTTATAATGTATCAATAGCTGGAAAATCAGAATTAAAAATACCAAGATTCGCAAATCTAAAATATAAATTCAAAATTCGCAAAGGACTTTTAACAACGAACTTGGTATCAAATTTGCACCCTTTTAGCCACAAAAAAAATGATGTACAAAAAAATACTATTAGGGACGAAATTTTGTGTTGAAACCTACAAATAAATTCACATGCACTTTTAGCCTTGAAACCTTCGTTGGTCAGATGCGACGATTTGTTATGTGTAGAAGAACATATTGACTTTTAGTCAAGAAATATTATCCCCCGAAATTTCAACTATGAAAATTTCGTGGCTTAAAGTGGGGATTTTTCCCATGACGTCTTCGCCACGAAATATTTCGTGAGCCAAGATGATTCGATCAAAATTCGACGCCGGTTATGAATTTTTTCCTGGCCTCATATCATTCCTTACGAAATTTTTGTCCCCAACCCTTTAACTACAAAAGAAATTTCTGTCTCTATTGAATGTCTATTTTGCGCCTTTGCCATGAAAATTACTTGATTTCGTCGCCAAGGTCTGCCGGCCAAAGGCCTTTAGCCACGACTTCTCCGCCGCGAAATTCCAGGCTTCTAGCGACGAAATTCCACTGTAGCGAAAAGTTGATTTTCTTATAGGGTCCGCTCTCGTGCTAGCAATGAAAAAAGGCGGATAAAGCCGTACGTGGAGAACTCTTAATACTTTTCAGTGTTTGTTATAACTACGAATAAGCTTGGGAGCCGAGTCACCGATCGATACGTATCATAGTAGGTAGATACAAGATACTGGCAAAACACTTATTCGCAGCAAAAGAGCTCACTAGGAACAATGTGAATGATGAACAGAATCCCAAAATACATCTCTGACACAACACACGTATACACGAACATTCTTACAAATATAAGGGGGGACGCCAACAATTTGAGAATACTCTCAGGTGACCTCACATGATGCTAAAAATCTTCAAGGGGTGGTGGCTGGAGGTGGAGTGAGAAAAGGAATAGAGGGAATCTTAGGGAGAGAAGTAGGGATGCTTGGCATCGGTGGCAAGGTGGTCGGCATGGTTGGCAAACTCGGAAGTGGCGGCAGAGTAGTTGTGGGTAGTGTTGGTTGTTTGGTTGGCAGCGCCGGCAATGTGGGCTGAGGTAAGGTCGTTGGGATGGCAGGCAAAGGTGGTGTCGCGACCTTTGGCAATGTGGGCATGGATGGCAATGGCGGCAGCATTGTCGGTATTGGTAGTGTTGGTATTGTGGGAAGAGACGGTATAGATGGCATAGTTGTTTGCAGCAAATGACGAGCTCCGAAGCTCATATTGATGATTGAGAAAATTAGGGCGATGAAGAGAACAAAGCTCTTTGAGGCAGAAGCCATGTCGGTAAATGAAGTCTAGATCTTTTGTTGTGATAGGCTCAAGGACTTGAAATCAATGAGCTGAGAGGAAAGGATTGCTAGTTGTGTCTGGGTAGATGGAGGAAGTGATTGGGAGTTTTTATAGCAAGAGACAGTCGTATAGAATTTTGGGTTCTGATGACAAGTTGGTGACTGGCCTTTGGGTATGGTTAGGAAAAAAAGAAAAAGAAAAAAAAAACAGAACATCTCTTTACAGGTTCTTTGGTAGCTGACTTTCTCAGCTCAATCTTCCACCGGCAACCCTGTTCTTTTTCTGACAAGTGGCCATGCTTTCATGAAGTCAAAGCGTCACATCTATGTCTTTGGGGAAGGTAACTGAACAATTTGCTTCGTAACATATCATTATCTAGGTTGGTTGTTAACTTGCTTCTTGATTTTAACATTTCAATCTGGGTTTCTTTGTGTCGGCTTGACTGGTCTCTCCTAACTTTGGACTTCATCAATCACGTGGTCTTCTGTTCGAGGGATGGCCTTTAGCCTTCAGGTACTCTTTATACTTTTTGTTACGCAAACGTTAAAAAGAATGTAAACTAGACACCAACATTCCACCAAAAAATAGTTCCGGTCTTATCACCTTTGAGATTGGTGTAAAGTGTCAACAAACAAGTTATCTTCCCAAGATCATACCTAATATATGTAGTTCAAGCCAGAGTTGAGAGAAAGTTCGCTTCTTTGCTCATCGTGGGGCACTTCTCTTTTGCTTTACCCTTGTGACGTGGCATGACACTTGGCATTGTGTTGCCACGAAATCCACTAACCTTGCCGATTATTGACAATCTTGCATTCTTATATGTTATTCTGAAATCCTAATATAAATATCTTCAAATGCTAAAAAAAATCTAGAGTAAATTTAGTTTACACAATTAATTCAAACTTATTCAACATAATTGAATTAAATGAATGATGTAATAGAGATGTGTGTTTTCAAAGGGTGATTGGTTATAGGGCGGGTTTGAACGCATTAGGGATGCTTATATGTTTTTGGAATAGGGAACTGAACTTGTTGATCTTGGAACTCAATCAAGGTCAACACAAAAATTGACCGCTTTTCTTTTTTTCCAGGTTCATTTTATAATATATGCAATATATATATGTGTCAAACATGAATATCGTTCTTTTGTTGAGGATAAATATCAAACATGTTCAATTTTAACATATATTTTCTACTATAAAGAAAAGATTAAAAGACTTATTTAGGGTTATAGGTTTACTAATTCCTAAAGGTTTAATTCCAGTTTCGGGTTTCCAAGTAAATTGGCAAGTTTAAGGTATGGAAGTGGTCATCATTGATTCTTAGTTTTTGAATTACCAACTGAGCTGGTTGGCATAGGTTGCTTTCCGAATTTGCTCACCCCTATGTTTTATGTGTTATAAATGGATAATACATATTGCATTAATCATCTTCCTACTCCTCCTTTGATACATTTTTACATAGGTTTGTAGCCTTTTCTTTGTTTCATAGCTCTAACATGTGCTTGCAATGTTATTTTGGCATTTCTTTTTAATTTGCTCTTAGCTTCTGTAATGATATTTGAACATATTTTGTTGTTTAGTGCCTTTTTTTTTTCTTTTCTAAATTTGGAAATCATATGGAGAAAATAGTAAATGATGAAAATTCAATTAGAAAAATAGTAGCCCGAGGAACAAGGTAGAATTATGTAAGTGCAATTTTTTTGATTGATTCTCTTAATGCAGCATTTAATGGTTCTAATTTTTTTTTTTAACTTTAATTGTATGACCCGGAAAAGATATCAGAGATGCGCGCGAAGACCATTTTGAATTTGACAAGAGGGACCGAAGGCGAGGTAACATGAATTTTAATTGCTGCCTTTGTGGCGATTTGTTTCGTAGTGAAAAACTTATTACGTCAGCTATAAAAATTTCTTAGCTAAAATTATGGATTTTTCTCATAATATTTTTGCCATGGCATATTTTGCGGACAAAGATGGTTCAACCGCTTCGAAATTTGACGCTTCGGTCACAATTTTTTTCCTGGCCTTACGTCATTAGCCGCAACATTTTGTGCCACCAAAGCTACAACAATCTATGAAATTTTCGTCGCTAAAGGTTGACCTTTAGCCACAAGTAGAAGTCGTCCCTATTGAGGATCTTTTTGCGCCTTTGCCGTGAAATATTCTTGTGAGGAAAAGTATACTTAAGGCTATGAAATTATCCGATTTCGTCTCCAAGGTCTACCGCCATAGGCATTTAGCCACGACTTCTTTCACGAAATTCCAGACTTTAGCCATGAGATTATGTCGGGGCCAAAGGTCAATTTACTTGTAAGGTGGAAAGAAGGTGGCTAAAGCTGTACGTGGAATACACTTTTTTATACTGACGGTGTACATTATAACTGCTGACGAGCTTCGTAAGCGGTGGAAATGGACATAAAATGAATGGGAACCAGAATCACTGATCAATACATATCATAATAGGTTGATACAACGTACTGGAAAAGCATTTAATCGGAGCAAAAGAGCTCACTAGGAAACAATGTGAATGATAAATAGAATCCCAAAATACATCTCATGAAACCACACACGTATACTCGAACAATCTTACAGACATAAGGAGGGACGCCAACAATTGAAAAATACTCTGAAGTGACCTGACATCATGCTATAATCTTCAAGGGCTGGTGGCTGGAGGTGGGGTCAGGAAAGGAATAGAGGGAATCTTAGGAAGCGAAGTAGGGATGCTTGGCATCGGTGGCAAGGTGGTCGGCATGGTTGGCAAGCTTGGAAGCGGCGGCAGAGTAGTCTTGGGCAATGTTGGTTGTGTGGTGGGCAGCGTCGGCAGTGTGGGCTGAGGCAGGGTTGTTGGGATGGCAGGCATTGGTGGCACAGCAACCTTTGGCAATGTCGGCATGGCCGGCAGTGGAGGCAATGACGTCGGTAAAGTTGGTATGGTGGGAAGAGACGGTATCGATGGCATAGTTGTTTGAAGCAGATGACGAGCTCCAAAGCTCATATTGATGATTGAGAAAATTAGGGCAACGATGAGAACAAAGCTCTTTGAGGAAGAAGCCATGCCGGTAAATGGAACGTGGATTTTATGTTGAGGTAGGTTAAAGGACTTGAAATGAAGGAGCTGACTGGAATGGATTGCTAAATGTGTCTATGATGGAGGAAGGGGATGGGAGTTTATATAGCAAGACGCAGTTAGATAAAATTATGGGTTGTAATAAGTTGGTGACCGACCTTTGGTTATGGGTAGGAAAAGACTAGAACGTCATCTTATTGGCACTTAGTTAGCTCACCTCCTCAGCTCAATCTTCCACCCGGAAAAAAAGCAAGAAATGGTCAAATCTGTCGTTCTTGTTCTGCCACATGGCCATGCTTTCATGTCGTCAAGCTTCGCATCTATGTCTTTGGGAGAGGCAACTAAACAACTTGCTTCATAACATACCATTATCTGGGTTGAGTGTATAACTTGCTTCTTGATGTTGACGTATTAATCCAGGTGTCCTCGTGTTGCCTTGACCGATCTCTCCAAACTTCGGACTCAATTTATTAGGTGGTCTACTGTTAGAATGATGGGCTTTAGCCTTTAGTAGACCTATTAAACGGGTGGGTTGGGTCAAGTTTGGGTCGTGGTCATTAAATGGTCTGACCCAAATCGACCCATTTAACCCTTTTATGACCCATTTATTGTAGTGCAAATTTTTTGACCCATACCCGACCCGACCTATACCTAACCCATACCCGACCCATTTAACGAAACATAAAAAAAGCTTATATATATTTTTTAAAATAGTATTGCTAACATGATTTTATACAATATAAATTTAACAAATAATATTTAAAAAATCGAATTTAATTATTTTTATTTTTTAAAAATTAATTTTTAATTAATTTTATTTTTTTAAAAATAAATTTTTAATTATCTTTTTCTCTTTTCTCTTTTCTTTTTTCTTTTTTCTTCTTCCTCTTCTTTGGCCGGTCGCCGGCCACGACGACGGCCGGCGACCGCCACGGGCGAGCTAGCTCGCTCGGCTCGCCGACGTCGGCGAGCTCAAGCTCGCCCGTTCCGGATCTCGGCGAGGTTGGAGCCTCGCTTGACGCCGGCAAGTTCGAGTCTTGCCCGATTGGCGAGGCTCGGGCCTTAGCGGACGTCGGCGAGGCCTTCGCCTCGCCAGATTTGGCAAGCTCGAGGCTCGCCGGCGTCGAGTGATCTCGAGCTCGCCCCTCACCGGATCGGCGAGGCTCGAGCCTCGCCCGACGCGGCGAGTTCGAGTCTCGCCGATCGGCGAGGCTCGAGCCTCGCTCGACGCCGGTGAGTTCGCGTCTCGCCCGATCGGCGAGGCTCGAGCCTCGCTCGACGCCGCGAGTTCGCGTCTCGCCGATCGGCGAGGCTTGAGCCTCGCCGGGCGTCGGCGAGTTCGCGTCTCGCCAGATCGGCGAGGCTCAAGCCTTGCCGGGCGTCAGCGAGGCCTCCGCCTAGCCAGATTCGGCGAGCTCGAGCTCGCCCGATGCCGGTGAGCTTGAGGCTCGCCTAGTTGGTCGCCAGCCATCGCCGTGCCGGCGACCGGAGGAAGAAGAAAGAAAAAAAGAAGAAAAAAGAAAAAATAATTATAATTTCGATTTTTATGAAAAAAATGGTAAAGTTAAAGAGAAGAGAGAGAGAGAGAGATAATGAGGTTTTAAGTGAAAAATGGGTTAATAAATGGGTCAAAGAATTGACCCATTTAAAACCCATATATCTTAGTATTTACCCATTAACTTTATAAGATAAAGCTTGACCCATTAATGACCCATTTAACCATAAATGGGTCCATAAATGGGTTGCACAACCCATTTAACACCTATAGCCTTTAGGTACTCTGCTTCCTTTTCCTTTTTCTTCTTTTAGTGGCTCAAATTATAAAAATAATAAAAACTGGACACAAGCATTCCACCAAAAAAAAGAGAAAGTCCGGCCTTATCTCCTTTAAGATTGGTGTTTACTGTTACCAAACAAGTTAGTATTCGTAAGGTTGTACCTATTGTACATAGTTACAATTGGAGTTGAAAGAGTGTTCGCTCTTGTGCTCATTGTCGCGTGGCACTTCTCTGTAGCTCTGTGCTTGCCATGTGGCATGACATTTGGCATTGTGTTGCCACGTGACCCAATAACCTCATCAATTATTTACATGTCATCCTTCTTTATGTTATTTTCAAATGTTAATAATAATAGAGTCAATATTTAAGCAACTTTGAATGCTAAAAAAATCTAAAGCATAGTCAAACTATGAATTTAAGCTTCGCTAATGTAATTGAATTAAGCTAATAATAGGATTAATCATCTCCTCCTTCTTCGATGTACTTTCACATACGTTAATAACTGTTTTCTTTTCTGCATAGCTCTTAAAATGTGTCTACACTATTATTTTGGCGTTTCTCTTAATTTGCTAAAGCTTGTATAATGATTTTGAGCATATTTTATTCTTTCGCGCTTTTATGATTGGGAAATTATGCATAGTATGGAGAAAATAGTAAATGATGAAAAATTCAATCAGAAAAACAGTAGTTGAAGAAACCAGATTTAGGTGAAAGTAATGGGGAGTGGGTTGATGAGCGAACAAGGCAGAATCGAAGAAGTGTAATATCCTCGATCAATTCTCTTAATGCAGTATTTGATGGTCTCATTTTTCCTAACTTTGATCGTTTGACCAAGAGAAGATGTTAGAAATACACACAAAAACTATTTCGCCTTTGACTCTAGAGGCCGGAGGCGAGGTATCGTGGTTTCGAGAAGAAGAGATCATGGAGGCCGTGCCGGCTGAGTCTGGATATCCTCGCGAGGCCGGGTACGCTGTTGAGCTTCCAAAAAAGTCTACAGTTCGCACTTCGGCTGGATGTTCCGGGTAGCATGGCCTCACCCCGAGAGAGAAGATGTTAGAGGAGCAGCTTAGGCCCTGTTTGGCAAATTTTTGTTTTTGTTCCCGGAACACAAATTTTGTTCTTTTGTTCCGGGGAGCAAAAAAAAGAATAGAAACACTTTTATTTATATTTTTGTTCCCGAGAATAGATTTGGAACAGGAACAAGAAGTAGAAAAAATTTATTTCTTATTTCTAGAACACTTCCGAAAAACACTTTTTTTCTTCTTTTTCCTTTTGCCGATTACGGGCCTTGGCCATGGCCGGTGTCGGCGATCGGCCAAACGAGGGCCGGCACCTCGCCGGAGCATTGCCGGCCCTCAAAGAGTCTAAGCCATGGGGAGGCTTGGCCTCCCTAGTCGACGTGAGGCCGGGCCTCGCCAGGCTAGGGTTAGGCCGATCTTGTCTTTGCCTAAGTGAGGCCGAGCCTCATTGGTGGCTCCGGCGAGGCTTGCCGGGGCCAAGCTAGCCTTCGGCGAGCTCGCTGGACATTGCCCGGCCAATCACCAGCTATTGCTGTGGTTGGCGATAGGCCAAAGAGAAAAAGAAAAAAAGAAAAAAAAAAAAGAAATAATATAATAAAAATATTAAAAAAATAAAAAAATAAAAAATTATACAAGTTTACCAAACGCATTTCTATTCTTGGAGTAAAATTTTTTTGCAATTACCAAGTGCATTCTTATACTCAAAAATTGTTCCCTGAAATAAAAATAAAATAAAATAACTATTTTTATTAAAAAATTATTTTTCAGAGTTGAAACGTTATCAAATGCATTTTTAATGACGCATTCTTGATGGTGGATGAGATGAAGGTGGGGATGTCTTTGCTGCTTGACATTGTGAAGGACAAACTAGCCTCCTGCTTCTATGGTGCCTAGATCGTTACGAGTACAGAATGATTCACGATCTGCGCCCTCTGGACATCCCCGGTGGACCATCTGTTGGAGAGGGAGGCTCTGCGATAAAATATTAGGTACAACGGACTTAAGATAAATCATTCAAAAAGCGACACATGTCAACATTGGGCCTGCTTGTTAGAACGAGAGAGTAACAAAGAGAATTTCAAAATCTCTGATATGTGGGCGCAATGTTGACATGCGTCGTTTTCTGAATGAGTCATCCTAAATCTGACGTGGCAAGATGATTTTTCTTTTTTTGTTGATCATCATGGAGGTTGGTCCACCTTTAGGTATTGATATGACGTTGGTTTTTTCTTTTTTATTTGTATATCATTGAGGGGTTAGACCACCATGTCATGTATTGCTATATTATGAATCTAGAGTTAACCTTATATCCGTGCATTGGGTTTAAGTCATGATATGCATAAACAACTGCAAAAATAACAATTAACAGTACCTAGATTTGCAAATGGTATAAACTCAAAATTTGCAAAGGACTTTTAGTAACGAGCAAATTTGCACCTTTTTAATCAGGCAAAAAATGATGTACAAATGAATTTAGGGATGAAATTTTTATGTTGGAAAATTTGAAGTAAATTCACACGAACTTTTGGCCACGAAAAGTTTATTAGACTGATGCGACGATTTTTCTCGTGACTAAAAGCATATGGACTTTTAATAAGGAAATGCGATTGTTGCCACAAAATTTCAGCTACGAAAATTTCATCATTAAAAGTACAGGTTTTTCCCGGGACGTCGTTGCCAAGAAATATTTTGTGGGCAAATATAATTCAACTGGTACGAAATTTGACGCTTCAGTCACGAATTTTTCCTGCATTTAGCCACGAAATTTTCTGGTGCCAAAGCTACAAAAACCCACGGAATTTTCGTCACAAAAGGTTGCCCCTTTACGTTGAGCATCGATTTTACGCCTTTTAACGTGGATTATTTTCGTGGCCAACAATGGGGAAAAGGTAGATAACGTCGTACGCGGAAGACAGTCTTTTTTATACTGACGGCATGTAATTATTAGTAACAAGCTTGGAAACAGTGGAAATGACATAACAAGAATAATAGCCAAGTCACTGATCAATAGATATCATAGTGGTAGATACAAGATATTAGATAACAATCACTCGCACTAAAAGAGCTCACTAGAAAACAATGTGAATGATGAATAGAATCCAGAGAAGACATCTCATGACGACACATATATATGCGACCAATCTTACAAACAAAAGGGGGAACGCCAACAATTTCAAAATACTCTCAGGGGACCTCACATGATGCTAATAACTTCAAGGGCTGGTGGCTGGAGGTGGAGTGAGGAAAGGAATAGAGGGAATCTTAGGAAGCGAAGTAGGGATGCTTGGCATCGGCGGCAAGGTGGTCGGCATGGTTGGCAAGCTTGGAAGCGGCGGCAGAGTAGTCTTGGGCAATGTTGGTTGTGTTGTGGGCAGCGTTGGCAGTGTGGGTTGAGGCAGAGTCGTGGGGATGGCAGGCATTGGTGGCACAGCGACCTTCGGCAATGTTGGCATGGCTGGCAATGGAGGCAGCGATGTTGGTAAAGTTGGTATGGTGGGAAGAGACGGAATAGATGGCATAGTTGTTTGCAACAGATGACGAGCTCCAAAACTCATATTGATGGTTGAGAAAATTAGGGTGATGAAGAGAATCAAGTTCTTAGAGGAAGATGCCATATTGGTATATGGAGTCAGGATATTGTGCTGTGATAGGCTCAAGGACTTGAAGCCAATGAGCTGAGAGGAATGGATTGCTGATTGTGTTGGAGTAAATGGAGGAAGGAAATGGCAGTTTATATAGCAAGAGATAGTTATATAAAAATTTAGGGTTGTGATTATAAGTTGGTGACTGGCCTGTGGGTATGGTTAGGAATAAACAGAACATTCCTCATTGGTTCTTTGTTAGCTCACCTTCTCAGCTCAATCTTCCACAGGAATAAATAATAAAGAAGGGGTCAAACTTTGTCTTCTGTTCCGTTCGGTCGAATGGTCATCATCTCATGAAAGTCAAGCTTCTGATCTGTGTCCTTGTGGATGGTAACTAGATAAATTGTTCCATAATTATTGCTAACTAGGGTTATCGATAACTTGCTTCAGGATTTTAACGTACTAATCTAGGGTTTCTATGTGTCACCTTAAGAAATACGTCGTTACTTCGGACATGTCAATGCTTTTAACTGTGATCGTCTTTGGTTTACTCCTTGGACTTGAAGTAAAAATATATGGGACTTTATTTACTTCTGAGTCTAGCCTTTTTACGGAGAAAAGTTTATGATCATGGAAACATATAGCATTACAAGTGCCTATCACGAATATTTTTTTTTTCATTTTCTAAAAATTTCCTAGTTTATAAAGTTTTCTAAAGCACATTAGATTAGTAAAGTATATGTTTAGTTGTAATAACAAGTAAATGAACAATTTGGAAAATCATTTTTTTTTATTTTAAAAATGATCACTTATAACAATTACGAAAATGAATAAATAGAAATTATTTTTATTATCCATGAAAATACTTACGCATAAATTGTTGTTGATAATAAAAATATATTTCATTGATTAATTATTTCAATCGATGTAAGCGATTATTTTTAACAAAATATTTTTCAAATAATTTATTTCTGTAAAAAAAAAAGAGCCTAAATGGTTGAAAAGGTGACATTTTAATCCAATAGCTTATATTTTTGTCTTCAATTTACTTTTTGTGGTATCCGTTCTAATATATCTGGTTTTTTCATAACCAAATATATTTACGTGGCAAGTTCAGGGTTGTAGAATATATATATAATTTTTGTTGGAATTGATACCGACAAGGACCATTCGATACAAAATTAAAGAAAAAATTACAAACGAGCAAAAGGTCATGCAGGACAACCCAGATCGTGATTTTGTCTTCTTCCCCTTTCTCGTAGAATTAATTGCTGCCATGACAACGATAGGTATTTGGTGAAAGTTGGCTCTAACGGGGGAAATTTACTATTAGTTTCTTCCTTAAAAAGGAAAAAAATAACAAAATCTCGTATCTAATCACAGATAGCGTAATTGGTGTGCGTTCGCTCCCTTATCGCCGAGATCAAGGATTCGAACTCTCTCGTTGCTGAAGTGTCTTAAGCAGGGGGTCCTGGTGTTGGGGTTCTGGACTAGCCTCTCCCGAGGTTTATGTTTAAATAGCGGCTTGCGGTAAGACTCGTTAGTATCATCGGGCACTGGTGGGTCGTGTGAACCCGACTAGCGTAAGCAAAACGGGTTCCAACGGTTCCTTGGTCACCAAAAAAAATAAAAAAATCTCTTGGTTTACAATCAATTCATTTCATATTTCTTCATTTAGATGACAAATTTTCACATTTAGATGATATGTCGGATGTACTAATACCCTAATTCATTCATCTAGAAATCCCAGCATTTTTCAATGGCAATGGAGTTCCACAACGTAGAAAAAATTAACTCCAATTACTTATGTTGCTAAAAGCAATGATTATAAATTATTTGATTGGGCATGTGCACACATGAGTAATACGCCATTTTGTTGGAATGCAGAATATACGGATTGCTGTAAGGTGTCAATTGAATATAATTCTAGCGCTTTCCATTTCAGTTGTTTTTCTATGTGAATCTTTTTCTCATCATAAATTCAGTTGATTGTATTGCACGAAACAATGAGTTGGAACCAATGAAGAGAATACAATAATCTGAGCCAAGTCACCAGTCAATACATAGATATGAATGATATATAAAAAGCAACATGAATGATACATAGAATCCCAGAAGACATCGTAACACAAGACTCGGTATTTCGAACAATTCTACAAAGAAAAGGAGGCACTCAAACAAATCGTAAATACTCTCAGGTGACCTCGTATGGTACTAAAATCTTCAGGTGCTGGTGGCTGGAGGAGGAGCAAGAAAAGGAATAGAAGGGATTTTAGGGAGAGAAGTAGGGATGCTAGGCATCGGAGGCAAGGTGGTGGGCATGGTTGGCAAACTCGGAAGTGGTGGCAAAGTAGTCTTGGGCAGTGCTGGTTGTGTGGTGGGCAGCGTTGGCAATGTGGGCTGAGGCAGAGTCGTTGGGATGGCAGGCATTGGTGGCATGGCGACCTTTGGTAATGTCGGCATGGCTGGCAATGGAGGCAGTGATGTTGGTAAAGTTGGTATGGTGGGAAGAGACGGAATAGATGGCATAGTTGTTTGCAGCAGATGACGAGCTCCGAAACTCATGTTGATGGTTGAGAAAATTAGGGCGATGAAGAGAATCAAGCTCTTAGAGGAAGAGGCCATATTGATATATGGAGTCAGGATATTGTGTTGTGATAGGCTCAAGGACTCGAAATCAATGAGCTGAGAGAAATGGATTGCTGATTATGTCCGAGTAAATGGAGGAAGGACATGGGAGTTTATATAACAAGAGATGGTCATATAAAATCTAGGGCTGTGATTATAAGTTGGTGACTGGCCTTTGGGTATGGTTAGGAAAGAAACGCAGAACATCTCTTCATTGGTTCTTTGTTAGCTTGCCTCCTCAGCTCAATCTTCCACCGGCAAAAAGGAAACAAAAAGGTCAACTCTGCTGTTCTTGTTTTGACAGATGGCGTGCTTTCATGAAATGAAGCTTCGGATCTGTCTTTGTGGACGGTAACCAATAGCTTGTTTCATAACCACCACAGACTAGAGAGATCGCCTTCTGTACTTTGACGTATCAATCTAGGGTTTTTATATATTTCCATGTCATTTTTGGTGAACTCCTGGTACTTGAAGAAGTCAAAACTTGTGGGGCTTTAACATCCGCATCAAGCCTAAATACGTATGTTTTATTGAAACATGTGACAATGCAATTGCGTAAGTCTAACAAGTTTGACGTCATTCGTCATATGGGAACAATGATAAATATATGGGAAATTTTCATTTTACTCCCCTTAACTTTAGTTTTGATGCACATTAAACCCTAAACCTCAAAAAGTTGCATTTTACCCCTTTGAACTTGCACTTTCTTTCGAGAAGTAAAATGCAAATTTTCTTATTACCTTTGTATAAAATTCTTCGCTAATTTACATAAGTGATATCTAAAATACATTTGGAAATATGTTGAGCCACAAAAATAAATTTCAATTGTTTTATTCTAGAAAAACTAACAAATATAAGAAAAGCTAACAAAACAAAAGATAAAAAAGCATTGAATACGAGACTAAGAAAAAAAATAGGGATAATAATACTAGGAGTGCCAAATCTTTTATATGGCGCTCATTTGAGTGCTAAAACTTTTTTTTTTCGCTCACTTAAGTGTCACATTGAAGTAAAATCGATTAGTTGAATGCCAATTTCAGCAAATCATCCTACATGGAATTTTTGAATTTTTTTTTTGTTTTTGTTTTTATTTGCTTTTTTTTTTTTTACTTTTATTTTTCAAAGGGCCCGCAAGGGTCACTAGCGACCCTCGTCGATCAAAGGCCCTAGGTGAGGCCACAAGGAACCTCATGAGCTTTGGGTAGCCAAAGGTGATGCCGCCTAGAGTGAGCAAAGGTCGTGGTGACCTCACCCGCAGCTGGCGAGGTTGTGATGCCCTTGCCAGCTCTAGGCGACATTGCTCGTGATCGGGGAGGCCGTGACACCCTCACCTAGGGCTTTTGCAGCGAGGGTGAGGCAGCCCTCGCCTAGATCTAGCCATGAAGGCCATGGGCAAGGGCATCACTACCTTGTCAGCCTAGGGTGAGGTTGCATCTCTTGTGATCACCCAAAGTTGGCGAGGATCTTTGCGGCCTTGCCAACGGTTGAAGAGGGCCCAACAGCCAAGCCGAGGGCAAGGTTTCGTGGTTGGTGAGGGTTGCCTATGTCCATCACCAACCTTAAAGAAAAAAAAGCAAAAAAAAAAAAAAATTCAAAAATTCAAAAATAATAATAAAATATTTAAAATATTAAAATAATAATAATAAATTGTCCACATCACGCTGGCAAAGCCACGTTGGACAACCAGCGTCGACGTAAGATTTTCCGATGAGGCAAATTGAAATTGGCATTCAAGTGATCAATTTTCCAAGTTTGTGACATTTAAGTTAGAAAAAAAAAGTTTTGGCACTTAAGTCAATGTCATAGGAAAGTTTTGACACTCCTAGTTTTGTTATCCCGAAAAAATAATACTTACATTAAAAGTTGAGGAAAATGGAAAATTTTAAAAGATACGCAAAATTAATACTCTCTCTCTCTCTCTCTCTCCACACCTTAGAGTGCCTCTCCCTAGTATTTCCATTTTTTCAAGACTTTCCTAGTCTTTAAAGTTTTCTTAGATTTAGCACATTACACTAGTAAAGTTCAGGTTTAGCAGTTTTTACAAGTTAAATCATACAATTGACATAAAATGGTCGAAAAGATATTGCAGCTTCTTATAATGAATAGTCACTAATTTTTTTCATCTATTTACATTTTATGTTATCCCCTTTAAATATCTCATAGGTATTTCCTAATTTAAATATGAATTTGGCAGTCTTAAGGGTTAGTGGTTTCAATTATCCCTTTTCATATTTTATTCATTGTTCATTGGAATTTAGATAAAAAAAGACCATTTGATAAGTCACCCCCATTGTCCGCAGACAGCTTTAACAAGTGTAAGAAAATGCATGCTCAGAGAATAAACTGTATCTTTTCAAAGTTCGGAATGTATTACACACTAATCTTAATTCTTAACGTTGAGGGGTAAAATGAAATATTTTTCCAAATAAATGAACATATACCTAAAAATAGATGAGTGGCCATCCGTACCAATGACCATACTAAGGGGTAAAATGTCATGCAGGACAAGGTAATTATGTTTTTGTCTACTTTTCCTTTCAAGTGGCATTGGTTGCATCATGATATGAAGGAAATGTTGGGAAACTTCGCGCTAGAGTGGGAAACTTCTTTTTAAAAGTCCATGCAAAATTCGTGTAATCAAGGACTGTGATGTATATGTTGATGTTCTCGTAGTGATTTCTGTTAACTTAGTTGCTAGACGAATAAAAGTTAAATTGGTGTTTAATTAACGAGTTATATAAAAGATATCGGAGGTTCATTGACTTTTTCCTTTTCAGTTTTTTCATGGCATCTTTCGATTTCCTTTTGTGCGATTGGGTGGGACGGCTTTTGAGGGTTGCCCCTTGTTGCCGTGCGCAGACGACGTTGTAAACTTTGCCACATTAGCTAGGGTGAGGGCGGCGACCCTTGCCATTCTGAGTGGCTAAGGTGCGCGGCCCTTAGCGACCAGTGAGCTTGTGATGATGCACGAGGGTTGGTGGCATCATTGCCTTACCCCGACGAGGGTTCGGCCATTTTGGCTAATGACCGGCCATGGCTTAGCCTTTCCTTTTACATATGTCAGTGACATTTCATTAAAGGTTTTTTTCCCCCCTACTTTTTCAATATTTTGAGTATATAACTACCACATTTTATGCAAGCACCGCGGAACATTTTCCTTAGTTTATTTGGTAGAATGACCTCCGTAAACCAAATATATTGTGTGAGGACTCAATTTCACATGAAAAATCCTTAGTGTTCTCCTTAAGCAATTAGAAAAGTCGAAGAACAAATGATGTCTTCACTCCAACTAGACTTGCCATCAAAATCTGGGCGGAAGATCCTCTAATCCATATGATACTTGTGTCTCGATAGATTTCAGTTGCCGTTGATCAAAACCTCTATTTCATAAATTCACAATTTGTTGAATTACAGAAAGGGCTCCATTCCATACCGGATAGAGGATCCATGCCCGAAATTTGTGTACTGCAAATTCGTCCGAGATGATGTGGAATGACATTTCGGAGATCTTTTACAAATCAACCCACTTAAAAAAAAAAAAAAAATCAAACGGGGAGAAAGCATACTGCTCTCAATAAATTCTAACAAATCGTATCCATCTTTTAACTCCATAAAAATGCTGCTAACGGTAATGGAATTCCAATTAGAAAAGAAATTAACTCCATTTAATTATCTAGTTAAAAGCAACTATCATAAAATGTTTGATAGGGCACAAACGAATGCAAGTAATACGCCGATTTATGTGAATGTGGAAGATAGAGGTTGAGGAACGATGTCAATTCAATATAGTGTAAAACAAAATAATTCATATGCGGAAGCCAGGATCAATCGAAGACAAACCTCCAGCCATTGTTCTTGTTCGCGTTCGTCAGAAAACTTGAAATCAAACAAAATTGTGGACACTCTACTACTTGTCGCGACCAATTTTTCGGGTGTGAACCACTTAGGGTTTGGCTAATGGATTGTTAAGCCTAGAATTAACTCGGGCTCTCCCAAGCCCATACAAATTCGCGACTTTAGGTTCAAGTTCTTAATATGCAAATGATTTTCAATTAGGAGTCGCCACTAATCTATTTTTTGGTGGGTCGATTAGAAACCCAAATAAAGTAATAGGAGATTTACTTTATTCCTACGAACTAGAGATTTTGGTACGGGGACTTGGTTATGCTGAATTTCTCTAACGCCCTTTCGGTACCATTTCTTTTATTTTGAAAAAATGTTTTTTTGCAAGCAACTTGGGTTTATTTTAAATCTATTTCCCTAACATGTGAGGTTATCATGCGCGTGCACAAACCACCAATTTAACACCCAGATAAGCAATAAATAAATTGCAAAAACTTACCTTAAAGCAACGAGAGCATTTACAATGTTAAATTAAAATCCACATCAATAACCCTAGATGTTGTTTCTAATTAACACACAATTTCTTTTTTGTTTTCACTTAATTAATGAAAATCATGCAATATGCAATGCAATATTAACTAAATGACTTAATTCTAATGTCATGCAATTACTAATTGAATGGACCTAGCTATAATCACTAAATGGCATGCATCTCAATGAATCTAACCATAATGACGTGCATATGACATTTTTCCTTTTTCCTAAAAGAATGCATTTTATCCTAAATAATAAAACTAATTTAACCTATGACTTTTTTTGTATTTTTCATGAAATTTCGAAATTAGAAAAATGCCAAAATTACCTAGCTAGATTAAGATTCTATCCACCCTATAGTAAGGATTAGGCCAGGCTAAACCCTAATTTAAACCAAGATATTATCTTAACTTAGCAATATCTAACCTAAGATGCAATCTACCTAAATCAATCTAAACTTAAAATGAAATATGCAATTTTTTGTGTTTACGGGATAAATAAAGCAATTAAAAGATAAACACCAAATCATTCGCAATCACCAAAGATACTATCCATCGCTCGAATTTGAAAATGATATCTAATCCAACTTGATAATTTCGCTAATAAAATCGATAAATTGATCTTAAGCCTTAAAGATCAAGATATCAATTTTACTCCCGCGTGATTAATTATTCCATCTAAAGCCTTATAGATGGAATAAAAAGTCAATGTGTGGTTGCGAATTGGGCAATAAATCATAATTAAGAATGTGCCGATAATTCAAATATGCACGTAAGATATTAAAAAGCATGAATTAGGCAATAAAATATCCAAATCAAATTTAGATAAGATAATTACCTAATTCCGCAAATAATATTGCCAAATTTGAATCGAATGGAATCCGCTCAACGGATGACTTAGCGATCAGCTTCTCCGCGGTATCAACGATGGTGGTCCATGAATGATTAGAGAGATCACGTAGGGACTCGCGGCTCGGGACAGCAGTTGGTGGTACGAAGTCTTGGCCTCGTCGAGTAATATTGGACTTCGCTGAGGGTCGCTTGCTGGACAGAAGCCTCGCTTGGAATTGTTGGGACTTAGAGCGTCGAGCTTGTGGCACGCCCGGACAGCAGCTTTGGTGCCGCAACGGGAGGCGGCGTGGGTGATGCTCGGTGGTTTGACTTTGTCAATAGGACTGAGACGTGGCTGCTCACATCTTGATGATCAACAAGGAAGCTTCGGGACCGCTTTAGAAACCCTCTTTTACTAGGGAATGTTTATGCCCATAATTTTTCTTTTGTGGATTTTATGAGAAGTGGAGGCATGCGTCCCCTCCCTTCGGGTTTGTTGTGTGAACGTCTCTGTTGGGTGCTCTGAGAAGACCTGCAAAAGAAAAAAAAAAAAAATAAAACTTGACCAAAGGCTGATTCACGGCCAGTTGAGGATTATTGAGTCACAACAACACCAGCCACGGCAACGAAGGAGACTGGGCTTGCACGGAGAAGTTGCTGTAGCGATGATGCGGTGTTGATTCAGTACTGTAGCAGAGGGAATTTTGTTGAGTCTAGGATGAAGAACACTGCAGCACGCCGAAGGGACTACTAGGCTTCATGGCGAGGGATCATGAATTGCGCGCGGAGGCTGCTGCAAGGTGGCCGCTCGGGTTCTGCAGGTGGAGATCCGGCAGCAGGCGCTGGCGCGGCGATTAGGGCTTCGCGGAGCAGCGGGCTCGGATCTGGATCTGGATCTGGCGGAGGCGGGACTATGGGCTGTAGTTTTGGTGGTGCGACGCCGGTGGGCGTCCGGATTTGGTGTGGCAGTAGTGCTGGTGTGGCGGCGATGCAATGCAGGCGGTTGGTTTGTGACATCCCGTTAGAAATGGACGTACGTTCCTATTTATACATCGTCTCCCATCAAGACGGGACATCCGGATTTTCGGGTTTTAATTTCGACTAATAAATAGAGCCGTCTTCGTTCAATTGAAGCCGGAGATCGTGAAATTGGGATGCAAATACGCCACAGTGGTAAGGAAAAATACCAATTTGATTGATGAGGTGTTGAATGAATTAATGAGGGTCAATTTGATTTAATTCAAGTGGGATTAAGATTTAATTGGAAGAGAATTAAGTGGAATTGAAGAAATTGTTGCACAAGTTTTAGGCCCCGGCGGAAAAATAAAATGGACCTATTGAAGATAGTTGTAGAGGATTTGAATTTTAGTGGAAGATGACATCACCCTATGTCATGGTGGTTGGCCAAAGTGAAGAAGAATTGGACAAGTGGAAGGTGGAGATTTAATCTCCCAAAAGGGGCCATCACCATCATCTTCAACCTTGGGAAGGAGAGAGAGAGGGAAGGGGGAGGATGCGTGGCCGGACCAGCCAAGCCGACCGCCCGGACGCCGCCCCTTCGCCGCTCGTCCCCGCTCGCCGCTCGCCGCCGTGCCGTCGCCGTGCGCGCGCGCGTGCGGCCGCTGTCGTCGCGCGCGCTCCGTCGCCTCCGCTCTCATCCACGTGTCCCGCTTCCTTCATCATCCCGACCACCTCGTCGCGCGCCCGCCCGGCCACCAGCCGCCGCAGCCTTCGCCATTCGCTCCGCCGTCGTCCGCGCGTCGCGGCGCCGCTTGCCGGTCGCGCTCGGCCGACCCCTCCGTTGGCCGCTCGGCCCGCGGGAGCCTCCTCCGCCGTCCCTCCGCCCCACCGTCTAGGCCGGATCCGCCGTCCTCCGCCCCAAATCCGTGAACGGCCTCAACCGGAAAAAAATGGGTATGGCAGCCCATATTTGGGCCGTTTTGGCCGCCTTCCCGAGCCCGGATGCTCGGCCCGCTTTGAGGAAAGTCGATCCTCGCGTCGTCCCCGTCGTTTTGGTCCGCTCGGCTCGCTAATCCGGTGAGTTTAACTCACTAAACCTCGCTTAGAGGGTTAATTATGCTTTAGGTGTGATTAGCTTAAGTTAATTAAGCTTAGGTGGTTAGTTTAGTTTATTTAATTGTGACTTAGATTAAGAGGTTTGTTTAATTTAAAGCATGTTTAATTAAATGCTAAGAGAGTTCATTTAATAATAAACATTGATGTGACATAATAGGTTTTATTTTTGATTTATTTAAATGTTTCGAAATTCTGGAAATTATAATATTATATTATATTCCGAAATTATTAAAATATTATTATAAAAAAAAAACGGAAAAAATTATTTTTGACCCCGTTGCTCAAATTTCGTGCCGATCACTGCTGTGTGTTCGGATTTTGAAATTGATGGTTGGATATTATAAATTGAGCGTGGATGATGAAAAATATGAATATTATTATTTAATTAATTTTCGGAATAAATTTAATTATTTATTAAAATTCAAAAATTTTGTCGGGACCCTAAACTCTCAGAATTTCGTGCCGATCGCTGCTGTGTATTTAGAATTTGAATTTGATGATTGATTGTGGCAAATTGAGTGTTGATTGTGATAAATATGGATTTTATTCATAAAATCCCAAGTGTCGAGTTCGGCATTGAAATTGGATTGTTAATGGCTAATATCGTAATTGGATTATGTGAGTGAAATGTAAAGTATCCAAGGATCGGTATCGAATTGTCGTGTGCTAGTTGAAAGGCTCGGGTCGCAGATGGTAAGGCTCAAGAGAATGCGTGGCTTGGTTGCGAGTGGCGAGACCGACCGGACCTTTATTCTTCTAGAAATGCTGTTGATAGAACGACGTGGCTTGGTCACGATGAGTGGCGAGACCGACTGGACCTTCATTCTTCTAGAAATGCTGTCGATAGAACGACGTGGCTTGGTCACGATAGTGGCGAGACCGACCGGACCTTTATTCTTCTAGAAATGCTTGTCGATAGAACGACGTGGCTTGGTCACGATAGTGGCGAGACCGACTGGACCTTTATTTGTCTAGTCTATAGAACGATGGCTTGGTCGCGATGTATGGCGAGACCGACCGACCTTTATTCTTCTAGAAATGCCGTCGATAGAATGACGTGACTTGGTCGCAGCAGTGGCGGGACCGACTGGACCTTTATTCTTTTCGAAATGTCGTAATGTTAATAGATAGTCAACATGTGAGTAGGCTATGCCCTTGTGTGACAGTGAATAATAATTGGAATGCGTGCTAAGTGCGATCGTGATTTATATGAAAGTGATGGCGTTCCAATTGTTTGAATTATTATTACTACCTGAAATTGTGTGATACAAATTGTGCTAACTTGCAGGAAGGAATTGAGGCGAGGTAAGTTCTCTGTGTGATGTGGCTAGGCCACCCTTGGGCGTATTTTCTTTCTAATAGGGGTTTAGGGGGTTGAACTTGCTGAGACGTCGTCTCAGTGGTTATTGAATAACCATTTCAGGTCCCCGGTGGGCGGAGCGGCCAGATAGCTTTGGTTGGCCTTGAAGAGTTGGAGAAGTGAAGTCATAAGGATTGGAGATCGTGTCCGACTTGTAGGTCGTAGGACAATTCATTTTTAAGAGTCGATCTTTTGTAGACTTTTGGTTGTAGGCCTTTGATTGTAATTCGTTGGTTTGAGTAAGTGATTGTTGTGAAATTGTTTCCTACTTTTCTATCCCGTATTTCATTGTCAGGGTTTTATAATACGTTCCGCTTGCGCATTAATAAATGAATGGGGTCGGCGACACTACCTGGGAATGTCGCATTTGATCGACCGCAGTGGGATGTGCGCGCGCTCGGGGTTCGGGGCGTGACATCCCCGTTTAAGTGGTATCAGAGCATGGTCTATGTATGGAGTGATAAGGTGCGATGAGTCATGGGATAGTTAGTAGGAAATGCTTTTAATATGTTGATGCATGTGAATGATAGCTGATTGGTAGCTTGTTTGTGGGGTCACTCAAATTCTAACATGATGTTGGAATCGGAAAACAGGTGTCTATAAAGAGCTTGTAGGATGAGTGACCAGGAGTGGAGAACTCCTTGGAGAAGGTCGATAGGACCTATACCTCGGGGTAGGATGCTGACAAGAGTCGGTACCCGAGGTAGAGCGCAGGCTTAGACCAGCGTGAGTGTGAGAGTACCGCCGCAAGTCGGTATTGAGAATGTTGCAGACCAAATGATCTTAGGTTCATTGGGATCGTTTAGGCGCTAGTGTCTTTGGGAAGCTTGTTGGGTAAGTAAGTTCAAGAGCCGCCGTTGTTGCCGTTGTTTCTACCGCTACTAGTGTTGTGATCGTTTAATTGTTGTGCGCCTGTTGAGGCCCAATCTAGAGTTGTGATCGAGGATTAAGCCTCCGTATCGAGTCAAAGTTTAGTTTAGATAAGATGGAAATCGATTGGAGGAAATGCTGATATCGTTAGAAAAGTGCCCCCGCTTCACCCAACCAAAAGAGTAAAATTTGAAAAGTCGTACTTAACTCGATCGATGTGTGTTGTATTTGTAAGAAAAAAGACGGGGATTTTTCTATGCTTGTAGTAAGAGAGAAATGACTTGTTACAAGTGTCACAAGTAAGGTCATTTAATCAAAGATTTCTCGTATAGGTAGATGGAGTCACGATATGTTTCTATCACCGTCGTTGATAAGATAGAAAAGAGGAAACATGGTTCAGGATGTTCAATGGGGTACTTGGAACGGATCTCAGTACAAGGAAGGGTGCATGATGCTCCTTGATGGGAGGTAGAGGACTTACCGATTGTATGCCGAGTTTGTGGAAAGGAGGCATGAGTTAGCCTAGTGTCAGAGTAGAAAGGGAGCATGATTTGAATATGGCTAGCATGGCCATCGAGTTAGGAACTATCCGTGTAAGTTCAGGAGAGCGTAAGCACTGTTACTGCAGAGAGGACGCCACTAGGATGGCTAGAGGAGCATGAAGGGATCAACCATGCATCAATCGAAAATAATGTTTTGAGATGTTTTTATCGAGTAATGCAGCAGAATTTTCAGCGAAGGTTGTAGGGTTTTCGTTGTGGTAATAAAGTAATAGAAGATGAGTCTCTAACTATAGTTGTACTTGAAGGGGTTTGCTTATGTATGACTTGGAAGTCATTTATGAAAAGGTTTGGCTCGGGAGCTTTTTGTTGCTTTGAATCGTGGTATTGATATAATTCAGCTTTGTTCGGTTAGCATATGAAAGTTTTGAATTACGAAAGTTGAAGAGGAACTTCAATCCTTGTTATTCATCACCGAAGATGACTTGGTTCAGTTGTTGGTTATTGAATCTACATGGCAACTAAAGTGGATGTGTCAGTTGAGGAGCCGAATATGGAGAACATAATCGTGGTACAGAAGTTTTCTGAGGTATTTTCTAAAGAATTGTTAGGTTCGCTGTCAGAAAGAGAAATAGAGTTCGCGATTGAATTAGCACCTGAAACAAAGCCAGTCCCTAAGACTCCTTACTGGATGGTGTTACCCAAGTTAAAAGAACTGAAGGTGCAGATGCATGAAGTGTTGAATAGGGGATTCATACGTTCTAGTGTACCACCTTGGGGAACACCCATTCTATTAGTGAAGAGGAAAGTAGGTTCATTGTGGTTGTGTATCGATATTCCTCAAGATCAACTGGAGGTCAGGGTATCATCAATTGAGGATTATGAAGAAAGACACATCGAAGTTAGCATCTCGTACTCGATATGACAGTTATGAGTTCATTGTAATACCATGGGATTTGATGGGCACCATAGCTATTTGTTTGGGTCTGATGAACATAATGTTTAAGGACACTTGAATCAGTTGTGATCGTGTTCATTGAAGTTATCCTGGTGTGTTCGAAGAGTGCTGAGGAGCACGAGAGACATTTGGGGATGGTACTTCAGACCTTGAGTGCTCTTGGATTTTATGATAAGCTTAGTAGATGTGAGTTTTGAATGACTCGTGTTGTGTTCCTAGGTCATGTGATTTTAAGAGAAGGAATCTCTGTAGGCCCCGTCCAAGATTGAAGCAGTGATCAGTTGGCCGAGATTGACTACAAAGTGTGTGAGAGATCATAAGTTTTTCCGGGTCGATTAGCGAGTGTATAGACGGTTTGTGGAAGGGTTTTCAGTGTCAACGTTGCAGTTGATTCGACTATTGAAGAAGGGAGAAAAGTTCATGTGAACAGGAGGGTTGAAATCTACGGTGATGCGTCGTTTAAAGGATTGGGTTGTGTGTTGATACAGCATGATAGGGTTGTTGCATATGCGTCCCGTTAGTTGAGACCTCAGGAGTTGAATATGAGACAACATCGCTGGATGGAACTCCTTAAGGATTATGACTATGATATTTTGTATCATTTTGAGCAAAGTATGCATTGAGTCGAGAGTCCTTAGTTGTAAATTGGCACTCAAGGATTGGATCTTACTTGAGGAAGTTCGATATTCAGTTTTCAAATCTAAGGAATGCCACCTTTTGAATCTTAAGAGTTTAGATCATAATCAAATCGGACATATTCAGAAAGAAATTCGAAGATTCTATAAGAGAATACATATGAGAGAGAGATTGATTTTCAGATTTCCGAAAGATAATGCTAAGGTTCGAGGACGATTGCATGTAATTGTCGATACGAGATTAAAGAAGAGATCTTATGGGAAGCTCATCATAGAATTTCAGCGTTGTCCATACAAAGTACAAAGATGAGTCGGATCTACATCATCGAGATTGGTAGATCGGTATGAAGATAGATATCGTTGAACAAGTTGCAAGTATCAGGGATGTCAGTAAGTGGAAGTTCAGTGATGTAAACCAGGATGAATTTTACCATCACTTGAGAGTTCTAAGTGAGAATGAAAATATATCACAATGGAACATTGTGACGAGCTTACTAAGGATTCAAGGGATTACTGATACCATTTGAGAATAATAGTCGATCAATAGATGGAGTTGGTCCACTTTGGTACAGTATGAATAAATCTTGTTTTGAGCGTGTGACATCCTAATTTTCAAACTCTGATTTTGATTGGTTAAATTGGGCATTTCATCGACGCGATTACAGTGTTTTTCTCTGAGTTGGCCACTTACGAGATAACTAGACTAGTTGGGTGAGTTATTAAGGACTTTAAGGCATATAGACCAAGAATTCGACCATGAATCGACTTCTCGACGTGCTTATCTTTAGAGATCATTACGGCACAGTTAAAAATCGAATTAAGATCAGAGATATGTCGGTTTGACTGAGATGAATGACCAATCGTGGGTGACCCCACTAAATTGGAAAACTCTCGTCGACTGGCACTAATTTGACTCTACTGTCGGTTTGGTACCCTGTGTCCGTATTTGAATCATCGAGATTTTCACGACAATCGAGAGTCGCCAATGTGTCGAGTGGGTTCATTGTGGTTCGAAGAAAATCGACCATAGGTCATTTGTCCTAAAAAGCTCTGAAAACTACCTAGTAGCCTAGGTCACACTAAAAGCGTGTCGGAGTGAAATTAACCGCCAATCTAAGTTCGATTTCAGAAATTGAGGATTTTGTCTTGTCACAAAGTGGGTATACCGAAGTGTGTGTACATCAAATAATTCACCAGCATGAAGTGCCAGGGATGAATTATATTTCGAATTTAGATCAGAGATTATAAGTTTGGCAGAGTTTTTAGAGGGTTATTTCTTAAACAATGCATAGTAGAAAGTGTAAAATTACAATTGCTGAGATGAAGTCAAGGAAAGAAAGATCACAAGCCAAGGTCTGTACAGTAGTCAGTGATTGCAGTTGCTAAGATCAATGCCAGAGTTATATCAAATCTTGACCAGAGGTTCCCAGTTTCAGCAGATTAGTCAGATAGTTTCTTTTAATTAGTGCAAAGCAGAGTGTTCAGAACTTCAGTTGTTGAGATGAGATCAGAGATCAAAAAATCGCAGGTCTAGAGTTGGTTCAGAAATCAATGATTCAATCGCAGTTAGCAGAGACAATCTTGAGACCGCTCAGAATCGCTAGTTTAGCTTCGCAGATTTTATGTTGAAGACCTTTAGAATTTTAAGTGGGCAAGTGTTTAGTATTTTGGATCCGAAGTGGTTTGGGCAAGGTAGTAGTGATCTGGCAACATTAGTGCAGAAAAAGCAACCTGAGAAAGAGAAGAGGATATGAGACGACTGTACTCCCACCTTCTTGTTAAGAATTGATAAATGTTTAAATTTCGAGGACGAAATTTTTATAAGAGGGGAAGAGTTGTGACATCCGGATTTTCGGGTTTTAATTTCGACTAAATAAATAGGGCCGTCTTCGTTCAATTGAAGCCGGAGATCGTGAAATTGGGATGCAAATACGCCACAGTGGTAAGGAAAAATACCAATTTGATTGATGAGGTGTTGAATGAATTAATGGGGGTCAATTTGATTTAATTCAAGTGGGATTAAGATTTAATTGGAAGAGAATCAAGTGGAATTGAAGAAATTGTTGCACAAGTTTTAGGCCCCGGCGGAAAAATAAAATGGACCTATTGAAGATAGTTGTAGAGGATTTGAATTTTAGTGGAAGATGACATCACCCTATGTCATGGTGGTTGGCCAAAGTGAAGAAGAATTGGACAAGTGGAGGGTGGAGATTTAATCTCCAAAAAGGGGCCATCACCATCATCTTCAACCTTTGGAAGAGAGAGAAAGAGGAGGAGGATGCGTGGCCGGACCAGCCAAGCCGCCGCCCGGACGCCGCCCCTCCGCCGCTCGCGCCGCCGCCGCGGGAGCTCGCCGCGCCGCGCCGTCGCGTGTCGCCGCGCCCGCGCGCCGCTCGCGCGCCGCCTCCGTCGCCTCCCGCTCTCATCCGCGTGTCCCTTTGCTTGCCTTCCTTCATCATCCCGAGCCTCGTCGCGCCGCCGCCCCAGCCCGAGCGCTTCATCCGCCCCGTGCGTCGGCGTCGCGCGCCGCTGCCGGTTGGCTCGTGCTCGGCCGCGACTCTAGCCCCGCCGCTTGTCGCCGCCATCCAAGCCCCGTCCGCGCCGCCGTCCTCCTCCGCCGTTCCTCCGCCCGAACCGCCGCCGGATCCGCCTCCTCCGGCCTCAAATCGGTGGCTGCAAAAAATGGGTATGGCAGCCCATATTTGGGCCGTTTTGGCCGCCTTCCCGAGCCCGGATGCTCGGCCCGCTTTGAGGAAAGTCGATCCTCGCGTCGTCCCCGTCGTTTTGGTCCGCTCGGCTCGCTAATCCGGTGAGTTTAACTCACTAAACCTCGCTTAGAGGGTTAATTATGCTTTAGGTGTGATTAGCTTAAGTTAATTAAGCTTAGGTGGTTAGTTTAGTTTATTTAATTGTGACTTAGATTAAGAGGTTTGTTTAATTTAAAGCATGTTTAATTAAATGCTAAGAGAGTTCATTTAATAATAAACATTGATGTGACATAATAGGTTTTATTTTTGATTTATTTAAATGTTTCGAAATTCTGGAATTTATAATATTATATTATATTCCGAAATTATTAAAATATTATTATAAAAAAAAAAAAAAAATTATTTTTGACCCGATTGCTCAGAATTTCGTGCCGATCACTGCTGTGTGTTCGGATTTTGAAATTGATGGTTGGATATTATAAATTGAGCGTGGATGATGAAAAATATGAATATTATTATTTAATTAATTTTCGGAATAAATTTAATTATTTATTAAAATTCAAAAATTTCGTCGGGACCCTAAACTCTCAGAATTTCGTGCCGATCGCTGCTGTGTATTTAGAATTTGAATTTGATGATTAATTGTGGCAAATTGAGTGTTGATTGTGATAAATATGGATTTTATTCATAAAATCCCAAGTGTCGAGTTCGGCATTGAAATTGGATTGTTAATGGCTAATATCGTAATTGGATTATGTGAGTGAAATGTAAAGTATCCAAGGATCGGTATCGAATTGTCGTGTGCTAGTTGAAAGGCTCGGGTCGCAGTAGTGGCTAGGCCGACTGGATCCTTATTCTTTTAGAATGCCGTCAAGAGAATGGCGTGGCTTGGTTGCAGTAGTGGCGAGACCGACTGGACCTTTATTCTTCTAGAAATGCTGTCGATAGAACGACGTGGCTTGGTCACAGTAGTGGCGAGACCGATTGGACCTTTATTCTTCTAGAAATGCTGTCGATAGAACGACGTGGCTTGGTCACAGTAGTGGCGAGACCGACTGGACCTTTATTCTTCTAGAAATGCTGTCGATAGAACGACGTGGCTTGGTCGCAGTAGTGGCGAGACCGACTGGACCTTTATTCTTCTAGAAATGCTGTCGATAGAACGACGTGGCTTGGTCGCAGTAGTGGCGGGACCGACTGGACCTTTATTCTTCTCGAAATGTCGTAATGTTAATAGATAGTCGACCTGTGAGTGGGCTATGCCATTTGTGACAGTGAATAATAATTGGAATGCGTGCTAAGTGCGATCGTGATTTATATGAAAGTGATGGCGTTCCAATTGTTTGAATTATTTATTACTACTTGAAATTGTGTGATACAAATTGTGCTAACTGCGGGGAAGGAATTGAGGCGAGGTAAGTTCTCGTGTGATGTGGCTAGGCCACCCTTGGGCGTATTTTCTTTCTAATAGGGGTTTAGGGGTTGAACTTGCTAAGACGTTGTCTCGGTGGTTATTGAATAACCATTTCAGGTCCTTGGTGGGCGGAGCGGCCGATAGCTTTGGTTGGCCTTGAGGAGTTGAGAGGTGAAGTCATAAGGATTGGAGATCGTGTCCGACTTGTAGGTCGTAGGACAATTCATTTTTAAGAGCCGATCTTTTGTAGACTTTTGGCTGTAGCTTTTGATTGTAATTCGTTGAATTATGAAAGTGATATTGTTGTGAAATTTGCTTTCCTACTTTTCTATCCCGTATTTATTGTCGGGGTTTTATAATACGTTTCGCTTGCGCAATAATAAATGAATGGGGTCGGCGACACTACTTGGGAATGTCGCATTTGATCGACCATGGTGGGATGTTGGTATCTTAATGAATAAACCTCATGTTTATTCCAGAACCAAGGATAAATGTTATTCTCATAAATAACAAAATGTCTACACCAAAATTGAGAATCAACATTACAACTGAATAAGAGTTTCATACATCAAAAATCGTTCATATGATGACAAATTACATGATGGGACCTATTCCCATATTATTTACATGGTTTTTATACTTCATTGGTGGCATGCCTTTAGTTAAAGGATCGGCTATCATGAATTCAGTGCTAACGTGTTCAATGACCACTTTATTCTCCTTAACATGTTCCCTTATGGCTAAATACTTAATGTCGATATGCTTACTTCGACTGCCACTTTTAGCATTTTTAGCCATAAAAACTGTAGCTGAATTGTCACAATATATTCTTAATGGTCTAGAAATAGAATCAACAATTCTAAGCCCGGCAATGAAACTCTTCAACCATACACCATGCGAGGTAGCCTCAAAACAAGAAACGAACTCAGCCTCCATAGTGGAAGTAGCAGTCAAAGTCTGCTTGGCACTTCTCCATGACACGGCTCCGCCAGCTAACATGAAAATGTATCAAGATGTTGATTTTCGTGAATCAACGCAACCCGCGAAGTCCACATCCGAATAATCGATCACTTCCAGGTTGTCAGTCCGTCTATACATAAGCATATAATCTTTGGTACCTTAAAGGTATCTCAACACTTTCTTTGCAGCTCTCCAGTGGTCTAAACCTGGATTACTCTAATATCTTCCCAACATTCCCACAGCAAAAGCGATGTCAGGTTGAGTATAAACCTGAGCATACATCAAGTTTCCAACAGCAGAAGCATATGGAATGTTGTACATTTATTCCATTTCTAGATCATTCTTCGGGCATTGGTTCAAATTGAACCTGTCACCCTTCACAATGGGTGCTATACTTGGTGAACAATCTTTCATCCGAAATCTCTCTAGGACCTTATTTGTGACAGCCCGATTTTTCCAATTTTAATTTCAATAAATTTAGACGGGCATTTCGTTGGCACGCATATAATCCATTTCCTTGAGTCGGCCACTCATGTGAAATCTAATCTATCCGGTGAAGCCGTTATGAAATTCTAATGCATCAGACTCGAGAATTTGATTAATAAGCGACCTTTCGACCGAGATAATCTGCAAGGGTCATTACGGCACAAATAAAAATCGAATAGAGATCGGAAATAGGTTGGCTCGATAGAGGCATGTGATTAGGTGTGGGCGATTCCACCGGATCGCACAATTCTTACCGACCGACACTGGGCCGACTTTTCTAACGATTAGGTACCCTGTGCCCGTATTTAAAACCTTGAGATTTCCCCCGACAACCGAAAGTTGTGGCTTGAAATGATCAACCGCAAGTTGAATGCACAAAAATTTGTAAACGCTGCTTGGTAGATTAGAATGCGCTAGTATTGTGCCAAAGGGAAATTAACCGTGAATTTGTGATTGAATTCTGAAATTGGAAGTCATGGGACGTCACAAAGCTTATTAGGAACATTGGATTAATTTGTGGACTTTAATTTGAACTCAATTGGATGAGGATTGATGGAAATTGAAGTGAGAGAATGTGCAAGGACTTGGACCCCGGCGGAAAGTAAAATTGGACCCATTGAAATAAGTTGTAGAGGAAATGAGATAGTGGAAGATGACATAGGATGATGTCATGGTAGTTGGGCCAAGAGAAGGAGAATTGGACAAGTGGAGGGTGGGGATGAGGTCTTGGAAAGGTGGGATGTCACTTCCCCCTTGTCCCCATCATCTTCAACCTCTTGAACTTGGAAGAGAGAGAAGAGGGAGAGAGGAGGAAACCAGCGACCAGCCTGCTCGTCCGCCCCCGTCGCCCGCACGCCGTCGCCGTTCGTCGCCACCGGAGCTGCCGTCGCCGCTCGTCCGCGCGTGGCCGCTCGCCGTCCCGTGCGCCGAGCCACCATGCCTCCGCCTCCGCCTCGAAGCCCCGACGTCGCAGCTCCAAGCCGCGAGTCCCGCGCCGTCGTCGCTCCAAACCGGCCGCCGCTCCTCCGCCCAAGCCACCGCCGGTTCTTGCTCGAGCTACCGCCGGTCCTTCTCCGCCGTTCCTCCATCCGTGCGCCGCCGCTTCGTCGTCCTTGAAGCTTGGTTTGTCGTCGGCGTCGTCGTGCTCTTCGCCGGAGACTCGTCGGAAAGCGATTCCGGTGATTTTAACTCACTAAACTCCGATTAGCGGGTTAATCATGTCTTAAGTGTGTTTAGTTTAGGTTGATTGAGATTAGGTTGTTAGATTAGTTTATGTAAATATGGATTAGATTAAGTGGTTTTAATTAAAGTAAAGCATGTTTAAATTAAGGGTTAAGTGGGTTTATTTTAAAATAAACCTTGATGTGACTTAAAGGGATTTATTTAGAATTTAAATAAATGTTTCGGAATTTTGGATTATTTTAATAATAAATCATATTCCGAAAATCATTAAAATATTATTTATTAAAAAAAAACTCGAAAAATTATTTTTGGCCCTAATTGCTTAGAATTTCGTGCCGATCGTCACTGTATACTTAGAATTTGAAATTGATGATCGGTTAATGCAAATTGAGTGTTGATTGAGGAAAATATGGATTTTAATTGGAAAATCTCAAATGTCGGGTTTGATATTGAAATTGAGTTCTTAAAGATTAATGTTGCAATTGAAATATGTGAATGACGTGTGACGTGCTTTAAATTGATTATGAATGGTGTTATGATAATTGTGAGAAATTATTTGGAGCTATTAAGTGGGAATTTCCCCTATATGGGATGCCCACGTGATGGATGCGGGTCGCAGTCGATTTTGGGCCCATGCTCCTTCGGGAACGCCGTCGATATACTGACGAAGCCGCGCTCCAAGGGGGGAGGCGATGCCTGGCTTTATGTCAGTAGATAGCCGAACTGCGAGTAGGCTATGCCCTTGTGTGGCGTCGATGAATGAAGAATTGAAATGCTTGCTGTGAATTTGAAATTAAATGAATTGGATTGTGTTCCGATAGTCCACGTGCGTATTATGATTTGTACTTGAGTGCTATGAACTGTACTAATCTGCAGGAAGGCTAGAAGGCGAGGTAAGTCTTCTGTACTACGTGGTTAGACCACTATGGGGCGTATTTTCTTTCTAATAGGGGTTTAGGAGGGGTGAACTTGCTGAGACAAAGTCTCATCCCAGTTTGGGGAAAAATATTACAGGACCGTAGATGGCGAGACCCCCGGAGATGAGCGGCCTGCCGACAGTGATCGACCAGACGACTGAGAGTGCCCCTGATCCTGGAAGTCCCTGGGTTTATCAGTTGGTCAGGACCCTCATTTGGGTCGAGGTGAGCGTGGAGAGTAGAGTACCTTATATGTTTAGGGCTTGGTTTCGTACCGGAGCAGATGGTGTTAGGATTGGCCCCCTGGACAGCATGGACATCCCGTTGGCGGTGATGAACGCCATTTTGGGAGAAGGTGTGGCAGATCATCCCGATGGTCGAGTAATCAACGCATCGCCCCCGGCCTCGTGGGTGTCTGATCCTGAGGACGTGGGATCGACGAACGGGGACGACCAGTAGTCCTAGGACTGTGTCCGTTCTTTTTTGATGGTCTGGTCCATGTTGTGTAGGCTAACCCTCTTTTGATGCACATAAACTCTGACCCATTTTTGGTGCATAGGCCCTGGATCCAGTTGATGTATGTAAACCCTGGTTTGATGATGATGTTATGAATGTTCGTTGTTTGAATTGAATTGATTTTCCTGCTGTTCTATCCCGTATGTTTTGTAAGGGTTTCTTAGAACGTTCCGCTTGCGCATTAATAATAATAAATGGGGTCGGCGACACTACCTGGGGTTGTCGCACTTTCATGGCCATGGCGGGATGTTGGCGCGTCCGACGTTCGGGGCGTGACATTATTGATATAGGTTTCTTGAGATAGTCCTAAAATGCCTCGAGGTCTATCTCTATGGATCTTAATGCCAATGACATAAGATGCCTCACCCATATCCTTCATGTCAAAACTCTTAAAGAGAAATTTTTTCACCTCATGTAGCAACCCCTTATCATTGGTTGTAAGTAGTATATCATCCACATACAGTACAAGGAAACAAATTTTGCTCCCACTAACCTTTTGGTATATACATTGATCCATGACATTCTCTATAAAACCAAATGAAGAGATGACATCATGAAACCTTAAGTACCATTGGCGGGATGCTTGTTTCAAGCCATATATAGATTTCTTAAGTTTGCACACCAAATGCTCACCTTTACTAGAGGAGAATCCTTCAGGTTGTTTCATGTAAACCTCATCCTCTAGTTCTCCACTGAGGAACGCCGTTTTCACATCCATCTAATGTAATTCCATATCAAAATGGGCAACCAATGCCAAAACAATACGGAGAGAATCTTTCTTAGATACAGGAGAAAAAGTCTCCGTGTAATCGATTCCTTCCTTTTGAGTGAATCCTTTGGCAACAAGTCTAGCTTTATATCTTTCAATGTTACCCAATGAATCTTTCTTAGTTTTGAAGACCCATTTACAACCAATGGCCTTCGCATCATTAGGTAACTCAACCAAATCCCAGACTTTGTTAGATGCCATAGAATTCATCTCTTCTTTCATGGCATTGTACCACAAATTTGATTTATCACTATCCATGGCTTGTGAAAACGTTTCGGGATAATTCTCAGCTCCAATATTGTAGTCAGACTTTTGTAAATACACAATATAATCACTAGGAATAGCCGATTTATTTATTCTAGAAGATCTTGTCAATGTTGCATCAACATTCTCTTGAAGAGCGTGTTGCTCAACTGGTTGTTCAACAGTTTCTGATAATTGCTGAACAACTAGATCTACTAGATCAATTTCAGCAGGTTGTGGAACTTCAACGATTGGTTGTTCAATAGCCGGTTGAACTGAAGGGGCATTATAAGCAACAACCAATCTTAAACTTGAGGTGGAAGGTTGAATATTTGTATGATCTTTCTTAGGATTAAGGTCCTTCGATCGATCGCTCCCACTAATCAAGTCATTTTCAAGAAATTTAGCGTTTCTTGATTCCACAATCCTAGTGGTGTGAGATGGACAATAAAACCTATATCCCTTAAACCTTTCGGCATATCCAATGAAATACCCACTTGTGGTCCTTGGGTCCAACTTCTTTTCTTATGGATTATAAACTCTCACTTTAGATGGGCATCCCCAAATGCGCACATGATGTAAACTTGGTTTCCAACCCTTAAATAACTCAAAAGGTGTCCTTGGGACAGCCTTGGTCGGAACTCGGTTTAATATGTACACTGCTGTCTTAAGTGCTTCAGTCCATAAGAATTTATGAAGTTTGGAGCTGCTAAGCATACTATGCATCATGTCTAATAAGGCCCAATTTCTTCTTTCCGCTACGCCATTTTGGTCCAGAGAACCAAGCATAGTATATTAGGCAACTATCCCATGCTCTTGAAGAAATCTTGCAAATGGACCAGGTGTTTGTCCATCTTCAATGTATCTACCATAGAATTCTCCACCTCTATCTGATCTCACGATCTTAATTTGCTTATTGCATTGTTTCTCTACTTCCGCCTTAAATACCTTAAAGGTATTTAATGCTTCATACTTATTATGAATCAAATAGAGATACATGTAACGTGAGTAATCATCTATGAAAGAGATGAAGTATTTCTAACCACATGAGTCCATATCCGGACTACAAATATTCGTGTGTATGATTTCTAATATTTCTGTACTCCTCTTGGCACCTTTTTTTGTTTTGTTAGTCTGCTTTCCTTTTATGCAGTCCACATAAGTATCACAATCAGTAAAATCTAAAGTACCGAGTACTCCATCATTTACTAATCGCTTAATTCTTTCTATGGAGATATGTCCCAATCTCCGGTGCCACAATATAGAGGAATGTTCTTTCACAACACATCGTTTCATACCAGCTTTATCATGAACATGCATCGCATCATAATAGGCATTGTCTTGTAAATTAATTCGAAAAAGACCATCAGACAAAGTACCACTCCCGACAATTTCAGATTTAAATGATAAACAGAAGTTTGAATCTGAAAAGTTAAAAGAGTATCCCAAAGGTACAAGTCTTGAAACTGAAATTAAGTTTCTAGAAAAACTAGGAACATAAAAGGTCTTTTCCAAATTTAAAACAAAACCACTATTGAGAACTAGTCTATATGTCCCAATAGCTTCCACATGCGAACGCATCTTGTTTCCTTAATAGATGCTTTGTTTACTTCCCACTAGCTTCCTGTGGTTTTGAAAACCCTGCAAGGAATTCGAAATATGGATTGTAGATCCAGAATCAATCCACCAAGTGTTGTGACTTACATTAGTCATATTAGATTCATAACAAACACAAGAGATTGGATTATCTTTCTTCTCGAGCCA
Source organism: Eucalyptus sideroxylon x Eucalyptus melliodora (assembly GCA_016097485.1). NCBI lineage: Eukaryota > Viridiplantae > Streptophyta > Magnoliopsida > Myrtales > Myrtaceae > Eucalyptus > Eucalyptus sideroxylon x Eucalyptus melliodora. The sequence continues at coordinate 21,781,038 of CM027830.1, forward strand.
AGCCTTAAATTTGACACAATCATTCCTTATATGCCCATTCTGTCTACAGAAGAAACACTTGGATTCTTTCTTAATGTCAGCTTAGGGAGGTTACCTTTTCCCTTATGCTTGCCATAGCCCTTATTCTTTTCTTGTGTTGCCAAATGAGCACTTTCTCCCAATTCCATAATCAGTCTTTCTTCATCTTGAACATACATGGTCATGAGTTCATTAATTGACCATTTATTCTTATGTGTGTTATAAGAGATCTTGAAAGGTGCATACTGTTGTGGGAGAGTGTTCAGAATATAATACACAAGGAAGGATTCAGATATCTCAACCTCAAGGTTCTTAAGCTGAGCTGCAGTGTTCCTCATTTGCATGATGTGCTCACGCACACCTCTAAAACTAGTGAGCTTCAATGATGAAAAATTCATAATCAGGGTCATGGCATGCGTTTTCTCAGAACTTTCAAACTGCGAATCTATGGCCTCCAATAAAGCCTTAGCATTGGTATGCTGAGAAACTGAACCACGAATATTAGGAGATATCTTAGCTCTTATAAACATGGCACAAATGCGGTTGGACCGCTCCCATTGGTTATAAAGAACTATCTCAGCTGGAGTGCTCGAATCAGTAGGAGCAGGTGGTTCGTCTTTCCTTATAGCATAGTCAATGTCCATCCACCCTAATTGAAGAAGAACTGACTCATTCCAAACTTTATAGTTTTCACCATTCAGTATGGGAACATCAAACTTAAATTCAGAGAAATTCACAAGTTGCGAAACTGCATATAAAAAATCATGCTTATGTCACAAAATTTGAGGCAAGTATGTATAAATAAATCATGTTTTACCAATGTAAACATATCATAATATGAATCACATAACATAAAAACTACCTGTGGCCTAAGTTTTTAATTTAAATAGATTCATAATTACTTCATGAAGAAACTACCATATTATATGCATTTTCTTAATCCCTGTGGGTAAATTAAGAAAAATAATATGATATTTCATCATAATTAATCATATTAATATAATTAAAATTCCTGTGGGATAAAATTCATCACATTAATATAATTAATTACAATCAATGTCCATTTCTAAATATGATCCGGAGGCTTTTAATATATAATTTAATTAATTAAAGATGCTGTGGCCACTCCCTAATTAATTAAATATATGGACCATTGGACATTTAATTTCATGCACAAAATATTCATAAAATACATGAAATGACAAAAATAGTAAATAAAAACATCGAAGGGCAGAACAGTAAATAAATCGGCTAAGGGCATGATTGCAAAAATTTAAAAAATTGAGGCAAAATCCTAAAAAGAGACGCGCGGAGGAGACGTCAGGTGCGTGCCTGGCACGCGCCCGTTCCCGCGGCAAGCACGTGGTTCGCACGCGAGCGGTTCAGCGCGCAGGCGCGTGCAACGTATGGGCCTGGCAATTGCTGCACACGTGGATCCTACGATCGTAATGGTTACCGCGCGCGTGATAGCGCGTGGCGCGTGGATCCCATGCGCTTGCAACCGCAACGCGCGTGTGGGCTCCACGTGCCTTCTTCCTCGCGAACATAAGCGTTTTCTTCACCGTTTTTCGCCGTTCCGCCGTGGTTTCGCCGGCCGTTTCTTCTCCGGCAGTCCATTTCAGACAAAATAAATAATGGGTTTTGAAGAACATGCCGGCATCACCACATGGGTCCAAGTTTCGGCGAAAATGAGCAAAAATTGCCCCAAAAATAAGATGAAATTTCCCAAAACACAATTCCTTCAACCACCGCGACTTCCGCCGCCCAATTAGCCTCCGGCGAACACCGATATGCCGAAATAACTCATGGCTAACGTTCCTTATGGCGGTGCGACTGTGCGGGTCCGAAATCAAGGGGTGGGTCGCCGGAATTTGCCCGGAATTTGGGAGTTTCTCTCTTGGCCTCAAAATCCCGAGTTACTGTTCATCTCTAAAATGCCCGAAAAATACACCAAAAAATTCGAAAAAACAAGGCAAAGGCAATAAACATGCTCTGATACAAAATGTAAGACAAAATAATTCATATGCAGAAGCCAGGATCAATCGAAGACAAACCTCCAGCCATTGTTCTTGTTCGCGTTCGTCAGAAAACCTGAAATCAAACAAAATTGGGGACACTCTACTACCCAATTCACTCTCGTACTGATGGTGTATTCTGAATGAGAGAGTTTGAGTTAGACCTTGTGATCACCCGTAAGAAATGAACGTACGTTCCTATTTATACATCGTCTCCCATCAAGACGGGCGGTTGTCACGAAAGGGTATGAAGCGTGGAAAAACTTCATGTCGAACAGTCGCAACTTTAAGAGAAAATTTGGGTCTAAAATGTGGGATAAAAAAAAAAAATTAACATATAGATGTAGCACTTTTTGGTTGAGTTGCTTTTCTATCTGAATCTTTTCCTCCTCATAAATCCAATTGATTGTCCCGCGCGTAACAATGAGCATGGAAGCGATGGAAAAAACATAATAAAATGGGAGTTTAGTCACTGATCAAAACATATATATCATAAATACAAAGGTATCTGGCAATGGAAAATACTTTTAATTCAAACCCAAAGACCTCTCTAGAAAACAATATAAATGACCCATAGAATCCGAAAAGACATCATAACACAATACACGTGTATTCGAACGATGCTACAAACAAAAGGACGTACTCCAACATATCAAAAGTACTCTCGTGAAACCTCGTATGGTACTAAAATCTTCAAGGGCTGGTGGCTGGAGGAGGAGTAAGGAAAGGAATAGAAGGGATTTTAGGGAGAGAAGTAGGGATGCTCGGCATTGGTGGCAAGGTGGTTGGCATGGTTGGCAAGCTTGGAAGTGGTGGCAGAGTAGTCTTGGGCAGGGCGGGTTGTGTGGTGGGCAGCGTCGGCAGTGTGGGCTGAGGCAGGGTCGTAGGGATGGCAGGCATTGGTGGCACGGCGACCTTAGGCAATGTTGGCATGGCTGGTAGTGGCGGAAGTGACGTTGGGTTTGGTAGAGTGGGTATTGTGGGAAGAGACGGTATGGATGGCATGGTCGTTTGCAGCAGATGACGAGCTCCAAAGCTCATATTGATGGTTGAGAAAATTAGAGCAATGAAGAGTACAAAGCTTTTTGAGAAAGAAGCCATATTGGTATATGGAGTCAGGATATTGTGCTGTGATAGGCTCAAGGACTTGAAGCCAATGAGCTGAGAGGAATGGATTGCTGATTGTGTTGGAGTAAATGGAGGAAGGAGATGGTAGTTTATATAGCAATATACAAATTTAGGGTTGTGATTATAAGTTGTTGAGTGGCCTGTGGGTATGGTTAGGAATAAACAGAACATTCCTCATTGGTTCTTTGTTAGCTCACCTTCTCAGCTCAATCTTCCACAAGAATAAATAATAAAGAAGGGGTCAAACTTTGTCTTCTGTTCCGTTCGGTCGAATGGTCGTCATCTCACGAAAGTCAAGCTTCTGATCTGTGTCCTCGTGGATGGTAACTAGATAACTTGTTCCATAACTATTGCTAACTAGGGTTATCGATAACTCGCTTCCGGATTTTAACGTACTAATCTAGGGTTTCTATGTGTCGCCTTGACAAATACCTCGTTACTTTGGACATGTCAATGCTTTTAACTGTGGTCATCTTTGGTTTACTCCTCGGACTTGAAGAAGTAAAAACTTGTGGGACTTTATTTACTTCCGAATCTAGCCTTTTTACGAAGAAAAGTTTATGATCATGGAAACATATGGCATTGCGAAATCATCTCTATCTCTGTCTCTGTCTCTGTCTCTCTCTCAAACTTGGAGGTCCATAAGTGCCTATCACACATATTTTTTCATTTTTCTAAAAATTTCCTAGTTTATAAAGTTTTTCTAAAGCACATTAGATTAGTAAAGTATATGTTTAGTTGTAATAACAAGTAAAATCATGCATTGACATTAAGGTACCCTATGTTTCGTAGAAAATGAATGGTTTGGAAAACCATTTTTTTTAAAAAAATGATCACTTATAACAATTACGAAAATGAATAAATAGAAATTATTTTTATTGTCCATGAAATAACTTAGGCATAAATTGTTGTCGACAATAAAAATATATTTTATTGATTAATTATTTCAAACGATATAAGCAATCAATTTTAAGAAAATATTTTTCAAATGATAAATTTCCGAAAAAAAAAAATTAGAGCCTAAATGGTTGAAAAATATGGTGACATCTTAATCCAATAGCTAATATTTTTGTCTTCAATTTACTTTTTGTGGTATCCGTTCTAATATATCGGGTTTTTTCATAACCAAATATTTTAAGTGGCAAGTTCAGGGTTAGTGGATATATATAAAATTTTTGTTGGAAATTATACCAACAAGGAACATTCGATACAAAATTAAAGAAAAAAATTACACTTTGCACCCAAAAGGCATGTGTACAACATATGCTAGCGGAAGAAGTTCACGGCATTAACAAGTGTAAGAAAATGAAACCTTTTAAAGTTCGGAATTTAACGTTCAATAACCCTAAAGCTGAGGGATCAAATGAAATTGTGTTCCAAATCTGTGAACATATATATCTAAAAATGCATTGGCAACGGCCTGCACTAATAAACATACTAAAGAGTAAAAGGTCATGCAGGACAACCCAGATCATGATTTTGTCTCTTCCCCTTTCACGTAGAATTAATTGCCGCCATGACAACGATAGGTATTTGGTAAAAGTTGGCTCTAACAGGGGGAAATTTACTATTAGTTTCTTCCTTAGAAAGGGAAGAAATAAAAAAATCTCATGGTTTACTATCAATTCATTTCATATTTCTTTCTTGAGATGACAAATTTTCACATTTAGATGATATGTCGGATGACCCTAATACATTCATCTAGAAATCCCGGCATTTTTCAGTGGCAATGGTGTTCCACAACATAGAAGAAATTAACTCCAATTACTTATGTTGCTAAAAGCAATGATTATAAATTATTTGATTGGGCATGCGCATGCATGAGTAGTACGCCATTTTATTGGAATTCTAAATATACGGATTGCCCTTTAAAGCTCAATATATTATTACCCTTTACCGAAATATATATATACGGATTGCTGTAAGGTGTCAATTCAATAGTTGTAGCGCTTTTCATTTCAAGTACTTTTCTGTCTGAATATTTTTTTCATCATAAGTCCAGTTGATTGTATTGTACGAAATAACAAGTTGGAAGCAATGTAAAGAATACAATAATTAAATTCAAGTCACCGGTCAATACATAGATATGAACGATATATAAAAAGCAACATGAATGATACATAGAATCCCAGAAGACATCGTAACACACGACTCTGTATTCGAACAATTCTACAAAGAAAAGGAGGCACTCCAACAAATTGTAAATACTCTCAGGTGACCTCGTATGGCACTAAAATCTTCAGGTGCTGGTAGCTGGAGGAGGAGCAAGAAAAGGAATAGAAGGGATTTTAGGGAGAGAAGTAGGGATGCTAGGCATCGGAGGCAAGGTGGCGGGCATGGTTGGCAAGCTCGGAAGTGGTGGCAAAGTAGTCTTGGGCAGTGCTGGTTGTGTGGTGGGCAGCGTTGGCAATGTGGGCTGAGGCAGAGCCGTTGGGATGGCAGGCATTGGTGGCATGGCGACTTTTGGTATTGTCGGCATGGCTGGCAATGGAGGTAGTGATGTTGGTAAAGTTGGTATGGTGGGAAGAGATGGAATAGATGGCATAGTTGTTTGCAGCAAATGACGAGCTCCGTAACTCATGTTGATGGTTGAGAAAATTAGGGCGATGAAGAGAACCGAGCTCTTGAAGGAAGAAGCCATATTGGTATAAGGAGTCGGGATATTGTGCTGTGATAGGCTCAAGGACTCGAAATCAATGAGAGGAGAGGAATGGATTGCTGATTATGTCCGAGTAAATGGAGGAAGGATATGGGAGTTTATATAACAAGAGATGGTCTTATAAAATCTAGGTCTGTGATAATAAGTTGGTGACTGGCCTTTGGGTATGGTTAGGAAAGAAACACAGAACATCTCTTCATTGGTTCTTTGTTAGCTTACCTCCTCAGCTCAATCTTCCACCGGCAAAAAGGAAACAAAAAGGTCAACTCTGCTGTTCTTGTTTTGACAGATGGCGTGCTTTTTTGAAATAAAGCTTCGGATCTGTCTTTGTGGACGGTCAATAGCTTGTTTCATAACCACCACGGACTAGAGAGGTTGCCAACTTGCTTCTGGACTTTGACGTGTCAATCTAGGGTTTTTATATATTTCCATGTCATTTTTGGTGAACTCTTGGTACTTGAAGAAGTCAAAACTTGTGGGGCTTTAACATCCGCATCAAGCCTAAATACGTATATTTTATTGAAACATGTGACAATGCAACTGCATAAGTCTAACAAGTTTGACGTCATTCGTCATATGGGAACGATGATAAATATATGGGAAATTTTCATTTTACTCCCCTCAACTTTAGTTTTGATGCATATTAAACCCTAACCCTCAAAAAGTTGCATTTTACCCCTTTGAACTTGCACTTTCTTTCGAGAAGTAAAGTGCAAATTTTCTTATTACCTTTGTATAAAATTCTTCGCTAATTTACATAAGCGATATCTAAAATACATTTGGAAATATGTTGAGCCACAAAAATAAATTTCAATTGTTTTATTCTATGAAAAAACTAACAAATATAAGAAAAGCTAACAAAGCAAAAGATAAAAAAAACATTGAATACGAGATTAAGAAAAAATAGGGATAATAACACTAGGAGTACCAAAACTTTTATATGACGCTCATTTGAGTGCTAAAACTTTTTTTTTTTTTTCGCTCACTTAAGTGTCACATTGAAGTAAAATAGATTACTTGAGTGCCAATTTTGGCAAATCATCCTACATGGAATTTTTTATTTTTTTTTTTGATTTTATTTTTATTTGCTTATTTTTTAGCTTTTTTTTTTTTTTTTTTTGGGGCCGGCAAGGGTCACTAGTGACCTAGTGACCCTGCCGGTCAAAGGCCCTAGGTGAGGGCCGTGAGGCCACAAGGAACCTCACAAGCTTTGGGCTGCCATAGGCGATGCCAAAGCTCCTCACGACCTCACCTATGGTTTGCAAGGTTGTGATGTCCTTACCACCTCTAGGCAACATCGCTTGCGATCGGGAGGCCGTGACACCCTCACCTAGGGCTTTTGCAGTGAGGGCGAGGCGGCCCTTGCATAGATCTAGCAATGAAGACCATGGGCGAGGGCATCACTACCTTGTCGGCCTAGGGCGAGGCTGTGTCACCTGCGATCACCCAAAGCTAGCAAGGACCTTTGCGGCCTTGCCAACTGTCAACGAGGGCCCGACAGCCTAGCCAAGGGCAAGGTTTCGTGGCCGGTGAGGGTTGCCGATGTCCCTCACCAGCCTTAAAGAAAAAAAAAAGCCAAAAGAAATAAAATAAAAAAAAATTCAAAAAAAAAAATAAAATTTAAAATATTAAAATAATCTTAAAAAATTATCCACATCATGCCAGCGAAGCCATGTTGGACATCAGCGTCTACATCAAATTTTCCGACGAGGCAAATCAAAATTGGCATTCAAATGATCGATTTTCCAAATTTGTGGCACTTAAGTTAGAAAAAAAAAAGTTTTGGCACTCAAGTGAATATTATAGGAAAGTTTTGGCACTCCTAGTTTTCTTATTCTGAAAAAATAATACTTACATTATAAGTTGAGAAAAAAATCTCTACACCCTAGAGTGCCTCTCCCAAGTATTTCCATTTTATCAAGACTTTCCTAGCCTTTAAAGTTTTCTTAGATTTAGCACATTACACTAGTAAAGTTCAGGTTTAGCAGTTTTTACAAGTTAAATCATACAATTGACATAAAATGGTTGAAAAAATATTGCAGCTTCTTATGATGAATAGTCACTAATTTTTTTCATCTACTTACATTTTATGTTATCCGCTTTAAATATCTCATAGGTATTTCCTAATTTAAATATGAGTTTGGCAGTCTTAAGGGTTAGTGGTGTCAATTATCCCTTTTCATATTTTATTCATTATTTATTGGAATTGAGAGCAAAAAGACCATTTGATGAGTCACCCCCATTGTCCGCAACACATGATAACAGAAAAAGGTCAACAGCTTTAACAAGTGTAAGAAAATGCAAGCTCAGAGAATAAACTGTATCTTTTCAAAGTTCGGAATGTATTGCACACTAATCTTAATTCTTAACGTTTGGGGGTAAAATGAAACATTTTTCCAAATATATGAACATATACCTAAAAATAGATCCGTATCAATAACCATACTAAGGGGTAAAATGTCATGCAGGACAAGGTAATTATTTTTTTGCCTACTTCCCCTTTCAAGCGGCATTGGTTGCATCATGATATGACGGGAATGTTGGGAAACTTGGCGCTAGAGTGGGAAACTTCTTTTTAATTGTCCATGCAAAATTCGTATAATCAAGGACTGTGATGTATATGTTGATGTTTTCGTAGTGATTTCTGTTAACTTAGTTGCTAGACGAATAAAAGTTAAATTGGTGTTTAATTAACGAGTTATATAAAGATATCGGAGGTTCATTGACTTTCTTTTCCCCTTCAGTTTTTTGATGGCATCTTTGGATTTCCTTTTTGTGCGATCGGGTGGGACGGCTTTTGAGGGTTGCACCTTGTTGCCGTGCGCAGACGACGTTGTAAACTTTGCCACATTAGCTAGGGTGAGGGTGGCGACCCTTGCCATTCTGAGTGGCTAAGGTGCGCGGCCCTCAGCGACCAGTGAGCGTGTGATGATGCACCAGGGTTGGCGGCATCATTGCCTTACCCCAACGAGGGTTCGGCCATTTTAGCTAATGACCGGGCCGTGGCTTAGCCTTTTCTTTTACATATTTCAGTGACATTTCATTAAAGTTTTTTTTTTCCATACTTTTTCAATATTTTGAGTATATAACTACCACATTTTATGCAAGCATTGCGGAACATTTTCCTTAGTTTATTTGGTATTGGTTTATTTGGTAGAATGACCTCCGTAAACCAAATATATTGTGCGAGGACTCAATTTCACATGAAAAATCCTTAGTGTTCTCCTTAAGCAATAAGAAAAAGTCGAAGAACAAATGATGTCTTCACCCCAACTAGACTTGCCATCAAAATCTGGGCGGAAGATCCCCTAATCCATATGATACTTGTGTCTCGATAGATTTCAGTTGCCGTTGATCAAAACCTCAATTTTATAAATTCACAATTTGTTGAATTTCAGAAAGGGCTCCATTCCATACCGGATAGAGGATCCATGCCCGAAATTTGTGTACTGCAAATTCCTCCGAGATGATGTGGAATGACATTTCGGAGATCTTTAACAAATCAACGCACTAAAAAAAAAAAAAAAATCAAACGGGGAGAAAGCATACTGCTCTCAATAAATTCTAACAAATCGTATCCATCTTTTAACTCCATAAAAATGCTGCTAACGGTAATGGAATTCCAATTAGAAAAGAAATTAACCCCATTTAATTATCTAGTTAAAAGCAACTATCATAAAATGTTTGATAGGGCACAAACGCATGCGAGTAATACACCAATTTATGTGAATGTGGAAGATAGAGGTTGAGGAACGATGTCAATTCAGTTTAGATGTAACACTTTTTGGTTGAGTTGCTTTTCTATCTGAATCTTTTCCTCCTCATAAATCCAATTGATTGTACCGCGCGTAACAATGAGAATGGAAGCGACGGAAAAAACCTAATAAAATGTGAGTCTAGTCACTGATCAATACATATATATCATAAATACATAGGTACCTCACAATTGAAAAGAATTTTAATTCACACCCAAAGACCTCTCTAGAAAACAATATGAATGACCCATAGAATCCGAAAAGACATCATAACACAAGACACGTGTATTCGGACAATGCTACAAACAAAAGGACTCACTCCAACATATAAAAAATACTCTCAGGTAACCTCGTAAGGTAATAAAATCTTCAAGGGCTGGTGGCTGGAGGAGGAGTAAGGAAAGGAATAGAAGGGATTTTAGGGAGAGAAGTAGGGATGCTCGGCATTGGCGGCAAGGTGGTCGGCATGGTTGGCAAGCTTGGAAGTGGTGGCAGAGTAGTCTTGGGCAGGCCTGGTTGTGTGGTGGGCAGCGTTGGCAGTGTGGGCTGAGGCAGGGTTGTCGGGATGGCAGGCATTGGTGGCACGGCGACCTTAGGCAATGTCGGCATGGCTGGTAGTGGCGGAAGCGACGTCGGGTTTGGTAGAGTCGGTATTGTGGGAAGAGACGGTATGGATGGCATAGTCGTCTGCAGCAAATGACGAGCTCCAAAGCTCATATTGATGATTGAGAAAATTAGAGCAACGGAAAGTACAAAGCTTTTTGAGAAAGAAGCCATATTGGTATATGGAGTCAGGATATTGTGCTGTGATAGGCTCAAGGACTTGAAGCGAATGAGCTGAGAGGAATGGATTGCTGATTGTGTTGGAGTAAATGGAGGGAGGAGATGGCCGTTTATATAGCAAGAGATAGTTATATAAAACTTTAGGGTTGTGATTATAAGTTGGTGACTGGCCTGTGGGTATGGTTAGGAATAAACAGAACATTCCTCATTGGTTCTTTGTTAGCTCACCTTCTCAGCTCAATCTTCCACAGGAATAAATAATAAAGAAGGGGTCAAACTTTGTCTTCTGTTCCGTTCGGTCGAATGGTCGTCATCTCATGAAAGTCAAGCTTCTGATCTGTGTCCTTGTGGATGGTAACTAGATAACTTGTTCCATAACTATTGCTAACTAGGGTTATCGATAACTTGCTTCCGGATTTTAACGTACTAATCTAGGGTTTCTATGTGTCGCCTTGACAAATACCTCGTTACTTTGGACATGTCAATGCTTTTAACTGTGGTCATCTTTGGTTTACTCCTCGGACTTGAAGAAGTAAAAACTTGTGGGACTTTATTTACTTCCGAGTCTAGCCTTTTTACGAAGACAAGTTTATGATCATGGAAACATATGCCATTGTGAAGTCATCTCTGTCTCTGTCTCTGTCTCTGTCTTTGTGTCGCTCTCTCTCTCTCAAACTTGGAGGTCCATAAGTGCCTATCACAAATATTTTTTCATTTTTCTAAAAATTTCCTAGTTTATAAAGTTTTTCTAAATTACATTATATTAGTAAAGTATATGTTTAGTTGTAATAACAAGTAAAATCATGCATTGACATTAAGGTACCCTCTGTTTCACAGAAAATGAATGGTTTGGAAAACCAATTTTTTATTTTATTTTAAAAATGATCACTTATAACAATTACGAAAATGAATAAATAGAAATTATTTTTATTGTCCATGAAATAAGTTAGGCATAAATTGTTGTCGATAATAAAAATATATTTTATTGATTAATTATTTCAAATGATATAAGCAATCATTTTTAAGAAAATATTTTTCAAATAATATATTTCCGTAAAAAAAAATAGATCCTAAATGGTTGAAAAATATGGTGACATCTTAATCCAATAGCTAATATTTTTGTCTTCAATTTACTTTTTGTGGTATCCGTTCTAATATATCAGGTTTTTTCATAACCAAATATATTTAAGTGGCAAGTTTAGGGTTATTGGATATATATAAAATTTTTGTTGGAAATTATACCAACAAGGACCATTCGATACAAAATTAAAGAAAAAATTACACTTTGCACCCAAAAGGCATGTGCACAACATATGATAGCGGAAGAAGTTCACGGCATTAACAAGTGTAAGAAAATGAAACCTTTTAAAGTTCGGAATTTAACGTTCAATAACCCTAAAGCTGAGGGATCAAATGAAATTGTGTTCCAAATCTGTGAACATATATCTAAAAATACATTGGCAAAAGCCTGCACTAATAACCATACTAAAGAGTAAAAGGTCATGCAGGACAACCCAGATCATGATTTTGTCTCTTCCCCTTTCACGTAGAATTAATTGCCGCCATGACAACGATAGGTATTTGGTAAAAGTTGGCTCTAACAGGGGGAAATTTACTATTAGTTTCTTCCTTAGAAAGGGAAGAAATAACAAAATCTCATGATTTACAATCAATTCATTTCATATTTCTTCCTTTAGATGACAAATTTTCACATTTAGATGATATGTCGGATGTACTAATACCCTAATTCATTCATCTAGAAATCCCGGCATTTTTCAATGGCAATGGAGTTCCACAACGTAGAAAAAATTAACTCCAATTACTTATGTTGCAAAAAGAAATGATTATAAATTATTTGATTGGGCATGCGCTGTAAGAATTATTGTGGCCCATATTATGTGATTTATTATATGGTTTAATAATTATTGAAATGCTATAAATAATTATTGGTTACGAGAAGGTACGACTCTAATAAAACGAAAGGGTATATCGCTTTAATGGAAGACACCCTTTCAACGAACGTATTTATTGAGTCCGGTCCTCTCTCCACCCATATACGAACAACAAAACAGAAAGAACGTATTCTCTCCTCCATCAATTGAATACATTAAGACTTAGTGGGTTAAGGGAGAGAAATCGGATTTCTTCTTTTGGATCAAGTTCAAGCGTAGCGTTATGGATAAAGGTATGTCTTCATCTATTTGTGAGAATCATGAAGATCAAAGATCCTTGATTTGTTATGAATTTCCGCATCAGGTTTTATATGAATTATCTTACAGTTGGTATCAGAGCATTTGGTTTATGATCTCATGATTTTCCGTTTAAATAAATGTTATGATTTATGCATGATGATTTGTTGAATGATCCTGTTCGTAGCATTTGTTGTTGTTGAAATATTCTGGAAGATTCTGTTAAAGAAAATCCGAATGATTGAACGTTTTTCATAGACTAAAATGGTGAAGAAAAGTTACTGTGTATGCACGTGTGAAAATGGACAAAAATGGAGGAATTCGGAATTTTGAGGGCAAGGTAGAAACTCTTCGATTCCGGGCAAAATCTGGCGACCCACCACTTGATTTCGGACACACACCGTCGCAAGACCATGAGGAACATTAGCCATGAGTTTTTCCGGCATATCGGTGTTCGCCGGAGGCTAATCGAGCGGCGGTGGTGGAGGGTTTGCGTTTTGGAGAAACTTTGGTTTGATTTGGGGCCAATTCTTGGTCATTTTTTCCGAAACTTGGACCTATGTGGTCGTGCCGGCATGCTCTTCAAAACCCATTAATTATTTGTGTCTGGAATGGGCTACCGGAGAAGAAACGGCCTGCGAAACCGCGGCGGAACGGCGAAAAAACGCCAAGAATCGCGTCTGTGCGCGAGGAAGAAGGCGCGTGGGCTCCACGCGCGCTGCGGTTGCAGGCGCGTGGAACCCACGCGCCTTCACGCGCGCGCAAGCGCGCGCGCGTGGGATCCACGTGCGCGGGGCTTTCCCACGAGGTTGCTGGCGCGTGCAACGCACGCGCCCGCGCGTTGGACGCGCGCGTGCGAGGCACGCGCCTGACCTCCCGCGCGGCCTTATTTACGTTTTTGCCCCTTTATTATTTTTAAAATTCCCATTTTGTCCTTCTCGCAATTTATTTACTATTCTGCCCTTGTTTAATTGATAATTACAGTTCTGCCATTGCTGGTAATTTACCATTTTGCCCCTGGATTATAATTTTATGATTATGCCCTTATGTAATTAGGATTTTACAATTTTACCCTTATGCTTTGATTAAGTTTTTGTCCTTGTGTGTAAATTTGGTAAATATTTGTATTTAAAAAAAAAAATCATATTATGAAAGGTTTGTTAGTCACCAAAGTGGCCGAACCTTAAAGTCTTATGAACTTTGATATTGTAAATTATTTTATTCAATTACCCATGATTAATTGATGCTATATATGAAATTGATATGTTTTATATCATTATTGGAGTTATGGGTATATTGAAGTTCATTTATTATAAGAACTTAGGGATTAACCCAAAGGTTAATTATTTTCTTATAATTCATGAACATGATGGTTGATAATTAATATGACTTGTTAAATTTGTTTGTATATCCAAAGATAACAAATAAATTTTAATAAGATATATTTACAATTATCAAATAAAAGTTATTAGCATCATTATGGTTCATATATTTTTGTATATCATAGGATTGCCCAAAGGAGAACTATGATGTGCATGTGTAGTTTAGTTTGAATCTGATTAGTTGATATTCTTAAAGCATTAATGTCTGAGTATTTTCTTGCACATTTGCAGTATCTGTACCTGTTTCACTCCATTCGCACGCCTCATCTGTTCCCCTATTCAATGGGATAAATTTTCCTGATTGGAGTGAGCAAGTCCAGTTTCACTTAGGTGTCCTGGATCTTGATTTATCGCTTCAAGCTGAGAAACCAGCTGTTATTACTGATGAAAGTAGCAATGATGAAAAATCTTTCCATAAAGCTTGGGAAAGATCGAACAGACTGAGCTTAATGTTCATGCGGATGACAGTTGCAAACAACTTAAAGACTTCTCTTCCCAAGACTAACAATGCAAAGGAATTTATGAAATTTGTGGAAGAACGTTCTCAAACTGTTGATAAGTCACTTGCTGGTACACTGATGAGCACACTGACCAGCATGAAATATGATGGTTCGCGTACTATGCATGAGCATATACTTGAGATGACCAATTTAGCAGCAAAGTTAAGGACTTTGGGAATGAATGTGGATGAGTACTTTTTAGTACAATTTATACTTAATTCCTTACCTTATGAGCAATATGGGCCATTTCAAATGAATTACAACACTATAAAGGATAAGTGGAATGTAAACGAATTGGCCAGTATGCTAGTTCAAGAGGAAACAAGGATAAAGAATCAAAAGGCTCATTCTGTTCATCTCTCAAATCATCAAGGAGTTCGAAAGAATTTTAAGAGGAAAGGTGGAAGGAGCAAGAAGAAAGGACTACACATCCTGAATGACTCTTCGAAGGCTTCTCAAATCCACAAGAAGGAACACAATCTTATTAAGTGTCATTTTTGCAACAAAATTGGACACTTGAAGAAAGATTGTCTGAAATGTAAGGCTTGGTTTGAAAAGAAGGGTAAGCCTTGTGCTTTAGTATGTTTTGAATCAAACTTTACTGAAGTTCCTTATAATACTTGGTGGATTGATTCGGTGCCACCACTCATGTGTCAAATACGATGCAGGGATTTCTTACGATCCAAACTATAAAGCCAAATGAAAGTTATGTGATTACGGGGAACAGAGACAAAGCTCCAGTTGAAGGCATTGGCACTTATCGTTTGATCTTAGATACTTTGGGCATTATTTGGATTTGTTTCGAACCCTTTATGTACCTACATTTTCTCGCAATTTAGTTTCTTTGCCAAGACTTGATGTGGCGGGATTTTATTGTAAGTTTGGATCTGGATCTTTTAGTTTGTTTAAGAGTGATACTCTTATTGGAACTGGAACTTTATGTGATGGTCTCTACAAATTTAGACTTGATAATACTTTTGTTGAGACATTAATGACCTTGCATCATAATGTTGGCACTAAACGAAGTTTGGTGAATGAAAATTCTGCTTACTTGTGGCATAAACGGTTGGGTCATATATCCAAAGAAAGAATGCAAAGATTAGTGAATAATGAAATGCTTCCAAATTTGGATTTTACTGACCTTGGAGTGTGTATTGATTGTATTAAAAATAAACAAACAAAACATACTAAGAAAAGCGCCACAAGAAGCACAAAGTTTCTTGAAATTATACACTTTGATATATATGGTTCTTTTGATATTCATTCTTTTGGTGGAGAAAGCTACTTTATCACCTTTATTGATGATTTTTCACATTATGGTTATGTTTATCTATTGCATGATAAGTCTCAATCAGTGAATGCACTTGAAGTGTATATTAAAGAGGTTGAGTGAAAATAGTAAAATCTGATAGAGGTGGTGAATATTATGGAAAGTATGATGAATCGGGACAATATCTAGGTCAATTTGCTAAGTTCCTTGAAAGACATGGCATTTGTGCTCAATACACAATGCTAGGTACACCACAACAAAATAGTGTAGCAGAAATGCATAACCATACTTTAATGGAAATTGTTAGGAGTATGATGAGTCATTCATCTTTACTCTTGTCTTTGTGGATGTATGCTTTAAAAACTTCTATGTACTTATTAAACAGGGTTCCTAGTAAGGCAGTTCCAAAGACTCCCTTTGAATTGTGGACGGGAAGGAAACCTAGTTTACGACACGTGCATGTTTGGGTTTGTCCAGCAAAAGTAATAATTTACGATCCATATTTAAAGAAATTGGATTTAAGAATGACCAATGGTTACTTCATTGGTTATGTAGAGAAATCCACAAGGTATAAATTTTACACTGTCCTAATCATAGTACAAGAATTGTTAAATTTGGAAACACTAGGTTCATTGAAAATTGTGACATCATGAGATCAAAAGAATACATGATACTTGCATTCAAGAAGTAAGGATGGAAGGTCCTATACCCAAAACTTCTAAAGATGTCAATAATGAACCTCCAATAGCCGAGTCACAAGAAATAGCATTAAGGAGATCTCAAAGAGAAAAGAGATCGGCTATTTCGATGACTATATGGTTTATTTACAAGAGTCGAAAATTGACTTAGGAATTGGAAATGATCCAGATTCATTTTCCCAAGCCATGGAATGTGAAGACTCTAATGAATGGTTTAATGCCATGGAAGAAGAGTTAAAATCCATGCATCAAAATCAAGTTTGGGATATTGTTGAATTGCCTAAAGGATGTAAGAAGGTCGGGTGTAAATGGGTCTTTAAGACCAAGCGCGACTCAAAAGGCAATATTGAACGACATAAAGCCAGACTTGTTGCAAAGGGTTTTACTCAGAAAGAAGGCATTGACTATAAAGAGACATTTTCACCCGTCTCTAAGAAGGACTCACTTAGAATCATTATGGCTTTGGTGGCTCATTATGACTTGGAGTTACACCAAATGGATGTTAAAACCGCTTTTCTTAATGGAAATTTAGAGGAAGAAGTTTATATGGACCAACCCGAAGGCTTTTCAGTTAAAAGAAAGGAACACATGGTATGTAAATTAAAGAAGTCAATATATGGACTTAAACAAGCTTCCCGACAATGGTATCTTAAGTTTAACGATACCATAACTTCATTTGGATTTAAGGAAAACACCGTTGATCGGTGTATATATATGAAGATTAGTGGGAGCAAGTTTATTTTTCTAGTTCTATATGTTGATGATATTTTGCTTGCTGCTAATGATCTTGGTTTGTTACATGAAACCAAGAAGTTTCTCTCTAAGAATTTTGAAATGAAGGATATGGGAGAGGCAACATATGTGATAGGAATAGAAATATTCCGTGATAGATCACAAGGATTATTAGGATTGTCTCAGAAAACCTACATTGAAAAAATTTTAGAGAGATTTAATATGAGTAAATGTTCAGCAGGAATAGTTCCAATTCAGAAAGGTGATAAATTTAGCCTTATGCAATGTCCGAAAAGTGAATTGGAACGAGAACAAATGAAAAATATTCCTTATGCATCTGTTGTGGGGAGCTTAATGTATGCACAAACTTGCACCAGACCAGACATCAGTTTTGCTGTCGGAATGCTGGGCAGATATCAAAGTAATCCTAGAATGGATCATTGGAAAGCTGCAAAGAAGGTTCTTAGATACCTGCAAGGAACGAAGAATCATATGCTCACTTATAAAAGATCTGATCATGTTGAGGTGATTGGATATTCAGATTCAGACTTAGCCGGATGTGTCGATACAAGAAAATCAACATTTGGTTACTTGTTTCTTCTAGCTGGAGGGGCAATTTCATGGAAGAGTGCGAAGCAGTCAGTTATTGCTGCATCCACTATGGAAGCTGAATTTGTGGCATGCTTTGAGGTCACAATTCATGGATTATGGATGCGGAATTTTATTTCAGGACTTGTGATCGTCGACAGTATTGCCAAGCCGCTGAAAATTTATTGTGATAACTCGCAGCGGTTTTCTTCTCTAAGAACGACAAGTATTCTAAGGGTGCTAAGCATATGGAGATCAAATACTTGTCTGTCAAAGAAGAAGTTCAGAAACAAATAGTGTCAATTGAGCACATTAGCACCAATCTTATGATAGCATATCCCTTAACAAAAGGACTGCCGCCCAAAACATTTAATGAGCATGTTGAAAGGATGGGCGTTATTGGACGTCATTAATGTTTGTATTATGATTGTATTAAGTTTATGTATTTGACACTTTGAGCTCACTTACATGTTTCTGATATTTCCTGTTTTCTATTTAGTATACATTATAGAAATAGATGAATGTTAAATAGGATAGTTTCTAAAGAAACATTATAGTTGGACTATTAGTGTACTTTTCATTTATGGATCATGTTAAGTAAAGTGCTATAGTTGTAGTACATAGAAGGGATTATGTCGATTAATGATATACAACCGCTATGACTCGCATTAGTTTTCTTTACTTAATTGTGATTATTATGTGATTACCAATTTATTGAAATTTTGAAATTTATAGCATAACCTTATTGTGCACATTATGGTCTTTATTAAACCATGAAAGGAGAATCATATGGGCCAAGTGGGAGAATGTAAGAATTATTGTGGCCCATATTATGTGATTTATTATATGGTTTAATAATTATTGAAATGCTATAAATAATTATTTGTTACGAGAAGGTACGACTCTAATAAAACGAAAGGGTATATCGCTTTGATGGAAGGCACCCTTTCAACGAACGTATATATTGAGTCCGGTCCTCTCTCCACCCATATACGAACAACAAAACAGAAAGAACGTATTCTCTCCTCCATCAATTGAATACATTAAGATTTAGTGGGTTAAGGGAGAGAAATCGGATTTCTTCTTTTGGATCAAGTTCAAGCGTAGCGTTATGGATAAAGGTATGTCTTCATCTATTTGTGAGAATCATGAAGATCAAAGATCCTTGATTTGTTATGAATTTCCGCATCAGGTTTTATATGAATTATCTTACATGCGCACGCATGAGTAGTACGCCATTTTATTGGAATGCAAAATATACGGATTGTTGTAAGGTGTCAATTCAATAGTTGTAGCGCTTTTCATTTCAGTTACTTTTCTGTCTGAATCTTTTTTTCATCATAAATCGAGTTGAATGTATTGCACGAAACAACGAGTTGGGAGCGATGTAAAGAATACAATAATTAAATTCAAGTCACCAGTCAATACATAGATATGAATGATATATAAAAAGCAACATGAAAGATACATAGAATCCCAGAAGACATCGTAACACAAGACTCTGTATTCGAACAATTCCACAAAGAAAAGGAGGCACTCCATCAAATCGTAAATACTCTAAGGTGACCTCGTATGGTACTAAAATCTTCAGGTGCTGGTGGCTGGAGGAGGAGCAAGAAAAGGAATAGAAGGGATTTTGGGGAGAGAAGTAGGGATGCTAGGCATCGGAGGCAAGGTGGCGGGCATGGTTGGCAAGCTCGGAAGTGGTGGCAAAGTAGTCTTGGGCAGTGCTGGTTGTGTGGTGGGCAGCGTTGGCAACGTGGGCTGAGGCAGAGTGGTTGGGATGGCAGGCATTGGTGGCACGGCGACCTTTGGTAATGTTGGCATGGTTGGCAATGGAGGCAGTGATGTTGGTAAAGTTGGTATGGTGGGAAGAGACGGAATAGATGGCATAGTTGTTTGCAGCAGATGACGAGCTCCAAAACTCATGTTGATGGTTGAGAAAATTAGGGTAATGAAGAGAACCAAGCTCTTAAAGGAAGAAGCCATATTGGTATAAGGAGTCGGGATATTGTGCTGTGATAGGCTCAAGGACTCAAAATCAATGAGCCGAGAGGAATAGATTGCTGATTATGTCCGAGTAAATGGAGGAAGGATATGGGAATTTATATAACAAGAGATGGTCATATAAAATCTAGGGCTGTGATAATAAGTTGGTGACTGGCCTTTGGGTTTGGTTAGGAAAGAAACACAGAACATCTATTCATTGGTTCTTTGTTAGCTCACCTCCCCAGTTCAATCTTCCACCGGCAAAAAGGGAACAAAAAGGTCAACTCTGCTGTTCTTGTTTTGACAGATGGCGTGCTTTCTTGAAATAAAGCTTCGGATCTGTCTGTGTACGGTCAATAGCTTGTTTCATAACCACCACGGACTAGAGAGATTGCCAACTTGCTTCTGGACTTTGACGTGTCAATCTAGGGTTTTTATATATTTCCATGTCATTTTTGGTGAACTCCTGGTACATGAAGAAGCCAAAACTTGTGAGGCTTTAACAACCGCATCAAGCCTAAATACGTATATTTAAGTGAAACATGTGACAATGCAACTGCATAAGTCTAACAAGTTTGACGTCATTCGTCATATGGGAACGATGATAAATATATGGGAAATTTTAATTTTACTCCCCTCAACTTTTGTTTTGATGCACATTAAACCCTAAACCTCAAAAAGTTGCATTTTACCCCTTTGAACTTGCACTTTCTTTCGAGAAGTAAAGTGCAAATTTTCTTATTACCTTTGTATAAAATTCTTCGCTAATTTACATAAGCCATATCTAAAATACATTTGGAAATATGTTGAGCCACAAAAATGAATTTCAAATTTTTTATTCTTGAAAAACTAACAAATATAAGAAAAGCTAAGAAAACAAAAGATAAAGAGACATTGAATACGAGATTAAGAAAAAATAGGGATAATAACACTAGGAGTACCAAAACTTTTATATGGCGCTCATTTTAGTGCTAATTTTTTTTTTTCGCTCACTTAAGTGCCACATTGAAGTAAAATTGATTACTTGAGTGCCAATTTCGACAAATCATCCAACATGGAATTTTTTATTTTTTAAAATTGTTTTTATTTTTGTTTGCTTAATTTTTTTTTTTGTTTTTTTTTTTAGGGCTGGGGGCTCAAGGCGGTCAAAGGCCCTAGCTGAGGCTGCAAGGAACCTCACGAGCTTTGGGCAGCCATGGGTGATGCCACCTAAAGTGAGCAAAGGTCCTCGCGACCTCACCCGCAATTGTCGAGATTGTGATGCCCTTGCCAGCTCTAGGCGACATTGCTTGTGAACAGGGAGGCCGTGACACCCTCACCTAGGGCTTTTGCGTGAGGGCGAGGCAGCCCTCGCTTAGATATAGCCATGAAGGCCATGGGTGAGGGCATCACTACCTTGTCGGCCTAGGGTGAGGTTGCGTCACCTACAATCACCCAAAGTTGGCGAGGACCTTTGTGGCCTTGCCAATGGCCAACGAGGGCCCAACAGCCTAGCCAAGGGCAAGGTTTCGTGGCCGGTGAGGGTTGTTGGTGTCCCTCACCAGCCTAAAAAAAAAAAAAAAAAAGGAAAAAAAATATAAATTCAAAAATTCAAAAAAATAATTATAAAATATTTAAAATAATATTAAAAATTTGTCCACCTCATGCCAGCGAAGCCACATTGGACAACCAATGCCTATGTCAGATTTTCCAAAAAATTTTTTCAAGTGATTGATTTTCTTATCCCGAAAAAATAATAATTACATTAAAAGTTTTGGAAAATGGAAAATCTTAAAACATAGGAAAAATTTTGGCAATCCTAGTTTTCTTATCCTGAAAAAATAATAATTACATTAAAAGTTGAGGAAAATGGAAAATTTTAAAACATACGCAAAATCAATACTCTCTCTCTCTCTCTCTCTCTACACCTTAGAGTGCCTCTCCCAAGTATTTCCGTTTTTTCAAGACTTTCCAAGTCTTTAAAGTTTTCTCAGATTTGGCACATTACACTAGTAAAGTTCAGGTTTAGCAGTTTTTACAAGTTAAATCAGACAATAGACATAAAATGGTTGAAAAAATATTGCAGCTTCTTATAATGAATAGTCACTAATTTTTCTCATCTATTTACATTTTATGTTATCCGCTATAAATATCTCATAGGTATTTCCTAATTTAAATATGAATTTGGTAGTCTTAAGGGTTAGTGGTGTCAATTATCCCTTTTCATATTTTATCATTATTTATTGGAATTTAGATAAAAAGACTATTTGATAAGTCACCCCCATTGTCCACAACACATGATAACAGAAAAAGGTCAACAGCTTTAACAAGTGTAAGAAAATGCATGCTCAGAGAATAAACTGTATCTTTTCAAAGTTCGGAATGTATTGCACACTAATCTTAATTCTTAACGTTAAGGGGTAAAATGAAATACTTTTTCCAAATATATAAACATATACCTAAAAATAGATGAGTGGCCATCCGTACCAATGACCATACTAAGGGCTAAAATGTCATGCAGGACAAGGTCATTATGTTTTTGTCTACTTCCCCTTTCAAGTGGCATTGGTTGCATCATGATATGACGGGAATGTTGGGAAACTTGGCGCTAGAGTGGGAAACTTCTTTTTAAATGTCCATGCAAAATTCGTATAATCAAGGACTGTGATGTATATGTTGATGTTTTCGTAGTGATTTCTGTTAACTTAGTTGCTAGACGAATAAAAGTTAAATTGGTGTTTAATTAACGAGTTATATAAAGATATCGGAATTTCATTGACTTTCTTTTCCCCTTCAGTTTTTTGATGGCATCTTCCGATTTCCTTTTTGTGCGATCGGTTGAGACGGCTTTTGAGGGTTGCACCTTGTTGCCGTGTGCAGACGACCATGTAAACTTTGCCACATTAGCTAGGGTGAGGGCGGCGACCCTTGCCATTCTGAGTGGCTAAGGTGCGCGCCCCTCAGCGACCAGTGAGCGTGTGATGATGCACCAGGGTTGGCGGCATCATTGCCTTACCCCGACGAGGGTTCGGCCATTTTAGCTAATGACCGGGCCGTGGCTTAGCCTTTCCTTTTACATATGTCAGTGACATTTCATTAAAGGTTTTTTTTCCCTACTTTTTCAATATTTTGAGTATATAACTACCGCATTTTATGCAAGCAAAGCGGAACATTTTCCATAGTTTATTTGGTAGAATGACCTCCGTAAACCAAATATATTGTGCGAGGACTCAATTTCACATGAAAAATCCTTAGCGTTCTCCTTAAGCAAGTAGAAAAAGTCGAAGAACAAATGATGTCTTCACCCCAACTAAACTTGCCATCAAAATCTGGGCGGAAGATCCCCTAATTGTCTCGATAGATTTCAGTTGCCGTTGATCAAAACCTCAATTTTATAAATTCACAATTTGTTAAATTGTTGACACCTAAATTTTAATTAGGTTATTAATTTGGCCTTAGTTTCTTTATTTATGTATTTTTCCTTTTTTTTGGATAATAAACAAAACAAATAACAAAAAAAAAAAAAAACAACAAAAAAATCAATAAAAACAAACAAAAAAACAAAAGCAGCAACCTTTGGAGCTGGGCCTCCAAGCCCAGCCCCATCCTTTTTCTTTGCGTGGGCTCGCACGACCTGGCCCACCCCCTCTCTCCTTCTTCTTCTTTCTTCTTCTTCCTTCTCCTTCCTTCTTCTTCTCTATGCCCCTGTGCATCACGCGCGACGGCCGGTGACGCGTTCAAGGGTAGCCTATGGTAAAGAGGAACGGAGGTAGGCCGCCAAAGGAGAGGACGACGCACATGCACCTTCAATGCGTGACTTTAATGCTGAGATGAGACGCCGGTTCAGCCGGGAAGTTCTGGTCGGCAAGCCAAAGACCGACGACCGAGCTCCTCCGTCGACCGGACTCCCTCACCTATAAATAGCAAAGCACCTCCGTCGACACAAAGACACAGCGAACTCCAAGATCTTCCCCTTGAGAGACTTCAGGGGGGAAATCGAAGAGCAAGCAAAGAGGGCGGAGGATGGGGTCGCAAGCTAAACAACCTCCCACCGAGAGACATCAGGGGAGGTCAGCGGCAAGCGAACCTAGATTTGCGAGCAAGTGAGCTTGAGGGGGAGAGATCCGAGGTGAGAGGTCAGATCTTAGTGTGAGAAGGCTGAATGAGAGAAGCCGGAGGAGGGAGGGTCGGATTCGAGGAGAAAGCAGGTACCATCGACGTTGCTCGACGCCGTCCCTGCGCCAAGCCGAGCGCTCCCGACCACCCCAACACCATTGCTGCGACCGATTCACCCAAAGCCGCACTAGATTTGAGAGCTGAAGGGCCGTTGTCTCTGCCCTGTCGTCCCGACCACCACCATTTGCCGCCACGTCCCGCCATTGCTGCAGCCAGGTAAACACCGACGCTCGCCATCCGTCCTCGCCGCTTAGCCACCATGAGATCCAATCCTCAATCGCACTCTATCCATCATTCCCTCTGCATCTCCACGTTGTCATCGCCGCCGTGCCGCCACGCCGCATCCTCCTACTGCTGCTGTCCTCTGTATCGCCACCGTCATCAACGTCGATCCGCCGTCTCGGCCCCTCTGTCAGCGCCTCGTCCAAGCGAAAAAAAGAGGCGGCGTCGCGTCGGGTCAGGCTCGGGGTAGAAGTGGGTCACGGCTGGGTAGGGTTCCACGAATCGGGTCGCGGTTGCAAACCAGGTCAAGCGTTGGTTGCGGATCGGGTGGGGTTTTGCCTGGGCCGGGTTGTGCACGTGGGCCGGGTGGTTGTTGGGCTAAAGTTCTTTTAACGAAAATTGGATAAATCGTTTGGGCTTTTGTGTTTTTTAAAGAAAAACCAAAAAAGGGCCCGAGTCGAGCTAGCAATGCGGGCCCGTTCGGGCTATGAGCAGACGACCCGGGTAGGTCCCAACTTGCGAACCCGACCCGGGTCGTTTTTTTAAAAATATATTAATATATTAATATAAAATATTATTTTAATAAAAAAAAAAAATAAAAAATTTTATTTTTCAAAAAATAAAAAACATCAAAAATGTCCATATTTTCCCAAAAAATTTAAAAAAAGTCAGAAAAAAAAAAAATGATTTATATTTTCAAGAAAATATCAAAAAAATAATAAAAAATGCTTTTTATGTCAAAAAAAAAATGAGAAAAAGGTCCCAATTTTTTTTTTCCTTCACAAATGAATGGAAAATCCCTCAAAAATCCAAAAAGCCTTAAGGTTTAAATAAGATTAAGTACTAGAAGAGCATTAGTGATTAACTAGTGTAATCAAGTCCCCGATCCTAATTTCTCTTGTTACGCATGAGCGAATATTTCTCCCGATATTTCGCTTGGGTTTCTAATCAACCCATCCCAAATTGATTAGTGGCGACTCTGTTTTAAAATTAATTTACAGGTTAAAAACTTAGACTATTAAAGTCGTGAATTGGTGGATTTGGGAGAGTCCGGGCTTAATAAATTCAGCCGAGCCATTAGCCTTCTTAGGCGCCCGTACCCGATCGCAGGCGCCGGAAAAAAAGAGGTCGCGACAGCTTGGCGACTCCATTGAGGAGTTTGAGGACTTAGGCCATTTTATCTTTGTTTAAATGCTTTGCTGACTTGGGCATTTTTTTTTTTTTTTTTTTTGTGCAGGGTAATAGCTTAAAGTTTTTTTTTATTCTGTTAAAAAAAATGTTTTGTGATTATAAACTACTGTGCATCCTTAAATGTTTTAGCACTACACATGGCACACACAACCCGGCCACCGGACCTGGGCCGCCATAGGATTTCTAGGATGTTGTTAAGAAAAATATGACCTCGAACACGAGACTGCGATGTAGAGGTTGCCTTTCTTTTCCCTGAATTTCTTAGCCGAGGTTAAGAGGGTATGATGCTAACGTGAGACTGCGACGGGCGGATATCCTTTTAATTTCAACAAACCTTCTAAGTTAAAAATCGAGCCGCACGTCTCATGTGCATGTCTTTGTGCTTGCCATTTTTCTTTAAAAGTAAAGTAATTTCTTTACTTTTACTCAGTCTTTTTATTTGGTCCATGGCAATTTAGGATAAGCTTTTCAAGTCCTAGTTTATATGCGATGGGGAAAGACGATATCCAGTTCATTCCTACTCCCAAGGCGGAGCTCTTCAGATGGTGGGGTCAATTGGACCAATATGCCCAAGAGCGTGTGAAGGCCAAAGTCGGTCATTTCCTATCGTTGATCCAAATCACTATTCGCCTAAAGTCATACAAGTCATGACACATTTCTGGTGCCCGAAGACACTTACTTTTATGTTTGGTAGATTTGAGTTAACCCCAACTCTAGAAGAGTACAACATCATCACTGGAATGCCTCTCGAGAATAAGCTTGTCAGGCCATCAACAGGCATCATCCCGTTGCGTGGGTTGGCGCGACTTTTAAGAACTGAAGTCCATGCTATGATACAAATTCTTGAAAACAACCATAATACCTACCCATTTGAATTTATGAATGCATGTTTTCAAAATCAGTCTATGACCCAAAAAAGTGAGATTTTCCTCCTGGCCTTTTTTGGGCTCATTATCTTCCCCCATCAAAGAAATGCCATAAGTCCTAAGATGGCATGGATATTTGATCAGATCTTGAGAGGGAGGAATTATGTCAATATGATTTTAACTGAAACTTTCTTGTCCTTTAATCGTTTTAAAGTCTGGTTCTTTTCTCATCTAAGCAAATTCTGAGACTTCATGCGATCGTTTGAAACGAATGATTTCGAAAATCCATTACAAAAATTTATGATTTTAGAACCATACATTCCCAATCAAAGCTGTTTAAATTGGATAAACTTCTTAAGAGACCCAACTCCTAAGGCATTCCAATGGTGTGCTGGTTGGTTCCATGAAAAGAGAGCTCGCTTCGCTTACAAACGTTGCCGCCCAATTCCGTTGCTCGGCCTCACCGGCGCCATTATCTATTACCCATATTGGGTGGCACGACAATATGGAGCCCTTCAAGAGATCCCACTGCCCTTCAAGAGGATGATCCCTCCAGTTCTTTTCAACACAAGCCGTGACTACGCAATCGAAATTTCTATCGCTGAGGAAACCTGGGACAAATGCCATCGCAAAAGAATCGTGGTACCTGAAGGGCTTGAGGGAGAAGAAAAAGCCCACCACACCTCCATGTCCTACATCCACAACCATCGTATCCCAACAAAATGGAAACCATCAGTCCCTCACTCAATCAGCGAGAGTAGCCAGCACGAGCAAGCAGAGCTCATGGAGAGGGATTTGGGAATGGATTGGATACACACCTTAGAGCCGGTTCGAGAAAGCAAGCATCTGCGCAAGAGCAAGGCTCCCGTTGCATATAAATTGGCAATCATGTGCCCCTTAATGTTAATATTGTGAAAGTTTTGTCCCATTGTTTAGGGACTTTTGTTTAATATCTAGTATTTCATTATGTCTTTTCAATTTCAAGTTTTAGATGTCAGAAGTCTGCGGTCTATAAAATCCTATAAAAAAAAAGTAGTTAGGCCATTGCTTTAAATATGATAAAAATAAATTGAAATAAAAATGGATACACAAATTAATCTTAAACCATTGCCATGGGTCAATCTTTGTTTATGATTCTTTCTTCATGTGCTCATTCATTGTTTTTTCTTTTACGTAGCATCATTGTTGATACGAGCATTGAAGCACCGTTATTCTAGTGAGTGCTTGGCGGGTTTTCGTTCGTAAATTACATCCAAGAAGTTTAGTGTTTGTAGTCGATTAAATCTTGAGGTAAGATTTGCGTGTAATTCCTTCGTGAGATTGAGAGATTATTTTCGAGGAATTTCGGGGCTAAACACTTGTTTGAGTGACTCGAGTGTGTAATCACCTTGTATCGCTTGATCTATAGTGAAATTCGCTCTTTGCTCTCCCCGTGGATGAATCGCGTCCGATTTATTTTTCTTCTTCCGTCTATATTTTGTTCGATCGCCTTTGTTTACTTTCGTGCTCATTCATTGTTTTCAATCGAATCGCCGCCACCAATCGAATGGCCTCATGCAATAGGGCCTGATTAGAATGATGTACAAAATTGTCTCATTAACATTGAAGACGACGTAGGACAGATGTCCATTGTCCTTCAACAACTCTTGAGACAAATGAAATCCACTCAAGCTGAGCCCAACTCCATAATTCCTTTAAACACCGTCATGACACCCGTAAATTTGCCAAAAAATAACCAGTACCATAGACAGTTTGAAAGGATCATGAAAAAGTTAAGCCGGCTACAGGAGCAGAATCCTATGGACTTGTCCAATTACGCCGGCATTGAGATCCCTGAAAAACTCAAAGCACCTGAATGCGAAAGGTATGCTAATACCTCCCGCCCAGAGATCTACTTGCAGGCCTACTTGTTTTGAAGGATGATTCTATCGTACCAATTGAGCTTGAATGGCCTTACCATGCGATGGTACATTGTCGGGAAGATTAGTTCCCTTAAAACCTGGAGAGAACTAATTCATGCTTTCCATCAAGAATATGATATTGACATCAGCCCTGACATAGCCTTGCCCTACGAAGAATTGATGATCGCGGAGCACGAGGAACCGTTAGTTGCTGAGATAGGAAAGAAACGTGTCAATGAAGCATTGCATAATGAGTAGGCAGTTGAGCAGCATCCTATTACTGAAAAGTTTCCCACTAGGAAAGGCAAGGAACCTTTGTATGAGATCCAAGACACAGAGCCTGTTCAAGACTCGGCACGATAGGTCAACTCCCCAAGCTTACTGCAAGAGCTAGGGTCCAGAGAATACCGACCCCTATCAACCTAGAAAGTGAATCAGAGAGTGACACTCTAATATCTCTCACTTCCTAGACAGGATCAAGCTGGCAAAACGAAGGGCCTTATTCAAAAGGTCTGAACCAGCAGCCAAAAAAAGAAAGCCTAAGCAAATCAATTCAGCATCCGCTAAGCATTCCCTAGAATATAATCCTGAAGGCTACTATCCTCTAGAGTACAACCCTGAAGACTTCTTATTCCTATAATACAATCTTAATGACTTCTAGCGTTATTTCAACAATGAAACTGACGATTCATCGTATAACTGTTTCTTACTCTCACCCGGGGATGAAGGCCCATCAGAAGAGGAAGCATATGTCTTTATACGCTACGATCCTAACGAAGTACTAAACTCATCACCTGACCATGCGGATAGCTTAAATACTTCATCCTCATTCGGCAATTTTGACCTAGAAGAAAGTAATGGGGTAATCTCGGTAGAGTCTAACTTCCCTGAAATAGAAAAATTCACCACTACAATGAATATGCAATGGGAAAACCGGTGGCCTAATCAAGACATACTAGGCTCGTCTTGCCCTCGTAGGATCATGACCCTCATAGAAATGTGGATACCCAATCTCCGCAAGTATAACGGCATGACTTGTCCCGTGGCCCACTTGCAGTACCTCCATGCTGAAGTGAGTCGGTACTATGGCTCGATGTCATTCACAACTTAGGCCTTCCAAGAAAGTCTTACGGGGTCTATCTCATGACAGCAGATATCTATCTCATGAGAGATTGGAATGAGCTGTCTTCTGCATTCCTGCTTCAGTATCAAAGCCAGATTAGGACTGAAGTGCCTTGTCAGAATTTGGTTCACTTTAGAATAAGGCCAATGGAGGATTTCCGAGCATATGCAAGGAGGTGGGAGGCTTTTATGATGCAAACTTACCCTCAGCTGGCCGAAGAAGAAATGATAAAGCTGTTCATTGGGGCTTTACCTCGCAAGCATCGTTGTTGGTTGCATGGGTTGCACTTCCATAGCTTCAATGAAATGGTCCTCTAATGTGAATACTTCGAATCTACTAGAGGTGAGGAGCTCAAAGGCGCTTGATTTCGGAACCAATACTATCAAAGCACTCTTTACACAAGAGTTTTCATGGATTTTACTTGTTTTTATAATTTCATGCTTCTTATCTTGTCTAGTGTGCTACTGTTGTATTTTCCATTCCAAATACTCTATTGTACAGTTCTAATATTTTGTTTTAAGTGCATGAGGCGGTACTCCAAACCAACCCAGTGATGTTATCCAACCATGAAAAGAAAATATCATCCAAGGAGAATAATGAGGGCTGGGCTTCCTCATGCTTTTTTCTACCCAAAGACGTATTTTGAAAATAAAAAATATTTCATCACTCAAAAGCTTTTATCAAAACAAGATGATAAATTTACGCACGTTTGTCTTTCTAAGCCTCTCACTTTATGTTTCAGAACATCATCCCCTTTGATTTAGTGTGACAAAAGGTATTTGAAACTAGCACATCGTGTGAACAAACCAAACTTGAGAACATATTTTCAAGAAAGCGGGGGCAAACAGAAAAGAGCATCCCGTTTCAAAAAAGGGTAAGTCTTATTCTCTTAACATAATATCGAGAATGACAACCCCTCTCTTCCATTTACCGGACACAAAAGGTGTGACGTAATAGGTATAGGCATATAGTTGAAATCGAAGCATCCATGACATGCCTCACTCTTGCCCAGCTCCATCCTAAGCCAAAGGACTATCTTGTCGCATGACGCGCCCAAATAGCTAGATGTTACAGTTTCAACTTCGACGAGCCCATAAGCATAAGGAAGAAGTTCCTTCTCTTCCTTTAAAGTGATTACTGTTAACAGGGAGAAAATCTAGACAGTCAAGGCGATCTATAGCCCCACACCCTGGACAATGACTTTGGAATCTAGAAGCTTCACTCTAGACGCATATTCTTCCAAGGAGTAATTGCCATTAGAAAGCTTGAGATTTTTTTATCTCAGATTCCATAGAAGCTTGGGGTACATGACTTTTGCCCAATGATGCTATAGTTAAAGACAGAAGGAGAAATTCCATAGAAGGAAGGCGTTGAAGATGAATCAACGACCATCAATCATGCATACATGGTCACAAATGAGGAAGGCCAATTGAAGGAAACATTGAACTATGCCAAGATAAAGAGGCCATCATCGACATTCAAATATCTTTAGGAGCTAGCATAGACAAACTCTGGAGAAGGGTAATTTGGTATCGTCTCCAATGCTCCCACTATTTGAACTCACTTTTGACATATTTTCTCCTATTGACAGGAAGCATCGGGATTCAAGAACCAAGCTTAATGGTTAATTTAGGCCAATCAAGTGACTCGTATTGAATTCACCTAACTTCATGTAAAATGATGTGTTGTCTAGAATCCGGTTCAGTTAAATGAAAAAAGGAGCGCCTTACGGTCACCACCGATGCTTTAGCCTAGTGGTGACCTAACAGAGTGAAAAGTGCAGGACTTCATATCCTTCTGATGCCTCAGGTCTATCCAATCAATCGAAAACCAATGGAGGGTAATGTTGTATCGTTCCCAGTTGTTCAACTTTTGAGAGAATTCATGACTAACACATTGCCTCTTGTTTGTTGCAGGATCAACTGACTGTCAAAAGCAAGGATAACAAATCAATGAGAAGCATTTCTTGTTGCATGATCACTTGACTGTCAAAAACAAGGATAACAAATCAATGAGAGGCATGACAAACTCTCCTAAACAAAATGGCGTCCTGAGTAATCGCCAAGGCAAATGACATAAAATCTTTAGGCCTCAACTCACATTTGATTTTGGCCAGACTAATTGATCTACTTATACATCTTCTCTTCTACAGGGGCAAAAGCATAGATGCCCGGTCAAATTCCTAATCCTTGGCTAATCATTCATGTGTCATATCCCTAATCAATAGGGACAACCATTGACACCCCTTTGTGAATACCCCTTCTGATGTTCAAAATTTAACAATGCTATTCTGTTAACTCCTAAGTTGTCAATAGGGTCTTTTTTGAGTCAAAACCATTAATTTGTTTTGAGAATACAAACTTTCTCACATTTAAAATGCTGCATGCCTTTTCCAAATGGATTTTGCATGATGATTTTGTCTGTCTAAATCACTGATTCCATTGAGAATTATTAAAATAAACAGCTAATTGAAGAATATAAGATTGATTGAGCATGCTGGATAAAGTACGTTAGAATGATGAAAGGGAAGCCATATCCTACACACAATCCCCCCCATCTATACACTTGTGAGATGAATGCAGAAGATTCCATGGCTGCAGGTTAAAGAGTTCTCTCGTGAATGGTACAATAACCAAAATAGTGAGAGGCATTCCATCGCTCACCCCATTGAGCCCTATACACTGGTGAAGCTTCTCTCATACCCCCGTCAAGAACCACCCCACATTGGGGCAGAGCGAAGGCAAAGAAGTATCACAAGGTGAGAAGAGAGATAGAAATTTTCTTGCTCGCATTTGCATCAATCTTCGGGTGTCTTTATTGCATACGAACACTCGCGTTAATTTAAGTGCCCTAGAATGACGAAAAGCAATTCTTTATGCACTTGTATTCATTGTACAACCCAATTGAGTCTATAATTTCACCATCACATGGAGGCAAAACATAAGTTACTGCCATTTAAGCAGCATAGTCTAGAGCGCTAGCTGAAGGTGAAAACTCAAGAGTCAAAATAATGGTGCTTCGATTGAACTTGCCTAGATCAGTTCCTCAAGCAGCAAAAATGAAAAAAACTAGGGGCATAAAAAAGCAGTGTATCTGGTAAAAGCAAGGTTAATGCCCATGAATGAAAAACTGGAATAAAAATAGGGGCATGAAAAAAAGCAGTGTGCTTGGTAAAAGTAAGACCAATGCCCCCAGTCAAAAATACAACCAAGAAAAAGTTGCCGTTGTGGTCCATAGAACCTCCATCTGACAAGAAAGACTAGTGACAAATGCCAAGAGAGTCACCAACTCTCACCCTCTTACATGTGAGCCAAGTCTACGTTACATCCCTATTGTAAAAGTCTCTTCAGACTAGGGGCACTTCAATTAACGTAGGATTTCATATATGCATAAGTATCACTCGAAGAAGTACGAGCAAGATTACTTGTTAACCCGAAAATGATTGTGCAACACTTTTGTCCATCGGCTTCCACATTGATGGTCCCCTTTGATGAGCTGCTAACCAAGACTTCATCACAGTTTCGACAAAGACCTCTCACATTGGTAAAGTCGTACTGTTTGCGAGAATACTCGGATCCCTGCTGACATGATGATAGTGAGATAGTGTGGTCCTTATAAATCTTGCATCAATGGTTATGATAGCCTTTTCCATGAAGTGAGCAGAAAGTCCTTTTAAACTGAAAGTCCCTCATCTAGCATGCTCAAGACATCTACATTCTAAATGAATGATGTCTTTCAAAATCTTCCCTAGTGGAAATTATATGATGCAAAACTGATAAAATTATCATGCATGAATCTCATTTGAACTCATGAATTTACAGCATATATAATCATATGTGCATATTGTGCGAATAGTAGACATACTCTCAGAGATCAAAATTATTACCAAGTAAGCATATCTTTATTTCCATTTGTCTTAAAGTACCTACCACTATCCCGGTACTCTCTTCTTGACACTCGACTTGTTTGAGTCGTCCTTTGAGTTTGGGTGCTTGCAACTGTCTAAGTATCCCCTTATTTTTGAATACCCACCACTTGTCGGGTACCCCCCTGTTTTTGAGTGCCTGCCGTTACTCAGGTGCTCCCTCTATTGACACTTGACCTGTTCGAGTTGTCTTTAAAGTTTGGATGCTTGTGACTGACCAAGTATCCTCTTGTCTTTGAGTACCGGCCACCGTTCGGATACTCCCTTTTCGTGACAGTGGACCTGTTTGAGTTGTCCTCAAAATTGCATCATTGAATACTAGTAGCCTTTCAAGTATTCCATTGCATTGTGCACCTGTGGTTACCCAGGTATGCTTCCTTACACTTGGACCAGCCTGAGTTGTCCCATATCATATCATTAAATACTTGTGTTCATCCAAGTATTCCAGTACTTTGTACACCTGTGGCTATCCAGGTGTTCCAGCTCTTTTGAGTGCCTTCGGCCTTCCAAGTAAGCCTTGTGCTACATTTAAGTTTATATTACCAAGAGGTGAGAGACCTTCATGAATATCCAAGGTACGTCCTTGATATTCCAACTACCAGGAGGTGAGAGACCTTCACGAATATGCGAGACCCATCCTCGATATTCCCAATTACCAAGAGGTGAGAGACCTTCATGAATATTCAAGGTACATCCTCGATATTCCAATTACTAGGAGGTGAGAGACCTTCACGAATATCCCAGGTACGTCCTCGATATTCCCATTTACCAAGAGGTGAGAGACCTTCATGAGTATGCGAGGCCCATCCTCGATATTCCCAATTACTAGGAGGTGAGAGACCTTCATGAATATCCACGGTACGTCCTCGATATTCCAATTACCAGGAGGTGAGAGACCTTCACGAAAATCCCAGGTACGTCCTCGATATTCCCATTTACCAGGAGGTGAGAGACCTTCATGAGTATGCGAGGCACGTCCTCGATATTCCCTTTACTAGGAGGTGAGAGACCTTCACGAATATCCAAGCTACGTCCTCGATATTCCCCAATTACCAAGAGGTGAGAGACCTTTACGAATATGTGAGGCACGTCCTCGATATTCCCAATTACCAGGAGATGAGAGACCTTCATGAATATACGAGGCCCATCCTTGACATTTCCACATACCAGGAGGTGAGAGACCTTCACGAATATCTCAGGTACGCCCTTGATTCTTCCTTTAGAGTTTTGTACTTGTGATCATCCAAGTACCCCTTCGATACTTGTGATCATCCAAGTATCCTCCAAGATTTTTGTACTTGTGATCATCCAAGTACCCCTTCGATACTTGTGATCATCCAAGTATCCCCAAAGAGTTTGTACTTGTGATCGTCCAGGTACCCCTTTGATACTTGTGATCATCCAGGTATCCCCCAAGAGTTTGTACTTGTGATCATCTAGGTACCCCTTCGATACTTGTGATCATCCAGGTATCCCCAAAGAGTTTGTACTTGTGATCATCCAAGTATCCACCAAGAGTTTGTACTTGTGATCATCCAAGTATCCTTTCGATACTTGTGATCCTCCAGATATCCTCCAAGAGTTTGTACTTGTGATCATCCAAGTACTATCTCCCAACAAATAGATGCCTTGAGAAAGGTTGGCCCATCTCCCGTCAAGGCGACCGAAGAAAGGTTCGGATCCTAGACAAACCAACTTATTACTCTAACAGGCGACCAAAGAAAGGTTTGGGTCCTGGAAAAACAATTCCTTGTCAAGGTGACTGAAGAAAGGTTCGGGTCCTAAACAAACCAACTTATTGCTCTAACAGGCGCGACCGGAGAAAGGTTTGGGTCCTGGAAAAGCAATTTCCCGTCAAGGCGACCGAAGAAAGGTTCGGGTCCTAGACAAACAACTTATTGCTTTAATAGGTGACCGAAGAAAGGTTCGGGTCCTGGAAAAACAATTCCTTGTCAAGGCGATCGAAGAAAGGTTCGGGTCCTAGACAAACCACTTATTGCTCCAATAGGCGACCAAAGAATGGTTCGGGTCTTAGAGAAGCAATCTCCTCATGCAACAGGTAAGATGACGCCTTGATACTTGCCAAAACTTGGGGTTCACACCTATCTCACTCATTCCCGGTAAGTAACTACGGGTATCTTCTTATTTTTCTTAGTATGTGTAATGTTATATTGCTCATTTTCTGCATAAGACACTAAGTCCTAAATATGATACAATCTATTGCATATGTATAAGACAAAATTTAGGTATTAGGTTTGTCTTTGAATGCAACCTCTGAAACTCACCTTCAAAGAGGGCAGTTGTTGACACCTAAATTTTAATTAGGTTATTAATTTGGCATTAGTTTCTTTATTTATGTATTTTTCCTTCTTTTTTCGGATAATAAACAAAACAAATAACAAAAAAACAACAAAAAAATCAATAAAAACAAACAAAAAAACAAAAGCAGCAGCCTTTGGAGCTGGGCCTCCAAGCCCAGCCCCATCCTTTTTTTTTTTTGCGTGGGCTCGCACGACCTGGCCCACCCCCCCTCTCCTTCTTCTTCTTCCTTCTCCTTCCTTCTTCTTCTCTATGCCTCTGTGCATCACGCGCAATGACCAACGACGTGCTCAAGGGTAGCCTATGGTAAAGAGGAACGGAGGTAGGCTGCCAAAGGAAAGGATGACGCACATGCGCCTTCAATGCGTGACTTTAATGTTGAGATGAGACATCGGTTCAACCGGGAGGTTCCGATCGGCAAGCCAAAGACCAGCGGCTGAGCTCCTCCGTCGACCGGACCCCCTCGCCTATAAATAGCGGAGCATCTCCTTCGACACAAAGACACAGCGAACTCCGAGATCTTCCCCTTGAGAGACTTCAGGGGGGAAATCGAAGAGCAAGCAAAGAGGGTGGAGGATCGGGTCGCAAGCTAAACGACCTCCCACCGAGAGACATCGAGGGAGGCCGGCGGCAAGTGAACCTAGATCCGCGAGCAGGTGAGCCTGAGGGGGAGAGATCCGAGGTGAGAGGTCAGATCTGAGTGTGAGAGGGCTGAACGAGAGAAGCAGGAGGAGGGAGGGTCGGATTCGAGGAGAAAGCAGGTACCATCGACGTTGCCCGATGCCATCCTGCGCTAAGCCGAGCGCTCCCAACCACCCCAACGCCGTTGCACCAGATCTGAGAGTTGAGGGGCCGTCGTCTCTGCCCTGTTGTCCCGACCACCACCATTTGCCGCCACGTCCTACCGTTGCTACAGCCAGGTAAACGTTGATGCTCGCCATCCGTCCTCGCCGCCTCAGCCACCACGAGATCCAGTCCTCGGTCGCGCTTTGTCCATCGTTCCCCTCTACATCTCCACGTCGTCGTCGCCGCCGTGCCGCCACGCTGCATCCTCCTACTGCTACTGTCCTCTATATCGCCACCGTCATCGACGTCGATCCGCCGTCCCGGCCCCTCCGTCAATGCCGCATCCAAGCGAAAAAAGAGGCGGCATCGTGTCGGGTCAGGCTCGGGGCAGAAGTGGGTCGCGGCCGGGTAGGGTTCCACGAACCGGGTCGCGGCTGCGAACCGGGTCAAGCGTGGGTTGCGGATCGGGTAGGGTTTCGCTTGGGCCGGGTTGTGCGCGTGGGCCGGGTGGTTGTTGGGCTGAAGTTCTTTTAACGAAAATGGGCTAAATCGTTTGGGTTTTTTTGTTTTTTAAAGAAAAACCAAAAAAGGGCCCGAGTTGGGCCCGCAACGCGGGCCCGTCCGTGCTATATGAGCAGATGCCCTAAGTCTTTTTTTTTAAAAATAAATATATTAATATAAAATATTATTTTAATAAAAAATAAAAAATAATAATAAATAAATTATTTTCCAAAAAGTCAAAAAAATAAAAAAATGTCCATATTTTCCCAAAAAAAAGCCAAAAAATTCAGAAAAAGCCAAAAAAATTATTTATATTTTCAAGAAAAGATTAAAAAATAAAAAAAATGCTTTTATGTCAAAAAAATGAGGAAAAGGCCCCAAAAAAAAATGTTTTTCCTTCACAAATGAATGGAAAATCCCTCAAAATCCAAAAAGCCTTAGGGTTTAAACAAGATTAGGTACTAAAAGGGCATTAGTGATTAACTAGTGTAATCAAGTCCCCAATTCTAATTTCTCTGGTTACGCAGGAGCGAGTATTTCTCCCGATATTTCGCTTGGGTTTCTAAGGCCCTGTTTGGTAACCATCCAAATAGGGCCAAATTCTGATTCTTTGTTCCCGGAATCAGTTTCGGCCTAGAATCGCGTTTGGTAAAATTTTTGTTCTCGGAAACAGATTGGGAACAGAATCAAGAACAAAAAAAAAGTTGATTCTTGTTCCGGGAACGAATTTGAGAATCAAAATCAATAAAATTTTCTTCTTCCCTTCGGCCATCTCGTGATCGCGTCCACCACCGCCCGCCACCGTCCGCCATCCGCTGCCGTCGTCCCGTCCGCCGTCCCGCCGCGCGCCGTTCGCCCGCCGCCGGCCGCCGGTTCGGCGAGCTCATCGAAGGCAAGCCCAGCCACCGGTGAGGCGGGCCTCGCCAGACTTGCTCGCCCGGCCCACCGGTGGCCGGGCGAGGCTCGCCCGGCCCGCCGGTGGCTCGCGGTGCCTCGCCCAACTCCGATGAGGTCGGCCTGGCCACCGGTGGGGCTCGGCCGAGCCTCGGTGGGGCTAGGCGAGTCTCGCCAACGAGGGCCGGCCTCGCCGAGGGCCGGCGACGCTCCGGTGAGGTCGCCGGCCCTCGTTTGGCCGGTCGCCGGTCCGGCGACCGGCAAGAAGAAGAAGAAGAAGATGAGAAAAAGAAAAGAAAAAAGGAAAAAAAAAAAAAGAAAAGAAAAAAAAGGAAAATGAAAAGAAAAAAATGAAAAAAAGAAAAAAAGAAAAGAAAACAAAGGAAAAAAGTAAAAAAAATTATTTAAAAATTAAAATAAATTGATTTGGAACAGAATTAATGAACACGGTACCAAACGTAATTCTATTCCAGAATCAGAAATTTTGGACAGTTACCAAACGGCTTAAAATGCTTAGAATCAGTTCCAGAAACGAATAAAAAGAATCGCCCGATCGAATCAGCTCCCGGGAATAGAATCGTTACCAAACGCACCCTAATCAACCCACCCCAAATTGATTAGTGGCGACTCCGTTTTAAAATTAATTTACAGGTTAAAAACTTAGACTACTAAAGTCGTGAATTGGTGGATTTGGGAGAGTCTGGGCTTAATAAATTCAACCGAGCCATTAGCCTTCTTAGGTGCCCGTACCCAATCGCGGGCGCCGGAAAAAAAGAGGTCGCGACATAAATTACAGAAAGGGCTCCATTCCATACCGGATAGAGGATCCATGCCCGAAATTTGTATACTGCAAATTCATCCGAGATGATGTGGAATGACATTTCGGAGATCTTTAACAAATCAACCCACTAAAAAAAAAAAAAAAAAAAAACGGGGAGAAAGCATACTGCTCTCAATAAATTCTAACAAATCGTATCCATCTTTTAACTCCATAAAAATGCTGCTAACGGTAAAGGAATTCCAATTAGAAAAGAAATTAACTCCATTTAATTATCTAGTTAAAAGCAACTATCATAAAATGTTTGATAGGGCACAAACGAAGGCGAGTAATACGCCAATTTATGTGAATGTGGAAGATAGAGGTTGAGGAACGATGTCAATCCAGTATAGATGTAACACTTTTTGGTTGAGTTGCTTTTCTATCTGAATCTTTTCCTCCTCATAAATCCAATTGATTGTACCGCGCGTAACAATGAGCATTGAGGCGATGGAAAAAATATAATAAAATGGGAGTCTAGTCACAGATCAATACATATATATCATAAATACAAAGGTACCTGGCAATGGAAAAGACTTTTAATTCACACCCAAAGACCTCTCTAGAAAACAATATAAATAATCCATAGAATCCGAAAAGACATCATAACACAATACACGTGTATTCGGACAATGCTACAAACAAACGGACGTACTCCAACATATCAAAAATACTCTCGTGTAACCTCGTATGGTACTAAAATCTTCAAGGGCTGGTGGCTGGAGGAGGAGTAAGGAAAGGAATAGACGGGATTTTAGGGAGAGAAGTAGGGATGCTCGGCATTGGCGGCAAGGTGGTCGGCATGGTTGGCAAACTTGGAAGTGGTGGCAGAGTAGTCTTGGGCAGGGCTGGTTGTGTGGTGGGCAGCGTCGGCAGTGTGGGCTGAGGCAGGGTCGTCGGGATGGCAGGCATTGGTGGCATGGCGACCTTAGGCAATGTCGGCATGGCTGGTAGTGGTGGAAGCGACGTCGGGTTTGGTAGAGTCGGTATTGTGGGAAGAGACGGTATGGATGGCATAGTCATTTGCAGCAGATGACGAGCTCCGAAGCTCATATTGATGATTGAGAAAATTAGAGCGACAAAGAGTACAAAGCTTTTTGAGAAAGAAGCCATATTGGTAAATGGAGTCAGGATATTGTGCTGTGATAGGCTCAAGGACTTGAAGCCAATGAGCTGAGAGGAATGGATTGCTGATTGTGTTGGAGTAAATGGAGGGAGGAGATGGCAGTTTATATAGCAAGAGATAGTTATATAAAAATTTAGGGTTGTGATTATAAGTTGGTGACTGGCCTGTGGGTATGGTTAGGAATAAACAGAACATTCCTCATTGGTTCTTTGTTAGCTCACCTTCTCAGCTCAATCTTCCACAGGAATAAATAATAAAGAAGGGGTCAAACTTTGTCTGCTGTTCCGTTCGGTCGAATGGTCGTCATCTCATGAAAGTCAAGCTTCTGATCTGTGTCGTCGTGGATGGTAACTAGATAACTTGTTCCATAACTATCGCTAACTAGGGTTATCGATAACTTGTTTTAGGATTTTAACGTACTAATCTAGGGTTTCTATGTGTCGCCTTGACAAATGCCTCATTGCTCTGGACATGTCAATGCTTTTAACTGTGATCATCTTTGGTTTACTCCTCGGACTTGAAGAAGTAAAAACTTGTGGGACTTTATTTACTTCCGAGTCTAGCCTTTTTACGAAGAAAAGTTTATGATCATGGAAACATATGGCATTGCGAAATCATCTCTATCTCTGTCTCTGTCTCTGTCTCTCTCTCTCAAACTTGGAGGTCCATAAGTGCCTATCACACATATTTTTTCATTTTTCTAAAAATTTCCTAGTTTAAAAAGTTTTTCTAAAGCACATTAGATTAGTAAAGTATATGTTTAGTTGTAATAACAAGTAAAATCATGCATTGACATTAAGGTACCCTTTGTTTCGCAGAAAATGAATGGTTTGGAAAACCATTTTTTTTTTATTTTAAAAATGATCACTTATAACAATTACGAAAATGAATAAATAGAAATTATTTTTATTGTCCATGAAAATACTTAGGCATAAATTGTTGTCGATAATAAAAATATATTTCATTGATTAATTATTTCAAATGACATAAGCAATCATTTTTAAGAAAATATTTTTTAAATAATATATTTCTGTAAAAGAAAAAAATAGAGCCTAAATGGTTGAAAAATATGGTGAAATCTTAATCCAATAGCTAATATTTTTGTCTTCACTTTACTTTTTGTGGTATCCGTCCTAATATATCTGGTTTTTTCATAACCAAATATATTTAAGTGGCAAGTTCAGGGTTATTGGATATTTATAATTTTTGTTGGAATTGATACCAACAAGGACCATTCGATACAAAATTAAAGAAGAAATTACACTTTGCACCCAAAAGGCATGTGCACAACATATGATAGCGGAAGAAGTTCATGGCATTAACAAGTGTAAGAAAATGAAACCTTTTAAAGTTCGGAATTTAACGTTCAATAACCCTAAGGCTGAGGGATCAAATGAAATTGTGTTCCAAATCTGTGAACATATATCTAAAAATACATTGGCAACAGCCTGCACTAATAACCGAACTAAAGAGTAAAAGGTCATGCAGGACAACCCAGATCATGATTTTGTCTCTTCCCCTTTCACGTAGAAGTAATTGCCGCCATGACAAGGATAGGTATTTGGTGAAAGTTGGCGCTAACAGGGGGAAATTTACTATTAGTTTCTTCCTTAGAAAGGGAAGAAATAAAAAAATCTCATGGTTTACTATCAATTCATTTAATATTTCTTCCTTTAGATGACAAATTTTCACATTTAGATGATATGTCGGATATACTAATACCCTAATTCATTCATTTAGAAATCTCAGCATTTTTCAATGGCAATGGAGTTCCACAACGTAGAATAAATTAACTCCAATTACTTATTTTGCTAAAAGCAATGATTATAAATTATTTGATTGGGCATGCGCACGCATGCGTAGTACGCCATTTTATTGGAATGCAAAATATACGGATTGGTGTAAGGTGTCAATTCATTAGTTGTAACGCTTTTCATTTCAGTTACTTTTCTATCTAAATCTTTTTTTCATCATAAATCCAGTTGATTGTATTGCACGAAACAATGAGTTGGAAGCGATGGAAAGAATACAATAATCTAATTCAAGTCACTGGTCAATACATATATATGAATGATATATAAAAAGCAACATGAATGATACATAGAATGCCAAAAGACATCATAACACACAACTCTGTATTCGAACAATTCTACAAAGAAAAGGAGGCACTCCAACAAATCGTAAATACTCTTAGGTGATCTCGTATGGTACTAAAATCTTCAGGTGCTGGTGGCTGGAGGAGGAGCAAGAAAAGGAATAGAAGGGATTTTAGGGAGAGAAGTAGGGATGCTAGGCATCGGAGGCAAGGTGGCGGGCATGGTTGGCAAGCTCGGAAGTGGTGGCAAAGTAGTCTTGGGCAGTGCTGGTTGTGTGGTGGGCAGCGTTGGCAATGTGGGCTGAGGCAGAGTTGTTGGGATGGCAGGCATTGGTGGCATGGCGACCTTTGGTAATGTCGGAATGGTTGGCAATGGAGGCAGTGATGTTGGTAAAGTTGGTATGGTGGGAAGAGACGGAATAGATGGCATAGTTGTTTGCAGCAGATGACGAGCTCCGAAACTCATGTTGATGGTTGAGAAAATTAGGGTAATGAAGAGAACCAAGCTCTTAAAAGAAGAAGCCATATTGGTATATGGAGTCAGGATATTGTGCTGTGATAGGCTCAAGGACTCGAAATCAATGAGCGGAGAGGAATGGATTGCTGATTATGTCCGAGTAAATGGAGGAAGGATATGGGAGTTTATATAACAGGAGATGGTCGTATAAAATCTTGGGTGTGATGATAAGTTGGTGACTGGCATTTCGGTACGGCTAGGAAAGAAACACAGAACGTCTCTTCATTGGTTCTCTGTTAGCTCACCTCCTCAGCTCAATCTTCCACCGGCAAAAGGAAAACAAAAAGGTCAAATCTGCTGTTCTTGTTTGGACATATCACATGTTTTCATGAAGTGAAGCTTCGGATCTGTCTTTGTGGACGGTAACCAATAGGTTGTTTCAT
Source organism: Eucalyptus sideroxylon x Eucalyptus melliodora (assembly GCA_016097485.1). Lineage (NCBI taxonomy): Eukaryota > Viridiplantae > Streptophyta > Magnoliopsida > Myrtales > Myrtaceae > Eucalyptus > Eucalyptus sideroxylon x Eucalyptus melliodora. The sequence goes on from CM027830.1 coordinate 21,823,565, forward strand.
AACTACCACGAACTAGAGAGATTGCCAACTTGCTTCTGGACTTTGACGTATCAATCTAGGGTTTCCATATATTTTCATGTCATTTTTGGTGAACTCCTAGTATTTGAAGAAGTCAAAACTTGTGGGGCTTTAACATCTGGATGAAGCCTAAATACGTATGTTTTATTGAAACATGTGACAATGCGACTGCGTAAGTCTAACAAGTTTGACGTCATACGGGAACAATGATAAACATACGGGAAATTTTCATTTTACTCCCCTCAACTTTAGTGTTGATGCAAATTAAACCCTAAACCTCAAAAAGTTGCATTTTACCTCTTCGAACTTGCACTTTCTTTCGAGAAGTAAACTGCAACTTTCTTATTACTTCTGTATTAAATTCTTCCCTAATTTACATAAGCGATATCTAAAATACATTTGGAAATATGTTGAGCTGCAAAACTAATTTTCACTGGTTTCATTCTATTTAATTAAGAAAAACTAACAAATATAAGAAAAGCTAACAAAACAAAAGATAAAAAAAAAAAAAACATTGAATATGAGATTAAGAAAAAATAGGATAACAAAACTAGGAGTGCCGAAATTTTATATGGCACTCACTTGAATGCTAAAACTTATTTTTTTACTAAGTGCTACATCAAAGTAAAATCGATTACTTGAGCGTCAATTCCGGCAAATCAGCTTACATGAAATTTTTTATTTTTTATTTTTAAATTTTTTTTATTTTGATTTGCTTATTTTTTTACTTTTTTTTTTTTTAGGGTCGGTAAGGGTCATTGGTGACCCTCATTGGTCGAAGGCCCTAAGTGAGGCCACAAGGAACCTCGCGAGCTTTGGGCAGCCATGGGTGATGCCGCCTAGAGTGAGCAAGGGCCCTTGCAACCTCACCTGGAGCTGCAATCCCCCCCCCAGCTCTAGGCAACATCGCTTGCGACTGGCAAGGTCGTGACACCTTCACCTAGGGCTTTTGCAGTGAGGCAAGGCGGCCCTCGCCTAGATCTACTCATGAAGGCCATGGGTGAAGGCATCACTACCTTGCCGACCCAAGGCGAGACGGCATTGCCTATGGCCACCCAAAGCTAGCAAGGACCCTTGCGGACTCGCGAATGACTGAGGAAGCCCCGACGGCCTCGCCTAGGGCCTTCGCAAGGGTTTCGTGGTTGGTGAGGGTTGCTGGTGTCCCTTGCCAGCCTTAAAGAAAAAAAAAGCCAAAAAAAATTCAAAAATTCAAAAAATAATAAATAAATATTTAAAATATTAAAATAACTTTAAAAAAGTGTCCACGTCACTTCAGCGAAGCCACGCTGGATAACTAGCATCTACGTCAAATTTTTTGACAAGGCAAATTGAAATTGACATTCAAGTAATCGATTTTTCAAATTTGTGATATTTAAGTGAGAGAAAAAAGTTTTGGCACTCTTGTGAATATTGTATGGAAGTTTTGGCACTTCTAGAGTTTTTATCCCAAAAAACATAATACTTACGTTAAAAGCTGAGGAAAATGGAAAATTATAAAAGATACGCAAAATCAATACTCTCTCTCCCTCTCTCTACACCTTAGAGTGCCTCTCCCAAGTATTTCCATTTTTCCAAGACTTTCCTAGTCTTTAAAGTTTTCTTAGATTTTGAATATTACACTAGTAAAGTTCATGTTTAGCAGTTTTTACAAGTTAAATCATACCATTGACATAAAATGGTTGAAAAAATATTGCAGCTTCTCATAATGTATAGTTTTCGTCTATTTATATTTCATGTTATCCGCTTTAAATATCTCATAGGCATTTCATAATTTAAATATGAATTTAGTAGTTCTAGGGGTTAGTGGTGTCAATTATCCCTTTTCATATTTTGTTCATTATTTATTGGAATTGAAAGCAAAAAGACCATTCGATAATCCACCCCCATTGTCCGCCATACATGATAACAAAAAAAGGTCAACAGCTTTAACAAGTGTAAGGAAATGCAAGCTCAGAGAATAAACTGTATCTTTTCAAAGTTCGGAATGTATTACACACTAATCTTAATTCTTAACGTTTGGGGGTAAAATGAAATTTTTTCCAAATATATGCACATATACCTAAAAATAGATTAGTGGCTATCCGTACCAATGACCGTACTAAGGGGTAAAATGTCATGCAGGATAAGGTAATTATGTTTTTGTCTACTTTTCCTTTCAAGTGGCATTGCATCATGATATGACGGGAATGTTGGGAAACTTGGTGCTAGAGTGGGAAACTTCTTTTTAAAAGTCCATGCAAAATTCGTATAATCAAGGACTGATGTATATGTTGATGTTTTCATAGTGATTTATGTTAACTTAGTTGCTAGACGAATAAAAGTTAAATTGGTGTTTAATTAAGGAGTTAATAAAGATATCAGAATTTCATTGACTTTCTTTTCCCCTTCAGTTTTTTGATGGCATCTTTCGATTTCCTTTTGTGCGATTGGGTGGGACGGCTTTTGAGGGTTGCACCTTGTTGCCGTGCGCAGACGACCTTGTAAACTTTGCCACATTAGCTAGGGTGAGGGCGGCGACCCTTGCCATTCTGAGTGGCTAAGGTGCGCGGCCCTCAGCAACCAGTGAGCGTGTGATGATGCACCAGGGTTGGCGGCATCATTGCCTTACCCCGACGAGGGTTCGGCCATTTTGGCCAATGACCAGGCCATGGTTTAGCCTTTCCTTTTACATATGTCAGTGACAATTCATTAAAGGTTTTTTTTTTCTTTCCTACCTTTTCAATATTTTGAGCATATAACTACCACATTTTATGTCACGCCTCGAACCCCGAGCGCGCACACATCCCACTGCGGTCAAACAAATATGCGACATCCCAAGATACGTCGCCGACCCATTCATTTTATTACGCATGCGGAAGCGAAACAAATCCCCTGACAACATTTAACTTGGGATAGAAAAGCAGGCAATCAATCACAATACCAAACACTCATTTACAAACACATAGGTTTAAATACAACTCTGGACTGTCTACAAAATAGACCAGCTCGACGAAAGGAGAACTATCCTAAAACCAACTAGCAGGACACGTTCATCGATACTTCAGTCTCCACATTTCCAGACTTAACTTCAGTCTCCACATTTCCAGACTTAAGGCTTCAGGTCCTCCACGATCGCCATCTAGGGACCTGAAATTTTAATCCCACAACCGGGATGAGACGATGTCTTAGCAAGTTCAACCCCCTAAACCCCTATTAGAAAGAAAATACACCCCGGGTGGCCTAGCCACATCACACAGAAGATTTACCTCGCCTCAGTTCCTTCCTGCAGGTTAACCCAAATCAAATCACTCAATCACAGATAGTAATATGAACTTAAACAACTGAACGCATTCTCTTTCATATAACCAACAACCGCGGGGGTCCTGATTATAAGAATAAATCGTTATGACACGTCACATTCCATATCACACAATTCTGTCCCATAATCTGACACATCAATAACACTCAACATGCATTCCAAATGATAATCACTGCCACACAAGGGCATAGCCTACTCGCAGTTCGGCTATCTACTGGCATATAGCCAGGCATCGCCTCCCCCCATGGAGCGCGGCTTCGTCAGTACATCGACGGCGTTCCCGAAGGAGCATGGGCCCAGAATCAACTGCGACCCGCATCCACCGCGTGGGCATCCCATGTAGGGGCATGTCCGGCTCAACAGCCCAGGACGATTCCTCTTAGTTATCACACAGCCAAAGCATACTTGGCCCCAAGACACTTTGCATTTCACTTGATACTTCCACTTAAAATAGTGATCTCGACTAATTTTCTTCATATTAAAAATACTCCAGAAATTACTCATGTGTGTGGGGACACGTTAATTTCAAATCAAAAAGCCAATATTTGCATCAAAACCCGACACTTGGGTTTTTATGAATAAAATCCCTATTTACCACAATCAACACTCAATTGCCACATCCATCAATTAAATTCAAATTCTAAATGCACAGCAGCGATCAGCACAAAATTCTGAGAAAATAAGGTTCCAAAATAATTTTCAGAATTTATTAAATAATTAAATTTATTCCGAAAATTAATTAAATAATAATATTCATATCTTTCACGATCCACACTCAATTTACAATATCCAATCATCAATTTCAAAATCTGACTACACAAAGCAACGACTGGCATGAAATTATGAGAATTTAGGGTCCCGACAAAATTTTCGGAATTTAATAATTAATTAAATTTATTCCGAAAATAATTAAATAATAATATTTTAATAATTTCGAATATTAAAATATTATTTAATTATTTAATAATTTCGAGATATTTAAATAAATCAAAAGTAAATTCCTTTTTGTCACATCAAGGTTTATACTAATATAAACACTCACTTAACCTTAAATTAAACACAATTTAAGTTAATCAAACACCATAATATAATCTACACTTAAATAAATTAAACTAACCACCTAATAACACTTAACATAAACTAAACGCCCATAAAGCATCATTAACCCTTTAATCAAGGTTTAGTGAGCTAAATTCATCGGATTAGCAAGCCAAGCGAACCAAAACAACGGGGACGACGAGAGGATAGACTTTTCTTAAGGCGGGCCGAGCATCCGGGCTCGGAAGTCGGTCAAAATGGGCCAAAAAGGGGCTGTAATACCCATTTTCTGTCTTCTCGGTTCGCTGCTGGAAGGGGCGAAGATGGGGCGATTCCGACGGCGGTTCGGACGCGGAAATGGCGGAGAGAGACGGCGGGTAGCTTAGGCGGCGACCGGTGGTGGCTCACGGCGGTGACGGCGACGGAGGGCGACGACGACGTGGGCTAGCACAAGCTGGGCGAAGCGGGCGTGGGGGCTTCGCGCGGACGCATGTCGACGGCGATGACCGCGGCAGCTCCGGCGGCGACGGGCGAAGCTGCTGGCGGTCGGACGGGCGAATGAAGCGGGGTGTCGAGCTGCTGGTGGCATCCGAGGAAGAAGAAGAAAATGTCCATGGAGGAATCGCACGGGAGAGAGGAAGAAGAGAGGGAGGAGAGAGAAGAAGGGGGGCTTTTTTTCTTTTCTTTTTGCCTTTCTTTAATCTAACAAATTGGCCCATCATGACATCATTGTCATGTTCCACTAACTTCAAATCTCTCCCCACAACAATCTTCAATGGGTCCATTTTATTTTTCCCGGGGCATGAAACTTTGTACATCAATTCTTTCAATTCCAATCAATTCTCTCCCAATTGAATTAAATTGAAGTCCATAAAATTAATCCAATGTCACCACACTTCAATTCACATCTTCACTTGTCCGTAGAACCAACTTAAGTTCCAAAAATACGACCAAAAGTGGGCCTACTAATTTCTCAAGCCAAATTAGCCATTCTTTGATTATTTTACTGAAAAACTCGGCTTGCATGAAAAATCTTCCGAAGATTAGTCAATGTTCCTAAAATGATCTGTGACACATCCAGACTTCCAATTTCTGAATTCGATCTCAATTTCATAGTTACTTTCACTTTGGCACGATACTAGCGCAGTCCAACCTACTAGGTAGCTTTTAGAAATTTTCATGCATTTGACCTGTGGTTGATCATCTCAAGCCACAATGTACATCTTTGAAACATTGGCGACGTTCGGTTGTCGGGGTAATCTCAAGATTTCAAATACGAACACAGGGTATCCAATCGATAGAAAAGTCGGTTCAGTGCCGATCGACAAGAATTGTGCGATCTGGTGGAATCACCCACACCTGATCACATGTCTCGCCGAGTCGACCTATCTTCGATCTCTAATTGATTTTTAATTGTGCCGTAATGACCCTTGCAGATTAGCTCGGTTGAAAGATCGCTTCCTGGCCAAATTCTCGAGTCGAATGCATTAGAAACTCTTAACGGCTTCACCCGATAGATTAGTTTTCACATGAATGGCCGACTCAAGGAAATGAACTATATGCGTGCCAATGAAATGCCCGTCTCAATTTATTGAAAATAGAATCGAAAAATCGGGATGTCACATTTTATGCAAGCATTGTGGAACATTTTCCTTAGTTTATCTGGTAGAATGACCTTCGTAAACCAAATATATTGTGCGAGGACTCAATTTCACATTAAACTTGACATGCAAAAAGCTTTTGATAGGGTGGAATGTGATTTCTTATGTGATTATTTGCTAAAACTGGGATTCGGTGGAAAATGGGTATCCTTAGTCAAACAATGCATCTCCTTGGTCTCATATAGTGTAAGAGTAAATGGGGACCTTTGCACTCCTTTTAGGCCATCCTGAGGTATCCGACAAGGGGACCCACTATTCCTTTATCTCTTTATCCTTATGGCCAATGCTCTTTCCTCCCTCATGAATAAAGCAATTGAAGACCAAACCATCAAAGGTATCCAGCTAAACACAACATGCCCCACTTTGTCACATCTCCTATTTGCTGATGATGCTATTTTCTTCCTAAATGGTACAATTACTGAGGCCCAAAATCTGGTAAATATCCTAAATCAATACTGTTTTGCCTCGGGTCAAGCCATCAATCTCAACAAGTCAGGGATCTTCTTTGGTAAGGGCTGCTCTCAACTCTTGAAATCAAACCTAGCAATTGAATTAAAGGTTCCTATCATGGAAAAAATAGGGAAATATCTTGGAATACCTTCAGATTGGGGCAAGACCAAATGTTTGCTTGGGTCATTGCTAGAGTAGACAAGAAATTAGAGAGGGCTGGAACGAAAAACTAATATCCAAGACGGGGAAAGAGATTCTTATCAAGACAACAGTCCAAGCTTTGCCAGAATATGCTATGTCGCTTTTCAAAATCCCAATATTTATTTGTCGGGCGATAGAACAGCGAATATCCAACTTCTGGTGGAAACAAAATTCAGCAAATAAAGGTGTTCACTGGAAGAATTGGGACTTTCTGAAAACTTGAAAGGATTGGGGAGGCCTTGGTATCAAAGATCTTGTGGATTTCAACAAAGCGTTGCTAGGGAAAGAAGCATGGAGGCTAATTCAAGCCCCTAATGCCCTATGGAGCAGAATTTCAAAGAGCTTGTACTTTCCAAGAGATACCTTCTGGAGTGCAAACAAAGGTCATAGACCATCTTGGGGATGGCAAAGTCTCTTGATGGGTAGGGATGTGATTGAACCTGCAACTAAATGGGAGGTAGGAGATGGTGAGAAAATAAGGATTAGAGAGGATTGATGGTTAACCTTGGGTGAGATTGGTGATCCGTCAAATAGAAATGATCCACAAAGGGTGATTGAATTGATAGACCAAACCACCAGAGAGTGGAATGCCCAGAAAATTAATATGACCTTTGGTGAGAGTGTGGTAAAAGAAATATTAGCGACTCCTCTTAGTTTAACCCCGAGACCTGATAAATTACTTTGGATGGCAAATGGATCAGGAACCTACACAGTTAAGAGTGGCTATAATCGGCTCCGAGATCACGAGAGGAATTCATCAGCAATGCAACCTTCCACTTCCTACCAGATCCCCAAATCATTATGGCATGAAATTTGGAAGCTCTAGACTAGTCCTAAAGTCAAATTCTTAGTATGGAGTATGTGTAACAATGTGTAACAATGCTCTCACTACCAAAGAAAGTCTATTCAAGAGGAAGATGATACTTGATTCGAGATGCTCGATTTGCAATCAAAATCTAGAAATGGTGGAGCATATGTTCGCGTTATGCAGCTAGACAAAGGCTATTTGGTCAGATCCAAGACTACAGATCGACACCTCCCCGATGAACATAATCCGTATCGTCAAATGGGTTTTGGATTTCCTTACCTCGGCGGTTGATCCTCGGGCAAAAGCCCTTTTTTGTTGGGATTTTATGGTAGATCTGGAAAGCAATGAACACTCTGATTTTCCAAGCTCGTCGGCCAAATCTCAGGTTGATTTTCGAAGACGCGACCTCCATGACCCTACTGTTTAAGCATCGGCTTCTGCAAACCAAAATCCAGCAAGCAAAGATAAGCCCAGATCCGACGAACAGGAACTCTAAAAAGTCCCAAACCTGCAAAATCAACGTTGATAGTGCATGGTGTAGCTCCACGATGTCAGGTTCGGTGGAGGGGGTTGTTTGAAAGAGCTGTGGACTCCTCATTGACGGCTTCGTGAAACCCATCCATGCGTCTTCAGTCCTAATCGCCGAAACCCTAGTGTCAAGGGAAGCCTTACTTTGGCGGAAGAACTTCGAATAGGACAGCAGTGCACAAACTAACGTGTACTTGGGAAGTGAACAGGGGTTCCAATTTACTTCAGATAATGTAGAAGCTGTTCAAGGTATTCTGGGCCAAAAAGAATGTGCATGGGCCGCCCGATCAGTAATTGAAGACTACAGACTCCTCTTGAACCACATGCCAAGTGTTAAATTAGCCCACAAGTCCAGAGAAGCCAATAGAGCAGCGGATTGGGTCGCAAAAGCCCACCGAGCAGGAGAACTCCCCCTTAATTGGATTAAATTCCCCCTTAATTGGATTACCTGTCCCCCCCCCCCCCCATTCTCTTTCGTTAATTTTATGCTTAGATGTTGAGACTTTGTGGTATTTTGATATTGGTTAAGTAACGAAAGCTATATATTTCTGACCAAAAAAAATAAAAATTCACATGAAAAATCCTTAGTGTTCTCCTTAAGCAATTAGAAAGAGTCGAAGAACAAATGATGTCTTCACCCCCAACTAGACCTGCCATCAAAATCTGGGCGGAAGATCCTCTAATCCATATGATGCTTGTGTCTCGATAAATTTCAGTTGCCGTTGATCAAAACCTCAATTTTATAAATTCACAATTTGTTGAATTACCGAAAGGGCTCCATTCCATACCGGATAGAGGATCCATGCCCGAAATTTGTATACTGCAAATTCGTCCGAGATGATGTGGAATGACATTTCGGAGATCTTTAACAAATCAACCCACTAAATCTCATGGTTTACTATCAGTTCATTTCAAAATCAGGGAGAAAGCATACTCCTCTCAATAAATTCTAACAAATCGTATCCATCTTTTAACTCCATAAAAATGCTGCTAACGGTAATGGAATTCCAATTAGAAAAGAAATCAACTCCATTTAATTATCTAGCTAAAAGCAACTATCATAAAATTTTTGATAGGGCACAAACGCATGCGAGTAATACACCAATCTATGTGAATGTGGAAGATAGAGGTTGAGGAACGATGTCAATTCAGTATAGATGTAACACTTTTTTTTGAGTTGCTTTTCTATTTGAATCTTTTCCTCATCATAAATCCAATTGATTGTACCTGCGTAACAATGAGAATGGAATGACGTAATAAAATGTGAGTCTAGTCACTGATCAATACATATATCATAAATACATAGGTACCTCACAATGGAAAAGACTTTTAATTCACACCCAAAGACCTCTCTAGAAAACAATATGAATGACCCATAGAGTCCGAAAAGACATCATAACACAAGACACGTGTATTCGGACAATGCTACAAACAAAAGGACTCGCTCCAACATATAAAAAATAATCTCAGGTAAGCTCGTAAGGTAATAAAATCTTCAAGGGCTGGTGGCTGGAGGAGGAGTAAGGAAAGGAATAGACGGGATTTTAGGGAGAGAAGTAGGGATGCTCGGCATTGGCGGCAAGGTGGTCGGCATGGTTGGCAAACTTGGAAGTGGTGGCAGAGTAGTCCTGGGCACGGCTGGTTGTGTGGTGGGCAGCGTCGGCAGTGTGGGCTGAGGCAGGGTCGTTGGGATGGCAGGCATTGGTGGCATGGCGACCTTAGGCAATGTCGGCATGGCTGGTAGTGGTGGAAGCGACGTCGGGTTTGGTAGAGTTGGTATTGTGGGAAGAGACGGTATGGATGGCATAGTCGTTTGCAACAGATGACGAGCTCCGAAGCTCATATTGATGATTGAGAAAATTAGAGCAACAAAAAGTACAAAGCTTTTGGAGAAAGAAGCCATATTGGTATATGGAGTCAGGATATTGTGCTGTGATAGGCTCAAGGACTTGAAGCCAATGAGCTGAGAGGAATAGATTGCTGATTGTGTTGGAGTAAATGGAGCAAGGAGATGGCAGTTTATATAGCAAGAGATAGTTATATAAAAATTTAGGGTTGTGATTATAAGTTGGTGACTGGCATGTGGGTATGGTTAGGAATAAACAGAACATTCCTCATTGGTTCTTTGTTAGCTCACCTTCTCAGCTCAATCTTCCACAGGAATAAATAATAAAGAAGGGGTCAAACTTTGTCTTCTCTTCCGTTCGGTCGAATGGTCGTCATCTCATGAAAGTCAAGCTTCTGATCTGTTTCCTTGTGGACGGTAACTAGATAACTTGTTCCATAACTATTGCTAACTGGGGTTATCGATAACTTGCTTCAGGATTTTAACGTACTAAGCTAGGGTTTCGAACGGACGTCATCTCATGAAAGTCAAGCTTCTGATCTGTGTCCTTGTGGATGGTAACTAGATAACTTGTTCCATAACTATTGCTAACTGGGGTTATCGATAACTTGCTTTAGGATTTTAACGTACTAAGCTAGGGTTTCGATGTGTTGCCTTGACAAATACCTCGTTACTCCGGACATGTCAATGCTTTTAACTGTGATCGTCTTTGGTTTACTCCTCGGACTTGAAGAAGTAAAAACTTGTGGGACTTCATTTACTTCCGAGTCTAGCTTTTGTACGAAGATAAGTTTATGATCATAGAAACATATGGCATTGCGAAGTCATCTCTCTCTCTCTCTCTCTCTCTCTCTCTCTCTCTCTCTCTCTCTCTCTCTCTCTCTCTCTCTCTCTCTCTCTCAAACTTGGAGGTCTATAATTGCCTATCACGAACATCTTTTTTCATTTTTCTAAAAATTTCCTAGTTTAAAAAGGTTTTCTAAAGCACATTAGTTTAGTGAAGTATATGTTTTGTTGTAATAACAAGTAAAATCATGCACTGACATTAAGGTTCCCTTTGTTTCACAAAAAATGAATGATTTGGAAAACCATTTTTTTTATTTTAAAAATGCTCACTTACAACAATTACGAAAATTAATAAATAAAAATTATTTTAATTGTCCATGAAAATACTTAGGCATAAATTGTTGTCGATAATAAAAAATATTTTTCATTGATTAATTATTTCAAACATTATAAGCAATCATTTTTAAGAAAATATTTTTCAAATAATTTTTTTCCGTAAAAAAAAAAATAGAGCCTAAATGGTTGAAAAATATGGTGACATCTTAATCAAATAGCTAATATTTTTGTCTTCAATTTAATTTTTGTGGTTTTTTCATGACCAAGTATATTTACGTGGCAAGTTCAGGGTTATTGGATCTGTGTGTGTGTGTGTGTGTGTGTGTGTGTGTGTGTAATTTTTGTTGGAATTGATTCCAACAAGGACATTCGATACAAAATTAAAGGAAAAATTACACTTTGCACCCAAAAGGCATGTGCACAACATATGATAGCGGGAGAAGTTCACGGTATTAACAAGTGTAAGAAAATGAAACCTTTTAAAGTTCGGAATTTAACGTTCAATAACCCTAAAGCTGAGGGCTCAAATGAAATTGTGTTCCAAATCTGTGAACATATATCTAAAAATACATGAGCAACAGCCTGCACTAATAACCATACTAAAGAGTAAAAGGTCATGCAGGACAACCCAGATCATGATTTTGTCTTCTTCCCCTTTCACGTAGAATTAATTGCCGCCATGACAACGATAGGCATTTGGTAAACGTTGGCACTAACGGGGGGAAATTTGCTATTAGTTTCTTCCTTAAGGGAAGAAATAACAAAATCTCATGGTTTACAATCAATTCATTTCATATTTCTTCTTTTAGAAGAAATAACAAATTTTTTACAATCAATTCATTTCATATTTCTTCTTTTAGATGACAAATTTTCACATTTAGATGATTTGTCGGATGTACTTAATACCCTATTACATTCATCTAGAAATCCCGGCATTTTTCAACGGCAATGGATTTCCACAATGTAGAAGAAATTAACTCCAATTACTTATGTTGCTAAAAGCAACAGTTATAAATTATTTGATTGGGCATGCGCATGCACGAGTAATACGCCATTTTATTGGAATGCAAAATATACGGATTGCTGTAAGGTGTCAATTCAATATAATTGTAGCGCTTGTCATTTCAGTTGCTTTTCTATTTGAATCTTTTTCTCATCATAAATCCAGTTGATTGTATTGCACGAAACATTGAGTTGGAATCGATGGAAAGAATACAATAATCTGAGCCAAGTCACCGGTCAATACATATATATGAATGATATATAAAAAGCAACATGAATGATACATAGAATCCCAGAAGACATCGTAACACACGACTCTGTATTCGAACAATTCTACAAAGAAAAGGAGGCACTCCAACAAATTGAAAATACTCTCAGGTGACCTCGTATGGTACTAAAATCTTCAGGTGCTGGTGGCTGGAGGAGGAGCAAGAAAAGGAATAGAAGGGATTTTAGGGAGAGAAGTAGGGATGCTAGGCATCGGAGGCAAGGTGGTGGGCATGGTTGGCAAGCTTGGAAGTGGTGGCAAAGTAGTCTTGGGCAGTGCTGGTTGTGTGGTGGGCAGCGTTGGCAATGTGGGCTGAGGCAGAGTTGTTGGGATGGCAGGCATTGGTGGCATGGCGACCTTTGGTAATGTCGGCATGGCTGGCAATGGAGGCAGTGATGTTGGTAAAGTTGGCATGGTGGGAAGAGATGGAATGGATGGCATAGTTGTTTGAAGCAGATGACGAGCTCCCAAACTCATGTTGATGGTTGAGAAAATTAGGGCGATGAAGAGAATGAAGCTCTTTGAGGAAGAAGCCATATTGGTAAATGGAGAATGAATTCTGGGTTGTGTATAGGTTCAAGTGAAGAAAGATTTCTACTTGCGATGCCAGTATGAGGAGAATGATTGGAGTTAATATAGCAAGAGATGGTGTTGAAATTGGGGTTGAGATGATGAGTTGGTGACTAGTCTTTTGGTGCGGGTAGGAAAGAAATGGAAGATGAGAAGTTCATTGGTTCTTAGTTAGCTCACCTCCTCATTTCCATCTCCCACCGGCAAAAGAGAAAGGTCAAATAGTTGTTCTCTTCTGCCAGATGGCAATGTGTTCATGAAGTCAAAGCTTCAATCGGATCTTTCGTCTACAAGGAATGTAACTAATAACATGCTCCATAATTGACAAAAGTATTTAAAAAATCCTAAATCTTATTGCACTTTTACTAATTTAATCATAAATCTTTCAAATTTATCAATTAAGTTCCAAATCTTTTCGAATATATTTAAATAATTTTGGGTAGAAATTAGTGATGTGACTGCCTCCCATTTTATATGGCATGATCAATGCTAAATAATAGAACGCTCAAATCACAGACTTCTTCATGGAGGTGGATTCTTCATCAACATATCTACATCCCACGATAATAATTTTTTATTTCATTTCCAGGATTCACTCACGTTGGGCACATACAGAACACGCTCAAAAGTTGGAGAACACGAAGGAAGAAAACTCACGTACGTGCCCAAAGGGAAAGAACATCCGTGAAGGCTATTTTTGGTCCGGAGTAGCTGTGCTCCGCCAACCAACCGCGAGTCATTCCAGCATCCACCACCACCTAGTGGGCTCCTGCCGCATCCCCCGATGCTCTTCAGTCGCTTTCCGACGACCACCAGCTAGCGCTTTGGAGCCGCTGCAGCACTTTTGGCGAGGCCAGCAGCAACTGCGAACTCCGGTGAGCCGTCGACTACACCTTCACCGATTCCTGCAGCAAAACCAGTAGTAAGTTGTCTTGTGACGCCGTTGGGGTGTCGGGGAGTAGATTTAGAGGTAATGTCATGGGTGGACCGGACCAGCAGTCCCAAATGGCTCGAGTTCTCTCAAACCCTTACTTCTAACGGCTTTGGGATTTTCATAAAAAAATTTGTATGATTTAACATATGAGAAGAACTTGCCACTAGCTTATTAGGATCACAACTAGATGCCATATGAGATGTGAGAGAATATCTCACTTCCTGATTAACTAAAGATTATATCGGACACTTAAATTTTTTGTAATCTAAATGATTGAGGCAATCTTTAAACATTTTATTATCCTAGGCCATCAAATAATGCCCATGCATGACTACCCAACAGCCATGCCCAATGTGATAAAAATAAAGTATAAAGTAATAAATTTAAGTGTCAAGTAAAGAATATATATGGCCTCGTTATTAAGCCCCATAGCAGCAACCCCATGAATTAAGTTTAAATTGAGTTCAATTTATTACCGAAAATATCTAAGCTATAATAAAGGGTGTTCACTAAAACCCTCAACTAAATTTATACTAATTAAATAAAACTAAGCCATATCTAGCACTAAACCTAACAGCTTATTCCAGACCTGCCTTCAAGCTATTTTCTAATTATCTAATTCTATCTTTTTACGAATTTTTAAAATTTTTAAATTAATCAATTCTCTTTTTTTTTTTTTTTTTAATTTCGAAAATGGGCTGGCCAGGCCCTTGGCCCTGTCCGAATAGGGGACTAGGCTCGGTCCTCACAATTCCCGCCACATGGTCAGGCTTTTACACTAAGCCCGTCTTCGAAGCAAGTCGGCCCAATCTAACAAACACCATGCAAGGCCCAACCTATCCATAATCAAGTGCCTCTCTAGCTAAACAAACTAGGCCCAAGATCCATTAAACCTGACTAAGCCCATTATTATTATAATAACACTAATCTCACCTTAAGCCCAATTAAGCCCATTTCCCACCATAACTACTCTAGGCCCATCACCTTCTTCTTCCCTTATATTGAGAACTCCAACGTGGGCATTTCATCCACCCTCACTCCCCCTACACGCGAGAGACTACTATACCTACCTACTCGGTGGTAGCCATAATCGAAATCCTGACATGATATCTATCTTTACCACCATGAGGCCCCCAAATTCGCTATTTATCTTTGTTTTCTCGGCAGAGAAGAATACAGACAATAGTGCGGGGTCTCTCACCCTAAGGCGGTTCTCCTGCCTGTTTTCTCCTCAAGCCTTTTAAGGACCTGCTCAGGTCCAATTCTTCGTATAAGAACTCCATTTTTAACCGATTCACCCATCAACAAAACCAAGCTTAGACTGAACATCACCGTCATCCATCTCCAGTCACAGGACTGCCACCACTGTCCCCGCACACTCACAAAACCAGACCGCCCCCCTGGGGCTACCAGTTTCGAAGGCCACCGTTGTTCGCGCACATAACGTAATTTCGAAGCGAACATTTACGATGCAGAGCAATTCTTGATGACTTGTTCAATGGATCTTCGATACTACTCGTTCGTGAGAGAGAGTCGTTCAGTAATCATTGCATCATAACACGAACAAGGAACTAACAGATCGACTCGTATACAGAGGGCATGGCGGGTTTAGTTGACAGACAAATGGACATGAGAATCAATGGGACTCCACTCGAATTTGGCAAAACTTATTACATCAATGGTTCAGTTTCAAACACGTAACGATTACATTTTAACAGTCAACAGAGCTAAACACACGCCCCAATAATGAATTAGACGATTTTGGGACTAACTCTAACGTTTCGATTCAATAGTACTGCATCAGCAAAGATTTAGATCAAATCGTCAACAACAGCCCTAATACTAGTTGGTTTTCGCATAACATTACATTAGTCTCTGTTCTTGTTCATGGCGGTACCGAGACAGAAGGTTTCCGACCTTGCCTTGCCGAGGAGAAATCCCGATGGCGGTTAATGGTGGAAACCTGCACGAGGAGGTTCTGGATGGCATCTCCGATTACGGAGCTTCTAGCAGGATTGGCCATTTCCAGTCTCCTCTAGCCAGAAACAGAGATGAACATCGGAGCGATCGGGTACTGCTGCTTGGAGACTGAACCGGGCGTACAAGAACTGTGGGCGTGTCAGATTGGGTACTTACAGTGCGTGAGGGATTGCGAGGCGCGGGCGTGGTCCTAGTGATCGATGGGGGTGAGTCGAGACTCATTCCGATTAATCTATCCAGACGATTTCTTTCATCTTCTTCTTCTTCTGGTGAATTTCCGGTTGGCCTGGCAGTCGCTTCATTGTAAATTCGAAGACCATCTTTCCTTTAACTCTGCTCGTCTTCCGGAACCGGTCTACGACATACAGTCCATCGTATATGAAGCTGCCATCCCAGTCCTTACGGATCACTCTCACTGGCTGGTTCCTCTTCATGCTGTTCGCTAGTGCCAAATTCCCTTGAGTAAGCTTCTGATCTTCAGCGTACTCCTTGTCACGACCGGACATTCTGCCGCCCTGGCCCAAATAAATCAGCTCGTCAGGATTTGTCAGATCGTCTGCATAATCCCAGGAAGCAACGACGCTTGTGGCTAGCGTGTCCGGTCGAGTTCCCATGCAATCAATGCCGGCCCGAAGAGGACGATGGAGACCGACAATGGCAAGCTCCATCCTGTAACGGAATTTCTGTCCTACCTCCACTCCTGGAACCTCTCCAATGAATTGCCTGCCGCCGTGCACGTACCCGGCTCTTCTCTTAACCTCTTTAGCAGCCAAAAATCAATCCTTCTAATGCACCTGCCCTCTTCACGTGCTCTCGGTTTTTCCCGTTCGAGCTGGCGACAAATCTCTCTGTAGAGCCTTATAGTCGAGATCACCTTCTCTCGGGCTGAATCACGTCTGCCATTGCGTGTGACGTTCTCCGCCTCTTTCATTGGCGTTTGGCGCGAACCTCTGGCCATATTCTCCAGCAAATTACTGCTCTTGGACCAATCAAAAGGCGATGGCCCATGCCATATGACGACGTGCGCATTCATGGAGCTCTCGACCAAAGCACCGGGAGATCCATCAAGGATGAATTCCCCTTCTTCTGTTCCTTCTATCACGCGTTTGCCCTCCACATTCTTCATCATACCCGAAATCGAAAAAGACGAAGTTCAGATCTTGAACAACCACGGAAGCACAAGAACAAGGACGAAAAGTAACTCTCTGTTTTGCCCTTTTTGCTCTTAACGAGTCGGACGAGGAGTCAGTCGAATGAGAGCGTTAGGCATGCGGAACCAACATCAACAGCCATGTTTGAGAGCGAAAAGGAGCCTCATTTTCTCCTTCAATCATGCAGAATTTTCCGCTGTTGTCTGGAAATGGCAGGAGCTCATCCTCACATTCTTACAACCAACAACAAGAGCATTGGGGAACCGCACGAATCCCATTTTCCGTGGATCTAAAAAATGACCGCGCTATTTCCACCACAGCTTTGTTCTATGCGGTTCCCACATTCTTCTCTTTGTTCTCTCTCCTTTCAGCAGAAGCTGCATATGCCAGCCTCACAATGTTATATATTTTCAGAAGTGTGCAATTTTCTCGCTGAAGAAACTAGAATTAGTAAAAAGTTCGTGGGGGTGAAGTAGACCTATTTTCAACCCAAAACCAACAGAGCAATACTATGTTGATGCGGCACCCAACTCGTTGTTGATTCATCCTAATTTTTTGGTAATTTAGTGTTTGTCCAGACATTTAACTCGAAAGTTGTGCGAAATTCAAAAGTGTCAGTCGGAAAAAGATTTAAGTATTCACACCTTGCCATAAGTCTAGGAAAAGTTTGTGACTCCGTTATTCATTTGAAGTTCAGATCTCCATATTGGAATTTTCTCGCTGTAACTTAACTAAGAAAGATAGGCATGAACATTGGGGTGCTCGTGCATCCTTCCAGACTGGAATCATCAGAATGAAATTAGACCAAATGGACGTAAGGGATTGGTCGTCACTCTGAACAAAATCCTCCACCCTCTGCGCCCCACTCCAAACCTGTGTGGACGGTGTTTTTGCGTCAGCACGTCACTCACCCTTTTATCTACGTTGCTCGCGCCACACAAATCCTAACCCATGAACCGACCCGACCTCAGCACCGAAGCTTCCTCACCGACTTGACGAGCCAATCCACAGTCACCTATTCTTTAGATGGAACAATTTAAGAGAAAAGTAACTAAAAGATTAGAGCTCGGGTTGGGTCGACTACGCCAAGTCCGGAACGGGTATGGCTGACTATCTGAGTAAAAGCTCAGATTGATCGTCAAAATCCAAGAAAGAAGTCGATCTAAAGCCACAGTAGAAGCTCTCCCTCAAAGAAATCGATTAGGTGGGAATAATTGAGATTATACCACGACAGCACGTCCACCAAACATGACTATCTGAGTCAGCACACAAGTATAGAACATCCAATTCAAGAGTCAGCGTATCATCTTTCACCTTGTTGAAAGTAGATGTCCAGAAGAAAGCTTAAAGAACAGCAATGGAATGCTAGTAAGTAAAACTACATTATCACGACAAAAAGGCCATTCCACCACAGCACTTCAGAAGCACTGTTCTTAGATTTTGTTGAAGGCGACGATGTCACAACTCTGAACGTATTCATTGATAGGCTCAGCTTGAAGATGCTCCTCGATGAGGGTATCCACTGAGACAAGGTCATCCACAATAGTCATCATGATTTGCAACTTCTTAATCCCGTAACCCACCGGAACCAGTTTCGCTGCAAGGAAGAAAGCAAACGAAGAAATCCTCATAAGGGGATAAACATGACATTCAGTGACAAAGCATTATGGTCATACTGGCGATATAGTGAGACAGTCAAAACTTACAAGCTCCCCAGAAGAGCCCAGGCATCTCCACACTCCTAACAGCCTCTTCCAGCTTCTTCATGTCTGTCTCATCGTCCCAAGGTTTCACATCCAAGAGGACAGATGACTTTCCACCTATAACAGGAACCAGATACACACAAGCCAAGATATTGAAATCACTGATGAGAATTTTATTCCAAAAAATGAAACAAGTTCAGGCTAGCAAGCAGCCTAATCAACGCAATAAATAAGTTTCTAAGAATTAGGTTAACACCTTCAAGGAAGCAAGCTGTATACATCAATCTATCTTTTTTTTCTTTATCCCAGAGCAAAGTTCACTTACTGATCATATCAGGTATAAACATAAATGAACCAGGACGCATCAGCCCTCAAGAGTCAAGATATAACAGTTGCTATAATTAGTACTATTGTATGTATTTTTTTTCTTAACCCGGCACGTGCGAGGCAACTGCTGGCTAACGTCACGATGACGTCAGATGGCACGTGCCGTGCACGCGCCGCGCACGCTCCGTGCACGCCCCACACACTTGTGTGGTTACCGTGCGCTACATTGCACGCGTCTACGGTTTCCCCTGCTTGCATGTGCCAGCAAATTATGTGTGCTCAACATGTGGGCTCCCCCTGTCAATCCCCAAGGAGGGCAGTTGCTGCTCACCCTTTGCTTCCTTACATAACTGATTACCAACCATACAAACGAGACTAAGCTATCAAAAAATGAGTTGATCAATAGGTACCTTATAATTGCCACTTTGTCAGCCTCTACAAATTAGTTGAGGCAACACGAATTTTCAAGGTCTTGAGCGAAGCTCCGAGAGGTATTCAAGTGGATGACTTCCATAATAGATCAAGTTTTTCTAGGTGGATTAGGTGAGAAAGCTCCGGCAATGTGGGCCCTCGATAAGAAGCCCTCAGATATTTTAAGCTTAAAAGAAGTTTTGACAATGATATGAGATTGTTACAATTCCAGAGTTCAAGGTGTCGGAGAGAAGAAAGATTCTGGATGGTTTCTGGTAGGCCGGATATCATGGACCAACTAATTTCTAGATGTTGCAAATATGGTAAATCCCCAATTGAGCTAGGGATTTCTCTTAATGATGGACAATTGCAAACACTCAATTTTTCCAACTTCCTCAGAGAGCCAATTGATGTAGGAATCCCTATAATTCTAGAATAGTCTAAAATAAGTTCTTTTAGTTCTTCTGATTCACCCACTTCTCTTGGTAGATTCTTGAGACTCTCACAGTGGCTCAAATCCAAGTGAATGAGGCTCTTCACTTTGCCAATAGAAGGGGGGATTTGCTTTAGTTTTTGACATAAACTCAAGTTGAGAATCTCCAACTTTGTAAAGGCTGAGAGATTAGGTTTTTCCAACCATATAATAACATTGGGCAACTTTTGAATTAGAGACTTCATAATGTATAGACGTTGCATATTCTGTAAATCCCAAATTGAGTTAGGGATTTCTCTCAATGACTGACAACGATGAGAACTCAGCTTCTCCAACTTCCTTAGAGAACCGATTGACGTAGGAATCTCTGTAATTCCAAAATAATCTAAAATAAGTTCTTTTAGTTCTTCTAATTCGCCCACTTCTCTTGGTAGATTCTTGAGACTTTGACAGCGGCTCAAATCCAAGTGAATGAGGCTCTTCACTTTGCCAATACAAGGGAGATTTGGTTTAGTTGTTGACATAAACTCAAGTTGAGAATCTCCAACTTTGTAAAGGCAGAGAGATTAGGTTTTTCCAACCTTATAATAACATTGGGCAACTTTTCAATTGGAGAATCCATAATGTATAGACATTGCAAATTCTATAAATCCAAAATTGAGTTAGGGATTTCTCTCAATGACTGACAATGACGAGCACCCAGCTTCTCCAACTTTCTCAGAGAACCAATTAACTTAGGAATCTCTATATTCCATAAGAATCTAGAATAAGTTCTTTTAATTCTTCTAATTTCCCCATTTCTCTTAGTAGCTCCTTGAGACTTCCACAGCCACTCAAGTCCAAGTGAACGAGGCTCTTGACTTCGCAGTGGACCTGCTTTAGGTCTTTACCATTTTTGAAAATGAGAATCTCTAATTCTGTGAAAGTCGAGAGATAAAGAGTACATCTTAAAGAATCAAAATATTCAAGTTGCAGAACTTTTAGCCGCTTTGCTACCTATACAAAAGGGAACAAGCTGTTAACAAATGAGTTCATCGACAAAACAAGATAAACAAAAAATCATAGAGGGTATCTTTTGTCAATCTTACCATGATTGAATTCCATCCTCTCCAATCCTCCGTGATTGAGCTGTATGACAACTGCAGCAGCACTAAGTTTGGTAGATGCAAATTGGTTGCCCAAAAAGACAGATTGGGTTCAATGTGAGGCCACTAAAGCCACCTTACTTGGAAAAAGAATTCATTTAAGTCTCCACTTGTAGTCGTGTTCCTCAATCGAAGGAACTTTAGCCTCGGTGGCATTATAAATTGCCCACATGTGTATGTCAACATATGTTCAACGGTCAACGGTTTGCGATTGCATCGTTGATCATAGTCACTGCATCATCCCGTATGTCAATGACTTGATGAGGCACAACAATATACCCCTTGGCCTCCTTTAATTCACATTCCTCTACAATTGAAAAAAGAAACACATTTTTTTTAATGGTCAACGGTCAACGGTCAACGGGTCACCGAAGATGGGTCGGGTTGGGCCAAATAGACCGACCCGGCACATGTCTGGCGCGTGACGTTAGCTAGCACGTGCCATGCACGCACCATGCACGCGCCACACACGTGCCACGCACGCGTGCGGTTACCGTGTGCCTGCGTTGCATGTGCCTGTGGTTTCCCCTACTCGTGCGTGCTAGCAAATTATGTGTGCTCAACACATGGCCTCCCTTGTCGATCCACAAGGAGGGTAGTTGCTGCTCAACCTTCTAATTTGCCAATTTCTCTTGGTAGCTCCTTAATACTTCCACAGCCACTCAAGTCCAAGTAACGAGGCTCTTGGCTTCTCCGATAGAAGGGTGGTCCCACTTTAGTTATTTACAATTTTTGAAGATGAGAATCTCCAATTCTATGAAAGTCGAGAGATTAAGAGTACATCTTAAAGAATCAAAATATTCAAGTTGTAGAACTTTTAGCCGCTTTGCTACCTATACAAAAGGGAACAAGATGTTAACAAATGAGTTCATCGACAAAACAAGATAAACAAAAAATCATAGAGGGTATCTTTTGTCGATCTTACCATGATTGAATTTCATCCTCTCCAATCCTCCATGATTGAGCTGTATGACAACAACAGCACCACTAAGTTTGGTAAATGCAAATTGGTTGCCCAAAAAGACATATTGGATTCGATGCAAGGCCATTGAAGCCACCTTACTTGGGAAAAGAATTCATTTAAGTCTCCACTTGCAGTCGCATTCCTCAATCGAAGGAACATTAGCCTCGGTGACATTATAAATTGCCCACATGTGTATGTCAGCAAATGTTCAACGGTCAACAATCTGCGATTGCATCATTGATCATAATCATTGCATCATCCTGTACCTCAATGACTTGATGAGGCACAACATTGTACCCCTTGGCCTCCTTCAACTCACATTCCTCTACAATTGAAAAAAGAAACACTTTTTTTCTAAACGCCCAACGGTCAACAGTCAACGGGTCATCGAAGATGGGTCAAGTTAGGCTGAACCGACCGACTCGGAACATGTATGGCGCGTGCGCAGGCAACCGTTGGCTGACGTCATGGTGACGTTAGCTAGCACGTGCCGCGAACGCACCATGCACGTGCCGCACCCGTGCTGCGCACGCGTGCCGCACACACACGTGCAATTACCGCGCGCCTGTGGTTTCCCCTGCTCGTGCGTGCCGGCAAATTATGTGTACTCAACACATGGCCTCCCCTGTCGATCCACAAGGAGGGTAGTTGCTGCTCACCCTTCTAATTTGCCCATCTCTCTTGGCAGCTCCTAATACTTCCACAGCCACTCAAGTCCAAGTGAACGAGGCTCTTGACTTCTCCGATAGAAGGGTGGACCTGCTTTAGTGCTTTACAATTTTTGAAGATGAGAATCTCCAATTCTAAGAAAGTCGAGAGCTTAAGAGTACATCTTAAAGAATCAAAATATTCAAGTTGCAGAACTTTTAGCCGCTTTGCTACCTATACAAAAGGGAACAAGCTGTTAACAAATGAGTTCATCGACAAAACAAGATAAACAAAAAATCACAGAGGGTATCTTTTGTCGATCTTACCATGATTGAATTCCATCCTCTCCAATCCTCCGTGATTGAGCTGTATGACAACTGCAGCACCACTAAGTTTGGTAGATGCAAATTGGTTGCCCAAAAAGACAAATTGGGTTCGATGCGAGGCCACCAAAGCCACCTTACTTGGGAAAAGAATTCATTTAAGTCTCCACTTGCAGTTGCGTTCCTCAATCGAAGGAACTTTAGCCTCAGTGACGTTATAAATTGCCCACATGTGTATGTCAGCAGATGTTCAACGGTCAACAGTCTGCGATTGCATCATTGATCATAATCACTGCATCATCCTGTACCTCAATGACTTGATGAGGCACAACAGTGTACCCCTTGACCTCTTTCAACTCACATTCCTCTACAATTGAAAAAAGAAACACATTTTTTCTAAACGATCAACGGTCAACATCAACGGTTAACGGTTAACAGGTCACCAAAGACGGGTTGGGTCGGGCTATATCGATGACCCGGCAAGTGCCTGGCACATGCGCGGCAATCGCTGGCTAACGTCACAATGATGTCAGTTGGCACGTGCCATGCACGCACTAGCGGTTGCCGCACGCGTGCTGCACACGCGCGTGCGGTTATCGTGCATGTGCATTGCACGAACCTCCGGTTTCCCTTGCTCGTGCGTGCCAGCAAATTATGTGTGCTCAACACGTGGCCTCCCCTGTCGATCCACGAGGAGGGCAGTTTCTACTCACCCTTCACTTCCTTACCTATGATTGTCTCATGAATTAGTTCCCTCATATGGCTTGTCATGTCCTCACGGCCATGGTAGAGAAACTTCACCCTCATCTCGTCAACATGCAATAGCTTAAGGAATTTCCACTAGCATAAGTCATTTTCTTTGATGGAGCACCTCATTAGGCTGTATTGGCCGATGGAATTGGATCACCTGCGCCTTTTAGACAACGGTTTGATTTGGTTGACAAAATTGAACACAGCTGATTGTTGGTTCTTTATGAGCCAACAGACGAACTGGTTGGAGAAAAAGGATATGAGACGGTACATATAAGGCTACTCTAACACCAGCTTTGCTAGGGAAGCTAAACAATTGAACAAAAGGAGGAGACATTAGGAAGCATTCGACTCTAAAATCAAAATAAAATGCTATAACAAGATGAGATGCAACAATGCCGAAAATTTCTCAACTTCAACAATTTCAAAGTACATGACACGGGCATGCACTGATCTCTTCTACAAACCATACCAAGAAAATTAGGCAATCGATATTGTTGACCTTAAATTGAAGATAAGGGCCTCCGAACATGCTTTCTTGCAAGTCTATAAATACAATAGGCACTCATAAACACGGAAAAATCCTCGCTTTTCATGACCCTTCTCGCAAAAAAAAAAAAAAAAATAATAATAATAATAATAATAATAATAATAATAATAATAATAAATGTCATGATTGTTGGGCCGGTTATTCGCATTGCATGCGCTTATTAGCTTTTGAAAGAGTTTCAGTGTTACACCTTTGGTTAGGACTATTTTACAAATGAATCAATAGAATAAAATGAAATTAAAAAACACCAATAAAAGTAGACCATAATCCTTAAAATTTTTGTGGGAAAAAATACTTGCTTAGGTTTTTCTTCGCCAAGGAAAATGAATGTATGAATTATTTATTCACATCTGATAATTCTAATTAAATTTATTGATGATAATTAAGATTTAATGTATTCTTTCTAAAATTTGTTGGGCCATGCATCTTACTTGTTTCAGTTGGAAATCCAGTTGATGATTGGTAATAAACGAAAAGGCCACACCGACTTCAAGTTAGGACTTCAGCCAGTGTCCTGTGAACACTAATTTTAAACTTTTGAAAATTGGAACAGGTCTCCGATTAAACAACCTGATCTTGGATCCAGGTTCCAAATCCGATGTATATTGTAACTATTTTTGTTTCTCTGAGGGCACTGCAAGGGATACATAGAACAAAAGAAGAAGAAGACAATCTGACGAAGAGGATACCTCAGTGTATGTCCGCAACATGTTTGGATCTACAGTGCAATTTGGTTGTTATTTAAGTTTCAGGTTGTGTTACTGAAAACAGCCTTTGATATTATCTTCATGTGGAAAAGAAAAAAATAGGTTTTGCAGATTGATCCAACCAAAATTATAGGTTTTGCAATATGACTTCACTGTTAAGTTTTGTGAGTCAATTTGGTTGTTATTTAAGTTTCAGGTCGTGTTACTGAAAACAGCCATTGATATTATCTCCATGGCAAAAGGAAAAATAGGTTTCGCAGATTGATCCAAACAGGGAACGCAACAACTTCGTTACTTTGAATATCCCTGACATCAACGAGATGAATGGAAGGGTGTACATTTTTGGTTCGATCTTTTTCATTGGTTCTTTTGTTGACATTGTCATGTTTTGGCTTGAGACTTCTAATGGATGGTTGATTGGGGCCAATGGTGTGAAGACTAGAGGAGCTGGATCAAGTTTTAGTGATGAGAGGGACAGAGGTAGAGAGCAAAAATAGGTTGCAATGGCTATCGCTGTGAAAGGGATTGCTGTAGAGAGCTAGACAGGTTTGGAGATGATGATCCAAGTAGGGAAAGCGGCTCTGCCCATTCGGGTGATGAGGATAAGTCGAGCAATCATTTTGTGGACTGTGATCAAGATTTAGATGACAATGAGCAGGACCACAACAGCAAGAACCACGACAACTGTGCAAGGAAGCTGGGTCTTAGCCATCTTAGGCCTACTATAATGCAGGCCAAGCAAATGGCTGGACAAGGTCAATATTTATAAGATCGGTTTTTATTTGTTTGCTTTCTGTACTGTCCTCTTTGTATTTCTTTTTTTCTTTTTATATATGTTGAAGCAAACATGGTATGAGAAAAGAAAAATTTTCTATTCTACCGGTTCTTGTAACTACATAATTTACCGATTCATTCACATTACAAGTTTGTCGTGGAAAACAATTGTCTTATGATTATGTGGAAATTTTCTTGAGAAACTTCTGATCTTAGCTATTTGTGCAGGATTCATAAGAGCCATTAAGGAGATAGTTCTAGCCTGTGCTGTTTATGCAAACGGGTTCTTTGTTGTAGCAAAGATGGCATTCTAGAACCACATATGTTGAATCAAGAACGCCTTGACACCCTTTCATGTGTGTTGTGAAAGATCATACGCTTATATATTCTTTAGGGTAGTCGATATTTTGACCTTCAGGAGAGCTCGAAATTGGACTGGGAGTTAATGTTCGGCAATCATACTGATGTGCCAAGTGCTCATTTTAGAAGCACGTCGAGACAGTTAGTTTTGAGACTCCAAACAACTTTTTTGTCTGGAACAACATTCAAAGTGCACTTCTAAATCTTTTTTCCTAATGAATATAATTCATGAACTTGTCGCTTAAAGAGATTTGTCTGTAATTTATAATTATGGACTGCTCATGTTTTCAATTGAAATTAGATCAATTGCATATACTGGACGTGATAATGAGCTGTGGCAGCAACGAAAAGAACATGATAAAACGTAAGCAAAGTAATGTGTGATCAATACATATCATAGAGGTACGAAGATACATGGCAACAAACATAAACAAATAGAATCCCAAGAGACATCTCATAATAAACAAACGTTCTAATAAATTCTAATTAAAGATACGCTGAGACAAACGATGGATCAATGGTACTAAAATCTTCAGGGGCTTGTGGCTGGAGGTGGGGTGAGGAAAGGAATAGAGGGGATTTTAGGGAGAGAAGTAGGGATGCTTGGCATCGGCGGCAAGTTGGTTGGCATGGCCGGCAAGCTCGGAAGTGGTGGCAAAGTAGTCTTGGGCAATGTTGGCTGGGTTGCAGGCAGTGTTGGCAATGTGGGTTGAGGTAGGGTCGTTGGGATGGTGGGCATGGGCGGCATGGCGACTTTGGGCAATGTTGGCATGGCAGGCAAGGAGGTAGAGACCCTGGTTTTGGTATAGTTGGTATGGTGGGAAGAGTCGGTATGGATGGAATGGTTGCTTGTAGCAAATGACGAGCTCCGAAGCTCATATTCATGCTAGAGAAAATTACGGCAATGAAGAGGATAAAGCTTTTTGAGGAAGGAGCCATGTTGGTAAAGTGGGCAATAGATGTTATGTTGTGATAAGCTCAGGGACTTGAAATTGATGAGCTGAGAGGAAGGGGATTGGAGTTTATATAGCAAGAAATGTCGGGTAGAATTAGGGTTGTGATGATAAGTTGGTGACTTGCCGTTGGGCACGGTTGGGAAAGAATTAGAAGATGATGTCTTGATTGGTTCTTTAGTTAGT
The DNA here is from genome assembly GCA_016097485.1 of Eucalyptus sideroxylon x Eucalyptus melliodora. Classification (NCBI taxonomy): domain Eukaryota; kingdom Viridiplantae; phylum Streptophyta; class Magnoliopsida; order Myrtales; family Myrtaceae; genus Eucalyptus; species Eucalyptus sideroxylon x Eucalyptus melliodora. The sequence continues at coordinate 21,850,674 of CM027830.1, forward strand.
TCACCTCCTCATGTCAATCTTCCACCGGCATAAAGAAAGGTCAAACCTGCCTGTTGCTGTTTGACCTGCCAGATGGCATTTTGTTCATGAAGTCAAGCTTCATTCGAATCTTTGTCTTAATGGAAGGTGACTAGACTAAATAAACAACTTAGTTTTCAAGAGTAATCCTAAGTAGGGCGGTTATTGCCGTACCAACTCGCTTCTTGATTTTTGAACATATGGAGCTAGCGATTCCATGCGTTGTGTTGTGTGCTCCACCGCACTTTGTAGATTATATTTGTCTTAATATTTTTTACTCTTGTTAGTTTCTACCCATTGAATTATAGCCTTTCGTGGGGATGACCTTGGGATGCAAGTCTCACTATTGCGACCTCCCTTTCGACACCCTCTTACATGTAGGGCGCATGGAGACTAATGGCTCACCAAGTGTTAGGCTTAACTCGGACTCTCTCAAGCCACCAATTCATGACTTATGATTCGACTTTTTAATTTGCAAGTCAATTTTAAATCGGATTAGCCATTAATCAATTTGAGACGAGTTGATTAGAAATCCAAATAAAATATTAAGAGAAATATTTCATTTTTATGCGATCGAAAAGAAACTATAATCAAAGACTTGATTATACTAATTAATCATTAATGTCTTTTCGACAACTAACTTTGTTTAAACATCAAGTAAAATATTTATACGGCATTTTATACTAATAATGAGTTTTAGGATTTTATTCTTTACCCAAATAGAGGGAATATGCATTTCCATGCATTATAAGGAATAGAAATCCATGCATCATAATGACACAATTGGAATAAGTCGATATTTGCTTAGAAGAATTTAAACATGATTTTTTTTTTTCTTTTATGCATTTTCACAATTTTTTTAAAAACACTCATAAGACCTTTTTTATTTTTTTATTTTTTTCGGAAGATAAAAGTTATTTCTGGGATTTTCCGATTTTTCTGGAATTATAAAACATTTTTTATTTTTCTGATTTTTGATTTTTTATTATAAAAATAACATATTATTAAATTATAAAAAGGGAACGGGGTCGGATCTTCGCATCCGACCCGGGTTGAAGCCAGCCCGGGCCCTCCTGGTCCGGGCGCAAGAAGCCGGACTGAGCTCAGCGAGTGGGCCCGGTCCGATTATATTTTTTAATAAAAAGAACCCAGCCCGTAGTCCATGCACCAAATTAAACCTAAAACCTAGACCAAGCCGGCCCACGAACGTCCGGCCCAAACCGACCGGAACCCTACCCGGCTAAGCCCCGCACCCGACCCGATCGACAGCTCGGCAAAGCCAACTGAGGCGAGCGGCACCGGTCGCCGCGGCTGCGCACGACGGATCTGCAGCAGCTCGCGTTGAGGGACCGGCGGATGCGATGGCGAGGCGGCAGCAACAGTAGGGATGGCGGCGGGTCGGCGAAGCGGCGAGCAGCGGTGGACGGCGTGGCTTGTCTGGGGCGCCACGGCAGCGAAGGGCGGCATCGTTGCGGGCGGAGCTTGTGCGCCGGACGACCGCGAGCTCCGGCCTGGCCCGACCAAAGCGAGGCACAAAAAAGGACCGAGGCCTACCGGAGCTTCGGCGCTTGAAACCAGGCGCGGCCGTGGTTTCAGCCACCCTCTGCTTGGATCTGGCCCCGACCTCTCTCTGCTCTCCGGCTTGCTCGCACTCCGGACGCCCCAGTGGTCTCTCGAGGTGGTCTTCTGAGCTTGCTGGCCTACTCCCTCTGGCGGGCTCGCGGACACCCTTTTTATAGGCCGAGGAGGCCGGTCGACGGAGGCTTCGGCCGCCGGTCCTTGGCGCGCCGACCGTGCCTCATCTCCGCCGAACCGGTATGCTCTCGGCCGTCCATTCCGCAGCAGGCTTAGCCCTGCTCTGCTTCTTAGCTCGACGGCATTGATGACGCCTGCGAGCTGTCCCATCCGTCACCCGCCTACTCCGCCGTAAGTCGTCCTCGTGCGCGTCGTCATCTTCGCGCGAGTTGCAGAGGCGGAGGGGGAAGGAGGAAGGAAGAAGAAGAAGAAAGGAGGAGAGAGGTGGGCCGGGCCGGAAAGGGCTTGGCCCTGGGCCTGCGCATAAAAGGAAAAGGGACTAGGGTCAGGCCCAGCCCCAAGTCATTTCTCTCCTTTAAAAAAAAAATATTTATCCGAAAATATGGTAAAACAAGGGAAAAGAAAATAGAAAATTCAACTTCGTAGATGCAAATGATATTAATATCTAGGTAATGTGAAAAAACTTTTTTTTTGTTAGGGCTAGATTGGTTCCTAATTTTTATGTAATTTTAATCCTAAATATTTAGTCAAAATTTAAGTGTCAACACTCACAACACAACATCCCTATTAGTTTCAGATTGGCAAGTGCGTGGCGGATCGCAGAATAGAGATAACATTTTATGGTGATGTTCAATTTAAAATAAATATAATATATGTTACATTATTTGATTTCATGTATGAGATAATATGAAATGAATAGAATAAGAATACCTAAAATGTTATTGAAGTGAAAATTACATGAAATAAAGTGAATATCGATTAAAGCATAGAACTATTCATTTGGCATTGTTTAATAAACTTGATAAATTGTGGTTTTGTTCTAGACGAACTTACACGGTTTTGTCTTAATTTAAAACATGTCCCACCTACCACTAAGTCATTTTCATTTTTTTGGAAAATTATCAATTGCATGTGCATATACACCCAATGCACACAATCCACCTATTAGATCGTGTGGAATTCACTTGAGACTCACATGATTCAACGGATCACATGCATTAATCCAGTATTTTCAGAGATTAAATAAATCGGTAATTATTAAGATTACTTGTAATTAGTAGGGGGTGGAATGAGCAGGTGTAACTGGGGCTGGCGCCTGGCGCCCCATTCTAATGGTGTAAATCCGCCCCAAATGATGCGGGGCCCCACCGATCATGGAGAATCCGCACCCTATGCCATCCTCAGCTTGTGTCACCGCTCATACATTTATATTTATCTAAACCAGACGAACGTGAACCAAGTGAAATTCAACGAAAAGTATTGCTTAAGATGCAACTACCTAACCGAGACTAGCATTTTCCTACTATTTTTGTTCTTTATTTTGATATTTATATTCATCATGCATCCTTGTAAACTAATTTTCAGGTGAAATTCCATAGCTCAAATTTTATATTTCATAGTCATGGTACAAATGGCAATGCATACCTCCCTCTGCCAAGCCTCATCGAGTTCAAGAGTGAAACCATTAGTACGCAATCGCATCAATCAACTCTGCATTGGGGCAACATACAGAAGAAAAAAAAATCAGCACGTTCATATTTCAAAAACAGAGATGTAGGATCTAATGAGCATACAGAAAGCAAATTCAATTGAAAAAACTACATTTACAATCATTCAAGTCTATGCTCTTGAGACCAAATCAAGTGTTTGGATCATCAAAGCATCAAAACTCGTCAGGAATGCCAGTTGGCCCACGAGCCTCTTCAAAGTTGGCACGCAAGATGTGCCTAAGCCGTTGCCAATTCTTCCTTTGCAAAATCCCTCGTCTTCATTTTGACAGGTCTCTGTAATGGAATTTGAAGTTCGTCTGCAAAGTTAGCCGCACCCAGATAAATCATGTGATAGCATTATGCCATGGCCACAATAGGATCAAACGGGATAGAAACCAATTAGTAAATTCTTGAGCACTGTTCTTAGATTTTGTTGAAGGTGACGATGTCACAACTCTGAACGTATTCATTGATAGGCTCAGCTTGAAGATGCTCCTCGATGAGGGTGTCCACTGAGACAAGGTCATCCACAATGGTCATCATGATCTGCAACTTCTTAATCCCGTAACCCACCGGAACCAGTTTCGCTGCAAGGAAGAAAGCAAAAGAAGATATCCTCATAAGGGGATAAACATGACATTCAGTGACAAAGCATTATGGTCATACTGGCGATATAGTGAGACAGTCAAAACTTACAAGCTCCCCAGAAGAGCCTAGACATCTCCACACTCCTAACAGCCTCTTCCAGCTTCTTCATGTCTGTCTCATCGTCCCAAGGTTTCACATCCAAGAGGACAGATGACTTTCCACCTATAACAGGAACCAGATACACACACAAGCCAAGATATTGAAATCACTGATGAGAATTATATTCCAAAAAAAGAAACAAGTTCAGGCTAGCAAGCAGCCTAATCAACGCGATAAATAAGTTTCTAAGAATTAGGTTAACACCTTCAAGCAAGCAAGCTGTATACATCAATCTATCTTTTGTTTTCTTTATCCCAGAGCAAAGTTCACTTACTGATCATATCAGGTATAAACGTAAATGAACCAGGACGCATCAGCCCTCTAGAGTCAAGATATAACAGTTGCTATAATTAGTACTATTGTATGTATTTTTTTTCTTAACCCGGCACATGCGCGGGCAAGACGTCAACTGGCACGTGTCACGTGCCATGCACGCACCGCGCACGCTCCATGCACGCCCCACGCACGTGTGCGGTTACCGTGCGCATGCGTTGCACGCTCCTGCGGTTTCCCCTGCTCGCGCGTGCCAGCAAATTATGTGTGCTCAACACGTGGGCTCCCCCTGTCGATCCCCAAGGAGGGCAGTTGCTGCTCACCCTTTGCTTCCTTACATAACTGATTACCAACCATACAAACGAGACTAAGCTATCAAAAAATGAGTTGATAAATAGGTACCTTATAATTGCCACTTTGTCGCCTCTACAAATTAGTTGAGGCGACACAAATTTTCCAGGTCTTGAGCGAAGCTCCGAGAGGTATTCAAGTGGATGACTTCCATAATAGATCAAGTTTTTCTAGGGGGATTAGGTGAGAAAGCTCTGGCAACGTGGGCCCTCGATAAGAAGCCCTCAGATATTTTAAGCTTAAAGGAAGTTTTGGCAGTGATATGAGATTGTTACAATTCCAGAGTTCAAGGTGTTGGAGAGAAGAAAGATTCTGGATGGTTTCTGGTACTAATTTCTAGATGTTGCAAATATGGTAAATCCCCAATTGAGCTAGGGATTTCTCTTAATGATGGACAATTGCACACACTTAATTTTTCCAGCTTCCGCAGAGAGCCAATTGATGTAGGAATCTCTATAATTCTAGAATAATCTAAAATAAGTTCATTTAGTTCTTCTAATTCACCCACTTCTCTTGGTAGATTCTTGAGACTATCACAGTGGCTCAAACCAAATGAATGAGGCTCTTCACTTTGCCAATAGAAGGGGGGATTTGCTTTAGTTTTTGACGTAAACTCAAGTTGAGAATCTCCAACTTTGTAAAGGCTGAGAGATTAGGTTTTTCCAACCATATAATAACATTGGGCAACTTTTGAATTAGAGACTTCGTAATGTATAGACGTTGCATATTATGTAAATCCCAATTGAGTTAGGGATTTCTCTCAATGATTGACAACGATGAGAACTCAGCTTCTCCAACTTCCTTAGAGAACCGATTGACGTAGGAATCTTTGTAATTCCAGAATAATCTAAAATAAGTTCTTTTAGTTCTTCTAATTTGCCCACTTCTCTTGGAAGATTCTTGAGACTTTGACAGAGGCTCAAATCCAAGTGAATGAGGCTCTTCACTTTGCCAATACAAGGGGGATTTGCTTCAGTTGTTGACATAAACTCAAGTTGAGAATCCCAACTTTGTAAAGGCAGAGAGATTAAGTTTTTCCAACCTTATAATAACATTGGGCAACTTTTCAATTAGAGAATCCATAACGTATAGACATTGCAAATTCTGTAAATCCAAAATTGAGTTAGGGATTTCTCTCAATGACTGAAAATGATGAGCACCCAGCTTCTCCAACTATCTCAGAGAACCAATTAACTTAGGAATCTCTATATTCCAAAAGAATCTAGAATAAGTTCTTTTAATTCTTCTAATTTCCCCATTTCTCTTAGTAGCTCCTTGAGACTTCCACAGCCACTCAAGTCCAATTGAACGAGGCTCTCAACTCACATTCCTCTACAATTGAAAAAAGAAACACATTTTTTCTAAACGGTCAACGGTCAACGGGTCACCGAAGATGGGTCGGGTTGGGCCGAACCGACCGAGCCAGCACATGTCTGGGGCGTGCGCAGGCAACCGCTAGCTAACGTCACGATGACGTCAGCCAGCACGTGCCGCGCACGCACCATGCACGCGCCACACACGTGCCGTGCACGCGTGCCGCACACACGCGTGCGGTTACCGTGCTCCTGCGTTGCATGCCCCTGTGGTTTCCCCTGCTCGTGCGTGCCGGCAAATTATGTGTGCTCAACACATGGCCTCCCCTATCGATCCACAAGGAGGGTAGTTGCTACTCACCCTTCTAATTTTCCCATTTCTCTTGGTAGCTCCATAATACTTCCACAACCACTCAAGTCCAAGTGAACGAGGCTCTTCACTACTCCGATAGAAGGGTGGACCTGCTTTAGTTCTTTACAATTTTTGAAGATGAGAATCTCCAATTGTGTTAAAGTCGAGAGATTAAGAGTACAACTTAAAGAATCAAATTATTCAACTTGCAGAACTTTTAGCCGCTTTGCTACCTATACAAAAGGGAATGAGCTGTTAACAAATGAGTTCATCGATGAAACAAGATTAAAAAAAAAAATAAAAACATCATAGAGGGTATCTTTTGTCGATCTTATCATGATTGAATTCCATCCTCTCCAATCCTCCCTGATTGAGCTGTATGACAACTGCAGCACCACTAAGTTTGGTAGATGTAAATTGGTAGCCCAAAAAGATAGATTGGGTTCGATGCGAGGCCACCGAAGCCACCTTACTTGGGAAAAGAATTCATTTAAGTCTCCACTTGCAGTCGCGTTCCTCAATCGAAGGAACTTTAGCCTCGGTGACATTATAAATTGCCCACATGTATATGTCAGCAGATGTTCAACGGTCAACAGTCTACGATTGCATCATTGATCATAATCACTGCATCATCCTGTACCTCAATGACTTGATGAGGCACAACACTATACCCCTTGGCCTCCTTCAACTCACATTCCTTTACAATTGAAAAGAGAAACACATTTTTTCAAAATGGTCAACGGTCAACGAAGATGGGTCGCGTGGGGCCGAACCAACCGACCCGGCACATGTTTGGCACGTGCGTAGGCAACCGCTGGCTGATGTCACGATGACGTCAGCTAGCACGTGCCGTGCATGCACCATGCACGTGCCGCACACGTGCCGTGCACGCGTGCCGCACACATGTGCGCGGTTAACGTGCGCCTTCGTTGCATGCGCCTGTGGTTTCCCCTGCTCGTGCGTGCCGGCAAATTATGTGTGCTCAACACATGGCCTCCCCTGTCGATCCACAAGGTGGGTAGTTGCTGCTCACCCTTCTAATTTGCCCATTTCTCTTGGTAGCTCCTTAATACTTCCACAGCCACTCAAGTCCAAGTGAACGAGGCTCTTCACTACTCCGATAGAAGGGTGGACCCGCTTTAGTTCTCTACAATTTTTGAAGATGAGAATCTCCAATTCTGTGAAATTTGAGAGATTAAGAGTACATCTTAAAGAATCAAAATATTCAAGTTGCAGAACTTTTAGCCGCTTTGCTACCTATACAAAAGGGAACAAGCTCTTAACAAATGAGTTCATCGATGAAACAAGATAAACAAAAAAATCATAGAGGGTATCTTTTGTCGATCTTACCATGATTGAATTCCATTCTCTCCAATCCTCCGTGATTGAGCTGTATGACAACTGCAGCACCACTAAGTTTGGTAGATGCAAATTGGTTGCCCAAAAAGACAGATTGGGTTCGATGCGAGGCCACCGAAGCCACCTTACTTGGGAAAAGAATTCATTTAAGTCTCCACTTGCAGTCGCGTTCCTCAATCGAAGGAACTTTAGATTCGGTGACATTTTAAACTGCCCACATGCGTATGTCAGCAGATGTTCAACGGTCAGTAGTCTGCGATTGCATCATTGATCATAATCATTGCATCATCCTGTACCTCAATGACTTGATGAAGCACAACACTGTACCCCTTGGTCTCCTTCAACTCACATTCCTCTACAATTTAAAAAAGAAACACATTTTTTCAAAACGGTCAACGGTCAACGTGCCACTGAAGATCGGTCGGGTTGGGCCGAATTGACCGACCCGACACATGTCTGGCACGTGCGCGAGCAACCGCTGGCTGACGTCACGATGACGTTAGCTAGCACGTGCCGCGCACGCAACATGCACGCGCCGCGCACGTGCCGCGCACGTGTGCCGCACACACGTGTACGGTTACCGTGCGCCTGCGTTGCATGTGCCTGTGGTTTCCCTTGCTCGTGCGTGCTGGCAAATTATGTGTGCTCAACACATGGCCTCCCCCGTCGATCCACAAGGAGGGTAGTTGATGCTCACCCTTCTAATTTGCCCATTTCTCTTGGTAGCTCCTTAATACTTCCGCAGCAACTCAAGTCCAAGTGAATAAGGCTCTTGACTTCTCCGATAGAAGGGTGGACCTGCTTTAGTCCTTTACAATTTTCGAAGATGAGAATCTCCAATTCTGTGAAAGTCAAGAGATTAAGAGTACATCTTAAAGAATCAAAATATTCAAGTTGCAAAACTTTGAGCCGCTTTGCTACCTATACAAATGGGAACAAGTTGTTAACAAATGAGTTCATCAACGAAACAAGATAAACAAAAAAATCATAGAGCGTATCTTTTGTCGATCTTACCATGATTGAATTCCATCCTCTCCAATCCTCCATGCTTGAGCTGTATGACAACTGCAGCACCACTAAGTTTGGTAGATGCAAATTGGTTGCCCAAAAAGACAAATTGGGTTCGATGCGAGGCCACCGAAGCCACCTTACTTGGGAAAAGTATTCATGTAAGTCTCCACTTGCAGTCGCGTTCCACAATCGAAGGAACTTTAGAATCGGTGACATTTTAAATTGCCCACATATGTATGTCAGCAGATGTTCAACGGTCAACAGTCTGCGATTGCATCATTGATCATAATCATTGCATCATCTTGTACCTCAATGACTTGATGAAGCACAACATCGTACCCCTTTGTCTCCTTCAACTCACATTCCTCAACAATTTAAAAAAGAAACACATTTTTTCAAAACGGTCAACGGTCAACGGTCAACGTGTCACTGAAGATCGGTCGTGTTGGGCCGAACCACCGACCCGGCACGTATCTGGCGTGTGCGCGGGCAACCGCTGACTGACGTCACGATGACGTCAGCTTGCACGTGCCGCGCACGCACAATGCACGCGCCGCGCACGCGTGCCGCACACAAGCGTGCAGTTACCGTGCTCCTGCGTTGCATGTGCCTGTGGTTTCCCTTGCTCGTGCGTGCCGGCAAATTATGTGTGCTCAACACATGGCCTCCCCCGTCGATCCACAAGGAGGGTAGTTGATGCTCACCCTTCTAATTTGCCCATTTCTCTTGGTAGCTCCTTAATACTTCCGCAGCAACTCAAGTCCAAGTCCAAGTGAATGAGGCTCGTGACTTCTCCGATAGAAGGGTGGACCTGCTTTAGTCCTTTACAATTTTCGAAGATGAGAATCTCCAATTCTGTGAAAGTCGAGAGATTAGGAGTACATCTTAAAGAATCAAAATATTCAAGTTGCAGAACTTTTAGCCGCTTTGCTACCTATACAAAAGGGAACAAGCTGTTAACAATTGAGTTCATCAACCAAACAAGATAAACAAAAAATCACAGAGGGTATCTTTCGTCGATCTTACCATGATTGAATTCCATCCTCTCCCATCCTCCGTGATTGAGCTGTATGACAACTGTAGCACCACTAAGTTTGGTAGATGCAAATTGGTTACCCAAAAAGACAGATTGGATTCGATGCGAGGCCACCGAAGCCACCTTACTTGGGAAAAGAATTCATTTAAGTCTCCACTTGCAGTTGCGTTCCTCAATCAAAGGAACTTTAGCCTCGGTGACATTATAAATTGCCAACATGTGTATGTCAGTAGATGTTCAGTGGTCAACAGTCTGTGATTGCATCATTTATGAAAATCACTGCATCATCCTACACCTCAATGACTTGATGAGGCACAACACTGTACCCTTTGGCCTCCTTCAACACACATTCCTCTACAATTGAAAAAAGAAACACATTTTTTCTAAACAGTCAATGTTCAACGGTCAACAGGTCACCGAAGATGGGACGAGTTGGGCCGAACCGACCGACCCGGCACATGTTTGGCGCGTGCGCAGGCAACCGCTGGCTGACGTCATGATGACATTAGCCAGCACGTGCCGCACACGCACCATGCACGCGCCGCACACGTGCCGCGCACGCGTGCCGCACACACGCATGCGGTTACCGTGCGCCTGCGTTGCATGCGCCTGTGGTTTCCCCTACTCGTGCGTGCCAGCAAATTATGTGTGCTCAACACATGGCCTCCCCTGTCGATCCACAAGGAGGGTAGTTGCTGCTCACCCTTCTAATTTGCCCATTTCTCTTGGTAGCTCCTTAATACTTCCACAGCCACTCAAGTCCAAGTGAACGAGGCTCTTCACTACTCCGATAGAAGGGTGGACCCACTTTAGTTCTTTACAAATTTTGAAGATGAGAATCTCCAATTTTGTGAAAGTCGAGAGATTAAGAGTACATCTTAAAGAATCAAAATATTCAAGTTGCAGAACTTTTAGCCGCTTTGCTACCTATACAAAAGGGAATAAGCTGTTAACAAATGAGTTCATCGATGAAACAAGATAAACAAAAAAAAAAAAAACATCATAGAGGGTAACTTTTGTCGATCTTACCATGATTGAATTCCATCCTCTCCAATCCTCCGTGATTGAGCTGTATGACAACTGCAGCACCACTAAGTTTGGTAGATGCAAATTGGTTGCCCAAAAAGACAGATTGGGTTCGATGCGAGGCCACCGAGGCCACCTTACTTGGGAAAAGAATTCATTTAAGTCTCCACTTGCAGTCGCCTTCCTCAATCGAAGGAACTTTAGCCTCGATGACATTATATATTGCCCACATGTGTATGTCAGTAGATGTTCAACGGTCAACAGTCTGCGATTGCATCATTGATGATAATCACTACATCATCCTGTACCTCAATGACTTGATGAGGCACAACATTGTACCCCTTGGCCTCCTTCAACTCACATTCCTCTACAATTGAAAAAAGAAACACATTTTTTCTAAACGGTCAACGATCAACGGGTCACGGAAGATCGGTCGGGTTGGGCCGAACCGACCGACCCGGCACGTGTCTGGCGCGTGCGCAGGCAACCGCTGGCTGACGTCACGATGACGTCAGCTAGCACGTGCCGCGCGCACTCTTGCAGTTACCGTGCACTTGCGTTGCATGAGCCTGTGGTTTCCCCCGCTCGTGCGTGCCGGCAAATTATGTGTGCTCAACACATGGCCTCCCCTGTCGATCCACAAGGAGGGTAGTTGCTGCTCACCCTTCTAATTTGCTCATTTCTCTTGGTAGCTCCTTAATACTTCCACAGCCACTCAAGTCCAAGTGAATGAGGCTCTTGACTTCTCCGATAGAAGGGTGGACCCGCTTTAGTTCTTTACAATTTTTGAAGCTGAGAATCTCCATTTCTGTGAAAGTCGAGAGATTAAGAGTACATCTTAAAGAATCAAAATATTCAAGTTGCAGAACCATTAGCCGCTTTGCTAACTATGCAAAAGGGAACATGCTGTTAACAATTGAGTTCGTCGACAAATCAAGATAAACAAAAAATCATAGAGGGTATCTTTTGTCAATCTTACCATGATTGAATTCCATCCTCTCCAATCCTTCGTGATTGAGCTGTATGACAACTGCAGCACCACTAAGTTTGGTAGATGCAAATTGGTTGCCCAAAAAGACAAATTGGGTTCGATGCGAGGACACCGAAGCCACCTTACTTGGGAAAATAATTCATTTAAGTCTCCACTTGCAGTTGCGTTCCTCAATCGAAGGAACTTTAGCCTCGGTGACATTAAAAATTGCCCACATGTGTATGTCAGCAAATGTTCAACGGTCAACAGTCTGCAATTGCATCATTGATCATAATCACTGCATCATCTTGTACCTCAATGACTTGATGAGGCACAACACTGTACCCCTTGGCCTCCTTCAACTCACATTCCTCTACAATTGAAAAAAGAAACACATTTTTTCAAAATGGTCAATGGTCAACGGTCAACGGGTCACCGAAGATGGGTCGGGTTGGGCCGAACCGACCGACCCGGCACATGTCTGGCACATGCGTAGGCAACCGCTAGATGATGTCAACTTGCACGTGTTGCGCACGCACCATGCACGCACCTCAAATGTGCTCGCGCACTCATGCCGCACACACGCATGCGGTTACCATGCGCCTGCTTTGCATGCGCCTGTGGTTTCCCCCGCTCGTGCGTGTCGGCAAATTATGTGTGCTCAACACATGGCCTCCCCTGTTGATCCACAAGGACGGTAGTTGCGGCTCACCCTTCTAATTTTCCCATTTCTCTTGGTAGCTCCTTAATACTTCCACGGCCACTCAAGTCCAAGTGAATGAGGCTCTTGACTTCTCTAATAGAAGGGTGGACCCGCTTTAGTTCTTTACAATTTTTGAAGATGAGAATCTCCAATTCTGTGAAAGTCGAGAGATTAAGAGTACATCTTAAAGAATCAAAATATTCAAGTTGCAGAACTTTTAGCCGCTTTGCTAACTATACAAAAGGGAACATGCTGTTAACAAATGAGTTCTTCGACAAATCAAGATAAACAAAAAATCATAGAGGGTATCTTTTGTCGATCTTACCATGATTGAATTCCATCCTCTCCAATCCTCCGTGATTGAGCTGTATGACAACTGCAGCACCACTAAGTTTGGTAGATGCAAATTGGTTGCCCAAAAAGACAAATTGGGTTCGATGCGAGGACACCGAAACCACCTTACTTGGGAAAAGAATTCATTTAAGTCCCCACTTGCAGTCGCATTCCTCAATCGAAGGAACTTTAGCCTCGTTGACATTATAAATTGCCCACATGTGTATGTCAGTTCAAATGTTCATCATTGATCATAATCACTAGATCATCCCGTACCTCAATGACTTGATGATTGGTCTCTTTCAACTCATTGATCATTTTTTCAAAACGGTCATCAACGGTCACGGTCGCATCATCTTGTACCTCAATGACTTGATGAGGCACAACACGCGCGTACCCTTTGGCCTCCTTCAACTCACATTCCTCTCACACATGGCCTCCCCGTCGAAAAGAAAAAACATTTTCTTGGTAGCAATACTTCCACAACCACTCAAGTCCAAGTGAACGAGGCTCTTCACTACTCCGATAGAAGGGTGGACCCGCTTTAGTTCTCTACAATTTTTGAAGATGAGAATCTCCAATTCTGTGAAATTTGAGAGATTAAGAGTACATCTTAAAGAATCAAAATATTCAAGTTGCAGAACTTTTAGCCGCTTTGCTTCCTATACAAAAGGGAACAAGCTCTTAACAAATGAGTTCATCGACGAAACAAGATAAACAAAAAAATCATAGAGGGTATCTTTTGTCGATCTTACCATGATTGAATTCCATCCTCTCCAATCCTCCGTGATTGAGCTGTATGACAACTGCAGCACCACTAAGTTTGGTAGATGCAAATTGGTTGCCCAAAAAGACAGATTGGGTTCGATGCGAGGCCACCGAAGCCACCTTACTTGGGAAAAGAATTCATTTAAGTCTCCACTTGCAATCCTGTTCCTCAATCGAAGGAACTTTAGATTCGGTGACATTTTAAATTGCCCACATGTGTATGTCAGCAGATGTTCAACGGTCGATAGCATCATTAATCATAATCACTACATCATCCCGTTCAATGACTTGATGAGGCACAACATTGTACCCCTTGGCCTCCTTCAACTCACATTCCTCTACAATTGAAAAAAGAAACACATTTTTTCAAAATGGTCAATGGTCAACGGTTAACGGGTCACCAAAGATGGGTCGGGTTGGGCCGAACCGACCGACCCGGCACATGTTTGGCACGTGCGCAGGCAACCGCTGGCTGATGTCAACTTGCATGTGCTGCGCACGCACAATGCACGCGCCTCAAATGTGCCGCGCACTCGTGCCGCACACACGCATGCGGTTACCATGCGCCTGTTTTGCATGCGCCTGTGGTTTCCCCTGCTTGTGCTTGCTAGCAAATTATGTGTGCTCAACACATGGCCTCCCCTGTCGATCCACAAGGACGGTAGTTGCGGCTCACCCTTCTAATTTTCCCATTTCTCTTGGTAGCTCCTTAATACTTCCACAGCCACTTAAGTCCAAGTGAACGAGGCTCTTGGCTTCTCCGATGAAAGGGTGGACCTGCTTTAGTTCTTTACAATTTTTGAAGATGAGAATCTCCAATTCTGTGAAAGTCGAGAGATTATGAGTACATCTTAAAGAATCAAAATATTCAACTTGCAGAACTTTTAGCCGCTTTGCTACCTATACAAAAGGGAACAAGCTGTTAACAAATGAGTTCATCGACAAAACAAGATAAACAAAAAAATCATAGAGGGTATCTTTTGTCGATCTTACCATGATTGAATTCCATCCTCTCCAATCCTCCGTGATTGAGCTGTATGACAACTGCAACACCACTAAGTTTGGTAGATGCAAATTGGTTACCCAAAAAGACAGATTGGGTTCAATGCGAGGCCACCAAAGCCACCTTACTTGGGAAAAGAATTCATTTAAGTCTCCACTTGTAGTCGCATTCCTTAATCGAAGGAACTTTAGCCTCGGTGACATTATAAATTGCCCACATGTATATGTCAGAAGATGTTCAATGGTCAACAGTCTACGATTGCATCATTGATCATAATCATTGCATCATCCTGTACCTCAATGACTTGATGAGGCACAACACTGTACCCCTTGGCTTCCTTCAACTCACATTCCTCTAGAATTGAAAAAAGAAACACATTTTTTATAAACGGTCAATGGTCAACGGGTCACCGAAGATGGGTCAAGTTGGGCCGAACCGACTAACCCAGCACATGTTTGGCACGTGCGTAGGCAACCGCTGGCTAACGTCACGATGATATCAGCTATCACGTGTCGCGCAGGCACCATGCATGCGCCGCACACGTGCCCCGCACGTGTGCCTCACACACGCATGCGGTTACCGTGCGCCAACGTTGCATGCGCCTGTGGTTTCCCCTGCTCGTGCGTGCCGGCAAATTATGTGTGCTCAACACATGGCCTCCCCTGTCGATCCACAAGGAGGGTAGTTGCTGCTCACCCTTCTAATTTGCCCATTTCTCTAGGTAGCTCCTTAATACTTCCACAGCCACTCAAGTCCAAGTGAACGAGGCTCTTGGCTTCTCCGATAGAAGGGTGGACCCGCTTTAGTTATTTACAATTTTTGAAGATGAGAATCTCCAATTCTGTGAAAGTCGAGAGATTAAGAGTACATCTTAAAGAATCAAAATATTCAAGTTGCAGAACTTTTAGCCGCTTTGCTACCTATACAAAAGGGAACAAGCTGTTAACAAATGAGTTCATGGACAAAACAAGATAAACAAAAAATCATAGAGTGTATCTTTTGTCGATCTTACCATGATTGAATTCCATCCTCTCCAATCCTCCGTGATGGAGCTGTATGACAACTGCAGCATCACTAAGTTTGGTAGATGCAAATTGGTTGCCCAAAAAGACAGATTGGGTTCGATGCGAGGCCACCGAAGCCACCTTACTTGGGAAAAGAATTCATTTAAGTCTCCACTTGTAGTCACGTTCCTCAATCGAAGGAACTTTAGCCTCGGTGACATTATAAATTGCCCACATGTGTATGTCAGCAGATGTTCAACGGTCAACAGTCTGCGATTGCATCATTGATCATAATCCCTGCATCATCCTGTACCTCAATGACTTGATGAGGCACAACATTGTACCCCTTGGCCTCCTTCAACTCACATTCCTCTACAATTTAAAAAAGAAACACATTTTTTTTAAACGATCAACGGTCAACGTCAATGGTTAACGGTCAACAGGTCACCAAAGATGGGTTGGGTCGGGCCGTACCGACCAACCCAGCAAGTGCTAGGCACATGCGCAGGCAACCGCTGGCTAATGTCGCAATGACGTCAGCTGGCCCGTGCCGCGCACGCGCCAGCGGTTGCCGCACGCGTGCTGCACGCGCGCATGCGGTTACCGTGCGTGTGCATTGCACGCACCTGCGGTTTCCCCTGCTCGTGCGTGCCAGCAAATTATGTGTGCTCAATACGTGGCCTCCCCTGTCGATTCACAAGGAGGGCAGTTGCTGCTCACCCTTCACTTCCTTACCTGTGATCGTCTCAAGAATTAGTTCCCTGATATAGCTTGTCACGTCCTCGCGACCATGGTAGAGAAACTTCACCGCCATCTCGTCGACGTGCAATAGCTTAAGGAATTTCCACTAGCAGAAGTCATTTTCTTTGAAGGAGCACCTCATTAGGCTGTATTGGTCGATGGAATTGGACCACCTGCGCCTTTTAGACAGCGGTTTGATTTGGTTGACAAAATTGAACACAGCTGATTGTTGGTTCTTTATGAGCCAACAGGCGAACTGGTTGGAGAAAAAGGATATGAGACAGTACGTATAAGGCTACTCTAACACCAGCAGCTTTGCTAGGGAAGCTAAATAATTGAACAAAAGGAGGAGACATTAGGAAGCATTCGACTCTAAAATCAAAATAAAATGCTATAACAAGATGAGATGCAACAATGCCGAAAATTGCTCAACTTCAACAATTTCAAAGTACATGACGCGGGCATGCACTGATCTCTTCTACAAACCATACCAAGAAAATTAGGCAATCGATATTGTTGACCTTAAATTGAAGATAAGGGCCTCCGAACATGCTTTCTTGCAAGTCTATAAATACAATAGGCACTCGTAAACACAGAAAAATCCTCGCTTTTCATGACCCTTCTCGCAAAAATAAATAATAATAATAATAATAATAATAATAATAATAATAATAATAATAATAATAATAATAATAATAATAATAATAATAATAATAATAATAATAATAATAATAGTAATAATAATAATAATAATAATAGTAATAGTAATAATAATAATAGTAATAATAGTAATAATAGTAATAATAATAATAATAATAATAGTAATAATAATAATAATAGTAATAATAATAATAGTAATAATAATAATAGTAATAATAATAATAGTAGTAATAATAATAATAGTAATAATAATAATAGTAATAATAATAGTAATAGTAATAGTAATAATAGTAATAGTAATAGTAATAATAGTAATAGTAATAGTAATAATAGTAATAGTAATAGTAATAATAGTAATAATAGTAATAATAGTAATAATAGTAATAATAGTAATAATAATAATAATAATAATAATAATAATAATAATAATAATAATAATAATAATAATAATAATAATAATAATAATAATAATAATAATAATAAAATGTCATGAATGTTGGGCCCGTTATTCGCATTGCATGCGCTTATTAGCTTTTGAAAGAGTTTCAGTGTTACACCTTTGGTTAGGACTATTTTACAAATGAATCAATAGAATAAAATGAAATTAAAAAACAACAATAAAAGTAGACCATAATCCCCAAAATTTTTGTGGGAAAAAATACGTGCTTAGGTTTTTCTTCGCCAAGGAAAATGAATGTATGAATTATTTATTCACATCTGATAATTCTAATTAAATTTATTGATGATAATTAAGATTTAATGTATTCTTTCTAAAATTTGTTGGGCCATGCATCTTACTTGTTTCAGTTGGAAATCCAGTTGATGATTGGTAATAAACGAAAGGCCGCACCGACTTCAAGGTAGGACTTCAGCCAGTGTCCTGTGAACACTAATTTTAAACTTTTGAAAATTGGAACAGGTCTCCGATTAAACAACCTGATCTTGGATACAGGTTCCAAATCCGATTTATATTGTAACTATTTTTGTTTCTCTGAGGGCACTGCAAGGGATACATAGAACAAAAGAAGAAGAAGACAATCTGACGAAGAGGATACCTCAGTGTATGTCCGCAACATGTTTGGATCTACAGTGCAATTTGGTTGTTATTTAAGTTTCAGGTTGTGTTACTGAAAACAGCCATCTCCATGTGCAAAAGAAAAAATAGGTTTTGCAGATTGATCCAACCAAAATTATAGGTTTTGCAATATGACTTCACTGTTACGTTTTGTGAGTCAATTTGGTTGTTATTTAAGTTTCAGGTCGTGTTACTGAAAACAGCCATTGATATTATCTCCATGGAAAAAGGAAAAATAGGTTTTGCAGATTGATCCAAAAAGGAACGCAACAACTTCGTTACTTTGAATATACCTGACATCAACGAGATGAATGGAAGGGTGTACATTTTTGGTTCGATCTTTTTCATTGGTTCTTTTGTTGACATTGTCAAGTTTTGGCTTGAGACTTCTAATGGATGGTTGATTGGGGCCAATGATGTGAAGACTAGAGGAGCTGGATCAAGTTTTAGTGATGAGAGGGACGGAGGTAGAGAGTAAAAACAGGTTGCAATGGCTATCGCTGTGAAAGGGATTGATGTAGAGAGCAAGACAGGTTAGGAGATGATGATCCAAGCAAGGAAAGCGGCTCTGCCCATTCGGGTGACGAGGATAACTCGAGCAATCATTTTGTGGACTGTGATCAAGATTTAGATGACAATGAGCAGGAGCACAATAGCAAGAACCAAGACAACTGTGCAAGGAAGCTGGGTCTTAGCCATCTTAGGCCTACATAATGCAGGCCAAGCAAATGGCTGGACAAGGTAAACATTTATAAAATCGGTTTTATTTGTTTGCTTTTTGTATTTTCCTCTTTGTATTTCTTTTTTTCTTTTTATATATGTTGAAGTAAACACGGTATGAGAAAAGAAAAAATTTCTATTCTACTGACTCTTGTAACTACATAATTTTGTTCATGCAATTTACTGATTCATTCACATTACAAGTTTGTCGTGGAAAACAATTGTCTTATGATTATGTGGAACTTTCCTTGAGAAACTTCTGATCTTAGCTATTTGTGCAGGATTCATAAGAGCCATTAAGGAGATAGTTCTAGCCTGTACTGTTTATGCAAACGGGTTCTTTGTTGTAGCAAAGATGGCATTCTAGAACCACATATGTTGAATCAAGAACGCCTTGACACCCTTTCATGTGTGTTGCGAAAGATCATACGCTTATATATTTTTTAGGGTAGTCGATATTTTGACCTTCAGGAGAGCCCGAAATTGGACTGGGAGCTAATGTCC
The DNA here is from genome assembly GCA_016097485.1 of Eucalyptus sideroxylon x Eucalyptus melliodora. Classification (NCBI taxonomy): domain Eukaryota; kingdom Viridiplantae; phylum Streptophyta; class Magnoliopsida; order Myrtales; family Myrtaceae; genus Eucalyptus; species Eucalyptus sideroxylon x Eucalyptus melliodora. The sequence continues at coordinate 21,869,886 of CM027830.1, forward strand.
GGCGATCATATTGATGTGCCAAGTGCTCATTTTAGAAGCACGTCGAGACAGTCAATTTTGAGGCTCCAAACAACTTTTTTGTCTGGAATGACATTCAAAGTGCACTTCTAAATCTTTTTTCCTAATGAATACAATTCATGAACTTGTCACTTAAAGAGATTTGTCTGTAATTTATAGTTATGGACTGCTCGTGTTTTCAATTGAAATTAGATCAATTGCATATACTGGACAATGAGCTGTGGCAGCAACGAAAAGAACATGATAAAATGTAAGCAAACTAATGTGTGATCAATACATATCATAGAGGTACAAAGATACATGGCAACAAACATAAACAAACAGAATCCCAAGAGACATCTCATAATAAACAAACATTCTAATAAATTCTAATTAAAGATACGATGAGACAAACGATGGATCAATGATACTAAAATCTTCAGGGGCTTGTGGCTGGAGGTGGGGTGAGGAAAGGAATAGAGGGAATTTTAGGGAGAGAAGTAGGGATGCTTGGCATCGGCGGCAAGTTGGTCGGCATGGCCGGCAAGCTCGGAAGTGGTGGCAAAGTAGTCTTGGGCAATGTTGGCTGGGTTGCAGGCAGCGTCGGCAATGTGGGTTGAGGTAGGGTCGTTGGGATGGTGGGCATGGGCGGCATGGCGACTTTGGGCAATGTTGGCATGGCAGGCAAAGGAGGTAGAGACCCTGGTTTTGGTATAGTTGGTATGGTGGGAAGAGTCGGTATGGATGGAATGGTTGCTTGTAGCAGATGACGAGCTCCGAAGCTCATATTCATGCTAGAGAAAATTACGGCAATGAAGAGGACAAAGCTTTTTGAGGAAGGAGCCATATTGGTAAAGTGGACAATAGATGTTATGTTGTGATAAGCTCAGGGACTTGAAATTGATGAGCTGAGAGGAAGGGGATTGGAGTTTATATAGCAAGAAATGTCGGGTAGAATCAGGGTTGTGATGATAAGTTGGTGACTTGCCGTTGGGCACGGTTGGGAAATAATTAGAAGATGATGTCTTGATTGGTTCTTTAGTTAGTTCACCTCCTCATGTCAATCTTCCACCGGCATAAAGAAAGGTCAAACCTGCTTGTTGCTGTTTGACCTGCCAGATGGCATTATGTTCATGAAGTCAAGCTTCATTCGAATCTTTGTCTTAATGGTAGGTGACTAATAAACAACTTAGTTTTCGGGAATAATTAAGTAAATAACTTACTTCCTCGTAAGTTGGGCGGTTATTGCGGTATGAACTCGATTCTTGATTTTTATTCTTGATTTTTGAACATATGGAGCTAGCGATCCATGGGTTGTGTTGTGTGGTCCTCCATACTTTGTAGATTTTATTAATCTTAATATTTCAATTATGAGTTTCTATTTGGTGAATTACAGCCTTTCATAGGGATGAGCTTGGGATGCGAGGATTTGCTTTGACAAAATAGGGTGAGAGGCGGATCGCAGAATAGAGATATCTTTTGTTATGATGTTGGATTTAAGTAATATAATATCTTTTGCATAGTTTAATTTCATGAATGAGATAATATGAAACGAATAGTATCAGAATACCTAAAACGTTATCAAAGTGAAAATTACATGGAATAAAGTGTATCGATTAATGTATAGTTAGTTAATCATGATTATAATATCCATTAATGAATCATTTTTATTACACTGTAGCAAAATTGAGATGAACGTTGGTTACTATTACTTTGCTTCACGGTGATTTATATCAATGCAGCGCATGTTTCTCAATAGCAAAAAAAAAAAAAAAAAAATCTCTTCTGCCTAATTACTTGGGCTATATCATTGACATTGATAAGAGTATGACATCCTTCCATTCATACAGCAATCAATACATACTTATACATAATCAACCATGCCATCATATGTTCTTATGATATATTAAAGAAATATTAATGATGCAACCGATATAATAGCGATGATTTAAATCACAGATTCATCATTCATACAAAACTGCCCAAGAGCGTCAATAAGCTCAGCTACTTTCATATTCTCATCTTCACTTTACTTACATGAATAAAAAAATAAAACTAAAAATGCGCACTTGTCATGATCTAGTAGTGCAGGAAATCGTAGATGAGGACATCATCTAAGACATCCACATAGTAGCACTCCACAGCTAGAAATTCAAATGAACAGCTCAAGCTACGAGAAATGAATTCAGGAAAATAGCTATCGGGAACTATTCACTTAGCATCGTTTAAACATATTAGAGGATTCGAGTTAGTAAGTGTTAAATAGCTGGTATATGCTGAATATACAATATATATTTGAAAAAGCATATTAAAGGGTTCCCCCCCATTCTAATGGCGTAAATCCGCCCCAATAATGGCCATCTCAGCATTTATCACCGTTCCTACATTTGGTAGAAATAGCAGAACAAAACCTCATCAGCAAAGCAGAACTTTTGCCTCTATTTGAGGTCGCGATGGCCATCATTATTTTAGCTATTTTTAAGCGATTAATGGTTGTTACCAAACATTTATTTCTTAACATGACCACTTGTAATTTCCACACTCAGGGCCTCTGATGAATTTAATTTTTCTTTTTATTCTAGGCGCGATGCTAATTCCATAATTAATTTTTGGTGTCGTAAAAAAAAATTAAATTTCGTAATCTAAATTTAAAGTACAACTTACGTTGATGTACCAGACTTTATGTTCCTACATGTCATGATAAGAAATGCTCATCACATTTTATGTCTAATATGTTGAAAATTTCGGCCCCCTTCCCTTCGTTAGAATTCTGGCTCTGTCACAGCAGTACCGTGTTTGTGTCTAGATTGTAGCTAGAATTACGGTAGTACATGACACCTTTTTAAGGTGCACTTCTATCTGCATCTCTTCCCCTAACAAATAAGACCTCATGAACTTTTTCGCTTGAATGATATCGATTCAATATACTGGATGCAATAATGAGTTGAGATAGCAACGAGAAGAACATAATAAAATGTAAGCAAAGTAACGTATGATCAATACACATCATAGTGATGGGAAGATACATGGTAACAAACATTGAATAACAAACAAAATCCCAACAGACATCCTAATCAACAAACATGCTGATAAATTCTAATCAAAAACACGCCGAGGCACCCGATCGATCAATGATAAATGAAAACTTCATGGGCTTGTGGCTGGAGGCGGTGTGAGGAAAGGAATAGAGGGGATTTTAGGGAGAGAAGTCGGGATGCTTGGCATCGGTGGCAAGGTGGTTGGCATGGTTGGCAAACTTGGAAGCGGTGGCAAAGTAGTCTTGAGCAAAGTTGGCTGGGTGGAGGGCAGCGTTGGCAATGTGGGCTGAGGCATGGCAGGCATGGGCGGCAGGACAACCTTAGGCAGTGTAGGCATGGCAGGTAGTGGAGGTAGTGACCCTGATTTCGGTAAACTGGGTATGGTGGGAAGAGTCGGTATGGATGGAATGGTTGCTTGTAGCAAATTACGAGCTCCAAAACTCATTTTCATGCTTGAGAAAATTAGGGTCATGAAGAGGACAAAACTCTTTGAGGAAGAAGCCATATTGGTACGTGGGCACTGGATATTATGGGGAAAATTATTCAAAAAGTCCGAAATTTATTGCACTTTTATCAATTCAGTCCTAAATCTTTTAATTTTGCCAATTGAGTCATAAACCTTTTCACTTCTTGCTAATTCAGTCCATCTGGTCAATTTTGGCCGGAAAATGCTGACATGGACGCCAGCGGTGCCACGTAGGATTGTCGGAGCAAACATGGACAATTTTTAATAATTTTTTTCCTTTTTTTTTAAAATTATTTTTTCTATTTTTTCTATTTTTTTTTGGCTTTCTTGGCCTTTTCCGGTGGCTGACCACCAGCCACGGGCGACAACCGCCACCGACCACGGCCAGCTGGCTGGCCTCGCCCGCCACAGGCGAGGCCCGGCCGGCCGATCCACTTCATCAATTTCTCCGAGCAACGCGTAGACAACAACCACCTCCGGAATGGCGGCATTCACCCTCTCCCTCGACCCTTGCTCAGTTCCTCGGCACTTCCCTCCGTCGTCCTCGTCCCCATCTACATCTCCATCTCCATCTCCACTCACTCGCTAGCCTCATTTTCGCTTCCCTTGCGAGCGTCCGAAACCGGCCGCCGTCTCCTTCTCCTCTTCCCTACAAGGTTTGGTTTCATCGCCGTTTTGAACCTTCAAGATCCTTTATTTACTCTTTCTCTTCTTTGGGTCGCATCAATTTGCACCTACCTAAATCATCGACAAGCGACGATGACGATTTTGCATTGAGTAGACGGCGACATCTCGCTCGTCGCCCGGCCAGGAGCGAGGGCCAGCCTCGCTAGATCTGGTTTGGGTGAGCCCCGGCAAGGGTTCCCCTCGCCCGGTGTTGCCGTCACCTAGCCGACGCTCAATGAGGCCACCCTAGCCTGGGCGAGGGCTCCCCTCGCCGGGGCTCCTCCTCGCCCAGCCGGGCCTTGCCTGTGGTGGGCGAGGCCAGCCAACTGGCCATGGCTGGTGGCCGGCTGTTGCCTGTGGCCGATGGCCGGCCACTAGAAAAGGCCAAGAAAGCCCAAAAAAAGGGGGGGAAAAAGAGAAAAAATAATTCAAAAATTTAAAAAGTTATTAAAAATTGTCCACATCAGCTCCAGCAGTCCTATGTGGCATTGCCGCTGGCGTCCACGTCAACATTTTCCAGCCAAATTGGCCAGATGAACTGAATTGACAAGAAATGAAAATGTTTATGACTCAATTGGCAAAGTTAAAAGATTTAGGACTAAATTGGCAAAAGTACAATAGGTTTAGGACTTTTTTGACAATTTTCCCTATATTATGTTGTGATAGACTCAAGGACTTCAAATTGATGAGCTGAGAGGAAGGTGATTGGAGTTTATATAGCAAGAAACGCTGGCTAGAATTAGGGTTGTGATGGTAAATTGGTGACTTGCCTTAGGGTACGGCTGGGAAAGAATAGAAAGATCATCACTTCATTGGTTCCTTAGTTAGTTCACCTCCTCATGTCAATCTTCCACCGGCATAAAGAAAGGTCAAACCTGTTTGTTGCTGTTTGACCGGCCAGATGTGTTCATGACGTCAAGCTTCATTCGAATCTTTGTCTTAATGGAAGGTGACTGATAAACCACTTTGTTTTGAATATAATGAAGTCAACACCTTGCTTCCGCTTTAAGTAAAGTGATATTTAGGGTATCAACTAGCTTCTTGATTTTTGAACATATGGAGCTAGGGTTTTCATGTGTGGTGTCGTGGGGTCCACCGTACTTTGCGGTTCGTTAGTCCTAATTTTTATTAGCAGTTACTTGACATTTACCGGAACTTATTAAAATTTGCCGGTATGGGGAAAAAATCCGTATATAAGGAATGTAGACTTGTTCTTGTATACTTAGCCAAAAAAGCTTTAAAGAAAATTTCAAAATATTCTTTGTGCTTGTTTTACTTTGCCCTAAAACTTGAAATATAATTCAAATTTAAACGGATTATGAAAAAAATATATATTAGTCAAGATTTATGTTTTGTGAAATTCTCAGAGGTTTTACTCTAGAGAAAAGTCAAGGTGCGTCTGATACAAGATTCTGGTTAGGCGAATAAAAATCCATCCAGACATGTCCATTGTCCATATATGAATTTTTCCCATCGAGATTAGAAGATTGTGAAAGTTTTAGAAATTTCAAAGTTCTCTCTGTGGTCTGCGGACTCACAAGATTGATGAAAACGCAGACAAAAATCATCCGCTAATCTTCATTTATACGAATTGGATCCAAGGTCATCAATCTGCTCATTGTTGTCAACTAAACACCAAGCTTCTTTGGCACATTTAGATAAAAAAACGGATGACGTATGCCAATCCACTTTCAACTCCTCTGTTTCTGACTATATTCCATGCCTCTGCAATGCTGATTTTTACTGCCGCTAGTCATAAACAAAAACTTTTCTGTTAGGGAATATTTTTGTTTATATTGAATTGAATCTTGTTATCTTAATTTCTTTCCGTAATAACCCAACGTTTTCTAAAAACTAAGAAGATCAAAGTAATCGGTAATTATTAAGTACTTACGATTAGTGGATATAACCGAATAAACAACATTTACATTTTGTAAAAGCAGATTAGAAGGGACGGAATTGGCGGATGTAGCTGGGCTAGCACCTAGGTAGCACGGACACGTTGTCTGTGCTTCCGTGTCGTGTCCGACACGTGTCGGAGCGTGTCGGACACGTCGACACGCTAAGACACGGTCGGACACGCGGTCAACGTGTGTCGAAAATCTGACACGCGGTCAACGCGTGCCCAACACGTTTCGACATGCGTGTCCGGAAGATGATGGAGGGTGGAAGCGACGGCGAGGGAGTAGAGAGGAGGCCACGACGGCGAGAGATGGCCTCCATTGTGATGCTGCGACGGATCCGACAAGGTTGTAGCTGCGAGGGAGAAAGGGCCAAAGGCGAGAGGAAGAGGAGAGGAAGGCGGTCGTGCGGCGAGCGGTGAGAGGCGACGAGTGGCGGGCGGCGAGCGGCGAGGAAGGGGGTCGTGTGGCGAGCGGCAAGCGGTGAGCGGCGAGGAAAGGGGTTTGTGCGGCGTGCGGTGAGCGGCGAGGAATGAGAAGAGGAAGGGTCGTGCAAAGCTAGGGTTTTTGATGGGCCATATCATATTGGGGAAGGGAAGAGACGGACGGGGTTTTTGATGGGCCACTGCATATTAGGGGAGGGGAAGAGACAGGGACAGCCTGTCTGTCAGTGAAGGGGAGGGAAAGAAAAATAAATTTGGGGGTGGGGGGAAACGAACGATGGTGGGGAGGGAAAGAAAAATAAATTTTGGGGGGAGAGGGGAAATGGACGAGGGAAAGAACTAGAAAAGGGTGGAGTGGACTTTAGTGGAGATTTTTTTTTAATGGAAAAATAAATAAATGGGATTAAAATATAATTTCGAAAAATAAAAATACTGAATTTGAATTAAATTAATTAAAAATGAAAATATTCATTTAATATATAACGTGTCGAAACGTGTCGGAATTCTTTACTTTTTGAAAAATAACGTGTCGCGTGTTGTGTCGCAGTGTCCGTGCTACCTAGGCTAGCACCCCGTGTTAAGTGGGGTAAATCCTCCCCAAGTGACGTAAGGCCCGGTGTAGCATGGTTTTTTCTCTTTCATATAGAGGGCAAGAAGGGGCGACCAGCTCAATTACACCTTGGATGTTATCATATTCCTAATTAATTTAACCATTTGGCAAAGCATGTTTCCCCTTTAATTGAATGAGACTGATTAAATAATTGGCCAAACAAAAGATCGATTGATATGCAGCTCGTTAATGAGCAAAGTAATCACTAATCAATCAGTACAAGGGTACACGAGAAAACGTATTCTCATATCATATCAAATCAAATCATTAATAAATAACATGAACAACCAATACAATCCACAGTACATGCAAATATTCCCCAACAGCGAAAGGGACACTGCGACAAGTTGAAAATACAACGAGATGTAACTACGCAAGTTTCTAATTCTCTTAAGGGCTGGTTGCTGGAGGTGGAGTGAGGAAAGGGATGGAAGGAATTTTAGGAAGAGAAGTAGGAATGCTCGGCAATGGTGGCAAGGTTAGCTTCGGGACAGCAGTTGGCACGGTCGGCATGGTCGGAAGTGGCGGCAGAGCGGTCGTGGGCAGCGTTGGTAGTGTGGGCTGAGGCAAGGTGGTTGGGATGGTGGGCACAGGTGGCACGGCAACCTTTGGCAATGTCGGCAAGGTCGGTAGTGGCAAAGATGTTGGATTCGGCAAAGTAGGTATGGTGGGCAGAGATGGTATCGATGGTATAGTTGTTTGTAATAGATGGCGAGCTCCGAAGCTCATGTTCATGGACGAGAAAATTAGGGCAACGACCAGTACGACGCTCGTCGAGGAAGTCATATTGATAAATGGAGAATGAATTTTATGTTGCGGTAGGCTCGAGGACTTGAAATTGATGAGCTGAGAGGCAAGAGACTGGAGTTTATAAAGCAAGAGATCGTGTAACTTACAAAACAAACCAGATATCTAGAATTCGGATTGTCTTGATGAGTTGGCGACGGGCCTTTGGGTATAGTTAGGAAAAAACAGAAGACGATCTCTCTGTTGGTACTCCGTTGGCTCACCTCCTCTGATCAATCTCTCACCGGCGAAAGAAGAAGGTCCAAAATTGTTCTTTTATTCTTCGTTTTGATTGGTGAAGGTCAAAATTTGTCCTTTGTCCTGCTAGATGATCCAGATGGCAACAGTGCCTTCAGGATCAAGTTTATTGGAGTGTCATCCTTTTTTATATATTAACCTGATGGAAGCCGAAATGATAAATTTTTAAAAGTCACAGGATCACTAGAAAACATTAAATATTTTACGTAGGATGTTTCGATTGTAAAACTAAGGAAAATAGTACATACGAGATGAAATGCAAGGCATGTTGACTTTAGAAAAGTACATAATGAATCATTTTTAAGTAACATAGAAATCAATAACTAGCTATTTGATTTGAATCTAATAGGGCTAGCCAAAGCCCTTTCAGGCCAAAAGGCAAAGGGCAATTTTGGGCAGGCAATTCCCTTCTTCAGCCTGTTTGGCTCATCTTGGCCTGCCCAATTCTTTATAGGCAAGATCATTGGTACAAAATAAATTTAATGTTTTCTAATCACAAGTCTAGATAAGATTGGATTAGAAATCTTGGGAATATTCTTTGGATCGTAGAAAATCCCATCATATGTTTAGTATAATTTAGGAAAAGATTGGAAATCTTTGAAAATTCTACGATACACTAAAGACTACACTGGTCCTTTTTCTGTTTTTTCACTTTACATTTGGATGAGGGATATAACACTTTGCATAGCATTCATTGATGGTTAAGTTGCCCCTCCTCCATGATGATACTGCCTTCATCTTAGGATTTGCGCTACCCAATCGAGTTGGACGGAGAAAATTCTGAGCCTTGAAGAATTTCCTGATGCTTCATCACATTGCCTTGGAAGAGTCCATAATATTTTAAAGAAAGTGGACAGGACTTCAATCGGTTGCAGTGTGGACTTCCTTTTGAGCTGCACGAATGACATTTCTGAGATGGGCCCTTCTTCACAACGCTGTCATTGCTGAAGAGCCGTCACTTTAGCTACGAAAATGAAATTCTCTTGGCTATTCCTCAACCTTGTTTTATGAAAAACAGTTCTGAGGGGCTTGATCGTGCATAGACATTTTAAAGGTAAAAAAAAAAAAAAATCATGCATTAATATCTTTTTCAAGGTTGTGCTTGTCAAAAGAAAACGGAGGTGAACGTTGTTGGCCGTAGATGTTTAATGGCCTAAGTTCAGGGATATAGACCGGATGTCTTCGTACATGCCGTGCTAGTAGGTCCAGAGAATCAAAGAATCTTGCACCGATGAAATCTCTTGCTTTACCGATGGAAGAAATGTTTGCATAAGTATGTCCACACATTATCTATAACCTCTCTATGTACTTGGGCTTCACAATCTTTATATGGCAGAAGACGAGAGAGAAGATACCAGTTGTGCGATAAGTTTTATTATCTACACCTCTTAGATATGGTAATGCAGATCCCCGTAGCAATGCTGCGGGCTAGTGGCTAGAAAGATGGAAGTGGAACTGTTCACTGCCTGTCTATATGGACTTTCATACTTTAAACCTAAGGTTAACACTACGTTTATAACGTACTATTCTTGCTTTTCCAGTCTGGTGGGGTTAATTATATGCACATTTAGAATTGCAAACTTTATTTTGGGAGGTTTGAGGACATTTCTTTTGCTACCTTGAGTGATAATGAGATAGAATGTATTTTGAGGATAGATTAAAGTGTACAGGGTGGATATTGATGGATAAATGAAAATACAAGATAGAATGCGATCACAACTAAGGCATATAGGACACGTCACCAGTTGAGGATTAAAATCGGGATTGATGAAGTTCACCACCAACCCTTACAAGACGAACCATTAGTCGATGATATAGCAACTCGGGATAGAAGAAGCTCGCCATCAAGGCCTACATGAAAACCACTAACCTAGAATACACCGCATCTTGGTTCATCACTAAGAAAGAATGTACCTTTTAATGATACAGAAACTAGGGATTCATGTTTGCTCGCATAGAGGCAAATCTTGTGTATTCCCAATATTCAAAATTGACTAACTTATATTTGAGAATTCGCCTCTTTATATAGAGGAACTAATACATAGGAAATAGACTAGACATTAAAGCTATGGGTTCTACCTAACAGTAATGACATAGGAACTAGAAAGCAATTAGAGACCTAGGAACTAGGAAAATGCATTAAAGCACTCAGAGACTTGAACTTTGACTCTTGGAACCTCCAAGACAAGTAGGACTCATAAAACTATGACTAATGACATTTGACCAGATGCAAAGTAATTAAACTTTGACTCCAAATTCGTTCTCTAGCTTGGGCTACCCAATAGACACCTTGAAAGATCACCAAATGACAAAGGAAATCGTCTAGAATAGCTTTCATTTTCTAGGTAGTTGATTAGTAATCTTAGAATCGACAACAATTTTGTAAATCGACAACTAGGTAGTCAATTAGTAATCATGAAATGGACAACTTGTCCACCTAATTGATAATTTTTCCGCATAATTGGCAACTTCAATCTTGAACCCAACTTATTAAGTTATAGTTGAAATTGGGATTGCTTGTAGGAATAAGAATTAATCGATGAGATCTAAGTTGAGCTTGTGAGTTGATTAATAGTGCCCGATGCTCCCGCATCAATTTCCCTAGGTTGTTGATGATTTATCCTCAAATCTTGTTATGGTTGCGTTTCCAACAAACTAGATAATATATTAGTTTCATACTAAAAAAATATCTTCAAATCATTTTGAAAAGATGAAAATATGTCAAATATATTTTGACAATTAATTAACACTTGGAGAGGGAATGTTTCAGGGCATATGAAATGAAAATGGCAAGTAATATATCCAACCACTATAATCATTCCCTCTTCATCTATAACCTCAGCATTTGCCTCAATAGATTTATGTGGGGATTCATCATCCATAATATCATAGTTGCTTGATGACATATGAATGATCATTATCTCTCCTTCTTCAATTTGTTCTACGATCTGGTATGACTCCTTCTATTCGGACTCTACATGGTATGAATCTTGTTGATCCTCTTGAAAAATTCTCAGCTTGATTAGAAGAAGTATCTTCGAAAAGATATGTACCTTTAGGCTTAATCGAAAATCTCTTGCCACCCTTTAGTCGTTTCTCTAGGGAGGTGAGGACTCTATCCGTTTATCCAAATTCAAAGAGTTGCAAACGCGTTTGCAGTCGCTGCACTTGTCTCGTAGGTCTTTTTCTTGAGCTGTAGAAGACTCCGTGTTTGGTCCATGCCATTGACGACCAACCATTTCTCTTTTCTTTTTTTTTTTCTTTTTTTTAATGTAAGTATAAGATGAGATGCGAGATAGGTAATTGAAGGAATCACTCAAAACAAGTTCAACTTTGAGTTTTGATTCCAATTTAATGCGGGTGTTGGATGGGTAATAAAAGGAATCACTTAAAACAAGTTCAACCTTGAGTTTTGATATCAATATGATGTGGGTGCAAATAGGGCGATTGATGTCCTGAGTGGTAATGGGATAGAATGTGTTTTGATGATAGACCAAAGTGTATGGGGATGGATATCGATAGGTGAATGCAAATGCAAGATATAATACAATCATAACCAAGGCATATAGGATGCGCTACCAATTTGAGGGTCAAGATCAAGATTGATAAAGTTCACCACTAAGACTTACAAGACCAATCACCATCCAAGGATACACGACTTCAAGATAGGAAAAACTCACCACCAAAGCCTATAGGAAAATCACTAGATGAGGAATAGAATGTGGGGGTTGAGTTGATGAATCTTATGTGTGTTATCAACAAAATGGTATTGGCCGAAAGGATTATATTGACAAATCATTAAAAGTTTTATGACTAAATTGACAAATCATTAAAATATTTACCATCAATTGGCACAATTAAAAGATTTAGAACTAAATTGACAAATTGTCAAAAGATTTAAGACTAACTAGGCATAATTGAAAAGTTTAAGATTGAATTGGCCGCCATACAATAAGTTTAAGAATTTTTGGACAACTTTCGCGAGGAAAACTTGTTTTCTTCTCTTCATACAACTCTGATTGGCATTTCATTCCAATCCCCCAGCACATAAGGAGCCCATGCAGTCAAAACTGAAGAAAGTAGATCTTTATACATAGATAAAAACATCATTCATGAGTTCCCATTTCTCATATTTGATCACAAGCTTGTCAGTTTTCCAAAGACATCCTAAAGAGACCAAGTTACCCACCCGGGATTATTTGGAATAACATCCAAACGGAATCATCATCTTCAAATATGAACATTGGACATCCTAAGGCCATAACATCTTTAAGCTCCATATATTTTGCAAAAAATGAATGATCTGGAAAATATTTGCCTAAAAACGATCATTTGTATCGTTTGAAAGAATTAGCTAATAAAAAAATGTTTTATTATCAACAACGATTTATATCTTAATATTTTCGCAGATGATGACATTTTGTTTATTCATTTTTGTAAGCGATACAAGCGATTATTTTTAGGAAATTTTTTTCCAATTCATTCATTTTCCATAAAACAAATGGACCTTTAGCTTCGATTGTGGCCACCTTTAGCTTTGATTGTGGCCAGGAGCATGTGGATCCGTCGCCCCTTGTATCTAATCTGACAAAAGGAAAATTGTGCTTCAACTGCCCTTTTTCTGCATCAGGTATGCAAGAAATTCATATATGAGGTAAAGCCAATTTGATATCATCTTGATGACCGAAACCATGAGATTTCCGGCTGAAAGATGGGAGATGCGGCACCGTTCCCCCCGATGTCACAATCTTCCACCAGTTATGCAGGTGGAGCTACTGAGAGCAGTATCTTAAATCTAGCAACCTTTCTCGGAAATGGTGGAAGCAAGAATAACTATAACTCGCTTAATGCCAATCATCTAACCATGAGAAGGCCCTGGTTTCTCACTGATAATTATTTTCCTGCTCAGAGAAGGACAACATCAGTACCGAAGAAAAAAAAATGCATGTTGGAAAGCCAGAGTAATGAAGCGTGTATTCTCGAAAATTTGATATACAAGTGAGAACTCAGGGATCCAGCTATGGTCCCTTAAGGAATCAATGACCATCGCAATTGATGTAATCCATGTTTATTAAAAAATAAAAATAAAAAACCTTTGGCTGTGATGGTTGCACAGAAGATAGGCTAGTGACATATTCTCTATCAATGTATAAAGATATCGCTAGTCATAACCAGAAGGAGCTTACCCTGCGAACCTGCTCCCAAAGAAGCCTGTGGAAGAATTGGTGAATAGATCAAGTTATCTAATGACATTAGACCACACTGAGCTGCCTCCATTTCCTCAAAGTTAGCCATATCTCTGATTGAATGGGAAAGCCCATGTCATTCCCCTGTAAGTTTTTAGAGATTCGGTTAAAGGACACTATGGAAGAGGGAAGAAAGGAAAAGGCCCATTTTTCACGGCAAAGCTTCACAATGCTTCATCAGCAACGGAAAAATACCCAAGCTGGACAAGAAAAGTCCTTGCCTTTTAGTTTCTTTTCAGATGACAGTTTAGCTTCCCTATTTATAAATGAGTCAATGCTCCAGCTCTCACACTGCAGAGTCATAAAATAAGGGTAGTGATGAAAGGGGGTTCATTAAAAGGATGTGAAGGTAAGTCTGTTCAAAGCAATAGATGTCCCTCAAAATGAATCAACTTGTACTGTCTTAAAAATACAGCTCAAGTCTAAGGAACCTTCATTGCTTTCTCTAATGTGCCTAAAGTTTCATATATTATCCCCATTTGTGGATGCCCTGGCGACCCCACAAGAAATTCATGCACAATACCATCTATTTGAATCCAGCTATGCCCTGGCTGCTTCTTGATCCCCCTTTCCCTCATGACCCACCTCAGAACCGAGACATCATCCCATTGCCTGTCAGCTGCAAATGCATTTGCCAACATCACATAACCAGCAGAGTTTTCAGGGTCGACCTGCACAAGCTTTTTCGATACATGCTGAGCTAGTTCTCCCCTAGCATGGAGCAGGCAACCCCCAAGCAAAGCTCCCCACACAAAGTTATTAGGTTCAAAAGGCATAGAGGCAACAACTTCTAAGGCTTCTTCAATATGACCCACACGTGAAAGGAGATCAATATAACAGGCATAGTGTTCCAAACTGGGAGAGACTGAAATTCTCATCTGCATCTCTGAAAAGATCCTCTGTCCCTCCTCCAACAAACCTGAGTGGCTGCATGCACATAAAGCTGCAAGAAATGTGCTAGAATCAGGATGCAGACCTAAATCTTGGATGCTGGAAAATAGCCGCAATGCCTCTTCTCCTTCACCATTCGTTGCAAGGCCCGTGATCATAGCATTGAACGAGACAATATCTTTGCGTATCATCTGATCAAAAACTTCTTTAGCCCCCTCCAGCCTCCCGCACTTACAATACATGTCTATCAATGCAGTTGCCAAAACTTTGTTTGATTGAAGAATGCCTTTACTGCATTCTGACCTCAAATAATTGTGAACCCATTTGCCAAGATCCAAATCACCAACCTGAGCACTGGCAGAAAGGACACTAACCATCGTAACTTCATTAGGCTTTCGGTTGCTATCCTCCATCATTTGGTGGAAAATATGCAGGGCCTCCATAGGGCAACCATTTTGCACAAATGCAGTTATCATGAGATTCCAAGGAAGCAATCTTCCAACTCCATGATTGGTTATTTCATTGAATTTTTCCTTACACTTATCTATTCTCGCCAATTTTCCATACAAATGTATAAGAACAATATTGATTGAATCACGTTTAATATCATCAAGATTCACATCTTCAACAAATTTCGACAGAATATTAACCCATCTTTCTAAATGAGCGACCTGAATAGTAGAACACGCCGACAAGACGCTCACGAGGATTTCATCTTCAAGCCTCAAATTCTCCTGGACAATGTCAACAAAAAGCCGCAACGCGTCTTCAGCCCGACCCGACTGAGCATAACCAGAAATCAAAGAACTCCAAGAGACCGAATTCCTCTGGGGACTTTCATCAAACAGCTTACGGGCGGAAACGACATCCTTAACGGACTTCGCATAAACAGAGAGAAGGCCGTTACACACGACAGGATCCTCACAAAACCCAGCTTTGAGCACGTGGGTGTGGATCTGACCCACTTGACTGACGCTCGCGCATCGAAAGCACGCCTTGAGGAGGAACGAAAAGGTGAAGTCATTAGGCGAGAGCCGGCGCAGCTTCAAGGCTCTGAACAGGGACCAAGCCTCTGGGAACAGGCCCTCCTCGGCGAAGACCCTTATGATGGCGTTGAAAGGGAAGACGTTGGGGCTCTTCAGTTGTTCGAAAACTCTGAACGCGACGCGAGATGGGTATTGGCCGATGAGACGGGTCGCCACCAGATTGTCCTGCTGGGCGTTGAGCCTGAAGACCCGGGCGTGGATTTGAAGGAGATGAGGGCGGGGAACGCGGCCTTGCAAGAGAGTGGAAAGATCGGAAGCACGCACGAGTCGAGTTTCTGCTGCTGCTGCAGAGTGAAGTGAGCGGCAACTTTTGGGTACGAGGTTGGCTGGAGACTTCGGAATCCCAGAAAACATGTCGGAGACTGATTAAAGTTCGCATCTTTGAGTCGGAACTAGAAATGGGTTACGGGATTCGGTGTCTGCACGACGGAACATCGAATTAAGGGCGAACATGGTTATAAGATAGATACTGGAACCAAAATCCAGACCGGTGAAAATCCTTAGGTTCTAAATTTAAAGTATGTAAGGAGGTTTCAGATTTCAAAAAATGAGGAACCTTTTTCAATAGGTTGACTTTTGATTTTTTTTTTTTTTTTTTTTTTTTGAAAAAACTTAGAATTTGAAACCTAGAACTTAAAACAAGTTTTAATATTTTTCTTAATTCATATCTCAACGCATTCTTACAATATTCTATACCGTTTGATGATGAGTATATAATTTGGAAACACTAATTTGAGTTTTCATTTTATAATTGAGACTTTTACTTTATCAATGTTTATACTTTTTGTATGTCTTTATAATAAGTGAATTAGAACAAGCAACAATCATTAAAGAATTCAATTAATAATATAGGTTAAGTCTGAGTAGATTTTGAAACTTGTGATAGGATAGGTTCTATATTTTATGATATGTAAAGTAGGTTACAAATTATAAAAAATAAGAAACTTGTTTTAAAAAATAAGTTCCACGTACAAAGAATCCACATCCGGTGCCTATCCCTTAAAAAGCGGTAATTCAACAAATCTAAAGTTACAACCTAAAAAAAAAAACAGACAGATAGAAAGTAACAAGAGTCAAATATTTGGATTGATAATCTTCAAAAGTAAGCCCAAGCACCATATGTTCGAGAATCAAGAAGGGACTTGATACCGTAATAATCACCCTACTTACTAGGAAGCAAGTTATTTCCTTATTTATTCACCAAAATTAAATCCGAAATACTTCATTAAGACAAATATTCGAACGAAGCTTGACTTCATGGACACAATGCCTTGTGTTCAAACTTCAAACAGCAATAAGCAGGCTTGACCTTTGGTTATGCCGGTGGAACATTGACATGAGGAGGTGAACTAACTAAAGAACCAATCAAGACATCATCTTTCTATTCTTTCCCAACGGAAGCAAAAGGGAAGTCACCAACCTATCTTCATAGCCCTAATTCTACCCAACATTTCTTGCTATATAAACTCCAATCCCCCTTCCTCTCAGCCCACCAATTTCAAGTCCTCGAGCCTATCACAACATAAGATCTATTGCCCACTTCCCGATATGGCTTCTCCCTCGAAGAGCTTTGTACTCTTCATCACCCTAATTTTCTCTAGCATGAACATGAGCTTCGGAGCTCGTCATTTGCTACAAGCAACCATGCCATCCATACCGACTCTTCCCACCATACCAACTTTACCAAAACCGGGGTCGCTACCTCCATTGCCTGCCATGCCCACATTGCCTAAGGTCACCATGCCCACATTGCCTAAGGTCACCATGCCACCCATGCCCACCATGCCAACATTGCCTAAGGTTGCCATGCCACCTATGCCCGCCATCCCGACGACCCTGCCCCAGCCCACACTGCCGACGCTTCCCGCCACCCAACCAACGTTGCCCAAGACTACTTTGCCGCCGCTTCCGAGCCTACCAACTGTGCCGACCAGCTTGCCACCAATGCCAAGCATCCCTACTTCCCTCCCTAAGATCCCCTCTATTCCTTTCCTCACCCCACCTCCAGCCACAAGCCCCTGAAGATTTTAGTACCATTGATCCATGGGGTGCCTCGGATGTTTTTTATTAGAATTTATTACCATGTTTGTTGATTACGAGATGTCACCTAAGATTGTTATTGTTTATGTTGTGTTGCCACGTATCTTCCTACCTCTATTATAAGGGAATAAGTACACTATCAGTGTCATAAGTTGTGTATGGTACTCACTTTGGTGCTAAAAGTTTCCGTCGGATCACTTAAGTGCCAAAAAGTTTGAAAAACGCTCACTTTGGTGCCAACTCCGATCTGGTTGGCCGGAAATCCAACATGACACTTTTTTATTAACTTTTGAAGTTGATGTGGCTTGTCGAAGAGTACAATCAGCATCCTAACACCAAAATGACGCCGTTTGGTGTCTCCCTCAATTCAAAATCCTAAATCTCCGACCAATCGTTGTCCTCGATGGCCCCCATGCTCGGTGGCCGCAACTCTGACCCCGACCCCGACCTCAACGATGGCCACTCGGCGGCCATAGCTTCGACCCCAAACCCGACCCCGACCTCGACCCCAACCTTGACCCCGACCACGACAATGGCCACTTGGCGGCCGTGGCTCCGACTCCGACCCCGACCCCGACCCCGACGATGGCCACTTAGCAGCCGCAACTCTAACCTTGACCCCAACCCCAACCCCAACCTTGACAACAACCACTTGGTGGCCAAGTTGAAGGCTGTGATCTAGCCGATGCTCGGGAAGGCCGTCAATGAGTGTGCCGCCATTAATGTCTCCCTCTCCATCTCCGATCTCCCTGACAAGTGCCTAGCCTACGTCTTCTAGTATCTAGGCTTTGGCGACTAGGGTTGGTGCTCCCTCGTGTGCCGTCGAGGTTGTCCAAACAGCACCAAGCAATGGCGGGCCGAGCGAGCGACGGCGGAGGCCGAGTGATGACAGCCAAGCGACGACGGTCGGAAAAACCTTAATTTCAATCCCCAAATGAGTTAAACAACGTCATTTTTGTGAGGCCATTCATGTAGGATGGCAAAATGATGTTGTTTTCTTAAGGAGGACCGAAAATGATGTCATTTAAGGGCCTTGTCAATTTTTTTTTTTTTTTTAAAGTCACGTCATTATTTTGGCCGAAATCTTTCGTCGGTGGCACCAAAGTGATCGTTTTCCTCCGATTTGGCACTTAAGTGATCCGATGGAAACTTTTGGCACCAAAGGAAATATGACCCCATCTTGACCGCATATGATATGATTCCAAAGTCATGGATGGCCCATCAGAAATGGCAAGGTCTCTTGACCGTAAGTCATCTTGCCATCTGCATCCCTCCAAGGCAACGGCCATCAGTGCCTAGATCTGATTACCCACGCTTTGGAATATATGGAGTGAGCCCGAACAGTCGAATATATGCTCCTGGTGCGGGTATCACGCACATAACCCGAAGAAAGACAATAATAGAGATACCCAAAACCGAGTTGCTACTTCGAAACATATGGCGAGCTCCCGCTTAGGATTTGGTCATAGCTTAAACGATGATCAACAGACTGTCGAGTTGAATTAGAAAGAATTCAAGTTGGGCTTCTCCTCCCTCGACTTTTCCTGGAAAAAGAAGACTCTTGTAGGACTTTGCTTCCTCTATTTCCACCAAGCTAAAAGCAAAACAGAGTCTGTATTATAAGGGTCATTAACCTTCCCCGACCATTCCTGGAAAATGGGGAAACTCTGGCTGCTTTTGTTGTGAAGCAATGAGTCAATAGACACAAGTGCAGGATCATTACCGAGAAATGTCCTGTACCCTTGGCGCTTAAAAAAACTCCCCTCTCTTATGTTCGAAGGAGCTGGTGAAAAAACAATTTCGGGCGTCACTTTCGTCTCCCGTGGAAAGTTCTCGCGAATAATTAAAAGGAGTCATTGCTGATGTTTGATTTTTTTGGGGGGGGGGGGGGGGGGGGGGGGGGGGGGGGGGGGGGTTGGCGGCTGGGGGCCGAGCTTCCAATGAATCGAAAGGACGAGTAGTTCCGCTGCACTAAATCAGAGCATACGTCTTTCATATCAGCACTAAACTAGTAGCATTTTTTCTCCTCTCAACCAATAACGTTCTTAACCAGAAAATAGATGGGAACCAATTCCAGCACAAGAGATATCTCCGACTCTGAGATCCTGCTTAGCCGTTCGAGGTTCTCATCGGACTCGCCGGTTTTTTCGGATACGTGTGCACATACGACTCCCGGACCACTAACGTTCTTAACCTGCAAGTAGATGGGAACCAATTCCAGCACGAGAGACATCTCTGACTCTGAGATCCTGCTTAGCTGTTTGAGGTTCTCATCGGACTCGTTGTTTTTTCGTATACGCGTACACATATGACTCCCGGATTTAGTATCTAATTCTCACTGGTTTGGAAAATGTATAGATACGACCTATTATAACCAGCGGGGTTCCCTAGTGGCTAGATTTGAGGGAGACAAATGCCCCGACAACCAGCAGTGAAAAAAATTTGAGATAATAGTAGGATATAGAAATGTTGAAAATTGTGATCCATTTTCTCTAAAAAATTTATAGAAACTTCAAGATTGATATTGTCTAGAATTATTGAGAATGGAGGTTGCTAAATGAATCTAGAAGATTCATGTGAGAATGCAAGCAAGTAGAAATCTCTAGAAGAAGAATAGAAGAACTACAATCTAGAAATTTCTAAATGAACTCTACATGGACAACATTCTATAGAAATCTAGAATGTTATACTGAGGCGGTGATTCACACCTATAAATAGGCATGTAAGTTCATCATTTGAGGTGTGTGAGGGAAAACCTCCACCTTGTGTGTGGTGGAAACCCTCCACCATGAGAGTTCTTAGACCTACACCAATCTACATCAAACTATTTCCTTCAACTAATGAAACTATTTTTCTCCACATCTCATGTCTTATATCCTTCAATTATCATATATTGTCCCTTGTTCATCCTCCACAAAATATACCATACACTTGCACACATCACTAACCAAAATCTATCAAATATAACTAATACCAAAACCATGCTTCCGCGCACATTTAAATTTTAACAAGAAATCCCCCAGGTGATAGGAAGAAGATTTTTTCACACTAAACTCATGTCATGCCCTCGTGACGGCGCTGCTATCTCTATTTGGGCTTAAATTCCATTAATTTACGCAGGGGTCGTCCCGTGCTCTGCCCTATAAATACCAGCCCCCAACCAACACATTCAATTACCTCAAAACCTCATTCCAAGCCAAGCATGACCATGAGTTCAGAGTTCAAAAGCCTCTGGCTCTTCGCCATCGCCTCCCATGATAACATTGCCTGGTCCCTCCTCTTGCTGGGTTTAACTTGGCTTGCCATCACCCTCCTCCACTGGTCTTACCCTGGTGGCCCTGCCTGGGGCAAATATTTCTGGCGCAAGGCACTCTTCCTCTCTCCATCCTCCTCTTCTCTTTCTCCATCCCACACGATCCCCGGTCCCAGGGGATTGCCTCTTTTCGGAAGCATGAGCCTCATGCTCCACTTGTCTCATCACCGGGTTGCCGCTGCTGCTGAAGCCTTCGGGGCTAAGCGCCTGATGGCCTTCAGCCTGGGCGATAGTCGGGTCATCGTGACATGTAACCCTGAAGTCGCCAGAGAAATCCTCAACAGCTCCGTGTTTGCTGATCGCCCTGTGAAAGAGTCTGCTTACAGGCTCATGTTCAACAGGGCAATTGGCTTCTCTCCCCACGACGTCTACTGGCGAACCCTCCGGAGAATTGCCACTGCTCACCTTTTTTGCCCGAACAAAATCAAGGCTTTCGAGTCTCAGCGGCGCACTATCGCTTCTCAGATGTCCGCGGCTCTGTTCGCTTCCCGCGAGCAACCCTTCACAGTTCGCCAAGTGCTGAAGCGAGCCTCACTGAACCACATGATGAGCTGTGTGTTCGGACAATCCTACGACTTGAGCTGCATGAGCCCTGAACTGGAAGAGCTGACGGGGCTGGTGGACGAAG
The DNA here is from genome assembly GCA_016097485.1 of Eucalyptus sideroxylon x Eucalyptus melliodora. Taxonomy (NCBI): domain Eukaryota; kingdom Viridiplantae; phylum Streptophyta; class Magnoliopsida; order Myrtales; family Myrtaceae; genus Eucalyptus; species Eucalyptus sideroxylon x Eucalyptus melliodora. The sequence goes on from CM027830.1 coordinate 21,891,215, forward strand.
GGTACGAGTTATTAGGCACGCTGAATTGGTCCGATCATCTCCCCTGGATGGCAGAGCTGGACCCGCAGAAGATCAAATTCAGGTGCTCTAGGCTGGTGCCCAAAGTCAACTGCTTTGTTAGCCGAATCATCGAAGAGCATCGAGCTCAACCGGCCGCCGACCACCAGGACTTTGTGGACGTTCTGCTCTCGCTTCAGGGTTCTGATAAACTGCCCGACTCAGATATCATCGCCGTTCTGTGGGTAAGCACCGAGTTTTTAACAACTCTCTTTGCAGAGTATACTTAGAACTTTCAGAGTTTTCAATCATGGGCACTTGTCTACAATTGACGTTTTTCATGAGGAGGTTGGTACGAAAATTTGGGAGTAACATATGAATGGAAAAAAATCGCAGGAGATGATATTTCGAGGGACGGACACGGTGGCGGTGCTGATGGAGTGGATCCTAGCGAGGATGGTGGTCCATCCGGAAGTTCAAGGGAGGGTCCAGGAGGAGCTGGACCGGGTAGTGGGAAGGTCAAGGGAGGTCAACGAATCGGACATAGGGGACCTGCCTTATCTCCAGGCCGTAGTGAAGGAAGTGCTGAGGCTCCACCCGCCGGGCCCACTGCTGTCCTGGGCAAGATTGGCCATCACTGACACGACCGTGGACGGTCATCACGTGCCAGCAGGAACCACGGCTATGGTCAACATGTGGGCCATCTGCAGGGACCCCAGTGTCTGGCCCGACCCACTCCGGTTCAGGCCCGACAGGTTCCTGGGCGAAGAAGGCGCGGAGTTCTCGGTGCTCGACTCGGACCTCCGGCTGGCGCCGTTCGGGGCGGGGAGGAGGGCCTGCCCCGGGAAGATGCTGGGGCTGACGACTGTCACGTATTGGGTGGCAGCGATGCTGGAGGAGTATGATTGGAGGGCGGCGGTGAGTGAGGACAAGGTTGACTTGTCGGAGTATCTCAAGCTTTCTTGCGAGATGGCCAACCCTCTCGCCGTCAGACTCCGGCCCAGGCGCGTGCCTTCGCAGACGTCAGCTGAGATGGAAACCCAATCATCTTAAAAAGCATTATAAACTAAAAGAAAAGGCAATTATCTGTCAAATAAAGCTTTTCTTTTCAAAGGGGAAAGATAAAGTCAACGGCCAGGACAAGAGTAGGGCTTAGATTATGGACCGTGGGTCTGGCTTTAAAGCCCCTCTCGTCTTCAGCTTTTCTTGGGGGTCTTTGTCTTGGAGTTGCAAGGGGTTTTCTTCTTTTCTATTTGATAGCTCGACCTTGTCGGAGATGTATATTATCGTGTTGGTTTCCAACGTTTTAGCCGGTGTACATACTGCTCAAACTAATACAAGCTTCTTTGCGTGTGATCACTTACCTAGTTCGAAGGACCCAATTCGATTCACTAAGCCATATATACTTTAATAAGACAAATTGGTACCCCATATCATTGATTCAAGACATAATAAATGTGTGATTGAATTTGAGTTCTTGAGCGAGTGCAACCCACCAATACACAACTTATGGCACTGATAGTGTACTTCTCCCCTATTATATGTATTATGTATTGATCACATTACTGTGATAGCGCTTTATTTATGTCCTTGCTGTTGCCGCCCCGGCTCATTAAGACGTCCAATGTATTCAATCATTCTCATTCAATTGAAAACATGCACTACCTATTACTATAAATTACACATATATCTCTTCAAGCGACAAGTTCACTTGAGGGTATTTATCAGGAGAAAACATTGATATAGAAAAAATATGATTAGCATTTATCATTACATGTTAATAATCACCATCTCACAATGAGAGCAATGTGGTTTTGAGAGAGAGAGAGAGAGAGAGAGAGAGAGAGAGAGAGAGATTTTCGGCTTGAATCATGAAAGATATACAAAGGAGTATCTCTACAGTAAAAAAAACCAGTTAGCTGTAGCTCTGTTCCTACATTGGCCTATTTGTTACCGGATCCTATTTTCCGATGTGGCAAAGGAACAACAATTCTTTTTTTTTTTTTTTATATCAAATAAGTATGGTCAATCTTAAAAGATCGAGTTATGTTAAGGTTTGATACTAAACTGAATTTCATTAGGTTGGTGATTTCGTAGTTTCGACCAAGGCACCTCTTTCGGGATTTCATAGTTTTTAATGCACTTATATTTATTTTAATTCACATAGAGATAAAGTGGATTAATAAACTGAGTAGGTTTGCTATACCTAGAGATAGGATAGTAAATAGATTAGAAAATTCTGCTGTCACATGTTTGATATTATTCTTGTACCCACAATAATTTGAAATTCATATCCAGTGGTTATGGTGAAATCGGATACTCTAACATATTTATCTGATTGATTTATTGCATTTAGTCTCCAAATTTTGTTTTTAATTTATTCTAAATTATATTTTGATATGTTAGATAAATTTTAGAATTAATATATTTTAGTATTTAATTGGATGAATTACCAAAAAAAGTCCTAAACCTATTGCAATTATACTAATTCAATCATAAACTTTTCTTTTTTGCTAATTTAGTCCTAAACCTTTTATAATTGTGCCAATTCGGTCCATCCAGTCAAAATTGGCTAGTTGGCACTAATATGGACATTGGCCATCCGACGAACACCGATGTGGCATTTTTAAAATATTTTTTATTTTTATTATTTTTCAAATTTTGTAATATTTTTTTGAATTTTTGAATTGTTTTTTTTTTTTTCCCATCTTCTTCTTTCCTTGGTCGGTTGGTGATGATTAGAGGCGAGGGCTAGCGAGGATTGGTGAGGCTCACCTTTGCCGATCGGGGCAAGGCCCTATCGAATCCGGCGAGGCCCCGTCGAATACGACCGAGCCTCGCCAGATTCGGCAGGGCCTCGCCCAGCCAAGGACTCAATGGTCTAGGTCATGCGGGGAGCATTCGATGCTTGCAACGTCACGGATCCGATCCTATTCATGGACGACGGCAACTCCCTCTTCAACGTCACCTCCCCCAACGTGTTCTACTTCACTAGCGGGTCCCTAGGCCACTGCGAGAAGAAGTAGAAGCTCTAGATCTCCGTGCTCAATGCGAACGGCTTCGTCGACGCCCCATCGTCCGTTGACGGCCCTAGTGTGCTGGCCGACATCTCACCGGTGGCTAGCGAGGTCGACCCTCGCCTTGGCTGAATGAGGCCCTACGGGATCTGGTCGAGGCTTGACCTCGCCAAGCCTTGGTGAGGGTCAAGCTCACCGAATCTAGCTGGGCCTCACCCTTGCTAGTGGCCGATGAGGTTGACCTTGCCAGCCCTTGCCTCTGGCTAGGGAAGAAAAAGATGGGAAAAAAAAAAGAAAAGAAAATTTTAAAATTCAAAAAAAAAAAAAATAAATTTTAAAAATTCCACGTCAGCGTTTGCCAGATAGTTGGAGTTAGCGTTCACGTTAACTCTAGCGAGCTAATTTTGGTCGGATTGACTAAATTGACACAATTATAAAAGGTTTATGACTAAATTGGCAAAAAAAAAAAGTTCAGGACTGAATTGGTACAATTGCAATAGATTTATGACTTTTTTTTGTAGTTCTACCATATTTAATTAGTTTATTAATCATCGATCTCATTGGGATGATATTCTTTCTTATCATTATATTACTTGTTCGACACGTTCACTTGTATTTATAATTTTACGAACAATTATTTATTGTGTTTAGCGTTTGGCCAACACCTTGAAAGGAAAAAGTAAACGAAAGAAGATACTCGACTTACGAATTTACTCTTGGACGTGTGCTTGTTCCATTTCAGGGAGTGCAAGGCCAGGACGTCCCGCGGCCTTGTTCCATTTCAGGGAGTGCAAGGCCAGGACGTCCTCGCCAAGTCCGCGGGACGTCATCATGTCCGAGAAAGATTTCACCAAGATGACACCGCAAGTGCCGTTGGTGCAGGTGGTCCGCCGGGGACGTAGGAGCAGTCGACACAGCCACCGCCGCCGGTGATGTCACACCTAGAGGAGTTGCAAGGGATGTGGCGGGAGGAGGAGGACTTGTAGCTGCTGCAGTCGAGCCACGTGAACTGGCCTGCGAGGTCGAGGACGAGGACGGCATTCATGGAGGGTGGCGTAGTAACAGTTGGTGGAGTTATCTTTCTTGATGGGGAATACAAGTGCGGTGGGTTTGGCCGTTGCCGTGGCCATGGCTGAGGAGATGGCAGAGGCCAAGATGAAGCCGAAGAGGAAGGAGGGAATGAAAGGAGAGGATGCCATTGTCGGAGAGGTGGCTGGGAAGAGGAGTGAGAGGGATGCGAGTTTACATAAACTCCGCTTGGATGCCTTATGGACTTGAGTGGATTTAATTAAGACATGTTAAGGTCTCTCCTTGCTAATGCAACGAGGGCCGTTTGCGCAGAACACTAGGGGGCCATTCGCATTACAAAAGCTGCGTAAAAGAGGCGCAAATTCTCTCACTCCAATTCGAAAATAGTATAGAACGCGTGGTCCGCCAATCAAATTAATGCAACTTGTTATTAGACAAAGCATTTTTCAGGCATAAGTAGTCTACATGAGGTTTTGAATCCACGTCAATTCACTATTTTCCAAAGTATTGGCAGTTCGATCGGGTCATGAAGAAACTATTCTCGCGTAGAATTTGATTGGTCAGAAAGTGAAAAAGGGTTGACAACCAATAAAAGGGAAAAATAAAGGTTGACTAGTCAACAAAAGGAGAAAAGTGGACGTCCCGGCTCATACTATAACACTGAGAGCGCACCGAAATAGAAAGAGAAAGAAAGAAAAAAAGGAAAAGACAAAAGAGGGTTTTGCGCATAAATGGCGCGGAGACCTTACCAAGCTAGATTAGCATTGTCTCACAATGCCCAATAAAAATTCAAGCCATCCATTCATCTAGTCGGAGTAATTTTCTAAGTTAGAGTACAAATTCAAATTATGTGAAATTTGAATGGTAAAGTTTGATTTTGGAGTTGATAAGTTGTGGAATCTCATGGAAACCATAGATTAAAGCATTGTAGAGTCATGGGGTTTGATAAGAGTCGATTTGAAATAACATTTTTGTTTTTTGACCAAAGAAATAAACGTTTGATTGAAGCAAAATTCTAAAATTTCGTCCACAAGATTTGTCTTGTGGAGAGCTTTGATTATTTGCTTTGGGTGAGTGATTTTTTGACACGTGGGAGCCATTTTGTTAGTGATTGAATTTACTTATCTGATTCATAATTAGGTAATGTTTTACTTGATTTTGATGTTAATCCTAATTTAATTAATCGGATTATGAGATCATCGGCTTGTATGGCCCCCTTGTTTGAGTGGAATCTGCATCTTGTATTTCCGATGGCTTCCTAACATCGCCAAAACAATCTCGCAGACAAGGCCAACAGCGACCAAGAACTGAATCCCCCACACGGCCCACAGGCTTTTTATCAGCGGCCAGGAAATCCAAGTGATCGAACTCATGGTGGCTTCGTTCAAGTGTGCTCACTAGACATCAATGCAAACGCGGAGCGAGGAAAATTCTCACATTGCTTCTGAAGAATATTTACTAAGAGCTTGCACGAAAGGTCACTACTTCAATCTAGAGAGATCTCTTAAGTAATCCTTGAAAATCGGCTAAATTTGACCCTCACACCTTCATAATTACTGTCAACATCAATATGAGTCTCCTCTGGAGCTTATGGGGTTGTTTCTCTAGCAACAATTCAAAGAGGGTCAGTTGTGCAGGGGAAGATTACATGCGGAGCACAGCACAAGAAAAGATGGTCATCAGGTCACGGTTGGCGATCAAGAATTGAACAAGAATGTGAAGAGCAAGCCCAGCGGATCTTCACTTTCTTCTTCGAGACAGTGATTGTACGATTGATTTTGCGAGAACTCATGGCTCAAATTCTTACTTATTTGGTCCGTGTAAAGCCCTATTTACACAGGTTGTCATGGATACGAGTGAAGTGAGCGGCAGCTTTTAGGTACGAGGTTGGCTGGAGACTTCGGAATCCCAGAAAACATGTCGGAGACTAGTTAAAGTTCGCATCTTTGAGTCGGAACTAGAAATGGGTTACGAGATTGGGTGTCTGCACGAGGGGACATCTAATTAAGGGTCAGCGCAAGATAAAATCTGGAACCTAAAATTAGACCGGTGAAAATCTGTAAGCTTTAGGTTTAAGGTAAATTATGGGAGGTTCGAGATTTCAAAAAAGGAACCTGTTTTGACGGGTGAATTCTAAATTTTTTATTGGAAGAACTTAGAACTTAAAATCTAGACTGAGACAAGTTTTAATGTTTTTCTTGATTCATATCTTCATGCAATCTTACCATATTTTGTATTGTTTGATAATGATTGTATAAACTAGAAACACTAATTTGAGTTTTCATTTTATGACTGAGACTTTTAATTTATCAATATTCATACTTTCCGTGTGTTTTTATGATCAATGAATTAGAACAACAAATAGTAATCATTAAAGATTAAATTAATAATATAGGTTGAATGTGAGTAGATTCTAGAATTTGTGATAGGATAGGCTCCAGGTTTTATGATATATAAAGTAGGTTCCAAATTCCAAAAAATTATAAACATATTCCCATAAATAGATTCTAGGTACAAGGAATCCACATCCCATGCCCCTCCCTATAAAAAGCGGTAATTCAACAAATCTAAAGTTACTGCCAGAAGAAAAAAGACAGATAGAAAGTAACAAGAGTCAAATATTAGGATTCATAATCTTCAAAAGTAAGCCCAAGCACCATATGTTCGGGAATCAAGAAGGGAGTTGATACCGTAATAATCACCCTACTTACTAGGAAGCAAGTTATTTACTTATTTATTCACCAAAATTAAATCCGATGGTTGCCGTGTTGTTCCTTTGCAGGCTCTCTGATGTCTCTGGCGTTTGTTTGTTGTTTTTGTCGGCACCCTTCCACTCGTTTTGATGGTTTGTCACTTTGAGTGTAAGTTTTTGGTGTCGGATTGTTTTTTGTATAGTCTTGGTTAAGCTCAATATATTCTTACTTTACCAAAAACAAAAAAGCAAAAAAAAAAAAAAAATTAAATCCGAAATACTTCATTAGGACAAGCATTCGAACGAAGCTTGACTTCATGAACACAGTGCCTTGTGGCAGTTCAAAGAGCAATAAGTAGGCTTGACCTTTGGTTATGCCGGTGGAACATTGACGTGAGGAGGTGAACTAACTAAAAAACCAATGAAGACATCATCTTTCTATTCTTTCCAAACGGAAGCAAAAGGGAAGTCACCAACCTATCTTCATAGCCCTAATTCTACCCAACATTTCTTGCTATATAAACTCCAATCCCCCTTCCTCTCAGCTCACCAATTTCAAGTCCTTGAGCCTATCACAACATAGCATCTATCGCCCACTTACCGATATGGTTTCTCCCTCAAAGAGCTTTGTACTGTTCATCACCCTAATTTTCTCTAGCATGAACATGAGCTTCGGAGCTCGTCATTTGCTCCAAGCAACCATGCCATCCATACCGACTCTTCCCACCATACCAACTTTACCGAAACCGGGGTCGCTACCTCCATTGCCTACCATGCCGACATTGCCTAAGGTCGCCATGCCACCCATGCCCGCCATCCCGACAACCCTGCCCCAGCCCACACTGCCGACGCTTCCCACCACCCAGCCAACGTTGCCCAAGACTACTTTGCCACCGCTTCCGAGCCTGCCAACTATGCCGACCAGCTTGCCACCAATGCCAAGCATCCCTACTTCCCTCCCTAAGATCCCCTCTATTCCTTTCCTCACCCCACCTCCGGCCAAGCCCCTGAAGATTTTAGTACCATTGATCCATGGGGTGCCTCAGGATGTCTTTTATTAGAGTTTATTACCATGTTTGTTGATTACGAGATGTCGCCTGGGATTGTTATTGTTTATGTTGTGTTGCCATGTATCTTCCTTCCTCTATTATATGTAATATGTATTGATCACACATTACTGTGATAGCGCTTTATTTATGTCCTTGCTGTTGCCGCCCGGCTCATTAAGACGTCCATCGTATTCAATCATTCTCATTCAATTGAAAACACGCATGGCCTATTACTATAAATTACACATATATCTCTTCAAGCGACAAGTTCCCTTGAGGGTATTTATCAGGAGAAAACATTGATATAGAAAAAATATGACTTGCATTTATCATTACATGTTAATAATCACCGTCTCACAATGAGAGCAATGTGGTTTTGAGAGAGAGAGAGAGATGGTGACTCCTGTTAGGTTCTTTCGGCTTGAATCATGAAACACATACAAAGGAGCAAGTGCTGCTTATCTCCACAGTAAAAAAACCAGTTAGCTGTAGCTCTGTTCCTACATTGGCCTGTTTGTTACCGGATCCTATTTTCCGATGTGGCAAAGGAACGACAGTTCTTTTTTTTATTTTTTGGTTGTATATCAAATAAGTATGGTCATAACTATCGAGTTATGTTAAGGTTTGATACTAAACTGAATTTCATCAGGTTGGTGATTTCGTAGTTCCGACCAAGGCACCTCTTTCAGAATCTCGCGAAGTCTTTTCCCCACAATAATAATCTGATCAAGGTGCCATATACCTTATGTTCTACGAAACCTCCCTCAGCGTCATTCTTATCCCTCACATTAATCTTAAAAGATCGAGTTATGTTAAGATTTGACACTAAACTAATTTCATCAAGTTGGTTATTTCATAGTTGTGACTAAGGCACCTTATGTTCTATGAAAATCTCCCTCAGCATCAATCTTATCCCTCATGTCAATCTTAAAAGATCGAGTTATGTTAAGGTTTGACACTAAACTGAAATTCATCAGGTTGGTTATTTCATAGTTCTGACCAAGGCACCTTATGTTCTACAAAAATCTCCCTCAACATCATTCTTATTCCTCACGTCAATCTTAAAAGATCGAGTTATGTTAAGGTTTGACACTAAACTGAATCTCAACATCATTCTTATTCCTCACGTCAATCTTAAAAGATCGAGTTATGTTAAGGTTTGACACTAAACTGAATTTCATTAGGTTGGTTATTTCATAGTTCCGACCAAGACACCTTATGTTCTACGAAAATCTCCCTCAGCATCATTCTTATCCCTCATGTCAATCTTAAAAGATCGAGTTATGTTAAGGTTTGACACTAAACTGAATTTCATCAGGTTGGTTATTTCATTCCGACCAAGGCACCTTATGTTCTACGAAAATCTCCCTCTGCGTCATTCTTATCCCTTACGTCAATCTTAAAAGATCGAGTTATGTTAATGTTTGACACTAAACTGAATTTCATCAGGTTGGTGATTTCGTAGTTCCGACCAAGGCACCTCTTTTGGGATCTCGCCAAGTCTTTTCCCCACAATAATAATCCGATCAAGGTGCCACATACCTTACGTTCTATGAAAATCTCCCTCAGCGTCGTTCTTATCCTTCATAGACTCCTTTTGTTCTACTTTTTTGCACATCGTCCAAATACTACGGTCACCTTGCGCATACGTGAATATTTTTCCTGGCAGACCATGTGTGGAGTATTTGAGTACAAAACATACCATTCCACAGTCCAGATATCTCATTATAGCTGTCATATGGAATTTGTGATTTAGTAATCTCTCTTAATTGTACGAGATAAAACACAAATACGCCTTGCTTTTTTGAGCGCAACATCTCCAAAAGTACTGAACAGAAAGACATTGCCCAAAGAATGCGCAAGAAAAAGAATAATTAACCAGCAGACAGGCATGCTCATATTTTCGTGAACAGGCTGGGTAAACTTATTATTGACAATGACATAAACATATGTACTTACAGGAGGAGAATTGGTTCGATCTATGGTGCTATGACAATTTGCAATGACGAGATGTAGCTTGTGTTGATCATAGGATGGGACAGGTGAACTGCGACTGCGTCTCTTCAATATACATGAATTCCCTCGTAATTCTATCCTGCATTCATGTACTGATTAAAGAAACAACAAAGAGGCGCTTCCGACTCTTTAAAAAACTTGTCCACTCTCAGGGGCATCATTTTCAGTGTCAACTGTTAGAGATAGAAGTTCCACAAGCTCCAGCCTATATTCAAGGCCTCTCAGATGGTGCCCTAACAACATGCACCTGGAGAAGCAAAATGATGGATGAGAATAGCTAGAACCATTGTCAGTGTCAACAGTTAAACAGAATTCACTGAGTATAAAACAGTGAAGGACAATATTTATCTGCAATATATTTCAGAGCAAGTACAATAGGATGCTCAATTTCTAGCTGCAAAGTGTTTCTGCTCGGAAAATGTGGCAGGCCAGGTTGTCAGCCATCGAGTGTCATACTATGACAATCTCTGGTCCAGTGAAGTACAGACTTACAGCCATCAGGAATAGCAGAAAGTAAAATATGCATGAACTTGACTAAAAGTGTGTAATGCAACAGTAGATGTGATTCTCAACACAACATACAGTAATACCAGGACAAGAATAAATCTAATTTATGGAAGTTCAAGCAAGAAAGAATGCCATATTGAGAGTATATAGGCAAAACTTGCTTATATTGGATCATGCCGGCAAGTTAGTTCTTGATTTTTCAGATATACTAAGCTCCCATAATCAGGCAAGCAATCAAGCATCTACAATTGACTATATCCAATATAGTGCCCCAAAAAGATAAAAGGAGCTGGACTAACCAGAAGAGCAGTCGTGCTAGGTAGTCCCTAGTTAATGAGACAATTGGCTGGAACTGGAGTGACACATTATCAACAAGTTCAGGGTGATCATCATCCCCAGAACATACTTCTTGGTTTGACGAGTACTCTGATGAAGGAGGACCCTTAGAGTGCATTCTGGGAGACAAAGTTGCTAGAAGACCATGAACGACCGAGTGGATTGTTCCCCTCAATTCAGGTAAGGAAGGTTCCGATAGCTCAGCCACCTGTTTACACACATTTTATTACTCCATTTGTATATGGAAAGTAAAAACACTTCAAGAAAAGCTTTGGAGTGAGGATGCCGCTACATGTCCTCATCCAAACATGAAGTTTGCTAGTTAAAAGTTTCATCCATTAATAGGTGCATGCAGTACGCATCCATGCAAATAAAGGAGGATAGAAAGAGGAGGGATGGCGAATTGGCAATACCTTGACACATGATTCACAGTCATGAGTAGTGCAGGTTGTGACAGTTCCAACATAAAAATGAAAAATAGTTGAATGGTCATAACAGACAAAATTAGAAAGGCAAACAAAATGCAAATCCACATAACCAAGAAGATAGGTAAATGATATGGAAAGCCATAAAGCATAAAGCCATGCTAAGTCATCACTTTTCAAAACAGTAATGCCATGGGAAAAGCACATGCTAAGTTCAAAACATTTAAGATCTATGTGCTGGATCTGGGTTGATAATGAGAGGATCAGGACTTGAGAGATGAATTTTGTAGCTCTGGAACAAGTATAATAAGTGGCTTTAATTAATTCAAAGTACAAATCAGTTGCACTGGAGAAAGATTGACTTGAGGGCAAAACAGGAGAAAATCGTTGAGAACTTTTTTCAATCTAATTCATTCTAGATATGCTCCTGCAACTCATTTTCTCTCCTTGGCATTCTTTGTCATGAACATGGTTCCCATCACGAAAATCATTCTTAGGTTTGACTGGGAATACGTAACAGACACAAATTGAATTTCTCTGAATCATTTCCTGCCAAAGCAGAGAATATTCAAGTGGTAAAGGAGCATTGCTGCTTCAAATATGTTTGCTAATACTACTTTGTAAAGTTCAGCGGCTACTTTGTATTAGGCAAATATGAGGAATTATTTGGTAAGAATTGAGTGGAGGAAGATGGTTTCCTAGTTAAGGGGATAAGGACACTACAAGTGCCATAGCTTCTGTATGGCGCTCTATAACTTTTTTTTTTTCGATCACTTAAGGGCCATAACTCCTAAAAAACATTTGCTTTAGTGCTATAACTTTCAATTGATCACTTAAGTGCCAAAATTTTTTAAAAACTTACATTGAACTATGGGAAATCCAACATGTTATAGCACTTGTGGTGAACATTTCTAAAAAGTTATGGCACTCAAATGATCGATTGAAAAGTTATATGGCACTCAAGTAATTGGAAAAAAAGTTATGACATTTAATTGAGTGCTGCGTGATCAAAAGAAAAAAAAAGTTATGGCGCTCACTTGAGCACCATACAAAAGTTATGACACTTGTGGTGTACTTTTTCCTTAGTTAAATTACAAATAAATGGGAAATACTCTCACACTCCTCTCGTTTTGATCAAATTACTTGAACACACATTGTATTTTCACAAATTAGTCCAACACCCCTCCTGTTTTGCTCAAATTGCTTGTCCACGCCATGTATTTTCATAAACTATTCCGACACTCCTTCTGCATCAAAAACTATCTTGAGATCTTATCAATAGATATCTCCTGACATTGTAAAATACAAGAAGGTGTCAGAAAAATTAATGGAAATAACGTGGTGTCAGAGTAGTTTGGTAGAGCCACTGTTGATTTCAGAAGCCATACACAGAAAAAGGAAACAAGCGTAACACACATGCATAAATAATATCCATATGCAGATAGTGGCCATTGAAAAGAATCTAATTTTAACATGATGTAACCTTTTCTGGTTCTAGTGATCTCAAGTAGTCCAGCAAATCATTTTTTTCCTCCCCGACGAACTGTTGCATTTGGAGAGCAGCAGTTTTCCTCTTGACCTCATGTAGTTCCTTCATAAAAGAAATATAGGAATGAATATTTCTGCACCGTCATTCTAATAGACCTTTCAATTAAATATTAAATTCAACCATGCCTCAAAGCAAAACATCTAGCCATAAAATTGAGGACATTGGGCATAAAAACTCCTGGATCAAATATGACATAAGTGGATATTTGATTGCTTTGAAAAATTAGGCACCAGTTTCATAACAGCATTATTAGGAAACGTAATCTTTGGCCTACACCGATCTATTATCACACTTCATCATTTCCTTCAGCCACTTTATTCTCATCAAGACATATTAAGCTTTGCCATAGTCCAGTCAATGTCAAGCTTACAACTGGATAGCTTCCAGTTCCTCAATCTGATGACTAACAGCAGCCCACAAAATGGGGCTCCAAGACTAAAACTACAATTTGGTTTAGTTTATCAGAGACATGATAAAGCACATGTGCTAACATAGTCGACCGCAAGTACAAAGAGATACAACTGTATATTATACTTAATTAACAACAAAGTTACTCATAAAAAAAATTAACATTTAAGTAGCATAAGATGGAACACACACCTTTTTGGCAGATGATAAACGAGATTGTAAATGAAGAATATATTCCTGAGCTTCATGAGAAAGTTTTCCTAGACGTTTACTATCAATGTCCTCAACTGTCTCTTCTCTAACTTTTTCGTATTTGAGTGATATCGCGTTCTTTCCCGAAAAGTCGATTTTTCTAGCACTGTCTAGTAAAATTTCTGGCACGCCACTTTGTGAGCGGTCCTCAGTCTGATTTTCAAAGCTCTGTTCATGTGTATCAAGATTCCTTTCAAGGCAAAGCCTATATTCCGCATTTCTCAGTGTATAACTGCATTCCAAGAAAAATTTCCATCACAAATGCATAAGAGGAGACAAACAATCTGTTACTGAAGAAAAGAAAATGGAATTCTCAGATAAATTCTTTTAATTCTCAAATGCATAGGCCTGACGCAACAAATGGAGCATACAAGTAGAGAAAAACAGAACCTTAATTTTAGAGCAACATTATATATCTATAAATTCAAGAGAATTGAGTTTTCAAAGACATGAATTGTTGATGCCTATGCATATTATACAATATAAGCATACCCTGTCATCATTGAAGAAACCAACAACTTTGATAGTGGCTCCCATAAAGCTTCAATATATACTTGAAACTGATTCGACGGAAGCAACCCCAACATTCCCGATATAGTCCTCTTCATTGCGTCGATAGTAGTTGGGGCCACGTCTTTCTGGATGAGGCTCACATCTAGCGGTTCTATCTCTTGTATTAAAGCGAAGAGAACCGATTTCTGAAAAGTACAATCCAACAGCTCAGTGTCAACTATGGAAAAGCAACATGAGAGCCAAAACATGCGATTCTAAAAGCCGCATTTGACAATCAAAACAGAAACATCTTCAGAAAAATGCACGTCCCAAGTTGCCAAATGAATCTCACTAAGGCAAAAGCTTCCATTCTCGAATGCTCAGAACTAGAACTCACTAGCAACTAGACAAAATTTCATCCTTCATCAATCAAAACTGTTTCTCTCGCTCCCTTAATGGTTCCTGAGACAGAAGAGATTCGTTTCTAATAATTCATGTGGTTCAGTTCCATCCATTACACCCTCAAATTCAAAAGCAATCCCTCGTAGCCTCCAACTCAATCTTCACATCTCATGCCACAAACACCCACGCCGAGCAAAATTGCATCTTCTTCCATAATCTATCCGCGCCACGCGCAAAAATGAACAAGATATCGAAAACTTGCTATTTACTGGAAACGATGCCAAGAATCTCCACGAAAACTAGGAAAAAGGTAAAATTCCCCCGGCGGCTCCTAAGAAAGAGCAATTTTTCTAGCTCCTAAAGAAGAACACCAAAGCCACAACGCTTTCGCAAACAGCATCATAACCGAAAATCACATGCTTCTGAGGCGAATCACCCCCGGCCAATCGATGGAATCGAGCACCAACCTGAGGCGAATCGGCGGACCGGCGGTCATCTCCGGGGCCGAGATCATCGAACGAGGAGGCATCCGGCGACGAAGAGGCGGCGACGGCGATCGAGGCCCGGCCCTTCCTGGGGGCCACGGAGATGCGGACGCAAGAAGCGGCGGCGGCGGCGGCGGCGGGGAAGGAGAGAGAGTCGACGCCACGGTGGTGGTGGAGGCGGTGGCGGTGACGGTGGAGGAGGCGAGGGAGGGAGGGAGAAGAGGAGAGGAAGGAGGCTAGGGTTGCCATGGCGGGCAACAACTTCGACCGCCCCCCACGACCGTCCCCTTCTCTCTTCTCTCTCTCTCTCTCTCTCTCTCTCTTCTTCCGTCCCACGACTTGCGGCTGAAGGCGTGGCCAACTGCAGCCACAAGCGGCGGCGGAGGAGACGACAAATTCGGAGGGGACGGGCCGGCGTTGACCGCGAGCTTCGCGGGCAGCCCAATTCTCGGACGGCCCGTCGGGCTTTGGGCTTCGATTCTATACCATTGTGACTTGGGTATGAGATAATATTCACAAAAACCTCAATAAATTTACCCTATCAAAAACCTTAAATTAAAACACTAGTGATAATTTTACCATTCATCAGTTTTTATTAAATTTTTCTTTTAATTACTGAGTTAGATGACATCGGTTTGGGGTTTTAATAATTTAATTTAAAGAAAGCTAATGGAAGATATATTTATTAAAAATGTACTAAATTTAAGATTTTTCATGGTGAAAAAATTAGTTTGGGAAAACTAATCATAAGTATATTGATTTTGGGTTTTTTTTGTAGAAAAATTAGTTTCGAGTAAATTTATTATAAAAGTGTCAATTTATGATTTTTTGTGATATTAACCATTTAGTTAAAGCAGCAACCAATTGGATTGTTTTTCAAAATGATCGATTCGATTCTTGATTCTAAAAGTTGGGAACAAATTTTGACAATGACCAATTCAATTCCTATGGGGACATTTCCAAGTTAATCGATCATTTTTCTTTCCTTTAGGTTTGACATGTAAGCAAAAAGAATTATATTCATGTGTTGACATAAGACAAAACAAACAAAATGCCTTAGTTAGTTCAGTTCAAAACCAATTACGATGTTATTAGAGTTGATTCTTGATTTCAAAAATTAAAAGCATGATAGATTCAAGTTTCAGTGCGAAACTTACCTACCCTACGATCGACCGCTCCTGGTTATTAGTATGTGACGTAATTATGCCAAACTGCATGCTTATCATGCATGCTTATCAAAAGGAATTAATTTCTAGTCATGATAAGTACACCATGCGGGTACAATAATCGTATTTCGTGCCCTAGCGGGCCCCATTTTCTTGGGCCGGGCTCCGATTCCGACGAAGCCCGGCCCGGGAAGGCCCGCTCCCCCTTCGCTTTCGGTCTTTTTGTTCCCTTTAGACCCCTGAGAAGTTGAGTGCAGGAGACGGTGAGGCATAGAGAGAGAGAGAGAGGGGAGATCTTCCCCGCTTTTTTCTTCGCCGGTGCGACCTCTCGCGAACGCCGCCGCCGCCGCCGCTGCCGTCGCCGTCTTCATCTCAACCCCCCCTCTCTCTCTCCGGGGCTCATCGGGCTCCTGCATGTGTGTTTGTACTGGCCTGTTGTACGAATTGTAATGATTTTTCACTGTATCATTTGGCTTTGCGATTAGGGAGAGGGACGCTTCTTCCGAGTGCCTCCCCCCCCGCAAGAGGTGAGTGCTTCATTTCTCGCTTTCAGGTTTCGTTTCTTGTCCTTTTGGGTTACGCAATGGATGGGTGTATGTCGTCGCGGTTTCTTGTTTTCCGTGTTCTTGTGGAAGCTGACCTCTCAGCTGTGCCGTTTGCGCGGAAACGACGCGGGGGCGTGGCGTTCTGAGTAGGGAACGAAGTGGGTTGTCGTCATTTCCGTTTTCCATTCGCTGGCTGAGTTGCTGCCGAATGGGACTTCTTGAATTTGTAAAATTTGTTTAGGGTGGCGTGCGTTCTTGATGGGTTCTGGGTGCTGGAGGTGCTCTTTAAGATGCTAATGCAGTGGCTTTTGTGTGAAGGGGGGATGTTCTTGGATAGAAGTTGTGGGGTTTTTTAGCACGTGCGGTAGCTTCTTTGATGGGATTTCATGTCATTTGATGTTTTCTATTAGACTTGATGTTTGAACTATGCTGACCTCTTCGGCACATCGTTGTTTCCATCATGAATGGCGATTGACAACATAAAACCCTTTCCTTGGCAGGCCGCTTAAACCTTTTTGTGAGTGGGCCAGAGCTTGTTTTGTTTAGCTATGGTTGCACTGTAGCCATGCTATAACTGTAACATTTTTGTCCAGTAACACCTTAAGAGTAGGCGAGACAATCCTAAAAGATGATGTTAATAGCTGCAGCTTTGGAGATACTGCAGTTATGAGGCGTTTGTCAAACATTCTATAAAAGCTGCTATACTCCTTTTCACAATTGAAGCTTCTCTGAGAAATCTGTACCCAAAGGGCTATTAGTGATATAGTTCGTGTTATGCCATTGCACTGTGTTTCCAAGCGCATCTTTATGAAGTTCCAAGCACTCGATATGAAATTTCTTGCATAATGCCTACACAATTTTGACTTTTCCCCTATCCTTTAAACTAGTAAGGTCATTGCATCATGAAATGACATCTTCTTACGAGAGTAGGAATACTTTTCCATAAGATGCTGAGAAGATGATGTGAAGAAACCATGTTTACGTGTTCCCTTAATCATCATCATGATATTGTATATCGTATGACTTTCTTTTCTTTCCTTCCCGTTTTTGTTCTTCATATGGTGTCTTTTTTGTTTTCTGCTCGGAAAAAAATCTAAATGTAACTAGGGTAATGCTATTGAATAATGCTTAGTATTAGCTTTTCATAGTACCTCACGGCAATGTATTGGGATGACATTTATTTGAAGATGCCATCGTCACCAATTTCAATTACAGTTGCCATTGCTTCACTATTTTTGTGTACTAAATCAATACTAATGTCATAAATAGAAGAGTGTAACATACAAGAAACCAATCTTTATCTTACTAGGTTGGGTGGACTCTATGAATCCTAGTAGATTCTCTGATGCTCCATATCTTTCCTTATAATCTTCTTCCACATTCTTCTAGGTCTTTCCTTGCCACTTTTAACTCATATGTCCGTTCCTTGATCACATGTCCTCACTGGAGCATTGAATTTCCTCATTTCATGTAGGGGTGAGCATCGATCCCGGTGAGCACCGGTCCAGGCTCAACCCCGAACCAGGCCGAACTGGCTTGGATGGATTGATTTAAGGATGGTTCTAGAGAGAACCGGTTCAGTTCCCGGTTCCAAGGATGAAATTACTTGTTGTACCCTGATAGAATTGGGTTTTTACCCAAAACACAAGTATTGACACACCCACGAAGAACATTGACAAATATCCTTCAAAATGACTAAGCTGGAGGAGAAGCCAATTGAGGAGTGCTGGGCAAGCAGATTGACTACCTCTCTTGAATGCTCTGCTCCCTCATTTGCTTCCCCACCTGTGCTCAGTCCTTCTACGAGCGCCCCACCGTTGCGTCGCCATTGAGGACTCCATGCCCTTGGAGCTATCCAAGCAAGACCTAGCCCTAGCTTACGATTGGAAGCACTAGAACATCCTCCTCCACTTTGTCACTATACTAGTGCCACTGATTCCCGGAAAATAGTGACTTTCCTCGATGGTAATGCTTTCATTGAGGACTTTAACCCTAATCAATTTTCAGCTTTTGGGGCGGGAGGCAAAAGCAAATTTTTTCGTCTTTCTACCCTTCTTCTCTCTCGCTGTTGTTTTCTTTTCCTTCCTAATAAATAAGTTCGATCCATGATCCCTTCAACTTCAAGAAGAAGGTAATTTCTTCTCCTTGTTGGCTTCTTTTTTTTTTTAGGTCAATTATTGGCTTCTCATTTAAAATGAGAAAAAAATGGTGTTTTCTTTAAATGAAAAGGCACTCTTGTTTGGTCAAGGCGAATCTTTTCATGAAAGTCTCCAAAATAGTCGTGGGCTTTGTGTCCCCTTCACATTCCCATTTGCCTTGCACATTCTTCAGATTTGTGCTTTGGACTGGGTGGAACCAGGAACCAAAACTGATAGGTGCAGTTCCCGGTTTCAAAATTTTGGAACTGGTAGTCCCAAGGTTGTTTTCCGATTCTTGGTTGGGAACTGGCCCACCTTAGAATCGATCATCTCTAATTCCATGTGACCAAACCATCTCAATTCTCACATTAATTTCTCTCATCTTATCCTTGATTTTAGCCACGGCTACTTTTTTGTAATCTCTCAAATAGATTCATTTCTTGTCTTGTTTTTTTCAGGTGCCCTTACATCTAACAAAGCGTTCTCATCTACGCCACACTCATTTTGTGCAGATTTTGATGTTTAACTACCTAGAACTCCAACCCAAAACTCCATGCCATAGGGCATCTATGGCTTTATTGCTGTCATCTAGAGTTTACCGCTATACTTAACAGATATTCGGTTATTGCACAAAATAACAGCCCATTTCTCCACTTTAACCATCCCTCTTGGGCTCTGTTGAGAGATCTCTATCGATCTCTCGTTCTTTGGGTACAAATTTTGATGTGAATATTAAACTTATACACCAAAACATCAGAAATAGGAGATTCATCATGTGAAATCCCTCTGAAACTGGTTTATTTATTTATAAAGACAGAGAAAATTATTGAAGGGAGAACAACCATATGGTAAGTTGTTGAGAACTACATGTACATGATATTACCTGAGCTTTATGAGTTTAATAGCACAAGAGTGGAGTTCACCCTCTTCATAAGAATTTTGTTTGAGATTTTCTTGCCAAAATTTTCCTTTATTATCTACTGCATCACGCCATCAAGTTTTTAATGTTGTTTTCCCATCAAGATCATTATCATAGAAGCTGTTTAATCCTGTAGATGAGGTAACTTAAAGTTTGCTTCCATGAATCTTTCAGTAGAGTGCATTATCTTTTACAAACTGCTGTAGAGACAAAACTGTGTCCTTACGAGACCGTATAATCCCTGGGTGTATGTCTATCCTTGTTGATAATGGGTTACTTCTCCTTCTATTGATTACTGGTCTCCTCTCCTCTTGCCAGGTTTCTGGAGGGTGCATATGCGGCATCATTACTGTTTTTTTGGCAAGATTTGTAGACTCATTCTGCATAATTTCCTGGGAAAAATTTATTGTATTTGTTCTTGAGACTGCTCGATATAATAGATGAGTGAAGTCTTCCACATTAAATTGCTTGAAGCATCCAATGAAGCTGTCTTTTAGTGAGTTTAATTAAGTGAGCATCCCTAATCTGCCTAATAAGCATCAATTACATGGTGTCTTGATCCTTAATAATGGCTGAGGATAAGCAGATGGAGTATGTTTCTGCACAACAGATTACAAAAAGTAGTGAAGCTAATGGACTTGAGGAGAGTATCCTGGAAAAGAGACAGGGCCTTGTTTCAGAAGGTATAAAAATTGGGCTCGTGGATATGGGGAATCAATCTTGCGCAGACATTTTGGATGATGGAGCACATGTATCTAAGTCTTTTGAAATAAACAGGATGGGAATGCCTTCTGGAGACCCATCCCAGGTGAAGAATCTTGCAATATCTCCTGAAAGTGTGATAGATAAAACAAAGAACACTGAGATTGCAAGTGCTGGAGAAGATATTGGGGAAAGCATTCATAAGTTCAATTCACAATGCATAGATGGTGCACATTCACTCCAAGAAAAGAGGTGTGAACTTGGTGTTGAAGGATCAACAATTGTGCCTTCTAGCCATGCCTTCTCTGAGAATCTGGTGACTCAGGAAGATAATAATGGAGTGGCACACCAGTTTGGTTCCAGATATTCAGTTGGTCAAGAAGAAAAAAGACACACACTTGGAATAAAAGAAACTGGTAGTCCATTGTGCAGTGATACTGCTGAGCAATTGCGCAAACCTTTTTGTGAGAATTCAACCTTTGAACACAGGATGCTGCTTTCTCCGAACATAAGAATGAGCGATGAAGCTGGAAGTGTTCTGTGCCTTAAACATCTTGAATTGCATGAGACCAATTGTGGATCTGGTAGTATAAGAAATCAATTACCTGTCCCTGACCATGGTGAAAATGTATCAGTTCAAGTGAGTGCTATCGTGTCTGATAAAATTGAAACCGAAAGTACTGGATTACAATCTAATGTGGAGATTGGTTCTTCTGTATTAGAACATATTGAATTTAATGGAGATTCTGTTGTTAATGAGCAGCTGCAAGTCCACATGGAGGAGCTGACCAACAGCTCTAGTTATGATCCATCAGAGTTGCAACAGGAGAATCTTACAGGGAACTCCGAAGGGTCAGGCCATAGGGACAGAAGAACTTCTAAGAGATTGAAAGAAAGAAACACATGGAGGTCATCACTTGGCAGCGACAGAGTTCTTCGCTCAAGATCAAAGGATAAGTCTATAGCTGAGTCTAAGGATGATGTAGTAAACCCATATACTGGTGAAGAAGTAAAAAGAAAGCAGAGAAAGAAGAGGCAAGCAAGGGAAGCTATTGCAGATGAATATTCTAGAATTAGGAAAAACCTGAGCTATATGTTAAACAGAATTGGATATGAGAGAAACTTGATTGATGCTTATTCTGGTGAAGGGTGGAAAGGGCTAAGGTATGTGTATGTCAGATTGCTTCATAAAAATCTATTTTGCTGATTATGTGCTGCAGCATGTCATTATTGATGAACTTGATACCAAGTGACAAGGGTACATACAGTGAACTGAGCCCATTTGGTTGTATAGAGATGGAATAAGGTTGTAATGTAATGGTTATTATGCATTTCAGTTTAGTTATTACCCCGACACTATTTAATTTCATGAATAACATATGTAATAAGTAAAGAATAGCATCAAATTACCCAACATACCCCTGAGGTTAGATGGAATAATTGTGAATATCTCTTTGTTTGTTGATCATGACCACTTCACTGGCACCATCAAAATCCTCATGCATTTTGATTACTATGATTTTGTTTTTCAATGTATGAATGAAACCTATGTTGCTTAATATGGGAGAAGAATCTCTTCTCCACAACAACTTTGGTTGCATCATCTAAGCTGACCAAAGTACAACATATTTCAATGGCACAATTTCATCAAGATTTACTTGTACTATATTTATTAATCATCTTATTTTATATTCATATAATATAATAGAATAAAAATTACAATAATGAGATGATGGTGTTAATTTTTAGGGATAAGTGTTGCAGAAGTCTTAAAACTTGTTACAAAAATGCAATTGAATTTTAAAACTTACAAAAAATGCAATCAAATCTTAAAACTTGTCAAATTGTTTTAATTGAGTCTTACAGTTAACATCGTTAACCTTTTCTATTAAAAATGCCGACATAGAATTTTAAATAATTTTTTATTTTCCACATGGATTTATTAATTATTTTTTATTCAATTTTTTAAAATATATTTAAAAACTAAAAAGAAAAGTTAAAATTTATTTTTAAAAATTATATAAAAAAAAGAAAATAAAATCAGCGGCTGCCACCCCCCACCCTTGTTGCCACCGCCACCCATCGCCGAAGGGGCTGGCGATGGTCGCTGGCGTTGGGCGGGGGTGGCGGCCCTCACTTAGCCCTAGGTGAGGGCCGGCAACAGTCCCCACCTTGGCAAGGCCTTGTTGGCCCTCGCTCGAGGCCGGCGAGCCTTGTCAGATCTAGGTGAGCCTTGCTGATCTTGAGTGAGGGCCGATGAGGCCTCGCCCAAAGCTGGCAACGACTCGTCCAAGGTGGGCAACGGTCGTTGGGCCCCGCCCCACGAGGGTCGGTGGCCCTAGATCGGGGCACCCTCGCCTAGCAAGCCTTGCCGACCTTGAGCAAGGGCCAACGAGGCCTCGTCTAGGGCGGGCGACAGCTGCTGGCCTCCACGAGGGCGAGCAAACCTAGATCTGGGTACCCTCATTAGAGCTTGGCGAGGGTGCCCAGATCTAGGTTCGCCGACCCTCGCTTGGGGCTGGCGTGGCCTCGCCTTGGCCAGGCGAGGGCTGGCCACTCTTGCCTAGGGCTGGATTGTCGCCGGCCCCTCCGGCATGGGTGGCGGTGAGGAGGAGCCACTGATTTTTTTTTAAAACAATTTTTAAAAATAAATTTTAACTTTTTTTTTTTTAGTTTTTAAATTTTGAATAAAAAATAATTAAAAAAATCCACTTGGAAAATAAAAAGATATTTGAAATTCTACGTCAGCATTTTTAACAGAAAATGCTACGGTGTTAACTTTAGTACTCAATTGAAACAATTTAATAAGTTTTAGGATTTGATTGCACTTTTTGTAAGTTTTAAAACTCAATTGCATTTTTGTAATAAGTTTTAGGATTTCTGTAGCACTTATCTCTAATTTATAATACAGAATCATCTTATATACAAAATTATCCAGTTCTAGATAATCATGTATCATTAATTAAATTCACAAGTAATTGAGATAGTTACTATATTGTGTTGTAATATTATATTTAGTTATGTGATTCTTGATGAACACATAATATTAAGAAAAGTGTGCTATTTGTTACATTTTGAATAATATATTGATATAGTGCAGTCAATCATTAATATATAAAGAAAAGAAACATGTCTGTCTGCTCTAGATAATCTATGTTATAATATAATGACGTGTCTCCATACCTGTGTCCTTTTCTTTTTTTCCTGGATCCTTTTAGATGAGTCCTGGAGTCTATGGCTTTCTGAAATGGTGAGTCAGAACACCACCCACTTCCACTTTCAAGTCAAGGTGACATAGGAGAATGATCTATATCTACTAGGGAATGTTCTCTTTTCTGGTGCTCCTTTGTCCACCCTAGAGGTTTAACATGATCTTGGGTGATAGATTGTCATGTGGGTAAAAGATATCTGAATGATAGCCTTGAGCTTCCGAAGGCACCTCAATGGACATGGTTCTGGCGAGTTGGATGCACTCTATGTACAGGGCTGACAATTTGCTAGCAGTGCTTCATATCGAGAATGTGTTTCAGTTCCTTCTGAGGATTTGGTATCTCAGCAGGAGTTTCTGCATAGGGTTATAGTGTTTGATCACTAAAAACTCGTCATTTTTTCTTAGAATTGAGGAGTAGGAAGTTTTGAGACTAGTTCACATATCTACACATTAAAATCGCTTGAACTAAATGGTTTTTGCAAGTATTTTTTATTTTATTTTTAAATACAATTGATTAGATGGTGTTAAAAGGTTTTGTGGATTATGGTTTGCAGCCTAAAAAGGGAGCTTTCTTAACATCTCATTTCTGTTTATAGTTGTGTAAAGTTCCACTTATTTTTGACCAAAATCCAGTGAAGTTCAGAAACCAGTGAACTTCAATCAATTTTGTTGTGGTAACTTTCTTTAGTTTGTTTGACAACAACCAACTTTTAAGTTTGCATATGCTATTCATATGACCGTTAGAGTGCCTAGATAAAAATTTTAGCTGTAGCTGCTCATCGCTAATGTTATTTGGCAGCTTGGAAAAGATAAAGCCGGAGAAGGAACTTCAGCGGGCCACATCAGAAATTGTAAAACGCAAGCTGAGAATAAGGGATCTATTTCAGCAGCTGGATTCATTATGTGCAGAAGGAAAGCTGCCAGAAGCTCTATTTGATTCAGAAGGAATGATAGACAGTGAGGATGTACGGAAGAAGCTTGATTAAATTGGCTTTTGTGCAATATCAAAATTGGGTCTCATTAATAAGTGCCTCTGGGCACTTGCTAAGTATACTTAATGCAGAGTATTTCAATTTTTCAAGTACTAATTATGCATAGCATGAGGAAAGTAGTGCATTGGAAATTGCAAAAATTCCTTAACTGGTTCCTTCGCAAGTGTCTTTTGGGAATTTGTTAGAACATCTATGAAGAACTTACCAAGTGTTGTTTCACTTCACTAACAGTGATTTGTGTAATGCTATAACCTGGGATGGTTTCCTGGCAGATATTCTGTGCAAAGTGTGGCTCAAAAGATTTGACTGCTGACAATGATATAATTCTGTGCGATGGTGCTTGTGATCGCGGGTTTCATCAGTACTGTCTGGAACCACCGTTGCATGCAGAAGACGGTAATTTTTCCTTTCAATAAGCTAGTAATTGTTTGTTGATAATTGGCATCTTATTTCATGCCTAATAGTTTGCTTATTGCACAGTTCCTCCTGCCGACCAGGGTTGGCTATGCCCTGGGTGTGATTGTAAAGTTGATTGCATAGACTTGCTGAATGAATCACAAGGAGCAAATCTTTCTCTTGCTGACAGCTGGGAGGTCAGAAATGGAAATTTTGGTCATTCCATTTGCGGTTCTAGCTAGTTCTCACTGTTCCACTATGCCTTACTTCCCTTACCATTCTCCTTGATGATGCAGAAAGTTTTTCCTGAGGTTGCAAGAGCTGATAAGACTGAGGACCCAAACTTAGGTCTCCCTTCTGATGACTCAGATGATGCTGATTATGACCCAGATGCGCCTCAGGTTGATGAAGATCTGGGAAATGACTCTAGTTCTGAAGATCAGGGAAATGATTCTAGTTCTGAAGATCAGGGAAATGACTCTAGTTCTGATGAATCTGGATGTAATGTTGCATCTGATAAATTGGGGGCTTCTTTGAAATATGATCGCATCGGTTTGCCTTCTGATGATTCGGAAGATGATGATTTTGATCCTGATGCTCCGGACAGTGAGAAGGTTAAGGAGGAAGGTTCTAGTTCTGATTTCACCTCTGATTCTGAGGATCTTGCAGCCGCTGTTGGAGGTGTAGCGGATGAGGTTAATTCCTACAGAGGTGGTGGCAGAAGAAGCTCTAGAAACAGTTTTGAAAAGAAGGAAATCGTCAAGGGTGAACTGCAATCTTTGCTGGAGGGAGATGCTGACAAAGATGTCTCTGTATGTATGCCTGGGAAAAGACATGTTGAGCGTCTGGACTACAAAAAGCTTTATGATGTGAGTCTTTGCAGTTGTTTCAGTATATAATGATTTTTGCAGAATTTGCAATTACCATATTTCCAGTATGAGCTAATTTATGGGACAAATAGGGTGGTTGCTAGTGTTTGTTTGATTAAAGTACTTTCTGTAAGCTTGTCGGCATGGAGCATTGTGATCCACAGAACTACAATAGTAGAATTAGTCTCTTTATGGATTTAATTTTTCTTTGGGGTTCCATTGGGACATATCAAGAAAATATCTGTGCTCGTCAAATAATTTTAGGACAATAGCTGGATCCTTCCATATGATTCGTTTGGAAGATGACAGCATTTTGTTCTACATTTTCTAATGCTTGCTTGTTTACTAATTGTCCTGAGAGTAGATGTGGAATGGCAAGGCAATATAATTTCTCTTCCTTCCCTCCCTTTTGTTATGCTAGGAAGCATTTAATTGCCATGAGTTGACCAGGGCGATGGCAAGGAAAAGTGAAGATTATTTTAGAGGGTGGGAGATGACACTGTTGAAGACCATTGGCCCCATTGAACTAAGAGACAGCTGTTGATCCAAAAAAAAAAAAATAAGAGAGCTAGTTTAAGCGTTCTCTTTTTTATCTTGTTTTAGAAGTGATTCACTGCTTAAGGAGTTGCAGATATCTGACATTTAGATGCTTTGATCTAGGGATGGGGTTGATCTAAGTTCTTGACCTATTGACAACATCATGTTATGTGATTCTTTTAAAGGCTGGAGATAAATTGAAATCACAAGTTTGGCATTTTCAATAATTTAATAATATCAATTGTGCCCATTTACTCGGAAAGAAAAAAGGTAGTGGATGTTGAATATTCAGCCAACCCCTCTATTGAGGCATGTGTAGTTTCTGCAGTCCCTTTACTGTTCATATTTATATTAATACCTCCTCTGTTCATCATATGTGGGAAACCATAGAAGTCTTATTTGATGTGGCAAGTGCTAAGGTGGTTGCACTGGATACTTTCAATAGAAACCTGAAGGAAACTAAGATTATGGATGGAAGGAGTATAAAATGAACATATCAATGAGGTCTAGATTTTTATTGTGTAGTAAGTGTCAATGCACAAGATGAATGCTGAGTTGGGACATTCTGAGGGTGTGGATATATTTAGAGAGGAACACCCTCCTCTATTTCTTTTGATTGTATTTTCATAATTCATATTTTTGTTTTTGGTGAACGATTAGATTGCATTACGGATTTTAGCAGTCAAGAAGCAGTTGTTTAACTTGTAACTTGTATTCTATTTTGTGTTTACATTTACATCTTTTACACACTATTTTATCACCCATGGGATTTACTGAAAATAATTGATCATTTTAATAATTTGGAACTGTTCTTTATATTGGTTGTGGGTGCTGCATTATTTCTTCATATATTAAGGAGAAAAGTAGAAGCAATTGAAGTGAGATTTTATAAGTCGAAACTGTTAAAAAAATAAATGAAATGGTCGAATATACAACAGGTCTATAAGATTTATCTGTTTTCTGTGTGTAAAACAGGAAACAGTTTTCAAGTACACATCCCTTCAAGGCCTTTCTTATTATTGCTATCATTTTTGTATTTTCATTATTGACAGGATTTCTTTTCTTGTGTTATTCCCATAGGAGGAATTTGGAGGTAAATCTTCCGATTCAAGTGATGATGAAGATTGGAGTGATACTGCTGAACCAAGTAAAAGAAAGAGAGGTGCTGATAAAGTCGCTTCAGCATCAAACAATGGAAATTTTACCAGTGGAGAAATTATAGAGCACAACAAAAATGGGACTGAACAGACTCCAAGGAGGAGGACAAATAACAGGATGGATTCCCCAAGTACTAATAGTATTACAGCCATACCACGAAGAAGCTCTTCAGCACCTGAATCGACTGGCAGAAAAGCTCGATCAACTTATAGAAGACTTGGAGAAGCTGTAACTCAGGTGATCAAGCACTGCTAATTTATTTCTAAAGTTTTTCATTAGGATATAACAAAATCTCTCTCTCTCTCTCTCACAGAGAGAGTGAACTAGGATGCAAGATGATTGAAAAGACAAATATTCCATCTGGATAGTAAACATTGATGCCAATCCTGAAGCAGTTTTAAGTCAAATGTGTATAAACTTCTTTGCAAATTGTCGGACAGTGATTGTTTGTGACTAAGTAGTGTGTAGTGTGTTATGTAATCACAGGTTTTAGACAGAGGGTTGTTGGACAAGCCTCTTTATGTTATGAGTTTGAGCACCTGGAGAACCTTGGATAAGCTAATAACTTGAGCCAACCCTAAGTGCTTCCATCTGTTCACATACGACTTGACTCTTATCTGGTGTTCTCATTGTCACTTCAGGATGTACATGCTTTGCATGTTTCACTGTCTTAGTTTTGGAGAAATTATCCAATTTATTCTTCCCCGGGTATTATGATGGCTCGAAGCATTCATGTTCCTTTCTCTGCCTTCTCCTTCCAATACCGTATGATCCAAATTGCAGTATTTGTTTAGTGGCTACTTCATATATCATGATCTCTGTGTCTTGTCTTTAAGAAGAGTCTAGTTCATGGGTCAGCACTTTTGCATTTGAAAGAGTTTTTTTTTTGCCTGATTTCAGGGATTGCATTTGTACCTTGATTTTTTATGTCTGAAGAAGAGGGAAAGTACTACGCATTTCCTGCTCAATTTTCCTTTAAAATCATTAGTTTCCACTTCCCTGAAGTTTATTTTGTTTCATATATCCTTCATACCGACACCTTTTTTAATGTCACACACAAAAGCACGTGACACATTGGTGCCGAAATGGTGCAAAGGTTCCAATGTTTCATGTCAAATGTTTGTAGAGAATACATTACTAATGGGTAATGCACTTGTTATTACAAAGGTGATAACCCTCAGTCTTTCCACAGTTGTCCTACGTTTTGTGCCGCATGCTTTTCTCTGGACAACGATGCAGCAGCAGTAGGGCCTCTGGCAAATTGATAGTGTTACAAAAAGTAGGGAATAAAGTAAGACAAAATGCACTTTAGGCAACAAAGTGACCCGGGGTTGTAAAAAACTTAGGAGACAGTGCACTGTGAGGATCAAAATGTTTTCTGATCGGAAAATCGTTTTTGGCAGAGACTCCATGAAGCCTTCAAGGAAAATCAATATCCAGAACGAGCTGCATCAGAGAAGTTAGCTGAGGAGCTAGGAATTACTACTCAGCAGGTAACTCTCTTTTACTCGCATTATTGTTTTTCTCTTTTTTTTTTTTTTTTTTTTTTTTTTTTTTAATTTCCTTTTAAGTTTGGGCCACTAAATTTGTCTAAAGTTCTTTCTGCCTACGGATTTGGTTACAGGTGAAAAAGTGGTTCGAGAATGCTCGTTGGAGCTTCAACCACCCAAGTGGTAGTAAAGTGAGAGTGTCTGCTAAAGATATGATAATGGAGAACCCCAGGCCTCAACCCAGTACTGGACCATGTGGCTCAGCTCCAGAAATGATTACAGACGCCCCTAGCAATGGAGTACCAAATGCCAAACCTAGTGGAGTTGCTTCCATGCCTGAGTGCGTCGACAAGGATGTGAAGAATAGCGGAGTGGGTGGTCCACAGATGAATAGGAAAAGCTACGATAGTTCACATCTTGGAAAGAGAAAGGAAAAGGCAGATAATGTGGTCTTTGGTCCGGATCAAGTAAATCAGACACAGGCCCTTCAAGATGATTCAGCTAAAGCTTCAGAGCCTCAGACTAGCAGCAGAAGACACACAAGAAGCAAATCAAAAACCTGACAATTTCAAACTTTTTGAGCCTCTGAAGAGTTCTTCCGGTTGAGAAATACTGGGAAAGATACCCTGTTCAAGAATCCTGCATGCAAAGATGACTTTTTCCAAGAGGGGTAATTCCAACTTTCTCTTGGTTTTCCGGTTCAGGATTCAGAATAGCTACTTCAGTCACCATTAACCGTTGTCTCAGGAGTCCTTGGGTTTTCTGATCCTGAATCCTTTGACCGTCATTGTCTGAGCTGCTGATTTTCATCGTGGCAATGCTTTGTTCAATGGGTGGATAAAGCAAGAGAGCGGCCAACTGACGTTTTCTTTGAGGATCTTATCGGTTCAATTACCCCATTGTAGGCGCCTGCTTTTTTTCTTGCTAGAGGATGAAATTCCATAGGTGGATACCGCATATCTGATGTACAACCAGGGAGAGCTGCCGAAGAGTCTTGGACCGAGAAGAATCTGTCCTTGATAATGAGCTTGTAACATAGCGATGCCACTTAACATTACATTGTACTTCATGGACCACCTAAGAATTTTACATCTATTGCATTCAATTTATGCCGTTTTTCCATTCTTTAAGCTCATGATTCTTTTGATTCGATGATTCTTTGTCATGTTCAGTTTATTTCCGGGATTTTTGATCCGGAACTTGTTTAGATTTAACTCTGTGAATCCTGTCCAAAGCATGAAACAGGATGAAAAATCCAACACGCCTGTCATCTCCAAGGAAAAGCAAATTCAATGTGCAAACGAATGAATCGTTTGATGAAGTTACACAACATAAGAACGAAATTAGCTAAAGGTGCCGAAACATCAAAGAGTACACTTGTCATATCTGGAAGGACGTAAAAAAAAAAAAAAAAAAGATCTTTGAAATTAAAAACCTTGTAAACTCAGTGGTAAGGAATCTGAAATTTACGTTTCATGAAACTTATTATTGAAATAACTTTCTACCCTACTTGTAACTGTAACACTGAAATGAATCATATATCTTGAAGGACATTGAGATTAGGCACTCGTGAAATTTTGCTTTTTACATTAAAAGTGTTAGGGGGTTCTCCATCTCTTATGCAAAACAAAACATTGATAAACTAGATTAACGATTGCCCCATAAATCGAATTGAGTAATGTTTAAGTCCGTTTTAAGGTGACCTAACCTATGAATTTTATTCTTACTTATGACAAGCATGAAACAAAGTTCATCATCACATTCATTCAAACTTGGAAATTCAGACCTATATAACAACAACACGCGAGATCCTAGAAACGTTCAACTGAAAATAAAATAAAATCTAAAACCACATACATCAAAAGAAACACTGGGCACAATATCACCATCTACGAAATAGCTTCATCTTCAGGTAGAACTGGTTCCGGCTTGGGCACGTAGAGTGGATGGTCTGGGGAGAAATCGAGAGGAAGGAGATGAGGTGGTGGCAGAGGAGGCGATGGTAAGATAATCGGGTCAAAATAAGTAGACCAAACCACCGCTCATCACGGGACGTCTTCTAGTCATCATCCCATTTTAGCTCGTGTTGTTTCCCAATGTCCAGACCGGGCGGGTCGTTCAGTGCAGATGCAAATAGAAGGGAGGTATCCATGGTGAAAAGAAGCTCTGATCTTCAATATCTGGAAGTATATTAGGGGGAGTCGTGAAACTCACTAGGAGACTCCTCAGGAGGCTTGAGAATGGAAGTTTTAGTCTCATGCTCAAGCTGTTTAGCATGACAAGCATGTCGGTGATTCTAATCCTTTCTAATATGTATGAAGGTGACTAAATCATGGTAAGTCATTGAAACCAAGCTAGGACAGGCACGGTGTATGTTCGCTATAACACTTCATATTGCAACTTAAGACACGCATAAAATAGATAAATAGATACAATCATCACAAAACAGCAGGATATGAAGTGCTGAATTTTGCTTAAGACTCTGTCATGTCTCTTTCCTCTATCTCTTTTCATTTCCTCTTTTGTTCCTCCAAATTAGATCCAGTCGGTCCATCTTTTGACCTACACAAGCTCGTCTTTTGTCTTTGCCAAGATTCAGCGATATCCCTCCATTTCTTTATGTTGGATACTGTACATAGTTTTCATATATCCTAGAATTGCATCTGAAAATTGTTTCCAACGGAATTAGGCAAGGGCATGAAGACAAGTAGGACAAGTGGGGTAAATACACTATCAATGCTAAAACTTGTGTATGGCGCTCACTTTGGTACCGAAAGTTTATTTTGGATCACTTAAGTGCTAACAAATTTGAAAAACGATCATATCAGTACCAATATCAATGAAATTGACCGGAAATTCGACGTAGCTTGTCGGAGGGCTATGTAGCACAAACACGGACACGCGACACACGACACGACATGACACGACACTCCGACACATCATTTCTTAAAAATAAAGAATTTCGACACGTTCCGACATGTTATATATTAAATATATTTTTATATATAAATACATAAATAATAATAATAGCCTAAATTAATTAATAATAATAATAATAATAATAATAATAATAATAATAATAATAATAATAGCCTAAAAATATTTAATAATATTATTCATTATTTTAATTTGTTACAATAATACACAAAACTTAGAGGAAAAAAACATTGTTTAAAGAAAAATGCTGAAATGATATTTTTAAATTTGTTTATTTATCATATATAGCATTTTTTATTTCTTCTTTCATAGTAAAAGACTTTTTAAAAAAATAAAAAAATTCTAAAAAAAATGAAAAAAAATATTGACCCCGTGCGTGTATATTTATAGCAATTTTATTACTTCTTTTATTGTTTTTTTTGTGTATATCTATATTTAGCCCCTCAAGTATTAGAAATTTTTAAAATTGACCCAGTGCGTGTCGGAATCGCGTGTCGGAAAATTGGACTCACGTGTCGGAGCGTGTCGAAAAGAGTTGACCACGTGTCGGATTTTTCGACATTCGTTGACCGCATGTCGAAGCATGTCAAGATATGTCGAAGCGTGTCAGACATGTGTCGGAGTGTCGGACATGACACGAAGACTTCTAGAGAGTGTCCGTGCTACATAGTCGGAGGGTATAGTCAGTATCCAAATAACAAAACGACGTCGTTTGACTTCTTTCCCCCAACTTAGAAACCCTAAATCCCCAAATTGAGAGAGAGAGGTAGAGAGAGAGAGAGAAAGAGAGCACTCTTCCTCGAAGACCAACACCAGCAATGGCACTAGCAGTAGCAGCAGTAGTGCACCAATAGCACCTTCGACCCTCTTCTTCCTCCTCCTCCACTCTCACACTAGTGGCACCTTCGACCCCTCTCTTCCTCCTCCTCCTCCACCCTCGCCTCCTATTCTTCTTGCCACTTCTTGCTTGAACAACTATCTCAGTCTCTCCTCACTTACCTGGTCGAGCAACTACAATGGTGGCCAAGCAACGGTGGACGAACGACGGTGGCCAAGCGGCGAAAATCTTAATTTCATTCCCCATATGAGCTATACGACATCGTTTATGTGAGGATGTCCATGTATACCGGCAAAACGACGTCGTTTCTTGAGGAGGATGGAAAACGACGTTGTTTGAAGCCACCGCAACTTTTTTAAAAAAAATATATATATATATATATAAGTCACGTAATTAATTTAGCTGGAATTTCTCGTTGGTGGCATGAAAGCAATCGTTTTTTCTCTGATTTAGCACTTAAGCGTTTGCATGGTAACATTTATGTTTCTCCCAATTTCTGTTCTTTTGTTCCTCGGAACAAAAAAGAACAGAACCACCGCCCGCAGCGGCGCAGCTAGCTTGTGCTCTCTCCCCCTCATGAAGGGGAGGAGTTTAAATCCCAAATGCGTTGTTAGGAATTCTTACCTGGAGTACTGTGGTGGTGGGTTCTGCAGTCGCTCCCCTAGGGTTTGCTCGCCGGCTGTGGGCTTACAGGGTTCTTTGGGTTACCAAAAAAATAAAAATAAATAAATAACAGAAATCCGTTTAGTAAAATTTTTGTTCCCTGGAACAATTTCTCTATTTTTTTGTTAATAGTTTTAGAACAGAAATAAGAAACAAAAAAAAAAGTAACTTCTTGTTCTTGGGAACAATTTTTAGAAATAAGCCAATTTTCTTTTGTTTCTCTCTTTTTCCGTGGCCACCTCCAATTGCTCGGAGCCACCGCCGACTGTCACCGCCGATCGTCGACCGCTGTCGCATAGCCCATCGACCGCCGCTAACCACCAGCTGCCTTCAACCACCGACCGCCCGTTCGCCTCCAGCAGCTGACGGTGGTTGGCGGTAGCAGGTGTCAGCAGTGGCGGTCAGCAGGCAACGATGGGCAGCGGCGGCCGGTGGTTGGCGGTCGACAATCCGTGAGCAAGAATAAAAAACGAATAAATACAAAAAAGATACTGTTTCGTACCAAATTCATTTTTATTCTTTTTCTATTTCAAGAGTATATATTTTGTATAGTTACCAAATACCTTATTTTACTCAGAAATTGTTTCTCAAAGTAGAAATAGAAAAGAACTATTTTTGAAAAGAAACTGTTCCCCAACCAAGAAGCGTTACCATGTGCACCCTAAGTGATCCGATGGAAATTTTTGGTATCAAAGTGAGCACCGAACACAAATTTTGGCATTGATAATATACTTATCCCATGGCCAGTAAACCTCAAGAACAAGAAGGAAAGACAATGACTGATACGTGCCTCTCTCGGTCCGGCCATTCGCCGCACCTTTGATCATGGTTGGTTATGGCAAGCCTCGTGGATCCTTCACTTAGTGCTCAGGAAAACAATAAATGAGAGGAAAGTTGAATTTCACGATCACGATGAACTAAGACATTAAATTTTTAATTTGGGGTACAATATCATAAAACTACAACTCCTCTAATTACCATACGCGATAAAATGCAGTGAGAAATGAGAATGTTGAATTACGCAGTAGGTTGTCCTTTCGTTTGAGGTTGAATGTCAACAGTATACTTATTTGAATTTTTTACTTTTTTCGATATGTCACCACGTTGGCACCACACATGCAAAAAGAGATAAAAACGCCATGCCAAATTTTGGGGTGGCAAGTCAAGAAATTTGGCCGTGAACTAGATGGAATGACTAAATTGCACCCAACTAATAACGTTTAGGACTTTATTGCATGTCGGGCCAAACGTTTAAGATTATTCATACATTTTCCCCTATGACCAATACTTAATATTATTTTGAGCTCAACATTTATGGTTTCAAGCATAACATAAGAACTAACAACAAATAGAAATTTTGTGTTCAATTTGGGTTATGATCTTGTTGATTTATCCTGGGCTTAGGATGAAATTTTTCCAAATCGATGACGAAAGTATCTCCAAAGCAAACTGAAATGTACCATGAACAGATAGTGGTCGTCAAATAAAATTGAGAAACTGAACAATTCAACTCAAACCGTAACTTTCGACCCAAAAAAAAAAAAAAAAAACTTAAACCGTGACATACTTTTCTTCAGAAATCTCAACTCGAGCCCAAATCAAACCAATGAATATTACAGGCCTAATTAAACCAATGCTTCAACATCAAGCCTATGTATAAATAAAATTTCAATACTCAGAAAACCAACCATAGAAAAACATATGCTTAAACACCATTCAGTCAAACTAATCATTTGCAATCGATTATCTGCCACCATCTATTTGGGTTTTTGCCAATAATTTTTTTTTATAATTAATAAATAAGGGCTCTAGACCAAGCGTTCTAACATCCATACAGATAGCTAGCATTACTTTAAAATTCTACACAATGTAGATAGAAAATCACCTAATCAATCGCATTAACCCTGTAATTATTAAGAAATATGCAAACTACTAGCAAGAGTAAACATGATGTGTAATTCGGTCAACGTACAACATCTAAAACAATCGTTACTATTATAGCTATATGGAATTCAACTCTCCATATTTATTATGGCTTGATTTATTTCGCGGAATATGAATGAATCGAAAAATATATATATTTTTAAAATAATCGATCATATCCTTTCATGTAAAAATGCTTTCATTATTAATAACAATTTATATCTAAGTATTATCATGAACGATGAAAATATTATTCACTTATTTATTTTTCTAAGCGATACAAAAGATTATTTTTTTATAAATCGATTTCCAAATCATTCATTTCTTGCTAAAAAAACGGAATCTAAATACATATTGCCATTGATGATTCCCTCGAATTTCCAGTACATTATTGTGTATAAGTACTAAATTTACCACAAAGCAAGCTAGAACAATAATCCACCAATACATATGTAATAAGTATTTACACACGGTCCATAATAAACCCTAAGTTTCAGAATTTTCTATGCCACTTTGCCAGGAATGAGAGGCAAGTCAATCTCATCACACCATTCCACAACCCTAGTCTCGTAGTACGAGCTCTTCACGTCATTGGCCACGTAGCTCAGCCACACCTGCCCTCCAATCCTCCACTTCAGCACACTCCCTTCCATCTCCCTGCCCAGCCTCCACCCCACGCTCTCTCCGTACTCATCTCCGGCGAACACTAGCCCTCCGGACTTTGTGAACGGCCGGTTCGCTGCCGCATACCTCCTCCGGAACCCCTCGCCTTTGGATGGACATGACATGGCGACCTCCTGGCCGGTGGTGCTGTCGTGCAGGACCGCATCGAACACCGCGGCATTGCCTTCCGAGTCCTGGTCCCACCTCCAGTCCCTCAGCTTCGCCCTCGTTGACGTCTTCCCCGTGGCCTTCACCTCCGGCGCCTTCGACTTCCCGAAGGTGCTCTTCATCACCCTCTGCGTCACCAGTTCTCTCTCCCCGTTGCTCGTGGACCGGCCCAGGCTCAGGCCGCCTACGTATGTCGCCCCGACCTCCGGCCCGACCCAGACGCGAGCCCTGGAAGGGAAGTGCCGCTCCCCGGCGAACGCCAAGCCGTCCTCGCTGCTTTCCTTACCGAACCCGAGATTCACCACGTGGAGGCGTACGTTGTCGACACGCGTGTTGACCTGGATATACCCGTCACAGAACTTGACAGAATATTCCAGCTGAACGACGGCCTCAAGCTGCTGGTGCGACAGCACGTACTTCAGCACTGAATCTTGCGCTTCTAGGACGGGAAACTTCTTCATCTGATCGTTCGAGCGGGTGAGCTTCATGGCCGCCACCGGCGCGTAGCCCTTCAAGATCCAAAGCCCGTGAGCCTCTGTCGCGTAGGAGAAGGAGAGTCCCTGAACGGGCGGAGGGGTTAGGGCTTGTAACCCTACGCCCACCTCCCTCAGAACGAGCCATTTCGCTAGCATGTACCCGAGGGTGCGCATGAAGCACTCCTCTGCGTCGGCACCGACCGACCACAAGAAGGTTCGCAGCACGGGGGCGTGCTTGCAGGACAGCGCTTCCAGGTTCGGGGCCAGCAGGGACTGGAAGTAGAAGGACCCGATCTCGCTCGGCACGTCGAACGAGCAGGCCCAGAACATGCGCGTGAGGAACACCAGGTTGAAGAAGCTCGACAGCGACTCGGGCGTGTGGGACTCCATGATCCAGGAGACCGGGTCGGGACGGAGCTTCTGCAGCTGGGAGCGCGGGCATGAGCTCTCGCGAGTGGTCGGCGACCGTAAGATTATCTCTTGGAGGAGCTGAAGCAGCAGCGGGAGGAACGGCTTGTCCGAGGAGAGAGGACACGCGTCGGAGACCCAGAGGGTCCTCTCCTCGCTAGATTCCTGGAAGCCGCAAGCACGGACCGTGAAGGTCACCGACGGTTCCGAACCAGGCCTCGAGGTCCGGTCTGCTCCAATCCGGATCGCCCGAGCTGCTCCGCCGCGACCCATCTTGGAACTCGCGAGCTCGAAGACCTGCGGTGAGTCCGAGTCCGCCTCGGTCCATGCTGCCGAGTCGGGCAACGCGCAAATCCACGACCAAACGTCCAACATCTTTGCTAACCGATTCCACCTGTCCGAGCCGAGAGAATGAGAGAAGAAGGTTTAGGGCATCCGGGGGTGGATTTAAGGAGGGAACGAGTGATGACGGAACTGCCAGCACGGATGCAACGCGAGCCACGTAAAGAGAGCGAGCGAAACTGGTGGTGGTGAGCGGCGTTTGGTGTTAGATTTCGAGTCTGTCAGATCACACTGCATTAAATGCTGCCGGTTTTCCTCCCTTTTTTTCCTTCTTTTTCGGCTTCATTCCTTCGATCCAGTGTTATTTCGCACTTGGAGATATCGAGAGC
This sequence comes from Eucalyptus sideroxylon x Eucalyptus melliodora, assembly GCA_016097485.1. Classification (NCBI taxonomy): domain Eukaryota; kingdom Viridiplantae; phylum Streptophyta; class Magnoliopsida; order Myrtales; family Myrtaceae; genus Eucalyptus; species Eucalyptus sideroxylon x Eucalyptus melliodora. The sequence goes on from CM027830.1 coordinate 21,928,741, forward strand.
ATGTTTGCATGGACGAGACGCGTCAGGAGACAAAGCTCTCGTTCTCGGGGACGTGGACAATTCGATTTGGCAATTTTCTTGGGGTCCGACGAATTCCACGTGTTGTGGCCACGGGCTGTGCGCCCTTGTCCTCTTGTGCATCACACAAAAACCAAAACAGAGGAGACAAAACGGATTATCCTGAATTATCACCAGAGTTTTGTGTTTCCCTGGCCAAAGATGAAGAGTTTTGTTGATAACGTGATTGTGGTGCCCATGCAAGGCATGGACATCCTAATTTTTCTAGGTTGACGTCACGAAAATCCCTAATTTAATATTCATGTGACATGAATATGATAAACTTCTAGTGGTGCACAACATCCCTTAACTTTCAACATTATGTCAATTGTATTCTACTATCAAAATTCATCAAAAAATACTATTTTTTGAGAATTAATATTATGGAAAATCTCAAATCAATACACTTATTGTGACAAATTTAGCCCAAAATTTACATTTTGGGTCACCAAAAATTTCAAGCTAATATATCTATGATAAATTTAACCAAAATTGGTAAATCTGTAATAAATTTATACAAAACTAATATTGATGTCCATGTACACTTGCCATGTCAACTAAGTTATTATCATATGTCATCTAATTCAACAATTTCACTATAAAATTTGATGGAAACTAACCAAAGGTAAATATGCTACAAATGTACCAATTTGAGGTTGATGAACTAAAAATTAGTTCGGGACAAATTTATCATAGGTATATTAGTCTTGGATTTTGGATGACCCAAAAACTAGTTTGTGGTAATTTTGTCACGGATATACCAATTTATGATCTTTTTGTTGTATTAACCCCTTTTTAAATTATTGTCGTGACCTCTTTTTTTTTTCGACGCCCGCAATTGGGTACGAGCGCCTAAGGAGGCTAATGGCTCGGCTGAAATTAGTTATGCCCGGACTCTCCCAAGTCCACCAATTCACCACTTAATGGTCTAAATTCTTAACCTGTAAATTAATTTTAAAACGGAGACGCCACTAATCGGTTTGGGGTGGGTTGATTAGAAACCCAAGCAAAGTATTGGGAGAAATACTCACTCCTGCGCAACCAGAGAAATTAGGATCGGAGACTTGATTACACTAGTTAATCACTAATGCCCTTTCGGTACCTAATCTTGTTTAAACCCTTAAGGCTTTTTGGATTTTTGAGGGATTTTCCATTCATTTGTGGAAAAAAAAAACATTTTTTTGGGGTCTTTTTCTCATTTTTTTGACATAAAAAGCACTTTTTGGATTTTTGATCTTTTTCTGAAAATATAAATCATTTTTTGGCTTTTTCTGAATTTTTTTGGCTTTTTTTGGGAAAATATGATATTTTTGATATTTTTGATTTTTTTTGGAAAATAATTTTTTTTAATTTTAAAAATATTATATTATATTATAATAATATTAAAAAAACGAACCGGGCCGGGTCGGGTTCTCGGGTTGGGACCGACCCGGATCGCGACTCGCGAGACCTGGACGGGCTCGCAACGCGGGCCCGGCCCGGATTTTTTTTTTTTTAAACAAGGCCCAAACCGATTTTGGCCCACTTTATAAAAATTATTTCCAGCCCAACATCTACCCAGCCCACGCGCGCAGGTCCGACCCGAGGAAACCCTACCCGGTTCAGACCCACGTCCGACCCGGTCTTCACCGCTGACCCGGCTTGCAACTGCGACCCGATTCTAGAAACCCTACCCGGATTCGTGGAGCCCTATCCGGCCGCGACCCGCTTCTGATCCGAGTCCGACCAGGCGCGATGCTTCCTCCCTCTCACCTAATCGCGGCGTCGATGGAGGGAATGACAGAGGCATCGAAGAAGGAGGCAGCGTCGAGAGACGACGCTGAGGCGGACGGAATCGGGCAGATCGAGGACGACGCGGGGATGGGCGGAATCGGGTGGCGTTGAGGACGACACAAAGACGGACGGGATCAAGCAGCAGAGGCAGCCAGGGTTTCGAGCAACGGTGATGGCGAAGCAGGGTTGATACCTGTCTGTGGAGAGGGCCTGGCACGACGGCGTGGAGAATGGTGACGGCAGGGAGCGGTGGTCGGGACGGGGCAATGACAGTGGGCCCTTAACCTCCAGATCTGGTGCGGCTTGGGCGAATCGGTCACGGCAATGGCGTTGGAACGGTGGCGGAGCAGCAGCAGCGTCGGCGAAGGCGAGTCTTCGGTGGAGGGTGCCCGAACTCTGCTTCCTCCCTTTGATCTGGGCTCGCTAGCGTTGAGCCTCCCCTGAAGTCTCTCGGGGGAAGCTTGAATGCTCACGGCTTCGATCTCTCTCCTCTCTCTGCTCTCGAGTTCTTGCAGATCTGGGTTCGCTCGCTGCCGGCCTCCCCCGAAGTCTCTCGGAGGGAGGTCGTTGAGCTTGCGACCCGATCGCTTTGCCCTTGCTCGCTCTTTGAGTTCCCCGAAGTCTCCTAGGGGATCTCTCGGAGCTCGCAGGCCTCTCTCTCTCTCTCGCTCGCTCTTCAACCTCCTTCGAAGTCTCTCAGGAGGAGGTTTTCGAGCTCGCGATCTTCTCTGGTGTGCCCTTTGACGACGGAAATGCTTTGCTATTTATAGGTGGGAAGGTTCGGTCGACGGAGAGGCTCGGCTACCGGTCTTTGGCTTGCTGACTGGACCCCCGTGGCCGAACCGGCGTCCCATCCACCACTTGTCTGCCAGCTGCCCCCGCTTCTCACACTCGTCGCCGTTCGTCCGCTCATCCGGCGTCGCGCCCTTTGCGCATGTGTTGCAGAGCGGATGAAGGAGGAAGAAGACCGAAAAGGGCTGGGTCGGAGGAGAAGGAAAGTGGGCCGTAGAGGCCCATGCGGAGGAGAAGAGAGGGAGAAAAATGGGCTGTTTTATTTTTTGTTTTTTTGTGTTTTTATTTGGTTTGTTTATTATCCGAAAAAAAAGGAAAAAATACATAAATAAAGAAACTAAGGCCAAATTAATAACCTAATTAAGATTTTAGGTGTCAACAATTATGTTTGTGGCCTTCACACCCTTAAATATTTATAGAACCACAATCAAGGCTTATTTCCTTGAAAGGATATAGAATTTTCTTTTTGTTGGTAAAAAGGGATATAGATTTCAAGTGTTTACTTTTTGGCTCTCCATTCTATCGTTTTTAGGAAATATTAACTATCCAGGAAATAATTACAGCAGTCATAAACAATTGATAATTAACGTTAAGGGTCGTTCCATCTAACTATAACCCGTGCAAGTTCCTATAAAATTAAAACTTGTGTTAGGGCAAAGAATTTACAAACTGTTGACAGATAACAAATAACGGAACAAATATTAATTTGAAATATGTTTAATGGAAGCAGTACATAATGCAGGGTCAGTTTCTAGTTCTAGGAAAAATATAATGGACAGTCAAAATAAATTCAAAAATTCCGAAGAAATAATGATAAAAGATGCTGGGAAACGTTTAGAAAATTGGAATATACTACAGATGGATGCGCACCATATATGTAAAAAAAGGGGAATTTTAGAATTTAGGACAGATTCTGCAATTAAGGACATTCAAAAACCAATGTTACTAATGGAATGTTAAATAATTGCAAAGAGAGAGGGTTCTTTCCATATAGGATTAGTCCTAGTTGTTTTAAACCTTCTACAAAAATTGGATTAAACACTTAGGCATAACATGTTCACGGACTCTTTATTCGGAACTCTAAAATCCACATTATTTGATCGACCTAAATATTTTTGTTGCTAAAAGAATTTACATTTTCATTTATGGATCCAAATATCACGATAATATTATGTTGACACCTCAATTTTAATTAGGTTAATTTAAGTTTTTATTTTATTTATTTTGTCTTTTTCGGAATTAAAAAAAAAAACCAAAAACAAACAAAACAAAAAACAAATAAAAACAAGAAAAGCAAAAAGCAAAAAAAAAAGCAGCCCCCACCCTTTTTCTTTTTCCTTCGCACGACCTCCCCCCCCTCTCTTCTTCTTCCTTCGTCTTTCTTCCGCCTCTGCAGGTCACGTGCGGCGACGAAGACGCGCTCGAGCACAACCTACAACCGAGAGGGGAGCGTAGGCCGGTGGCTAAGAGGACGCAACATTGAAGGCGAGCATGCCTCCGTGGAAGAGGGAAGATTTGACGCCGGTTCAGCCGCACCCAGGGCCGGTCGGCGTGCGAGAGCCGACGGCCGAACCTCCGTCGACTGGCCTGCTCCTCGCCTATAAATAGAGGAGCACCTCCGTCGACGAGAGAGCATCGCAAGCTTGGAGATCTTCCCACTGAGAGACTTCGGGGGAGGAATCGACGAGCGAGTGAGAGGGAACTCGAGTTGTGAGCTCAGCCCACCCTCCATCGAGAGACTTCGGGGAAGGCCGGCGGCGAGCAACTTCGAGAGGGTCAGATCCGGCCGGTGGAGGCTCGGATCTAGCCTGAGTGAGAGAGAAGAGGGTCGGGTTGAGAAGCAAAGAAGGTGAGAACCGAGCGGAAGGAGCTGAGCGAGAGAAGATCCGGAGGAGAGAGGGTCGAGATCTGGGCGCAGATCTGGAAATCCGCCGTGCCGAGTCGCCCCGAGCCAGGCCGCCGCCGTCGCTGTGGCCGAGCACCAGTCCCGACGCCGTCAAACCGTACTGTCGCCCTCACGCCTCGCCGCTGCTGTTTTCCCCGACGCCGTCCAGGTTTAAGGGCCGCCGTCATCGCCACAAGCCGTGCCGCCGTGCCGTGCCAACGCCGAGAGCAGGTGACGATAGATCCTGCCCACGCCATACCCATTTCTGCTCGAAGCTCTGACCGTTGTCGCCGCCGTCGCCGTCGTCGCCACCGCGCACCTCAGCCTTCCCCTCTCCGGCGCCGCGAATCGAGAACCCTAGGGTTCTCGATTTTCCGGGTCGCGGCCTCGGGTCAGTGGGTCGGACCCGGGGCTACGAGTCGGGTAGGGTTTCTCCGTATTTTGGGGGGCGGCGGAAACCGGGTCGGGGTTCGGGTCGGATCCGGGTAGGGTTCCACGAATCGGGTCGCGGCTGCGAACCAGGTCAAGCGTGGGTTGCGGATCGGGTAGGGTTCCGCCTGGGCCGGGTTGTGTGTGTGGGTCGGGTAGTCTTCAGGCTGAAGTTTTTATAAAAGTGGGCCTATTTTGGTTTTGGGCCTAGAGTTATTTTCTTAAAAGAAAATTTGGGCCTGGAGTTATTTTCTTAAAAGAAAAAAGACAAAAAAATCCGAGTCGGGCTGGCCGGGTCGGACCCAACCCGCAGATCGGACCGGGTCGGATTTTCCTTATTAAATTTTATTTTAAATAATATAAATAAATAAATAATAAATATTTTATTTCAAAAAAATCGAAAAATAAAAAAAATGTTTTATTTTCAAAAAATATTTTAAAAATGTTAAAAAATGTTTTATTTTCCAAAAAAAATCGAGAAAAATAAAAAATAATTTATTTTCCAAAAATATTAAAAAAATATTTTATTTTCTGAAAAATAAAAAAAATCAAAAATATTTCATATTTTCCAAAAAATGCCGAAAATCCAAAAAAGTTAAAAATTCAGAAAAAGCCAAAAGACTTGTATTTTTCCAAAATACTAAAAAAGGTCAAAAAAAAATCACTTTCATGTAAAAAAAAAAATTAGAAAATGACTCAAAAAATGTTTTTTTTCTCCCAAAAATGCATGGAAAATCCCTCAAACATCCAAAAACCCTCGGGTTTAAATAAGATTAGGTACCGAAAGGGCATTAGTGATTAACTAGTGTAATCAAGTCCCCGATCCTAATTTCTCTGGTTGCGCAGGAGTGAGTATTTCTCCCGATACTTCACTTGGGTTTCTAATCAACCCACCCCAAATTGATTAGTGGCGACTCCATTTTAAAAATCAACTTACAGGTTAAAAACTTGAACCATTAAGTCGTGAATTGGTAGACTTGGGAGAGTCCGGGCTTAACTAAATCCAGCCGAGCCATTAGCCTCCTTAGGCGCCCGTACCCGATTGCGGGCGCCGAAAAAAAAGAGGTCGCGACATATTAAAATCTCTGCGTGACATGATTAAATGGTCTCAGTTTCTAGCATTAATATGTATATGATCTATTACTACCAGGTCATGTCAACAACAGTTAATCCAGGAGCACATCATAAGTTTGATTCCAATAAAAGAGTAACGATTTTGTTATGTGCTAATGCAGAAATAACATGACTGGTTGTAACGAAAAACAATTAGATGGAATGGAATTCAACTTTCAAAAATATGGCTTTTTCAATCAGAAAAGATTTTTGACCAAAACAAAATCAGAAAAGATTCAAAGACTAATAAAAGAACAAGAAGTTAAAAATATATGAATAAGTACATTGAGATATAAAATTGTTAAATAAGAGTAGATCAATGAAATTTAACATATCATAATTGAATGAAGGAAAATATTCATAAAATTTAACACACAAAATTCCCTCTAGGTGGCGATGTAGGAACGTAAAAAAGGGAAAGAAGGGGATGGGTTTCTCTCGCTTTTGACATAGTGGGCCCCGGCAGGAGGCCCTCGTGATGGGTGTCACGCCTCGACCCACTTCGAGCACGTGGCAACCCTTGCTTCCATACCTATGGTCATTCGATTGTGACGTCCCAGGAGGCGTTGCCGTTGCAATACATATAAAACGCACAAATAGAAATGTAAACAAATCTCCAACCATCATTCAATGGGGATAGTTAAAAACATAATCACATATATATAGGTGTCATAAGTCAATGTTTCATACACATCAAGTTCAGAAATTAAACAGCTAACTTCATCACATTTGATAAGCCTGACTACATTGCCACGACTTTCTACAAAAGAGCTTGGGGGTACACCTACGCCTCTAATACTACGAGGGTGGTCTAAAAAGTGTTAGCAACTCCACTACTACCTAAGCCTCAACGGCCTTCTGGATCCATGGCTTTGGCTTAGCAATCAGCTCGGGGTTGAGCTCGTGGTCGGACACCTTCCCATTAGGAATGTCCCCATCCTTGGCATCCCAGCTGGTGTCTACCCCTAAGCCTCTAACACCTAGCGGACCGTCAAAGCTGCAAATGGGACCATGGTTCTTGTTGTCCACCCAAAAGTACTAGGCCACGAATCAATGTGGCATGAGATTAGAAAGACTTTTGTTGACCCAGATGGTCGTGACGTAACGCATGTAGTGCATGTCAGCCCCTCCCACTATAGGGCACTCTGTCACCTCTTGACTATGCTCAACGGGGAGGCCAAAACGTATATGACGAAATGGCTCAGCCATTCTTAGGGCCTGTAAATATTTCAACGAACAAATATGAGATAAACTCAAAAAGTGAATTTCCTAGACCTCGCGTAAGGAATTGGTTTACCTCAGAAGTGCCCTAAATAAGTAATTATCTATCGATGACAAAACATGTGAACTCTCTTTTCGCTTTACCCTCGCTATTCTCATAATAATAAATCTATTATTCAAAACCATCAATATAGACACATAGGAAATTCCATAACATATATTCCCTGCTCTCAAGCCAAACATATGAATGCGCATTATGCGCATTATGGTTCAAATCATGTGCTCATGCCATGTAATAATCCGAACCTGAACACATAAGAATCTCATGCACTTTCCATATAAATATGTCTAGATTATTACGGCCCCTCAAGATCTAAGGCCAACCTCAAGGCTCGCAGTTATCCAACGTAACCGGGCATCGTCTCGCCTCATCGAGCACGGCATTGTCCCGCATAAAACGCATCAGGATGGTCATTCTTGTAAAGAGCTTTGTTCCGAAATTCATCCGCAAACGGCATCTCGTTAACTTCGGGGCATCCAAACTGAATCGAACATCGTCCCACATTAAACGCATCAGAATGGGTACACACCCCAAGTAAACACACATCAGGGTCTTAGGTGATCACATGGGTATACCATCACATAATTCATTTCTTACTTTTCTAATTTAACCCATGTGATACTCATGCGATATGCCATATCACTCGTCAAATGTCATTATGTTACACACATGCATCATATTACATTAAAAAATGCATCATTTAATTCATAAATCCATGGCATTTAGACTACTTATCATTATTACGTCCACATCATTATTACGTGTCATCAAACCCATCACATAATCCATTTTTTATTTATATAACACATCACCTTACCATAACATACTCTAATAATATGTCATATCATAACGTCACGTTGTCTCGAATACACGTGACACATACAACACATTATACGTAACTCACATAACACATATAACTCATAATCCATATAGCATATAACCCAAATAATACATCTAACCAATAATCCTTATAGCACATAACCCAAATAACGCATTGAGTACATAACACATAATCTATATATAGCATCTAATCACGTAATATGTATCCCACATAGCACGTATAGTACATAATAGCCTACTATCATATTATGGCACATACGACAACATATTCACTTTATATAACTTAATCCGATAACTCATCGACCGAAACATGAGAACTAATCATCCTAGGCTCGATAACTTATCACTTTGAAACTCAATAACCTATCGGTAAATGTTCAATAACTTATCTAATTCCAATAATTGCTTTTTACTCAACATGCACTTATCACATGAATAACTCATCATTTAACTATAAGCAAGCCCTAAACTACTCCCTAAGTGCAAAGAAAGCCCTAATCAAAGGCTAGGAAGCAACTCAGAAATGATTCGGGCTTCAAAGCACATCGGGAAGGGATAACAAGACCGGATAGCAGCTGTGGATTGTTGATCACACATCTATAGGCCGCGGGGGAGATGGATAGCAGCTCGATGGCAGTCCGACGGTGGTGTGGCGGTGGTTTGGTGGTGGTTCAGCGTCGGTACAGCATTCAGGCTTTGCGAAAACCTAAACTATAGAAGAAACAAGGGAGAGGGTGCACGAGTGAAGGTTGCTCAGTACCAAACAACCCCTGAGGAGGTTGGTTGGTTGGGATTGAGTGGTGGTTTGGCGACACAAATGGCAGTCCGATGTCGGGGTTTGAAGGATGATCGCCGGTGATGGAAGAACAAGAGGAAAAATGAAGAAACAAGCTTGAAATGAAGATGAAAATGGCTATGGGAGTTTCGGTTACACCAAGAGAGAGAGAGAAAGGTGAGTTTAAGATTCAAAAATGAAAGTGAGAATGTGAGAGAGGGAGTGTCTGGCGGTCTTGGGGGGGGGAGGGAAGGAGAGAGAGACAAGAGGTCAAGTCCCACTTAATACCTATCACATCCTTTGGTTCATGTCAATCAAGGGGGCTTAAGAAAGAAGCAAAATCCTAGCATTAAATGAGAGATAGATTGCACTCAAGTGACTAGGTTTAGACTAGGCTAGGCTAGGTGGCTTCATCCCTTCAATTTGTCATGCAATGCTTGCTTGTGCCGCCCCTCCTTAGCCAATTTCCATCTTTGCCCTTTTGTCCTTAGTCCAATGGAAGGGCATTTCGGTTACTTCACCAAGATCTACTATTCACGCATTATTCACATCATTGCATGCAACCATTGGGGTTTACCCTAGTGACTATCCTTCTAACATGAAAGAGAGAGGTGAGGGGTTTGAATCCCCACATTTTTAGAGAGATTGGGGTGAGAATGAATTAGTTTTAAGTATGAATTTCGAGTCCCACATCCTGTAAGAAAGCAAGACAAAAGTCTGAGAGTGAGAATTAGAGTAGGACTGATAAAAAAAAAAAAAAACATCCTTGTGTCGTAGGCTAACAATTTCCTTGGTTGCAGATCGACTCGTGCGGCACTTGGCAAGTAGAACTTGCTAGGCCAACCTTCCTTTTATACTTGTTCTAGTGAACAATACGGCAAATAGCTCTTTTATATGGGATCATACCACGTCTAGCTTTGCTTGGGCGCTTAGTCATCGAGTGAGACAGCGGCCCTTTTTAGACTCAACAACTGGTTTTAGCCCACCAGGACCTCATCAGGATAGCAGTATCAGCTCCCAACCGGTTTGTGTATGAAAGGCCAACCCTACCTTCAGAGCTTCTAAGTAATATAATCATTCTATCCTAAAACTCCTAGCACCAATCGTCTTGATGCCATTCCCATAGACCAGTTGTGTTTGTCCTCTCTACTTCCTCACTCTTCACTTGATAACTCAAAGCACCACTCACAAGTGTCACGAGTATGAGAGGATTCACATATCGTGACATTCTCCCCCACTCAATTTCACAACACCCTCATTGCGATCTATTTTGTTGCTTCCTTGTGTCCCTTAACCATTTATGTGCCACTTTTGAGATTTCACATCAAATGGTCACACTTGCCTAACAAAACAGGTTTTGCTCCATTGGTAGCCTCTTTTGATCTTAGTTCTTCCGATCATTTTTGGTCACCTATGCTTTCTTTGGCAAGTGTGGCATTTCTCGCTAACTACATCTTTTGGCAGCACCATTTTTGCCTACTAAGCATTTTGACCCCAGCAAACTAAATGGAGGTTCTTTCTTTGTTGAAAACGTGACAATAGACCTCCTCTTTTTTCATCGATCGATCCAAGAACCTTATCCCCATTTAGCGAGGATTCGGTTCTTTTCCAACTCTACCCACTTAGTGAGGAATCGACTTTTCCTAGTGCCCCCATTATCATCCTAGAAGCTTAGTTGAGAGCAACACTTTGTTTGAGCATCTTTTGCCCCGGCGATTCACTCTCCACCCTTGTAGGATTAGGTAGACCACTAGTACTTCCCAGCTCAACCCACACTAGAGTGAAGGAGTCCGATTCTCCGACTCACCTACTTATTGAAGGGATTCTTACTTAGATACCATTTATCATGGGCCGACAGTTCCCTTGGCCACGGATCAACCCATGTGGCGCCTAATGAGTAGAACTTGCTAGGCCATCTTTCTTTCTATAGTTGTTCTAGTGAACAATACAACGAATAGCTCTTTTATATGAGATCGTATCATGCCCAACTTTGCTCGAGCGTCTAGTCCATCAAGTGAGACAGCAACCCTCTTTAGGCTCAACAATTGGTTTTGGCCTACTAGGGCTTTATCAGAAGAACGGCATCAGCTCCCGACCAGTTTGTGCAAGGGAGGCCAACCCCGCCTTCAGAGCTCTTAAGTATTATAATTATTCTACCCTAGAACTCATAGCACTAACCGTCCTAACGCCACTTCCACAGACTAGTTGTGTTTGTCCTTTTTGCTTCCTCACTCTTCACTCAATAACCCTAAGCATCACTCACAAGTGTCACAAGTATGGGAGGATTCACGGACCATGACACTTGCATGCATTTAATGCCAAGATCTTGTCAAAAGAAGACTTGATGGGCTTGAAGGGCCCATGGGTCTCCTTGAGCTGCTCACCCCTTGAGCGTGTGGACCTTGGGCCGCCCACTTGGACTAGGGCCCATTGGGTCTCCGCTCGTGGCCTGTTTCCACCTTTCCGCACTTGTACATTCTTGCCGATGAAAAACTAAGTTTTCACCCCTAAATGGCCTTTTCCAATGTCCTCGTGGTCTATCAATCCTCAAGGAAATCTCGTCCGACGATCGCTTACCAAAACAATTCCATTTTGAAAAATGAGGTTGTAATGAGGATGTCACAATGGGCTATTAGCTTAGTGGTAGAGTGCACCATTGATATTGCATTGTTGTGCTTGGGCCATGAGGGCTTTCAGCCATATGGATAGTTCAATGTGCTCATGCTCAACTATTCCAGGAGTATCATGAAGAATGGTAAATTGGTTTTTCTCCGTTGCCAAAGGCATGTAGCAAGTCAAGTAAGCCTCATTTTCTATTGGTTAGAATTCGAAATGGTGTGAGAGAGAGCGTGTCACTCTACCAATAGTGTAGACCTTCCCACACAAATGTTTTATTGGCTGCTGTATTGAGGTTTTCTACCTCCATCTTCTCACATAATTAGTCTTTTTGAAATATTAGGTGATTTTTCTAAACTTTTGTAATTCATCTAATTAATGATATTCACAGATTTATGAAAGAAAAAGGGGGCTAACACAGCAAAATTACGGCCACAAAATATTTGGGAACCTATGGCGACGAATGTCTTTCGCCGTAGGCCCCACATACAGACACACACATGTATTAGATATATGTATATATTATATTCAATGCTGTTTCGCCATCGGACCAGAAAACTTCGATTGCGATTTATAACATCGAGGGTATGTTTGCATGGACGAGAGGCATGCATGAGACAAAGCTCTCGTTCTCGGGGACGTGGACAATTCCGTATAACGATTTTTCTGGGGTCTGATGAATTCCACGTGTTGTGGCCACTGGCTGTGCCCTTGTCCCCTTGTGCATCACACAAAAGCCAAACTAGAGGAAGGAAATAGAACGTGGAAAATCCTGCATTTTCAGCAGAGTTTTGTGTTTCTCTGGCCAGAAATGAAAAGAGTTTTTGCCCGGGCAAGGCATGGACACCCTAATTTCTTTTTCTTAGGGGTTAACATCACGAAAATACATAAATCAATATCTACGTGAAATAAATATCATAAAATTTTAATGAGGACACAAAATTTCTCAATTTTTAACATTACGTCAATATGATCCTACATCATATATTCATTGAAAAGAATTATTTGTTTCAATTTAGAGAGGTACCGTCAAGGCTATATTTTCTTGAAAAGGGATATGGGTTTCAATTATTCATTCTTTTGCTCCCCATTATATGGTTTTTTTTTTTAGGAAATATTATTTATCTAGGAATTAATTGCAATAGTCCTAAACATATGATAATTAACGTAAGCGCCGTTGCATCTGACTATACATTCGATTCACCGTGCAAGTCCCTGTAATATTAAACGTTGTGTTAGGGCAGAGAAAAAGCGTAAATTGTTGACAGATAACAAATATTAAATGATGGGACTAATGTTAGTTTGAAATTTGTTTGACGGAAGAAGTATATAATGCATGGTTAGTTTCTAGTTCTAGTTAAGATATAACGGATAGACAGAATTGGTTCAATAATTTGGAAGAAACAATGATAAAGATTTTGAGAAAAGTTTAGAAAATTGGAATATATTACAAATAGATATACACCATATATTCAAGATGGGAAAATTACACAAATGATTCTTGAATTTTGGCTCAATGTGCAATGTCGTTATTGAACTTTTAATTTGTTTAATGTGATCCTAGAACTTTTGATACATATTCAATGTAATCCTTGGATTATCTGAAAATATTTAACATTTTCCTAAACTTAAATTAATGAAAGAACAACGTTGAATAATTTTATGTAGTTTAAGAATTGGATTGAATATGTATCAAAAGTTTAGGGATTATATTAAACAAATTAAAATTTAGGGATGATATTATACATTATGATAAAGTTCATGGATCACATACAATAAATTAGAAGTTTAGGGATGATATTATATATTAGGCCAAAATTCAAGGTCCATTTTTATCATTTTTGTCACGACCATAATTTCGAGTGTAAACCACCTAGGGTTTGTCTAATGGATTGTTAAGCCTATTCTTAACTCGGGCTCTCCCAAACCCATACCAATTCGTGACTTAGGTTCAATGTTTTTTTAACATGCAAATAGATTTTATCTAGGAGTCGCCACTAATCTATTTTAACATGCAAATAGATTTTATCTAGGAGTCGCCACTTAGGTTCAATGTTTTTTAAACATGCAAATAGATTTTATCTAGGAGTCGCCACTAATCTATTTTTAGTGGGTCGATTACCCAAATAAAATAATGGAAGAATTATTTTATTCCTATGAACCAGAAATTTAGGTACGGTGACTTGGTTACACTAGACTTCTCTAATGCGCTTTTGGTACCATTTCTTTTTATTTTAAAAAATGTTTTGCAAGCAGTTTGGATTGATTTTAAATATATTTCCCTAACATGTGAGGTGATCATACGAGTGCGCAAACCACCAATTTAACATCCAAGAAAAGTAATGAATAAATTGCAAAAAAAAAAAAAAAAAAATTTACCTCAAAGCAATGAAAGCATTTGCAATGTTAAATTAGAATTCACATCAACAACCCTAGATATGATTTCTAATTAATACCCAATTTTTTTGTTTGCTTTTACTTATTTAATGAAAATCATGCAATATGCAATGTAATATAACTAAATGACCTAATTCTAATGTCATGCAATTTCTAATTAAATGGACCTAATAACAATCTCTAAATGACGTGCATTTCATGAATCAAATTCTAATGACATGCAATGACATTTTTTTTTTCCTAAAAATGCAATCTATCCTAGAGAGTAGAACTAATTTATTCTAAGACATTTTTTTTTTGTATTTTTTCATGTAATTCGGAATTAAATAGAATGTGAAAATTATCTAACTAGATTAAGATTCTATTCAATTTGTATTAGGAATTAGGTTGAACCAAATCCTAATTTAAACTAAAATATTATCTTAACCCAAATAATCCTAAAATGCAATCTATCTAATATCTAAACTTATAATAAATTAAGAAAAAAATTATCTAAAATTAAACTAAGTGCAATTTTACCCTAACATGCAATGATGTACAAAATATGCCCTAATTCTACATGACATATGCATGATGATTTTTTTGTTTTTTTCCTTTTTTTTTTCCCCTTTTTTTAATTTCGAAATTAATAATTTCCAAATAATTAAACATGCAATCCAAGTAAAAAAAAAAAAAAACTAGCAACCTAAATTAATTGATTTGATTTTTTTATTTGATTTTTTTAAATTTGAAATAATAAAACTCCTACCCTAAACATGCAAGATAACCCTAAACCATGCAATATTCTAATTCGAACATATTTCAAGATAAACAAAGCAATCAAGACAAGTCAAACCATTCAAAATAACCAAAGATATCATATATTGTTTAGATCAAAGGATAATATTTTGCTAGTAAAATCGATAAATTGATCTTAAGTCTTAAAGATCAAAATATTGATTTTATTCCCGTTTAATTAATTATTTCATCTAAGGCCTTATAGATGAAATAAAAAATTCAGGCATGGTTGCAAATCATGTGGCATGTCATAATTTCTAATTATGCATAGGGAAACATTTCAAATAAAGAAAACAAGATACAATAAATAAAATATAGATAAAATAAATCTGCATAATAAAATAAAGTAAATCTACCTAATTTGATTTTTTCTTTTTTTATTCCAAACAGGGCTTGGCAACCGGTTCGGAGCTAGTCGTCGGCGAGGAATTTTGGCGAGAGGACACAACAGGCACATCGGCAACGAGCGGACCAGCAGCGAACAGGGGACTGCAGGCGCGAACGTCGCTCGGAGGGGAAGCTTGAGTGGCGTGCAGGGGCTGCGTCGCGGCTGGGGCGGAGGCGCGGCTGCGGGTCAGTCGGAGCAGAAGCAGCGGCGAGCTGTCCCACAGACGCCGGTGACAGTGCTGGGCTGTAGGTCACGGTGGGCTTCGACTCCAGGTGGCGTCGGGGCAGCGCGAGCTTCGGGCGTCGAGTTGAAGTAGAGCGCGGTGTGGACAGGGGACGGCGCTCAGGCGGAGTGGCGGTGTGCGACGACTTCGGGTTACAACTCCGGCTCGACAGATCGGGCTATGGTGTCGGCGGAAGGGGCTCAGGATCTTTGGTGCTACGGGTGAAGACGGTAGGCAGAGGAGCTCTGGCCTGGTGGACGCGAGAACAGCGATGGCGAACGGGCTGCAGGCCAAGCGGAACAGCAGCAACGAAACAGGGGAGCTCGGGCGCTGGGCTAGCTGAGGCGGGGCGATCGTCGCAGTCGAGGCGGGTCGCGGTGGTGGCGTAGGCAGTGCCGGCGCGGTGGACGGCGCAGGCACAACCAACGCGGTCGGGGGAGCCCTTCGGAGAAGATGACACTGTAGCGCCTTTTCCTTTTTTTTTTTTTTTTTTTCCTCTCTCTCTCTCTCTCTCTCTCTCACGTCAGTCTGTACGGTCTCTGCCCACTGTTTCTTCGACCAAGGCAAACCGGAATTGACTTTGACTTTCAACTCTCAGACGAAAAACCTTCTCCTGTATTTGCTCTCCAATTTTTTTTCGAAAAAACCCCTCTTAGTTACGGAAAATGAAGCTCTCTTTTATAATGATTTCGGAGAGCCGCTTTGTATGACATTTTTTGAGTTTCCATCTTCTATCGCATTAAATCAAAACTGCAAATCGGAACGTGATTTCACAATCAGCTCAATTTTGCTAAGATTTATTTCATTTTGTAAAATTTTTGCCATTTATTCACTTGATTTTTAAATTGCTTATGCATTTAACAAAATCCAAATATTCATCAAAATTTTAAATTTTCATGCATAATCAATCAAATCAATTTTCCCCATTTTTTTTTCATTTTTTCCTTTTATTTGTTCTAATGCAATTTTTATTTTCCTAGATTTGCTAAAATTAGGTGTCAACAATTTTTCCATTCATGAAAAGAGGAACTTTAGAATTTAGGACAGATACTATGGTTAAGACTATTCACAAAACAATCTCAATAACGGAATGTTAAATATTCACAAAGAGAGAAAGTTCAGTTATTTTCATATAGGATTAGTCCGAGTTGTTTCAAAACCTCCAACAAAAAATGAACTGAACATCCTAGTTGTTCCAAAATTTCCAACAAAAAATGGATTGAACATTTTTTTATTCGTGTTTAAGAGATTGTAGGCACAATAAGTTCAAGGACTTTTTATTAGGAATTATAGAATCCACATTGCTTGAGCGTCTTGCCATCAAAATGTCGAATTTTCTATTAGAGGAGTTAAATATTAGACCATGCTTACATATAATAACTTAAGTTTTTAAAATAGTTGGTAGTGGTATCGCAAAATTTTACATAATGTCGAGTTAAAGGTCATGAGTTCAATCTTTTCAAGCCCCATTGACTTTCCTAATTAAATATGTTTACGCTCAGTACTTAAAAAAAAAAAGGACCAGACTAAGCATAAAAGAGAGTATTTGAATAATTAAATATTAAATCACGCATTTATCTAATAACTTAAACTTTTAGAATAGCTAATAGTGGTACTATAAAATCTCACATTTTCATTAATGGATCCATATATGGGGACAACATTAACCGTAAATATAAAAACCTCAAGTTTTGATCAATGATCTCAATATCTAGCATTAATTCAAAAGCATAGAAGTTAGACTCTGATAAAGGAGAAATCATTATGTTATATGCTAATGCTGAAAAAGCAAATCTAGGAGTTCAATAAACAATTAGATGTAATAAAATTTAACTTTCTAAATAGGAATTTTTCAATCAAGAAAGATACAAAGACCTATAAAAAGATCAATATTTGAGTATGGAGCTAGAGAACTAAAAATTAAGTTAAATAAGAGTAGATCAAGGGAATTAAACACTGGATAATTTAATGAAGGAAAAAATTTCACATAAAATTCCTTGTAGGTCATCATGCTCAACTATTCGAGGTATAGAATACTAAACCATTTTTCTTTTCCATTGCCATGGGCTAACACAGCAACATTCCGCGACAAAAGTGTTAGATGGGTTCACTCCTATGTGGAGGAAGCCCAATGAGTTGCAAGCCCAAAAAGGGCTTGAGCCAACATAATAAGTTATATGAAGAAATATGGTTTCTCACTATTTATATAAAGAGGTAGCAGTAGAAAAGGAAACAGTAACAAGAGAAAAAGGAAAAGTAGAAAATCTTGGGTTTGGGGCAATATCTTATTTCCATCAAGCTAGCGTCGGAGGTCGATTCGTGGTCCGATTGAGCTAAAATTTTGTTAGCATGTTCGTGGCGCAATTTTATCGAATCTGAACGGTTTGATTTTCGTTTGAAGCTCCATACATCAGGTTTTTCGTGGATTGATCAAAGCCTACATTTTTGGTCAGATTTATCATTGATCTATTGTGAAGTTCATGTGTATTGCCAAGAATTATGTTCTTGAGGTGTTTGCTGCTATGTACCTCTTGTATTTGCTAGAGAAGAACAATTTTATTGATAGTGAAGATTTTCAGGTGAACTCCGGTCTCATGGTTTTTTTATCTCCTCACATCGAGGAGGTTTTCCACGTAAAAAAATCGTCTTGTGTTCGCGTGCTTGGTATTTATTTTACTCTACTATATTGATTCCTATTAGGTTTACACAAGAGGGGAGATTATTTTATTCCGCTGCGTTGATTCGATATTGTTCGAATTATTACCGTTCTCCCATCAGAGTGGTATCAGAGCATCAGGTTATTGCTTGATTTTTCTGCCTCGTGTTAAACAATGGAAACGAATATGAGTAGAATGGTTACACTGAATGGTTCGAATTATCATATTTGGAAAGGGAAGATGGAAAATCTTTTATATGTGAAAGATTTTTATTTGCTTGTATTTGCTGAGGAGAAACCAGAGAATAAAACTGATGTTGAATGGTCTATATTTCATCGTCAAGTGTATGATTATATCAGGCAGTGGGTAGATGATAATGTTTTGAACCATATTATTGAGGAAACACATGCATGCAGTTTATGGGATAAGCTCGAACAGTTATATGCTCGAAAGACTGGGAATAATAAGTTATTTTTGATAAAACAGATGATGGCTCTGAGATATCATGATGGTACTCATTTGACTGATCATTTAAATTCTTTTCAAGGAATTATAAATCAGTTGGCTACGATGGGAATCAAGTTTGATGATGAGATACAAGCACTATGGTTGCTTGGTACTTTGCCGGACTCATGGGAGACGTTCCGAACATCTTTGTCTAATTCTGCCCCAGATGGTACAATTACCATGGATTTAGCCAAGAGTAGTATTTTGAATGAAGAGATGAGAAGGAAGACACAGGGATCGTCCTCTTCACATTCGATGCCTTGGTTGTTGAGAAAAGGGGGAGAAGTGAGTCTCGAGGTCCGAGAAATAGAGATAAAAGTCGAGATAATAGCAGAGGTAAGTATAATAAATTTGCTAATGTTGAGTGCCATTATTGTCATCAGAAGGGACATATTCGAGGTTTTGTCGCCAGTTAAAAAGGGAGAAACAAAAGGAGAAAGGTAAAGAGAAGAAAAGTGATGATGACAGTGATGACAATCGTGTCGCTGCACTTAAAGAAGACTTTCTCACTATTTTTTATGGTGATGTGGTGAATTTTGTTTCTCATGAGATCAGTTGGGTAATTGATAGTGGTGCATCCGTTCATGCTACATCTCATAGGGATTTCTTTACATCATACATGTCAGGTGACTTTACATCATAATACTATTCCTGAACCAGAGGCTCAATTAGATGTTCCACTGGATGTTCCAGTCCGGAGATCCATTAGAGACCGACAACCTTCCACTAGGTATTCTAAAGATGAGTATGTATTATTGACTGATGCAGGTGAACCAGAGTGTTATGCAGAAGCAATAGAAGATGAGTACAAAAGCAATTGGTTCGATGCTATGCGATATGAGATGCAGTCACTTTATGATAATCATACTTTTGACTTGGTGAAGTTACTAAAAGGTAAAAGAGCTTTGAAGAACAAGTGGGTATATAGGTTGAAGCAAGATGAACATACTTTACAACCACGGTATAAAGCTAGATTGGTTGTTAAGGGATTCGGTCAGAGAAAGGGTATTGATTTTGATAATATATTTTCTCCGGTAGTAAAAATGTCTTCTATCCGTGTGGTACTAGGCTTGGCAGCTAGCCTAGATTTAGAAATTGAGCAAATGGATGTTAAAACAGCCTTCCTACATGGTGACTTGGAGGAAGAGATATACATGGAACAACCTGAGGGTTTCAAAGTGAAAGGGAAAGAGGATTATGTGTGCAAATTGAAGAAAAGTCTCTATGGCCTAAAACAAGCACCAAGACAATGGTATAAAAATTTTGCGTCAGTTATGACAGAACAGGGCTATAAGAAGACTTCCTCGGATAACTGTGTGTTTGTCTAAAAATTTTCTAATGATGACTTTATTATTCTTTTGCTTTATGTTGATGATATGCTGATTGTTGGCAGGAATGCTTTAAGAATTGAGTTATTGAAGAAACAGTTGAGTAAGTCTTTTGCCATGAAAGACTTGGGCTCGGCGAAACAAATTCTTGGCATTAGAATTACCCAAGATAGAGATGCTAAGAAGTTGTTTTTGTTGCAAGAGAAATATATCGAAAAGATCATTCAGAAATTTTACATGGACAAGGCTAAAGTGGTTAGTACTCCTCTTGCTGCCCACTTTAAGTTAAATATGATGCAAAGTCCTACGATTGATAAAGAGAAGAAAGATATGGGAAGTATTCCATATGCTTTAGCTGTATGAAGCTTAATGTATGCGATGGTATGTACACGCTCAGACTTAGCGCATGCAGTTGGCATTGTTAGTCACTATTTGTCAAATCCAGGTAGAGAGCACTGGAATGCAATGAAGTGGATTATGAGGTATCTTCGGGGAACTTCAAATTTGAAACTCAGTTTTGGGACCGGGAAACTTGAGTTAGTTGGATACACATATTCCAACTTGGCAAGAGATATTGATACTCGTAAATCTACTTCTAGTTATTTGATTTCTTTTGCGGGTGGAGCTGTGTCATGGAAGTCAAGATTGCAGAAGTGTGTTGCACTTTCTACAACCGAAGCTGAATTTATTGCAGTGACTGAAACTAGTAAAGAGATGCTATGGATGAAGAAGTTCTTAGAAGAACTTGGGTTCAAGCAAAAGAGGTATGTGCTATTTTGTGATAATCAAAACGCAATTCATCTTGGTAATAATTCATCTTTTCATTCTAGATCGAAACATATTGATGTTAGATATCATTGGATAAGGGATGTTCTAGATGAAAAGTTGTTGGAACTTGAGAAAATTCATACGGATCATAATGGCTCTGATATGATGACGAAGACTCTACCAAGAAAGAAGCTTGAACATTGTCGTTTGATAACAGGGATGGTGAATCCCTCCACATTGTCATGAGGGGGATATTTGTTAGCTGGGTTCACTCCTATGTGGAGAAAGCCCAATGAGTTGCAAGCTCAAAAAGGGCTTGAGCCCATATAATAAGTTATATGAGGAAATAGGGTTTCTCACTATTTATATAAAGAGGTAGCAGCAGAAAAGGAAACAGTAACAAGAGAAAAAGAGAAAGCAGAAAATCTTGGGTTTTGGGCAATATCTGATTTACATCAAGCTGGCGTCGGAGGTCGATTCGTGGTCCGATTGAGCTGAAATTTTGTTAGCATGTTCGTGGCGCAATTTTATCGAATATGAACGGTTTGATTTTTGTTTGAAGCTCCATGCATCAGGTTTTTCGTGGATTGATCAAAACCTGCGTTTTTGGTCAGATTTATCATTGATCTCTTGTGAAGTTCATGTGTATTGCCAAGAATTATGTTCTTGAGGTGTTTGCTGCTATGTACCTCTAGTATTTGCTAGAGAAGAACAATTTTATTGATAGTGAAGATTTTCTGGTGGACTCCGGTCCCGTGGTTTTTTATCTCCTCACATCGAGGAGGTTTTCCACGTAAAAAAATCGTCTTGTGTTCGCGTGCTTGGTATTTATTTTACTCTACTATATCGATTCCTATTAGGTTTACACAAGATGTGAGATTATTTTATTCCGCTGCGTTGATTCGATATTGTTCGAATTATTACCGTTCTCCTATAAAAAATATTGAAACCTATGGTGACCAATGTCTGTCTAACTGTAGACTAAGTTTTTAAGTAAATGTTTCCTAATTTGATTCAGGAAGTCATACAAGAACTTACAAAAATAGAATTCTTCTCGGTTGTTACGTATTAGAGCAAATGAGAGAAGTGTTAGGATTTTCTTGATGAGAGTTTTCTAAATGATTTATTAACAATGTGGGTTTACTTTGCATGCAATCTAGTGTTAGGAAATACTTGAGCGATTGGAAGTTTGAAATTCTCCTTAATTAAAATGGATTTTTTTTGCAATCGGCCCTCTTTGTGGAGTAACGAGCCATACTCAAATTGTATCATATAAATCTTTGATGGTCTTTATGATCTCTTGTTGATTTCTCTTGTAATCCATTCTTCTCATGTTAGATTTGAATTGCCAGATCCATTAGTTTTTGCATTTTCTTTTTTTGGAAAAATTCTAAATAAGGGCTTGAAATACCCTTAATTTCTTAAATAAAAGCTTGAAGTAGATGTTGATTTAAATAAGAGTATGTAGTGTTCTCATTTTCTCAAATAAGAGCTTGAGGTGGATTTTTTTTCTTTAAAAAAGGGCTATATTTGTGACATTCCGATTTTTAAATTCTATTTTCAGTAAAATGAGATGGGCATTTTCATCAACACGTGCATAGTTCTTTTTTCTGAGTTGGCCACTCATGAGAAAACTAGTCTATCAGGTGAAGCCATTAAGGGATTCTAATGCATCAGACTCGAGAATTTGACTAGGAAGCGACCTTTCGATCGAGTTAATCTACAAGGTTTAGTACGAAACAGTTAAAAATCAATTAGAGACCGAAGATAGATCGACTCGACAAAGGCATGTGATCAAGTGTGGGTGATTCTACTAGATCGCATAATTCTTGTCAATCGGCACTAGACCGACTTTTATGTCATTTTGGTACCTTGTGTCAATATTTGAAACCTTGAGATTATCCCAACAACCGAGAGTCACCAATGTGTCGAAGATGTACATTATGGCTTGAAAATGATCAACCATAGGTCAAATGCACGAAAATTTCTAAAAACTACCCAATAGATTAAGACACGCTAGTTTCATGCTAGAGTGAAATTAATCGTGAAATTGAAACCGAATTTAGAAATTGGAAGTCTTGTTGTGTCACAAATTATTTTAGAAACGTTGACTCATCTTTAGAAGATTTTTTTTATGCAAATCGAGTTTTTCGGCGAAGAATCAAATTATGGTTAATTTGGTTTAGGAAGATTAGTAGGCCTGCTTTTGGTCATACTTTGGGGATCCAAGATAGTTCTATGGTCAAGTAAAAATGTGAATTGAAGTGTGGTGACATTGGATTAATTTATGGACTTCAATTTGGCTCAATTGGAAGAGGATTGAATGAAATTGATAGAATTTGGTGCACAAATACTCAAAATTTGTATGCTAAGGCACATGGAGCAAATTGGACCATTGGAAGATTGTCAAGGAAGCTTGGAGGTGAGTAGATGGTGACATCATGTGAGGTCATGGTGGGGCCAAGGTGGAGGGGATTGTGACAACTGTAGAGTGCCCATTGGCTCACCAAAAGTAGCCCTCACATCAAACATTTCTTCTTCCTTGAATCAAGGGCCTTTTCTTGGAACTTGGAGAGAGAGAGAGAGAGAGAGAGAGAGAGAGAGAGAGAGAGCTGTGCAACCAGAGCTTCGGCCGCCCCTTCGTTTGCACGCCCGACCGGCCGCTCGCACATAGCTGGAGTTCGTCGCCGTCGCCGCTCATCCGCGCGTGCCGCTCCACTCGCCGACTCGTGCTTTGCTCTGCTTTCATCCGCATGCCAGCATCGTCATCCATTGTTGCCCTTGGTCACCAGTCATCGTCGGAGCCTCCATCGCCATCATGGTGGTCTTCTAGCTCGCCGGAGCCACCATTGAAGCCAGCTCGTCGTCGGTGCTGCTTCTCCTTCGCCCGAATGCTTGATCAGCTCGCATTGTTGTTCAGCACGTCCCCAACCGTCCATGCCGTTGTCTAGCTGCTACTCGTCATCGCTAAGGCCGCGGAGGTCTCCCTTGGCCGCCATGAGCCACCGCCAGTCACCGCCTGAGCTGCTGCCATCCATCTCCGCTAGTTTCGCGCCCAACCAGCAACCAGTGCACCTCCGTCCGACCTTGAATAGCAATTGGAAGTTCCATCAAGCTCTGGTCTTCAAGGTCCATTTTTGGTGCCTTTTGGTCCTTGCTTTATGTCGCCCCGAGGAAGTTTATCGACTGCCTCGCCATTACCTTTGCCGGAGACTCATCGGAAAGCGATTCTAGTGAGTTTAGCCTCCTAAACTTTGATTAGAGGGTTAATGATGCTTAGGAGGGTTTAGTTTAAGTTAAGTGAGATTATGCGGTTAGATTAGTTTAGTTAAGTGTGTATTAGATTAAGGGGTGTGATTAGTTTAGTGTATGTTTAATTAAAGTTAAATAGATGTTTATGTTAGTATAATAATGATTTGGCCTTAATTGATTATTTTTGAATAAATAAGTGTTTCGAAATTATTTAATTATTTAATTAATTTTCGGAATAAATTTAATTATTTATTAATTCCAAAAACATTTTTCGGGACCTTAAATTATCAGAATTTCACGTTGATCGTTGCAATGTATTCAAATTATGAATTTGATGAGTGGATATTGCAAATTTAGTGTTGATTGTGAAAAATAAGGACTTTATTCATAAAATCCAAAGTGTCGGGTTTTAATACAAAATTGGATTTTAAGGATAATATTAAATGATGGGGTTTGAAAAAGTGAAATATTAGTTTTCTAGTTCGAAATTAACGTGCCCCGACACATGTGAATAATTTTTTGAACATTTTTAATATGAAGAAAAGAAGCCGAGATCACTATTTTAAATGGAAGCATTGAGTGAAATGCAAAGTGTCTTAGGCCGAGTATGAATTTATTGTGTGTTAATTAAGAGGAAATTGTCATGAGTTGTTGAGCCGGACATGCCCTTGTATGGGATGCCCCATACAACGGATGTGGGTCGCAGTAGATTCTAGACCGATACTCCTTCGGGAACACCGTTGACGCAATGACGAAGCCGTGCTCCAAGGTGGGGAGGCGATGCCTGCCTAAATGCCAGTAGATAGTTGAACTGCGAGTAGGTTATGTTCATGTGTGGCAGTAAATAAAAATTGGAACACATGCTATGGTTGTTGATTATGTGAAAGTGATTGGGCTCCAGTTGTTTAAGTTTTTATTACTACCAGTGATTGAGTGATATGAACTGTATTAACCTGCAGGAAGAAAATAAGGCAAGGTAAGTCTTCTATGTAGTGTAGCTAGGCCACCCATGGGTGTATTTTTATTTCTAATAGGGGTTTAGGGGGTGAACTTGCTGAGACAATGTCTCACCCCGTTGTGGCCAAATATTTTGAGGTCCTTAGATGGCAATTGTGGAGGACTCGAAGCCATGGAGTTTGGGAAAGTGGAGACCGAAGGATCGGCGAACGTGTCCAGCTAGTCGGTTTGAGGACAGTTCCCATTTTTGTTGAGCCGGTCTATTTTGTAGACAGCTTAGTGTTGTATAAAAACCTATGTGTTTTATAAAGAAGTGTTTGGTTGTGATTGATTGCCTACTTTTTATCCCAAGTTAAATGTTATCAGGAGATTTGTTTTGCTTTTGTATGCGTAATAAAATGAATGGGTTAGCGACATATCCTAGGATGTCGCATATTTGATCGACCGCAGTGGGATGCGCGTGCGCTTGGGGTTTGGGTGTGATAATATCAATCTCAAAGAAGTGTCCAAACTCACTAGCTACTGAAGGGCATTTTCATCTTTTAATTTTTTTTAAAAATTTATTCACATTTTTCTTTCTTTTTCCTATATTACTTTTTCCATAAAAAACAAACTAGAAAAACTAAAACTTCAAAAAAATAAAGAAACACAGGCGAGAGGGAGCCCTCCTGCCTATATTTTTGTTTTTTTTTTTCTATAAAAACTTTTATTTTTAATTTTGAATCTAATTTAATTAACGTTAAAACTGTCTTTGTACTAAAATACCCTTGATCGACCGTAATATTTGGCCGAGTGGCAAGCTACCAAGGTTAATCCTTTATTTGAAATAATTATAACTACTTCAAGCCCTTATTTGATATATTAAGGGCACTTCAAGTTTTTATTTGAAATAAGATTCACTTCAAGTCATTCTTTGAAAAAAAAAAATTGTACTTCAAACCTTTAGTTAGAACTTTCCAATATATATATATATTTGGTGCTGGAGGAACCGGCTTGCAGCCGACAACCACACCGTAAACCCCCAGGTAACACTTAAGCAGGATGACCCACTACCCCTGAGTCATACTTAATACAACTAGCGCCTCCCCTGGGTTTTGAACCCTTCACCTCTTCGTTGAGAATCAATAGAGTCTTAGACAGTGTAGCCACCGCGGCCGGTGGTTCCAATAAGTTTGCAATCAAGCAACAAAGAAAATATGATATAATTTGAAGATGAATCTTTATGAGATCATCGTAAATTTATCTAAATATAAGGTTGTAAATTTAACAATTAGAATTGGAATCCTCTAAATTGACAAGGTAAATTTACAAATTGATAACTTTATCCCTTTTAATGGAGAAAACATTAGCATGTTTAACTTTAAACGGTTGAGATGTATTATTTTTTTTTTTTGGAAAAAAACCTCCAAAAATCCTCAAATGATGCTTAATGCGATACATTTGTTCTTTTTTTTTTTTTTTTTTTGACACTAAGAATCTCAAACTTGTACTTGAGTGACACACTTATCCTCTATCAAGTTCGGTCAATAAAAACTATTAAAAATCTACCTACATAGATGACAAAAAGTAAATGATATCTACAAGGCGCCAAACTAAAGTAAATAAGGATGTCATTTTGGTTGGAAAATTATTTGACAGAATCTTGATGAAGGGTAAATGTGTCACACAGATGCAACTTTAGGATTTTTGGTGCCATATAAAAAAAGTATGAGTATATTTTTAATGGGCATTGTTTGGAGTTTTCGGTGGGTTTTTTTTTTTTTTTGCCTTTTCTTTTCTTTTTCCACCTGCCACCATCCCCTTGTTGCTCCTCCTGCCATTATAGACGCGTCGCCCGACCAATCACTAATTCATTTCTCTCATTTGCTGATGCCAATATGAACTATATTGAAGTTGTTGAT
The DNA here is from genome assembly GCA_016097485.1 of Eucalyptus sideroxylon x Eucalyptus melliodora. Lineage (NCBI taxonomy): Eukaryota > Viridiplantae > Streptophyta > Magnoliopsida > Myrtales > Myrtaceae > Eucalyptus > Eucalyptus sideroxylon x Eucalyptus melliodora. The sequence goes on from CM027830.1 coordinate 21,955,458, forward strand.
GCTTCAACCACTGAGAGGCATTATATTTATGATATACTTCTCGCTAAATTTACAAGGAATCTCATTCCCTAAAAATCGTGACAAATATATGATCCATTTTTTCTTAGCTTGATTAATAGAATAAAAGGTTAGTTACACTAATATGGACGACGCAAGCATAAGGAAATTTTGAAATCTTGGTACCTAGATCATCACTGAACAAAACATCTCAAAGTTTAGTGGGATGAGTGCTGGGTCAACTTATTTATCCTTAACAAAAGCATTCTGGTCACATAGGAAATTAACATTCACGTCGTATCTTCTTACATGATTTGCGAAGAGTAGAATAACAAAATTATTTCACTAGTACTTCATTTACAGAATTTTCTACTATAAAACAAGTAATGTTCGAAACAAGAGAAAATATAATAGAATTAATGAAAAGCTATGAAAAGAAAACCCATCATCCTGCCTGAGTTTTGCTGCACGTATATGCCATTATCATCACGTTGCTCAGCAATCCCTTGTTGATGTGTTGGAGTTCTTCTTAAAGCCCTCTTCACGTCGAGATTCCGTTGCCACCAAACAAGAAAAATCGTATATAGTATCTCCTCACTGGAAACCGAGAAAAGAAGCCTTCGATCATCAATGACCTCTCCCACGGTGACTTGGTCCAGAATAAGCTCTGTCTAGGACGATCTCTGATTGCAATGAACTCAGAGACTGGCCTCCAAGAGGTCTCGTGGCTTCGATGTGCGAACTGTACGTGAGCATGAGAAGGAAGAAGAGGATCAAGAAGGTGTTAAGAAACACGATGAGAGATTTTTGGGACCTCATGCTTCTTCCCTTTGCTTTTTCAGTCTTGATTTGTTAGGTATGGCTGGATATATGCATGAGGACGCAAGGTAATTTATAGATAAAAGGGGTTTCAAGAATCAAGAGGAGTTAGTGGCGTGTTCAAGAAAGGTATGCAATAATCTTTGACTTCTGGTACAGATTGCGGTCGTGTTGGCGGGTGAAGAATTTTGCCATAAATTTTTATGGAGATTGATCCGACTTTGAATCCTCCAAACTATATTTAATTCCTCAGTTTGACTATTTGAAGAATAAGATTAACATTGAATATCTTGCAGAGAGAGAGAGAGAGAGAGAGAGAGAGAGGTAGGCAGGGTTGTGTTTAGAGAATGAGTCGTACGTTGTTAGAACAAAAACGGGGTTTGAATTTGGAGTGGAACACGAAGATTGCCTTTACACTACTTTACGTGCGCCATCTAACTTTTTCATATTTAGAATGTAACATGAGTGCTAAGGTCAAATAGCGTAAAGCACATGGGCAGCAAAGGTCAATTGAGCTGAATAGTAAACGATGTTGTGCTTTACTGCTTTGGGCAATGTAAGACGGTCTTAACATGATTCATTCCATGTGTTTGAAAAGGGTCCACCGACAGACTCGACCCGTATGAATCGACCTTCCTATAGAGGACTTCGTATGCATCGATTGAGCTGAATGGTAATCGATGTTGTGCTTTGGGCAATCAACGACGATCTTAACGACTGTTCTTTCCATGTGTTTGAAAAGGGTCCACCGACGGAGTCGATCTGCATTAATCGAGCTCCTGATAGCCGACTTCGTATGCATCGGCGAGTGGGAAGTCAGCAGGGATAATGCGTGCTTGAGTAGAACGCTGCGAGGTAGGCCGTTTGGTCAGTGCCTGCTTTGAGAATATTTTATTAGACTAATGAAGATGCATGAGGTCGTAACGATTTTCAAGCGAAAATTTGAATGCGTGGCCCATAGACAAAAACCTAACATGAGTTGTCATGGGTCAATGTCGATAAGCACGGACTTATAGTGGGGTCAAAGGTAAAAAACAAAGCACATGCAATGCAAACTAGTAATTTTCAAAGAAGTACTTGTCAAACGGTGGGAAAATTAACGAATCTTATAATTAAATCAAGGCAAGAGAATGGAATCACTGGAAAAGTCAAGGATGAACATTAAAGAATATGAGAGATCTACGTGTCCCAGTCCGAGCGTTGATACCTAATTCACCGTAATACCCGACTAGAAATGACATATTAAATGATTGGAGAATTATAGAGTTACAATTCTCAGGTAAAGTGCTAGAAAAATCATAAATCTATTACATTTGTGCCAGTCCTAAACGTTTCAATTGTGTCAATTTAATCTTAAAACTTTTGATCAAATGCCAATTCATTCATTCCAACTAATTTTGACTGTACACTAATGATGTGGACACCAGCTGGCCTATATGACATTACCGGCTCTACAATGGATAGTTTTAGTAATATTTTAATATTTTTGGACCTTTTATTATATATATTTTTAATTAATTAATTAATTTTTTGTTTGCCTTCCTTCTTTCTTTTGCTAGTGACTGGCCACAGGCCATGGCCGTGTGGGCTAGCCTCGCTTGGGTGAGAGTTGTTGTCGTCTACCACTTTTAATTTAAAGAAAAATTTGGATAGTTGGTGTCACTTTTAATTTCCAAAAATACGGCCTCTAAAAAATAGAATCGGTCACTAAAAGAAATCAGTGAAAAGTTTTTAAAACAAGGTTTTGAAGTGAGGATTTATTTGAAATAATGTCTGCTCTAATAAATCCCTGAAGTGAGTCACTTTATCTCAAATTACCCCCAACTCACCGTTTGATCAAATCTTCACCGGAGCGTTTCGTTCTTATGTGGCACTTTACAAGACATGGCCAGGCGCATTTTCACCAACGGACTTTTTTCTTTTCTTTTCTTCTTTTTCTCTTTCTTTCTTCGTCTCTTTCTTTTTCTTCCGACCATTTTTTCAGTTTTCTTTTCTTTGCCACTCGTGGCAAATCGTCTCCTATTTTCTTGGGAAGAGGATGGAGGATCACGGCAAGTTCCCTTCTTTTTCGTCTGTTTGAAACTTTGTCTGAGTTTTAATTTCGTTTGTTGACTGATGATCCACATATTAAGCCTGTCTTTTCTTACTTTTCTTTAAATTAACATCTCTATTTCTTAACAAAAGAAGTCATTGATTTGTCAATGTTGAGATTCCAACATCAATAAAATCCAGTCTGAGCACGGGATATTTGCTAGGCGCTATTGATCTTAGTGTCATTTACAATGAGTTTGTTTAATTTACTTTGTTTTTCTCAGAGGTGACAATCCGACCTCCTTTGTCATGGTTCCGCGCATCATTTGTGTCAATTGAATTGAATTTGAAATTAAGTTAGGATGGAACATGAAAGTGACATTTATCCCACTTTTGAGATGTTGTCTAATTGAAGTTAGCGCAAAAATGTTGATGATAACTTGAATTATAAATGATGGGTCCACGTAGCGCGTGCACACGATATATTGTATATTTAAGCCAAAAGTGCCTTTTGTCTCACTTTGGAAATGTCTCATCATTACCTTTACGTCAAGGTAAATACACATTAAATTTAATAATTACTCTCTCAACATCAAGTACCAATTCAATTCACATTAATTTAATAACTAACCGATATATTCACTCCATTCACATAAGTAATCGCTTTTTTCTTCAAAAAATTTACTCTCTTCATACATAACCATCAAGGCCATAGTCGTGTGGCTCAATACTATTGCTGATTTTATTAAGGGTTAATACCACGAAGAACTCCAATTTGGTATGTCTGTAATAAATTTACTCTAAATTAATTTTTTAATTACAAAAAAACTCAAAATTAATATACTTGTGATAAATTTACTCTTACTTAGTTTTCTTTAAATTTTTACCTTCTGTTTGCTGCATGTGTACTAATTTATGTTTTTTAATGGCATTAATCTAATTTAACAGAAATTAACGGATGGTAAATTTACTACAAATCTACTAGTTTGAGGTTTTTTGTAGTTAAAAAAAAAAAATTAGTTTTAGGTAAATTTATTAGATTTGAGGTTTTTTGTGATGTTAACCTTTTTTTTTTTTTTTTAAGAGAAAACCTCATTAAATTCTGCTTTTCCTACTTGGAATTGTCTTCAACACCGCCGATAAACAAGAAAATGTTCTTCCCATAGAACTTATCGAAGTGCAATCTTAGCACGCAAGCGACCTCATTCGGTCAGCTTATTAGAGGAAACACACAAACACTGGGCTCTTCTTTATTTCAGCTTCCAAATGTGACTTATAGTCAGTCCAAACCTCATCAACGGTTTTTCCGAGCAACGTGTGGAAATAGCCATCGCTCTAGTCGTTCGCCATTCGTCCATTCAGCTCCGCCACAAAACTGGTCACGAGACCATTACAATAATCAAGAAAATAAGCCGTGACGACGAAACCCTCGTCCCACCACCCGCCCAAGCCCTTCTTTGGCCACTCTTTCGTGGCCAAACCGGCTTTCAACCTCAGATAATCTGCCACACCGTTAATGAGCCCGACCAGGGCCTTCCCGCTACCTTTCCACTGCCATACGCGCGTGGCCTTGTGGAACAGGATCCCAGTGAACTCTGCCCATGCGTTGCCGGAGTAGTTCTGAATGTCGTTGGTGTTGATGACGATTGTATTGTTGATGGTGCTGGAGACTATGGTTAGAGGAGCTGGGGGGAACCTCTGGACTATTAATGTGACTTGGTCATAGTCCTTTCCCTCCGCTTGTGTCTCATTGAAGGTTAGCCAAATGAAGCTCGAGGTGGCTCTCAGGAGTTGCTTGGTGTAGAACACTCTGATCTCCGTCTGGAATCGGTTGCAACCAGTTATGTTGCCTGTGTTGTCCACGACTTGATATGTCACCGCTCGAACTAGTTTGAAACTCGCAGCGACGACGAAGAGAGCATAGAAGAGAAAGAGGAGACATTTCCCTTAGGAAGGATACATTCAGGTTTTTGCATGAATTGATGGAGAGATGCAGGAAACTGAACATGGTACTGTTATATATATAATGATTTATTCATCTCGGGAACTCCCTCTTCTAAGAAGCTTGCAATAGATAGTTTCTTTATGAAAGTTATTATAGTGAATTATTGATTTGTACAAGGTTGCTGAAGATGCCGATGCCTAATGTAGCTGTGAGAATACTTGATAGAGAAGAATTTTTGTCATGTTTGCCATGATAAGATCAACGTACGTGGTCGGCGGAAAGATACTTTTCAAGCTAAGATTGCACACCAAGAGGAAAAAATGTTGTCCTAAAAAAAAAAAAAAATTTCAAGCTGAGTTTGCACACCATGTCACCGAAACTATAAATTAATATTTGGCACACATTCCTATCTTGTGTAGAAACTACGAAGTTGCGACTCTACCATGAAATTTTTTTTCTTATAGGATCTCTTAGTATGATAACACGGTGTTTTGATTGCATGTGTGAAAAAAAGAGGAGGAATTGATAATGCATGATTGGTAATGAGGCATTTAACTTTTTGAGCTAAAGTGAGTTCAAGTAGCTCGTTATGTCAACGAGCTCTTGCTTAAATTGTTCAGTGAGATATGCCAATTCAGCTCTGTCCAAAGAAGCCGACGGATGAAGGCGTGCATGTACCGATTGACAATAGTCGGAAATTCCGGTGGAAATCAATTGTGCAGAGACACCTAGAAAGAGGAAGAGAGGAGAGAGGGGGCCGGGGGGGGGGGTGGTTTGGCGTCTCAGTGTAATAGGCTGACTCGTGACGGAAATAATGTTGATTGCACATGTGAAGCATGGAAAAAAGAAATCACGCGTAGATCAATTGGAGTAAAAATGAGTGATTAGAAATCATAGAGTTAAAATCATAGCTCGATGATTTAATCTTTTAAGTGAAACTGAGATAGCAGCAAGGTAGTAAGATGAATAAAGCACAACAATCTTGGGCAATTCTCCTTCCACGCTTTAGCTACATCCATTCACCCTTGATCAATGAGCATATAATTTGCATTTAACCCAGCTTATATTATTTTTGGTAAATTTATATCCACTCATTAGAGCACTTTCGTCATGAGTAAGGTGGTTTGTGTTAGGCACTAATAAGCAATTAAGAGGGGTGAATTGGCTTATCAAGTATATACGGACTAGAATCAATCTCATCGCGCTTCTACGCGCAAAGTGATCTAGCAATATAAACAACAGAGATTGAATAGTTCAGGGAAAGAGGCATCGAAAATGATATTTATAGAGTTTCAACTTGGGAGTGCCTACTCCTTTCTTCCAACTCTAGCTGCCCAACTAAGTGAAATTTCATTAATTATGTCAAGAGTACAAATAACACCTTGTTAGAAGTGTAGAACCTGCTACATCGCAGAACCTAACTTCTTTCTATAGTAACCAACTTATAGACTAAGTAACTATTGGACCCTCCGATGGTTGTTCTCACGCCTTATACACACAACACGGCAGATCCTCTCCCCCAACCATAAACCACACCTTGTTACAAGTGTTTACAGAGTCCCTCTCATACCTTGTCTCTCACCTAAAAAAACGTCCTCACTCCAAGTATAACCACTTCTCTTGTGTATTTATAAATGGTTTTGTCACTCTTGCTAACTTTTACGAACACTTCTTCAATGGGTATTAGAAGCTTAAAAAGAGACCGACTCAAAAGCCTCTCAATAATGCCCCAATCCTCTTGCTTTTGCATCTCTCAACTACGTAATTTCAGGCCGAGTTTTCTCCAACTTATAGAGCTCCAAATCCGAACATATGTTGCAATTGGATAATCTATAAAAAATCTCGGCGAAATTTCTTGACCGAAAGGTGTAGAACCTTGGTCCAATCGGGGTTGTCAATTGGATCTTCTATTATTACGTTATCTCATCAATCTATTGAGGGAATTAGTCCGTAATTTTTACATAAATGATCTCAAAATATCCTATTACTATGATTTAAACGTAAGCCTCTACAGACATAAATAAACTACCAAATGTTTGAACTTAGTTTTGTTATCATCTAAATCTTGTCGAGCTCATGCCCTATCGCCGTGCCCCCTTCCCCCTCTCTTTCTCTAATTAGGCTAGTGGCGAGGCGGTGATCTCAAAAGGCCGCTAGTCCCCAACCTCAGGCAACCCCGAATCTGGGGCCGCCAAAGGCTTAGGCCGCCCAGTAAAGCGGTCGTCATGATGCCGCCGCTGCTCAACTCATCACACCTCGAGGTTAACCATATTTAATAAGATGGGTCATAAATAGATTAGTTAAATTTCTTAAATGAGTTGTTAATGGGAATGTGTTGTATGTAAGTCTAATGAAAAATGGGTTGCAAATGGGTTTGTCTTTAAACTATTTACAACCCATTTAGCTTATAAAGGTTATTAGTCGAGTCAACCCATTAAGGATATATCATCCTCTTTAAACAAATTTTATCGTTTTTATTTATTTTAATTTTCGATTTTTAATAATTTTTTATTTTTTATATTTTTCTTTCTTTACTTCTTTCCCAATGAAATCCAGCGGTTGACCCTCGTTGAGGTTCAGAGCCGCCACCCAATTGCACTGGTGAGCTTGATAGGGTGAGGCCCATGCCTCATCGGCTTGAGGCGAGCTCGACCTCGTCGAATTTGGCGAGGTAGAGCCTCGCCCAAGGCTAGCAAGGCTGAGGCTTGAGCCTTGCTAGTGTCGAGGTGAGCTTGAACTCGTTGAATTTGGCAAGGTAGAGCCTCACTAGTGAGACTCAACTCGTCGAAATTAGGTGAGCTCGAGCCTTGACAGCTTGTGGTGAGGCTAGAACTCGCTTGTTGCTAGCCATGGCCTCCGTGGCCAACAATCAAATGAAAAAGGAGGAAAAAGAAAAAGAAGAAAAAGAAAAAAAGAAAAAAAAAAAAAAAAAAAAAAAAAAAAAAAAAAAAAAAAAAAAAAAAAAGAAAAGAAAAAAGAATTGAAAACTCTATTTTTAAAAATAAAATAAAATAAAATAAAAATACTTAAAAGAGGTGCACAGAAAATCAAATCAGATTTTCTATACTAAGCAAAAAATATTTTTTCAATTTATTTTCAAGTTACAACCAAACACTAAAAAATATCATTATTTTCAAAAATACCACATTTTCATGAAATAAATGAAGTCTCAATTTAAAAAAAAATTGTAAAATTAATCCTTTAATTTTGTAATTATATGGGAGTGTTTTAACAATATAACTTTCTTTTAGATCATAAGAAACAATTTTTTCTAGATTTGGTAATATGGAAGTTTTCTAACAATATGAGTTGGGTTAGGTATGGGTTGGATATAAGTAAATAAATTTAAATTAGTGACAAATTGATCATAAATGAGTTAATGGATCAATTTGGGTTGCTTGACCCAAATCTGGTATGATTCATCCATTTGACAAGTCTAACTATTCACAGAAGGGATGCCGTGTAGAGGGAAAAGCAGGTGGCCTCCTGGGGTTAGGGCTTCGCTGGTGGAGTGTGAGGCGGCCCAGTGGAGTGGTGTGGTGTTGAGCCGCAACAGCCGCAAGGGATGAAGAGAGAGATGGCAGAGAAGTGACAAGGGCAGAAATGAAAGGAAAATACAAAATAAAGAACGAAGAAGATGAACAGAAGAAAGGGCACAAAAGAAAAAAAAAGAATTTTTTTTTAAAGATGAAAATGCGCCCCTCAAGACTTTGAAAGCCTGCTGCCAGCCAATATTTGGCCGACCGGTGTGCTCGAGTCTATATTGAGACTGTATTGGTCATTTTTTAAGGCCTTATTTAAGACAGAGTCACTCTAGATCATCTTCCAAGAAAATGATATCAGTTTGGACCTCTATTTGAAATTGTCCCAAGAAAATATAATTCATCTACCTTGATTTAGTGAAGAGTTTCGTAAGCGATATCCAGACAGTATCGAGCGCCTGACCTATCCATTCCATACCCATTCCAAAATGGTTAGCTCTAGATTCCAAAATGAAAAAGATTATGCGGCTGAGTAATACAAAACCAACAAATGACAACTTTTCGCATGAATCTTACCGATATTTAGGCATCCAACATTGGGGGCTTCGTAGATATCTCAGAATTTGATGTTTCTCTTTTCATCATTTTCTTGAATATAATTCTTTAGCACGATCCTTGGTCGGGCAACCCATTATAAATTGACAAGCTCTTAAATCTTAAACTCGCCAAGAAAAAAATGTCTCGCACTCATTTCTCGGGCGTCGCCCTCCTTTTTCCTTGTCGCCTTCCCGCCAGCTCACGTGGTGAAGTACCAAGTCATCGATTGGACCGGCTACACAACCGGATGCAACCGGTTCCAGACCGAAATCGGGTCCTTCTACACTAGGCAGACTCGAGCTTCATCTGGCTGACCTTCAATGAGTCGATGGGCGAGAGGAAGGACCATGACCAGGTGACGCTGGTCATCCATGGCTTCCGTCCTGCCCAACCCACCCTAGTCTCAAGGACTCTCAAAGACACCATCTTGATCAACGCCGAGCACATCCAGAACTACCCTGGCGACGCAAGAATGGAGTTTTCGGAAAATTTTGTTCCACGAGATGACCCACGTGTGGCAGCAGTACGGGAACGGGAAGGCCCCCAGAGGCCTGGTCAATGGCATCGCCGACTACATGAGACTCAGGGCCGGGTTGGCCCCTAAGAAATGGGCTCAAAGGGGCTCGGGTTTGCGCTGGGACGAGAGTTACGCCGTCACGGCCTATTTTCTCGACCATTGCAACGGCCTCAAGGATGGTTTCGTCGCTGAGCTCAACAGTTTGTTAGAGGATGATTACAGCGATGAATTTTTCTCAGTGATGCTTGGCGAGACTGTTGATGAACTTTGGATGGACTATAAAACGGAGCTTGACTTACCGGTGGAGCTCTCGAAGGCTGAATAGATGATCAATCCCAAAGACTGCGTTTAAGCAATAAGTGCGTGCAACAAGAGCTTGTAGTCTATGTTGTGCTCAAGTTGACAAGAAGGCTTAAAGGGTTAAATGGGACCGAGACAGTTTGCAAGAGAGACCAGGTGCATTCGACGGATGTGTAATGTAAAATAAAATTCGAACGGTTGGAAATGTCGTGCAGCAACCTCCAAGGAGCCAACAGGCGCTGGTGACTCGAGCTTGGACCTGTTCGTGAGGAAGAACAAACTACAATAATAGACTAAATTTTTGCTCGGCAACTCTGTTACCGTTCGTGAGTTATGAACAGAGAGAGATGAGAGACAATGAGAATGGCTGAAATGAAAGGGAAAATAATGGAAAGGAAAAGAAAGGAAAGGAAAAGAAAGGAAAGGAAAAGAACCAAGAAGATGAACATAAGAAAGGAAAATGAAAGGAGAATTTTTTAGATGAAAATGCAATCGGTGATGACTAGAAAAGTTTGCCACCAGCCAAGATTTAGCTGGCAGATGAGCTCAAATTCCTATTTGATATTAACTTAGTTATTTCAGGACTTTATTTGAAACAAAGTGCACTTTGCACCCTTGTAGATTATTATTAGAATTTATTTTACTTTTTTTTTATTCGGGATATCTTTCAAAGTGATTGTAATTGGTAAGTTATAATTTATGGATATTATCAAAATAAACTTTTCACTTAACACGTAAACTAATAATGTCCATATTGTAACCCACTGATCATATGATTTGTTTGCCAAGGTTTGTCCAATCCGGGATGAAAGAAAACATGATAAATATTTATAATAATTATTTTCGGTACACTGCCTATGGAAACCTAAATTCCACAATCGGAAAACTGTATATGGAAATCTTGGTTTGTGTTGATATAGCTACCACAAAAAAGTTCAAGACAAAACAAAAGATGAATTGCACATATATGGAAAATAATTTCTTTTTTGGAAGATTAGAAATTTTTTTGTTCGAGAGAATCATATTGGAACGACTATTGTCATTCATTTTTATACTGCTTGCTCATTATGTTCTATCAATTTTTTTTATCCTCCGGCATGTTATTACCATTGCTCCACCATGTTTGGGAAGCGTACATAAATTATATTACAATTGCTCCACGATGTTATTACGATTTTTTTTTGTTTGCTCTATTTTTTGTGAGACAGCGCACGTAGATATGAAAACTTTTAAAAAAATTAAGTATATTGTATTATCAACCTATTATTTCAATATTATTGTTTCTCGAAGTAATGAGTCTAGGTGTATCATTTATGAACGATCAAACTATTAGATGAATTTGTTTAAAAAAAGTATCTGCAAAATTATATTTAGGGTTCTTTATGCGTTAGATTATTCTAGACACATGGTATAAATGTATTTGATATCCATTTCTTTTACTCTACAATGCCAATTTAAGTGCCATTAGAAATTACATATTTTATGAAAAGTGAATTTGGAAGATAGTTTTCTTTAGGGAAAAAGTAAATCACGTACTATTACGTGACAGAGATAGAGATAACATCAAATGTGAAAAAAGATTCATCGTAACACACCACATTATTTTGTGAAATTATTGACTATGTTATGATTATGTTGGAAATTTATGAATATATGATAACTAGAGCGACAATTCGTTTTATTTAACTATCCTTTTTTTTTCCGGTTTATATTTCGAGTTGTCCATTTGTATTGATAATTTGAGCCCTTAATTAAACCTTTTTTTATGAGTTAATTTATCATTTCAATGTATGAGTTAATCTTTTGGTAACTATATTAACATCAAGTTTATATTTATAATGCACAGTTGACGAAATCCGGATTCCACCGGCGGCAGACCGTATATCTCATGTATCGAAAGTTGAGCAAGAGCAACCCCTTTTTTGCTTAGAGTATGGGGTATTGTATTGTTTTGTATTGTATTGAGCCTCTCGTCAATCTCTTATTGTCACCTCTCGGCTTTTGATTTCGGGGCTTCCCCTCTCTTCTTCTATAATTATTTATCATATAATCTTTCATTATTCCAGCAAAAGAGAATAGAAATTCTGAATCTACTAGCGATCTCTTTCTTCAAAATGCATAATTTGCTTTGGCGAATATTACTTTTATTTGGTTTTGCCAAAGCTTGGTCTAATTATTTTAGAGGAATGTTATACTACATATGTTTGTACAACATTCACCAAAGCGTGCCTTTTTTCCTTTTTTTTTTTTTTTTGTTAATGATGAGAAAACTCACTACACCAGACTTATAAAATACCCAATTGATCTTGTGATCAAGTTAAGGCGTGAACACGAACGTGGATAGGTTGCCCAAGCCAAAAATGGCATTGATCACGCGTTATGGTATGATGAATTGTACCGATAGAGTAAGGAATCGAATTTAAATAGATGCCTTCGATTAAATTGGCTTCTAGAAAAAGAGAGAGATTGAAACTAGGGTTTGCTTGGGGTGTGTTAAAGGCCAGCTAATTTTTCTTAAAGAAAAAAAATATGAAAACCATCTTCAACTTTATTTCTCACATCAAATATATTTTTCACGTTTCAAAACCTTCAAATATCATCCACACTTTTACAATAGATTTTAAGTTTCTCTCACCCGCACATAATTTACCAAATGGCAATTTTATTTTCCAAGCTACTCGTACGTCCATAAAATTCAATACCCATCCACACTCTCCAGTCTCCCGCCATTCAAGAGGCTTGCTTAGTAGGACACACCGACCACCACGTCTCTCCCTCTCCACTCATGCATCATTGTTGTCCCCTCAATTCACGACCGTGGCCGCCAGGGCCGGGCTGGGCAATAGATCTTGTGCGGCTCGCTGGTCTTTTGTATAAGCTCGCAGTCTCTATTAAAACATGTCTTGAGTATCAACTCGAAAAAGCAAAGTTTCTTAATTTAAGTAGGTTTCTTATTTTAAATAGGTTTCCTAATTGAATAGTTTTCCTAATTGGAGAAGGTTACCTATTTTGGATCCAACTATTGTCTATATATAATAAGGGGATGTTCTTTGTGAAGACTATCAAAGAGGAGCTTCTACTTGTGAATTGCCCCCTAAAGATATAGAGTTGTTGAAGCGCTGTTTTGTTGAGTGCTTGATAGTGGGCTTTCTTTGTGTAATTACACCAAGAGCTTTTATGAGTTGAAGTCGATTAAATTATTGTGCTAAGGATTTGTGTATAATTCCTTCATGAGATTGAGAGATTATTTTGTTAGGAATTGTAGGGCTAAATATTGCATGAGTTATTGAGTGTACTTGGAGTTTGGAAAATACTAAGAGTGTTTGAGTGTGTAATTTTCATTGTATAGCTTAATCTATAGTGTTGCTACTTTCTCCATAGATGTTGATCACTATGGCTAAACCACATAAATCTGCTGATGAATTTATTTTCTTGTTTTATCTATTTTATTATTTGATCACTCGTTTTCTGCAACAATTGGTATTAGAGCCAGAAGCGAATTGATAAGTGATAGAAGTTAAAAAAAAAAATGAGAATCGATAGATTTGATGGGAATGATTTTGGTTTCTGGAAGATGCAAATTCAAACTTCTCTTTATTGGATGAAATTGCACTTGCCCCTATCTAAGGAGAAGCAAGAGATGATGAAACAAGTTGACTAGGAATTGCTATATAGACAAACTACTGGTGTTATTTGACTGACATTGGCTCGTAACGTTGCATTTAATATCGTGAAGGAGAAAATCACTACCGATTTGATGAAAGTCTTGTCGAATATGTGCGAAAAGCCCTCCGTGATTAATAAGGTCTATTTGATATGATGTTTGTTTAATTTGAAGATGAGCGAAGATGTGTTAGTTGCAGATCATATCAATGAATTCAATGTGAATTGTTAGTCAACTGAGTTCAATTGAGATTGACTTTGAAGATGAGTTTGGTGCTTTGATTTGTTACCATGTTGCAACTTTCGCCTCTTTCTTCTTGAGATACTCACCACCTTTTAATCTAATTTTATATGTCTCCATATATGGTAAGAAATTCTGCTCCTCAGTTCCCAAGATTTGAAATGCCTTCCTTGTGCATATTTGTCACCTTTCGGATTTCATTCAGTGGAACATTGTGATCAATTGTTGGCCGTCTCTTTATTTGCTTGCTCAAATGCTCCTCTTGGCATGGCTGAAAATACTGGATTGATTGGTCTCTTTCTTTCTTTCGCAATCTTTTCCTTTTCAGCTTCACTTATATTGCAATGAACGTGTCCAGATTCACACATTGTTATTTACGATTTCATGGTCAGCATTATCTCTTTATTCCTTCCCTTAATTTCCCCTCTTCTCAATCTTTCCAACCGGCTTTTTTTGGTTGTATTGCCTTGCACATGAACGTCCATTATTCAACCGAGTGAGTGTCAATTCTTTCCATATTGCTTGACAAGTCTCATCGATTCCTCTCTCACTATCTTCATGATTTCATTGTAACAGCCCAGACCTTCCATGAACACTTTGATTTCTTTCCTTTATTTTGTCCATCTTCACCGATTTGTCTCTCAATTGCTACACTTTCTTTTCCTTTCAGCCATGAATCTCACTGATTGAGATTGCTTGTTTCTTTTTGGCTGAGAATATATCCCTCATTTCTTGTCCACATATGTAATCTAGCTTGATTAGGGAAGGAAATTTCTTCTAGCATCAATGAATACGATTGGCTTTTCTTCACCAAGTTCATGTGCTAATGAGATTTTAAACCCCTCATTGCAAAGCCACATCGGTTTAGGAAATGCAAATACTATGAGATATTGATATTTTTGTTTAGGAATTGAACTCAATCCCTAAATTTTCATGTGATAAATGGCTAAGAAAAAATCAAAATTTAGGTGCCAACAATCCTCATTGCTTGATAGTTGGAATACTACATTTAGTAATTCCTCTAGGTCAACAAGCTTGACATTTGATGAGGTTTGAGATTTAATTTTGAGTTAGGACATTTGTAGAAGAGAATATGGTGAACTTGTATCTACTGCTTTAGTAGGTGAAAATAGAGGAAGAATTAGTACACATGTTAGTATAAGTAGTATAAATATAAATAGATGTAGTCAATCTAGGACTGGTGGTGTTATTTATTGAACTTGTGGTAAGAGGGGACATCTTAGAAGAAATTGTTTTAAGCTGAAAAGCAAAAAGAGGGAAAATAGTTAATTTTGTAAATGATGTTGTAGCTATAGCTAATTTGTAATTCGGATAATGCCAATTTTATCTTGTCTGTCACTAATAATTCGTCTTTTGATGGATATAGATTATGGTTGTTCTTTTCATGTTACACCAAATGAAACTAGTTTACTACTTATCAATGCATGGATATTAGTAAAATACAGTTTGGGAACATCGTTGAATGCGATGTTGTAGGTTTTGGCAATGTTAGAATCAGAATGCATGATGGTATTGTTAGGACATTGATTGGAGTAAGATATGTTTAAGAGATAAAGAATAACTTAATTTTCTTGAATACCTTGAATGCAGTCGGGTATGGATATATTTCGGAATGTGAAACGCATAGTGGATTGTATGAGTTTCAAGGTGAGATAGTGACAAATTTTAGCATGGAGACGGCAGGTGCATCTGCTCGAGAGTCAAATTATGGCATATGCTTTTAAAGCATATTAGCGATAAAAGCCTGAAGGTTTTAAGTGAAAGAAATCTATCATGTGATTATATTGCTAATGAACTAAATGTATGCAATTCAGTACGACTATCAAAGAAACCATAGAAATTGCAGAGTTAATTCACTTGAACGTTGGTAGATTGTCGCAATTTCTTTTGAAGAAGAGTGCTAGATTTATGCTAATAATTATTGATGACTACTTGATGAAGACGTGGGTATTTGTGCCTAGGCATAAGTTTGATTTTATTGTCATCATATAGTTGAGAGCTTTGATTGAAAAGGAGACTGGTAAAACAGTTTGGCATGTGCGGATTGATAGTAGTATGGAGTTTTTCTCAAAACTGTTAAATGAATTCTACATGAAGGCATAATGAAACTTGCACTAATGCCAATGAACCACAACATATTGTGGAATTGATGAACAAAATGTTACTAGAGATAACCCATAAAATACTCTCTAGTATTGGTATGGCTAGGAAATTCCTAGAGGATGTGCTTAGTATGGTGAGCTATCTAATAAATAGATCCATACTGATTGCGATTGGATGTCGGACTCTTGAAGAAGTGTAGTCTAGTAACGTTATTGATTATTCTATTCTTAGAATATTTGGTTGCCCATGTTATGTTTGAGTTAATGATGGTAGGCTCAGTAAGAGGGCACAAAAGTGCATGTTCCTAGGCTATACACAAGGTGAGCATGACTATCGATAGTGGTGCACAGAATTAAGTTCACCTATTATCAGCAGAGAAGTTACGTTGGATGAGTTTTCAATATTTCTAGCTAAGAGAGATTTTAGTAGTATCACGAGTATCTAAATGGTGTTCAACTTGAGGTGGAGTTGCAACTAGAAATTCATAAGGTAGTGTAGTGAGTACTAATGTAGTAGTCATCATGGATAGTGCTAGTAGCGAGGTGGAGCCTATAGAGACAAGAGTTGTTGTAACTGCTACTATTGACAAGGTACGTGTTCAATTTCCTGACAGGTATGAATGTAACAATAGTTTTGTTTTATCTGTGGTTAAGGAGGCTGTGTCAGAAAATTCTTGCAAAGCAATTAAAAATGAATGTAGTGTTGTCGTGAAGTATATGCGAGTCTTGGACTTGGAAAATATCTATGGTAGTTGAGCCCGTTAGGGGCTATGGGAGAGTAGTGACAGAATTCGAATTTTTAGTGAAGCGATTGTGACTTGACTCAAACATCGAGCCATGGTGGAGATTGTTAAAATTTGTTTTGAGTTTGAGCTCAAAAGAGGAACGTTTCCTAATTCAAGTAGGTTTTCGATTTTGAATAGGTTTCCTATTTGGAGAATGTTTCCTATTTTATGATCCAAGTCTTGTCTATATATAATAAGTGGATGTTCTTTGTGAAGACTATCAAAAAAAAAAAAAAAAAAAAAAAAAAACTTCTACTTGTGAATTGCACCTTGAAGATATCCAAAGGTCATTGAAGTACCATTTTATTGAGTGCTTGATGGTGGGCTTTCTTCATGTAATTATACCAAGAGCTTTTATGTGTTGAAGCCACTTAAATACTCGAGGTAAAAAATTGTGCATAATTCCTTCGTGAGATTGAGATATTATTTTGTGAGGAATTATGGGACCAAACACTGTATGAGTTATAAGATATAATTGAGATTTAGGAAACATCGAGAGTGTTTGAGTAATTTAAGTGTGTAATTTCCATTGTTTCACTTGATCTATAGTATAATTCGTTGGTGTTCTCCTCGTGGACGTAGGTCACTATGACCAAACCACTTTAATCGATTGTCTGATTTATTTAATTATTTTGTCTATTTTATTATTTGATCATTCACTTTCCCCAATAGTCCCCAAGCTCACATGGCCTTGAAGACCATGAGCTGTGAGCATAGGCCTAGCTTGTGTGGCATCTATGTCATGAGCTTGAATGATCTCATCACAAGCCAATAGAAGGATGAAAGGGGATTTCATGGGTAGTGAGCAAGAATGACAATGTAGGCATTAGTGTTAGGGTTGAGCCATGGCTTTGAGCAATGACTCAATGCTGCAAGGGTATCTCGATTGGTGGTGTTTTGCCATTAGGGGTAAGGAGGGAGAAAGTTCTAGGGAAGAGCATGAGAGAGGGGTTTGTGTATAGAATCTTGATGTATATGAGGGCAAATGAGTCTTCTTAGGTTGGAGAGATTCAAAATGTGGATTTTCAAAGTAAAGAATGTATTTGATATGGAGAGCAAAGGTGAGAACAATTTTTGATATTATCACTTTTATAAACAATAGGCCAAAATGGATTAGGCATGCATCTGAACTTGGAAGCAGGAGAGGTTGGGGAGAGTGTTGTGCACTCGGTATCTAGCGCTTTCACTCATTTGGGGATCCTATCCTATGCTTTATGAGAACTAATGTGCAAATCTTTAGAACCCTTACCCTTTCCCTTACTATCTCTATTAAATTAATGTCTCGAGTTTGAATTCGGATAATGATTTGTTAAACCGAATTTTGTTGATAAAAATTTCCCAATTAGAAGAAACTACATTGGACTCGATGAAGGATTACAAAAGAGGAAATAAAAAATAGATACAAATTTCCTCATCTGCAGAAGCCTTAAGCCGAATTATTTTCGTGGGCCCAAGTCAAGACTTTGACTTCTTGGGCACACACACATGCATACAAAATTCCAAGGCAGCGTTACTATTTCATTTCTTTTAGCCAATGAAGTTAAAAAGGAAGCTCCTACACATAAAGCCAAAATAGGTGGGCCCAGGTCAAAGTTTTGACCTTTTGGGCACACATATAAAATAGATTAGTACGTCTTCTTTCCTTTGGGTGAGTGCTACTGAAACCTTACGTGGAGCCGCTACCGCACAACATCAAGTGAAGCCACCCACGCGATCAAGAAAAGGAGTTCTTGTTTTTGGCGTTTTGTTTTGAGCTTGAAAGTACGATATATTTGTGTCGTGAGTTTATGTCTAAGTGAGTTATTTATTTATAAACACTGTGGGTTTGGGGTTAAAATCTAGATGTGGAAAACACTCGAGTAGGTGAGTAATTGTAAACCGTGGTTCTCTGATTATAGTGGATTATTTGCTGCTGGCTCTCCTCGTAAACGTAGGTACCGATATTTGGACTGAACTACGTAAATTTCTGGTGTCCTTATTATCTTTCTTGTTTATTTCTCTAATGATTTCGTGTTGACGTAAATTGCAAGATTCTGTCATTTCCGCATATTATATTCTTAAAATTGGTATCAAGAGCTTCGATTAGATTTCTTGATTGTGATTTGGAGTTTTAGCTTGTCTGATTATTATTTGGAAATTATGTTATTGCAATTATGTCTTAGAGGAAATTTGAAATTGAGAAGTTTAATGAGAGCAACAACTTTGTGTTATGGAGCATCAAGATACGGGCTTTATTGACAACCCAAGATCTAGCCAAAGCACTGGATGGTGAAGATAAGTTGCCTATTATAATGAAAGCCTTAGAGAAGGTAGAGTTAATGGAAAAAGCAAAGAACACAATCCTATAGAATTTGTCAGATGAGGTTTTAATAGAGGTTGTCGAGGAGAAGGATGCCGCAACATTATGGGCAAAACTTCAAGCACTCTATGTGAAGAAATGTTTGAACAATCACTTGTACATGTTAAAGAAGATGTTACAATTTAGATATACTGAAGGTATGTCTATCAAAACCCACCTAGATGCATTTAATAAACTCATGATGGATCTGAAGAACATCGGTTAAATACTTGATGATGAAGAACATGACATGATATTGTTAGCCTCTTTACCAGAGTCATGGGAGCATTTTACTGATTCACTATTGTAGGGGCGTACTACAATTACTTTAGAAGAGGTAAAGTCCGCCTTATTCTCTAAGGCGTGGCAAAAAAAGTTATGAGATGACGGTCTGGCGCAAGGAGTAGTGCAAGCACTGACAATTCGAAGTAGAGAACAACATCGAGGGCCTAGTAGTAGCAGAGGTAAAAGCAGATCGAAATCACATCACAGAAAGTCCAAGGGACGTGTGAAGTGCTTTGAGTGTCACGAGGAGGGGCATATCATGAGAGATTATCTAAAGCAGAGGAATAAAGCTGATAGGCAGAATGCCATAAACAATGTGGCAAACGTTGCCGAGGGGAGCAATAGTGATGCAGAAGCTGTTTTATGTGTGATTACTACTTCGTTAGGAGACGAATTGTTGCTAGATTCAGAGTGTTCTTATCATATGACGCCTCATAAGAACTAGTTTACTACTTACCAAACTGTAGATGGTAGTAGAGTTCTTTTGGAGAATAATGCAGTCTGTAAGGCTATGGGGATAGGGATAATTCGGATTCGGATGCACGATGGGATGGTGTGCACATTGATAGATGTGAGGCATGTACCGAGCTCAAGAAGAACCTTATTTCTCTAGGGACACTTCATGATATCAGGTGTAGGTACATCGCTAAAGGTGGAGTACTAAAGATCTCTTGAGGTGCCATGACAGTGATGAAGGAGAAGAAAGTGAATGCTCTCTATCATCTATTGGGAGAGACCGTGACCAAAACCGCTATAATTTCATCAAGTGAGTCAGACTTTAACTTGACTTAATTATGGCATATGCGTTTAGGGCACATAAGCAAGGCAAGTATGGCGATGCTAAGTGAAAATGGGTTATTGAAGGGTCATAAGATAGGGAAGCTTGATTTATGTGAGCACTCATCTTTGGGAAGTAGCACCGAGTTAAGTTTACTATACCTATTCATTCAACCAAATGACCAGTTGAATATATTCATTTTGACGTTTGGGGCCTGTTTTTGGTTCCTTCGAAAGGAGGTGCCCGATATGTTGACATTTATCGATGAGTATTCGAGAAAGGTATTGGTATACTTTCCGAAGCACAAATATGATATGTTTGATTGGTTCAAGAAATTTAAAGCATTGATTGATAAGCAGTAAGATAAATAGATCAAGTGCTTGAGAATCGATAATAGCATAGAGTTCTATGGTAAATATTTTACTGAGTTCTATGAGAAAAAAGTTATTGTGAGACACTGCATAATACCTAGGACACCATAGCAGAATGGCATGGTAGAACGGAAGAATAGAATTTTTCTTGAGCGAGCTCGATGCATGCTTTTGCATGTAGGATTTGGTAAGGAATTTTGGGCCGAAGTAATGAACATGGCATGTTACCTGGTTAATTGATCTCCATCATTTGCTATCGAGTGGAAGACTCCTGAGGAAGTATGGTCGGAGAAACCTATTGATTATTTTGGATTACGTATATTCGGAGATTCTGCGTATGCTCATGCAAGTGATGTTAATCTTGAGCGAAGGGCGAAAAAGTGCATATTTCTGGGTTATGCATATGGGGTGAAAGGCTATTGGCTATGGTGCACTCATTTCAAATCACCCGGTTTTCTAATTAGTAGAGATGTGATCTTCGACGAGACTACAATGCTTCAATAGAGGAGTTATGAGACACAACCAACAGAGAAGACGGGTCATGGTGTCATTAGTGAGGTGGAGCTTTAGGTGGAAACTCTGGAGACCTCGAAGGTAATAGAAGTTGAGACTGTAAATGAGGCTACAATTCCTAAAGTCGATGATAGTGAACAACCAGTAAAATCGCAGCACACTATTGTTGTAGATAGACAAAGAAGGCACGTTAAATCACCAGTACGTTATGGTTATACAGATATTGCTTATGTATTGATTGTAGGTGATGGGGGTGGAGACAGATGAACCTTCATCTTACTTTGAGGCGATGGCTAGTTCTGCGTTGTTGCAGTGGCTAGGGGTTATGAGTGAAGAGATAGAATCACTCAATCGAAATTAGACATGGGAGATAGTTAAAGTATCTAAGAGCCAAAAGATTGTTGGAAGTAAATGGAACTTTAAACAGAAAGAGGGCATCCCTGATGTCGAGGTAATAAGGTATAAGGCGAGACTTGTGGTAAAGAGATATACACAGCGTAAGAGAATTGACTACAATGGGATTTTCTCTCCTATGGTAAGACATACTTCTATTTGTGTTTTACTTGCCTTAGTTGCTTCACAGGATCTTGAGTTAGAGTAACTAGATGTGAAAATTGTGTTTCTCCATGGCGAGTTGGAGGAGCAGATTTACGTGAGGCAACTAGAGAGATTTGCTATTTCGGATAAGGAAGATCATGTTTACTTGTTGAAGAAACCTTGGTATGGGCTAAAACAGTCTCCTAAGCAATGGTATAAATGTTTTGATGCTTTCATGACTAGTCAAGACTATATAAAAAGTCAGATGGATAGCTGTGTCTACTTTAGGAGATTGTAGAATGGTTCTTTGATATATTTACTTTTATATGTTGATGATATGCTTATAGCAGCTAAGAATATGTCTGATATTGATGTGCTAAAGATGCGGTTAAATGCTGAATTTGAGATGAAAGATTTAGGTGCCGTAAAATTTTTTTTAGGTATGGAGATTTTGTGTGATAAGGCTATAAGAGTTTTACGTCTATCTCAAAAGAAATATATTAAGAGGATTGTGGCATGTTTTATTATGCAGTCAGCAAAATCTGTAAGTACACCTTTAGCCAAGCACTTTAAACTTTCAGATAAATAATCACCGCAGACTGAGGAGGAGGAGGAGCATATGTTCCATGTTCCTTATTCTAGTGCCGTTGGTAGAATTATGTATGCTATGGTGTGCACTAGACCTAATATTTCACAAACTATAAGTGTGGTTAGTTGCTATATGAAGCGTTCTGATAAAGCCCATTAGGAAGCTATGAAGTGAATCCTCAGATATTTGAAGGGAACAACATACGTGGGTATAGTGTACCAGAGGGACAGCAATGGCAATGAGACCATTGGTTTTGTGGATTCGGATCATGCCGGTGACTTAGATGATTGCATGTCTTTAGCATGGTATGTGTTTACGCTAGCGGGTGGTGCAGTTAGTTGAAAATCGTCCTTACAGGATCACATTGCCTTATCTTCGACTGAGGTAGAGTACATAACACTAACCTTTATAGTGAAGGAAGCGATATGGTTACAAAGTTTGCTCTTGAATTTTGGGTTAGAATAAAAAAGTGTGGATATACACTATGATAACCAATGTGCGATATATTTGGCATATAATCTAGTTTAACACGAGCGAACGAAACATATTAATATTAGGTACCACTTCATTCGAGATATCTTAGCTAAGGGTAATGTTATTGTTAAAAAGATTGTTATAGCAGATAACCCGGTAGACATGATGACTAAGTCTGTTCCTTTGGCGAAACTCAAGTTTTGCTTGAGCTCTATTGGCGTCTGTGGAGAGTGAGCGCCTGTTGGGGCGTTGGGAGAGCAACATGGATGATGAACACTGTAACTTGGCTACAAACATCGAGCCAAAGTGGAGAATTGTTAAATTAATGTCTTAAGTTTGAATTTGGATAATGATTTGTTAAACCAAATTTTGTTGATAAAGATTTCCCAAGTAGAAGAAACTCTGTTGGACTCGATGAATGATTACAAAAGAGGAAATAAAAAATAGATACGAATTTCCTCATCTGCCGAAGCTTGCAGAAGCCGAATTATTTTCGTGGGCCCCAAGTCAAGACTTTGACTTCTTGGGCACACGCACATGCATACAAAATTCCAAGGCAGCGTTACTATTTCGTTTCTTTTAGCCGATGAAGTTAAAAGGAAGCTTCTGCACTTAAAGCCAAAAGAGGTGGTACCAGGTCAAAGTTTTGACCTTTTGGGCACACATATAAAATAGATTAGTACGTCTTCATTCCTTTGGGTGAATGCCGTTGAAACCCTATGTGAAGCCGCTGCCGCACAACGTCAACTGAAGCCACCCACGTGATCAAGAAAAGGAGTTATTGTTTTTGGCATTTGGTTTTGAGCTTGAATGCGCGGTAATTTTGTGCCGTGGGTTTATGTCCAAGTGAATTATTTATTTATAAACACTTTGGGTTTGGGGTTAAAATCTAGATGTGGTAAACACTCGAGCATGTGAGTGATTATAAACTCTGGTTCTCTGATTATAATGGATTATTTGCTACCGGCTCTCCATGTGAACATAAGTACTGATACTCGGACTAAATCACATAAATTTCTGGTGTCTTTATTATTTTTCTCGTTTATTTCTCTAATGATTTCGCGTTGAGTAAATTACAAGATCCTGTCGTTTCCGCGTATTATATTCCAACAGTCTCCACTCCTTTATCTCCAGCTTTAGCTTCGCCACCCCTATCCTTGTTGTTGCGTGTTCGCACTTGCTTCTCATATTTGCTCCTTGCTAATCATTAGGCTTGTCAAAATGGGTTATAGAAGCATTTCTTAACCCATATTTGATGAGATGAGTTGTTATATGGATTGATTATGTTTAGTAGATGAGTCATAAATGGTTTAGGATAGTAAAACCAAAATTAATATGAGTGTTAAATGGGTTTACAACTTATTTAAACTTAATCAATCTCTATGGCTTTCTTTTCACTCTATCTTGCCCTCACTCGATCTCGTGTTGGCTCACTCTACGCTCACTAGATTTATATTGCATAGAAATAGGTCAACTTAGATCAGCCAATTTTTGATTTGATCCAAACTTGACCTGACTACTAATCATCCTTCTCGACTTCGTCTCACCACAGCACCGAGGTGCAGCTGCCCGTCCTTTGTGGCCACCCATCACTCTAAATCGAGAAAAGAACAAAGGAGATATGGGAAGAAAGAAAGGAAACGAGGAAATGAAAAGACAGATGAGACACCTGGCTCTTGAATTTGATAGATTGAACCAGTCAAAATGAATAAATTGCAGATGCTAATTTACATCAACTCATAAATTTAAAAAAATTTGTGACAAGAACTCGCTCATTGAAATTTCTAAGCTACGGTTGCCAAACGTTTTGATATTCTGTGGATATGCTCGCGAACTTGTCGACGAGAGACAATTCAAACCAGGATTTCTTCCGCACGTCTCATCAGCGATCACGCATCTCTTGTGGGGTAGGTCGCGATAGTCCCCCTTACGACCGAGCACAAAGACTTCCTTGTCCGACATGCGAGAAAACAGTTTACGAGACGGGAAACTTCTCGTGTATAAAGTCTTTTACCAAAAAAACTTATCGTGTATAAAGTTCTAAAGGAGCATCCACAATATGAGCAAGAGAACCCCCTAGCACAAGACAATCAAAACAATGGCTTTTTCATCCTATTTCATGCTCTCTTCTGTCCTGATCGTTGCATCGCTAAATAAAATCTGGGCCGTCGAGTACACTGTCTCAAACACAGTCCCAAACACTGAAGGCGGTGCGATCTTCGCAGATCGGATTGGAGATGCATATGCCCGGCAGACAATGATGGCAGCCACCGACTTCATATGGCAGGTCTTCCAGCAAGCGACTGCAGCTGACCGGAAAGACGTGCCTCGTGTGAGCTTGATCATCGATAACTTATATGACATTGCAGCCACAGCAGGGAGTGAAATCCATTTCAGTGCTAACTATCTCAGCAAAAAACAAGGTAAAGAGTGATGAGATAAAGAGAAACAAATTCAAAAGATTCAAAGGTTTTTCTATGCTTGAATATAATTTTCATGGGACAAGGATAATTAGTATTTACATGTAGTTGTCTAACTTTTCTCTCCTCATTTTCTTTTGGTTAAAGAAAGCTAACGATATCGACAATTACGTTGATTAAGTGCTACCGATGTCCAATTGTAGAATTCATTCTATTATAACGATTTCCGACATCTAGATAACGTTAATTAAGAATATTAGTTTCTTCATTGTCGGTGCGCAGAACTAAAGTACTTTAGCCTCTCTCTATATAGGAGATGAAACGAAATTTTGTTAAAATACAGGTGATAAGGGAGAGTTCACCGGTGTGATGTACCACGAGATGACGCACGTGTGGCAGTGGGACGGAAGAGGGAACCCGAGCGCCGGAAAAGTAATCGAGGGAATTGCCGATTTCGTGAGGCTGAGGGCGAATCTCGCGCCAGCGACGTGGCCGAGGCGGGGGAGCGGGGACAGTTGGGGCGATAACTCCGTCGTGACGGCCTATTTCCTGGATTACTGCGAGAGTCAGAGGAACGGGTTCGTGGCGGAGCTGAACAGGAAGATGAGAGATGGCTATAGCGACGACTTCTTCATGCAGTTGCTGGGAAGGTCGGCTGATCAGCTGTTCAGCGAGTACAAGGCCCGGTATGGAGGGGGGACTAAGTAGAGATATGCTGCTGTTTCCACAGCTTTGTTCTATGAACTATCCATGAGAATAAAAACCTTGATAGGTCAAATAAATCATGAATTTCAGTGATAAATAAAGGATAACGCTTGTTCCGTCTCCAGGTTCTTTTGGTAAATTTTTTCAGGTATATCGTCTTTTACGCACTTGCCTAAGCTCTGTTTCTCGTATCGGGAATGGTCTATCCCTTAGTTCCTCTCAATCTATATTTTATAGATTGGACTTGGATAAATGACACGTGCAATCTATTTTTTCGATACAGAAATTCATCCGAGTGAGTCTAGATATCACAGACTTGGTGATGCAGACTGAGTTAGATAAGAGATAAACACACTGATGAGTGTGTTACTCCTGGACTATAACCATAAGCTTATCATTTCCATTTATGAAAGCCTACTTTATAATAAAGGCGAACGACTATCGAATTGGTGCTTGCTTAGACACATGCCACAGAGAGAGAGAGAGAGAGAGAGAGAGAGAGAGGGGTTTTTGATATGGTGATCGGCGGCAAAATCGGGGGTTAGGGAGTGACAATGCAGAGATTTGTAGGAACTAAGCTGTTTCAGAAGGTTAAAATATTGAAATGAATTCCTCCAATGATAAGACAAGGTGGTAACCATTTGAAGTTGGATCTTACCAATGAATTCACAAGACCTCACTCATTGGCTATAGCACTTTAAGGTGTCACAAACCCCCATCACTTAAACCATCGACGTGCTTGATATTATTGGCTTATACTTTCCATCAACAATACCACTATGAGATGCATGGTTCAATACATTCATGTCTCCTCCACTGTCAGAGAAGCCTATTAAGAGAATCTTTAAGTGATTTTGACACACTAAACCACGTAACAATTTCTCCAATTTTACGGGTGATATCTGTTCATACGAAGCAGTAGATATGAGATATCAAATTATATTAATCACAATATAACGAGTCCTATTAAATTGGTTTTCGTAAGTTCACAGAAACTGAATGAACACAATGATAAGACGTGAGGAACTGTTCAAATGTCGTCGTTAACCGGGAATGATCTTTGACAGCTTCCCAACCAGAATACGGTGAGTAGTCGACAGCTACAACTCATTAAATCACGGATGGCTGCTCGTGGCCTTCGTGTCTCCTACGACATATTCTCAAGGAAATGGGACAGAGGTTGAGCTTTTTCAACATTTCAATCACGCCCTTATAATCTCCTAGCTTGAAAAGCTCCTCACAATTCCAAGATTAGGGCTAACATGTGCTTTAATATCACGTGCTAGACGTTAACATGTTAATGTGTAACTTACCAATAAGAGATTAGTGAGAGAGAGTTCCCTTCAAATTTAGATTGACGGTGACATAGTCCCTAAATTTTAATCCAATCTGACGGCTCGCTTTATTTCCCACCAATAGCATAGTTGCGCCGTATTCATTTCGAGCAGCCTCATTCGCAACTTCTGACGTCGTGTCGCATGAGTTTGGGCTTCTTACCTGAACTAATTACAACCTTTCCAACATTTCTCACTCCACTCGGATTAAAGAGAAATTAAAAGCCAAGCACAGACACATTTTATACCTGAAACTAGGGGTGTCGGTTCCCGAACCGAAAACGACCGAACCGAACCGAAAAATTCGGTTTTTTTCAATAAAAACCAAAAATTTTCGGTTCGGTTCGGTTTTTATCGGTTAACCGAACCGAACCGAACCAACAAATAAAAATGGAGAAATAAAAGTGGAGAAATCTAAGTTTAACAGAAAAAAAAAAAAAACCGAAAACCAAAGGCTAAAAACCGAAAAACTGAACCGAACCGAACCGAACCGAAAATTTCGGTTCGGTTCGGAAGATTTTTCTAACGGTTCGGTTCGGTTCGGTTTTTCAAAAAAACCGAACCGAACCGAACCGTTTACACCCCTACCTGAAACCACGTGGATATCACATGGGGTCCATATGAAGTAAGGGTTAAGATATATGAGCTCACATATATCATATGCATCCAAGGAAATATCTCTAACATGGGGTGTTAGAGCAATTTCGAAATTTGCCCATGTCAGTGCCAGCTATGCCACATTAGTATGCTAGCATTTATATAAACAATATTTGGTCAAAATTAGCCACAATGACTGAATTGGCTTTAGGTCAAAAGGTTTATGACTAAATAAAAGATTTATGACTAAATTGGTACTAATGCAATGTCTAACATTTTTCTACCCATCATCCACCGCTCATTTATTGACGCCCAGACTTCTGGAGTGCCAAAACTTAGTACAAAAGGATACTTAAGTGCCAAAACAGAAGTAAAATGGATCATTTAAGTGCCACTGACGAGAAAATCTGGCTAAAACGCTGACGTGTCAATTTTCTAGCAAATTGCACGTAAAACGCTATTGTTTTGCATGATGATGTGGCTAAATAGTGTCAAAATAACATCATTTTGGTATAATTCGAATTTTAATATAGTAATTAATTAAATTATTTTTTAGTTAATTAATTAAAAAAGGGGGAGGGGGAGGAGGAGGAGGGTGACAGCTAGTGGCTGAGGGCTCAACTCTCATTGCTGCCGCCTCCCCTCTGTCATCGGTAAGGTGGGGGAGTGTCGGCTAGGGTCACTGAGCTCTAGCCAAGGGCCGACGGCCCCAGCCAACCGGTGACGAGGGCCTACCTGCCCATGCCTAGATCTGGGGCGAGGGTTGCGGCCCACCCCCGGATTCGGCGAGGGTCGCCGGCCCTCGCCCGATCGACCCAAGGTCTACCACCCGTTGGGGGGTCGCCCTAGCAAGCCCCCATTCAGGGCTCAGCAGGCTTGGTCGACACTCCCCCCCTTCCCGGCGACGGAGGGGAGGCGGCGGTAGGCTGAGGGTAGGGAGAAAGGGAGGCTGTAGATCGGGTCGGGTGCGGGGCTTAGCGGGGTAGGGTTCTAGTCAGTTTGGGCGGGACGTTCGTGGGTCGGCTTGGTCTAGGTTTTAGGTTTAATTTGGTGCATGGACTACGGGCTGGGTTCTTTTTATTAAAAATATAATCGGACCAAGCCCACTTGCTGAGCTCAGTACGTCTTCTTGCGCCTGGACCGGAAGGGCCCGAGCTGGCTTCAACCTGGGTCAGATGCGAAGATCCGACCCCGTTCCCTTTTTATAATTTAATAATATGTTATTTTATAATAAAAAATAAAAAAAATCAGAAAAATAAAAAATGTTTTATAATTCCAGAAAAATCCGAAAATCCTAGAAATAACTTTTATCTTCCGAAAAAAATTAAAAAATAAAAATGGTTTTTTGAGTGTTTTTAAAAAAATATGTAAAAATGCATAAAAAAAATCATGTTTAAATTCTTCTAAGCAAATATCGATTTATTCCAATTGCATCATTATGATGCATGGATTTCTATTCCTTATAATGCTTGGAAATCCATATTCCCGTAAAGAATAAAATCCTAAAACTCATTATTAGTATAAAATGATGTATAAATGTTTTACTTGATGTCTAAACAAAGTTAGGTGTCGGAAAGACATTAGTAATTAATTAGTATAATCAAGTCTATGATCATAGTTTCTTTTCTGATCGCATAAAAATGAGATATTTCTCATAATATTTTACTTGGATTTTTAATTAACTTGTCCCAAATTGATTAATGACTAATCCTATTTAAAATTGACTTGCAGGTTAAAAAGTCGAATCATAAGTCATCATAAGTCATGAATTGGTGGCTTGGGAGAGTCCGGGTTAAGCCTAACACTTGGTGAGCCATTAGCCTCCACGCGCCCTGCATGTAAGAGGGTGTCGAAAGGGAGGTCGCAATAGTGAGACCTGCATCCCAAGGTCATCCCCACGAAAGGCTATAATTCAACGGATAGAAACTAACAAGAGTAAAAAATATTAAGACAAATATAATCTACAAAGTGCGGCGGAGCACACAACACAACGCATGGAATCGCTAGCTCCATATGTTCAAAAATCAAGAAGCGAGTTGGTACGGCAATAACCGCCCTACTTAGGAGGAAGCAAGTTATTTACCTGATTACTCCCGAAAACTAAGTTGTTTATTTAGTCACCTTCCATTAAGACAAAGATTCGAATGAAGCTTGACTTCATGAACATAATGCCATCTGGCAGGTCAAACAGCAAAAAGCAGGTTTGACCTTTCTTTATGCCGGTGGAAGATTGACGTGAGGAGGTGAACTAACTAAAGAACCAATCAAGACATCAACTTCGAATTCTTTCCCAACCGTGCCCAATGGCAAGTCACCAACTTATCATCACAACCCTAATTCTACCAAACATTTCTTGCTATATAAACTCTGTTGGAGAAATCTTTCCAGAATATTTTGAAGCTGACAAAACGTTTCTATCAGTCTAAGTCTGGATGTTCGGAGACCAACAGTTTAAAGTCTCAAGACTCAAGACTTAAGTCTATTCTCACTGACAGTCTTTCTAATCCAAGTGACGAAGGAAATCCAAAGCCGAGGTAAATGGTTGAGGATTCGATCCTATCCTCTGGAAAAGATTCTTTGGTTGGATAAATATTTCGGATTCTTTGATTCTCATCTAAGATCGATTGAAGATCCGATGATCGACGAAATAATCTTGGAATGTTCTATTCTTGGAAACCAAGATCCTGATTGTATGGGCGAACAGGATTGATGGGCTATCATCGATTCCTTAAATAGCTCGGATGATCTTCTTGATTGATTCCGTCCAACGGGTAGATTGGAGGAATTCCTTTGGTAAGTGCCAACGGCTATATGATGGCATAAAGGAGTATAAAAGGAAGACGTTCTAGTTGTTTTAAGTGTGTGATTGATAGAAAAATTCCGAGTCTGAAGAACCTTGATTGTTAGTCGATACGGTTCGAGCGAAATTGTATACACAGAGAGTGTTTATATTTGGTGACACCTTGAGCGAGTGTGGTAGATCATCTACACCTAGAAATCAAGGAAGATCAACACTGTAACAGCTCTTTGATCATAGTGGAATCCAGCCAATTGGCTGTCAGTGCAGAAGAGTGGACGTAGGCTTGAATCAAGCCGAACCACTATAAACCGCGTGTTCAATTCTCTCTTTCCCTTACTCAGTCTTGCGATTGAATTTTTAACTGTTGCAGATCCTTTAACTGTTTAAATATTGTGCAATCTTCAAAGAAATTTTTTATATACCTATTCACCCCCTCTAGGTTCTCGTACTAGCTATATCAAACTCGAATCCCCTTCCTCTCAGCTCATCAATTTCAAGTCCTTGAGCTTATCACAACATAACATCTATTGCCCACTTTACCAACATGGCTTCTTCCTCAAAAAGCTTTGTCCTCTTCATTGCCGTAATTTTCTCTAGTATGAATATGAGCTTCGGAGCTCGTCATCTAGTACAAGCAACCATTCCATCCATACCAACTATACCAAAACCAGGGTCTCTGCCTCCTTTGCCTGCCATGCCAACATTGCCCAAAGTTGCCATGCCACCCATGCCCACCATCCCAACGGCCTTGCCTCAACCCACATTGCCGACACTGCCTGCAACCCAGCCAACATTGCCCAAGACTACTTTGCCGCCACTTCCAAGCTTGCCAACCATGCCGAACAGCTTGCCGCCGATGCCAAGCATCCCTACTTCTCTCCCTAAAATCCCCTCTATTCCTTTCCTCACCCCACCTCCAGCCACAAGCCCCTGAAGATTTTAGTACCATTGATCCATAGTTTGTCTCAGCGTGTCTTTAATTAGAATTTATTA
Source organism: Eucalyptus sideroxylon x Eucalyptus melliodora (assembly GCA_016097485.1). Taxonomy (NCBI): domain Eukaryota; kingdom Viridiplantae; phylum Streptophyta; class Magnoliopsida; order Myrtales; family Myrtaceae; genus Eucalyptus; species Eucalyptus sideroxylon x Eucalyptus melliodora. Next base: position 21,986,692 of record CM027830.1, read on the forward strand.
GAAAGTTTGTTTATTATGAGATGTCTCTTGGGATTCTGTTTGTTTATGTTTGTTGCCATATATCTTCATACCTCTCTGATATGTATTGATCACACAATACTTTGCTTACATTTTATCATGTTCTTTTCGTTGTTGCCACAGCTCATTATTACGTCCAGTATATGCAATTGATCTAATTTCAATTGAAAACACGAGCAGTCCATAATTATAAATTACAGACAAATCTCTTTAAGCAACAAGTTCATGAATTGTATTCATTAGGAAAAAAGATTCAGATAGAAGTGCACTTTGAATGTCATTCCGGACAAAAAAATTGTTTGGAGTCTCAAAATTGACCGTCACGACGTGCTTCTAAAATGAGAACTTGGCACGTCAATATGATCACCGAACATTAGCTCCCAGTCCAGTTTCGAGCTCTCCTGAAGGTCAAAATATCGACTACCCTAAAAGGGTGTCAAGGCATTCTTGATTCAACATATGTGATTCTAGAATGCCATCTTTGCCACAACAAAGAACCCGTTTGCATAAATGGCACAAGCTAGAACTATCTCCTTAATGGCTCTTATGAATCCTGCACAAATAGCTAAGATCAGAAGTTTCTCAAGAAAAGTTCCACATAATCATAAGACAATTGTTTTCCACGACAAACTTCTAATTTGAATGAATCAGTAAATTGCATGAACAAAATTATGTAGTTACAAGAACTGGTAGAATAGAAATTTTTTCTTTTCTCATACCATGTTTACTTCAACATATATAAAAAGTAAAAAAGAAATACAAAGAGGACAGTACGAAAAGCAAACAAATAAAACCGATCTTATAAATTATTTACCTTGTCCAGCCATTTGCTTGGCCTGCATTATAGTAGGCTTAATATGGCTAAGACCCAGCTTCCTTGCACAGTTGTCGTGGTTCTTGCTGTTGTGCTCCTACTCATTGTCATCTAAATCTTGATCAAAATCCACAAATGATTGCTGGAGTTATCCTCATCACCCGAATGGGCAGAGCCGCTTTCCCTGCTTGGATCATCATCTCCAAACCTGTCTTGCTCTCTACAGCAATCCCTGTCACACCGATAGCCATTGTAACCTGTTTTTGCTCTCTACCTCCGTCCCTCTCATCACTAAAACTTGATCCAGCTCCTCTAGTCTTCACACCATCGGTCCCAATCAACCATCCATTAGAAGTCTCAAGCCAAAACTTGACAATGTCAACAAAAAAACCAATGAAAAAGATCGAACCAAAAATGTACACCCTTCCATTCATCTCGTTGATGTCAGGGATATTCAAAGTAACGAAGTTGTTGCGTTCCCTGTTTGGATCAATCTGCAAAGCCTAATTTTCCTTTTTCCATGGAGATAATATCAATGGTTGTTTTCAGTAACACGACCTAAAACTTAAATAACAACCAAATTGATTCAGAAAACTTAACAGTGAAGTCATATTGCAAAACCTATTATTTTGGTTGGATCAATCTGCAAAACCTATTTTTTCTTTTTTCTTTTTTTTTGGTAAAGAACCTATTTTTTCTTTTGCACATGGAGATAATAAGAATGGCTGTTTTCAGTAACACCACGTGAAACTTAAATAACACTTAAATAACAACCAAATTGCACTGTAGATCCAAACATGTTGCGGACATACACTGAGGTATCCTCTTCGTCAGATTGTCTTCTTCTTCTTCTGCTCTATGTATCCCTTGCAGTGCCCTCAGAGAAACAGAAATAGTTACAATATAAATCGGATTTGGAACCTGGATCCAAGATCAGGTTGTTTAATCGGAGACCTGTTCCAATTTTCAAAAGTCTAAAATTAGTGCTCACAAGACACAGGCTGAAGTCCTACCTTGAAGTCGGCGCGGCCTTTTTGTTTATTACCAGTCATCTACTGGATTTCCAACTGAAACAAGTAAGATGCATGAACCAACAAATTTTAGAAAGAATACATTAAATCTTAATTACCATCAATGAATTTAATTAGAATTATCAGATGTGAATAAATAATTCATACATTCATCTTCCTTGGCAAAGAAAAACCTAAGTAAGTATTTTTTTCCGCAGAGCAATTGCTCTGTCTAGATTTGCATGATGTGGTGTATGCTGTTTTCCCTCTCTGCAATGGAGATTTCTCTCTACCGACTGAGTAGTCCCCTCCTACCTTACGGGTAGGTTTTCCCAGTTCTAAATCAACTCCCTGCTTCCCATCCCTACTGCATTCCACCATCATATTCCCCAGTCCCACAGAATCGCGTTTTAAAGAGGATGGGTCGAAAAACCCTAAGTTCATTCCTCTTTCGTCTACACCAAAACCCACCCTCATCTCATCTTAGTTTCTCTTCCACGCGCTTCATCTCGATCTTCAGGCAAATCCCTCCCAGTTGGTGCTGATTTTTAGCTCTGCCGGTTGATCGAACCAGAACTCCCTTCAATCACAAAGTTTTATCGTCTCGTTCTTGGTGGCTTCGCTACTCCATCAGGTCAGTTCTGAAACCCTATTGTGTCCATGTTCCTGCAATTGAGAAATGGCCAACCCATATGAGGAAGAAAGGCGAGTGGCTGCCCTTTGTAAGAGTCTGGGCAATCTTTGGTCAGATGAAGATGCAGTAGAAATCATGGGTGATGTTCCTGAAGAAAACTTGCAGACTTGCTGAAAAACTCTGTTTGGAAAGTTTTTCAATAAGACCAACATCAACTTCAATGGTTTTATGGGCACAATGCAAAAAGCATGGCGAAATGAAACTTTCACTTGTTCTGTTATTAAACCGGGCTATTTCCAATTTTCGTTCCAATCAGAGGATGAAAAATAGTGAGTGCTTGATTCAGGGCCGTGGTCTTTTGGGCACAACCTTCTAGTTTTAAAGCAATGTGATCTCGACACCCTTGATATCTGTTATGACTTTAACAAGTGTGATTTCTTGGTAAATTTATTTGGTCTACCCATCGGGAGAGTAACAGATGCAGTCATCAGAGAAATAGCATAAAAAATTGGAGATGTAGTAGATGTCAAATTAGTAGTTAAAGGGAACAGTAACTACAAAGTGGGCAGGGCTAGAGTAAAGTTGAATCTGGAAACCCCTCTCAAAACAGGTGTATTGGTGAATTTTGACAGAAAAAGATTGTGGGTTGAATTTAAGTACGAAAGACTCTCGAGTTATTGTTACTCATGTGGGAAGATCGGGCACTATGCAACTAATTGTCTAGAAATTCCATATGAGGAAACGGGGTTAGCAAAGAACTTACTAGGCAGGTTTGGGCACTGGCTTTGCGCAGACGCCTGCAAGCTGAGTCCATATGGCAAAATTTTCTATGGCAAGCAAGAAATACAGCTAGAGGAGGAGGAAAGTGTGCCTGAGACTCCCATTCAGCCAACCCCTGAACCAGAACAGCATCAGAATGTAATGCAGCAAACCCAACCACTTGGCAATTTGAGCAATAATGAAACCTTCAACTTACAGGAATACCACCACACTATCTCTTCACAAGAATTAGTACTATTTGCAGAGAAGGACCCCCAGAAGCGAGGTAGTAGCTACCTTGATGATGAACAGTTAAAAGAGGCTGAAGCAGAAATGGTGGAGAAGATAGCAGAGGAAAAAAGCCAAACAAGAGAGAAAGCAAGAAGCATTAAGCTGTCCTCCTAAAAAAAAAGGAAAAAGATTCTATCCCTATGGTGCTCAATTATCAAAATCAGTAATGGTCAACATTACCCAGCTGATTGAAACTCCTATTCGCGTGGCAAAAAAGTCAGCTCAGTGGGCTCTGGTGGCTAGCCCTAATAAGCCACCAACTCATCCATGAAGATTCTGAGTTGGAACTGTCAAGGGCTGGGCACCCCCTTGACAATTCAAGCGTTAAGGGTCTTAACGACTCAAGAAAGGCCCAATATTATCTTTATTATGGAAACTAAAAATCAGGAGCAAAAGGTGTTAAATTTGAGGCGGAGACTCCGTTTTCAGCATTGGTTTATAGTAAATCCAGAGGGAACAGCAGGGGGTTTAGCAATATTTTGGGACGAAGAGGTAACCCTAACCATAGATTCCTTCACTGAACATGTTATTTTTACCCAATGCCATCTGTCCACTAGCAACCAGCGCATGCATATCTCTTTTATACATGCACCGAATGACTTTAAGGAGCGAATACTGCTATGGGAACATATTAATAGAGAGAGTAATCATTATCATATGCCATGGTTGTGTCTCGGGGACTTCAACGAACTTTTATATTAATGGGAAAAAGTGGGCAAGAAAAGAGTTGAAAATTACCGGATTGTAGCTTTCAGGGATTTTCTCAACCACTATTCTTTGCTGGATATGGAATGCAAGGGGTGTGCATACACCTGGACAAACAAGAGACAGGGAGAAAATCTTATCAAGGAACGTCTCGACAGAGTATTATGCAACTCAGATTGGCGAATTAAATATCCCAATGCAGAATGTATAGCCATACCAACAATTGGCTCTGATCATACACCAATTATTCTATCCACTGGTCCACCAAAAAAACGGAAGAGGAAGAGTTTCAAGTATGAAGCTTTTTGGGCAAAGGAGGAGGAATGTAAGAGCCTTGTCAGAAACACCTGGGCTGATCCTGCTTCCCATCAGCTCAATGTGGCTGAGAAACTGCAGAATGTGGCAAAAGAGTTGGTCAAATGGAGCCAATGAAAGTTTACTAATGCAAAGAATAGGCTAACTTGGCTGAATAGTGAACTTCAAAAACTAATGAATGGTGCAGGGGTTCCTCAAGAAAGCAATGCAGCTAAGGAACTAACAAAAGAAATCGAACAGATGTGGCGACAAGAAGAAATGTACTGGGGAATGCGTTCTAGAATTAAGTGGTTAGCTTGGGGAGATAAAAACACTAAATTCTTCCATGCTACAACCATTCAAAGATGAACTAGAAACTAGATTGCGATACTGAAAAATTCAGAAGATGAATGGGTGCGAAATGAACAGCAACTGAAAGAGATGACAAACACATATTTCAAAAAGTTGTATGAATCAGCAGGACCACGCAACTTCTAGCCCCTTCTACAACAAATACCAGCCTCGGTGAATGCGGGAATGAACCAACGACTAGTAGTACCCGTTTCTTTGGAAGAGATCACGCAAGCTATGCAACAGTTGGGAGCCCAAAAGCATGTTACCAATTCCATAAAATCCATGATCACGTTTAAATTTCAAATGTTTTTCGGAATTCACATGTAAAGTCTTAAGTTGCACTTGCATCACGGCGCGAAATAGAATGCTTTATCAAAACCCTTAGTAAATTTAAATCGATATGTTGGCAAAATTCCAATCTCAATCCCAACTCCGATGGGTTGGAACATTTTCTATAAAAAGTTCAGAATTCTTTGTACGGTGTCACAGTACTCATAAATTTTGATGAAATTCAAGAGATTTTCTAAAACAGCTCACAATCAAAATCTGATTCTCGGTTGAAGTTTAAAACTTGGAATGTACAGGTGATAATTTTCTCCAAAAACCATAAGCATTTCTTGAAGTATTGAAAATCATAGTTAAGCAAATCGATAATATTGGTCCTGTCGTAAAGATTTTTTTTTTTTTTTTTTTTTTTTTTTTACTAAAAACTTTGAAATACCAAAATCCTAAGCCTTTCTTGAAATACCAAAATCAACATATCGGCGAGTCATCAAACTCAGTCCCGACCTTAAGATTTTCAAAGTAGTTTGCATATAAAATCTTAGAGCTTTGAAAACATCCAAACTCAAGTATTTCCAATCTAACACACCATTTAGCCGAATCATTCCTATACCTTAGTCACCACCAATTCAAGCCTAGAATCATCAAAATCAGCACCACCAATAACTCATTTGGTTCAGTCCAACAAAGACATTCACTATGCATTCACCGCAACATAGATTCAAGCCTAAAATATAGCATCATTCCTTCGATTCAAATATCTATAGTCCACCAAGACTCATTCAATTCAAAGATCGACAATCCACCAAAATAAAACTTGTCTAGTTTCCACCAAATCCTTTCAAACTGAGATCATCACCTAAAATTAAAAGTTGACTACCATCGATCAAACCTATTATTCCAATATATAAACCACAAATAATTTCATGTCTCGTATGACCACTCAAACTCATGACTTCTAATATCAATCTATACATACTAAATACTTTCATGAAATACATCGAGACTTCCAATGAGATCCTTTAGTAGGAAGTCGCTACTTAGCTCAAATGATCATAACTTAATCCTCAAATTTATAATTCACTTCTTAAGCCTTGCTTGCAGCACTACGCTTAGATGCTACGCATGTCCTTTAGATCCTTTAGAATACATCAGGACATCATCAAATGGAGACCATCACAATTTGATCCAAATAAGGCTTAAATATCCTATTCATCAAATCCATGAATGCTGCTAAGGCATTCGTCAATCCACATAGCATGACTAGGAACTCATAGTGTCCATAGCGAGTCCTAAATATGGTCTTAGAAATGTCTTCTTTCTTAATCCTTAACTGATATCTTGATCTCAAGTCAATTTTAGAAAAGACCGACCTTCCTTGCAATTGGTCAAATAGGTCATCAGTTCTAGGTAATGAGTACTTACTCTTAACAATTACATGATTCAATTACCTATTATCAATGCACAAATGCATCGACCAATCCTTCTCTTTCACAACAAGAGTTCTACAAGCTTAACCATGCTTCCGCTGCGCTACTCTGACAAAATTATCCCAGAAACACTACCTTTCCAGTTCAGTTCATAGTTCAGTTCACTCCTGTCCCCTTTTGCCATTCTAGAAGCCTGCCAGGAGTCGCTCCTTGTTTAGGTCCTCTGACCTCGGCGTCCACTCCCCGCCCTCATCAAATCGGGACATTACAGGTACACCAGCTTTCGCCTGGTTCGAACCCAAACTACACATCTACTAAAGGGTCTCGTTTCAATAGGGATTAACTTATAGAGATATTATCCACTTTGGCTTATCACATTCTTAGCCTCACGGTTTTATCCTTAGCACATGGGCAAGTACTATCTCAGGAGATCATTCATCCTAGTCCATTGCTTACGGAGCTAGTCCATTCCTATGATGACATCAAAGTCATACATAACTATCATTATTAAGTCCATTTCTAGATCTCATTCCCCTAGGGTTATCTCACTCATCTCACATGCCAATATAGATAACAACATATCTTTCAGCGATGTAGAAATATGAAGAGGCATGTCTAGAGATTTGTTCCTACTCCTCAAAATCATCTATATTTTTCGGACACAAATGAATGCATGTCACTCACATCAAATAACGCATATACCTTCTTATTCCCCCTATCAAAATCATACCTGAGATAACACTTTTGGAAGCTCTTGCTTCCTCTTGAGTGACCGTATACACCCTTCCTTGTGGTGGTGGCCTTTGTGGATTCCTTGTTGGATTTGGTTCAATAGCACTTTGTCGTACCTATCGCACCGAGCTAACATTCGGCTGCAACCTCTTTTGTGGACAGTCTTTCTTAAAGTGTCCTATTTGCCCACATCCATTACATCTCAGTTGGCTATTACAAGGTCCTGGCCCATGTTGTCTACCACATCTCTGGCAAAAATTACCCTGGTAGGGTGCTCTTCCTAAAATCGGGCCATTCCAAGCTCTTCTAAAATTTCCAAAGTTACTCTTTTTCTTAGACTCCCAGGTCTGACCTTGACCAGGATAGGGTCTCTTACTCCTTCGAACATCATTAAAGGTCATTTACCCCTTAGGTTCTAGTTGCTCTCTTACTAACTCTTGCTCCACCAACTGTGCCCTCTCATAAATCTCATTATAATCCCTTATATTCAAAGGCACCAGTTGTTTCCTAATATCAGTCTTTAATCCTTTCAAAAATCTTTTAGCCATTTCTTCTCAATCCTCAACCAACCTAGGAGCATACCTAGACAATTCAGAAAATTTTGCCTCATACTGGTCTATTGTCAGCTCCCTTTGTTCTAACTGAACAAATTCAGTGATCTTTCTATCCTTGGCACAATTAGAGAAATGCTTCCTATTGAAAGCCCTAACAAACTCATCCCAGTTCACATCAGTACCTGGTGGAAAGATCGTATCCTTCGAGGCTCTCCACCATAACTTTGCATTTCCCTCCAGCTGGTACTCTGCCAAAACTATTTTCTCAGCATCACTGCAGTCCAACAACCGGAAAATTCGTTCCATTCCATCGATCCAATGTTTCGCCTCCTCAGGACTTCCCATTCCACTAAACTTAGGTGGTTTCAACTTTAGGAATTGTTCCACCAGTCCCTAAGGGCGACATTCCACTCCGGGTTGTTGCTGCACTTGCCTTTCCATCAGATTTCCAATATTGGCCAATGCTTGCAGGATATCTTCCATTCGGGGTTCAGCCCTTGCAGCAGAGGCTTCAGCCCTCGATGGATGAGCACTTCCAGCTCGTACCATGACTTTCCTGAAATTTCCAAGCATTGCCTCAAGAATAATCTGAGACTCACTATCTCCATTCAAAGCAATTACTACTACAACTACTGCATAAGTAACATATACATGTTACTGGTACCTAAAGACAACTCAAAACTAATTACTAGGGATCTACGAGTGAATTCTCGTCACCCGTTATTCAATTATTATGTTTTATTTCCTATGGTGTGCATCATTCTATCCTCATTTCCATCTGAGGCTCCTTATCACTCCAAATAAACCATAGCTCTAATACCAACAAAGGATGTGACACCCCTCGACGGCCCCCGATCCGCTAGGGTCACCACAGTTCGCTTTTCCTTTTTCTTTCCCAAATAACAAGTCACTCTGATACCATTTTTAGTTGCAGCAGGTCCATACAACCATAGGGGTTTACATCTTTTATTAACGGTCCCTTGCGCAATTTGCATAACGGAAGCATATCCAACAATTCCCTTCCCTACATTCATAAATCGATGCACACCTACTAAACATCTTATATAAGTTAAAGCCAAACAAGTTTATTTACATAAAGCATATGGACATCTTTAGTCAGTACATCGAAATGCCAATGTTTCTATACTCGGCTATACTTTAAAAGATGACCGACATCTCCTCCCACAATCGTATGCTTAAAGTCCATCAACCAATGTCGGCGTCCGAAGGTTCCCTCCTTTGCTATCCTTCTCCCCGCGGTCATATCCAACCGCTCAAACCATCTACTAATCTGAAATGTTGGTCCCCAAAAGGGGTGAGTACAACCACTCAGCAGGTAAATGAATCCAATAACCACTCAATGCATCATACAAATCATACATGCATTGCAGGCGTAACTTACCTTGCAGCCATGCATAATACTATCATGCATCATCATGCCTTATCATCATGCATATCATATCATCATATGTCATCATCATAATCATCATCATGGCATCATTATATCATACATGTCATCCTTATCATGACATCATCACATCACATATTATCATCATCATCATGCATATCATCATGCATATCATACCATGGGTGATCATCATATCACATCACATATCATCATCATCATCATGCATATCATACCATGGGTGATCATCATATCATATCACATATCATCACCATCATCATGCATATCATCATGCATATCATGCCATATCATGCCATGAGTTAATTTTCATCTTTATCTTTAAATTTGATCACCACATCACCTTTCCTCGATTCATCAATTTTATCTCATATTTTACACTCGCATCTCATGCGAGAAAAACCTCCAGGCATGTATCCAAGATACAACCGGACATTCGGCCTTTACCCTTCTAGCTGGACATCTCGCACCCAAATCCTGGCATCGTGAGGCATTACCTTCGGGCAAAGACCTCCGACAAGGCTTCCGGAATTATGTACCGACATACCACCAGGTCTCCCCTGGAATTACGTACCGTATACCACCGGGCATCCCGACACTCCCGGGGAATCTTCGGAATTACACCACTAGGCCACCGAGCATCATCATCCACCACAACCTCTTACTCACATATCATTTTCCACATTCACCATCCTTTTAATCTCATTATTACATGGCATATGATTCACACATGCATCACAATTTATGATCATACATACACCAATGTCATATAACAATGCATAATAAATTCAATGGAATTCATGGCCAATAAAATAATCCCTCTTTATTTTATTATTATATTTATTTATTTTCATAAATAAATATTAAATGTAATATCTATGATTTTCCCAAAATCATAATATTCAAACAATCACTAAACAAATCAATAGGATGACAATTTCATACGAAATTCATGGCCAAATTGGATTTCACATAATTTCACAATTTCCACAAAATAGCACATGATATTCGGATAATGACTAGAATTGCACAGTTTCCAAATAAATTCGATTAAAATACTCATATGGCCTCCAAAAATTACGAAATTTTACAGGGCGATAGCCAACACATTTTTGTGAATTATTCATGAAGAACCCTAAGCCAAATTATTTTTATATTATTTTATACAACCCACGAAACCTCTGGAACCACTACCGCGTCATCCAGAATACACATCTCCGAAATATTAAGATTTCACCCATCTATTCTCTTTCATTTCCTCTGAAATTTGAGTATGTTATGTACCAAGGTGTCATTTACAATTTTCATGCTGAGATCTAGGTCAAATAACCAAATTATGGTCACCATTTAAGTCCATGAAGTCTCGGGTGTCTCGGAATACTTCACCAGAATCATCTTCTTCAAGATCTAGTCGATTAACCAAGCTATACTTGTTCTTTTCACTTCAAATTTGAGTATGTTGTAGTTTAAGATGTTACCTACAACTTTCATGAAGACATCAAAGTCATATCTTCAACAAAAATCAACATGCAATCAAGAATCCAGCAAGAAGTCAGTGAAAACTTCACAGATCTGGGGTCTCCGTAGGATGAGACTTTAACCCCTAAAATCTCCATCATTTTCCACGAAATTTCATTATGTTTTAGTTAAAGATGTTAGCTACAACTCTCATGAAGATATCACAGCCAAAATCGAACTCTAAACATGCATGCAAGCTCTCACAACATTCTGACTCAAACAGTTCATACGAAAATATTCCAGATTTAGCATCTCCGTAGGATGAGAGTTTGACCCCTCAAATCTCCATCATTTTCCACGAAATTTTATTATGTTGTAGTAAAATATGTTATCTACAACTTTCACGAAGAAATAGAAACCAAAATCGGACTCTAAACACACATGCAAGCTCAAACAAGTTTCTGACTCCAAACAGTTCATGCGAAAACATTGGTGCAAGAGTAGAAAGTGGATTCCCAACTTGCCTCTAGACCTCACGAACAGCACGAGCAGACGGCGGCGAACGGGATCCTTTCTCTCTCGGCCTCCCTCTCTCTCGCATCTCACTCTCTCTCGCTTGGCTTGGCTGAATGCCAATCTCTCTCTCCCTTTCTCTCTCTCTTTTTGGTTGCTTTTATATTGCATGCATTCTAGGTTTGCATGAGGGACAAGTGTAATTGTGGAGGAAGACAAGTGTCCACCATGCTTCACCTCCTCCATGCCACTTGTCCTATTGCATGCATCATGGGCCGGCCACCTCTTCCTTTGGGCCTTAATGGGCCGGTCGAACTCCCTCTTGGGCCGACTAGCTTGGCCCATTAAGCTTAGGCCAAATGGGCCTAACGCCCATCCTAAAAATTGACCTTTTCCTCTTTTTTTTTTTTTGAATTTATTTTATAAATATTTTAAACTTTAAATTTTCTACATGGCCAAAGTCTTTCGACATTTCATTTATTGGAATTTAATTTATAAAGTACATGGCCAAGCATAAATTATTAATCTATCAAATTTAAATTTTCACAATCAAATGCACAAATCATCTAATTAAAGACTAATGGCTAAAGCATAAGCCATGGAAATTTTTATCACCTAATTAGGAACTTTAACACACCTCATGGCTTGGCTTTGAATTTTGGGATGCCACAATGCGTCTCAACTGTTACTTTTAGTGTGAATTTTAATGGGGAGTCTCTACCATCTTTCAAGCCTACACGTGGAATCCGACAAGGTGATCCTCTCTCCCCATATCTATTCATATTAGTAGCCAATGTTCTATCCTATATGATGGGTAAAGCTGTTGAAGATGGCACTATTAGAGGAATCAAGCTGAATAGTAGATGTCCCACCCTCTCACATTTACTATTTGCGGACGACTCAATATTTTTCCTCCATGGTTCAATCCTAGAGTGTCAAAACCTGGCTACGATTCTACATGAATATTGTTATGCTTCTGGCCAGGCCATCAATTTAAACAAATCTGGTATATACTTCAGTAAATGCTGTCCACCAACCCTGAGGCGCAATATGGCCAACGAACTGAGAGTTCCAAAAATTGAAAAAACAGGGAAATATCTAGGGATCCCAACGGATTGGGGCTGCTCAAAAAAAGACATGTTTGCGTGGATACTTGCAAGGATAAATAGAAAGCTAGAAAGCTTGAAGGAACATTTGTTATCAAAAGCAGGGAAGGAAATTTTGATAAAATCAGTTGTTCAGGCCATCCCTCAATATGCCATGGCCATATTCAAGATTCCTGTTTCTATATGCAAAGCTATTGAGAGGAGGATTGCAAGCTTTTGGTGGAAAACAAACAGCAAAAACGATAGAATACTGGAAGAGTTGGGAAGCTTTGAAAATCAGAAAGAATGAGGGAGGACTAGGTTTCAAAGACCTAATTACTTTCAATATAGCTATGTTGGGCAAACAAGCATGGCGCATCTCACAAAATCCTCAGTCCTTATTGAGTAGAGTGATGAAAGGCCTCTATTACCCTCATGGAGACTTCTGGAAAGCTGGACACGGATCCCGACCTTCATGGGGTTGGCAAAGTATAACTCGGGGTAGGGATTCTATCAGGCCACACATTATGTACTCAGTTGGGAATGGCAGAAATCTATCAATCAGAGCAGATAAATGGATAACAAGTGGTCCAATTGGAGGCCCGGCAACAAAAAACGAACCAGAACATGTGGCGGCTCTAATTGAACCTGGAAACAGCAAATGGAATACCCAACTAGTGGAGTTGCTGTTCGATGACAGAATCGCTAAGGAAATACTTGCTACACCCATTGGAGGGCTAGATTCAACAGACAAACTAGTCTGGATACATAACAACTCTGGTATCTACTTAGTGAAGAGCGGCTATCACATAGTCAGAGAACATCCAGCAAGTATAGACCAAACAACAACCTCATCGCATCACATAACTCCAGATTTATGGAAACTGATTTGGCAAGTAAAAACCCGCCCAAAAATCAGGTTTTTTCTCTGGCAAGCTTCCCATAATGCTCTACCTACGCGGGAAAATTTATATAGAAGAAAGATCGTACTGGATCCCATCTGCCCTATCTGCAGCAAAGAGGCTGAAACCATTGAACATCTTCTTCTACTCTGTCCATGGACAACTCTGATTTGGAGATCCGCACCTCTGCAGATCAAGATATCAAGATATGGGTTAACTCGCCTTGATGATTGGCTCGTTAAATGTAAAACCAACCCTCACCTCACGCAGAAGTTCGACTTGGTAGTGGCTGTCCTCTGGAGCATCTGGAAGGGGCGAAATCTGCTCCTCTTCGAGCGGCGTCCCCTACACCAATAGCAGGTTGTGTTTCAGGTGCAAATCCTCCACGAGACTCTCAACTTCGCGACCCAACAACAGGAGAAAGAAAGGAGGCTTACTGCCAGACTTGATCGATGGTTACCACCGCCCCCCCGCAAGCTGAAAGTTAACATAGACGCCTCCTTCGTCGAGCCCAACGCCGTGGAAACAGAGACCGGAGGTAAATCACAAAACAGAGCTGTTGTTGCGTGCATCTGCAGGGATTACCGAGGATGTATGGTGGATGGCTTCGCGAAAGTGGTGGAGGCGACTTCGGCGGAACAGGCAGAAGCTTTGGCTCTGCTTGAAACCCTAGATCTACTTGCAACCGTGCGGAACTCTCTCTAGAAGTACAAACGACTGCTCTTCACTCGTGCAAGCACTTACCACTTCGACGGAAGTGAACTAGCGAATTCAACCTCTCTTGGACCGGGCCCGTGCGAAACTGCAGACTTTCAGGGACCTTTCTCTGGCCCACTGTGGTCGAACAACAAACCGGCCCGCTGATTAGCTTGCAAAGACCTGCCGGTGTAATTTTCTTCCCCCCAATTGGTTGTTCCACTCCCCGTCTTCTTTTCTAGATTTATTATGCACCGATGCTCTTGATGTAATTGCCTCAAACAGTGACTAAGTAATCAATCGTAAATCGTATTTCTCGATAAAAAAAGTATTTTTTTTCCACAAAAATTTTGGGGATTATGGTATACTTTTATTGTTGTTTTTTAATTTAATTTTATTCTATTGATTCATTTGTAAATAGTCCTAACCAAAGGTGTAACACCGAAACTCTTTCAAAAGCTATTAAGCGCATGCAATGCGAATAACCGGCCCAATTATTGTTATTATTATTATTATTATTTGCGAGAAGGATCATGAAAAGCGAGGATTTTTTGTGTTTACGAGTGCCTATTGTATTTATAGACTTGCATGAAAGCATGTTTGGAGGTCCTTATCTTCAATTTAAGGTCAACAATATCGATTGCCTGATTTTCTTGGTATGGTTTGGAGAGGAGATCAGTGCATGCCTCCATTGTGTACTTTGAATTTGTTGAAGTTGAGAAATTTTCGGCATTGTTGCATCTCATCTTGTTATAGCATTTTATTTTGATTTTAGAGTCGAATGCTTCCTAATGTCTCCTACTTTTGTTCAATTGTTTAGCTTCCCTGGCAAAGCTGCTGGTGTTAGAGTAGCCTTATACGCACTGTCTCGTATCCCTTTCTTCGACCAGTTCGCCTGTTGGCTCATAAAGAACAAGCAATCAGCTGTGTTCAATTTTGTCAACCGAATCCAACCGCTGTCTAAAAGGTGCAAGTGGTCCAATTTCATCGGCCAATATAGCCTAATGAGGTGCTCTTTCAAAGAAAATGACCTCTGCTTGTGGAAATTCCTTAAGCTATTGCACGTTGACGAGATGGGGGTGAAGTTTTGCTACCATGGCCGCGAGGACGTGACAGGCTATGTGAGGGAACTAATTCTTGAGACGATCACAGATAAAGAAGCGAAGGGTGAGCAGCAACTGCCCTCCGGGTGGATTGACAGGGGAGGCCACGTGTTGAGCACACATAATTTGCTGGCACGTGCAAGCAGGGGAAACCGCAGGCATGTGCAACGCACGCGCACGGTAACCGCACGCATGTGTGCGGCACACGTGCGGCAATTGCTCTCCACCCAAAAGGCATACACTCTCCATTCGGCCTCTTTCATTTGTTTGTCTCGATCATTTTGTGCAGTAAGAAAGCATCCTCTCTTCACTTTTACCTATTAGACTTCCATGGAGAAAGGGCAAAGTCTTAGCAAGGCAAACAAAGCGATGCTTGCTGCAGAAGAAAAAGAGAGCACTAAGGGAGCATCCTCTACTCCATCCTCCCCTTTGAAACCCATGGAAGGTGCTAATGGTTGATACGACATATTCTTGAGCTTTAATGGTTCAAATATCTTAAGTGAATTCACCGATCACCTCTTTCACATGCTAGATACTGTAGGAATCTGCATGTCCAGGAACCGTGACAACATTCCAATTGATGAGGAATTTAGTCCAATGCTTCTTGATGCCATCACATGTTCTAAGATTTCAATTCCCATCATCTCCCGATGTTATGTTTCAAGCAAATGGTGCCTCTGCGAGCTCGTTCATATCATGGACTGCAAGAAGAGCAAGTCACATATAGTTCTGCCTATTTTTTACAAAGTGGACCCATCATATGTGTGGCATCTTCAAAGAAGTTTTGGGGAGACCTTCCATTCATGTGAGCATCGTTTTGATGAGATAGATATCAAGGAAGGACAACAAGCACTCAAAGATGTGAGCAACTTACATGGATGGAAATCTACTGAATTTTCTAATGGGTACTTCTCTTCCACCTCAACCTTTTTTTTTTTTTTTTTGGATAAGTAAGTTTTCTTATTCACCCAAAAGCGACGAAATATGGATGCACCACTTTCCACCATCTGCTCACAAGGAAATCCCCATTATATCCCAATGAATAACCATAATATGCCCAACAACAATAAACACTAAAATGTCCCCCGGAAACTAAGGGTGCGTTTGATAATGCTTCTATTCCCGAGAACAATTTTTTATCAGATTTTTTTTTTGTTTCCGTTCCCATGAACAATTTCTAAATATAAAAACGTGCTTGGTAACTGCACAAAATTTCTATTCCGAGAAAAGAAATGTGTTCGGTAAAATTGTATAATTTTATTGTTTCTTTTAATTTTTTAATATTTGTATCATATTTTTCCTTTTTTTTTCCCTTCTCTCCTTCCTCCTTTGTGGCTAGTCGTTGGCGGCCGATGATCGGTTGGGCGAGGTCCAGCGAGCTTACCGGAGCCTTGCCAGGCCAGGGCGAGGGCTGACGAGCTCGCCGGAGGCTTGCTTGGCCCCCGTGAGGCTCGGCCTCGCCAAGCCATTAGTGAGGCTCAACCTCGCTCAGGCAACGCAAGGTCGGCCTCACCTTGGTTGGGCAAGCTCACCTAGATATGGCGAGGCCGACCTCACCCAGCCACCGACGAGGTCAAGCTCGTCTAGCCACGGTGAGGCTCGGGTCAGCGATGCTCCCCCTCGTCTGGCCGGTCGCCGACACGAGCCATGGCCAAGGTTAGTGACCAGCCAAAAGGAGAACAAGAAGTTACTTTTTTCTACTTCTTATTTTTATTCCAAATTTATTCTCGGGAACAAAAATTTTACCAAAAGGTTTCTATTCTTTTTTCATTTCCCATAACAAAAGAACAAAAATAGTTGTTCCGGGGAACAAAAATAAATTTTAACAAATAGGCCCTAAATCAGCGACAGCTAAAACCAAGAATATACGGTGCCCAAGAATTTCGCAATTGTCTCCCCTAGAGAGCAAAACACAAAGAAAAAAAAAGCCCTCGGGCCAATACTATTAATCACGAAATAAAAAAGGGAGAAGGAAAAAATGGGCCTACGAAAGGATTCCAATGCCTAATCTTCCAGAGCTTGAACACCACCGAATTAAATCAACCTCGTATTGCCAATGGGGGTTGGCTCAGTTGATAAAGATCAGATATGCATGGATCATGTCTAGGTTCATAGTCTCTCCCTATTTTTGTTGCTTGACAGGCGTGAGGGAGAATTGATAGAAAGTGTGGTCAAAACTGTTCAAAGCAAGTTACGAAAAGATTTTCTGCTACGTGTTCCTAAGGAACTAGTTGGACGCGATATTCAGCTGGAGCATCTTATGCAATTAACAGACTATACTTCTAAAGAAAAACAAATCCTTGGAATTCATGGCCTGGGCGGGACAGGCAAGACAACTCTTGCCAAGTGCCTCTACAATCAACTCTTGAATAAATTTGATCATGTCTACTTCCTTCCAGATATTCGAGAAACGACCAAGTGCTGCGGTATTGAGTATCTGCAAAGTCGGCTAATATTTGATTTGGGAATTGATATAATCAAATCTAGATTCATAGGAAAAAAGGCTCTCATTATTCTAGATGATATAGATAGCAACGATCAACTAGAGGCTTTGGTTGGGGGAGCTTACTGGCTTGCTCGAGGAAGTGTTATAATTGTTACAACTAGAAATCCATATATTCTTCATCTAAAGATCTTGCATGAAGTAGGAGAAATAAGTTGGGAGGATTCTTTGGTTCTATTTAACAGACATGAATTTTGTATGGACCATCCTCCAAGGAACTTTGCGGATATCTCTCATGATATCATATCCATGACGCGTGGGATTCTCTTGATTATTGAGGTTATAGGTTCATACTTGTATACAAAAACAGATCGAAGGGTATGGAATGATACGCTGGAGCAATTAAAAAATCGGCCACGTGAAGATGTCGAAAAGAAGTTAGAGATAACTTATGATGCATTAGAAAATGGACATAAGGAAATTTTTCTCGATATTTCTTGCTCTTTTATTGGCAAAAAAAGCGAATTCGTCATGTACATGGGGGATGACCGTGGGATTTATGCAAGTCAAGTAATTAAAGAGTTGAAGATGAGGTCCTTAATAAATATTGAAGATGATGGTAATTTAGGAATGCATGATGAATTGAGGAATCATGGAAGGAACATTATCTGCCAAGGACAACCACCCATGAGACATAGCAGACTATGGGTCGACGAGGAAGCCTTCAAAGTACTGACGGAAAAGAAGGTAACATATGACACTCCCTTTTCTCTCCGTCCTCATATTTTCATATATTTGATTTGATGAATTCTAATCTTTTACCTATTATGGACAAACGATATTTTATGGAAAATTCTATGTCAACATCGATTCATATCTACTTTGATTGCAATATTTCAACTACCATTATCTACTTTTGGGCAACTAGGTGCAATTTGCCGTGGAGGAACGGCACTTGGGCGGAAAACCTTGCTTGGGCTATGAAATTCCTTGCGGGTAAGGACTTCTTTCATAGGCTCTCCCGCTATTCCTTTGGAGCTCTTTGCTATCTAATTTGGAAGAAGAGAAATGCTATGATTTTCCGTGGGGAATCTCTTGATATTCCCGCTTTGAAGAATCATTTGATTAAGATGGTTAAAGATAAAGCAATTACCTACAAGGATGTCCCTGACAATCCAAGGAATCGGCGTCTTCAAAGGGGTTGGAATCTCGACCCTATTATCTTCACGTAACCCCTTGGGTGTTATCATTTGATCTTGCTCGGTCGTCTCCAGTGCGGGTGTTCTGGCTCCCGGATTCCCTGGCGTCCTTTGAGTCCGGTGGCTGTTTCTGGTGGTTGTGTTGTGTCTTTGTTGCGTTCTTTCTGTCTTTGCCTCTTGAGGCTTTTGCGCGGTCCCCTTCCACTCTTTTGCTCGCAGTGAGAGTGTAAGTTTTGGTGCCGTTTGTGTACATTTGTCCTTTGACTATCAATATATTCTTACCTTACCAAAAAAAAAACATCGATTCATATCCATAGATTAACTGTGACAGCCGATTTAGATTAAAAATATTCTAAGGATGACATGTTATATTATTTAGGTCAAATTAATTGATATAAATTGCATCCGTCCAATATTTAATTTACAATCAATTTAAGATCCTTTAATTATCATTCTACATTAAAATTTCATTTACTATAATAATGTAATTCTCATATCTAGCTGAAAATGTCGATAATCTAAAAGACTTCAATTTTGAATAAAGATGAAGTTTCTCTACCATGGCCGCAAGCACGTGACAGACTAAATGAGGGAACTAATTCTTGAGACGATCACCAGTAAGGAAGCGAAGGGTGAGCAGCAACTGCCCTCCTCGTGGATCGACAGGGGAGGCCACATGTTGAGCAAACATAATTTGCTGGCACGTGTGAGCAGGCGAAACTGCAGGCACGTGCAACGCACACGCACGGCAGCTGCACGCGCATGTGCGGCAATCGCTGCCGCATGCACGGCACGTGCCAACTGCCGTCATCGGGACGTCAGCCGACCGTTGCTCGCGCACGCGCCAGGCATGTGCCGGGTCGCTCAGTTCGGCTCGACCCAACCCATCTAGCCAATACTATCAATCACTAAAAAAAAAAAAAAAAAATTACACCTACAAAGTATATAAATGCTTAATCTTCCAAAGCTTGAACGCCACTAAATAAAATCAACCTCCAGCGGGATTGGCTAAGTTGATAAGGATCAGATTTACTTGGACCATCTCTAGGTTCATTGTCTCTCATTGCTTCTGTTGCTTAACAGGCATGAGGGAGAATTGATAGAACGTGTTGTCGAAACTGTTCTAGGAGAGTTACAAAGATTTTTCTCTACTTGTTCCGAAGGACTAGTTGGACTTCATGATCAGCTGAAGAAGATTATGAGTCACATAGATAGTCCTTCCGTCAATGCTCGAATGATTGGAATTTATGGCATGGGTGGGATAGGCAAGACAACTCTTGCCAAGTGCATATACAATCAACTCTCGAATAAATTTGATCATGTATGCTTCCTTCCAGATATTTGAGAACGGACTGAGTGCCATGGTATTAAGTATCTACAAAGTCGACAAATATTTGAGATACTACAAAAAAAAAAAAAAATGCAGCGTCTACAGTTCATCGGGGAATTAACTTAATTAAATCTAGATTCACATGGAAAAAGGTTATTATTCTTTTGGATGATATAGATCACAAGGATCAACTAGATGATTTTGCCGGGGGAGGTTACTAGTTTGCTTCAGGAAGTATTATAATTGTTACAACTAGAAATGAAGCTATTTTTTATCGATCTATATGCCACAGCACGTGTGAGCAGGGGAAACCGCAGGCGCGTGCAACGAACGCGCACGGTAACTGCACGCGTGCGTGCGGCAATCGTTGGCACGTGTGCGACACGTGCCAACTAACGTCATCGTGACGTCAGCCGGCAGTTGCCTACAGACGTGCCAGGTCGCTCAATTCAGCCCGACCAAACCCATCCAGCCAATACTATTGATCACTAAAAAAAGGAAAAAAAAAAACACCTACAAAGGATATCAATGCTTAATCTTCCGAGGCTTGAACGCCACTGAATAAAATCAACCTCCAGCGGGGATTGGCTGAGTTGATAAGGATTAGATTTGCTTGGACCATCTATAGGTTCATTGTCTTGCATCGTTTTTGTTGCTTAACAGGCATGAGGGAGAACTGATAGAACGTGTTGTCGAAACTACTCTAGGAGAGTTACAAAAAGATTTTCCTCTACTTGTTCCAAAGGAACTAGTTGTACTTGATGATCAGCTGAAGAAGATTATGAGTCGCATAGATAGTCCTTCCATCAATGCTCGGATGATTGGAATTTATGGCATGGGCGTGATAGGCAAGACAACTCTTGCCAAGTGCATCCACAATCAACTCTCGAATAAATTTGATCATCTATGCTTCCTTCCAGATATTCGAGAAAGGACTGAGTGCCATGGTATTAAGTATCTACAGAGTCGACTAATACGTGAGATACTACAAGAAAAAAAAGCAGTGTCTATAGTTCATCGGGGAATTAACTTAATTAAATCTAGATTCACATGGAAAAAGGTTATCATTCTTTTGGATGATAAAGATCACAAGGATCAACTAGATGCTTTTGCTAGAGGAGGTTACTAGTTTGCTTCAGGAAGTATTATAATTGTTACTACTAGAAATGAAGCTATTCTTTATCGATCTATATGCCACGGCACGTGCGAGCAAGGGAAACCGCAGGGGTGTGCAACACACACCGCTTGCGGCGCGTGTGAGGCAACTATTGGCGCGTGCACGGCACGTGCCAGCTGATCTCATCGTGACGACAGCCGGCGGTTGCCCGCGCACGCGCCAGGCACGTGTTGGGTCGCTTGGTTCGGCCCGACCCAACCCGTCCAGCCAATACTATCGATCACTTTAAAAAAAAAAAAAAATACACATACAAAGGATATCAATGCTTAATATTTCAGAGCATGAATGCCACCAAATAAAATCAACCTCCAGCGAGGATTGGTTGAGTTGATAAGGATCAGATTTGCTTGGACCATCTCTAGGTTCATTGTCTCTCATTGTTTTTGTTGCTTAACAGGCATGAGGGAGAACTGATAGAACGTGTTGTTGAAACTGTTTGAGGAGACTCACGAAAAGATTTTCCTCGACTTGTTCTGAAGGAATTAGTTGGAATTGATGATCAGCTGAAGAAGATTATGAGTTGCATAGATAGTCCTTCCGTCAATGCTCGAATGGTTGGAATTTATGGCATGGTCGGGATAGGCAAGACAACTCTTGCCAAGTGCATCTACAATCAACTCTCGAATAAATTTGATCATGTATGCTTCCTTCCAAATATTCAAGAAAGGACCGAGTGCCATGGTTTTAAGTATCTACAGAGTTGACTAATGTCTGAGATACTAGAAGAAAGAAATGTTGTGTCTACAATTCATCAGGGAATTAACTCAATTAAATGTAGATTCACAAGGAAAAATGTTATCATCCCTTTGGATGATATAGATCACAAGGATCAACTAGATGCTTTGGCTGGAGGAGGTTACTAGTTTGCTACAGGAAGTATTATAATTGTTACAACTAGAAATGCAGCTATTCTTTATCGATCTATATGCCACGGCATGTGCGAGCCAGGGAAACCGCAAGTGGTTGCAACGCAAGTGCAAGGTAACTGCGCGTGCACGTGCGGCACACGTGTGGCAACCGCTGGTGCGTGCATGGCACGAGCCAACTAACGTCATCGTGACATCAGACGGGGTTTCCAGCGCACGCGCCAGGCACGTGCCGGGTCACTCGGTTCGGCCCGACCCAACCCGTCCACCCAATACTATCGATCACTAAAAAAAAAAAAAAAAAGATACACCTACAAAGGATATCAATGCTTAATATTCCAGACCTTGAACGCCACCGAATAAAATCAACCTCCAGTGGGGATTGGCTGACTTGATCGGGATCAGATTTACTTGGACCATCTCTAGGTTCATCGTCTCTCATTGTTTTTGTTGCTTAACAGGCATGAGGGAGAACTGATAGAAAGTGTTGTCGAAATTGTTCTAGGAGAGTCACGAAAAGATTTTCCTCTACTTGTTCCGAAGGAACTAGTTGGACTTGATGATCAACTGAAGAAGATTACGAGTCGCATAGATAGTCCTTCCATCAATGCTCGAATGATTGGAATTTCTGGCATGGGTGGGATAGGTAGAGAACTCTTGCCAAGTGCATCTACAATAAACTCTCGAATAAATTTGATGATGTATGCTTCCTTCCAGATATTCGAGAAACGACCGAGTGCCATGGTATTAAGTGTCTACAGAGTCGACTAATATCTGAGATACTACAAGAAAAAAATGCAGTGTCTACAATTCATCGGGGAATTCACTTAATTAAAACTAGATTCACAAAGAAAAATGTTATCATTCCTTTGGATGATATAGATCACAAGGATCAACAAGATGCTTTGGCTGGAGGAGGTTACTGGTTTGCTTCAGGAAGTATTATAATTGTTAAACCTAGAAATGCAGCTATTCTTTATCGATTTATATGCCACGGCACAAGCGAGCCAGGGAAACTACAAGCGGGTGCAACGCACGTGCATGGTAACCGCACGCGCGCGTGCGGCACACGTGCGGCAACTGCTGGTGCGTGCACGGCACGAGCCAGCTGACGTCATCGTGACATTAGTCGGCGGTTGCCCGTGCACGCACCAGGCAAGTGCCGGGTCGCTCGTTTCGGCCCGACCCAACCCGACCAACCAATACTATCTATCACTAAAAAAAAGATACACCTACAAAGGATATCAATGCTTAATCTTCCAGAGCTTGAATGCCACCGAATAAAATCAACCTCCGGTGGGGATTGGTTGATTTGATAAGGATTAGATTTGCCTGGACTATCTCTAGTTTCATCGTCTCTCATTGTTTTTGTTGCTTAACAGGCATGAGGGAGAACTGATAGAATGTGTTGTCGAAACTGTTCTAGGAGAGTCACGAAAAGATTTTCCTCTACTTGTTCCGAAGGAACTAGTTGGACTTGATGATCAGCTGAAGAAGATTATGAGTCGCATAGATACCCCTTCCATCAATGCTTGAATGATTGGAATTTCAGGCATGGGGAGGATAGGCAAGACAACTCTTGCCAAGTGCATCTAGAATCAACTCTTGAATAAATTTGATCATGTATGCTTCCTTCCAGATATTCGAGAAAGGACCGAGTGCCATGATATTAAGTATCTACATAGTCAACTAGTATATGAGATACTACAATAAAAAAAATGCAGTGTCTATAGTTCATCGGGGAATTAACTTAATTAAATCTAGATTCACAAAGAAAGAGGTTATCATTCTTTTGGATGATATAGACACAAGGATCAACTAGATGCTTTGGTTGGAGGAGGTTATTGGTTTGCTTCAGGAAGTATTATAATTATTACAACTAGAAATGAAGCTATTCTTTTTCAATCTATATGCCACGGCACGTGCAAGTAGGGGAAACCACAGGCACGTGCAATGCATCCGCACGGTAACAGCACGTGCATGTTCGGCAACAGCTAGCGTGTGCACGGCATGTGCCAACTGACGTCATTGTGACGTTAGCCGGCGGTTGCCCGCGCATGCGCTAGGCACATTCCGGGTTGCTTGTTCGGCCTGACCCAACCCGTCTAGCCAATACTATCAATCACTCAAAAAAAAAAAAAGCACCTACAAAGCATATCAATGCTTAATATTCCAGAGCTTCAACACCATCGGATAAAATCAACCTCAAGCGGGGATTGGCTAAGTTGATAAGCATCATATTTGCTTGGACCATCTCTAGGTTCATCATCTCTCATTGTTTTAATTGCTTAACAGGCATGAGGGAGAATTGATAGAACGTGTTGTCGAAACTGTTCTAGGAGAGTCACGAAAAGATTTTCTTTTACTTGTTCCGAAGGAACTAGTTGGACTTGATGATCAGTTGAAGAAGATTATGTGTCACATAGATAGTCCTTCTGTCAATGCTCGAATGATTGGAATTTATGGTATGGGCGGGATAGGCAAGACAACTCTTGCCAAGTGCATCTGCAATCAACTCTCGAATAAATTTGATCATGTATGCTACCTTCCAGATATTCGAGAAAGGACCGAGTGCCATGGCTTTAAGTATCTACAGAGTTGACTAATATCTGGGATACTTCAAGAAAAAAATTGCAGTGTCTACAATTCATTGGGAAATTAACATAATTAAATCTAGATTCACAAGGATAAATGTTATCACAAGGATCAGCTAGATGCTTAGGCTAGAGGCGGCTTCTGGTTTGCTTCAGGAAGTATTATAATTGTTACAACTAGAAATGCAGCTATTCTTTATCGATCTATATGCCATGGCATGTGCGAGCAGGGGAAACCGCAAGAGCGTGCAACACACGTGCCCGGCATCTGCACGCACGTGTGTTACCGTGCACGTGCGGCACGCGTGCAGCAACAACTTGCGTGTGCATGGCACGAGCCAACTGACATCATCATGACATCAGTCGGTAGTTGCCCGCGCATGTGCTAGGCTCGTGCCGGGTCTCTCGGTTCTGCCCGACCCAACCAGTGCAGCCAATACTATCGATCACTAAAAGAAAAAATACACCTACAATGGATATCAATGCTTAATCTTCCAGAGCTTGAATGCCACCGAATAGAATCAACCTTCGACGGGGATTGGTTGAGTTGATAAGGATTAGATTTGCTTGGACCATCTCTAGGTTCATTGTCTCTCATTGTTTTTGTTGCTGAATAGTTATGAGGGAGAACTGATAGAGCATGTTGTCGAAACTGTTCTAGGAGAGTTACGAAAAGATTTTCCTCTACTTGTTCCAAAGGAACTAGTTGGACTTGATGACCAACTGCAAAAGATTATGAGTCACACAGATAGTCCTTTCGTCAATGCTTGAATGATTGGAATTTATGGCATGGGCGGGATAGGCAGACAACTCGTGCCAAGTGCATCTACAATCAACTCTCGAATAAATTTGATGATGTATGCTTCCTTCCAGATATTCAAGAAAGGACCGAGTGCCATGGTATTAAGTATCTACAGAGTCAACTAGTATATGAGATACTACAATAAAAAAATGCAGTTTCTACAGTTCATCGGGGAATTAACTTAATTAAATCTAGATTCGCAAAGAAAGAGGTTATCATTCTTTTGGATGATATAGATCACAAGGATCAACAAGATGCTTTGGTTGGAGGTGGTTATTGGTTTGCTCCAGGAAGTATTATAATTACTACAACTAGAAATGAAGCTATTCTTTTTGATCTATATGCCACGCATGTGCAAGCAGGGGAAACCACAGGCGCGTGCAATGCATCCGCACGGTAACCGAACGCGCATGTTCGGCAATCGTTAGCGCGTGCACGGCATGTGCCAACTGACATCCTTGTGACATCAGCTGGCGGTTGCCCACGCACGCGCTAGGCACGTGCCGGGTTGCTTGTTCGGCCCGACCCAACCCGTCTAGCCAATACTATCGATCACTCAAAAAAAAAATACACCTACAAAGGATATCAATGCTTAATATTCCAGAGCTTCAACACCATCGAATAAAATCAACCTCAAGCGGGGATTGGCTGAGTTGATAAGCATCAGATTTGCTTGGACCATCTCTAGGTTCATCATCTCTCATTGTTTTTGTTGCTTAATAGGCATGAGGGAGAATTGATAGAACGTGTTGTCGAAACTGTTCTAGGAGAGTCACGAAAAGATTTTCTTTTACTTGTTCCGAAGGAACTAGTTGGACTTGATGATCAGCTGAAGAAGATTATGTGTTGCATAGATAGTCCTTCAGTCAATGCTCGGATGATTGGAATTTATGGCATGGGCGGGATAGGCAAGACAACTCTTGCCAAGAGCATCTACAATCAACTCTCGAATAAATCTGATCATGTATGCTTCCTTCCAATTATTCGAGAAAGGACGTAGTGTCATGGTTTGAAGTATCTACAGAGTTGACTAATATCTGAGATACTTCAAGAAAAAATTGCAGTGTCTACAATTCATTGGGAAATTAACATAATTAAATCTAGATTCACAAGGAAAAATGTTATCATTCCTTTGGATGATATAGATCACAAGGATCAATTAGATGCTTAGGCTGGAGGAGGCTACCGGTTTGCTTCAAGAAGTATTATAATTGTTACAACTAGAAATGCAGCTATTCTTTATCTATCTATATGCCACGGCATGTGCGAGCAGGGGAAACCACAAGCGTGTGCAACGCATGTGCACGGTAACTGCACGTGCACGTGTTACCGTGCACGTGCGGCATGCATGTAGCAACCGCTTGCGCATGCACGGCACGAGCCAACTGACATCATCATGACATCAATCGGTAGTTGCCCGCGCATGCGCAACTTTCGTGCCAGGTCGCTCGGTTCGGCCTGACCAAACCGGTCAAGCCAATACTATCGATCACTAAAAGAAAAAATACACCTACAATGGATATGAATGCTTGATCTTCCAGAGCTTGAATGCCACTGAATAAAATCAACCTCCGGTGGGGATTGGTTGAGTTGATAAGGATTAGATTTGCTATGACCATTTCTAGGTTCATCGTCTCTCAATTTTTTTGTTGCTTAATAGGCATGAGGGAGAACTGATAGAACATGTTGTCGAAATTGTTCTAGGAGAGTTACGAAAAGATTTTCCTCTACTTGTTCCGAAGGAACTAGTTGGACTTGATGACCAACTGCAAAGGATTATGAGTCGCATAGATAGTCCTTTCATCAATGCTTGAATGATTGGAATTTATGGCATGGGCGGGATAGGCAAGACAACTCTTGCCAAGTGCATCTACAATCAACTCTCGAATAAACTTTATCATGTATGCTTCCTTCCAGATATTCGAGAAAGGACCGAGTGCCATGGTATTAAGTATCTACAGAGTCGACTAATATCTGAGATACTACAATAAAAAAATGCAGCGTGTACAGTTCATTGGGGAATTAACTTAATTAAATCTAGATTCACAAAGAAAAAGGTTATCATTCTTTGGGATGATATAGATCACAAGGATCAACTAGATGCTTTGATTGGAGGAGGTTACTGGTTTGCCTCAGGAAGTATTATAATTGTTACAACTAGAAATGAAGCTATTCTTTATCGATCTATATGCCACGGCATGTGCGAGTAGGGGAAATTGCAGGCGCGTGCAATGCAGGCGCACGGTAACCGCACGTGCGCATGCGGCACGCGTGCGGCAACCGCTAGCGCGTTCATGGCACGTGCCAGCTGACGTCATCGTGACGTCTGCCGGCGGTTGCCCACGCACGCGCCAAGCACGTGCCGGGTCGCTCAGTTCGGCCCAACCCAACCCGTCCAGCCAATACTATCGATCACTAAAAAAAAAAAAAAAAAAATACACCTACAAAGGATATCAATACTTAATCTTCCAGAGCATGAACGCCACCGAATAAAATCAACCTTTGGCGGGGATTGGTTGAGTTGATAAGGATTAGATTTGCTTGGACCATCTCTAGGTTCATCGTCCCTCATTGTTTTTGTTGCTTAACAGGCATGAGGGAGAACCGATAGAATGTGTTGTCGAAACCGTTCTAAGAGAGTTATGAAAAGATTTTTCTCTACTTATTCCAGAGGAACTAGTTGGACTTGATGATCTGCTGAAGAAGATTATGAGTCACATAGATAGTCCTTCCGTTAATGCTGGAATTATTGGAATTTATGGCATGGGCGGGATAGGCAAGACAACTCTTGCCAAGTGCATCTACAATCAACTCTTGAATAAATCTGATCATGTATGCTTCCTTCCAGATATTCGAGAAATGATGGAGTGCCATGGTATTAAGTATCTACAGAGTCGGCTAATATCTGAGATACTACAATATAAAAATGCAGTGTCTACTGTTCATCGGGGAATTAACTTAATTAAATCTAGATTCCCAAAGAAAAAGGTTATCATTCTTTTGGATAATATAGAGCACAAGGATCAAGTAGATGCTTTGGTTAGAGGAGGTTACTGCTTTGCTTCAGGAAGTATTATAATTGTTACAAGTAGAAATGAAGCTATTCTTTATCAATCTATATGGCATGGCACGTGCGAGCTGGGGAAACCGCAAGCGCGTGCAACGCACGCGCACGGTAACCACACGCGTGCGTGCGGCAACCGCTGGCGTGTGCACAACACATGCCAGCTGACATCATCGTGACGTCAGCCGACGGTTGCTCGCGCACGCGCCAGGCACATGCTAGGTCGCTCGGTTCGGCCCGACCCAACTCGTCCAGCCAATACTATCGATCACTAAAAAAGAAATACACCTACAAAGGATGTCAGTGCTTAATCTTCTAGAGCTAGAACACCACCGAATAAAATCAACCTCCAGTAGGGATTGGTTGAGTTGATAAGGATTAGATTTGCTTGGACCATCTCTAGTTTCATTGTCTCTCATTGTTTTTGTTGCTTAACAGGCATGAGGGAGAACTGATAGAACGTGTTGTCGAAATTGTTCTAGGAGAGTTACGAAAATATTTTCCTCTACTTGTTCCGAAGGAGCTAGTTGGACTTGATGATCAGCTGAAGAAGATTATGAGTTGCATAGATAGTCCTTCCGTCAATGCTTGAATGATTGGAATTTATGGTGTGGGCGGGATAGGCAAGACAACTCTTGCCAAGTGCATCTACAATAAACTCTCGAATAAATTTGATCATGTATGCTTCCTTCTAGATATTCGAGAAAGGACCGAGTGCCATGGTATTAAGTATCTACAAAGTCGACTAATATCTGAGATACTACAAGAAAAAAATGCAGTGTCTACATATTAAATCGTCTGTATGAACATACAATCAATGACATGTTATATTATTTAGTTTTTAGTTATTCGAAATTGGTTTGCCAGGTCCAATCCTCGTGAATTCGAATACCGGTTCAACTTCTTCAAGAACTCCAATCAGTTCTGTGTAGAAATCTCACTTATTACAAAGATGCAGGTGAGAAGGACATTTTTACGATATGTTACTGGTAGCATTTCTATAGTCATACATATTAAATCGTCCGTATGAACATACAATCAATGATAGTTGAGAAAATTTGACAAACTGATATTGAAGCCGGTCAGCCTTGCGCTTCATCACTCCTTGATACCGAGGACCAAAAAAGATTAAAAAAAAAAAAAAACTCACCACGAGGAAGTATTACAGGATACTTTATTGAATCATCAACCACAGTAATGCCAGACTCGCTGAATGCGCAGGAACAACTTCATCCCGTTCTATGAACGCATTAGGGTCATTGCGTTCCACCCAAAATACGGCAACTTGTTCTGCAGCAGGAGTATCATAGACTCTGTGGTCCAGCTTTGCATCTCTTCGAATTCAACTTCACATACAGGCAATGAAACTTCTTCTAATGGGCACGGTACTCTGGCATATGGAGTCTTGGACAATATCGACATCAGTAAGTTCTAACCTACTGATGTCGACATCCTTAAGTGTCCTCAACCTATTTTGCAGCTCACTGTCGATATCATAGAAGTAAAGCTGGAAATAGCACGATTCATTCTTAAATGGAACCAATAATGAAAGATCACGACAACCATGGTCGTGCACACAGAAATAGTGTAGATAGATTTTAAAATTTTCACATAGCGGACCGAATCCATGATCCCGTGAAGGACAGCAATCTCTTTACCACATGCCGACAGTTTCGGCGGTACAAAAGGTAAAGATAAAAGCAAAGAAGCGCCGCGAGTTATGGCGGCCCAAAAGGGACCGATTCCAATAGCTAATATATTAACACACAGCGCCGCGGCTGTCCGCAGAAATTTAGATCTTGAACGTCCATATTCAAAGTCAACGAAGACTTTGTCCCTTTCGCCCGCCCTCTTTCGCGCTCTCTTTTGCTGTGTTTGACCTATTCAATCTTCACAAAAGATACAAACAGATACAGGCAACAAGCTTTACTTCGATTTAGTAGAGATTAAGGAGGACATTTGGAAATTAACAGGCTATAACCCCTTGGCTCGGTCTGCTTGTCTACTTATACGCTGTCTTTCTCGCCTTTAATAATACAGGAGCTGAAACAAATATAAATTTTTCTTAAACTTTAGTAGCATAAAAACGTTTACTTTACGATTTCAATATTTATATCCTTCAGCCTTAGATGACTAGGTACCGAAAGCAGGTGGGTGCAGCACATCCACTTGCGGTACTAAACAATACACAGACATGAAAACTTCCGCGTCTGACCAAATTATCATCGCCTCGCATCACAAATTTGACCGTATGGACCATGCATCATATTGCAGTTTCCTCTATAAATAGACAACGTTGGACAACAGTTTTGTTGGGCACAGCACAAACCAAAAATACTAGAAAACAACTGTCTAGCCTAAACTATGTCGACCCAAATACTCTTCCTCGCTATGCTAGTCATCCTCTCGTCTTCCATGCAATCCCATGCGGTGCAATACACCGTGACGAACAACGCCGGCAACACCAACGGCAGCGTCCGCTTCTCTAGGGACATCGGCATTCCGTACAGTCGCAAGACTTTGACAAAGGCCACCGGCTTCATATGGAGGCTCTTCCAGCAGAACGTCCCCAGGGATCGTAAGGGCGTCGCCAAAGTGAGCTTGTTCATAGAGAACATGGCCGGCGTCGCGTACACGAGCAACGATGAGATCCACGTGAGTACTACTTACCTCGGGGGATTCTCAGGGAACGTGAAGAGAGAGTTCACAGGGGTATTGTACCACGAGATGACGCACGTGTGGCAATGGAACGGGGCCGGGCAGGCCCCGGGCGGGCTCATTGAGGGGATCGCAGATTTCGTGAGGCTCAAGTCGGGGTACGCGCCTGGCCACTGGGTGAAGCCGGGCCAGGGCGATAGGTGGGACCAGGGTTACGACGTCACGGCCCGCTTTCTTGACTACTGCAATGGCCGCAAGAAGGGGTTTGTGGCCGCGCTGAACAAGAAGATGAGGACTGGTTACAGCGATAAGTATTTTGTTGACCTGCTAGGCAAGAGCGTTGACCAGCTCTGGAAGGACTACAAGGCCAAGTACGCTACCTGATTAGAGTAGATCCCTGTTCGAGAGATGTACGTGCTTGATTAAAATAAAACTTTCTTAACAAGCGCATTCATGAAATAAAACATATTCAAATCAAATTTGGATTGTTAGCAACTTACTCTGATTAGTGTTTACTTTCGGCCGTTTGTGCATATATCTAAACGACGAATCTCTCAAATTCGGATCAAAATTGTGGAAATATTTTCCAAATTGCGGATCTTACACGAAATATGCAAAGCTAGCTAGTAGCTCCTCTCTCAAATTAAGCTACTCATGGTGGCTGCAATAGAACGGTTCCATATATTATTGTTAATTAAGATAATCCCTTAGCTTTCCACAATAATCGAGGTCGGCATAAGGGCTGGTCCAAATTCAATGTCAACGGAAACTTGTCCTCCCTATTCAAGAGACGAAACTAGATAATAATAAATGTGTATAATTACTTTATCTTTCCAATGAGACCCAAACACATACGTCACTACCCGAAATGTTAAATCCAATCATTAGATTAGAGAAGATTAGAAAATATCTTGTTGTGAGCTAGTCTAACAATGTTGGTCGAGGTAATTTTATCTCGAAAAGCCCCATCAAACTATAGCCAAGCGACGACCAATCCACTACCATGAAATCACATGTTGAACAATTCAAGGTGTTGTCCAAATTAATTATAATCACCTTTACCGTCCTCTATAAATTGTCTAATTAGTTCAACAACATTCTCCAAGGCCCTCCCCCCGCCCCCCCAAAAAAAAAAAAAAAAGAAAAGAAGAAGAAGAAAAACGTAGACCCTGTCTGTGCTCTTCCTTGCTACGCTTGTGATCCTTTCATGGACCATGTAATCCCATGATGTTGACTACTTATGTGAACATCCTTTAGTATTCTCAATCTATGTTGCAATTTGTTGTCGGTGATAGAAAATCCAACCCAAAAACTTAAATTGATAAGATAATACTCCAATACCTTCATGCAAGCCGAATTACGAGCAACATGTGAAATTTTGACCATGGGCTTTGATATTATGTTAGAAAATCCAAATCAAAAGCTTAACCTTATAGATAGAGGGACGCCACATGAATATAAAGAACATATTAAACCTGTTGTCAAGTGATATAGGACTATACTTCAATAGTCGGACTCATACAACTAAAGTGATGTAGCCCAAGACTGGCTACTTGAACAATAGAATCGGGAGAGTGACGAAAACTTAGTCATAAAATTGAGCAGAGATTTCAGTGCGCGCTAGCTCGGGAAAATGGGTATAATTTTATCAATTCAGATCAGAATAACCTGATTCCAAGGCTAAAAGGACAGAGACTCACAGATCTACAACTTTCATGTTTTGAGTTTTCTCATTTAATCACTGTAGACTTGTCGAATTTTGATGGAAGTGAGCAAAACAGGAATAGAAAAAATGAAGAAAATGATAGAAACTTCAATGGTTGCTCTTCCAGGCCTCCAAGAAAGTTGAAATGGTATCAACTCTTTGAGATTGATGGCTGCAACTCTTTGAGGATGCAGACTTTAAAAGCCTCAACTCTTCTAAGACGGAGTGAAAACTCTTCTAAATTTTAAGGAGTTTGAACTCTTCAAGGTTCAAGATAATTGCATTAAGCAAATTTTCATTAATCAAATTCATCTCCCATTTACAAAGGTTCGATGACTTCTTATAGTGAAAACAAGAAAATACCATATTCAAACCTAGAAACTAGTAATCATTTATGTGCTTAGAAACTATAATCTATTAAATGTACAATATTTCCAACGCTTGTGATTTTTTCAAAGAGTCTCGATGCAAGTTTTGATGCATGAAAAATGACAAGTCTTTATGACAAAGTCAAAGATGAGGCCTTATTGATGAGGGACTTTTCAACGAGAGTGTTGTCGATCTTGAATGCGTACCAACCTTCTTGGTTGAACGAGTTGGTTTTCAACACGGGCTGCATCATAAAGCTAGAACTAGTGTGGATCATTCTTGGACGGAACGAACGAAGGAAAATTATAACAAGCTTGGCCTTGCGCACAAAAATATTGAAGAGACTCAACTTTTATGCCGTATGAGACTCTTGAGGAATAGAGTTCCTCAGTTTTAGTCCCCTCATGACTCTTACTTATTCTCAAAATTTCTATTTAGTGTTTGCTATCTTAGGATATTGCCAATGGTCATGAGTTTGATTCGATCTAATGGGGCATTTCTAGAAAAGCAAGCTGAACTGAAATTGAGAGTTTGAAGGAAAGAGGAAGATTGATTTTGGAGAATCACATTATAGTTTTGTATTCACCGATTAACCAATTATGACTGTCTTTGTGATAATCATAATTGTGAATACAATATATATCATTGTTTAAAAAGAGATCAAGAGAGATATAAATGTGATCGATCGATCTAGGGTACTGCATGCTAAATCTACTCAGGATGTGATGCCCATTATGAGCTGCTATATATTCCTAACAGATGTATGGCAACGAGCTCTCAAAGTATGCTGGTCGCACGAATTATTCACCAGTATGAATGTTGAAGAGAGGTAAAGAGAATTATGTTCAGTCCACCATGTGCGAGTGGGAGATGATGGTTTTAGGCGATGGGCCTAAGTTGGCTCGTCCGCCCATGTTGGGCCCAAAAAGCCCGGCCCACGGGAATAGGGCCCGTGGATGGAGGAACGTATAAAAGGGAGGAGAGAGAGAGAGAAGACACCCCTTCGCCATTTTAACGTACGTTCCTCACTCTCTCTTTCCCTCAAAACGCTTAAGGCGACGCCGTTTCCCTTTCAAGGCAAATTGACATCATCGGATCATAATTTCTTCCTCGATCTTCAGCATTGGTGTTTAATCTGTGGCTAACAAGGTACGCTCGAATCTGTGGTGTGCTTTACGATCGATGATACATGATTTTCCCGGGCCTTGTCTTCCGCATTGATTTAGGGATTCGATTTAGTGTCGAATTCAGTTTTCGGGGATTCGTTATTCCCAACACGAGATAAAGACATGCCCCGTGCTGCAACGAGGCATTAAAGAAGTGGTCCGTGCGCCGCACGTGATTCAGACAAGGGCACCAGACAATATTTTTTCAGATGATATACTCTCTTGCTGATTCTTGGCTATGCTGAGAGAGAGAGAGAGAGAGAGAGAGTGGCTTCGGCTAGAGCTGTTTGTTAAACTTGAACATGGAAATGCTTAATTTACAGAATACGATTCATGGCGAGCAATCCAGTGCCTTTGTAGTAGGAAGTGGTTCGCCTGCACACCCTTTAGTTCAAGGAATTCTTTTACTCATTATAGAAAGGGGCAAACAAAGGCGTCAGGGGCAACAAGATCCTCACTCCAACCAGTGCGTGCATAGCCACTTCAACAGGCTAAACTTTTCCATGGTCATTTGCAAGAAGCTTAGATTGATCTCCATTTCCTTGCTTCATGACATCAGGCTAAACATGTAAGAAAAAGAGCTGCCACCTTTGATATGCTATCTTCGACAATGGTGTGGCCATTGTGTCTAGTTGTTATGTTGGTTTTTTGAAACAAGCAACGAAAAGAGTCAGCACAGTACTCGATCGGCAGATTCGGCAGCTGTCGTAATGTTGCTACAACCATTACCTTATAAAGACTCAATGGCTGTTTCCTCATACAATAATCACTTGATATCAAATTGAGAATAATAAAGTGGAAAGGAGAATTATTGAATTTTTTTTTATATTTCGATATCTGTTGAAAAACACATGATGTACAGATTCTATATAAAGTAGTAAGATATCAATTACCATATGTCAGGATCGATCAACAAGAAAATACCAATGAGCAAGTTTACAAGATTAAGCAGTGGGGGATTTGTGGAAGTTTTTGTGCTCTTGGTGATTGATCTGATCAACGCAGTCACTGAATTTGATTTTCCTCCGACACGTTCAATCTCCTCTTTTTGGGTGAACCATCAACTAAATTGTGCTCTTCGCGATCTGGTCCCTGCCACCAGAGAGTTTCGAGCAGTGAGCTGATAGGGAAAAAGAAAGAAAGGATTAACAGGGGAGAGAAAAATGGAGAATTTCCCTTGTTCTCCATATGACACTCCGAAAAATATGGAACCTTGCTAATCAAACTAAATGGTCCAACAGTGGACATCAAGACAGGAAGAGAATAGCAATACGAAATCCGCTAAACTGGGAGCTTCTTTGACCTTTTCTTGATCTGCAGGTTGATCGAAATATCCCCCAAATTCTCTAAAGTCCGAAAAACCTGAGCTGCGGAGTGGACTCGATGGGATGCCTTTCGTTTCCTCAGGAGGTAAAACACAATTGAGTGGTTTGACTTTACTTCGGCGATCGTCCGTTGTAAACTCAAAGGGTAGGCCATGCCCTTTAGAGGGCCATTTCGGCCCATCAAAAGGTCCGTTTAGCCTTTCAAAGGGCCAAGCTTTACCTTTGAAGGGAGTTTGTGCTCATTCTAGCCCTTCCAAGGGTTTTCCTTAGAACGCAAAAATCTCTTATAAATAGGAGCTTATTTTGCTCATTTTTCTTCAAGGTAAGTGAATTCCTCTATTGCTCGTTCGTGAGAATTATCATTTTGAGCTTTCATTAGCTTGTTTTCTCTTAATTCCCAAGGAAATGAAGGTAGGCAAAGGAAAATCCGTGGAGTGTAGCAAATGCCACACAATTAGTTAGTGTGGTCTAAGTCCCTCTTAATTTAAGATTAGTCATTATAATGTTTGAATTAACATAGAAATTCACATACTACAGTTGTCACTCTATCATTTAAGCAAAATTAATTTTAATAAAAAATTAAATTGATACTCTCCTAAAAATATTATATGCATATAGAGAAACCCCGTTGAATAACCCGAGTCTAGGATCGCATACCAAATAGACTTAGAGGGGAAAGTTCCGCAAGGGTTCTCGGTCCATGAACCGAGGCCCCATGCATGTGACTATTTTTATAAGTATTTTGAACGAAAAAATAAAAAGAATCGATTTGATAAATCTCTTATTTCAAAGACGAAAGACCAAGCAGGCTGACTATTTTGCCTTTACCAATTCATAGAAACTGAGAACCTGGTGTCGTGTACCCCTCAATTTCTATGGTCGTGAGACCGTGCTAGATTTTTTTTTTTTTTTTTATCAGAATGAGACTAAAAATTAAAGTATAGGATGTTGACTAAGACAACGTAAAATGTTGGGGGTTGACTAGAATAATGAAGAAACCATGGAGGTCAGGAGGGAATTAGCTCAATAGTGTTGATCACGATAGGTGATATACATATATGAATGTGGAGTATGTTTTAATTTATTAGTAACGGCATGCATATTAGGACCAGTAGTATACTGAGTCGTGGAGATGCATATCAACAGAAAAAGACGATGAGTAAAAGACAAGATTTTTGGAAAGATGGTATACGAGTTGAATAACTTGTAAACTTCGAAGAAAATAAATAGGGATCTAGCATCGTATTAAGAACAAACAGAAAAGTTAGATTTAGGACCGAGACTAAATTTTGGCGATGATGACATGGTTGAATTTCTAGCCAGGTTTGCTATGTGTATTAAAGCAAAGAAGTAATGGCTTAAATAACATCGCTATTCGAAACTTGATGAACAATTTGTTTTCCTTTTCTTCCTCACAATTTAAAAGGCGACACTTACAAAATATTGAACGTGAATTAAAATACAGCACCGGATGCCTACCTTAAAAGGATTTTGATTCAATTTAGGGTACAAAATATTCAAATTGATTCATTTTCGCGATACTAAAATTGATTCCAAATGAGAATCAATTTGCTGAAAAGCGTTCAACCTGGAAACTGCAGTGAAGTTCCCTTTCTAATTATTTTTAAAGCTATCTACGAATCAATCCGCCCCCGTGTTATGTCCGCTTGACTGCATGTACAACGATTTCTACGTAATTGCCACACCTTAGCTGGTCCATATCTTTTACTTTTTCTTTGCTTGACTTTGTTTTACTGAGTTGACTTGGAAATTTCGGTGACCGACGACTCCAATTCTTCAATCACAATTTGCATCCTTTTATTGAGCCTGCATGGCATTACTAATTAGCTAAGGGTGCGAATGGTAACGTTTCTGTTCTTTTTTTGTTCCAGGGAACAAAAATAAAAAAAAGTGTTTCTGTTCCGGGGAACAATTTTTTAACAAAAGAACGTGTTTAGTAACGTTTGGTCCGGGAATAGAAAATGAATAGAAACGCGTTTGGTAAATTTTATTCTTTTTTTGTTTCTTTTAATTTTTAAAACATTTTTATTTTATTTTTCATTTTTTCCTTTCTTTTTTATTTTTTATTTTTTCGGCCGGCTGCCAACCTCCGGCGACCGGCCAACGGGGCCGGCAGCCTCGCCCAGCCACAGCGAGGCTCGCCGGCCCTCGCCTTGGCTAGGCGAGCTCGGCCTCGCCCAGATCCGGCGAGGCTGAGCCTCGACGGCCGGTCGCCGGCCATGGCCAAGGCCGGCGACTGGCGAAAGAAAAAAGAAGAAAAAAAAAAGAAGAAGAAGAGAGAGAATAAACGTTTCTTCATTTTTGTTTCTAGAACAAGAAACAACAATTTGTTGTTTCTTTTTTTTGTTCTTATTTTGTTCCGGGAACAAAAAAACAAAAAAAGAATAGAAACGCAACCAAACGCATTTCTGTTCTTTTTTTGTTCCCATGAACAAAATCCGTACAGAAGTATTCCGGAAACGTTTCTTAGAAACGTTTCCATGCACGCCCTAAAAATTTCATTGCATCATATCAAACACTGGAGAGGTGATTCCTTCTTTCAACTCACTATATATGTACCATGTTTTACTCCTCATATTGAATGTATAACTGCTTGGGATGAGTAGCGGTGCGAAAAAAATCACTTGTGCCCAGCTTCATCTTGTGGAGAAGTCTGTAACATAAACTACTCATTTTGATTGAAAGGTGACCCAAAAGGTTGCAGCCACCTTTTTTATGAGCTAGCTTGTGAAATTGATCACACCATTTTATATATGTATGTCGGGCAACGCTAAATGAAGTCGATCCATTATAATTCCTATCGTGATGAAGGACAATTTGATGGTTCAATCACAGTGGTTGACGATGGAATACAAAAGGGTAATTGTTCATCTCTCCCTCGTTATTTATTGGCCCGCTCTAACTTCACTATCGTCATCAATTTACACCTTCCTCTCGGTGTGCCGGTGGCCTTCATAAAGTGCTCACAATCCCTTGCTTCCACTTGGTATTTCGACACCAAACCATGTATCCAGAGAACACACCCTGCTGAAACGCCTCCCAATTCTTCCCAAATGAAGGTGTACTCATATGCTCGACCTGGGTATTATCTATGAGCACGGCACATCAAGGATTTTTGCACCATAATCATGATGTCATTTGCATCGGATTCTTACACTTGGGCTAACGCTACGACAATTTTTGCATTTTTTATATTTTCTGAATTTTTATTAATATTTTCTTTTCTTTTCTTTTCTTTTCTTTCTTTATATTTTTCCACTGTAGGCCGGCAAAGGGTCAACCGGCTAACCCTCGCTAGAATTCAGGAGGAAAAAGGAAAATAAAAAATAAAATTTTATTAAAAAATTTAGATAAAAATTAAAAATTTCAAAAAATAAAAAATTATCTACATCATTGCTAGCAATGTAGTATGATGGTTGATGTCCACTTCAGTGTTCTCGGCCAAAATTGACCGAAAGAATTATACTAATAAATCATCAAAAGGTTAATGACTAAATTGGTGAAATTATTTGACAAAAAAATTGGCTAAATTGAAAATTTTTAAAATTGAATTGACATATATACGATATGTTTCTGATTTATTTGGTAATTGTCCCATCAAAACTGGATGAGCAATGTTTTATTATCATAAATTTTCTAATTTTTCTTTTCATCTTCACAATTTAACAAAGTGACATTTATGAGATATTGGCCTTGAAATAGAATAAAATACCAGATGCCTTCCTCAAAAGAATTTTGATTTAATTTAGGGTACAAAATGTTCAAATCGATTTATTTTTACAAAATTCCCAAAAAAGAAAGAAGAAAAGAACTTCAAATCTAGAAACTACCGAGAAGTTTCCTTCCTAATTAATGTGAAAGCCATCCGTAATTTTTAAATGCTAGCTTGACTGCGTGTTCAACGATTTCTAGGTAACTCCATTAATATAATTAAACTTTTGCCGTGCCCACACTTTATATTTTTCTTCGCTTGACTTTGTTTTATTGGTTGACTTGGACATTTGACCAACGACTCCAACTCTTTTCATTCATAATATATACCCCTTCATTAAGGTTGCATCGGATTACTGATGAGCTAAAGTTTTCACTACATCAGACCAAGCCGCGGAAAGATGATTCATTCTTTCAACGCCATGTATATGTACCGTGTTTTCCTTCTCCCATTACACGTTCTGCTACTAGGGATCAGTTGTGATGCTAAAAACAGTTACTTGTGCCCTGTTTCCTCTTGTGGTGAGGTTCGTAATATAAGCTACCCCTTTCGATTGAAAGGCGACCCAAAATATTGCGGTCACCCTGAGTATGAACTAACTTGTGAGTATGATCATACTGTCCTATATTTGTTTGATGGTCGATATTATGTGAAGTTAATCGGTTACGATTTCTATCGTGACGAAAAAAACTTCCAAGGTTTCATCACGTTGGTTGACGACGGACTTCAAAAGGGTAATTGCTCGTCTCTCCCTCATTACTCACTGGGGTTGTCCAATTTCAGTTACAGCATTCTTCCATACGACATTTTCGATATCCTCTCAGTAGTGACGGTGGCCTTTATGAAGTGCTTACAACCCATTGCTTTCACTCGGTATTTCGATACCAAACCGTGTATCGAGGGAACACACTCTGCCGACATGCCTCCCAATTCTTCCCAAATGAAGGTGTACTCATATGCTTTACCTGGGTATGGTCTAGCAGCAGGGGACATCGAGGATTCTTGCACCATAACCATGATGTCCTTTGCATCGTATTATAGTTGGAGGGAAGGGGATCAGTATAATCGCGCAAGCGCACCATACAAGGACCTCCACAATCAGATGGCGGAGGGATTCAATCTCACCTATGGGGCGCTCTTTTCTGCAGACAGAAGCTTTCGATTTTGCTTCTTAGGTTCTAGATACCGAAGGAACGGGTGCAGTTACTATTACGTTCGTAAGCGACTTTCACTGGAACTTTTCTTTCTTCTTCCTCCACTTTTTCTTAAATGCTAGTTCTACTATGAGATCTCACAAAATTCACTTAACAAATGATGTAAACCTTTCAATTGGATATCGTAATATGTGGGATCCAAAACATGATGTCATTAGTTCTTTAAATATCCAATAGAGAAATTCGTCGCATCGCTTTAAGTAAAAAAATTAAAATAAAATTGGCAGCATAGCTTTTCTGGAGTCGACACCGTTCCTTCATATTTGTTTGGGGGGAAATGTTAGATTTAATTGTAGCTCGTGCCCCTTGCATGGCTGTTATTTAGGTGGGTGAATAAATTGTGCACATACTGGATGATGTCTGTAAATTAGAGCCATGCGCGAGTGACTCGTGAGCTTGTGAAATCGATTGGTGTATCTAGGGGAGCGAAATCATCTTTCTTAGATAGAAAAATTCATGCTATGATAACATGGATTCGATAGAATAAAGTTAAATCCAAGCGCCATCAAGGAGAGTGAAACTCATTGACCGTTCCTTGTTCAACACTTCTGCACATTGCAACTTTTAATGAACAAAAGTGAGTCTTTGCAACTTTGCAGTGATAGTATAAATATACCTTGGGCTTGGGTTATAGCTGAGCGTGATTTTTTTTTTTGTGTTTTTTTTTTTTTTTTTTTTTGTGTTTAATTGCTGAAATCATTGATTTAGTTCTTTATTGATTGGTCGTTAATTCTAATATAATCATTGTCAATCATCTCGGATGAAGTCTCTCTTTTTTCTTCTACAGGTAATTCTACGTGGAGTACCATCTATAATGTTGCGCTAAATGTAGCTCCAAATCTCGCCTTTGTCATGGGTAAGCCAAGTCCTTTTTCTCCTCACAAATATGAATGTTTCAAGTAGCACTTTTTCGACCAAAAAAAAGTAGAACTTTGACAAAAAGAAAACTACACTAAGGTATGGCCAAATTTCTCTGCAGGCCACTTCCTCGCAGCAAAATTCACGCTCGGAGCTCCATTTGCGTTGATATTTTTGATCTATAAGTGGAGGAGAAAGCACCTAGCAATGGAAAAAATAATTGAAGGATTCCTACAAGCTCATAATAACTTTATGCCCGTAAGGTACTCTTACTCAGATATTAAGAAAATCACAAGAAATTTCAAACATAAATTAGGAGAAGGAGGATATGGTTCCGTGTATAAAGGGATACTTAGAAGTGGCAATGAAGTTGCTTTTAAGATTCTGAACAAGCCAAAATCTAATGGCCAAGACTTCATAAGCGAAGTGGGTACTATTGGAAGGATCCACCATGTTAATGTGGTTCAGCTTGTTGGTTTTTGCTTCAACAAATCTAAGCAAGCACTCGTGTATGATTACATGTCAAACGGGTCTTTGGATAAACACATTTTCTCTAAAGATGGCTACTACTCCATTGATTGTAAGAGAATATATGAGATATCTCTCGGTGTGGCAAAGGGTATAGAATATCTACATCGGGGATGTGATATGCAAATTCTACATTTTGATATCAAGCCTCACAATATTCTTCTGGATCAAAATTTCACTCCAAAAGTTTCTGACTTTGGGCTTGCAAAGCTTTATCCTACGAACCATAACATGGTATCGTTGACTACTACAAGAGGAACCTTGGGATATATGGCACCAGAGCTATTCTACAAGGACATTGGTGGTGTCTCTTATAAGGTTGATGTTTACAGTTTTGGGATGCTGCTAATGGAAATGGCCAGTAGCAGAAGAAATGTAAATGCAAAGGCTGAACGCTCAAGTCAAATTTATTTCCCTTTGTGGGTTTATGATCAACTTCATGAAGAAAATGAGATTGAAATGGAAGTAGTAGAAGAGGAATGAGAGATAATTAGGAAGATGGTAATAGTTGCTCTTTGGTGTATACAATTACTCCCAAATGATCGGCCATCAATGACTAAGGTCTTAGATATGCTTGAAGGAGATATTAATAAATTGCAACTACCCCCGAAGCCGCTTCTATATCCGTCGGATGAGCCAGTTGACGATGTCTACACTGGAATAGAACTTGAATCATGCTCAATTTCATCAAGTACTCCAACAATTTTCTGACTGATTCCAAATTATGATTTTCTCTTCTCCATGTATGAATTTTAGGCAAAATAAATGCAATCCAAAGTATAATTGGTCATGTAATTCGGGAACCAAGATGCTTTTAGCATTTGTTACTCCCTGTGTTTTGTAGAAGAATTGCCTCATGGTTACATTACAGATTTCCTGAGGGCTCTTGATATGATAGTCCAAGCTCATCTTGTATGGAGCAACGTGTCTTGCTCCCTTCTCTCTAGTGTAAAAAACAAGCTTTCTCCTTCCCGCCACAACCTCTCACCCTCCCCCTTGACCTCGACCGCCGCCTCATCGGCCGCCTCGATAGTGTTGGCCGCCTCCGCGGAGCAACATCCCACCTCGACCTCATGTCCTGTGATGGGTCCCATCCCGAACTCCTCACCTTGCTCTCTCCTCCTCTAGTCCTGCATTCGCTCTCGCGCATTGGTTCTGGGGAGGTGTGTCCATCGCCGACTCGCTTGGTCCCAGTTGGAGCCCCGACACGGCGATTCTCTACTCGCCCATCAGCCTCTACTCAAAATCCGTTGACTGAGCTGAGGCGGAGAGGAATTTTAGGGACATGGATACTAAAAGGGACCTGTTTTCTTGGAGTTCCATGATCTCTTTGCTTTGCCAATAATCACATGGGTTTAAACCAGTCGATGCTTCCGTTCATATACTTGAAGATGGGCCTTTTCCCTAATGATTCTGATGTCTGTGTCGGGTGTCCATTGATTGATATATTTTGCAAGGGGTAGTGCTGATCGGGTTTCAGCTTGTACGTCGTTTGACGAAATGTCCGAGAGGAATGCGATTGCTTGGGCTTTTGACGATGACCAGATCTACTCAGCTGGTGAGTTGGGCCTTTGACAGATGGATTTCCGCTCACTGCTGTTTCGTTGAAGTGTTCAGAGACGGAGTTACTATTGCTTGGGATGCAATTCCATTCCCGAGTTATATGGTCTGGATTGGGCTCGAATATTGGTGTTGGATGCAAGGATGGTGGACATGTCCGTGAAGTGTGTAGCTAGTGGATCGCTAGGTAGACTCACGCCCAAAGGACTAATCCCCTTGCATTAAGCAATATCCAGAAATGAAATCTTCCGCGTCTGACCAAATTGGCATTGCTTTCTTATAAAAAATTTAACCTACCGACCCCATGCATTGTTTATCGGTTTCCTCTATAAATAGCCAATGTTGGAACAACAATTTCCTTGCAAAAACCTAAAGTATTTATCCAACCTAAACGATGTCAACCCAAATGCTCTTCCTTGCTACGCTAGTTGTCCTCTCATTTTCCATGCAATCCCATGCGGTGGTATACACCGTGACGAACAGCGCGGGCAACACTACCGGCGGTGCCCGCTTCTCTAGTGAGATCGGCATTCCGTACAGCCGCAGGACTTTGTCAGCGGCCACCCGTTTCATATGGATGGTCTTCTGTCAGAAAGCCCCTGGGGATCGTAAGGGCGTCGAAAAAGTGAGCTTGTTTATAGAGACCATGGATGGCGTGGCGTACG
Organism: Eucalyptus sideroxylon x Eucalyptus melliodora; assembly: GCA_016097485.1. Classification (NCBI taxonomy): domain Eukaryota; kingdom Viridiplantae; phylum Streptophyta; class Magnoliopsida; order Myrtales; family Myrtaceae; genus Eucalyptus; species Eucalyptus sideroxylon x Eucalyptus melliodora. Next base: position 22,031,005 of record CM027830.1, read on the forward strand.
AGAGCAATGACGAGATCCACGTGAGCGCCACCTACCTTGGGGGATTCTCAGGGGACGTGAAGGGGGAGTTCACTGGGGTTCTGTACCACGAGATGGCGCACGTTTGGCAGTGGGATGGGGACGGGCAAGCTCCCGGGGGGCTCATCGAGGGGATCGCAGATTTCGTGAGGCTCCGGTCAGGGTACGTGCCGGGCCACTGGGTGGGGCCAGGCCAGGGCGATCGGTGGGACCAGGGTTACGATGTCACCGCACGGTTTCTCGACTACTGCAATGGCCTCAGAAACAGGTTCGTGGCCGAGCTGAACAAGAAGATGAGGACTGGTTATAGCGATAACTACTTTGTTGACCTGCTGGACAAGAGCGTTGACCAGCTCTGGAAGGACTACAAGGCTAAGTACACTACCTGACTAGAGCCCATGCCTGCTCGATAGATGTACGTGCTTTGTAAAAAGCATTATTGTTACAATTAATGAATATTAAGACATTTTGACAAGGATACTCATCGAGTCTAGGCCTCGTGGTCTCATGTATGTTCCACGTAAACTTGTGTTTGGCCACAAGGTCCAGGCTCCAAGCATCGGAATCCCTTATCCATCCATCGATGTCTTGGATTCTTAATTCCTAATTTGAGCCAGTCCCCAAGTTTCAAGTCTGCAAGGACCAAGGTTTGCAGTGGGTTTGTGACACATTGACAATTGCTCTCGCGATAATACTTTGGTACTTGTGATTTGTCCATTTTTTTCTCATGATTTTGAAAGTTTGATGTGTTGTTTTCTATTTTCCTTGTTTTAAACAAACCCCACTTAAGTGGGATCTACTTGTGAGAAAATTGTTCAAAAAGTTTTAAACATATCATGCAATGGTTAATTTAATTTAAAACCTTTTATTATGTCAAATTAATCATAAACCTATTATATGATGGTCAATTAAGCCTTAGACCTTTCAATTATATCAATTTAGTCCTAAACCTTTTAGCAATTTATCAATTTAGTTCTAAATTTTTTAACGAATTACCAAAGTAGCCCTTTCGGCTAATTTTGATTGGAAATTGCCCAATGGTCTTGTGTGACGTAGTCAATGCTTGTATTCAAAAAATTCAATTTTTTTATTAACTGTATTGATGTTTTCTTTTTTTTTTTTCATAAGTCTAGCAAGGTTGCAAACCCTCACCTTGCTCGTGGCCCTTGCTGGATCTAGGCAAGCTTAGTGGCCAACGGTGGCTAGTGGCCTCATGGGCCCTATGAAGAAAACAAGAAAAGAAAGAGAGAAAAATTAAGAAAATCAATAAAATTTTTGGAAATATTTTACATAATTAAAAAATTATCCACACTAGCACTAGATATGTCATATAAGATGGTTGGCATTGACTAGACTATCACGTTAGCAATTTTCAACTAAAATTATCAGGGAGGATTACATTGGTAATTATGAAAAGATATAGGACTAAATTGGCAAATTGTCAAAATATTTATAACTAAATTGATACGATTAAAAGGTTTAAGAATAAAATGATATGATTAATAGTTTCAAAAATGAATTGGTTGCCATATAATAGTTGTTTTCTAATTTGTTGCTTGAATATGGTAAAGAAGCCTCTTTGTAATTGAATCGAAGGTCTAAGATGTGGCCTTTGTGCTTTCTTGACTTATTTCATATGAGGCTTTTAGCATCAGATTGAGCTTTGAGTTTCTTACTCTGGTTGATTGGCTTCTGACAATTTGTTGTGAGATTTGTGCTGGAAAAGTATTGGTCGGATAAATGGGGGTCAATTCACCATCCACTATCCTGTGAAGTGGGCTAATAAGTTGTTTTGGTCCTAATTCCGTAAAGTAAATGTGGAAGTGGAAAGAATGCCCCACATGATTCAAATTAGTGCATAAATTTTACGGAGTTATTCTTCAGGATGATCATTACATCTTCGATCGTGCTTCATAATTAATTGGTATAAGCATTAAGCAAGTAGCTAAAGTATGCAATAACCTTGCCAAAATTTGGGTCAAGTTAATCAAGGATGACTAAGCAATTCTTTAAAAAAAAAATAAAATTTAAAATCAGACCCGACTCTATCCGAACCTTTAATTCAGAATCTATGCATGGAGGTTCACAAAAGAAACATATAACCTTTGTATCTGGATTGGATTGGATATCAATAGGGACTCAAACCGAATAAGTCGTTGACATCTCTAATACACGCGGATTCAACCTCGATCTTCTTTAGGTTAGTAATCTCCACTACCTTTGTGAACTTGTATGGTTTGCCATGTGTAAGACTTAATCAGACTCCTCACCCATTGACCACTTCCACTCATTTTATTTTTACATGTCATCTACTTGCCCAACATCAATCTTCAGGATATGCCTTGAATAAGTTTTAATGCCTAGTGACCCCTTTTTGATTTACGTAGTTCTAGATTGAACTATCTTCCTTTGCATAGTTCTAGGTTGAGCTCTTTACTGAAAGTGCTAGTATGAACACCTAGAGGGGGTTGAATAGGTGTAAAAACAGATTCTGCAAAATACAGTGAAAAACTTTACTTTTAACGTAAGTTTGAATAACAACAGACTTTTGAAACTAAGTCTGAAGAGCAGCAAACTTTGAGCGAAATCAGACTTTAACAGTTAAATAGAACTACGAACAAAATAAAGAGATTCAGGAAAGAGAATAAGAGCACAAGATTTATAGTGGTTCGTATTAGATCAAGTCTACGTTCACTCTTCCACGCTAACAGCTTTTTTGGCTGGATTCCACTATGCAATCAACAAGAGATTACAACTTTGAATGCAAACACTTAGTAGTAGATCACACTATCTCACTAAGTCACTTTTTTGGTATTTCTCTCACAATCACAAATGTTTAAGTTCACAAGAGACAAGTGTTTGAACGAAAGTTGTTCAGACTTTGGAATTATAAATTTTACACTTCGTCTTTTACTTGCTCATCGGTCCTTTTATCTCCTTAAATACTCCTCCACTTCCAAACTAGTCGTTGGACAGTATCTCAAGAATCGTCTTTCAATCTACCCATTGGACAGATCTATATCTAGAAGATTTGGTAGCTGTTGAGTAACAGAAGTAGAATCTCAAATTAATTCTGATTGCCCATACAAATAGAATCTTCGTTTCCATAAGTAGAGTTTCTTCGTATAAAGAGTTCTTATCTTCAATATTCAATCGTCAATTAATTAGATTGAGTCAATCGAATCAATTTTGATGTAGAATCCAAACTAGATCACTAGCCGTTATATATTTAGGGCTTGTGTTACGTTCTGTCTCGTTCTTGATGTAAATCTGAGAGCAATAGACTTTACAATCTAGATGTAAGTCTGAACATATTCTGCTTCTGAACAGATTTAGCTTTAAGGTTTGAACACAGTCTGAATAAGTTCAGCTTCAACATATAATATGTCTTCTGGTTCTTCATTCCCGTTCAGTCTGGAATTTCAGAGCGAGCAGACTTATGATGTAGAACAAACTTTGACATTAAAGTCTAGTAGTTTTCGGACTTTGACACAAAAGTCTGGAAATCTTCATAATAAACTTTGGACATGTGTTACGTTAAGTCTTCTGGTAGTCTTCAGATTTTGACAATGTCCTTTACATGTTATATCATCTGCATAGTCTATTACTTAATTATTAAACACGTTAGTAGCCTTTGATTTATTTTGTCATCTTCAAAATATCATAAGGGATTTCCCTAACATATACAAGCAAATTTAGATGAAATGTCCGAATGAAAATACACGGGTAAAATGGGTTACAATCATTAAACATCACTCATACTATGTTAATCACAAGTCAAACTCACTAGATCATGCTCCAATTAATTGTGTGAGATTTTGTGGGACAATTACCAACTATTTTAAAAACTAAAATTTTTGGATTGGACTTTCTAATATAGTATCAAAGATAATAACATCCCTTTCACATATGTGCATCCATACCCCCTTAGTCAAATTTTATGTGCCTCTCTTAATTTGGCTTGCACATGAAAGGCAATGTTAGAAAGTCCAATGAAAATTAAACTTTTAAAACATGTGGTCAATGCTATCTCTTTTGTGTATGTGCTTCTGCCCCCATCAAATTCCATGTGCCACTCATAATATAAATTGTACATGAGAGAATGTGTTTAAATATAGTCTCATTTCAATTGATAACGAGTCTTACATGCTTTTGAGATTCATGTGGTCTCCCCACACCTAATAACTTAAGTTTTTGGGTTAGACTTTCTAATATAATATTAGAGTTAGTGCTATCCCTTTCACATATGTGCGTCAACCTCCCATAAGTTAATTCTATGTACTGCTCCTAATCCAATTTGCACGTGAAAAGGAGTGTTGAAATATTGATAATTGGTCATTAATGCTCTTTATATTCATATAGTCTCTCTCCATCTATTAACTTAAGCTTTTGGGCCAGACTATTCTAACATATTGGACCAACACATGGTAAAAGGGGAGACACACAATTTATATGGCAACTGAAAGGGAAATTAAAACAAATAATCTTAAAACTTTGGCCTAATGTGTAATGGGCATCTTTGGAATTTCAATTTGTTCAATTTGGGTAATAGTGTAATTATTAAAATTTATGAATAGTACTGAAGGATTGATTTGACTTTGTTAGGAAGTTGAGGGACTATATTAAACAAATCAAAAGTTTAAAAACTATGTTGAACATTTGTAAATAGCTCAAAGACCACATTGAACCAATTAAAGGTCTACCGATCATATTGCATATGGGGCTAAAAATTAGGGCTTATTAGCATCATTTTTCCAATTATAACCATGTGATAAAAATGGGTACTAACATAATCATAGGTTGTACTACTATATAAAATCATGTATGGATTTAGTCAAACTTTTGGGCTTTAATATTGAAATCCTTCAGTGATTTGCTTCTTATGATACAAGAGACATGACTTTATTATTTTTCGATGAGCAAATAAAAATCATATTCACAATCAAACAAGTACATTGGATACTCAAGACGTGCGCTCTAGTGTGGAATGCGCACTCAAGAACTAAGAGTGGAAACGCACTCAAAAACTAAAGTTAAACAGGTAAAATTCTGTGAGACCATACCTAATTACTTTAAAAGTTAAAGTTTTTAGATGAAAACATGATTTAATCCTCCCTTAGGTGTAGGCTGGATTAATTGTGGAAATATATTTCAAGGGAGGCAAATAGAGGCCTAGGAAGATTTGAAATAAGGACCTTTCTCACAATGCCAACTGTTTTAAATACTTAAATTGATAGGTGAAGACATAGTTTAATACTTATGTATTCTAACACTAAGCAAATATTAGAAAAGCTCTAAGAAAAAACTGAGAGTGAAATGCCCACTCAAATGAACCCCACACATAATCATGTGATGAGTATCTAAGTGGCTGTTCTGTGGGCGACACTAAAGATATTACATTGAATTCATGTGGTAACTTAAGTGCCTTAGGATGACGAAGAGTGTTTCTTTCACTATCATACACACTTATATTCTTTGCATAGCCCATTTGAGCCTGTGATTTCGTTTCTTTTAAATCCAGTTGATGATCATCCCCCACACTAGGGCAAGGCAAGAGGTAGATGAAGACCTTTGAAGGTTCGAGTGTCATTTAAAGTATACTTGACACACGCTTTGTGCACAAGAACTGAAATCAAAATAGAACTAAGGGGCATGAAAAAGCAGCGTGTCTAGTAAAAGAAAGGTCAATGCTTGTGAAAAGAAAGAAGTAACTGATGAATTGGGGGGCATAAAAAAAAAAGGTGGTGTGTCTGATCGATGCCCATTATCAAAGAAAATGATTTTAAAAGAAAAAAAAATGTTGAGAAAAGATCTCCAATTGAATAATCTTTGGCATCAGTGATAAACTCTTGAGCCAATAAAAAAATTTGTCAAGAAGACAATCCGTGGCGAAGAAAACTGGTGGTAATGTCAAGATGATCACCAACTCTTACCCATTACACACATCTTTGAGCTTAATGATCATTTCGTTTCTCAAACCCAAGAACCAAGCCTATGTTACGTCCCTTACAATGTCTCTTCAGATTATGGCACTTGAATTAACATAAGAATTTACATGTTTTGAGCATTGCTCGAAGAAGTGCAAGCAAGATTATTTCTTTCTCATTTTGCAGGGTTCTTGACTTGTAAACATGAAGATGATTATAGAATTGTTCTTTCAATAGCCTTAACTCAAAGAGTCCCTTTTGCTAAGCCATTGACCAAACCCACATTACAATCTTTGTCAAAGACCTCTCAGATTGGTAAGGTCGTACTGCTTGCAAGAAAATTCGAACTCTTGTCGACAAGATGATGAGATTGAGTGATATATTCTCGCATCAATGGTCGGGACAAATAACCCCTCCTAAATGAGAGCGAGTGAAAAAGCCTTTTTCACACCAAAAGTGTCTCGTTTAGCATGTTCAAGAGATTCACAGTTTAGTGAAAATTGTCTTGATAATTTTTCCTTGTGGAAGTTTGAAAAAGCCATCATGTATGGACCTTCATTGAATTTTTAAAAAAAATGAAATGAATTTTCCCTCGAAGACCAAATAAATTGTCTTTGAAACCCTGAGTTTGTTCAGTCATCTTGGTGCTTGATGAGAATTCCAAGTACCCATTTATAAAATGTTTTCAAATGTCTAGTATGAACTCCAGATATTTGAACTTTTAAACGCTTGATGTGACTTCCAAGTGTTTGTCTTTTCAAACATCTGATGTGATTTCCAAATGTTTAGTAAAATATTTTCAAATGTCTAATGTAAACTCAAGATATTTGAACCATTAAATGCTTGATGTGACTTCCAAGTGTTTGTCTTTCCAAACGTCTGATGTGATTTCCAGATGTTTACTAAATGTTTTCAAATGTCTAGTGTGAATTCCGGATATTTGAACCTTTAAATACTTGATGTGATTTCCAAGTATTTGTCTTTTCAAACATCTGATGTAATTTCTAGATGTTTAGTAAAATATTTTCAAATGTCTAATATGAATTCAAGATATTTGAATTTTTAAATGCTTGATGTGACTTCCAAGTATTTGTCTTTTCAAACATCTGATGTGATTTCCAGATGTTTAGTAAATGCTTTCAATTGTTTGACGTAAGAATCAGATTTTTGAAATTTTAAGTACTTGATGCAATTTCCAGGTACTTGGGATCTGATGAGAGTTCCAGATCTCCGAAGACTTTGAGCCTTTCAATTATCTGAAAAGATTTCCAAATGTTTGTCAGGTCTCATAGGAATCATTTCACACTTAATAATACTTTTCTGAATCTCCAGATAAGTATGACAGGTACATGTTCTTCTTTGCATTTGCATTTCATTGGGCGTGGACACATTGAGATCTACGTTATTGACCAAATCATTGCATTTACATGGCATTCTTTATTGCATGACCTTGCATTTATTTGAGTCTATTTCTTTAAAAAAAAAAAAAGTCATTACAATTAACATTTGCATATGCATTTCATATTCATTTTGCATTCATTCCACATGGTCTAAATTTAGGTGTCATTTATCTTTGAAGGAAACCTCTACGAGCTTCCCTACAAAGAGGGGTAGCTGTTGACACCTAATTTAAATTTAATTTTTAGAAATAAAAGATAATATTTAATTAGAGGGAAATTGTGGAAAAAAAAGAAATTTGAATTCAAAAGAATTCAACAGTAAGATTTGGAGCCACTTCTTTGTGGAAGAAGTTGAGTGAATATCGCTGGATCTTCAACAATTTCAAGTCTTTCCTCTATAAAAAGGAAGGCGAGGTTTCGGAACTCTTGGGGCTTTTCTTTGAAAAAGAAAAAGTGAAAGGAGAAAAAAGGAAGAAGTGAGAAACGTCAAAAAAGAAGGGGATTTCTCTTCGAAGAAAAAGTATACAAAAAAGGGCAAAAAGCTTTTTCCCTTTCGGCTGAAAGTACAGCAGAGAGAAAGACAGGAGTGGACGTGCATCAGGCCAGCAAAAAAAAAAAAAAAAAATGAAACGTGCACTGTTCATCTTCCCCGTGGGCTCTTCTGCTGTGTGACACTCCCCGCTGCCCGATCTCCTCGCCAGCGCACCAACAGTCAGGCCACCGCACCGTCGGCCACCCCCGTGCGAGCACCACCCACAAACTCGCACCACCGTTCGTTGCCCCTGCTGTGGCCGTGAAGAGCTGACGCCTCCGCTCGTCCGTCCGCAAGACCTACACTAGTGCCGACAACGATGATTGAAGAACAGTCCCCAAAGTTGCAATGTTGCCTCTGTCGCCCTTGCTCTCCATCAGTCGCCAACGCCGTTGATCCAGCACCTCCGCTACAACCTCGAGCAACCAACGTCCCTGCATCTCCATGAGCACCGCCGTCCCGGTGTCCAGCGATCGCACCCTTCGTCGGAGTCCGAAGCCACCACGCCTCTGCAGCTCGAGCTTTCATCGGTCATCACCTCGCCAAGCTGAACTGCCGATCCCTGAACTCCCTGATCGCCACGCTGTTGCTGTCGCTCAATCACCATGCCTTTGCAACGCGACCCCAGCGCCGCCTCGCTCTGCTCACTGTTTGCTTTCACTCGAGCACCTTTGCTACTTTGCTCTGATGACCCAACGCCCCCTACTGCACACGACGTTGCTTCGCCTATGCTTGCTGCTGCACGCCCGAACAAGGCCACTTGTTGCCTCCCCTGTTTTGCTGCAGGTACGATTGCTACCCAAGCCTCGCCGAAGTTCCGACGACCACCTTACTCCAGCCACCATGACCCATCACTGAAGCACCGTTGCTGCTCCCATTTTCCAAGCCTTAGGTAGTATATTTTTATATTTTTATTTTTTACTTATTCCATGTTATGTTAGCTTATTTTTTTAAGTTTAATTATTTGAATTGTAGTATTGTATGTTAATATTTGTAGACCTTGTAGACATTAGGAGTTTTATCGCAAATTAAGGTAATTATTAATTTGACCCGTAAGACGTCGGGTCATTTTTTAATTACTTTAATTTTTAGGAATTTTGATAACATTTCAATCATTAAATCATTATAGAGTTAAAATAATTGTTATGTTTTAGGTTATTTTTTAGGTTATTTTAATTCTTATCTTCATTCTTTTTAAAATAATTACTTGCTTGGAAAGATCAAAAAATCAAAAATCAAAAAAATCAAAAAGTGCATAAAAATCTAAATATTGCATTAGAGCATTTAGGTTTAGTAAATTAGGACTGTATTTTTAGGGTTAGTAAATTAGAATTGTATTTATAGGATTATAACTTTTAGATTATACTTTTAGATGGGTGATTTTTGTTAGGGCTAATAATGTTGGCATGTCTTGATTTTTTATATAGCTTTTAAGATAAGATAAAGTTTAAGTTAAATTGATTCCTAAAATAAATTAGAATATTATTCACTTTAGATAGTTTAATTATTCTTTATTAATTTCGAATTTCAATAAAAAAAATCCAATGTTAGTTAATTTGCATAATAGGTTTAATTAGAATTTGTTTATTAGTAAAATATTGTCATATCTAGAACTTAAGTACTTAGGTCCATACACATTTCATATTAAAGCAACACACCTAGATATTTTTAGATTAAGTCGATTTTCAGTTAGTAAAACAAAAAGAGGAACAAAAAAAATGTTATGCATGCCATATGATTTATAGTTTAATTTTTAATAAAAAGGAAAATGCTAAAAGATGATCATTGCACCATTAAGTTACTTTCTTTTCAATTAAAAAAAAAACATGATGTCATTAAAAATAAATTCATGCATATTAAGTTAAATTAAGATTAAGTGTCCTGTCATTTAGAAATCATGTTTAGGGCATGCATTTTTATTAGTATTTTTATTGAATGTTATTTTATTGATTGTGCACCCGCATGGCCACCATTTGCATGTTAGTAGCTTAGGTTAAAATTAATCAATACTGCCTGCAAAATATTTTTGAAATAAAAGGTACCAAAAGGGCATTAGATTAATCTAGCGTAACCATGTCCCCGGACCTATTGAATCTCCGGTTCGCAAAAGTAAAGTATTCTCCCATACTTTACTAGGGTTTCTAATCAACCCCAATTGGTTAGTGGCGGCTCCAAATAGAAATATAACTGCATGTTTAAATGGGTTAATTCATTAATCGCGATTGGTAGGACTTGGGAGGGTCCGCGCCAAGTTTACGGACTTAGTAATCCATTAGGCTTCTTTAGGTAATTCACCCTCGGGAGGGTCGCGACAAACGTCCATATTCAAAGTCAACGAAGACTTTGTTCCTTTCGCCCGCCCTCTTTTGCGCTCTCTTTTGCTGTGTTTGACCTATTCAATCTTCACAAACGATACAAACAGATACAGGCAACAAGCTTTACTTCGATTTAGCAGAGATTAAGGAGGACACTTGGAAATTAACACGCTATAACCCCTTGGCTCGGTCTGCTTGTCTACTTATACGCTGTCTTTCTCGCCTTTAATAATACAGGAGCTGAAACAAATATAAATTTTTCTTAAACTTTAGTAGCATAAAAACGTTTACTTTACGATTTCAATATTTATATCCTTCAGCCTTAGATGACTAGGTACCGAAAGCAGGTGGGTACAGCACATCCACTTGCGGTACTAACAATATACAGACATGAAATCTTCCGCGTCTGACCAAATTATCATCGCCTTCGCATCACAAATTTGACCTTATGGACCATAAATCATATCGCAGTTTCCTCTATAAATAGACAACGATGGACAACAGTTTTGTTGGGCACAGCACAAACCAAAAGTACTAGAAAACAACTGTCTAGCCTAAACTATGTCGATCCAAATGCTCTTCCTCGCTATGCTAGTCATCCTCTCGTCTTCCATGCAATCCCATGCGGTGCAATACACTGTGACGAACAACGCCGGCAACACCAACGGCAGCGTCCGCTTCTCTAGGGACATCGGCATTCCGTACAGTCGCAAGACTTTGACAAAGGCCACCGGCTTCATATGGAGGCTCTTCCAGCAGAACGTCCCCAGGGACCGTAAGGGCATCGCCAAAGTGAGCTTGTTCATAGAGAACATGGCCGGCGTCGCGTACACGAGCAACGACGAGATCCACGTGAGTGCTACTTACCTCGGGGGATTCTCAGGGAACGTGAAGAGAGAGTTCACAGGGGTACTGTACCACGAGATGACGCACGTGTGGCAATGGAACGGGGCCGGGCAGGCCCCGGGCGGGCTCATTGAGGGGATCGCAGATTTCGTGAGGCTCAAGTCGGGGTACGCGCCTGGCCACTGGGTGAAGCCGGGCCAGGGCGATAGGTGGGACCAGGGTTACGACGTCACGGCCCGCTTTCTTGACTACTGCAATGGCCGCAAGAAGGGGTTTGTGGCCGCGCTGAACAAGAAGATGAGGACTGGTTACAGCGATAAGTATTTTGTTGACCTGCTAGGCAAGAGCGTTGACCAGCTCTGGAAGGACTACAAGGCCAAGTACGCTACCTGATTAGAGTCGATCCCTGTTCGAGAGATGTACGTGCTTGATTAAAATAAAACTTTCTAACAAGCGCATTCATGAAATAAAACATATTCAAATCAAATTTGGATTGTTAGCAACTTACTCTGATTAGTGTTTACTTTCGGCCGTTTGTGCATATATCTAAACGACGAATCTCTCAAATTCGGATAAAAATTGTGGAAATATTTTTCAAATTGCGGATCTTACACGAAATATGCAAAGCTAGCTAGTAGCTCCTCTCTCAAATTAAGCTACTCATGGTGGTTGCAATAGAACGGTTCCATATATTATTGTTAATTAAGATAATCCCTTAGCTTTCCACAATAATCGAGGTCGGCATAAGGACTGGTCCAAATTCAAAGCGAACTGAAACTTGTCCTCCCTAGTCAAGCGACGAAACTAAATAATAATAAATGTGTATAATTACTTTATCTTTCCAATGAGACCCAAACACATACGTCACTACCCGAAATGTTAAATCCAATCATTAGATTAGAGAAGATTAGAAAATATCTTGTTGTGAGCTAGTCTAACAATGTTGGTCGAGGTAATTTTATCTCGAAAAGCCCCATCAAACTATAGCCAAGCGACGACCAATCCACTACCATGAAATCAAATGTTGAACAATTCAGGGTGTTGTCCAAATTAATTATAATCACCTTTACCGTCCTCTATAAATTGTCTTATTAGTTCAACAACATTCTCCAAGCCCACCGCCCGCCCCCCCCCCCCAAAAAAAAAAAAAAAAAAAAGAGAAAAATCTAGACCCTGTCTGTGCTCTTCCTTGCTACGCTTGTGATCCTTTCATGTACCATGTAATCCCATGATGTTGACTACTTATGTGAACATCATTTAGTATTCTCAATCTATGTTGCAATTTGTTGTGGTGATAGAAATCCAACCCAAAAACTTAAATTGATAAAACAATACTCCAATACCTCCATGCAAGCCGAATTACAAGCAACATGTGAAATTTTGACCATGGGCTTTGATATCATGTTAGAAAATCCAAATCAAAAGCTTAACCTTATAGATGGAGGGACACCACATGAATATAAAGAACATATTAAACCTGCTGTCAAGTGATATAGGACTATACTTCAATAGTTGGTGTCATACAAATAAAGTGATGTAGCCCAAGATCGGCTACTTGAACAATAGAATCAAGAGAGTGACGAAAACTTAGTCATAAATCAAGAGCAGAGATTTCAGTCTGCGCTAGCTCAGGAAAATGGGTATAATTTTTTCGATTCAGATCAAAATAACCTGATTTCAAAGCTAAAAGGACAGAGACTCGAAGATCTATGACTTTCGTGTTTTGAGTTTTCTCATATAATCACTGTACACCTGTCAAATTTTGATGGAAGTGAGCAAAACAGGAATAGACAAAATGAAGAAAATGATATAAACTTCAATGGTTGCTCTTCTAGGCCTCCAAGAAAGTTGAAATGGTATCAATTCTTCGAGATTGATGGCTTCAACTCTTTGAGGATGCAGACATTAAAAGCCTTGACTCTTCTAAGATGGAGTGAAAACTCTTCTAAGTTTTAAGGAGTTTGAACTCTTCAAGGTTCAAAATAATAGAATTAAACAAATTTTCATTAATCAAATTCATCTCCCATTTACAAAGGTTTGATGACTTCTTATAGTGAAAACAAGAAAAGACCAGATTCAAACCTAGAAACTAGTAATCATTTACGTGCTTAGAAACTATAATCTATTAAATGTACAATATTTCCAAGGCTTGTGATTTTTTCAAAGAGTCTTGATGCAAGTTTCAATGCATGAAAAATGAAAAGTCTTTATGATAAAGTTAATGATGAGGCTTTATTGATGAGGGACTTTTCAACGAGGGTGTTGTCGATCTTGAATGCATACCAACCTTCTTGGTTGAACGAGTTGGTTTTCAACACGGGCTGCATCATAAAGCTAGAACTAGTGTGGACCATTCTTGGACGGAACGAACGAAGGAAAATTATAATAAGCTTGGCCTTGCGCACAAAAATATTGTAGACACCTTTTCACTATCCAGATCCGATCGTGCACCGAAAAAAGGTGAAGCAGAAGATGCTGTCATAAGCTCAAAGGGTAGGCCATGCCCTTTAGAGGGCCATTTCGGCCCATCAAAAGGTCCGTTTAGCCTTTCAAAGGGCCAAGCTTTACCTTTGAAGGGAGTTTATGCTCATTCTAGCCCTTCCAGGGTTTTCCTTAGAACGCAAAAATCTCTTATAAATAGGAGCTTATTTTGCTCATTTTTCTTCAAGGTAAGTGAATTCCTCTATTGCTCGTTCGTAAGAATGATCATTTTGAGGTTTCATTAACTTGTTTTCTGTTAATTCCCAAGGAAATGAAGGTAGGCAAAGGAAAATCCGTGGAGTGTAGCGAACGCCACACAATCAGTTAGTGTGGTCTAAGTCCCTCTTAATTTAAGATTAGTCATTATAATGTTTGAATTAACATAGAAATTCACATACTACAGTTGTCACTCTATCATTTAAGCAAATTTAATTTTAATAAAAAATAAATCGATACTCTCCTAAAAATATTATATGCATATAGAGAAACCCCGTTGAATAACCCGAGTCTAGGATCGCATACCAAATAGACTTAGAGGGGAAAGTTCCGCAAGGGTTCTCGGTCCATGAACTGAGGCCCCATGCATGTGACTATTTTTATAAGTATTTTGAACGAAAAAAAAAAAAGAATTGATTTGATAAATCTCTTATTTCAAAGACGAAAGACAAAGCAGGCTGACTATTTTGCCTTTACCAACTCATAGAAACTGAAAACCTGGTGTCGTGCACCCCTCAATTTCTATGGTCGTGAGACCGTGCTAGAATTTTTTTTTATCAGACTGAGACTAAAAATTAAAGTATAGGATGTTGACTAAGACAACGTAAAATGTTGGGGGTTGACTAGAATAATGAAGAAACCATGGAGGTCAGAGAGGAATTAGCCCAATAGTGTTGATCACGATAGGTGATATACATATATGAATGTGGAGTATGTTTTAATTTATTAGCAATGGCATGCATATTAGGACTAGTAGTATACTGAGTCGTGGAGATGCATATCAACAGAAAAAGACGACGAGTAAAAGACAAGAATTTTGAAAATACGAGTTGAATAACTTGTAAACTTCGAAGAAAATAAATGGGGATCTAGCATCGTATTAAGAACAAACAGAAAAGTTAGATTTAGGACCGAGACTAAATTTTGGCGATGATGACATGGTTGACTTTCTAGCCAGGTTTGCTATATGTATTAAAGCAAAGAAGTAATGGCTTAAATAACATCGTTATTCGAAACTTGATGAACAATTTGTTTTCCTTTTCTTCCTCACAATTTAAAAGGCGACACTTACAAAATATTGAACTTGAATTAAAATACAGCACCGGATGCCTACCTTAAAAGGATTTTGATTCAATTTAGGGTACAAAATATTCAAATTGATTCATTTTGCCCATACTAAAATTGATTCCAAATGAGAATCAATTTGCTGAAAAGCGTTCAACCTGGAAACTGCAGTGAAGTTCCCTTTCTAATTATTTTTAAAGCTATCTACGAATCAATCCGCCCCCGTGTTATGTCCGCTTGACTGCATGTACAACGATTTCTACGTAATTGCCACACCTTAGCTGGTCCATATCTTTTACTTTTTCTTTGCTTGACTTTGTTTTACTGGGTTGACTTGGACATTTCGGTGACCGACGACTCCAATTCTTCAATCACAATTTGCATCCCGTTTATTGGGCCTGCATGGCATTACTAATTAGCTAAAACTTTCATTGCATCATATCAAACACTGGAGAGGCGATTCCTTCTTTCAACTCACTATATATGTACCCTGTTTTACTCCTCATATTGAATGTATAACTGCTAGGGATGAGTAGCGGTGCGAAAAAAATCACTTGTGCCCAGCTTCATCTCGTGGAGAAGTCCGTAACATAAACTACTCATTTCGATTGAAAGGTGACCCAAAAGGTTGCGGCCACCATTTTTATGAGCTAGCTTGTGAAATTGATCGCACCATTTTATATCTGTATGCCGGGCAATGCTATATGAAGTCGATCCATTATAATTCCTATCGTGACGAAGGACAATTTGATGGTTCAATCACAGTGGTTGACGATGGACTACAAAAGGGTAATTGTTCATCTCTCCCTCGTTATTTATTGGCCCGCTCTAACTTCACTATCGTCATCAATTTACACCTTCCTCTCGGTATGCCGGTGGCCTTCATAAAGTGCTCACAATCCCTTGCTTCCACTTGGTATTTCATCACCAAACCATGTATCCAGAGAACACACCCTGCTAAAACGCCTCCCAATTCTTCCCAAATGAAGGTGTACTCATATGCTCTACCTGGGTATTATCTATGAGCACGGCACATCAAGGATTTTTGCACCACAATCATGATGTCATTTGCATCGGATTCTTACACTCGGGCTAACGCTATGACAATTTTTGCATTTTTTTTTATATTTTCTGAATTTTATTAATATTTTCTTTTCTTTTCTTTTCATTCTTTATATTTTTCCACTGTAGGCCGGCAAAGGGTCAACCGGCTAACCCTCGCTAGAATTCAGTAGGAAAAAGGAAAATAAAAAATAAAATTTATAAAAAAATTTAGATAAAAATTAAAAATTTCAAAACATCAAAAATTATCTACACCACTGCTAGCAATGTAGTATGATGGTTGATGTCCACTTCAGTGTTCTTAGCCAAAATTGACCGAAAGAATTATACTAATAAATCATCAAAAGGTTAATGACTAAATTGGTGAAATTATTTGACAAAAAAATTGGCTAAATTGAAAATTTTTAAAATTGAATTGACATCTATGTTTCTGATTTATTTGATAATTGTCCCATCAAAACTGGATGAGCAATGTTTTATTATCATAAATTTACTAATTTTTCTTTTCATCTTCACAATTTAACAAAGTGACATTTATGAGATATTGGCCTTGAAATAGAATAAAATACCAGATGCCTTCCTCAAAAGAATTTTGATTTAATTTAGGGTACAAAATGTTCAAATCGATTTATTTTACAAAATTCCCAAAAAAGAAAGAAGAAAAGAACTTCAAATCTAGAAACTACCGAGAAGTTTCCTGCCTAATTAATGTGAAACCCATCCGTAATTTTTAAATGCTAGCTTGACTGCGTGTTCAACGATTTCTAGGTAATTTCACTAATATAATTAAACTTTTGCCGTGCCCACACTTTATATTTTTCTTCGCTTGACTTTGTTTTATTGGTTGACTTGGACATTTGACCAACGACTCCAACTCTTTTCAGTCATAATATATACCCCTTCATTAAGGCTGCATCGCATTACTGATGAGCCAAAGTTTTCACTACATCAGACCAAGCCGCGGAAAGATTCATTCTTTCAACGCCATGTATATGTACCGTGTTTTCCTTCTCACATTACACGTTCTGCTACTAGGGATCAGTTGTGATGCTAAAAACAGTCACTTGTGCCCTGTTTCCTCTTGTGGCGAGGTTCGTAATATAAGCTACCCCTTTCGATTGAAAGGCGACCCAAAATATTGCGGCCACCCTGAGTTTGAACTAACTTGTGAGTATGATCATACTGTCCTATATTTGTTTGATGGTCGATATTATGTGAAGTCAATCGATTACGATTTCTATAGTGATGAAGGAGACTTCCAAGGTTTCATCACGTTGGTTGACGACGGACTTCAAAAGGGTAATTGCTCGTCTCTCCCTCATTACTCACTGGGGTTCTCCAATTTCAGTAACAGCATCATTCCATACTACATTTTCGATAGCCTCTCAGAAATAGTGACGGTGGCCTTTGTGAAGTGCTTACAACCCATTGCTTTCACTCGGTATTTCGATACCAAACCGTGTATCGAGGGAACACACTCTGCCGACATGCCTCCCAATTCTTCCCAAATGAAGGTGTACTCATATGCTTTACCTGGGTATGGTCTAGCAGCAGGGGACATCAAGGATTCTTGCACCATAACCATGATGTCCTTTGCATCGGATTATAGTTGGAGGGAAGAGGATCAGTATAATCGCGCAAGCGCATCATACAAGGACCTCCACAATCATATGGCGGAGGGATTCAATCTCACCTATGATGGGCTCTTTTCTGCATACAGAAGCTTCCGATTTTGCTTCTTAGGTTCTAGATACCGAAGGAACGGGTGCAGTCACTATTACGTTCGTAAGCGACTTTCACTGGAACTTT
This sequence comes from Eucalyptus sideroxylon x Eucalyptus melliodora, assembly GCA_016097485.1. Lineage (NCBI taxonomy): Eukaryota > Viridiplantae > Streptophyta > Magnoliopsida > Myrtales > Myrtaceae > Eucalyptus > Eucalyptus sideroxylon x Eucalyptus melliodora. The sequence continues at coordinate 22,048,676 of CM027830.1, forward strand.
TTTTGGTTAAGTCTTTCACTGGAACTTTTCTTTCTTCTTCCTCCACTTTTTCTTAAATGCTAGTTCTACTATGAGATCTTACAAAATTTACTTAACAAGCGATGTAAACCTTTCAAATGGATATCGTAATACGTGGGATCCAAAACATGATGTCATTAGTTCTTTAAATATCCAATAGAGAAATTCGTCGCATCGCTTTAAGTAAAAATTAAAATAAAATTGGCAGCATAGCTTTTCTGGAGTCGACACCATTCCTTCATATTTGTTTGGGGGGAAATGTTAGATTTAATTGTAGCTCGTGCCCCTTGCATGGCTGTTATTTAGGTCGGTGAATAAGTTGTGCACATACTGGATGATGTCTGTAAATTAGAGCCATGCGTGAGTGACTCGTGAGCTTGTGAAATCAATTGGTGCATCTAGGGGAGCGAAATCATCTTTCTTAGATAGAAAAATTCATGCTATGTTAACATGGATTCGATAGAATAAAGTTAAATCCAAGCGCCATCAAGGAGAGTGAAACTCATTGACCGTTCCTTGTTCAACACTTCTGCACATTGCAACTTTTAATGAACAAAAGTGAGTCTTTGCAACTTTGCAGTGATAGTATAAATATACCTTGGGCTTGGGTTATAGCTTAGCGTGATTTTTTTTTAATGTTTTATTTTATTTTATTTTATTTTTTGTGTTTAATTGCTGAAATCATTGATTTAGTTCTTTATTGATTGGTCGTTAATTCTAATATAATCATTGTCAGTCATCTCGGATGAAGTCTCTCTTTTTTCTTCTACAGGTAATTCTACGTGGAGTACCCTGTATAATGTTGCGCGAAATGCAGCTCCAAATCTCGCCTTTGTCATGGGTAAGCCAAGTCCTTTTTCTCCTCACAAATATGAATGTTTCAAGTAGCACTTTTTCGACCAAAAAAAAAGTAGAACTTTGACAAAAAGAAAACTACACTAAGCTATGGCCAAATTTCTCTGCAGGCCACTTCCTCGCGGCAAAATTCACGCTCGGAGCTCCATTTGCGTTGATATTTTTGATCTATAAGTGGAGGAGAAGGCACCTAGCAATGGACGAAAATATTGAAGAATTCCTACAAGCTCATAATAACTTTATGCCCATAAGGTACTCTTACTCAGATATTAAGAAAATCACAAGAAATTTCAAACACAAATTAGGAGAAGGAGGATATGGTTCCGTGTATAAGGGGATACTTAGAAGTGGCAATGAAGTTGCTGTTAAGATTCTGAACAAGCCAAAATCTAATGGCCAAGACTTCATAAGCGAAGTGGGTACTATTGGAAGGATCCACCATGTTAATGTGGTTCAGCTTGTTGGTTTTTGCTTCAACAAATCTAAGCAAGCTCTCGTGTATGATTACATGTCAAACGGGTCTTTGGATAAACACATTTTCTCTAAAGATGGTTACTACTCTCTTGATTATAAGAGAATATATGAGATATCTCTCGGTGTGGCAAGGGGTATAGAATATCTACATCGGGGATGCGATATGCAAATTCTACATTTTGATATCAAGCCTCACAATATTCTTCTGGATCAAAATTTCACTCCAAAAGTTTCTGACTTCGGGCTTGCAAAGCTTTATCCTACGAACCATAACGTGGTATCGTTGACTGCTGCAAGAGGAACCTTGGGATATATGGCACCAGAGCTATTCTACAAGGACATTGGTGGTGTCTCTTATAAGGTTGATGTTTACAGTTTTGGGATGCTGCTAATGGAAATGGCCGGTAGGAGAAGAAATGTAAATGCAAAGGCTGACCGCTCAAGTCAAATTTATTTCCCTTTGTGGGTTTATGATCAACTTCATGAAGAAAATGAGATTGAAATGGAAGTAGTACAAGAGGAAAGAGAGATAATTAGGAAGATGGTAATAGTTGCTCTTTGGTGTATACAATTAATCCCAAATGATCGGCCATGAATGACTAAGGTCTTATTATGCTTGAAGGAGATATTAATAAATTGCAACTGCCCCCGAAGCCGCTTCTATATCCATCGAAGGAGCCAGTTGACGATGTCTACACTGGAATAGAACTTGAAACATGCTCAATTTCATCAAGTACTCCAACAATTTTCTGACTGATTCCAAATTATGATTTTCTCTTCATGTATGAATTTTAAGCAAAATAAATGTAATCCAAAGTATAATTGGTCATGCAATTCGTGAACCAAGATGCTTTTAGCATTTGTTACTTCCTGTGTTTTGTAGAAGAATTGCCTCATGGTTCCATTACTTATTTCCTGAGGGCTCTTGAAATGATAGTCCAAGCTCATCCTGTATGGAGCAACGTGTCTGTCTCCCTTCTCTCTAGTGTAAAAAACAAGCTTTCTCCTTCCCGCCACAACCTCTCACCCTCCCCCTTGACCTCGACCGCCGCCTCATCGGCCGCCTCGATGGCGTTGGCCGCCTCCGCGGAGCAACATCCCACCTAGACCTCATGTCCTGTGATGGATCCCATCCCGAACTCCTCACCTTTCTCTTTCCTCCTCTAGTCCTGCATTCGCTCTCGCGCATTGGTTCTGGGGAGGTGTGTCCATCGCCCACTCGCTCGGTCCCAGTTGGAGCCCCGACACGGCGATTCTTTACTCGCCCATCAGTCTCTACTCAAAATCCGTTGACTGAGCTGAGGCGGAGAGGAATTTTAGGGACATGGATACTGAAAGGGACCTGTTTTCTTGGAGTTCCATGATCTCTTTGCTTTGCCAATAATCACATGGGTTTAAACCAGTCGATGCTTCCGTTCATATACTTGAACATGGGCTTTTTCCCTAATGATTCTGATGTCTGATGTCTGTGTTGGGTGTCCATTGATTGATATATTTTGCAAAGGGTAGTGCTGATTGGGTTTCAGCTCGTACGGTGTTTGACGAAATGTCCGAGAGGAATGTGGTTGCTTGGGCTTTTGACGATGACCAGATCTACTCAGCTGGTGAGTTGGGCCTTTGACAGATGGATTTACGCTCACTGCTGTTTCGTCGGCGTGTTCGGAGACGGAGTTACTATTGCTTGGGGTGCAATTCCATTCCCGAGTTATATGGTCTGGATTGGGCTCGAATTGTGGTGTTGGATGCAAGCATGGTGGACATGTACGTGAAGTGTGTAGCTAGTGGATCGCTAGGTAGACTCACGCCCAAAGGAATAATCCCCTTGCATTAAGCAATATCCAGAAATGAAAATCTTCCGCGTCTGACCAAATTGGCATTGCTTTCTTATAAAAAATTTAACCTACCAGCCCCATGCATTGTTCATCGGTTTCCTCTATAAATAGCCAATGTTGGAACAACAATTTCCTTGCGCAAACCTAAAGTATTTATCCAACCTAAACGATGTCAACCTTAATGCTCTTCCTTGCTACGCTAGTTGTCCTCTCATCTTCCGTGCAATCCCATGCGGTGGAATACACCGTGACGAACAGCGCCGGCAACACTACCGGCGGTGCCCGCTTCTCTAGTGAGATCGGCATTCCGTACAGCCGCAGGACTTTGTCAGCGGCCACCCGTTTCATATGGAGGGTCTTCCATCAGAACGTCCCTGGGGATCGTAAGAGCGTCGAAAAAGTGAGCTTGTTTATAGAGACCATGGGTGGCGTGGCGTACGAGAGCAATGACGAGATCCACGTGAGCGCCACCTACCTTGGGGGATTCTCAGGGGACGTGAAGAGGGAGTTCACTGGGGTTCTGTACCACGAGATGGCGCACGTTTGGCAGTGGGATGGGGACGGGCAAGCTCCCGGGGGGCTCATCGAGGGGATCGCGGATTTCGTGAGGCTCCGGTCGGGTTACGTGCCGGGCCACTGGGTGCAGCCGGGCCAGGGTGATAAGTGGGACGAGGGATACGATGTCACCGCACGGTTTCTCGACTACTGCAATGGCCTCAGAAACAGGTTCGTGGCCGAGCTGAACAAGAAGATGAGGACTGGTTATAGCGATGACTACTTTGTTGACCTGCTAGACAAGAGCGTTGACCAGCTCTGGAAGGACTACAAGGCTAAGTACGCTGCCTGACTAGAGCCCATGCCCGCTCGATAGATGTACGTGCTTTGTAAAAAGCATTGCCAACCATATGATCCTTAACTATGGACCCTTATTGTTACAATTAATGAATATTAAGACATTTTGACAAGGATACTCCTCGAGTCTAGGCCTCGTGGTCTCATGTATGTTCCACGTAAACTTGGGTTTGGCCACAAGGTCCAGGCTCCAAGCATCGGAATCCCTTATCCATCTATCGATATCTTGGGTTCTTAAGTCCTAATTTGAGCCGGTCCTCAAGTTTCAAGTCTGTAAGGACCAAGGTTTGCAGTGGGTTTGTGACACATTGACAATTGCTCTTGCGATAATACTTTCGTACTTGTGATTTGTCCATTTTTTTCTCATGATTTTGAAATTTTGATGTGTTGTTTTCTATTTTCCTTGTTTTAAACAAACCCCACTTGAGTGGGATTTACTTGTGAGAAAATTGTCCAAAAAGTTTTAAACCTATCATGTGATGGTTAATTTAATTTTAAACCTTTTATTATGTCAAATTAATCATAAACCTATTATATGATGATCAATTAAGCCTTAGACCTTTCAATCATATCAATTTAGTCCTAAACCTTTTAATAATTTATCAATTTAGTTCTAAATTTTTTAACGAATTAACAATGTAGCCCTTTTTGCTAATTTTGATTGGATATTGCCCAATGGTCTTGTGTGACATAGTCAATGCTTGTATTAAAAAAATTCAAAATTTTTTATTAACTGTATTGATGTTTTCTTTTTTGTTTTCCTTTTTTTTTTCTTAAGTCTAGCAAGGTTGTGAAACCCTCACCTTGCTCGTGGCCCTTGCTAGATCTAGGCAAGCTTAGTAGCCAACGGTGGCTGGTGGCCTCAAGAAAAGAAAGAGAGAAAAAAAAAGAAAATCAATAAAATTTTTGGAATTTTTTTACGTAATTAAAAAATTATCCACGCTAGTACTAGATATGTCATATAAGACAGTTGGCATTGACTAGACTATCACGTTAGCAATTTTCAACTAAAATTATCTTGGAGGATTACATTGGTAATATATGAAAAGATTTAGGACTAAATTGGCAAATTGTCAAAATATTTAGAACTAAATTGATACAATTAAAATGTTTAAAAATAAAATGATATGATTAATAGTTTCAGAAATGAATTGGCTGCCATATAATAGTTGTTTTCTAGTTTGTTGCTTGAATATGGTAAAGAAGCCTCTTTGTAATTGAATCGGAGGTTTAAGATGTGGCCTTTGTGCTTTCTTGACTTATTTCATATGAGGCTTTTAGCATCAGATTGAGCTTCGAGTTTCTTGCTCTAGTTGATTGACTTCTGACAATTTGTTGCGAGATTTGTGCTGGAAAAGTATTGGTCGGATAAATGGGGGTCAATTCACCATCCACTACCCTGTGAAGTGGGCTGATAAGTTGTTTTGGTCCTAATTCCGTAAAGTAAATGTGGAAGCGGAAAGAATGCCCCACATGATTCAAATTAGTGCATAAATTTGACGGAGTTATTCTTCAGGATGATCATTACATCTTCGATCGTGCTCCATAATAAATTGGTATAAGCATTAAGCAAGCAGCCAAAATATGCAGTAACCTTGCCAAAATTTGGGTCGAGTTAATCAAGGATGACTAAGCAATTCTTTTATAAAAATAAATAAATTAAAATCAGACCCAACTCTGTCCGAACCTTTAATTCAGAATCTATGCGTGTAGGTTCACAAAAGAAACATATAACCTTTGTATCCGGATTGGATTGGATATCAATAGGGACTCAAACCAAATAGGTCGTTGACATCTCTAAACCACGCGGATTCAACCTCGATCTTCTTTAGGTTAGTAATCTCCACTACCTTTGTGAACTTGCATGGTTTGCCATGTGTAAGACTTAACCAAAACTCTTCACCCATTGATCACTTCCACTCGTTTTCTTTTTACATGTCATCTACTTGCCCTACATCAATCTTGAGGATATGCCTTGAATAAGTTTTAATGCCTAGTGACCCCTTTTCGATTTACGTAGTTCTAGATTGAACTATCTTCCTTTGCATAGTTCTAGGTTGAGCTCTAGCAAATTTACTAATATTTGTTCTAATAAAGTTAACAAGACATGCATAATTTAGATGAAAAGTCCGAATGAAAATCCATGTGTAAAATGGGGTACGATCATTAAACATCACTCATACTATGTTAATCTCAGGTCAAACTCACTAGATTATGCTCCAATTAATTGTGTGAGATTTTGTGGGACAATTACCAACTATTTTAAGAGCTAAAACTTTTGGATTGAACTTTCTAATATAGTATCAAAGAGAATAACATCCCTTTTGCATATGTGCATCCATCCCCCCTCAGTCAAATTTTATGTGCCTCTCCTAATTTGGCTTGCACATGAAAGGTGGTGTTGGAAAGTTCAATGCAAATTAAGCTTTTAAAACATGTGGTCAGTACTATCTCTTTTGCGTATGTGTTTCTGCCCCCATCAAATTCCACATGCTACTCATAATATAAATTGTACATGAGAGAATGTGTTAAAATATAGTCTCATTTCAATTGACAATGGGTCTTACATGCTTTTGAGATACATGTGGTCTCCCTGCACCTAATAACTTAAGTTTTTAGGTTAGACTTTCTAATATAATATCAGAGTTGGTGCTATCCCTTTCACATATGTGCGTCAACCTCCCATAAGTTAATTCTATGTACTGCTCCTAATCCAATTTGCATGTGAAAAGGAGTGTTGAAATATTGATAATTTGTCATAAATGCTCTTTATATTCATATAGTCTCTCTCCGTCTATTAACTTAAGCTTTTGGGCCGAACTATTCTAACAGATTGGACCAACACATGGTAAAAGTGGAGACAAACAATTTATATGTCAACTGAAAGGGAAATTAGAACAAATAATCTTAAAACTTTGGCCTAATGTGTAATGGGCATCTTTGGAATTTCAATTTGTTCAATTTGGGTAACAGTGTAATTATTAAAGTTTATGAATAGTACTGAGGATTGATTTGACTTTGTTAGGAAGTTGAGGGACTATATTAAAGAAAATGAAAGTTTAAAAACTATGTTGAACATTTGTAAATAGCTCAAAGACCACATTGAACCCATTATAGGCCTAACAATCATATTGCATATGAGGCTAAAATTTAGGGCTTATTAGTATCTTTTTCCCAATTATAACCATGTGATAAAAATGGGTACTAACATAATCATAGGTTGTACTACTATATAAAATCGCGTATGGATTTAGTCAAACTTTTGGGCTTTAATATTGAAATCTTTCAGTGATTTTGCTTCTTATAATACAAGAAACATGACTTTATTATTTTTCTCTGAGCAAATAAAAATCATATTCACAATCAAATAAGTACATTGGATACTCAAGACGTGCGCTCTAGTGGGGAATGCGCACTCAAGAACTAAGAGTGGAAACGCACTAAAAAGCTAAAGTTAAATAGGTAAAATTCTGTGAGACCATACTTAATTACTTTAAAAGTTGAAGTTTTTAGATGAAAACATGATTTAATCCTGCCTCAGGTGTAGGCTAGATTAATTGTGAAAATATATTTCAAGGGAGGCAAATAGAGGCCAAGGAAGATTTGAAATAAGGACCTTTCTCACAATGCCAACTGTTTTAAATACTTAAATTGATAGGTGAAGACATAGTTTAATACTTATGCATTCTAACACTAAGCCAATATTAGAGCTCTAAAAAAAACTAAGAGTGAAATGCGCACTCAAATGAACCCCACACATAATCATGTGATGAGTATCTAAGTGGCTGTTCTGTGGGCGACACTAAAGATATTGCCATGAAGGGCCAGTCATCCGAGTAAGGTTGGTGCAGGACGGAAGTTGAGGAAATCACCGTTGAGATTCGTGGAAGCAGTGATACGCAACAAGTAAAATTTTAATGAGAACTGCATTGTTAGATAGATATTGAGTCATCGGTAAACCTAACTTCCTAGTCGAATAAATCTTACAAAAGGAACATTGTCAACTTAAATCTTATGGAGAGAAGAAGATAAAGAAAATCAATTAAAAGTGTAATCTCGGTGTAAGTTTGTCTCTTCATCATTCTCCGCCAGCGAGAAGAAGACGACTCCAGCAAGTTGCTTGGCCGGCTTCTTTGACTCCAGCGAACGCCCTTTCCAATGATTTAAGTAATGAAACTGCTTTGGACATGGAAAGACACATCGCGGTCTTTATGTTGAGAACTATCTTCACAGTTGCATACTTTTCGTTCTCAATGCCCTCCAAAAAATTATGTCGTTTGGAAAGTGAATTTATCTTAATTGAAGCTCATTAAAATCCAAACCCAAAATCCTCATGAATAGTTTTTTTCCTTAGGCATAGATTTCTCCACCTTGAGTATCGCACTAGTATTTTTATCATGAGGTAAGTCACGAGACTCAAAAGACACACTCACAAAGAGAGATCTTTGGCCTCAAGAATTTTCTTTAGTTGATTAATCAAGATTAGTTTCACAACCAAGCAACAAAGAATTTTCAAAATTTGATTTTTCAATCTCATGGAATCCAAACTTCTCAAAGATCAGTTGAACCAATTTGATGCCCTTAACTTAATGGGCATTTCACAGCCATTCTAAATGAAGATATTACACACCTTAATAGATTCTAATAAAAGTACGAAAAACACTAGCTCTTTTCCATTCATTCTCATCAACATGCGAAGAAGTCAAGAAATCATTAACAATTGACATCTAAATTGAGTTATCAAATATAATGACTATTATCCCAATAATCAATGGTTGACACCCAATATTATAAATATTAGCCGAATGTTTCATATGACGCTCTTTTTTTCCCTTTTCTTTTGAAGCCCTAAATCACACGGCTGGATTTAGTGCTCTAACTTGATCAGCGATCAACAAAATATCTTATGAAAAAGCTGATCTTGAACTGCAATTGGCTTAGAAGCATTTACTTTGATGCCAAACCGATGCACGTCGGAAGGAGTGGCAATACACGATTAAGAATAGTAGAAAAGAGGGGTAAACAGATGACATGGAAGGAAATCAGACGAAAGGCAGAGGAAAGGGGCAGAAACACCAAAGGCTTGACAATATCGTCGTTGACACAGGAGATGACGATGGAAGATTGGGGTTGAGCAACCAGCTGTTTGGGCGCTGGTTTAACTCAGGATCGGGCCCGAAGCGGCCTTACCTGTTCTGTACAGACAGGGATCCAAAAATTGAAAATCGGCCTTAACACATTTGGTTCCCGGTTCTTGGCCTAGAACCGGTGAGAAAGGCCTTTCTAGGCTAGAACCAGGAATGGACCAGGTTGAACTGGTTCACTCACAAGTCTCTACTCCACTCTTCAAGGTTCGCTGGTCAACTGGAGAAAGCTGATGTTTCCTCTTTTCCTTAGCAGGATTTGCGGGTTTCATGTACATGAACAGTTCTCAAGCTCTCAGCTCCATTAAGTTCCGACTCTGTGACTTAAACTGTGCTATGATCGCTCTGTGGGTACTCAATCTTGGAGCTCTCCGCATCTTGTTTTGTTCTAATGCGAGACAAGCGAGAGTCTTTAGAGCCTATTTCGAGTTTGGCGGAAGCCCATTTTATTTCTTGGGTTTTGTGCGTCTGGGCTCATCTTCGTCCCTGCTCTTTTCGTCTTGCTGGAGACGGTAACGCGAGCTCTTTTGGTTGTCTGCACTGGTTTTATGTTGGGATGGGTTCCAAGAAATTTTTTGATTATGTGGCTGAGATTAAGAATCAAGTGGTTGAGCTCAGCCCACTTGCTAATTTCCTATACTAAGGAGAATTATCTGTCCCTTCAGTTGCATTTATTTAATGAAAAATTAACAATTTGAAAAACATTTTCTAAAAGTGACCGTTTGCATCACTAAAAAAAATAAAAAATGAATGAACAATTTTTTTTCATTATTCATTAAAGTATTTAGATTTAAATTAGTCAATAAAGAAAACATTTTTATTGATTAATTATTTCAAGCTAAACAAGTAATCATTCTAGGAAAATGTTTTCTAAATTGTTTATTTTTCAAGAAATAAACAAATATCTATTTCATTCTGTTTTTCAATGTAGTGTTTCCTCCTAAGTTGTTTTCTAGTTTCTCTCTTGAATATGGCAAAGAAGCATGTTTGTTATTGAAACGGAGGTTCAAGGTGTGGCCTCTATGCTTTCTTGACTTGTTTCGTATGAGGCTTTTAGCATTAGTATGAGCTTCAAGTTTCTTGCTCTCATCGACTAATTCTTGACAATTTGTTACCAAAATTTGTGCTGGAAAAGTATTTGTTCATATAAATGGGGGTCAATTCACCATCCACTACCGTATGAAGTAAGAATCACGTGGGTTAGCTTACCTCACTCACTAATTTCCTATACTACGGATAAATATTTGTTCCTCTGGGTGCATTTCTTTTGTGAAAAATAAAAGATTTGGAACACATTTTTCTAAAAGTAATTGCTTCTATCCCTTTATAAAACGAATAATAAATAATGCTTTCATCATCAAAGAAAATATTTAGATTTAAATTGTTGTCGATAATGAAAATACTTTTCATTGGTTAATTATTTTGAGTGATACGAGCAATTATTTTTAAGAAAATATTTTCTAAATCATTCAATGGAGTCTTTGTTTTCATCCTATGTTTGGATGTGGAGTTTTAGCCTCGGTTGTCTTCTAGTTTCTCGCTTGAATATGGAAAAGAAACTTGTTCATAATTGAATTGGAGATTCAAGGGGTGACCTTTATGATTTCTTGACTTGTCTCAAATGAGGCTTGTAGTACTAGTATGAGGTTCAAGTTTCTTGTTTTGGTTGATTGATTCCCGACAATATGTTATCAAATTTATGCTAGAAAAGTATTGGGTCGGATAAATGGGGGTCGATTCACCATCCACTACCCTATGAAGTAAGAATCGTATGGTTGAGCTTACCCCACTTGCTAATTTCATGTACTAGGTGGAATACACGTCTCTTTGGGTATGTTTTTTTTTTTTTTTTTTTTTTTTTTTTTTTTTTTTTTTTTTGGTGTTGGAGGAACCGCCTCAGCCAGTAGTCACCATCCACTACCCTATGAAGTAAGCATTGTATGGTTGAGCTTACCCCACTTGCTAATTTCATGTACTAGGTGGAATATACGTCTCTTTGGGTATTTTTTTTTTTTTTTTATTATATATATATATATATATTTTTTGCTTGGAGGAACCGCCACAGCCAAAGCTTAAACCCCCGTGGCTAGTCACCATCCACTACCCTATGAAGTAAGAATCGTATGGTTGAGCTTACCCCACTTGCTAATTTCATGTACTAGCTGGAATATACGTCTCTTTGGGTATATTCTTTTTTTTTTTTTTTGGTGCTGGAGGAACCGCCTCAGCCGGTAGCCGAAGTGTAAACCCCCAGGTGCTACGTAAGTGGGAGGACCCACCACCCTCGGCAGCACACTTAAGTCACCAAGTAACTCCACCAGAGCCTTTGCTTTGCAAAGGTTCACTAAAGCCTACCCAGCGGAGCCACCATGGCCAATGGTCTCTTTGAGTATGTTTATTTCATGAAAAATGAATAATTTGAAAAACATTTTTCATAAAAGTGATTGTATGTATCATTCACAAAAACGAATGAATAAAAATATACTCATCATAGACAAAAATATTTAGATTTAAATTATTATCGATAATGAAAATATTTTTCATCAAATAATTATTTTTAACGATACAAGTAATCATTTTTAGGAAAATATTTTCTAAATTATTCATTTTCCATGAAATAAATGAAGCCTTTGTTTCGTTCTATTTTTTGATGTGGTGTTTCAGCCTAGGTTGTTTTCTAGTTTTGCATTTGAATATTTGCAAAGAAACTCGTTCGTCATTGAATCGGAAGCTCAAGATGTGGCCTTTGTGCTTTCTTGACTTGTTTCATTGAGGCTTTTAGCATCAGTAAGGACTTCTAGTTTCTTGCTAATTTCCTAGACTAAAGAGGTATATCTATACCTCTGGGTGCATTTGTTTCGGAAAAATGAACTATTTAGAAAATATTTTCCTAAAAGTAATCGTTTGTATCATTTGCAAAATTGAATAAACAAAAAAAAAAATATCACCATCAATGAAAATATTTAGATTTAAATTGTTGTCTTCAAGTGATACAATCAATAATCTTTACTAAAATATTTTCAAAATTATTCATTTTTCACAAAACAAATAGAGTCTCTATTTCTTTCTATTTTTTGATGTGGTATTTTAACCTGGGTCGTTTTCTAATTTCTCGCTTGAATATATCAAAGAAGCACGTTCGTAATTAAACCCAGAAACTCAAGCATGGCTTTCTTGCTTCCTTTACCCGTTTCATATGAGGTTTACAGTATCAGTATGAGCTTCGGGTTTCTTGTGGTGGTCAATTGCATCCTGACAATTTGTTACTATGCTAAAACAGTATTGGTTCCGGGAAATGGGGGTCGATTCATCAACCACTACCCTATGAAGTAAATATCATGCGGTTGAGTTTACCCCACTTGCTAATTTCCTGTACCAAGGAAAAATATATGTCCCTTTGAGTGCATTTGTTTCTCAAAAGATTAACAATTTAGAAATATTTTCATAAAACTGGTATTAAGTACAAAAATGAATAAACGAAAAAAATTTATCATGAAAATATTTAGATTTAAATTGTTATTGATAATGAAAACACTTTTCATTGATTAATCATATCAAGCGATACAAATAATCATTTTTAGGAAAATATTCTTAAATCGTTAATTTTCCTTTAAACAAACAAAGCTACTGTTTCATTTTATTTTTTTGATGTGGTGTTTTCGCTTGGGTTGTTTTCTAGTTTATCGCTTGAATATGGCAAAGAAGCTTTATGCTTCTTTGAATTTTTTTTAATATGGTTTGGTGTTTCCTCGTAAGTTGTTGGTAAGTGAATAGGAGATTCAAGGTGCGGCCTTTATGCTTTTCTTGACTTGTTTCATATGAGGCTTTTTTTCATCAGTATGAGCTTCAAGTTTCTTGCGCTGGTTGATTGATTCCTAACAACTGGTTACCAAATCTATGCTGGAAAAGTATTGGTTCGGATAAATGGGGGTCGGTTCACCATCCACTCCCCGGTGAAGTGGGCCGACCAGTTGTTTCGGTCACAATTCCGTTTTACAATTTGTTCATGGTTTAGCAAGAGTGAAGAAAGCAAATATGGGAGTGGAAAGAACACCCGGCGTGATTCAAATTAGTGCATAAATTTGACGGAGTTATTCTTCAGGAAAATCATTATATCTTCCATCATGCCTCATAGTAAATTGGTACAAGCACTTAGCATGCAACTAAAGTATGCATTAGCCTCGTTTAAATTGGGGATAAGAGAATCGAGGATGACTAAGCAAATCCTTATATATATATAAGGAAACGAAAATCCGACCAACTCTATCCAAACCCCTTTTTCGATTCAGAATTTATGTGGGCCGTGTTGCAAAAGAAACACATACCATTCATATTCGAATCGGATTGGATCGGATTTCATTGGGAACTCGAACCAAGCCGGGCGTTAACACCCCTAAGTCACACCTCAATCTCAAACTGGAACCGAGCTAGCATTTGTGAACTTACATGATTTGCCACGTGTAGAACTGAAACAGACTCATCACTCATTGACCACTTCAACTCATTTCATTTTTACATGTTATCCACATGCCCGACGCCAATCTTCACAACATGCCTTGGACAAGTTTTAACGCCTGGTGACCCCCTCTTCGAACTACGAAGTTCTAGGTTGAGCTCTTTCCAAAGGCAAACATACATAATTGAAGGACCATCATTGAAGCAGACATACATAATTTAGATGAAATGCCTAATTAAAAAAAAATGCAAAATGTGTTACCATCATTGACATTGCCCATACCATGTTAATCTTTGGTGGAACTCGCTCAATCTCCAATTAATTGAACCAACATATGGTCAAAGGGGACCAAAACAATTTGTATAGTAATTAAATAGGAAACTGACACAAATAATCCAACAACTTTGACCAATATGTAATGTCATCTTTGAAATTTTAATTCGTTCAATTTGAGTAATAGTGTAATAATCTATTCTTGTGAATAGTTCTGAAGGACTGATTTGACTTCATTAGAAAATTGACAAACTAAATTGAACAAATTTCAAATTTGGAGACCACATTAAACATTTAGGAAACATTGAAGGACCACATTGAACCAATGAAAGCTCCAAAGATGACACTGCATATGGAGGGTAAAGTTTAGGCACTATTAGTTTTATTTTCACTAATCAAAGCCATATGATTAAAACAGGTAGGTAGCGACACAACCATAGGTTGTACACTCAAGACGTGGCCGTTGGGTTGGATCCACACTCAAAAACTAGATCCAAATGTCAAAACTTTAGTTTAATTTTCATATATTCTAACATATCCACCCACGCATAACGTGGATTAGGCATGGATATATATATACATTAAGGGAGACAATAGAGACCAAGAAATATTTGAAGTCAGGATCTCTTTTACAATGCCAATTATTCTAGATTCTTAAATTATTAGATGAAAACATGATTGAGTGTTTATCTATTTGAATGCTAACAGAGCGTTAGAAAAAGCAGTACAAAAGCTAAGAGTGGAATACGCACTCAAAAGAACTGCACCCAATGTCAAGTGAAAAGGTGGCTCTTACGTGGGAAACAACACTGAAGGCTATTGCCATGGATGGCCTTGATGAAGCTAATCATCCGAGCGAAGGTTGATGCCGGACGAAAGTGTAGCAAATCACCGTTGAGATTCGTGAAAGAAGGGATTAACAACCAGAAAAGGAACATCATCAACTAAGATCTCAATGATGAAAAATATATATCTAAAGATAAGATAATTAGAAGTCTAATCTCGCTGTAAGCTCGATATATATCTAAAGATAAGATAATTAAAAGTCTAATCTCGCTGTAAGTTTGATTCTTCATCATTCTCCGCAAGCAAGAAGAAGACGACGAGTTGCATGGACGGCTTAGTCGACTAACAAAAGTGCTTCACACATGAGGAATTATACGAACGCCTTTTCCAATGATTTGAGTAATGAAACTGCTTTGAACATGGAAAGACAATATGCCCCGCTCTCCTCAGGAACTATCTTCACAGCTGCATACTTTTCGTTCTCAATCCCCTACAAAAAATCACGTTTCTTTGGAAGTGACTTTGCCTTAATTGAATCTCCTAAAAAGAGATCTCCAAACACATGATCTTCCCGAATGGTTTTATCATTAGGCGTAAATTCCCGACCTTGAGTGTTGCGCTAATATTTTTATCAAGAGGCAAGTCACGAGACTCAAAAGACTCACTCACAAGAAAATTTTGGCCAGAAGAAATTTCTTTAGTTGATGGTTTTTTTGGTCAAAATTTCCTTAATTGATTGATCATGAGTAATATCACATATTAGCAACAAAGAAATTTCAAATTTTGATTTTTCTTTCTTCAAATCCAAATTTCTAAAAGATCCGTTGTGCCGGTTTGATATCCTTCAATAAGGGGTATTTGAAATCTTTCTGAAATAACTTTAGAACTAGCATCACCGAAAGAAATTGCATGTAGGCTCCGATGCAATTCAGAAGTGATTTTCAAAAACTTAACCAGAGAACCTAGAATAAGATCTGAAAAATGGCCATTTTGAATAAAAATTTTACTCAACTTATCAGTAATTCTAGTAAAAATATGAAAAACATTAGCTCTTTTCCATTTATTCTCATCAGCATGCGAAGAAGTCAAGGAATTGCTTTTTTCTCTGACAAATGGTCAGAATTCGGGTTTCTCTGGTTCAACTAGGATCCTAGTTTATTAACAATTAGCTTATCAAATATAATTAATGTTAGCCCAATAAGCAATGAAAATATAATAAATATTAGCCCAATATCTCATATGTTGTTTTTCTCATCCCTTTTTCTTTTTAAGCCGTCAATCACATGGCTAGATTTAGTGCTCTAACTTGATCAACGTTCGACAAAATCTCTTATGCAAAAGGTGATCTTGAACTGCAATTGCTCTGGGAACTTTTATACTGATACCAAACTGATGCACGTCGGAAGGAGTGGCAAAACACGATTGAGAATACAGAAATGAGGTATAAACAAGTGACAAGAAAAGGAAGGAAATCAGATAAAAGGCTGAGGAAAGGGGAAGAAACACCAAAAGCTTGATAATAACTTAATAATCTCGATATCAATTCATAACCAAAAGCTAGCTAAAGAAACGCATTAACATCAATTATATGGAGTAATCAGAAAACCTAGTTTCCTAACTGGAAGAAATATTATCAACTAGAATCTTAATGCGATAATAATAAATCTAACTATAAGAAAATTAATTAAAAGTATAATTTTTACGCAACTCTAGTTCTTCATCAAAGGAGGGCCTCCAACCGAAAATGTGCAAAGTATGATGTGACGGTAGAAACTAAAAAGAGCGTGCTCAAGTGAGTGGGAATGTAGATGCATACGGTACAACCCATAATGTTCTTCACCACCTCTGCTCCTGGTATTTGTGATAGGATTGGGGCGGCATCAGAGCTGGAATCGTGCACCGGTGGATTAGGTTGTCCGCCATTGTTAGTGCAGGCAATACCTAGTGAAGGCCTCCGAATGTGGGTCCGGGTCGGCCTCCCGTGATTGGAGTTAGGAGTGGTGTGGAAATGAGTCTCGGAGCAGCAGAGAAATTTTTTCGGCGGTGTGAGTGGTGAATGGTCAGAGCCCCATGAGGGCTCACTAGGCACATCCAGAAAAGGGAAACGTATCCAAAGACGGAGCAAATTAAGGGGGCATGATTGGTAGCAATAATGATTTACCAACGACGCAGGAGATGACCATGGCGGACGGGAGTTGATCAACCGGCTGTTCGGGCGCCGCTTAAACAGGCCCCTTCTGATCTGTACACACAGGAATCCGAAAATCGAGAATCAGACTTAATGGGTTTGGTTCCCGGTTCTTGGCCTAGAACCGGCATGTAAGACCATTCTAGGCTAGAACCAGGAACAGACCAGGTTGAATTGAACTGGTTCGCTCACAAGTCTCTCCTCAACTCTACAAGGTTCGCTGGTCAAAAGGAGAAAGCTGATATCTCCTCTTTTCGTTAGCAGGATTTGCAGGTTTCATGTACATGAACTGTTCTCAGGCTCTCAGCTCCGTTAAGTTCCACCTCTGTGACTTAAACTGTGCAATGATTGCTCTGTGGGTACTGTACTCAATCTTAAAGCTTTCCGCATCTTGTTTTGTTCTAATGCAAGACAAGCGAGAGCCTTTGGAGCCTATTTCGAGTTTCACCGAAGCCCATCACTATTTCTTGGGTTTTGTGCGTCTGGACTCATCTTCATCGCTCCTTTTTTTGTCTTGCTGGAGACGGCAGCGTCAACTCTTTTGTTGTTGTCACGATCTCTTTTTTTCAGCACCCACAATCGGGTACAAGCACCTAAGGAGGCTAATAGCTCGACTGAATTTATTAAGCCGGGACTCTCCCAAGTCCACCAATTCACAACTTTAATAGTCTAAGTTTTTAACTTGTAAATTAATTTTAAAACGAAATCACCACTAATCGTTTTAGGGTGGGTCGATTAGAAATCCAAGCAAAGTATCGGGAGAAATACTCGTTCCTGCGCAACTAGAGAAATGAGGATCATGGACTTGATTACACTAGTTAATCACTAATGCCCTTTCGGCACATAATCTTGTTTAAACCTTGAGGCTTTTTGGATGTTCGAGGGATTTTCCATGCATTTTTTGGAGGAAAAAATTTTTTTGAGTCTTTTTTTTTTTTTTTTTTTTTTTACATAAAAGGGATTTTTTTTTATTTTTTGGTATTTTTGGAAAATATGGAATATTTTGATTTTTTGATTTTTAGGAAAAAAATAAAATATTTTTAAATATTTTTGGTTTTTTTGGAAATTAAAATATTTTTTAATATATTTCGAAAATAAAATATATATTTTTTGATTTTTTTGGAAATAAATTATTTATTATTTATTTATTTATTTTAAATATTATTTTAAATAAAAACCGACCCGAGTCGGATCCATGGGTTGTGTTTGACTTGGGCCAACCCAAAACGCAAACGGGCCCGACTTTTTTTTATTAAACAAAACAACGCCATGGCTGAGCGTTTGGGGACACCCGGTCCGGCCTGATGACTTGGCTCCACAACTCGACTCCTTGACAAACCCTACACGACCCAGCTCTGATTCGCGACCTGACCTCCGCCCCCTCGGAATTTCCGAAATCCTTACGCTGTTCCCGATCCGAGTCCGACCCAACAACCCGAGGTCGCAACCTAGAAAATTGGGAACCCTAGGGTTTTCCGAATCGCGACGCCGAGGAGGGAGAGGACCAAGGTGCATCGGCGATGATGACGGCAATGGCATCGATGGCTGGGCTACAAAGGGAAAGGACAACGGTGACAACAACGGCGACAGCTTGCTACCTGGCGACGACGCCACGAGGGCGGCGATGGCGGTGGTACCCACGCGGACCTCCTCCAGCTTCTCTCTCTCTCTCTCTCTCTCTCTCTCTCTCTCTCTCTCTACTTCCTCCTCCGGTGAAGCTCGGATTCGCAGCCGCGAGTCCTCGGACCCCCTTGAAGTCTCTCAGTGGGGTGTCCAAGGGTGCAACCCTAATCTGGCTTCTCTCTCTCTCCAGCCAGATCCGAGCCTCCACCGGCCAAATCTAACCTCCTTGGACTTGCTTGTCAGCGGCCTCCCCCGAAGTCTCTCGATGGGAGGTTGGTTGAGCTCGCGACCCGATTTCTCTCTCGCTTACTCTTTGATTTCTCCCCCGAAGTCTCTCAGTGGGAAGATCTCGGAGCTTGCTCTCCTCCGGACGAAGCTTGTGGCCTGCTATTTATAGGCGAGGAGGCGGCCGGTCGACGAAGCTTCGACCGTCAGTCTTTGCGCACCGAACAGTCCTCTTCGGCTGAACCGGAGTCCCATCCGAGCTTATCCAGCGAAGTGTGCTCGGCATTGATGGTGCCTAAGATCTTATCCTCTCCGGCTAACGTCGGCCTACTCCCCTCGGCCGTAAGCCATCCTTCGCGTGTCAGCCTCGCTTACGCACGTGAGTTGCAGCGGTGAAGGAAAGAGAAGGAGGAAGAAGAAGAGAGAAAGGGGCCGGGCCGGGGGTGAAGAAGGAGGAGAATGGGCTGGGCTTTTGCTTTGCTTTGCTTTTTTGTTTTTGCTTTGTTTTCTTTTTATTATCTTATTTATCCGAAAAGACAAAATAAAATAAAAACTTAATTAATAAAATAAAATAATCCTAAATAAAATTAAGGCGTCAACAACTGCCCCTCTTTAAAGGTGATCTATCAAAGGTTGCATTCAAAGACAAACTGATATC
The DNA here is from genome assembly GCA_016097485.1 of Eucalyptus sideroxylon x Eucalyptus melliodora. Lineage (NCBI taxonomy): Eukaryota > Viridiplantae > Streptophyta > Magnoliopsida > Myrtales > Myrtaceae > Eucalyptus > Eucalyptus sideroxylon x Eucalyptus melliodora. Next base: position 22,068,060 of record CM027830.1, read on the forward strand.
TAAATTTTATCCATGCATGCATAGCAGATTATATTTTATTTGGGACTTATTATTCTATGCAAGAAAAAGAGCAATATAACTTTACATATACTAAGACAGATAAGAAGATACCTGTAGTTACCTACCGGGAGTGAGTGAGATAGGGTGTGAACCCCGAGTTTGGCAAGTATCAAGGTATCATCTTACCTAGTGATATAAGGAGGTTGCTTTTCCAAGACTCGAACCATTCTTCGGTTGCTTGTTAAAACAATCAATAATTTGTCTATGACTCGAACCTTTATACGGTCGCCTTAACGAGAAATTGCTTTTCTAGGACCCGAACCATTCTTCGGTCGCCTGTTAGAGCAATCAGTGGTTTGTCTCGAACCCGAACCTTTCTTCAGTCATCGTGATGGGAAATTGCTTTTCCAGGGCCTAAACTATTCTTCGGTTGCCTGTCAGAACAGTAAGTGATTTGTCTCGGACCCGAACTTTTCTTCGGTCGCCTTAACAGGAGATACACCGACCTTTCTCAGGGCATCTATTTGTGGGCACCTAATCTGTATCGAGGACACCAGTTGGTACCCGACCTTTCTCGAGAGATGCGCCGACCTTTCTCAAAGTATCATATTTGTTGGGGTGTCTGACTTTTGTTAGAGACATAGGTAGGAACCCGACCTTTCTCGGGAGGAAGCGCCGACCTTTCTCAAGGCATTGATTTGTGGGGTGTCTGATTTCTGTCGAAGACACCAATTGGAACCAAACCTTTCTCGGGAGATGCATTGACCTTTCTCAGGGCATCGATTTGTGGAAGATACCTAGACATTCACAGGCATATCAATGAGTACCTGGATATTCACAAGTACTAACCTGAAGGATATTTGGGCATTTGCCGGCGTTAAAAGGGGCATTTGGCTGATCATAGGCAATGGACGGGTACTTGGATGATCACAAGTACAAACTCTTGGAGGGTACCTGGACGTTCGCAGGCGTTGAAGGAGTACTTGATTGCTTGCAGGTATCGAAGAGTACTTGGATAATCACAAGTACAAACTCTTGAAGGATACTTGGCATTCGCAGGTATCGAAAGGGTACCTGGAATATTCATGAAGGTTCCTCATCTCTTGATAATTGGGAATATCGAGGATGTACCTTGCATATTCGTGAAGGTCTCCCACCTCCTAGCAATTGGGAAATATCGAGAATGTACCTCGCATATTCGTGAAGCTCTCCCATCTCCTAGTAATGGGAATATCGAGGACATACCTGAAATATTCGTAAAGGTCTCTCACCTCCTAGTAATTGGAAATATTGAAGACATACCTGAGATATTTGTGAAAGGTTTCTCACCTCTTGGTAAATGGGGAATATCGAGGACGTGTCCCGAATATTCATGAAGGTCTCTCACCTCCTAGTAATGGGGAATATCAAGGACGTACCTTGAATATTCATGAAGGTCTCTCACCTCCTGGTAATTGGGAATATCGAGGGTGTACCTAAGATATTCATGAAGGTCTCTCACCTCCTATTAATGGGAATATCGAGGACGTACCTTGGATATTCATGAAGGTCTCTCATCTCCTAGTAATTGAGAATATCAAGGACGTATCTTGGATATTCATAAAGGTCTCTCACCTCCTGGTAATTGGGAATATCGAGGTTGTGCCTCTCATATTTGTGAAGGTCTCTCATCTTCTGGTATTATAAACTTGAATATGGTATGAGACTTACCTGGATTGCTGCAGGCACTTAAAAGGGGTGGAACACTTGGGTAGACGCAAGTGTACAAAGTACTAAGATACTTGGATGAACACAAATATTTAATGATATAACCTGGGACCACTCAGTTGGTTCAATTGTAAGAAAGCATACCTGGGTAGGTGTTGCCAAGTAAAGCAATGGAATGCTTGAACAGCTGCTATATTATTTGGGGACAACTTGGACATGGTGAGTGTCAATAAGAGAGAGTACCCGATGAGTGGTGGGTTCTCAAAGATTTATCAAACATAAAGCTCTGGGAGTGAGGTTGGGGATGTGCTTTCCTGATGACATCTCTAATCTTTAAGAGCATGCTTGCTGTTTGCACAATATGCACACACACACACACACACACAATGATTATATGTGTTGTAAATTCATAAGTTCAAATGTGATTTATACATGACAATCTTGTCATTTTTGTATCACTCGAATTCCACTGGGGAAGATTTTGAAAGACAACCTTTATTCGGAATATATATGTCTTGAGCATGCTAGATGAGGGACTTTAAATCTAAAAGGATTTTCCGCTCACTCTCATGGAAAAGGCTATCCTGACCATTGATGCAAGATTTATAAGGACCACACTATCTTACTGTCATCATGTCAATAGGGGTCCAAGTATTCTCGTAAGTGATACGACTTTACTAATGTGAGAGGTCTTTGTTGAAATTGTGATGAAGACTTGGTCAACGGCTTATCAAATGGGACCGTCGAGGGCAAGGCTCATGAACGAAGTGTCGTATGATCATCTCCAGGTTTGCAAGTCAAGAATCCTGCGAAAAGAGACAGAGTAATCTTGCTCGTACTTCTTCGAGCGATGCTTATAGACGCATGAAATCCTACGTTAATTGAAGTGCCCTAGTCTGAAGAGACATTTACAATGGGAATGTAACGTAGACTTGGCTCACATGTAAGAGGAAAAGAGTTGGTGATTGTCTTGGCATTTGTCACTAGTCTTTCTTGTCAAATGGAGGTTCTATAGACCACAATAGCAACTTTTTCTTGGCTATATTTTTGACTAGGGGACATCGGCTTTGCTTTTACTAGGCACGCTGTTTTTTCATGCCCCTATTTTTTATTCCAATTATTCAAATATGGGCATTGACCTTGCTTTTACCAGGTACACTGCTTTTTTATGCCCCTATTTTTTTTTTTTACTCGTTGTTAGAGGAACTAGCCTAGGCAAGTTCAATCGAAGCACCGTTAGTAGACTCTTGAGTCTTCATCTTCAGCTGGTGCTTTAGGCTATGACAATGACTTTTGCTTTGTCTCAATGTAAGGGTAAATTTACAGACTCACTTGGGCTGTACAAGTGCATACAAGTACATAGAGAAAGAATTGCTCTTCGTCATTTTAGGGCACTTAAATTAATGCGAGTGTTCATATGCAATAAAGACACCAGAAGATTGATACAAGTGCAAGCAATAAAATTTCTATCTCTCTTCTCACCTTGTGATGCTGCTTTGCTTCCGATCTGCCCCAATATGAGGTAGTTCTTGACAAGGGTAGGACAGAAATTTCACTAGTGTAAGGAGCTCAATGGGGTGAATGATGGAATGCCTCTCACTATTTTGGTTATCATACCATTCGCGAGAGAACTCTTTACCCTGCAGCCATGGAATCTTCTGCACTCATCTCACAAGTGTATAGATATGGGACTGTGTGTAGGATATGGCTTGCATGTCATCATTTTGATGCGCCTCATCCAGCATACTCAATCAATCTTGTATTCTTCAATTAACTGTCTATTCTAATAATTCTCAATGGAATCAGTGATTTAGACAAACAAAATCATCGTGCATAATCCATTTGGAAAAGGCATGCATCATTTTAAATGTAATGGAGTTTGTACTCTCAGAACAAATGAATGGTTTTGGCTAAAATAGACTTTGTTAGTAGCTTTGAGAGTCAACATAATAGTATTGTTAAGTTTTGAACATCAAAAGGGTTATTCACAAAGGGGTGCCGATGGTTATCCTTATTGATTAGGGATATGACACATGAATGATCAGCCAAGGATTGGGAATCTAATCGGGCATCTATGCTTTTGCTCTTATAGAAGAGAAGATGTACAAGTAGATCAATTAGTCTGGCCAAAATCAAATGTGAGTTGAAGCTTGCAAATTTTCTGTCATTTGCTTTGATGATACTTTGTTTAGGAAAGCTTATCAAAGTCTGACATGCCTTTCATTGATTTGTTGTTCGCATCTTTGACGGTTAGGTGATCCTGTAAAAGACAAGAGAGAGCATGTTAGTCACGAAATTTTTTAGAAGTCAAACAACTGGAAGTGATACAACATTACCCTTCACTGATTTGCAAACAATTAAATGGACCTGGAGTACAAGGAGGACATGAAGTCTCGTGTCTTCCACTTCATCAAGCCAATTATTCTCCTTAATTGGCTTATGGATGGCACGTCCCTTTACACGAAGTCAAGTGAATTCAATGCAAGTCATTTCCGTATACTAGCTTGGCCAGTATTGATTTGCCTAACCATTGAGTTTGGTTCTTTAGTTGTGATGCTCCCTGTCAAATAGGGAAAATATGTCAAAAGCGGGTTCAGATAGTGGGAGTATTGGAAACGATACCAAATTACCCTTCTCCAGAGTTTGTCTGTGCTAGCTCTTAAAGATATTTGAATGTCGATGATGGCCTCTTTATCTTGGCATAGTTCAATGTTTCCTTCAATTGGCCTTCCTCATTTGTGACCATGTATGCATGATTGCTAGTCGTTGATTCATCTTCAACGCCTTCCTTTTGTGGAATTTCTCTTTTTGTCTTTAACTATAGCATCATTGGGCAAAAGTCATGTACCTCAAGCTTCTATGAAATATGAGATAAAAAATCTCAAGCTTTCTGATGGCAACTACTCTTTGGAAGAATATGCGTCTGGAGTGAAGCTTCTAGATTCCCAAGTCATTGTCCAGGGTGTGGGGCTATAGATCGCCTTGACTGTTTGGATTCTCTCCCTGTTGACAGTAATCATTTTAAAGGAAGAGAAGAAACTTCTTTCTTATGCTTCTGGGCTCATCGAAGTTGAAACTGTAACATCTTGCTGTTTGGACTTGTCGTGCGACAAGATAGTCATTTGGCTTAGGATGGAGCTGGGTAGGAGTGAGGCATGTCATGGATGCTTCGATTTCAACTGTATGCCCGTACCTATTACGTCTCACCTTTTGTATCCTTTCTGTTTACCCCCGCTTTCTTGAAAATGTGTTCTCGAGTTTGGTTTGTTCACACGATGTGCTAGTTTCAAATACCTTTTGTCACACTAAATCAAAGGGGATGATGTTCTGAAACATAAAGTGAGAGAGTTAGAAAGACAAACGTGCTTAAATTTATCATCTTGTTTTAACAAAAACTTTTGGGTGATGAAATATTTTTTATTTTCAAAATACATCTTTGGGGGAGAAAAAGCATGAGGAATTCCAGCCCTCAATATTCTCCTTGGATGATATTTTTTTTTCATGGTTGGATAACATCACTGGGCTAGTTTGGAGTACCGCCTCATGCTCTTAAAACAAAATATTAGAACTGTACAATAGAGTACTTGGAATGGAAAATACAACAGTAGCACACTAGACAAAATAAGAAACATAAAATTATAGAAACAAGTAAAACCCATGAAAACTCATGTGTAAAGGAGTGCTTTGATAGTGTTGGTTTCGAAATCAAGTGCCTTTGAGTTCATCACCTCTAGTAGACTCAAAGTATTCGCATGAGAGGACCGCTTCATTAAAGCTATGGAAGTGCAACCCATGCAACCAACAACGATGCTTGCGAGGTAAAGCCTCTATGAACAACTTTATCATTTCTTCTTCAACCAGTTAAGGGTAAGTTTATATCATAAAAGCCTCCCATCTCCTTGCATACGCTCAGAAATCTTCCATTGGTCTTCTTTTGAAGTGAACTAAGTTCTAACAAGGCACTTCAGTCCCAATCCGGCTTTGATACTGAAGCAGGAATGCAGAAGACAGCTCATTCCAATTTCTCATGCAGAAGACAACCATTGTAATGCAGACCATGTAAGACTTTCTTGAAAGGCCTGAGTTGCGAATGACATCGGGTTATAGTACCGACTCATTTCAGCGTTGAGATATTGCAAATGAGCCATGGGGCAAGTTGTGCCATTATACTTACAAAGATTAGGTATCCACATTTCTCCAGGGGTCATGATTCTATGAGCGCAAGATGGGCTTGATGTATCATGGTTAGGCCACTGGTTTTCCCATTGCATATTTGTTATAGTGGTGAATTTTTCTGTTTCAGGGAAGTTAGACTCCACCGAAATTACCTCATTGCTTTCTTCTTCCGAATGAAGATGGAGTATTGAAGCTATCCTCATGGTCAGAGGACGAGCTTAATACTTCGTTAGGATCGTAGTGGATAAAGACGTATGCTTTCTCTTCTGACGGGCCTTCATCCCCGGGTGAGAGTAGGAAACAGTTATACGATGAATCGTCAGTTTCATTGTTGAAATAACGCTAGAAGTCCTTGGGATTGTATTCTAGGGCCGAGAAGTCTTCAAGGTTGTACTCTAGAGAATGGTAGCCTTCAAAGCTGTATTCTTGGGAATGCTCGAAACTTTGGTGCGGTGGCTCGTTGGCAGATGCTGAATTGATCTGCTTAAGCTTTTTTTTCTTGGCTTATGGTCTAGACCTTTTGAGTAAGGCCTTTCATTTTGCCAGCTCGATTAGAGTTTCATTGTCTAATTCACTTTCCAAGTTGATAGGGGTTGGTATTCTTTAGACCCTAACTCTTGGAGTAAGCTTAGGGAGTTGTCCAGTCGTGCCCCACTCTTGAACAGGCTTTGAGTCCATGATCTCGTACAAAGGCTCCTTGTCTTTCCTAGTGAGAAATTTTCCAATAACAGGATGTTGCTCAGCTACCCATTTATCACGCAAGGCTTTATTGACATCTTCTTCTCCTATCTTAGCGACTAACAGCTCCTCGTGCTTCGCGATCATCGGCTTTTCGTAGGGCAAGGTGATGTCAGGGGTGATATCTGAGAGTGCTAGTATGAACACCTAGAGTGGGGGTGAATAGGTATATAAAATAAACCTTGGCAAATATATGCGGAATAAAATAAACTTCGAGTAAAATAAAGGAGTTAGGGAAGAGAATAAGAACACAAGGTTTATAGTAGTTCGGCTTAATCCAAGCCTACATCCACTCTCCCATGCTAACAACCTTCTTGGCTGGATTCCACTATGAAATCAACAAGAGATTACAACTTCGAGTGCAAACACTTAGTAGATCACACTATCTCACTAAGTCACTCTTTTGGTATTTCTCTCACGATCACAAACGTTTTAAGCTCTCCAAAGACAAGTGTAAGAACAAAGATCGCTCGGACTTTGGAGTTATAAATTCTACGCTCTATCTCTTACTTACTCATCGGTCCATGATCTCCTTAAATACTCCTCCACTTCCAAACTACCCGTTGGACAGTATCCCAGAGAATCGTCTTCCAATATATCCATTGGACAGCTCTGTATTTAGAAGATTTGGTAGCCGTTGAGTGACAAAGGTAGAATCCCAAATTGATTCCGATCGCTCATACAAACGAAATCTTGGTTTCCATAAGTAAAGCTTCTTCGTATAGAAAGTTCTTGTCTTCAAGATTCAATCGTCAATCAAATAGATTGAGTCAATCAAATCAATCTTGATGTGAAATCCAAACCAGATCACTAGCCGTTGTATGATTGGGCTTGAGTTACGATTCATCGAATCTGGATATAAAGTCTGAGAGCAATAGACTTTACAATTTGAGTCTAAGTGCGATAGACTTTACAATTTGAGTCTGAACATATTCTGCTTCAACATAGAGTTTGTCTTCCGGTTCAGCTTCAGCATAAAGTTTGTTTTCTAGATCTTCCAAGAATAAACTTTGATAATATCTTTTACACATTCTATCATCTGCATAGTCTATTACTCAACCATCAAATATGTTAGTAGCCTTTGATTTATTTTGTCATCTTCAAAACATCATCAGGGATTTCCCTAACAATGTCAATATTATACTCTTGGTGAAAAACATGAATTAGTTCCCTCCAGATCTTAAGGGGACTAATCTTCTTGACAATATTATACTCTTGGTGAAAAACACGAATTTACACCAATATGTATAGCGTAGTCAGAAAATGGGTCTTATGTCTATTCACTGAAGCAGAGTTTCGCTCTTTGTGGTTGTTTGTTTCTGACGGATGGGGGTTTGTGAAGGTCGAAGAGATTGAGTTTTTGGGACTCACAGCGTCTTCGAGGCACAAGTGGTCAAAGAGGTAGTTATTAGATGTCCTTAATTACCTTACACTCGTTGTGATTGTTGAACGGTCTGTAGTTAATCTATTACTGCTTTTACTACTTGATCGTTCTCTTCAATTGGGAATGCTAATGACTAAGATGGGTTTATGTGAAAAATGGAGTTAGGTTTAGTCACTGGCATCAGGCTTATGAAGGTTAATGTCTTGAGGCTTAGAACAAAGTCAAGTATGTTCTTTGCCTGACAAGTATCAAGTTTCTATTTTCACACCTATATATCTAGTCTTTCAATACTTGGGTGTTTAAATCATGCACATTCAATACATTGATCGTTCTTTTACTTTTTAACATGGTTCAAATAAGCTTTAGGGTCATAATAAACTCTTAAAAACAATTGAATGAACATTATGTGATATCAAATGACTTTTAGGGTTCATGATTGGTAATAAAAACCATTTGATCACTTTGATCACTTAGATGAACAATCCTGCCAAGTTAGAGGTACCGAAATAGCACTAATAGAACTTATTTGTGAAATCAAATCCTGGAACCTAGAAAACTTTAATTGTGTAGAAAGTGAGGCAATCTCTCATGCCTCACTTGATTTCTAACTAACTATGAAAGGCTAGTGACGGTTCCTATCTAATATAGAATCCTTTCGGATTAATCCAAACTTAAAATGAACCCAATGTCGTACAAGATGAAGGCTTGGGAGAAGCCATGCCTAATTAAGGGTCTTCGAGTAGCCTTTTGGGCATTACTTTTAAATGTCGTCCTTATCCCCCACACCTCGAATGCGTCGATGGAAAAGAGGATCGTGACACTCGTATTGGTTGGGGTAATCTTATCTCAAAAGTCCCCATCAAAATACAATTAAGCGACTGCTAATTCACTAGCTCTTAAAAAGCTGAACATTTCAGCGTGTTCACCATCTTGATCATACTCTATAAATAGCCCAATTAGCTCAACAACAATCTCCAAGCCCAGACAATTCTTTAAATTCAAACCATGTCTAAGCTCTTCCTTGCCACGCTTGTGATTCTATCATGTTCCATGCAATCCCACGCGGTGGAGTTCACCGTGACGAACAACGCGGTGACACTCCTGGCGGCATCCGTTTCACTAACGAGATCGGGATCCCGTACACCCAGCAAATTATGACCGAATCGACCAATTTCATTTGGAGGACCTTCCAACAGAACGATCCTGCGAACCGAAATGACGTTGCCAAAGTGAACTTGTTGATCGACAACATAGACGGCGTGGCATACACGAGCAACAACGGGATCCACGTGAGCGCCACGCACCTCGGGGGCTTCTCGGGGGACGTGAAGGGGCAGTTGACGGCGATCCTGTACCATGAGATGACGCATGTGTGGCAGTGGAATGGGGCCGGACAGGCCCCGGATGGGCTAATGGAAGGGATCGCAGATTTCGTGAGGCTCCGGTCGGGTTATGCGCCGGGCCACTGGGTGCAGCCGGGCCAGGGCGATAAGTGGGACGAGAGTTCCGACGTCACAGCACGCTTTCTTGACTATAGCAATGGCCTCAAAAATGGGTTCGTGGCTGAGCTGAACGAGAAGATGAGGACTGCTTATAGTGACAAGTACTTTGTCGACCTGCTGGGCAAGACCGTTGACCAGCTGTGGAGTGAATACAAGGCTAAATACGCTACCTGACTAGACTCCACGGCTGATCGGTAGATGTCTGTGCTTAATATAAAGCATGGTTAACTACGGAATTATCAAATAAAACATATGTGCAAATCAAGTTTGGATTATTTGCGCAATTTACTCTAATTCGCCTCTACTTCTGGCCATTCTTGCATATGTCCAAACGACTACTTTCTCTACTTGACCAAACAGAGAAATTTCGATGGCATTCAACTCGGTTCATTTGAGTTTGTCAGTAGAATGTGTGGGCTCCATTCGAGATTCATATGATCTAATATTGTTTTTAAATCTGGACCAGTCGAAAAAAACCCATCTAAATTTCGATTTTTTAATTAATTGATTCAACCGGTTCCACCACCAGGTTGTAATTTACACAATTCGCAACCGAGTTGAGTTAGAGGCTCCTTTCTTGGTTTCTCAATCTAAATTACCTAAAAATCAAATTAATTCAAATGAAACCATAAGCTTTTGTCGTCATTTAGCACTTAAAAGTGAAAATCACCATTAACTGCCACTACAACCAAACATAAATTTGCGAGCTCTTTTTTGCACATAATTTGTGACAATTGTTAGGAATAATCTATTGCTAATCACCTGCCTCCAAGCGTGGAACAACTTGGGAGGTTCTTAAGTCCTAATTCGACCCTGTCCCGGTGATTTTAAGTCTAAGCGTACAGATCGAGGTTTGCAATGGGTTCGTGAGTTTGGCCTCGGGAATGTTGGAACCAAAAGGATTTGGAGGGAGAGAGTACACACACAAAGAGAGATTATATTACACAATATGCCTTTGTAAAGGCTTAAGAGAGTACACACACTAACTTTGCTAAGCTTAAAACTCTCTCTAAAATCTCACTTTCTCTCACTTTTACAGACACTCTCACACACTAAGTAGACTAACATAACCCTATATTTATAAGCATCTTCACCACCATTATCTTCAACATGCAAGAGTTGAAGTTGAACTTTTCTTCTTGGCCAAGGAGTCAACAATTGTGGGCTGAAACTTTTCCTTCACGTTCAAGTTTACAAAGTTGAAGCTTTCTTCCTACTCTTGAAGACTTCAGCAACAAGTACCACTTGTAGCTTCTTCAAGAATTCTCTCCTTTGCAGCCCACTTTTCTTTGGCTTTTTACAAACCGACTAACTCTTGCTTTCACACACTTAGCCAAAAATAATTAAAAGACAAATAAGCTAATCGAAACACAAAAACAATTTTACTATTTTCTAACAGGGAAGCCCCAAGGTGCAATGTTGTGATCTCGAGTCTGGCTATCAGGAACCTAAGACCAATCAGTAAGGTCTAGAGTCTAGTGCCATGATTCCAAATTATGATACACAATCATATCATCATCATCATCATCATCATCATCATATGATTTTCTTCCAATTTTTGCTTGTGGTTTTGAAATTTTGATATCTTGTTTATTATTTTTCCTTTTTTAAAACAAAACCACTTGAGTGGGATTTACCTGCCAGAGCTGAAGGAAGTCCAACTCAAGTAAGATTTATTTAATGCTTCAAGTAAGGGTCCTTTGGAGACCATATAAATAACTTACTCGGTTTCTGGGGCCATATATAGGCAACGGTAGCCCCGTCACTCATTTGAGAGTAATGGAGCCATTTTCTCATTTCTCCCAAATAGAATATATCCAATTCAAATTTGGACAAATAGGAATCACTCTTAAATGAGTTTGGTGTCACCTTGCCATTTGCGTAAATGCGCACACAAATTTCATGGATATGAAATTTATCTATTTAAGGTGAGCTTTCACTCTTTTGCATGTTGTTGAGGAAATGTGGTTTGAGATGCAGTAAGACAGGCTCATTTGGTACAATTTTCTTGTGCAAATGGATGGCCATCCATGAAACCCTTAAAAACAAATTTCTATAGTGGATGTTCTCTTGTTGGAAGTTTGTTTGCTCAGTGCAAAGGATCATCTTAAGAGAGTTACATCTTATTCAACAATTAATGGAGAACCGTTTGAAGGATAACTGCATTTCCGCTGGCAAAAACGTAGGGTTAAGTAAATATATGATTGGAAATATCCATGTGCCCAGTTTCATATAATGGAATTACTGCATCTTCATCAGTTGCTGTCCCAGCCTTCGTTTTCTCTTTCTTGGAAACGGACTTGGGTTCCAAGAAATTTTTTGATTATGTGGCTGAGATTAAGAATCAAGTGGTTGAGCTCAGCCCACTTGCTAATTTCCTATACTAAGGAGAAATATCTGTCCCTTCAGTTGCATTCATTTAATGAAAAATTAACAATTTGAAAAACATTTTCTAAAAGTGACCATTTGCATCACTAAAAAAAAAAAAAATGAATGAACGAACGAATTTTTTTTTTTTCATTTTTCATTAAAGTATTTATATTTAAATTATTGTCAATAAAGAAAAATTTTTTATCGATTAATTATTTCAAGCTAAACAAGTAATCATTTTAGGAAATTTTTTTCTAAATTGTTTATTTTCCAAGAAATAAACGAATATCTATTTCATTTTGTTTTTCAATGTAGTGTTTCCTCCTAAGTTGTTTTCTAGTTTCTCTCTTGAATATGGCAAAGAAGCATGTTTGTTATTGAAACGGAGGTTCAAGGTATGAGCTTCAAGTTTCTTGCTCTCATCGACTAATTCATGACAATTTGTTACCAAAATTTGTGCTGGAAAAGTATTTGTTCATATAAACGGGGTCAATTCACCATCCACTACCCTCTGAAGTAAGAATCATGTGGTTGAGCTTACCTCACTCACTAATTTCCTATACTATGCATAAACACTAATTCCTCTGGTGCATTTCTTTCATGAAAAAATAAATGATTTGGAACACATTTTCCTAAAATAATTGCTTCTATCCCTTTATAAAACGAATAATAACTAATGCTTTCATCATCAATGAAAATATTTAGATTTAAATTGTTGTCGATAATGAAAATATTTTTCATTGGTTAATTATTTTAAGCGATACGAGCAATCATTTTTAGAAAAATATTTTCTAAATCATTCAATGAAGTCTTTGTTTCATCCTATGTCTGGATGCAGAGTTTTAGCCTAGGTTGTCTTCTAGTTTCTCGCTTGAATATGGAAAAGAAACCTGTTCATAATTGAATTGGAGATTCAAGGTGTGACCTTTATGATTTCTTGACTTGTCTCAAATGAGGCTTGTAGTACTAGTATGAGGTTCAAGTTTCTTGTTCTGATTGATTGATTCCTGACAATATGTTATCAAATTTATGCTAGAAAAGTATTGGGTCAGATAAATGGGGGTCGATTCACCATCCACTACCCTATGAAGTAAGAATCGTATGGTTGAGCTTACCCCACTTGCTAATTTCATGTACTAGGTGGAATATACGTCTCTTTGGGTATGCTTTTTTTTTTTTTTTGGGTGCTGGAGGAATCGCCTCAGCCGGTAGTCACCGTCCACTACCCTATGAAGTAAGAATCATATGGTTGAGCTTACCCCACTTGCTAATTTCATGTACTAGGTGGAATATACGTCTCTTTGGGTATTTTTTTTTTTGGTGCTAGAGGAACCGCCTCAGCCGGTAGCCGAAGCGTAAACCCCCAAGTGCTATGTAAGCGAGAGGACCCACCACCCCTAGCAGCACACTTAAGTCACCAAGTAACTCTGCCAGAGCATTTGCTTCGCAAAGGTTTCGAACTCCTCACCTCTCTCGCAAAGGTTCACTGAAGCCTACCTAGCAGAGCCACCATGGCCGTGGTCTCTTTGAGTATGTTTATTTCATGAAAAATGAACAATTTGAAAAACATTTTTCATAAAAGTGATTGTATGTATCATTCACAAAAATGAATGAATAAAAATATACTCATCATAGACAAAAATATTTAGATTTAAATTATTATCGATAATGAAAATATTTTTCATCAAATAATTATTTTTAACGATACAAGTAATCATTTTTAGGAAAATATTTTCTAAATTATTCATTTTCCATGAAATAAATGAAGCCTTTGTTTCGCTCTATTTTTTGATGTGGTGTTTCAGCCTAGGTTGTTTTCTAGTTTTGCATTTGAATATTTGCAAAGAAACTCGTCCGTCATTGAATCGGAAGCTCAAGATGTGGCCTTTGTGCTTTTTTGACTTGTTTCATTGAGGCTTTTAGCATCAGTAAGGACTTCTAGTTTCTTGCTAATTTCCTAGACTAAGGAGGTATATCTATACCTTTGGGTGCATTTGTTTTGGAAAAATGAACTATTTAGAAAATATTTTCTTAAAAGTAATCGTTTGTATCATTTGCAAATTTGAATAAACAAAAAAAAAATCACCATCAATGAAAATATTTAGATTTAAATTGTTGTCTTCAAGTGATACAATCGATAATCTTTACGAAAATATTTTCAAAATTATTCATTTTTCACAAAAAAAAAAAAACAGAGTCTCTATTTCTTTCTATTTTTCGATGTGGTATTTTAACCTGGGTCGTTTTCTAATTTCTCGCTTGAATATTCGTAATTAAACCCAGAAACTCAAGCATGGCTTTCTTGCTTCCTTTACCCGTTTCATATGAGGCTTACAGTATCAGTATGAGCTTCAAGTTTCTTGTGGTGGTCAATTGATTCTTGACAATTTGTTACTATGCTAAAAAAAGTATTGGTTCTGATAAATGGGGGTCGATTCACCAACCACTACCCTATGAAGTAAGAATAATGTGGTTGAGTTTACCCCACTTGCTAATTTCCTGTACCAAGGAAAAATATATGTCCCTTTGAGTGCATTTGTTTCTCAAAAGATTAACAATTTAGAAAATATTTCATAAAAGTGATTATTTGTATTAATTACAAAAATGAATAAACGAAAAAAAAAATTACCCTGAAAATATTTAGATTTAAATTGTTATTGATAATTAAAACACTTTTCATCGATTAATCATATCAAGCGATACAAATGATCATTTTTAGGAAAATATTCTTAAATCATTCATTTTCCGTTAAACAAACAAAGCTCCCGTTTCTTTTTTTTTTTTTTTTGATGTGGTGTTTTCGCTTGGGTTGTTTTCTAGTTTATCTCTTGAATATGGGAAAGAAGCTTTATGCTTCTTTGAATTTTTTTTAATATGGTTTGATGTTTCCTCATAAGTTGTTGGTAAGTGAATAGGAGATTCAAGGTGCGGCCTTTATGCTTTCTTGACTTGTTTCATATGAGGCTCTTAGCATCAGCATGAGCTTCAAGTTTCTTGCGCTGGTTGATTGATTCCTAACAATTGGTTACCAAATCTATGCTGGAAAAGTATTGGTTCGGATAAATGGGGGTCGGTTCACCATCCACTCCCCGGTGAAGTGGGCGACTAGTTGTTTCTGTGATAACCCAAACCCAAGATAGTATGGAAGGACGGACTAAGATCGCTTCGGTAGTACGCGAGCAAGGCTAAGGGCATGTCTCCTGTCCCACATCGCTTAGGGGGGAGTCTTGGGCTAGCTTATAAGGTTTGGGTGTCTCTAACTGTACATACATGTACCGTGTGTACAGTGGGGCCACAGCACCATGAGGAACCCGGGTCCTTACAGTTTCGGTCCCAATTCTGTTTTACAATTTGTTCATGGCTTAGCAAGAGTGAAGAAAGCAAATATGGGAGCAGAAAGAACGCCTAGAGTGATTCAAATTAGTGCATAAAATTGATGGAGTTAGTCTTCAGGAAAATCATTATATCTTCCATCATGCCTCATATTAAATTGGTACAAGCACTTAGCATGCAACTAAAGTATGCATTAGCCTCGTTTAAATTGGGGACAAGAGAATCAAGGATGACTAAGCAAATCCTTACAAACAAAATAAAAAAAAAAAATAAATAAATGAAAATCCGACCAACTCTATCCAGACCTTTTCTTCGATTCAGAATTTATGTGGGCCGTGTCGCAAAAGAAACACATACCCTTCATATTCGGATCGGATCGGATTTCATTGGGAACTCGAACCAAGCCGGCCGTTAACACCCCTAAGTCACACCTCAATCTCAAACTCGAACCGAGCCAGCATTTGTGAACTACGAAGTTCTAGGTTGAGCTCTTTCCAAAGGCAAATTTGCTTTCATTGTTCTAATAAAGTTAATACTTAATTGAAGCAGACATACATAATTTAGAGGGAAAATTCCAAATAAGGACCCGAAGTTGACCAAATTTCTCAAATAAGGACCCAAAGTGAACTTTGTATTAGATAAAGATCTAAAGTGGACCCAATGTCTCAAATAAGGACCCGAAGTAGTTGAATCAATTCTAAATAAGAACCTGAGTTTGTTGGTCAGCCAAATATTCGTCCGGAGTTGAATCAAGCATGTGACATTTCCGATGACCAGAGTTTGGGCAATTTTGTCCAAAAAAATATAGGGAAAATTAACAAATCTAAAACAGAAAAAAAAAAAAAAAAAAAAAAAAACCTAGGTTTTCTACGGTCTCCCCGTTCCTTGTACCCATCCTCTGCAAAGTCAAAGACTGAAGGTCTCCCATTCCTTGTACCCATCCTCCACAAAGTTGAAGACCCAAATTCTCCATTGGTTGAGGCACAAATTCAAAAACAAGAAGAAAACCATTTGCTTCTTTCTTTGTTTGCGGAGACCCAAATTCTCCACCGGTCAAGCAAGCCAAGGAATGATGAGAATCGAGATGCGATGATGATCGGGCAGCGATTTGGTTGAGGAGCAACGAGGGAGAAGAAAGAAGAAAACATAAACATATAAATGAATAACCTAAACTTAATTAATTTAGAACTTTCCCTTTTTTTCCAATCACAAATTTCTAACAAAATTGCCCCTATTTTAATTGTCGAAAAATGTTTCTCAGTGAACTAAGGTCCTCAATAGAAATTAACTTGATCACTTCAGGTTTTATTTGACACAAAATTCACTTCGGGTTGTTATTTGATATAATGGGTCCACTTCGGGTCCTTATATGACACCAAATTTACTTTGGATTCTTATTTGAGAAAATAGATTCACTTCGGGTCATTATTTGGAATTTTCCCTAATTTAGATGAAATGCCTAATTAAAAAAAAAAAAGTAAAATGCGGTACCATAATTGACATTGCCCATACCATATTAATCTTTGGTCAAACTCGCTCAATCTCCAATTAATTGAACCAAAATATGGTCGTAGGGGACCAAAACAATTTGTACAGTAATTAAATAGGAAATTGACACAATTAATCCAACAACTTTGGCCAATATGTAATGTCATTTTTGAAATTTTAATTTGTTCAATTTGAGTAATAGTGTAATCATCTATTCTTGTGAATAGTGCTGAAGGACTGATTTGACTTCATTGGAAAATTGACAAACCAAAATTGAACAAATTTCAAATTTGGAGACCACATTAAACATTTAGGAAACATTGAAGGACCACATTGAACCAATGAAAGCTCCAAAGATGACACTGCATATGGAGGGTAAAGTTTAGGCACTATTAGTTTTATTTTCACTAATCAAAGCCATATGATTAAAACAGGTAGTGACACAACCATAGGTTGTACACTCAAGACGTGGCCGTTGGGTTGGATGCACACTCAAAAACTAAAGCCAAATGTGAAAACTTTAGTTTAATTTTCATATATTCTAACATATCCACCCACGCATAACATGGATTAGGCATGGATATATATACATTAAGGGAGACAATAGAGACCAAGAAAGATTTGAAGTCAGGATCTCTTTTACAATGCCAACTGTTCTAGATTCTTAAATTGTTAGATGAAAACGTGATTGAGTGTTTATCTATTCGAACGCTAAAAGAGCGTTAGAAAAAGCAGTACAAAAGCTAAGAGTGCAATACGCACTCAAAAGAACTGCACCCAATGTCAAGTGAAAAGGTGGCTCTTACGTGGGAAACAACACTAAAGGCTATTGCCATGGATGGCCTTGATGAAGCCAATCATCCGAGCGAAGGTTGATGCCGGACGAAAGTGTAGCAAATCACGGTTGAGACTCGTGAAAGAAGGGATTAACAACAAGAAAAGGAACAACATCAACTAAGATCTCAATGATGAAAAATATATATCTAAAGATAAGATAATTAAAAGTCTAATCTCGCTGTAAGTTCAATTCTTCATCATTCTCTGCCAGCAAGAAGAAGACGACGAGTTGCATGGACGGCTTACTATCAAAAGTGCTTCAGACATGGGGAATTATGCAAACGCCTTTTCCAATGATTTGAGTAATGAAACTGCTTTGAACATGGAAAGACAATATGCCTCGCTCTTTACCTCAGGAACTATCTTCACAGCTGCATACTTTTCGTTCTCAATCCCCTACAAAAAATCATGTTGCTTTGGAAGTGAATTTGTCTTAATTGAATCTCCTAAAAAGAGATCTCCAAACACATGATCTTCCCGAATGGTTTTTTCATTAGGCGTAAATTTCCGACCTTGGGTGTTGCGCTAATATTTTTATCAAGAGGCAAGTCACGAGACTCAAAAGACTCACTCAAGAAAATTTTGGCCAGAAGAAATTCTTTAGTTGATTTTTTTTTGTCAAAAATTCTTTAATTGATTGATCATGAGTTTCACATATTAGCAACAATGAAATTTCAAAATTTGATTTTTCTTTCTTCAAATCCAAATTTCTAAAAGATCTGTTGAGCCAGTTTGATATCCTTCAATAAGGGGTATTTGAAATCTTTCGAGGCGTAAGGACCCTTAGAGTGCTATAACTTGGTAGAAATAAATACTTAAGTGCCATAACTTACAAAAGGTACACTTAAGTGCCAAAATTATGGCAAAATGGATTACTTGAGTGCCAATCCAGCCAAAATCCGACCAAATTGCATAAGTGGCATTTTTTCGCGAAGAGAGCCCAAAACGAGGTCATTTTGCACGCCGATGTGGCCAAAAAAAACGGCGTCATTTTAGGCTAACGTAGTAAAAAAATAATCTAAAAATTAATTAAATTAAATTTAGTTAAAATATTTTAAAAATTATAATTTTAAAATTAAATTTAGTTAAAATATTTTAAAAAATTATAATTTTAAAATAAAATTTAGTTAAAATATTAAAAAATAATAATTTTAAAATCGGCCCCACTTTTCTTTTCTTTTTAAATTTTTTAATTTTAAAAAATCATTATTTTTTAATATTTTAACTAAATTTTATTTTAAAATTATTATTTAATTAATTTTTATATTATTTTTTTACCACATCAGCTTAAAAACGACACCGTTTTTGCATTATTTGGCCACGTCAGTGTGCAAAACAGCGTCATTTTGCACTCGCTTCGCCGGAAAAATGCCATGTCAGCTGGACTTTGGCCGAAGTGGCACTTAAGTGATCCGTTCTTTTTCGAATGTGGCACTTAAGTGTACATTTGGTAAGTTATGGCATTTAAGGTTGTGCATGGTAACCTTCCCCAGCTCAAGAATTTCTATTCTTTTCTTTCCTAGAACAAAAAAAGAATAGAAACCCGTTTGAATAGAAACCTGTTTGATAATGGCAAGTTAGTTTTTTGTTCCCGGGAACAAAAAGTTAGCTCGGGAATGGTTTTGGAATAGAAATGAGAAGTAAAAAAAAAGTTGCTTTTTGTTCCCGAACAAGTTTAAGAAATAAGTGAATTTTTTTTTTTTTATTCTTCTCTTGTGATCGCCGCCCGCCATTGCCGCCGTTGCTGCCATCGGTAGCCGAGGCCGACCAACCGGCCGCTGCCGTCGCCGGTTGTCGCTGACGCTGCCGCCGCCCGGTTGTTGCCGGTTGCCACCGACGCGCCGCCGCCGGTTGTCGCCAGATTCTGCCGGATGCCGCCGCCGCCGACATTGCCGTCACCGGTCGTCGCCGCTGTCGCCGTCGGACGCTACCCCGCGAAGATGTCGCTGCTGGTCGACCCGCCGCCACCGACCCGCCGCCGATCAACGCCACATCGTCACCGCCGGCCCGACCGCCGCCCGCCATCCCACCACCGTCGTCGCCACCGCATGGCCCATCGACCGCTGTCGACCGTCGGCCGCCGGCCGAGCAGGCGGTGGCGACGTGCGGCAACGGCGGCGTCCGGTGGGGGCGGCGGTCTATCGGAAAAAATAAAAAAAATATATAAAAAAGAAATTATTTTTTACCAAATGCATTTATATTCTTTTTCTATTTCTAGAGTAAAAATTTTGTGTAGTTACCAAACGAGTTTTTTTACATAAAAATTGTTCCCGGCCAAGAAATGTTGCCATGCGCAACCTAAGTGTCAGTTTGTGCCAAATTATGGCACTTGAAATCTTCTTTTGTCTCTTTCTGAAATAACTTTAGAACTAGCATCACCGAAAGAAATTGCATGTAGGCTCTGATGCAATTCATAAGTAATTTTCAAAAACTTAACCAGAGAACTTAGAATAAGATTTGAAAAATGGCCATTTTGAATAAAAATTTTACTCAACTTATCAGTAATTCTAGTAAAAATATGAAAAACATTAGCTCTTTTCTATTCATTCTCATCAGCATGCGAAGAAGTCAAGGAATTTCTTTTTTCTCTGACAAATGGTCAGAATTCGGGTTTCTCTGGTTCAACTAGGATCCTAGTTTATTAACAATTAGCTTATCAAATATAATTAATGTCAGCCCAATAAGCAATGGAAATATAATAAATATTAGCCCAATATCTCATATGTTGCTTTTCTCATCCCTTTTTTTTTTTTAAGCCGTCAATCACATGGCTAGATTTCGTGCTCTAACTTGATCAACGTTCGACAAAATCTCTTATGCAAAAGGTGATCTTGAACTGCAATTGCTCTGAGAACTTTTATACTGACATCAAACTGATGCACGTCGGAAGGTGTGGCAAAACACGATTGAGAATACTGAAAGGAGGTATAAACAAGTGGCAAGAAAAGGAAGGAAATCAGATAAAAAGGCAGAGGAAAGGGGAAGAAACACCAAAAGCTTGACAATAACTTAATAATCTCGATATCAATTCATAACCAAAAGCTAGCTAAAGAAATGCATTAACATCAATATATATGGCATAATCAGAAAACCTAGTTTCCTAACTGTAAGAAATATTATCAACTAGAATCTTAATGCGATAATAATAAAACTAACTATAAGAAAATTAACTAAAAGTATAATTTTTACGCAACTCTAGTTCTTCATCAAAGGAGGGCCTCCAACCGAAAATGTGCAAAGTATGATGAGACGGTAGAAACTAAAAAGAGCGTGCTTAAGTGAGTGGGAATGTAGATGCATACGGTACAACCCACAATGTTCTTCACCACCTCTGCTCCTCGTATTTGTGACAGGATTGGGGCGGCATCAGAGCTGGAATCGTGCACCGGTGGATTAGGTTGTCCGCCATTGTTAGTGCAGGCAATACCTAGTGAAGGCCTCCGAATGTGGGTCCGGGTCGGCCTCCCGTGGTTGGAGTTAGGAGTGGTGTGGAAAATGGAAATGAGTCTCGGAGCAGCAGAGGAATTTTTTCGGCGGTGTGAGTGGTGAATGGTCAGAGGCCCACGAGGGGCTTATCTTCATTGGGACAACCGAACTGGAGTGATGGCATAATCTCCGGGGGCTCGCTAGGCACATCAGGAGCAATAATGATTCATCAATGACGCAGGAGATGACCGCGGCGGACAGGAGTTGAGCAACCGGCTGTTCGGGCGCCGCTTTAACAGGCCCCTTCTGATCTGTACACACAGGAATCCGAAAATCGAGAATCAGACTTAATGGGTTCGGTTCCCGGTTCTTGGCCTAGAACCGGCGTGTAAGACCATTCTAGACTAGAACCAGGAACAGACCAGGTTGAATTGAACTGGTTCGCTCACAAGTCTCTCCTCAACTCTACAAGGTTCGCTGGTCAAAAGGAGAAAGCTGATATCTCCTCTTTTCGATAGCAGGATTTGCGGGTTTCATGTACATGAACAGTTCTCAGGCTCTCAGCTCCGTTAAGTTCCGACTCTGTGACTTAAACTGTGCAATGATTGCTCTGTGGGTACTCAACCTTAAAGCTTTCCTTGTTTTGTTCTAATGCGAGACAAGCGAGGGCCTTTGGAGCCTATTTCGAGTTTCGCCGAAGCCCATCATAATTTCTTGGGTTTTGTGCGTCCGGACTCATCTTCATCGCTCCTCTTTTCTTCTTGCTGGAGACGGCAGCGTCAGCTCTTTTGGTTGTCTGCTCTGGTTATATGTTAGGATGCTTTGCTCTGGCACTGTGGAAAAATGGGTCCTCTGTCCATTCACAGAAGCAGGGTTTTGCTCTTTGTGGTCGTTTGTTCCTGACCGATGGGGGTTTGAGAATGTTGGAAAGATTGAGTTTTGCGGACTCATAGCGTCTTCGAGGCACAAGCGGTCGAAGAGATAGGAGTTAGATGTCCTTAGTTACCTTGCAATCGTTGTGATTGCTTAACGGTCTGCTAATAAAATCTCTATTCATGCTTTTACTGCTTGATGATTCTCTTCAACTGGGAATGCTTCTAACTGAGGCGGGTTCATGTAAAAAATGGGAACTTTCAAATTTTGGAGTTGGGTTTAATCTCTAGCATCAAGCTTTTAAGAGGTTCAAGTCCCGAGGCTTAGAACAAATTATTGTGTTAATTGCCTGACTTGGTATCAGGTCAAGCTTATGAGATTCATGCCCCGAGGCTTAGAATTAAGTCATGTATGTTCTTCGCCCAATAAGTATCGAGTTTTTATTCCTACACCTTTATTTCTAGTTTTTTTAATACTTAGGTGTTTAAATAGAGCATTTTCAATACATTGATTATTCTTTGCCTCTTTAGCATTGTTAAAATAAGCTTTAGGATCATAATACTCTCGAAAACAATTGTATGAACACTTAGCTATTCGAATGACTTTCAAGAGTCATGATTGATGACAAAGACTGTTTAATCACTCTGATGAACAATTTCATCAAGTTAGACATACTGAAATGACACTAATTGAACTTATTAGTTTAATCAAGTTCTAGAATCTAGAAGACTTTGGTTGAGTAGAAAATGAGGCAATCTCCTATACCTCGATTGATTTCTAACCGATTTTCAAAAGGTTAGTGACAACACCCATCTCAATTAAAATCCTTTAGAATTAATCCAAACTTAAAATAAATCCAACATCGTACAAGGTAAGAGTTTAAAAAACCAGCACCTAATTGAAGGCCATGAATCTGCCTTTTGAGCACTACCTCTAAATCTTATCCTTTTTCCTTGACACTCTAGCCACATCGATGAAGAAGAAGGTCGTGAAACTTGGATTGATCAAGGTAATCTTATCACAAATGTCCCCATCAAACTATAGTCAAGCAACGGCTAATCCACTGGCACTTAAACATTTCAGTGTGTTTACCCCCTTTATTATCCTCTATAAATAACCCAATGGGTTCAACAACATTCTCCAAACCCAGATAATTCTCCAAATCCTGAACCATGTCTATGCTCTTCCTTGCTACGCTTGTGATCCTATCATGCTCCCCGCAATCCTACGCGGTGGAATTCACCGTGACGAACAACGCCGGTGACACTCCTGGCAGCATCCGTTTCACTAAAGAGAACGGCATCCCATATAGCCATCAGATAATGATCGACTCGACCAATTTCATTTGGAGAACCTTCCAACAGAACGATGCTGTCGACCGGAAGGATGTTACCAAAGTGAGCTTGTTCATCGACAACATGGATGGCGTGGCATACGCGAGCAACAACGAGATCCACGTCAGTGCCACATACCTCGGGGGCTTCTCGGGGGATGTGAAAAGGGAGTTCACGGGGGTCCTGTACCACGAGATGACGCACGTGTGGCAATGGAACGGCGCCGGGCAAGCTCCGGGCGGGCTAATTGAGGGGATCGCAGATTTCGTGAGGCTCAAGTCGGGTTACGTGCCTGGCCACTGGGTGCAGGCGGGTCAGGGCAATAAGTGGGACCAGGGTTACGACGTCACAGCACGCTTTCTTGACTATTGCAATGGCCTCAAAAGTGGGTTCGTGGCTGAGCTGAACAAGAAGATGAAGACTGGTTATAGTGACAAGTACTTCGTCGACCTGCTGGGCAAGACAGTTGACCAGCTGTGGAGTGAATATAAGGCTAAATACGCTACCTGACTAGACTCCATAGCTGGTCGATGGATGTATGTGCTTGATAAAAAGCACGGTTAACTATGGAATTATCAAATAAAACATAAGTAAAAATCAGCGTTTGATTATCTGTGATTTACTCTAATTTGCCTCCGCTTCTGGCAATTCGTGCATATGTCCAAACGACCAGTTTCTCTACTTGACCAAAGAGAAAAATTTCGATGGCATTCAACCTTATTCATTTGAGTCTGCCTGTAGATTTTGTGGGCTCCATCTAATATTCATTTGGTCTGATGATTAGTTTTCATTGCAGTATTTATAAATTTGGGCTAGTTTTGATTTTTGAATCAATTGATTCAACCGGTTCAAACTCCAGGTTGATGATTTTGTAAGAAACTCAAATAGAAGTGTAGGAATTGTATTTCACTTCATTGAATTGTACACTGTTACAGAGATGTATATATCATACAATTAGATTGAATAAAAAAGTAAAGAAAATATTCCCAAGATAAAAATATTTCTAGTCCTAAAACAATTACAATCCCAATCAATTACAATCCCCCTCAAGCTGTTGGCTTGTATATATCCAAGACGCCAAGCTTGTTTAGAAGATATGTATGTTGTCTTTGACAAAGAGGTTTAGTAAATATATCCACGGGTTGCTCCGTGGTTCTAATCCCTCTTGTTTCGATGATGCCTTCTTTGATCTTCTCTCGTGTAAAATGGCAATCAACTTCTATATGTTTCGTCCTCTCATGTAATATGGGATTTGCTGCAAGTTGTATTGCTGAATCATTGTCACAAAATAGTAATGTCGGACCTCTAACTTGTATCCCAAGATCCTGGAGTAGACCTCGTAACCATACCACCTCACAGACAGTCTTTGCTATAGATCGATATTCAGCTTCTGCTGATGATAATGATACTGCGGATTGCTTCTTCGTCTTCCATGAAAGCAGTGACTCCCCAAGCTTAATACATAAAACAATAATGGATCTTCTACTCATGGGACATGTAGCATAATCCGAATCGTAGTAGGCCGTCATCTCCATATTGCATTTTCGAGAAAGAAGTATCCCTAGCCCTGGACATTTCTTCAGATATTTTACCACCTTCAAGGCTGCATTCATGTGGGATTGCTTTGGACTATGCATGAACTGACTAAGAGTCTGTACGGCATAGCAGATATCTGGCCTAGTCATGGTAAGGTAGATAAGTTTTCCAACAAGTCTCTGATAGCTTGTCGGATCCTTCAGTAATGGATCATCAGAGGAAGACATCCCAGCGTCATAATCAACACTGGTTAACTTTGCATTCTGTTCAATGGGAATGACTGACGGTTTGCATCCTGATAATCCCGATTCTGATACAATCTCCATCACAAATTTCCTTTGGCTGAGAGAAATCCCCTGATCAGAACGAGCTATCTCTATTCCAAGAAAGTATTTAGGTGGCCCTAAATCTTTGATATGAAAAGAGGAATGAAGATATTCCTTAAGCTTCCTCACAGCGGAATCATCATTTCTCATAATAAGTATGTCGTCAACATAAATCATAAAGTAGATAGACGACGTACCTTTTGTCCAAGTGAAAATAGCATAATCATGCTTAGACTGCTTGTATCCGGCACTCATGAGTGCATTAGTAAACTTGGCATACCACTGCCGAGAGGCCTGTTTTAAGCCATAAAGGGATTTGCGGAGACGACATACCTTAGACTCCCCCTGTCTCCGTAATCCTTGTGGAAGATCCATATAAATCTCCTCTTCCAAATCACCATGAAGAAAGGCATTGTGGACGTCCA
The DNA here is from genome assembly GCA_016097485.1 of Eucalyptus sideroxylon x Eucalyptus melliodora. Taxonomy (NCBI): domain Eukaryota; kingdom Viridiplantae; phylum Streptophyta; class Magnoliopsida; order Myrtales; family Myrtaceae; genus Eucalyptus; species Eucalyptus sideroxylon x Eucalyptus melliodora. Next base: position 22,093,515 of record CM027830.1, read on the forward strand.
TCTGATGTAATGACCAATTGCGAAAAGCAGCAACCGACAAGAAAGAGCGAACTGTGACATCCTTGGCTACTGGAGAGAAGGTCTCATGGTAGTCAAATCCTTCTCGTTGTGTAAACCCTTTGGCCGCCAATCGGGCCTTGTACCTTTCTACAGAACCATCTGCTTTATATTTAATTTTATATACACATTTACAGCCAATGGGCTTACGATGAGGAGGTAATGATACGACATCCCAGGGTGATTGTTAATCAACACCTTAAGTTCTTCTTCCATGGCCTTTTGCCATCGTGGATCATGTACAGCCTCATGATAACTAGATGGTTCTTGTTCCTCAGAAATGTGACTAATGCAGCATAGATGTTCTAATGACAGCTGATCAAAAGACGCATAGGAGGAGATAGGGTAACGAGTACCTGAGGATTTTGATGAAGAACAGACATAATCTTTTGTCCAAGTTGGTGGGCAAGAGACTCAACCAGATCGTCGAGGTGGCTCATGCAGCACGTCTGACGAAGTTTCTTCAATATTTGCGGGTTCGAGGAATTGATCACTTGGAGGTTCCTCTTCGATGAAATTCTCCTCAATTGAACAGCCAGTAGAATTCTCATCAGGTGGTGAAGGTGATGCTGCATGTAATATCTGCTGTTTTGGAGGGGAAGTAATAATATAGGATCCTCCAGAAGATAGATCTTCTTCTGACAAAAAGCTACGATTAGTGTCTACATCATCTCCAGACGTGGAAGTAGAATTCTGGAAAGGAAAAATATCTTCATGAAATACCACGTCTCTACTGATAAAGAAATCCCCAGTAGATTTTTCATAAACTTGATAACCCTTTTTGAGATTGGCATACCCCATGAATATGCACTACCGAGCCCGAGGGCTCATTTTATCTCGAGGCCCTACTGTGGTCACGTAACAGAGACAACCAAACACGCGAAGATGGCTCAAATCTGGTTTCTTCCCATATAAAAGTTCAAATGGAGATTTTCCCTTCAAAATTCTAGATGGCATTCGATTTATTAGATATGCTGCAGTGACTACACAATCTCCCCAGAAATTCTCTGGTATAGATGCCTAGAATTTAAGGGCCCGTGCCACTTCCAAAAGATGGCGGTGTTTTCTCTCAACGACTCCATTCTGCTGTGGTGTATAAGTGCAAGTACTTTCATGCAAAATCCCATTTGAGCTAAAGAACGAAGCACATTCACCACTGAAGAATTCCTTTCCATTATCAGTACGAATTCGACGAATTGATTTGCCAAACTGAGTTTTGGATAAAGAGATCAAAATTCTAAGGTGAGATAGAACTTGATTTTTTTATTGTAGGAGAAAAACCCAGGTGGCACGTGAGAAATCGTCCACAATTGTGAGAAAGAACCATGAGCCGTCATGATTTACGGTATGATATGGTCCCCATATATCAGCATGAATTAAAGAAAAAATGCTGTCAACGCGAGTGTTGCTACTTGAAAAGGGGGAACAAGTTTGTTTTGCTAAAGGACAAATAGGGCACTGAGGACAAGGGAAAGATGCAGTGTGACCCAATCTTTGATGATTAAGGAAATTTTTATTGCTTGCAACATTATATATGGATTTATTGAAAGCAACAGAAGAGGATTTGAAATGGGTTGGAAGATCGATCCAAAAATATAATCCTTGATAGATTCTACCCAAGCCCATCAGATTGCCAGTCGAAAGGGCCTGAAATAGACATTTATCAGAGTCAAACAAGGCACGACAGGAGTTGTCTTGACAGGCTTGTGAAACGGATATGAGATTAAATTGAAAGCTAGGGACATAAAGGACATTTTTAAGGCTAATGAGTGGGCTAAGATTTACAGTCCCGGTCATATCAACATTTGTGGTGTTTCCATTCGGGAGTTGCACTGATATAGGAAAGGATAACTTCTTCACAGTGGAAAAAAATTTCTGATTGCAGACAATGTGATCACTAGCTCCAGTATCAATAATCCATACATCCATTGCAATTGAGTTCATCAGGCAATAAGAAATACCTGTGAAACTCCCTGCTTTGTCAGAGGCATCCAATTTCTTTAAAGTTTCCATCAGCTCCTGATATTCCCCATGAGAAATTGATTTGTCTGCTGATTTTCCCAACACCTGTAAAACAGTTGAAAATTTTCCTTTCTCCTTTTCGCCAGGTTTGCCATGGAGCTTCCAGCAATTCTCAATCGTGTGATGTGGGCGTTTGCAGTATTCACAGTACAACTTACCCTTGCCCTTTTGGTAATTTTTGGCGAATGAATTGGGCCTATTCACGGCATGGGTTGTCATCGCTCCACACGGCCCATCGGAAATTGTAGCAAAATTTCCTCGCAGCCCATCAGAATAAAAAGTATTTCGCTCGCGTGGGCCATCTGGCCCATATGCACTTGAGGCACGGAAGCCGTTGGATTCCATCCGCCCTCTGCCTCCAGGACCGTCCAATTCAGCGCCTCCAAAGAACGATTGTGAGCCGTCCGATCGATCAAACGCATCGTGGCCGCCCGTCGTTGAACGATATCCCCTAGGGTTTTCTTCGTGAAACCCTAGATTGGTTTTGAGAGCCTCTCTTCCTCCCGTGGCCCTCTGTAGCGGGCGAGAAGATCTCTTCGCCGCCAGAGCCACGCTCTTGCCATTCTTCCCGTAATCGGCTGCTCTCTGTTGGCTTTCTTCTTGAACAGCAAGTTGGTAGATGTGGTCGAGGGTCGGCATCGGCTCCATGGTCAAGATCTATGACCTAAATGAAAGGTACACTTCATTTAGGATGAGCAGAAAGTGTATTTCTTTCTCTCGGTCCTGCATCCTTTTGTATTGCTGTAGGATGGGTTCCGGCCAGTCGAGTTTCTCCTTGGCCACCTCTAACTCGTTCCATAGACCTGAAATTTTGTTAAAAATCGCAGCAACAGACATATTTCCCTGTTTTAAATCAGAGATCTGTTGCGTCAAAAAGAAAATTTTTACTTGGTCTAATTTTCCAAACATCTCTTTGATATTTTCCCAAATCTATTTCGAGTCCTCCGTCGGGGGAAGAGCGGCCGCGACCTCGGGAGCGATGCAATTTCTGACCCATGTTCGGACTAATTGATTGCATTTCTTCCAGAGTCGTGCCATTCGCTCGTCGGATGGAACCAGAACCGTTCCGTTGATAAATCCCTCTTTATCTTTCGTTACTAGTGCACACTGGAACTCGCGCGACCAATTTGAGTAATTGTCTGATCCAGTTAACTGTTGAGTAATGAGTTTCAGTTCTGGTCCGTCGGCATTGGTTGTGAAAAGAGGGTCGCCGAGCTCCGGCCGACCGCTGGGAGCAAAGATCTGGTATGGAAGAAACCCTGGCGGTGGATTTGGTTATGGATTTGCCCCAAAACCCAATCCACCAGATCCGGTTGCAGTATCCGCATTTGGAAAAAAAGGACCCGGGTAGGGATTCGTTCCCGCACCCGGTTCGATCGACCCGCCCGTCTGCTGAGGATTGATGGTTGCGCCTGCCTCGTTGCCGGTTGGTGGGCCTCCATCAGTTCGCACACCATCTCGATAACCCGGCGATGATGTATTTGGATTAGTTCCATAGTACCAAGAATACAATACCCATGGGTAAGGTGGCCCTGAATAGGGCTGCCCCATGTTAAACTGAGTCGGTGCAGTTCCCCACTGCGCATGCTGAGGATGAATTTGTGGCTGAACTTGCTCCTGAGATATTGTGATTATTGCCGAGGGTTCATCAATCTGAGGAGGTGGTGGCGGTGTCGTTTCTTCTGCGGATCTTGAGGTAAGTTCTTGTGGATTTGTCATGATGACAGTTTCCTAAGAAATCTGCAATAAATTTGTCTTGCAGGTTAATCTAAAGTTGGATGGAGATGAAGGACTTCCTGCTGTTCTGTTCTGTGAGAGTTGCAGCAACAAAGAAACAGAGTGCTGGATGCTATTTTGGTTCTGCGAGAGTTGCAGCAACAAAGAAATAGAGAAGACTGATCTGTTCTGCGAAAGGTTGCAGCAACAGAGGTTGATTATCGAGCCATGCTCTAATACCATGTAAGAAACTCAAATAGAAGTGTAGGAATTGTATTTCACTTCATTGAATTGGATACTTTTACGAGAGATGTATATATCATACAATTAGATTGAATAAAAAAGTAAAGAAAATATTCCCAAGATAAAAATATTTCTAGTCCTAAAACAATCACAATCCCAATCAATTAGAATCTTCATCCCGATTCCATATCTTCAAAACATACCTTCTTTCAACAGATTTGCACAATTTGCAACTGAATCATGTTATATATCTATACTATTCATTAAGGGACAGACTCCTTCTTAGGTCTTTCAACTCAATCACCCAAAAATCAATTTATAATAATCACTTGAATTAATTTAAATGAATGCAAGGGCATTTGTTGTCATTTAGCAGTTAAAAGTGAAAATCACCGTTAACTGCCGATAGCACCAAACATAAATTTGCCAGCTCTTTTTTTTTTTTTTTTTTTTTTCACAGAATTTGTGACATTTTTAAATGACGGTAAGAATGTTACATCATTTCATTAAAATGCCGCTAGAAGCAATGTAAAGAAATTTCCCTCTACATAGGCTCGTCAAGTGGGCAGATCAGATCAAATTAGGTTGGGTAAAATATGTTGCAACTCAAATTGAGCCGTTTAATATGTTTTGATCCATTCATGAGCAATGCAAAGGAAAAATAATACAAATGACTCGAACTTTAGCCCAATATACAATATCAATACTTGAGCTTTTAATTTGTTCAATGTATACCCCAAACTTTAGGTCAATGTTTAATATAGTCCCTAGACTCTTAACTTTGTTTAATGTGGTTTCTAAACTTTTGGTACACATCCAGTTTAGTTCTTAAACTATATGAAAATGGTCAATGCCGTCCCTAACCTTGAATTCATAGGAGGATAATATCAAATATTTTCATATAGTTCAAGCATTAGATTGAAAATCTACTAAAAGTTCAAGAACCACATTGAACAATTTAAAAGTTTAGGAATAATATTACACATTTGGCTTTAAGTTTAGGAATTACATTAAATAATTCTGGGACCATTTGTGTAATTGTCCACAATGCGAAATAATTGAGCCATACCATATCCGACCCGGGATCTATTTTCAGCAATTTTTTTCCTCATATTGTTGCCTTTGAAGAATGACGGCTCCATGGACTAGCTCATCAAGTTAGTGAGGGAGCCTGAGAATCAGGTTATGGACGGTGGTGTGAAGGTGTCCAACTCAGGCTATCCATAAATCACGAAACAAGTTCAGGTTTTGGTTTTAGCTTTGGTAAAATCCACATTATCCTCGGTTGACAAACAAGCTATGGATTCACTACACAACAACATACTTGTCGAGTAACAATTAAATCATAATTGTATTTTTTCATCAGAAGGAAATATAGCAATCGGATTCAAATGTTGGATTGTTGGCAATGAGAGTGCTTAATGCACTTGTCTTCACAATGGTTCTTCTTTTTGGAGACCGTTCGTATATGTGAACGAGCAAGAAGCACGAGCCACAAATGAAAAGGGGTCCAAACGAGTTCATGCTCCTTCGATGTTTTGCCGCATGCTGTAAAGCTTAAACCGCTGCGAATTGCACGATAAACACAAAAGACTCATTCCCAAAGAAATTTTCTTCTTGAGCTCAACGAACCTGACCACCGGAACAAATTGGTACCGAGTTCTGTCCAAGTGGAGCACGAAGAGCAAGCTGGTCAAATGTCAAGCATTCACCACCCGCCTTCTCGATCCTTGCCCTGGCTTCTCGGTAAACCTCAAGGCAGTAACCTTCAAAGCCGGAACGTCTTAGACCCTTATATCATCACTAACAGTCCCCACCACCACAGCTATTTTGTCCTCCTGCAAATAAATACTCGAAACAGCTTTACATCTTTGATCAGGACGAGATGATTAAGCTGCCAGAGAACAACCATACAACGTTCTAAATAAAATAGAGTAGGCACCCGGCATTACAAACCATTCCCAGCATGTAACGGATGAGCCTGGAGAGAGACAACGGAGGGGCTCACCTTGCTCTTGAACAAGCGCTTCAAAACAACTGCATTAAACTTGCTTCCGGTCCTGGAAGGACACAATTTGGCTTTTACATGGTTCTAGGTCAAACATAATCATATGAGCATACGTACAGCGCCTCATGTTGTTTGCACAAAATACCAAGTACATGCATATATGGCTAAAGTGTGAATAGGTGGGTACATCTTCAGTCTCTATATTAAACGGTGGAACAATCTATTGCTAAGCAAAACGGAAGTCGCAACCTGTTTAATGCTCAAGTACTAATTTGAGCCAGTCCCAGCGATTCCAAGTCTGAGCATAGGGATCAAGGTTTGCAATGGGTTCGTGGGTTTGGCCTTGGAAAGCCCCAGGTCGAATGTTGTATTTTCGGGTCTAGCTATTAGGAACCTAAGACTAATAAGTGAGGTCTAAAGTCTAGTGCCATGATCCCAAAATATGATACACAATCATACTATTATTTTTTTTGGGGGGGGGGGGGGGGGATTAGATAACTATGTAAGATTATTTTGATATTGATAAAACTTAGTAGATTGAGACATTGGCAATCGTTCTTGCGACAATACTTTCGTACATGTGATTTTCTTCCATTTTTTTTCTTGTGGTTTTGAAATTTTGATGTCTCGTTTATTATTTTTTCTTTTTTTAAACAAAACCACTTGAATGGGATTTACCTGCTTAAGCTGAAGGAAGTCCAACTCAAGTAAGATTTATTTAATGCTTCAAGTAAGGTGCCTTTGGATACCGGAAAAATAACTTATACGGTTTCTGGGGCCATATGTAGGCAGAGGTAGCCCTGTCACTCATTTGAGAGTAGTGGAGCCATTATCTTCTCATTTCTTTCAAATAGAATATATGTAGTATCAAATTTGCCAATCACTCTTAAATGAATTTGGTATCACCTTGCCATTTGGGTAAATGGGCGCGCTTGTTCATGAGGTCATTAGTCGGTATTTTGCTGATATGGAATTTATTTATTTAAGGTGGGCTTTCACTCTTTTCCATGGAAATCGCTGAGGAAATGTGGAATGAAATGCGGTAAGACAGACTCATTTGATTCCATCCTAATGTTCCTAGACGCAATTTTCTTGTGCATATGCATGGCCATTCATGGACACCGTAGAAACAAATTCCAATAGTGGATATTGTTCTGTGCGAAGCATCATCTTAAGAGAGTTATGTTTTATTCAACAATTAATGGAGAACTCTTAGAAGGATAACTGCACTTCCACTGAAAAAAAACTTATGGTAAAGTAATATATGATTGGAAATATTTATGTGCCTAATTTCATATAAGTTAATACCATGAAAATTACAGATATATATGTGATAAATTTATCCAAAATTGATTTTTTGACCACCAAAAATCCTAAATATGTACACTTGTGACAAATTTGCTATAAACTAATTTTTTTTTATCACCAAAAACTCAAAAATGATACATTTGTGGCAAATTTACTTTCCATTAAATTAGATTAATATAACAAAGAAACTACAAATGGGTAAACCTATGTCAAACGGATAGTGAAACCCCAAATTGATATAACTCTCAATTGTCACGTGTTATTCAATTTAATAATTTGATGGTAAAATTTAATAAAAAAATAACGGAGAGCAAGGGCCTGTTTGGTAAAAGTTGTTTCTGTTCCCCGAAACAACTATTTATGTTCTTTTGTTCCGGGAAACGAAAAAAGAATAGAAACTTGTTTGGTAAAAATTTTGTTCCCGGAAACCAAAAATTTATTTATTTTTGTTCATGGGAATAGATTTGGAACAGAAACAAGAAGTAGAAAAAAATAACTTCTTGTTCCCGGAACAATTTCTAAAATCAATTTTTTTCTCTCTTCTCTCTTCTCTCTTCTTCATCAATCAACAAAAGTGCTTCCCACATGGGGAATTATGCGAATGCCGTTCCTGGTGATTTAAGTACTGAAACTTCTTTGAACATGCAAAGACGTGTCTCCCGGTTTTTACATTAGGAACCATATTCATAGTTGCATCCTGTTCGCTCTCAATACCCTTAAAAAAATCATGTAGCCTTGGAAGTGAATTTGTCTTAATTGAATCTCCTAAAAAGAGATCTCCAAACATAAGATTTTCCCCGAATAGTTTTTTCTTTAGGCATAAATTTGTCGACCTTGAGTACTGCACTAATATTTTTATCAAGAGGTAAGTCGCGAGACTCAAACACACAATAGAATTTTGACTAAAAGAATTTTCTTTTGTTTATTGATCATGAGTAATATCACATCTTAGCAACAAAGAAATTTCAAATTTTGATTTTTCAATTGCATCAAATCCGAACCTCTGAAAGGTCTGTTGAGCCAGTTTAATACCTTCACTTAATAGGTATTTGAAATCTTTTGGAAATAACTCTAGAACTACCATCACCGAAAGAAATTTCATGTAGGTTTGGATGCAATTTAGAAGTGATTTTCAAAAGCCTAACTAGAGAACTTTGAGTACGATTTTATGAATAGCCATTCTGAATAAAGATTTGACACACCTTATTAGTAATTCGGATAAAAGTCTAAAGAACATTAGCTCTTTTGCATTCATCCTCATCAACATGCGAATAAGTCAAGGAATCATTAACAATCGACTTATAAATTGACTTATCAAATATAATGAATATTAGCCCAATATTTCAAACGAAGCTCCTCTTTCCTCCTTTTCTTTTAAAGCCCTAAATCAGACGGCTAGATTTAGTGCTTTAACTTGTTCGACGATAAACAAAATTAATGCAATTTAAAGGTGATTTCCAGCTGCAATTTACTTTGGAATTTTTGCTCTAATGCCAAACTAATGCACAACGGAAGGAGGGAAAAGAAGATTGAGAATCGTAGAAATGAAGGATAAACAGATGACAAGCAAGGGAAGGAAATCAGATAAAAGGCAGAGGAAAGGAGAAGAAACACCAAAAGCATGACAATAAATTAAATAATCTCAATGTCAGTTCCTAATCAAAAACTAGCTAAAGAAATGCATTGACAACGATATATTGTGCAATGGGTAAACTTAGTTTCCTAATTGGATAAACCATAAAAAAAAAAACAGTTTCAACTGAAATTTTAACTTGATATTAAAAAATCTAAAGATGATAAAACTAATTAAAAGACTAATTTTGATGTAATTCTAATTCTTCATCATAGGAGGGCTAGCATCCCAACACGTGCGACATATGGTGTGAAGGTAGTAATTAAAAAGAGCCTGCTTAAGTGAGTGGGAATGTATATGCATAGAGGACAGCCCACAGTCGTCTTCACCACCAGTGGTCGTGGTAATTGTGATACAATTGGGGCGGCATTGGAGCCAGAAACGTGCACGGGTGATCAGGTTATCCGCCATGGTTAGTGCAGGCAATACAGTGGTGAAGGCCTCCGAAAGCGGGTCCAGGTCGGCCTCCGGCGATTGGAGTTTGAGGGGGTGTGGAAATGAGGCTCAAAGCAGCGGAGTACTTACAACGGTGAGTAGTGAATGGTTAAAGGCCCATAAGGAGGAATCTTCATTGGGTCAACCTAACCGGAGAGATGGAATAATCTCCCAGGGCCCATGACATAAGGGCTCACTAAGCGGCAAAAGTATCACTGGAGGAGATGACCATGACAGATAGAGTTGAATAAGGGCGCGTTTGGCAACCGATCAAATAGTGAAAATTTCTATTATTTTGTTTTGGAAAAATTTGGAACATAAATCTGTTTAGTAAAATTTTTTGTTTCTAAGAACAAATTTCTATTTTTTTTTTGTTCCCGGAAGTAAATTTGGAACAAAATCGAGAAATAAATGAAAAATTAATTCTATGTTTCCGGGAACAATTCCATAATCAAGCTAACTTAATTTTCTTTTTTCTTTTCTTTCTTCTTGTTATTCTTCTCTCTCTTCTTCAACCATTGTCGCTGTCGTTGTCACTATTGTTGTTGCCACCGTTGTCGCCATCCACCACCGCCAATTGCCAACAACTAGTTGGGCGAGGTCCGACGAGGTCGCCGGACGCTTGCTTGGCTAAGGCAACGTTCGGCAAGCTCATCGAAGGCTCGCCTAGCCACCAGCGAGCCTCGGCCTCGCCAGTGGCCAAGCGGGCCTCGCCCAAGCCTCCCCTGATCTAGGAGAGGCCACTCACCAAGCCAAGGCTTTGCCAACAAATCGCAGCCTCGCCAAGGGCTAGCAACACTTTGGCAAGGTCGTCAGCCCTTGTTTGGCTAGTCGCCGGTCATCCCAAGGCCAGCGACCAGCAAACCTTGAAGAAGAAGAAGAGAAAGAAAAGAAAAAAAAGAAAAAGTAATAAAATTATTTAAAAAATTAAAGAAAATGATTTGGATTAGAAATTTTTAGAATGGTACAAAACATAATTATATTATGGAAATAAAAATTTTGAACAATTACTAAACGGCTTAAAATGCTTAAGAATTGTTCTCATGAACAAAATAAAAAATAATCATTTCTGATTAAAAATTATTTCCGGGAGTAGAATGGTTACCAAACGTGCCATAACTTGCTCGAATCGCTTAAGGAATAGGTTCGAATTGGCCTTACTTGATCGATTCACCAAAGGGTCCAAAAATTGAGAATCAACCTTAATCGGTTTGGTTCTGATTGTTGGCCAGAACCAGCCAGTAAGGCCACTCTAGGATAGAACGCAATGAACCGGTTTGACTCACGAGTCTCTCCTCAACTCAAAAAGGCTCAATGGTTAAAAGGAGAAAATTGATATATCCTTTTTCCTTGGCAGGATTTGAGGGTTTCATGTACATGAAGAGTTCTCAGGCTCTCAGCTCCGTTGAGTTCTGGCTCTGTGACATCTCTACCGGCAAATGAAAACTTTGCAATGATCGCCCGATGGGTCCTCAATCTTGTGGAGCTCTCTCCATCTTGTGTTTGCTCTTACGCAAGACAAGTGAGAGAGACTTTGGAGTCCAATTCGAGTTTCACGGAAGCCCATTGCTATTTCCTGGATTTGTGCGTCCGAGCTCATCTTCGTCCCCGCTCCTTTCGTAATGTGAGCTCTCTTAGTCGTTTGCTCTGTTCTTTGGTTAGGGTGCTTTGCTCACTGTGAGAAAATGGGTCCTGTCAGTTCGCTGAAGCAAAATTTTGCTCTTTGTCGAGAAGGTTGGAGAGATTAAATTTTCAGGACTCGCGGCGTCTTTGAGGCACAAGCGGTCGAAGAGGTAGACATTAGATGTCCTCTGTTACCTCGCCATCATCGTGATTCCAGAGGCTTCCCCGTCGGTATTTATGGTCCATTATCTCCGGTTAGCATCGAGCCTCCATCGTCGGCCATCACTAGTCCTTCAGATTGATTTCCATGAGAGCATAGCACATTCAAGAAAATCGATTTAGGGTTCAAAAAAGAAATCGATTAGGGCTTGTATTTAGGAGAAAAATGACATCCTTTAGGGGTTATATAAATGGGCACGCTAGTGAGCAATGTCGGACTGAGAAATTAATAAAAAAATGGCAACGTCGGATTTCCAACGACCTTGACTTGAATTAGCATTTAAGTGATATTTTTTATTGTAAAGAACTAATACTTAGGTGATCAAAAATAAATTGGCACTAAAGTAAGCATAATACATAACTTTTGACACTTTTAGTATTCTTGTGCTGAAAAACAACTTAATGTTAAACTCATGTCATGGTTCATTATTATACCTGAAAAATGACGAACTTATAGGCACATAATTAGTTCATCAATAAATATCTTCATTGGACTGCATTGCGTGTTGAGTCTTTCTTGACTTTTACATGGACCTTAAAAATGTCTCTCTCCAAACTTGAATCTAGAAGCGCTCGATGCGCTTTGAACTCGCAGTCATAATGATTTTCTTCAATTTCATGAGCGATTTGTGTTCACATGAGTCCAATAGAAATGATATATCAGATTATACGGATCTTAATGTTAGGAGCCCTCTTAAACTGGTTTACATAGGTTCCCCTAAACTGAATGAATATGACCACTAGTGACAAACTGTTCAAATGTCATAGTCTTCGAAAGGTTCCCGTCAAAGCACGGTGAGTGAAGCCCATTTCCAGCTTCTCGAATCAGAAGAAAAATCAAAGCCAAGAGCAGACGCGTCTTTTACTTGATGAGGTAGACTGTCCGAAAAGATGTGCATAAGTTTCAACCTACCTAACTTTGACGGGTCAAAATCTGGACCATAGTACGAACATTACCGACGCCCTTTCTATATAAGAGTCGAATAAGCACATCCCCACAAAGCAAAACATCATCCAAGAACCAGATACTAAGACAACAACATGGCTCCCCTCTACTTCCTCGTATCTTTCCTCCTCGCTTCATCAGCCTTCCACGGAATCCATGCCGTGGAGTACATTGTCTCCAACACGGTGCCCAACACAGAAGGCGGGTCACGCTTTGCGAACGAGCTCGGCGATGACTACGCCCGGCAAACCATGATTTCTGCGACCGACTTCATATGGCAGCTGTTCCAACAAACCTCCGAGGCCGACCGCAAGAGCGTGGCCCGTGTGACCCTAGTGATCGACAACTACGATGGGATCGCGTATGCCAGCAACAACGAGATTCACATGGGCGCCCCAAACTACCTCAAGAACATCAAGGGCGACATCAAGGAGGATTTCAACGGGGTGCTGTACCACGAGATGACACATATATGGCAATGGGACGGGAAGGGGAAAGCGGGGAAATTGGTCGAGGGGGTGGCAGATTTCGTGCGCTTAAAGGCTAACTACGCGCCCGCGAGCTGGCCGAAGCGTGGATCAGGGACCAACTGGGATGAGGGTTACGCAGTCACGGCCTATTTCTTGGACTATTGCGAGAGTTTGAAAGGCGGGTTCGTTGCCGAGCTCAACAAGAAGATGAGAGATGATTATAGCAATGACTTCTTTGTGCAGTTACTGGGGAAGACGGTTGATCAACTATGGAGCGAGTACAAGGCCAAGTACGGAAATTAGCTGGCCATGAATTGGGGTGTTTTACCCACACCTAGAATAAGACGTGATATTGAAAATAAGAACTAGGAACACCTCCTGTTTCCACGGGATGGAACGAATATTACCTTAACACATTCCTATGGATCTATAAGGATGTGCTACTCTATTCATGACCAATGTGCTACGCTTTTTCGTACTTTTAGCTTCCTTCTCTAATCTTTACAATAAATGCATATTAACAGTTAATATCATGTGTTTCTTTTTGTTTGCGTGAACTTTTACCCTCTTTAAAACGGTAAGTTCAACGGTACATATTTCTTCGGATTTTGTATATTAATTTCGAAAATGGTGTTTGTCATATAAAAATGTTTTTATGGCAACCGCGATCCCCCTTCTTCCTCCAATTAATCATATTATACGACCACATTAAACTTGAGTACAGGCAACTTCAATTTATAAAGAAAAGTTTACCCTACGATTGGGGCTGTCAAATGAGGGTCTAGTCGGGTTTTGGTCAAATCGAAGATAATTCAACCAAACCAACTTACTTAACCCATTTTAACCCACTATGTGACATAAATTTAATAGCCTTTAACTCACACCCAACATTTTCCATGTACTAAAACACATTAATATTTAATTCAACTTATGAAAACTATTACCCACTTATTTATTTATTTATTTGTAAAGGTAAGGTTTGTATTAACTTTAACCCAAAAAAAAAAACTTACCTATACAAAATGCATATAAACAATAGCCTTTACACCAACATTTTGCAAGAGACTTAAACACTAATGGTGATATTAGAAAATGTCAAAAAAGTACCCACTTATTTCAAGCCCATTAAAACCCATAATTACGATACATGTACGTTTTCAGCTACTTTTTTTTCCCTATATTTAATTACTCTTTCTTATTTTATTTGCACTTTTATTAGGGGTGTGCATAGTCTAGGTGGGCGATTCCCGGTCTAGAATCGAGAACCGCCCCCTAAGGATCGGTTTCAAAATTTTGGAACCGGAACCACCTTTTGTTAGTTGCATGGATGCACTCGAGAACCGGACCGCCGGTCCAAATCCGATTTCCGTGGATCCATGGAACCGATCTCATCGACAATAATATCGTTTTCCAAATTGCACCTTGAGTACTTTTCATATCGAGTAATATTTTTCTTTAAATAGAACCGGCTTAATTAAGGGTACCATTTTTCTTTATTTTATTGGAAAACACTACCAAAGAAGAGAAATAGGTTTTTTTTTTCTCCTATTTTTGAATCATTTCAGTTGAAATCTAAAATATTCTTTAAGTTTAAGGTTCTGGACGATTGTCATGTGTAGATCATCTTTTCCTCTATCCCCTAACAATGCTCAATCTCTTACAACCTTTGCTTTACCGAATTCTTTTTGTAGAAACAATTTCACCGAAACTTCACATTTTCTTGAACACAATGTCCTATATAAGTCCCGAAAGTATCCTTTGAAGGAACCATTTGTTAAGTTGTTGAAAAGCAACTTATACACTATACTAAATTCTTATAAAAACATGGAAACCATGAGAGGAGATAGAGCCCTAAAATTTAGGTTTGCTAATTAGTAATTTAGAAATTTATTTCAATATTAAAAATTAATATATTATCATAATATAATCAAGATACGGTCTGGGTGGGTGGATCTGCCCATGAAACCTGGAACCAAATTGGAATCGGAACCGGACCGATTCTCTCGAGAACCACCGGTTCCAGGCGGTTCTGATCTGGTTTCAAGCGGTCCAGGCGGATCCCGGTTCTTTTGCACACCCTTAATTTTGATATTATTCTTCTTGAAATTAGAAATAATGTTTACGCAGTGAAAATAAAAATATTTACCATTGTAGCTAATGGTTATTACTATTTTGTTCAAAATATACCTCGATTATGGTCATTGCATGCATGTACACAATGGAAATCCCACCAATGCATTCTCTTTTGGAGCGCATAACCGTAATTTCGAAAAGCAACATATCAAGAAAATAGTTCGCAAGCTCAACTTTCACCCTCTCAAACCAGCTAATCCGCCATTTCCATGAGAAAGCCTTGATAGCCATTTCTTCAAACAACTCACGGCAAACCGAAAGAATACAAGAATTTCAATCTCAATATCTCCAAAACATCCCAAAATTAGAGGAATCTCAGAAGACAACCAGAATCCAACACGACCAGGATTTATTCCGCCTAAGTGCCACACGCCGAGGCCCCACCTTTCCTTTGCCACCCGAACAACCGAACTTCGACACTACTCCCTCTGAGACAGCCTCCATCGTTGTTACGGACGGGGAAGAGGGCAGTGTTGAGCTTCTTCAGCTGCATCACGTTTGCGTCCCTCACGTCGTCCAGAGAAATGGATGCCTCTCTACCAGCCCCCATTTCTGTATTGCTTCGGACGCGAGCAGTGATAGAGAGAGAGACTTGAGGATTTTGCGTTGGATGATTCACCTTAGTTGGACATGGTGTTCAATTTGAGAATGTGGAGACAGAGAGAGCTAGGACGACAAATGATATTGTTTAAGAAGCACCAACATTGACATGCGACAAGCAATATGACACGATATAATATGCCAACATCATTTCTCAAAATATAGAGAGTTCCGACATGTTATTAAATGTACATTTTTATATATACATGATTAATTATCATTTTTATAATTATTTTAATCAAATTGATTTGATTCAAATTAAAAAATAAACATACAATAAGACAAGGGCCTAGAATAAATTTACACTAAAAATCGCAAGTCACGGGAAGTGAGAGTAAGAAAAAAAGAGAAGTTAGGTTTTTCTTCTTTATTATTTATTATTTTTATTATTATTTTTACATATTTATATTTTGACCCATCATTTATTGAAAATTCTTAAAATTGACCATGTGTATCGGAATCACATGTTTGAATTCTAAACTCATGTGTTGGAGTGTGTTAGGAGAGTTGACCAATCACATGTTGGATTTTTCAACACTTAGGGCGCTTTGGTAACGATTGAGCCGATTCGATCGAACCGATTCTTTTTGATTTTGTTCCCGGAACTGATTCTAAGCATTTTAAGCCGTTTGGTAACTGTCCAAAATTTCTGATTCTGGAATAGAATTGCGTTTGGTACCGTATTCATTAATTCTGTTCCAAATCAATTTCTTTTAATTTTTAAATAATTTTTTTTACTTTTTTCCTTTGTTTTCTTTTCTTCTTTTCTTTTTTTCATTTTTTCATTTTTTTCTTTTCATTTTTTTTTTTTTTCCTTTTTTCTTTTCTTTTTCTCACCTTCTCCTTCTTCTTCTGGCCGGCCGCCGGATCGGCGACCGGCCAGACGAGGGCCGGCAACCTCACCAGAGCGTCGCCGGCCCTCGTCGGCCGAGCCTCACCGGCAGCCCTCGCAGCCAATGGGCGAGGCTCGCCTAGCCCCGCCGAGGCTCGGCCGAGCCGGATCCGGGCGAGGCCGAGCCCCGCCGGTGGCCGTGCCAACCTCGTAGGGGTTGGGCGAGGCTCGCCCGGGGCACCGGTGGGGGCCGGGCGTCGTGAGGCTCGCCCGCCCCCGCCCGGCCCCCGGCGAGGCCTCGCCCGGCCTCGGCGAGGCCTCGCCCGGCCCGGCGAGGCCCGCCTGGCCACCGGCGAGGCTCGGCCTCGCCAGATCTGGGGAGGCCGAGCCTCGCCGGTGGCTGGGCTTGCCTCCGGCGAGCTCGCCGGACCTCGCCCTGGTCTGGCGAGCCTCCGGCGAGCTCGCCGGACCGGCGGTGGACGGCGGCCGGCGGCGGCGGCGGTGGACGGCGGTGGCGGATGGCGGACGGTGGCGGGCGGCGGTGGATGGCGGTCGTGAGATGGCCGAAGGGAAGAAGAAAATTTATTGATTTTGATTCTCAAATTGATTCTCGGAACAAGAATCAACTTTTTTTTTATTCTTGATTCTGTTCCCAATCTGTTCCCGGGAACAAAAATTTTACCAAACGCGATTCTAGGCCGAAACTGATTCCGGGAACAAAGAATCAGAATTTGGCACTGTTTGGATGGTTACCAAACAGGCCCTTATTGATCCTATGTCGGAGTATGTCGAACACATATCGGAATGTCGGACACTACACGAAAGCTCTTGGAAAATGTCGGTGCTTCCTAAGATATTGCTTAAGTGAGGTTAGAGTGTAGAGCAAGCTGGATTGATGAGGTGAGACAAAGTCACAAAGATAGGTTTGGTCTGGATACATTGTGAACTCATTTAATGCCAATATTTTTTGGGTTTTACAATTCTAAACTTCTTTGTAACCTATTTATCAAATCTAATGACCCGGACCATCAAATATGAATTCAAAATGATTCCGAGCCTTTTAGACAAGTGTACCTACCATACTTCCGTGAAATCATTACTATTATGATAAAAAAGAACTAGAAGCCACCTCCTTCGGAACTTACCATGAATATCATCTTCTAGTTATAGGAAGTTCTAAATGATTCATCACTATTTTCGCCTTGCCCACGACCTGGAGGTTTGAGGTTGGCTAATCTGTCATTGTAGCTTTATCAAGATGCTAGAAGCCAATAAATCTCCCCACGTGAAACATGTGCGGCTAAGCAATACAGTAGAAGCCGCTAGCATATGCGTGGTGATTTCGTGAAATCGCATTCCTTTGGGTCACTAGACTAATCGCTCTGGTGGTAAACAAATAAAAATAAAGACAACAGAGCGCCGCCGCGCATTCCGGTGGCTGAAAGAGACCGATACCAATAATTAATGATCGCCGCGGATTTCCCCATCTAGTTGAGATTTAAAGGCCAGCAAAAGAACAAAGTCCACAGTCAAAGTCAATAAAGACTTTGCTGGCCATTTTTGCACTCCCTTTCAGTGCTTTGACCTATTCAATCATGACAAATGATGGAAACAGACGCGCACCAAGGTGAGGAATGAGTTCACCTTTGCTTTGATTTGGTAGATTGAGGTTCACAACTTTCGGACACTAATGAAATAATGTTTGGTTTTGTTATTATTTCAATATTTATATTGGTTAAAATATTTAGCTAACTAAGGCTCCGTTTGGTTCGATTTTGGAAAAATATCCTTAAGAAAATACAAATACCTTTGGATTAAAAAGGTTTTCCAAAATGCAAATAGTATTTTGTGAACTGTAATTTTAAAGTGTATTGAGAAACATATTTAGCTTAGATGCCATTCGCTAAAAACTACATTTTCTAAAGGACTTTTGTTGCTTAAAAAAAAAAAAAAGGTTTTTAATTTTTTTGGGTGGAGTTGAGCCATCTGTGGCTAAAACAGTCGCCGGCCAACCACCAATGGCCAACCCAGGTGTCATCGCCTAGGCCGCTGCACCACTTGAGGTCATGACCCTAGGCAACGGTCACTAGCACGTGTGACCCCTTTGGTCAGTGGTCGTTGGCGTCCAATCAGATTCTCCATGCAAACAATGAAGAAGATGAATAGTGAATGAGACCCAAGATTTGCATTCAAAGAATGCAACTTTCCAAAGGACCTCCATACTTATTTTGAGTTAAAGGCCCTTAGAGCCCTTTAGAGATGTAATTGTATTTCTCCAAAGTTGAGCAAAAAACAAACTAAACGCTATTTGCATTTGGCCAAGAGACTTAAAGTCCCAAAGCCCATTTGGAATGCTGAACAAAATGGAGCCTAAATAGTAGCTTGGACTCACTCACGGAGAGTGAGATTTTGTAGGATCATTATGGACTATTGTAATAACCTAAACTATTAGAGAAACTGTATGATTTAACTTCTAAATATTCCATCACTACTCTTTATGCTTAATCTACCCAATACCATTTGATGCAACTAGGGACCTGAAAATATTTAAACTCAAAGTCTACTGCTCTAATACCATTTGAGATTTTTTGGGACAATTATGGACTATTCTAAAAGCTTAAATTATTAGAGGAATATGTAATTTAATAATTAAAATATATTATTAAGATGATCGATCCACTTACACCAAACAATATCCAAATATGAAAACTTTTGCATTTGACCAAATTATCTTCCTATCACAAATTTGACCTACCGGGATGTTTTAGCTTACTCTATCATAGCCAGCGTTGGACAACTATTTCCTTGAGCGTGACACAAACCAGAAGTACTAGAAAATGATTTTCCAACCTAAACTATGGCAATTCAAATGTTTTCCTTGATACGCCAGTTATCCTCTCATCTACCATGCAATCCCATGGAGTGCAATATGTTGTGTCGAACAATGTCGGCAACACTACCAGCTGTATCCGCTTCTCTAATGAGATCGGCATTCTGTACTTCCGCAGGAGTTTGACAAGTGCCACCTATTTCTTACGAAGGGTCTTCCATCAAAAGGCCCAAGAGATCGTAAGAGCGTCCAGAAAGCGCGCTTGTTTATAGAGAACATGGAGGACGTGGTGTACACAAGCAATGACAAGATCCACGGGAGTGCCACGTACCTAGGGGCCTCCTTCTCAAGGGACGTGAAGGGGGAGTTCATGGGGGTCCCGTACAAAAAGATGGCATATGTGTGGTAGCCGAATGGTATCAACCAAATATAGGGCTATTGGTTTTGGAAGTTTGGAATCCTATCTTTTGGAGTTGGAAAGTTTTCTATTTTATATACTTCTTTTCTTGCAAGTAAATCTTTTAGAATGTACTCTTCAAAATATAAATACTCACTAAGCTTAATGGAAATATACAACAATTTCTATTTAATTATGGTATCAAGAGACATTTATGGCTCATGCCCCTTTCAACCCTAACTTTCTGCTTCCTTTTTTCTTTTTCTTTTTTCCTACAAGGATGGTCGCATGGCCCTAGAGAATCCCACTGCCACTGCCACCATCATTACCGCCATTACCCTTCTTCTACACTTCCTCCATTCGGATCTCCTCACCAATTCCTTTCTCCACGTTTCCCAAAATCCAATTACTTGCTATGAAAAGCATAGATTATCCCATTTCTTAAGGGACAAAAGCTTTATAGGGGTGAGCATATTGGAACGCCCGAACCAGCCAGTTTGGTCTAGTTCCTAAGGGCATCAATCCAATTCTCAATTCCATAAAAAGAAAATTGGTGATTTTTGGTCCATTTCCTGGTTTCAAGAGGGGGACCAAACCGAACTGAACCAACTTTTTTTTAATTTTTTTTTAATTTCGTAAAATAGTAACAAACCTTAAAATTGAAATAACTCTAGCATTTTTTTAATTTTTATTTTTGCTAAGTGGCCAATTCCATTGGACCAAGGATCGAATTGGATAGTCTATTCTAGTGGCATTTTTTTTATTTTTATTTTTTATTTTTGCTAAGTGGTCGCTTCCATTGGACCAGACTGGGCTGTCCAATTCGATCCCCGGTCCCAAAAAATGGGAATTGGTCCTCTTGGTCTAGTTCCCAGTTCCTAAGTAGAACTAAATTAGTCCAAGAACCAATCATCCCTAATGGTCATGTTCACAAGTCTTTCTAATTGCATCATTCTCGAAATCGTTTTGCATCTTAGTTTTTATTAACCAACTTGCAAAGCCATCTAGGATGCTCTTAATGCTTGGCTTAGCTTCAGCTCTATACATATGCTCTTTTCTATGCATCTCAATCCTATCGCAACCTACCTTTAAGGAAGCCACCCTCGGGAATAGACTTAGAGGTAATTGTTTATAAAACAGTCCAAGTTGGCATTCCCATTAAAAAAAAAAAAAAAAACAGCTCGAACACATCATCTAATTGGTGATCCAAACTTGGTCCATCAATTTGAACGTGGATTCTCCCAAGTCCGTACATCATGTGACATTGGGATATTTTATTTTAAGTTCAATTAACTATATGAGAATTTTGAATGAGGAATCGCTACTAACCTATTAAAGTTGGCTAGGAATCAAGTGAGGTATAGTATACCTCACTTCCTACATAACCAAAGATCTAAGGTTGGAGACTTGATTACACTATTTGTCTAGCTAGTACCCTTTCGATACTTAAACTTGATCATTTAATCACTAAAGTGTCTAGACAATCTTTTACTAATTACGAGCCATCATATTATGGTCTACTAAGTGTCCATGCAATGTTTGTTTATTATGATCCTAAGATTTATCCTAAAGACGCTAAAATGGAAAATAACAATCAAAGTATTGAAAGTACACACTCAAGTATATAATCAAAATAGAAATGTGCAAATAGCAGCTTGACATTGTCTCTTAAAACATACAACGCCTTATTATAAATTACTATGACCTTGTTTAAATTGGGTTCAATTTTTGTCCAAAGATTTTCACAGCTTTTTTAGAATATGATAATCCTAAAATGTTTGTTAAGACCCTAAATTATGTCAATTCTAATTGAGGAAAATCCAAAAATAATTCTAAACTGGTGTTAACAATAAAAATCTAATAAAACTAATCAAAATCTAATTTCTAAACTTTTTATTATATTTGTTATTTTTGAAAATTTTATTAAGTTTTTAATATTAAAATAGGGACTCGGGTGGGCCCCCAGGGCTCAGTCTGAATATGGGCTGTAGTAGGCTCTTGGATCTAGGCTATGGACACAAATGGGCTTAAATTCACCAAAGCAGTTATGTGTTTGGACTTGTCAGCATTTGGCCGTTGAATTGCCTCAGTTTTACAATTGAGCTTTGCTAACATAACAGTGTTTGGGTTATTATGAGAATAACAGCTTATTGTACAAGCATCTCTAAGACTAAAGCCAGCTCAAATATACTAAAACTAGTTAGGCCCAAAGTTACTCAAACTTAAATTAACCAAAGCAGTAATGTGTTTGGACTTTTTAGCATTTGGTGGTTGAATTGTCTTTATTTTATGGATGGGTTTTGCTAGCATAACAGTCTCTAAGTTACTGTGAGAATAATAATTCGTTGTAAGCCACAAATTCTTAAAAAAGATAATTTATAATTATTTGTTGTGTGGTTTTTTTTTTTGTGGTCTAGAATATATTGGTTATTTTCACAATAAATTAAAACCTATCACCAAGTCATTTCTCTTTACAAATTGACCCCCATGACAACATAATACTCATCTACCACAGGTGAACAAAGACAATACTATTGAAAGGGCACTATAAAAAATTACTTGAGCCACACTAAATGTGATACAACATAAAGACAAGAACCTTATATTGCGCATCTCAAAAGACCCATTCACATAGTATGAGTTCAAGATTACCTCTAATTTAGTCATTAGATAACCTTACACTTTCGAATTTATAGGCACAAAACCATTACTTGATCAGAAGGGGTCTAATGGGCAGAAGTAAAATGACACAAAGTCAAATATCAGGATTAGTTCAATGAATATATGCATAAAACATCAAAGGTGTGATATCACTTAACCATTAAAACAGAATTCATGGAAACAAATATGCAAAAATAGATCGGCTAAACCATTGCCAAATTCACTTGTATATTGACAAGCAGTTAAAACTATCCAAAAAAAAATAGTAAGATTCATATGCTACAACTTCATTTGCTACAGAAAACAAATACATTAAGAAAATAACTAGTACAATCATAGGGTAAGGTGTGATCTCAACAGAATTCTTCCAACAAGTGAAGCTAAAACCAATTTGTTTGGAATTACAGCACTCGAGATTTAAACTATTAATCATCTTAGTATGTGGAGTCGAATCTGCTGTGTATAAATAGCCAAAAGAGAAAATGTGGTTAGCTCCAAGAACACTTTAATTCCCACGCCAATTAATAAACCTAGAGATTCTAGCCCCCCATCATACTGTTCACGGCCAAAATCCAATATAAAAACACAATGCTCGTTCATTAGAGTAAGCAGTAGGATGACGATCGACAATGTAGAAGGCAAATCAAAACCTTAACATAGCTTTATTTGAGAGAAGAACCCTGAGTAGGTGTTCATAGTTGCGGCAAGTTGTTGAGAAAACTCTTACCAAATTTTGAAATTCACAAAACTTTCTAATTCTTATTCTTATTTTGAAGAACATAATACTAATGAAGTTATATTGCAAACTCTTACTAAAGTCTATTTGTTCCATAAGTATTTTCCACTCTAACACAATCTAGATTGAAGCAATGTCCAAAACGAGCATAAAATCAAACTCAGATTTTTTGATCTTGTAATAAGGATTCAGAATGAACGCATTAGGAATTTATTCTACAACATCTAACTCTTTGGCGAAGAATCTCACTTTCCTTCTATAAATACATTGATGGAATTAATCACAAATTGATGAAATTAATCTTGAAGACAAGTTCTTTTTTGGGAAGCATCTACTTATGGAAACCTAGATTCCGATTGCATGAGCAACCAGAATCAATGAATTTTTATCTCAATTTTCAAACAGCTATAAGATTTTCTTAGTCCATTATGTCCAGCATATTGATCGGAACAAATTTCTCTAGAAAATGCCAACAGCTAGTTAGGCGTTGAGGAATATTTAAGGAAGTCATTCGGTCTATTTGAGGAGGAGATGTGAAAATTGAAATTCCAAAGTCTAAGGTCTTTCCAATTACTTGTTCTTCATCGGTAGTCCTTACAAATTGTATTTAAGAGAGAAAATCACAAGAAGAGTGAGTTAGTGAGAGAAAATGGATTTTCCATTGAGTGTTTGCACTCAAAAATTGTATTTCTCTGTTGATGCTATAGTGAATTCCAACCAGAAGGTTGTCAATGTGGGAAAGTGAACATACGCTTGATTTAAGTTGAACCACTATAAATTTCGTATATAATCTTATCTACCCTTAACTCTCTTTATTTAAATTGCATTCTTTTAAGTATCGCAAAAATTTAGTTCCATCTCTTATTTGATTTTGAACATTCATTAAAAGTATGGTGACTTGTTTTATCAAACTTTGTTTGATACTTAGACTTTATTTGAAATTTATTTTATTTATCAAAATTACTTTTAAACACCTATTCACCCCATTTAGGTGCTCGTACTAGCATTATCACAAGTAAAGAGAAAAATCTTCTGCTCTCTATCCTCCTTGAGGTATAGTATATTGTTGCTACGATTAATAAAAAAAAAAAAAAAAAAAAAAAAAAGAACAACAATCATGCAACGCAACAAACGCAAGAAGAGGACTCGCGGAGAGACAATGAACGATAGAAAGTGTGAAAATGTATTTTAAATTGCTGATTTACGTGAATCATGAATACTAATTCGCATGTGTCCTTATCCAATATATCACAAATGATTTCGGAATCTCCTCATTTTTCATTTATTTTTGGATTATATCCAAATTATTTTTCTTTTCTAATTATAGAACCCAAAGCTTCTCCCTCACATTTAAACTTCTCATTTGGCCAAAACGAATTAGTTTTGCTATGGTTGTTGAAAGAGACCGGTTCTAAGTTCTATTATTAATCAGATCGAGGTCGGCAAAAGGACAGCTCCCATTTTAATCATGCATAGCTTTGGTTTTCGGCTTCTGCACTCTCTTTCCGTGTGCGTTGACCTATTCCCTCGACAACCTGATACATATAGAATAAGGTGAGAAAGTCGTTCATCTTTTGTATCTATCAACACTAGAGTGATGCTAAACAACAAGTTTACATTCAAATCTTTTTTTTGGCCTTCACATAGCACATTATTTATTTCACGGATAGCATATAATATATGAAATCCATGCCTATATAAGAAAAAGAAGACATGAAACCCAAAAGAAATTCACGGAAATCGATGAGTATCACGTGGTCATTTTTCTTTCAAATTCATCTATGGGAAAAATTTGCATGGATCCGTTTCTTGATTAATCGGATCAATTATAACCATTAATCACGTGGATCTATATAGATCTCTCATGATATGACAATTGTGAATATGCCCAATTTATGAAACTCGGGTTCTCGGGTTGAGATCCAACCAAAGTTTTTCCCCACAAATCACACCTTCAATCCTTAATAAGCTTTAGCGTGCATCACATTTACAGTTACAATTATACTACATTATCATAAACAAAAACAGCTTGAACGTAGGACTGGAAAAGGCCGGCCAAACGACAATTTTTATCCTAACCGAAATAGCCAGGAAGAAGGAGAATAAGGCCCCAAGACCTAAGCAAAAAATCCGGCAATAATCAAAAGGCCGGCCAAACGGCAATTTTTATCCTAACCGAAATAGCCAGGAAGAAGGAGAATAAGGCCCCAAGACCTAAGCAAAAAATCCGGCATTAATCAATCTTATTTTTCACTAATCAAGAGACGACACTAAATGATTACAAATGGTTTATATACTTTTATTTTTTAATGAGACCCGACATATATGTCATTGTCTAAAAGTTAAATCGAAGCATTAGATTAGTAGAGTTTATGAAACTTCGTCTTTCAGCGGCCGACCAAATTAATTATCATCACCTTCATCGTCCATAAATAGCCAGTTAGTTCCACAACATTCTCCATGCCCAAAACAACTACCCGGTGTCTATGTTCCTTGCTACGCTCGTGATTCTATCGTCTTCCGTGCAATCCCATGGCGGTGGAGTACCTCGTAATGAACAACGCCGATGACACTCCCGACGGCATGCGTTTCATTGACGAGATCGGGATCCTGCACAGCCAGCAGACGCTGACCATGTCGACCGATTTCATATGGAGGACCTTCCAACAGATCGATCTCGCAGACCGAAAGGAGGTCGCCCAGGTGAGCCTGTTCATTGACAACATGGATGGGGTGGCGTACACGAGCAACAACGAGATCCACGTGAGCGCCAAGTACCTTGGGGGCTTATCAGGGGATGTCAAGGGGGAGTTCACGGGAGTCTTGTACCACGAGATGACGCACGTGTGGCAGTGGAACGGGGCCGGGCAGGCCCCGGGCGGGCTCATTGAGGGGATTGCGGATTTCGTGAGGCTCCGATCTGGGTATGTGCCGGGCCACTGGGTGCAGCCGGGCCATGGCGATAGATGGGATCAGGGTTACGACGTGACGGCACGGTTTCTTGACTATTGCGATGGCCTTAGAAATGGGTTCGTGGCTGAGCTGAACAAGAAGATGAAGACTGGTTTTAGTGATAACTACTTTGTTGACCTGCTGGGCAAGACCGTTGACCAGTTGTGGAGTGAATACAAGGCTGCATATGCTAATTGACTTAGAGTCCATACCCGGTCGATATATGTATCTGCTCTATGAAAAGCATGGTTGAAAACATATACAAATCAAATTTCGATTTTTTACAATTTACACTAATTGAATATGGCATCTATTTCTGGCTGTTCGTGTAAATATCGGTATGAATAGTTTCTCTCTGTGGCCATGGAGAGGAATTCTGATGGCATTCCACCAGGTTTATCCGAGCCTACACATAGATTGTGTTGGCTCCACATGATATTCACATGATCAATGCTCAATATTCATTTCAGCGTTTTTAAATCCAGACCAGTCTAACTTCCGGTTCTCGAGGTAACTAGTTTAACCAGTTCGACCGTCAAATTGATGATTTGCACAATTTACAATTAAATAATCTCATTCATCTATACCATTCTTTAAGGGAGAGATTTCTCTCTTTTGGTCTCTCAACCTAAATTACCTAGAACCAAATTATGATAATGACTTGAATTAATTTTAAATGAATTCATAAGCTATTTTTGTTATTTAGCAGTTGAAAGTGAATATCGACATTAACCGCCACCATAAAAAAGCAGACATTTTCTAACTTTTTCTTCTTGTTTGGAAGTAGTGACATTTCTAAACAATGGTAAGCATGTTACCAGCATTTCATTGAAACGTTGGCATAATCGATGCGGAGAAAAAGTTCTTCCAATATTGCCTAAGAATGTTGATACATGCACGGTTCGATGCCACTATATCCATCAGTTTTGCGAACAAATGCAGCTGTAGCATCTCGCTTCTCCACCCCTCCAACGATCGAATGACACAAATGAAAAGGCAAATGGAGAATTTCTTTGTAAATTCGTTTATTGTGTACAAGTACATTGCTCTTATTTTTATTTTATTTTTTTGGTGAAAAGGGTAAGATGCTCTTATTTATAGTGTAAGAATGAAAGAAAAATAGGAAATAATATACAAAGAATAATGACTTTCCTATTTACTAAATCAATCAGCTCGTAATCAAGATCGCCAAAATTGGAATCGATAATCAAAATCCTGCAAATATATTTCCAGCACTCCCCCTCAAGCTAATGGCCTATATATCTAGAGGACACCTAGCTTGCTTAGTAGGTACATTTGTTGTCTCTAACATAGTGGCTTAGTGAAAACATCTACAGGTTGTTCCACAGTTCCAGTTCCCCTTGTTACAAGAACTCCCTCTCTGATCTTGTCTTTAGTGAAATGGCAATCAACTACTATATGTTTTGTTCTTTCATGAAAATTGGGTTTGATGCCAATTTGAGTATAACATCATTGTCACAAAACAATTTAGTTGGTCCACTGACCTGTATCCCAAGATCAAAGAGTAATCCCCATATCCAAACTATTTCGCAAATAGTTTTAGTCATGGCTCATTCTCATTTAGCTTATGATAATGATACGCGAGATAAAAACATTCCAAGTCCTAGACATCCCTTCAAATATTTGACAACTCTTAGAGTTGCGTTCATGTGGGATTGTTTCGAATTATGCCTAGTTGACTGAGTATTTGCACTGCATAACATATGTTGGGTCTTGTCATAGTAAAACATATTAACTTCCCAACAAGACGTTGATATCCCGATAGATCTTTGAATAATGGATCCTAGATAGATGTTGAAGAATCCAGACCGTACTCATGAGTCGTTAGCTCGTGTTCTATTCAATTGGTATGACAGTTGATTTGCATCTCGATGATCCTGCTTTTGAAACAATTTCTATGAGGAATTTCCTCTAACTAAGGTCGATACCTTTATCAGAACGAGCAATTTTAATTCTAAGAAAATATTTGGGAGGTCCCAAATCCTTGATGTAGAAGGTGGAATGTAAATATTCCTTGAACTTTGCAACATCGGAGTCATTGTTTCCCATGACAAGAATATCATCAACATATAGTAGAAAATAAATTGATGAATTACCTGCATTCCATGCAATTAGGGCATAATTGTGCTTAGAATGCCGAGAACCCACATCGGTTAGTGCAGTAAAGAACTTGGCATATAATTGTCTTGATGCTTGTTTCAATCCATATAGGGATTTGTGTAGATGACACTCCCAAGACTCCTCCTGTCTATGTAATTCTTGTGGAAGTTCCATATAAATTTCTTCATCCAGATCACCATGAAGAAAAGAATTGTGAACATCCATTTGATGCAACAATCGATCTCATATGGTTGCAAGGATAAGAAAGAACGGCCAATGACTTCTTTGGCAAAGGGAGATAAGGTCTCATAATAATCAAAGCCTTCCCTTTGAGTGAATCCTTTAGCTATCATCCAAGCTTTGTAGCATTCAATAGAGCCATTTGCCTTACTCTTAATTTTGTATACCCATTTACATTTGATTGGTCTCCAATGTGGGGGTAGTGGGACAATATCTCTAGTATGATTCTCCATTAGGGTATTAAGCTCCAATTCCATTGCACATTGCCCTAAGGGATCATGTGATGCTTCTTGAAATGAAGATGGTTCATGTTGTTCTGAGATACGACTGATGTGAAATATTTATTCCGATGATAACCGATTAAATGAGACATATGAGGAAATAGGGTATTGTGTACTTGGAGAACTCAATGCAAAACAAATGTAGTCTTAGGTCCATGTAGGTGGACGAGTATTCTGCCGAGAACGTCGAGGCTACTCCACTATCATTTGTTCAAGTGCTGGAGAAGACTCGAGTTTGTTCCTAATGTAGCTATAGCTGAAGAAATATCCTCAGATAATATTGGAGTTGATGCTAGTGATCCGATTATGGTTCCTATGGAGTTAACATGGATGGTTCCGATGCAACAAAATATCGTGGAATCATGGATTAGTCTTCATCACATAGAAAAGGATGGTGACCCTCTAAGGACAATAAGGTCGATGAAGAAATCATATCCTTGAATGGGAATACATCTTCATGAAAATACAACATTTCTATTTATATAGAAATGCCTTGTAGAAATCTCCATAACTCGATAACCCTTCTAAAGAGGAGCCATGAAAACAAATTGAGTGGCACGAGGACCCATTTTATCCGAGGACCCACATTTGTCGCATAGCATAGACAACCAAATACTCAAACGTGATCATTTCTCGATTGTTTGTTGTAAAGCATCTCAAAAGGAGTTTTACCATGAAGAATCCGAGTTGGCATGGGATATAAAATATGCAGCTGTGACCACACAATCTCCCTAAGATACTTCAAGAATATAGGCTTGGTATTTTAGTGCACGAGCTACTTCTAATAAATGTCTATGCTTGCATTCAACAATTCCATTTTGTTGTGGAGTATATGTGCAAGAACTTTCATGGAGTATCCCATGAGAAGACAAGGAATTTTGTGCAATCAAAAGTGAAGAACTCATGCCCATTATCTGTACGAATTCTTTGTATAGATTTATTGAATTGATTTTTAACCAAAGATATGAAACTCAAAAGATGAGTAAAGGTTTGGCTTTTTGATTGCATAAGATATATTCAAGTAGCCTTTGTTTAATCATCAATAATAGTAAGAAAGAAACGAGAGCCGTTACGATGAGGGGTATGATAAGGACTCGAAATGTCCTTATAAAGTAGAGAGAAGGTGGTGTTTGCTCAAATTGTACAGATTGGAAAAGATGTTCGAGATTGTTTAGCTAAAGGACATACATGACATTTAGGATGAGGGAAACATGGACTCTAACCCAAATATTGATGAAAATTTTTATTTTGACTAATGGCATTACAAGAGATGTTTTTATTTAATAACTCTAAATCTCCCGGGTATTAATCCAGAAATATAGTCCTTGCATAACATTACCCAAGCCCATCAATCTACCAATCGAATGATTCTAAAAGAGACAATTTTCTAAACTGAATATAGCATGACAAGAATTATACTTGCAAACCCTTGAAACAAAGAGAAGGTTGAATTTAAAATTAGAAATGTATAAGACATCCTTGAGGACAAAATTCGGACCAAGGTGATTTGTGCCTATTTTTGTAATATGGGTAATATTTCCATTTGGAAGATATATCGATATGGGAGACTAAGATCTCTTATAGACATGGGAAACTAGTTGATCATTACATATTATGTGATCATTAGCCCCTGAATCGATTATCTATATATCAATTGAAAAGGAATTCTCCTTGTAAAGAAGAATGGAGAATTCCTGTGTATATTCATTTATTGTATACAAGTACATTGTTCCTATTTATAGCATAAGAATGAAAGGAAAATATGAAATAATATACAAAGAATAATGGCTTTCCTATTTACTAAATCAATCATAAATTGACTAAGTCAATAAGCTCATAATCATAATCACCACAATCGGAATCAATAATCAAAATCGTATAAATATATTTCCAACATCGAAGATCAAAATCAACAGATGAAAAGATGATAGAACCCCCGTTTGGAGACATACAAATAGAGAAAAGGTTCAGGATCTACCTCGTACATTGATTAAATCCTGATTGGGAAAAGACTGATTGAATCGAATAAATCACTCATGCGGTAATTTACTCGGCTGCAAGAGAATAGTTCGGCAAAAGAAGAAGAAGATGTGAAAAAGAAAAGAATAAAGGAAAAATAAAATTGCTCTAAAATAAAGGAAAAAAGTAAAAATGGTTTTTGTATTTGATAATTATTTATGATGAGAAAGACAAGATACATCTCGGACCTCTTAAAATGTCTTCTTCATGAATTAGGCTAGAGGATCGTGCTTGCACTATAACATTTTACATTATAGAAATGTTCGCTCTGTCAGAATCATAAAGGGGACAAACCACAGATTCATGTATGTGCGATCTAGAGATTAGCGGCCATGGACGGCTCGTGATGAATTTCACTACCCTATCTGACCTCACGTTCTCTCCAACTTTTTTCGCTGGATTTTCCTTTTTCATTTTTTTAATATTAATTTTGTGAGTTTCAATATTTCCTTATTTTCCAATTTTTTTATTTTGATATTTGCATTTAGGGTATGATTTAATGGCTGGCGACCCCAGCGACACATTGAATATGAAAAATAAAAAAGAAAAGAAAGAGAAAATTTGGAAAAAAATTTAAAAAATTGCCCACATCAAGCTAGTGATGCCACTTAGGAAGGCTAGCATTGACTAGACTGCCACATTAACGATTTTTTTTATCAAAATTAGCTAGAATAGCTATATTGGTAATTCATTAAAAGGTTAATGACTAAATTGATAAAATTTCAAAATGTTTTAGACTAAATTTGCATAATTAAAGATTTAGAATTGAATTGGTAAATAGTCAAAATGTTTTGACTAAATTAATACAATTGAAAGGTTTAAAAATGAATTAACTATTACAATAGGTTTATAAATTTTTGGACACCTCTTGTATTTTTATCTTGAAAAAGGAATGGAAGAGCTTTTGCATCGTACAAAATTCTTTTTGGGTTCTTTGACTTATGTTTCTTGCAGTTGTTTTGCCCATAAAGTGTTAAGTAAGACAAAGCTAGCTTGTCCTGGTATTTTGAAGCCAAGTCCTATCAAGCCGATTTTCCTCTTTGCCATAATTTAGTACCATAATTTCTTTTTCTTTATTTGATAAAAATCACTTTTTCGTCTTTTCTTTTTTTATATTAAGGAGACAGTAATAAAGTACGTATCACATATACTGGGGATACATGAGAAATTCAGTCTACAAAGACCCAAAAATAAGGCAAGTGAGAGCGGGGCTTGGCACTTATGAGTGATTGGAGCATGTCTTAGAAGAAGAGATTTTCAATTAGACAATGTCCAAAGCGCAACGTGTTATGCCTCCAAATTATGCATGTAAAGTACGGTAACATGGTCATTGAAATAATGAACAAAGCTCCATTTGCTTTGTGGAAAATCACTAATATCAAAAGGATTTTTTTTTCTAATTAAGTTATTTTGTTCAATAAACGAGTTGACAGAAAATGTCCTATCAATCAACAAAATTCAATGTCTAGAAATTTTTACAATATATTTGAAACTATTTGTGATCGCTCATTTTCCTACGATATACAAATGATTAAAAATAGGAAAAATATATTTAAACAGTTGATTTTTCACAAACAAATGGAGCAAGCTTGGGGCTTCTTCCTCAGATTGAGCTCCTCATTTGGCTTTGTTATGATGCTTGAAAGACCGGTTCCAACTTATATTTTGAAGGCCCCGTTTATTTTGTGAAAAATAATAAATTAGAAATCATTTTCCTCAAAATAATCCCTTGTATCACTTAAAATAATTAGTCAATGAAAATTGTTTTCATTGCAGGCAACTGTTTATGTATAAACCTTTTCATTTAGACACTTTCCCCGGAGGTTACCCATCTTTATAGTGTTATAGCCTGACTCGCTTAACTTTGAAGTTCTAAAGCAAAGCCTACATTACATCAAAAAGTACCTCTGTGAGTTAATTCAAATTTTTACATTTCAGAATTGCTCTCTCACTATTGGATGCATAGTTTGACTCATTCACCATCTTAGAAACTTGCCAAAAGTCGCTCCTTGTCTAGCCCTCCAGTCCCAACCTCTCCTCACTCCCGTCGAGCCAAGTTGTTATATTAAGAGAAACTAATAAAGAATAAATTTGTCACATATGTATCAATTTGAGATTTTTTTTTATGGTAAAAAAATTACTATAGAGCAAATTTGTCATAAATACACTAATTTGAGATTTTTTGAGATATTAATTTTATTTTTTAAATCATTCATTGATTGCCAAATAGCTGAAGCTTTGATTACAATCCCGCAATTTTCGACTATAATTACGGTCAGCGAAAGGACAGCTCTAATTCACAGTCAACCCCGCAATTTTCGACTATAATTACGGTCAGCGGAAGGACAGCTCCAACTTCAAAGTTAACGAAGACTTGTCCCGTTTACCACATGCGTTGTTTTGGTTCGCTTTTGCTCGCCTCTTATCCTTTTCTTTTCCGTGCTTTGACCTATTTCCCCAAGACAAACTGATACGTACAGCTACAGGTACCGAGAAACAACTTCAAAATTAATTTGATCTAGTCGTCGATCAGACCTCTAGAAACTAATGGACTCATACTGTCAACAGAAATGAACATACATGGCTACCCCACTTTTGAAAGGTGTCAACAATAGAGCAACGCTAGATAACAACTTTACATTCAAACCTTTGGGCTTCACACGACAAAATCCACGCCTACATAAGAGAAGAAAAAACGTGAAATCCACAAGAAATTTCCGGAGATTGAAGAACATTCTGTTCAACTGTTCTTCTGTGAGAATTGCATAGATATACTTTGTGATGAATCTAATCAATTATAATGATTGATCGTGTGAGCTTCAGGTAAATCTCTCATAATTTAACAATTGGTGATTGTACCCATCTTAAGAAAGTAAAAAAGCCACAAAAAACATAAAACTATGCTTATGTGACATATTTATTACAAAACTTATGGTATCAAAAATCATAAACTATACTCATTATGACACATTTATCATATAAATTTTTTTCTTATAATATAAAAAATCACAAACTTGTAGTTATGTGATATATTTATCTTCCGTCAAGATTTCATTATATGATTTTTCAATTTAAATAATGTCATTTTTATTTTACTTAAGCCACGCGGGGCTATATTAACACGGTTTACTTTCTAGGTTCTGTGTAGGCAAATTTTCAAAGTCAACGAGGACCCCATGTGTAATTTTGGTTTGCTTTTGCTTGCCTCTTACGCTGTCCTTTCCGTGCTTTGACCTATTCCCCCAAGACAAACTGATACGTACAGCTACAGGTACCGAGAAACGACTTCATCTTTCAATTGATCCAGTCATCGATCAGACCTCTAGAAACTAATGTACTCATAGTATTCAATAGAAACGAACACATATGGCTGCCCCAGTTTTGAAATGTATCGGCAATAAAGCGATACTAGATAACAACTTTACATTCAAACCTAATTTTGGGCTTCACGCAGCACGTCGTGTGAAATCCATGCCTACATAAGAGAAGAAAAAAATGCGAAATCTGAAAGAAATTCCCGGAGATTGAAAGATATTGTGCAGCTATTCTTCTTTGAGACTCAATTACAAGGATTGCATGGATATACTTTGTGATGAATTAGATCAATTATAATGATTGATCACGTGAGTTTCATGTAGATCTCTCATAATTTAACAATTGGTGACTATACCCATCTTAAGAAAGTAAAAAAGCCACAAAAAAATATAAAACTATGCTTATGTGACACATTTATTGTGAATTTTTTTTTATGGCATCAAAAACCTCAAAATATACACATTATAACACATTTACCATAAACTTTTTCTTATGATATAAAAAATCACAAACTTGTAGCTATATAATACATTTACCCTTTGTCAAGATTCCGTTATATGATTTTTCCGCTAAAACTTCATTTTAATTTTACTTAAGTCACAAGGGCTATGTCAACATGGTTTACTTTCTAGCATCTATGTAGGCAAATTTTTAATGGTTCTTATTGACAGAACTTTGATGAAGAGTGAATGTGTCACACAACATAAATTTGGGATTTTGTGACAATATCTAGGATAAATGTGTTACAATGCATATAATTGAGGGTTTCGGTGGCTTTTAACCTTTAAGAAACTCGGGTTCTCAGATTGAGATATGGGCAAAAATTTCCGCACGTTACGGCCCTCCACAGTCCTCACGAAGCTTTAGCACGCATCACACTTACGGGTACAGTAATAATAATTGTAACTGGAACAGCCATGAAGAAGCAAAACATGGACCCCAAGACTTAATCAACAAATCCTGCCAATTATTTTTCAGACCAATTACCAACTCACTAATTAAAAGTTAGGTCACATTATTATAGATTAGAAGAAATCACAAATCTTGTCATTAGCTGGTCTAGAGTCGGTTGAGGTAACCTTATTTCAAAAGTCCCTGCCAAACTATGGTCAAGCGACGACTAATCCCCTAGCACTCAAAAGTTGAACAATTCAGCTTTTCAGCCAAATTAGCCATCGTCACCTTTATGGTCCTCTATAAATAGCCTAACTAGCTCAACAACATGATCCATGCCCAGAGAACTTACCAAACCCTAAACCATGTCTATCCTCTTCCTTGCTACGCTTGTGATCCTCTCATGTTCCCTGCAATCCCATGCGGTGGATTACACCGTAACGAACAATGCCGGCGACACTCCCGGCGCCGTGCGTTTCACTAACGAGATCGGCATCCCATACAGTCAACAGACGATGTCTGAATCGACTGATTTCATTTGGAGGACCTTCCAACAAAACGATCCCGCGGACCGAAAGGACGTTGCCAAAGTGAGCTTGTTCATCGACAACATGGACGGCGTGGCGTACACAAGCAACAACGAGATCCATGTGAGCGCCACGTACCTCGGGGGCGTCTCGGGAGACGTGAAGAGGGAGTTCACGGGGGTCCTGTACCACGAGATGACGCACGTGTGGCAGTGGAACGGGGCTGGGCAGGCCCCGGGCGGACTCACTGAGGGGATCGCAGATTTCGTGAGGCTCCGGTCGGGTTACGCGCCGGGCCACTGGGTGCAGCCGGGCCAGGGCGACAAGTGGGACCAGGGTTACGACGTCACGGCGCGCTTTCTCGACTACTGCAATGGCCTCAGGAATGGGTTCGTGGCTGAGCTGAACAAGAAGATGAGGACTGGTTACAGTGACAACTTCTTCGTCGACTTGCTGGGCAAGACCGTTGACCAGCTGTGGACTGAATACAAGGCTAAATACGCTACCTAATTTTGAGTCCACACCTGGTCGATCGATGTATGTGCCTAATAAAAAGCATGGTTAAACGAAGGCATTATTAAATAAAACACATGCAAATCAACTTTGGATTATTTGCAATTTACTGTAATTTGGGTCTATTTTTGGCTGTTGCAATGTCCAAACGGTAAGTTTCTCTACCTGGCCAAAGAGGAATCGATCGCATTCAACCTGGTTCATTCAGGCCTCCCTATAGATTATCAATGCTCAATTTGAGATTCATATGATCTGATCCTCAGTATTCATTGCATTGTTTTTAGATCTAGACCAGTCAAAAAATCTGTCTAACTTCCAGCTCTCGAATCAATCGATTTAACCATTTCAACATTTAGGTCGATAATTCGCACAATTTGCAACCGAATCATCTAATATATAAGGAGAGGCCCCTCTTTTCGTCTCTCAACCTAAATTACCTAAAGATCAAATTATAATAATAACTTGAATAAATTAAAATGAATCCGTGGGATTTTATCATCATTTAGCTCGATCTGGTGAGAATTAAATGTTGATCCAATGTCAATCACGCTTCATTAGCAATGATGTAATACACTTCTAGGACCGCTGACAAAGCAACTTGCGAAAATCAGAGCTTCCAAAGGGAGAATTCCTGAATTCGACTGTCATCGCACAGCTGATTTCATAATGCTCCCATCAACAGAAAACGGTTCGTCGCCCTTCCAGGCGCAACTCTGAGCATGAACACAGAAGGACAAGGGGTCCGGGATGGCAGACTGCAGTCTGCAGGGACTCGGAGAGCGTTTGTGTAATTACTGTATTGATTTAACCCGGGACAAATGATCTTTAACGTTTTTTTGTTCTCTGCATTCCGCAGCTTCTGACGACAATGGGCGTTCATCGGCTTAATTTGAGAACGTACTGTCCTACTCCTTTTCTGGTTGTCGAAATTTTGCATGCCCTATGCTTTTCCTCGGTAAATTAGGAATCAACCTTTTGGATTTCATGTGCGACAACTTCTTCGAGTGCAATGACTTTCTTGCTGGGATTACAGGTGAGCTCATTAGCTTGGAGCAAACTCAATTTTCTGAATTTTGAGCTGAGGGCTAGTGCTGATGTTACAGGTCTAAATAACAATATCATGTTAAAGCTCATAAGGACCCTTGTTCTTGCTCAGTGTTTTGGACTGATTTCCTTCTCTTTTCCATCATTTGCTTTTGGCCCCAAGATCATCCATTTACCTTGGCGGTGATCTGATAACATTGCAGGGAAAAATTGTTGCTTCACCGAAAAATTGTTGCTTCACTAACTCAAGCGTCGATTTTTATTTCCAATATGAACCTCATCAGTCATCCTTAAAGAATCCGCAGCATTATTTTTGAAGTATGTTTCTTACGCTATTGATCTTTTCTGGTGCCACTCCGGTTCTTCATGTTTCTATATGTTTCCCGTGAGTGCAACTTGGGAAACTGTCGATGGAAATTTGATATATGAATCATCTGTGTCATGTTCAATGACTAAACATAACTGCTGATGCGATTTTTCTCCTGGTAAGGGTCCTACGGTTGCCTTTCCCATTAGCTAATGGAAAAATCTAATCGTTCCTTTAGTCTGTCACAAACTACAGTGAAAAGGTAAGCCGTAGATCCTTTGCACTTGAGCACTATGCTCACATAGACTTCCTGCTCGGTGTGACTGCCAAGGAAGATGCTTATGATGGGGTTCTTCAGGTCACTTAGCAAGAAGTCTTCCAATTCTGGAAGCGATTAGTTCGGGCAAGATGACAGAATTAAGTTCTGGTTCACGTGTATAATTCGTATATACATAAATTGTTGTATATTGTATGTTCCATATGTTAGGACATCGGTTTCTCCACCTCCTGCAGAAGTAATATTCCAAGTGAATTAAGCTGGGATGCAATTAGTCTCCCATCGACTATACCGATGTGGTCAAGCTTTCCTTTGTATTAGACCTTTTTTTATTTTCTTGTTGTCCCCTTCTTTCTCTGGATTATTAGCGTCCATATGGTAATACTTCTATTTCAGAGAACAATTTTTGTTTAGAAATAAATTTTTCTATTTCTATTCCCTATAATAATTTTTGAATAAAAGAATGCATTTGGTAACAACACAAATTTATATTCTTATAATAGAAAAAAAAAATAGGAATGTGTCTAGTATGACCCAAAAAAAAAAAAAAACATAGAATTTCTTTTAATTTTTTTATAATTTTTTTGAATTTTTCCTTTTTTTTTTTCCTTTTTTCTTCCTGGCGATTGGCAAAGACGGCCGACTACCAGCGATAGGCCTAGCCACTAGTTGCTAGTCCTAACCATCGGCCGCCAATGGCCACCATTGCCGGTCGTCAAGAAGAAAAAAGGAAAAAAAGAGAAAAATCTAATAAAATATATATTTAAAATTAAGAGAAATTCTATATTACAAAAAAAATTGGGTTGTACCAAACACATTTACATTATTTTTTTATTTCGAGAATAGAAATTTTGTATAGTTACAGAACGTGTTTTTTTATTCAGAAATCGTTTCAAGAAATATAAATAAATAAATAAAATTATTTCTGAAAAAAAAAATTATTTCTAGAATAGAAGCGTTACCGAACAATCCCTAATAATCCAACAAAAGACGGGGACATCAGAATAGTCGATGGAGAGTAATTGCATCCCAGCTTAATTCACTTGGAATATTACTTCTACAGAAGGGGGAGTAAACGATGTCCTACCATATGGAACATACAATATACAACAATTTATATATATACATATTATATGCGAGAACCAGAACTTAATTCTCTCATCTTGCCCGAACTTATCGCTTCAAGAACTAGAAGACTTGCTGAGCGACACGAAGAACCCCATCATAAACATCTTCCTTGGCAGTCACGCTGAGCAGGAAGTCTATGTGAGCATAGTTCACAAGTGTAAAGGATCTACGGCTTAGATTGCATTTCGTCGATGGAGCGCTGCACGTTGGCCTAGTTTGCCAACATATCAATCGGCCGCCGATTGCCAATCACTGGTCGCCAGCCAAATTGCATTTTGTTGATGGAGCGTTGTGTCACGGGCCGATCAATCAACTCTCGATCACTCCTTGATTCACCTGTGCGGCCTTAAGGTCAACCTTTCACACTCGACTCACAAGATTCATATGTAGAGAGAGAAACAACTCTTAGAGAGAGAAGTTCTAATTTTTTTATTGCTTGTGAATGAGAATACAATAAGGGAGGACACCCTTTTATATACAAGTATAAGGCAAACTCTATACGTAGATCTTTCTTAGATCTAACGGTGGAGATTGCACCTCCTCATCTACCAACCACTGGCATTTATAGCCAACTACCAGCTATTCGAATTTATAACCAGCTACCAGTTACTCGCATTTATAACGTATGCGTACAAATACAGTATTACCCGCCCCTGGGAGAATACTATACATCTTGGGAACATAAGTCGAGGGTCATCATCGTGTCATGCCCGTGCCATGGAAACCTCTTGGACATGCTAACTTTCGGGCCGTGACAATTGCACGTCGGCCTAGTTTGCCAATGTATTGACTGGCAACCGATGACTGGCGACCGGTAGCCGGCCACCAGCACCCACTACTGGTCGCCAACTGCCAATTGGAGAAATGGTGGATGGCGGAGTTTTGAGGGGCGACAAGAAATAAGAAGAAAAGAAAAAAAGAAAAGAAAAAAATGACATATTTCTAGAAATTGTTCCCATAAATAAGAAATTACTTTTTCCACTTCTTGTTTTTATTTCAAATCTATTCTCTAGAGAATAAAAAAATTAGTTGACGTTATCAAATAGATTTTTATTCTTTTTTTTTTTTTTGAGGAACAAAAGAATAAAAAAACAAAAAAAAAAAAATGTTAACAAACAGGCTCTTATGGGATAATAGAGCGAATTAAAAAATAGTTTAAACTCTCCACTTCAAAGTTTGACCAACATGTTCCACGAAAAAAATAAAAATAAAAGCTCATATACTATGATCATACAAAGAAAATCAAAATAGTCCAATATTAAAAGGGGGGAGGGGAAAATGATAATTCAAAAGTAGATTAAATAGTTAGATCATAATTCTTTCGATTAAATCTCTACCACTTCTTAAATTTATGTTTAAATATTTCTTATCTTGTTTCATATGTTATCATTTTACTTTGCAAAATTTTAAATTATCTTTTTCTACAAAGATTATTATTTTTAAAAAAAAATTCACACTAGGGCGTTTACTTTTTTGAACAGTTTGTTCCGATTCTGCATTTGCTTTTGAAAATTTTCTTCACACTAACGGAACTCCCATATCCATCAATGAAACATTGTTCTGTTACGTGTCATTACAAAACACATAAGACAATAAAAGTACAAATTACCTAATTAATAATTAATACAAGTTAAGCAGAGCTCAACTGGCTAAGAATTTCTCTATAGATTTGTTCAAAATAATAAATATACTATTCTCACTCCCACTCGCCAAAATCTTAAATTAATAAGTAAGAGAATACTGTGCGAAAAATGAGTTCGTTAAAACCCTAGACACAAGCGATGTGTGGTACTTTAAGGATATTCTAAATGCGAAATGTACAACTCTCACTTTCACTTGGCAAGCTAGGATTCATGGATTGATTCCAATCATAGTCATTAATGTTGCAGGCCCATTGATGGAGCCTACAAATCCACATGATCATCACTTGTACTAATCGTGTCTAGTTGGCCCAGATCCATATAACAAGTCATTTTTCAATGTACCAATTGTATGTACGTTTAGTACATCTCGGTTCTTAAATCACGTGAGATCCATCAAAATCAAAGGCCCACATGGATTGGGCACACATGATTTTTAATAAGTTAATAGATTCCAAATTGGTTAAATAGTAAATAGTGATCAATCGGGGGAATCCAATGGATGTCTAACTTAAAAGGACAAAAACAGCATACGGA
Source organism: Eucalyptus sideroxylon x Eucalyptus melliodora (assembly GCA_016097485.1). Taxonomy (NCBI): domain Eukaryota; kingdom Viridiplantae; phylum Streptophyta; class Magnoliopsida; order Myrtales; family Myrtaceae; genus Eucalyptus; species Eucalyptus sideroxylon x Eucalyptus melliodora. The sequence goes on from CM027830.1 coordinate 22,134,179, forward strand.
GTGATTTGTTCGGTGTCTAGACTTTTTAAAAGAACCAAAGCATCTATGAACAAAACATGTCTCCCAAAGTTGTAAGTTGTAGCCTCAAAAATTTGTGTTTGGGCTATTCGCTGGGCCTTTCAGATTGCAATTGACCCGAAACCATGAAATTAATGGAGTACTTCGAGGTCACAGTCGGGCTAGAAACTTACTTAAGCCATGTTTAGTCATCCAATTTTGACTTAGAATAAAATAAAGAAATCTTTAAAAGTATATCCCCTCTCTCTCTCTGATCGTAACTCCGCACTTCAACGGTTCACTGTTTCACTAACGGTGCCGATGACTTCGGATCTAACCGCACATCCTCGGACACCAATTGGCCCCTTTGTCGTCCGTCAATCATCGGCCCCATCCCTCTCCCCCTCCCTCTTCCCGACCATGTCTCTTAGCGTCTCAACGGCAACAACAATCACGTGGTGGCCGCTGTCGTTGGTGGTAGTAAAAACTGCATTGGAGGATGAGTAGATGACTAGATTCAATCAGGAAAAAGTAATAGCGATGCATTGTCAAAGAAGATGCACAATGTGATTGGTCATGACAAGTAATTAGGTCTTAGGTCTGGTGGAGGAGGAGGGACCGGTGAGAAGGTTGGTTTCAACTGATTCTACATTTTAAAAAAATCGAATTGCATGGAGGTTTGAAATTTTGACATGAACACCAATAAGTTGAGAACAATTAATGATTACTCAGCAGATCAGTTGGAAAGCAGAGAGACATATGCTAAGAGTGTCAAGAACTGTGGATTTGTTGCTCATGTTTGTATATGTCACTCAATCACTCCATTGTTGGAAGATAACAAAAATTGTTATTTTCAATATCCAATTGAGTTTGTCCCAACCCCGTGCCAATTTTTTTTTTTTTTTTTAATATCTGGGTATATCGGAATTCATCCAGTTAGGAGGACGTCGCCAAACACTGGACTATCTAGACTCAAATTCGAACTATCAAACACATTTTTAGGGTGCGTTTTTCCTAAGAAAAATAAATAATTTGAAAAAAAAATCTGAAAAATGATTGTCTATATCATTTACAAAAATAAAAATAAAAATTTAATCATCCGCAAAAATGTTGAAACATAAATTGTAGTCACTAATAAAAGTATTTTTCATTAACTAATTATTTCAAGCAATATACATGATTATTTTAGGAAAATATTTGTAAATCATTCATTTTTCGTGAAACAAACTTAGCTTTACTTAAGAAGATATTTCTTGTTCAATAGAAAAACATTGTAAAAATTAAAGAAATGCAAACGTAGTTGTACCGGTCATTTGAGAAAATAACTGGTTATGAGATTTTACGGGAGGTTTATTATTTAAATATTCTAATACTACTCCTCATGAATAGTTTGCTCTTTTACTTAGTATTAGGTATGAAAATATAATAAAAGAGGCAAATAGGGGTATGGAATATTCAAACTTAGGACCTTTTAGTTCTGGTCTTGCAATCATTAAACTTATAAATAAATAAATATATCAATAAAGAAGAAGAAGGAGGAGGAGAAAGAACGAAAAATAATTAAGGAAATAAAGAAGAGGGACTGGTCATCAGCTTCATGAACATCCACCGGCGGGTTAGGTGCACTGGCTGATTTCTACCAATGGTTAGATGCGTTGAGGCAAGCAGCGACTGACCGCTGGGTGCGCAAGCGGGTCCCATTCTTTTTCGATGACTGGGACAAGAACGACTTTCACATTACATTAGCACTGCCACATTGTCTGCATTTATTTAACCGTAAATTGTTTATTTAATGACATGAAGGGGACAACAGGAAAATAGACATTCGTGCAATCATATGTAGCTTGACATCTATTCATTCGTCACCTAGTTGCTCTTGACATTTACGTGAATCGCTTTGGACTCGCGCTAACATGCGTATAGTTTGCGTAGATTGATCAGTTTGATGCTATGAATCATTACAGACCTGATAAGATTCGTGTGGCCTGAATTACGAGCACATAAGGACCACATGCGACAATTGATCAAGTTCAATATCTCCTAAACTTGAATAGAACGCTACAAAATCTCATAAATGCATGTCCAAATCAATTCATTCTATACTTGCTCCCTTGCTTATCTCTCTTCACGACGAGATGCTCAGTATATTCGAACTGTTAAAAATAAACAAAAATTTATACGGAATGTCGTGGATATAATTTAAGCACGAGGTAGGAAACAATTAGCGGGAGTTCATGCGCTCTTCTAAGTATAATTGACTGTGTTGCGTGGTTTGTTGGTCCAAGCTTTACTTGAGTTTTGTCCTTATTTGAGAAAGTAATTAATACTTAATGCCAGCGTTTGGCACGCATAAACATTTATAGTCGAGCAAATGCTATAAAAAATCTGCTTAATGCCCGGTGGGAAGCCAAAAGAAGCACAGGATCCCACGAAGGACCCTCAGCTCATTTATGATATTTATATAGAAAAACAAAAACAATTAAAAAAAAATTTAGGTAACAAAACCCAAACTCCATCTTGGACAAACCCAAATTTATTCCCACGCCCCTACCCAAATTAGCTTACACCTTACAATCTACACTCCAAAACGAGACACAACTGAATTTCTCATCTCCACACCTCACGACACTACCTTCAGCTCCTCGTTGACCTTTGGCTCGCCCAGCTCCGCAACCCCATTGGCCGTTGACTTGCCGCTCACGGCCAGCACCTCCAGGCTCCTCCTCTTCACCTCGTCCACGAAGGCCTGGATGTTCCGGTCAGAGGAGCCGCCCTCTGCCACGGCTGCCTCCGCTGCCGCGCTCCATTTCTTCGCGTTCTGCTTCATCTCCTCGGCCTTGGGCCCCGAGGTTGCCTCGCGGAGGCACTGCTCGACCACGTCCCGCGTGATCAGCTTGTTCTCTGCCTCGCCCCGGCACATCCTCACCCCGACCTTGAACACGTCGACTAGGTACTTGGCGTCGGTGACCTGGTCACCCCACTGCGGGAACGCCACGACAGGCATGCCAGAGGTCAAGGCCTCCATGGTTGAGTTCCAACCGCAGTGCGTCACAAAGCAGGCCACCGAGGGGTGAGCCAGGACTTGCTCTTGCGGGCTCCACTGCACCACCTTGCCCTTATCACCAGCCTTCTCCAAGAACCCTTCAGGCATTTTGAGAACCTCATAGCCAGAGTCCTTGTGTGGAGGCTTCATGACCCACAAGAAGTTGACCCCGGAGTTCAACAGCCCATAAGCAATCTCATCCCACTGGTCTTGCTTCAAGTACACGACGCTCCCAAACGACACGTAAACGATCGAGGAAGCAGGCTTTGAGTCGAGCCAGCCGACGCAGTCGTCAGCCTTCATGAAATCGCCCTTGACAGTGGCGTTCGGGGCCTTAGGGTTCTTGAAGAGCGGCCCGACTGTCTTGATGGGGCTGATCTTGGACATGTACTCAATGATCTCATGCTCGAGCTCCTGGAATGTGTCCATCAGGATGCAGAATGGCTTGTCCAAGTTCTTGTACTGCCCCATGATCGCTCGCCGGAGGAAAGGGTACGGGGTCGTTGGGTACAAGAAGCTCGGGACCTCGTCGTGCTTTAGGAGCGGCATGCAAGGGAGCTGCACATCGATCTCCATCGCTGTCTCAGACGGGAAGGGGACCAGGCCATGGTAGTAGTAGTAGTACGAAGTGAAGCATGCACAGGATTGCACCCAGAGCATCGCCGAGGGGAGGCCGAGGCTATCGGCGACATCGGAGACCCAGGGGATGAAAGGATTGTTGATGAGGCAAGAGATAGGGCGGCCTTGCTTGGCGTTGCGCCGGATCATCTCAGGGATGAGGACCTTCCCGACCTTCTCGAGCTGGGGGAGGTACTGGTCGAGGTCCTGGCGGCGTGTCTCGTCCTCGTCCCACCCGTCCTCAAAGAACTCAAACCGAATGAAGCCATCACCCACCGGGGAGAGCTCCTCACCGATGTTGCTTGCCTTGCGCATCGCCTTCCCGATGCTCTCTGGGGTCGTGAAGGTGACAAGCAGGCCCTTGGAGGCGAGGCGCTTGCCGAGCCTCAGGAGTGGGTTAACGTGGCCCTGGCCGGGGAACGAGACCAAGAGGACGTGGACGAGCGCCTCCGACCCCATATCGTTTCCGAGCTCGGGAAGAGAGAAGTGAAACGATTTAGTATAGGTTTATGCGTGTATGTGTGAGCGAGAGAGAGAGAGAGGGAGAGAGGGAGAGAGAGTTTGAAGTTGGTAATGATGAGGGTGTGTTAGAGTAGCTGAAATATATAGCAGTGGAGGAGAGGAGAGGCGAGATTAGATGTTCGATTCATCGGTCGTTCGCGTGGGGTTTGACCTCGAATGGGACCGTTTGGTGGTGTAAGTTACGCAGGCTCGATGCTCGTCGGTCGTGTTGATCCGCGCGAGGGCACGTTGTCCCGAGGCTTTCTTGGAGGGTTTGGTTGAGAAAGGCCTAGTCGAGCTTCGGGTTTGACCGGACCGTCTGAGGAATTGAACTGTTGCCAGGATGAAGGATAGCCGCAGAGGAATGCATGGCCTTGGCGCACGTCTTGTCACTTTATCAATGGCGTCATGCGTGACAATTGATAAACATGTGGTCGCTTTCGTTTTCTAAATAATTACCTAAATGTAAACGTTATCATAAGTTCAAGGGTGCTTACGCTATGAAATACTCCGCTATTCTTGTATAGTAGGTTCCATTTGATTAGTGGCTCAGTTTGATTCGCGGAAAATGAATAATTTAAATAATATTTATCTAAAAACTTATAGCTTGTGTCTTTTACAAAAACGAATGAACAAAATATATTTTCATCTTTCACAAAAATGTTTAGATATAAATTATTGTCGGTATTTGGTTAATTATTTCAAGTTTTATAAATGATCATTTTAATAAAAATATTTTCTAAATTTCATTTTTCACAAAAGAAATAGAATATAAAATCTTTTTTTAATTATGCTCAGTCATTTTTGCAAGCATTTTCCTTGCATTCATGTTTGATTGAATTTTACACGAATCTAATCGAGTTTTGGGTATGTTTGGTTCGGCCTTTCTAATGAACTTTTGGCCTGTAAATGTTCTTGAGCCGAAATTAACATTTTCAAAAAAGAGTACTTGTGTATATTTCGATATATTATAATGAAGATAATATCGGCCTATTTAACTCTATCAAGATATACACAATTAAATAGAGATATTTGCATAGTCTTAAAAGATACATAAACCATCAAAATTATTCTATTTATCTATGACAACCCCTCAAATGCAAGGTGCATTAAAGATGTTCACTTGAGTTTGAATACAAGTCTTAATAGAATACCATGGTTGAGACATGGCGAATGAGGTGGGCAGTTGTACATGGAGAAACTTCCAGATCTAACTAGTCTAAGAGCAGTGAGTTTGGTGGTACTGTTGCTTCTCAAAACGGTACTCGAAACATCAAGAAGGAAAACAACAAGTGGTTAATGCGATTGGCTTACGAAACAGTAACTGAACAACATAGCCTATACGATTGGTATTGTAGCATCAAGCAGCCTATATGGCTAACTTAGAAAAATAGTAATTGAGTGATGTGGTCCATGTGGCTAGCATCAAAAGAAAAGCTACCTCCATGAAAGGCTCAAATGGGTGATGCTATCGTTGCAGTTGTCATTAAAACACAAATATCGTGGAATGGACTCAATTGAGTGAGAGAGGGCTTTGTAGACTGAGGGCTTTGCATACTATGCACAACAATATGTTGACCATCAAACAAGATGAATAATGTTGAAATCAATGTTGACCAAAGGATATGAGGACTTATTGAGAAAAAAAATAACATAAACAAATATTAGCTTTGGATGGACACTTGGGTATGTAAAAGTGCCACTAATTTTGATATCGAGTTGAGAAATAAGAAATAAGTGCAAAAGGGAGCAATTGTGTATATTTCGATGTATTATAACAATGATTTCATTAGCTTATTTATAGACTTTATGAAATAACTAAATAAGATAATAAATCAATCAAGATATGTATAATCAAATAAAAATATTTCGCATAATGTTGAGAAAATCATCAGAATTATCTTAAATATCTCCAACATAACTTTGACCTCACATTTTCGTTTCAGCATTTTTTTCAAAATATAATTTAGGGATTTATGAATTTATTTTCTTCCATTTTCCCTCACTAATATTTCTGTATTTCTGCTTTGCCCTCCCTTTACTATCTGTCGTCTCTCTCTAAGCCAAAAGCAGCCACCATTGCTCCACATCCTGGTCGACCCGAGCCCAGAGTCAATCCGAGGCTTCCACAGATGGGTCCACAACACGTGTCATCAGACGGCCGGCATTAAAACACTTGCATCGAACGGCTAAAAAGAGGCGGCAAAATTGTCCGTGCACAAAAATATATCGCCAAACGACCTTGAGATTTTTCGTCCTCCACCAGAAGCAGAAAACCAAAGCGGTGACAATTTGCGTGCATGTTTCAATTTTATTAGCTGAATTCCTTCAATTGGATAAATTGTTTTATAATTTACTAACTTTCATAATTTACATAATCTCTCATATAATCCTATGAATCATGCAAAATTATCTTGTCAAATAGTATATTTAGCTCATCGATAGTCAAGACTTGTTTAGTAGCCAAGTCTATATATTCATGTATCTTTCTTATATACACTAATAGAGGAACTAATATACAAAGCTTTCATGATCGATTGACGTGTAAAATCGGCAATTTTCACCAAAAGGTAATCTAGACAATGTTGCTTTCAATTGGTTCCAATCATCTCGCTAGTCTAACCAGGTCACTGCCCTTTTTATAAATTTGTTCATATCTTTGTAATTGAAAAAATTATTATAATTTTGACATTCCATAACCATCGTTGTCATAAAGATATCTTTCTCCTTGCGAAATCAAAAGCATATGATAGACGTTGCGGAATATTATAAATGCTGTTTGATGTTCTGTACTCTAGGTTGTACATGCAATTTAAAGCTGACACCTAACCATGAAGGGAATTCAGACCGCCCAAATTTATTTTGATCTTCCCATTCTTTCCTCTTTTTTCTATTTTTCTCCTTCTTCAGTTCTAAGTTCTGACCTTATCCACCCCCCAACAAGTCACGACGATTCCTTCCACCGCACAACGTGAATCAGCCACTGCGCCACCGCCATTGACGAGTGATCCCTGCCCCCGCCGCCCACGGTGTCGCCATTGTGGCTCGTACTGCCGCAACTGCTAATGCTACTAGCGAAATATTCAAGCTCGATTCGACTTTGTCAATTTATACAGGCGCGATCTTAAAAATGCTTAGACAAAGTGAGTGTATTGTGTAATTTTGAGAATATATATGTCTATGTTAATTGACAAATATTTTTCGAAAAGAATAATAGAGGCTTGATTAGATTTGCGAACCTTATCTAGCTGAATTTTCAAGCTCGAATTTGAGCTTGACTCGACAAGATACTAGAGAAGCTCTAGCTAGAGCACAAATTAACTAGTCATTCTCAAGTAATCATCAATCAAGCCTAAGCTGCTCATGAGTAGCTGGAGCACATTAAGTATAACTTGTTTTCTCATGACAACTGGACATGCTGCAATCGCTCCTTAATTTAGAAGACCTCTATACTTTGAAATATATTAAACAAACTATTTAATGAATAATTTCCAACCTTTTATTTCTTTACAAGAACCAAAAAGAACTATTCATGCACTTATAAGTTGACTTTTAATTTAATAATTTTATTAGCATTTTACATTCAAAGCACGTGCATAGAGATCCAATTATCTGTACATTTATAATAATAATAATAATAATAATAATAATAATAATAATAATAATAATAATAATAATAATAATAATAATAAGTTATAAGCTGTACAAACTGGTTAAGCTGGGGTTTTTAACTTCTACAGATAGACGGCTATGATTCAAAACATCTTACATATAATTGATAGAATTTCAAAAGACGGTGTTCAATTCTTGAACTAAAACATTTATCGATATCCCAATCAACTATACGAAAATACTAGAGGGTTAATAGTTTTCTTTATGATTTAGCGTAGCTTTAATATACAAGTCATTTGCATGTACAAACCAACTTAGATTTTCCAAATAAACAAGGCATAATACGATTTCTTTATAAGAATGATACAAACGGTAGACTCCAGAACAAGAGAAGTAAAAAGGAAGATTGGATTGCTCCATCATCCATATAGAAGACCGAGACATCGAAGCTCTGACAGACAGATGCGTGCAGATGAGTCGCTTACCGTTTGGTGGGACTTCGCATTATTTAAGACGAAAGTGACAAAACTTTAAAGCGTGGAATATGCCATCCATACATAGTACAAAAATGGAAAAAGAAATATAGGATCCCGTGCACCGCAAAACCCATCTTTCTGTCGATCTCTTGTTTCATTTTATTTCAATTGTTTTTGGTTAAATTTTCCCATCACTCAATGCCATCGAGGACCGCACGAATTTCTTAAATGCTTTGGCATTATCGTCTTCGGTCCGGTAAAATAACTCCTCGAAAATTACAGTATCGCTCCCAAAATGGACAGTGTGGTCATCATGATTTTTTAATGGTACTTATTTGGTATCATTATTTTTCAATAGTTTACCTAAGTTCCGAAACATTCAACGTGACGATAAAATCTATGTCACTTTTGGTTGAACGTATTTTGGAAATTGAGTACTTGACCTATTGAAAAATTATAGCACCACAAGTTTTTTTTTTTTCCAAATTAATGATAATCAAATGATTTATTAAAAAGTCACAACATCCAAGCGAGCGGTGCGAAAAGGTCATGATAATTGAGGTATCTTTTTCCCTAAGATTGCATGTGGACAAAGGATATTCTCCTACGTTTTTGTGATTGGTGTGTCAACTTACAATGCCATTACGTAACAGTCCATCATTTTCATCAATGACGTGATGACACCCCCAATAAAAAACGCAAATAAATTCCATCTAATTTTAATTGGAGACAGCTATGGGAAACTATATTTCCAAAGAGATACATCGATGACAAAGGGCATCGGAGTCTAACCAACATGTCATGTATTTTAATTGTGTGCATCTAACCGAGTTGGAACTTTAGATTCTCAAGGGGACCTGTTTTGGAGAGCGACAAGGCATGATGATCCCGTCCTCGGCACCAGCTAATTTTCCGATGATTTGACCAAGCACGACATTCATACTGCGCAGTCAACAGCTTTTAAGGTTTGACTCTTCTTTATACTGCGAGATGAGGAGCGGATTATCAAAACGAGAGGCGATGTGGAATGGGAGGCAACCGTCTTTCAACGAACTGATTTTCCATAGGTGGATGTTTTGGTTTGGAACATCTGTCTGACATCGGTTGCTGATTCTCATACGGCTTGTAGCATTTTTTGGGCTGTGGTCCTCTATCATAAACGTTAAATTTACGTACTAAGTTTAGTTATGTATAAGGTATTGAGACATTAGTAGTGATTGATGGATTTTTTCTTAATTGATGGGCCTGAGTTGGCCCGTCCGCCCAAGTTGGGCCCAAAAAGCCCGGCCCACGGGAATAGGGCCCGTGGATGGGGGAAGGTATAAAAGGGAGGAGAGAGAGAGAGAGAGAAGACACCCTTTGGCCATTCTAACGTACGCCTCTCACTCTCTCTTTCCCTCCAAATGCTTAAGGCACGTTGTTTCCCTTTTCAAGGCAATTGACATCATCGAATCAGAATTTCTTCCTTGGTCTTCAGCATTGGTGTTTAATCTGTGGCTAACAAGGTACGCTCGAATCCATGGTGTGCTTTACGATCGATGATACGTGTTATTCCTAGGCTTCGTCTTCCGCATTGATTTAAGGGTTTGATTCAGTGTCGAATCCGGCTTTCGGGGATCCGTTATTCCCAACATTGGTATCAGAACCCTAGTTCATGTTTTCCCGATCAATTTGATGTTTTTTGATTGATTTTTCGTGAAAAATTTTCGGCTGTACGGATCGGGGCGAGAAATCCCGACACCCGAGCGTTTTTCGGCCATTTTTCTAAGTTTTCATAAGTCGAAATCGTTTTTTGAATACATGGGGAGAAAGGCGACGTCGAGACGAGTCCAGCGACATGTCGCACGCCGCCGAGAGACGCCACACGCACCGACACGCGTGGCCAGAAGCCGCTCCGCGTGGGCGCAACGCACTCGAAGCGCTGGCAATGGCCAGCGCGTGCGCCACACGCGCCGGTGACGAACCAGCACGTGCACGCCGGCGACCAGGTGAAACGGCACGCACCGGTCGGTGAACCGATGCGTGCTAACGTCACTCGCTGACGTCATCGTGACGTCACCCCACGGTCGGTAACCGTCGGGATGACATCACCCCACGGTCGGTAACCGTCGGGATGACATCATTGATGACATCAGCGCCGACAATGATTGGCCGGCCGGTCACCGGCCGGCGACCGACTCGACCCGATCAACCTGCCGCATGCCGTGCATGTGTCGGCTGACGTCTGCGTGACATCAGCACGCTCACGCGCGAGGCACGTGCGGCTGACGTCTGCGTGACGTTAGCCAGTGCACGCGCGCGGCACGTGCGGTCGGTTCGTCCGATCGACACGGCCGGTCCGACCAGCCCGATCGGGCGTCTGGTCCGACCGGTCCATCGACCCGCGCGCCCTTTGACCGTTGACCGTTGACTGACCGTTGACCGACCGTTGACCGTTGACCCGAAAAAAAAAAAAAAAAAAATTTGTTTCTTTTTCATTCATACTTATGTGGGTTATAAGTAACCCATTTTTAATTCTGCATTTGTTGCATGAATTTTGAAAAGTTATGTATTTTCCCTTATATTTATTATGGATTATAAGTGATCAATTTTTAGTTCTGCATTTGTTGCAGGAATTATGATGCGTTATGCAAGGATACCTGCAATCCCGAGAACGGACGAGGAAAATGCAAGACTTAAAAGGCTGATGTCAGAATTAACTAATTATCGGTGGCATGATGGTGATTTAGTATCACATGTGGTCATGGTCAATCAGATGATACAGGAAATCATCTGAAATGGTTATCTTATGCCGGATTTTGAGAAGGTGCTGACTTTGATGAACACTCTTCCACCTGAATGGTAAGCAGTGTTAGATCAGCTATGGGAGGTCAACGTGGTCCCGGGTTATCGGAGGCTGGTGGAAGCTTTTGTAAGAGAGCACTATAGGATTGAGTTAACTAAAACTTCAATCCTTAGGTTGAGCGCCACATGGCACAGAGTGAATGCGCCTTGGTGGTGACATGAATTCTCTCCAAAAGTTTTTCCATGATTGACAAATGTGCCTTCAGTTTTCTCAGATGTTTTGACTGATAGATTAGAAGGGACATTCCCTATTTATTTCTTTGATTAATTATGTAATGTTTACTACCTGATTGTTGTTGATGTAACAATCGATATGTTAGTTGTATCATGTGAAAGCATTGTTATTTTATTGGATGTTAAGATTTTATTTGCTTTTTGTTATTGTTGGTTGCTGTGGGTAATTAGCTGTGGGTAGTAATAGAAGTTTTTGTAACTTCATAAAATTTATTTGCATAAGACAATTACATTAATAATAATTTTGAGTTAGGATTTTTGGAGGATGATTTGAAACATAGTGACCTTTTGATTTTTAAGCCTTACTTGAAATTATTCATTAATATGATGGGTCTATGCAAATAGGGATGCATAAACGATAGGCATTAATTATTCGTGCATGTATGTCTGATGTGTTCAAAACGATGGTTCAACAACTAAGAATGTAATTGCCGATATGAACGGCAACAATTGTGAAATATTGAATATGAAGATTCAATATGTGCTGAAAAAGCAAGAAGCATTAGAAGCTCTTGAACATATTATGGAAGATCTAGAGGATGTTGTGCGCCACCTTGAGCTAGCTGAGGACCGCCTAACGGCATTTGAACCGAAAATAGATATTTTCAATGCTGGTTCTAGCTCAGAAAGGGCTTTGTGCTCTAAGAGCAAGCGTATTGATTTGTTCAATATGTGGGAATCAAGAGTTAACCAACACAAGAGAGGAAAACGTCCTCAAGTGAAGAAAATGTCAATGGTGAGATGTTACAATTGTGACAAGAGAGGTCACTATGCTTGCGACTGTCGTGAGCCAAAGAAGGTATACACCTCCTGTACATTTGAGAACTTTGTTTATGTATCAAGTTATGCATTATAGGTTGAATCCAATCCTTTGTGGAATGTAGATTCAGGAGCGACAGACCATGTAGCAAAGGATAGAGGATCCTTCGTGGAATTCTGACGATACCAACTAGAACTAAGTGGATCTATATTGGAAATAACTCCAAAGCTGAAGTTAAAGGGATTGGCACCTGCCAATTGAACATGCATGGTGGACGCAGAGAGAATAAACAGAACCCTACTGGAATGGTTAGGTCCAACAAAATGGTGTTGTAGAGAATTATGTGATGAAAAAGGAATAGAAAGATAGTTGTCTATTCCATATACTCCTCAACAAAATGGTGTTGCAGAGAGAATAAACAGAACCCTACTGGAATGGTTAGGTCCAAGATGGCGCATGCTAACTTACCTATCACTTTTTAGAGTGATGCGTTGTTAACTGCTGCCAATATACTTAACCGGATGCCTTCCAAATCAGTTATTTCAACTTCATATGAGTTATGGACAATTAGAAAATCGGACTTAAGTTTTCTTAAGCCATGGGGTTGTGCTGCCTATATTCATGAGTCCTCTCACAAGTTTGGAAAATTCGGTCCCAAAGAAAATAAGAGTATTTTCATGAGATACTGCGAACACTCAAAAGGGTATGTGTTCATAGGTGAGCAGGAAAGTGGGAGTATAACTGAATTTGAATCACGGGATGTCACATCCTTAGTGGATGAATTTCCTAAGAGGGGCGAAATAAGGGAAACTTACTCCCTATTGGAAACCTTTGATCAAGATAATGATGTCAGTAGAGTTCGTCCAAGTGGGAGTAATATGAGATGTGATGAATTGAATTCAACTCATTCTCAATTGCAACCACCTGATGTGACGACATCATCATTACCTAATCCAAGTGGGAGCATGATGGGGAATGATGTGCTAAGTGTACAATCTCCCATACGGTGAACAAGTCGCCAAAGTATTCCCCGTCGATGTTTTGACATTGAAATGGAAACTTTTATGGTTGCTCCACAAGATGAGGATGAGCCAAGAAATATTAATGAGGCTCTGAATTGCCCTAATAAGGAAAAATGGATTCATGCAATGAAAGAGGAAATGGAGTCAATGAAATCAAACCAAGTATGGGAACTGGTTGATCTTCCAAAAAGACACAAAGCTATTGGGAACAAGTGGGTTCTCAAAATAAAGCGAAAGGTTGATGGCTCGATAAAAATGCATAAGGCTCGCCTTGTGGCGAAGGGGTTAATCAACATGAAGGAATTGATTATGAAGATACATTTTCTCCTGTAGAGGGATTTACCTCGATTCGCATTATTCTGGCAATAGTGGCTAGTATGGATCTTAAGTTACATCAAATGGATGTAAAGACTGCTTTCCTCAATGGAGAATTAGAGGAAGGAACATACATGGAACAACCTGCTGGTTTCATAATGAAAGGCCAAGAAGAAAAAGTATGTCGACTTTTGAGGTCGATATACGGTCTTAGGCAGTCATCAAGACAATGGTATATATGTATTGATGAGGATCATTGTGTATATATCAAAATATCCAAAGATCAATTTGTGATCATATCATTATATGTTGATGATATACTGATTGCCGGAAGTAATATGAAGTTTGTCAATACTGTCAAAAGTTGGTTGTCTTCCAATTTTGAATTGAAGGATATGGGATTGTAAACCTATAGACACTCCTATTGCAAAAGGTGAAGGATTGAGCCATAAATGTGCCCAAGGACTCCACAAGAGAAGGAACAAACGAAATATGTTCCTTATGCTAGTGCTGTTGGGAGCTTCATGTACTCTATGATGTGTACAAGACCTGGCATATGTTTTGTAGTTGGAATAGTGAGTAAATACCAATTCAATCCAGGTCCAGCACAATGGAAATCCGTTAAAAGAATACTAAAGTATCTAAAGGGAACTGCTGATTATATGCTGAGTCATTAAGGAAATGATCTGCGACTCAAAGGCTATTCTGATACTGATTGGGGATGAGATTTAGATGAAAGAAAATCTACCTTTGGCTTTGTTTTCTTACCAAATAATGGCACCATATGTTGGAGCAGTAAGAAACAAAAGTGTATAGCCTTGTCCACGATGTAAATTGAGTTCGTGGCATTATCAGCAGCAGTGTAAGAAAGTGTTTGGCTTAAGAGATTTTTTGGATCATTTAGGTGTTATTGGAAGTGCTGCAGATTAATTGTTGGTTAACTGTGATAGCCAAGCAACAAAAACGTACACAAAAGATCCAAAATATCATGGCAAAACCAAATATATAGATACCAAGTATAATCTTGTCAAGGATATGGTTGCACGAAAAGATGTGAACTTAGAGTATATACTACGCATAGAATGGTAGCAACAAAGCCAATACCTAGAGATGTGTTTTGTGGCCATATGAAATCTCTAGGATTGCGTAGAGACTAATATATTGAATATTGTATTTTCCCTAAGTGTTCACAATTTGATGAATTTGTGTTTTCATCATTAATGCCTATGAATCTTTGTTTGATCTTTATGCATCTTAATGCTCAGTGCATTATTTTAAGTTGAGAAGTATGTCGGACAGATATAAGATTAGCCCACTCACACGGGTAATCGCCTCTGTTTACTGTGTGATAAATAGAGATGAGACTGTTTATAAGCTTATTATCTAGGTGATAATCGAGAGCTCAAGCTTAAAACACGTATGTCGCATTAACTAGGTGTTAAGATGAGGATATAATACTTATTATGTCCGAAAGTAAAAATACCCCATATATTTTACTTTATCCGTCTAAGATGCCGATGTGAGTTCTGATGAATTTTGTGAATGAGTAGATACGTGAACTCAAGTTAGACATTGGGTATGTCTGAACTATCATCTGTACGGTATTGAAAGGTGTAGACATACGCTCCATGGGAAAAGAGTTAATACCATAATACGTATTTCATACTACATATGCATGAGACGACCAATAAGAATGGCAAAAGTTTGATCTCAACTTTTATGTCATGTGAGACTCTTGAGGAAGAGAGTTCCTCAATTTCTTAGTCTCATCATGACTCTTACTTATTCTCACGATTTCTATTTAGTGTTTGCTATCTTAGGATGTTGCCAATGGTCATGAGTGATTCGATCTAATGGGACATTTCTAGAAAATCAAGCTGAACTGAAATTGAGAGTTTGAAGGAAAGAGGAAGATCGAATTTGGAGAATCACATTATAGTTTTGTATTCACCGGTTAACCAATTATGATTGTCTTTGTGATAATCATAATTGTGAATACAATATATATATATCATTGTTTGAAAGAGATCAAGAGAGATATAAATGTGATCGATCGATCTATGGTACTGCATACTACATCTACTCAGGATGTGATGCCCATTATAAGCTGCTATATATTCCTAACGTATGTATTGGCTGTCCGCCAATGTTGGTTTTTGACCACCATGTGCAAGTGGGACATGATGGATTTTTTTTTAATTGATGGGCCTGAGTTGGCTCTTCCACCCAAGTTGGGCCCAAAAAGCCCCGCCCACGGGAATAGGGCCTATGGATGGGGGAAGGTATAAAAGGGAGGAGAGAGAGAGAGAAGACACCCTTTGGCCATTCTAACGTACGCTTCTCACTCTCTCTTTCCCTCCAAACGCTTAAGGCACGTTGTTTCCCTTTTTAAGGCAAATTGACATCATCGAATAAGAATTTCTTCCTCGGTCTTCAGCATTGGTGTTTAATATGTAGCTAACAAGGTACGTTCGAATCCGTGGTGTGCTTTACGATCGGTGATATGTGTTATTCATGGGCTTCGTCTTCCGCATTGATTTAGGGGTTCGATTCAGTGTCGAATCCGGCTTTCGGGGATCCGTTATTCCCAACAGTGATATAAGAAACCCTAATTGAATCGCCTTGCCAAAAAACTTTGATCCTAACTTAGTATCCTTACCATGTATGAAATATGACACATACCCAGCAACATCTCTCTCCATGTCTCTCTCGCTCCCCTTGACCTCACGTCCCGCCTCTAATGAATTCAATGGCTATTTGCTACTGATAGAATAATTAAATATTAAACGATGTATTCATCTAAAAGTTTAAGTTTTTAAAACAATTGGTGGTAGTCTTACAAATTCTTTTATGGTATTAGAGCTAGAAGTCCGAAGTTCAAATCTTTTTAGACTTCATTTACCTCCCTAATTAAATATTTCCATACTTAATACTAGGCAAAACAAAACAAAATCAAACTAAGCGTGAGAGGGAGTGATAGAATAATTAAATATTAAACCATGTCTTTTTTTTTAATAGTTTAAAACTTTAAAACAATTAGCAGTGGTCTTATGAATTCTCATAGCTATAGTCAACAAGAATACCATAGCAGAGAGAGAGAGAGAGAGAGAGAGAACCGTTCTGTTTAGTTGATGCCTCAAATATTCTCCTAGGTCCAAAGGTTTGAATAAGAAATCGATTGAACTCTGAGTGCAGATCCAAATCAACTTAATATATACATATATATATCATCTAAGGCATGACTAATCAACCAAAAATATTACATGGTTAAGAGTTCAATCAAAGGGCACACTAAGGACATTCTCATGAAGACGTTTCCAACCATACCTAATTTGTCCAAATCGGACGATTGGATATTATCCCATCTTTATCTACATAAAATGATTATCATAAAAGCAAAAATGTTATGGAAAATATTTGTTCATGAAACGTGTATAATTTGTGAACCTAGTATATACAAAAGGCCTATTTTCTTAGAACTCATTTGTTTCGGAGAAAATGGAAGTATCTTCCTAAAAATATTTTCTTATATAAAAATACTTCCTAAAAATAATCCCTTATATCACTTCAAATAAACAATCAACGAAAAATGTTCATTATTGATAGTAATTTATATTTAACCATTTTTGTAGATGATGCTAGTTTTTTTCATTCATTCATTTTTACAAGTTACATAAATGATTATTTTAGGAAAATATATTTCAAATCATTCATTTTCCTGAAAAGAAAAAATAATGTCTTAGTTTCGTCAAAGTTATTATTATGATGGACATCATAGCACGAGAGAGAGAGAGAGAGGGAGAGAGAGAGAGAGAGAGAGAGAGAGAGAGAGAGAGAGAGAGCAATGAATCATTTGGCATCAATCAAGCATGTGTATATCAAGCACTTTCAATAGGGTCTGGACCCTCACAACCAATCCACGCATCTAACAGATTTGGTGCAATTGATTATACAGCTAGCACCCTTCGGCTTTCGAATAGAGAGAAGGCATGGTTCCTTCAATCTACACTCCAAAACGAGACACACCTGAATTTCTCATCTCCACACCTCACGACACTACCTTCAACTCCCCGTTGACCTTTGGCTCGCCCAGCTCCGCAACCCCATTGGCCGCCACTTTGTTGGCCAAGTCCGCCCCTCCGTTGGCCGTTGACTTGCCACTCGCAGCCAGCACCTCCAGGCTCCTCCTCTTCACCTCGTCCACGAAGGCCTGAATGTTCCGGTCCGAGGAGCCACCCTCTGCCACAGCCGCCTCCGCTGCCGCACTCCACTTCTTCGCGTTCTGCTTCATCTCCTCGGCCTTGGGCCCCGAGGTTGCCTCGCGGAGGCACTGCTCGACCACGTCCCGCGTGATCAGCTTGTTCTCTGCCTCGCCCCGACACATCCTCACCCCGACCTTGAACACGTCGACTAAGTACTTGGCGTCGCTGACCTGGTCACCCCACCGCAGAACGCCACGATAGGCATGCCGGAGGTCAAGGCCTCCATGGTCGAGTTCCAACCGCGGTGCGTCACGAAGCGGTGCCACCGAGGGGTGAGCCAGGACTTGCTCTTGCGGGCTCCACTGCACCACCTTGCCCCTATCACCAGCCTTCTCTAAGAACCCTTCAGGCATTTTGAGAACCTCATAGCCAGAGTCCTTGTGTGGAGGCTTCATGACCCACAAGAAGTTGACCCCGGAGTTCAACAGCCCATAAGCAATCTCATCCCACTGGTCTTGCTTTAAGTACACGATGCTCCCAAACGACACGTAAACGATCGAGGAAGCAGGCTTTGAGTTGAGCCAGCCGACGTATTCGTCAGCCTTCATGAAATCGCCCTTGACAGTGGCGTTCGGGGCCTTAGGGTTCTTGAAGAGCGACCCGACTGTCTTGATGGGGCTGATCTTGGACATGTACTCAATGATCTCATGCTCGAGCTCCTGGAATGTGTCCATCGGGATGCGAAATGGCTTGTCCAAGTTCTTGTACTTGCCCCATGATCGCTCGGCTGGAGGAAAGGGTACGGGGTCGTTGGGTACAAGAAGCTCGGGACCTCGTCGTGCTTTAGGAGCGGCATGCAAGGGAGCTGCACATCGATCTCCATCGCTGTCTCGGACGGGAAGGGGACCAGGCCATGGTAGTAGTAGTAGTACGAAGTGAAGCATGCACGGGATTGCACCCGAGCATCGCCGAGGGGAGGCCGAGGCTATCCGCGACATCGAGACCCGGGGATGAAAGGATTGTTGATGAGGCAAGAGATAGGGCGGCCTTGTTCGCCGTTGCGCCGGATCATCTCGGGGATGAGGACCTTCCCGACCTTCTCGAGCCGGGGGAGGTACCGGGTCGAGGTCCCGCGGCGTGTCTCGTCCTCGTCCCACCCGTCCTCAAAGAACTCAAACCGAATGAAGCCATCACCCACCGGGGAGAGCTCCTCACCGATGTTGCTTGCCTTGCGCATTGCCTTCCCGATGCTCTCTGGGGTCTGAAGGTGACGAGCAGGCCCTTGGAGGCGAGGCGCTTGCCGAGCCTCAGGAGCGGGTTGACGTGGCCTTGACCGGGGAACGAGACCAAGAGGACGTGGACGAACGCCTCCGATCCCATATCGTTGCCGAGCTCGGGATGAGTGTCACGGTGGGACAGAGAGAAGTGAAACGATTTAGTATAGGTTTATGTGTGTATGTGTGTGCGAGAGAGAGAGGGAGGGAGAGAGAGAGAGAGAGTTTGAAGTTGGTGGTGATGAGGGTGTGTTAGAGTAGCTGAAATATATAGCAGTGGAGGAGAGGAGAGGCTGTTGGAGAAATCATTCCAGAATATTTTGAAGCTGACAAACGTTTCTTTCAGTCTAGTCTGGATATCTGCAGATCGTCTAGTTTAAAGTCTGAAGACTTTCTGATCACCAGACTCAAGATTCAAGACTCAAGACTCAAGACTATTCTCATTGACAGTCTTTCTGATCCAGTGGCGAAGGAAATCCAGAGCCGAAGTATATGGTTGAGGATTTTATCCTATCGTCTGGAGAAGATCTTTTTGGCTGGATAATCATAACGGATTCTTTTGTTCGTATCAAGATAAATTGAAGATCCGATGGTCGACGAAGTATTCTTGGAATGTTCTATTCTTGGAAACCAAGATCCTGATTGTATGGGCGAACATGATTGATGGGCTATCGTCAGGTTCCTTTTATAGCTCGAATGATCTTCTTGATTGATTCCGTCCAACGGGTAGATTGGAGGAATTCCTTTGGTAAGTGTCAACGGTATGATGGCATAAAGGAGTATAAAAAGGAAGACATTCTAGTTGTTTGAGTGCGTGATCGATAGAAAAATTCCAGAGTCTGAAGCTCCTTGATTATTAGTCGATTCAGTCTGAACGAAATTATATACACAGAGAGTGTCTATACTTGGTGATACCTTGAGTGAGTGTGGTAGATCATCTACACCGAGAAATCAAGGAAAATCAACACTGTAACATCTCTTTGTTCATAGTGGAATCCAGCCAAATTGGCTGTCAGTGCAGAAGAGTGGACGTAGGCTTGGATCAAGCCGAACCACTATAAACCGCGTGTTTAATTCTCTTCTTCCTTGCTTAGTCTTACGTTGATTATTTCTTGTTGCGAATTCTTCAACTGTCTAAGTATTGCGCAAGTATACAAAAATTATCAAGAAAAATCTTTGTATACCTATTCACCCCCCTCTAGGTACTCATACTAGCAATATCGAGGCGAGATTAGATGTTCGATTCATCGGTCGTTCGCGTGGCGTTTGACCTCGAAGGGGACCGTTTGGTGGGGTAAGTTACGCAGGCTCGATGCTCGTCGGTCGTGTTGATCCGCGCGAAGGCATGTTGTGCAGAGCCTTTCTCGGAGGGTTTGGTTGAGAAAGGCCTAGTCGAGCTTCGGGTTTGACCGGACCGTCTGAGGAATTGAACTGTTGCCAGGAAGAAGGATAGCCGCAAAGGAATGCATGACCTTGGCGGACGTCTTGTCGCTTAATTAATGGCGTCATGCGTGACAATTCGTAAACCTGGGGTCGCTTTTGTTTTCTAAATATAAACGTTGTCATAAGTTCAAGGGTGCTTACGCTATGAAATACTCAGCTATTCTTGTATGGTAGGTTCCATTTGATTAGTGGCTCGGTTTGATTCATGGAAAATGAATAATTTGAAAAATATTTATCTAAAAAATTATAGCTTGTGTCCTTTACAAAAACGAATGAACGAAATATATTTTTATCTTTTACAAAAAATGTTTAGATATAAATTATTGTCGATATTTGGTTAATTATTACAAGTTTTATAAATGATCATTTTAATAAAAATATTTTCTAAATCATTCATTTTTCACAAAAGAAATAGAATCTAAAATATTTTTTAAATTATGCTCAGTCATTTTTGCAAGTATTTTCCTTTCATTTATGTTTGATTGACTTGTACACAAATCTAATCGAGTTTTAGGTATGTTTGGTTCGGCCTTTCTAATGAACTTTTGGCCTATAAATGCTCTTGAGCCGAAATTAACATTTTCAAATCTATTTGCCCAATGCAACAATTGAGAAATTAGAATGATATGCAAAAAAGAGTACTAGTGTATATTTCGATATATTATAATGAAAATAATATCAGCTTATTAAATCTATCAAGATATACACAATTAAATAGAGATATTTGCATAATCTTAAAAGATACATAAACCATCAAAATTATTCTAAATATCTATAACAACCCTTCAAATGCAAGGTGCATTCTATTTGCATAATCTTAAAAGATACATAAACCATCAAAATTATTCTAAATATCTATAACAACCCTTCAAATGTAAAGTGCATTCTATTTGCATAATCTTAAAAGATACATAAACCATCAAAATTTTTCTAAATATCTATAACAACCCTTCAAATGCAAGGTGCATTAAAGATGTTCACTTGAGTTTGAAATACAAGTCTCAATAGAATCCCATGGTTGAGACATGGCCAATGAGATGGGCAGTTGTACATGGAGAAACTTCCAGATCTAACTAGTCTAAGAGCAGTGAGTTTGGTGGTACTGTTGCTTCTCAAAACGGTACTCGAAACATCAAGAATCAGAGGAAAAACAGAAGTGGTTAATGCGATTGGCTTACGAAACAGTAACTGAACAATGTAGCCTATACGATTTGTATTGTAGCATCAAGCGACCTATGTGGCTGACTTAGAAAAATACTTATTGAGTGATGTGGCCCATGTGGTTAGCATCAAAAGAAAAGTCACCTCCATGAAAGGCTCAAATGGGTGATGCTATCATTGCAGTTGGCATTAAAACGCTAATATCATGGAACGGACTCAATTGAGTGAGAGAGGACTTTGTAGACTGAGGGCTTTGCATACTATGCACAACAATATGTTGACCACCAAACAAGATGAATAATGTTGAAATCAATGTTGACCGGAGGATATTAGGACTTATTGAGAAAAAAAAATAACATAAACCAATATTAGCTCTAGATGGACCTTTGGGTATGTAAAAGTGCGACTAATTTTGATATCAAGTTGAGAAATAAGAAATAAGTGCAAAATGGAGCAATTGTGTATATTTCGATGTATTATAACAATGATTTCATTAGCCTATTTATAGAATTTATGAAATAACTAAATAAGATAATAAATCAATCAAGATATGTATAATCAAATAAAAATATTTCGCATAATGTTGAGAAAATCATCAGAATTATCATAAATATCTCCAACAGTAACTTTGACCTCACATTTACGTTTCAACGTTTCAGCATTTTTTCAAAATATAATTTAGGTATTAATGAATTTATTTTCTTCCAATTTTTCCCTCACTAATATTTCTGTATTTCTGCTTTGCCCTCCCTTTACTATCTATCGTCTCTCTCTAAGCCAAAAGCAGCCACCATTGCGCCACATCATGGTCGACCCGATCCCAGAGTCAATCCAAGGCTTCCACGGATGGGTCCACAACACGTGTCATCAGACGGCCGGCATTAAAACACTTGCATCGAACGGCTAAAAAGAGGCGGCAAAATTGTCCGTGCACAAAAATATATCGCCAAACGACCTTGAGATTTTTCGTCTTCCACCAGAAGCAGAAAACCAAAGCGGTGACAATTTGCGTGCATGTTTCAATTTTATTAGCTGAATTCCTTCAATTGGATAAATTGTTTTATAATTTACTAACTCTCATAATTTCCATAATATCTCATATAATCCTATGAATAATGCAAAATTATATTGTGAATTAGTATATTTAGCTCCTCGATAGTCAAGACTTGTTTAGTAGCCAGGTCTATATATTCCCGTATCTTTCTTGTATACACTAATAGAGGAACTAATATACAAAGCTTTCATGATCAGTTGACGTGTAAAATCAGCAATTTTCACCAAAAGGTAATCTAGACAATATTGCTTTCGATTGGTTCCGATCATCTCTTGGCACTGCCTACCCAAAATAACCTACTCCCTCTTTGCAAGCTAGTCTAACCAGGTTATTGCCCTTTTTATAAATTTGTTCATATCTTTGTAATTGAAATAATTATTATGATTTTGAGATTCCATAACAATCGTTGTCATAAAGATATCTTTCTCCTTGCGAAATCAAAAGCATATGATAGATGCTGCGGAATGTTATAAATGCTATTTGATGTTCTGTACTCTAGGGTGTACATGCAATTTAAAGCCGACACCTAACCACGAAGGGAATTCAGACGGCCCAAATTTATTTTGATCTTCCCAACCTTTCCTCTTTTTTCTATTTTTCTCCTTCTTTGTCAGAAGGTGAAGGCAAGTAAGAAACGAAAGAGAGAAAGGAGAAGAGCACGGTTTGGGAAGAAGATCTTCTTGTATATTCTTTGTGTCTATCAATGTACAATGCTTTGCTGTTTATAATACAAAGTGTATACACAAAGAAAAAGGCAATGTAATATTCTACAAATCAATCTAATATAAGATTGATTCTCTGTAATCAATCAATTCCCAATATACTTTCAGAATCTTTTTGCATATCTTCCAACACTCTCCCTCAAGCCGGTGGCTTGTAGATGTCTAAGACACCTAGCTTGCTCAGTAGATATGCATGTTGTCTTTGACATAGGGCCTTGGTGAATACATCTGCATGTTGTTCAGTAGTTCCAATCCCTCTTGTCTCGATTATTCCTTCTTGAATCTTCTCCCGAGTGAAATGGCAATCCACTTCTATGTGTTTGGTCCTCTCGTGCATTACAGGATTTGCTGCAAGTTTCAAGGCTGATTCATTGTCGCAAAATAACTTCATCGGACCCTTTAGGCGTATTCCGAGATCACCGAGTAATCCTCGTATCCACACAATTTCACATGTGGTTTTTGCCATGGCCCTATATTCTCGCTTCATCGAAGATAGAGAAACTTGCTTGCTTCTTGGTTTTCCATGAAAGAAGTGAGTCTCCCAACTTAATGCAAAACCCAGTTATGGACCTTCGACTCATAGGACATGTTGCATAGTCTGCATCACAGTATGCTATCATTTCCATGTTGCATCTTCTAGATAGAAGTATCCCGAGTCCTGGACATCCCTTCAAATACTTCACGACCTTTAGAGCGGCATTCATATGAGATTCCTTTGGTTTGTGCATAAATTGACTAAGATTCTGCACTGCATATGATATATCAGGCTTGGTCATGGTTAGATAAATCAGTTTTCCAACGAGCTTCTGATAACTCGTCGGATCCTGTAATATAGGATCATCCTGAGAAGTTCCTCCAGTGTGGTTTGCTGTAGTCAATCTGATATTCTGCTCGATTGGAATGACAGCTGGCCTGCATCCTGATAAACCAGCCTTTGAAATAATCTCTAACACAAACTTCCTCTGACTGAGAGAAATCCCTTGATGAGATCAGACGATCTCAATCCCAAGGAAATATTTTGGCGCTCCCAGATCTTTTATATGGAATGTAGTATGTAAATATCTCTTTAGGCTTTTTATTGCAACTTCATCATTCCCCATGATAAGAATGTCATCTACATAGATCATCAAGTAAATAGATGACGTACCTTTAGTCCATGTAAATAAGGCATGATCATACTTTGACCGTTTGAAGTTTGCACTTGATGAGAGCATTGGCAAATTTAGCATACCATTGTCTGGAAGCTTGTTTTAGCCCATAAAGGGATTTGCGGAGACGACATACTTTATTCTCCCCCTGTCTCCGTAAGCCCTGAGGAATTTCCATGTAAATTTCTTCATCCAGATCACCATGAAGAAAGGCGTTATGAACGTCCATTTGGTGCAACATCCAATCATGGATGGCTGCAACTGATAAGAAAGAGCGGACGGTGACATCTTTAGCAACAGGTGAAAAAGTTTCATGATAGTCGAAACCTTCTCGTTGCGTATATCCCTTGGCTACTAGTCGAGCTTTGTAGCGTTCAATGGATCCATCAGCTCTATACTTTATTTTATAAACCCATTTGCATCCTATGGATTTCCGATTTGAGGGCAAAGGAACTATTTCCCATGTGTGATTATCAGATAGAGCCTGTAATTCTGCTTCCATGGCCTTTTGCCACCGTGAATCTATGGATGCCTCATGGTAACTAGATGGTTCTTTCTCATCTGATATACAACTAATGCAACATCTATGCTCTGACGAGAGTTTGTCAAAGGAGACATATGAAGATATTGGATAGTGAATACCTGGTCCATTCAGTGAGGCGCAGACATAGTCTTTGGTCCATGTTGGCGGTTTTGTAGCTCGCCCCGAACGTCGTGGATGATCCGTTGGTGGTGGAGGTGAGGATACTTCCGCAGCATTATTGGTGATTTGTTCGCCAGAATCATATTCACCAGGGATTGGAAGGGCAGAGTCGCTTTCCAATGTGGCCTGCTGAGGTGACTGATCAACTGAAGAAGGTGGAATGACTTGTCCTGGTGATGCTGCTAGAAAATATTCAGGAGATATATTTTCCTCAATTGGGGAAAGATGAGGACTATTGGAGATATCCAAATCCTCTGTAGATACCCGAAATGGAAAAATTGTTTCGTGAAATATGATATCCCTGCTCATGAAAAATTCTCCTGTGGATGGATCGAGGACATAATAACCTTTTTGTAAGGTAGGATAACCCATGAAAATGCACCTCCTGGCACGTGGACTCATTTTGTCTCGAGGTCCCATAATTGCAGTATAACAAAGACAACCAAAAACTCGAAGATGATCTATTGATGGTTTCTTTCCATAAAGAAGTTCAAGGGGTGATTTACCATTCAATATTCGAGTAGGCATACGGTTGATGAGATAGGCTGCAGTGAGGACACAATCGCCCCAATATATTGCCGGAACAGATCCCTGAAACTTCAAAGCTCGTGCAACTTTCAGCAAGTGACGATGCTTACGTTCCACCACTCCATTCTGTTGTGGAGTATAAATGCAAGAGCTTTCATGTAGAATGCCATGAAGCAAGAAAAGTGATCTGCATTCATGACTAAAATATTCCTTCCCATTGTCAGTGCGTATTCGCTGAATTGACTTTCCAAACTGATTTTTAGTCAGGGCGATGAACATTTTCAAATGACATTGGACTTGAGCTTTTGATTGCATCAAGAATATCCATGTAGCCCGAGAGTGATCATCCACAATTGTAAGAAAATATCGTGAACCATCACGATGTGTTGTGTGATATGGTCCCCGACATCGACATGAATCAAAGAAAGTATAGTAGTGGAACGCTTGGTATGTAAAGGGAAAGACGTGCGAGGTTGTTTTGCAAGAGGACAGATAGGACATTTAGAGTATGGAAAAGAAATACTATGCCCCATTCTTGAATGCAAAGAAAGTCTTTATCATTGGCAATGGCATTACACAACGATAACTTATTGAAAGGAATTGAATTCAAATCTAGATTACTTGGAACACTGGTCTAGAAATATAAACCTTCAGAAAGACTACCCAAGCCCATCAATTTCCTAGTCGAAAGGGCCTAAAAAAAACATGTATCAGCATTGAAAAGTACTTGACAGGAATTTTCTTTGCATACTTTGGATATGGAAATCAGATTGAACTGAAATTGTGGGACATATAGGACATTTTTCAGAATAATTTGGGAGCTAAGTTGGACGGTTCCTGTCATTGTGACATGAGTAATATTCCCATTTGGGAGTTGTACAGAAATTGGTGTGTCCAATTTCCTATGCATTTGTGAGAAAAATTTAATGTCACAAATGATATGGTCACTTGCTCCTGAGTCAACTATCCATGCCTTCTTTGAAATTGAATTAATCGTCAAAGTAATGGGATATACCCGAGAAATGACCTCCTTTATTTCCAATGTCGCTTTCGTAATGCTCGCATCAACTGCGATATTGCCCATAGGAAATTGGTCGGTCACTAATGGATCCAAAGAGGGTCCAAATACCGGTAGGCTGCGAATACCCTTTCTTTTTTTCTTTTTCTCTTGGCTTTCCATGCAATTTCCAACAATTTTCTATGGTATGATGGGGACGTTTGCAATATTCACAGTATAATTTACCTTTTCCCTTGGAATTTTGACCGAAATTTCGAACTGATGCGGAATAAAATTGGCCGTCGGATGATTTAATCGTGGAATTATCTCCACCGTCCAATGCACCGTATAGATCGCCCGCTTGCAGACCGTCAGATCTCCGCGCTAAGTCTGGACCGTCGGATCTCCGTGGGTAATCAAGGCCGTCGGATCTCCGCGAGAATTCAAGGCCGTCAAATCTCCGCGGGAATTCAAGGC
Source organism: Eucalyptus sideroxylon x Eucalyptus melliodora (assembly GCA_016097485.1). NCBI lineage: Eukaryota > Viridiplantae > Streptophyta > Magnoliopsida > Myrtales > Myrtaceae > Eucalyptus > Eucalyptus sideroxylon x Eucalyptus melliodora. The sequence goes on from CM027830.1 coordinate 22,161,310, forward strand.
CGTCAGATCTCCGCGGAAAATCCAGGCCGTCGGATCTCCGGATCAAATCTCCACTGTAGACGCCTTCCCTTTTAAGGGTTCTATCCGCGGATGCAAACCCTAGCCCCTCGCGAACTTCTCTCTCCCGGGCTAGGGTTCTCGCACCTGTTTCTCTTCCGCAGCGATCTCCGCGAAGAGCGAGCGCGATGGCTTCGCCTCCTCGTGCTTGCTCCGGTGCTGTGAGCCGTTGGCTTTCCTCCTGGACAGCCAGCTGAAAGATCCGGCCGAGGGGTGGCACGGGATCCATCGCCAGGATCTGCGAACGAAATGTTAGGTATGTTTCGTTCAATATCAAGAGAAACTGAGTGGATTTCTCCCTCTCTTTGATGGATTTGTACTGCCTGAGGGTTTCGGGAGGTCCCTCGAGTTTTTCTTCCGTGGCCTCGAGCTCGTTCCAGAGCGATGACAGTTTGTTGTAAATCGCTGTGACGGACATGTTTCCTTGCTTTAAATCTGTTAATTCCTGCATGAGACAAAAAAACTTTGCTCGGTCGAGCTTCCCATACATTTCCTTTATGTTGTTCCACATGGTTTTTGAATCTTCCGTCGGTGGGAGTCCTGCTGCGACGTCTGGCGAGACGCAGTTGCCGATCCAAGTGCGGATCAGGTGATTGCACTTCCGCCAGTGCCTCGCCAGCCTTTCTTCAGTCGGAACAGGTACGGTTCCATCCAAAAAACCGTCTTTATCTTTTGTGACGAGGGCCCGCCGGAAATCTTGCGACCACTTGTTGTATTTTTCCGGCCCGGTCAGTTGCAGGTTGATCAATCGCAACTCTGGACCGTCGGCGGTTGATACGTGTAAGGGATCGCCTGGCTCCGGTCGACTCGTGATCGCTGCAATCGAAAAAGGTAAGAATCCGGGTGAGAGGTTCGGGTAGGGATTCGTCCCTGTACCCGACCCATTAAAACCGGTTCCATGACCCGTATTAAAAAATCTCGGATGAGGATTTGTTCCGGATCCTGCTTCTCCAGACCCGTTTATTCGTTTTGCCTCGGCGGCTGGATTTGCCCCGCTTGCGGATGGTAGACTCCCATCGGGTTGAACATTGCTCTGGTAACTTGTTACCCCCGGTAATTATGGATTCGGGCCTTGCCCGACGTACCATGGATAAGGTACCCATTGGTAAGGATGGCCCTGAATGGGCTGCCCCATATTCGCCTGAGCCGGGTATATCTGCCATTGAGTCTGTATTTGTTGTTGGGTTGTGGAAACTGCAGGTATCGCATGGATGTTGTGGCCTTGTGTTTCTCCTATCGGTGTGATGTCGCCTGTGGAGGGAACGCCGGTTGTTCCAGGGAGCAGATCCTCTGGATTCATGGTAAAAATTTCGTTTCTTCTTCCTTCGTACAGATTCTTTCGTGATCAAGACGTTGATTTGTCTTGTAGGTTTGAAAGCAATCAATTGCGGAAGATGGAGCTTAAAACCGAAAGCTCTGATACCATGTCGAAGGTGAAGGCAAGTAAGAAACGAAAGAGAGAAAGGAGAAGAGCACGGTTTGGGAAGAAGATTTTCTTGTATATTCTCTCGTGTCTATCAATGTACAATGCTTTGCTTTTTATAATACAAAGTGTATACACAAAGAAAAAGGCAATGTAATATTCTACAAATCAATCTAATATAAGATTGATTCTCTCGTAATCAATCAATTCCCAATATACTTTCAGAATCTTTTTGCATATCTTCCAACATTCTTCGCCCGAGTTCGACCTTATCCACCCCCCAACAAGTCACGACGATTCCTTCCACCGCACAACGTGAATCAGCCTCTGCGCCACCGCCATTGACGAGTGATCCTTGCCCCCGCCGCCCACGGTGTCGCCATTGTGGCTCGTACCGCCGCAACCGATGATGCTACTAGCGAAATATCCAAGCTCGATTCGACTTTATCAATTTATACAGGCGCGATCTTAAAAATGCTTAGACAAAGTGAGTGTATTGTGTAATTTTGAGAATATATATGTCTATGTTAATTGACAAATATTTTTTAAAAAGAATAATAGAGGCTCAATTAGATTCGCGAACCTTATCGAGCTGAATTTTCAAGCTTGAATTTGAGCTTGACTCGACAAGATACTAGAGAAGCTCTAGCTGGAGCACAAATTAACGAGCCATTCTCAAGTAATCATCAATCAAGCCTAAGCTGCTCATGAGTAGCTTGACTTATTTTCACCTTTAAGCACGACTCACGAGTGACATCATGGCACATTAAGTATAACTTGTTTTCTCATGATAACTGTACATGCTGCAATCGCTCCTTAATTTAGAAGACCTCTATTCTTTGAAGTATATTAAACAGACTATTTAATGAATAATTTCTAACCTTTTATTTCTTTACAAGAACCAAAAAGAACTACTCATGCACTTATAAGTCGACTTTTAATTTAATAATTTTATGAGCATTTTCAAAGCACGCACATAGAGATCCAACTATCTGTACATTTATAATAATAATAAAAAAGAGTTATAAGCTGTACAAACTGATTAAGCTAGGGTTTGTAACTTCTACATATGACTATGATTCAAAGCAACTTACATATAGTTGATAGAATTTAAAAAGGTGGAGTTTGATTCCTGAACTAAAATTTTTATCGATATCCCAATCAACTATACATCAATACTAGAGAGTTAATAGCTTTCTTTATGGTTTAGCGTAGCTTTAATATACAAGTCATTTGCATGTACAATGTTTATCCCAACTTGGATTTTCCAAATAAACAAGGCATAATACGATTTCTTTATAATATGATTCAAACGGTAAACTCCAGAACAAGAGAAGTAAAAAAGGAAGATTGGATTGCACCATCATCCATCTAGAAGACCGAGACATCGAAGCTCTGACAGACAGATGCGTGCAGATGAGTCGCTTACCGTTTGGTGGGTCTTCGCATTATTTAAGACGAAAGTGACAAAACTTTAAAGCGTGGAATATGCCATCCATACATAGTACAAAAATGGAAAAAGAAATATGGGATCCCGTGCACCGCAAAACCCATCTTTCTGTCGATCTCTTCTTTCATTTTATTTCAATTGTTTTTGGTTAAATTTTCCCATCACTCAATGCCATCGAGGACCGCACGAATTTCTTAAATGCTTTGGCATTAACGTTTTCGATCCGGTAAAATAACTCCTCGAAAATTACAGTATCGCTCCCAAAATGGACAGTATGGTCATCATGATTTTTTAATGATACTTATTTGGTACCATTATTTTTTGATAGTTTACCTAAATTCCGAAACATTCAATGTGACGATAAAATCTATGTCACTCTTGGTTGAACGTATTTTGAAAATTGAGCACTTGACCTATTGAAAAATTATAGCACCATAAGTTTTTTTTTTTTTTTGCCAAATTAATGATAATCAAATGATTTTTTTTTAAAAGTCACAACACCCAAGTGAGCGCTGCGAAAAAGTCATGATAATTGAGGTATCTTTTTCCCTAAGATTGCATGTGGACAAAGGATATTCTCCTACGTTTTTGTGATTGGTGTGTCAAATTACAAGGCCATTACGTAACGGTCCATCATTTTCATCAATGACGTGATGACACCCCCAATAAAAAACGCAAATAAATTCCATCTAATTTTAATTGGCGACAACTATGGGAAACTATATTTCCAAAGAGATACATCGATGACAAAGGGCATCAGAGTCTAACCAACATGTCATGTATTTTAATTTTGTGCATCTAACCGAGTTGGAACTTTAGATTCTCAAGGGGACCTGTTTTGGAGAGCGACAAGGCATGATGATCCCGTCCTCGGCACCAGCTAATTTTCCGATGATTTGACCAAGCACGACATTCATACTGCGCAGTCAACAGCTTTTAAGGTTTGACTCTTCTTTATACTGCGAGATGAGGAGCGGATTATCAAAACGAGAGGCGATGTGGAATGGGAGGCAACCGTCTTTCAACGAACTGATTTTCCATAGGTGGATGTTTTGGTTTGGAACATCTGTCTGACATCGGTTGCTGATTCTCATACGGCTTGTAGCATTTTTTGGGCTGTGGTCCTCTATCATAAACGTTAAATTTACGTACTAAGTTTAGTTATGTATAAGGTATTGAGACATTAGTAGTGATATAAGAAACCCTAATTGAATCGCCTTGCCAAAAAACTTTGATCCTAACTTAGTATCCTTACCATCTATGAAAGATTACACATACCCAGCAGCATCTCTCTCATGTCTCTCTCGCTCCCCTTGACCTCGCGTCCCGCCTCCGATGAATTTGATGGCTATTTGCTACTGATAGAATAATTAAATATTAAATCATGCATTCATCTAAAAGTTTAAGTTTTTAGAATAGTTGACGGTAGTCCTACAAATTATTTTATGGTATTAGAGCTAGAAGTCCTGAGTTTGAATCTTTTTAGATCTCATTTACCTCCCTAATTAAATATGTCCATACTTAATACTAGGAAAAAAAATCAAACTAAGCGTGAGAGAGTGATAGAATAATTAAATATTAAACCACGCATTTTTTTTAAGAATTTAAGCTTTTAGAACAGTTAGTAGTGGTTTTATGAATTCTCACAGCTATAGCCGACAAGAATACCATAGCATAGAGAGAGAAAGAGAGAGTATATGATGCAACTACACTTGATGTTCCACTAAAAGAGTGAACCGTTTAGTTGATGCCTCAAATATTCTCCTAGGTCCAAAGGTTTGAATAAGAAATCGATTGAACTCCAAGTGCAGATCCAAATTACCTTTATATATATATATCATCTAAGGCATGACTAATCGACCAAAAATATTACATGGTTAAGAGTTCAATCAAAGGGCACACTAAGGTCATTCTCATGAAGACGTTTCCAACCATACCTAATTTGTCCAAATTGGACGACCAGATATTATCTCATCTTTATCTACATAAAATAATTATCATATAAGTGAAAATGTAATGGAAAATATTTGTTCATGAAACTTGTATAATTTGTGAACCCAGTATATACCAAAGGCCTCTTTTCTTAGAACTCATTTGTTTTGGAGAAAATGGAAATATCTTCCTAAAAATAATTTTTTATATAAAAATATTTCCTAAAAATAATCCCTTATATCACTTCAAATAAACAATCAACGAAAAATGTTCATTGTTGATAGCAATTTATATTTAACCGTTTTTGTAGATGATGTAAATATTTTTTGTTCATTCATTTTTACAAGTTACATAAATAATTGTTTTTAGGAAAATATTTTCCAAATCATTCATTTTCCTGAAAATAAACAATGTCTTAGTTTCGTCAAATTATTATTATGACGGACATAAGAGAGAGAGAGAGAGAGAGAGAGCAATGAATCATTTGGCATCAATCAAGCATATTGTATATCAAGCACTTTCAATAGGGTCTGGACCCTCACAACCAATCCATGCATCTAACAGATTTGGTACAATTGATTATACAGCTAGCACCCTTCGGCTTTCGGAGAGAGAAAAGGCACGGTTCCTTCAATCTACACCCCAAAACGAGACACAGCTGAATTTCTCATCTCCACCTCACGACACTACCTTCAACTCCCCGTTGACCTTTGGCTCGCCCAGCTCCACAACTCCATTGACCGCCACTTTGTTGGCCAAGTCCGCCCCTCCGTTGGCCGTTGACTTGCCACTCGCAGCCAGCACCTCCAGGCTCCTCCTCTTCACCTCGTCCACGAAGGCCTGGATGTTCCGGTCTGAGGAGCCACCCTCTGCCACAGCCGCCTCCGCTGCCGCGCTCCACTTCTTCGCGTTCTGCTTCATCTCCTCGGCCTTGGGCCCCGAGGTTGCCTCGCGGAGGCACCGCTCGACCACGTCCCGCGTGATCAGCTTGTTCTCCGCCTCGCCCCGGCACATCCTCACCCCAATCTTGAACACATCGACTAAGTACTTGGCGTCGGTGACCTGGTCACCCCACTGCGGGAACGCCACGACAGGCATGCCAGAGGTCAAGGCCTCCATGGTCGAGTTCCAACCGCAGTGCGTGACGAAGCAGGCCACCGAGGGATGAGCCAGGACTTGCTCTTGCGGGCTCCACTGCACCACCTTGCCCCTATCACCAGCCTTCTCCAAGAACCCTTCAGGCATTTTGAGAACCTCATAGCCAGAGTCCTTGTGTGGAGGCTTCATGACCCACAAGAAGTTGACCCCGGAGTTCAACAGCCCATAAGCAATCTCGTCCCACTGGTCTTGCTTCAAGTACACGACGCTCCCAAACGACACGTAAACGATCGAGGAAGCAGGCTTTGAGTCGAGCCAGCCGACGCAGTCATCAGCCTTCATGAAATCGCCCTTGACAGTGGCGTTCGGAGCCTTAGGGTTCTTGAAGAGCGGCCCGACTGTCTTGATGGGGCTGATCTTGGACATGTACTCAATGATCTCATGCTCGAGCTCCTGGAATGTGTCCATCAGGATGCAGAATGGCTTGTCCAAGTTCTTGTACTGCCCCATGATCGCCCGCCGGAGGAAAGGGTACGGGGTCGTTGGGTACAAGAAACTCGGGACCTCGTCGTGCTTTAGGAGCGGCATGCATGGGAGTTGCACATCGATCTCCATCTCTGTCTCAGACGGGAAGGGGACCAGGCCATGGTAGTAGTAGTAGTACGAAGTGAAGCATGCACAGGATTGCACCCAGAGCATCGCCGAGGGGAGGCCGAGGCTATCGGCGACATCAGAGACCCAGGGGATGAAAGGATTGTTGATGAGGCACGAGACAGGGCGGCCTTGCTCGCCGTTGCGCCGGATCATCTCAGGGATGAGGACCTTCCCGACCTTCTCGAGCTGGGGGAGGTACTGGTCGAGGTCCTGGCGGCGTATCTCGTCCTCGTCCCACCCGTCCTCGAAGAACTCAAACCGGATGAAGCCATCACCGACCGGGGAGAGCTCCTCACCAATGTTGCTCGCCTTGCGCATTGCCTTCCCGATGCTCTCTGGGGTCGTGAAGGTGACGAGCAGGCCCTTGGAGGCGAGGCGCTTGCCGAGCCTCAGGAGCGGGTTGACGTGGCCCTGGCCAGGGAATGAGACCAAGAGGACGTGGACAAGTGCCTCCGACCCCATAACGTCACCGAACTCGAGATAAGTGTCTTGGTGAGAGAGAGAAAGAGAGAGAAAGAGAGAGAGTTTGAACTTGGTGGTGATGAATGGGTGCTAGAGGAGTAGCTGAAATTTATAGCAGCAGATGAGGGGAGAGAAGAGATTACTCAGCTTAGGTGTTCGATTTATCGGTCGTTCGCGTGGGACTGATGTCGAAGGGGACCGTTTGGTGGGGGAAAGTTACAGAGGTTCGATGCTCGAGAGACGCTCATCGTGTTTGACCGGCCGTCTTAGAATTGAATTGTGGCCTGGAAGAGAGAATAGCCGCAAAGAACGGCATGGCGTTAGCGTACGCCTCGTCGCTCGGTAAATGGCTTCATGAATTCATAATTGTGTGGTCACTTTCCTTCTGTAAATGATTAACTAAATGTGAATATTGTCATGAGCTCAAGGGTGCTTGCATTATGAAGTACATCGCTACTTTTGTACTATCTAAAGCTTCATTTATTTCCTGAAAAATAGCACTTGTATTACTTATAAAAATAAATGAACAAAAAACATTTTAATCGTTCACAAAGACGCTTAGACATAAACTATTATCATATTGACAAATTTTTTTTTTGGGAGTAATTTTTTAATCGATATAAGTGATCATTTTTAGGAAAATGTTTTTCAAATTATTTATTTTCCTCGAAACAAATGGAGTCTAATAAATTTTTTATAAGCATGTTCTGTAATTTTTGCATGCATTTTCCATTCAATCATGTTTAATTGACTTTTACACAAATCTAATCGAGGCATGGGTGCATTTGGTTCAGCTTTATCAAAGAACTTTCAGCCTGCGAAAGTCCTTTGAGCCAAAATTATGCATTTCCAAAGTCCATTTGCCCAATGGAACTCCTAGCCAACATTTGCATTTAGTTAAATGACACAAATGGTCAGTGAATTTTGACCCAATATATAATGTGGTCATGAATTTTAAAATTGTTTGATGGGGTCCTTAATCGTTTTGAATTTTTAATTCGATTAGTGTAGTTTCTAGACTTTTAATACATATTCAATTTAATTTGAAACTGCATGAAAATGTTCATTATTATCTTTAAACTTAAATTAGTGGAAAAATAATATTAAGCTTTTTAATACCATTCATGGACTAAATTGAACATGTTCAAAAGTTTAGGGACTGCATTAAATAAATTAAAAGATCATGGACAACATTATGCATTAAACTAAAGTATAAGGACCATATGGAATAGATTTAAAATTCAAAAATAATATTGTACGTTAAGCCAAAGTTCAAGGACTAATTGTATCATTATCTCTTTGTGTTTTAGCATTTTTGGAATGCTATTAAGGATTGATGGATTTATTTTCTTTTGACTTGGCCCTCGCTAATATATTTGTATTTTTGCTTTGCCTTCACTTTATTATCTATCATCTCTCTCTAAACCAAAAGTACTCACTATCGCTCTAGATTCTGGTCAATCCGAGTTTTTGATTGACGAGTCGACAACACATATTAATCAAATGGTCAATATTAAAACACTTGCATCATATGGCTAATAAGAGGCAGCTAAATTGTCAGTGCACAAAAACATATTACTAAGGATAACATGATAATCATTCTATTTCTTTGTTTTTTTATTATTTTGTTCCTAAAAATGGGTTTGGAACAAAAATCCGTTTAGCAATGTAAATTTTTTTTTAAAAATTTTCAGAACAAATTTTTGTACCAAAAATAGGTTTAGAACAAAAACAAGAAATAGAAGAATTTTTCTATTTTTTTTTTTAATTTCTGGAACAAAAATAGAAATAAAAGTCCCTCATGGTCAAGACTCGTTTAGCCAAGTCTATAAATTCCCATATCTGTCTTGTACACACTAATAGAGGGACTAGCATACAAGGCTTTGCTGATTGATTGACATGTAACACCGGTAATCTTTGCCAAAAGCTAATCTAGACAATGTTGTTTTCAATTGGTATACATAAAAAGTTATTCTGTTCTTACAAGCTTGTCTAACTTTACCATCGCCTTTTTGGAAATTTATTCGTATCTTTGCAATCAAAACAATTCTTGTGAGTTTGAAATTCCACTACTATCGTCGCAAACATATCTTTCTCCTTTCAATATCAAAGCATACAATAGACCCTAACTTTTGAGGGAATGGTAAAGATGCCATTTGATATTCTATACTCTAGGTTCTACATGCAATTTAAAGCTGACACCTAACCATGAAGGGATGTAGACCGCCCGAATTTATTTTGATCTTCCCATTCTTTCTGCTTTTTTATTTTCTCCTCCTTTAGTTCTGACTTTCTGACCTTATCCACTCCCCACGAGTCACGACAATTCCTTCCACCGCACGGCATGATACAGCTTCTGCGCCGCCGCCATTGAAGAGTGACCAACCCCCAACCGCCCCCGCGGCGCCGCTCAAGGTGTCACCATTGCGGCTAGTACCGCCACCCCCACTAATGAATTAAGCAAAATATCGGAGCTCGACCCGACTGATCAATTTATGTAGGCTCGATCTTAATAATGCTTAGATAACATGAATACATTATGTAATTTCGAGAATATATTTATGTCTATATCAATTGATAAATATTTTTGAAAAAGAATAATAGAAGCTCGATTAGGCTCGTAAGCCTCTCCAACTGAATTTTGAAGCTAGAGTTTGAACTTGACTCGACAAGATAGGTAAGAAGCTCCAGCTTAAGTGTGCATTGACAAGCCAATCCGGAATAATTAATAATCAAGCCTGAGAAGTAGCCTGACCCATTTTCACCTTTACTCACGAGTGACATCATCGCACTAATCCTACCACCAATTGTCACGGAGGCAGAGTGGGAAAGGTGGGTGAGTACAGTGAAGAGGTCGATGAGCGACAACCAAGTGCAATGCCTACTCTTAAGGATACTCTGTTTTCTCAGGATAAGCGTACATAGTGCTGTTGCTCTATAATTTTAGAGGATTTCTATCCTTATGAATGTATTAAACAAACTTTTTTAAAAATAAATTCTAACTTTTATTTGTTTTTACAAGAACTAAAAGGAACTATTCTTGGTAAAAAAAAAAAGGAACTATTCTTGCACCCATAAGGTGACTTTTAACTTAATGGTTTAATTAACATTTTATATCCAAAGCATGAGTATAGAGATTCGATTATTTGCATATCTATAAAAAAAAAAAAAAATTGTAAACCATACGAATTGGTTAAGCCCGGGTTTTTGATTTCTACAAATGGCTATGATTTAAAGCAGCTTGTATATAGTTGATAGAATTTTTACATGAACTAAAAATCTCTCAATGTCCCAATCAACTATATGTTGATATTAGAGGGTTAATAGTTTTCTTAGGTTTAGTGTAGCTTTAATCTACAAATTATTTGCATGTACAATTTTTATCCGAACTTGGATTTTCCAAATAAACAAGGCATAATACGATTTCTTTAAAAGACTGATACAAACAGGAACTCCCAAACAAAAGAAGGGAAACAGGGAAAATTGGATTGCTCTATCTTCTACGCTTCCGACCGAGACATCTAAGCTCTGACACACGGATGTGTAGAGATGAGTCTCTTTTAAGGTTAAGTGGGTCTTCGCATTATTTAAGAGGGAAAATACAAAACATTAAAGTCTGAAATATTCCATCCATACATTGTCCGACAATGAAAAAAGAAATTTAGGATCCCGTGCGCTGCAAAACCCATCTTTCTATCAAACTTGTTTTATCTTATTTTAATTGTTTAGGTAAAATTTTTAATTTCTCTCTGTCACCAGGGACCACTTGAATTTCTTAAATGCCGAAACATCTTACGTGTCGGTAAAATCTATGTCATTTGTGATAAATGTCTCTTTAAAGTTACAGCACTTAAATAATTAATTGAAAAGTTATAGTGCCACATGGTTTTCTTCAAATTAATGGTATTCAAGCTATTGATTAAAAAAAAAAAAACAAATGACACAAAAGCAAGCATCATGAGAAATTTATGGTATATGCGATCTCCTTTCTTTTAATATTGCATGTGGAAATTACATTCTTTTTTGCTTTCATGACTGGTGCATTAAATCACAATGCTATTACGTCATGAATTATAATTGTGATTCGTCATTTTCCTTGACAACATCCCTAAAAAAGAACACAACAAATTTCGTCTGAAGTAAATTGTAGACCGCTATCGAAAACTATATCTCCAAGGAGATACATCAATGACAAAGGGCATCAAAGCCAAGCGAACTTGTCCTGTATTTTAATTGTGTGCATCTAACAAAGTTGTTACATCAGATTCTGAAGGGTGGCACGCTTTGGATAGTGAGAAGGCATGATCCCTTCCTTGGCACCACCTAATTTTCCGATGATTTGACCAACACGACATTCATACTGCGCAGTCAACAGCTTTTAAGGTTTGACTCTTCTTTATGCATGATCGATTGCGAGATGAGGAACGGATAATCAACGCGGAAGGCAATGTGGAATGGAAGGCACCCATCTTTCAACGAACCAATTTTCCGTACGTGGATGTTTTGGTCCGGAACATCTGTTCGACATCTGTTGGCGCTTCTCATCCGTCCTGTTTCGATTTGGATTACATACTAAATTTTTCTATGTTGGAGGTGTTGGCGCTTTAGTAATGAATAATGTAAGAAACCCATATTAAATGACCTTATAGGAAAAGCACTGTTTGAATAAGAAATAGATTGAACTCTGAGTAAAGATCCAAATTAGCAAAAGAAAATATACACCTTATGTTTTTTTATTTTCCAAGGCATGACTGAAACCGACCAAAAATCTTACACGGTTAAAAGTTTGATCGAAGGGCACACTTGGGTCATCCTCATGAAGAAGTTTCCAGCGATACCCAATTTGACTAAATCGGACTACTGGATCTTAAGTTATTTCATCTTTATCTACATGAAATCGTTATCATAAAAACAAATAAGTAATGGAATCTATTTGCTCATGTCGGTGTATGAATTCACAATCCTAGCACATGACCAACGGCCCCTTTTCTTAGTTGTGTCGAATTGTTTTGGACTGACAGACGTCCTAGAGAGAGAAGAGAGAGAGAGAGAGAGAGAGAGCAGTGGAGAACTTCACATCAATCAAACATGTGTATATCCAGCATTTCTAATTGGGTTTTTGACCTCCACAACCAATCCATGCATAAAATGCGCATCTAACAAATTTGACGCAGAGAGAGAGAGAGAGAGGCGCTGTTCCTTCACACGATATTTTTACCGGCCGGTCAACAGCTTTGAGGTTCGACTTTACAATCAATGGAAGCCACACAAATCCTCAGGAAGACATGCAGCTGTAATCCGCATATTTTGATAATGCTGTGATAGCCTCGAAAGCCAGTTCCAACTAGATTTTATGATGAACTAATCATCAAAACGTAAGAGGAGGTGGCAGAGGCATTGACCCTCGAACGAATTTTCTCTCTTTTGGTTTCGTTTTGTTCATAAGTATTTCAACGAATGACCATAAAGAGACATGTTGGACTTTCCGTACGCATGATTCCTTCCATGGCAACATCGAGTGCTTCCTCTGACCTTGCCTGTTTGATTCTGCTGGTCAGGACCAGCGTCAGTTGAGCATATTATTACCGTCAGTTGCATAGTTCGACTTGAAAGTAGCGAATCTTCTGTAGAAAAGGCCGGACGCTCGATCACCAGCCACTCAATTATCACGTGCTAAAGTCTCCTTTGGTTGGCGAAAATTTGTGTGCTCTCGAAGGCTTCTCCAAGAAAGTTATTTTCAAAGAAAATGGTTAGATCTTATTTGTGTTTGATTCGAATTTCCAAATGACTTCAAAATCATTTTTCAATTTCTTAAGATCCAGAGGAATGACGTCGGGCTATAGGGACACGACCTGGGCTCCCGAGGCAGAACTTTGGTCGATGGGTGCGAATCTCACAGTGCTAGGTCCTGTCCCCTCTCCGCCCTAGCTTCCTAGTGAGTTTCCTGTCTGGACCCGTATTCACATGAAGCAAGTACATGACAATTGTTGGTAATAGGGATCCCCGGACATTGAATCTTATATTACAGATTCATAAGCCATTTCTTAGGATTTAAATTTACATTTTTGTTTACTGAGAAAACATTATTCCTTAACTCATTTCACAAGCGATGCTAAATGGCAGCAAACGGGGAATTTATGCTTCGATAGCTAGTTTTTTCCAAAATAAATAGAGTTTAAATGGTGGGTTAGCAATCAACGAAATATTCTGTTCATAGACACGTGATTCTTAGATTTTTTGGTCATTAGGCCTCGTTAAACCAGGTAAGAATTTATGGGTAAGTTCCAGGATGGGTATTGAATATTTTAGAACAGGTTCTGATGCTGCTAAACTTTCAAAATGCAGAGAAATCATGTTGTCAATGATATGTAAGGGGGTAAAAAAGAAGGAAGATTTTTCAACTTAGTGTTGGGCTATGCCATGATCTGATATGCAGGGCATAGATCTTGCAAGCCTGCGATTCCTCATGCAAGTGAGTCCTCGTCACACGGCTCATACGCAAAAACTGGGAAAATTGTCAACAGAATCCTTTAACCTGATATATAGAAGCCAATTCAATTATATACATTTTAATTTGTGCCTATTTAGTCCAACTTTTCAATTATGCTAATTTACGAGCAGCAATCTAAGCCTGCTTCTATTAAGTTGGTGCTAATCGACATACATTTAGCAAGCCAAGAATCAACATGACTGTGAAAAGCCTAGAAGACTAATATCATATAAAATTGGAATGTGCGTGTGGTTGGAGAAATAAAGAGGACACCTCGAATAATTTCATTTTCTTTAAATCACGTTCATTGATTCTCTTGCTTGATGATTGAGAAAAAAAAACCTTGTCCTCAGTCGTAGGTTTGAAAGAAAATCAGAATTGTCATGTTAAAAGGCGTTTGAAATCACTTTCCTAAAGCGATAATATCCCCATGGTACGACTTAGCACCCCAAACTCTCTCAACATAAGTAAAGCCTACAACTCATCTGTCATTCCTTATTATTAGAGAGAATTAGTAGTAACTTCTCTTGATGTGCAAGGCTCATGAAAAGAAGTGGCAGTAGACTAATAATGCAAGTCATGAAGCCAAACAAAACATCGACTTATACAAGTGTCGGGAAATAAGAGATGAGAGAATGACTAAGGGTGAAGGATTTGTGGATGGTTTAGCCATGTCAGGAGCTACCGAAGTGGTATAACTAGAAGTGCCTACATCAAGATAAGGAGAAGACAACTCCGGAAATGAAGGTTCAAAATCTTTAGGTATAAATCAAGTGAAGGATTAATAAAGAAGAGAACGGTAGAAGAGGATTTGAAAGAATGGAGAGATGAAAACATCTTATATACCCAAAAGTTATCATGACAAGATACGCAAAGATGGTTAGAAACAGAATCCCAATATCAATGCCCTTTGTGCTCAATGCCATAACCAAGGAAATAACATAGTGGGCTTGACGTTCAAATGTGCATTCATTTGATAAAAGATGCACAAAAAAAGCACTACCAATGACTTGAAGAATAATACAATAAGGTACATTGGCATACAAGTGCCTATAAGGAGAAATATTACCTATAATGAGTGACATGGTGTGTTGATAGTGCACACTACAATATAATATGCTTCTCCCCAAAAATGTTCTGAGAAAGAGACTGAGATTGGAGAAGTGCATACAACATTTAAGGGGAGAAATACACTAGAAGTACAAAAAATTATTTACAATACTCACCTTAGTACGAAAAGTTTTTTTTTTATATTACTTAAGTGCCACTTAAAAAGATATATAATTACTTAAATGCCAACTTTCATCTCGAATGTCGGAAATCTGACATAATAGTACCGTAATATTTTGTCTAGCTGATGTGGCTCGCTAGCAATTTGACTCAGCATAAAAGCCCAAAACAACGCCGTTTAACATGTTTCACCTGCCTACATGACCCAAAACGACGTAGTTTAGCAATAGGATGTAGAGGGGAAAAGAGGAGCGCAGCAGGGAATTTTCCTCTCGCTTCTTGTCTGAGCAATTCATCAAAACCACCTCAAAATTTGCCACTAATGGAGCCAATTCGTTGAAAAACCCAGCTACAAACTGGAGGCTTGGTTGGATCCACTCTCGGCGACAACATGGGAAGGAGCTCGTTTTCCCCTGTTTTGGTGAATCGGCGGAGTGGGGCTCGTCAACTGCGGTTTGCGCATGTTCCAGGCCTACTCATACCTTTCTCTATGTATTCCTAGTGTTTTTTTCTGGTTATGGTAGGTTCTGGTTTGAATTTGCGCCTCAAATGCTTTCTGGTTATTGTGCCTTAGGTGTTCGATGAAATGTCTGGGTGAGGTTTGCGCCCCTATCTTGGTTTTCCGGTCCAATCTGGGCATTCATCAATTGCTGGACGTGCTTCGTGGCTTTTTAATTTGATGAGACCAAGCAATCTTGATTGAAGAGCACTCTTCTCACAGATTTGAACCATGTCGTTACTCGCCCTCTCTCTCCAACCCATCACAGATCTGGATCATGTTGTTCATCGATTCTTGGCGTCGTTTGCCGAGGTTGTGGCACAGCTCCTAGGTCTGGGTGGTGATGGGTGAGCGTCGGTGAAGTTGTAGCCGAGGAGTCCATGTACAGAGTGAAGTGGCAAGGGCGTAGAAAGGAGAAAAGAAAATTAAAAAATAGAAAAAAAATGACCTGGAGGGAAGAGGAGGAGAAATGTGCACATGGAAATGCCATGTACATCATTTTTTTTAAGAGAACAAAAATTCACATTAAAATTTTAATTATAAATGTCACATGTATATTTTGGCCGGAATTTCTTATCGAAAGCATTTAAGTGATTATTTTTTTATTAGATTTGGCACTTAAACGATCTACAAAAACTTTTAACACTAAAGTAAGTGCTACATATAACTTTTTACACTTTTGATGTACTTATCCCAATACATAAGTTATGCATGCCTATGTTTATGCTCTTCTATATCTCTATATTCCATGCCATTATCACATAAACATTGATATCTTGAACAATTTGTGTTCCTATCATAGTAACAATTTGTGATCCTTCCAATCGGTCCTTTGTTTCGGCCTTTGTTGGTTCTCCTTGGTTCCAAAAATGAGGAATCGATCCTTCCGATCTGGTTCTTGGTTTTGGGGTAGGAACCGGACCGACCAAGAACCGATCACCCTCATTCTAGATCATCGCCATTGTTCAGTGGGTATCTATTTAGGAGGTGGAGAAGAAGATACACTAGTATATCACTATCAAGATGAATAAGTGGAATTGTTCTCTTCATAATAATGTATTAGAGATTCAATTGCTTGAGTCGAGGATTCGGTACGCGTTGCCATAAATGGTGTGTGATCTAATGTAATGAAGCCATATTGTGGAGTCACGGATAAATCTTCTTTTGAGAGAAATGGCAAAGGATTGGATTTGAATATAGATGTTTCAGATGAAGATTTCAACTCTTGGAAGGGATACCTATCTTCATGGAAGACAACATCTGGACTAATAAAAAAACAACTTTCAGATATCTCCATAACTCGACAGCCTTTTCTCATGAAAATACATTAAAGAGCATGGGGATCCCTTGTATCCTGAAGGCCCACGATTGTTGCACAACATAAACAACCGAAGACTCTAAGGTGAGTAATATCTGGTTGTTTTTCGAAAAGCATCTCAAAAGGAGTCTAACCTTCAAGAATTCGAGTTGGCATATGATTAATCAAATAGGCTGCCATGACCACCAATCTCCCCAAAAAATTTCAGGAATGGAAGCTTGATATTTAAGAGTTTGGGCCACTTCTAGAAGGTGTCGATGTTTGTGCTCAACAATCCTATTTTTTTGGGGAGTATAAGTGCAAGGGCTTTCATGAAGTATCCCATGAGAGGATAAAAAAGACTTACATTCAGTGGAAAAAATTTCGCTCCCATTATCTGTGCAAATTCTTAGAACAAATAGAAGAAATTTAAAAAACAAGAAAATGTTTGACTCTTAGAATGCATGAAAAAAACCCAAAAGGCGCAGGTGTAATCATTCACAATTATAAGAAAAAAAAAATGCAAACCATCACAATATAAAGTGTGATAAGGACCCTAGATATCTATATGGATCAAAGAAAAAGCACTAGTGGCCTGAGATACACTGGTAAGGAAAAGATGCTCCTAATTGTTTTGCAAAAGTGTAAATTGTACAATTAGTATAAGGAAAGAGAGCACTATGTCCCAAACACTAATAAGAAAGAAATTTTTTATTCACTCTTATCTAATGAAGACAAATCAAAGTCTCTTGGAAATTTGATCAAAAAATATAGTGCTTATGCAACCCTATTGAAGCCCATCGGTTTGCTTGTCGAATGGTCTTAAAAGAAGTAATTTTTGAAATTAAAATTGGCATGACATGAATTGTCCTCACACACTTTAGAAACATAGATAAGGTTGAATTCAAATTCAGGGATACATAAGGCATTTTTAAGGATAATGTCTGGGCTAAGATGAATTGTACCAATTTTGTGACATGAGTCACATTCTCATTGGGAAGACGTACTAACATTGAAGAGTGAGTTTTTTTTTTTTTTTTTTTTTGTAAATTAGAGAAAAAATATTCATTACAAATTATGTTGTCATTGGCACCCGAATCAATTATCCATGCATCAACAGAAGTATTATTGGTCTTATAGAAAGGAGTACCTGAAAAATTTGTAGATTTGTTGATAGTCCTTAATTGACTCAATGTCTTGATAATATGCTAATATTGTTCTTAGGTGATTGTATGATGAGTTTGGTCAGTCCCTTGTGTTGAAACTTGATAAGCAAAAAATTATATCTCTTTTTTCTTTATTAATTGGTTTCCCATGTAATTTCTAGAATGTTTCAATGATGTGATGTTGGCGTTTGCAATATTCACAATACTTACCTTTAGTTTTGAAATATGGCCCGCCCCCTTTTTGTGATAACAGGCCATTACATGAGCCGTTGGATGGGTTAAAAGCCGGAGCTGACATGGCCTCATAGGAGCCACTCGATTCATCCACATAAGTGGATGAATAGAAGCTGTCCATTATATGCCTTAAATTTGGGCTGTTAGTTTGCAAAAGAGGGACATTCGCTGTGCAAGGCGAATGAGGGACATTGTCTTCATCCAAAAGAGGGACATTGGCTGCGCAAGGCAACCCAAAGCTCTGAGCTTGCTGCAATGGTTGAGGTGCGCCGTGAGTTCGCTATGATGGGCCCACTAGCGCAGCCATGCTTTCTCCCCACCTTGACATACTCCATTGTTGCAAGATGTTGATTCTCCTCTTAGATAGCCAACCGGTATATGTGGCCGAGTGGAAGTCACGGCAAGGATTTGCAAGCAAAAATGTGAGTAGCTTTCATTTAGAATCAAAAGGAACCAAGTTACTTCTCCCTTTCTCTATTGCTTGGCATTGCTTGAGGATTGCTTTGGGTCCTTCAATTTTTTTTTGGCTGTCTCGAGTTTGTTCCATAGGGCAAAGAGATGATTGAAGTAAGTAGTAATAGAGAGGTTCCTTTGCTTCGATTTGGTTAGGGTTTGGGTGAGCAAGAAAATTTTGCTTGATTAAGTTTGCCATACATATTGCAAATGTTATCCCACATTGCCTTTGAGTCTTTGGTTGGTGGGAGTCCATTGCAACCTTGGAGGTTATACAATTCCCAATCTAGGTACGTACCAGTTGATAGTTGATTGCATTTGTGCCAGCACCACCACATTCAATGGCCCACTAAAAAAGACACAATTCAGTCAAGAAATCCATCCATGCCTTTAGTCACTAGAACTCACCGGAGACCCCAAGCCCACATATTGTAGTTGTTTGGTCCAGTGAGTGGTAGATTAATGAGTCACAGCTCCGATCCATCAGTCGGTGACATGTAAATGGGGTCGCTAGGTTCCAGTCGGCCACTGGTAGTAGGGATGACATATGGTAAGAAACCGGGTTGAAAACTCTGATAGGGTTCGTCCCTGGACCTGTTAGACCTGGGACCCATTGGACTGGATTCTGGCATATTTTGCTGAATTTTGACACCTGTCGGATGCTCTCCATGTGGGCCGTATTGCGCCCACTATTGACTTGGTCCGACAGCCCATTGGCCTGTACGGGAAACCAATGCATTGGTGGCCACTGGGCTGGGCTGGGCTGGGAAGTTGAGCTGAGGCGTGGACTGGCATTGCATGTTGGTGGATAGAAGTTTGTTCTTGAATCGGATCAATCTGATCAGAAATCCGCTCTCTCGGTGAGTCCGAATCTTTTTCCGTTGCAGGTAAGGTTGGGTCTTGGTTTTTTGATATGGTATCATTGATGGATGAACATACGAATTCCCACCCGGAGTGCTGATCTTTGTTTTACAGGATATGGTTTGCAACAACAAAGTAGAAAACTAAGCAGGGGCAATTCGGAGGTTTTTTTTTTCTTTTTCGCAGAAGTTGGGCCAGGAAACAAGGCTCTTATACCATGATAGAAGATGAAAAATAGCTTTGAGGAAAATGTGATTTGTATTCATCAATGAATAATCCATACATGTACATGGATATATTTATAGTACAAAAAGAAATCAGAAAAGAATATACATGATCATGTCTTCCTATTTTATCTATGGAATATCTTAACAATATTTTATATTCCCGATCAACTGTATCAATTAGCATCACAATCAAGGATCAGATCAAATCCTTTCTCCAACATTAGCTTCTTGAGGGTGATTCATTCTCCTTATATTAAAAAAGTACAACATGGTGGTTAAACATAGCCTATGATTATTATGTAAATACAATCGTTACACATTGGACTTTGATTCTCAATCTTACTTTGACCTTGCAAGCTTATCTTGCTCACATGGATGATTATGATGAAATCTTCGAAGGCTTCCAAATCAATTTAATCACTTATTTTTCAGTGATGTCCGTTAAGAAATCTCAACCCATATTTTTTTCATGAATTTACTTTGGAAAAGGGACTGACTTAAGCTAGCTAATATATAGGATAGAATAATCATATTGGAATGACATACATGCTAGTTTTGAATGTTAGAGTGACATACTAGATTTACATTTTAAATTAATAATTAGGGCATGATTAATAAATAACATGTTTAGATTAACTAGGGATTTGGATATAGGAATTTGCATCTTGAATATTTGCATATTATAAAAAATATTCATATTTGCATGTTTGGTTGTTCTCAAGTTTGTATCTTTAAGCATATTGATAATTTTGAATAATTTTGCATTATTAAGATAGAATTTCATATTTTATAATAATTTCCATGTTAGGCATATTCGGATCCTCTTGAATGAAAGTTCTTTTGTAACATATCAATTAGTTGCATTGCATATATAGTGAACTTCCATATGTACGTATTTCTTCCCATGATTGTATGCTTATTTGGTTTTTGTGCTATAAAAAAAAAATAATTGAGATTATATCCTGCATGATGGTAACTTTGGACTGCATATTCGCAAACCATCACATAGAAATTTTCTAGAATTGTATCTGTGTTCAGGGTAAAATTACTTATTTCCATCTTTTAGAGTAGATATAATTTCCTTATATACACAATTTGAGTCTTTGAGAGCCATAAAAATACAAAGTTACCACTTTTACATAATAGGCTTAGGATTTCGTTACGCGTAGGATATTAGTTAGATTTTATTTGCATGTTTAGAAGCTCCTTTTGGGAAAGTAAGTTATTTAGAGTGGATTTTCGCATAGCATGTTAAATCTGCTTAATTTTCTTTGACACATCAGTTTATTTTGGAAAACTTGCAGGAACTTTTAGGTACTTCTGCATTTTTTTTTTTACTATTTACTTATTACGTTTTCTTGTATTTGGTTATATTTTAAATGTTTGATTTATTACTGTAAATGCATGGACATTTTGATGCATGTTAGAAAATAAAACTCAATCAAGATTGTACGAAAAGTTTGCTGAAGTACCAATCTATTATGAAAAGTTTGCTGATGTACCGATCTATTATGAAAAGTTTGCTGAAGTACCAATCTATGGTCTTTAGTTTAATATTGCCTAACCAAATCCCACAACCCGCTTCTCTAACAAGTAGAGGTATAACGATCTGCATTTTACCGGACTCCTAACTAGCCTGATAAATAAGTCAGTAGCATGTCACGCCCTGATCCTCGGTCACGTGCCCATCCTTCATCTTTGGTCGATTTTAAAATGTGATATCCCGGACTACGTATCGCCGACCCTTTCATTTTCATATGCACATGCGGAAGCAATTAAAAATCCCTAGACAACAAAACATTGAGATAGAAAAGCAGGGCCATAATTTTCATACTGAAATTCACAACCACACTTTTATACAAGCACCTCATAGTATATAATGCAATACTATTTGCAGGGGTTTGATTTAACGCTTATCCACATATAATCAAGGTTTGGCAAAACAGGATGGGATCTCAGTCCTCATCCGGGTCGTACTTAGGATCCTCCTCTAGATCATCTTCTTCTTCTTAATCTTCCTCCTCCTCGGATTTCACATCAGGGTTCTCCTCCTCAGGTTCCTCCTCCTCAGGCTCCTCATCAGGGTCCTGAAATGATTATACAATAACCATTGAGACCACGTCTCAATGAGTTCTACCCCCTAAGACTCGATTAGTAAACCAATACGCTAACTGGGCTGACTATGCCCGCACGGGTCAGAGGACTTACTTTGGCCTCAGATTCCACTTGCATATTAGCACAGTTCAATAGGCACCAAAGCAATCACATCACAGATCGATATCTCGATCAATCGACTTAATCGATTACATATCAACATGACCTTTCCTCGGTCATTTCAATTCAATCAATCAATTCACAATATCAGATCAAAGCAATGATCAATCAACCTAGTCGATTACATGTCATCTCGACCCTTTCTTGGTCGGCTCATCTCATACTATTTATAAGTCTGTTCATATCATGATTTGCTCACGCTAAGCCGATAAATAGATAGTATAGCTCGCTTTCGAGATGATCGAGTATCTTCTTTCTCTGCTAAGCTATATCGCCCTTAGACGATATAGTATACCGACATATTCCATTAAAACTAATCGAGATATATTGCTCTTTGCTAAACTGACATATCGCCCGTAGGCGATATAGTATACTTTGGTATCTTGCTATCTGCTAAGCCGACATATCGCCTGTAAGTCGATATAGTATATCATCCCAATCATATAATCAATTCCATCTTTTTATCATTCTTAATAAAGTAATCGTGTATGGGGACATGGTCGACCTTAGCCAAAATATAATATTTTCCTTTTCATAACTCCCTCATTTTCTGTAATCCACTTAAATATTTTTGACATTATCAACTAATGCCCGGTTATTATCCAACGATTATCCAATTAAAGAATAATTCCCACTTTCACAAATAATTCAATTCAGCAAAAAATAAAGTTCAATTAAATAAACGGATTGCACCACGACAATCAGCATAAAATTCCGATTATCGGTTATCTCTACCTAATTTCTGGAAAATAAATAAATAATTAAATTAATTTTGAAAATTAATAGATAAATACTAAAAATCCAATTTAGGCCTATAATGCCTAATTGAAGCCCGAAACGGGTTGAGAAAAATCTTGAGAAGCATTCAATAAGGAATAGTATGTCTCTCCTTGCTAATTGCACAATTCGATTGTCTAACATGCATCACAATTATCTAATCATGACTAATTTACTCTAATCTAATCACCTAATTACACTTAATTAAATCTAATCAACCATTAAGTATAATTAGCAAACTAAGAAAGCATTAGTGAGTAAAACTCATTTGATTAAAAGTGGATATCGGATCACTGTGACGGCGGCACGATGGCGGCGACGGCGGCCGAAATCTAAATTTTCGACGATGTTGACGGGCACTCGGGCCGGGCTCAAAAGCCTCGCAAGCCCACAAAAATTTCTGGGCTTGGCTTCGTGGGCTTGGGCTTGCTGAATCTGAAATTGCTGGGCTTCAAGTGAGCTGGACAACAGTTGAAGATGGGCTGAAATTACTGATTTGTGAGCTGCTGAACTGGGCTTTGCTGGGCCCGAAAGACTGAAAATGCTGGGCTGAATTCTGGCCTGACTTGCAGCCCAAACGGGCTGAACTAACGGGCCCCAAAAGGCCTTGGCTTGCGCTGGAAAAGAAGGTTGCTGGACTGCTCGGTGGAATCGTGGGCTGAAGAAAATGCTTTGCTAGGTCGTTGATGGAGCTGCTGGGCTTCGAGACTTCAACTGGCCGAAGACACGCGGACGCCGTTGCTGCTGAAGACCACGCGAGCTGATTACGCATGGACGAAAGCAACTGCAGGCGAAGACGTCCGTGGAGATGCAGCTGGCGTCGTTGCCGAGAGCTGGGCTTCACTCCGTGGTCAACAAAGTGGGAAGAAATCCGCTGCTGTTGACCGTGAAGGAGCAAGCTGTGGACGCGTGGAGAGGCAGGCGTTGGCGGTTGCAGCTGCTGGGTTGCTCGGTCTTCGCTGCTGAAGGAAGGGTTGACCGAACAAGCAGCATGAGGTGGACGGCATGGCAGCTTGGCTTCGGCGGAGGGGAAGCAAAAGATAGTGGGCGTACGTGGCTGATGCTGGAGGAAATTTGGTGGATGAAGGAGCTCGGTGGGGTTGCAGAGGAATGTAAAGAAAATGAAAAGATGAAACGAAGAGTGGAGGCGTGAGGGAACGGAACGCTCGAAGGAAATGAACGCACGGTTGAGAAAGACCGAAGGAGAGAGAGAGGAGCAGAATTGTGTAAGACAAGCCAGCTAAGAGGGAAAAATAGTCAACCATCTTAGCCAAGAAATTAATTATTTGGTCCCCTTAAAGCCCACACAAATATCCCAATATCTCCCATTTACTTTCTTGGACCAATATCCACCCAATTATCCAAATTGAAGCCAAAATACTGTAGCCCTCCCTTGGTTCCGAATTTCACATTTTGAACTTTCAATTTCTTTGACAAATTCCAATGTCCAATTTCGATGAGGAAAAAGCCTATAGAATTTCTATAAGTGCCCCTTGTCAAATAAATTTCGGCTTTCAAAGTCAAATTTCCTTTAATTTAGCTTTACGAATTTATGCTAATTTACCACTGGCCGTGGCGGCTCCGCTAGATAGGCTCCGTAGTTTCTGAAGGAGAGGTCGAGAGTTCGAAGCCCCGCAACGCAAGTTGCGGGGAGGCCAGGTGGGCCATTTGGTGACTTAAGCGTGACGTCGTGGTGGTAGGTCCTCCGCTAACGTCGCTCCAGATTTGCCCGCCGGCCGCCGGCTATTCATGGTTCCTTGGGTCATAAAAAAAAAAAAATTATGCTAATTTTTCGCAATGTCCAAAACGGTTTTCCGTAAAAATCTTTGAATTTCTAAAAAAATTTCGGAGGATGAGTCGACGTTCCTAAAATAGCTCGTGACACCATAGAGCTATCAATTTCTAAAATTGGGTTCAAATTCACAATTATTTTCAATCTGGCACGCTTTTAGCTTGACCTAGCCTACTAGGTAGTTTTCAGAGATTTTTAGTGTAAATGACCTGTGGTCGATTTTCTTTGAGCCATTATGAACCCACTCGATGTATTGGCGACTCTCAATGGTCATGAAAATATCAAGGTTTCAATTACTAGCACATGGTACCCAAAATGACAGAAAATTGGTCTCGTACTGATCGACGAGAATTTTGCAATCATGTAGAATCACCCACACTTTTATCACACCTCTGAGTTGAATCGACCTATCTATGATTTCTGATTGATTTTGACAATGCTGTAATAACCCTTGCAGACTAGCACGGTCGAGCAATCGATTTCTGGTCGAATTCTCAAGTCCATTGCATTAAAATCTCTTAATGATTTCTCCAAATAGTCTAGTTATCTCATGAGTGATCGGCTTTGAGAATAGCACTATAGATGCGTCGATAAAAGACCTGATATATTCAATTGAAAACAGGACTGGAAATTCATGATGTTAGATAGCAACTCTAACATAATCCTGAATAAGAAAACAAATTGCGATCAATAGGGCTTGGAAGAGCTCGTGCGAAGTGCAAGTGTCACTTCATAAGAGGATTATCTGTGCTCGCCTGACAATGCGTAAGCTCCCTCAGAGTTCACTCTGAGAATGTCATAGCACATTTATAAAATGAACAACTGAATTGTTTAATCACAACTTTTTATTAATTTGAAAATCCTGCAAAACATAAAACCATTTTGAAAATTACAGTTAATATCACATACAACAAAGTCTCTGCATCGCGCGAATGTCCAATTGAGAACTCACGTCATTAGATGTCACTTATCCTAGTGTTTCTACACTTTTTTTTTTTTTTTTTTGTCGAGGTGTTTCTATACTTAAATCAATCAATTTCCCTTTGTTTTCCTTCGTAGGACTCTTGTCCACACATACACGTCACATCATCTCCAATAACTCAAAGCATAGGCTGTCAAATTACATGTAACAAGCCATTTTTTCAACCAGTTTGTTGGTGAATGATTACTAACCAGTTCCATAACATAATTTGCTGTCCTCTATTTATTGTTGTTGACACCCGATTTTTTGTCAACATCTTAAACATTTACTTTGCAAGAAAAATATAAAAAAATAAAGAGCCAAAGAATAAAAAAAATGAATGAATGAAAAAGAATGAAAACATTTAAAAAAATTTAAAGAAAACAAGAAAAAAAAAAAGAGAAACAAAAAGAAAACAAAAAGAAAAAAACGCTGAAAAGAAAAATATAAAGGCTCGCTCATTTTTTTTGGCGGGGGGCTCTCTCATTTTTTGGCGCAGATTCTCTCTCACGAGCTCTCTCTTGAAACCTCTCGACTCACATACTCTCTCGCTGGGATTCTCTCTCTCTCTCTCTCTCTCTCTCTCTCTCTCTCTCTCTCTCTCTCTTTGTAACTGCTCGATGGAGCTCTTCCATGGGAGATTGGAGGAAACCCTAAATCTCCGGGTCTCTTTCTCTTCTCAGCGGTGATATCCTCTTCCTCCGTTGAAATCCCCGTCTCTAGAGAGTGGAGTTGGAGTTCGTTACAGATTTCGCCGCCGGTGTTCGTCCACATGAGGCGGCTCTTGCTCGATCTCTCTGGTTCTTCGTTTTTCTCTCACGGCGGCTCTCGAGCGGGTTTGGCTCTCTAATCGGCGACATCAGCAAAAACGGTGGCGGTTACAACAACGGCGAGGACACCAGCGTCTCTTTCTTCGCCGGATCTGACGCGTTCTCTGGGGGATTTCTCGAATCTCCGGTGGAAACCAGAGAACCGGTCGCTCCCTCTCAATTGCTCTCAGTTCCGGTGTTTCTGAGAGTTTTTCGATGGATTTCTCTCTCGGTTTGGGGCAAAGATCGGCGATAGCCGCGACGACGACGACGCTTAACTGATCTTCTCTCTGGATTGGGCTCATCGGATCAGGTTCTCTTTCTCTTTCCTGATCGCTCTGTCTTGCGCACGATCTGTTACTCTCTCTCTTGGATTGCTCTCTGCGGTTCGATTGCTTTGTCTCGCGCACGAACTGTCGCGCTCTCTCTCTTGAATTGTTCTCTGACTCGATTGCGATCCGTCTCTCTTTCTCGCTCGATTTGTCTCTCTCTGTTTTCCCCATCAACGGCATATTCGAAAGTTGATTTGTTTTAGTAAAAATTGGTCTTCTGCTGGTGCTGTGTTCATTTTTTAGAGTTCCTCGTTCACGATATTAAATGTGTTCTCTACCAGAAAGTTGTGAATTCATTGGTGCACTTCAATTTGGACTGTTGTCTGGCATTTTGCCCCCTTGATGAGTTTGTAGCTGTCAGTAGACCGGAATGAGTTGTGCCCGAGGTTCACCTTAGTGGAGAAACAGTTCCTCAGTAATAAATGATGAGTTGTACAAAGGCTATTGGAAAGAGGGAACTTAGTAAGGCAAATTAATGGAATAGTCACAGGATATGATTTCCTTAGTACAAATTTTAATAACTCCAATGTGAGCATATGGTATAACTCAACCTATAAGAATGAAACAGCAATTGATTTTATATCAAGAAATGATTTTATATCCTTGGTGCATGTTGGATGATCTGGGAATCTGGCATCTAATGCTTACATTCAGCTTTTGTTAGGGCCAGTAACAACAATGCTGTTTGAGTTTGTCAAAGAAATGCCTAAACCTGAAACTAAATGGAGGCTGGACTTTGCCTCTCTTTTAGGCGTATTTTTCTTTACATGGGTTATCATTCAACTACTTCCCATTGTCTTGATAGATCTGGCTTATGAGAAAGAGCAGATGCTTAGGATTATGATGAAAATGTGTGGGTTTAGTGATCCATATTGGCTGATTTCCTATGCTTATTTTCTCTCTTTATCTTCAATCTACATGCTGTGCTTTGTGACTTTTGGCTTAGTCATATATAGTTAATCCCTATTGCATTATGTTTACCTACTTTCTGATGTCCCATTAAAGTTGCAATGCTTGTGT
This sequence comes from Eucalyptus sideroxylon x Eucalyptus melliodora, assembly GCA_016097485.1. NCBI lineage: Eukaryota > Viridiplantae > Streptophyta > Magnoliopsida > Myrtales > Myrtaceae > Eucalyptus > Eucalyptus sideroxylon x Eucalyptus melliodora. The sequence goes on from CM027830.1 coordinate 22,188,808, forward strand.
CTTACCGCACTTCCTGTATAAAGTTTTACTAGAATGCGATTATGTGTGCTTTTAGTGGGTTAAATGCAGATCACGTGCAATTGATGTTTGCTGTTCATGCGTGAATTTGCTGATATTGAAAGTTGGAATTTGTCTTGGTCTAGAATGCATGCTTTGTTTCTATAACCTCAAATACTTGTGAATTTGGTACGAATTTTTTGTGTAAGGAGTTTGGGATTAGGTCCTTCATGAAAGTTGTCCTTCACATAAAAACTGCAAAAAATGGTTGTATGTTTGCCTTGCTGCTCTGTTCTACTTTTGATTGACCTTGATCTCTTCCAGGATTTTATAAATTCACGTGCTTTTAGTTACAATATATAATGAAATGCTGTCTTTGATTTTTGAAGTTGATTCCATTATAGAAATGCTGTATTTTCTGTGGCTAGTTGGTGTTAGTCTTAAGATGAGATAGTAGATTTGTCCAATTGCTTTCAATATGTTGTAGAATGACGGTGGACAAGCTACTATGTTCTATTCCTGATTGACTTGTTCATGTTCTTGAACTTTTAGAAATTCACGTTTTAAAAATTTTGAGAAGCTTCCTCGTGAAATTTGTTCCTATGATGCTGATTTCACATGATTTGCATATCAATTGAACTCAACTTCTCTTGTGATTCACATGATAGAAATTTGTCATAAAATGAAATTCATGACCCCTGCTTTTCCCTTGTCAAAGCTAACCTCATCATTTTTCTATGATTTTCTTGTTAAGGAATTCTAAGATTGGATCCTTAACAAAAGTTGTTCGTCTCTCTTTTGTTCGCGCTGTGGTAAAATTTCATATTCTTTAGATTTTCTTTTTTGGGTCAAATCACTGTTAATGTGTCATGACATCTTGATATTTTGCTACAATTCCAACGTGATATTGTGCATTCTTGAAATTTCATAAACTTTTATATAGCTCACGTTAAAAAAAAAAAAATTTTGCCATGAAAGTTGTTTCCCATGATTGGGTGTGCATTTGATTCCATCTTGAGGCTAGTTTGGTTATGGATGATGCCATTTTGATTAAGTAGACTCATAAGTGCTTGTGAGAAGATATAGCTTCAATTTTATGGCAATTTTGTCATCAAACAATCACAATTTGCAGTCTCGTGTGCTCTGTTGCATGCTGGAAGTTGTGGATTAAGCATAGATTAGATGGATTTTGTCTTAGCTTATTTGCCCATGGGACAATGATATCACGTGTCAAGTCTCTTGTCAATTTTACATGTTCAAAGATGCATTTTTTTTTGTAAGTGATCCTTAGTTAGCTCATTCATTTGTTTGATTAACTGAGAACCAATGTTATATGGCCTGGATGCTTGTCATGTTATATGCTTTGTATGTGATCATTAGATGAATGATTTAGGTATGGCACATAACAATGCTAAACCTTGAGATATCACCTAGAATTTGATTTAGGGACTTCATGACTTTAGTCACCATTTCTGAACACAAAAGATGTCTTGTTTTTTTGGTTGTTTTGATATGCATGTTTGTTTCTCTCATTTGTATGTACCTAGTTATTAGTTTCTTGGACTAGTTTTAGAATAGGATCCTAAACATGGATAAAGTGTGAAGTGAAGATGGTGGAGGTCGATGTCCATTCCGACCATTGTCATGTATTATTTGTTTTCCCGACATATGTTTTGGGTTCCATGCATTGTATAAAACCCGACGAGTTGCGGGTTTCCTTTCTTTCCCGATTGTTTCCTCTTTTATATTCTTTAGGATTGCATGATTAGGTTTACTGCTTTTCTTGATTGTTTACTTCATGTCTTGTATTTTCAATTTCATTGATTTGTTTTCCCCTTCTTTTTTAGGAATAGAATAGAATAAAAGTAATCCACCACGCATGATCACTTAGTCTAGAATTGATGATCCCGAAAATGTAAAAAGAAACGTATGGACATGTTAGGAAAAACACAACATACTGTTTAGGTGCCAAAAGGGCGTTAATAGAAATATTAGCATAAACCAAGTCCCCGAATCTAGATATTTGGTTGCCTAGAAATCGAGGGATAACTTCCAATCCTCGATTGGGTTTTCTAGCTAACCCCCAAAAACAAGGCTAGTGGCGCCTCCTGTCTATTTTTTAGGTTGTTAAATACCTAGATCGTATAAATAAATTTGATGTCATGCGGGGTACGAGCTTGGGAGAGCTCACAATCTCGTGAGGAAACTCTCGTGATCAAAGTACCCCTAAACCCGACCTTTCCCACCTTGGACATTCGAGGGCAGCGAGATCGGGTCGCGACAATCGCCATATGTGCAACATCTGTAAATCGATCTGTGGCGTGGGATATTCTCTTGGGTAAATGTTTCGCCATACGCATACAAATTCCATGTGCACGCAAACACGTGCTCATCACTTTGGGTCATTGTCTACGATGGTTTTTTCGAACATTCCCCTTATATATACACAAACACATGCACTCATCACATTCTCTCACCGCCAAAAGGAAAATAGTGGTAGACAGCAGTCACATGCCTGCTGGGGCGGGCGGGTGGATGTGTGGCGGTTGTTCATGGCTCAGGCGGGGGAGAAGAGAGAAGAGAACCATGTCCTTTTGGTGGCCTTCTCCTCTCAAGGCCATATCAACCTGACTTCAACAACCTGATTTCAAGGCTTGGTAAGCGTCTCGCCGCCAAAGGCACCCATGTCACCCTTGCCACCGCCGAGATCGGCCGCCACCATGAATTTACTTTGGAAAAGGGATTGAGTTCAGCTAGCTAGTATATGGAATAGAATCAATTATATTGGAATGATATGCATATGATAAGGTTTCTGTCCCCGAGAACAGTTTCTTTTGAAAAACACTTTTTTCTATTTCTGTTATGAAAACAGTTGAGCATTTTAAGGCATTTGGTAATTATAAAAAATTTATATTCCGAGAACAGAAATATGTTTGGTACAATCTCTAATATTTTTGTAACTTATAATTTCTTTTAGTGTATTAATAATTTTATTACTTTTTTCTTTTCCTTTTTCTTTTTCTTCCCCTTCCTCTTAGTCGATCGTTGGCCTTGGCCATGGTCGGTCGGCGACCATCTAGACATGGGCCGGCGAAGTTGCCGGCCTTGGGGTAGCCTCGCCGACCATCGATGAGGTCCCCTTGAGCTTCACTATGGCTTAGCAAGACTCAAACTCGCCCTGGCTAGATGAGGTGACGTTGCCCAAATCTAGCAAGGCCGAGCCTCGCCTAGCCGTCGGCGAGGCTTGACCTTGCTCAACCACCACGAGGTTGGCCTTGTTGTGGCTGGGCGAGATCTGGTTGACCTCGCTGGCCATCACGAGGCCAAGTGACGCCGACCTCGTGGTGGTTGGGTCGGGGTCACCTAGCCTCATGGTGGCTAGGTGAGGCTTGGCCTCGCCAAATTTGGGTGAGGTTGAGCCTCGCCTAACCACAGCAAGGCTTAAGGGGCCTCACCCAGCCACGGGGAGGCTCCCCCGAGCCTCGCCGGGGGCCGAAAAGGCTCCGGCGAGGTCGCCGGGCCTCCTTTGGTAGGTCGTCACCATCACTGAGGTTAGTGACCATGACCAACGACTAACTAGCAAGAAGAGAGGAAAAGAAAAAGAAAGAAAAGAAAAGGAAAAAAAAAACTTGTTTCTAAGAATTGTTCTCGAGAACAAAAAGATTTTTTTTTTTAAAATTTCTTGTTTCTATTCTAGATCTATTTCTGGGAACAAAAAAACAAAAACACTTGTTCCCCGGGAGCATTACATGCCAATTTTGAATGTTAGATTGATATGCTAGATTTACATTTTAAATTAATAATTAGGGCATGATTAATATACATCACATGTTTAGATTAATTAGGGATTTGCTTATAGAAATTTGCATCTTGAATATTTGCATATTAGAAAAAACATTCGTATTTGCATGTTTGATTGTGCTTACGTTTGCATCTTTAAGCATATTGATAATTTTGCATAATTTTGCATATTAAGATAGGATTTCATATTTTATAATAAGTGCCAGCACATTAGGAGTCTCTTAAATGAATGTTTTTTTGTAACACATAGATAAGTTGCATTGCATATATAGTGAATTTGCATATTTGCGTATTTCTTCCCATTATTGCATATTTACTTTTTTATTTTATTTTTTATTCTGTAAGGAAAAAAAAATAACAAAGAGTCGATCTTGCATGTTAGTAACTTTAGATTGCATTCTCGCAATCCATAAGATAGAAATAGACTAGAATTGTGTATGTGTTTAAGATAAAATTACATATTTCCATCTTTTAGAGTAGATTTAATTTCCTTGTATATTAATTTGAGAGCCAAGAAAATACAAAGTTACCACTTTTGCATTATAGATTAGGATTTCGTTCCATGTAGGATATTAGTTCGATTCTTATTTGCTTGATTAGAAGCTTGTTTTAGGAAATTAATTTTTATAGTGGGTTTTTGCATATGCATTGGTCTACATTAGAAAAGTTGCATGAACTTTTAATTTAGAATTAATATCATGAAAAACCTTGATAGATCAATGATAAATTTACCTTAAATTAATTTTTTGATTGCAAAAAATCTCAAATGAATATACTTGTGATAAATTTATCCTAAATAAATTTTTGACCATGAAAAATTCTAACTAGTGCATGTGTGATAAATTTATCATAAACTAATTTTTTCCACGAAAAACTATAACTTAATACATGTATGACAAATTTACCCTTTATTAGTTTATAATAAATTGAATTAGTTTCATGAAAAATCATAAATTGATATACACGTGACAAATGAAGGGTAAATCTTAAATTGATACATTTGTAATTTGTCACGTGTCTTTTAACTCAGCAATTTGGTGATTCGTTACTAATGTACCGGTTTGAGATTTTTGATGATTAAAAAATCAGTTTAGGTAAATTTGTCATAGATATATTAGTTTGAAGTTTTTCGTGGTATTTAATCCTTTAATTTACTTCTGCATTTTTTTGCTATTTATTAATTACATCTGATTCCCAATCCTCTCTTTCTCGCCATTTGTACCATGTCTAAATCGATCTGTCGCGGGGGATATTCTTTCTTCGGTAAGGTATTCACCAGAAGCATACAAATTCCACGTGCACACAAACACATCTGCTCGTCACTTGACGTCATCGCCTACGATGGTTTCTGCGAACAATTCGCTTATATAAACTCAGAACAAATGCACTCATCACATGCTCTCACCACCTAAGAGAAATTACTGGCAGACGGCAGTGTTGCCTGCCAAATTTTCCTCCACGCCCTCCTTCCTCTAGCACCTTCTCTCTCTCTCTCTCTCTCTCTCTCTCTCTGTGCACGTGCCGGCGGCGGCAGGCGGGAGGGTGCGTGGCAGTTGTTCATGGCTCAGGCGGAGGAGAAGAGAGAAGAGAACCATGTCCTTTTGGTGGCCTTCTCTTCTCAGGGCCATATCAACCCGATGCTGAGGCTTGGCAAGCGTCTCGCCGCCAGAGGCATCCATGTCAGCCTTGCCACCACCGAGATCGCCCGCCACCGCATGCTTAAGTCCTCTGGTGCCAGTCCTGCTGACCTTGTCAGCGGTATCGAGCTCCTGTTCTTCTCCGACGGCCTGAGCCTTGACTACGACCGGAAGACCAACCTCGACGTCTACATGGACATCTTAGGTAAACATGGGCCTAGCAATCTCTCGGCTCTAATCAAAGAACATTACACGAGTCCGAAGAAGCTCTTATGCCTAGTCACGAACCCTTTCGTGCCCTGGGTTTCCGATGTAGCCGCCGAGTACAACATCCCTTGTGCCATGTTATGGATTCAACCGTGTGCGTTGTACGCGATTTACTATCACTGCTTCAATAAGCTCAGCGCCTTCCCGACTCTGACAGACCCTGATATGGTTGTGGAGCTGCCGGGTTTACCTTCGATGGAGAAGGAGGATCTGCCATCCTTTGTGCTTCCCAACAACCCATTTGGCAGCTTCCCCAAATTATTCTCCGAACTATTCCAAGGCATGGAGAAATTCAAATGGGTTTTAGGGAATTCTTTCTATGAGCTTGAGAAACATGTCATAGACTCGATGTGCGAGCTTTATCCGGTAAGGCCAATCGGTCCACTGGTCCCTCCAACGTTGCTAGGCCTAGATCAAGAACTTGAGGATGCAAGTGTGGATATGTGGAAATCAGATGAGACTTGCATTGAATGGTTGACGCAGCAACCTCCAAGCTCAGTCATCTATGTATCCTTTGGGAGCATAGTTGTGTTACCAGCCAAGCAAATGGAAGCGATAGCCACGGCTCTAAAGAACGTGAAGCGTCCCTTTCTTTGGGTGGTGAAGCCGCCTGAATTCCCGACGCCTGATGGCGCAGGGCAACTTCCATCATGGTTTCTTGAAAAAACCAAAGACCAAGGTCAAGTAGTGCGCTGGTCTCCTCAAACTAGAGTTTTGTCACACCCGGCTGTGGCATGTTTCATTACTCACTGTGGATGGAATTCCATGCTCGAGACTATTTGCTCGGGTATCCCTCTCATAGCCTACCCACAGTGGACTGACCAGCCGACCAACGCAAAGCTCATTGTCGATGTCTTTAAGATTGGCGTGAGGATCAAGAAGGAAGTTGATGGAAACTTAAGCAGTGAAGTGATTGAGAAATGCATCGAAGAGGTCATGGTTGGGCCAGTAGCTGAGCAGTTGAAAAAAAACGCGATGGCACTAAAGGCCGAGGCTCGGAAGGCGGTGGCGGCAGGTGGATCATCCGATGAGAATATTCGGCTCTTCGTGGAGGAAATTACCGGCGACTCTTGCAAGAAGGATGGTTCACCAAACGTAGGAAATTTGAGCCATGAAGGCCAAGATAAGGTTAGTGATAAAGGTGTGTAGGGAGAAACGTGTCCGGATTGGCCGATAAGAGATTCTTGGCTTGTCTTGTTCACATAAAAGTCATGACGTTATTGTCCTAGAAGACAAGTATGATATGAAGGTTGTGGTGTTCCTGCGCTTGGAAAAATAAAGAGGACAATTTCAATACCTTCTTTTCTTGACATGATGTCCGTATATCATTTGCTCCATGATTGAGATCTTACCTTGTCCTCAATCGGAGGTTTGAAAGAAATATAATACACAGAACCTAATCGTTCTGCTAAGAGGTGTCTGAAATCACTTTCCTGTGGCGATAATGCCCTTAAGATACAAAGTAGTCTCTCAAATTCTCTCAACATGAACACACGGAAACTAAAATAGCTTCTCGAATGAAAGAATGTATTTATATAAGAACAACGAATCAAAGTATCACGTGAAGAGACAACCATTGAATTGAACAGAGCAGTTAAGTTCCAACATATATATTTGTCTGAAAAAGCTAACATTAATAAATAAGAAATTTCGAAATTCTTTAAGCACAACTTTTCATGAATTCCAAGTTTATGCAAGACAAATCAAGCCCAAGACCAAATATAATCAAGTTAAAATAGCTTCCTTCTATTTTTCCTATGCAGGACTCTTTTTTCCACATTCATCTTTCAAACTTTCTACGGAGGTTAAGTTAAAAAAAAGGCACAAAATTGAGAATTTTAATGCACACAAATATTCTACATAAGGGAGGAATCTTTCAGTTTGCAATGAGATCGTGAGTATGACAATTCAAGTTTCGTAAATTTTTGTGGTAACTTTTGATCTTCTCTAGGCAATCGACAATCCATCACCATTGATTTATATAGTTGGATTAATTTTATAATTTCAATTTATATGTTATCAATGGTGATCGATATGGATTGCATAAAAAATCTTTTTTTGCAGATTATTTACCACATGAAATTCTTATTTATTGTCGTGAGTATTTATTCATTTGCGACAAAATCGGAAAGCGATCAGGCACATGCATATTTGCTTCTCGGGCCCACGATGGGGGACTAATTTTTTCTCCATCTCCATGAATAGGAGAAAAACAAAAAAGAGAAAAACCAAAGTGATTTGGAGGCTTGTAAACTTTTGTCCTCACATCGGCACATGATATGTAATATATCATGTATTTATACTCAAAATCGAAAAGAATAAAATAGTTACAAGGAATATCTGCAAATTGACACAGACTTCAATCTTAATCCCGTCGAAGAGAAACTTAGATATACATTTAAACGAAACCTTGAATCATAAACTAAATATATTTTATCAAAAGCGCGATAAAACATGGGTATGATGATGATGAAAACCATGACCCAATTCAAACTTTGGACAATTTATTTTGAATAACCCAGATAAAATATAGCTCCAGTAAAACCTGAAAATCATGATGAACTTGAACTTATGCGCGTACGAATGTTCTAAAACAGCAATTAGGACATTTACTTTGGACACTGCACTAAGATGAAATGGGAAAATATAAGTCCTAAATTTATTCTATGGTGGTTAATTCAATCCTAAAGATTTTAGGGAAAATTGTCTAAAAAGTCCTAAACTGATTACACTTTTACCAATTTAGTACGAAACTTTTTAATTTTATCAATTTTTTTGTCAAAATAACATTTCATTCATTTCCACAGAAATATCACAATCCAACTACATACCAAGACAAATCCCAAACAACCTCAAAATAAAACAAGCTCCAGATAACAAGATGAATCATCATAATAAGGTTAGAAATCACTCGTTCAAAGAGCAAATCTAAGATTTCTTCAAATCAAAATCAATAACTGATCACCAAATCCATCTTCAGTAATAAACACATACCAAGATGTCCATCTATTGCTACTACTTTACCTTTTGGTGGTGTGCGTTTAAGTTCGGCATTCCCAGCACCATCATCGTTTTGGGAAACAAGATTGAACAAGTACAGATTTTACACTTGTGAGAGCAAAACCTTTAAGAAGCTCCTCTAGTCTCCTTCGAAACTAGACTTTTACACCAAAGAAACCCGAGGGAAGCGAAAACCCGAAATTATAGATGTAAAAATCCCTAAATCTCCACTAGAACTCTCCCAAAAATAGGAGAGAAAACCTTCTAAATCTAGATTAGATCAGAAGAGAAAAGCTCCACAAAATGGGAGGAAAGCAAGAAAAAAGAATAGAGAACCAAATCAGCTAAAGAAAAAGGAAAAACAAAGAGAAGGGAAAATCTAACTCAAACCCTATCATGAAGGTTGAAAAAGAAAGCTGTGTGAAATAGAAGGAGAGGAGAAAATCCTAATAGAGAGAGAGAAAAATGATATTTAAGTTCTAAAAATTTTCATATTTCACCAACTAAATTCATTTGGCCAATTTTAGCTAGAAATCGCTTATGTAAATGATGATTATTCTGCATGGCATAACTAATACTGACATAGATAATTTTAATACTATTTTATTATATTTAATTAATTTTTTTATTTTTATTAATTTTTTATATTTTATTTTATTTTCTTCTTTATTTTTTTGTTACTTTGGCCGGTGAGGTCGTGGCCACAAAGTAGGGAGGGATGGGTCTACGGGTTGAGGCAAGGGTAGATGTATGAGTCATGAATGAGGAGATTGTGGAGGAGGATGGCGAACGTGGCATGGAGTGGGGCGGTTGTGTAAGAGGTGGGCAACCTTGAGGGAAAGGAGTTGGGATGAATTTTTTTCACTACTTCTCTACTATTACTATTTTTTCATTCTTCATTCTTCTTTCTCCTCCTCCTCCTCCAACTTATTAATTATCCACTTATTGTAATACCTAACCCATCCATACTCCTTTTTCTTCTTTATCGCAAAATGATGCATTTAATCCGTTTATTATTGATTTATTGTAATACCCGACCTAATTCATACCCAATTTCATACCTTAGCTCATGACAAGGGTTCAACGATTTTTTTAGTATTGGACAAACAGTAATGGCTAATCAAGCTCAATTCGCATAGAAGGATGAAGGACCAGGACTAAGGCACACCACACGATGAGGGGTCACTAAGATATATTTCGCTGCAGAACCATTAAGATAACAAACACAGACACACACGGTCACTTAAATGACCAAGCTTTCACCTTTCAATTTCTTAACAAAAAAGTCTCAGTATCTGAATGGGATCTGAAATTTGCTGCGATGCGGAAGAAAAGAGATCGCAGAAAACAGTACAAGCTTTCACCTCCAATTTCAAGAATCTACGATTAAACGATATTTCAGGAAAAACCGGTATCAACGAGTGAAATGTTGCTCAATCGGTCGCCCAAATCAGAAACAGAGAACCCAAAACATTACAACAAAAAAAGAAATTTCCAAAGAGAAGACCCTCTCTCTCTCTCTCTCTCTCTCTCTCTCTCTCTCTCTCTCTCTCTCTCTCTCATACATATGGGCACTTGAGGTCTCAAAGCATAGCAGGCGAATTGAGCAGAGCGGTGGGGCTGATTCCGGGAGGTATGGTGAGGCGCGGCGAAGCCAAAGCACTTGCCGCCGACTCCTCCGACACCACCGAGTCGATCCTCGCACTGGCCACCGCATTGAACCCTCACTTGGCTGATCTCCTCTCCGTGATGCTTTCTCCATAATGGTGGCTCCATCCCACTCCCTCCTTCCTCCTCCGCCAATCTTCTCACCCTCACTCAACTAATCCGTCGAGTTGTCCCGCTCCGATGAGGAAGACTCGCGTGCTTCCATCGCTAACCGACGCCTCCCGAAACAGAGAGAGATTATAAATTGGTTAAGTGGGTTGTAAATGGGTTATTTAGGCCTCTTTATTTTATAGACCCATTATGCTGGCCTACGAAATCTGCTATGATCCATTTATAACTCATTTTGACAAATCTAGTTGCTCCTAATTCACTTATGTTGACCGAATTTTCTATATCTAGTCACCAGAAATCAATTTTTAGTGATTGAATTTGGTTTTGGGCCCTGGTTAAAGAAAGTTTCCTCCGACCAAGTCTCCAATTTGTGAATTAAAATTACGGACATCACTCACATACAAAATCGAATTTGGTATTTGTAATCCACCTGTCAAAACCTCTTTATATTCATGAAAATATCCTAACACGTTACCAATCCCTACGTTGTCCATCCAGATACATGAACTTGGCCCTTCTATCTATGTTCTCCATTGCACGCTATGAAATGAAGGAAAACCTCTCTATATTTCACATGCGTGACCTGAAATGAAGGAAATATCTTTATTAAATTGTGTCAAAGATACTATAAATTATTGTCTATCAAAGGTCATATAGATGTTGTCAGTCCTCCAATTGTAGCGCCATGCAATGTTTGGAATGATCTCCTTTTGCATCTTGTAGCGGGAGTTGGCAATATGATTGATCGCGCTCTGACCAACATCGACATTCACTATGTCAAAAGTAATAATCACCATGATAGAGGTCAACTTAGCATTATTGGCCCAATCACCTACGAGTGGATGTTGAGAAAATATGAGGAAGGATTGGAAAGAATAATGAAATCAAATTTTGAAACATGATATCACTTCTTTTTTTTTAAGAAAGTATTTGCCCCATATTGCTAACGATTATCGGCAAATCTCATCTAGGATGCAATAAATTATAGATTGAAAATACTAAATAACAATTCTAGTATTTTTCGAGAGTCTCTTTATGGAAATAATTGAAATGATATTTGTATTTTTAAAAAGAAAACTCAAAAAGACTTGATTATGATTGATACCAAAAACAGACATAGTTGTCTTAGTCTTTTGAACAAAGGCAACCTTTCGGAAAAGTTATAGAATGAACAAGTACGTTTTCAAAAGTTATGTTAAAAAGACATGAAAAACTCAAAATTAAGTGAATAATGAATAAAAAATAGCCGTAACTTATTTGTGAATAGTCGCACTGTTTCAATGGAATGCTATGGTTAATTTTAAAATTAAAAATCTGAATTTTTATAAAATAATGATAGTTGATTAATGTCAAATTTTGTCCATGTATGCACTTACATCTTTTTGATGTGGGACAAGACACTTCTTAGTTTGTTTTACAAACAAACTACTAATAGGGGAGCCTTATGTGGTGCACATATAAGTTAGGCAGTTTGCACACGTACTTGTAAGATGAGCTGAAAGGTTCCAATATCCCTCATTAAAAGAGAACAAAAAAAATTTCATATCCTTTTTATTATTATTATTTGATTAGATTTCTAGGGTAATATCTCAAGAGATTTTCTACACTTTGTGAATGGTTCTCTGATTATATATGATCAATGTTTCTTTAGGATTTTATGGCTTTTAATTCAGATTTCTATTATTCTCATATGCAAGACCGTTTTTTAATGAATTTCAGAATATATTAAGAGAGGTTTTATCAAATTACTCATATGAACTTTTATCGTGTTATTGTAGACCATTTAAAGAGTTTCTTACCTTAAAGAAAAAAGAAATTCGTAATGCTTGATATGAAGTAAGAGAATGGGCGACAAAATGGGCAAGACGAGCCACCCCTATTGACCTATGCCCTAGGAAAAGTTGTTGTCTCATTCATCCGAGGGCATCTTTACACCTTTAGAACTATCAAATCTACTTTGACTTCTGAGGTACGAGAATCATCCTGGAAATGGGTGCTTTGTTACCTAACTTATTTTTCATTATTTTGGCCAATATTTGTTACCTAACTTGACTGTTCCTTAAAACATTCAATGGGCACACGTCCATTACTAGATTGAGTGTCATGCACATCTAGTACAGTTCAATGTTTCGTGGAAAATTGGACAACAATCCTCATCTAATGCAATATGTATCTATCGTTAAGGACTTATCAACAATGTTGGATTGCTCTTTGTAAGAAACGTAAGATACTCACTCTTTGTTTTGGTGTATATGTGTGCCAACACAACACCTAAACATGAGACCAAATTAACTTAATCTCGTAACTAAATTGAAGGTAATCTCACATGCTTGAGGGCTCTTGAGCTCTTAATTAATCTACATGATAGTTAATGAGGTTGATTCCCTAACCCCGAGGCCTTTTTCTTTTCAATAAATCATGGGCACTAGCATAGAAATCCGGCTATTTGAAGGCCCCTATAACACTTTGCAAAACGTGTCAATGAATCATTTAAGTTCAGACCTTTACCCTATGTAAGCGAACCTAATTTAGAGCCATTTGTGCGTAATTAGTGGGATATGATCATACTACCCTTTAATTCCTAAGTTGGTAATTCCTGATGCTACAATCAACTACACCAACCTTAGTAGTTGAGGCCTATTATTGTCGATGTACAGTGAACCACACTCATCCAGTTAGGTTACATCACTTAGATCATGGGGCCATGGGTTGTTAGTTCATTACAAATTTTTGTGCCCGTCGTCATCAGTACAAACTAAATAAGAAATGGATTATATTTATCTCTATTGATGAAAGAGAGTAACTTTCCCAATCGGATTTTTAGTTCGTGGGTTACTAACAAGAATACCATCTATATTTATGTTTAGCTCAATGTGGACCATAACAAACTTTTTGAAGATGATAATAAGTGGATGGAACCATTGGCATTACATCTATTAGAATGCGTTTTTTTTTTTTTTTTTTTTTTTTTTTGTGGACCATCTATTTGAATGTACCGTCCGTAAAGAGGTTCAGAATCCAAGGCATTGTTTCCATGAATTTGGGAAAGAATTTGTCTGTACAGGTGTATTCCCCCTCCTGATATATTTGACTTCTTTTCTTGAGTACAAAGTAGGTCATGAGAGCTCACTAGCGAATGCAACATAAAGTAGATCCCCTTTGACCAAGTGAAAGCATATTCTCAAATTAGGCACTTGAACTTTGGACATTGAGGATTTGACCTCTGAGAGTGACTGGAAAAAGAAAAAATGTAAAGCGTGCAAGCAATTGATATTTTTGTGTGGTTAGATGTGAGGTGAGAATGCCAACATGAAAAGCAAGAAATGATGGAGATAGAGCATTACATCTCACGTGACATCGTTTTGTCGCATGATTCGCATTTACGTAGTAAAATTTTGGCCCGAATCTTTACTTCTTTTACTTTTCCCTTTGGCCAAATTCAACTTCTTCTGACATACTCGATATATATTAGAATAGTCCTCGAGATTATCAAACTTCTGCACTCATACCATTGGATTAATAAGAAAAATAGGAAAATAAAAGAATGGCAAGTGTCACGCCTTGAACCATGAGACACGTGAACAATCCGCAATGATCATGTAAATGCGACATTCCCAAATAGTGTCGCCGACCCCATTTAAATTATTATGCACATGTGGAATGTGCTAAGAAACCCCTAACAAAAACATATGGGATAGGACAGCAGGAAAATCGATTCAAAATCAAACAAACATACTTTCATACATCATCATCATTCCATGGCTTACATACACCAACATGATCCAAAGACTATATGCACAAAAAATGAGTCAGAGTTTATTTGCATTAAAAAGGGTCAATTTACATAATATGGATCAGTCCACCAAAAAGAGGAACAGTCCTAAGACTATTAGTCGGCCCCATTCGACGATCCCACATCCTCAAGATCGGTCACCCAAGAAGCTGGGGGCGATGCGTTGATCACTCTACCGTCGGGAAGATCCGCCACACCTTCACCCAAAATGGTGTTCATCACAGTCAATGGAATGTCCATACTATCCAGTGAGCCAACCCTAACGCCATCGACTCTAGAATGAAACCAAGCCCTAAACATATAAGTTACTTTGACATCCACAGTCACCTGGACCCAGACAATGGACCTAACCAACTGATAGACCCAAGGACTTCCAGGGTCAAGAGCACTCTGTGTTGTTTTGTGAATCTCCATTAGCATGCCACTCTTCTCCGGGAGTACCGCCATCTACGGCCTTGTAATATTTTCTCCAAACCGGGATGAGACTTTGTCTTAGTAAGTTCATCCCTCCTAAACCCCTATTAGAAAGAAAATACGCCTTAGAGTGGTCTAGCCACACAAAGCACGGAAGACTTACCTCGCCTTCTTGTCTTCCTGCAGGTTAGTACAATTCATATCACTCCAACACAAGTAATAATAAGAATGTAAACTATCGGAACACAATCAATTTCACTTAATTTCGCAATCACCGCAAGCATTCCAATTTATTATTCACGGTCACACAAGGGCATAGCCTACTTGCAGTTCGGCTATCTACTGACATATAGCCAGGCATTGCCTCCCCACCTTGGAGTGCGGCTTCGTCAGTACATCGACGACGTTCTCGAAGGAGCATGGGCCCAGAATCAATTGCGACCCACACCCATTGTATGGGGCATCCCATATAGGGGCAATTCCAGCTAAATAGCTCAAGACAATTCTTCTTAATTATCATACAACAACTCATAATCAACCCAAGGCACTTTGCACATCACTCGCATACCCCAATTACAATATTAATCTTTAAAAATCCAATTTCGATGCCAAACCCAACATTTGAGATTTTCTAAATAAAATCCATATTTTCCACAATCAACACTCAATTTGCATTAACCATTCATCAATTTCAAATTCTAAATATACACCGGCGATCGGCACGAAATTCTGAGCAATTAGGATCAAAAATAATTTTTCGAGTTTTTTTTTTGGTATATAATATATTATTAAATAATCTAATAATTTCGAAACATTTATTTAAATCATAAACAAATCCCTTTAAGTCACATCAAGGCTTATATTAAAATAAACCTACTTAACCTTTAAACTAAACATACTTTACCTTAATTAATCACCTTAATCTAATCCAGAACTAAATAAAATAATCTAACCACTTAATCTCAATCAACCTAAGCTAAACACACTTAGGGCATCATTAACCCGCTAATCAAGGTTTAGTGAGCTAAACTCACCAGAATCGCTCTTCGACGAGTCTCCGGCGAAGAGCATGACGATGTCGACGACAAACCTACACGGATCAACACCAAATGAGAACCAAAATGCGGCCAAATCGAGCTTGGAAGGGCTAAATCTTGCTGGAACTTCCAAACACCGACCGAGCCAGGAGGAAGGCGGCGGGGCGGCTGATCGGGTGGAGGACCGGCGGCAGCTCGAGCAACGACCGGCGGTGGCTTCGGTAGTCTTGCTAGCTCCGACGGTGGCTGGCGAATGGCGAGCAACGGCTGGCAAGGAGGGACGACGACGCTAGAGTTCGAGCAGAGGCGGAGCGGCTTGCACGTGGGACGGTGCGCAATCGTGCGCAGGCGAGTGGCGATGGCAAGCTTCGGCGGCGAACGGCAAAGCGACGACGAGCAAGCGGGTGAAGGGCGGACGAAGGAGGGGTCGGTTGGCTAGTTGCACGATCAAGCTCTCTCTCTCCTCCAAGTTCAAAATGAAGAAGATGATGGGGACAAGGGGGAAGTGACATCCCACCTTTCCAAGAGCTCATCCCCACCATCCACTTGTCATCATCCTATACACTCTTGCCCCCATACCATGACATCACTTGTGATGTCACAATCCACTAACTCTAACTTCCCACAACTTTAGTCCAATAGGTTCAATTTCATTTTTCGCCGGGGCATAAAATCTTGTGAGCTAATTTCTTCAATTCCATTCAATTCCCTTCCAATTGAGTCCAATTAAAGTCCATAAATTAATCCAATGATCATAATAAGATTTGTGACACACCATGACTTCAAATTTCAGGATTCAATCTCAATTTCACGGTTAATTTCACTTTGGCACAATACTAGCACGTCTTGATCTACCGGATAGCTTTTAGAAATTTTCATGCATTTGACCTGTGGTTGATTCATTCAAGCCACAATGTACATCTTTGACACATTGGCAACTTTCGGTTGTCGGGGTAATCTCAAGGTTTCAAATACGGGCACAGGGTACCCAATCGATAGAAAAGTCGGTCTAGTGCCGATCGACCAGAATTGTGCGATCGGTGGAATCACCCACACTTGATCACATGTCTCTGTCGTCGAGCCGGCTTATCTCCGATCTCTAATCGATTTTTATTTGTGCTGTAATGACCCTTGCAGATTACCTCGATCGAAAGGTCGCTTCCTAATCAAATTTTCGAGTCTAATCATTAGAATCTCTTAACGGCTTTACCTGATAGACTAGTTTTCACATGAGTGGCCGACTCAAGGAAATGAACTATATGCGTGCCAATGAAATGCTCGTCTCAATTTAATGAAATTAGAATTGGAAAATCGGGATGTCATAACAAGTATTGGCATAAAGACAATTTCTTTGAACGTCCACGGCTTATTCATTTAAAAATCTTCAATACTCAAGTCCTACGATCGGATTCGATATCGAAATTAATGCGATACTGTGGGAAATGTGGATTACAGAATTAACAACATCAGACATAATATACCACACAAAGAAGTAAAAATGCATACAAATTCTTTAATAATTCTAGAGATATATAAGAGTTACACATTAAATGGGTTTACTAAATGATATGGCAAAGAGCAAGAGATCATTTAAGTTAGCTCCCGATAAAGATGTAGCAATATCATTAGATAAACTCTTTTAGCATCTAAAATCTCAACATGAGGTCAAGTGGAAATGGAGCAAACCCGTAACCATGATCGATCACATCATGCAAAAGTGATGTCGCCAGAGAGTGTCGACAAGCGTATTCATGCACTCTCTTGCTTTCCTCCCTCCATATCCTTGAACTTGGACTTTGTGATGTTTCAGTAAGGGAAAAGGAAAGTTGGGAACTACTCAGATTCATTCGTTCGGAATGTACCAAACCACCTTATTTCAGTGACCCACTGAAGAAAAGGGAGCAACAACTTGGAATTGCACCATGCGGATGTCTAAGAACAAGCCTCCATCCCCGAAGTCATCGGCTACTATCAAAAGCGACACCCACTTTATGCGTCGGTATTATAAATAAAGCATCAAAGAGATCAGTCTCTCCACGCAATTTGTACTTGCGGAGTGCATAATCCAGGAAAAATATGGCTAAGAATTCGCAGTCTCGTGGTTTAGCAGCTCTTCTTCTTCTTCCTCTCCTATTGTTGGGCTCGGTGATCTCCATGACAGAAGCCATTAGGCCATTGGAGGGTGCGGAATTGCCCCGTGCTTTGGTGAGCATGGATCGCCTTTTCGGAAAGAAAACGGCCGTCAGAATGATGTTAAATGATGGCCCGAGTCCTGAAGGTCCCGGGCACAGGCACAAGACCTCGTGGCTCACTGGTCAAAGCGACGAGAACCGTTTGAGCCCCAACGTGGAGCACAAATAGCTGCGACCCGCCATTTCCTAAAGTCGTTAAAGGGTTTATATGCAATCAGTAGATCTAGATATTTGGATTCGGTAGATCTAGCATGCGACTCGATTGAATTCAGACCTACGGGGTTCATAGATGAGTTATTAAAGTATTGCACATGTTTTATTTCGAAATGTTAGTCGTTTGATCTACCGAGAGTTACCGAGCATTGAAACACTCATCCAGGGCACACCATGGAATCCCTTTTTAATCTTTGTTCCTTAGAGTGGTAATGTTTACACACGAGCTACTCAAATTGTCATAGTGTACTTTGGCTTTATGGTTCTCCTCGATTATGTTATAAGTACACACTTATTGCGTGTTAACACAGATGAAATCCTCCTCTATTTTCTTTTTATGTTTTTATTTACTTCTTTCTTGTTTTTCAACTTTGGGAATTGCCTTTGTTGCCAATGACTATACGAGTTGAGCCACAGGCGAACAAAACCCAACGCCTCATCAGTCAACTATAATTTATGGGCATCGCAATCCATACCTTTCTTTCCATTTTTGTCAAATTAAGTTTACGCATCATCCTTTTTAGTACTAATAATGACTCCGGCTCTGTTTGTTTTATGAAAAATATATGAATTGAAAGATATTTTCCTAAAATTGATCATTTATATCTCTTTAAAAAATGAATAACCGAAAAATATTTTCATTGTCCATAAAAATGTTTAAATATAAATTATTATCAATAATGAAAACATTAAAATGTCTCAAGAAGAAAATGATCCTATTTGACCGTTGTGCATTGCTAACATTAGAAAATGGAATAACCCGGAATCTCACTAACTGGCCGAGCTGCTAAAGTAGCTAAAGTAGTGACAAATACCGTCAGTAAAATAGGTCCAATAGAAAGTCCATCTATTCTCAATCTCTAGTTTTTCATTGGCTAATTCTTTTAAGCAGTACAATGAATTATCTAAGGAAAATATTTTTCAAATCATTCATTTTTCATAAAATAAATTGTGTCTTTGTGCACGTAAATGAAAGGAGTTGGAGAACTGTTATTATAGACATAAGTTGACTACACATGAAATTAATGTGCTGATACAATATGTCTAATTGGAGGAAGAAGAGGGATTACAAGTGGCTTGAGAAATACCATTATAAACAACAGAGACCAGTTACTTCAAAACGCGAAGGAACGTGTATGTTCAAACTTACTGTCTCAAAAAGATTGGTTCTTCATGCAAAAATGAGGATATATAATATTGACTGTTGATATGCATTTATTACTTAGATCTGACAAAGAAGAGGAAATACAAGTTGCATGATAAATGTAAGAAAAAATGTGTCGTTTAAGTCAAAATGATACGCTCCACAAGCACCTACTAATTATATAGCCGATAACTCACAAATAATAATCGGTTATACAAGAAACAATTCGACGTCCACATTGTCATTGACTAACACCTTTTAAGTCCCTAAACTCTCATTAAACATGATATGTGTGTACAATTACTGAATTTGGTATTGACATTGTATTTAGGGTTGAGCGGTTCTAGATTCCTCATAGGTTTCACTTGGAACCTGGAACTTATCCTCAAGTACAGGTTCCTCATTTTTTGGGAACCTGAACCTACTCATTGAAATATAAAACCTAGAACCTGCCCTATCACAAGTTCCAGAATCAGTTCTAGGATCCAATGGATTCTTTTTCTTCTTTTTTTCATTTTTAGTTAAAGAAAATGAAAATGAACGCAAAAATAATGAATAAGCTTGTCATTCATCAAAGAATACAAGACAAACAAATTTATCAACAAAGGAAACGAAATTCTTGGCAAGGAATTCAACTAGATAAAAGATAAGAAATGGAACAAAAGTCTGAATTGAAATGGAACAAAATTCAATAGACTTCATTGTTGATTAGGGATGAGTGATTTCAAGTACCATACAGGTTTTGGGTGGAACCTAGAACCTGCCCATTTTAACAAATTCTTCATTTTTTGAAACCCGAACCTACTTTGTCAAGGTCTACCTAAGTTCCACCTATATTATCAATTGGCTAATTGTAGTACATTAAAATCTTTAATGACCACCACTTATTGTTACAATTTACTGACCAAAACTTATATTTAAACACATAAAAAATATGAACATTAATAAAGTAAAAGTCTTAATCATAAAATGGGAACTCAAACTAGTGCTTTTAAATTATGCATTCATCATTGAACAATATGAAATATACAATATCGCGTGAAGACATGGATCAAGAAAAATATTAAAATTTAGGTTCTAGGTTCTAGGTTCTGGGTTCCAAGTTTCAGGTTCCAAGTTCCTCTAATCAAGAACCTGGAACCTACCCGTCGAAATAGGTTTCTCATTTTTTGGAACTTAGAACCTATCTTACATACCTTGGAACCTTGAACTTATAGGCTCCCACTAGTCCGGTTCTTAGTTCTAGGTTCTACCTTGAAATCATGCTCACCCTTAATAATATTGCTGTGAAAAGAAATGTATGTTTAGGCAAATATGAAAGATGTTCTATTTTATTTATAGTTTTAAAAATTAAATGTCGTGTCTAGATTAAAAGTGTTGTTTCATAATAATAAAGGGTAATTTTGATTTAAGGATAGTGACACAAATAGTCTTTGAACTATGGTTCAATATGTAATGCGGTCCTTGAACTTTTAATTTATTCAATGCGATCCATGAACTTTAACGTAATGTGTAAAGTGGTCCCCAAACTTTTAATTTGTTTAAGATGGTTTATGAACTTTTGGTACATGTTCAATATAATCCCTGAACTATATGAAAATGTTCAATGTTAAAATATTGAACATTTTCGTATAGTTTTAAAAACTAAATTGAACATATATCAAAAGTTGAGAAGTCATATTGAACAAATTAAAATTCAGAAATTGCATTGTACATTGGGCAAAAATTCAGGGAACATTTGTGTCATTGTCCCTTTTGATTTGTAAGATACATTTGTTTTAGATTGGAGGAAAAAGGGAATTTTGATTAGCATACCAAGCCAATTGGTCCCGAAATAAATGTGATTCGAACAACCATTAACTCAAAAGATATGTCTATTTTAATGCAATTCTTTTTTTTTTTCAAAAATATATTTTGCAGAATTTCCTCTCCTAATCTCCTCTCTCCCCGCCTCTCTCTTCCTCTCCAAACCTTTCTTTGTCTCTGCCACTTATGGAGGGAGGGATTTGAGCTAGATCTGTGTTTCCCCCTAGTTGTTTTTTCCTTATATTTCCTTAAATTTCTTTTCCTACTCTTCTGATCTAGTTTTAGATATGGAAGTTTGCTCTCTCGATCATCTATCTAAGAGCTTTTCTCTTCAATCTAATTCTTGATTGCAGTTTTAATAAATAAGTTCTCCACCTCCAGTTTCAATGGTGTTCATAGCAGCTTTGGTGTCAAATTTGTGATTGTTCAACGTGTTTTAGCTCAAAGCTTTGATGCTTCGCATTAGCAATAGGGCTCACTCTCACAAGTGTTAAATATGAGCTTCTTCAACATGTTTATTTGTCTCCATACAATAATGGTGGGAACGCCAAACCTAGACGCACACCTCCAAAGGCAAAGTCATAAGTACAAATGAAGATTTCGATTTGTGCTCATTACTAATGACGCTGTGTAATTTGGTGATCGGTCGCCGACCCTTTTACTTAGATGTAGTCATAGGTTTCTTTTGAACAGGGCCTCTATCCATCTGTACCAATCATCCTCTAATGATATGCCTTTGCTTTTTCATTTTTGGTTTGTTTTGGAGCTCTATGGGCTTACTTTGTTAATATGACTTTTGAAATTTCCTATCATGTATCATTGTGGTAATGAATGAAAATTTATTTTGAAAAAAAAATGCAATTTTTTCCCTAATTAATGTAGAGGGCAGTGTAGCCTGATTAATGTTTGAAGAAGCATGAGGGAATGAAAATTTGTAATAACGCAGTTGAACAAAGAAGTGCCATTTTATCCCATTTTTTTTGTTAATAATTTTTTTTTTTGCATGTCACGTGTTTTAACTTTTTTGTAGTTCGAGACTCTCGAAATTTTTATTCAAAAATCAACATGTAAATTCAATGATAATTTTGTCATAGTTTTTTTATTTTCAGTAATATTTAAGAGTTTAACGAGAAAGTAAAATGAAAAAAAGTTAGTTTCCTTAGGTGCAAACAAACGGGTTTAATTTTTACCCAAAAAAAAAAAAAAAAAAAAAAAAAACCGAATGGGTCTAGTTGTTGCACTTAGGTTAATTGATTATTAGATCAAATTACAAAAAATATAATAAGTTATCTAAATAACCACTGATATAACATATTGGAACTTTAAATAGTATTAAGTGTGATAATTAAGTTTTTTTGTATTTAATGTAAAGGGTAGCTTATCCTATTTGAAGAATTAGGGATAATGATACAAATAATTTATAAACTTTGGCTCAATGTGCAATGTAGTCCATAAACTTTTAATTTGTTCAATGTGGTTCATGAATTTTAGCTTAATGTGCAATGTAATACCTAAACTGTTAACTTATTTAATGTGGTCCATGAACTTTTAATATATGTTCAATATGGTCTTTGAATTATAAGAAAATGTTTGATGTTATCTCTGAACTTAGAAAATTTTTAATATTAGCCTTTCATTAATTCAAGTTCAGAGATAACATCAAATATTTTCATATAGTATAAGGATTACATTGAATATCTATCAAAGTTCGAGATCACATTGAACAAATAAAATATTTAGGGATCTCATTACACATTGAGTTAAAGTTTACTGACAACATTGAATAAATTAAAAGTTTAGGGACCGCATTACATATTGAGTCAAAGTTCAATGATTATTTGTGCCATTTTCTTGAAAAACTACAAGGGAATGAAATTTATGACCAAAAAAATTTCCATTGCATCCATTTCCATGTAAGTGTTAACATTAAACAGGGAATGGGGTGATCAACGCTACTAATCATACTGAACATCATCATTAGGGCGCCCACCCGTTAATCAATTTTCGCATTGAACCATAATAATTTCATACTACGCCAAATAGGCCACGATTTTATCATTAGGCCAATTGTATTGGGATTAATATCACGAAAAATCCCAAAACTTGTACACTTATGACAAATTTACCTCAAATTAATTTTTTTGACCAACAAATTCCCCACCTTTGGTATACCTTGACAAATTTACCCTAAATTAATTTTTTAATCACTAAAAACTCTAAATTTGTACATTTATGACTAATTTACCTATTGTTAATTTTTTTAAAGTTAGATTAATTGTACGGAAAATTACAAAATAATACATATATAATAAACAAAGGCTAAAACTTTAAATTGATATACTTATAAGGCTAAAACTTTAAATTGATGTACTTATCAACTACCACGTATCATCCAACTCAACAAATTAATAATAAAATTTAATGGAAATTAACAAAATATAAATTTATCTTTAGTGTATCAATTTGAGGTTTTTGTGTTCAAAAAATTAATGTGGTAAATTTATTATAAATATATAAAATTTAGATTTTTCATGATATTAACTCATTCATTACCTCATTGTTGATATGTGGCAAAAAATATAATTATTTTATTTCCTAGATAAGAATTATTGAAGGGATAAGTGCATTAGAAGTCCTAAAACTTATTATGAAAATTCAATTGAGTCCTAAAACTTTCAAAAAGTGCAATTAAGTCCTAAAACTTATCATGAAAGTTCAATCAAGTCCTAAAACATTAAAAAAGTTCAATAAAGTCCTAAAACTTGCTTCAAAAGTGTAACCGAGTCCTAAAACTTTCAAAAGTGCAATCAATGGAAGGATTTAGATTGAACTATTATGATAAGTTTTAAGATTTAATTGCATTTTTGAAAATTTTAGGACTTAATTACACTTTGTGACAAGTTTTAGAACTTAATTGCATTTTCATGACAAATTTTAGGACTTCTAATGCACTTATTCCAATTATTGAATGAACGATGATGTCATACTAATCCCCGCCCACCCCAAAAAAAAAAAAAAAAAATTTGTCCCGACCCAAGAAAAACGATGGCGCAAACGGATGGTGGATCGCCCCCTCGTCTGCCGCCTCCTCTTCCGAACGCCCGGTGGCGCTACTGTGCTCTCCACCCTCGTTGCTCCTCAGTCGCGGTCTCATTCCACCCACGCCACCTCCCCCGCTGAGGGGGAGTGCGGCGGCACCGGCCGCAGCGCGGCAGCACCGGCCACGGCAGAGACAGAGTTAGGGACGACTGGCTCACCCTGCCCCCGTTTGATCATGCTGTCGTTAAAGGCGCTGCTTTAGGGAGAGAGCTCTCGAGGGGTGGAAGCGCGAAGCCCGCTGAAGCAGCGACGATGACGGCTCTCAAGTGGGTCCTTCGGTGCTGTCCGGAGTTGCCGCGGAGCCTTGTGCAGAAGCTGTTTTGCTTGAGACAGGTGATTTTTTGTTGGCTCGACGGCGCAAAATTAGATTTTAGCATTGCTGTAGAAGCTGTGATGAGTTCATTTACTTGTGATTATTTATTTGGTGTGTTGCTTCATGAACTTTGTGCTATTGGGTTACTGCTTTTGTGTCTTGAGGGGACTTAAGTTCAAATTTAGCATTCTTCTTTTGTTGTGTAATTGCAAACAGCAGGTCATCTACTGTGTTGTGGAACTGTTCTTGATCTGTGGTAGTAGAAGAATTGGAATTCGGTAGTTCGGTTGATGATTTCACACGAATGTCGTGACAATGAGCTGGGTGTGTCACTTGCTAGAAACCAAGGATATAGTGAAAGAGACTTGATGGCTTCAGGGTTTACTTGCTGTAGATCCGGAGAGAGTTCTCAGAGGGTGGTCTCTCTGATGTTAGCACTCAAACGGTGGATTCTCATCTTAAAAGGGTAAGGTTTTTGCGTGATGCAAGTACTAATTCTTTCTTTTTAGATGTTACACTTGTCTATGATGACACGATAGAATGGACAATCAGTCTTTCTAATATTGAACGATAATGGAAGGTGGCAGCTAAAGACTTGATAAATTTGGGAGATCAAATTTATCTTCAAATCACTGTTAAAGAGTTGCCTTCAAAGAAGCAAGAGTGCTGTTGCAATTCAGAAGAAGTGAATTTTGGTCGTGGCCTTGTGTTGCATAAGGTTCAGATGCTTATGCCTTTCAGTTGGTTACTAGATTGCACCAATTCGCTTTAGGCTTTTCACTTGAACTTTGTGCAGGATGATGCTATTATTGCTGTGAATAAACCCACTGGCATGCCTGTTCAAGTGAACTGCTTTTCTGCATTTGCTTCTTTCCCTTATCTTTCAAGAAATGTGGAATCGAGCACTGAATACAATGATTTCTTTGGTAGGGTGGTGTAGGCATCAGTTGAAGCTTGGATGAGGTGGCCATCACCTGTTTAAGTATGATCACCAAGAAAACCCTCGACTGGTTAGTGCTCTGTACAACTTTTACAACATCTGGTTGTGCGATACAGGTAGGGTACTTATACAGAAAGGAATGCTTCTTCGATAGCATTAATGGCTTATTGAACTCTTTTGACATTTTAAGGTGCACAGACTTAACAAAGATTGCAGTGGCATCTTTGCACTCCCTATTCCGTGAGAAAACTGTTGGAGCATTAAAAAAAAAATGTCAGAAACATACAATATCCCATTTGCCTTTTCTTCTAGTTAGGCACACATAATTTCATAGGGAACTGCTAGTAGCACTTAAAGAGTCACCTGATTCTCGAACCTTTTCTTAGGATTCTGCTAGCAGAAAGAGATTATTGCGACGGAAGTATTGGGCACTTGTCATTGGTTCACCTAGGCGATCAAAGGGAGTGATTTCTGCACCATTGGGAAAGGTTGGAAAGTTCTTGTGCTTCAGAACTATATGTTGGAAGCTTCTTTGTATTTGATCATCGACGAAGCAAATGGCTTCTTCTGGAGAATGATTTAATCGACCTGTTTTATGCGTCCAATCTTTCTGTTATTTAGCAGAAAGGGTACCTTCGTTTGGTTATTCAAAATTGTTTTGCTTGTTAATTGTCGTTTCTTTTGAGCACGAAAGAATTGGCACCTCGCCAGCTTTGAAGATGTTGCATGGCACGAGTCTTATGGACTCATGGCCAGATTGGTCTTTATTTCAATAGATTTTGTTATATCAGGAAAAATTCCCGGATGATGTGATAAGAAAGGATAAGGGAAGTTCACTCCAGGACCTTACTTTCGCTTCAATTTATAAATTATAATAAACTTGGGACAAGCGTGACTAAAGCAGTTCAAAATAATCAGCACATAGGCCTGGGAAATTTGCTTGCTTCCTGAATGCCTTTTCGGTGCCAACTCTTTCCTATCATCTAGACTTCCCACTGTCTCTGCTTTTATTGTGCATAGATGCATGTTTTACGTCCATATGCCTAGAAATGCAAATTATAGTAGGCTTTCTTTTTTCTCAAATTGCTTTGTCGTTTTGCAGAGGACATGTTATTTATTATTATTATTATTTTTTTTGAGCTTTTGCAGAGGACATGTTAAGTGTTGTCATTTCCAACCTGCTATCTGTATATTTCTGTGTAGATGGTAGTTTGACTTTAAAATTTGATTTTCTCTGCCTATAAGGACACTGGTCACACTACATCTTCTGTCAATCATTGAAGGACTTCTATATATTACTTTACCTTATTTCAGGTGCTGATGGACAATGAAAATCAGATCGCATAACCATTGTCAGCGGCAGTCAGACAATCCCATCTCATCATGCAATAACAGAGTATGAAGTGATTGAGTCTTGTCATGGTGAGTGATTGATGCTGACTGGAAGGCATCTTATTAATTTGTAGAATTTTATCACAATGGTAGTGATATACTTCCTAGAAAATGGTTTTGCCCTTCCGAAATGCGCTCGGATTGAAGAAAGCAATGACTTTCACATTTCCTATTGGTCATTAAGGCCTTGTTTGATAACGTCTTTATTTCTTCCAATTTCTAACATAAATCCATTTGGTAACGTCAACTGATTTTTCTATTCTTCGGAATAAAAAAATAGCTAGAGAATAGATTTGAAACAAAAACAAGAAGTAAAAAAAAGTAACTTCTCGTTCTCGAGAACAATTTTTAGAAATAAGTTATTTTTTCTATTCTTTTATTTTTCTTTTCTTCTTCCTTGTTGCCCCTTCCCTTCGCCATTGCCCCCGACCACTGTCACCAACTGCCACCACCTACCTCCCACCACTATTAGCTAACCGCCTCCCGTTAGCAGATCGCCTCCTGCCACTCACCCACCAATTGACCGTAGGCCAATTGCCGTCACCGCCACCACCGCCCGCCATAGCCCACCGCTGATGACCATTAAGGCCACCACTCACCGACTGGCTGATAGAGGGCCACCGCACCCACTGCTGGCCACCATTGTCACTGGCCGCCGCACCCACCACCGATGATGGTTAACGCCATCGCTTTTTGGTTGGCCGACCGATTGATGAGCACCGCCGCCCACCAATGACCGTCGCCGACCTCTACCATTGCCGACCATCGTCGCCAGCCACTAATGACCGCTGATGACGGTGGACTATTGCTCGGCAACGGGTGGCGCTCCATCATCAGCGATCATCAGCGGTTGGTGGCGACGGTCGGCGACGGCGTTGGTTGGTGACATGCAGCAATGGTCAACGGTGGCAACGATAAAAAAGAATAAGAAAAAATTTAAAAGAAATTATACATTATAAATCATATCAAATGCATTTCTATTCTTTTTCATTTCCAGGAATATAAATTTTATCTAATTACCAAACGCATTCTTTTAATGAAAAATTGTTCTTGGAAATAGAAATTAAAAAAAAAAACTATTTTTGAAAAGAAATTGTTCCCTAAAATAGAAACATTACAAGTGAACCCTAAATTTGTTAATATCATTAGCATCTGTTCTAATCTAACCTATTTCTTGAAGTTGAGTCAGTCATTTCTTAACTGGCGCATTTTGCCGATGACCTATCTTGCCAATAGAGTAGATCCCTCTCAAACCACATGTTTAGATGCTTGAGGTCTTAACTAAGGATGCGTTCCTTTTTCTTTTTTTTTTTCGGTTGCCGCAAGAGTATCCTTTGTCCTGGATATACTAAATAATGCTCGGCATCACAAAATATAGAATTGAAGAAAACAAGTGAAGGGCTTTACTTGTGAACTTGCATGTTTTTCATGTTATTGTCATCTAATGCAGGCTATACGTGGTTGGAGTTGTCACAACTTACTGGAAGAAAGCATCAAGTATGTTATAACCAAGATGTTTTCATTCCCAACAAAGAACTTGAATCAAGATTTTATCTTATTAGTTTACGCGTGCATATTTGACTTCATTCTTCCACCTTTGTCCTCAATAGCTTCGAGTGCATTATGCTAAGGTACTGGGAACTCCAATAGTTGATGACTAGAAGTATGGTTGGCAATGTGACATCCTGATTTTCAAATCTAATTTCAATGAGATGAAATGGGCCTTTCATTGTCACGCCTATAGCCTTTTTTTCTCAAAGTTGACTACTCACGAGTTAACTAGCCTATTGGGTGAAGCCGTTAAGGAATCTAAACGCAATAGACTTGAGAATTCGACTATAAATCGATTGCTTGACCATGCTAATCTACAATGGTCATTACGGCACTGTCAAAATCGATCAAAGACTGAAGATAGGTCAATTCAATAAAGGTATGTGATTAGTGCATGGGTGATTCCACGTAATTACAAAATTCCTATCAAATGGCATTAGACCAATTTTTCTGTCATTTTCGTACCTTGTGTCCGTATTTGAAATATCGAGATTTTCACGACAATCGAGAATCGCCAATGTGTCGAAGATGTACGTTGTTGCTCAAAAATAATTGACCATGGGTCAATTGCATTAAAAATTCCTTAAAGTTACCTGGTAGATTAAGAAATGCTAAAATCGTGTCAAATTGAAATTAACCGCGAAATTGAACCCGATTTAAAAAATTGAAAGTTCTGTCATGTCACGATTCATTTTAGGAACGTCCACTCAACCTTCGAAGAATTTTTGGTGATTCCAATATTTTTACTGAAAATCAATTCGGACATTTCGGAAAACAACGAAAATTCGGATGGGCTCATTTGAAGGGAATTTTGACTTTCAAACCGAGCTACTTGGTGAAAGGAAAGTGTGGAAATTGTGCGGGCTTTTTCTTCAACAAAATTGGACATCGAATTGGGGAAATCGAAGAAGAAATTGAAGCTTATTTGGTGAAATTCGGAGCTATGGTTGGGGGCTGCAATTTTAGCACCAAAATTGAGTAATTTGTGAGATAATGTGCAAGAAAGTATTGTGAGGGAACAAAGGGGATAAGCATGTAAATTTTGGGGGGACCAAGCCTTAATTAATGGAGATATTTTGCTTTGACTCATCCCCATCCGCAGCTCCCTCCTCCTCTCTGCCAGCTGCTTCCCTCTTCACGTCTTCTCTCGCACGCCTCGATCGGTTTCTCTCTCTCCTGTGACTTCTGCTTTCCTTCATATTTCCCTTCGACGAAACCTGCAACTCCACCATCTTCGGTCCACCTCTTCCATCCCACCGAAGACCAAGGCCCACATCCTCCACTAAGCTTTGTCTTCATCGAGTCAACCAGCAAGTTCGGTGTTGACCCCCAAAACCCCACCGAATTGACGCCGTCTCACCTGCAGCTCCACTCACTGAAGCATCCCACGAGTCAGCTCTTTCCCCCATCGAAGCCCCACGTTGACTGCCAGCTGCCACCTCATCCATCGCCTTCTGCCTTCACGCCCGCGAGCCCAGCAGCACTCCATCGAAGCTACCCCGAGAGCGTCTCTCTCCTTCTCCGCGTGACTGGCTCCTTCGGTCTTGGACTGTGAGCTTCCTTGGCCGATTTCAGTCGGTCCAAGCTTCCCTCTGCCTCGCCGTGAGCTCAAGTCTCAGCAGCCATAGCATCGTCGTCATCGTGAACCGGTTTTCACGCTAAATCAGTGAATTCGGGTGTTCTAATCCCTAATTAGTAGACTAATGACACTTAAAAGTGGATTAGTTAGCTAATTAGTGGGTTAGTTAAGTTAATTAAGCTTAGGATGATTTAGTTAGAGTAAGTATATAGTTAGTTATTTAGTTAGTTCAATTAGAATAGTTAGGTGGATTTAGTTAGGAATTAGTTAGTTTATATAATTAGTGTAATTAGATTGAATTAGGTAGAATGGTTAGATTTAATTGTTAGTTTGATTAATTAGCCCGGTTAGTTTAGGTTAATTTAATTAAGTGTTTTAATTAATTTATTTTGTAATTTATTTAATTGCCAGTAATTTATTTAATTATTAATTATTTTTTGGAAATTAGACCAGGATAGCCGGTGATTGAAATTTCGTGCTGATTGCAATAGTGTGTTCAGTTTATGCAATTGGATGTTAATTTGTGTAAATTGAATGCTAATTGGAATTTTGAGTATTTAATTCCAAAATTTGTGAATTTCGATATTTATTCAAAAATTATGGGTATTGGATTTAACACCTATATATAAAAATAGTGGGATTTTAAATTGGAGGTTATGAACTTTTCGGGTCCAATTTGACCGTGTACCCACACACGACTATTTTCATCGGGTATTTTTAATATGAAGAAAATAAGCCAAAACCACTATTTTAATTAAAGCATTTGAGTGCAATGCACGGTGTCTTGGACCAAGATTGATTAGTCATGTGTTGTTTAAGAGAATAACACATCTCGAGCGATTACACCAGACGTTACTAAATCCCTTTTCGAGTTACCCATGTATTAGGGTATTAGGTCGCAGTAAATTCTTGACCTATGCTCCTTTGTGAATGCCGTCTTTGAGAGACAAAACTATGCTCAATGGTAGTGAGATGATGTCTAGCTATGCTAGTGGACTGCCAAACTTGGGAGTCGACCGTATTCTTGAGGGGCATAATTATCAATTGGATGCATGATTGATTGAGATAGATGCATCAAATTATGGGACAAAATTGTGTGGCATAATATGGGACGTGTCATAACAATTTGGTTCTATAATCGGGACCCCTTGTTTTGTTTAAATAAAGGTGTTGGTGTCCCAATTGTTTGAGCATGAATGCTGTTTATATCTATGATGTGAATTGTGCTAACCTGCAAAAAGGATCTAAGACGAGGTGAGTTTTTACGGTTGTGTGATTGTGTGGTTAGCACGCTTCTAGGCATATTTCCCTCCTAATCGGGGTTTAGAGTGTGAACTCGCTGAGATTTATATCTCATCCCATCGTGGGCTTAAATTTTCAGGATCGTAGAGTAGAAGACTTGGAGCTGAGTTGACGGATCTGTGGTGTAGGTCAGATAAAACAGCTTCTTTTTTAGAGTCAGTTTATTGAAATCTTTTAGTTATAAACTTTTGTACATGACTCAATATGTTTATAAAAGAACATTTGATTATGAATGTGTTGTCCTGCTTTTCTATCCTGAGATGGTTACTGTCATGGGATTTGTTATTCGTTTCCGCATGTGCAATAAAATGAAAGGGTTGGCGACTCGTCTTGGGAAGTCGCAAAATTTTAACAATCATAGAGGCATAGGCACACGCTCGAGGATTGGAGCGTGACAAACAAACTCATAGAAACTTCAAAAATTGGCAAGTATCAATTTCT
This sequence comes from Eucalyptus sideroxylon x Eucalyptus melliodora, assembly GCA_016097485.1. Lineage (NCBI taxonomy): Eukaryota > Viridiplantae > Streptophyta > Magnoliopsida > Myrtales > Myrtaceae > Eucalyptus > Eucalyptus sideroxylon x Eucalyptus melliodora. The sequence continues at coordinate 22,220,505 of CM027830.1, forward strand.
GAAGAAAGTTTTAGCCGGAAGCTTAAGGGGAGGGCTCTTCCCTTGGGCCTTGATCTGGATAACAGAAGCATTTCTGATGAGCGACCTCGGCTGCATCTACACTGTAACTAAGTTCTATTGCTCAATATTGCTCCGGCTTTGTAAAATGTGCAGCTAGCTTCAGGATATGATTTGTCAGAACTGGAAATTCTTGAGTTGATTCCTCCGCTGCCTCCATACATGCTGTTTTGAAGTGACGATCTCATTGGGAATGGTCCAACATTCCAGTGGATCAAGCTTGTTTATGATAATGCTGTATTCTGCATCGGATTGGTAAATCATAAATATCAGACCACTGGCATTCTCTAGGCTCTGAAAACAGTACACTAAAGAACCATGTGAGGAGAATGCGTGTTTTTCCTCAGTTAAAATGATGGTTTGGGCGTATAAGAGCTCGAAGCAGTCAACTGAGTTTTGTTAGACTGATGGTGGAGATTGTTGACAATGGTGTCTGTCTCTAGGACAAATGAACGTCGCCTCGGCAGATGAAGTTTGTCAGATTGGATGGTACTCCTCAAGCAAATGAAGCAGTTAGACTAATCTTTAGCTGCATATTAGCAATGGGAGAAGCTATTCCTGCGAGTTCATTGAATTGCAAATGGGTAGTGGCCAAGATTTTTTATTATGAGCAGTTTTGGTTTCTTGAAAATTTTACGGATTCATGTATAATATGAGGGCAAAGTAATGATTAACGAAGTTAATAGAAAGCATTAGCGAAATGATGAAATGATGAAATAATGAACTTTATATTTGGTAAGTGTAGATCAAACGCAAAACCCCAGTTATTATTATTCATGCACTGGGTGTGCAGTTGACTGTTTGAGGGGAGTGGGCAATTTCAATCCATTGAATGGAATGATCAGATTGGACTGGCCTACGAGCTGGTGGACCAGTGCTGTTCCCCGATTTCAATGCATTTGATGGCTGAGACTATTTATTTATTTTTGGATCCGAGTCTACGTCTATCACAATTGTGACATCCCGATTTTCCAATTCTAGTTTCAATTGAATAAGTCGGGCATTTCATCTTTGCGTCTATAGCTCTCTTCTCTGAGTTGGCCACTCACGAGATAACTAGTCTATCAGGTGAAGCCGTTAAGGAATCTAAACGCAATAGACTTGAGAATTCGACCGGGAACCGACTGCTCGACCGTACTAATCTGCAAGGGTCATTACGGCACGCACCGATTAGAGACTGGAGATAGGTCGATTCAACAGAATCATATAATTCAGTGTGGGTGATTCCACCTAATTGCACAATTCTTGTTGATCGGCACTAGACCGATTTCTCTATCATTTTGGTACCCTGTGTCCGTATTTGAAACCTCGAGATCTCTACGACAATCGAGAGTCGCCAATGTGTCGAAGATGCACTTTGTGGCTTGAAAATAATCAACCACAGGTCAATTGCACAAAAAATTCCTAAAAGCTACCCGATAGATTAGGACGCGCTAAAGTCGCGCCATATTGAATTTAACCGAGAAATCGAACCCGATTATAGAAATTGGAAGTTCTGTCAAGTCACAATTCATTTTAGGAACGTCGACTCATCCTCAGAAGATTTTTCTACAAACCGAGATTTTTGGCAGAAAAGCAAAGTAAGGCCGTTTTTGTTCGGAATTGTCAGAGGGTCGTTTTTGATTGAATCTTCGGGATGCAAGTTGGATCATTTGATGTGAAAATGTCATGAGAGGGACGAGGATACCTTGATGGATTTAATTGGGCTTCAATTGGATGTGTTTGGTTAAGAATTGGATGAAATTGATTGAGATGGAAGAGGGAAATGTAACAAATTCGTATGCCATGGGGGGAGAGCTATTTTGCACCTATTGGCAAGGTTGTGGAGGAAGCTTGAGGAGAGAGAGTGGCTGAGGTCATGTGATGTCATGGTGGGGGCAAAGCCAATGAGAGAATGGCAAGTGTTGAGCTCTAAAGAGCCCAAGGAGACCCCCCTTGCTCAGCAGCCTTCTTCTCCCTTAATTTGTGGCTTTCTCCATTATTGTTGAAGGAGAGAAGCTCAGCAAAAACCAGAGCAACCGAGCAGCAACAGCCCTCCACCGTCGCATGCCCATCGGACTCCATTTCTTCCTCTGTTTTCTCCTCGTTCCAGTTTCTGCTCCAGCTGACCTTTCGCCAAAGATTCGAGCTAAAGGTCGACTTCCCGGATGAATCAGAAAACGCTCCACCCACATACGTGACGAGGACAACCAGACCGTTCCGAATCACCTCGCCGCTCGCCGGAACGATTCTCCGGCTGTCCCGAAATCCTGAGAGAAGATGCCGCTCGCTGGACCGTCTGGACTCGCCCGGTTCCGCCTGTTTCGGGTTTTCTTGCTGTTTCGCCCCATTCCGACCGTTCCTTTGCCCGTCCCAACCTCCTACAAGATCCCCAAGACCCCCGGGAGCCATTGGTTGCCAACCACCCGCTCGCCGGAGCTCCGATCGGCCCGTTTTCGCCGTTGAAGTTTCTGGTTTCTTCTCTGCGGTTCAGCCCGGATCGAAGCGAGAAATCCGAAAGCCGTGAGGTCTTCGAGGCTCGTTTTAGGTGTCTTCCCGGCCTTGGTTGGTGTCGCTGCCTTGAGGTTTATCGCCCGCCTTGGCGTCGCCTTCGCCGTGGACTCGCCGGAATGTTAATCCGGTGAGTTTATCCTCTAATTCTTGCTTAGTGAGTTAATGACGCTTAAGGGGTGTTTAGATTAGTCTAATTAGGTTTATGTGATTAAATTAGATTATTTTAATGTAAATTAGATTAGTTGTATGATTTGTTTAATGGATGTTTAATTAGGGCTAATTGTATGTTTAAATTAGTGTAATCTAGTTTAAGCCCTAATTAATTATTTTTAATTAAATAATTATTTCGAATTTATAAATATTATTTCATTAAATTATATTATTATAATATAATATTTAATTATTTAATTTTCGGAATTAAATTTAATTATTTAATAATTTCGAAAATTATGCCGGGATGGCCGGTTGTTAGAATTTAGCGCTGATCACAGCAGTGCGGCCGGTTTGTGTTAATTGTATGTTTAAATTGAGAAATTGAGTGATTAATGATGAAGTTGTGGTATTTAACTTGAAAATACCCGGTGTTGGATTTTAGCACCGTAATTGGTTTGTATGACCAGTTTGAATTGATTGGATTGATTGAATTGAGGTATGAGTTGGTTTATTATTGAATTATCAGCTTTGGCGAGCAATTAGTTTATATATGTATAAGCTTGTGTGAGCATCATATCAGCTTGTGTGAGCACTGTATGTCAGCTTGTGAGAGCAATGATCGTTTATCAGCTTGTGAGAGCAACGATCCATATATCAGCTTGTGCGAGCTATCATCTATGTATATATCAGCTTGTGCGAGCTACCATCTATATCAGCTTGTGAAAGAATTGCATCCATTTCAGCTTGTGCGAGCCGTAATTGTATTGATGGATGAATAGATGGTATGGTTTAATAGATGGTATGAATTAATTGATATGTGGATCGTATGATATCAATTGGATTGATTGAATTGATAGACCGATGGGTGTGTCGGTAGTTTCAGCTTGTGCGAGCATTGTTTGAATATGAATTGTACTGACGTGCAGGAAAGGGACTGAGGCGAGGTAAGTCATCTATCCTATTTGTGTGGCTAGAGCGCCCTGAGGCGTATTTTCTCCCTAATTGAGTTTTAGAGGGTAGGACTCGTTGAGACGTAGTCTCATCCCGGTTGTGGGATAATATTTCAGGTCCCTAGACGACGGTCGTGGAGGACCGGAAGTCCTGGAGTTCGGAAGGTGGAGGCTGAAGAATTGGTGAACGTGTCTGACAAGTTGGTCATAGGACAGTTCCCTTTTTGTTGAGCCGGTCTATTTTATAGTCAATCCAGTGTTGTATATAAACCTATGTGTTTATAAGAAAGCTTGTTTGGTTGTGATTGATTGCCTGCTTTTCTATCCCAAGTTAAATGTTGTCAGGGGATTTGTTTCGCTTCCGCATGCATAATAAAATTTAATGGGTCGGCGACGTGTCCTGGGAAGTCGCATTTGTATCGGCCAGAGTGGGATGTGCACGCGCTCGGAGGATCGGTGCGTGACAACAATCGTTCATTATGTGAGAGTCCATGTGACCGATGGCTGAGATGGATCTTGTCCTGTGGGGTTGGTCTAGGTAAAAAAAAAAAAAAAAAAATCTTAATTTGATCTTAATAATTTTTTATGAAGAAAAAACAATCGTAGATTTTAATTCGAGTTTGGATCATACGTATATGGTAAAGAAGAGTTTGGGCACAACTCCTTGGAGGTCGACACGTGGGGCAACGATTGCATGCCGAGTGCCCTCGGTCTTCCTCTGCTCTTGGCAAATTTTGACCTTGAATTTCAACATGCGTACCAAAGTAGGCAGGTATTTCTATGTGCATTGCGCTTTTTGTAATTTGTTGTCTGCTATGTTTTGGCCTCAAATATTTATGATCGAGGCCTGTTATGAGCATATTTAATACAAGAAATCCAAAAAAAGACTAACAAATATTATTTTCAGTGTCTAGAGTAAAAAATTGTTTAAATTAAATAAGGTTGGCCCATGGTTGGACTAAAATGAGTGCGTTGTAATTTAAGGTACGGACATAAAAGTTGTGATATGCTCTTCAGTATCTAAAATCTCAAATATTACATGTGTGGCAATTCTTGGGATTTATCATGAAAAATAACATATATCGTCCACAAAAAATAGAAAAATCCTTTTTTTGGGGGGGTGTGGGGGGGGGGTAAACACAAGGTACAGAACTAAGAAAAACTAATGTCAAAAGTCTACAATTTTGACTTTATCACTAAGCAAAACAGAAGATAATTCTCTAGGTGACTACAAGTAGAACTTGATATCCAATTGCTTTGCTATGCCAACATTAGCAAGTATATTAGCAAGCCAATTGCCTTCCCGAAAAATATAATATAATTTGAACTCAAAATTAGAGCTCAGTAGTCGTAAGATATCCTTAAGTAGTGCCGATTCAGTATTATCTACAATTCTCTCTTGGTTAATAAGTTCGATAATAATTTTGTAGTCCATCTCAATAATGAGGTTATAGAAACCATGTCGCTTTGTGATGGTAAGTCCCTCCCACAACTCCCATAGTTTTGCTTTTGAAGACAAACAATTTCAACAAATGAGGGAAAATCGATAAGTCAGTCGCCCCCTTCATTTTGGAATAACCCTTCGGCTCCTTCGATATTCGGTTTGATCCATCCCAGAGGTGGAGGATCCCAGGTGACCATAATGGGAGAAGTACATGATCCACTTTTAAACAAGTTGATCATGGGCATTTGTGTGTGATTGGATTACTTGTACAGTGTTGGAAGGACAAACAAAGCTTTCTTGTAAGAATGATTTGTTTCACTGTTGCCAAAAAAGCTATATACTCACACCAAAAGTAATACTGTAATCATAATGGAAATCTCCCATTGTCAGCCAGGTTGTGTGGGACGAGATTAATCCATATGTTTTGAATAACTAGACAATCCCACAAAACATGCAATATTGCTTCCACTAAAAATTCACAATGTAGGTAGTAAGGGTTACCTCCCAATTGCGAGATGTCCTCAATTCATTGGTTAACAAACGTTTATGTGCCATTAGCTAAAGGAAGGTTCTAATGCATTAAGGTCCTCTCCACTTCCATATAAGGGGGTCATATCCTATTAGTTTCTTGATTGTTGATCCCTCAAATAATTTCACATGTTGGTGTCTGTTGACACCTAAATTTGGTTAGGTATTTTACTTTAAATTGCATGAGAAAATTAGGGACCAATTTGGCCCTAACAAAAATGACTTTCACATTACCTAGGTCTTAATTTTCATTTGCATCCATTAAGTTTTATTTTCAATTTTATTCTCCCTTATTTTACCTTATTTTCGGATAAATAGTTTTTTTTTTTAAAAAGGCTTAGGGCTGGGCCTGACCCTAGCCCCCTTTATTTTCCGTTCGAGCCTAGGCCCAGCCCTTTCATTTTCTTATCTCTAGCCCAGCTCCCCCTTCTCTCCTACTTCCTCCTTCCACCTTCCTTCTTTCCCTGCATTGTGCCTCACGCACAAAGGCCGACGACGTGTGCAAGGACAAGGACGCCAACGAGAGACTCGGCCGGATACAGCGAAAGACTCAGCCGGTTCGACTTCAATGCACTGAGGAGCTTGAGGCAATAGGCTTGACCTTTGCGGATAGGGCGATAGATTAGATGCTGGTTCGATTGGGGAAATCGGTCGGCATGCCAAGAATCGACAGTTGAAGCTCTATCGACCGGCCCCCTTGCACCTATAAATAAGGCGTCGGGCGGAGGCCAAAAAACACACACACAGAGGCGAGCAATCTCGATGACTTCCCTTGAAAGACATTGGGGGAGGCTTGAGAGTGAGCGAACCCAAGAAGGACGGGAGAGAGCAAGCCAAAGAGGAGAAGATGAGGCTAGATCTGAGGCTAGTGGGTTTGGATCTAAGAGAGATCCAAGAGAGAAGAGCAGATCTAAAGGGTGGAGGGTGAGATTTGAGAGAAAGAGTTCACTCTTGGCCAAATCACAAAGACCCTCGCCCCCGCAAGACCTCCACCACGTCACTATTGCTTGACACCGGTCGCGGCGTTGCTTGTCATGCCCAAATCAAGTCATGCCATCATTGTTCTTGAATTTCTTTAGGTAGAGCAGAGATTAAGAAGGTATGATGCCAATGCAAGACTGCAAGGGGAAGACACCTTCTTAATTTCTCTAAACCTTCTTATTTAGACATTGAGCCACATGTATCATGCGCATGTCTATGTGCTTTCCATTTTCTTTAAAAGTAAAATGATTTCTTTACCTTTTTTGTTTTTTACTCAGCCTTTTTATTTTGTTGGCCCATGGCAATTTAGGTTGGTTTTTCGGGTTCTAATTTATATGCGATGGAAAGAGACAATATCTAGTTTATTCCTACCCCTAAAGTAGAGCTTTTCAAATGGTGGGGTCAATTGGACCAATTTGCCCAAAAGCATGTGAAAGCCAAAATCAGTAATCTTTTATCATTGTTCCAAATCCCTATTCATTCCAAAGTCCTACAGGCAATAGCACATTTTTGGTTCCCTAGGACATCCACTTTTATATTTGGTAGGTTCGAGTTAACCACAACTCTAGAAGAATCCAACATCACTATCGGAATGCCTCTCGAGAGTAAGTTTGTCAGGCCACCAACAAGTATTGACCCGTTGTGTGGGTTAGCGCGACTTTAAAGAACTGAAGTTCATGTTATGAGGTAAATTCTTGAAACCAACCATAATACCTGCACATTCCCATTTTTGACCGATTGTTTTGAAAATCAATCGATGAGTCAAAAAGTGAGATTTTCCTTTTAACATTTTTTAGGTTAATCATTTTCACACATCAAAAATATGCCATAAGTCCATTGATGGCATGGCTGGTTGATCATGTCTTAAGGGGGAAAAATTATATCAACATGATTTTAGCTGAAACATTCCTGTCCTTTAATCATTTTAAAGAAAACGCGAAAAAAAAAATCATGCGGCCTCCTCGGAAATTTTACAGGTTTGGTTCTTTTCTCACCTAAGCAAATTTCAATGCCTCAGTAATTGTCTAAAATAATGATTTTGAAAATCCATTAGAGAGATTTGTGGTTCTAAGACCACACATTCCCAACCAAAGCTGCTTTAACTAGATAAATTCCCTAAGGGACCCTTGTCCCGAGGCATTCCTGTGATGTGCTGATTGGTTCCATGAAAAGAGAGCTCGTTTTGCTTACAAACATTGCAATCCAATCCTGTTGCTTGGCCTCACCAACGCCACTCCCTATTACCCATATAGGGTAGCACGTCAGTATGAAGCCCTTCAGAAGATCTCACCACCTCACAAGATGAAGATCTCTCCACTCTTTTGCACCCATAAAAGTGGTGATTATGCATTCGAGATTTGCAATATTGAGGATACATAGAGCAAGTGCCATTGCAAAAAGATCGTGTTGCCTGAAAGGCTTGAGGGACAGAAAAAGGCCTATCATGCCTTTGGTCCCTGACCTAGCTAGCAAAATCAGTCAGTATGAGCAAATTGAGCATATGCAAATGGGCTTGGGAATAATGTGGGTACATGTCTTAGAGCTAGTCCAAGAAAGCAAATAGATTTGCAAGACCAAGGCTTCCCGTCACATATAAAATAGCAGTCATGTGCCCCATAATGTCAATATTTTGAAAGTTTTGTCTTGTTCTTAGTCCCATTGTCTATGGACTTCTCTTTAATGTCTATATTTCATTATGTATTCTTAATTCCAAGTATAGATGTCAAAAATATGCAATCTACGAAATCCTCTTTTGATAAATAAAAATAGTTGGATTTTTGTCAAGGGTCAATCTCTATTTACTCTCGTACTCATTCATTTTTTATTTTATTTTTTTGCAACGTTAGGTAATTATGAATCACCGACCACTAGTCACTCGCAAATGGCCTCAAACAATAATGGCCGATCAGAGTGATGTACAAAATCAAGTTGTTAATATTGAAGATGGCATAGGACATATGTCCATTGTCCTTCGACAACTCTCGAGACAAATGAAGTCCACTCAGGCCAAGCCCAACCCCATAACTACTCTAAATACACTCGTGACACCTATGAATTTGCCAAAAGATGACCAATAGGACAGGCACTTTGCAAGGATCATGAAGAAGCTGAGCTAGTTGCAAGGTCAAGATCCCGTTGATCTATCTAATTATGCTAGTGTTAAAATTCCAGAAGAGCTCAAAGTGCTTGAATGTGAGGGGTACGCTAATACCTCTTACCCAGAGGCCTATTTGTAGGCCTACCTAATCCAAAGGATGATTCAATCGTACCAATCAAATCTGACCGACCTCGCCTTATGGTGGTATATTGTAAGGAGGATTAGTCTCCTTAGGATTTGGGGGGAACTGACCAATGCTTTCTACCAAGAATATAATGTTGACATCAACATCGACATCATCTAGCCTCACGAAGAGCCGATAGTCACGGAGACGAAGGATAACAAGCTCTTAAGGATACATGCCGCATCAAGGAAGAGCCCCACCACCTAGTTTGACCCACAGCCAATAGAAGAAGGATCGATCGGAGAAAATATTGATGTAGCCTTGCATAATAAAGGGACTACCGAGCAATATCCTATTATTGATGAGCTTCCCATTAAAAAAGGTAAGGAGCCCATGGATGAGGTCAACACTATAAAACCTATTCAAAATCGAAGCACAATAGTGTAGCTTCCCAAGCTTACTGCAAGAGCTAGGGTCTAAAGAATGCCGACCTCCATCAACCTAAGAAGTGAAACTCCACCATCTCACAGTCCCCTTGACACACTCAAGTTGGCAAAACAAAGGGCTTTACTAAAAAATTCAAGACTTGGAGTTAAGAAAAGAAAGCCTAAGCTGATAGGGCTAGTAAGAACACCTAGGGGTGAATAGGTGTTAAAGAAATTTTTGCAAGACTTAGCAACTTAATTCATCTCTTCTAAATAATGGACTGAAGATGTAAAAGACTGTAAATAGTTATATAAGACTACAAATTAAAGTAAAGAGTTTAGGAAAAGAGAATTGAAACACAAGGTTTATAGTGGTTTGGCTTAAATCAAGCCTACGTCCACTCTCCTTCACTAACAGCCCATTGGCTAGATTCCACTAAGAACCGAAAGAGATTTTGCAATCTCACGTCCTTGATTTCATAGTGTAGAAACTCTATTACACTTCCTCAAGATCTCACAAGTATTTAATCTCTCTTTTGAGTACAACTTAAGCTCAATGATTGAATCAACAAAGAATTAGGAGCTTCAAACTTTGAAATTTTTCTTTCACGCACACACTCGAACTTGAGCATCTTCCTTATATACTCCTCTATGCTATTATAACCGTTGGCACCTTCCAAAGGAGTTCTTCCAATCTACCCGTTGGACAGAATCAATTAGGGAGATCTCGAGTTATTTAAGGAATGTGATGATAGTTCACCAATCATACTCGCCCATACAATCATGATCTATGTTTCCATAAGTAGAACCTTCCAAGTATACTTTACCAATTAATAGATCTAATTATCCGAATTGATTTTAATAAGAATAATTGATCATGAGATGCTATCTCCAGCCGTGAGGTCTTCTTCAACTGTACGAACCAAATCCTTAAAGATATACTCACATCTAGATAAGTCTTCATCGTATAAATCTTTTCTTCATCAATCTAGAAGCTATTAGTGAGGGTAGACTTTAAATCTTGAATCTAGAGGTTTTCAAAATTTGACAAAAGAGTTTGCAAGTCTTCAAACTAGATTGATGGAAATGTTTTGTCTGACTTCAAAATAAATGAGGAAGTTTTCTCCAACAATCTCCCCTTTTTTTTATGGTAATAAAACTTTTCTGCAGATTTAAACACTTTTGTCATGCAAAACAATATTTAAGCAAAACAAAATATTTTCATAAAAGACGAGTAGATTAAGATGTGGATAGCAACGATTCTGCAACCACCAAAAACAAGTTAGTCCTGCAAAACAACTGCAAAACAACTATCCTTTTCATAACCATTAACATGGCCTAAGTTACTACAAGCATCAAAAGATCAAATTCAACAGTAATCAAACTATCCAAATCACAACTAAACAAAAGATAAGTCCAAAAAACCAAACCAAAAGTCAAATCAAATCTGCATCAAACTTCTCCCCCTTTTTGTCAACAGCAAAAAGTGGAGAACAAATAAAAAGAGTTATTTGAAAAAAGAGTTAGAATCATTGTTGTTTTGGAAGGCGAACAAGCTCGAACTCTCCCATAAAGTTCATTATCTTCTCAAGCCTTGTAAAACTTTGCTTCAGTGACTGGAAATCTTCACCCTACACAGTAAACTGTACTTGATTCTTCAAGGTATTTAACTGATCGTGCAAAGACACCGAAGTGGCCATGAAAGCATTCTTGAGATCCTGCATCTCATATCCCATAGCATATTGTTGTTTCTATAAATCCAATAGAATCTCTAGTAGTCTCAAAAAGTCTGCTTTTTGAGCTGTTGCAGCACTAGGTCCAGCCGAGTCGATTCCATGAGTTTTGAGAATGGAGGGATCTTCAATAGATTGTCCACCAAGACTATGAGTAGATGCTTCTGGATAATGAGAGGCATACACATCTTCTAGATCTGTAGTGGAGTGACCCACATCACTAGTAAAGATAGGTGAAGAAGTACATTTTTACTCAATAGCTCCCCCTATTTGTTTGCTTTTAGGAGGAGTAGACAAATCTGCTTCTAGTGCGGCTTCAACTTCAGAGTGATGTTTGTTTGCATCGTGTGCTCCAGCAGTTCTAGTGTCATCCATCTTAGAGTCACTTGGTAAGGATACAGTCAAAGTTGGCTCAAGAAAGTCTTCTTGACCTTGGTTTCTCTCTTCTTCTCTATCTTCTTCTTCCACTTCTCTTCTTTCTTCCTCTGTCCTCCTCTGTTCTTCATCTTCCTTCTCTGTCTCTTCTCTCTCTTTTTCTCTTTCTTTTGGCTCTTCTCTTGTCTCTTAAAAGCTGACAAAACTCTTCAAGTTTCTTAAAGCTAAAAGAGTCATTTCATCCCCATCCTCTTCATCCCGCAAGATAAGAGTTCTCTTCCTCTTTACCGGAGCATCCATGGGCTCATTGCCTTTCCTTTTGGCTGCAGCCGATTCTTGTTTTGCTTTGATGGGAGACTTCTCCTTCATGCACTCTAACACCTTGTTAAGCTTTTTCAAACGCATCTTTGTGATTATTTTAAATCCAATCATCATTGGAGAAATGTTTGTCAAACATAATGGTGTAGGGATGTAAATTTTAAAATGTCTAAAATGGCGCGTGATAAGAGAAAAATAAGGAAGTTGACCCTTATCCTTCACCACTATCCTATACATGTGAAATATGAAGGTGTGAGGCAGAGAGAATTTGTAGCCGATATTGATGGCATGCATCAATTTTGCTTCAGAACGAGAGACATTAGTCTTGGATGTCAACTTTGGACGGATGCAATTGATTACGATCTTATGCAGCAAAATGTTGGAGGCATTCATCCTAGAGTAGGAAATCTTGCCTTCAGCATCTCAATCTTTCACCAACGATAGAGTAGCATGAGCAACGAACACGCTAATTGATTGGAAACTCGCTCTTTCCACCCCAATTATGTCAGCCAAAGTGTCCATATCCACCAAAAACTCCTTATCCCTCACTATAAAAGAGAAACTATTTGCATCCAAGAAAGATAAGTTCAAGTAAAAGTAAGCGGTGAGTTATGGATAAGCAATAGTAGATTTAGAACAAAAGTGCTCAAATTGTAGTAAAGCTATGACATCCCGATTTTTTTCAATTCTATTTTCAATAAATTAAGACGGGCATTTTGTTGGCACGCATATGGTTCTTTTTCTTCAGTCGGCCACTCATGTGAAAACTAGTCTATCGGGTGAAGCCGTTAAGAGTTTCTAATGCATCAGACTCGAGAATTTGACCAAGAAGCGACCTTTCGACCGAGCTAATCTGCAAGGGTCATTACAGCACAAATAAAAATCGATTAAAGACCGGAGATAGGTCGACTCGACTGAGGCATGTGATCGAGTGTGGGTGATTCCACCGGATTGCATAATCCTTGTCGATCGACACTGGACCGACTTTTCTATCGATTGGGTACCCTGTGTTCGTATTTGAAACCTTGAGATTACCCCGACAACCGAAAGTCGCAAATGTTTTAAAGATGTACATCGTGGCTTGAGATGATCAACCACAGGTCAAATGCATAAAAATTTCTAAAGGCTACCCGGTAGGTTGGGCCGCGCTAGTATCGTGCCAAAGTGAAATTAACTGTAGAATTGATATCGAATTCAGAAATTGGAAGTCTGAGTGTGTCACAAATCATCTCAGGATCATTGAATCATCTTTGGAAGATTTTTCATGCAAGTCGAGCTTTTCAGCAAAATAATCAAGAAATGGCTAATTTGGCTCGAGAAATTAGTAAGCCGCTTTTGGTCGCGTTTTTGGGACTTAAGTTGGTTTTATGGACAAGTGAAGATGTAAATTGAAGAGTGGTGACATTGAATTAATTTTATGGACTTCAATTGGACTTAATTGGAAGAGAATTGATGGGAATTGAATAAATTAATGTACAAGGATTTGGACCCCGGCGGAAATGATATTGCACCCATTGAATAATGTTGTGGGAGAGGAGATAATGGAAGATGACATCATGCGGGTGATGTCATGCTGATTGAAGCCAAGCGAATGGGGTGTTGACAAGTGGTAAGAGCTCATTGGCTCTCATAAAGTGGGGTTTTTTTCTCTCTCACCTATCACCATCATCTTCAACCTTGGGAAGGAGAGAGAGGGGGGAGGAGAGAGAGACCGACCGGACTAGCCAAGGCGATCACCTGACGCCGCCCTCTTTCGCCGGTCGCTCGTTCGCTCGTCGCTGCAGCCCCGTCACCCGCACCGCTCGCCGGTCGGCTCGTCCCTAACCGCTCGTACCCCCATCTCTCTCCTCTGTTCCCTTGTGGTCGACACCCCTGCAAGTTGAAGGACCGACGAAGCCAGCTCGCCGTTGAGGCCTCACCGTCGAAGCCGCCGAAGCCAGCTCATCGTCGGTTCTCCTTCGCCCGCTCACGCCGCTGCTCTTCCCTCGTTCGCCGTCGTCCTCGCTCGTCTTCAAGTTTGGGAGGCTGTTCGACCAGCCTAGGTCTTGGATCAGCCACCGTGAGTCGCCGTGCGCCCTCGCCTTAGCCCGCTGGTGCTTCGCCTTGCCTCCGCCGCCCTTGGCTGCCCGAACCGACGCCGGATCAGCCCTCCTCCACCGTGAACAGCAGCTGGAAGAAAATGGGTATGCAGCGGACGTTTGGCCCGTTTTGGCCGCCTTCCCGAGCCCGGATGCTCGGCCCGCCTTGAGGAAAGTCGATCCTCGTGTCGTCCCCGTCGTTTTGGTTCGCTCGGCTCGCTAATCCAGTGAGTTTAACTCACTAAATCTCGCTTAGAGGGTTAATTACGCTTTAGGTGTGCTTAATTTATGTTAATTGTGATTAGGTTGTTAGTTTAATTTATTTAAGTGTGGATTATATTAATGTGTTTGATTAGCTTAAAGTGTGATTAAATTAAGGTTAAGTGAATGTTTACATTAATATAAACCTTGATGTGACATAAAGGAATTTACTTTTGATGTGAATAATATATCATTATTCGAAATTATTAAAATATTATTATTTAATTATTTTCGGAATAAATTTAATTATTTATTAAATTCCGAAAATTTTGTCGGGACCCTAAATTCTCAGAATTTCGTGCCGGTCGTTGCTATGTATTCGGATTTTTGAAATTGATGGTCAGATATTATAAATTGAACGTGGATTGCGAAAAATATGAATATTATTATTATATTAATTTTCGGAATAAATTTAATTATTTAATAAATTCCGAAAAATTATGTTGGGACCCTAAACTCTCAGAATTTCGTGCCGATCGCTGTTGTGTATTTAGAATTTGAATTTGATGATTGATTGTGGCAAATTGAGTGTGATTGCGATAGATAGAGATTCTTTATAAAATCACAAGTGTTGAAATTGATGGGAGATTGGCCGTGATTAACCACCTATTAGAGGTCGTGCCCCGGTGAGGTCGTGATTAACCACCGATTGGAGGTCGTGCCTAGTAGGGCCGTGATGGACCACCTATGAGAGGTCGTGCCTAATAGGGCCGTGATGAACCACCTAAGAGAGGTCGTGCCTAATGGGGCCGTGATTGACCACATATTAGAGGTCGTGCCCAGTGAGGCCGTGATGAACCACCTAAGAGAGGTCGTGCCTAATGGGGCCGTGATGAACCACCTATGAGAGGTCGTGCCCAGTGAGGCCGTGATGGACCACCTAATTAAAGGTCGTGCCAAGTGGGGCCGTGATTGCCACTGGTTATTAAACCTTTCTATAGGGCCGTAATTGAGAGCAATGATTGATTTGCTAGAATGACATGTAATCGGCCAAGTTGATTGATCGCTGAGACGATCCAAGTGGTTGAATTGTTCTAATGATGTGATTGTGCCATGTTTGTTTGGTTATCATAATTGCACGTGGTTGAATTATATAAATTGTGTTAACCTACAGATGAAGGCTAATGCGAGGTAAGTCTTATGTGTGATGTGGCTAGGCCACCTGGGGCGTATTTTCTTTCTAATAGGGGTTTAGGGGGTTGAATTTGCTGAGACACCGTCTCATCCCGGTTATGGGATTAAAATTTCAGGTCCCTGGTGGACGGAGCAACCGGATAGCTTTTGGTTGGCCTTGAGGAGTTGCAGAGGTGAAGTCTTAAGATTGGAGAATGTGTCCGACTTGTAGGTCGTAGGTGTTGGAGAAATCTTTCCGAATATTTTGAAGTGACAAAACGTTTCTTTCGGTCTAAGTCCGGATGTTCGGAGACCGTCGGTTTAAAGTCGAAGACTTTGTTCTTTCGAGACTTAAGACCCAAGACCCAAGACTCAAGACTCAAGACTCAAGACTCAAGACTCAAGTCTTAAGACTCAAGACTCAAGACTTAAGTCTATTCTCACGACGATCTTTCTAATCCAGTGACGAAGGAAATCCAAAGCCGAGGTTTATGGTTGAGGATTCGATTCTATTCTCTTGATCAGATTCTTTGGTTGGATAATCATTCGGATTCTTTAATTCTTATCTAAGATCGATTGAAGATCCGTTGGTCGACGAAATAATCTTGGAATGTTCTATTCATGGAAACCGAGATCCCGATTGTATGGGCGAACGGGATTGATGGGCTATCATCGATTCCTTAAATAGCTCGGATGATCTTCTTGATTGATTCCGTCCAACGGGTAGATTGGAGGAATTCCTTTGGTAAGTGCCAACGGCTATGATGGCATAAAGGAGTATAAAAGAAGACGTTCTAGTTGTTTTGAGTGTGTGATTGATAGAAAAATTCCAGAGTCTGAAGATTCTTGATTGTTATTTGAGACTGTTCGAGCAAAATTGTAAACAGAGTATATACTTGGTGACGCCTTGAGTGAGTGTGGTAGATCATCTACACCTAGAAATCAAGGAAGATCAACACCGTAACATCTCTTTGATCATAGTGGAATCCAGCCAATCGGCTATCGGTGCGAAAAGAGTGGACGTAGGCTTGAATCAAGCCGAACCACTATAAACCGAGTGTTCAATTCTCTCTTTCCTTACTCGGTCTCTCGATTGATATTTAACTCTTGCGATTGAATCATTAACTGTTTAAATATCGTGCAAGCTTCGAGAAATTTTTTATATACCTATTCACCCCCCCTCTAGGTACTCATACTAGCTATTTCAGTAGGACAATTCATTTTTAAGAGCCAGTCTTTTGTAGACTTTTGGCCGTAGACCTCTGTTTATAATTCTGTTGAATTATGAAAGTGTTATGTTGTGATTTTGTTTCCTACTTTTCTATCCCGTATGTTATTCTCAGGGGTTTTATAATACGTCCGCATGTGCATTAATAAATTAATGGGGTCGGCGACACTACCTAGGAATGTCGCATTTGATCGACCGCAATGGGATGTGTGCGGGCTCAGGGTTCGGGGCGTGACAAAAGAAAACTTCTCTCGCAGATTTACTTTCACCGAATCAAGGAAATCAAAATCGACACTCCTAGGGTTCATAGCCCCTCTCTTCATTAGATTCAAATATACCCTCTTGTGATTCTTCGATTTGAAAAGACTTGAACCATCACTAACAACATTTGCAGCAATTCCTGTTCTAGGCTAAAAATGGGTAAACATAAAGTTGTCGTCATCCTGTCCTTGTGGTTGATTAGCAGTGCCAAAGCGCAGGTCACTAGGAAAATTAGCAAAGGCTTTTTCAGCTGAGCCTTTTTCTGCAATACCCATCTTCTCCATATCGCGCAAAAATAGAGTTTCATTTTTGTAGCCTCTCTCTTTCAAGTATTCATCGATCAAGGACATAGCAGTTCCTCATCTTTTCAAACTAGAATAAAGCTTGAAAGCAACCTTATGAGTTAATGTTCTTACGGGTTCAACTTCTTCCAAAATTTCCTGTTTTGGTTGAGTCGGTGGAGAAGACTGACGCTGCTGAGAAGGTTGTTGCTGACTTGGTCACTATGGTGGAGAAGAATCTTCTTCCTCAGTCAACTCGAAATGTGTAGGACCCTCAGGCATGTGTCGTGGTCCCCTGCTTGCAATTCTCAAAGACTTTCTTAAAGACATTGTCGCTTCAAGGGAGAAATTCATAGACTTGCTCGAAAAGATAAAAACTTTGTGGATTAAACAATAGTGAAAGTGAGAGCAAGTGGGAGTTCAGTATTTTAGGGTTTGAGGGTGAAAATGAAGAAGACAGATTTCAACAGTATATAAAACAAGTGAAGCAAAGTAAATGAATCGTCATAAAAGGAAAAATAAAAATACATTTTTGAAAAAGAATAACTTCCTTTTTGAAAAAGAAAAACTTGAAAAGATAACTTCAATCAATTAGCGATTAATAAGTAATCGTACATTTTCAAGTCTTTGACCAAAAATTAAATTACTAGTACCGAAGTAACTTACAATTGTAACTCTTGGTCTTCTGAGTTTGAGCACCTTCAAACTTTACTTCTAAGTCTAAGCACCTTTAGAATTTAATGGATAAAAGATGTGATGTTTAGTCTGGTGCGAATAGACTCAAATAAGCTTTTTTTCCAGTGGCTTTGTAAATATGTCCGCTAGTTGATTCTTTGAATCGATAAACTGTATCATCACTTCTCCATTTTGAACATGATCTCTAATGAAATGATGTCGAATGTCTATGTGTTTTGCTCTCGAATGAAGAATTGGATTTTTTGTTAGATTGATTGCGCTAGTGTTGTCACATTTGATCTCGGTGCATGAGTCTTCGATTCAAAGTCTCTCAGTTGTTGTTTTATCCATAAGATTTGAAAACAACAACTTTCAAGAGCCATATACTCTGCTTCTACTGTTGAAAAAGTTACAGTACTTTACTTCTGTGAGAACCATGATATTGTCATGTTTCCCAGCAATTGACACATACTAGAGGTACTCTTTCTATCAACTCTGCAACTTGCTAAATCTACGTCTAAATATCTAAGGAAGGTAAATTCTCCTTCTTTGGGATATTATAGACCTAAATTTGAAGTAGTTGCAATGTATTTGATGATGCGTTTTGTGGCACTTAGATGAGATTCTTTGGGATCAGATTGAAATCTAACACTAATGCAAACACTAAACAAAATGTCAAGTCTAGAAGCAGTAAGATAAAGAAGTGAACCAATAATATTTCTGTAGAGCTTATAGTCAACTTTCTTTCATCCTTCATCTTTGTCTAGCTTCGGAGAACTTGACATTGGTATTTCAGTTTTTTTGCAATTCTCCAATCCGAACTTTTTAACGAGTTCTTTTGCATATTTTTCTTGGTGAATGAAAATTCCTTCATTCAATTGTTTCACTTGTAATCCGAGAAAGAAAGATAGTTCATCCATCATGCTCATCTCAAATTCATATTGCATAGACTTAGAAAACTTCTTGCATAGGTTTTTGTTAGGTGATTCAAATATAATATTATCAACATAGATTTGAATAAGTAGAAAATTTTTACCTTCCTTTTTAATAAACAAGGTAGTATATACTTTTCCTTTGAAAAAACCATTTTGCATTAAAAAAAATTACTTAATCTGTCATACCATGCTTGAGGCACTTGCTTTAATCCATATAGAGCCTTTTTCAATTTGAATACTAAGTCTGGTCTTTTTGGATCTTCAAATCTGGGAGGTTGTTCCACATAAACTTCTTTTTGGATAAATCCATTTAGGAATGCACTCTTAACGTCCATTTTGAATAACCTGAAATTTTTATAACAAACAAAAACAAGTAATAATCTAATTGCTTCTAACCCGGCTACTGGTGTGTAGGTTTCATCATAGTCTATCCATTCTTTTTGTGTATATCATTTGGCCACGAGTCTTGCTTTGTTCTTGACCACTTTTTCTTTTTCGTCCATCTTGTTCCTAAAAATCCATTTAGCTCTAACAATGGATTTACCTTTTGGTTTATGAGTTAATTCACAGACATCGTTGATACTAAATTGTTTATGTTCTTCTTACATAGTTTCAATCCAGCTTTCATCAGCTAAAGTTTCTTCTATGCTTTTGTGTTCTATTTCATAAATAAGTGCTACGGCGCTAGACTCTTCTTGCTTTTTGGATTTAGTGTGAATCCCTTCATCAATATCACCAATGATGAGTTCTTTAGGATGACTAGACTTGTGCTTCCAGTTACTTATTGATCTGACAGTTTGCTGATCTTCTGTTTTAGTTGATTTTTCAATTTTCGTCCGTTGTTGATTTTCAGAGGTCTAAGCTGCTTGAGGGAGGTAGTCTTTGTAAATTCTAGAGCATGTTCAAATTTTTGGGGTTGAGTCTGAATCAGTTGATTTTGCAAAGAATCTTGAAATTTGACATTTATAGATTCTTCCACGGACTGAGTCTTCTTGTTAAATACTCTGTAAGCTTTGCTTGATGTTGAGTAGTTAAGAAAAATTCCTTCATCTGATTTTCTTCAAACATACTAGTTCAGTCATTTGCATTTTTCAAAACAAAACATTTACATCCAAACATATGGAAATAAGAAACAATTGACTTCTTTCCTTTGAATAACTCATAAGGAGTTTTCTCTAGTATAGGCCTTAAAAAATTCTATTAATGATATACCAAGCTGTAGAAACTACCTCAGCCCAAAAGCGATAATAAATATTACTTTCAATTAAAAGTGGTCTTGCCATTTCTTGCAGAGATCTATTCTTTTTTTCCACAACTCTATTCTGTTATGAAGTGTATGGAGAGGAGAAAACACGCTTGAAAACCTAATTCATCACAGAATTTTGCAAAATCTTGATTTTCAAACTCACCTCCATGATCTATCCGAATGCTTGAAATAGCATATCATTTATCATTCTAAACTTTCTTAGCAAACTTTAAAAAGTAAGAAAATGTTTCAGACTTACTTGTCAGAAAGTAAACCCAAGTGAATCGTGAATAATCATCCACGATTACTAGGCAATATCTCTTTCCACCAATGCTTTGAGTTCCGGTTGGTCCAAAGAGATCCATATGCAAAAGCTACAAAACACAATTAGTAGAAACCTGTTTTATTGGTTTAAATGAGCTTCTAACCTGTTTTCCCAATACACATGGTATGCATAAGTCAAATTTTTGAAACTTCAAGTTGGGCAGCCCACGGACAAGGTTCTTAAAAGAGATATTGTCAATTTACTTTATGTTAACATGGCCAAACTTTCAATGCCAAAGATTTGCTTCATCTTGAATTGAAATTAGACATTGAGATTTTTCTGGTTTTATATTCAGAAGATAAATGTTCCCATGTCTTCGTCCACTAAAAGATTGAGAAAGATCTTTATTAGTTCTCAAACATACTCCTTTCTTGGAAATTGATTTTGAATCCAGTGTCGCATAGTTGGCTAATGCTGAGTAGATTATAATTTAATCATTCCACTAAGGAGACATTGTTGATTGTGAGACTTCCAATCTTTATAGTTCCACACCCAATAATTCTTTATTTGCTATTATCACCAAAAGAGACTTTTCCACCATTCATTTGAACAAGTTTTATAAAACAACTTGAATCTCCAGTCATATGTCTTGAACAGCCACTATACAAATACCATTTAACATTTTTCTTGATAGCGACTTGTAATTAAAAAAAAAACTCAAGCTTTCTTTGGTACCCACATTTTATTGGGTCCAGAGGAGTTAGTGCAATATGCAGTCTTTGCCCATTCATTCTTAATAGATCTCCAAACCATAGGACATTCTTTCTCAAAGTGTTCTAAGCTGTTGCACTTTGAACATTTGAGAGCACTTCGGCCAACATGTTTTACAAAGATTTTTTGAAAATGATTTCTGTAAAAAGCCTGAGCTTTTAAAAAAAAAAAATTTGGCCAGATAAAAGTCTGAAACCTTACCCTTGCCATAAGAAGTCGCCAAGTGGCGACAATTGGAACCAGAAGAAACGTTAGGTAGAAGTAGACTATACTCATTATTACATGGATGACATGATAGAGATTTTCCTACGCATACATGTAATAAGACGAATATCATAATTATTGCTATCCATTAAAGGGCTAGTTTAGGTCTTGAGTAGGGCCTTAAAAGGCTCTGACCACTGGGAAAGTTTGGGTAGAGGCGGGTTCAGGCCTCGAAAAAGATTCTGACCCCATTGCTCCTCCCGTCCAGATCCCCCTTACGGGGGTAGGGGGTAGCCTGAAATCCCGCGACGCCTTCTCCCTTGAAACACAAGGGCGTGGTATAGAGAAATGAAAGGTCCGGGGGGAAACCCCTGGGTGGACGGACAGACAGGTAAAGGGAAGGAAAGAACCCCCCGAAAGGGAGAAGACTCGCCCTTTTAAGTGAACATATGAAAACAATAACAAACCAAAGAGGGACGCTTAAACAGACAGCGATGTGTTGCCATATTGTAATTGAATTACGCATCAAAAGAAGGCGCAAGTTGACACTGACAAGAACAAAGGTAATTGCCATCGTGCTGACGTCCTAGAGGCCGAGCATTTTTCCTGATGAATTTAGGTCAGCAGAAGTAGAAGCTGTCACAAAGTGATAAAGGAGGAGGGACTAATAGACTGCAGACAGCCCCAGGCTGCCACATCTCTCCACCTCAAGTATGAATTCCGTATTCCTCCTTATACAGTAGTGGATACTTCTCGAAAGTGACGCACTAACATCCTGGAAAAACATGCAATAACGCTGTCAGTATTTGCTCCTCTTGTGATTTGCATTGGAGTATATTTATGAATGTTAGTCGACGATTAGCAAGTGGTCCCGAAAAAAGAAATCGGAGCTTTGTTAGTCCCTAATGATTTATACATGAGCTACTGCCTAGAGACCCACCAAGAGAGAGGGACCCATATCAAAACCCCAACTTTATCTTTTTCTCTTGCCTTCAGTAAAAAACCCTCCGTCATTAATCAATAGACCTGTTAAACAAGTAGATTGAGTTGAGTTTGGTTAAGTCATAAATGGTTTGACCCATATTGATCCACTTAATCCGTTTTGACCCATTTATTTGCAATGCAAATTTTTCGACTCGTGCCCAACCAACTAGACTCATATCAAACTTGTCTTGAGATTCATTTTTAGCATTTTTACTCTTCATATTGTTACTTTTGAAGAACGGAAGACCTGTGAACCAGCTCGTCGAGTTAATAAGGAAGTTCATGATCAGGTTATGATCTAATTCATGTACCACCCACACTACACAATTTTTTTGCCTTCTCCCTCCTCATCACACCCCCAACCCCACCACCACCGCCGTTTTACCCGCACTCGACAGGCGCCATCACAACCACCGCCCACCATCGCATCAATTCAATTTACTTTTAATTTCACTTGAAGATTTTTGGAGTTTTTTGCTTATTTGATTAATTAACAAAAATCTCAACTTTTTTTTGGGATTATTTTTTTGCAATTTTTTTTTTCCATTTTTAATTAGAGTAGGCCCAGGTTGTTGAGTGGCAACAACAACTAGCAACAACAACTGTTCAGCTAATAAATGGCCAGGTGTAACCACTTCAGAAGCATTACCACAAGACAAAAAGAAAGGACCGACTACTGCAGCTTCTAACCACAGCTTCTCCGGCTAAGGGTATGGATTTTCCGGCAAGAAGTTCGTCCATGGCCGACTCGGTGATGTGTAAATGGCTACATAAAATGAACAAAACGAGGCAACAACATCAGTATGAGCAAGCAATTCAATGAAAAGGGATCACACACAATCTATTTCGAAATCTCACTTAAGCATTTTATCGAACACGTGACGTGCAACTTCAACAATGATTTTCCAATTTGATTTTCCAGTGACTCTCGGCCTAATCATGGTATACAGAGACTTAGATCAATGCCACTTGCAGCCAATCGATCCCAGCTTATCATGATTTACTTATTAACTTGCCGATCGAGTTCGGGCTCTTGAAAGATAGGGCTAAGACAGAGCATGTTCGGGAAAGAGGAAGCTCACCTTACCTGGGCAAGACTGAGAATGAAGGATCAAGGTAACTGAGCTCCACAAGGTCGTTGATTGGGCGAATGGCTTCAGAAAGTATCTACGTCGCTCGGCCGTGGAGAGATACGGCGACCGGTGACCGGTGACCAGCAACCAAAAGACTCAAAGCCATTTCCGGCCAAATTCAAAGAAACTCCGGCAAAGTACTCTGGATCAGATGAGTTTCGTGAGTTTTTTTATTTTTTTTA
Source organism: Eucalyptus sideroxylon x Eucalyptus melliodora (assembly GCA_016097485.1). Classification (NCBI taxonomy): domain Eukaryota; kingdom Viridiplantae; phylum Streptophyta; class Magnoliopsida; order Myrtales; family Myrtaceae; genus Eucalyptus; species Eucalyptus sideroxylon x Eucalyptus melliodora. Next base: position 22,243,801 of record CM027830.1, read on the forward strand.
GTTTAGTTTTTTTTATCTCTGTTTCTCACCTTTTCGGGCTCAAATTGTGGGCTGAAAGAAAATAAGGAAAATCGGGAAGTTGGACTGAAAATTTTACTAAAGAAAACGGGCTTGGTATAAATGGCCCACCCAAGCTTTATTAGTGTTTTTATTATCTTTTTTCTTTACATATATTTTATTAATTTTTATCAAAAAAATTCTCTACTCTCTTCTATTTATCCATGCCTAGTACCATAGCCCCCCCCCCTTTTTGTATTTTTGCTTTCCTTTGTTTATTTATTACTATATAGTTTTGTTGTTGTTGTTTTTACCATTTTTTATTTCTACGTAAAAAATAATAATGTGTCAACAGTCACATGTTTCATCTAATGGGAATGAACATGGTTTATGGACCAACTTGCTTGGATTTTGATTAGTCAATGATTTTTGCTCCCCATTGAAGTCATCAAAAAAGAAAATGAACTCTCACAACATTTTCTTTTTTAGATGATCCTCAATGGGGACAATTCAAATTGTCAGTAATCATAGTATTTTCGCTTTCCTTTTTTTTTTTTTTTTTTTTTACTACATAGTTTTTTTTTGTCATTTTTACTTTTTATTTTTATTTTTATGTAACAAAAATAAGATGTTAACAGTCACGTGTTTCGTCCAATGGGAATGAACCCGGTTCATAGATCAACTTGCTTACATTTTGATTTGTCAATGATTTTTGCTCCCCATTGAAGTCATCAAAAAAGAAAATGAACTCCCAAGACATTTTCTTTTCTAGATGATCCTCAATGGGACAATTTAAATTTTCAACAATTGCAGTATTTCCGCCTTCCTTTTTTATATTTTGTCGTTTTTACCATTTTTTAATTTTTATGTAACAAAAATAAGGTGTTAATATTCATGTGTTTCTTCTAATGGGAATAAACACAATTCTGAGACCAACTTGCTTGGATTTTGATTAGTCAATGATTTTTGTTCCCCATTGAAGTCATCGAAAAAGAAAATGAACTCCCAAGACATTTTCTTTTCTAGATGATCCTCAATGGGGACAATTCAAATTGTTAGCAATCACAATACTTTCGCTTTCCTTTTTATTTTTATTTTTTTATTACCATATAGCTTTTTTTTTTTGTCATTTTTACCTTTTGTTCTTTTATTTTTTTCAAGTAACAAATATAAGGTGTCAATAGTTTAGGAAGTATCAACACTCTCTGAATGCCTTTGTATCGTGTCAGACACTTCGACACGTGTCAAACGCTCTCCACCGCTTTGGACCCTGCTGACATGTGTTAGAAAATCCAATACTTAGTTAACTTTTCAGACACTCTCTAACACTCGAGTTGAAATTCCGACATGCAAGTTTTTGACACGTGATTCTGACATACGAGGTTAATTTTAAAAATTTTCAATAAATGATGAGTCAAAATATATATATATATATATATAAAAAATAAATTAATAATAATAATAATAATAAATAATAATAATAATAATAATAATAATAAATTGGAAAAGAAAAAAAAAAAAAAACCTAGTCTTCTCTTCTCTTTTGACTCTCACTTCTCATGATACACAATTCACCACCAAGTTTTTTCTCTCTCTTTCAACATATCTAACATGCGAGTTTAGAATGTGAATTGCTTGTTTGTTTCCTTTCAAATTTTATAGATTATTGGAATGGTGTCAAAACAATATTAATAAATAGAAATTAATATTTTTAGTGTAAATTGATTATAGACTTTTTTATATTATTTAATTATTTATGAATTTGAATTAAATTAATTTGATTAAATTAATCATAAAAATGATAATTTATTATATATATATATATATTATATATTTATACACAACATGTCCCAACATATCGAAATTCGATGATTTTTTAGAAACGATGTGTTGTAATGTCGTGTCATGTCGTATTGCGTATTGATGTCGATACACAGTCATGTGTTTCGTCTAATGAAAATGAACACAGTTCATGGACCAACTTTCTTAGATTTTGACTAGTCAATATTTTTTGCTCCTCCATTTAAGTCGTCAGAAAAGAAAGGGAACTCCCAAGATATTTTCTTTTCTAGATGGTCTCCAGTGGGACAATTCAAATTGTCAGCAATCACAGTAGAAGACGATCACAGGATTTCCACGAAGGGATAGGACCAAATTGCAAGAGCCCGTTCTGCCCGGTCTTGAGATCCACAACTTAGAGCCCTCTGAATTTTTACATGAACAGCTTCTCTCTTGCACTTTTATAGTCAATCTAGCGACAAGAAAGAAAGCGGAGGAGAGAAAGAAAATGGAGAAGAAGAGAGGAGGGGGCTCTTGCGTTCCCAGCCTCCGTGCTTTGAGGTGCTACGCCGTGATGTTTGGACTCTGTCTTGGCCTTCCAAGCTCGGCTGCTTCTCCATGCAAGAGGAAGCCCGTCATCTTCAACTTTGGCGACTCCAACTCAGACACCGGTGGCTGGTCAGCGGGGCTCGGAAATGACGTCGTGTTGCCCAACGGGCGCACCTTCTTTCATGAGGCCACCGGCCGACTGTGCGACGGGCGGTTGACCATCGATTTCCTCTGTGAGTTCTCGCTCTCTTTATTCTGTGGTTTCCCGAGGTGTCCTCCCTATGGAGGAGGGGCTTCAGCACATGATGAGCACTAGTTCGAATTCTTTCTTTTGATGTTCTTTGAAGAAAACACATGAAAAAAAAAAAATTTATATATACTTTTTTTGTAATGTTAATTTTAGGTCTAACAAAAAGTATTCGAGCTAGAAATAGGAATCATTACTAGATCACGCAAGATAAAACTTTAAGGATCAAATCGCATAAATCCAAAAGGTTAGGTGACTTCATTGAATAAAAGTTAGAGGACCAAATCATGTAAATGCTGAAATTTTTTGGACTATATCTATTAAAATAGGATTGTCTTAAGTACACACTATGAGATTTTGTTGAGATTTGCATAAAATCCAAAATAGGTGAGAGCCTGAACACAAGCTTCTTGAGTCCATACTTGGAATCATTGGGCCCAAATTTCAGCAACGGTGCCAATTTCGCTGTGTCCGGCGCAGCCACCATCCCTCGCGACCAGCCCTTCAGCTTGGGCGTCCAACTCCGCCAGTTCCTCCTTTTCCGATCTCGCTCTCCGTTGCTTCTCTCGAGAGGTAATCTATCCTTTGACTAGACAAATTAACCTCTACAAGAAGGCAAAATTAAGATATCTCGATCTGGTGTCCCGAATTTCAGGCCACGCAAATTTGGTCGGCGAGGATGGCTTCGCCGACGCTCTTTACACCATTGACATCGGCCAAAACGACCTCACAGCTCAGTTCAGAACCCTTCCGTATTTGCAGGTCATCAGGAACATCCCGACCTTCATCGAAGAAATCAGATTCGCCATATGGGTCAGTCAACAATTACCAAAAGATTAGACATAAACCCATCTATGTAAATTTAATTTATATGACTAATTTTTTGTAGAGCATATACCAAAGCGGAGGGAAGAATTTCTGGGTGCACAACACCGGGCCATTGGGCTGTTTGCCTGGCATATTGGTCGCCGCCGCCCATGATGCGAGCGACATCGATGAGCTCGGATGCCTCCGATCTCGCAATGATGCTGCTCGGGAATTCAATCGGCGATTGCAGTCCCTTTGCGAAGAACTGAGGAGTCAGATGAAGAATGCCACAATCGTGTACGTCGATGTCTTCGCAATCAAATACGATCTCATCGCCAATTACACTATACATGGTACGGATTCCATCGCCTCTTATCTGAGTCCCCTCAAGTTCTGTTAGGGCCGATTGTCAAGTTGAAACTCAAGAGTTAGCGAGAGTATCTTGTTCATTTGTTTTGTGCCCTATGAGTGGTTACAAACTTACAATGATAGTCGATTTACTTAAGTTTGTCTGTTTTTGGCATTGCAATATGAGTAGGATTTGAGAACCCGTCAAAGGCGTGCTACAACAATGGCACCGTGTGTGAGGAGTCGTTGCGCCACGTGAGCTGGGATGGCATCCACTACACTGAGGCAGCGAATTCCTTCGTGGCCTCTCGAATACTCTCTGCTAATTACTCCACCCCTCCCGTTACTTTCAATTTCTTTTGTAACGTTTAATTTCACTTGAAGATTTCTGGAGTTTTTGCTGATTTTATGATTTTTGCTTATCTGGTTCCCTCCCGTTACATGAGGGAAATAATAATAATTTCATGTGCTCGTGGTCATTGCCAATCAAATCTAGAACATCGGCCAGTGATGGCAAGAATTTTTAGTGCAAATTTAATTTAATGAAAATGTTTAATATTGTCACTGAACTTAAATTAATAAAAAAGATAGTATTAAATATCTTTATACATTCTAGGGATTAAATTGAACATGTATAAAAAGTTTTAAGGATCATTTTAAATAAATTAAAATTTCAATGACAATATTGCACATTTAGTTGAAGTTTAAGGATCATGTTAAACAAACTTAAAGTTCATGGATCACATTGTATATTAAGTCAAAATTTAGAAATCAATTAAGTCATTATCCCAATAAAGTATTATCATTGTTTGACTTTAATTTGTTGGTTAACATTCACGGACGTTTCCAACTAAAAATTGCCAATAGTCACAAGGAAACCATTTTTTTTTTTTTTTTGAACTCCAATGTCTTGTACTCCACGGTAAAAGACAAAGAGGCCCACTCCACCATTTCTTTTGTACTACAACTGCCTTTGGGCTCGACAGCCTATGTCCAAGGCACGACCGAGGTGAGTAATTATGAAAGCGAATGCTGCCCTCTAGCAGTTGAGACCCCTTATTAATATATATCTGCTTTGATGTGGACAATTCACGATTTAATTCAATTTTGAATATCTAAGCAAAGCAATTATTAACCTTGGTGTTATGTCAACCTCATGATCCCGATGGCAATACGTCTTCATAAACATGAAAGCTAATATGACGCCTCGGTGAATTGGTGGGGGACACAACTCCATTGTATTGTCCTATTTGTCATTCAAACTTCACACATATGAACGTTAATATTAACTTCATCATATTAAGTGGGCACAATATAATGATTATATATCGAGTTGCAAATTCTTACCAATTATTTGACAAATAAAAGCATCATATATTCTTTGAAAAAAAAAATATGATTACAACCTCTTGATTCGATTTGATCACCCATAACAAAAAATGGTTTCAATCGATGGTAAAACATACTTACCCTTATAATCCAAAATTTAAGTAGCCTGATACAATCAAATAGTCAACATGCACTGATAAAGAGTGTGGTGCCACAATGGAAGATGTTTTCTGTTGACCGCAGGCGTAAAAAAATTCTAGGTTAAAAGGTATATATATTCTATATGTAGCTGTGATATTCAAATGCTATATCAAAGACAGGTGGCATAGGAATAAATTAGAAGATATTAATTAGTGAAATTAAATAGATAAAAAAACTCCTATTCCTATATAATACATCTCCATGCACCGTGCATGGGATAAAGACGTCTTGTTTGTCCACTTTGTTTCTCTATGCAAATCATTCACAACTCATTTCTACTCCTTTCTTATTATAGATTGATGGGCCTAAGCAAATGACAAGCTATAATGTTAGTGAAAAACATAGTCTGAGCTGAGAAACTTAACCGATAGTATTGGTAGTACTATTGAGGTGAGTGACTTCATACACAAGTGAATATTTACTTCTAGTAGTTGAGACCCTTCATTAATATGTATTTGCTTTGATACCGGTAATTCACGATGTAATTCAATTTTCATAACTGAACATAGCGATTATCAAGAATTGCATTATATCAACGTCACGCTCCAAATGGTAGTTCGACTTCATAAATGTGAAAGCTAACATGAGGCTTCCGTATTGTCCTATGTGTCATTCAGACTTCTTCTATATGAACATTAATGTTAACTTCATCATGTTAATGTGGGCACCATATAATGATTATATATCGAGTCCCAAATTTATATAAATTATTTTACGAATAAAAATAGCAAATATTCTTAGAAAAACTAGCAACCTAGTAATTTGGTTGATCACCCTAAATAAAAATTTATTTTAATCGATGGTAAAATATGCCTACCCATATAATTCAAAATTTAAATAGCTTGATATAATCAAATAGTCAACATGCACCTATAAATAGTGTATTGCCACAATGGAAGTTGTTCTTCCATTGACTCCGGACATAATAAAAATTCTAATTTAAGAGGTATATATTCGATATGAAGCTGTGACATTCAATTTGCTATACCAAAAAATCTAATTTAATTTTGAATATTTGAATTTTGACGACACAAGATAAAAAGTTCCCAATTCATCATGCAATACTTAAGCGGAATCACTTGCAAATTTGAATCCATCAAGTTATTAATAACCCAAGTGAATTTTTAATGCGTGCATTTGCTTAGAAGATGATGTCTAAGATGAAAGAGTGGAGTCTATGACACCTAAAGATTAATTAAAATATTGCAAGTTCTACCACAACCGCATCACATACTATAGTTGTTACAATTTGGTCTCTATCTTGGTCGATCTCGACGCATTGGGCAACACATCTCTAGAGATCTACAACCTTCGGTTTCCAAGCATGAAGTTAGTGAGGCCTTACATGGCTCTTAGCTGAGGACAACCTTTCAGTTCGACACACCTTCGATTCTTCAACTTGCGTGGCTTGTGTAATCTTTCAATTGAATCACAGTTTGTTTTTCCTTTTTTGTCTTTTTCCCAATTTTGTCCTTTTCCCCTGCACCTTCTTCTACTCCCTCATACAGAACCACCATTGACGAACTCGATTGAACTACACTACACAAGTTCACGCCGGAATCCCTATCGGTCCAACGTCAATACCTGACGTCCAAATGTTCCCCCATCAGCCACGACTCCGGCCAAGACCGAGCCACTCAGGCAAGGAAATTATGAGCTCCAAAATCGCACAAAACAGTATAAGAATTACACAGGAAGCATACTAAAACAGCAAAGAATGCACTGACTTGGCGGCCTCGACTGGCGGGCACCACCGGCGACGAGGTTGAGAATAGCAACTCCAAACTCGTGCCCATAGACGACCGGCACAAGGAATCGCAAGAGCACAACATAAACGAAAGGGAAAAACACAGATTCAGATTCAGTTCAACAACTAATGAAGTGGACATGAATCGACCATGAATCTAGACACCGTCGGACAACCGATTATGCAAGAGATGGCGTGCGCTTTTGAATGCAAAACAGAGCGCGTCTAGAGTTCTCTGAAGATGGGGCCAGCGACGACGACGAACGGCTACGAGCGGATGGTGCTCGGGAGGAAGCTGACGACGTCGATCAGCCGTGGCTGCGAGATTTTAGAAGGCGCGACGGCTTCGCTCTCGTCACGGTTCGTCGCTCACAGCCCCGCTCCCGCGCACGCGCAGACATGCCCTCCTCCGTCACCCGCGCGTCGCTCTTGGTTCTCTCTTCCTTGCGTCACCGACGCTCTTCTTCTCACGGGGGCGAGCGTGTGCAAGGAAAAGGAGAAGATGGGCTGGGCTTCCTTTTTAGGTACTGGCGGGCTTATGAGAACAAAGAAAAGATGAAAGAGATGGGTTAAGGAGAGTGAATTGGACTCATGGGCCAAAAGAAAATGAGCGAACTAAAAGAAATGGGCTGAAAGAGAGGGGTTGGGAATGAAAAGGCAGAAAATTGCCAAGTGGGCTGGACAACACGAGCCCCTCGATTTTATTTTTATATCCTTCTTGTTTTTTCTCTTCTATTTTTTTTTTCAAACTTTTTATTAAACTTTTGTTATCTCTCTTCTTTCTTCTTCTTTTATATATATTTGCAAAAAATGGAGACTTGAATGGTCGGCAAAATTTGGGTGTCCACAGTGTATGACAAAATTACCTTTATCGTTATTCATGCGTTGTTGGCAAAATTCAAGTGTTAACAACCCCGAACTGTGAGAACTCCCTACGGGATAGTGGTTTTGCGTTCTTGTGAGGCACTCGGCCTTGAAGGCAGACTTCCATGTGAAGGACAATGATGAGCTTATTGGGGTCATGGAGATACCAATGGCCTAGATCATTATTGTCAAAAAAGATTTTTTTTAAATTATGATTCCGTGTGTGAGGGAGGTCTCTCAAAATCATCATGGAAATGGGAAATTGTCAAAGTACAATTACAGCCCTTCATTGAAGGGCATCAAAAGCAACTCAAATGTTTTTGTTGGACATTCTATTTGGAGTTTCTCCAACCCGCAATAATCTTTGGCCACCAACAGGTGAATGCGTTCGCCACTAGATATTATTCAAAATAATTCTGCCAAGTTATTCGCATAATTATCCCAAAATGGATAATAGATTGGGAAATCAAATTTGTGACATTTGACTCGCAAATCAAGTCTTGGACCACTTGACCAATCATGGTCAGTTTTTTGGGTGAAATTTCATAAAAATTGGTTTTATTTAAACCTATGTTATTCTCAACATATTTATTCATTTCTTTTGCTTTTTCCTCAACTCTTTACCATGTTTAATCATTTCTTCACTTTGAGAACTTTCAATAAATTGAAAAGAATCCTTAAACAGCAAAAGTAAAACATGAAGGAATCAATTTTTACTAAAGAAAATGATCTCTTTCTCTTGCCTTGTACTGATCTTTGTTTAATCTTCCATCGTGATATTCTAGGACTTCAACCTGCCAAATGGGCAAGATTGGAAATCGGGTCTATATGAATCCAAGTCATCAATTAAGTCATTTTGAATGAGTCGATATTTCATCAACACATATCCGATTCAATTTGATTGGGTTGTCCCATCTTTTTGGCCCATTTTTTCCATCGATCAATAAACTATTCTAGCTTTTTGGGAAGTAAAGAATTGACGCAACAAAAACATACAATATCTTGTACTTTGTTTGCGATGGCATGATATTCTTCTTTAAATATTAGGGTAAATATATTCGAAACTATCGACATCTGAATTTTAGTAAAAAAATTAGGCATACGTTTTTCTAAAAAAAAATGAGCACAAAACAATGAATGGAAGTAAAAAAGAACAAAAGAAAAAGAGTAATAAAAAGATAAAAGTAAATAACAAATAGAAAAGGCCAAGTTGGTCCAACTGGCACGACCCACGAGAGCAACCCATTGATTTGATCCTTGGCCTAGACCCACCAGCCCCATTACCTTTCAACCTTGTCCCCTAGCCTGGCCTAGCCTTCTCTCTCCCCTCCTCCACCCTCCGCCCTTTGAGGACATCGCAGTCGGTCTGACCGAAGAAAGAAGCCGCTCGCTCTGCCTCGACGCTGAGCTTGGAGTAGACAGATATTCCAAGTCACGTTCATTGTCTTCGGCTAGCAATGTCTCTACCAGAAGACCTTCAGGGGCATCAGATGCGAATCATTGCCGCCGCTGCTTGTTTCCATGAATTCAAGCTCCAGTTGATGTCATTCCAGTTGCTTCCTTCTAATTCGGTCGGTTTGCTATCCAGGTGAAACTACTTTTAGATGATGTTGCTAACATCAAAATGGCACATCGATGATTACCGTTACATGTGATGTTGCTAATATCCCTCTAATGCAGTGAGTAACGCAAGCGAAATTATCGAAAGCAATCGCGACCGCATCTCCTGGGCTTCTGCCGTCGCAGTCCCGCTTTTGGCATTTGGTGATGAGGAGTGTCTCGGCGTGACGACGCAGCAAATGTCTGAGGGGGGCGCGAGCTCGAGATGACGACTCAGCGACTTTCCAAAAAATGAGCACAACCTCACGATTATAGCATTGATTCTAACAGCCACCAACAGGATAGAATAACGGATGGATTCTTTCAGTCATTTCATTGAGCACTTCCTGAGTAGTATCCTTACATTCATTTGACGCGAGGACGACTCTTGGGCTTGGACTAGAGCGAGAAGGTGAAGAGCTCAATCGATGGAGAGAAGATTCGTAAGCGATGATTGGAGTCAACTGAGACGGGGCATCCTTTTCCATGTGATTCATATCTACTGCAAACTTCCACCGATCACTGAAGCGAAAGAACGAATTGCAAGAACGCCTCGTGGTCAGAATAGCACACGATCGGAACTGCAACCAGACAACACTGGAACCGCAATCGAAGTCATGAGCGGTGGGAATGACAACGATTCACCTCTGATGAACCTCGAATCAATGACAATGAACTTTGGATTCTAGGATCGAGTTTTGTTTCTTGCGCGTGTGTTGTGTGCCTTCCTTCGTGCATCTACTGTGATCGGAGATGGAAGGCCGACGGTGGCTTCTGGTGGACCCAGCAGCCAACGGTGAAGCTAGAGAGGACGGTAAAGGCTACGGACGCAAAGCAGAATGGAGAACTTCCTCATCAAATGACGAAAGTGCCCTGATTTAAAACAACGTCCCTTTGGCTATTCTTGTCATAACCGAATTCAAGAGAGGAGGAAAAATCGGCTGTTGCGTATGACAAAATTTTTATGATTATTGTTATTCTTCCTTTTATTGTTTCATTGTTGGTGCAATTCAAGTGTCAATAATCCCGACCCATAAGAACCCCTCGCAAGATGAGCACTTCTGTGTGAAGGACCATGATGCGTTCGGCCTGAGCTCATCCTTTTGAAGACAGTAACACTAGACCATACTCACATGTAATTAAGCATTGCTAAAACATGAAATGTCTTTATGGTTTTCGGGATGATTGGAGTACTACAAGGTTGAGAAAATTTGCCCACCTATGACTTCCATCTAGAGGTGTTAAATGGGTAGAAAACCCATTTATTGACCCATTTATGCTTAAATGGGTCGTTAATGGGTCAGCCTTTTTTTTCCCAAGACACCCACATGGGTTTTAAAAATAAAAGGATTGGGTCTTAAATGGGTCTACTAAATACCCATTTACCAATCCATCAAAATAAACCCAGTAACCCACGAAGGCCACGCCCACGATTGACGATTGACCCCCTCTTCACTTTCGATTCACCGCCACCTCCATCACCTCGTCGCCGCTTGCTGCCGCCCATCGTTGCCTCGTCACCACTTGCCGCCACCCATCGTCGCCTTGCCACCGCCCATCGTCGCCTTGTCGCCGCCCATCTCTAGTGGCCTAGGTTTTCCGACAACTCAATCGTCGCAGTGTCACCACCAACGGTAGGGTTCAAGTCGGTGAGGATGGAAGAGGGTTGCTTGTGTTAGTCAGCAGAGGGTGTTCCAAGAAGGAGGGAAGGAGTCGAGGGACTACTTCTAGCAGCAGCTGTATGGAATTTGTCCATTCAATCAATTGGGAATTTTAGCACCACAATCAGTCTCACGGATCAGCTGGACTAGGGCGTTCCTCTCAATTTCGCGAAGCACGTCAATCGACATCTTCATTCGACATCGACTATAAAGGAAAACCCAAAGCATAATTGGGTTTTTGCTGTTGAGTCATGCAGGTCCGCAATTGTAATGCTTCCTGGGTTTCTGTCTCTGCTCTGTGATGTGGGTTGTGAGGACTTCTTGAAGATGAGAAGTGGGATCAATACCCTTTCTTGAGCTTCCAAGGGGATGAGTTTTGTTTTCTTTAATTTCGCTTGGTTTGAGGATTCTTGACTTTACTTACCCCATTCTCCTCATTGTTGTCTGTGTTGAGTTGCCTTTTTTAGTTGTGACTTGAGGCTTATTGTGTCAAAATAAGCGACGACATGTTTGATCGATCACTGGTTGCTTAGTGTTGTCAATTCGTTTGCGGAAGTGGTGAATTTGCTCGAGTCGATTCGACGGTGGAAGTGGTTTGTTCTGTGCTGGGTTGATGTGTGTTTTTTCTGCTGCGAATTTGGAAGGGTGCCTGAATTTCATTGTTAGAGCAGATTGTCTTTTCGTGTTAATGGTTCCATTGGTCTCATGGTGTTGCTAATGCCCATTTATAGTTTGTTATTGTCAATCCCGTTCCATGTGGATGATTTGTCCTGGACCTTTTTATTTGAGAGTTAGGTTGGAACATTTGGTTTTTTGATGCTGACTTGTAAGTTACATTGGTTGTGAGTCCACCATGTTAAGACACCTCGTGTATTGAGGCAAATCAGTTGTTGCTGGTAAGATATAGTGTTACCTATGTGTTGCTCCTACCATTGACAGCCATGTACTATAGTTGATCTTCATTTTTTATTTCCCTTACAGGCAGTTCGCTTTATTGCTGGTGTACTTTTGAGTTTTCATAAATAATCAGCATATGATGTACCCCTGTTTTAAGTCATATTGAAATCTTTTAGTCTTGAGACTACCATCAGTTCTGAGTACATATGAGTTTTCATAAATAATCAGCATATGATGTACCCCTGTTTTAAGTCAGATTGAAATATTTTAGTCTTGAGACTACCATGCATTCGTTTTGTTTGATGTATATTTTGCTTCGATGTGTGCGGATATTGTATCAGTGATGAGAGATTGGTAATGAATAGGAGTTGTTCAATTATGAGATCCTTTTGGGATTCCTTTCTGCTTGATGGAGTGTGGGTTAGTGGCAAATTTCAATACTTGTGACCTCTTAAAATTAGTCTAGGCATAAAGGTGGCACCTGTAGAGAATGTTGCATCAAAGTTTTTTGTTCAATGCTCTTGGCAAAAGGGGCTCATGAAGATCTATAGACACTTGCTCAACTATCAAAGTACTGCACTAATATTCCTTAAATTCTTACATCCATTGAGACACATTCCATCTATAAAAAGAAAATTCTTTAGAAAAATCGGTCACTTGGCCAATTGGAAAAATGATACTAGAGAAGGATAGATTGGTTTCACTTTTTACGTTGGAACCCTTATGAGAATACTTATATAATTTGCTCGATCATATTGCAAATATATATCCTCTAGAGCTCGTCAAGTGAGCTCGAGGCTCGCTTGTGGCCAATTGCTAGCCGTTGTCGTGGCCGGCAGCCGGCCAAAGAAGAAGAAGAAGAAGAAAAAAAAAGAGAAAAAGAAAATTTATTTTAAAAAAATAAAAATAATTAAAATTCGATTTTTTAAAATAATTATTTTAAAAATTATAAAAATTGTCCATTAAATTTGGATTGTATAAAATTATTTTAGCAATACCATTTTTTTAAATTAATATATATATAATTAAGGGGATAAGTACACTAATGGTGCCATAAGTTGTGTACGGCGCTCACTTTGGTGCCAAAAGTTTCTGCCGGATCACTTAAGTGCTAAATCGGAGAAAAAACGATCATTTTGGTGCCACCGGCGAGAAATTCCGGCCAAAATGATTACGTGGCATTTTTATTTATAAAAAAAAAAGTTGCTCGGCTTTTAAACGACGTCGTTTTCCATCCTCTTCAAGAAACGACATCGTTTTGCTCTTCTACGTGGACACCCTCGCAAAAATGACGTCGTTTAGCTCATATATGGGTTGAAATTAGGGTTAGGTTTTCTTCCTCGCCGCTCGGCCACCATTGTTCGCCGCCAACACTCGGCCACTGTCGCTCGGCCACCATTGTAGATGCTCGACCAGGTGAGCGAGGAGGGAACCAGATCATTGCTCAAACAAAATGTGGCAGAAAGAATAGGAGGCGAGGCAGAGGAGGAGGAGGAAGAAGAGGGGTTGAAGGTGCCGCAACGGTGCGCCGTCGCCGCAGCCGCTAGTGCCGTTGTTGGTTCTGCTACTGGTGCGCTAATGGTGTTGCTGCTGGTGTCGTTCGCTGCTGGTGTCGCTCTTCAAGGAAGAAGACGGCGTGCCTCCTCTCTCTCTCTCTCTCTCTCTCTCTCTCTCTCTTTCAATTTGGGGATTTAGGGTTTTGATTTGGGGGAAAGAAGCCAAACGACGTCGTTTTTGTGGTTTAGATGCTGATTGTGCTCTCTGGCAAGCCACGTCGGCCTAAAAAATTAATAAAAAAACGTCACGTCAGATTTCCGGCGGTTTAGATCGGTGTTGGCACCAAAGTGAGCGTTTTTCAAATTTTTTGGTACTTAAGTGATCCGACGGAAACTTTTGGCACCAAAGTGAGCGCTGTACACAACTTATGGCACCATTAGTGTACTTATCCCTATAATTAAGTTTAGTTAAATGGGTTGGGTATGGGTTGGGTATGGGTCGGGTCGGGTCGGGTCGAGTCGGGTCGAGTTTGGGTCAAAATTTTTGCATTGCAATAAACGGGTCATAAACGGGTTAAATGGGTCGATTTGGGTTGGACCATTTATGACCCGACCCACTTGTTTAACGGGTCTACTTCCATCACCGTTGATCTATTTGGCTAGTGTAGTAGAGTAAGGATCATCCTTTTATCAATGGTGCACAGTCTAATGGTGCACAGTTTGTGAAGGATTTTCCTACTTTTACTATCGGCTTAATGAACGTCTACAATATAAGAAGTTCTATTTTTTTTTTAACACAAATTCTTGACCTCATAGTTCTTTCTTTTGGCTTGCCTTTACGAGATACAGTTGGGGAATATGTTATATAATGGCTCTTTCTTGAATAAGTATCCTCATTTATGGGGCAATGCACCGTTTGGCTAGAAAATTTCAAATGCATGACTTAAGAAAGGATAGTTCTTTATTGAGATCTCTCATCACTGAGACTTGGCACATGCCATGTTGTGGAGCAGGATGACGTGTACAACCTCATGATGAAGAGACGAAGAAGTTTGTTCGACACTCTAGCGTCGGCTTTGTGCTTGCTCCTTGTTATGCAAGTACCAAACTCAGCATTTTCGAGCAATAGGTATGCATCCTTAAATGTTTAGGTCAATTCTTAATCAAAATCTAATCGTTAGATTGCATCAAAAGCACCGCTTTTGTTGTATATTACCTTATTACTCCAATTCGGTATAATTTTATAGCAAAGATTTTCTCTCATTAGGCAATCCACGAAAGTTCATTAATCTATCTCATGCTGTCCTAGATCATATCATGTGTTTTCTAACCTAATGACATGAATTTAGGACAGCTCTAAAAGGGAATTTTACAATATTGTAAAGGCTACCATTCGATTGAAATCCGAGATAAATCTACCAAAATGTTTGGTTTGATTTGTTGGAGTGTGGATCTTCTATAGTCCAAGTGGTGGGGACCCTGTACTCACACCACCAAAAGTGCATGGTTCTTGACACTCAAGCCTCGAGAAACAACTACAAAATAACAGCATTTATTGGCGGGCTAGACCTATGCGATGGTCGATATGACTGTCCGGAGCACAAACTCTATAGCAACCTTGATACCGTCTTTAAGAATAACATTCACGGCCCCACGTTCACGGTAGTATGCTAATGTTTACCTTTAGCATTGTAATAACATATATATGTTATGTTTCGATCATGAGAAGAAATTGCTTTTTGTGATGATTATAGTCCACTGTCAATGTCCCAAGGCAACAATGGCATGATCTACATTGCAAAGTTGAGGGACAGGCTGCGTACACAAATTGAAGAATCTTGCACAGAGATGGAGAAAGGCGGCGAAGTGGCGCGAGCTTAAGCCGAAAAATGTTAGGCGTTGGCATGAGAATGCTCTCTTAAGGCTCAATAGGATTTCGTGGATACTTTCTCCCTCGACAAGCCCCGATGGCAACAAAATAGTACAAGTCAGGGACAAAGACGACCCGGAAAATTCGCATGTGCAGTTCGGGAGAATTTACTTCAAATTAATTACCATTTTCAAGGGACTTCAATTGTAAACAAATGAAGTGTGACAACCGTCTTTCATTTTTATTTTTTTGTTGGCATGTGTATAACTTGAAAAGTGTTCTTACATTAGAAAGTCACTCTTCCTTTTTATGCAAAGTCTTTAGTGTTTTTGAGTAGAGATTGAATTCCACATTGATAATGTTGCTTCTTTCAATCTCTTCATGGTTGCAGAATCTTGACTGTGGAAAGAACTTGAAAGTAGACAAGAGTATTCGCATGACATACGTGAAAGCAATTAGATCGGCACAACACTTCATTTACTTTGAAAACCAATATTTTCTCGGCTCTTGCTATCGTTGGCCACTATACAAAGATGCAGGTATAAGATGCCCATTTCTATTCATTTTGACTAACTGAGTTGAGCGAGCATAAACGCCTCTAGTAAAGAGTGTACAGATTTGGCTCCCTCTGGGGATTGTGTATCAGCTAATAATCGCTAGAACTCACTGTATAAGACATTAAGACTGCATTCTGATTCAACATGTTAGATTTCTGAGACCGACTCTCCGAACTTTTTAAATGCATATTTTTTCCTCCATTTTTCTAGTTTTGTTTCGGCCTATCTAATTTCTTGAGTTCAATTTTTGGTGGCGACCAATGCTTGATTTGATTTTGACATGCAGCTGCAAATAATTTAGTGCTGATGGAGCTGGCGTTGAAGATCGCAAGCAAGATCAGTGCAAACGAGCACATCTGTGTGTACGTAGTGATATCGATGTGGCCGGAGGGTGTCCCTATTAGCGCTGCAGTGCAGGAAATTCTCTTCTGGCAAATCAGATTAAGGATAAACTCTTTCGTCTTCTAAAGAAATAGTGATGACACATGTAAATCGATGATGTCCAAGAAAATCGAAACTAAATAACATAACGAACGGAATTAAGCAGAAAACGAAGTGATCCAAGCAGACCAAGCCGAGCTACTTAAAGGGCAAATTTGGGACCCAACCCCATTTCAATCATTTTAGTTTTTTTCTCCGGGAGATATGATGATGTAAAAAGATTAACATTCACTATTCTCGTATGTGTATTGATAATGTGGACAGGGACAAACCATGATGATGATGTACAAAATTATCGCCTAGGCTTTCAAAAAAAGCCGAGTTGTCACACAAGTACCATCCCCTGGATTACTTGAACTTCTACTGCCTAGGCAAGTGGGAGCCCTTGTCCTCTTTAGTCTTCATCCCAAGCAATGAATCAACAATCCGAAAATAGTGCTGTGGCATATGTCTATACTCTTTTCATGGACTCATCCGTTAAAAAAGCAAAACGAAAAAAGTCATTAAGAGCATGAGTGGTAAAAAGACTATGGGTTGAAGCATGCTGTTGTTTCTATCCATGCATGTCACGCCCCAATTTTCGGAGCACGTGCCCATCCCTCCTTGGCCGATTAAACAGCGATGTCTCAGGACGCGTCACCGACACATTGGTTTTAATACGCATGTGAAAGCATATAAATAATCCCTAGACAATAAAATAATGGGATAGGAAAGTAGGACCATAAATTTTTTAACCGGAAATGACCACACATATATACATTACACACCATCATGTATATAGTACGATACAAACTATCAACGTTAGGTTCTACACAAGCTAGTTCCAAAGCAAAGTCTATGAGTAGGGATGGGGGCTTCTGATCTACGGGTCCTTATCCTCCTCTTCATCATCCTCCACGATCTCACCCTCTTCCACACTCCAGCTGGAGCCCTAAGCCGAATGCACCGAGGACGCAGGGACTTCAAGAGTCGGGTCCATTGCATCTACTATCGTACCTTGAGGAGGATCAGTTGTCCCCTTTCCAAAAGCGGCCTCCAGGATGTACAGAGGGATCTCATATTCCGGAGTAGGACCCTCTCTCTTACCATCTTGAGCATGGCAGTACCAAGATCGGTATCGGTGGGGCACCTTTTGGGTGAGACCTGTATTAACCCAAACCATGGACCTCACTAGCTCATAGGTCCAACCCCTAGGGCTCCCAGGCAATGGAAAATAAGACGCCTTCTCTGTAACACTCTTGGGTCGTCCAAAAAACTCTCGAGCTGGCATCTATGGGCCTAGAATTATTATCCCATAACGAGGTCGGACTATGTCTTAGCAAGTTCTACCCTCCTAAGACCCGATTAGGAAGCAAATATGCCTTGAAGGCTGCCTAAGCACAACACGAGTCAGATGACTTACCTTGACCTCAGATCCTTCCTGTTAGACAATACAATTCAAACCATTATTCAATCATCATTTCACAAATCACTTTACTCAACCAGATTGAATCATCAATCAATTGACTCAGTCAATTACATGTCATTGAGACCATCACACGGCTATTTCAATTATTCATTCTAAATTCTTAGTCATGACGGAACGAGCACAACCTAAATTAAGGGGTAATCTCAACCCCACCGGCAATCTTCTATAATTATGTGGTAATCATGGCCCCACTAGCAATTTTCTAGAATTATGTGGTAATCGTGGCCCCACTAGCAATTTTCTAGAATTATGATCAAAATTGTCCATTTTTTGAATAATAACCAACAATCACCACTCACACTCAAATTGCACGATCCGGTACTCAATTAAATAAATAGAAAGACCATTGCAATCAGCACGAAATTCCAGTCATCGATTGTTCCAATTTAATTTCCAGAAAATAAATAAATAATTAAATAATTATGGAAATTAATAAATAAATACAATAAATACAACTTAGGCTCAGAAAAGCTTACTTGGAAGCCAATATGGGCCCGAAAAATTACTGAACCACTCTAGTTAAATACTAGAGCTTGTCTAAGCTCTAATTGCATTAACTGTCCACCTAACATGCATCGGTAATTAATTAAATTCAAAAATCTAATCTAACTAACAACCTAATCCATACTTAACTTAAACTAATCAACCTTTAAGTGTCATTAACCTACTAAGCGAGAATTAGTGAGTTAAACTCACTTGTTAACGAACCGCTCGGTTCGAAACGACAGGAACGCCGTGAGGCTCAACTCTCTCCAAAGTGGGCCTAGCTTTTGGGATCCGGAACAACCTCAAAACGGGCCCGATGTGCTGCTAAAAACCCACTGATTTGCTCTTATTCAAGGCTACAAAAAAGGGAAAACGAGAGCTAGTTGGCGAGGCAAGACCAGCGGAGGCAACAGGGACACTTGGTGGCCATCGGTGGTGCTTCATGGCAGCTGAACAAGGGTGAGGTGGCTCCGACTGAGGCTCAACAAGTCCTGACACAGCAGCTAGGACTCGAGACAAGGTTGCTAGGCGTCGGGGTCGCGCGGATGGGAGCGGAGTAGCGGTGGCGTGTGCGCGAGGAAGGAGCAGCTACAGCGATAAATGGTGGTGCAAACGGTTCCGACAGCTTCTCTACTGGCTACTGTAGTTTGAAAGCAATAAGGAGGAGGCTGAGGGGGTGCCGATCGAAGACTAGAGGGAGAAAGGGAAGAGATGAGGGGGACAAGGGGGGCCACAAGCCTTATTTTCTCTTCAATTGTTTCCCTTAACCATCCTCCACCACCAGCTACTTCCTAGGCTGAAAATCAGCCACCTAGGCTCACTTCTAGAAGCTCGAGATGGTCTAAACGTCATGGGAGGTGGGGGCACACGAATTTGGCCTAGTTTCTCTTCCATTGGACACCCAATCCTCCTCGAATTAATCTAATTCGGTCTCTAAAAATTCAATTTTCGAGTTAATAATCAAATTGGTATTTTTCCTCACTAATTGAATCATCTTGCCTCCCAAATGCGCGATAAAAAACGATCCCTGATGATTTCTGAACAAAAATGACCCTACAACGACTTTTTCACAAAAAGTCTCGGTTTGCAGAAAAATCTTTAGAGGTGGAGTCGACATTCATAAAATAATTTGTGACAAGACAGAACTTTCAATTTCTAAAATCGGATTTAAATTCGCGGTTAATTCACTCTTGTGCGTTTTTAGCGTGACCTAGGCTATCGGGTAGCTTTCAGAACTTTTTAGTACAAATGACCTGTGGTCGATTTTCTTTGAGCCATAATGAACCTGTTCGACACATTGGCAACTCTCGATGGTCGTGAAAATCTTGATGATTCAAATACAAATAGAGGTTACCAAAACAATAGAAAAATCAATCTAATGCTGGTTAACGAAAATTTCTCAATATGGTGGAATCACCCATGTTTAACCACACATCTCAGTCAAACCGACTTATTTTTTTATTTCAAATTGACTTATATCTGTTCCGCAATGATCTTTGCAAATGAGCATGGTCGAGTAGTCGATTTTTAGTCGAATCCTCCAATATATTGCATTAAAATTCCTTAACGACTTCCTCGATTAATCGAGTTATCTCAGGAGTGATCAGCTTTGAGAATAACAACACTATAGGCGCGTCAATGAAATGCCCGATTAATTTAATTGAAAGCAGAACTGTAAAATCCAGGATATCACAATTCTTCCCCTCTTACAAAAATTCCGTCCTCGAAATTTAAACCATTTCAATACTTAAGCAAAAATGTGGGGGTACAACTGTTTTATTGACTCTTCGCTCTCCTAGGTTGCTCTCTCAGTGCTATGGTGTTGTCATACCACTTTGACCAAAGGGATGGTCTTAGTATGCATAACTTTTTTTTTTTCTGTCCACGATCTGAACCGGGCTTTCTACGTATGATACACGGCCATCCACGTCCAATTCTTCAAAATTAAGCACGTGGGTCAGGTCAGGCTTAGGCTCAGGCTCATACTTCCTCAACATCAACATGTGAAAGACGTTGTGCACTTGTGCCAACCTTGGCGGCAATGCAAGACAATATGCTAAGGTTCTGATTCTCTCAAGAATCTCAAATGGACCTACGTACCTCAAACTTAGCTTTCCTTTCTTGCCAAAACGCGAAGTTCCTCTCATTAGTGACATCTTTAGAAAAACGTGATCACCAACTTGAAATTCCAACGGTTTCCAGTGCTTATCTGTGTAACTTTTCTATCTGCTCTGAGTGATCTT
Organism: Eucalyptus sideroxylon x Eucalyptus melliodora; assembly: GCA_016097485.1. Classification (NCBI taxonomy): domain Eukaryota; kingdom Viridiplantae; phylum Streptophyta; class Magnoliopsida; order Myrtales; family Myrtaceae; genus Eucalyptus; species Eucalyptus sideroxylon x Eucalyptus melliodora. The sequence goes on from CM027830.1 coordinate 22,264,387, forward strand.
TAGTCTATCTCTAATCACTACCACAACATCTACTAACTGCTGAACCAACTCTGGGCCTGTAATTTTTTTTTCCCTAACTTCATCCCAACACACCGGTGTTCTGCATGCTCAACCATATAATGCTTCAAAAGGAGCCATCTGGATGCTCTGCTGATAACTGTTGTTGTAGGCGAATTCCATGAGATGAAGCCGTTCTTCGTAACTTCTCTTGAAATCCAGTACACAAGCTCGCAACATGTCCTCGAGGGTTTGGATTGTTCTCTCAAACTAGCCAACCATCTGAGGATGATATGTCGTACTATACTATAGCTTCGTACCTAAGGCACTCTGTAAGTTCTTCCAAAAAGTGGTGGTGAATCTTGGGTCTCGATCTAAGGTAATCGTAACCAACACTCCATGCAGACGAACCACTTGACGCACATACAGATTCGCGTGCTTGTCCAAACTAAGATCCTTTCACACTATAATGAAGTGAACCGACTTTATTAGTCTGTCGACCACTATCCAAATCAAATCATTTCCTCTTTGACTCCTCGGTAGTCTAGTCACGAAGTCCATCGTGATATGCTCCAATTTTCACTCTGGGATCTCGAGAGGTTGTAGAAGTCCTCCCGACTTGCAATGCCGAGCTTTGACCTACTAACAAGTCAAACACTTGGCGACATCCGCCTTCATACTGAACCACCAATAGTGTTGATGCAGATTCTGATACATCTTGGTACTGTCAAGATAAATGCTATAACTGCTATGATGAGCTTCTAATAAAATATCATCTCTAAGCTCAACATCGTCAGGTACAACCAATCGTCCTTGGAACTTCAGCGTTCCATCATCAGAAACTTGAAAGTCATATTTTCTCTTATCAGTATCCTCTTGTAGAATCTTTTGAATATCTAGGTCTGTCGGCTGAAGTAGCTTGATTCTAACCTGAACATCCGGTTCAATTATGAGGGTGGCCATAAGATTCGAAAGGTGACATATCTCAAATTTGAACACTGAAACTCGAGCTCTCTCGATTAAATTCTACTCCTTCACCAACATATGAGCAATTGAAGACTTTCGACTCAAAGCATCGGCGACCTTATTCACCTTTCTCTGGTGATATAGGATATCACAGTCGTAGTCCTTCAGCAATTCCATCCATCAATGCTGTCTCATATTCAACTCATTCTAAGAGAATAGGTACTTGAGACTTTGATGGTCCGTGAAGATCTGGAACCTTTTTCCACACAAATAGTGTCTCCAAATCTATAACGCGAAAATAATTGCCATGAGTTCTAAGTCATGCATCGAGTAGTTCTGTTCATGAGGCCTCAACTGACGAGAGGTGTATGCAACAACACTGCCATGTTGCATCAGTACGCAACCCAATCCTTTGAACAACGCATCACTATAGATCTCGTATCCTCTAGGACCAGATGGAATCGTTAGCATAGGTGTGGTAATCAGCTTCTGCTTCAACTCTTGGAAACTACGCTTGCACTTGTTTGTCCACACGAATTTTTCTTCTTTCTTCAGAAGTCTAGTCAACAGCGATGCTAAAGCTGAAAACCCTTCCACAAACCGTCAATAATAACCTACCAAACCCATAAAACTTATGATTTCTATTGCGGTAGTCAGTCTTGGCCAGTTAATCAATACTTCAATCTTGGATGGGTCCACAAAAATTCCTTCGCCTGAAATCACGTGACCTAGAAACGTAACACGAGTCAACCAAAACTCACACTTGCTGAACTTGGCGTACAACTGGTGAACTCTCAGTGTTTGCAGTACTAATCTCAAATGACTTTCATGCTCTTCATCACTTCTCGAATACACCAGAATATCATCGATGAACACGATCACAAACTGATCCAGATATTCCTTGAACACTCGGTTCATCAAATCCATAAAAGGCAGGTGGAGCATTCATCAACCTGAATGGCATCACCATGAACTCATAATGACCATACCAAGTATGAAATACTGACTTTGGAATATCCTCCTTTCTAATCCTCAATTGATGATATCATGTTCTCAAGTCGATTTTCGAAAATATCGACGCTCCCTGTAACTGATCAAACAAATCATCAATCCTTGGTAGGGGATACTTGCTCTTGATCGTCACTTGATTGAGTTATCGATAGTCGATGCATAGACGTAACGAATCATCTTTCTTCTTTACAAAAAGAACCAGTGCTCCCCAAGGTGATGCACTGGGACGAATGAATCTTTTATCCAACAACTCATGTATCTACACCTTAAGTTCCTTCAACTCAGATAAAGCCATCCGGTAAGGAGCCTTAGAGATTGGCTCTGTCCCAGGGGCTAACTCAATCACGAACTCAATTTCTCTCTCTGGTGATAATCCTGGCAACTCTTTCGGAAATACATCTAGAAATTCTTGCACAACTGAAATATCTTCAATCTTTAGTTCCCCAACTATCGTATCCATGACAGTCGCCAGGTAACCTTGACAACCCCCGTCTAACAAACGGGTTGCCTCTTGTGACAAGATTAGGGAAATCGAGGGTCCTTCTCGATTCCCTACAAACTCAAAGCTCTCACCCTTTAATGGGATAAATTGAATCAACTTGCGATAGCAGTCCATTTTAGCTTGTTACTTGGTGAGCTAATCCATGTCAATTATCAAATCAAAGTCAAAGCAGCTAACACATTATCCTTCAATGGTGTAGATATGCTAATAATTGATTCTAGCAATACAAAACTTAACCTTATCAGCTTAACACATTGCTCGGCAATAAAGGAATGGGCTGCTCCTAGATCAAATAAAGCATCGGCAGGATGGTCGTTCAACGAAACCATACTTGTGATCACGTCAAGCGCAACTTCTGCCTAACCTTGAGTGATGGCATACACCGTGCCTTGAACTGGGGGTCGGAGCTGTCCTCCTTATGGTGTGTTCTACGGCACAAAACCTCTGATCTGCCCCCTTTACGATGGTGGCGGTAGCAGCAGTTGTCCACTCAATCTTCTGGGATAATTTTTGGCTATGTGACCTAACTAGCCACACTCAAAGCAAGCAGTTGGCCTAGACTAGCATGTGGCTGATTCGTGTTGCCTTCCACACAAGCGGCACATGCCATTCCGGTTAGGCCCAGACTTGCCAACTCCACCCTTCTTGTTGGGCGAAATTTGAAATCTTCCCCCGACCATGGGCCTCTTCCCATGTCGGATCACATCTTTATTTGAATTAAACCTCGATCCGAACGAGGCGTCTTACTCATTCAAACCTCTTTCTATCATCTGAGCTCAACAATAGACTTCTCAATAATTTGTCAAATCCAGCAGTAGCAACGGTTGCTTTAGTTCAGGACGAAGACCGTTCTTGAACCTTCAGGCCTTTTCTTCAGGATCCTCAACTAACCTCGAAGCATACTGTGAAAGCTCTGCAAATTTGACCCCATACTGGTCAACCGACATTGATCTTTGACGGAGGCGCTAAAACTCCTCCATCTTTTGTTCTTGGGTAGTACCCGAAAAATACTGGTCATAAAAAGCTCTAAGGAAGGCGACCCATACTAGGATCGCACCTTCCGGAAATACTGTATCCTTGGCGGCTCTCCACTAGATGTTTACATTCCCTTGCAGTTGATACACAGCCAATACCACTTTCTCTTCTTCGTTGTATATCAGAAGTGCAAACGCCTTCTCAAGATCTTGGATCCAAAAGAACACGGCTTCTGGATTTCCTTCACCAATGAATCTCGGCAGGTTCAGTTTCAGAAATTGTTCCACTAACTTATGAATCAACCTTCCAGCGGCCACATTTCCAAGTGGAACTTCTACAGGAGCAACGGCAGGTGCGACGACAGGGGTGGCAACAACAACAGCAATAGCGGTGACTTTGATCGGTGGCTGCAACAGTGGCGATGAAGGCGGTAGCTTGATCCCGAGCCTATTGCCCCATCAATTCCCTCATTGCATCCAAGACCTGGGTGATCTCAATGGTTCCTTGATCACCCGGGGCTACCATCCCAATACCAACAAGAGGTGGTGCTACTCCACTAATGTTAGCTTGTGCTGGTGCCTTACCTCTATCTCTTCGGGTACCAACCCTAGTCGGTGTCCTACCCCGAGTCGTAGGTCTAACTGATCTCTTACTCGGAGTCCTTTGCTCCTAATCGCACATGGCTTAGCTTTATTGAAACATGTATTCCAAATCCTTACTAGATTAGAAGCTGAGCGATCTGCACAACAAACAATTATATCAAATCAACTATTACAGACATGCACCAACATGAATTTAGAGGCTATCCAACTACTATCCCATAAACCATCACACATTATCACTCAAATCACTAAACTTGGCTCTGATACCATTTAAATAGGGATGTCACACCCTGATTGTGACATCCCGATTTTTCTCAATTTTATTTTCAGTCAATTGAGTCAGGCAATTCAATTATGCATATAGTTCGTCTCTCAGAGTTGGCCACTCACGAGGGAACTAGTCTATTGAGTGAGGTAATTAAGGAATTTTACCGCATCAGACTTGGGGACTAATCACCCTCAGGTCGGATGCAAGAAAATTTCCCTAAAAGCCACTTAGTGGATTAGGCGCGCTGAAATCGCACCAGATTGAATCCAACCGAAAAAATTGAGATTGAATTTAGAAGTCGGAAGCTCGATCATGTCACACATCTTATTAGGATCATGGGATAATTTTTGTGGACTTTAATTTGGACTCAATTGGAAGATGATTAATGGAAATTGAAGTAATTGAAGGTACAAGAATTTGGACCCCGGCGGAAAATGAAATTGAACCTATTGGACTAAAGTTGTGGAAGGTTGGAGTTAGTGGATGATGACATCACATGTGATGTCATGGATGAGGCAAGATGGGCTAGGGTTGTGACAAGTGGAGGGTGGAGATGAAGCCTTGGAAATGTGGGATGTCACTTCCCCCTTATCTCCATCATCTTCAAGCTTGAGAGGAGAGAGATTAGGAGGGAAAAGGGAGAGAGAAACCAGCGGAAACCGCCCCCCTTCCGTCCGCCCTTCGCCGCTCGACCGTTGCCACCGCTTGCCTTCGTCGTCGCCGGAGCTCGCTGTCGCCGGAGCTCGCCGTCGCCGCTCGCCCGCGTGCGACCGCACGACCGCATGCGACCGTACGCCCTCCCGCACCGAGCTACTCGTCTCCGTTCGCCAAGCCTCCCACACCGTCATCGCCTCTCCAAGCCAATAGCTGCTCGACGTCGTCGTGCCTCGCCGAAGCTCCCGTCACCGCCGTTCCTCCGCTCAAGCCTCCGCCCGTTGTTTCTCAAGCTGTTGCCGGTCTTCCTCCGCCGTTTCTCTGCCCATTCAGCCGCCGTTCCATCACCCCCGAGCTCAATTAGTTGTTGGAAAGAAAACCAGCAAGATCTAGCCCCTTCCGAGCTCATTTTGGTCCCCTATTAGTGCTCATTTGGTGTTGATCCGTGTAGGTTTGTCGTTGGCGCCGTCGTGCTCTTCGCCGGAGACTCGTCGGAAAGTGATTCCGGTGAGTTTACCTCACTAAACCGTGATTAGCGAGTTAATGATGTCTTAAGTATGTTTAGCTTAAGTTGATTAAGGTTAGGTGGTTAGATTAGTTTAATTAGTTGTGGATTTGATTAATGTGATTAATTAAAGTAAAGTGTGTTTAGTTTAAATGTTAAGTATGTTTATTTTAAAATAAGCCTTGATGTGACTTAAAGGAATTTATTTATGATTTAAATAAATGCTTTGAAATTGTTGGATTATTTAATAATATATCATATTCCGAAATTTATTAAAATATTATTTATAAAAAATAAAAATAAAAAACTCGAAAAATTATTTTTGATTCTAATTGCTCAGAATTTCGTGCCGATCGCGGCTGTGCATGTAGAATTTGAAATTGATGATTGGTTATGGCGAATTGAGTGTGATTGCGATTTATGAGGATTCTTTAGAAAACCCTAAGTGTGGAAATTGATGGGAGATTGGCCGTGATTAACCACCTATTAAAGGTCATGCCCAGTGAGACCGTGATGGACCACCTATGACAGGTCGTGCCTAATAGGGCTGTGATGGACCACCTATGAAAGGTCGTGCCTAATGAGGCCGTGAACTACCACTTAATTGCAGGTCGTGCCGAGTGGGGCCGTGATTGCCACTGGTTATTAAACCTTCCTATAGGGTCGAGATTAGGAGCAGTAATTGATTTACTAGAATGACATGTAATCGGTCGAGTCGATTGATCATTGAGACGATCCCCGTGATTGAGCTGTTCTGATGATGTGATTGTACCTCCGTTGTTTAGTTATTAGAATTGCACGTTGTTGAATTATATAAATTGTGCTAACCTGCAGATGAGGGCTAAGACGAGGTAAGTCTTCTTGATGTCGTGGCTAAGCTACTTTGGGACGTATTTACTTTCTAATAGGGGTTTAGGAGGGGTGAACTTGCTAAGACAAAGTCTCATCCCGGTTTAGGGAAAATATTACAGGACCGTAGATGGTGGGACCCCCAGAGAAGAATGGCATCCCAGTGCAAATCATTGAGCAGGTGCACAACTTCCATGATCCTGGGAGCCATTGGGTCTATGAGTTGATCCGGACTACCGTATGGATCCAAGAGACTGAAGATGTTAAGGTACCCCATAGGTATAGGGCTTGGTTCCGTTTTGGGGCCAATGGCTTTAGGATTGGTCCACTTGACAGTTTTGATGTCCCACTGGCCGTGATGGATGCTATCCTGGGTGAGGGTGTTGCTGACCTGCCTAATGGTAGGGTGGATAACCCATCTTCTCCGGACCCGGTGTTGTCAGACGTGGAGGATGTGGGATCGACGAATGAGTCCGATTAGTAGTTATAGGACTGTTCCTCTTTTTGGTGGACTGATCCATGTTATGTAGGCTGGCCCCCCTTTTTTTATGCACATAAACTCTTACCCATTTTTGGTGCATATAGTCTCCGGATCCTGTTGGTGTATGTAAGCCCTGGATTGATAATGATGTATGAAATTATGATGTTTGATTTTGAATTGATTTTCCTGTTGTCCTATCCCGTATGTCTTTGTAAGGTGCTTCTTGGTACGTTCCACTTGCGTATTAATAATTACTTTGGGGTCGGCGACACTACCTGGGAATGTCGCATTTGCATGGCCATGGTGGGATGTTGGCGCTCTCGAGGTTCGGGGCGTGACACTAATCCTCCAAGCACGTGCCAATCCCTCCTTGATCGATTGAATAGTGACGTTCCAAAATGCATCGCTGACCCATTAGTTTTAATGTGCATGCAGAAGCATATAAATAATCCCCAGACAATAAAACAATGGGATAGGAAATTAGGACCATAAATTTTTGAACCTGAAACAATCACACTTATATACATTGCACACCATCATGTATATAGTACGATACAAACTATTAACATCAGGTTCTACACAAGCCAGTTCAAAAGCAAAGTCTACAGGGTTTCCGATCTATAGGTCCTTACCCTCCTCTTCATCATCCTCCACGATCTCACCCTCTTCCACACTCTAGTTGGAGCCCTAAGCCGAATGCACCGAGGACGCGGGGACTTCAAAAGCCGAGTCCACTGTATCTACTATCGAACCTCGAGGAGGATCAGCTGTTCCCTTTCCAAAAGTGGCCTTTAGGATATATAGAGGGATCTCAGATTCTGGAGTAGGACCCTCTCTTTGGCCATCTTGAGCATGGCGGTATCACGATTCGTATTGGTGGGGCACCTTTTGAGTGAGACCCGTATTAACCCAAACCGTGGATCTCATTAGCTCATAGATCCAACCCCTATAGCTCCCAGGCAACGGAAAATAAGATGCCTTCTCTGTAACACTCTTGGGTCATCCAAAAAACTCTCAAGTTGACACTATGGGCCTGAAATTGTTATCCCATAATAGGGTGAAACCACGTGTTAGCAAATTCTACCATTCTAAGACCCGATTAAGAAGCAAATATGCAATGAGGGCTACCTAAGCACAAGACGAGTCAAAGGACTTACCTTGGCATCAGATCCTTCCTATCAGACAATACAATTCAAACCATTATTCAATCATTATTTCACAAATCACTTTACTCAACCATATTGAATCATCGATCAATCGATTCAGTCGATTACATGTCATCGAGACCATCACACGGTCATTTCAATTATTCATTCTCAACTCTTAGTCACGGCGGAACGGGCACAACCTAGATTAAGGGGTAACCTCTGCCCCACTGGCAAAATCTAGATTTTGTGGTAATCATAGCCCCACCGGCAATCTTCTAGAATTATGTGGTAATCATGGCCCCACCGGCAATTTTCTAGAATTATGTGGTAATCACGGCCCCACCGGCAATTTTCTAGAATTATGTGGTAATCATAGCCCCATCAGTAATTTTCTAGAATTATGTGATAATTATGGCTCCATCGGCAATTTTCTAAAATTATGACCAAAATTGTCCATTTTTGGAATAATAACCAACTATCATCACTCATACTCAAATTACACAATATGGTACTCATTTAAATAAACAGAAAGCACCACTGCAACCAGCACAAAATTTCGGTCACCAACTATCCTAGTTTAATTTTCGGAAAACAATAAATAAGACTTAGGCTCGAAAAAGCCTAATTGGAAGTCGAGACTGGCCCAGAAAATTACTGAACCACTCTAGTTAAATACTATAACTTGTCTAGACTCTAATTGCACTAACTATCCACCTAACATGCATCGTAATTAATTAAATTCACTAATCTAATCTAACTAACCACCTCAAAATGGGCCCGATGTGCTACTGGAAACCCACTAATTTGCTCTTTGCTCAGGGTTGCAAAAGAGGGAAAACAAGGGCTGGTTGGCGAGGCAAGATCGACGGAGGCAGCAAGGACTCGGTGGCCATCGGCGGTGCTTCATGGCAGCTGAACAGGGGCAAGGTGGCTCCGGCTGGGCTCAACAAGTCCCAACACAGCAGCTGGGACGCGAGACAAGGTTGCTTGACATCGGGGTCACGTGGATGGGTGCGGAGCAGTGGCAGTGTGCACGTGAGGCGGGGGCGGCTACGGCGATAGGCGGTGGCGTGAACGGTTACTTCTCTGTTGGCTGCTGGAGTTCGAAAATAGCAAGGTGGAGGCTGAGGGGGTGCCGGTCGAAGACTAGAGGGAGAGAGGGAAGAGATGAGGGGGACAAGGGGGCCACAAGCCTTATTTTTCTCTTCAATTGTCTCCCTTGACCATCCTTCACCACCAGCTGCTTCCTAGGCTGAAAATCAACCACCAAGGCTCACTTCTAGAAGCCCAAGATGGTCCAAACATCGCGGGTGGTGCGGGCACACGAATTTGGCTCGATTTCTCTTCCATTGGACACTCAATCCTCCTCGAACTAATCCAATTCGGTCTCTAAAAATTCAATTGTTGGGTCAATAATCAAATTGATATTTTTCCTTACCAATCAAATCATCTTGCCTCCCAAAATGCGCGACAAAAAACTATCCCTAACGATTTCTAAACAAAAACGGCCCTACAACGACTTTTTCCCAAAAAGTCTCGGTTGCAAAAAAATCTTGGGAAATTTTCAAAAAAGAACCCAAAGTGTTATTATTTTCTCAAATAAAGGCCCAGAGTGGACTTTGTTTCAAATAAAGACTTAAAGTGGCCTTAGTTGTTTCGAATAAAGGTCTGAAGTGACTTTAGTTGTTTCAAATAAGGACCCGACCTTGCCGATTGCCGTCTAGCAAAATTTTCTGAACGATCAAGGGTATTTTTGTCATTTTGCATTTCACCTTCTTTTTTTTTCTAGTTCTTCTTCTTCCTTTTCACCGGTGGTCAATTGGCCACCGATAATGCCCACAGAGGGCTAAGCGAGGGTCACCCTCACCAGCAAGGGCCACCCACACTAGCCACAAGTGAGGGACGACCTCACTAAGCGTGGTGACCCTCAACTAGGGGCCATCCACGAGGTCGACCCTTGTCAATCCCAAGCAAGGGCCGACCTCACGGATGGCCCCTAGGCGAGGGTCGCCATACCCAAGTGAGGCCATCCCTCGCCCAGCCCTTTGTGGGCATTACCAGTGGCTGGCTGGCCACCAGCGAAGAGGAAGGAAAACCAACCAAAAAAATGGAAAAAGAAAAAGAAAAAAATGACAAATAACGAAAATATCCTTGATTGTTAGAAAGACGAGTCCTTATTTGAAACGGACATAACTATTTCAAGCTCTTATTTGAAATAAATATAACCACTTTAGGTCCTCATTTGAAATAATATCCACTTTAGACCCTTATTTGAGAAAATGATGGCACTTTAGGTCCTTATTTGAAACAAGATCCACTTCGGACCCTTATTTGAAAAAAAGATAGTACTTTGGGTCCATTTTTGGAATTTTCCCAAAAATCTTTGGAGGTGGAGTCGACGTTCCTAAAATGATTCATGACATGACAAAACTTTCAATTTCTAAAAGTGGATTTAAATTTGTGGTTAATTTCACTCTAGCACGTTTTTAATGTGACATAGGTTACTGAGTAGCTTTCAGAACTTCTTAATGCAAATGACCCATGGTCGATTTTCTTCTAGCCACAATGAACCTATTTGACACATTGGCAACTATGCTTATTGTTTCTTACCAAAGCTTTCTTCATAAAGGTGGCTCCCCTTTTTATTCACGACCGGTCCTCTCTTCATTTCTTGCATAGCAGCTGCTTTGTTGGCGGCAACATGGAGTTCCTTTTGTCTGTTCCATTTCATTGATTCTCTGGTTGAGTGGGAGACCAAGGTTATTTTAGGCGCTACTTCGGGAGCAATCGCTGCTGCATCCCAAAGTTATTTAAGGATGACAAACCAACCGAAACTGTGTCCAAAAAGTCAGGTGGTTTATTAGGAATTGCTAAAAGTGTGATTGTTGAAAGCACCTCATTAGTTGAAGAAGGGACATTTTCTCAAATTTTCAAAACTGCTGCAAACCGCATCCTATGATCCCCTTCCAACACAGAAGTAATTACGAACTCGGTTCGGTCCTTACATAAGTACTAGCAGCTTTGTGCTTGATCTTTCTGTCTATGCGAGAGAAGGGCAGAGGATATCTGTTGGAGCAGTATCCTATTCTGTTCTGTAAGCAAAAGCCATTGCAAGAAATCGCGTGTAATCACCTTAACGCTGGACCAAATATTGCCGAAAGAGGCGTGTTATTAGGTGGTAGAGGGACGAGAATTTCTGAAAGTAGAAGTTTAGGGTAGCTTCCTGTCACTTCATTGTGAGAATAAAGAGGAAAAAAAAATTATCTCACGAGGAGCTGATGAACTTGGCCAAGTTTCTGAGACACTTGACTGCTGGGATTCGTCCGACCATTCTTCATTAGCATCGTAATCATCATCATTCTCGAAAGCCAGATACATCCCGCGCTCCCAAGAAAGTATGGTGGGTCTCGCAAGACTATCTATTCATGTCTCCGTTTAACGTCCGAACCATTGGCTTGGATTCTGGATATCTAATCTTCTAAAAGCTAGTCTTCACTTTTGTCCCCCAATCTGGTTTAATGTCAAAGCGTGTATCGGATCTTCGAGCCTGAGAAGCCTTCCTTTAATGTCCTCGATTGTCGATAGCAGGATGTTTGCCCGGTTTGCACTGTCCGCAGAGACAACAATGGCGAAAATTATCACTCTAATCTCGCGGTTCTTCTTCGGAGCAGCAAAATGAGGAGATTCTTGACAAAACCATCCACGAATCTCACTCCTAGGGACACTTGAGTTGTACGGATTCTATAGAGCAACCGGCAATTTCCCATGAAAAAACACATTTTGAGGTCAAACTTTGTGCATTCGTGATTGATTGTGCTCACATCTTTAAGCATATTGATAATTTTGCATAATTTTGCATATTAAGATAGGATTTCATATTTTATAATAAGTGCCAGCACATTAGGAGTCTCTTGAATGAATGTTCTTTTGTGAAACATCGATAAGTTGCATTGCATATATAGTGAATTTGAATATGTGCGTATTTCCTCTCATTATTGCATATTTACTTCTTCTTCTTCTTCTTCTTTTTCTTCTTCTTCTTCTTCTTCTTCTTCTGTGCGTATTTCCTCTCATTATTGCATATTTACTTCTTCTTCTTCTTCTTCTTCTTCTGTGCGTATTTCCTCTCATTATTGCATATTTACTTGCATATTTACTTCTTCTTCTTCTTCTTCTTCTTCTTCTTCTTTTTTGTGCATTCATGATTGATTGTGCTCACATCTTTAAGCATATTGATAATTTTGCATAATTTTGCATATTAAGATAGGATTTCATATTTTATAATAAGTGCCAGCACATTAGGAGTCTCTTGAATGAATGTTCTTTTGTGAAACATCGATAAGTTGCATTGCATATATAGTGAATTTGAATATGTGCGTATTTCCTCTCATTATTGCATATTTACTTCTTCTTCTTCTTCTTCTTCTTCTGTGCGTATTTCCTCTCATTATTGCATATTTACTTGCATATTTACTTCTTCTTCTTCTTCTTCTTCTTCTTCTTCTTCTTCTTCTTCTTTTAATGCTTTAAGGAGAAAAAAATAACAAAGAGTCGATCTTGCATGTTAGTAACTTTAGATTGCATTCTCGCGATTCATCACATAGAGTTAGACTAGAATTGTGTATGTGTTTAGGATAAAATTACATATTTCCATCTTTTAGAGTATATTTAATTTCCTTGTATACTCAATTTGAGAGTCATGAAAATACAAAGTTACCACTTTTGCATTACAGACTTAGGATTTCTTTCCATGTAGGATATTGGTTCGATTCTTATTTGCATGATTAGAAGCTCGTTTTTAGGAAAATAATTTATATAGAGTGGGTTTTTGCATAGCATATTTGTATTTTTCTTGAATGCATTGGTCTACATTAGAAAACTTGCGTGAACTTTTCATTAAGGATTAATATTACGAAAAACCTTGATGCATGAACGACAAATTTACGTCAAATTAATTTTTTTACCACAAAAAACTCAAACGGATATACTTGTGATAAATTTATCTCAAATTAATTTTTAACCATTAAAAATTTCAACTAGTGCTTGTATGATAAATTTATTACAAACTAATTTTTTTATCATCAAAAATCATAACCTGGTACATGTATAACAAATTACCCTTTGTTAGTTTCCATTAAATTGGTTAAATACTATATAAAAAAAATCACAAATTGGTATACATGTAACAAACAGAAGGTAAAATCTTAAATTGGTACATCCGTAATCTGTCCCATGTATTTCAACTTAGCAATTTGACAATTTGTCACTAGTATATCAGTTTCGGATTTTTAATGATCAAAAAATTAATTTAGGCAAATTTATCATAAACATACTAGTTTGAGATTTTTCGTGATATTTAATCATTTAAGTTACTTCTGCAATTTTTTTGCTATTTATTTATTACATTTGATTCCCAATCCTCTCTTTCTCCCCTTACGTACCATGTCTAAATCGATCTGTCGCGGGGGATACTCTCTCCTGGGTAAAGATTTCGCCAGAAGCATAAAAATTCCACGTGCACACAAACACATCTGCTCATCACTCGACGTCACCGCCTGCCTACGATGGTCTCCACGAACAATTCGCTCAAATAAACACAGAACAAATACTGAGCAAAAAAAAAAAAAAAAAAAAAAAACACAGAACAAATGCGCTCATCACATTCTCTCACCATAAGAGAAATTAGTGGCAGACCGCAGTTGCCTGCCAAATTTTCCTCCACGCCCTCCTTCCTCTAGCACCTTCTCTCTCTCTCTCTCTCTCTCTCTCTCTCTCTCTCTGCACGTGCCGGGGGTGGCAGGCGGCCGGGTGCGTAGCAGTTGTTCATGGCTCAGGCGGAGGAGAAGAAAGAAGAGAACCATGTCCTTTTGGTGGCCTTCTCTTCTCAGGGCCATATCAACCCGATGCTAAGGCTTGGCAAGCGTCTCGCCGCCAAAGGCATCCATGTCACCCTTGCCACCACCGAGATCGCCCGCCACCGCATGCTTAAGTCCTCTGGTGCTGGTCCCGCTGACCTTGTCACTGGTATCGAGCTCCTGTTCTACTCCGACGGCCTGAGCCTTGACTACGACCGGAAGACCAACCTCGACGTCTACATGGACAGCCTAGGTAAACATGGGCCTAGCAATCTCTCGTCTCTAATCAAAGAACATTACACGAGTCCGAAGAAGCTCTTATGCCTAGTCACGAACCCTTTCGTGCCCTGGGTTTCCGATGTAGCCGCCGAGTACAACATCCCTTGTGCCATGTTATGGATTCAACCGTGTGCGTTGTACGCGATATACTATCGCTGCTTCAATAAGCTCAGCGCCTTCCCGACTCTGACAGACCCTGATATGATTGTGGAACTGCCGGGTTTACCTTCGATGGAGAAGGAGGATCTGCCATCCTTTGTGCTTCCCAACAACCCATTTGGCAGCTTCCCCAAATTATTCTCTGAACTATTCCAAGGCGTGGAGAAATTCAAATGGGTTTTAGGGAATTCTTTCTATGAGCTTGAGAAACATGTCATAGACTCGATGTGCGAGCTTTATCCGATAAGGCCAATCGGTCCACTAGTCCCTCCAACGTTGCTAGGCCAAGATCAAGAACTTGAGGATGCAAGTGTGGATATGTGGAAATCAGATGAGACTTGCATTGAATGGTTGACGCAGCAACCTCCAAGCTCAGTCATCTATGTATCCTTTGGGAGCATAGTTGTGTTACCAGCCAAGCAAATGGAAGCGATAGCCACGGCTCTAAAGAACGTGAAGCGTCCCTTTCTTTGGGTGGTGAAGCCGCCTGAATTCCCGACGCCTGATGGCGCAGGGCAACTTCCATCATGGTTTCTTGAAAAAACAAAAGACCAAGGTCAAGTAGTGCGCTGGTCTCCTCAAACTAGAGTTTTGTCACACCCGGCTGTGGCATGTTTCATCACTCACTGTGGATGGAATTCCATGCTCGAGACTATTTGCTCGGGTATCCCTCTCATAGCCTACCCACAGTGGACTGACCAGCCGACCAACGCAAAGCTCATTGTCGATGTCTTTAAGATTGGCGTGAGGATCAAGAAGGAAGTTGATGGAAACATAAGCAGTGAAGTGATTGAGAAATGCATCGAAGAGGTCATGGTTGGGCCAGTAGCTGAGCAGTTGAGAAAAAACGCGATGGCACTAAAGGCCGAGGCTCGGAAGGCGGTGGCGGCAGGTGGATCATCCGATGAGAATATTCGGCTCTTCGAGGAGGAAATCAGCGGTGATTCTTCCAAGAAGGATGGTTCACCAAAAGTGGGAAATTTGAGCCATGAAGGCCAAGATAAGGTTAGTGATAAAGGTGTGTAGGGAGAAACGTGTTCGGTTTGCCGATAAGAGATTCATGGGTTGTCTTGTTTGTTGGAAATTTCCTATAATATGGGCTTACATTAATTAATTGATTTTCTATTTTAAATAATCGGGTTAATGGATATTCCAATATTTGTTGAACCCTAAGGTGATCTGATTGAATTGGGTATTAGCATCTATTGATAATGGGCCTAGTTGAGTAGCAAAGTGTAGGCAATTGTGTTTGACTGAAGCCCGTAATGGGAAAGGCCCAGTTGACACACTGTTGATTAGGGTTTGCTAGGTCCCCTCTCTAGCCTATAAAAGAGTAGGTTATACCTATCAATTGTTTTAATCTTATTGAAAGCTGCTATATCGAAATAGGTCATAGAGAGGAAGATCTGGTATTCCAATAGATCCCTGATTATCAGAGTGATTTAGTTTTCTTCAAGTAAAGCAATGGCTCAAACAGATACGCTTTAATTCCGCTGTATTTATTGATCTTTGTGTTTTACAATCATGTATGGATCCGTTTGTTTCATGATTGATTAATTATTCATGTGAATAATTTTCTACATGTGGTATCAGAGCCGATCATATATGATTGTAGAACCCAATTTTTTTTTTTTTATGGAAAAATTCGAAATTTTTCTCTTTGAGCCAAATATGGGCATTATCTTTCGTGTGGATTTTTTGCTTGATTGATATGAAACCATAGGGCTTTTGTTCTACATGTCGAGATCTTTCCAACCATATATAATTTGCATAATTTCGTTGAGAATTGAGAGAGAATTTTAAATTTGAAATTCTAGGGTTTATACATAAAAGGTTCTAAAATTTCAAGTTACATTCTTGTTTTACCTTCGTTTTTCTCTTCAATTTAACGGTAGCAATGGTTGGTTTGGAGATTATTGTAGTTGGTTGTTTGTTCCCCTTTGGACGAGCCTTTGGGGTTTGCTTTTTGGGTATGAAGTTAAACAGTTTGTTAGTGATGGTGGTTATGCTCTTAGTGCGCTCGATTGATCTATTGATTGGCCGCATTGCTTTTGTCTCCTTGTTATGGATGATTGTTCCTGCAGAATGAGAGTTCTTTGAAGAGGGTGCTTGTACTTTGTGCAAAGACCAACATAGGTGATTTGTTGCTTGTAGTCAATTGGTTAATACCTGATCAAAACGGCTCTTTTAAAAGTTTTTTCTTTTTCCAGCAAGTGAGTTTTTTGTATGTGGAAAAGTTTCTGATTTTTTATAGTCGATGATTCATGAATACATGAGTTAGTGATATAGGTAATGTGATGGTAATTACGAGAACTCTTATTCACGAGAACCTATCCCTGGCAGGTTCTGTCCTTTTGTATGTGCATCTTAAGATTACGATTTTAGTTACATTGATTACATGGTCAAGACAACTTACGGAGATGATGTATTTTGGATGGAGCTGCTTTTCTGACTTGACGTGCGTTCGAATCTGGCCCTCACTAGAGTGCTTTGCACTTTCATGAGTTCGGATTAGGGTTTAGGCCGATTTTGCTGATTTGATCTCTGGGTTTTTCAATTAGATTCATGTTAGTAGATTAGTCCAAACACATTGCATGTAGTTCTTTTCGTGGTTGTTGCTCGATCGTCCATCTTGTTTCGATGCATACATGGAAGAGGGTCCGTAGGATGAATTGCGGACTCGTGAAGTTCGTGTGAGGGAAAAAGAATCCTGTTTTTCTTTTCTTTTCTTTTCTTTTCTTTTCTTCCTTCGTTGTAATTCGCATGGTTTGAGGTTGTTCCTGGTCAGGATCATGCAAATTCAAAATGCTTGATCCTCGTCGTGTCATGACCTTGTGATCTTGATGTTGCTGATTGTATGTACGCTTTGGTTTTTCGAGAATTTCCTTCCTGAAAGATTTGATCTTCGGGATTTTTGAATGTGGAGTGCTTTGGAAATTGATAACATGGTATTGAAACGGTTTGATCTTTGGAAACTCTTTAGCATCTTTGAGAGATGAGCTTGTTTTGTGTCATGTCACTGGATTTGCGACATACTGGTTATACCTCTTTTTCTGCTTGTCCGCCAGCCCATAATCCCACGGGACAAGCTGTGAATTGTCAGTTGGAGGCTATGAAATTTTTGGGTTTTCAAATAGATGCTATCCTTCTAATAATAATTTCAGGAATTTCGAAGTTTTGTCTCCCTTTTAACTTGATGGGTACAATTAAGCAGAGAAGTGATTTACACTAAAGAAAAAAAAGGAGATGCGGTTTGATTAATAGGGTTGGTGAATCTCGTAACACTTTTAGAGAATTTTTATGAAGTAGAAGAGCAAAAGGACCATAGAAAATTTGAATGTTGGCTTTGTTCGAGGTTACAGTCTTTTTCAAATTTGGACCGGTGACTAACGGAAGACTATAGCGTCAAAATACGAATTAATCGATATTACTGAAAATTCTGGCAAACCAAACGGACCCTTCATGTCTTCTTGTGTGGTTTTACCACAAATCATCGGAGTGGACTAGCTTAACATGATTGAGGTTTAGAAGTTCTTTTTATAGAGATTTTGCTTGATCTCTTGTGGGTTTCATGCTAACATGCATGAAGGATACTTCTAAATTCAGATGATATGATTGTGTCAAATAGGTGGAGATTGAGTTATTGCATGACTATGAAATTTCCCAAATTTAAAAGATGCCAAATTTAAATATGCCAATCAAGGGTTGACAGTGAGGAAGTGTGAGATAAAGATTATTCTCATGATTTTTTGATGTAATGATTATTGATAGCTACGAAATTTTTTGGCTCCCTTTAATTCTAGTAACCATTCGTATTCATTCATGTTTTGCTATGAGTTCGAAATATTAAAATAATAATTAAAAAAAATTGTGGCAAAAATTGTTGCTTGATAAATTCAATATGATCTTAGGAAGTACATGTTGTAAAGTGTTTCATATTGTTAGATGAATTTTGGGCATATATTTTTTGGAGTTTCCTATTGATAAAAATTAGTATATACAATTACCTGCCCAAATGGGGTTATTGTGTATATTAATTTGAAAATTGCATGAAGATAAATTCCAAAATTAAAAGATGGGGATGTATGATTCAAAAAGATTTATCTGCCCAAAGGGGATAAAGTTTTTAAAGTTATATGTAATTCCCCTCTATATTGATATAGAGATGAATGATGGGGATGTGTGACTCAAAAGGTTTATCTGCCCAAATAGGATAAATTTTTTAGAGTTATCTGTAATTCCCCTCTATGTTGAGATAATGGAGATGTATAATTTAAAGGATTTATCTACCCAAAGGGGATTGATCTTTGAAGATTATATGTAATTCTCCTTTGTTGTCTCTATATATTGATATCATAGAGATATATAATTTAAATGATTTGTCTGCCCAAAGGGGATGGATCATTGACAATTATATGTAATTCTCATTATTGTTGCTTTATAAACTTCATGCTGTAAAAAAAATAATGGTGCATTATACACTCTGCCCAAAGGGGAGTTTATAATGTACTAATTATTTTTGTTAAAATACTTATTGCCCATAATTGATCTTATTGCATTATGTGTGACAAACAGTTATTTTTGCTATAAATAACAACAATGCCACGGTTGAAATGTTAATTGGATCAAATATTATACTATTAAGGACTTGGTCAAAAAGGGAGACATTGTAATTGAGAATATTATAACTAAGTCCATATTGGCTGATCCTCTAACAAAATGCTTACACCCATTTTCTTTTGATTTCTTTTGTTAGTGGGAGTTATACAAATTGTATTTCTGGATATTATAGTTATATACAGATTGATAATGCTTTTATGATGTCTATTAAAGCATTTATTTTAATGATTGTTGTTATTGATTTTATTGTTATCCTTTCTCCTGTTGACTAAGAAATGGAAGTATAAAACAGTATCTTTAAACAAATTTTTAGTTTAAAGATGACTGGATGTCACTGATTATGAGATCTCATGTTGGATTGTGACATAATTGTGCAATTTCATGTTGTTTAGAAATTGCACTAATGCAATTTCATGTTGTTGAGAAATTGCATTGAGCACCGATAAGAAATAGTGTAAATTTTGATCACATGTTGGCACAATTTCTTACCACACTACTAGGCCCATGATCCATGAAAATATAATACTTATTATATGTGATTATGGAAGGTCATGTGTTGTGGTATTTTCTTAACACATTGATCTCCATAGTCCTATACTGAGGTTATATAGGATTGGATTGGAATTGAGATGCCATTATTGGAATATTATTTTTAAAAAGTTGTGGCCACATAAAACAAAATTTTCAGTTATTAACCCGATAGTGTCGTTTTCAAATAAAAAATCTTTTTCAAAATAAAATAATTTAATTAATGTAGCCAAAGTGGGAGAATGTTGGAAATTTCCTATAATATGGGCTTACATTAATTAATTGATTTTCTATTTTAAATAATCGGGTTAATGGATATTCCAATATTTGTTGAACCCTAAAGTGATCTGATTGAAATGGGTATTGGCATCTATTGATAACGGGCCTAGTTGAGCAGCAAAGTGTAGGCAATTATGTTTGACTGAAGCTCGTAATGGGAAGGGCCCAGTTGACACACTGTTGATTAGGGTTTGCTAGGTCCCCTCTCTAGCCTATAAAATGGTAGGTTATACCTATCAGTTGCTTTAATCTCATTGAAAGCTGCTATATCGAAATAGGTCATAGAGAGGAAGATCTAGTATTCCAATAGATTCCTGATTATCAGAGTGATCTAGTTTTCATCAAGTAAAGCAATGGCTCAAACAGGTACGCTTTAATTCCGTTGTATTTATTGATCTTTGTGTTTTACAATCATGTATGGATCCATTTGTTTCATGATGAATGATTAATTATTCATGTGAATAATTTTCTACATTGTTCACATAAAAGAGATGACATTATTGTACTACAAGACTAGTATGATATGAAGGTTGTGGGGGAAAGGTGCCAAAAAAGTCCTAAACCTTTTGTATTTGTGTCAATTTAGTCCTAAACATTTTTTTGGTGCCAATTTAGTTCTAAATATTTTTACTTAGTGTTGATTCAATCCTTTCCGGCCAATTTTGACTAGATTTTGCTAACTGGACGCCGGCCGACTAACGTGGCCTAATTGGTGTTGACGTTAACAACTTTTCATAATATTTTAATAATTTAATACACTTTTATTCTTTTTTTATTCTTTTTTCTGTTTTCTTTATTCTTTATTATGTTTTCTTTATTCTTTATTATGTAGTCTTTATTCTGTTTTCTTTTTTCTTTTTTTTTTTTTTTTTTTTTTTCTTTTTTTCTTCTCTCCTCCTCCCTTTAGCCGCTGGCTAGACCACGGCGACCAGCCAGAGGCGACGGTCGACGAGGCTCACCGACCACCTCGTCAGTGGTCGCGAGGGCGGCCTCGCGCTGGGCGGCGAGGCTCCCCCTCGTCGGATCTAAAGAGGGTCGAGCCTCACCCACCTCGCCAAATCCGACTAGGGCAAGCCTTGCCAGTGCCGCCCAAGCCACGATTTGACAAGGTCCAGCCTCACCGGCCCACCGAGCTGGCGAAGGTTGAGCCTCGCCCATGGCCAGCGAGACTCGACCTCGTCGGCGCTGCCCAGGCTGCGATTCAACAAGGTCGAGCCTCGCCGGCCATGGGTGAGGTTGAGCCTCACCGGCCATGGACAAGGCTTGAGCCTCGCTAGCCCGGCGGGAGGCCGCCTCACGCCGAATTTGGCAAGGGTCAAGCCTCGCCCATGGTCGGCGAGGCTCGACCTCGCAAAATCGTGGCCTGGGCGGCGTCGGCGAGGGTGAGCCTCGCCACCCAGCACGGGCCCGCCCTCGCGGCCACTAGTGAGGTGGCTAGCGAGCCTCGCCGGCCATCTCCTTTAGCCGGTCGCCATGGTCCGGCAAGCGGCTGAAGGGAGGAGGAGAGAAGAAAAAAAGAATAAAGAATAAATAATAAGAATTTAAAAATTCAAAAATATTAAAATATTATTAAAAATTATCCATGTGAGCATCAATTAGGCCATATCAGTTGGCTGATGTCTAGTCAACAAAATCCGGCCAAAATTGGTCGGAAAGGACTAAATCGACACTAAGTAAAAATGTTTAGGATTAAATTGGCACCAAAAAAATATTTATGACTAAATTGGCACAAACATAAAAGGTTTATGACTTTTTTGGCACTTTTCTCAAGGTTGTGGTGTTATTGCGCTTGGAGAAATAAAGAGGACAATTCCAATACCTTCGTTTTCTTGACATGATGTCTGTTTATTCTCTTGCTCCTTGATTAAGAAATTACCTTGTCCTCAGTTAGAGGTTTGAAAGAAATGTGGTGCACATAACAAAATCGTTCTGTTAAGAGGTCTCTGAAATCACTTTCTTGTGGCGATAAGTCCCTTAGATACAAAGCAGTCTCTCAAAGTCTCACAACATGAACACACGGAAACTAAAATAGCTTTTTGAATGAACGAATGCATCTATATAAGAAAAAAGAATCAAAGTATCTCATGAATAGACACAATAATTGAATTAGATAGAGCAATTAACTTCCAACATATATGTTTGTGTAAAAAGCTAACTTTTTTTTTTTTGGTAAAGGTAAGAAATATATTGAATAGAACCTGAAAGCTATATAGAGCTATACAGCGAGAACTTGGACCCAAAAACCTACACTCACAAAGACAGCAATCAGAGCGAGTGGAAGGAGGCCAAGGTAAAAGGAGACAACCCAAGCGGCGAAAAGAAGGGCCAAACAATAGCCAAAGAGAACCAGCTATACTACCCCGAGACCTAGAGAGGGAACAACAAAACAAAAGAGAAACCCAAAAGCCCGTTCTAGGACAAGAAGGTAAGAAAGCGATGGTAGCCATAGTCAGGAGCGAAGTCCTTCATTCCAATCTTCCAATGCAACATCTAGGAATTCGAAAGGACCTTCGAACAATAAAGGTTGTAGGAGAAGCACCCTACTCAAAAGCCGGATGACCAAAGTAGAAGATTAATCCGCTAAAATGGAAGGATTGAGCGCCCAGCTTTGTAGTAGTCTTCTATTTGAAGCAGTGGGAGGAACAAGATGGAAGGATATGGCTTTGTCCTTTAAGACTCTTTTGTAAAAAGCTAACATTAATAAATAAGAAATTTCGAAATTTTGTAAGCCCAACTTTTCATGAATTTTAAGTTTATGCAAGACAAATCAAGCCCAAGACCAATATAATCAAGTTATTCGATGTGTTGAGGCCACTTGGGAGCCCAAGTCTTTAAAAGGAAAATAGTTCAAAATGTCCTGAAGCTAAGGTATGGAGCCCAACTCAATCCTATTCATTTTAATTACGTCTATTTAGTTATGAATATTTTAATGATTTGCCAATTTTCTGATGAACTTTAAAATCGTGTTAATTTAGTCATAAACATTTTCACAATTTGCTAATTTAGTCATAAATCTCTTGATGATTTGTCAATTTTGTCATTCCGGACTAATTTTGGCCGAAAGTTGTTAATGTGGCATTATAATTAGCACCGACCATCCTACATGGTACAGTTGATGTTAACATTGAGAATTTTTGCATTTATTATCTAATTTTTTTCTCCTTTTCATTTTTCTTTTTCTGCCTTTTTTTTTCTTTTTCTATTTCGCCTTTTTCCTCTCCTCAACCATCGCTAGGCCTCAGCGATGGCCAATGGAGGTTGCTAGCCAACTGCCTCAAGTGATGGCCGCACTCGCTAGCCCAAGTGTAGGCAAACCTCACCCGAGGCCGATGAGGACAGCCCTCACTAGATCCAGCATGGGGAACCCTCGCCTAGGAGTGGGTGTTGAGGCCTTCGCTAGTGGCTAGTGACCTTCATCGACCATCTACGAGGCTATGATGGCCAATAGAGGGAATAAGGGGAAAAAAAGAAGAAAATTAATAAAACAAAATTAAAAATGCAAAATTTTTGTTCAACTTTTAAAACTGTTTGATCAGTACAATAATTTAGGACATTTTTGACAAGTTTCCTAACCTTTTAACAACACTTGTATAGTTTCTCTCTTATTTAAGTTAAAATAGCTCCCTTCTATTTTTCCTATATAAGACTCTTTTTTCCACATTCATCTTTCTAGCTTTCTACCAAAGTTAAGTTACAAAAAATGGCACAAAATTTGAGAATGTTAGTGCACACAAATATTCTACACGAGGGACACAATGTCTCTCAACTAGGGGTATAAGGCTGAGAAGTCGATTAAGAGACATTGTACGAAGTATAGATCGACCTTGCAATGGGTGTTTCACCTACCCATCCACCTTTACCTGCGCGGGCCGCTACTATACTAGCTTACCAATTCCTCAAACACCTCTTAGGTGGTGGAGTCTGCCCTCCCCACTTGAAGGGCCTCCTAATTCCTAAATGTAATTTTTTCTTCCCCACCCAAGAGGAAATACCTCTAATGTTTTATGTCCCAGAGTTGAGACAAAACAGTTTTAGGACACTCGGATTCAAGTTAGCAATGAGATCATGAGTATAGCAATTAAAGTTTCATAAACTTTTTTGGCAACTTTTGATCTTCTCTAGGCAATCGACAATCCATCACAATTAATTTATATAGTTGGATTAACTTTATAATTCCAATTTATATGTTATCAATGGTGATCGACATGGATTGCATAACAAATCTTTTTTTTGCAGGTTATGTACCATATGAAATTCTTCTTTATTGTCATGAGTATTTATCCATTTGGAACAAAATCGGAAAGCGATCGGGCACATGCATATTTAATTCTCCATCGCCATGAGTAGGAAAAAAAAAAAAAAAAAAAAAAAAAAAAAAAACAAACAAACAAAGTGATTCGGAGGTTTGTAAGCTTTTGTCCTCACATCGGCACATGATATGTAAAATATCATGCAATTATACTCAAAATCGAAAAGAATAAAATAGTTAGCAGGAATATCTGCAAATTGACACCGATTTCAATCTTAATCGCGCCGAAGAGAAACTTAGATATAGATATATGCAAAATCTTAAATCGTAAACTAAATATAATTGATCGAAAGCGCGATAAAACTTGGGTACGATGATGACGAAAACCATGACCCAGTTCAAACTTTGGACAATTTATTTTGAATGACCTAGATAAAATATAGCTCCAGTAAAACCTGAAAATCATTATGAACTTGAACTTATGCGCGTACCAATTTTCTAAGACAGTAATTTGGACATTTACTTTAGACACTGCACTAAGATGAAACGGGAAAATTATAGTCCTAAATTTATTGTACGGTTGTTAATTCAATCCTAAGCATTTTAGAGAAAATTGTCTAAAAAATCCTAAACTTATTATACTTTTGCTAATTTAGTTCTAAATATTTTAATTTTACCAATTTTTTTGTCAAAATAACATTTCATTCATTTCCATAGAAATATCACAATCCAACTGCAAACAAAGACAAATCACAAACAACTTCAAAATAAAACCAGTTTCGGATAACAAGATAAATCATCATAATAATATGTTTATCAATACTCAATTTTCAACTCATACCCACCTCATTTAACTCAATGTTAATAAGTTTATGACCCATTTATCACAATGTGACCCATTTAATCATTTTATTAACCATTTATTGTAATACCCAACCTGATTCATACCCAATTTCATACCCAACTCATTTGGCTCGTGACAAGGGTTCAAGGACTTTTTCAGTATTGGACAAATAATAAGGGCTAAACGAGCTCAATTCGCATAGAAGGATCAAGGACCAGGACTAAAGCACATCACACGTTGAGGGTTCGCCAAGATCTATTTCACTGCAGAACCATTAAGATAACTCACACAGACACACACGGTCACTTAAATGAACAAGCTTTCACCTTTCAATTTCTTAACAAAAAAAGTCTCACTATCTGAATGGGATCTGAAATTTGCTCCAATGTGGAAGAAAAGAGATTACAGAACACAGTACAAGCTTTCACCTCCAATTTCAAGAATCTACGATAAAACGACATAATAGGGACACTTGAGTTCTCCATAATGGAGGCTCCATCACCCCCAAACCAACCACCCCTCACCCCCCCCCCTTCCAAAAATATGGACACTTGAGGTCTCATAGCATAGCAGGCGAATCGAGCAGAGCGGTGGGGCTGATTCCAGGAGTAGGTATGGTGAGGCAAGGCGAAGCCAAAGCACTCGCCGCTGACTCCTCCGACTGCCGAGGTCGATCCTCGCACTGGCCACCGCATTGAACCCACACTTGGCTGCTTTCCTCTCTGCGATGCTTTCTCCATAATGGAGGCTCCATCCCCCGTCCCCCCTCCTTCCTCCGCCAATCTTCTCACCCTCGCTCAACGGATCCGTCGAGTTGTCCCGCTCCGATGAGGAGGATTCGTTTGCTTCCATCACTAACTGACGCATCCCGAAACAGAGAGAGAGATTATACATCGGATAAGTAAGCTGTAAATGGATTGTTTAGGCCTCTTTATTTTATAGATCCATTATGCTGGCCTACGAAATCTGCTATGATCCATTTATAACTCATTTACATAATTTTGGATTATTAAATGGGTTTGGACTCATTTTGACAAATCTAATTGCCCCTAATTCACTTATGGTGACCGAATTTTCCATATTTAGTCACTAGAAATCAATTTTTAGTGATTGAATTTGGTTTTGGGCCATGGTAAGAGAAGATTCCCTCCAACCAAGTCTCCAATTTGTGAATTAAAATTATGAAAATCACTCACATATAAAATCAATGTCTATATTTGTAACCCTTATATTTATGAAAATATCCTAACACGTTACCGATCCTTACATGGTCCATCCAGATACATGAACATGCCCTTCTATCTATGTTCTCCATTGCACGCCATGAAATGAAGGAAAATCTCTCTATATTTCACATGCGTGACCTGAAATGAAGGAATTATCTTTATAAAATTGTGTCAAAGATACTTTAAATTATTGTCTATCAAAATGGTCATATAGATGTTGTCAGTCCTTCATTTGGAGCGCCATGCAATGTTTTGAATGATCTCCTTTTGCATCTTGTAGCGGGAGTTGGCAATATGATTGATTGCACTGAGACCAACATCGACATTCACCATGTCAAAAGTAATAATCACTATGCGAGAGGTCAACTTAGCATTATTGGCCCCGTCACCTAAGTGGATGTTGGGAAAATACAAGGAACAATTGGAAATAATAATGAAGTCAGACTTTGAGGTATGATATTATCTTTTTTTTAAGAATTATTTGCTTCACAATGTTGCTAATGGTCACCAGCACATTTCTTTCAAGTTACAAAATCTTGATTGAAAATACTAAATAGCAGGTTTATTATTTCTCTAGGATCTTTCTGGGAAAACAATTGAAATGATGGCTGTATTTTAAGAAAGAAAACTCAAAAAGACTTTATTGTAATTGATACCAAAAACCGACATAGTTTTCTTAGTCTTCCAAATAAAGGCAACCTTTTGGAAAAGTTGCAAAATAAACAAGTATGTTCTCAAGGATTACATTAAAAAGACATATAAAAAATTCGAAATTAAATGAATAATAAATAAAAATAACTCTAACTTATTTATGAATAGTCGTACCATTTCAATGGGATGCTATGATTAATTTTAAAATTATAAAATCCGAATTTTTTAATATAAAATAATGATAGTTAATTAGTGTCAAATTCCATCCTTGTGTGCACTCATATATTTTTGATATGAGACGATGCACTTCTTAGTTTGTTTTATAAATAAACTACTAATAGTGGAGCCTTATGCATGCACATATAAATTAGGCGGTTTGCACA
This sequence comes from Eucalyptus sideroxylon x Eucalyptus melliodora, assembly GCA_016097485.1. Lineage (NCBI taxonomy): Eukaryota > Viridiplantae > Streptophyta > Magnoliopsida > Myrtales > Myrtaceae > Eucalyptus > Eucalyptus sideroxylon x Eucalyptus melliodora. The sequence continues at coordinate 22,291,418 of CM027830.1, forward strand.
CATTCGTGTAAGATGAGCTGAAAGGTTCGAATATCCCTCATTAAAAGAAAAAAAAAAAAAAAAAAAAAAAAACTTAGCTAACATACATAGGATGAAACATTCTTCAAAACTACAATGAGCTTTTTTTTTAATTTATTCATGTGATTTTACATAATATCTTAAAGTCTTAGGCAATATCGATTATTTGATTAGATAATTTAGGTAATATCTCCAGAGATTTTCTATACTTTGTGAATGGTTCTCTGATTATATATGATCAATGTTTCTTTATGATTTTATGGCTTTTAATTTAGATTTCTATTATTCTCATATATAAGACCGTTTTCTAATGAATTTTTAGAATGCATCGAGAGAGATTTTTTCCTAAATTACTCATGTGAGCTTTCATCGTGTTATTGTAGATCATTTAAAGAATTTATTATCTTAAAGAAAAAAGAAATTCATAATGCTTGATATGAAGTGAAAGAATAGGTGACGAAATGACCGATTGACCTTTGCCCTAGGAAAGGTTGTTGTCTAATTCACCGGAGGGCATCTTTACAGCTTTAGAACTATCAAATCTACTTTGACTTCTGAGGTACGAGAATTATCTTGGAAATGGGTGTTTTGTTGCCTAACTTATTTTTCATTATTTTGTCCAATATTTGTTACCTAACTTTACTGTTCCTTAAAGCTTTCAATGGGCATAGGTCCATTACTAGATTGAGTGGAGGTCATGCACATCTAGTACAGTTCAATGTTTCGTGGAAAATTGGACAACAATCCTCATCTAATGCAATATGTATCTGTCTTTATGGAATTATCAATCATGTCGAATTGCTCTTTGTAAGTAACTTGAGATACTCACTCCTTGCTTTGGTGCATATGTGTGCCGACACGACATTGAAACACGACACTGAAACAACTTAATTTCGTAACTAAATTGAAGGTAATTTCACATGCTTGAGGGTTCTTGAGCTCTTAATTAGTCTACATGATAGTTAATGAGGTCGATTCCCCAATCCCGGGGCCTTTTTCTTTTTGATAAATCATGGGCACTAGCATGGAAATCCGGCTACATGAAGGCCCCTATAATACCTTGCAAAACGTGTCTAAGAATCATTTAAGTTCATACTTTTACCTATGTAAGTGAACCTGATTTAGAGCCGTTTGTGCATAATTAGTGGGATATGATCATATGACCCTTCAATTCCTAAGTTGGTAATTGTTGATGCTCCAACCAACTACACCAACCTTAGTAGTTGAGGCCTATTATTGTCGATGTACAGTGAACTGCACTCATCCATTTAGGTTACATCAGTTAGATCATGGGGCCGTGGGTTGGTAGTTTATTACAAATTTTTGTACCCGTCATCATTGGCACAAACTAAATAAGAAATGGATATATTTTTCTCTATTGATGAAAGAGGGTAACTTTTTCCAATCGGATTTTTGATTCGTGGGTTACTAACATGAATATCATCTATATTTATATTTAGTTCAATGTGAACCATGACAAACTTTATGAAGATGATCATAAGTGGATGAAAACCGTTGGCATTACATCTAGTGGAATGCGCTTTTTTTTGTTTTTTGGACCATCAATTTGAATGTACCATCCGTAAAGAGATTCAGAATTCAAGGCATTGGTTCCATGAATCTGGGAAAGAATTTGTCTGTACAGGTGTAGCCCCCCTCCTGATACAATTGACTTCTTTTCTTGAGTACAAAGTAGGTCATGAGAGTTCACTGGCGAATGCAACATAAAGTAGATCCCCTTCGCCCAAGCGAAAGCATATTCTCAAATTAGGTACTTGAACTTTTGACGCTGAGGATTTGACTTCTGAGAGTGACTGGAAAAAAAAAATGTCAAGCGTGCAAGCAATTGATATGTCTGTGTGGTTAGATGTGAGGTGAGAATGCCAACATGAAAAGCAAGAAATGATGGAGAAAGAGCATTACATCTCATGTCGCACCGTTTTGCCACGCGACTCGCATTTACGATTTAAAATTATGGCATGGATCTTTACTTCTTTATTATGGCCACACTCAACTTCTTCTAACATACTCGATAGAGATTAGAATAGTCCTCCAGATTATCAGACTTCTGCACTCGTACCACTGGATTAATAATAAAAATAGGAAAGTAAAAGAACGGCAAGTACTGGTATAAAGACAATTTCTTTGAACGTCTGCAGCTAATTCATTTAAAATCTTCAATACTCAAGTTCTAAGATCGGATTTGATATGGAAATTAATGCGATACACTGTGGGAAATGTGGAGTACAGAATTAACAACATCGGACATAATATACCACACAACAAAGTAAAAATGCATACAGATTCTTTAATAATTCTAGACATATGTAAGAGCTACACATTAAATGCGTTTACTAAATGATATGGCAAAGAGCAAGTGGTCATTTAAGTTAGCACCCGATTAAGATGTAGCAACATCATTCGATAAACTCTTTTAGCATCTAAAATCTCAATATGAGGTCAAGTGGAAATGGAGCAAACCCGTAACCGTGATCGGTCACATCATGCAAAAGTGATGTCGCAAGAGAATGTCGACAAGCGTATTCATGCACTCTCTTGCTTTCCTCCCTCCATATCCTTGAAGTTGGACTTTGTGATGTCTGAGTAAGGGAAAAGGAAAGTTGGGAACTACTTAGATTCATTCGTACGGAATGTACCAAGCCTTCTTATTTCAGTGACCCCCTGAGAAAAGGGAGCAACAACTTGGAATTGCACCACGTGGATGTCTAAGAACAAGCCTCCATCCCCGAAGTCATCGGCTACATTCTAAAGCGACACCCGCTTTATGCGTCGGTATTATAAATAAGGCATCAAAGAGATCAGTCTCTCCATGCAATTTGTACTTGCGGAGTGCATAATCCAGGAAAAATATGGCTAAGAATTCGCAGTTTCGTGGTTTAGCAGCTCTTCTTCTTCTTCCTCTCCTACTGTTGGGCTCGGTGATCTCCAAGACAGAAGCCATTAGGCCATTGGAGGGTGCGGAATTGCCCCGTGCTTTGGTAAGCATGGATCGCCTTTTGGGAAAGAAATCGGCCGTCAGAATGATGTCCAGTGGTGGCCCAAGTCCTGAAGGTCCCGGGCACAGGTACAAGGCCCCGGGGCTCACTGGTCAAAGCGACGAGAACCATTTGAGCCCCGACGTGGAGCACAAATAGCTGCGACCCCGCCATTTCCTAAAGTTGTTAAAGAGTTTCGGTGGATCTGGCATGAGACTCGATTGAATTCAGACCTACGGAGTTCGTAGATGAGAAATTAATCATATTGTTATTAAAGTATTGCACATCTTTTATTTCGAAATGTTAGTCGTTTGATGTACTGAGAGTTACCGAGCATTGAAACACTCATCCAGGGAATCCCTTTTTAAGCTATGTTCCTCAGAGTAGTAATGTTTACACACGAGCTACTCAAATTGTCATAGTGTACTTTGGCGTTATGGTTCTCCTTAATAATGTTCTAAGTACATATTTATTGCGTGGTAACACAGATGGAAATCCTCCTCTATTTTCTCTTTATGTTTTTATTTACTTTCTTGTTTTTTCAACTTTGGGAATTGCCTTTGTTGCCAATGACTATGCGAATCGATTGACTCCATACAAATCGTACGAGTCGAGCCACAGGCGAACAAAACACAACGTGTCATCAGTCAACTATAATTTATGGGGATCGCAATCCTTATCTTTCTTTCCATTTTTGTCAAATTAATTCTATGCATCATCTTTTTTTAGTACTAGTAATATGTTCGGCTCCATTTGTTTTATAGGAAAATGTATGAATTTTTCCTAAAATTGATCATTTATATCTCTTTAAAAAATGAATAACTGAAAAATATTTTCATTATCTATAAAAATGTTTAAATGTAAATTATTGTCAATAATGAAAACATTAAAATGTCTCAAGAAGAAAATGATCATATTTGACCATTATCCATTGCTAACATCAGAAAATGGAATAATTTAGTATCTTAAGTAACTGGCCGAGCCGCTAAAGTAGCTAAAGTGGTGATAAATCCCGTCAGTAAAATAGGTCCTATAGAAAGTCCATCTATTCCCAATCTCTAGATTTTCATTGGCCAATTATTTTAAGCAATACTATGGATCATCTAAGGAAAATATCTTACAAATCATTCATTTTTGGTGAAGCAAATAATGTTTTTATGTGTGCATGGAAATGAAAGATGTTGGAGATGTTATTATAGACATAAGTTGACTACGCTCAAAATTAATGTGATGATACAATATGTTTAATTGGATGAAGAAGCGTGATTACGAGTGGCTTGAGAAATACCACTTATTAACAACAAAAAGCATTTACTTCAAAACGCGAAGGAACATGTACGTTCAAACTTGCTGTCTCAAATAGATTGCTTGTTCCTGCAAAAATGAGGGTACATAATATTGACCGTTGATATGCATATATTACCTAGATCAGACAAAGAAGAGGAAATACAAGTTGCCCGATATATGTACGAAAATATGTGTCGTTTAAGTCAAAATGATACGCTTCACGAGCACCTACTATTTATACATCTGATAACTCGTAGATAATAATCGGTTATGCAAGAAACAATTCGACGTCCAAGTTGTCATTGATTGACACCTTTTAAGTCCCTAAACTCTCCTTAAACATGATATGTTTGCACAATCATGTGAATTTGGTTTTGACATTGTATTGCTGCGAAAAGAAATGTATGTTCATGCAAATATGAATGATGTTTTATTTTATTTTTAGTTTTAAAAATTAAATGCCATGTCTAGATTAGATGTGCAGTTTCATAATAATAATAATAATAATAATAATAATAATAATAATAATAATAATAATAATAATAATAAAGGGTAATTTTTTATTTGAGGATAGTGACACAGATAGTTCTTGAACTTTGGTCAAATATATAATGTGGCCCTAGACTTTTAATTTATTCACTGTGATCTATAAACTTTAACCTAATTTGTAAAGTGGTTCTTGAATTTTTAATTTGTTCAATATAATTTATGAATTTTTGGTGCATATTCAATATAGTCCATAAACTATATGAAAATGTTCAATGTTATCATTTTATTAATTCAAGATCATGGACAACATTGAAAATTTATTTAAATAGTTTTAAGGACTAAATTGAACATATAACAAAAGTTGAAAAACCACATTGAATACATTAAAAATTAGGAGATTATTTTGTACATTATGCCAAAATTTAAGGAACATTATGTCATTTTTCCTTTTGATTTGTGAGATACATATGTCTTAGATTGGAGGAAAAGGGAATTTTGTTTAGCATAACAAGCCAATTGGTCCCAAAATAAATGTGATTCAAACAACCATAAACTCAAAAGATATGTCTCTTTTAATGCAATATTTTTTTTCAAAAATATATTTTGTAGCATTTCCTCTCTTAATCCCCTCTCTCCCTCCCTCTCTCTCACTCTTTGAACCTTTCTTCATCTCTGCCACTTATGGAGGGGAGGGATTTGAGCTAGATCTGTCCCCCCTCCTATTGTTTTTCCTTATATTTCCTTTAACTTCTCCTTTAACTCTTCTAATCTAGAAGTTTGCTCTCCCTATCATCTATCTAAGGGCTTTTCTCTGTAATCTAATTTTAGATTATAGTTTTAATGAATAAGTGTTCTACCTCCAATTGCAATAGTGTTCATAGCAATTTTGGTGTCAAATTTGTGATTGTTCAATGTGTTTTAGTTCAAAACTTTGATGCTTCGCATTGGTGACAAGGCTCACCCTCACAAGTGTCATATATGAGCTTCTTCAACATGTTTATTTGTCTCCGTACGATAATAGTGGGAACACCAAACCTAGGCACATACTTCCGAAACGCAAAATCATAGCAACAGATGAAGATCTCGACATGTGCTTATTACTAATGATGCTGTGTGATTTAGTGATCAGCCATCGATCCTTTCACTTAGATGTAATCTTAGATTTGTTTTTTAAGGGAGCCTATGGTTATCTCTATCAACCATGCTCTAATGATATGCATTTGATTTCTAGTTTTTAGTTTGTTTTGAAGCTCTATGGGCTTACTTTATTACTATGACTTTTGAAATTTTCCATCATGTATCATTTTGGTAACGTTTATTTTGAAAAGAATGCAATATTTTTCTCTAATTAATGTAGAGGGCAGTGTAGCGTGATTAATGTTTGAAGAAGCATCAGGGAATGAAAATTTGTAATAATGCAGTTGAAAAAAGAAGGGCCATTGTATCCAATTTTTTTGTTTAACTTTTTTGTAGGCTCAAGACTCTTGAAATTATTATTCAAATATCGACATGTAAATTCAATGATAATTTTGTTATAAGTTTTAAATTTTCTGTAATATTTAAGAGATTAATGAGTAATATATATATATATATATATATATATCTATATATATATATATATATTTGTTTGCTTAGGTGGAAACAAACGGCTCTAATTGTTGCATAGGTTAATTGATTATTAGATCAAATTACAAAAAACATAAGTTATATAAATGACCATTGATATAAAATATTGGAACTTAATATAGTATTAAGTGTGATAATTAAGTTTTTTCCCGTATTTAATGTAAAGGGTAGCTTATCTTATTTGAAGAATTACGGATAATGATATAAATAATCTCTAAACTTTGGCTTAATGTATAATATGGTCCTTGAACTTTTAATTTATTTAACGTGGTTCATGAACTTTAGCTCAATATGCAATGTGGTACTTGAACTTTTAAGTTGTTCAATGTGTTCCATGAATTTATATATATATGGCCTTTGAATTATAAGAAAATGTTTAATGTTATCCTTTTATTAATTCAAGTTCAAAGACAACATTAAATATTTTTATATAGTATAAAGACTGCATTGAATATGTATCAAAGTTTGGAACCACATTAAATAAATTAAATATTTGAGGATTACATTATACATTGAGTTAAAGTTTAAAGACAACATTGAACAAATTAAAAATTCATGGATCACATTGCATATTAAATCAAAATTTAAGAACTATTTTTGTCATTTTCTAATAAAGCTACAAGAATATGAAATTCATGAAAAAAAAAAAAAAAAGTTTCCATTGCATCCATTTCCTTGTCATGTGCGCGAGTTGATAGCTACTCGGTCAAATTTGGATCTCCGTATAGGTGTTATCGATATATAGGAAATGGAGTGATCGACGCCACTAATCATATTGTACATTATCATAAGGGCGCCCACCCGTTAATCAATTTTTGCATTGAACCATATTAATTTTATACTAGACCAAATAGGTGATGATTTTATCATTAGGCCAATCGTCTTGGGATTAATATCATGAAAAATTCCAAATTTGTATACTTATGACAAATTTACTTCAAATTAATTTTTTTGACCAACAAAACCATAACACTAGTACACATTGACAAATTTACTTCAAACTAATTTTTTAATCACTAACACTCTGAATTTGTACATTTGTAACAAATTTACCTGTTGTTAATTTTTGTTAAATTAGATTAATATATTAACTACCACATATTATCTAACTCGGCAAATTAATGGTAAAATTTAATAAAAATTAACAAAAGGTAAATCTATCATTGATGTACCGATTTATATTTTTGGTGACTAAAAAATTAGTTTATAGTAAATTTGTCACTTCCAAGCCGGTCACCGGAGGCCTAAGAAAGGACTGCCTTGGAGGGATATTGCTTCACCGGACAACAAACACATACTCGAAGAAGGGGAGATGTCAAGGAGATGGGGTGTAGCAATAATGAAAATGGGGTATCTTAAGATATTAACCCATTGCCTTGTAGTAGATGCGTCGTAGAAAATATGATTATTTTATTTCCTAGGTAAGAATTCCTGAGCGAACTATGATGTCCTACAAATCTCCTCCAAAAAAGTAAGGGTTAATATTTTAAAAAATCTCAAACTAGTATATTTATAATAAATTTACCTTAAACTAATTATTTAACCATCAAAAATACCAAATTGGTATAACTTTGATAAATTTAACCAAAATAGTACATTTGTGACAAATTTACCATTTAATAGTTTTCGATAAATTTTATTATAAAATTATTAAATCGAATGATACGTGACAATTGATTAATGAATTGGTTCATAAATTTACTTTCCGTTAATCATAATTATACAATTTCTGTAGTTTTTTGTGATATTAATTCAATTTAACGAATGTCATATTTATCACAAATATATCAATTTAGACTTTTTGAAAATCAAACAAATTAGTTTGCGATAAATTTGTTACAAATTTATCGGTTTGAGGTCTTTTATAATTTGTTATAAGAATACTAGTTTGAGATTTTTTATTATCAAAAAATTAATTTAGAATAAATTTGTTATATATATATCAGTTGATAATTTTTAAAGGTAGTAACTCAAAAAAAAAAAAAAAATTGTCCGAACCCAAGACAAAATGACGACGCGAACGGATGCGAACTCCGCCTAGTCTTAAACCCTCCTTGTACCTTCGTCAAAGCTAATCTCCTCACTCCATCGATGGCGGATCGCCGCCTCGTCCGCCGCCTCCTCTTCCGAACGCCCGGTGGCGCTGCCGCGCTCTCCGCCCTCGTTGCTCCACAGTCGCGGTCTCATTCCACCCGCGCCGCCTCCTCCGCCGAGGGGGAGCGCGGCGGCGCCGGCCGCGGCGGAGACAGAGTCAGGGGCGACTGGCTCACCCTGCCCCCGTTTGATCGTGCCGTCGTTGACGGCGCCGCTTTGGGGAGAGAGCTCTCGAGGGGCGGAAGCGCGGAGCCCGGTGAAGCGGCGACGATGACGGCGCTCAAGTGGGTCCTCCGGTGCTGTCCGGAGTTGCCGCGGAGCCTTGTGCAGAAGCTGTTTCGCTTGAGACAGGTGATTTTTGGTGGCTTGCCGGCGCAATATTAGATTTTAGCATTGCTGCAGAAGCTGTGATGAGTTCATTTGCTAGTGATTATTTATTTAGAGTGTTGCTTCATGAACTTTGTGCTATTGGGTTACTGCTTTTGTGTCTTGAGGGGACTTATGTTCAAATTTAGCATTCTTCTTGTGTTGTGTAATTGCAAACAGCAGGACATCTACTGTGTTGTGGAAGTGTTCTTGATTTTGGGTAGTAGAAGAATTGGAATTCCGTAGTTTGGTTGATGATTTCACATGAATGTCGTGACAATGGGCTGGGTATATCACTTGCTAGAAACTGAGGATATAGTGAAAGAGGCTTGATGACTTCATGGTTTGCTTGCTGTAGGTCCGAAGAGAGTTCTTAGAGGGTGGGCTCTCTGATGTTGGCACTCAAACGGTGGATTGTCGTCTTAAAAGGGTAAGGTTTTTGCGTGATGCATTAACTAATTCTTTCTTTTTAGATGCTACACTTGTCTATGACGACATGATAAAATGGATGATCAGTCTTTCTAATATTGAATGATAATGGAAGGTGGCAGCTAAAGACTCGATAAATTTGGGAGATCGAATTTATCTTCCGATCAGTGTTAAAGAGTTGCCTTCAAAGAAGCAAGAGTGCCGTTGCAATTCAGAAGAAGTGAATTTTGTTCGTGGCATTGTGTTGCATAAGGTTCAGATGCTTATGTCTTTCAGTTGGTTACTAGATCGCACCAAATCGCTTTAGGCTTTTCACTTTCCACTTGAACTTTGTGCAGGATGATGCCATTATTGCTGTGAATAAACCCCCTGGCATGCCTGTTCAAGTGAGCTGCTTTTCTGCATTTGCTTCTTTCCCTTATCTTCCAAGAAATGTGGAATCAAGCACTGACTACAATGATTTCCTTGGCAGGGTGGTGTAGGCATCAGTAGAAGCTTCGATGAGGTGGCCATCACCTGTTTGAAGTATGATCACCAAGAAAATCCTCGGCTGGTTAGTGCTCTGCGGAACTTTTACAACATCTGGTTTTGTAAAACAAGTAGGGTATTTATACAGGAAGGAAATGCTTCTTCGATAACATTAATGGCTTATTAAACTCTTTTGACATTTTAAGGTGCATAGACTTGACAAAGATTGCAGTGGCATCTTGGTGATGGGCAGGACACAAACAAGTGCGACTTTTTTGCACTCCCTATTCCGTGAGAAAACTGTTGGAGCATTAAAAAATGTCAGAAACATACAAATCCCATTTGCCTTTTCTTCCAGTTAGGCACACGTAATTTCATGGGGGACTGCTAGTAGCAATTAAAGAGTCACCTGATTCTTGAACCTTTCTTTTAGGATTCTGCTAGCAGAAAGAGATTATTGCAACGGAAGTATTGGGCGCTTGTCATTGGATCACCTAGGCGATCAAAGGGAGTGATTTCTGCACCACTGGGAAAGGTTGGAATGTTCTTGTGCTTCAGAACTATATGTTGGAAGCTTGTTTGATTTCTTCAGATTTGATCATTGAAGAAGCAAATGGCTTCTTCTGGAATATGATTTAGTCAACCTGTTTTATGGCATGCTATCTTTCTGTTATTTAGCAGAAAGGGTACTTTCGTTTAGTTATTCAAACTTGTTTTGCTTGTTGATTGACGTTTCTTTTGAGCATGAAGGAATTGGCACCTAGCTAGCTGTGACAATGTTGCATGGCACAGGAGTCTTATGGACTCATGGCCAGATTGGTCTTTACTTCAATAGATTTTGTTATATCATGAGAAATTCCTGAATGATGTGATAAGAAAGGAACAGGGAAGTTTACTCCACGACTGTACTTTCACTTCAATTTCTAAATTATAATAAACATGGGACAAGCATTACCAAAGCAGTTCAAAATAATCAGCGTAGGACTGGGAAATTTGCTTGCTTTATGAATGCCTTTTTGGTGCCAACTCTTTTCCATCATCTAGACTTCCCACCGTCTCTGCTTTTTTTGTGCATAGATGCATGTTTTGCGTCCATATGCTTAGAAATGAAAATTATAGTAGGCTTTCTTTTTTCTCAAATTGCTTGTCATTTTGCAGAGGACATGTCAAGTTTGTCATTTTCAACCTGCTATCTGCATATTTCTGTGTAGATGGTAGTTTGACTGTAAAATTTGATTTTCTATGCCTATTAAGACATTAGTCACACTACATCTTCTGTCGAACATTAAGGACTTCTATATATTACTTTACTTTCTTTCAGGTGCTGATGGACAATGGAAAATCAGATCGTATAACCATTATCAACGGCAGTCAAACGATCCCATCTTATCATGCAATAACAGAGTATGAAGTGATTGATTCTCGTCATGGTGAGTGATTGATGCTGACTGAAAGACATCTTATTAATTTGTAGAATTTTGTCACAATCGGAGTGATATACTTCCTAGAAAATTGGTTTGCCCTTCAGAAAGGTGTCTTGGATTGAAGGAAGCAATGACTTTCACATTTCCTATTGGTCATTAAATTTGTTAATATCATTAGCATCTGTTCTATTCTAGCCTGTTTCTTGAAGTTGAGTCGGTCATTACTTAACTGGGGCGTTCTACTGGTGACCTATCTTGCCAATAGAGAAGATCCCTCTCAAACCACATGTTTAGATGCTTGAGGTCTTAAGGATGTGCTCCTTTTTTTTTTGCCACAAGAACATCCTTTGCCCTGGATATACTAAATAATGCTCGGCATCACAAAATATAGAAGTGAAGAAAGCAAGTTAAGGGCTTTACTTGTGAACTTGCATGTTTTTCACGTTATTGTCATCTTATGCAGGCTATACATGGCTACAGCTGTCACCGCTTACTGGAAGAAAGCATCAGGTATGTTATGACCAAGATGTTTACATTCCCAACAAATAACTTGAATCAAGATTTTGTCTTATCAGTATATGTGCACATACTTGACTTCCACTCTGGACAAATTCTTCCACCTTTGTCCTCAACAGCTTCGAGTGCATTGTGCTGAGGCACTGGGAACTCCAATAGTTGGGGACTACAAGTATGGCTGGCAAGCTCATAGAAACTTCAAAAATTGGCAAGTATCAAATTCTGAAGAAAGTTTTAGCAGGAAGCTTAAAGGGAGGGCTCTTCCCTTTGGCCTTGATCTGGATAACGGAAGCATTTCTGATGAGCGACCTCGGCTGCATCTACACTCTAACCAAGTTCTATTGCCTAATATTGCTCTGGCTTTGCAAAATATGCAGCTATCTTCAGGATATGATTTGTCAGAACTGGAAACTCTTGAATTGGTTGCTCCACTGCCTCCATACATGCAAAAAAGCTTAGATTTTTTGAAATGACAATCTCATTGGAAATAGTCCAACATTCCAGTGGATCAAGCTTGTTTATAATGATACCATATTCTGCATTGGATTGGTTAATCATAAATATCAGACCAGTGGCATTCTCTGGGCTCTGAAAAGAGTACACTAAAGAATCATGTGAGGAGAATGCATGCTTTTCCTCAGTTAAAATGATGGTTTGGTGGAAGAGCTCGAAGCAGTCAACTGAGTTTTGTTAGACTGATGGTGGAGGAAATTGTTGACAATGTTGTCTGTCTCTAGGATAAATGAATGTTGCCTCGGCAGATGAAGTTTGTCAGATTGGATGGTACTCCTCAAGCAAATGAAGCAGTTAGACTAATCTTTAGCTGCATATTAGCACAGGGAGAAGCTATTCCTGTGAGTTAATTGAAGTGTAAAGGGGTAGAGGCCAGGAGTTTTGATTATGAGCAGTTTTGGTTTCTTAGCAAATCTGATTCATTTGTAATGGCAGTGGACAGTGCTGTATTATTTTTTTGATTGATTCGGCATCGGGATACAAATCTGATGTGGAGGTCTTTAGAGTCTTACCATCCTTTGAACATTCTCAACGCAGGAGGTAGTATGCAATTTCGAGATATATGCTCATTTGGAGGATCAAGAACAAGACCTCTGGTATGAACTCTTTTTACGACGCATTGTGTAGCTGATACCACCAATAGATTTCTCTGGAGACAGTTCTGGTAGAGAAAAGCCCCCTGCAACGCGTGGGATTTTCACCTAGGTTGCTTACAGGTCGGCAAGATTCTAACTGAGAGGAATCTCAGATTGATAATTGCCTACACAAGAAACGACCTTTTAACCATGTTCATTTTTACTGTAAGTTTAGCTAGTGCAATTTGATATGCTTTCTTGGAATCTGTCTCTGAGTCGTGCCACGTGATGTGAAATCTGCTAAAACTGCATCATACCTTCGAAGTACCGATGCATCTGTATCATCCATCAACTGCAAATCTATCAAAGGCCTGGGGGAGCATCGTCTTCCCCTCTGGCTTGAGAGATCTTGAGGCAAGAGCCATCCATGCTAGTATCAAAATCTAATCAATTTGCATGAATTGCCGACGCTGAGTCAGTCGTTCTAGTACTGTCCGATAACATTACTGTGTCTTTGTTTCGTTTCTTGGAAACCTTAGGCATGCATGTATAATGTGAGGGCAAAGTAATGATTAACGAAGTTAATAGAAAGCATAAGCGAAATGATGAAATGATGAAATATTGAACTTTATCGTAACCGTTCATAATGTGAGTCCATATGACCGATGGCTGGGATGGATCTTGTCCTGTGGGCTTGGTCTAAGTGAAAAAAGAAAATCTGAATTTGATCTTATTCATTTTTTATGAAGAAAAAACAATCGTAGATTTTAATTCGCGCTTGGATCATACGAACATGGTAAAGAAGAGTTCGGGCACAACTCCTTGGAAGTCGACACGTGAGGCGACGATTGCTTGCCGAAAGCCCTCGGTCTTCCTCTGCTCTTGACACATTTTGACCTTGAAATTCAACATGGGTACCAACGTAGGCATGTATTTCTATGTATATTGCGCTTTTTGTAATTTGTATTTTGTTGCCTGCTATGTTTTGGCCTCAAATTTTTATGATCAAGGCCTGTTATGAGCATATTTAATACAAGAAACCCAATAAAAGACTAACAAATATAATTTTCAGCTTCTAGAGTAACAAATAGTTTAAAGTAAATAAGGTTGGCCCATGGTTGGAATAAAATGAGTGCGTTGTAATTTAAGGTACGGACATAAAAGGCGTGATATGCTCTTTAGTATCTAAAATCTCAAATATTACGTGTGGCAATTCTTGGGATTTTTCATGAAAAATAACATTTATCGTCCACAAAAAATAGAAAGTTCCTAATTTTTTTTTTTTGGGGTAAACACAAGGCACAGAACTAAGAAAAATTAATGTCAAAAGTCTACAATCTTGACTTTATCACTAAGAAAAACAGAAGATAATTCTCTAGGTGACTACAAGTAGAACTTGATATCCAATTGCTTTGCTATGCCAACATTGGCAAGTATATTGGCAGGCCAATTGCCTTCCCGAAAAATATGATATAATTTAAACTCAAAATTAGAGCTTAGTAGTCGTTGGATTTCCTTAAGTAGTGCCAATTCAGTATTATCTACTATTCTCTCTTGGTTAACAAGTTCGATAATAATTTTGCAATCTATCTCAATAATGAGGCTATGGAAACCATGTTGCTTTGCGATGGTGAGTCCCAACTACAACTCCATAGTTCTGCTTGTGAAGACAAACAATTTCAACAAATGAGGTAAAATCAATTAGCTAGTCACGCCCTTCATTTTGAAATAACCCTCCGGCTCCTACAAGTCTAGAATTACCTTTAGATGCTCCATTGGTATTTAGTTTGATCCATCCCGAAGGTGGAGGATCTCAGGTGACCATAAGGGGAGAAGTACATGATCCACTTTTAAACAAGTTGATCATGGGCAAAGCTATGATTTCCTTTGTGTGTGATTGGATTACTTGTACAATGTTGGAAGGAGAAAACAAAGCTTTCTTGGAAGAGTGATCTGTTTCACTATTGCCAAAAAAGCTATATACTCGCATTGAAAGTAATACTCCAATCATAACGGAAGTCGAATCTTCCATTGTCAGTTAGGTTGTGTGGGACGAGGTTAATCCATATGTTTTGAATAATTAGACAATCCCACAAAACATGCAATATTGTTTCCACTAAAAACTCACAATGTAGATATAAGGATTACCTCCCAGACTACGAGATGTCCTCAATTCATTGGTTAATAAACGTTTATGTGCCACTAGCTAAAGGAATGTTCTAATACATTGAGGTCCTCTCCACTTCCATATAAGGGGCCATATGCTATCAGTTTCTTGATTGTCGATCCCTTTGATAATTTCACATGTTCGTGTCATGGGCTAGCAGTTCATTGGCCGCGAAATAGCCCATGTGACGTATGGTGAATGGATAACATCAAGCTGGCCTTTCTTCTATAGTTGTTTCAGAGAATAATACAACGGATGGCTTTCTTGTATTGGATAGTACCATGCTTAGCTTAGCTCAAGCATTTGGTTCCTCGAGCAAGACAACATATCATTTTAGCCTTAACAACTGGTTTCGGTTTGCCATGACCTCATCGGGATAGTGGTATCAGCTTCCAACCAATTGGTGCACGAGAGATCAACCCCGCCTTTAGAGCTCCGTATAAATATAATTGTTTGATCCTAAAATATTTAGCACCAATCATCTTAACGCTACTCCTACGAATTAGTTGTATTCATTCTCTCTATATCACTCACTCTTCTCTCAATAACCCCAAGCTCTACTTACAAGTGTTCATGAATACAGTAGAATTGTGGACCATTATGTTCTCCACCACTCAATTCCGCAATGCCCTTATTGTGCGTTGTTTTGTTGTTTTCTTGCATTTTCATAATTGTTGATGTGTCACTATGGATCATGCATCAAATGGCAACATTCACCCAACAAAACAAGCCACTCCATGGGTAGCTTCTTTTGATTGTAGTTGTTCGGGCTCCTTCTATCACTCGTGCTTTCCCAAGCAAGTTTGGCATTTTTCACCAATCACATCTTTTGGTAGCACCATATTTCACCTACTAAGCCTTTCTTGATCCTAGTAAACCAATGAAGGTTTCTTTCCTTGTTGAAAATGTGGCAACATACCTCTTCTTGAGATTCGTCCATTGACTGAGGAACGTTTTTCCCTATTCAATGAGGAATCGGTTCTTTCTTATGCCCCCATTGTCATCGTAGAAACTTATCAAGAGCCATGCTTTGTCCAAGCACCTTTTGCCCTAGAAATTCATTCTCTACCCTCATAGAATTGGGCAGACCATAGGTTTTCTCCAACTCACCTTTCTTATTGGAGAGATCTTGCTCTGATACCATCTATCATGGGCCAACAGTTTCTTGGCCACGGAATAGCCCTTGCAGTGCCTAGTGAGTAGATAACACTAGTCTAACTTTCTGTTTATAGGTGTTCCAAAGAACAATATAGTGAATAGCTTCCTCATATCAAAACATACCACGCTCAGCTTAGCTCGAATAACTAGTCTATTGAGCAAAACGATGGATCACTTTAGGCTCACAACTAGTTTCGGTTTGCCATGACCTTATTAAGAGAGTGATATCGGCTCCTGACTAGTTTGTACATAGGATACCAACTCTGCATCCAAAGCTCCATAAAGATATAATTGTTCAATCCTAGAACTCCTAATAGCAATCATCCCAATGCCACTCCCAAGACCAACTGTATTCATCCCCTCTACATCACTCACTTTTCACCTAATAACCCCAAACTCCATCCACAAGTATTCATAAGTATGGGAGAATTACGAACCGTGACACTAGCTTGACTGAGAAAGATCACTTGCTCTTACCTTTCCACAAAAGACTATCTTTCCCATCTGAGGCTATTAGGAGTTTGATAGCCCAAATTCTACGGATTACATCTTTGGATAAGATTCCTAGGAAAAAGTGGAAACTTCCAATCCCATTCTGCACATAATTCTAAAACTTTTCACGAGGGAAGTAACCATGTTGTGGAGTGGCTCCAACCTTGGAATTCAATTGTCTTTCCAAAAACTTACCCGTTCTCCATTTTCCAAGCTCCATACTGCTCTTTTCTCTAAAGTTGGCCATACATTAACAATCGCTTTCCATAGTATTGAATCACCAAGTTTAGCATGAATAATATTTCTCTATTGTGAATAGTACTTAGCATGCAAAACCTAATGTGTATAATGTCACGTCCCCATCCTCCGAGCACGTGCACATCCCTCTTTGGTTGATTAAATAGCGACGTCCCAAGACACATCGCCAACCCATTCATTTTAATACGCATGCGGAAGCAATTAATAAATTATCCCTAGACAACAATTCAATGGGATAGAAAAGTAGGACAACAAATCACCATCAAAACAAGCCTTTTTAAACACTTTAGGTTTATACACAAAACCAGGTTGTTTACAAAAGGTTAACTCAACAAAATGCGAATTGTCCTATGACTCACTAGTTAGACAAATTCGCCGATTCTTCGATCTCCACTTTCCCAGACTCCGGGACTTCTAGTCCTTAATGACCGCTATCTAAGGACCTGAAAATGTAACAATGTCTCAGCAAGTTCAACCCTTTAAGACCCGATTAGTAAGAAAATACGTCTTAAGGGCTGCCTAAGCACAACCATGAGTCAGATGACTTACCTTGGTCTCAATTCCATCCTGCAAATCAATATCATTTATAGATGCCTCAAATCACATTAACCAATCATTGAATTACATTATCACGTCAATTCAGAACTCAAATTGAATCATCGATCAATCAACCTAGTCAATTTCATGTCATCGGACCATCCCACGGTCAATTCAATCAATACTATATATAAAGTTCGACTATATTAGGACTGCTCCCTCTAAGCTGATAAATAAATAGTATAACTTACACTAAGCTATTAAGATTAAGGTATACTACTCTCGCTAAACTGACATATTGAGGCCTTCAGGCTGATATAATATATTGAGATACTATTTTCGCTAAGCTAACATATTGCTGGCAGGCTAATATAATATACCCTTAATGCTCACTCTAAGTTGATAAAATGCACTGCTCGCGCTAAGCTAACATATCAGAGCCCATAGGTTGATATAGTACACCAGTATACTACTTTCGTTGAGCTGACATATCAGAGCCCGTAGGATGATATAGTACACTATCATAACCATATCAATTCACAAATTTTTATCATTTCTGATAAAAATAGTTGTGTGTGGGTAGACGATCGGCCTTAACCAAAATATAATAATTTCACTTTTTGAACATCCCACCAGTTTCAACAACCTATAACATATTTTTGGCGCTGTAAACCGACACCCGGTGGTTTTCCAATTAATTACTGAAATTAATTCATTTAGGAATAAAATCCTAAAATCACCATTAAATCAATTCAGCACAATTTAGAGTTCAAATAAATAAACAGATTGCACCACAATAATCAGTATAAAATTTCTGTCGTCAACTATCCCAGCCTAATTTCTGAAAAATAAATAAATAAATACGGAAATTATTAAATAAATGTAATAAATCCAATTTATGTCCGTAATGCTTAATTGCAAGCCGAAACAGAACCAGAAAAATTTCAAGGTTCATTCAATAAATAATAATGCGTGTCTACATGCTAAGTACACTAACTAACCACCTAACATACATTGGCAAATAATTAAATTAACTAATTTATAGGGGTGTCAGTAACCGAACCGAAAACTGAACCGAACCGAATCGAAAAATTCTATTTTTTTGGTTCGGTTTTTATTCGGTTCGGTTAAGTTTTTATCGGTTAACCAAACCGAACCAACAAATAAAAGTGGAGAAATAAAAGTAGAGAAATCTAAGTTTAACAAAAAAAAAAAAAAACGAAAACCGAAAACCAAAGGTTAAAAACCAAAAACCGAAAAACCGAAAAACCGAACCGAACCGAACCGAAATTTCGGTTCAGTTCGTATTCGATTCGGTTCAGTTTCGATTTCGGTTCAAAAGATTTTTCTAATGGTTTGGTTCAGTTCGGTTTTTCAAAAAAACCAAACCGAACCGAACCATTGACACCCCTACAGTAATTTAGGGTGCACATGACAAAATTTCTGGAACAGAAATTGATTTCTAGCAAGAAATTGATTTCTCAATTTCTATTTCAGAAAATGAGAAGCTAAAAATTTTAGCTTCTGATTTCTTCTTCAAATTTATTTATGGAATAAAAATCTGTTTCAGAAATAGAGAAATCAAATTGCGTTATCAAACAAATTTCTGTTCCAAACTTGTTCCGGGAAATAGAGAAATAGAGAAATCAAGAAACATAAATTTTATCATGTGCAGCCTTAATCTAATATATCAATCTAAACATTTTTAATTTAATCTAAACAACCCCTAAGTATCATTAACCTACTAATAAGGGATTAATAAGCTAAACTCACTTAATTTGCGATCTGCTCGGTTCAAATCTACAGGGACGTGACAGGGGCCGACAAATCCCATAGTGGCGGCGCCGACGGGGGCTTGGAACGGGCCAAAATCGGCCCCGCAAGGCCCACGGCTTGACTGGAATTCTACTCCTGCATTGCTGGCCACGCTGTTTCAGTTCCACGAAAGTGAACCGAGACATCCCGATTTTTCAATTCTATTTTCAATAAACTGAGACGGGCACTTTGTTGGCACGCATATAGTTCTTTCCTTGAGTCGGCCACTCATGTGAAAACTAGCCTATCGGGTGAAGCCGTTAAGTATTCTAATGCATAAGACTCGAGAATTTGACTAGAAAACGATCTTTCGATCGAGCTAATCTGCAATGGTCATTACGACACAATTAAAAATCGATTAGAGATCGGAAATAGGTCGACTCGACAGAGGCATGTGACTAGGTGTGGGTGATTCCACCAAATTGCACAACTCTTGTCGATCGGCAATAGACCGACTTTTCTATCGATTGGGTACCCTGTGTTTGTATTTGAAACCTTGAGATTATCCTGACAATCAAAAGTCGCCAATGTTTCAAAGATGTACATTGTGGCTTGAGATGATCAACCACAGGTCAAATGCATAAAAATTTCTAAAGGCTACGCGGTAGGTTGGGCCGTGCTAATATTGTACTAAAGTGAAATTAACCGTGGAATTGAGATCGAATTCAGAAATTGGAAGTCTGAGTGTGTCACAAATCATTTTAGGAATATTAACTCATTTTCGGAAGATTTTCATATAATCAGAATTTTTCAGAAATTAAATCAAAAAATGACTATTTTGGCTCGAGAAATTAGTAAGCCCGCCTTTGGTCTTGCTTTTGGGACTCAAGTTGTTTCTATGGTCAAGTGATTACGTAAATTGAAATGTGGTGATATTTGATTAATTTTATGGATTTCAATTTGGTTCAATTAGAAAAGAATGAAAGAATATGATGTACAAAGTTTAAAAATTGGTAGGCCACGGCGGAAAAATAAATTGGACCTATTGAGAAGATTGTGGTGGAAGATTTTGGTGAGTGGGGAGTGATGTCATGAGGTCATGGTGGGCCACTTTTGTTGGATTAAAGAAAAAGAAAAAAAAAAAGGAAAAGAAATGGTCCCATCTCTCCCTCTCTCTTTCCCCTCTCTCCCGTGCGACTTCACCACCATCTTCTTCTTCTTCTTTGGTGGCCAACAGCAGGAGAGATCCGGTTGTTGCAGCCCTCAGCCCGACTGGTCGCCCCCGCCGTTCACCGCCACTGCATGTCGTCGCAGCCCGTGACTCACCGCTTGCACCTCCGCCTCCCTCTCTCCCTCCTGCTGCGCCGAAGTCCTCTTTCCTCCATTGTTGGTTGCTGCTCGACACCCAGCAGATTTGAGAAGGCGTCGAAGTTGGCTGCAGCCCAGCCGGACCGCCGTCTGCGCTTGTGCGCCGTCCGCCGCCTCGCACAACCGCTCTCCTCGCCGCCCGCTCGTGCCACCACCCGCGCCTGGCCATCCCCGTCTGTCTCGATCCGTGATTTCCAGGAGCTGCGGAGCTCGTCCCCGCCGCCGTGAGACCTTGCCTGGCCGCCACCTCGCCCGTCCAAGCCGCCATCGAGCTGCCGCCCCGATCCTCCGCCCATTCCGACGCCGGATCCGTGCTTCTCAGCCCCAAAACAATAGTCGCAATAATGGGTATGGAAGCACCTATTTGGCCTGTTTTGGCCATCTTCCTGAGCCCGGAAAGTCGATCCTCGCGTCGTCCTCGTCATTTTGGTTCGCTCGGCTCGCTAATCGAGTGAGTTTAGCTCACTAAACCTCAATTAGAGAGTTAATTATGCTTTAGGTGTGCTTAGCTTAAGTTAATTAAGCTTAGGTGGTTAATTTAATTTATTTAATTGTAAATTAGATTAAGAGGTTGGTTTAACTTAAAGTATGTTTAGTTAAGGTTAAATTGATGTTTATATTAGTATAATGGTGATTTGACATAAATGAATTACTTTTGGGATTAAATAAATATTTCGAAATTGTTTAATAATTTAATAATATTTTATTATTCGAAATTATTAAAATATTATTATTTAATTATTTTCGGAATAAATTTAATTATTTATTAAATTCCAAAAATTTTGTCAAGACCCTAAATTCTCAAACTTTCGTGCCGATCGCTGCTGTGTAGTCAGATTTTGAAATTGATGATTGGATATTATAAATTGAGTGTGGATTGTGAAAAATATAGATATTATTATTTAATTAATTTTCGGAATGAATTTAATTATTTAATAAATTCCAAAAATTATTTTGGGACCCTAAATTCTTAGAATTTCGTGCTGATCGCTGTTGTGCATTTAGAATTTGAATTTGATGAATGGATGTGGCAAATTGAGTGTTGATTGTGATAAATATGGATTCTTTATAAAATTCTAAGTGTGGAAATTGATGGGAGATTGGCTGTGATTAACCACCTATTAGAGGTCGTGCCCAGTGAGGCCGTGATGGACCACCTATGAGAGGTCGTGCCTAATAATGCCGTGATTGACCACCTATTAGAGGTCGTACCCAGTAAGGCCGTAATTGACCACCTATGAGAGGTCGTGCCTAATAGGGCCGTGATGGACCACCTATGAGAGGTCGTGCCCAGTGAGGCCGTGATGGACCACCTAATTGAAGGTCGTGCCGAGTGGGGCCGTGATTGCCACTGGTTGTTAAACCTTCCTATAGGGCCGTGATTGAGAGTAATGATTGATTTGCTAAAACGACATGTAATCGGCCGAGTCGATTGATCACTAAGACAATCCAAGTGGTTGAATTGTTCCGATGATGTGATTGTGCCGCAGTTGTTTGGTTGTCATAATTGCACATGGTTGATTTATATAAACTGTGCTAACCTGCAGATGAAGACTAGTGCGAGGTAAGTCTTCTGTGTGATGTGGCTAGGCCACCCGGGGCGTATTTTCTTTCTAATAGGGGTTTAGGGGGTTGAACTTGTTGAGACATTATCTCATCCCGGTTTGGGGATTACAATTTCAAGTCCCTGGTGGACAGAGTGGCTAGATAGCTTTGGTTGATCTTGAGGAATTGCAGAGGTGAAGTCATGAGGATTGGAGAACGTGTCTGACTTGTAGGTCGTAGGACAATTCATTTTTAAGAACCAGTCTTTTATAGACTTTTGGCCGTAGACCTCTGTTTGTAATTCTATTGAATCATGGACGTGTTATGTTGTGATTTTGATTCCTGTTTTTCTATCCCGTATTTCATTGTCAGGGGTTTTATAATACGTTCTGCTTGCGATATAATAGAACCAATGGGGTTGGCGACACTACATGAGAATGTCGTATTTCCATGACCATGGTGGGATGTTGGCGCGCTCGAGATTCGGGGCGTGACAAAAACAGTGGCCGATGGCGGGGCTATTCCACAGGGAACGTGAGGTGGCAGCTATAGGTAAAAATCGGGGCTGCTTCGGTGAGGAGAGGGGGACATCGATGGCATGCTTTGCCGTCTTCCACAGAACCAAACAAATAAATGAAGATGAAGCCGCTGATGAACGGGCAGAGACACGCAAAAAGGAAAAATGAGGACAGAGGAACGTTGGTCCAGGCGTGTGCGAGAGAGAAGGGTCAATGGAGAAAGATACCACAAGGTCAACAAAAGAAAAGGAAAAAACCACGAAAAACCCTGAACTTTGCCCAAAGTGACACATTTACCCCAAAAATTTTTTTGTGACGTGAAAAACCTCAAACTTTCTAAACTGTGACACATTTACCCTATCAAGGACATTTTTGTCTTTTTATTCTATTTTTTCCTTTTTCTTTTTTTCTTTCTTTCTTTCTTCTTCTTCCCTCCGCCGGCCATGGTGGAGGGAAGCCGACGTCTGGCGACCTCGCTAGCGTCGAGCGAGGGTAGGGACACCCTCGCCCGACACAGGCGAGGGCGGCCCTCGCTGACGACAGGCAAGGGTAGGGACACCCTCGCTCAACGCAAGCGAGGGCGGCCCTCGCTAGCGACATGCGAGGACGGCCCTCGCCAGATCTGGCGAGGGCACCCCTTGCCCGACGCAGGTGAGGGCGGCCCTCACCCGAGGCCGGTGAGGGCTGCCCTAGCCCAAGGCCGACAAGGGTGACCCTCGCCCGATGCCGTCAAGGCACCCGGGGCAGCCCTCGTTGGATGTCGACTTCCCTTCGCCGGCCAGCCGGCGAGGGCCGCCTTAGCCTGAGGCCGGCGAGGGTGACCCTCGCCCGATGCCGGCAAGGGCGCCCCGATCGGCAAGGGCAGCCCTCGGCTAACCGGCGGAAGGAAGAGAGAAGAAAAAAAAAATTTTTTTTTTTTTTTTTTTAAATTAAAAAAAAAAATGAAAAAACCAAAATGCCCTCTAATTTTAGGGTAAATGTGTCATATAATGAAAGTTCAGGATTTTTTATGTCACAAAAAAAGTTTGGTGTAAATGTGTCACGGTTGGTAAAGTTTGAAATTTTTCACATCACAAAAAAAGTTTGGGGTAAATGTGTCACTTTGGGCAAAGTTCAGAATTTTTCGTGATTTTTTTTTTTTCTGGAGGAAAAGAAAAGCAAATAGAGAAGATGGCAGGGAGTTGGTCGGCCAGAATGAAGACGCACAAGAGAGAGAAATGGTGGGGGCGGCTGGTCGTTTGACCGAACAGGGAAAGCATAAGAAAAAAAAAAAGGCAGAAAAGAAATCAAGAGAAGGGATGAGGAAAGGGGTGATGTCAGCCAAGGTGAGCGAGAGAGATGGGGAGAGAGAAAGAGACGTGTGGGAGAGAATGACCTCAAATTCCAAGGAAAGAAAAAGCAAATGGAGACCGCATTGGCAGGGGACGTTGGCTATAGGGGAAGAACGTGTGTGAGAGAGGGAGGGAAAGAGAGAGTTCATGTGGGACCGAAGGAGAGGAAGAAAAATTAAAGAAAACCTCCTAAATTAATCCAAATTTGGTCTCAACAACTTTATGCACAAATTCATTTTCGTTCCTTAACATACTCTCGGACAATAACTCCACAAATTATCCAATTTGATTCCAAAAATGCCACTCACCAACCAAAGCTCCAAATTTCCTAATTTTGACTTCAGTTTCATCATGAAATTTCCCAAATCGATGTCAAATTTCTCCAAGGAAAATGTCCATAAAATTTCTACAAGTCCCCATCATTAAATAGCTCGAATTAGAAATCAAAATTCCCTTCAAATGAGTCCATCCGAATTTTCGTATCGTCCGAATCGATTTTCCGGAAAAATCTCGGAATCTCCGAAAAATCTTCGGAGGATGAGTCGACATTCCTAAAATGAATTGTGACATGACAAAACTTTCAATTTTCTGAAATCAAGTTCAATTTCGCGGTTAATTTCAATTTAACATAATTTTAGCATGACCTAACATACCAGATAGCTTTTAGGAATTTTTGGTACAATTGACCCGTGGTCGATTTTTTTTTAGCCACACATACCTCTTTGACACATTGGCAACTCTCGATTGTCGTAAAAACCTCAATGTTTCAAATACGAGACACGTAGCCCCAAACGACAAAAAAAAAAAAAAAAAAAAATCAGTCTAGTGCCGATTGACGAGAATTTTGCAAATTAGTGGAATCACCCACGTTTAGTCACGTATCTCAGTCGAACTGACCTATCTCTGGTCTCTGATCAATTTTTACCTGTGCCATAATGACTTTTGCAGACTAATATAATCGAGCAGTCGAATTTTGGTTGAATTCTTAAGTCTATTGCATTTAAAATCACTTAACGGCTTCACCCAATATACTAATTATCTCATAAGTGGCCATCTAAAAAAAACACTATAGTTACGTCAACGAAAGACCCGACTTATCCGTTCGAAATTAGAACATGAACTTTTAGGATGTCACATATAACATAAGAACCTATTATTGATCTAAACAAATCACGTCGAGTGTGATCTAGTTTATGAAAAATACTACAAAGAAATGAAAGAAAAAATGTTAAATTGAATGCAATTTATTAGCAATGGGTTTGAAAATTAGTAATAGTATATATATTGTCATGCAAGATATGAATTTTTCAGATCCTTCTAGAAGCACGGATAACTTATGACTCGATGTTTCTAAATCTTTGGACACTTGTCATGTTTTCATAGAGAAGCGACGAGGAAGATCTTTCGCGGCTGTTTCACCTACCCCAACCTTTGTCCCTATGCATCTTGGCTGAGATGTCAACCTTAGGCTTCCGACACCTTCCCCTCTCTCTCCTCCATTTTCCTCATCTCTCTCCTGTATATGTGCTTTCGCCCACCAGTTCATTTCCCATTGATCAATCAGCTTCTCCTCAATCATCGCTCAGACTGGGCAAATGGGCGGTGTCGAAGCGGAGAGGAAGACCACCGGCTGGGCTGCTAGAGACCCTTCTGGGACACTCGCGCCTTACACTTACGATCTCAGGCAGGGTTTCGAGTTTTCCGTTCGGCCCTTTCTTTGTTCTTTCGGCACTTGAAGCGAGAGATGTGAGCTGAGACACTAACGGATCGGATCTGCGGTTGTTTGCCTGTGTTTGATTGCAGGAGCACGGGTCCTGAAGATGCTTACATCAGGGTGCTCTGCTGTGGGATTTGCCACAGTGACATTCACCAGATCAAGAATGACCTTGGCATGTCTCGCTACCCCATGGTCCCTGGGTACATAAATCACATCTTTGTTACTCTCTCTCTCTCTCTCTCTCTGATAAATCTACAGTCTACACATGTTATCCATCAATGTTTGGTTCATCTGTTTGCAGCCATGAGGTTGTAGGGGAGGTGCTGGAGGTGGGATCAGAGGTGACTGGTCTGAGAGTTGGGGACCGGGTCGGCGTCGGAGTCCTCGTCGGGTGTTGCCGAAACTGCACGCCGTGCAAATCCGACATCGAGCAATACTGCAGCAAGAAGATCTGGTCTTACAACGATGTTTACACTGACGGGAAGCCAACCCAAGGTGGCTTTGCCGGAGAGATGGTCGTTGCTCAAAAGTAAGTGCATCTGCTTCACCAGAAAAAGAAGGAAACAATTGCCTTGTCTCCCACTAGTAAAAAGTTGCTAAATGTGCCTGGAAAAATGGGAAAGAACTAGTAAAATATGTAAAAATCTAATTCCAGTATTTTTCATAAACAAAAAAGGCATTGTTTTGTTTTACCGTCCCAACTTGAATACAATCTAAACTCTGGAATATTATAAAAATATACATACAAGTTTATGTATGAACGATTTTATGTACAAAAATTTGAGGTGTTTTTCAAATTTAAGAAATTTTAAATGTGCGAGCTGCAAGATCTTAACAAAATAAAGTTGAAAGAGGGTTTATCTCAGACATAATTAATTTAGGTTGCTTCCTTTTTGTACTATATGGTTATTATCCGACATATGCTAGCCAGGGACATCATTGAATTTTTTTGGCCACATCATTGAATTTGTTTTATTATATAGAGATTCCTAGTTTTTTACTTACATATGATAGGGTCCTAATAGTAAAGTATCACGGACTAAATTTACAAGTTATGCAGTAGATGGAATCAATCACAATACCGGTATTATACATGAACCTGTATACTAAGGGCGATGGATACTTGATTGTTTTGAAGCAGTTAGAAACTGCAGACACGATGGAGATAAACCATGAATACTGACATAAGGAATAGAGTCATTAGACCAATATAACTCTGAAGAACCAAATTTAGGACCCGTTGATGGAACAATTCAGCCTCAACCCTTGCGTTTTGTATCGATATATTAGCGGAGAGTCGAATGTGATCCACATTAGGTTTTCTTAATTCAGATTCCTGGTTAAAATACCGGATGGGATATCATCGGAGCAGGCGGCGCCGCTTCTATGTGCGGGGGTCACGGTGTATAGTCCGCTGAACCACTTCGGGCTGAAGCAGAGCGGCCTGAGAGGAGGAATACTGGGGCTGGGCGGGGTCGGCCACATGGGGGTGAAGATTGCCAAGGCCATGGGACACCACGTGACCGTGATAAGCTCGTCTGACCGGAAGAGAGAGGAGGCATTGGACCATCTTGGCGCCGATGCGTACTTGGTGAGCTCGGACGAGACTGGGATGAAGGAGGCTGCTGATTCACTCGACTATATCATTGACACAGTGCCTGTGTTTCACCCTCTTGAGCCTTACCTCTCTCTGTTGAAGCTTGATGGCAAGCTGATCTTGCTTGGTGTGATCAACACTCCTCTCCAGTTCCTCACCCCTGTGGTCATGGGTGGTATGATAAAACAAACAACTCTCTCTCTCTCTCTCTCTCTCTCTCTCTCTTTTGACAATTGTCAAATATTCTAAATATTTACGTTGATAAATAAACGTGTGGTTTAAGACTTAAACACTTTAAATAACGGTTTTAGTCTTCTGGTTACAGGTAGGAAGGCGATCACGGGGAGCTTCATAGGGAGCATGAAGGAGACCAAGGAGATGCTCGATTTCTGCGAGGAAAAGGGGATAACCTCCCAGATCGAAGTGATCAAGATGGACTACATCAACACCGCGTTCGAGAGGCTCGAGAAGAACGACGTGAGGTACAGGTTCGTCGTGGATGTCGCTGGGAGTAAGCTTGACTGAGCATGATGAAAGGCGAAGCTAGAGCTTGATGAAGCTGGTGGAACGTGGATCATCCCCAGACCCACAAGCCACCAGACAGAAGCTGAAAGAAATATCTGGAAAAGACACCAACTCTTATCTTAAGTCTCAATCCGATGTATGACAAAAGTCCCGCTTAGGTTAGCTGTCTTTCGATGAAAGAAGACAGCGGAAGTGGATTTCTCTTTCATATGAATTGAAGTGTTTTGGCAAGTTTTGCAAAGGAAAAATGTCACAAATGGTCCCTACACTATTACTTAATGTGCGATTTGGTCCGAACTTTCAATCAACTCAATTTACCCACGAACTATTGATAAATGCCGATTTGATCCATGAATTTTCGATTAGCTCAATTTGGTTAAAAAACTATTGATAAATGTCAAATTTAGTCATTCGTTATTATCTTTCCTTTTTTTTTTTTTTTTTTTTTTTTTTTTTGATAGTAACGAAATTGAAAAAATAAAAAAAAATAACGAAAAAAAAAAAAAGAAAAAAATAGTAACGAAAAAAATAATGAAAAAAATAGTAACGAAAAAAAGAAAAAAAACGAAAAGAAAGGTAAAATAATAATAATGAAAAAAAGAAAAAAAATAGTAACAAAAAAAATAAAAAATAAAAGTTCAATAGTAAAGAAAAAAAAGAAAAAAAGAAAATGAAAAACGGTAGCGAATGACTAAATCGGACATTATCAATAATTTAAGGACTAAATTGAGCCGATTAAAAGTTCATGAACTAAATTGGACATTTATCAATAATTCATGGACTAAATTGAGCCGATCAAAAGTTCATGAACCAAATTGCACATTAATTAATAGTATATGGGCCATTTGTGACATTTTCCTTTTTGTAAATGTGGGATCTCGAAGTCGTGGATGGGGTCTTGAAAACGATGAATACCAAACTTATGGTGCGTAAAATTCAACTCTTTTCATCAGTTTTCTTCGGATTTCGTTTGTTGGACTTTGGGCCGTGGACTATGATGATGATCTGTTCTCTTCGTGGGAATGGGAGACTATATGACATTACTTTGTCGATCTGTGTGAATGGGCATCATGTAAGCCTAGAACTTGTTTTTTTTTTGGGGGAAATTTAGGATGATGAAAAAAATAAAAGAAAATTAATCAATCATCATTAACGAAATTTGAATGGTTCAAAACCCGGGAGCGCTAGGTGTATTAAGTGTGACTCGGGGATGGTGGGTCCTCCTGCTTAAGTGTCACTTGGGGGTTTACTGTCATTCCTCCAATACCAAAAAAAAAAAAAAACATAAAAGAAAATTAATCAATCAGTTATAAATTTACTGTACATATATTAATTTAATCCTAAACTTTTTGTTTTTGTCATTCTACTCCTAAACCTTTATGCAAAATTCCAATATAATTCTTTCGGCTGATTTTCGTTGGAAAGAGCTGATGTGGCAATTCAGTACTCAATAAGTCACGAGTTGATATCTAAGCATAAATCCCCAATATTATTTTTGCAAATTATAAGATGAAAAAATAAAATAAAAGAGAAAGTTCTAATTTTCTGCATTTCCATTCCCATCTATCCCAATTTCAAAGTTGCTAAATGTCAATCTTTTGATTTAAATAATATGCCCCTTATCTTTTTCCCACCATTCTCTTTTCCCCAAAGTCATATTTGGATGTGTTTATACTTGTAAACGCAGGAGAATCTCGTCGTACTCTAGTGTGGATTTCTTAAGAGGCCATTTGTCACTATTTGTTTTAATATGAGTAGACCCGTTAAACAAAAGTGAGTTGGGTCGGGTTTGGGTCGGGTCATAAATGGTCCGACCCAAGTCGACCCATTTAATCCGTTTATAATCCATTTATTCTAGTGCAAATTTTTTGACCCATACCCGACCCGACTTATACCCAACCCATACCCGACCCATTTAATGAAACATAAAAAAAAAAAAAATATATATATATATATATATATATATTAAAATGATATTGTTAACATGATTTTATACAATACAAATTTTAAAAATAATTATTTAAAAAAATCGAATTTTAATTATTTTTATTTTTAAAAAATTAAAATTTTTACTTTTTTTATTTAAAAAAAATTAAATTTTAATTATTTTTAATTTTCTTTTTCTCTTTTCTCTTTTCCTTTTTCTTTTTTCTTCTTCCTCTTCTTTGGCCGGCCGCCGGCCACGACGACGATCCAGGCAACCGGCCACGCGAGCCGGGCTCAGCTCACCGGCTCGCCGACGCCGGTGAGCTCGAGCTCGCCCTCGCCGGATCTGGCGAGGTTGGAGCCTCGCCCGACGCCGGCGAGTTCGAGGCTCTCGCCGATCGGCGAGGCTCGGCCTCGGCGGACGTCGGCGAGGCCTTCGCCTTGCCGGATCCGGCGAGCTCGAGCCTCGCCGGACGTTGGTGAGGCCTTCGCCTAGCCAGATCTAGCAAAGCTTGAGCTCGCCCCTCGCCCAGATCGGTGAGGCTCGAGGCTCGCCGGACGTCGGCGAGGCCTTCGCCTCGCCGGATCGCGAGCACGAGCTCGAGGCTCGCCGGGCGTCGGCGAGGCCTTCGCCTCACGGATCCGGCGAGCTCGAGCTCGCCGACGCCGACGAGCTCGAGGCTCGCTTCGGCGGTCGCCGGCCATCACCGTGCCGGCAACCGGAGGAAGAAAAAAGAAAAAAATAAGAAAGACAAAAAAGGAAAGAAAAAGAATTATAATTTCGGTTTTTATAAAAAAATTGTAAAGTTGAAGAGAAGAGAGAGAGATAATGAGTTTTTGAGTAAAAAATGGGTTGATAAATGGGTCATAAACGGGTCAAAAAGCTGACCCATTTAAAACTCATATATCTTAGTGTTTACCCATTAAAACTTATTATGGGTGCTTTATAAGATCAACCTTGACCCATTAATGACCCATTTAACCATAAATGGGTTTATAAATGGGTTGCACAACCCATTTAACACCTCTAAATATGAGTGAGCATGTTGGACGACCCAAATTGGGAATTGCTTAAATCGGACTTGATTGATTGCAAGGATCAATCTGATTTTCAATTCTGGGGGAGGGGAATTGGATAGGACCGAGTCCTTTTTTGAAAAAATATATATTTTAATTTCTTTAAAATAGCAATAAATCTTAAAAGTAGTAAAAATTCTAGTTTTTTTTTTTAGTTTTCTAATTGTTATTGATAAATGATTGGTTTGATGTGACTGAACCAGACCGGTCGGTTCGGCCGATTCCCGATCCCAAAAATTAAGAATCGGTCCAGTTCCCAATTCCTATATGGAATCGAACCAAATTGAGAATTGATCACCCCTATATTTTTAACATTTATTTATCAAAGAAAAAAATATTCTTTGAAGAGATTACTCTTTTGGGAAAAGACAATAAAAAACCCCAAATTTTATCCAAAGTGACAAATTTACTCCAATTTTTTTTTTGTGACATGAAAAACCTCAAACTTTACAAACCGTGATGCATTTACCCTACCAAGGGCATTTTTGTCTTATTCTTTCTATTTTTCCTTTTTCTTTTTCTTTTTTTCTTCTTCTTCTCTCTTCCCTCCGCCGACCATGGCAGAGCCAGCGGAGAGAAGCTGGAGTCAGGTGAGGGCTACCCTCGCCGGCGTTGGGTGAGGGTTCCCTTTTCTTAGGTTGGCTAGGGCCACCCTCGCTGGCATCAAGAAAAGGTGGCCCTTGGCTAGGTCAAGCAAGGCCCTTGCCCAATGCCGGTGAGGGTAGCCCTCACTTGACTCCGGCTTCCTTCTGTCGGATCTACCATAGCCGACGGAGGGAAGGGAGAAGAAGAATAAAAAAGGAAAAAAATTTTAAAAATTAAAAGACCAAAATGCCCTATAATTAAGGGTAATGTGTCATATGGATGGAAGTTCAGGGTTTTTTATGTCATGAAATTTTGGTAAATGTGTTACGGTTGACAAAGTTTTGGGTTTTTCATATCACAAAAAAAGTTGAGGTAAATTTGTTACTTTGGGCAAAGTTTGGGGTTTTTGGTGGTCTTTTCCCTACTATTTTTGAGCATATGTTATCCCTTTTTTTTCACTTCGATTGCTTTATTATTCCAAGCTTTATTGACACTTGTGACATTCCAAGTCCTATATCAATTGGGATAGTCTCTGATTCATAAATTAACAAACACATTCAAATAATTACCCTTTGTGTGATTATTCTAAATACTCTCTTTTCTTTTGGCTTGGCCACGTGAAAACACGTGTTATTACAAATAGTTCAAAACGGGGCCCTCTGTAGTACTCCTAGGATAGACTGTCAGGGGAGAGAATATTCGAACATGATGCCGCTCTTGACGGGGATATTGGTTCACTAAGCGGGAGAGTAGTACGGGCCAACTCTAACGAGATCGTTCATTCTTTAACTAATGAGGTGTGAAAATTAATCTCTGTGTGATTTATTCTTCGGCTTTAATTTGTTGGATATGGGAGTGTCCTTGATGATGCTATTTTTCTTTATGGGAGTGGAAGATTATTACTTGGCTGCTTCTTCTATGTTGCGAAAACAGGTAATCAAACATAATAATAAACAAAACAAGATATTTGAATTAAATATTGAATGTATGTAATTCAGTCAGAGTGATCTTCTATTGAGAGAGGAGCACCGGGTTTTACTATAAATTAAACAATACCAACTTTCTCTTTACCTTGATTATAGTGGTACATATTGCTGAATTGCCTCCATAGAGTAGGTATTAGGATTCGATGCATAGTCATAAGGAAATAGAGAATAAAAGCTAAAAAAAATTGAGACATAAGCTTTTTATTCTGGTTCATCCTTAAACTAGGGTTATGAATATTAAAGAATTTCAATATAATTAGTACATCACATCTCCATTAAAAGAGAAAAAGATTACATATACCTAGTATTTATTTATATGCTCAAGTTCAAACTATCAATAAAATATATGCTCAAATTATAAATGCTCTCTGACGACTTGGGGGCATTGGCCCTGCCACTCCCGCTAAGGCGGGCCTTGGACCTTGATGTCTTCCTATTAATGGAGAGTATAAATCACGCCTCAATAGTAAACATGCTTGGCTGAACTACATAAATCCTCTGTGTTAAGTTTACCTTAGCATTTATTTCTCGCTTTTATTGTTTGATTTTGTCTGCGCCTCTACCATTTTGCATAACAAGGGACGAGCGTCATTGCTATCATGAATGCTTGGGTACAAACGTCATTCATTGTGGAGGTAATTTTCGTAGAGTTTTAAATGTTATTTTATCCCAGCCTGAATCATTTTTTCAATACTAAACAGTTTTCATGAACTATTGAAATGAAAATGCAAGACCAGTCGATTTTATTTCACATGAATTTGTCGAAGGTTTCTGTCAGGCATAACCATGTGGCAACGAGGTCAAATCAAGGAATAAAGTACATATGATTCATTATCGCCTTATCTTTTGGTCAAACACTTCTCAATTTATTCTTTTTTGCCTTTATTTCCGCTGGATAAAAAAAGGAAAGAATAAATTGAGGATGGGTAGCCTATGATAAAGAACGGGGTATCCTATAATGAGTCTAATTTTTTTTTTCTAAATTTTTCTGATTTTATTGTGTCTTAAGATTAATTATGCCCTTCTACTAAAGAAGTATGTCTTATGATAATTACATACAGTAGATTATATATCTAGCTAAATAATTCCTTAATTTACTTACCCATATAATATAGTATATAAAATTTATTTCGACAATTAAAATCATTAATCAAACCCGTGCGCCAGCACACGATAACAACTTCGATTTTTGAACATTTAATGAGGTTTTATTAATATAAGGAAATGAGAAATGCATAAAGGGACAACATATTGTATAAAATAGTACATCGTATTTTGCAAGAAAAGGGTTTAATTCGATGAGCCGAAAATGAAATGGGTTTATGCCGGTTGGCCCAATAAGATCTAAATTGTGCAATTATATCTTATTTTGTATCTAAAAACAAAAGATGGTTTTTGAAAGCTGATGATATGCAATGAATCTTATTTAAATATTTTTTTCGTTTTATAAAAGAGTAAAGATAAGTCCCATAAATATTTAATTTTTCACTTATTTAATGTACATCTCATTTTACAATAATCTCCGCACACATTAATTTTTTGTTTTGGCATGTGCATATGGAATTTATGCACGTGCTTTTTTCTTAAAGTGGCTTGGGCCAGGCCCAGTTAAGTCCAAAACCTGGGAGTGGCCCAACTTCTTCGTCTGGGTAACGTGCTGCTGCCGACGTTCCATCATTTTCTCTCCCTTCCTTTTTCCCGGGAACTTTTTTCTCGAGAAAATCACTGTCAATCCGCGAGGGCGCGAGCGCGAGACCCTGCAAAAATCGCCATGGGAGACTCTCATCAACCTCCTCGTCTTTCTGTCCATCGAGCCCTTGGTGGTGGCTGCGGTACTCTCTCTCTCTCTCTCTCTCTCTCTCTCTACCCTTTATTCACGAAGGCAAACCATGTTCTTTCATGGGATCCCCCCATGTCGGTCCGACTCTTCAACGCAAAGCCCTGTTGCAACGAAATTCCAAGTGGGTTCCTCTCTGATCGTTCTTCCATGGATGATCACACTTCGTTTCGTTCGTGGGCTGTCTTCTGTTGGGTCTGGTTCTGGCTCTGTATCTTCCTTTTCCGCAGTTTGCGTGAAATGCAATCTTGCATATGCATTTCACGTCTAGTTATGAAGTGAGTCTGGTTTCAGGGGAGTTAATAGAGATTATACAGTTCCTTTGCCTTTTAGCAGTATAGATTGCAGTTCTGTGATTTATGCGCATTTTTGGATGGTTATAATTCGTTCCATTCGAATTGGGTCAGTTGCTGATTCGCTTCTGTGGAAGAATTGGACCGGAGGGGCTACGTTGCTGGCCGGCGCCACCGCGCTTTGGTTCGTCTTCGAGAGAGCCGGTTACAATGTCCTCTCGTTTGCGGCCAATGTGCTGTTGCTTCTCTTTGCAATCCTCTTCCTGTGGGCTAAATCTGCGTCTCTTCTTAACCGGTACTCCTTAGTCCTTTCTCTGATTGAGTGTCTTTTCTTTAAAATCCAATGTGAGTGATTTCGGAAAATGTAAGCAGTGCTGTTTTTTATTTTTTATTTTTTTGCAATTTTTTTGTCACCTTTAATTTACTTGTGCAAGCAGCAACTAAAACAAAATACTGTTTAGGTATGCAGCTAATTATTTCACTAATCAAGAGTTCGTTTGAGAAGCATCTACCATGATTTTGGGCTGCCTGTCACGTGTTCGGAGATGAATAGTAGAAAATGTTAGAAGAATGAATGAACCTTCTTAAAACTTGAAGCTAGAAGCTTATTGAGATGTGCTTTTTGCTGCTAGAGATTGGAATATGTACTAAACAACTTCTTAAATGACAAAAATGCAAACTTAGATGTTGTTCACCTAATTTACATATGTTAAATTATAATGGGAGAGATATAGTATTTATTTTCTGTTAATGAAGCACATATTGATTTTGGCTTGATTAGTTGGTCTTACAGACGGGTGAGAACAAAAAGGAAAATAGGTGAGGTCAGATAGTTTTTTTAAGCCTATTGAGGATGGGAGCAGACATGGAAGAAAGGATTTCATGCTCGATTTTGCATACACTTTTATAAAATTTAAGCATAACAAACTTATTGTCCTGTAAAAATCATCGAGAGTTGGTAAAGTTTCATTTGCAATTCTTCTTATTTCTTATGAGTTAAGACAATCTCAACAGACTTCGATCTTAAAATGCTTTCCTTCCTGACCTTGCATTGGTGGAAGACTTCAGACTAAGAAGTTATTGTTCTCCTTTTCTAATTGAGTTAAATTGTTCAGACCATTGCCTCCCCTTCCTGACTTGAAGGTTTCTGAAGAATCTGTTGTTGAAATTGCTGATGTGATGCAAGAGTGGGTGAACTACGCGTTGTCTATTGCATGTGACATAACAGTCGGTCGAAACTTGAAACTCTTCCTTCAGGTTAGGTGTATTACTTTGCAAGTTTCTCTGGTGGAAAGTTATATGTAAATGCCATATATTTAAAAGTCATTGTGCTGATTTGGGTTTTCCCTTTTGGATAGGTAACAATTGGCTTATGGTTGATCTCTTACATCGGCAGTCTCTTCAACTTCATTACTTTGGTTTATATTGGTAAGTTACCATGCTTCCCTGTGATTTTTTCTCATCGCAATTATTCAGGTATATATCAGGCATCTGGGTCTTTCTTTGCAGGGGTCATTCTTTCTCTGACAGTTCCCCTTTTGTATGACAAATACCAAGAAATTATTGATGAAAAATTGTGTAGAGCTCATAAAGCTATTCAAGTACTGTTAATGCGGATTGATAACAGTGTCTTGAAGAAGATTCCCCTGGCTTCTAACAAGAAAAAGAAGACTCAATAGGCAAGTGGTCTCTGTCCTTCATTAACTGCTTGAGATTTAGAGTGGCATTTTTGAGGATGCATTATGTGTTAATTTTCAGTTTTTTCTTTAGCCGAGAGTTCTTCCAAATCCAGTCAGAAATATTGGTTGTTTTTTGATCAACGTCGATCTCTTTCACTACTTAATAATTCTGTGGGAGAATGGAAGTTTAGTGGAATTGTCATTTATCTGCTTTTCTGAAGTTTTTAGGAATGAAAGGATGATTGGATTAGTATCATACACCAAACAATAGATGAGAGACTTCTGCAAGAATATGTCGCTTTGTCAAGAGCATCATGATATCTGTGAGAATTAGAGAAAACATAGGGTGTTACATTTTTTCCGCATCTTTATCAGCTACATCCTTACTTTTGAAGAGCAATTTGGCTTGCAATTCCTCTTTGGAGGTTTTTCATTCAGAATAGTTTTTGGCTTTGAGCAGCAATCCATCCGTTCAATGTTAATAATTGAAGTTTTCGCTTTTGCTCCATGCCTCATCTATCCCTGGACTTTGCGAATTATATTTAGTGCATTTGCTCCTAAAGTTCCTCTCACACATTCTAGAAGGCTGAATGGGGAGATCTAGATGTTATTACCATTGTGTCCTGGGATGGAAAGAAAGAGTCAGATGCACTTCTTATTTCTCAGTTGGATGATCTTAGTTTCTTGGACTTGCAAAGTTGGTGATCAATCAAATTGTCATGTTTTTTCTAGTAGTTGATAAATGGAAAGTTTATAATCCTGTCATTGTTTTTTCCTGTTCAGAATCTGCAATTGTTGCAGGCTCATATTTCTTGCCCAACTTTGAACTGTGTGTGAAGATCTACTTCTGCTGCAGGTTGACCAATTTACAAATGGGATTGGAGGGTTGTAAAGGGCATGTTGACATAGGAAGAATCGGCTTTTCATTGATATATGATGAAGCTGGCCAGTAGAGCAGTGGGTAAATATTTGACCGGAACTTCGTAGCATGGTATGCCAGAGCTGGAATGACAACATTAGGTTTTGTAGATCTTCTAATTCTAGGTTTTTCAACCTGCATTGTTCCACTTCCTTATTGTGAAAAGCCATGGTCTCATTTCCTGCTTTGCTGATTTTCCCTTGCCTCACTAGTTGTTTTAACACCTTTCTCTTCTCTGGGGTAAGAAAAGTCATAGGGAATGACTTTGCCTTTTCTTAATTCAAAATTGGAAATGGAGCTTTTCTGGCCATATTCACTCTTTGTTTGTGGTTGGTCTTTCTGATATTGCAGTTGCTATAGTGCTAGGCCTTTTCTGAGATCTATAGAAGTCTGTGGTTCCTACATATGAAATTTTGGACAAATTTTTTTTAGCTCTCTCTCTCTCAACACGCCCAACGCCTGTGTTGGCCTGCGAGATCAATTTAGTACCAAATTGGCGAACACTTGCATGGGTTAGATTAGAATCTTGTGAAATCGGAGACAGGAAAGTCGCTCTCAATTTCTACATCGTGAAATACTTGAGGGACTTTTCGATGCAGTTGACTTCACTTCGATGCACCAGCAGAACTCTTTTAGCGAACTTAAGTGCAGTGGCTTATATCTGTATGCTTATAATTTTATTTGCTTCAGTAGTCGGTGGATGATTTTGCTGGTTGTGTTACGACGGCTCTCATGGTTCCTGCTGAATTGTTGTCGCGATGACTCGTTGATGATGAGAAATTTTGCCAATGATGGACACGGACATGTAGTTGCAATGACTCGTTGAGGGAAGACTTGTAAATTTACGGTCATGACGATTTAAGAAAGGTGGATGCGATGCATGTGGAGATTGACTGCGGCCGTTCTCAATATTTGCCGCAAGTTATGATCAAACATATGGGGAAACTTATTCATGAGGGCAGATGAATTGACAATTAGCGATGATTTAGGAGCTAGGTAGCACGGACACGTTGTCCGTGCTTCCGTGTCGTGTCCGACACGTGTCGGAGCGTGTCGGACACGTCGACACGCTCGGACACGCGGTCAACGCGTGTCAAAAATCCGACACGCGGTCAACGCGTGCCCGACACGTTTCGACACGCGTGTCCGGAAGATGACGGAGGGTGGAAGCGACGGCGAGGGAGTAGAGAGGAGGCCGCGACGGCGAGAGACGGCCGCCGCGGCGATGCTGCGACGGATCCGACGAGGTTGCAGCTGCGAGGGAGAAAGGGCCAAAGGCGAGAGGAAGAGGAGAGGAAGGCGGTCGTGCGGCGAGCGGTGAGAGGCGACGAGCGGCGAGCGGCGAGGAAGGGGGTCGTGCGGCGAGTGGCGAGCGGCGAGGAAAGGGATTTGTGTGGCGTGCGGCGAGCGGCGAGGAATGAGAAGAGGTGCAAAGCTAGGGTTTTTGATGGGCCATCGCGTATTGGGGAAGGGAAGAGATGGACGGGTTTTTGATGGCCACTGCGTATTGGGGGAGGGGAAGAGACAGGGACAGCCTGTCTGTCCTGTCTGTCAGTGAAGGGGAGGGAAAGAAAAATATATTTGGGGGTGGGGGGAAACGAACGATGGTGGGGAGGGAAAGAAAAAAAAATTTGGGGGGAGGGGGGAAATGGACGAGGGAAAGAATTAGAAGAGGGTGGAGTGGACTTTAGTGAAAATCTTTTTTAATGGAAAAATAAATAAATGGGATTAAAATATAATTTCGAAAAATAAAAATACTGAATTTGAATTAAATTAATTAAAAATAAAAATATCCATTTAATATATAACGTGTCGGAACGTGTCGGAATTCTCTACTTTTTGAAAAATAACGTGTCGCGTGTCGTGTCGTGTCGTGTCGCGTGTCGTGTCGCAGTGTCCGTGCTACCTAGTTTAGGAGAGCTTGCTGATGATGCATGTGGAGATTGACTGCTGTTAATGGCTTGTTCTAGAAATTGCGCATATTGTTCACTGGCCCTCGATGGAACTTAATAGCAGTCTGGTGGTTCTTGAGTGCACAACATAAATTTAGGTGATACCAATACTTATTAGCAGTCAATCAAAAGATTGGTTGGAGGAGGTTATGTCTACTAAATTCAATTAATGAGTATTAAAAAAGGTTTCTGATCACTTTGCCAAAAATGAAGACAAATGTGGTTTGATAATAGTTCGAGATTGACTATGGAAAAAATTACATTAGTTTTAGAGGTGTTAAAATGGGTCATTGACCCATTTATAGACCCATTTATGTTTAAATGGGTCATTAATGGGTCAAGCCTTATTTTTTAAAGCACTCATAATCGGTTTTAAAATTAAAGAGAATGAGATCTATGAGTCTTAAATGGGTCAGCTCTACACCCATTTAAGATCCATTTATCAACTCATTTATTTTCACCCAAAGCCAAAACCTCACAATCTCTCTTTAACTTTACAATTTTTTTAAACCGAAATTATAATTATTTTTTTTTCTTTTTTCCTTTCTTCTTCCTCCGATCGCGACAACGATGGCCAATGATCGCGGGCGAGCCTCGAGCTTGCCGGTCGGGCGAGCTCGAGGCTTGTCAACTTTCCGGCAAAGGCGGAGGCCTCGCCGGCGCCGCGAGCTCAAGTCTCACCGGATCGATGAGGCTTGAGCTCGCTAGCGTCAGCGAGCCGAGCGAGCTCGAGGCTCGCCTATGGCTGGCCACCGGTCATCATCGTGGGCTGGCTGCGGCCAAAGAAGAAGAAAAAAAGAAAAAGAAAAAAGTTATATATGAAAAATAAAAATAATTAAAAATTTATTTTTTAAAAAAAATAAAAAAAATAATTAAAATTTGATTTTTTTAAATAGTTATTTTAAAAATTATAAAAATCGTCCATTAAATTTGTGTTGTATTGCATTATAATAAACGGGTTAAATTGGTCGATTTGAGTTGGACTATTTATGACCTAACCCAAACCCGACCTGACTCACTCGTTTAACGGGTCTAATTATTTTTAACATGTTTGCAAGTACAATAACGATTGTAGCTTTCCCTGTCATAAACAATTTGATAGTACTCTAATGTAGGGTCGAGAATTATTCACAAGATGTGAAATCAAAAGGAATAATGTATAAATAGGAATCCAAACTCGACTTTAGGTGACTTAAATGATGGCACTACATGAGAATCTAAATTAGGACGGAGAGAAACTTGAACTAGATGTGACATTATATGCCTTGCCATCTCATTAAGACATCGTTGTGATGACCCAATTGGCCGACGCAATCATTATGACATGACATCAACGCACCCCTCGTATCTCCTGTTTGAAAGCAAATCTATCCAGGGATTCATGAGTCTCGTACCTAATTCAACAACCGGGGAGTTGGAGTTGAGGCTGAATGGGTAATTCCCATTTATTGAGGAAAATTATCTAAAAAATTCTAAACCTATTATCTTTTTATTAATTCAATTCTAAATTTTTTAACTTTGGCAATTGAGTCATATATATATACACTTTAATCAATTGAGTTTATCCAACCAATTTGACTAGAAAATCGCTAATGTGGACGTCAATTACATGGCACAGCTAGTGTTAATAAAAATAATTTTTAATATTTTAATATTTAAAATTTTTATTAGTTTCTTCTTCTCTTTTCCTTCTTCTTCTGCTTTTTTTTTTTTTTTTTTTTTCTCTTCTTTTATTTTCCCTTTTTCCCTCTATCGATCATTGTTGGGCTTTGATGATGGCCAG
Organism: Eucalyptus sideroxylon x Eucalyptus melliodora; assembly: GCA_016097485.1. Classification (NCBI taxonomy): domain Eukaryota; kingdom Viridiplantae; phylum Streptophyta; class Magnoliopsida; order Myrtales; family Myrtaceae; genus Eucalyptus; species Eucalyptus sideroxylon x Eucalyptus melliodora. The sequence goes on from CM027830.1 coordinate 22,332,224, forward strand.
CAAAGGTCATCGCCCATGCTAGCCTTAGGCAAGAGCAATCCTTGTCCACCCAAGCCCAGCATCCCTTACCCTAGGGTGGTGAGGATGGTCCTTGCTAGTCCAGGCCCAACGTCCCTTGCTCAAGGCTAGCAAGGGCGGCCCTTGCTTGAGGCCAGCATTGGCGACCTTCGCTAGCCTTAGATGAGGCCTGATGGTAGCCAATAGAGGGAAAAAGAAAAAAGAAAGAAGAAAAAGAAAAGAAGAGAAAAGGAAAAAAAAAAAAAGCAAAACAAGAAGAAAATAAAAAAAAAAGGGAAAAAAAAAATTTAATGAAAATTTCAAAAAATAATGAGATATTATTAAAAATTGCCACATTAGTGCCGTCAGTGTCACATAGAACAGCTGACATCCACATCAACGATTTTTGGCCAAAATTGATTGAATTGACTCAATTAGCAAAAAGTAAAAAAAAAAATTTTAAGACTTAATTCATAAAATTGAAAGATTTATGACTGAATTGGAAAAAGTGCAATAAATTTAAGATTTTTTGGACAATTTTCCCCTTCTTATTGCATCCTTAGCAACAAGTAAGCAAGAATCACAATCTGGATGGCCAATTATTCCATTGCATGCTCCGTGGCCGCACAAAGTACCGATGATAGACTGTTTATTGTCTTTGTAATAACTGTATACTAGAGAGGTTGATGTATGGTCTACTCTATCTTGGAGATGTGCCTCTAGACTTAAAGGAAATATACTAGTGACATCAAAATGGTCTCCATTGCAGATTTCGTATACTGTCGATGTAAATGGACTTTGCCATTACGATCGTGAACACGTAAACAAGAGTAGTATTTACAGCCACGGTTCTCTGCAAATATTATTGTTCGTCTCCATGTTTATCTGCTAATTACATATGTTCGGTTGTTTTGCCTGTGATGCAGGTGCAGTGCTTATAAACAAGATTGTCTTATGGGTTTCCCCTCGTTTCTCATGGGTTCTCCGCACTTTCACCCGTCATTTTTTTAACCCCAGTGTGTCATTTCATATACCTAAATTTATAAATTCTGCACCAAATTGCTTTTCCTTTCCTTGGCACGCCTGTAGAGGACGAAACAGTGCCGGTGCATAGAAAAAGAGATCTCAAATTTGGTGGTTTTGTGAAACCATAGCATGATCAAGGAAAAATTATCAAAAAAATTATAAATCTATTGTAACTGTGCTGATTGAATCATAAACATTTTTTTTTATTATCAATTGAGTTCTAAATCTTTCGCATTTATGCCAATAAGTCCATCTGGTCAATTTGGTTGGTTGACGCTAACATGGATTCCAACTGTCCTATCGATGTAGCCAATATTAACATAGATAATTTTAATATATTTTTGAATTATTTATATATTTATTTATTCTTTTTTTTTCCTTCATCTTCATTTTCTAGTCAGTCGCTGAAATTCTACGACCAGCCAAAGGCAAGGGTCGTGAGGTCAACCATCCATGTCAAATATTATTAAAAATTAGGCACTAACTTGGCGTCGAGGTGAGGGCCAACTTGCTATGACCAGCTAGAAGATGAAGATGAAGGGAAGAAAAAAAAAAGAAATAGAAAAAAAAATAAATCAATAAATAATTAAAAATATTAAAATATATACTATTAAAAATTATTTATGTCAACATTGTGCTTGGTTTACCACCACATATAGGATTGTCGGTGTCCATGTCAACATCAATTGGTCAAAATTGACTAAATAGACTAAATCAGCACAAATGCAAAATGTTTAAAACTTATTAATAAAAAATGTTTAGGATTGAATTGACATAATTACAATAGTTGTAGAACCTTTTTGGTAATCCTCCTCATGATCAAACAAGCAATTTTTAAGTTATCTTTCATTAAGTTTCTGTCAAGTTCATGATATGAGATGGATATCAGGTATTGCCTGCACCTGGTTCATGTGAAAGAAGGCTCGTTTCATTACATTTGGTTATATCAAATTTGACATTACTTCTTCTAAGTGCATTTGGGAGCGTAAAGAAGTCATATATCTGTTCCGGTAGACGAGAAACCCTAGCCCAATATGTCACAATGACGATCCCAGTCAAGAAGCATGTTGTTCGTTACCTTCCTTAGAGACAAAAGATCCGATTGAAGCTTTGACTTCATGGGCACATTGCCATCTGGTAGAAGAGAACAACCATTTGACCTTTCTCTTTTGCCGGTGGGAGATGGAAAGGAGGAGGTGAGCTAACTAAGGACCAATGAACACCTGATCTCCTATTTCTAGCCTAACCGCACCAGAAGACTAGTCACCAACTCATCATCACAGCCCCGGTTCTACACATTTCTTGCTATATAAACTCCAATCATTCTCCTCAAACTGGCATCACAAGTAACCATCTTTCTCCTCCTAAGCCTCTATACACAACACAGAACTCATTCTCCATTTACCAATATGGCTTCTTCCTCAAAGAGATTTGTTCTCTTCATCGTCCTAATTTTCTCAACCGTTAATATGAGCTTCGGGGCTCGTCATCTGTTACAAACAACTATGCCATCGATACCATCGCTTCCCACCATACCTACTCTACCGACTTCGCTGCCGCCACTACCGGCCATGCCAACACTGCCAAAGGTCGCCCTGCCACCAATGCCTGCCATCCCTACCTTGCCTCAGCCCACACTGCCAACGCTGCCCACCACCCAACCAACACTACCCAAGACCACTCTACCACCGCTTCCAAGCTTGCCAACCATGCCGACCACATTGCCACCGATGCCAAACATCCCTTCTTCTCTCCCTAAAATCCCTTCAATTCCTCTTCTCACTCCTCCGCCAGCCACCAGCCCTTGAAGAGTTTAGTACCATACGAGGTCACCTGAGAATATCTATGTATTGGATTGCCTCCTTTTGATTGTAGAATTGTTCCAATACACGTCATGTCTTGTGCTATGACGTCTTTTGGTTTCTATTGATCATTCATATTGTTTTCTAGTAAGCTCTTTTGGTGTGATTAGAAGTCTTTTCCAGCGTGGTGTACCTATGTACTATGATATATATGTATTTATCAGTGACATGGCTCACATTTAAATAATGTATTTTCAATCGGTTCAAAACTCATTCTTACCTACCGTACCACCCCAATCTCTATCTTCCACGTTCAAATAAAATGGTGTGCCACTCGCACGTGTATGTGCCATGAACTTGATTCAACGGCTCACGTGAACTGAGCTTACACGATGCAAGATTTTTAGTGACATGGACTTGAATTAAAATAACACAAGTGGACGACTCATTTTTGGCACTTCCAGATATTTCCTCAATAAATTTATTGTCATCAAATTGATTTTGAATACTATTGTCAGTAATTTCACTAGAATTGAGAGAAAAAAATTTCCAATTCTCATAACAACTACTTTATCTATATTTATGTACCATAAACAATCTAGTATCCTGGGTTCTTGGAATTTCCCTATTCTAGCATCAAGAATTATATGTGTGTAACATGTCCGCTCGAATGACATGGCAACCTGTTTGGTGTGATGTACCAAACCATATGACATAACAAAATCATTGATGATGCAGTACCATGTGAAAACTGATGTGACAAAATAGCACAAAAAGCATGCATGATGATGTGGCAATATTGACGATATTGACGATGTGTCAATATGGTATTTAGAATCCTGTGAAATGGAAACGGGAAATAGTCTAAATAATATAGTCGATATCTTTAACCTGTCAAATAATTATATTAACTCATTAGTTCAGTGGTATGTATATATATGTGCCTAGTTTTCTACGAGTCTTTCTACATAAAATTAGAATACCAAGTCATCCATAGATGACCAAATGATGTCCAGTGCATAAGTTAATTAACTCCTAAATCTAAGGATTAATATAGAAGTAGTTTGGTGAGTACCTATCTCCAATGTCAATCATTTAATTGTGCTTCGATAAAAAAAAAAATCATTTAATTGTGCGTTGCACGAGAATAAGCACGGGCTTCACATCTACCAAAGGGTATTGCATTAGAAGTATTTATTGCTTTGGCAAAGTTTCCTCATTGTCTAGATTATCCGTTTAGTTTGATTTAAAATATAAGAAATAAACCCACCATAGTTACATACATACATACATATATACATAGAGAGAGAGAGAGAGAGAGAGAGAGAGAGAGAGAGAGAGAGAGAGAGAGATCTACCCAACTCTTATGATTAGAAAACTGATGGTACTCTCCCCAGCTATAATGAGATTAGAATGGGGTCAACGTATAAAATTTTTATGTCCTTAGATATGAAAATAATAGTCAAACCCAAATCAAAATTTGAATAGATACATTGAAGATATGATCAATTATCACGATTTCAAAAGTGTAAATTAACCAACCATTTGAAAATTGCTCTTTTCCAAGCAACAAGGACAATCACTGAAGACAAAGTATATTACCGACCAAAAAAAAAAAAAAAAATTTACCGACCAAAAAAAAGAAGACAAAGTATATTTACAAAGATTCTCCTCTGCAAAACACGAACTCATCATATAAAACGGAAGATAGAACAAAAAGAGAAGACAATTTATACCTAATACTTCACCCTTATTAGCAAGGGATGAAAGAGGCACATAAAAGGATATTTTATAATTGTCATTATTTTAATAAGTTCACGGTACCATCTTGTACAAAGTGAACTGTGTTTTCCATTTATCAAAGTTACCTTTTAGGTATAAACCACAAAATTTCCACTTGTTTTACAAAATTCAAACTTTCTGTTTATATTTCAAGCCATATTCTTTTGTCAAAGGGTTAAGGTAGTAGAGAATGGTGAAAATATCTATCTTATATTTTAAAACTCTTTCTAGCGTGAACACTTGCAAGATGATGGAAGCCTCATGTGTAGACGCAATTTATATGGATAATTATACACAAAGATGGATCTAAAACTTTCTTCTGATGGAGGCAAACTTGATAATTATAAGTTCACAAACTTTATTGAATTTATAATTAACCTAGAGTTTTTTACTTTAAAAATTATATGGGTAGATAAAATATTTCTGGAAGTACTGTTTTGCTTTAATTTACTGAGGTGAAAATGGAAAAATACGAAACGTATATGTATATGTTACCAAGATGTTAGTCTCTACAATACGGAGCTTAGTCCCTAAATCAAGAAATTGTTGAAAACTTGATTTGAGGAGTCTAAATTCGAGATGGGATGACTTTTGGCTCTAAAATTACCTTTGGAAATTCAAATCTAAAAAATTCGAGCTATCGATATCAACGTCAACATATTTCATAATATTTTAACATATGAATGTAGGAATAATAAAAGCAGTCCACGCAGAAAAAAGAATTGATAATTGAAAAAAAAAAAAAATATTGAAGCAGCGTTCAGTACTATTCTCTTCGTCTTTCTTCGACAATTGCATGATATGTCAATCAATCCTTGCCTCGTACAAGGTCGAGTTCCTTTTACGACATGGCACGCGGAGACAAGACTCATGATGTCGGGCTTTGAAAGATCGAAGCTTTCCATGCGAGAAGACAGACAAAAGCAATGAAAGACCTCGACTGCTGTATGCATGATTCAATCATCTTACTGTTCTAATATAATTTATGCATTTGATTCGAACTCCTCTTCCACTAAATGACAACTGCACATGAACAGTATAGGAATTGTAAACCCCACTTTGAATTCCTGTCAATTATTAAGTTCTCTATTCTCAAATGCTGGGACATCCTCTTTCACATGTTTCTTTAGAGTTTGGTATGTTCAATATAGTTTGTGATAACTGGCTTGGCGATTAACACTATTAACATTAATGTCAATCAAAGACAGATTGATTAGATGCACATGCATATATTGTCATTAAAACATTAGTGGTGGGGGAAAACTACGTACGTCTCCAACTCTTCCTAGAGTTGATGCAATCGGTTAGGATGTTAACGGGTTTTCAGCTCACAAATGAAAGGTGATTTGTTCAGACCAACGTTTTTAAACCAGGATTGGTCAAAGAACCAGCTTCACCTCTGGTTTTTGGGTCCACCGGTTCGACTGTCAGGTCAAAGAGGTCAGAAGGTCAGAAGATCGATACCTAAGACCCATCTCATAAATTTTGTACACAAAGTCAGTACCTTGATCAAGGATCCGGTCAAATTGGTGACCGATCTATCCAAATGATAGATTGAACTAGGTCGGCATCGGGTTTGACTGATTCTTGATCAGTCCAAGCTATTAACAAAGTTGGACAAACCATGGTCTGTTTTCCGATCGAGCTGATTGACCCGATTGGTCAAGCCTAGGTTTGAAAACACTGGTTCAAACCTCTTTGGACAAGACCCACTCCCACAACTTGTTAACTGGCTTGTAGGACTTGCATGGTGCGTTGTGAGACTCTACATAGTCGATCATCCACACTCGTGTCTCAAATTCATAAAAGAGATTACATATGCCTCTGTAATTTGTGATCATTTACAATTATTTTCAAAATGACGGCAATATAGCGAAATGATGATATCATCTGGATTCTAATGGTGCAATCATGACGTGTAGAGGCAAAGTAGCATATGCTTTCGCGTACTATATAATTCCTCACTATCATGTGTTTTGAGAAGCTTTTTCTCCCGAGGTTCCTGTGGCTTGATGAAGGGTTAGAGTCGCGCAGTAATAACGTAAAAAAAGGGATGAAATAGAGAGGGCAATTCTAGCGAACCCTAATGCCAGGCGACAGGCGAGGAATGGCAAATCCCTTGTTGGAAATTTTCTCAGTGGTTAGCTGTTGAGGCCAATAGGGTGCTTAATTTCAGACGTTCAAAAGTCAAAAAGATTCCTTCAATGAGTAAATTGATAGGTTATTTATATTGAGAGGATCAAAAGGATTGGTTGAGATATGTCATGTGACAATCCTAGCGTAGGAAACCAACGAAAGCTAGATTTTAGGTAGGAGGGATGGGCTAGCCACGGACTACCAAGTGTCAAGAGAAAACGAGCCGACTCCAAGCCTATTAGAAGGGGTTAGAGCGCTCCTTCAAACCCATCAAGTTAAAACTCTCAAAGAACATCTTGAAGAGATAAGAATAATATATGGCTCATGTGAATATAAACTCACAGCAAATCTCTATTAGCAGTATCCATTAGTAAATTCATGAAATTATATGCAAGAACAATATGCTCAGTTTTCATAAATATGAAAGAATAAATTTACGCATGCTCTCAGTTTTCATAACTATGAAAGAACAAATTTACGCGTGCTCAAACAATCTCACGCTGAGGCAGTGTGTTATGTTACCCTTTTTTCCATTGCTGCCACTTTATATTCTCTTATCTGTCTCTTCTCCTTCCTACTATTTGAAGACTCACGGACAGGCTCTCCAGACCCACAACGTTGGGGCGAGTAACTAGGCCTACTCAACCGGGAAATTAAACTAAACCGGCCTTACAGAACCGGTTTGACTGGTGACTGGTTTGAGTTCTTGGTAAAAAATTTGGGAATTATCCTTGACTGGTTCGGTTTCATCATGAGGTTCTACAGCAAAAATTGCCAAAATCACTGACAAATTAAGAATGATGGTTTCGTGTGTTCTTTATGTGGGTTAAACGGAGCTTGAAAGGACAGCTAAAAGACAAGTGCAGGTGTTTGTCTGGGAGGTGGAGGACTGAGTGTCCCTGTGTTTGCAATCGTCCCATATAAGCTCGATTCTTATTTTTCGCAGTTGAAATTGTTATCATTCTTTCAATGAATTCATAGCCATCGAGACAGGAAACATGTAGGTACTCTAGGGAAAAAGCGTGTTAGTTTCAGGGTTCAACCGGTTATGTTCTTGGTTCAAAACTAAGAATAAGCGTTAATTTGAAGAATCTACCCATCTTGAAATTAATCATTCCTAACAACATAAAAAGACAGGTGATGCCCCCTCTCTTAGATTCGAGCCATCATCATAGGTCTTCTCCTCATCAATATCAAAATCGGCCATGAATCTATCAGTGCAACCTCATATCCGAGGTCCCCAACCTCAGGCTGCCCCAAATCTAGGGTCGTCACCTGCGGTTAGGGAATCCATTTTGTATGGTGGCTGGAACCATCGCAAAGCTCTTCCCCCAATCACAAAGGGGTTTGCAGGGGTCAAAGAGAAAAAGAGATTGAGATACCACCTATCGGCATGATGGCTATGGACCACGATTGGGGAGTGGGAGGCGATGACGCGGCCTCGGAGCAAGGGTGGGGCTATCGGTTTTGTGGTAAAGCAAGGGAGTGACCAAGGGAGAGGGAGATGTGTTTGGATTTTGGGATAAATTTCTTTGCTATTTGAGGATGTTTTGATCCTAAATGGTAATTTTACTAGATGTTACCCACTAACTTTAGAGGATTCCATATTGAAATCACTGGACTTATAACATTTCCTATTTTTTTAAGAACTAAACTGATATTTGGTGGTGGGATTTAGAGCATTGTATCAATTTGTGATATGTATAACATAACAGAGAAGAAAAATCACATGTTGTGCCCTTTGTTTGGGTGTGGGACTGTGGATACATATGGGCACAATTTATGAATGGATCATAACGAAAGAGACCCAAATTTAGGAAAGAAGATATGAGATTGCGTTTTTGTAGGGGACCATAGAGCTATAAAAGTACAGAGGGTCTCACTGCAAGGAAAGGGTCATGTCATTGCTCGTGAACGCTGTCCACATCTTTTGAACCCTTGTGTCCAGCCTCTCCATTTTCCATTTTTCCTTATAAGAGATGCTTGCTAGAAGAGGACAAACGCAATCATTCATCGATTTACAAGTAAAAGACTTCAAGACTAATTTTCTTCGTCACGAGCGGGAGTCAGTCTCAGTAGACAAAATTACGTTTTAAGGAAGTCATAGGAAGCTTCGTCTCGACCGTGACAAACAAAATCACGGACACGTCAAAAGTTTTGCACTTAACCGGCTTGTAAAGGTCTATGAAGTGTTATTTCATGATCTTTCAAGATAATTTGGTTTTTGCGCACATGTTCCTATATCATAGAAAAACAAAATAGGAACAACAACATTGCGTATTTTCCATATAGAGGAGAGAAGTTACCTAAAAAATACAGAAAAGGAGCAGTTTTTGTTTAATTCTTGTGCTTATTAAGTTGTGTTTAGTAACTATTTTGTTTCTGAAAATAATTTATGTTCACACATAACTTTTTCTAACTTTGTTCCTCAAATAAGTTTCTAAGCATTTGAGGCATTTGATCATTATACAAAATTTTTATTCTCGAAATAGAAATGCGTTTGATAGGACCCTCATTTTTTTTTCTTGTGACTTAAAATTTCCTTTAATTTTTTAATATTTTAATATTTTTTATTTTTTATTTTTTTTGTTATTTATTTATTTTTCCTTCTCTTCTTCTTTCTCTAGTTGGTTGTCGGCCATAGGATGGCCAGCAATTGGCTATACAAGAACCGGCAAGGTTGCTAACCTTAGGGGAGCCTCCCCAACCATCGGCGAGGGTCAACCTCACCTAGCCACTATGAAGCTCGACCTTGCTAGGCCAAGGTGAGGCCGACCTTGTGGTAGGTTGGTTGGGCAAGGTCAACCCTCGCCGGCAATTGGGTGAGGCCGAGCTTCTCTAAGGGTTGGTGAGGCTTCAACGACATTGCCGGATCTTATCTGGTCGGTCACTAGCCATCGTCGTGCTGGTGATCGGCGAGAGGAAGAAGAAGAGGAAGCAAAAAAGAAAAAAAAAAAGAAAAGAAAAAAGAAAAGAGAAAAAAATAAGGTTTGGGTTTGATTTTAGAATTATTCCTCGGAACAAAGAAGCAACTTTATTTTTTACTTTTTGATTATATTCCAAATCTATTCTCGAGAACAAAAATGTTACCAAACGGATTTCTGTTGTTTTTCTTTTTGTTCCAGGGAATGAAATAATAGAATCAAACACTGTTTGACATGTTATCAAATAGACCCTTAGCCATTCATTAGTGTCCCCTTTGCTAGTACTTGCTATGAAATGTTTTTGCATTGAAGATGTTTCATGCTAATTGTTAAAATATTTAAGTAATAAACCATATTTTCATCTAACAACTTAAGCTTTTAGAACAGTTAACGGTGGTTCCACAAAATCTCACAATATATTAGACCAGAAACTTCTTGAGAATCTTTCCAAACTTTTATTTACCTTTAGAATATTTTAAATAATAAACTACATAAGTGATTACATAGTAATATTCAAAGCATAGTAATATTCAAAGCATGCTTTTGTTGAAGAATTCGAGTACCCATGTCAAAGCACAGCATGGCCCACCCGGTCAGAAATTCGCACAGCTGTTATCATGAACAAATGCTGCATGCAAATTAAGCTACTATTTAACAATGATTAAGTGCTTTAATTTATTTGATTAGATCTGAAGGGTTGGTACTTAGATTGGGGATCAGGTTAGGAATACGACTAAGTGAATTAGCTTGGGATGATTTATTCGACTATTCGTTGACGGAGTCGTCACAGCTTAGTTCACATCTAGAGCATTTCTCCAATGGCAGACCTAACCCGTGACTTAGAGAACCACATTGCTCCGGGTTCCAATGTCCTTTTTAGTAATTAAATTGTGCCGAAAGTGGAAATGAATATGCTAATTATTTTACTTAATAAAGTGCGAATAGTTTCGTAGTTGGACCGTTCGAATCTTGGTTTGTCTCTTGCCTGATCCATTGAAGTTAATGGGGGTATTTCAACGTACATAGAGATTACCTATCTAAGATGGGAATCCTCGTCATAGACAAAACATTAGCAGTTTAACATGTAATGGCAACTACTTAGTTAGACAGTGCCATGAATTTTTTGGGTCGAACAATACAAGGCACAAAGTTAACGACATTTGAACTTTAAGTTAATCCGTTATGAATTAAGTTAGGATTGAGCGTTCGACTTTTATGAATTGTGTTCAAGGTACCCGACTCAAATTATAAAATTTACCACTTGAAATAGCAACCATCTCTACTGCAACTAAAAATGTTTTAGTATGACTAGAAAACCATCTTTACATATTATGTAGAGTGCAAGTCAAAACTCTAGCGGATGACCTAAACATGAAATTATTTGCATTTTTACCTGTTAGAGGAATCGAACTTAATCTGAACTTTCAAGGCCATTCACTAATCTCGAAGCCAACTTCATGATGAAATTTAAGCAATTTTATGAGGAGTTACGTTGGATTGGTTTACGATATTGATAAAGAGCTTATCTGTGCAATGGAATGTATCTGAATGTTCATTAAGTCCTGAGTGCGTTTATGATAAGCAAGGTAGGAAGTTTCTTTTTGACTACCTTGGTAGCTTCGCGCCAAGCTGGGAAACGAAAAAGTCATTTGCTAACAAATCGATTCCCGTAAGCAACCGTTTCTATGTCCCGTGACCACAGACATGACAATTTTGCTATGTCTCTTATCAGTTGTTAGACTCTAGCGTCTTAACATCACTTGTCCAGTCAAAAGATTGTCAGTGTCAGCCATTGGATGGACAGAGGAGCATGACGAAATTACCATGCTCAAGGCCACTAGGGACAAGAATGGTAACTATTATGTTTTCGGACACAATTTCTTACCAAAAATAGATTTTTATTTTTATTTTTATTCTCTGGACAAGTTTATGAGCAAAAATATATATTTGATGATGACCTAAAATTTTTCCCTTTCAGGCAGGTGGCAGCAAGAGGCCATTGGTAACGGACGATGAAGGATGGCAGACGGTGGGCAGCAATGGGCGGTGGTGGGTAGCAGGGAAGGCGATTGACTAGTGGCGAGGGAAAGTAATATGAAGAATATTGATTTCTCATTTCTGTTTCAAAAGTACAAAATTAAAAAAATTTTACTTCTCATCTTTAGACTAAAAATTCATTATAATCATAGAAAAATGAAACAGTGTTACTAGACCGATTTCTGCTCCAAATCGGTTCTCGAGAACAGTAAAATAGATATGGCCAAAATTATATTTCCATCAGTCCCCTCAATATGCCTTTGTCTAAATGGAAATCTCTGGTGTAGACACCCCCTGTTCAACGCCAGACAACCGTCAAGGAAAATCAGTGGAAAACGAGGTGTACCAAAAGTCAATCAATGTTCAAAAGGAGGGTGGACTAAATGAGCTCCTCCTCTGCTCTGCAATCAGACGGGCTCCAACTCACTCTGCTGTCCTGTAGTAAGCACACATTAGATTCCTCCCTCTGCTTTTTTCTGTTGCTTACCCTGTGTCAAATACTTCAAGCTCACAAAAAGTTAAAAGCAAGGTTGGCAGGGGGCAGTGGAAAGCCAAGGGTCCTCGTTTTCCATTTGTTTATCTTCCCTGGGGTTCGCCTTTTTAAAGTTTCTTGCTCTCGTTGCTCTCCAACTGCACAAAAGAGGAGGCAGTAGTACCCCCTTTTTCTTCTCAGCTAAGCTCTCTGTCTCTGCAACTAATCACTGTAGCTACCTCCTCCATTCTCTAGGAACTTTCCCCACTTGGTAGTTCCCTCCATGCTGAGCTCACTTCATCTGTTGGGTCACTTTCATTGTTTGGAGTAGAGAGCTTTAGCTTTTGGGGGACTGTTCATAAAAACCCATCACCAGGCTCTCTCCCCTTTTTCCTTTTTCACCTGTTACATGCTCTTGCTAAATCCTGATCTGTTTGGTAACCAGAACAACAAGAGCTGGAGTTGGTCACCCTCTCTCTCCTCTCTATCCTCTCACTCCACTATGTCTCTGCTCTTTTTCTTCACTATGAATTGGTAGCCAGCATGTGCAGCTGTGACCAGCTCAAGGAACCATGACTCCAAACCCCAGAAATCTCCGCCCCTGTTTGAGTGCTTTGGCTTTTAGCCTTCTCCTGCTTAGTTCGTCTGGTCTGAACTCAGATGGTGTGCTCTTGCTCGCCTTCAAGTACTCCATTTTGAGTGACCCGCTGTCTGTCCTGGAGAGCTGGAACTATAACGATGTGACCCCATGCGCCTGGAAGGGAGTCACCTGCACATCGATTGGGAATCCTGGAACACCAGCCATGCTCAGAGTCACCAGATTAATCCTCCCCAATAGCAAGCTTCTGGGTTCGATCCCTAAAGAGCTTGGCACGATGGAGCACCTCACCCATCTTGATTTATCTAGTAATTACTTCAACGGATCCTTGCCTTCGACTATCATCAATTCCTCCACGCTTCAAGTGCTCTCTCTATCCAACAACGTGATCTCAGGTGAGCTGCCCGAGTTCATCGGAGACTCCAGGAGCCTCTGGTTCCTGAATCTCTCCGATAATGCACTGAGTGGGAGTATTCCTAAGAGCATAACCTCCCTGAAGAACTTGTCTGTTGTTTCTTTAAGGAGTAATTACCTCGCAGGTGGTGTTCCTAGCGGGTTTGTTTCGGTGGAAGTCCTAGACTTGTCTTCAAATTTGCTGAATGGATCTCTGCCATCGGATTTCCGAGGAAACGGTCTGCGTTACTTGAATCTCTCCTACAACAAGCTTTCGGGCCCTATACCGCCAGGGTTCGCCGCGAAAATCCCAAGAAACACCACTATCGATCTCTCATTCAACAACCTGAGCGGCGCAATCCCGGAGTCACTGGCCTGGGCGGATCAGAAATCAGAGTTCTTGGCGGGCAACATGGATCTCTGTGGCAAGCCGCTGAAGATCCTATGCTCCATCCCTTCAACTCTTACCACGCCACCCAATGCCACCACAACCACGTCACCGGCCATCGCAGTCATCCCGAAGACAGTCGGCACCGACCCATCAGCGGACTCACCCGGATCATCTGCCGCGGCAAAAGGCCAACGCCCGGAGGGCTAAAACCAGGGGCCATAGCAGGAATCGCCGTCGGCGATCTAGCCGGAGTAGGAGTCCTCGCGTTGGTCATCCTCTACGTCTACCAAGTCAAGAAGCGGAAAAAAGACCACAAAGTCACCACAACCAACGAGCCCAAATCACACCAGAAACCAGAACCAGCGGCAGAGCAAGACCCAGCACCGGAATCGAGAAAACCCGCAAACTGCTACTGCCTCACAATCACAGGCCACGAAACGTCGACCTCCGAATCATGTTCCAGCGAGGACGACGAAGACAAAGCCTTGCCTGCAACAAGAAGCAACGACCACCACCCCCAGAACGGGGCGGGCGCGAACCAGAAGACGGGGACCCTGGTGACGGTCGACGGGGAGACGCGGCTGGAGGTGGACGCGCTGCTGAGGGCGTCGGCGTACATACTGGGGGCGAGCGGGGGGAGCATCGTGTACAAGGCGGTGCTGGAGGACGGGACGGCGTACGCGGTGAGGAGGATCGGGGAGAGCGGGGTGGAGAGGATGAAGGAGTTCGAGCAGCACGCGAGGGCGATCGCGAAGGTGAAGCACCCGAACCTGGTGAGGCTGAGAGGGTTCTACTGGGGAGACGACGAGAAGCTCGTGATCTACGACTACGTCTCCAATGGCAGCCTCGCCAGCGCATGCTCTGGTTACAGTAAGTCTTTCTTCTTCATCCTCTCTGCTCCCCTGTTTTTTCTATCTTTTTCTCTATTTTCCATGTTCTTGTTTTCTGTTTGATTCTTCTCAAAAATGGAAATTCCATATTAAACTACAAACGAAAAGAATATCGTATCACGAAATTGCAAATTACAAAAAGGGAATTCGTGTTCTGGAAATTTCAGAATCTATGAAATTATTTTGTTATTAAGACATAGTGCTACCATACAACATCCTGAAAATCATTTGCAAGTTGGGAAACAACTATGATGTTCCTTAATGTATGTATTCTTGCAAGATCAAAACCCTATTTGATTGCTCGGGGTTCCATGCAATCCCAACCCTTTATAAATGGACTACGAAGGGGTCGATCGGTCGGTCAAGTTGGTCAGGTTATCGGATCTCGAGACATACTCAAGCTTCCTTTGGTGGTAAAGTGATCGATAGAATTTGGTCTAAAGATTGATTCATCCAATACATGTCAAAAAGGACATTTAGGATTATGTTTGCTTCCTCGTCACTTTAGGACATGCAATTCCAAGATGCCATGTCGCGGCGGTCCGTTGGACGAGGCTAGTACACCTTGGACCTAAATCTATGGCTTTTTGGATTATGGGGTACATCAAATATATTATCACATGACATTCTTTTTAATTAGAGATCTTTCTCCTTTTTGCTTTTAACAATATTGCCTTTTGTAAAATATAAAAAAAAAAAGGAGTCAATAACACGTAATAATTATTTTTCAATATAATTTCTCAACATGTGCAGTAATTTTTCTTTTGATAAAATTTTCTCGACTTGCTCCATTTATCCTTTTTATTTTTTTTTTTTATGTTGGATTGACACAATTTTCAAATCTGATACCCTTCAGGGGGATCAGATAGAGTTCAGATTGGCACTCTAGGAATGTCTTTTTTAATATTCCTTCAGGTGAATTAATAAAATTCCCAGCTTGTTCTTCTCGGGATAATAATTTAAATAATTCAAGTTTTCTAAAAAATAGGCGCAAAAATAAAATACTCGAAAATTACAGCTCCCTAAGCTTGATGAATGCTGTATTTTATTATTTGTAGAGTACAAAAAATCGGCATATAGTGTGCCCACCATGTGCAGTGTCGGTCTATCCTCTGTTGTTTTTAGCTGCTCAATTTAATTAATGTTTTTTTTTTCAATTTGCTGGCCGAACTACCAAGTAATATATTGTTAATAATTACTAATCGTTCATATCATAAATTCAAAGAAGAAAGGACTGAAAAATCTGATTAAATTATAAGTTATATCACTAACTTGTTTTTGTTACAGTTCATAGGATGCATGTCGACCAGATTGGCATGTGATGTTGTGCCGTAATTCTTTGAGCTTATAAAATGAGTATATTAGACTTTTATTCTAGGAAAATGAATCTTTATTTTCATAAATAAAAAAGATATAATCTCAAGACAAGATGCATTGGGTATATGAAAATCGTCTCATGTGGTTGAGTTCATTATATTTTACATCAGTATTGAACTTAATGAAATTCAGTAAATATTTAAGATACTCACAAATTGATTGGTAACGATTTTGTTCCAATCTCAGGGAAAGTCGGGTCATCCCCATTCCATCTCTCTCTCGAACATCGGCTCAAGATCGCAAGAGGAGTTGCCTGGGGGCTCGCTCACATCCACGACAAGAAGCTTGTCCATGGCAACATCAAGCCCACCAAGATCCTCCTCAACTCCGACATGGAGCCGCTAATCTCTGACTTTGGCCTCGAGAAGCTCGTCGTCGGTGGAGCCAGCCACCACATGACAGCAACCGGTTCAGGATCATCGAACCGATTCGGAAGTCAAAGATTCGCACACCATCAAGAATTTTCGATCGCTAACGTTAATCATAGTAACAACAATAGCCCATTTGTAGTGCCCACGAGCTCGAACCTCGGCGCTCCCTCTCCTTATCAAGCGCCGGAGTCCTTGAAGAGCTTCAAGCCAAGCTCGAAATGGGATGTGTACTCGTTTGGCGTTGTTTTGCTCGAGCTGCTCACGGGGAGAGTGTTCTTAGACGGGGAACTGGCCCAGTGGAACGCCGGTCCGGTCGGCAACGAGGACCGGGGTTGGGTGCTGAGGATGGCCGACGTGGCGATCAGGGCTGAGGTGGCGAGCAGGGAGGAGGTGGTCCTGGGCTGCTTCAAGTTGGCATTTGGGTGTGCCTCTCTTGTCCCACAAAAGAGGCCCTCCATGAAGGAAGCACTCCAAGTTCTTGAAAAGATGATGACACCATGATTTGATGAGGTCTTTCTGATGTGATGCTGAATTGCTATTAGTGGGATTTGGGACCCTTTTGAAAAAGCTTTGGCCACTAAAAATCAAAGCGTTGTCTTTTTTAGCCTTTTTGACTTGGGTGTAGCAAGGAAAGAGAGGGAAGTAATTGATAAATAGACGGGTTTGGTTTTTTTTTTTTTTTTTTTGACGGAAAGTAAAGTGGATTGGTCGGTTCTGCCTTTTTAGCATCCCAGCTTGTCCTATAATCGGTGAATATAGTAATGTACGAAAAACCTGAGGTTCACGAGCTGTATTCATTAGTCACCCTTTTTCAACACGAATGAGACACGGCCTCTTTAGCAAAAGGTAGATGGACAAAGGACCCACCAAAGTCTGAGATTTCGTTAAGGAATCAGACTAGTGGAATCACCATTTCGTTCCAACTTGATTCTTGTAACGAGTAAGGCATAGCTCTTGAAACTGTAGTAAGTAGTTCGATATTGCCGTAAAATTAGAATGTCAAATTTTATGAGACTACATGTGAGATGGAGAGAGAAAGACAATTATCAAATCAGTTTTAAACCTGTTGTATAAATGATAATTCGATTCTAATCTTTAAAAAAAAAAATTGGCAATGTCGTCTTAAATGTTTGTGCAAAATTCCAATGTAGTTTTTCTAGCAAATCGTTGATGCGGTATGCAGTCGTTGTTGGCTGTCCTATGTGGCACATTGATGCGGCAATTTCTAGTAGAGAATGGTCAAAATGATTACATTATAATTTTGTGCAATGGTGTATGGTTACATTGACAAAATTAAAATGTTCATGACTGAATTGACATTTGTACGACATATTTAAGAATGAATTTCACTTTCTCAATGAGAGAAACAAATGTTAATGACTCATTGCACATATTTGCCTACCTAAGGCAATTTTGCCTCTTCAATGTTTTGTTTATAACCTTTACGAATTGGTAAGAGAAATGTCACCCAATAAGATAGTGCCATTAGGGCTGTATAGCCAATTTAAGTCAAAGGTACATTTTATTTTTTGAGTTCAATGTTGTTTAGATATCCAAGGCTAACTATACAATGCACACTTTTTTTTTTTTGGGGTCATAAATGGGTGATTTTTTTCATTTATTCATACGATAATTACAAGATAAATGTAAACATACTTCCGAACATAAAATATCTTGAAAAGGCTGGGGATGGGAGGACGTTCATTGAGAGGGAGTTTTTTTGGTACAGTGGGCTTCCGCTACCCAATCGATGGCTCGGTTTCCTTCCCTAAGGCAATGAGTCGGTTTTGCTTGGCTTAACTGGGCTAGGATTCTCTTTCCTTCATTTACTATGTTCGTCATGGCCCAAGGTGCTTTTTCTCCTCCCATTACCACCAAATTGTCACTTTTACAAACAAGATCTATTGCTTTCTGCTGATTCACCTACATGTGACCCTCTTGGATTTTTTGCAGGAACTTAAGCTCTTTCACAAAGGCTAGGGTTTTAGCTTGAAGAGGAGATTCAACTCTGGTCTCACAAGCAAAGCCTCCTGTGCACAGTTCTGCTTGAATTCCTCAAGATCTCGATGATTTAGCATGGGGTTTCGCTCCCCACCCAAGATGCATCCATGTTCAGCTTCAAGTTTGAGTCTGTTGGGGGTTTCTACTTTATTTCTTCTGTTCTAGATCTGGCTTTTGATATGATGTTATGTGGGTTCCATCTAAGGTAGCTATTGGCCTATACTCGCGCATCTTCTAATATGGCTTTAGGATTGGGCTGTTGTCCTCGAAACACAGCATTGTTCCTTGCCTTCCACATGAGCTAAAGGTTCATTGCTACTATTGCTTCTTCAAGTTGGTTGTCATTTTTTTTTTTTTTTGAAGATGCCCCTTAGCCATCTATCTGCTCTGGTGACATTTCGCGAGCTTTTGCATTTATTCATGGTTTGATTTGACCATACTTCCCCTGTCGAGCAGCAGGAGAATAGCATATGTTCGATTGTCTCAGGATACTTTGAGCAAAGCAGGCAAAGTGGGTCTAGTAAGACTATTCTATTGTAAAGATTTTCACGTGTGGGTAGGGCATCTTGACATGTGCTTCATAGAAAGATTCGCATTTAGGGGGGGGGGGAGGGTGGGCTAGGATATTCTGTAATTTTGTCCATAGTTGTCTAGGTGGCTAATATGAGATTGATGCCGTGTTTGGATCTGTCTTGAAGAACTTGGACTGCTCATTGTTGTAGTTGCTTTTAATTGTATAGCATCCAGTTTTATTTGCCATCCGATATAGAATGTCCACTTTGGGGGAAGGCCTGATGAGGGTTGCTAATATCTCTTCAACAACTTTTTCCACAAAAAGGTTATGCAAAATGGGTTCTTTCCACTCCCTTGTGTCTTCATTTATTAGTTCTGTCACTTTGTATGGATTGTTCCTATTTGCAGGACCTTCAACAATGCCCAAGGCTAGCCATTTGTCCTCTTGACTTTTATAGATTTAACATCTCCCATTTGCCCACCTAGGCTCTGGCTCAATGACTTCTCTTCTAGCTAAGATACTCTGCCAACCCCAAGACGAGCAATGTCCTCTTTTGGCTTTCCAAAAATCCCCTTTCAGAAAGAATATGCCTTTAAGAACTTGAATCGATTGTGCCGAAGGATTTTGATGTAATCTCCAAGCTTGTTTTCCCATTATAACTCTATTAAAAGTTTGCAAATCTTTGAAACCTAAGCCTCCTTCATCTTTCTGGAGTTTCATCACCTCCCATTTTTTTCCAATGCATTCCCCTCCTTGTATCACTTTGTTTCCACCAAAAGGAGGCTACTCTCTTCTCTATAGCATTACAAACAAAATTTGGTGTTTTGAAGATTGACATGGCATATTGAGGAATAGCTTGCACTATGCTCGTTATCAGTATTTCTTTACCTGCTTTTGATAGAAACTTTTCATTCCATCCCTCCATCTTCATATCTACTCTAGCCAATATCCAAGCGAACATGTCTTTCTTTGACTAACCCCAATTGGATGGTATTCTGAGATATTTCTCATTCTTCTCTATTATTGGGACATGTAATTCATGAGCCATATATTCTTCAAATTATGTGGACAACCATTGCCAAAAGCGATTCCTAATTTGTTCAAATTGATGGCTTGACTCATTGCATAACAATATTGGTTTAGAATTTCTACCAAGCTTTGGCACTCCTTTACTATTCCATCCAAGAAGATAATAGCATCATCAGCAAATAATAAATGGGACAATGTAGACAATACTTATTTAGAGTGATTCCCTTGAGGATTCCATCCGCTTTGGCTTTATGCATCATCCATGATAGCACATTGACCATTAATATAAATAGGTAAGGGGATAGTGGATCTCCTTGTTGATAAACTAGTAAGAGCACCTAGAGGGGGTGAATAGGTGCTTAAAAGAAATCTTAACAAATAATTGTGGAATAAAATAAATTGCAAATAAAGTTGAGATGAAAAATTGAATCAGATTCGTGAAACACTAGACTTTTGGTAGATGTTTAGAATCTATTATGTAATAGAACAAACTTCTATGATAACCTGTAAAAGTGCAACAAACTTAAGTAAAGAGAGTCAAGAAAGAAAAGATTGCATACGATTTTATAGTGGTTTGGCTCAAATTAAGCCCACGTCCACTATCCCACACTGACAACCTACTAGTTGGATTTCACTACCGTATCAATAAAGAATTACAACTTGTGAGTGCAAATACTCAGTGATATAATCTTCTAACTCACTAAACCACTAAAGAAGACAAGTAGTTGAGAGAAGTTTCAGACTTTGGAATTCTCATTTTCATGTCCCACACTTCAACTTGACCAAATAACGTTCTTTAAATACTCCTCAATGTCACACTAGCTGTTGACATTCTCTAGAGAAATTTCTTCCAATCAATTCGTTGGACAAAATCTATTAAAGAGATCTTGTAGCCATTTGAAGATAAATATGGAAATTCCGCTGATTTTGGTCGCCCATACAATCAGAATTTAGGTTTCCATAAGTAGAACTTACTCATAAGAAATTTATCTTATCTTGAAGATATTTTCAAATTTGTAATTGGCTTAATTAATGTGTGTGCGAGCGCGTGCGCGCGTGCGTGCGTGCGTGCCTGTGCGTGTGTGGGCGTGGGCGTGTGCGTGTGCGTGTGCGTGTGCGTGTGCGTGGGTGCGCATGTGTGCACGTGTGTGTGCGTGTGTGCGTGGGCGTGTGTGTGCGCGCGTGCGGGTGCGTGCGTATGCGTGCGCGCGCGCTCACGCGCGCGTGGGCGTGGGTGTGTGTGTGCGTATGCGTGTGCGTGTGCGTGTGCGTGTGCGTGCGGGTGCGTGCGCGCGTGTACGTGTGCGTGTGCGTGTGCGCGCGCGCGCGCGCGCGCGTGTGTGTGTGTGTGTGTGTTTAAATAAAGTGAAATCCTTGACTAGAAGATAGTCATTGAAAAAAATCTTTTGTCTCCAAATAAAGTTCATTTGTGTTGCACGTCTCTAACTTTGGACTATTTGTCATTCTGAACATGATTTCATTTTGGCCTTTGTCAGAATGGGAAATGTTTCTAGGATGAAATAGACTTAAGCAATAGTTTTTGATAGAACCTTGATAAATCCTTAGAAATAACTCACAAGTAATTTAAGAATTAGAGATAGTAAGTTTTGTCAATTTCAAAATTTTGGTAAGAGTTTTCTCAACACTTATCTGATGCCACGTGAGGGTAAAAAATGCTGCGTAGGTCCTTCATTCACTTTCACACTAAACGATATTGTTGAGACACACTGCATGATTAAATCAACCCATTGCTCACAAAACCCTATTTTCAGCATACATGCTCTCAAGAAATCCCATTCAATCTTGTTACACACGTTTTGCATGTCCAATTTAAGAGTGGCTTGGAACTTCTTCCTTCTCTTCTTTACCCTCAATTGGTGCAGCACTTCCTAGACTATGAGAATATTATCATGAATTTGATGGCCTTTAACAAAAGCACTTTGTTATATTACTATTATCTCTTGGAGCCATGGCTTTAGCCTATTAACCATCACTTTTGAAATGATTTTGTAGTTGAAATTGCATAGGCTTATAGCTTTAAACTAACTTATATCCTTTGGGTTCTTGACCTTAGGAATAAACGCAATATGAGTTTTGTTTGAATTTGGGTCAAGGATACTTGTATCAAAAAAATTCTAGACCAGCTGAAGTATATCCTCTTTGATTTCCTCCTAGAAGTGGCGATAAGATTGGCCTTTTAACTCATTGGGCTCTAGGACTTTAGATGCTCCTAGCTGAAACACTGCTACTTTAACTTCCTCCATTGTGATGTTGGCCATCAAATTTTTGTTTATCTCATCTTCAATCGGGCTCAAGCATTGGTCTAGGGTAGGTTGGAAATTATGGGGTCCTACCGATTCATATAGGTTTTGATAGAATTCCCTTATGTGGTTTTTAAGAATGTTTGGTTCTCTAGACCAATTCCCTTCATCAGTCTTTAGCATTGTTATCTTGTTTCGATGCCTCCTCTGGATCCTTGTTGCATGAAAGTAGAGGCGTTAAATGGGTTGTGCAACCCATTTATGGACCTATTTAAGCATAAATGGGTCATTAATGGGTCGGCCTCATTTCTTAAGACACCCTGATGGGTTTTAAAAATAAAAGAACTAAAATAAATGGGTCTTAAATGGGTACCCATTTAAGACCCATTTACAAACCCATTAAAGTCTAAAGATGGGTTCATCTGATTAACCCACGTCCCGCGATCTCAATTCTCTACTCTATCCTACCCGGCTACCTCTTTTCGCTTCCACGAACCCATCGTCGCCTCATCGCTGCTTGCCACCACCCATCGTCGAGCACAAACTCCACATCATCGGTAATCTCTCCGGTCCCTTCGTTTCCTCTACTCGAATCTGGAGCTGTTCCTTGCGCTGGAGCCGAATTCATTTTCGCTCTCTTCTGTTTTTCCGATTTCTTCTTCTCTTTTGATGAATTCTTCTAGAGGGGTGGGATTCGCAGGTTCTCTGTGGCTGAGCGGGATCGTGGGCTTGATCGCCTACAACTGGTCACAGCCCAAAATGAAGACCATCGTCAAGATCATTCACGACAAGTACATACCCTTATCTTTTGTGACGTTTTGTTAGTCTGGATACGGATTTCGGAACTCATTTCCCCTGTAATTTTTAGCTTCTTACTGATTGGATTGCTTGTCTTTGGTTGGGGAAATTTGTGCCCTTTGTTTATTTTTGGTAGGAATTCTAGGTAGGGCTTGAGAATATTACTTCGGCTTTTGCGAGAATTGAATGTGTAGATGTTGACTTGTAAGTTACATTAGTTGTGAGTCCATCATGTTAAGACCCCTCGTGTATTGAGGCAAATCAATTGTTGCTGGTAAGATGTAGCGTTACCTATGTGCTGCTCCTACCATTGACAGCCATATACTGCAGTTGAACTTCATTTTTTATTTCCCTTATGGGCAGTTCGCTCTACCGCTAGTGGTGACCGCTTTGTGAGTTACTTGCCCAAGGACAAGATTGGCGCAAGCAGGCTCGGCGCCAGGGAGGGAGAGCTGGATCCAATGGAGTTGCAGCATGTGGTATCTTCCGATTAGAGAATTGTTGCGGTTCCTCAAGCTTAGGCCCAGAAAGTTCTAAAAGAAGGTAAGGATGAATTTGATGACGCCTGCGATTTTTCAATGTTCTAGTGAACATAAGTTGCTCTTTCGACATCGTATTCCTCCACTTTGTCATTAGAGCTTCTTTTCGATAGCTCATTCTTTACCCTTTATGTTAAATTCATAACATGCAATCTTGAACCTGTTCTAATTTATGTTTTCTCCAACTAATTAGTTGACATGACAAGAGATAATGAGGATCGAGAAGAATATTCAACTACGGAACAATTCGAGAGACGTAGAGTTGCATCCTTAGTTCATGAGGACGAGGAAGATAACTCTACTTACTCTAAGCGTTCAAGAAAATGCACTTCGATTGTATGGTCTAAATTTGAAAAGTTCATAGATGGTCATGACATGAAGAAGGCTAAATGTAAGTGGTGTGAAGTAACTTATACAGCTAGCCATGGGACAAAAAACTTGTTGCGTCATTTAGATACTTGTCCCAACCGAGAGGTTAATGTTGATGGTTCCATAGTACAATTTGACCAAGGTGTGTTTAGAGATATGCTAGCAAGAGCAATAATCAAACACAATTATACATACTCTTTTGTGGAGCATGAGGCTACTAGAGAGTTGTTTAGTTACCTCAACCCTAATGTAAAGCATATCTCAAGGTTTACAGCAAGAAATGATGTGGTAAAAGTTCATGAAAAAGAGAAAGGAATTTTGAAATCCAAATTATTGCCTCTTTCAAGCCGAATATGTTTGACTTCTAACCTATGGACTTCTGTTACTACAGATCATTATATGACTGTCACTGCTCATTATATCGATGAGGATTGGGAATTGCATTCAAAAGTCTTGTGTTTCTCCTATGTGCCACCCCCATATAGTGGTCCCATACTTTTAGAAAAATTGCTGACTTTGTTAAGAGAATGGGGTATTGAGAGAGATTTTCAGCATTACTTTAGATAATGCATCATACAATGACAGTATGATTGATATTTGGAGATATACACCTTCTACGAGATCCTCTTTGTTATGTGATGGATAGTTTTTTCATGTGCGTTGTGGTGCACATGTTTTGAATCTTATTGTACAGGAAGGTTTAAAGGTTATTGATGGATCCTTACATAATATTAGAGAAGCTGTCAAGTATGTGAGGGCTACACAAGGGAGGAGAGTAAATTTGCCGAATGTATATCGCAGTCATGCTTAAAGACCAGTAAAAGGGTACGCCAAGATGTGGCTACGAGATGGAATTCTACATAACTAATGCTCGAGGGTGCCATTTTTTTTTAATGTGCATTTTCATATTTGAAGTTGATTGACCATAACTTTGTTACATGTCCATCTTCTGAAGATTGGGTCAAAGGAAAGAAAATTGCTTTCTTGTTGAAACCCTTTTATGATATTTCTACTATGTTCTCTGGAGTTAGATATCCCACGGCGATTTTATATTTTTATGGAGTATGATAGATTCAGCTTTGTTTAATACGAGCAAGGGATACTGAGGATGAGGCTATTAATTCTATGGCTAAGGCAATGCTAAAAAATTTTGAAAAATATTGGAAGTGTTATAGTGTTGTCTTATCATTTGCTGTTATATTAGATCCTCGTTATAAGTTACACTTGTTAGAGTTTTGCTACTCAAAGTTGGACATGGATGATCATGTGGAATTTGTACGGGGCATTCGAGAAAAACTCTATACACTTTTTGATGAATATGTGACATCTATGTCTAGAGATGATCGCTTTACTTCTTCAACTACTCAAGGTAACATTTCAATTGAGGGCATTGATGAAAACATTGGGGATGACATTGATGAGTATGATGCATTTGAGAGTGAACACTTTGGATCACAATCTAGTAAGTCGCAATTGGATTTGTATTTGGAGGAGAATAGGCTTGATAGAAAGAAGTTCCCGGATCTCAGTGTCCTTGATTATTGGAAGACTCATTCTCATTGGTATCCCGAGTTTTCCCTCATGGCACGTGATATATTGAGCATTCCTATCACTACCGTTGCCTTAGAATCAGCCTTCAACATTGGAGGACGCATTTTAAATAAATATCATAGTTCCCTTTCCCCTGAAAGCGTAGAGGCTGAGCTGTGCACTAGAAATTGGTTATTTGGAGTTCCGCCTGAGGAAGATTTGGATGAGGAGTCTCTCATCATTGACTTTCAAGACTATTTGCATTAGGTACTTTTTTTCATCTCATTCTTTTCATTTGCTCAAATGATTTAATACACTTGTCTTCATAATGATGTATTCTTGGTATACTTTGAGGACTCCAGGTCTACATACCATCCCGCCTTAAAACGTGTTGTTTGTTTTTATGAATTCGAATGTGCTGCTGCACTCCAGAATCAGGCTTGCTTGTCCTTTGCATTCTCCCATCAGCAGATAGGGAGAAGGGCAAAAGTAGAAAAAACGGGCATATCGAGTTGGCTTGATGTATTTATGGTTTTCCCGTTGGGGTTGAGCAGATGTTATGTTTAAATTATATGTGCTCTGTAGATTCTGGCTTAATGGATGTCCAGCACAATTCTGTGTACACTTTCTCTGGTGACTGCTAAAGCTATTGAGTGTGCTTTGTTAATTTGTTCAATAGCTTTCTTCCTTATCCCCAAAAATGGTTTGTCCTTTTTGTACAACTTACTATGAACAATTCTTCTTTTGCATTGTCTATTTGGTTATTCCATCTTATTCTTGCGTATTTCCATTTAAGTACTTGTTGATGTTGGTGGAAAACAAATGGACCGGGTGGAACTCCGGGTTGTTAATCGTAAAGAAGAGTTTGTGAGGAGGATTGAAGAAGCTGCAAGAAGTAATCTGATCCTGATTTTCAGCTAACTAATAGTGAAGTATATGATGATGTATATGTTTGTGGCCTCTATAGGAATGGGAAGCTACAGTTCCATGCAAGTGATGATGAGATTGTGCAACAATGTGACAAAGTAATGAGGACATTAACTTTTATAGTTCTAAGTTCCCCCTGAGACTCACATAATCCAACATATTTTTTTTGGTTTTTGATGTGCATAGTTAATATCTTGTTGCACGTAATATTTGCTTCAATAATGCACTTTTGACATGTAACTTCTTTTTTGGGGCTTCTGTCAAGGATTAGGTGCTGTGGATCCAAACGTGTTGGGTATTGTGTGTATCATCAAATGTGGACTCCACACACATTATGCCACATCTATTTTAAAAACAAGTTTAAATGGGTCTAGCGGCTAGTCATTGTCGTCGTGGCCGCGATCGGTCAAGAAGAAGAAGAAGAAAAAATAAAAAGGAAAAAGAAAATTTATATTAAAAAAATAATAATAATTTATTTTTTAAAAATAGGAAATAATTCAAATTCAAAATTTTAAAATAATTATTTTAAAAATTATAAAAATTGTCCATTAAATTTGTGTTATATAAAATTATTTTAACAATACCATTTTTTTAAATATATATCTATATCTATAATAAATTAATTTTAGTTAAATGGGTCGGGTATGGGTTAGATATGGGTCGGGTCGGGTATGGGTCAAAATTTTTGTATTGTAATAAATGGGTCATAAACAGGTTAATGGGTCGATTTGGGTCAGACCATTTATGACCCGACCCAAACTCGACCTGACCCACCCGTTTAACGGGTATACATGAAAGTATTTAGTGTTCTTCTCTCCCAATTGTAGCCACTCAATTCAGGATCTCATCTCCCAATACATTTCCTCTTGTTGCCATAACTTTTCCAATTGTTCCACTATCTTCTAGATTTCTTATTTGCTAGCGGTTGCCCCTAGTTTGTTGTTTATCTCCATTAATTTAGATTTCAGCCTTCTAATTTGGTGCGATGCATTGGAAAACTTCCCCCTGACTCCATGATGCTAGTTCCATTAATTTAGCAACTGAAACTATTCTTCCTGCCATGTGCTTTTTATAATTTCCCCACATTCCTGTTCTTCAAGCCAGTAAGCGTCAAACTTGAACTCCTTTTTGTGCCTCCAGAATTCTTTCTTGCTCGGCAACTTCTCAAAATTGAATTTTGAATCGTCAACTAGTCAATTTTTTCACTGATGTTGGCAAAAATGCTTTGCCTATCCTCGTAGGCTTCAACTGCTATTATAGAAGCTGCTATCACAAGAATAAAACTAATCTGAAAAAGCACTCCAAACAACATCCTCATAGCACGTGGCAACTCATTGTTGGCCTATGTCCTCATGACATAAGGCAAGCCATCGATAAACAACATCCTCGTGACATGAGGTAATCTATCCTTAGTTGATTTCTCACTGTCTAGATAGCCACATGGTAAGATCCTATCCATTAGTCATGGTCTTCCTGTAAACACCCCATATCATTTGGGAGACATCTTTTAATTTGACGCTTGGTAGCTCTTAAGAACCTATTGCTAGTTATTTGTGTCTCCTTCTCAACTACTCCATTAACTCAATGCTCATCACTGGCATTCAAATCCATCTCTCTTTTTACATCTTTCGACCACATGTACCATAATCTAACAACAAACACTATTAATGAAATCCGTAAGCTTAGCTTCAAGACTGGAATGCCTTGATTCCCCTTGTTAGCATTTCCTGAAATTTTTTACTGTCAAACCTTGATTTTGATATCATTACAAAAGTTTATCGATGGATCTGAGTTTTAACTTCCATTTCAAGTAATGCACCAGGTACATTAAATGCAGCATATATATGTACAATAAAAAATAGAGATCGTATGTATATTGTTGAAGCTCACAGATCTCCAACGCACCTCTTCACGGCCACTGTTCTTCTTCACATGCACTCCATGGCATCCTACCTAGCAAACTCTTGTACAGACATTACGCGGGGATGGGTTGAAATCATAGGGCGTAAGAAGTCATGGAAACCGTCACAGCCATCTACGGTGACTTCTCTGTTATTGGAGGTTCCAATTCAAGCCGGAACTTGCAGTTCCAATGCAATCTCGCTGGCTCCTCTGGCATTGGATGTTCCAGGAACTTCTAGCTCGAACCTTCTTGCTCCTCCGCTCCAGTGTCAAGAAGTAGACAAAGGGGCTCGAACTGGGAATTGGCACAAGGCCGGCTTATCAATGAATGCTTGTCTTGGTCTGAAAGCCAGCAGCATCGCGTCCATATTGAGTTAATCGCCTTATTTGCGAAGTTTGTCGTGGATTCCGACGAGAAACCATGTTATTGGGCAGTCGCGGAGGAATCACCTCTCAAAGCCGTAGAGGATGACCTAAATCGGTCGACTACTTGCATTTTCGTGGGAAGCTGCTCTACACCAGGCAAATGATCTGGACAACTATGCATGAGTAATTGCCGGCTGTGAGAAGACTGACGAAAATCCTGAAGAAGAGACAAGATTCATATATGCAGATTCCTAAGTTTATTGCACCAGTTGAGCAAATTGATTTGGAATTCGCGTTGGTGGTCCATTACCAGTCCTTGCTTGTTGCAACAAACTGATCTAGAATTTGCGTTTTGCGAATTGGCCGTTAATGCATATTTGGCCCAATTTGAGGGGCATTTGTGGCCGACCAAAAAAAAAAGTTCGCAAAATAAAATGGAAAACCCCTTGGGGAAAAGGGGGGGAGGAGGATGGACATTGTAATCAAGGATTATATGAGACAAATTTAAATTCATGAGGTACTTTATGAAATCGGCCTCAATTTTGGAGGCTAATTTGAATTTTCAGCATTTATTTCAAATCTACTTTATTAAGCACATGACACATTGCAATTTGTCGTTGGCCTATGTCCTCATGACATATGGTAAATAACCAATAAATATCATTCACTACGCATGACAACCTATCAATGGTTGATTTCTCACTACCTAAATAGCCATGTGCTAAGATATTATTCATTAACCACGAGCTCTCTAGCTATAAGAACCACATATCATGTGGGAGACTTCTTTAAGTTTGATCATCGGTAGCTCTTAACAACGTATTAGTAGTCATTTGCCTCCTGAATATCAACTCCTCCATTCGACTTAATGCTCATCACTCATCACTCGTCACCATGCATTTAAATCCACCTGTCTACAACATCCTAGTCTCAATGTCCCTTTTTTCCGCACGAAACTAACCCCTCTATTAAAAAAAAAAAAAAAAAATCAAAATCACCCAACATCATCTATCCAGATTAACAAAAACAAAATATATGTATTTATGTATTATAAGAACACATTGTGCAATATCAAGACTCAAACTCGAGCCTCAATGGCGGGCTCACCTCTCACGAGTCAACTCGATGTTCGATTATGGAAATAGTTAGCTAAGCAGCTTACTAGCTCTCAATCACATGCTCCCAGTTAATGATTTTCGAAGCAATTGAAATGAAGGGAAAAGGGCTAAACTTGGCCCATTTTCCATATAATTCCAGGCCCACAACTATACTCTCTAATAGAAATAGCATGAGTGTCATAACTTTCATACGACGCTCTCCTGAATACCATAGCTTTTTTCTTCATTCACTCAAGTGTCACAAATTTAAAAAATCAATCACTTAAATGTCATTGGCGATTTGGCTCACCGGAAAATCTGATGTGGATGTTAGTCGTCCTACGTGAATAACATTTAAAAATTTTTAAACATTTTATATTTCTTTTCCCTTTTGTCTTTGCTCTTCTTTTTTTTGTGCTAGCAATGGTCACTCGCAATCCCGTCAACTATAAAGGCCTTGTTTAGACTGGGTGAGGGCCGCCTCTCCTACAACTAGAGATGGCCTCGCCTAAGGCCTTCATAGGCCCTCTGGCCAAGGGCAAGGGTCGCCGGTGAGCCTTTATGGTGCAAAAGAAAATTTAAAAGGAAAATAAAATCAAAAATAAAAAATAAAGATAAATCCATGTAGGACAATTTGCCGGGAATGACACTGAAATAATAGATTTTACTTTGATGTGGCATTAAGCAAGCGAAAAAAAATTACAGCACTCAAGTGTCATATGAAAGTTATGACACTAATGTTATTTTTATCCTAATATTATAAGAACCTTCTCACTAAATCTCTATGTAATCTCTCCAACGGATGATTCCCCTACCGCCTTCACTTTATACGTCCTACAGATCCAATTTCAAGGCATCAGCGATCTCGTTTTGGATATTCTTCAAGTCAGGAGTCTGCGATATTTTCACTTTTAACGATCGTGTGGAACAATCTCTTTAGATTCCTGAGTTTCTTCTCAACTTCCTCAAACAGCGTAGTCTTTTCCTCGCCACCAGGTTAGTAGACCCCAATCACTTCGAGCTTCTCATTATTCAGAGCATTCATTATGTCCTCTAAGATGGAAGCTCGCTACTCCGTGATAGTGACACCCCGATCACCGGCCACGTAATTCACATCGGGATCACTCTCGTAGTAGACCTTCTCGAATCGACTCCGCAGAATGAGTGCCTCAATGTCCAGGATTGTCCTTCTCGCCTCCCTACCGAGATGATAACGCAACCTCAAGTTGGGAAGACACTGCACCCTCGAGTTCCGAAGCCAACGTACCTTCAATTTGGGAAGCCACCTGCAGAAGCAAGTTTTCTTGGCTCTTCCGTCTTGTTCCAGGATGTCCCGTGCCTTGTTGGCAACGGTCTCCACGTCTTCTTTCCATCTCACAACGTCGGCTTCAATCTGCTTCTTGTTTTTTCGAGCTTCATTTATGGAATCTTGCACCCTATCCCTCACGTCACGCAGCCTCTCAACTCCACCCTTAAGTTGGCGAACGTAGCTCTCGTAGGATATCACATAGCTGCATCGTTGACATAGCGTATCCGTGGGGTACTCTGCCACTTTGGAAGCTATAGGCATGGCAATATCCGCCACTATATATGCTGAGAAAGGCTCAACTACTGAACCCAGAAACGAAATGATTGAAGAGGAGGAAGGATTCAATATGATGAAGACCTTGAGCAGTTGCAGGACAGACCCAGTACAGAGAGAGAGAGAGACAGAGAGAGAGAGAGAGAATGCGAGATGGAAATGAGAGAGGCGTCCAGATGAGATGGATTGAAGCTCTGAAAACATGTACGAAGGTGTCGGCCAAGAGAAATCCTCAAGACCAAGTCATTTCCCCTCTGCCAAGAAAAGAAGAATTCGAAGAAGAATTCCCTTTGCTGGAGGAAAAGAACCCTCTATCATAGAAGACAAGTATCTGAAACGAAAGATGAGAAAGAATCCTCATAATGAAGATTAAAAAAAAAAAGAATTCTCGACCATCTCATCATTTATTCACTTTGGAAACTTTAAATAAAGTGAAAAAAATCCTCGAAAGGGGAAAAAAATGAAGAATCATCTTTCCCTAAAGAAATATCTGCCGTCTCTCTCTCGCGCGCTTTGCACTGCTATTTGTTTAAACTTCCACCGCGATTTCTGGGACTTCAACGTACAAGAACTCCTCCTCCGTAGATCAAGTGCTTCAACATCTTGATACCTCTGCCAATAAATCAATTGCCGTGATTTATTGAAGTTTGTCAATGGCTAGTAATTTTATTTATGATTTTAATGAATGAAATGGAAGAAAAGATCATAAGCAGAAAGTTGAATACTCAAAGGCAAGATGTCACTTTTTCATTTGAACCCTATAGTTGTCTTACCTCTTCAATTCTTATGAAATCGAGGAACTCCTTCCTCGTCCACACCCTACTCCACTTCTTGAGATTTTTAGCATCTCCTCGACGAATGATTTCCCGTCCCAGGTCTCTCAGCTGGTCATGCATCCAAAAATTGCTGTTCATTATCCTAATCAAGGACTTCCTAACAAGGACCTCAATGTCAGGATAAAGTTCACAAGCCTCCCACATATAATTGGCATTAGTAATATCCTCATTGATGAAAAAGCATGTGATATCAAGAAAAATATTGCGCTGATGATCATCTAGGGCATCAAAGCTTATCCTCAATCTGTCTTGTACCTCTTCACGAGGCATTTTCTTTAACCGTTTTAATGTAGTCTCCCATTTATTTTTGGGCTCTCTATAAAGTAATGAACCTATAACTTCAAGGGCCAAAGGAAGGCACCTAGTAGTATAGACAATATCTACTGAGAGGTTGTCAAAATGGAAATCCTTTGCGAGAGCCTTCCAAAATTGCATGCTTCTTGAAAATTTGGAGTGCGTGGCTAAATTTCATTTCCACCATTTCATAAGCCAGAATTTGGAGTGCAAGGTTAGAATTCTTTGACTTCATTTTTCGATAGTCTCCGGTACACCTATGTTCCTAGTGGTGATAATTATTCTTGTTCCTGGAAACAACTGATCTAGTCCAATTAGATTCTCAATTTGCTTTATCTCATCAACATCATCAAGAACTATGAGAAACTTCTTATTACGAAGTGTTCTCACTATCCTCTCCCTTCCATGATCAACTCCACCAATAATTTTTGGTGCATTGGCACTATCAATTTCCTTTAGTAACTCCTCCAACAACCAGACTAGTCCCTTCTTGTTTAACTCTCCTCGAATATCATCAAGGAAGGTGGACCACTTTCCAAAGTGATAAAGAAGTTCATTGTAGATGACCCTGGCTAGAGTGGTTTTACCGCTACCCCCCATTCCATAAATTCCGAGCAGCCTCACTTCATCACTACGGTTAACATCTAACTTTTCCAATACTTCTACCACGCGATCATCAAGTCCGACTAAATCTTTAGTCACAGACTTTTCTCTTACCTTCAACTCCTGCAAAACCACTTCAACTACCGAGTGCACAAGTTTCGGTTGCCAGAAATAGAAGCAAGTTCATTAGTTACAAAAGCTATATCGATCATACAGATTAACATGTATGCCTCTAAATCCGAAAAAAAAAAAAAAAAAACAGTGAACTCCTTTTATTTACCCTTAATAACTCTTGCATATGATTGCACCTGTATTTTTTAAAAGATCAGAGCAATCCTACAGCGGCAGTCAGCGGTCGTGTAGCGGTTGTGCGATGGTCGTGCGGCAATCATGCGGCAGTCATGTGGCGGTTGTGCGGTGGTCATGCGATGGTCGTGCGATCATCGTGCAATGGTCGTGCGGCGATGGGCGGCAGTTGGCGGTCTGTGAGTGAGATGAAAAAACAAATATATACAAAAATTTATAAATTTTTACCAAAAGCATTTATATTCTTTTTCTATTCCAATAATAGAAATTTTGTATAATTACCAAACACCTTATTTTACTCATAAATTGTTCTTAGAGTAGAAATAGAAAAAAGCTATTTCTGAAAAGAAATAGTTCCCCGGAATAGAAATGTTGCCATGTGCACCCTATATGTTCACCAAAGATTCGGAGACATGTTCTTGTTTGCTCAACTTCGTCAAATGCACTCACTATTTGCCTTGTCCCTCCCTCCTCTCTCTCTTGTTCTTCTTTGTCTAAAATAGATCCATCCACAACCTCAGTATTTGGTTCAATACTATTTCTTATTTCTCATACTTGAGTGCTCTTATCATCTTCATTATCACCATAATACATTGAGCCATCCTTTTGCAATCCTTGAAAATAGAACAGCATGCTAGCGGAGAGTCGAGCAACTTGCTGCAATCGACAACTCATGTTTCGCACTCATCTGGTAATTTCGAGTTCAATATGTCAATCAATGTTTCAAGTGAAGGACAATTGCTAACAGACAACACAGTCAAAAACTCTAGTTCGTCAAGGCCCTCGACAACCCGCAGCTTAGAGCACCCATCGATGGACAAACGGTGAAGGTTCTTCAAGTTCGATATACCGCTGAAATTTTCCATAGCATTGCATCTATAAATGGCAATGTATTGCAAGGATAACAATGTACTGATGACTTGAATATCAAGTAGGTTTTCACACGTCGACAATTTAAGGTCTTCTAGTTTCTTGAAGGCATTGGGAAGATGAAGTACTCCCGGTGTCGTGACCTCGTTTTTCCAGCGCCCGTAATCGGGTACGGGTGCTTAAGGAGGCTAATGGCTCGGCTGAATTTATTAAGCCTGGACTCTCCCAAGTCCACCAATTCACGACTTTAATAGTCTAAGTTTTTAACCTGTAAATCAATTTTTAAAATGGAGTCACCACTAATCGATTTGGGGTGGGTTGATCAGAAACCCAAGCGAAGTATCGGGAGAAATACTCACTCCTACGCAACCAGAGAAATTAGAATCGGAGACTTGATTACACCAGTTAATCACTAATGCCCTTTCGGTACCTAATCTTGTTTAAACCTTGAGGTTTTTTGGATGTTCGAGGGATTTTCTATGCATTTTTGGAGGAAAAACATTTTTGAGCTTTTTTTCTAATTTTTTTGGACATAAAAGGGATTTTTTTTTTTTTTTTTGGATTTTTTGTTATTTTTGGAAAAATACAAGTCTTTTGTCTTTTTCTGAATTTTCTGGATTTTTCATGAATTTTTGGCTTTTTTTGAATTTTTGGCATTTTTTCGGAAAATATGGAATATTTTTGATTTTTTTTATTTTTCGGAAAATAAAATGTTTTTTTTTTATATTTTTCAATAATTTTTTTGAAAAAAATTATTTTTTATTTATCTCGATTTTTTGAAAATAAAACATTTTTTTAAACATTTTTTAAATATTTTTTGAAAAAAAAAACATTTTTCGATTTTTTTGAAAATAAATTATTTATTTATTCATTAAAACATTATTTTATATTAAAATAATAATAAAATAAACTGACTCGGGTCGAATCCGCTGGTTGGGTTCGACCGGGCCGACGACCGTAACGTGGGCCCGACTCGGATTTTTCGTCTTTTTTTTTTACTAAAACGGCGTCGTGGCCGGGCGTTTGGGGGCGCTTGGCCCGGCCCGACGACCCGGGTTCCTAGCGAAACCCTACCCGAATCCAACCTGTCTTTTGACTCTATTTCAGCCCGGCCTCAGAACGCGGAAACCCTACCCGGTTTGTGGCTCGGGTCCAATCCAATGACCCGAGGCCACGACTCGAAAAATCGGGAACCCTAGGGTTCCCGATTCGCGGCATCGAGGGAGGGGGACGAGGCGTCCCGGCAGCAACGACAGCGACGGCGACCATGAGAACGGGACAAAGAGGAGGGCTGTGACGGCGACAGAGGCGGTATGCTACCTGCTCGTGGCAACGGCGCGATAAGGGCGGCAACGACGGCAGGGCTTGCGCGACCACCTTTCCCTCCAATTTCTCTCTCTCTCTACCTTCGGCGGGCCTCGGATTTTTGGCTATTCAACCTCGGACCTCCCCTGAAGTCTCTTAGTGGGTTGTCCGAGGTTTGCACGCCCTAGATCCGACTCTCCCTCTCTCTGTGTCACTCCGGCGGAACCTCTCCCTCTCCTCCAACCTCAGCCGCTCGCAGATCTGGCTTGCTCGTCCTCAGCCCCCTTTTTCGAAGTCTCTTAGTAGGCAGCCCAAAGATTTGCAACCTTCGATTGCTCTCTGCGTGCCCTTTGCCGTCGTCGGGGGAGCCCTATTTATAGGCGAGGGGGGGTGGTCGATCGACGGAGCTTCGACCACCGGTCCCTGTGCGCCAAACGGCCTCCGTCGATCGAATTGGCGTCCCATCCGCCACCTACCCGTCCTTTAGCGCGTGGCCAACTCCCCCATGTACGTCACTGCTCCTCTCTCCCGCTCCGACGTCATGTCTCCAGCGCGTGAATTGCAGAGGCGCTGAGGAAGGAGACGATCGAAGGGGGGCTACTACTTTTCTACTTTTTTTTTTAATGTTTTTTTCATTATTTTTTTGCTGTTTTCTCTTTTTATTATCTATTTATCCGAAAAAGAAAAAATAGGATAAAATAAAATAAAATCCTATTAATTAAAAAAGGGAAATTTAGGCGTCAACACCCAGTAAACAATCAGTAGTCTCAATCGAAGAAGACTTTGATTGATCGAGGACCCCGCGAGATCCTACCGCACTGCATAATACTATCCTTCCAATTGACCAGCACTCATTGATATGTAATATCTCCAGTGATGCCGACGTCCCAATAGACTGAATCTCAATCATATTAGGGCAATCAATTACATACAGTGCCCATAAGCTAGATGGTATGGATAAGCTTCGAAGTTCACAACTTTGCAAAGATAAGTGCTGCAATTGTGAAAGTCTCCCGAGTTGAATTTCTTGTAATTGCGAGCAATCAAGCCCCAAATCCGACAGAACTTTCAAGTTGGATAGTGGCTGTGAAGCCAAGATTGTGAAGATCTAAAGAAAGTAAGGAAGGCGGTAGCTGCTTGAGGGGTTGCAGGTCTAGTCCTCCCAAACTAAGATATTCTAGAAGAGAAAGGAGACCCAACTGCGGAACCGGTGCAGTGAAATTGAGAAAAGACAATATCAACTCTTTTAGTTTGGATAGCCTTCCAATCCACCCTAGGTCACATTTGTGCTTTACGTTTGACGAATTTTGATTTTCAGAGAAATCGGATAGGACCAAAACAACCAGATTGGTAAGCTTTGAGAGATTTCGGACTACTTGCAGCACGCCAGATTGAACAAATAAATGGACTAAACTTGTTGGAAGCTCAGGCAACTCTGTAATCTCATTACACCTTGTTAAGTTAAGTGATAAGAGGCATGGAAGCATGCTAATTGTTCCCGGAACTCGACAAATTTTGGTAAAACATAAATCTAGGACTCTTAGAGAGGAAAGATGTCCTATCTCATCAGGAATTTCGCCTTCCAACTCCATGCTATAATTAAGATGAAGCTCCTCTAGTTTCTCCAACTTTCCAATGGCTTTGGGTAACTTCCATTGATTTGAATTTGAGCTAAGCCAACCACAACAGGAAAAATTCAGAGTGCACAATGATTTTAGTTCTCCAATGAAGTACCGAAGTTGTTTAATCTCCATGCTTGTCAGATGAAGATGTCGCAGTTTCACTAACCCTTCAATTGCACCGGGAATTTTAGTGATTCTTGAGGATCGTAGAAAGAGATCTGACAAACACTGTAGCTTTCTGATGGACTTCGGTAGGCTTGTAATTCTAGTTTATGAACGGTCCAACTTCCTTAATGATTCCAAGTCGCCGATAGAGGTGGGGAGTATGCTCACATTGTAGCAGCCCCGCAAAGAAAAGCGCTCAAGCTTCACTAGCCCTCCAATTCCATCAGGCACATGTTCAACAAGCTCACAATCAATGATATTCAGTTCATGCAAGCACGTTAGCTTTCCAATGGAGCTGTCTATTTCCTTCAATCTCCCACAATTATCAAAAGTCAACCTCTCTAAAGTTGAGCATCTAGACAAGTCTAGAGTTCTTGTAATGCAATGACATTTTACAAGAGCGAGACTTTTAAGTTTGGTTGTCATATGCAAAATGGAAGAATAAACACTATAAAAAAGAAAAGCCAAATAATGTATGAGACAACCATTATAAATTGAGATGAATTCATACCTTAATTAAGTCCCATACTTTTGAATCATCTGTGAACCTATTGTCAAAAAGTTCAAGGATGACTAAATTATTTGAGCGGATACTAGGCACACTAACATTTGGTGGGGAATGACGCCATGAAATCCATCTCAACTTTGGTAGATAAACAAAGAAATCCCCATGCAAGGTCCCATAAGATAATCTCAAGAACCTCAAATTTTTAAACCTTCCAATTTCTTCATGGCTAATCGACATACAAGAACTCCTCCTCCGTAGATCAAGTGCTTCAACATCTTGATACCTCTGCAAATAAATCAATTGCCATGATTAATTGAAGTTTGTCAATGACTAGTAATTTTATTTACGATTTTAATGAATGAAATGGAAGAAAAGATCATAAGCCGAAAGTTGAATCCTCAAAGGCAGGATGTCACTTTTTCATTTGAACCCTATAGTTGTCTTACCTCTTCAATTCTTATGAAATCGAGGAACTCCTTGCTCATCCACACCCTACTCCACTTCTTGAGATTTTTAGCATCTCCTTGACGAACGATTTCCCGTCCTAGGTCTCTCAGTTGGTCATGCATCCAAAATTTGTTGTTCATTATCCTAATCAAGGATTTCCTAACAAGGACCTCAATGCCAGGATAAAATTCACAAGCCTCCCACATATAATTGGCATTAGTAATATCCTCATTGATGGAAAAGCATGTGATATCGAGAAAAATATCACGTTGATGATCATCTAGGTTATCAAAGCTTATCCTCAATATGTCTTGTACCTCTTCACGAGGCATTTTCTTTAACTGTTTTAATGTAGTCTCCCATTTATTTTTGGGCTCTCTATAACGTAATGAACCTATAACTTCAAGGGCCAAAGGAAGGCACCCAGTAGTATAGACAATATCTATTGAGAGGTTGTCAAAATCAAAATCCTTTGCCGGAGAGCCTTCCAAAATTGCATGCTTCTTGAAAAGTTGGAGTGCGTGGCTAAATTTCATTTCCACCATTTCATAAGCTAGAATTTGGAGTGCAAGGTTAGAATTCTTCGACTTCATTTTTTGATAGTCTCTAGTACACCTATGTTCCTTGTGGTGATAATTATTCTTGTTCTTGGACACAACTGATCTAGTCCAATTAGATTCTCAATTTGCTTTATCTCATCAACGTCATCAAGAACTATGAGAAACTTCTTATTATGAAGTGTTCTCACTATCCTCTCCCTTCCATGATCAACTCCCCCAATAATTTTTGGTGTGTTGGCACTATCAATTTCCTTTAGTAACTCCTCCTGCAACCAGACTAGTCCCTTCTTGTTTAATTGTCCTCGAATATCATCAAGGAAGGTGGACCACTTTCCAAAGTGATAAAGAAGTTCATTGTAGATGACCCTAGCTAGAGTGGTTTTCCCACTACCCCCCATTCCATAAATTCCAAGCAACCTCACTTCATCACTACGGTTAACATCTAACTTTTCCAATACTTCTACCACGCGATCATCAAGTCCGACTAAATCTTTAGTCACGGACTTTTCTCTTACCTTCAACTCCTGCAAAACCACTTCAACTACTGAGTGCACAAGTTTCGGTTGGTTGCTAGAAATAGAAGCAAGTTCATTAGTTACAAAAGCTATATCGATCATACATATTAACATGTATGCCTCTAAATCCGAAAAAAAAGATGGTGAACTCCTTTTATTTACCCTTAATAACTCTTGCGTATGATTGCACCTATATTTTTTAAAAGATCGGAGCAATCCTACGGTGGTAGTCAGCGGTCATGCGGCAGTCGTGCGGCGGTCGTGTGATGGTTGTGCGGCAATCGTACAACGGTTGTGCGGCGGCCGTGCGATGGTCGTGTGGCCATCGTGCGGCAATCATGCGGTGGTCGTGCAGTGACGGGCGGCGGTTGGCGGTCTGTGAGTAAGATGAAAAAACAAATATATACAAAAATTTATAAATTTTTACCAAAAGCATTTATATTCTTTTTCTATTCCAATAATAGAAATTTTGTATAATTTCCAAACACCTTATTTTACTCATAAATTGTTCTTGGAGTAGAAATAGAAAAAAGCTATTTCGGAAAAGAAATAGTTTCCTGGAATAGAAATATTGCCATGTGCACCCTATATGTTCACCAAAGATTCGGAGACATGTTCTCGTTTGCTCAACTTCGTCAAACACACTCACCATTTGTCTTGTCCCTCCCTCCTCTCTCTCTTGTTCTTCTTTGTCTAAAATAGATCCATCCACAACCTCAATATTTGGTTCAATACTATTTCTTATTTCTCATACTTAAGTGCTCTTATCATCTTCATTATCACCATAATACATTGAGCCATCCTTTTGCAATCCTTGAAAGTAGAACAACATGCTAGTGGAGAGTCGAGCAACTTGCTGCAATCGACAACTCGTGTTTCGCACTCATTTGGTAATTTCGAGTTCAATATGTCAATCAATGTTTCAAGTGAAGGACAATCGCTGACAGACAACACAGTCAAAAACTCTAGTTCGTCAAGGCCCTCAACAACCCGCAGCTTAGAGCACCCATCGATGGACAAACGGTGAAGGTTCTTCAAGTTCGATATACTGCTGAAATTTTCCATAGCATTGCATCTATAAATGGCAATGTATTGCAAGGATAACAATGTACTGACGACTTGAATATCAAGTAGGTTTTCACACGTTGACAATTTAAGGTCTTCTAGTTTCTTGAAGGCATTGGGAAGACGAAGTACTCCCGGTGAATAATCAGTAGTCTCAATCGAAGAAGATTTGGATTGATTGAGGACCCCGCGAGATCCTACCTCACTGCATAATACTATCCTTCCAATTGACCGGCACTCATTGATATGTAATATCTCCAGTGATGCCGACATCCCAACAGATTGAATCTCAATCATATTAGGGCAATCAATTACATACAGTGCCCATAAGCTAGATGGTATGGATAAGCTCCGAAGTTCACAACTTTGCAAAGATAAGTGCTGCAATTGGGAAAGTCTCCCGAGTTGAAGTTCTTGCAATTGCGAGCAATCAAGCCCCAAATCCGAAAAAACTTTCAAGTTGGGATAGTGGCGATCCTGTGAAGCCGAGATTGCATTTATTTTTTATGTATTGAATGCTTGAAAATTCGAAAAATATTTTCTTGAAAGTTATTTTTCACGAAACGAATAGAGCCTCAATTCACATATGTTTCTGGTTACATTGACATCTTAACATCGCACAAGGTAAGGATTCGAGAGAATCCGTGCTGGACATGGCCCATTGGTCCCAACTTGGCATTGTCTCTAAACCTGTTATCTCCTTGGACTGCCCGTTTGGGAGGGTCGCAACAATACAAAAGCAAAACAAATTTGCGAGAGAGAGAGAGAGAGAGCCGGCCGGGGGGGGGGGGGGGGGGGGGGGGGGGGGTGGCGCGGGTGGGGTGTGGAATTGCGTGCCAAATGAAGGACGGCCTCATGATCCAACAAGAAAAACTTGACTAATGAAGACCATATCTATTGTTCAGCTACAAAAATGTCGATGCTACATAAAACCTATATATTGTTTAGCTTGAAGAATGTGGATGCCAAACAAGACCTTCCTTTTTTAGGAAATATAAGAGAGATAAGTACAAGGAAGGAACCATGTCGATATCTAAAAATTTTACGTCAAAGGTCGTTCTTGCAATTTGTAAAATTTAGAGGTCGAATTCATTGTTTTCATCGGAATTCGATCTTTAAGGGGAAAAAAAAAACACATGCACTGCCTCGCATTCTCATTCCTGACTATGTTCATTCGCATTTAGAAATTAGAATATCATGCCCGCATCTAACATTTATTTAGGCGAGATTGCAAATTTTGTGAACAAGCCATTGCACCACCTGACCGGGGAATTTAAACTGGAATTCTTATAGAGGTTTTGGATACGACCCTAACATGAGCTTTTCAGCCACCCAGGCCCTGCAAATTCAACCGTCAGTTTCATTGGTAACTCTCTTCATTTGATTTAGTTTATTGTGCCTCCAGAATTTTTTCTTGCTCGGCAACTTCTCAAAATTGAACTTTGAATCGTCAACTAGTCAAATTTTTCCATTGATGTTGGCAAAAATGGTTTGCCTATCCTCGTATCCTTCAACTGCTATTATAGAAGATGTTATCACAGGAATAAAACTAATTTGAAAAAGCACCTCCAAACAACATCCTCATAGCACGTGGCAACTCATTGTTGGCCTATGTCCTAATGACATAAGGCAAGCCATCGATAAACAACATCCTCGTGACATGAGGTAATCTATCCTTAGTTGATTTCTCACTGTCTAGGTAGCCACATGGTAAGATCCTATCCATTAGTCATTATCGTCCTGTAAACACCCCATATCATTTGGGCGACATCTTTTAATTTGACGCTTGGTAGCTCTTAAGAACCTACTGCTAGTTATTTGTGTCTCCTTCTCAACTACTCCATTAACTCAATGCTCATCACTGGCATTCAAATCCACCTCTCTTTCTACATCTTTCGACCACATGTACTATAATCTAACAACAAACACCATTTATGAAATCCGTAAGCTTAGCTTC
The DNA here is from genome assembly GCA_016097485.1 of Eucalyptus sideroxylon x Eucalyptus melliodora. Classification (NCBI taxonomy): domain Eukaryota; kingdom Viridiplantae; phylum Streptophyta; class Magnoliopsida; order Myrtales; family Myrtaceae; genus Eucalyptus; species Eucalyptus sideroxylon x Eucalyptus melliodora. The sequence goes on from CM027830.1 coordinate 22,374,388, forward strand.
AAGAATGGAATGCCTTGATTCCCCTTGTTAGCATTTCCTGAAATTTTTTTCTGTCAAACCTTGACTTTAATATCATTACAAAAGTTTATCGATGGATCTGAGTTTAACTTCCATTTCAAGTATTGCACCAGGTACATTAAATGCAGCATATATATGTACAATAAAAAATAGAGATCGTATGTATATTGTTGAAGCTCAAAGATCTCCAACGCACCTCTTCACGGCCACTCTTCTTTTTCACATGCATTCCATGGCATCCTACCTAGCAAACTCTTGTACAGACATTACGCGGGGATGGGTTGAAATCATAGGGCGTAAGAAGTCATGGAAACCGTCACAGCCATCTACGGTGACTTCTCTGTTATTGGAGGTTCCAATTCAAGCCGGAACTTGCAGTTCCAATGCAATCTCGCTGGCTCCTCTGGCATTGGATGTTCCAGGAACTTCTAGCTCGAACCTTCTTGCTCCTCCGCTCCAGTGTCAAGAAGTAGATAAAGGGGCTCGAACTGGGAAATGGCACAAGGCCGGCTTATCAATGAATGCTTGTCTTGGTCTGAAAGCCTGCAGCATCGTGTCCATATTGAGTTAATCGCCTTATTTGAAAAGTTTGTCATGGATTCCGACGCGAAACCACGTTATTGGGCAGTTGCGGAGGATTCAGCTCTCAATGCCGTAGAGGATGACCTAAATCGGTCGACTACTTGAATTTTCGTGGGAAGCTGCTCTACACCAGGCAAATGATCTGGACAACTATGCATGAGTAATTGCCGGCTGTGAGAAGACTGACGAAAATCCTGAAGAAGAGACAAGATTCATATCTGCAGATTCCTAAGTTGATTGCACCAGTTGAGCAAATTGATATGGAATTCACGTTGGTGGTCCATTACCAGTCCTTGCTTGTTGCAACAAACTGATCTGGAATTCGCGTTTAGCAAATTGGCTGGCCATTAATGCATATTTGGCCCAATTTGAGGGGCATTTGTGGCCGACCCAAAAAAAAAGTACTCAAAATAAAATGGAAAACCCCTTGGGGAAAAGGAGGGGAGGAGGATGGACATTGTAATCAAGAGATTATATGAGACAAATTTAAATTCATGAGGTACTTTATGAAATCGGCCTCAATTTTGGAGGCTAATTTGAATTTTCAGCATTTATTTCAAATCTACTTTATTAAGCACATGACACATTGCAATTTGTCATTGGCCTATTTCCTCATGACATATGGTAAATAACCAATAAATATCATTCACTACGCATGACAACCTATCAATGGTTGATTTCTCACTACCTAAATAGCCACGTGTTAAGATCTTATTCATTAACCACGAGCTCTCTAGCTATAAGAACCACATATCATGTGGGAGACTTCTTTAAGTTTGATCATCGGTAGCTCTTAACAACGTATTAGTAGTCATTTGCCTCCTGAATATCAACTCCTCCATTCGACTTAATGCTCATCACTCATCACTCGTCACCATGCATTTAAATCCACCTGTCTACAACATCCTAGTCTCAATGTCCCTTTTTTCCGCACGAAACTAACCCCTCTATTAAAAAAAAAAAAAAATCAAAATCACCCAACATCATCTATCCAGATTAACAAAAACAAAATATATGTATTTATGTATTATAAGAACACATTGTGCAATATCAAGACTCAAACTCGAGCCTCAATGGCGGGCTCACCTCTCACGAGTCAACTCGATGTTCGATTATGGAAATAGTTAGCTAAGCAGCTTACTAGCTCTCAATCACATGCTCCCAGTTAATGATTTTCGAAGCAATTGAAATGAAGGGAAAAGGGCTAAACTTGGCCCATTTTCCATATAATTCCAGGCCCACAACTATACTCTCTAATAGAAATAGCATGAGTGTCATAACTTTCATATGACGCTCTCCTGAATACCATAGCTTTTTTCTTCATTCACTCAAGTGTCACAAATTTAAAAAATCAATCACTTAAATGTTATTGGCGATTTGGCTCACCGGAAAATCTGATGTGGATGTTAGTCGTCTTACGTGAACAACATTTAAAATTTTTTAAACATTTTCTATTTCTTTTCCCTTTTGTCTTTGCTCTTCTTTTTTTTGTGCTAGCAATGGTCACTCGCGATCCTCGTCAACTATAAAGGCCTTGTTTAGATTGGGTGAGGGCCGCCTCTTCTACAACTAGAGATGGCCTCGCCTAAGGCCTTCATAGGCCCTCTGGCCAAGGGCAAGGGTCGCCGGTGAGCCTTTATGGTGCAAAAGAAAATTTAAAAGGAAAAGAAAATAAAAAATAAAAAATAAAAGATAAATTCATGTAGGACAATTTGCCGGGGAATGACACTGAAATAATAGATTTTACTTTGATGTGGCATTAAGTAAGCGAAAAAAAATTACAACACTCAAGTGAACGGCATATGAATGTTATGACACTAATGTTGTTTTTATCCTAATATTATAAGAACCTTCTCACTCAAATCTCTCTTTAATCTCTCCGAGGGATGATTCCCCTACCGCCTTCACTTTATACGTCCTTCAGATCCAATTTCAAGGCATCAGCGATCTCGTTTTCGATATTCTTCGAATCAGGAGTCTGCGATATTTTCACTTTTAACGATCATGTGGAACAATCTCTCTAGACTCCTGAGTTTCTTCTCAACTTCCTCAAACAGCGTAGTCTTTTCCTCGCCACCAGGCCCGTAGACCCCAATCACTTCGAGCTTCTCATTATTCAGAGCATTCATTATGTCCTCTAAGATGGAAGCTCGCTAGTCCGTGATAGTGACGCCCTGATCACCGGCCACGTAATTCACATCGGGATCACTCTCGTAGTAGACCTTCTCGAATCGACTCCGCAGAATGAGTGCCTGAATGTCCAGGATTGTCCTTCTCGCCTCCCTACCGAGATGATAGCGCAACTTCAAGTTGGGAAGACACTGCACCCTCGAACTGCGAAGCCAACGTACCTTCAATTTGGGAAGCCACCTGCAGAAGCAAGTTTTCTTGGCTCTTCCGTCTTGTTCCAGGATGTCCCGTGCCTTGTTGGCAACGGTCTGCACGTCTTTTTTCCATCTCATAACGTCGGCTTCAATCCGCTTCTTGTTTTTTCGAGCTTCATTTATGGAATCTTGCACCCTATCCCTCACGTCACGCAGCCTCTCAACTCCACCCTTAAGTTGGCGAACGTAGCTCTCGTAGGATATCACATAGCTGCATCGTTGACATAGCGTATCCGTGGGGTACTCTGCCACTTTCGAATCTACAGGCATGGCAATATCCGCTATTATATATGCTGAGAAAGGCTCAACTACTGAACCCAGAAACGAAATGATTGAATAGGAGGAAGGATTCAATATGATGAACACGTTGAGTAGTTGCAGGACACACCCAGCCGAGAGAGAGAGAGAGAGAGAGAGGACAGAGTGAATGCGAGATGGAAGTGAGAGAGGCGTCCAGATTTGATGGGTTGAAGCTCTGAAAACATCTACGAAGGTGTCGGTCAAGAGAAGTCCTTAAGACCATGTCATTTTCCCTCAGTCAAGAAAAGAATAATTCGAAGAAGAATTCCCTTTGCTGGAGGAAAAGAACCTTCTATCATAGAAGACAAGTATCTGCACCGAAAGATGAGAAAGAATCCTCATAATGAAGGTAAAAAAAAAAAAAAGAATTCTCGACCATCTCATCATTCATTCACTTTGGAAACTTTAAATAAGGTGAAAAAAAAAAAATCCTCGAAAGGGGAAAAAAATATGAAGAATCATCTTTCCCTAAAGAAATATCTGCCGTCTCTCTCTCGCGCGCTTTGCACTGCTATTTGTTTAAACTTCCACCGCGATTTCTGGGACTTCGACGTGCCAAACGGGCTAGTTCGGATTTGTGGTCACTATGAATCCGGTCATAGATCAGGTGATTTGAAATGGGCCTATATTTAATCGACACAAACGCGATCATTTTCAACTAGATACTCCTATTTTTTGGCCTGTTTCTCTCGTCAGTCAAGAATTAACTCTGTGCCTTTGCTAAGTACAGATTTGACGCAACAAAATATAGTGTCTTGTCTTGTGCTCTGTTCACAATGACATGATATTCTTCTTCAAATATTAGGGTAAACATATTTGAAGCATCTGCGACAATCAACAGAAAACGTATGGTACGAGTGCACGCAAGTGATGGCTGTCCAAGGGGGAACCGATGGAATCACTTCGCAAGATGCGAAAAAACCAAAGAGCTTGTTCCTACTTTCACTTTCCTCGTACGAGACGATGAGCACGTCAGTATAACCATGTCACCCATCATGGTTCTGAGCTTTAGTGAAACCCTTGAATGTCTGATGCGCTTCGCTGCTTTCCCTGAGACACCACGGCTTCCGGACCTGCTGATCGCCTTTCAAGCATGCCATTAGAAAAAGCTGTTGACCTCAGAACATGTTCGCATACCCAAAAAACAGTAAGGAAACTGACGCCTAGCCTAGCCTGGGAATAACCTATAGACAAATCAACATGCTCGTGTATCGAATTGTCAAATAGCCATTATGAATAGGATGCAATCGTGACAGCAGATAACATATCCAAAGATGGACTCACGTTATCACCGACTGAGAAATAGTAAGGCCACTAATGAAAAAGATCAGCCCCTACTTAATCCTATACAACTCATTCGCTAATAGCAAAACCTGCCCTCAGAGAGGAAAACTACCCCTAAGAATACACATGACTAATGAATATGCATCAAAATATCTACAAAGGTTCCTATAGATTTGGTCGGTAAACCCCAAGCTGAGTATGCTTGAGATCAGTTGTCTCTGCAGGTGTCCTAGGCCATGACATTGTGATGTGCTGATTATGACTCGGAGTCAATCCCAAACGATTTGGAATCCGACCCGCATTTGAATTGCCAGAAAATCTTGGCCACATCAGGAGAGTAAAAATTGGATAAAAATTGAACTCTTGCCTATAGGATTGTGGGTAATGCAAAAAGGGAAATTAACATTCAGAAGAGTTTCACAGGGTGTAATTTGTATAGTTGTTTTTATGAATAACCGAGATTCCACCGTCACATTAGTCGTTACACTTAATAAGTCATAGATTGTTTGGCCCTCACATTTGCTCGAGAAACAATCTCTCAATCTTGCAAAAAAAAAAAAAATACACAAAATCTCTATACAAAATTTTCACCTAGTTTCACAGGGTGTAATTTCACGAAAAAGCTCTGCCTTTTAGATGCAAAATTTGCTCACTATTCTATTAATTTGGTCGATCACCCAAACCAAAAATAGTTTTAATTGTTGGTAAAATATAATTACACATAAAATCGAGAATTTAAATAATCTTATATAATCAAATAATCATATGCACATATAAATATTTTAGTGCTGCAATGGAAGCTGTTTTTCTAGCGATCATGGACATAATAAAAATTCTCGTTAAAAAGGTATACATTCCACAGGGAGCCGAGACATTCAATTTCTATATTAAAAACATATATTAGAAGATATTGACTAACGAAGGAAGTTAAAAATCTCTCATCCCTATATAAAACATCTCCATGCACCATTGCAGAGGATGAAGACGTTGTCCTGTTCATCCACTTTGTTTCTTTATGCAAACCATATACAGCTCAACTTTGGATTTTACCAATTTTATCCTATTGCAAACTTTGGACACAATTGCCCTATTCTAGGAAAAATCATGTCGGCGAAAATTTGACCAGCCGACGAGCATAGGCTCTTATTTGAGACTGACTTAGATCTTTTAAAGTTCTTATTTCAAATAAGATTCATTATATACTCTTTTTTCTTTATAAAACGGCTCCACATCATTTTGCAAACTAAGATTGGAAAATTATGAGCGACTTTAAAATTCCTTTGATACGGAAAATTTTCCAATTTTGGACCTCACAAAACCATAGAATTTTGAAACTCTGCTCTCTTTCTCCTACCACTTGTAACTCTACATTCTTAGGCTCTGTTCATTTTACTAAAAATATAGAATTTCTAGAAAGTATTTTGCAGGAAAATAATCATATTTTCCACCGTTTGGCTAAAATCTGAAAAGAAATTGGAAAATACTTTTTGCTGTTTGTTATTGAAAATATTTTCTTCCATGCACCCCCTTTAATAATTTTATTATTATTATATATTTTTTGAAATTGATTTTTTTATTTTTTTCCTTTTCTTTTTTTTTTTCTTTTTCTTTTCTTTCATTTTCTTCTTCTTCTTCATTGGCTGCTCGCCAGCCATGGCAGTGGTGGCAACCGGCCAAGGCCAAGGAAGAAGAAGAAAATTTAAAAAAATTAAAAATTAAAAATCATATTTTTAAAAAAGAAAAAAATAAAAAATAAATAAAATTATTTGGTGAAAGAAAGTGAGATGGAAGAAGTTATGGAAAAAATTTCCCTTTTGGAAATTAGGAAACAATTTCCTCACTTTTGAAAGTGTTTTTTTTTCCAAAAATAGAGAATATTTTTTTAACTAGTTCATTTTCTGTTAAACAAATATTGGAAAATCCGGAAAATGTTTTCCAATAAGTTGTTTTTCATGAAACAAACGGAGCATCAATGTAAAAAAAAAAAAATACTTAAATAAAAATTAATCTCATAGGAAAAGAAATTTTGTGGCTAAAATCAATAAAACTTAGTTTCTTTTTTGGTAATAATAATAACTAAGTATTAAATCCCACTCGGCACTCACTTTGGGTGCTTTCCGAGCTTTCCCTGTCATCAAAGCCTTGGTCCGGCTCTGTTCCACAGCATACTTACTGAAGAACTGCAAGGACGGGAATTCCGCGTGCATTCACCAAATTGTAAAGTCTAAAGAGTAGTTAACTTGGAGAAGGTGATTGTCATCCCGATCGCTTGTTCACATTCTTCGCAGCTATTCACATCTAAATTTTGAAAACCCGTTTATTCATTTATTGCATAAAAAATTAAGAGCTGACATCGACCCTAAATAAAAATATTATTAATTTACATTTACATATTATGAGCATTTCATAATAAAGCCCACATAAATTACATGATAACTGGACTGGTACTAAATGGGTTAAAGCTTAGAGGGTTTTGACCTGAATTAAATTATTTGGACAAAGCCCACGGGAGCACAAAATTCGTCCAAGCCCATTAAAGTCCTCACTTGACGATCACTCAAAAATAGAGGAGAGAGTTTACGTCAAACTTCAGTTTTGGGCGCATGATTCTCTGGACAGGTTCACGGCAAAGCTTTTGGATGAGAATATACGCTTACGTGTTTAAGTTTTTGCAAAACAAAAGGCATCATGGGCAGAAAATCTTGGATGATCATCCGGTGGGTACACGGTTTGGTATGAACCAGAAATCTTGGCCGAATGAGAGAGGTTATAGAAGGAAATGAAAATAAAAAAAGGAAACGAGCCCATCAAATCCTTACCTCCCAACGATCCATCCATTGGCATTATCTTGCTGTTTTTGGCAATCTATTAGAAAAAACAAAAAAATAAATCAAGGGATAAAACATGGAGATATTAGATCACTTCCTTGATCGAGCAAAAGGAAAAGGAAAATTTCGAATAAAGACCTAAAGTTAATTCATTTTCTAAAAAGAGATCAAAGTAAACATTATTTGAAATAAAAATATGACTAAAAGTTAGTCTCAAATAAAGGGTTTGATATTGCCGGCTGGCCAAATGCTCACCGACCGGTAGGCACTTGCTTTTTCAGGCGACAAGGTTGGGAGCATTTTCGCCCAGATATATTTCTTTTTTTTTCTGTTTTTCTCATCTTCTTCTTTGTCCACGGTCGTCCTCTTCGCTGCACCAACAGCCCTCACCATCAATCGAGAATAAAGATGAACAGGATGAATAAACACCGAGAGACCAAGAACAATCGAAAACCAAAGATTTCCGATCAATGGCGGGGATCTCGAACTTAGATTTGGGAGTTGTCTCAGAGAAGTGCCCGTGTGTGGTGGGTCGAGGAAGAAGAAGACGCCCAACAAAAGACCACCATCTTTATCTGCAGCTTCATCTGCAATTTCATATCCCGGCGGGGGTCGACGGCACTCAACGGCACAATGGGAATGACGGACGCACACCCCGACCATTTTTGATTTCTTTCAGTTTTTCTGTTTTATTTTTAATCTTTATTTAGATTTTATTTTGGACACAATGCCCCAACTCTAGTAGCTGGAAAAATCAAGTGCTTGCGACCAATGAATATTTTCCAACCGACGAGTTTATGCCCTTAATTGAAATTGATTTAGCCATGTTCAAGTCCTCATTTGAAATAATATTCACTTTATGCTCTCCTTGAGAAAGTAACTCCACTTTAGGCTCGTATTTGAACTTTTCCTAAAAAAAAAAACAATTGGACAGAGGAGAGTCATGAAAAATAAGAAAGAAAAATAGGAATATCTTATGGATGTCCACAAAGGAAAGTGTACTTAAAATTATTAGAAATATCATATGTTGTCAACAAACTTATAGGCAAGAGATAATGTTTTCTATGGTATTACAATATGACATGCCCATGCATTGGACCTGAGCTTAGTAAGTGTATTAAAGGACAAAGTAACAATTAAATGAGCAATTGTAACTGTGCAGTCTTAAATAAAGAGTATGCTTCTTAATCTGAAAGGTGCTATTGATCGTCTCTTGGCCCACTTGGTAATAAATTGCACAAAGGACAACCTGTTTAGCTTAGCACGGTGAGTCATTAGCAATTCCTTCAAGAATGGTAAGTTGGGCAGAAGGTCTTGATCTTCAAAACTCTGCATATCATGTAATAGTAGGAAGGCCAATTCCTTCAAAACTCTACTCGAAGTTTCTCAAAATCCTCCACTTTCCATAAATGTTGACTTCCATCAACCCGTGTTTTTCTTGAGTTGTCCATGTCAGAGAGAACCATCGACCTAACCGGAGGTAATAGTACCTAGCACATTAAGTAATATGACAATGAATTTGATTACATCGAGTTATGACCTCAAAAAAAGTAACTTCCAAACTTCCCTAGTTCTGACAAATCATGACAATTCTAGAGCTTGTTGGTGACACAAGCAAGTGACACAAGCAAGAACGGGTTGGTCGATGCTTTCACTGTTGGTGACAGAACGTGAGGGATGCCTATTACTAGTTGACAACTCATGTCCAGCGAATAAATGATACCAAAAGTAAATGGACAATTGTTGCGGACTCTTACGATTAAAGAGCAAACAAATGTGTGGATAGTCATTATGATAAAACATCCTACTCACAAAAGGTGATAAAAGAACTGGGCAAAAGCATTATAAGAAAATAACACAAGCATTTTCCTCCGTGGAAAAAGAAAGCGATAACTGAAACCTATACAAAATTTATAAGAGAATAGGCCAAAAGAGAGGGAAAAAAAGACTGACTTGATTAGTTGGTATGTGTTAATTGCCATTTTAACAAAGTGATGTATATTTACACAAATTTGGTAAAGATATTAGCATGTGTTCACTTAATTCAATCAAAATAAATTCGAAATTGACGTTTGTTTTACAAAACAATTGGAATATGGTGAGTATCTGTATATTCTTTTCTTATATACTTTGTCGGTGACCTCTCCCAAATTCAATCAAATGGTATTTTGAAGTGAGTTTGCAGGTTGTATTTAGAATTACAACTTCTTATCCTGGGTACTTTTTTTTTCCTTTTTAGGTCGATTATCCTGGGTACGTTGTTCCGTCAATGTTCTTTCCCCCTTTTATTAGTCTTTGGAGGCGTTCCTTTTGATATGCTAGGGAGACACTCCATGCTCAATAAGATGAGGCAAGTTTCTTTCTATGCGAGAAAATATGAAGTGGCAATACGGAAAATGTCCTGCCACTTTTAGATGCTATTCTATGTTTAGTACTTTAAGGTTCAATTTTAAAATGTAAATGTTTTTATCTGGTTATTGCGATAATGTCGCTAAGAAGCTAGCTAATCAATTCAAATTACTACACATGATATGATTTTTTGAGCTGACACAAAAATAACACATCTAAAATCAAATGGAGATGTGCAGGTTATAATTTCATTTATTGAGGATTATAAATTTTTTTAATCTTTTTACTAGATTTAAAAGGTTTTGTACATAAATCCGTACAAAGCAGTTACTTACTAGTTATTAGAATTTCTGATCCCTAGAAGAGGTAGCGGATTACTTGTTCAGTCAGCGATTTGCTACCTCCGTATTGAGGCTAAATCGCCAATGTTGATTGCAGTATAGTGTAGATTGGAGAGATAAAAGATCAAGGTCTTCAAATAAGAGTACGCAGCAGAAGCTACGTGGAATCTGACCATTACACTTTTGGCGTTAGAGTTCAGGGAAAACTATCATTTTGTCATTTTTCTACTAGATCTATGTGTGTCAAAGGCATCGGAATAAGAAGAAATGAAAACATTACCTCCATATGAAAAAAAGACTCACCTGTGGAGTGAAATGTGAAGAAATGCCTTGGCCAATCTTCATCAATGATTGCCAATTGAAGGTTATTATCTTGGGGCAGTGGGCAATGGTAAGTTCTTGTAACATGGGGCATTCCAACATATACTTCTCGCCTGAGGGGAAACCAGTCAAATTGGGCAAGTGTTCCAACTCCATCCAACGAAGTATTGGAAATGTAATCTTCTCCACTTCAGTTCCCTTCCCTCTGTCCTCTAATCACTCCTTCCATTTGACCACACTCCTTTATTTCCATCCATTGAAGAGTGGGAAGGCATCGAGCCATCGATAAAGCAAAAGCATGTCTTAAGTTGCTGCATTTATAAAGGGTTAGATAACTTAGAGAACTGAAGCAAAGCGTTCCTTGAAGATCTTTGTTTGATAGTCGCCTCAACTTTGGTAAATTGATCAAGTTCAAACACCATAGTTGAGGCAACACCCAAGTTCTTTCCATAGCCTCTAACCCTTCAAGATCAAATATTTCTTCTAGCCGCTCACAATCTTGCACTTGCAATGTGTTAATTTTGTCTAAAACAAGCATCAATTTGGATGGAATCGCGTTAAGAAATGGACAATTGTCTACTGCCAATGATTTTAGTTGCCACGATGACTTGATGGGAATAAGTTCACTGTGCCATTTTTCCATCAACCCAGAGAACCTAGACAAATGCATAAACTCTACTCCAACAGTAGCCTGTCAAAAAATGGATCATTAAGTATATGCTTCTAGTTAGCAAAAAGCAATTAGTCTTTTGGTAATCAAAACCATCTAATTGCACAAAATTTGATGCGTACCATTTCTATAGACATATTTTGCATGTTGTCTCTTTTCTTTCCGTTCCAAAACCATATTCCTGTAGGTAATTGCACTTTCTTTAGCTTTGGTGCCCTTATTGGTGCCTCCGAGAACAACTTCATGTTGAGACATCCGGTCACAATGATATCTTCCAAGAGAGGGAACATCAGAGTATATCTACCCAAGCTAAAACATGTCAACCCTTTCAAATCTGTGAGCTTCATATATTTCAATTGTTTGAAAGCCACTACAGGCCCCTCTTCACATCCCTCACTGCTAATGACTTTTGTCAACATTTTACAATTGCTTATCTTCAATTCTGTGAGTTCTACCAAATTTCTAGCTATTGTCGGTGTGAACATATTTGATAACTCATCACAATGTGACACATCTAGAGTCTTCAGATGTTGAAAAGGAAACACAACCTGCAATCAAAAAGAAAGAATATGGCTCCACAATAACTTCTGCATCTTAAGGCAAGTAAAAAGGGCATGTTGGTTTGACTGATGTTCAAAAACTTATTGAATTAGTTTATGTTAGAATAATAATGTGAACATTTCCAGTGAGTCAAATGATCATTCGAGTTCACTTTTCTAGATTATCGAAGATTTGAGGCTTCACTATTAGATAAAATCGCACCTCGAAGTCTTAAAAAATGTCCATTGTTTACCCTAAATAATCACTAAGAACTAGATATGATGATATTAATTATAGTACGATTCCATTCATTTTTTCCATATAGTTGCTCAAGATAGTTTAGTTGCAAAATTGGGATGCATGCTATTTTTTAACGGCGATAACTAAATCGCGGTGCAAGCACATCACTCTACAACGGTAGAATAGAGTGAAGTGATCAAATGCTATAGAATAAATTATTAGGTTACACAGAGAAAAAATTTATAAAAAAAAAAAAAAAGGAGTTAAAAGGAGTATAGAAACCTCCATAGACCACCTCGTTTCTAATTTCCTCGAGTATTTCATGAAATAACGAAAAGTTTTCTAAAACTCTCACTGAAAAAGATAAGGAATCCTTCTCCAGTCTATCCTTCTAGTGGAATTGTTGAGGCCAGAAATGGCTTCGCAGGTGGAGCTGCACTTATCGCTCTATGTAATAAAGTGAACACAGCAATAATTTCAACCTCAAATTTTGGCTCAAAAAATTCAAATTGCTCTGTTTAATTTTCATTGAGACGTCCTTCCACTGTCAACTTGAGAAGTCAGATAACTCGAATAAAATGGCTGACTTGCTAAATATACTTTTTTTCTTTAACCAAAGTCTCAAAAAAAGGTCAAGCAATTAACGTAAAAGCTAAAAAGGGTGATTTCTACAGCCCCGGACTTTATAGATGTTACCCGGTTTGGTAATGGATAGGGCTCAGACTCTTTTTATGGGTACAATTAAGGAAGGGTGTCAACAGTTTGATTCGATTCAAATTTTCAAGAAATCTAAATCCAACCGTTTGGGTGTGCATTGTCTTTGAACCGAACCACGACCCCGGCCGAATATAACCCAAACCACAGACTCAATTCGTTTCAGTTTTGTCCAATTTGGTTTTCTGGTTTTTTTTTTTTTTTTTGTAATATCAAAAAGAGTTTCAGTGAATGGGAGAGAAGTAAATTGTAATATTAAGAAAATGGACGATTTTCAATTTCGTTCAGTTGAACCAGCCAAACCGAAACTATCTAAACCAGAATAAAAAGAGGTTATTTTTTCATCATCCAAACCAAAAATGCGTAAAATTCCAGTTTGGTTACTCCCCTATAATTAAGAGAGAAATGGGCCTTTGGGATACGATTGATATGAGAGCAAGAGATTTTTCAATTAGACAAGAATATATATGAGATATAGTTAGTGCAAATGAAGTCAAGTGAACGTCTCAAGGGCCCTTCATCTCCAATATTTTTTATTGGGTGCTCTTTCAACCCAACCACTCACTTTCCTCTCAAGTTTTTGCAATTGCTTTCCTGAGTACATGCTTTCCATGTCGAAGCCGTTCATGTGACATTGTTGAGAGTCAGGAAGCTTTTAGAGATCCTTTTTGGCAGTTGTATTACCTGTTCATAATGCTTTGGAAAGAGAAAGGGAAGAAATGCCATCTTGGAAAAGAGGTTGAATTTTCATCCAAAAGAAAAAATGAAAGGAAAAGGAATTTTCAGTTTAACAGAAGAACGTGGGACTATGGTTGAGGGCAATTCAGTCAAGTTCGTAATGAAAGCTGTGTCCCTAATTCTATAACAAAAGTAAATCATTGATTATATGAGTCAGTGAAGGCCCGAATTGTAAATATTAGTTTCTATTTTCCCTTTTTTTTTTTGAAAAAAAGGTTTTGAATAAAAATCCGTTTGGTAATACAATTTCATATTTTAGCCAAAAAATAGGTTTATAATGGTAATTTCTACTTCTATATTTTTGGAATAAAAATGAAGAATAAAAACTATTCTCATTACTCGTCCTCACTACTGGCCTTGCCCGAGAAGGAAAATTTTTGTTGTTATCAAAAGAATTTCTATTTTGGAAATAAAAAAATTTGTATTATTATTAAATGCATTTTTTGTTCAAAAACTCGTTTAGAGAGTAACAATAGAAAAATCTATTTATAACTAGAAATAGGTCCTAAGAATATAATGGTTATCATTCGCGCCCTAAGAGTGTTGCATCTTATTTTTAGATTGAAGCACATTAATTTATCGTTAATTAGACTGCCATAATACTACTGTAAGAGAGTTTCTTTGTTATCAAGCCAGTCAATGACTTATCAAACACTTCTTTTTAAATTTCAAACTCGTTAGCAAAAAATTCAATTTCTAATAAGATGATGAATATTGTTTTTTAATTAGATGTTACGTAAATATATTTTCTGTATTTAGTTAAAGTAAATTATCAATTATAATATGTTATACATACTTATTAAATGAGACTCTAACGTCTAGAATGCCAAATAATAATCATCATTTTCAAGTCTACTTGAAATGGCAAATCGTCACTTCCAACTCTTGGTAATTTCGTTAAGACGATCTCCATGGACTTATTATATTTGAAGAATTCCCTTCCACATGCGCGCATTTGTGACTGGAGTCTCCCGTTCTTTTTCTCTTTTTTCCTCTTAATGCGATTACGTTCATTTTCTGATTTTTGTACTTTTAAAAGGATTTAGGTTGTGATAAAACTATCCAATATTTTTATCTATCTTTTTGCTCACTGGATATCTTGATTATTAAAATTCATTGTTTAGTGTATTGTAATAATAAATTTAGTTATATCCACATTATATTACGTACATTGTTTGGTATAAATGGTATATTAGTATAAATGAACCAAAAAGTTGCAAAAATGGAGATAGTAAAATTTTCTCACAACACTTTTACCTATTTCATTTTTATTTGCTTTTTTTTTGTAAAAATGTTTTTCTCTTTTTTTAATTATTTTCATATTTATTTATTTTTTCCTTTTCCATTATTCTCGAATAAAATTTTATTAAATGGTAAATTATATTGATCTAACTAAAATACTAAAATGCCTAAAATATGTAATAAATATAAATATATATTTACATTTATATATTAAATTTATTTTATAAGATGGAATTAAATTTGAAATGTAAATAAAAATAAGACTAAATTTAAAAAATTAATTGCTTTTATTTTCTTATTTTAAATTTCTTATATTGAAATTTAAATATTATTGATATTGAAATATAACTTTAACTTTATAAATTTAAAAAAAAATATATTATTCAAGAAAAAATAACTTTCTTATTATGAATATAAAAAATCCTACCCATATGTATCTCGTCTCGCTCATGAGATAATTTTATCTAAGTTACATCCCTCTTATATCCAACTTTATCGTTACTTGAACATGCACCAAATGTAGGAGTGTGCAAAATGAACTACTCGAATCATGAACCACTTGGACCGAACTGAACCGACCTAGCCGATTCGATCCAAATCTTGATTCCTAAAAGTAGAATTGGTGTCCAGTCGGTTTGGTTCCCAATTCTAAGGGGGAACCGGACCAAACCGACTATATATATTCTTTTTAAAATTATTTCTTCAAACAAATTAGTAAAATGTTAACTAAATACTACTCGGTCCAATTCCAAGTAATGGGAAAAAAAAGTAGGGGGAAAATGTAGTGGGAAAAACAAAGTGACCAATTCCATTGGACTGAATCGGATTGGAAACCGATGACCCATAACCAAATGCAGGATAGACTTATCTTATCCTAAATTTTATCCTGATCATGAAATGCTGCCCAAAAGTGTTGATTGAGCATACTTGAGATGTGTCAAATCTACCTCATGAGGTAACAAATATTTCTATCATATGAACAAGAGAATGGCTCTTTTTTCATCATTCAAGTAATGCTACTTGAGCTTACCACGAGATTCATCAATCCGTTGAGTTTCAGAGTAACCAAAAGCAATCATGCACGCACATGAGAACTAGTACAATTTTATAGAGAATATTGGGAGTGACAGGGCTGACAATTTCTAACATGAAATAACACGATTGTACACCATGATATGACGAGCATGAAGTTGACACGAATTGACACGAACTTAATGCATAGAAGCTTTAGCATAAATTAACAAAATTGGGTTTTCCAATGACACAATTTCAAAACCTGATTATTGCACATAAGCACGAATTATCAATTAGTCAATTTTATTAATATAAGAAGTACATTAGTGGTAACGTCTAGATTGAGTGGCCGTCACAAGGGATACATAATTTGAGTAATCCTATTCACCGACAGTCACAAGGGCAGAGGAGCAAGTAAGGAAACTTTCAAAGAAAATAGTTGTTTATACACCTAATCCTGTTCAAAAGAATTATGTGTCAACTCATAGCAATGGAAAATTAACAATATGGCTAATCCTGACGATCTCTCTGGTAAAGTAGAAGAATGAATTATCACTAGTGGCCTTACATTGACAAAAGTAATTATAAATTATGAATATATTTTAACTAATTATATGTTATGGTTAGTTAACTTGATTTATGAGAAGGATTATGAATAGGATTCATGGGTTAATGGAGGACGAGTCAGCAGTTTTATGCTCGTTGTATGAGGCTGATCTAGGTGAAGACCTAGGGAAAGGTATCTTGGTAACCGTGTTTCAAGCTAATAACCATGACATTAGTTTGATATTGAGCACTAAATTAGTAAATGGACCAGACCATTGATATTTGTTTTGATATTATTGATTGAATGTATGTTTTTTATATGTATAAAGCCATATTTAAGTTAAATAACTCATAGTTGGATTTTACATATAATATGTATTGGATTTGGATAAATGAGTTTCTGGTATTGCCTTTTAATATGCATGGTGAATGTTCAATCTACTTGGAAAAAATTTGTGCCACTCACTAAGCTATGGCTACTCACATCATTCATTCTAATTTTTTTTATAAATTCTTCAGTTAGCAGCAAGTAGAACAAGAGCATTGTCGTTGGGAAACTTTGGGTAATTGGATTTTGAATATAAGTTTAGATAGTTGTATATGTCTGAAATGATATTGTTGGTTTAGTTATTAGTTTAGAGATGTGTGCGTGTGTGTGTGTATATTAGGTGGATTTTTTAACTTCAATTCTATAACCAGCTCGTTGGTTTATCAAATATGTAAATGGATATATATTTTTATTACAAATTGATATTGGTTTGTGTTTTAGTCTTTGTCCCTCAAAGAAGAGCATGACTGTCTCATTTCCCTGATAACGGTAAAGTTGGGGTATGACAGATGAGGTTTGGCTGTCCTCAAACCTCTATATCCCTCTCCATTTCTTTTCATTTTTTTTTTTTAATCTTTTACATTACTGCTACGTGACGCCATATCATCAACATTTCATTGAAAATTGGTTGGATTCCAATCAAAGCGCATCAATTACAAAGAATCAAAGTTTAATGGAATATGCTGTAATCTTTAGTGAATACCAATTTCATCTTATCCTAAATCCCCTTGTAATAGCATGATATAGGTCGTGTTTGCAAGATTTAGAATAATGGGAAGCTTACATATTTGCAATAAGAACAAACTAATAGAGGGAGAAAATGAAAAGATTACCTGAGTTGGAGCACCGTCTGATGTGATTTCAACTCTGGTGTGAAAGCTTGTCATAGTTGGTATCCCTAAAAGACACCACAAATTTTTCAATCGGTCACATCTTTTGACGCCCATGGCTTTCAATTTGCTAAAGCACTCGGGTGCAACAGGGCCATGGCATATCTTCTCCAAATTAATAAGATTTTCAAGGAACAAAGACTCTAAAATTGTGAAAGCAACAAGAGGGAGTCCTTTGGATGAATCGGCAATGTACTTGATTGAGGGGCTGTTGAGAATGTCGAGATGCTTCAATTGTCCAAATCCTTGGGTGCACAACTCATGAGCATTCTTCTTGGACTCTCTCAACCCGTCCAAATGCAAGTATTGAGTCTCATGTAGAGTTTTCTGAACCCATCGTCTTGAAAGAACATTATTGCACTCTTCCCATTCGAGCTCCATGGTTCTCAAACCTTCAAACGTCCTCCCTTCAACGTTTCCTAAGTCGATACAAAATCTAATCAAGTTCTCAAATGGTAGGTCACCATCCTCCAAGAGTATGGTGGGATCACGGACCGATATTTCTAGTCTATCAAAGCTTCCCTTCATATGTAACTCTTCCAAGTTGATTAAGTTTTTTAAGACACCGGGCTCAATTATCCGAAGCATGTTGCAATTGCTTAGATTCAACAATCTTAGATTCGTCAATTCCCCAATTTCTTTAGGCAGCCTACAAATTGCAGACCATTCAAAGCTAAGAATCTCCAATGCTTTGAGCTTGCCAAGAATTGCCACATCCTCCACAAGGCAATCATCTAAGTATAACGACCGAAGGTTTCCCAGGATTCCAATCGAGGAAGGCAAATGTGTGAAATGCATGGAGTGAAGATATAGAGCTTGAAGGTCCTTCATGTATGTGAAATCTAGTCTACAGCAATCTCCCATATCATGTGGGTGTGCAGGTCTCCCATACCAGTCTTTTGGTTGAGACAACATGAGTATCTTCAAGTCGGTAAACTGAGAGTGCTCTAGTTCAGCAAGCCTATCACTATCAACATTAGCTAGGCATATTGCCCAACATTTTTCAAGATTTTCCTTTGGCCACAAGCTATAGTTGTTCATCATTAAGGAATTTTGACCTCTAAATGGAGTTGAGACGATCACCTCACTGTAAACATCATCTATGGTTATATTTTCCACGTCATCCCCATCATCCTGTGACAAACAAATGGAACGAAGGCTATCGAGCATAGTATTCAATCTATCCCTTGAATGTTGTATCACGTCATTGAATCCCTCAAACAAGCCCAAACCCAAGCCTAGTCCCAATAGAGTTTCGATTGGAATGGTCCCGCCGATGAGACCACAGAGCAAGAATAAGGACTTGGCGTCCTCACTTTTCAAATGGTCATAACTGAACTTTAGTATGGTTTCTATCTTCGACTCATTTATTTTTATCAACGCGTTTTCCCATTCAGACATGGAGCTATGTTTCAAACGGTATGCGACCGAAGTAATCAAAAGAGGTAAACCTGCGAGCTTTTTGACCACTTGAGCTGCTATTGGCTTCAATTCCTCATCTTTGAGCCTGCCGCCAACCACCTTTTCAAATAGCCTAAAAGCTTCGTCGTTGTTCAAACCTTTAAGACGAAATGTTCGATCGGCACGCATCTTTTGCTCCAGCACATCTCTAAATCTCGATGTTAGCAGCAACTTGCATCCCCAACTCTCCTCTCCTAGAGGAATTCCGACTGCCTTCAAATCAAGTCCATCCCATAAATCGTCCAATATTATGAGAACCTTCACACTCGGATCCCTCTGTAATCTCCTGTGCAGAAGATCTCTTCTTCCTACATCACTTGGCTCGTTGCGCAGATTTAGACCGATGGAGTAAGCTATATCATCTTGGATTTTCTTCAAGTCCGAAGTCTGCGAGACACTCGCTTCGGCTATTATGTGGAACGGTCTCCCCTCTTTCCTGAGTTTCTTCTCTACTTCCTCCAACAGCTTAGTCTTCCCCACGCCACCAGGCCCGTAGACCCCAATCACTCTTAGCTTCTCATCATACAGAGCTTTCATTATGCCCTGCAAGATGGAAGCTCGTGAATCGGTGATAGTGTCGGCCCCGTCGCCGGCCAACAAATTCACATCAGGAGCACCGGCAGCGAGCGCCTGGATGTCCTTGACCGTCCTGCTTACCTCTTTGCCAAGACGATATTGCGCCTTTGGGTTCGGAAGCCAGCTGTAGAAGCAAGTTTTCTTGGCTCTTCTGTCGTCTTCCAGCATCTCGCGCGCCTTGTTGGCGACAATCTCCACGTTTGTTGCCCATCTCTCGACAACAGCTTCGATCGGCTTCATGTTGCTTCCAGCTTCATCAACGGAATGCTGCACCCTATCCCTCGCCTCATCCAGCTTCTCAAGTTCATCCTTAAGTTGGTGAAAGTAGCTGTTGTAGAATATCACGTAGCCGCATCGACGACCGACTGGAGCCACCAGGTACTCTGCCACTTTGGAAGTTACAGATAGAACAATATCCGCCATTTGCCCCTCTTTTGACTTCTATCTTTCTGGTTTTCTCTCCTGCTTTTTCGTGGAGGAATGAAAGTTAAGAACTTGTATATGCTGAATAGGGCTGTGACGGATGGAACCCAGACGAAATGACTGAAGAAGAGGAAAAATCAATATGATGAACCCATTGAACAGCTGCAGGACAAATCCAGCACCCACAAAAAGAGAGAGACAGAGAGAGAGAGAGAGGACAGAGTGAACGCGAGATGGAAATGAGAGACGTGTCTGAATAAGATGGGTTGAAGCTCTGAAAATATGCACGAAGGTGTCGGCCAAGAAAAGTCCTTAGACCATCACATTTTTCCCGATGAAAATGTTGTAATATATTAGCGCAGAACGGCAGAAGCCATTCAGCATCGTGCAATTTATATCAACGTACAAAGAACAATAAAGGTGGCCTTTTATTATGTGTAGTGTGCGGTTGGAGGAGTCGATGGAAGAAAACTTTGACTGGGCCCACACACTGTCTTCGTAGCTTTCAAAGTCGTCGTCCACTGTACACATTACGAGACTCCACTCACACGCTAAGATATTAAATGGTTAACCCCACATCACCAAGCCACGTCTCATCACGTGTCATCTACGTCAGTATATTTAATAATAAAATTTAACAAAAGTTAATAAAAATATATTTATCATATATATACATTAATTTAATATTTTTTATAATCAAATAATATTTATTTAAGATAAAAGTATGATAACGTATTAATTTGAAATTTTCTGGTCATCCAAAAATTCATCAATTTAAATTATTAATAATAAAAAATTAATTCAAAATAAATTAATTATAAATATATCATTTCGAAAAAAAAAATTTGTTATATACTGTGTTAAAAATAAGGTGAGCCTCCTTTTGTATCGTAGTGACTTCTCTGTCGGGTCTCGTAAAATAGCAAATTCTTTTTCTCCTTTTTTTCACTGCGTGACCAGGCTTTTTCACGTGAAGCTTCGTACTAAAGGGAGAAAGCTCAGACATACGGACGGTCAGATCAGCCCACGCGCCCGGACCCACGGACGGTCGGATCAGCCCACGTGCACGGACCCATGTGTACCAGAATGCTCCAGGCATTCCCCAAAATAAAGAAGCTTTTCCTTTCTTTTTTCAAGGAGTAAAAATTGAACAAAAACAAAACAAAATAAAATTTTGGGCTAATAATAAATAAATAAATAAAAACAAACAAAACTTTCCTCCTCCTCCTCCTCCTTCCAATTCTCCAACAAATCCCCCTCCATGGGCGCCACCGCCTCCGCCCCCGCCCCGGCGCAACCCCCAGCGAAGCCGCCGCCCGCCAAGCACATCTTCATCCTCTCCGGCCCGAGCAATATGACCGGCCGTGGCGGCGTCACCCGCCACCACGGCTGGGACGGGGTCGTCCCCCGGAGTGCCGCCCCGACCCCCGCCGTCCTCCGCCTCACGGCCTTTTCGCCGACCTCCAGTGGGAGGAGGCCCGGGAGCCCCTCCATCGCGACATCGACGCCTGGAAGGCCTGGGGCGTGGGCCTCGGGATGGCCTTCGCGAACGCGGTGAGGGAGCGTGGCGGGGGCGCGGGGGGCGGGGCTGGTGGTGGGCCTGGTGCCGTGCGCGGTGTGGGGAACGGCGATCCGGGAGTGGGAGCGGGGGGACCACCTGTACGAGACCATGGTGAGGAGGGCGAGGGCGAGGGAGAGCGAGAGGGACGAGGGCCGGCGGTGCCCGACTGGCTAGCGGTAAGAGTAGTGGAACATCCAAATCGAAATCATTCGGATAGGACCAGACTGGCTAGTATGATCCAATTTCTGGAAATATCAATCTCAATTTAGTAGATCTAGTTTCTGATTCTATAAAAATAGTACCGGTGATTTTCAATCCAGTTTTCAATTATCGGGAAATCCAATCGGATGGGATCAACTCTTTTCAAAAAGATATATATTTTTTAATTTCTTAAAGATAATAATAAATCTTCAAATAGATTTTTTATTTGTTAAATATATATAAAAATTAAATTTACAATTGGTGTTCTCATTGCTTGAACAATATAAATAAATTTAGTCATGAATAAATTTCAATTGGTAAAGTGAGCGGGAAGAAAATGACGGGGACATAAACATTACGTTATAATAATTATTATTGTGAAAAGCACTATAATAGGCAATCAATCTGCAATAAATTTGTAATATAATATACATTATTGAAACTACACGTGTCATGAATCTCAATCTTTTCGACATAGTTCTTAATTTTATTTTTATTTTTGTCGTGCTTGTAATTTTTGAATTGGTGACAGTAGTTCCGTAGCATAGTTAAGCAGAGGTGTGGGCATAGTGCCCTCAGTAAGCAACAAAATGAGATGGGGACGCTGCCACACGAATAAAAAGAGTAGTTTTCTTGATTCTATATGTTGGGGGAAAGAAAGTAGAATATACAAATCTCAAACTCATTTCAACCGTAATCACATGGCCACGATGACGATGGGATTCGTATGATCAATAATGATTCGGATAATTTTATTCACTCACTTCATCGACTATACATTACCCAATGAGGGGATACAGTAATTAATAAGTATTTGAGATGAATATGCTACCCCATAAATAAGACCCTCTCTAGGCTTTTCATAGGGATCGCCTTTAATTTCTTGACGTCATTAACGTATACCATAAGGCATTCAATAATTAGACACTGCATTCTATCATTATCTCTTCTTATTGAACTGACAAGATAATTATGACTCTAATGCAATCAATTGAGGAAGGAATAAGAGCGTTTAGAATACTGTGGGAGAGGGTATATAGATATAAAACTTAAGACAACCCTTTTCCCATCTTCTCGTCGAAATTAGCCTTCCATTGAAAAGGCTGAGGGCATTATAAACTTTTTGCTGTAATACATAGGCATGTACGAGATGTTTTTACTGGACAATAATACGAAATAAGATCGTATGTGTACCTCCAAGATGCTTTTTCACGACAACTTCATCAGATGGAAGGACAGTAATTGAAACACTGGGGGCCAAAAAGCGGTGGCCATTGTTACTAAACGTACAATAGTACAAGTAGTGGGACAGACTAGTTTATTACAATGAAAGCGAGCTCACGATGTGGGTCAAGATTCGGGCCTGCATCATTAGAGTTGGAATCCATATTCAAATCTTCTGAGCTGGTGCTTTGTCCCATCCAAAATTAAGATCCGGTTGTTGATTGTTGGTGCTGGGCCCGAGTGAATAAATTGGACGTTCGAATTGATTTTTGATGGGGCCAATTGGCCGAAGTCAAGAGTTTGAGATTAGAGCGTCTCCATAATCCCATAGGTCTTGAAAGGACTCTATAAGGTCTAGTCTCCATGACATTTGAGGAACGTTTAATTCCTCTAAAATTTGCAAGCATTTTCTCTCATAATAAGGAGAAACTTCAACCAATTTATAAATGAGTATTATCCTTAATTGGGTATGTCAATCCCAATCCGCCTAGAGAGTTTGCCAACTTCTCATTAAATTCATGTAGAAAATCTATATATTTATCTAAGAAATTACATATAAAAGTAATCATAAGTTCTTTTAATCGGTGCATATGTAATAACTATTGCACAAAATCAAATGATGTACAAGTTGCAACCACGTCGGGGGGGGGGGGGGTACATGGATAGAGTGAGACATGCACAGCTTGGAATCAAGCTCTCGAGCATCGTGTGCGTGGACGTGAAGGGGCTGCCATTCATGGACGACCACCTTCACCTCGCCACCTATGCCCAGGTCTACCTCAATCACTCGAGAGCCGATGCATACCTCCAGTATTTCGTGCCATAGGCCCCCCCTCGTGTTCTCTCCTCCTTCATGCAAGGACTCCGCTTTGTCGCGCAAGACTCGAGGGCATTGATTTTGCAGTTACATGTCATGGTGTGAGAGAATAATGTCAAAGTTTTGTCCTGCTGTCCTTTCGAGGTGTGCCAGGTCGTGTTCGATTCAAGGGGTGGATTCCAAGTGTGGATAAATATACTTTAAAAACCATTCAGCCCATGTAACAACCACGAATGTTATAAGTTTATGGTAGAGGATTTTATATCCATCCTCTTTGGCTAGAGTAACATGGCCAGCCGCAGCAGCGTCACTCGCCACCACGACTAGGACAGGGTCGTCCCCTGGAGTGTTGCCCCAACCACTCTGTCCTCCCCCTTAGCATCGCCTCCGATGGGAGGAGGCCTAAGAAACCCTTCACGGCAACATTGATATTGAGGTTGTCTTACATCGATTGTAAAAAAGGTTAGTGGTCGGTTTATAATTATAAGAAAAAGTTTGATATTTTGAGTTGACTTTTGAGGTGAGAAAATCCATACCACCCAATATTAATATCGGACACACGGAAGAGTTATGGATTGTTCACGCTTGCGAGGGAATGCGCGGGGGTGGAGCTAGTGTTATGTGCGGTGGGGGAATGGCGATACGGGAGTGGGAGCACAGGAGCACCTATACAAGAGCATGGCGAGGAGGGTGAGGGACGGGGATGGAGGTGGCAGCGGCAGCGGCGGCAAGGAGATTAAGGCACTGCTGTCGTACCAAGGGTATATGGAGGCATTCATCAAGAATGTGCGACACGATCTCAGCCCGCTCTCCCTTGCCGCCATTTAGGTCTGTTCAGCCTGTCTTTAATTTCCATTTAAATTAAACGATATAAACATGTGGTTGAAATAATTTTTGTGATTAACTAATATTTTTCTAATTATTATCATATCAATAATTTTTAACACAATACAAAATTTACGCATCATCGAGAAACTTAGTAACAATTATACCAGTTATTTACGTACTATTTAATATTTTACTAATTAATCACACTAATTAATCATATATGTGATTAATTCATATAAATTTACAATTGGTGTTCTCACTTAAACAATATAAATAAATTTAGTAATGAATAATTTGTTCTTAGTAGAGTGAGTGGGAAGAAAACGATTGGGACATAAAAATTACGTTATAATAATTATTACTGCGAAAAGCACTTTAATAGGCCGTCAATCTACCATAAATTTGCAATAGAGTGACACTATTGCAGCTAAACATGTCATAAATCACATTCTGCTCGACATGGCCCTTGTTATCGATGTCATGCTTGTAATTTTTTGAATTGGTGATGGTAGTTCTTTAGCTCATGGTTATGTAGAGGTGTGGGGTGGGGCCCCCGGTAGGCGACATAATGAGTGCGAAAACTGCCGTGTTAAAAAAAAAAAAAAAAAAGAGTAGTTTTCTTGTTTCTTAATGTTGGAGAAAAGAAAGTAAATTATACAAATCTAAAATTCATTTGAACCGTAATCACGTCATCACGATGATAGAATCACATGATTAACGAATGTGAGCAAATGGTCGTACATTACCTAATTCTTGATTCTGTAATGTTAGAGAAAAGAAAGTAAATGATACAAATCTAAAATTTATTTGTATCATAATTACGTGGCCATGATGATAGGATTCACATGATTAACGAATGTGAGCAATGGTCATGCATTACCTAATGAGGAGAGTATGATAACTATGATTATATAAGACGAATTTGCTATTCCACGAATTAGATCTTCTCTTGGTTTTTTTAGGGTCGCCTTTTAATCTCTAGATGTCATTAATGTATACCATAAGGCACTTAAGAATTAGACATTTTCTTATCCATGAAGTAACAAGCGGAGAGCATATCATCATTATCTCTTCTTATTGAACTAACAAGATAATTATAACTCTCTAATGCGATCAGCTGGGGGAGAGGACTTAGGGTACACTTGGTTTAACATTCTTAATGGACTTTCAGCCTTCAAAGCCTCTTGGGAAAATGTTGAACCATTTAGAACCACTTTGAAGTAGCTTTCAAGTGAAAGCCAAAGAATGAGAAGACTGAAAGCCCTTTACGCTAAGAGGACTTTTTTGAACTTTGAAAGCATTTGGCCAAATGCTTTGAAACTTATTCATTTTTTTTTCCAAGATTATCATAACTCATTCTTCAAATTTCTGATTTTGCCATTGTTATTATTTTTTTAAATTCCAAAATAAAGTTAAAAAATGAAATTTATATAAATGCTAAAAAATTAAATATATTTTGGTCTTTTTAAAAAAAATTACTTATATGTTTGATTTTTTTAGCATTATTGTCAAAATTTATATTTAAAAGGGTTGCATACATTTTTTTTTTCAATTTTAAACAAATAAAAATTAAAGACGAAGGTTTGGTCTTTATATATATATATGTATTTGGTTTTTTAGCATTATTTTCAAATTTATATTTAAAAAGTTGTATACATTCTTTTTTTCAATTTTAAACAATTAAAAATTAAAAAATTTCGATTAAGGATTTGGTCCTTTTTTTTTAAAAAAAAATTATTTATTTTTTAGCATTATTTTCAAAATTTATATTTAAAAAGTTGCATACATTATTTTTTTTCAATTTTAAATAGATAAAAATTAAAAATTCCGATGAAGGGTTTGATCTTTTTTTTAATATATATATATATATATATATATATATATATATGTATGTATTTGATTTTTTAGCATTATTTTCAATTTTATATTTAAAAAGTTGCATACATTTTTTTTTCAATTTAAAAAATAAAAATTAAAAAATTTCGAAGAAGGATTTGGTCCTTTTTTTTCTAAAAAAATTATATATGTATTTGATTTTTTTAGCATTATTGTCAAAATTGATATTTAAAAAGTTGCTTGTCATGTCCCTGGCAATCTCGCCGCCTATTGGGCGGCTAAATTTAATATATCTTGGCGCAACAAATCGTGGCTTGAAAACTTGGACTGGGCGGCTAGACGCTTCTCGGACAAAAACTTTTATGATGTGTTGGCCCGGTTTAGTTATGGAGCTCTTTGTTATATTATTTGGAAGGAGCGTAACAATATCATCTTCCGTAATCAGACTCTATTCATCCCGGCGATGAAGATGCATCTCCAGAAGGCCGTTAAGGATAAATCGTCGACCCTGAAGAATGTTGTGGATAATCCTAAGAACAGAAGGCTGCAACGAAGCTGGGGCTTGAGTCCGTCTATCTTTCATTGATGGGGGGTTTTTAGTTTTGGCTTGGTCTTTTGTTTCTTAGGTCTATTTGTCTTTTGGTCCTTGGCACCCTTACACTCTCCCGCGAATCAAGTCCTTTTGAGTGTTCGTTTTGGTGGTGCCAGGCTTTTCTTGTATTTTGTGGATAATCTTATCAATACAAATCTTACCTTTACCAAAAAAAAAAAAAATCTGATGAAGGGTTTAGTCTTTTTTTAAAAAAATTATATGTATTTGATTATTTTAGTATTATTGTCAAAATTTATATTTAAAAAGTTGCATACATTATTTTTTTCAATTTTAAATAAATGAAATTAAAAAAACTAATATTAATTACCAAAAGGGATTTTCAAATGTATTTTTTACCAAACAGCATTTCTCTTAAAGTTACTTCTCAAAACATAATTTACCAAACGGTTTTTGTATTTGCCCTAAACTCCTTTAGGCTAACCTGTTTTGCATTTTTCCAATAAGCTTGCAAAATACCGAACTAAACGCACCTTTAAACAACTCTTACTCCAACTTCTTGTCAAAGTTAGCCTTACATAGAAAAGGCCGAGGCCATTATAGACTTTTGCGTCTAAGCATTTGAAAGATGCTTTTATTAGACTATGATACAAGAGAAGACCATACGTGCACCAATAAAATGCTTTTTTCACAACAACTTTACCAGATGGGAGGACAATAATCGAAACGCTTTCAGCCAAAAGTAGTGACCATTGTTACTAAATGTACAATAGGACAAGCAGTGGGAGAGACTAGATTATTAAAGAGAACGCCAACTCATGATGAGCGTCAAGATTCGGGATCTGCATTATCTAAGTTGGCATCCATGTCCCAATCTTTTGAGCTGATGCTTTGTCCGATTCCAAAATTAAGATTCAATTTTTGATTGTTGGAGCTGGGCCGAAGTGATCACGTGCTAGATTGGACGTTTGAATTAATTATTTGTTGGGGCCAATTGGCCAAGTCAAGATACGTCTTGAAAGGACTCTCCATAAGGTCTTGTCTTTATAACGTTTGAGGAACGTTTAATTGCTCTAAACTCCCAAGCATTTTCTCTCAAAATAAAGAGAAATTTCTACCAATTTGTAAATGTATATTGTCCTTAATTGGGTACGTCAATCTGAATTTGCCTAGAGGGTTTGTCAAATTCTCATTAAATTCATGTAGAGAATTTATATATTTATCTAAGAAATTATGGGCCTGCATGTTTGTGTTGTTTTTTTTGTTCATGAACAGATTTTTTTTTTTGGTTCCCGGAAACAAAAAAAGAACAGAAACACGTTTGTTTGTGTTTTTGTTCAAAATTTATTTTTTTGTTTTGAGAACAAAATTAGAAAAAAATAAGAAACAAAAAAAAGTTTACTTTTTTGTTCCAGAAACACTTTTTGAAGAATTGAAAGAACAAAAACACAAGAAACACTTTTTCTTCTTCTTTTTTCTTTGGGTGGCGACCTTGCCGGAGGGTCGCCGGCCCTTGACGAGGCCGAGCATCGCCGGCCCTTGGTGAGGCTCAGCCTCACCTTGACTAGGTGAGCTCGAGCTCGCCTAGATCCGGCAAGGTCGAGCTCGCCCAGCCACCGACTAGGCTTGGCCTCGCCTATGCCCGGCCAAGGCAAGGCCAAGCCTCGTTGTGGCTAGGTGAGACGACCAGCCCTTGTCGGCCAGTCACCAGCCATGGCTGAGGCCAGCGACCGGCCAAAAGAAGAAAAAAAGAAAAAAGAAAGAAAAAAAATGAAAAATAAAATAAAAATATTTAAAAATTAAAAGAAAAAAAAGAATACAAATTTACTAAACGTGTTTCTATTCATTTTTTATTCCTGGAACAAATTTTCCAAACCCGTCTTTCTCGTC
The DNA here is from genome assembly GCA_016097485.1 of Eucalyptus sideroxylon x Eucalyptus melliodora. Lineage (NCBI taxonomy): Eukaryota > Viridiplantae > Streptophyta > Magnoliopsida > Myrtales > Myrtaceae > Eucalyptus > Eucalyptus sideroxylon x Eucalyptus melliodora. The sequence goes on from CM027830.1 coordinate 22,403,084, forward strand.
AAAAATTGTTTCTCGAAACTGAAATAGTTTTTTCTATTTCTGTTCTCCGGAACAATTTTTGAACAGAAATACAAACAAATGCACCATATACGTGCACTAGTAAGTTGCTTTTTCACGACAACTTTACTAGATGGGAGGACAATAATTGAAACGCTTTCGGCCAAAAGTAGTGACCATTGTTACTAAATGTACAATAGGACAAGTACTGGGACATACTGGTTTATTAAAGAGAACGCCAACTCATGATGCGCATCAAGATTTGGGATCTGCATTATATGAGTTGGCATCCATGTCCCAATCTTTTGAGCTGATGCTTTGTCCGATTCCAAAATTAAGATTCAATTTTTGATTGTTGGAGCGGGGCCGAAGTGATCACGTGCTAGATTGGACGTTTGAATTAATTATTTGTTGGGGCCAATTGGCCAAGTCAAGATACGTCTTGAAAGGACTCTCCATAAGGTCTTGTCTCCATAACGTTTGAGGAACGTTTAATTGCTCTAAACTCGCAAGCATTTTCTCTCAAAATAAAGAGAAATTTCTACCAATTTGTAAATGTATATTGTCCTTAATTGGGTACGTCAATCCGAATATGCCTAGAGGGTTTGTCAAATTCTCATTAAATTCATGTAGAGAATTTATATATTTATCTAAGAAATTATGGGCCTGCATGTTTGTGTTTCTTTTTTTTGTTCATGAACAGATTTTCTATTATTTTGTTCCCGGAAACACAAAAAGAGCAGAAACGCGTTTGTTTGCGTTTTTGTTCAAAATATGTTTTTTTTTTTTTTTTTTTCGGGAACAAAATTAGAACAGAAATAAGAAACAAAAAAATGTTATTTTTTTCTTCCAAAAACACTTTTTGAAGAATTGAAAGAACAAAAACACAAGAAACACATTTCCTTCTTCTTTTTTCTTTGGCTGGTGACCTCGCCGGAGGATTGTCGGCCCTCGATGAGGCCGAGTGTCGCCGGCCCTTGGCGAGGCTCGGCCTCGCCTTGGCTGGGTGAGCTCGAGCTCGCCCAAATTCAGCGAGGCCGAGCTCGCCTAGGCACCAAGCTTGCTCAGCCTGGCTAATGCCTAGCTAAGGCGAGGCCGAGCCTTGCCAACGCGGGGCGGGCTCGGTGAGCTCTTTCTCGCCGGATCTAGGTGAGCTCGAGCTCGCCCAGCCAAGGCAAGGTTGAGCCTTGCCAACGCGGGGCTAGGCTCGACAAGCTCGGCCTCGCCGAATTTGGGCGAGCTCGAGCTCGCCCAGCCAAGGCGAGGTCGAGCCTTGCCCAACCACAGCGAGCCTCGCTGTGGCTGGGGGAGGCGGCTGGCCCTCGTCAACCGGTCGCCGACCTCGGCTGGTCGCCAGCCATGGCCAAGGCTAGCGACCGACCAAAAGAAGAAAAAAAGAAAAAAGAAAAAAGAAAGAAAGAAATGAAAAATAAAATAAAAAATAAAAAAAAAGTAAAAAAAGAATACAAATTTACCAAACATGTTTTTATTCATTTTTTATTCCCGGAACAAGTTTACCAAACGCGTCTTTCTGGTCAAAAATTGTTCCTCAGAATTGAAATAGTTTTTTCTATTTCTGTTTCCCGAAACAATTTTTGAACAGAAACACAAACAAATGCACCATATACGTGCACCACTAAGTTGCTTTTTCACGACAACTTTACTAGATGGGAGGACAATAATTGAAACGCTTTCGGCCAAAAGTAGTGACCATTGTTACTAAATGTACAATAGGACAAGCACTGGGAAATACTGGTTTATTAAAGAGAACGCCAACTCATGATGCACATCAAGATTTGAGATCTGCATTATATGAGTTGGCATTCGCATCCCAATCTTTTGATTTGATGCTTTGTCCGAGTCCAAAATTAAGATTCAATTTTTGATTGTTAGAGCTGGGCCCGAGTGATCACGTGCTAGACTAGATGTTCGAATTGATTATTTATTGGGGCCAATTGGCCAAGTCAAGATATGACTTGAAATGACTCTCCGTAAGGTCTTGTCTCCATAACGTTTGAGTAACGTTTAATTGCTCTAAACTGGCAAGCATTTTCTCTCAAAATAAAGAGAAATTTCTACCAATTTGTAAATGTATATTGTCCTTAATTGGGTATGTCAATCCGAATTTGCCTAGAGGGTTTGCCAAATTCTCATTAAATTCATGTAGAGAATTTATATTTTTATCTAAGAAATTATACGTGCACCAGTAAGATACTTTTTCACGACAACTTTACCAGATGGGAGGACAATAATTGAAACGCTTTCGGCCAAAAGTAGTGACCATTGTTACTAAATGTGCAGTAGGACAAGCAGTGGGACATTCTAGTTTATTAAAGAGAACGCCAACTCGTGATGTGCGTCAAGATTTGGGATATGCATTATCTTAATTGGCATCCACGTCCCAATCTTTTGAGTTGATGCTTTGTCCGAGTCTAAAATTAAGATTCAATTTTTGATTGTTGGAGCTGGCCCGGGTGATCACGTGCTAGATTGGACATTTGAATTGATTATTTATTGAGGCCAATTGGCCAAGTCAAGATACGTCTTGAAAGGACTCTCCATAAGGTCTTGTCTCCATAACGTTTTTTTTTTTTTTTTGAACAGGTCTCCATAACGTTTGAGGAATGTTTAATTGCTCTAAACTCGGAAGCATTTTCTCTCAAAATAAAGAGAAATTTTAACCAATTTGTAAATGTATATTGTCCTTAATTGGGTATGTCAATCCAAATTTGCCTAGAGGGTTTGTCAAATTCTTATTAAATTCATGTAGTGAATTTATATTTTTATCTAAGAAATTATATATGAATGTAAGCATAAGTTCTTTTAATCGGCACGCATGTAATAACTATTGCGGTAAATTGAATGATGTATAAATCACAATCACGTCAAGGGACATGAGGTACATGATAGAGTAAGACAGGCGTAGCTTGGAATCAAGCTCTTGAACGTCGTGTGCATCGACGCAAAGGAGCCGCCGCACAAGGACGACCACCTTCACTTCACCACTCATGCCCAAGTCCGCCTCGGCCACTTGCTAGCTGTACCTCTAGCATTTCACACCATAGGCCCCTTCACGTTCTCTCCACCTTCATGCAAGGACCCCGCTTCGTCACGCAAGACTCGGGGGCATCGATTCTATAGTTACGAGTCGTGGTGTCAGAGAATAATGTCAAAGTTTTGTCCTCCCGTCCTTTCGAGGTGGGCTGAGTTGTGTTCGATTCGAGCGATGGATTCTAAGTGTGTGGATAAACATACTTTGAAAACCGTTTGGCCCATGTAACAGACATGAATGTTATAAATTTATGGTGGAGAATTTTATGTCCATCCACACTCATAAGGAATTCCACTACTCATATGTCCATATGCAAATTGGCTACTTTTAATTTTGAGGATGAAGACAAAGGGAATTCGGGGATGAGTTTACTTGCAGGAGAAGCGTTTGATGCCAAAACATTCATTGAAGAACATTGATTCAGCAACTTTGGAAGTAGTAAAAATTTGGAGACCTACAGCCAACTAAATTTCTCGCATTTTCAAGGTCTTATAAATATCATTATTGTATTTCTTGGTTCCTAGGTCTTTATGCTGTCCAGTAAAACTAGTTTTGTCTTTTTAATGAGTCTAGAAAATTACTCATGCTTAGAGGGTTGTTCCATGCTCATCTATATAAGCATGCTACAATGAATAAAAGGTAAAGACTTGATTAACTCATGACTTTTCTCATCCCTCAGGTTAATTACCTACGGGTGGCGAGTAACTATCAAAAGTTCTTACTTCTATTTGTTAACTCCTAATTTTGCTCGTCCAATAAATCCGGATTTACAATGTAAATGGGCTAAAATTGTGTAAAAGAGGGTCAATTAGGTGAAATAGTAAAACTGTTAGAAAACATGTCCCAAAAAAAATGGGGGGCGGTTCTATTAGGCCCACTGGAGACCGGCCCGGCTGATCCCAGCCCCTTTTGCTCTTTCCTTTCTTTTCTCTTCGTTCGGGCCCAGCCTCTTTTGCTTACTTCCGTTCCCTTCTTTCCTGGGCCTGTGCCCTTATCTTTATTTTTCTCTCAGCCGACGCTCTTTCCAGCCCCTCTCTCTCTCTCTCTCTCTCACAGTGATACGACAAAAGGAGCGAAGAGGGAGAGAGTGATGGGGAGAATTCTAATGAGATCTTACCTGAGACCATCGAGTTGGCCGGAGACGATCATCATTTTCCAATCGCCTGGTCATCGTCTTGCTCCGTGATTCATCTTTGTTGCCATCACCATCAAATAGTCAATGTCTCTGTCATCGTGGTCGATTCCTCCTCCCCGGCGCTGATTGCACCTTCATAGTTGCGAAGCAGGTGAACTTCCCTGTTCTCGGCCCCGTCTCACTTTGCTTTGTTAAAGCTTGGAGTGACAAACTTAGTCTCGATAAAATCTTGCGCAAATTTTAATAAATAGAGGCTTGTTTACAACGAAAAATGCTGAGTTAGAGTCTTATGTACTACGTCTAGGCCGAATATCAAGTTGAAATCAGATTTAGGGTTCACGTTTTGTGTTGAGTATCACTTGTTTGATAGAATAGCTTAAGTGATAGTCGAATTCGTCAGTGCAATCCATTAAAAAGCCATGCTCACATTTGGAATGAGTTCATATTGTGCCCTTATTATTGTTGAACTGTGCCTAACTCTGCAATTTCCTTTGATCTTGTAGCATATTCAACGATTTCCGACGTTAGTCATGAATAAACCTTTGAGCCTGTTTTGCTGAAATTGCTCCAGCAATGAAATATCTTTTACTAAAGGTTGTTTTTTTTTTTTTGTTTTTTTATTAAAGGGGACAAGGGTTCTACATCAACTCTAGACAAAGGATATCTAATGCGGTATCATATTAACTTCTTGGATCCAAACAGCACTATACAATACTACTAAGTTGGAATTTAATTAATAACAAGGCCGTTAGATTACATGATCAAACTTGAACTATGCCGCTACATTGGAATCCAATCAATGACACAAGTTGAGGATACATGAATACAATGGCAAAAAATAATTAATGACACTGCTCCAAGATAATGAGATACGACGCGGGAATTTAATCAACAACAGTGCACCAAGATAGATGATACGACAGTGGAATCTAATCGATGACAATGTACTAGGATATAGATACACACCGTAACTTAATCGATGACATGAATATGAAAGCTTGGAAATTAAAGTGCAGTACATGAAAAGAAAAGATAAAGAGATAACATTTTGATTAGTTTATCCGAGGTTCCTCATTGACTAACTAATGGTATTTATAAAATAACATGGTAAATTCTGAGTAGTTGTATATCTTTTAGAGTGTGCATGATAACTATTTTATTTTTGACTAGAACTATTCTTCTATACTTCAAAATAGGTGTAGAACATAAATTTATTTTGTAACGTAATTTCTTTTTTCTATTTTTGGAAAAAAAAATTATTTTAGAATTAGGTTTGGAATATAAATGCTAATTATGGAATAGAAATGAAAAATTAAAACTCTTCGCATCACTTGCCCTTGCTATTAGTTGGTCACCACCCACCCCCGCACACCGCCGCCGCCATTGCCCAAAGAGAGAAAAATTTTGTGTCATTATCAAACGAATTTTTATTTCAAGAACATAAATTTTTTATCGTTATCAAATGAATATTTTTATTCAGAAACTCTTCTGAAGAATAAAAATGAAAAAAATTATTTATGGAATAGAAATTAATTTCTACAACAGAATGATTATCATTTGCACACTTGATAACCGCTTTTGACTTTGTCCATATCCCATTTTTCCTCGCAAATAACTTCACCCACCTTCTTGATAATCATCTCAATTGTACTCTGGACGTTATACGGTTATCAATGGCCGTTCCATAATTGAGTCTTCAAATGGCAACTGCTCCTCAATAATGTGTATCTTGGATGCTTGTTATTTTGGTATCTTGAGCAATATTTTAAATGTTTCTATTGATAAGTTTGCTGCCAAAACTCATTCAAGCAGCCACCAACTTTCTGTCATCCTATTTCAATAATTGGACATGTGGCATTCCCTCACCTCTTCATCAATCATTGGGTAATTATCATTTTTCTTGTTAATAGTCAAGCATGTAACAAATACTATCCGCATCACATGCACGTGATTCCAGTCTGTCTTTTGCCACATTTCCTCTCGTAATAAGCACGTGACAGCAAGATTAATTTCAAGTACCAACAGAGCTGTAGACTTACTGACGATGCTTGCAGTTTGAGTCTGCTTCATTTGGCTCCCAATTTTCTTCCACTTGCTACGTAGATGTATTAATTGTATCGTACGAAAAGTTTTTGATGTTGTTTTGGCCGGAAAACGACGGCTGCTCTACAATGACTTTGTCTCGGTTGTCGCTAGTAATAGACCTGTGGCGGCCAATATAGTGGTCTAGTGGCGGTTGGAGTGGACAACCAACGTAGGTTGATCCGGTGATGGCGTGAGGAAGAAGAAATAAAATAATAATGAAAATTATTTTAAAAAAAATCAGAAAAGAGCAAAAAGTTCGGATTAGGTAGGGGTGTGCAACGGAAACCGCCCGAACCGAAACCGGACCGAACTGGACTGGACCGGCCGGTTTTGGGCGGTTTCCACAGTTGGCGGTCCGGTTCCCGGTTCCTAATCTTGGAACCGGTGGCTGGTTGGTCTAGTTCCCGATTCTAAGGTGGGAACCGGACCAACCGGACCGACCGGACCGGACCAAATTTTTTTATATATAATTTATATTCATATAATATATAAACACATATAATATATTAATATTATATATGAAACTTATTGCAATCGGAATTGCAATTTAGGTAACAACCTCTTATGTGGCCAAGAGATCATCAAAACTCTTGTTGTTACTCTTTATTTATAGAAAAAAACTCTCCTCATGCTCACACTCTCTCTCTTGCTCCCCTCACTTGCAAACGACAAGGCACTTCAAGCCTTAAAAAGTCTCATATCGACTAAACATTCAAAGTATAGAAGAGAGATTGTCTATAAAACCTAAGTCAAGCACAACCTTTAATCACGTTGTTCATGAGTTTTATGCCTAAAATTAAGCATGAAATACATAAACTATGATTGATATTCACACAAGTGAAGCTTGAATATTTTACACGTGAAAACATGTGTGAGTAGTTTTATTAGATTACTCGGAAACCGAATTTGATTGATCGGTCCGGAGCATGATTATTTTTTAGTGAATAGTCATTCTTTAGTGAAAAAATAAAGTGCCAATTCTTTTGGATCGGACCGGACCGGACCGGAACCGATGGTTCGGTCCGGTTCTCGGTCCTAAGACCAACGATCCGGTCCACGGTTCCCAAAATTGAGAACCGATTCTCCCGGTCCGGTTCCCGGTTCCACCTTGGAACCGGACCGAACCGGGAACCGATCACCCCTTAGGTGGTCGGGCTGGAGGTTGAGCTAGACCTGATGGTGAGCTGGAATTGGGCTAGATTGATGAGGGACCAGAACTTGGGAAGTTGGGCTCAAGCTGCTACAAAGGCTAAGCCTATTAGATGGCTTGAACTGGGCACTGTGGGTTTAGAAATTTATGGGCCGAGTATATAAAATGGGTTGGATACTCATGGGCTGAATTTGATATCTGGACCAGGCCCTAGAGCCGGGTCAGACCCGTGGGTTCGGGGTTTCCTGACAAGGTCAGAAGTCTATTTTCATAATTAAAAAATAAAAATAAAAAATGATTAAAAATATTAATAATTAAATATAAAAAAATCCCAAATTTTTGAAAATTGGAAAAATGTTCGGAAAAAATGACCTTAATTGACTCCATTATATTTTAGAGCTTTGAATCAATTTTAGAATTTTCTTTTCGAATGGACATTTTTCTAGTCTTGCATAAAATTTCAAAATCCTTAAAAATATTTTGGAAACCCAAATTAATTGCACTGCTTTCTTTTTGGAGACAATGCTTTATTCATTGCTTGTGCACTTCAATTTGATTATACTTGATTGCACAATTTCAACTCATTGGTTGATGTTTTCTCTTTTACCATGGTTGGGATTTTAATAAAAACATCGCATGAACACTTAGTAGATTAGACCTAAAATTGATGAAAAGACTATATAAAAAACACGTCAATTGACAACATAATCAAGTTTAGGTACCGAAATGACAGTAGCTGTATAACTAGTGTAATCAAGTCCCAAGTCTACAATTTTTGGTTTTTTAGAAATTGAGACGACACTCCTACATCTTAATTAGCGTCTCAATTGATTTCTAACTAACTTTAATTGGCTAGTGACAATTTCTCATTAGAATTTTCATAGGGTTAATTCGAGCTAAAAATAGAAAATATAAAGGATAAGTGTTCCAAAAGTTCTACAACTTGTCACGAAAATGCATTTCAGTCCTAAAATTTGCAAAAAGTGCATTTAAGTCATAAAACTTGTCAAATTGTTTCAAACGAGTCCTAAGATTGACGCCGTTAGCCTTTTCCGTTAAAAATGCTGACATGGCATTTTAAATAATTTTTTATTTTTCACATGAATTTTTTAATTATTTAAAAAAAAATTAGATTTAAAAACTAAAAAAATCAAATTTATTCATTTTATCTTATTTTCACTAATTTTTTTTAAAAGTTAAAATATTTATTAAAAAACATGTTAATTAAAAATAAATTTTTTAGTTAAAATATTTATTAAAAAAACATATTTAAAAAGTTAACATTATTTTTAATTTATTTTTAAAATTTTTAAAAATAAAATTTTTAACTTTTCTTTTTAGTTTTTGTTGAAAATAATATAAGAATAAATTTAATTTTTTAGTTTTTAAATCTAATTTTTTATAAAAATGGATAAAAATGGATAAAAATTAATTAAAAAATAAACCTGAAAAGTAAAAAATTATTTAAAATGCCACGTCAGCATTTTTAATGGAAAAGGCTAACGGCGTTAATCTTAGGACTCATTTGAAACAATTTAACAAGTTTTAGGACTTAAATACACTTTTTGCAAGTTTTAGATCAAATACATTTTCGTGATAAGTCGTAGGACTTCTGAAACACTTATCCTAAAATGTAATGTCATAGGCGATATGAACTTGAGAGAGTCTATCTTTGTGATAGATGAGTCGTTTTGCGTCGATAGCAAATAATGGTCCATCCAACATCGTCATTTGTACGTACCATTGGACTCATCTCATAAACAAATACCTCAAAACCTATTCTCACAAAGGCAGCCCCTCGAGGATAGATCATGATAGTATAACCTCTTATGTTTTTACGCTCTCTCTCATGCACCAAAATCCTACTATGTTGAAATTTATCTTTGTTAAGATTTTAACTATATATCCAATCTCCATTTTTTTTTTTGGAAATTTCTTTGAGCTATGTCATCGGTGTTTTACTGTCTCATCTAACAACCGTTGGGCCAACAATTGATATTTTTATGTTGTAATTATCTCGTGTAGTAAATTACTCATGTTAAATTAATACCTAATCTGAATACAACAAGTTAGTTAATAGTATCATGTCTTCGAATACCAAACACCTACTAATTTATTAGAAATTTACAAGAATCCACGTACATTTATATGTTTATGATATGACTCATGTATGATATATAAATATATAAGCGCCGCAGTTATGTTCTCTTTCATCCGAGGACTTTGCTTGGTCATGCAAGGCTCAACGGCATCGATTTCATAGGTGCATACTGTAATGTGAGAGACTGATCACAAATTCCGTGATCCTGCCCTTTCCAAGTAGGCTAGGTCGAGTTCGATCCATAGAGTGGATTCAAGCGTGTGGTTTGGCACGCAACCTGTATTCGTTCCGCCACTCACATAAGCGTGAGCAATCCTCCAAATTTATCTCGTTTTTATCTAATTCGCGGTATTAATTGCCTTAATTGTAATGTTTGAGGACCTTGGTTGCAAACAATCTGCATAGGGTTCGAGACGTCCCTGAAACTGATTTGATTTCAACATCCATCCCTAAATTTATTTTTCTGTATCAACTGGTCATGAATTTCGAAAAACTCAAAACTGAGAGTTTGTTCTTCACATCTTGTTCTAGCTGCACAAAATTTTTTTGCCATTCCAAAGCCATTTCTTAATTTTCCTGAATTTTTCAAAGTTCAGCAAACCGGGTCGGGTCCTGAACCCTTCTGGATATCATCCATTTCGGATCAAATGGTTCAAAAATGGGTTTAATGGTCTTCTGGACATTTGTTCTACACATCTTTAGCTTTCAAATGACACTTGATTTGCACTGTTTGGAACTGTTGGTCATATGCTTATAAAACTAAATGATCCGAATTTCCAAATTAGTTAACAAGTGATCCTATTTTGGACTTACTCACTTTGCTTGATGGTTTGAGAAATTGGTCTGAATGCATGCTTAATCTCTTATGTATGTGATTGCTAGATGAATGTGTAGGGCTAATACATGTGCGTGGGAAACCATGGGAAAACTTTTAGACCCTAATTTAGGGATCAATTGGCATTGACTACCGCTTGTGAACACAAAGGATGGCCAGTTACCAATGATCACAACTCAATCAATCTTAGAGGGTTTAGAATGGGTCAATGCGTGCACAAATCAAAGGGACCTCGAGGCTGTTTTTGCCAATTGAATGTCCTTGTTTGTTCGTTGATTGTGATTGCTTGGAACATGAGGGTTGGTGTATGCATTATATGAGTAGTACCATAGTTTGGGTAAACGGACACCACTTCATCAAGATATCCAGAGGAGGAGGCAGCCATAGAGCGATGTCCAATCCGGTCCCTTTTGTTATACCCACTTGATCCCAAACATGTCTCGGGTTTTCAATTCAAATTTTGTAATAATGCCCAACAAGTTGTGGATTTTATTTTTCATGCACTTAGTATAGTTTCTTCCTTAACCCCCTTGAGTGTTTACTTTCTTGCAATGCACTTTCATTACTTGTACGTTTTATTTCATATCATGTTTTTGTAGCTTAGAATTGTTCGAACCAACCATCCACGTGCAGTCACCCTTCAATACATTCACCTTAGGTAATAATCAAATCATTAGCTACCAAAATGACACTAACAAAAGTATTAGCGTAACTTAAGGGAATACTCTTGACCCTTAATTGAGTAATCTAACATACCTCCAAAAACGAGACCAATGATGATTCCTAGTTTAAATGATTAGAGTGCTTAAACATTTTCCTTTGTTATTGAGTTTTTCACGAAATACGCCCGACATTCATTTCTCTCTGGCCTCCATCGATCGAATCTTTTGCTTCAACTTCTCCTTGTGAGCCATCAACATGAATAATCACCCTGCCGTTCGAGAACTCCACGATCATCTTTGCTGGAAGCAACACACAATCAAGCATCAAAAGCAATTGCGAAATCCCACGGCACGATCTACGATATGCGTTGACAACAAACCAGGATCCAATGCACATGAAAACAAAGCATGAGCATCAGCAAAAAATCTTAACTTTTTAATAAATCATGATAGTGTACGAACCGTCGTTAGATCTTCACGTTTTCAATTATTCATACTACTGTTAAAAAAAAAATTATTCATACTAAACAAAGAAAAAACTAACCGTATTCTTAGTAAATATTTCTCAGAAAACAGTTTCCTTTCGGTTGCCTGCGCCTAAAATAGTTACAGAGCCTCGTCTCTTTGAGTTTGCCCCCAAATTAATGTGCAATGCCAAAGGGTTTCGAACTTTGGGCTTTGTCACCGAAGAAGAGCTGCAAACCAAAACTCCAGTATGTCAAAGCGTCGTCCCCACACTACCAATCTTCAATTTTCGACTTGCTCACATACCCTCCTCTAGCTCTTAACCGAAGCCCTATCTCATGATTTTGATCACGCTTTTGCGAGAGAGAGAGAGAGAGAGAGAGAGAGAGAGAGAGAGAGAGAGAGTTTCTTTGATACTTCCCCAATTAACTTGGGGAAAACAAAATTGGACAGCAGGGCATAGACATAGAATAGGCGGCATTCATAGAGTTTCTTCGGTACTCCCTCCATTAACTCAGGGAAAAAATTTGGACGGTAGGACATAGACAAATAATAGGTGGCATTCGTAGGCTAGAGGCACAAACTAAGTTTTTTTTGCAACAAACCTAAATATTTAAAATTGACAGGTTATTTCAAGACCTTATTTGAAATTTAGATATACTCTTAAATTTCTTTCGGTAAGATAATCCTACTCCAACCCTTATTCATAATTTTTTCAAATTTTGACATGGGAAAGTCACTTTAAATTCTCAAAAATTATATGATACAACATATGAACTCCACGTGTTACGAAAAGTTTGGCTGATTCTAACTGAATTAAATAAGAAGAAAATGAGCCACAAAAATTCCTTTTTGAGTAGAATAGCAATTGCTTTTTCCCAATTTCTAAATGTGTAACCTAGCTTTCACGTGAAGCTTCGCCTAAAGGAAAAAATGCTCAGACACACGGACGGTCAGATCAGCGCACGCGCATGGCCCCACACGTACCAGAATGTTGCAGGCATTCCTCCAACAACAAAGGGCGCGTTTGGTAACGCGTTTACGTTTTTTTTTGTTCCGAAATGTAAACAAAAAAAAGTGTTTCTGTTCGGAAACAGTTTTTGAACAAAAAAACGCGTTTGGTAAGTGTAAAAAAAAAAACTGTTCTTGAAATAAAAAAAGAACAGAAACACGTTTGGTAACTGCAGTTAATTTTTGTTCCTAGAATAGAAAAAGAACAGAAACACGTTTGGTAAACTGTACAAAATTTCTGTTTTTAAATTTTTTTAAAAAATATTTTTTTCTAAATAAAGTTTAAACGAGATGAGAATTGTCATTCTCATGAAATGCTCATTAATTTTGTTTTGTTCATGGTGAGTGAAGACAAACGTTCTGAACATGATCATATGTGCATACTTGAAAGAAAACAATTGCCCATCGACAATTCATACTTGTCCCAAGTAATCGTCCCCCATTTTTTTGGGTGATTCCCATTGAATAACTATTTGCCACCTTATTCAGTGGTAATCACATTCATTCATAACGAGAGATTGGTTTCTTGGAATCAAACCGATAGATCGTTAGAACATCATTCCATCAAGAGTATACTTAGATAGGGATTCTGCGAACACGAGCTTGTGCACTGGGGATTGAAGAATATTAAAACATGGAATATGCAATTTTCATCTACAACCAACTGCATCATGTCGATAGCCAAGATATCAAAGTCTTGATGTTCAACTTTCTCGCATACGTTCTTTCCCACACTCTGTATAGTCTCAATTTATTTTCTCAAGTCGGCAGGAATCGAACTTGCGGATAGCAATATTTGCATGTGGATCAATGCTGCACCTTAGAAACAAAACAAACGATCAAGACGGATATCATAACTCTCAAACAAATTGAGCAGTGCCATAGTGGTTTGGATTTAGTTTTGCTACTGTACATATACATGCATATAGTGTGCCACTCATCCTAGCAAAAGAGAACAAAAAGCACTAGCACTTCGAAACCCAAAAGACTAATAACAGGCGCCAATTTTCCACGTTTTCAACCATTAATGACACCAGAACCATATAGGGTAATGGAGCACAGAGATGATGGATCACTTATGGCCCTTCCTCTTCCACAAATCTCCAAACATTCTGATCCCAGAGTTCTTTCGCTTCCCGCCTCCAAAGCCATGTCTAGATCATCAATATTTCCTGGTGAACCCACAAAATCAGCATAACCTGCATGAGGCACCTCAAAAACTCCTCCGAAATGCTTATCCATGGAACCGCATCTTCCAGGAATTCTCCCATTCATTTCAACACCACCAGCAAGAACAGCAGCTACTGCTTTCCTCCACTGCTTGGTCTGCACCCTCAGCTTCTTCATCTCCGCTTCTAGTTCTTCTTTACCTCCTTCCACAGCTTTTAATTTCTCCTTCAATTGGATGTTGTTTTCTTTGCTCGCTTTAAGTTCCTCTTCTAGCTGACTCAGCTTTGAGGCCATTTCTTCTTCTTCTCAAGCTTTTCTTGAGCTACTTTCTTTGCAGCCTCAGCTGAGACCAATTGCTCTTTCAGATTCTTTAGCTCTTCTTGAGCTTGGCCAAGCCGAGATTCCGGTTCGCAATGTGAGTTCCTAGTTTCTTTTGATTAATCGAATCAGATTGGGCACCTCGTGGAGAATTGGGTAGGTGCCAAAGTCTTGTTAAACATCTCAATTCTCATGCCAAGACTCCACTGTTGTGTAAAATAACCAAAGCAGTGTGGAGTACCGTTATAAGATTTGCAGACGCCCAGAGAGCCACTACACTGCAAACCCCAAGCCAATAATAGCCACCCGATCCTCGATTTATCCCACTTTGTCCGAGACAAATTAAAATCAAATCAGGGAAAAGATCACATTTGTCCAATGGCCTCGAAATGCCTAAGTGGAATGTTAGAAATTCCAGGTGCCAACTAAAAGAATCTACCAGAAGAAACAGTGATAGAACCAGGTACCAACTAAGACCCCAAACAGAAAATGCAGATGAAATTAATAAGTTGGACAAAATTTTCAAAGACAGGCAAATAACACCTTAGAGATGCAGTTTATGTTATGAGAAAACCCTTTATTTCCTCATATAAAGATTGTAAAAACATTCCTAACTAATGACGTACTGTCAAAACCAAGTAGAAAGCTACATGAAAATGCATCTTTGTACAGGGTACCCGTAATTTGGCTTAAACAATCTCCACCGTACAAAACAAAAGGGGAGGAGTAACTCACAATATTTTGCACAGATTTGACAATGCTTAGGGAGGTGGAAGAATCGGAGCTTTCGCCGTAGCCTTTACAACAATAGCTAGGCGACTTCCTCTTTCTACAGAAAAACACAAATATAAAAAATAAAATCCTACGTTAAGTACGGGCATCACCGATTGTATCTACCACCACAAAAAAAGAGCCTACGCCCGCTTTAACTCGGGAGTTGCAGCACGCTTGCAATTCCATCATGAACCTCTTTTCCACTTGTAGCTAGTAGTCTTACACCATATAGTTATCAGCCAAAATGGGTAGGCTTTTTTTAAAATAGGCAAGAACAGTATGCTATCATACGAGCTACAGTTTTACATTTCAATTAAAAAAGGACTCAAGTTTTTGCATTTAATCCTTCTTTCCTCGCAAGTTCTGACACTCGAATAGTGAGAAAAGACTCCCAAGTTCGGAACTTTACAATCAAGTAATCCATGAGAATAGCACTGCAGGCAATGAGAATTCTTGATAGGCCTAGAACAAATACCGACTGAAAAGAAATCTCGTACCTTTAGATGTGGAAATCGAGAATATTCCGACGGTTGTCAAAAGGGCTGTGGCTTATGGTGGACGAGTGGTGTTGCCAAGAAGTTCGCTAGAATTGAAGCCATTTGCAACTCCAAACGTGAGAAAGAACTAGAAGTATATGTTCACAATATGGAGAGGCAAATGATCGAGAATTAGACAGAAAGTTTCTGGCTTTTTCGGATGAACAACTGAACACAACGGCTCCAAGAAGGGATCAAAGCTCACCGACGTATCCGCGAATGTTCGTGATGCGCTGCACTTCTTTCGCAAGCCGAGGAAGCTCCTCCCGAAAGTTCTTCCACTCCCATTTGACCGCACACCATCTACAATCACGAAATTGACCATAAAATTCAAAACCAAACATCGAGCGGCGCGGCTCGCTCGTCCCGAGCTCGCGGCGCGCTCGCTTGGCCGAGTGTGGCTGCTTTCGCTCGCTCGGCCGAGCAGCCACGGGCAAGCGAGCCGCTCCGAGCTCGCAACGACCGAGCTGCGCCGCTCGGAGCTCCGCACGACCGGCTGCGCCGCGCCGAGCGAGCGAGCAACCGCGAGAGAGCGGAAAGCGGCTCGCTCGAGCGAGCTGCGCCGCTTTGCTCGCTCGCCGGCCCGAGCGAGCGAGCGGCTCCGGCGAGCAACCGTCACCCGGATCTAGCGGATCCGGGCGACGGCTCCCTTTGGGGGTCGGCCTCGCTCGCTCGAGCTGCTCGCGAGCGACCACGCCCTGCTCGAGCTCGGGCAGCGGCCGCAGCGGAGTGTTGCTCGCCCGGATCTCGCAGATGGGCGAGCGACGCCGCTTGAGGCTCGAGCGAGCGTCCGGCGGTGGTCGGCGAACGTGGGTGTCGCCGAGCTCGACTTCTTCGAACGGAGATGGAGGAGCAGCGGGCCTACCTGGATCAGGCGCGCTTTAGCGGTTGACGGAGCACCACCGTCGGCCGGGAGTGAGCGGAGTGGGGAGGCGCCGGAGAGTCGCCGGAGGGGGAGTCGCCGGAGAGTCCGCCCGAGTGGGAGGCGCCGGAGAGGAGAGCGCCGGAGAGGGACGCGTCGGGGGAGAGAACGAGCTTCGCACGGGCACGAAGGAGAAGGGCTTCGCACGAGCTTCGCTTTGTTCCCGATTTGTTCCAATTGTGTTTTTTATTTCTGTTCTTTTTTGGTTTCCCGAAGTGTTTTGAGGTAGAGAAACAACAAAAAGTTGTTTCGATTTCTTTTCAATTTTGTTTCGAAACGAAAAACAAAAAAATGAAACGCAAACGCGTTTTCTGTTTTTTTTTGTTCCCTAACAAAAAAACAGAAAAAGTGTTCATAAACACTTTTCGAAGTGTTACCATGCAGGGCCAAAGAAGCTTCGTTCTTTTTTTCTGGGTAAAAACAAAATCAAAACAAAAACAAAAATTTGGGGGTAAAATAAATAAAAATAAAAATAAAAAGCTTCCCCTTCCTCCTCCTTCGATTGTCAATCGAGTCCTTCAATTCTCCAACAAATTCCCCTCCATGGGCGCCACCACCTCCGCTCCGGCGCCGCCGCCGCCGCCGCCGCCACCGCCCGCCAAGCACATCTTCATCCTCTCCGGCCAGAGCAACATGGCCTGCCGTGGCGGCGTCACCGGCCACCACGGCTGGGACGGGGTCGTCCCCCCGGAGTGCCGTCCCGACCCCTCCGTCCTCCGCCTCAGCGCCGACCTCCGGTGGGAGGAGGCCCGGGAGCCCCTCCACCGCGACATCGACACCCGGAAGACCTGCGGCGTGGGCCCGGGGAAGGCCTTCGCGAAGGCGGTGAGGGAGCGCGGCGGGGGCGCGGGGTTGGCGGTGGGGCTGGTGCCGTGCGCGGTGAGGGGGGGGGGGGCGGCGATCCGGGAGCGGGAGCGCGGGGAGGAGCTGTACGAGAGCATGGTGAAGAGGGCCAGGGAGAGCGCGAGGGACGGCGGCGGCGAGATCAAGGCGCTGCTGTGGTACCAAGGCGAGAGCGACGCCTCCACGCAGCACGACGCCGAAGCGTACGAGGGGAAGATGGAGGCGCTCATCAAGAACGTGCGCGACGATCTCGGCCTGCCCTCCCTTCCCGTCATCCAGGTTCGTTTCGGTCTCTCCGTCGTCCCCTCCGCTGAACTTTTTCTATCTCCGTTGTTGAACAGAGCATAGTCTGTTTGGCACTTAGTTGAATTATTTTTCCAATCTGCGTAAATAGAAAAACCTTAAATAATTACTTTAAAAGTTGATTATGGCTCGGCCATCAACTAAAATTTCTTCCAAGGCTGTGACCCAGAACTTCTTATGTTAGATTTAATTAATTCATGCCTCATCATTTGAATCTACACTTTAATGAACCTAGTTTTCCAGTCCCAATATCTAAAATCTTTTTTTACATGAACAAACATATATTTGTGATATTAAGCTTGGTATTTAAATAAGTAATAATTTCTATTGTAGAAATAATCTCCAAACATTCCCAGGAGTCAAAGAAAAAAGAAGAAGGCTAATTTGCACGTTTAAAACATTAGCAGCAAAGTCAACTTGGAATGTAGATTGAGATAAGTGTGGCAAAATTAAGAGTTAGCATCTAGGAAATGAAGAGTTCTTTTATAAGGAAAAATTAAGAATATTTACTTTTATATTGGGTTAGTTTTCTTTCTAGAAAACAAAGGGGCACCTATCTTTTAACCCCAAGGGTTGCTTGCTCAAAACCTGATCGAATCACCACACTTGCATGTTCGCTTAGGACCACTCCCAGAAGAATAGACTTGCGTGTCTCCCGTTATTATATAGCGTAAGTGGAATAGAGGAATTGCTGCACCTGATGAGGATCATCATGTGCCAAAGAATTCCAACCATTCCATTGATATCTAGGAGATACCGATCTATTGATCTTGTGAATATGCATAGTTTTTGAGCTGAATAAATAACTCCATTGGAAAAAACTGAAGGTTCACGGAAGATGCCTTTCCATTTTCTCTTTATTAAGTTTACTAATCATAATACTTATTTATTTGAGAACCTCACTTTAATGGTTCTATACAAAATGACTAATTAGTAATTACACCTCATTAATGAGACCGATGAAGTGTATATGTACGCTTTTTATATATTAGATTGTTTTTGCACTTTTTTCGTTTCTTTTCTGGAAACGGAGTCACCTTTCTTTTACATATCTCTTTTTCTTAATTGACGATTATTCCTAATGGATGAAAATATTCAGCACCCACAACTTAAAATCGACAACTTATATAGAGTACAATCAATTGTAAAAAAAATAGACAAAACTCAAAACTGGAAAAGAAGAGAAAATTATCTTTTATTCAAGTACATTGATTTACTTATACGCATAGTAAATTTTCTGTAAAGCTCCCACTTGTACATAAACTAGTAAGGAATTGCCAAAAAAGCCTGAAATCATTACGTTATCGTGCACAACCATGTATATATTCTTAGTCCCAAATTTGTATAGTTGTTTTATGGATAACCGAGATTCCACCATCACATTAGTCATTATACTTAACAAGTCATAGATTGTTTAGCCCTCATAGTTGCTAGGGAAACAATCTCTCAATCTCGCAAAAAAAAAAAAAAAAAAATACACAAAATCTCACCATAAAATCTTCACAGCTTAAGCACTCTTCAGTTTCATAGGCTGTAATTTCACGAAAAAGCTCTACCTTGGTTTACATTCAAAATTCGCTCACTATTCTATTAATTTGGTCAATCACCCAAAACAAAAACAGTTTTAACCGTTGGTCAAATATAATTACTCATACAATCGAGAATTTAAATAACCTGATGTAATCAAATAATCATATGCACATATAAATGTTTTAGTGCCGTGAGGGAAGCTGTTTTCCTAAGGATTGTGGACATAATAAAATTTCTAGTTCAAGTGGTATACATTCCACATGAAGCCGAGACATTCAATTTCTACACTAAAAACAGATAATCTAGGATAATATTAGAAGATATTGAATAACAAAAGAAGTTAAAAAATCTCTCGTCCCTACATTAAACATCTCCATTCACCATTGCAGAGGATGAAGACGTCTTGTTCATCCACTTTGTTTCTTTATGCAAACCATATACAGTTCATCTTTGGATTTTACCATTTTAATCCTTTAGCAAGTTTTGGACAGAATTGCCCCTACTCTAGTCACCGAAAATGTTTTTCGGCGAAAATTTGGCCAGTCAACTAACTTGGGCGATTTTAAACCCTTATTTGAGACGTGATTCACCCTAATTTTTTGTTTTTGTTTATAAAATGGCTCCACTTCGTGACTTTATTTGAAATTTTTCCTATTATTTTACAAACTAAGATTGGAAGATTATGAGCGACTTTAAAATTCCATAATTACGGAAAATTTTCCAATTTTGGACCTCTCAAAACCGTAAAATTTGGAAACTTCGTTCTCTTTCTCCTACCACTGGTAACTTTACATTCTTAATGTAATATATATATATATATATTAATAAAAAAAATCTCATTGAAAAAAAAAAATTGTGGCGACACTTAATAAAACTTAGTTTCATTTTTGGTGACAAAAACTTAGTAATTAATCTCACTCACTTTGGGAGCTTTCCGATCTTTCCCGTCACCAAAGCCTTGGTTCTATTCCATAGTGTCGCGACCTACCCCTTCAGGCCTTTCGATCCCTAGGAATAGATTCAGAGGTACTTGTTCAAGTGACAATCCTCAATATGCATCACACAAAGAAGGCTTGAGGGCATCATCTTTAATGTTCATCCAAGGGATCAATCAATCAAGTACGTGGGTCTTCTCAAACTCATACCTACATGACTATAAGATTTGTTTTAAAGTTGTTTAGATAACCTAATAAATGGATCTAGGAGTCACCACTAGTCTCTTTGTTAGGGGCAAGCTAGAAACCCAATTAAGGGTTGAGAGACCACTCTTGATTTCCATGGAACTAGAGATTTCGTGGGTTTAGGGACTTGGGTTATGCTGAAAATTTCTATTAACGCCCTTTCAGTAGCTATGAGTATGGTTGTTAGCTAAAGTAGTTAAGCAATCTTTGAAGTTTAAGAAACAACAGAAGTGATCATGTATGGATGGTTCATTTGTCCCATTCTAAATTAACTATCGAAAATGAAAAGTAAATCAATCAAATAATTGAAAATTGCGGTGCGGGAAAGCAAACACCCAAGAAAAGATATAGACAATTTTTCTAAGTGTGAGAAAACCTATAACTTGTCGGGTATTTATACTATAAAAATTGGAAATGTGAGACATATGTTGGGGAATAAATGGTACAAATGATAAAGTCTAGGTTGGACATTAGCTATTCCACTGTCTTCAAATTCTTTATGTCACCTCATTCGAGGGTTACCTTAATACTGAAATAGCAATAAAAAATACAATCACAAACATTCGAACAAGTTCAAACATTTCAAAGCAGTTCATGACACAAGACATGGCATTAGGATCGGTCTTTGATACATGCATTTCGAGCCATCCTATGTCCACTAATTGATTGATTTTAGCCAGCGATACTTGACCATCCCTAATAATGGACAAGACTGAATGACTCCTATGATTTTGGTCTAAGTGCGTCCCTTTGGTTAACCCCATGTATATGCATCAATCCTAAACCATTCATCTAGAAAACACATGCGAAAATAATATAAAGTTCATGCACTTAGGTCATAAGACCTTAGTTCTCAATCAATCATCCAAAGAAAGTGAACCAAAGCAGGTCACTTATTCTTCAACAATTGCAATCATTCAAGTATACACACATCATGATCAATGAAATGAAACATAAAGAAAGTAACTCAAAAGATTGAGCTTTCAAAGATTTGCAATTAAGGACACAAGTTTTGATAAATTACAGTTAAGTCCTTAAAAGAAGATTTTCAAGTTTCAAGTGATGAAAAACAAGGATATCAATTTTGTTAGAACTTTGAGGCAAGTTTGATGTTCATAGGAAATAAATTCTAGAATCCGGCTGCGGATAATGTTGGCACACTTATCGGGTCCCTTTAAACGATCAAATATGACTTGATTCCAACAAAATTGATATCAAAAGAAAGCTTAGATCGTCTTCTACAACTTTTGGGTTTTGAGGATTTTCAGAAAAGGTCAGCAATTTCATTAAAATTGTGAAACGCCTTACAGATATTCAATGAGAACTTGGATGCGGAATTAACGGCACTCTAATCAAGCCCCTTTTTGAACACCCAAAGGAGTTTCGAACTTAATGAAACTAATGCCAAATCAAAGCTTGAAATGTGTTTTATAAACTTCATGTAGAAGACATTTAGAGATTTGCATCATATGGATTTATAAAAATTGAACAATGCCCAAAGGTCGTATCTGGAAAACAAACTTTCAGCAAGCCCTGCAACTTTGGGACATTCATGAAAAATAGTCAACATTGTTCTAACTTTTCAGAACTTTTTTGGCAACAAATTTCACTATGTCTCAAACATTTTTCATGAAGACCATCACATCTAATTCAATAAGCACAATTTTGTAAAAGTCACTAAACACACGATGGTCATTCAGCAAAATCAGCATTACAGAAGTGTACACATTCAGTTCAAGGCATGTTTTACCAACCTAATGAATCTCATTTGACCCAGAAATTGCACACATCAAAGATTACATCATGATGAGCGAAATTCAAGAAGACCTTGATCTCTAATTGTCAACACATAAATTTATGAAAATCAGTTAACAGACATCAATCATTTAGCAATAACAAACTTGCAGACAGGACATTGCACAATGCTAAAATTCTCATGCCTATCTAATGATATGAGTTTTTCATGAAAATTTTATGGCATACAGAACATGCAAGTATCTACAATTCTCATGAAGGCTCCAACTTAATATTCCAAATGCATGATTTAATCAGGATCAAAGAACCGAGACACCCTAATTAATAACATAAACTTCACAGAACAGGACATGGACGGTTTAAGGACAATCGACCTAACCAAATAAATATCAAATTTTTTTAAACTTTCACATGTTGTAGATCTGTATGTAATGCACCACTTTCATGAATAAATCTACTCTTGATTCTGATCTTATGATTTTACCAAAAAATAAAATAAAATTGTAGAACAAGTGCAGGTCGGCCTCAAACATGACTTTGCAGATTAGTGCATGAATGATTTATTGAGACTTCACCTATCTAAAAGAACTTCAACCATCACAAAATTTTTTATATGTTACAGATCCATGTGTTCCAAGCGACTTAAGACTATGTTCACACAAAATTCTAAAAAATTGACAAATAGCAATCATCAATTAGAATAGAGTGCTGAAGCAGAGCACACACCATTTCCAGATCTGACTTCGATTTTGCAAAAATCATCAGGCATAGCAAATGACAACGAATCAAAAAAAAAAAAAAAAAAGTGTCTATGGAAACCTCATGAAGTCCTTTACAAATCATTACAGGGCATAAAAAATAATCGAAGTTATCTATAAGCTCATTCGAAGATAAGATGTGGATCAGTCAAACAGCTATCCGAATTTCCAAAATCAAACACCAGTCTTGTGACAATCATTTAGCAGGGCAAATGACGACCAAATCAGGAACATAATATATCGTTGGGAAGCTTGTGAGATTTATTTCAAATCATATGAGGCATCAATGCTAAATAACATCATTTACCGGCTCGTTTTAAGACATCTATCAGGTTAGTCAGAACTGGATTATGATTTTACAGAACAAACAACTGTGCATCATCAAGCTATTAACTCATCATCAATTGTCACAACATCATCAAAATTCATCATACATAATCTAGATTCTCAATCTAAACATGAGATAATCCCCTAGGAAGAATCCTAGCCCCGATTGCCTATGCCAATCTTGCCTTATCTGATTCAATTTTAAGAGCATTTACGTTGTTTGTCTTTGAACTTGAGCTCGAATGAGCTATTCCAATCACCACGAACTATGTGAAATGGCGCAAATTATAACTCAACAAGATTTAAATTGAGTTACAAAGAACTAGAATGAGAAATGGTTTCAATCAAACTTGTAGTAATCAAAATACAAAAACCAAAGAACAATAAAAGATCTGGTGATTATCCGGCCACACTCCAATGAAGAACAGCTCGAGACTCAATGAGGATGCTGACGCAAGATTCTGGAGGTGAAAGATCGCCGGATCAGTGATTGGAATCGCCGGTCTTCCTAACCGGCGTTGAGCATGGGATTAAACTTGAGAGGAAGAAATCGCCAGACAAAGATCTCCAATGGGGCTCAGTGAGGGTGGGGCTTACCACCGGCGATGGAACACCATGAGGGAGGTTGTCACGCCAGTGGATTACCAGAGGAAGGCCGATGGTTGGTCGGTTGGGCCATGTGACGATGAGCGGCTGAGAGAGTGTGTAGATTTGAAAATAAGCCCCTCTGTTGAAATTTGGAGGGAAAAATCCTTATATTGTCCCCTCAAGATGAGATCCTAGCCATTGATTTGATAATAATTAGGATTTGATCTTTCAAGATAAGATCAAAGAGACATAGGGGTTAAGCAAGTTTGTTATTGGTCAATCTTTTAATCTGACATGGCACATCTAATGGTCTAATGAATCCTCAAATGAACGGCCAAGATCATATCTCTTTTAATCAAAAAACAATAAGGCTAAGGGCATCATTTTCCCTTGAAAGGGCAATTTTGTAATTTTAGCTAACTAAAGGCATAAGAAGATCGGCCATGGGTTGGGCTAGCTGAGGATGGTCGCCGGACTCCACCGTAAAATGGTCGAACTAACCATTTTTCCACTAGAAGGTGGTCAAACTAGTCTGAATTGGTTTTGACTGATTCGACTGGCTTTGGCTGAAATTTTATGAGGACCTAACTATACAGGATTCCTATCTAATTAATAGGGAAATGGGCTAAATTGAAAAAAAAGGGTCCAAATTCTTCCAAATTAAATCAATCAAACCCTTTTAGCAACATCTCAATAGATTAAATTGGTTTAACCATCTCACAAATATAAAAAATCATGAACAAATTTAATGGGCACCCGGATTCGGAATTTCCAAACAATTAGCCCAATTTTTGCAATTCCTGTGCTCATTTACCAAATTGATTGAAATTTAATGTAATTAATATAACAAAATATCAATTGGTTCATTTAATTGCACTCAATGTGGCCTAATGCATTTAAATTGACATTGATATGATGATGCGAACTAGACATCAAAATGAAATTGAAGTTCAATATCCAAATTGAATTCCTATTCATCAAATTAAATCTACGTCTAGTATAGGTCAAGTTGAATTGGCTCAATCATAGCATATTTACCCTATTTGGCAACCTTTGGATGTGCCAAATTTGCTATACTTGAGATGTTTCCATGTGAATTTGCTAAAATTAGCACAGGATTTTTATTGACATTAAAAAAACAAGTTGATTAGGGGTACAATAACACTAATCATGAAGATTTGATCGGGACCTATAATTAGGGCTAAAAATGGAAATTTTTACCTTGATATGCCAAATCAAAAAATTGATCACACGAGTAAACTTAAAAGAGAAAATCTCAAATAAGGACCCAAAGTACCATTCTTTTCTCAAAAAAGGACCTAAAATGAAGTCTGTTTCAAATAAGGACCCAAACTGGTCATTTAGTTTTAAAGAAGGACTTCACTTGTCGGCCGGTGAATAGATGCATCTTCGATGCATATACTGGTGGCATGATTAGGGTATTTTCATCCTCTTTTTTTTTTTTTTTTTTTTTTCTTTTTTGGTTGTCCTGTTCATCGTCTTCTTTGTCCCATGTTCACTTCTTCTTGCCTAGATCAAGAACATCGGACTTGGGGAAAGGCCGGTGAGTGCCGATTGTTGGTAAGGGCCGGCGAGGGCTCGACGCCCATCATCGGTAGCGAGTGAGGGCTCGACGCTCGTCACTAGTAGCGGGTGAGGGCCATCGAAACCTTGCTGGCCGTGGGGGAGGGGGCCGTCCAAATTGAGGCCCTACAAGGAGGTCCTTGAGAGCAAAAGGGGTAGCCGGAGAAGTCTTTGATTTGGGAGCGGTGGTGGGAGGAAGGGATGAAGAAGGCGACGTGAGTGTCCTGGTTGTAGTCTTGGCAAAAGACGAGGTTGTCAATGGAGCGGCGGGCGGAGGGGGGGGGGGAAGGCCGCCTCTCGTCGGCCTTGGGCGAGGGCTCGCCCACCTCACCGGCCACTGATCACTCGCAGCCGGTGAGGGCCTGCAAAGCCTCGCCTGCAGCCCCTCGCCGGCTGCGGCCAAGGCCACCCTTGCTCGCGGTCAGCGAGGGCTTGGAGGCCCTCGCCCACTGCTAGTGATGGGCGTTTAGGCCTCGCCGCCCCCCACCAAAGTCCGATGTTCTTGAGAAGAAGAAGATGGGACAAAGAAGATGATGAACAATGTAACTATTGACCCAAAAATAAAATAAAATAAAGAACAAGACAACCGAAAATTAAAAAAAATAAAATTGGACGAAAATACCCCTAATCAGGTCACCGGAATATGCATCGGAGATGCATCTGTTTACCGACTGGGGAGTGAGGTCCTTCTTTGAGACTAAATGACCACTTTGGGTCCTTATTTGAGACAGACTCCACTTTAGGTTCTCTTTTGAAAAAATGAAGGCACTGTGGGTCCTTATTTAGAATTTTCCCAACCTAAAATGACCTCAACATCAAATGTTGTAAAAGAGGCAAAGCCGAAATATAACTAAAAAAAAGTAATTTTATTTTTGATCAGTTTCGAACCTAAATACGAAAAATTCGAAAAAATAGTCTTAATCGATTTTTGCGAAATTTTTGTGGCCAAGTCAAATTGAAGCTAAAATAAAGTGATTTTTGGATTTTTGTATTTTTCAAATCTTTCTGGTCAAAGGGTTAACGTCAACCCTTTGATATTTAATCGCTAAAGGTTGATTTATGGTCGAAACTTCAATTTTTTTTTCAAAATCTTTTTTGGGCAAAATGAAATTGGGTCTATTTGGAAACTTTCTATACAAAAAATCAAATTTTGACTCGCTCAAAAGTCAACTTTCGACTTTTCGACTTTATGATGAAAATGGCTACGAAATTACCCACAAATGATGAGTCAACAAAAAAAGAAATGAAAAATGACACCTTTCGTTCAATAAGATGGTTCCTTCGCGATTAAAAACCCTAATCTCAACATTTTACCTTATACATGTATTGACTAAAAATCAGAAGTCAACACACATCATACTCTATTGAAGACTTGCAAGAATGGGAATTCAGCATGCATCTCACCTAATTGTAAAATCTAAAGAGGAGTTAACTTGGAGAAGGTGATTATCAATCCCAACACTTCTTCACATTCTTTATGGCTATTAACACTTGAATTTTGAAAGCTCGTTTAGTCATTTATTGCATAAAAAATTAAGAGTTGACCTTGACTCCTAAATAAAAATATTATTAATTTGCATTTTCATATAATGAGCATTTTATAATAAAGCCCATATAAATTACATTTTAATTAGACTTGTACTAAATGTGTTAAAACTTAGGGGGTTTTGAGCTGAATTAAGTTATTTTGGACTATTCTCGCGGGAGTACAAAATTCGTCCAAGCACATTAAAGTCGTCACTTGACAATCATTAAATAGAGGAAAGAGATCACAGTTATGGGCGCATGATTCTCTGGACATGTTCACAGCAAATCTTTTGGATGAGGATATACGCTTTGTGTTTGAGGAATCTTTTGCAAAACAAAAGGCATCATGGGCAGTAAATATTGGATGAATGTCCAGTGGGAACACGGTTTGGTAATGAATCAGAAACCTCGGCCGAATGAGAGAGGTTATGGAAAGAAAGAAAAATAAGAAAAGGAAAAGAGCCCATCAAATCCTTATCTACCATCGATTCATCCATTGGCATTATCTTGCTGTTTTTGGCAATCTTAGAAAGAGGAAATCAAGGAATCACAGAGATATTGGATCACTTCTTCGACTAGGCAAAAGAAAAGGAAATTGGGCAAAGGAGAGGTCGTGAGAAATAAGAAAGGAAAGTAGGAATATCTTGTGGGTGTTCACAAAGGAAAGTCTACTCAAAGATATTAGAAATATCATATGCTGTCGACAAACTTATAGGCAAGAGATATAATGTTTTTTTATGATATCACAATATGACATTACTATGCAGTGGATATGAGATTATCAAGTGTGTTAAATAACATGGTAAAAACCACTGGGGGTTCACCCTAGTGGCCACTCTTCCAACTTGGAAGGGGGAGGTGGGGGGTTTCAAATCCTCACCCTCTCAGGGGGAATTGGGGTGGGGACGATTTCATTTTAGGGGTGGGTTCCGACCCTGGTTCTAAGTCTAGGTCCATTCATGGTATCAGAGCCATGGTTTCGTTTTTGATGTTATCCATTCCTTGCGCTTGACAGGTGAATCCAGTGCTGAGAAGATCTTTTCTCATCATGTCTACAGAACCAGAAATCCTCGAAGCACCAGTTTCCCTTGCACCTTCTTTATCATCCTCAACTCTTTCAGAATTTCGCGTTTCAAATGCCTCTAAGATAGATTATCTCTATGAAGTCTCTCTTAGTGATGAAACAAAGATCTCCGAAACTCAGCTTCCTCTTATGAACCCCCATTCAGCTTTTGCTAAACCCACCTCATCATTCTCACCTATACGCTCCATCCGCCAACTTATTCACCAAACCCCAAAGCAAGTAAAAGAGTACGTCCAGTCCTCTAAATTCGATCAGCATCCTATTCCTGCTACTGAGAAAGAATACTTTGTTACTCTTCAGATCCCTCTAGAATTCCCCAGACAATGGGTTCAACATGGATATTCTCATGTTCACTATGGAGCTGTTCGTCTTGCTCTAACTTTTCATGGTCGTAAAGGATTGCCAGTTGTGGCAAGAATAGCATTATTGGATACCAGGTTTTTACAATACCAGCATGCATGTATAGGCACTGTTCAAACCACTTTAAATGCTGGAATAGTTTTTGTGACTTTGTATCCAAACTTCAATATCGCTCTATCAGACCCCCAGCTACTTTCTTTTTTGAAAGTCCAAGTCCAGCTTACTGGAGCCCCTCAGACAGCTGAATCTGTAGCAGCAACTTTACATTACCAAATGGTTTACCGAGTGTAGAATTATGCCCTCGACCTCAACTTCAACAATGCAAATGAAGATGCATTGTTCATCTCCATTCAGAATGACCAGGCGTCCTGCATTCATGTTCCCAGACAGATCCCGAAGGAGACGTTGGCCAAGCTCCTTCCAGAGACTTGGATCACCAACTATGAAAAGCTACACCAGCATAACAAGCCTTTTCAGTCCACAAACTCAGAGTTTGTAAGGAAAAAAGATGGAACTGTTTCCATCAAATTTGGCAAAGAAAAGGAAGAAAGTCCTTCTATCTTCCAGACCCTCTTCATGATTGAACCATGTGTTCCAGAATCTATCTCTGAACCAGACCCAAAAAAGCATGTTCGACACTTTGATGGTGATGGACATCCTGTTCATTACTATAAAGACAATTATGGTCATTGTTTTTGGGATCCTTTTTGCCAATGTTCCCACTGTACAAATTCTCCCGATGAGGTAGATCCTCTTGCAAGATCTCCACCCCGACGAAAAAAGCCAAAGGATAAGGTGTACCAAAGGCACTTGGACGGAGACTCCTCCGTTGATACTCTTGGTGAGTGTGACAAATACCAGTTCATGGTTTCTTATGCACCACCTCCACTACCAGAGTCCAGTACCATATCCCAAGTCATACCAGATCCACCAAAATCTCCTCCACCTTCTCCTCCCCATAAAAAGCAAACCCTCTCTCCATTTTACAAGCCAATCCTCAAATGGGCTAAGAAACATTCTTACCCGCTTGAAGTCCCAGTAGAAGCACCACCCACTTCTTCTATTGCCATGTTTCAAGACACCGACTTTCCTCCTCTTGTTAAAGAAAGCTCTAAACTCTCGTTCCCTACCACAGAAGAGTTTATTGATCCACATGGCAGATACCGCCATGTTCCTAAAATTCCTACCCCTACTGATGTAGATGAACATGGGAGACAAAAGAAAACTCTTGCTGCTGAAGCTGTTTTGAATTGGCAATCAGAGACTCTGTTGGCACAAAACAATGCCTTCAAGGCTATTGATTCTAAGATTGGAAGTGTGCAACAAGATCTCCGCAGATATGATGAAGGTACCAAAAAAATACTTTCTGAGTTCCAAAAAAGGCTTCATGCCTTGGAATTAGGACAACATCTTGGGTATCATTATCTTGATAGCCCAAAGCCAGAGATAGAAAAACTCAAGAAGCAGATCCAACTTCTTGAAGAAGGAAGGTTCAGACCTTTCGATCCATTGGCACCTCCTGTCAGAACTGGGTATGTACCTCCAGCACCACAGGAATCTATTTTTGCCAATATCCCAGAAGATCCCTACAGAAGAGAACCGGACATGGCAGAAATACGAAATCGTCTCAAAGCCTTGAAGAAAGAAAAAGGAAAGGAGAAAGTACCACCTACAGAATCAAGTTCAATTATTATAAGAGAAAAGCCAGACCAAATGATGTTATCAAATCCATTAGAATCCTTTTTGAAGGATTTAGGTACTCAAGAACTTGATCCTATTACCCAACAGCCTGAGCCTGATTCTTTTATCCTAGAAAAATAGATTCTGTTTACTGAACAAACTTCCCCTACTACATCAGACTCAACATCCCTTTCCTCTTTTTCATCCTTCTCAGATCCTACAATCGATTCTCCCCCTATTGTTCCACCAACTTCACAAATATTCATGGCTGACACTCCTTCAGACTACGAAATGGAATCAAACTATTCTGATCCAGAATTTGGACAGACAAGTAATCCCACCAGAAACAATTCCACCAAACATGTCTCTATGGCATCAAAACAATTCTTCTCCATTGACGATATTCCTTATCAAAAATGGCCAGAAAGACTCGAAGAATTTCATACTTGGTTGAATACACAGGCTATCACCAACCATGATATGAATGATGTCCTTTACAACTTTGTTACAAGGTTCACAGGGAGTCTTAAATTCTGGTGGCAATCACTCTCAGAACAAGATCAGATTTTGTTTCTGATGTCACCTAATTTCAGCCATGCTCTTACTTATATCATGTTTTTGTGGGAACACCTGGAGATCTCATAGAGATAAAAAGAAGAGAATTTTTCGAGAGAAGATGCTGCTCCTATCAGAAAAAGCATCTTGATAAGCATTATCGATTAATGCTTAAGCTCTTTTATCAAATTGGCGCAGATCCAAATCTGAAGCATGTCTTCCTCACATCCATCCCAAAAGAACTATCCTAGATGGTTGAAAGATCTTTCTTTGGAAAGCAAAAAAGGTTACAAAACATTCCCTTGGGAGAAATACAGCAAGAAATCCATCTATGTCTTGAAGAACTATGCTTAAAGCGCTAGATGGTTCGAACATACATCACAGATGACAAACGTCTTGAATCAGCTTGTTCCCGCCAGAAGTTAAAAATCAAATGCTCCAGGCGAGATTGTGATGGTACATGTGGCCAGTATTCTCGGAAGAAAAAACACTACAAGAAGTATTCGATAAATAAATCCAAACATGGCCCCAAGCATTTCAGGAAGAAGAAGAAATGGCGATACCTACGCAAAAGGAAGGATCACACAGGCCATAAGAAATCAAGCCGTTGCTACATTTGCAACAAGAAAGGACACTTTGCCAAAAATTGTCCTCAGGCGAAAAAAGGTCAGAATCATCTGATTGAAAATGAAACAAGTATCTCTCTTGAAAATGATGATATTGAATCTTTATTCTCTGCTGACGAAGAACCAACGGAACAAACTCTTTGTGTCATTCCCTTCTATCAAACTTCCAGTGAAACTGAGTCTGACGAGTCAGAATCTGAAGATATTTTTCACATATCTCCCACATCTTCAGAGCCAAATCCTGACATATTCTCAAGTCATACTCACTGTCCCCATTTCCCTGTTAAAATCCTCACCTCGAAGTTTGCCAAACCCATTAATGTCATTGCTCTCATTGATACTGGAGCAAGTTGTTCGATTTTAGATACTAAAATTCTGCCTGAAGAATTCTGGACTCCCTACATCCGATATTTCAATTCTGCTTCAGGAGATACTTTCTCCACAAATGTCAAAACCACTCCAGTCACCGTCCAGTTTTTTCCTCAATGTTCCATAACCACAAAGATTTTTGGATCAAGCCTTCCCAATAAAGATTTGATAATTGGGTGGGATATCATGACTCAAATCTCTCAACTCATAATCATTCCTGGAAAAGGTCTTAGACATAAAGACCAATTCTCTGAATTTGTCAATATTCAAAGACTCTTTTCCATTCAAATGAGTCTATTAGATCCAATCATGCAAAAGTTGCTCGAATCTTGTTCAGAATCCCATTCAGAATTTGCACAAAAATGTTCTCATCCTTTATGGGAAAATCCTGAATTCTTTGTCCGCCTCCCTTTAAAAAAGAATGAAGACATCAACCCAACAAGGGCAAGTCATATGGGAATGAAGCCAGAACACTTGGCTTTAGCTCAAAGGGAATGCTCGGAATTGTTGTAGTAAGGCCTTATTGAAATCTCCAATTCTCAATGGGCTTGTGAAGCTTTCTATGTCAACAAACGTGCCGAGCAGAACAGAGGAAAAATGAGAATGGTAATTAATTACCAGCCTCTTAACCTTTTCTCCAAGATGACAAATTCCCTTTACCATCCGAGATTCTCTCTTTACGGCTTAACCAAAGCCCACAGTTACTCCAAATTCGACCTCAAAGCCGGATTTTGGCAATTGGGTATCCATCCTGAAGACAGATCCAAAATAGGATTCTGTATCCCAAACCAACACTTCCAGTGGAAAGTCCTCCCTTTTGGTTTAAAGGTAGCACCATCCCTTTTCCAAAAGGCTATGTGTCGTATCTTCCAACCAATTTTGTCAAGTGCAGCAGTATATATCGATGACATTATGCTCTACAGCCCTGATGAACAGTCACACTGCCAACTCCTTGAGCAATTTGCAGAAATCGTGAAAAAGCATGGCATTATGCTTTCTCAGAGGAAAATGAATATTGCCCAAACAGAAATTGAATTTCTTGGTATGCACCTCAACATAGATACATACTATCCAGGGCCACATATTGCTCAAGAATTATTGAAGTTTCCTGAAGATAACACAACAAAACAAGTTCAGCAATTTCTGGGGATAATCAATTATCTCAGAGATTTTGTCCCCAATATTGCAAAGCTCCTGATCCCTTTGCAATCCATGCTGAAAAAGAACTCCCCACCTTGGGGAAAAACTCAAACCAAAGCAGTCGCTGAGCTTAAGGAGATTATGCAGAATCTCCCACCATTGCAAATACCATCAACAAGTAAAAGAATTCTCCAAACTGACGCCAGTGATGAGTACTGGGCAGCCGTCCTATTTGAAGAAATTGATGGTAAGAGACTCCTTTGTGCCCACAAAAGTGGAAAGTTTTCTCAGGCTGAAATGCATTACCATTCCACTTTCAAAGAAATCCTAGCAGTAAAAAATGGAATCAAAAAGTTTGAATTTCATCTCATCGGCCATCACTTCCTGGTAGAATTAGACATGGCATCTTTTCCTCATATGACCAAGTTTAAACAGAAGCAAATTCCAAACTCTCAACTGCTTCGATGGGCTGAATGGTTTTCAAAATACTCTTTTGAAACCAAGCATATTCCTGGAAAAAAGAATGTGCTTGCTGATTTTTTGTCAAGACCCAAAGCACCAGCTGAGATCAACATGTACATTAAGAGACCTGCTTTCCATATGCTCAATCATGGTGTGAAATACAAGATTGAGAAGATCAAAGACTTGCCAAGCTGGAAATTTCCCCAAGAAATTATTCAGCAGATCCAGAACGACAGTCTTACTGAGAACCTGGAGAACCTCATGTGGCAATCCCACACAAACCTATTCAGATTTAATGGAGGTTCGATTCTTTATCCTTTCGGGTTAAATTTGAATTATTCTTTCATTCATCCCCTAATCCGGAAAGAAGATGATTTCCCTGACCAGCTCAAGACGCTATTATGGTACTTAACCAATCAATACTTAATAGCTATTGAGATTCCCACTAGAAGATTCATTGCTAATCTCACAAGGATATTCTTGCTTGGAAGAAACATCGAAAAAGAATGTGATAGAAATCTTTTAGATTTTCTAAATTGGTTCTATCATCCTACATGTTGGAAACAAGACTTGGAAAGAGAACTGAGAACCATGACACCAAATCCTGAGGTTCACACCATCCTCTTTTTCCGACGTCCATGGAATTTTTGCAGAAATAATGGTAGTATTTTGGATAGGCCACTTGAGATAGGAACCACATCCTATAAACCCCACTTGAACAGCCGAGAAGCCCGGATTTACAAATCTTATCCAAGATCTGTTAGATTTTGTGAAAACGAGTATCGAGAACTCCAGAGAATCCTATGCCAAGAAAACAAAACCATTCCCGAAGATGTTTGGAATAATGTACCCACTACGTGGGATCATTATGACCTAGCACCAAAAGCTAAGGAAGCACTCAACCACTACAGACAAGCTGCATCGTCCCAAGAGCATGAGATGACAAGCGAATACGACATTGTCCAGTCTACTCAAGACCCCTATGCACGCTTTGGAGGTCCTCTGTCCCAGGATCCCTATGAACAGGGACCTTCGTCCTCATTCCAAAACATGGACACATCGTACTATGCACAGACATCAAATTGGCCCCAGCCAAGCATTCCTGCTCGTCCTACAAGTGAAGAAACAAACTAGGCAGAAGAAGAAGCATCCCACTGGGCCCATGTACAAGCATCCTCATCAAGAAGGCTAAATCCGATCCTCTCACCAGAAGATCTTGAAGCCATTCAGCAGAAGTACGAAGCTCATCTCCTAGAAGATAGCTCAGATGACTCAGACTCAGTCTGTAGCTACAATGCCCGCGACGGACGAGACTGTTGAGTCCGTACAATTTCACTGTAGCAAAGTCACTGTTCACTTTTACTGTAGCATAAGGCTAGGGAAAGTACTGTTCACAGTACAGTTACTGTTCATAGTGTGCGAATAATTCCCTCCCGGAAATTTCCGAAATTTCTGATGCCCCTATTTGTACCTGAACCCATGAGCTTGGTCCTTGTTTGTTGCCTTGTGACCTCATTTTGCCTATATAAGGCAAGGAGGATGTATTGTGTTGGGCAGAGTCCCTTGAAGTAAAGTGTGTGCTTTGTGAAAAACTCTCCATGGCTTTCTAAATTCCTCTTCTTCTCTAGCCTGGTATGATCCTTCGAGAAATGCAGCTTGGGTAGGTCAGAAACGTTTCCATCCTAGCATTTTTGGGTGTCTCTAGGCTCTGAACTAAAGGGCTAAGTAAGTTTTCTGCTAAAAGGTTGTCCCTGAAGGGCTTGAACGGGAGTTGTTCACCCATGGGATGCATACCTGCAGGAAAGTTACTATCCTTCCCTGGTTCTAAGTCTAGGTCCATTCATGACAAAAGTTTGAGAGTGAGTATTAGAGTAGGACCGACCAAAAAAAAAAAAAAAAACATGGTAAAAATGAATAAGAGTAATTGTAATCACTCACTTTGAAATGAAGAGAATGCTTCTTGGTTTGCAATGTCTTCTTTATTGTCTCTGGGCCCACTTGTTAATAAATGCCGCAAAGGACAAGAAGTTTAGTTTATTGAGTCACTCATAATTGAAGAAGGTGGTTATCGTCCCGATTGCTTCTTCACATTCTTCATGGTTGTTAACAGCTAAATTTTACCAGCCCATGTAATCATTTCTTGCATAAAACATTAGGTGTCGAGCCCCAATTCTAAACAAAAATATCATTAATATGTGTTTGCAAGAGCATTTTATAATAAACCCCATAAAAATTTACATTATAATGGGTGGCAAATGGGTCAAAGCAGAAAGATTTTAAGCTCAACTAAATTGGATTAAACCCGCAAGAGCACAACATTCGTCCAAGCCCATTGAAGACCTCACTTTTTCTTTTTTTGGGACTAATAAGCAGGCTTTCATTACTAACCGAAATTCTGAGCAGATACATCATGAGTATCAGTACAAAGTAAATCCAAAAGAGTAACCCAATTCCTAGGAAGACCGCTCATCCGCTAGGCTTTGGCTAACCAATTGGCCACTTTGTTGGTGGCACAATTACAATGGGCTAGAGTAAGTCCCGATATTTGTGCCATTTTATGCTTGGCCCGGTCCACCAAAGGTTGCACTACCCAACTTAAAGGAGTTGAGGATAAAACACTCTCCACCAGCGTACAACAGTCAAGACTGAAGGATGAATTCTTTTTCTATAATATTTGAGGAAAGCTTAGAAGAGATGAAGTCTAGGGTTTCAACCAAAGCTATAGCCTCCGCCTGTTCCGCTGAACTCACCTCAATGTTTTTGGCAAACCCATCCCTTATCCAGCCAAGTGAGTCTCTGCAGACGCACGCAATAGCAGCTCGAGAAGGAGATCGACGTTGCTGAGAACCGAAGAGTAGTCTGTGCTGTCCTCTGGTTGAGTCGAGGCGCTGCGCCAGATTTGGGCTGCCTTCAGCCTGTCGATCGGGGATATCAGGGCCGAGAGATGAGTCGGGAGATGAATTAAGTACACCATTGGCGTCTCTACTGTTCGGGAATGTCTTGCCCTTATGCCGGTCGTTCGGTCTGCCGGTCTGTACAAGGTGGGCTTCGTTGTTGCGCAAGGGGGGGCGATGGCAAATGTGGCTGCTTTCTATCTGCCAATCGGTGAGCCAATCGGTGAGAACAGGGCCAGGGCAATGTGATTTGGGCCTTACTTCGCTGTCGTTGCTGTTTGGGTAGGTGCGGCCTCCATCTATTTCCTCCATTCTGGTATGCAAAGCAGAATAGTCCAAGCTGAGGTACCTCCCGTCCTGATTCCATGCTCGGGTATAAGAAGCACCATATCTGATTTTGTGGTGGGTAGCAGTACGCGCTGCCGAGCAGTTGGTGCCGCTACCCAGAGGGCACTTTCCACGATCGTGTGCATGACAGCTACTGGGCAACTCGGGTGGGGCTCTGCTGATGGGCTTTGTTCGGTTCTCCTTGCTGTTGAAAGCGGGGAAGCATTGGAGTATCCGGGTTTTTGCGTTGAGTGAGCGCTAACATTACCTCTCATGACTACTCGTGACATTGCAGCTTTGTGCTTGCTATTCTTCATGGCATCACTTTGTACCTTTGAGATAAATGATGAGTCGGAGTCGCTTTCGGCTACGTCTTCTCTCGACACTGGGGTGAAGGGTGGGGGAGCACGTTGCTGGGCCGTTGCTTCTTCGCAAGTTGAAATGGAACCCGGGTTATACTCTGAAGATGTATCGTTGGTATGCATCGGATTTTCTTGGCTGGACTTAGAGGAAAATTCGGCTGTGCAAGCAATATCGAAAGAAGCGTCAATGTTGATTTTGAGGACTCCTGGGGCCGGTGGTTGCCACTTGCTAGGTAGGCCATGTCCTTGCTTCCCTTTCTGTGATTTTTCATTCCAAGTTGTGAAGCTTTCCTGTAGTGTTGTAGCTCTGAACAGGGTTTGATGTGGGTTGAGGGGACTTTTCCTGAAGATTGGTTGCGATCTTCCCATATGGACCATAAGATAGTCGCAACTAGTTCAAAATTGCATAAGTTCCCTGGTCCTTCGAGATAACTATACAACCAGTCGTCAAATTGTGTCAGGCCCATATGGTTTACTTGGACTTGCAAGGGTGGCTCATTCCATATTTGTGCTGTCCAAGGGCAAAGCAGTAGGGTGTGCTCAATCGTTTCCAGTTCTAGTTCACATATCGAGCACATTGGAACAGGTACTATCTTCCGCCTATAAAGATTATCCAAAGTAGGCAGTGCATTTTGATAGGCACTCCAAAGGAAAAACTTTATTTTTGGTTGTATGACGGAGTGCCATATATGTTTCCATAAATCTGGTTCACTATAGTGGGATGTTGTTGGCATTGAGTTGCTACGATTACTTATGTGTTTTCTGGTAAGAAAATATCCACTCTTTACCGTATAGGTTCCGGATTTGTTATTTTCCCGAACCAGTTTGTCTTCAGTACTTGGGAGGCCAATAGGGATTGCTCTAATTTCTATCACTAAGGTATCATTAAACATGGACCGCAAGAGGTCTTCCTTCCATGTTGTAGCTTCAATATCTATCAAGTCCGCTACTTTTCGTGGTTCATGCCGGCTCGGAGATCCTCCAATTGGTCCAATCTTTAACCATTTATTCTCTCAAATAGAAATTTTTTGTCCATTACCCACTACCCACCTCACTTGAGGAGCTATTGCATCTCTCCTGGCTATTAAGCTATGCCAACCCCATGATGGACAAGACCCCTTCCTTGCCTTCCAAAAGTCACAATTTGGGAAATATAGACCTTTCATAATTTGACTCCAAAGTGTGTTTGGATGTTGAGAAATCCGCGAGGCTTGTTTCCCTAACATTGTGGTATTAAAGGCAAGTAGGTCCTTAAAGCCAAGACTGCCTTCCGCTTTGCGAAGCTTAAGAAGTTCCCACTTTCTCCAGTGCAAACCTGCAGACTTGTTATTTCTCCACCAAAAGTTCACAATTTTCTTCTCAATGGCTCTAACAATGGATACTGGTATTTTGAAATTTGACATTGCATATTGATGTATAGCCTGCACAATTGATTTTAGAAGTATTTCCTTACCAGATCGCGAAAGCAAATTTTTTTCCCAACTCTCCAACTTCATATTTACCCGAGCAAGTATCCAGGCGAACATATCTTTTTTTGAGGCCCCTAGTCCGAGGGATTTCTAAATATTTTCCTGTTTTTGTGATTTCGAGAACTTTCAACACTGACGCCATGTTTCTTCGAAGGCTTTGTGGATAGCTTTTGCTAAAAAATATTCCTGATTTATTCAGATTGATAGCCTGACCAGATGCATAACAGTATTGGTTGAGGATATTCGTCAAGTTTTGACATTCCACAATTGTACCATCCAAGAAGAAGACAGAGTCGTCTGCAAATAATGAATGGGAGAGAGTTGGGTAGTTTCTATTTAGTTTAATACCTTGGATAATATTTGCTGCAAGTGATTGCTTCATCATGTAAGATAGAACATTGGCTACTATAATAAATAAATACGGGGATAAAGGATCTCCCTGATGAATACCCTGAGATGGATTGAGATATGGTGATGACTCCCCATTAATCTTGATGCTATAGGACACTATTGTGACACACTGCATAACCCACATCATCCCATTGTTCACAAAAGCCCATCTTGTATAGACACTCTTTTAGGAAGTCTCACTCGATTCGATCATAAGCCTTTTACATGTCAAGTTTAAGAATGGCTTGGAATTTTTTCCTCCTTTCACGAGTTCTTAATTTGTGGAGGACTTCTTGTACAATCAGAATGTTATCCTGAATTTGTTTACTCCCCACAAAGGCATTTTGCTCCACTTCAATGATGTCTGGTAGTAGAGGTTTTAGTCTGTTGGTGAGTATTTTAGAGATAATTTTGTAGACAAAATTGCAAAGGCTTATGGGTCGAAATTGTTCTAACTTCTTTGGGTTTTGAAGACCTCACTTGACCATCATTATAAAACAGAGGAAAGAATTTCTAGTCAAACTTCAGTTACGGGCGCATGATTCTCTGGACGTGTTCACGGCAAAGATTTCCGATGAGAATATATGCTCATGCGTTTGAGGAATTTTCTGCAAAACAAAAGGCATCATGGGCAGAAAATATTGGATGAATATCCGGTGAGTACACAGTTTAGTAATGAATGAGAAATATCGGCCGAATGAGAGAGGTTATGGAAAGAAAGAAAAATAATTAAAAGGAAAAGAGCCCATCAAATCTTTCCTCCCCCGATTCATCCATTTGCATTATTCTGCGGTTTTTGGCAATCTAAAAAAAAAAGGAAACCAAGGAATCACACATGGAGATATTGGAGCACTTCTTCGATTTTTTTTTTGGACAAGTGGAGCACTTCTTCGATTTTTTTTTGGACAAGTGGAGCACTTCTTCGATTGGGCAAAAGAAAAGGAAACTAGGGAAAGGAGAGGTCATAAGAAATAAGAAAGGAAAATATACCGAAAGATATTAGAAATATCATATGCTATCGACAAACTAATAGGCAAGGGATTGTTAAATTGCTAAAGGGAGGAGAGATGAGGCTGAAACTTCATCTTACATATAGAACAACCAAGTCTTTTAGAAAAGACAAAATACATAACGTAAAACACATTATAATTACCCATGTTCTGCATAAAAAACGTGCAAAAGGAAATAGCTATTATTTTAATAATCCCTTCCTTAAACTGATGTTTACTACATTCAGTTTAAAGCCTTGACTGTTTTCAACGTGCAAACACCTAGTAACCTTCTGAGTTTCACAAATGACTCTATCTTGAGGGCCTTGGTGAATATATCAGCAACTTGATCTTCACTCCTGTAGTAGATTAGATCAATTGTTCCATCATTGCTAAGATATCTTAATAAATAAAACTTCACATCAATGTGCTTGCTTCTTCCAGGTAGCATAGGATTCTTGGAGATTTTGATTGCTGAGTTGTTGTCATAAAAATTTTTAGTAGCTCCTGGTTGCTTGAATTGCAGCTCCTCAAGAATTCTCCTTAGCCAAATAGCTTGACAAGCACTAGCTGTTGCAGCAACAAATTCAGCTTCTATATTTGATAATGTGACAATTGGTTGCTTTTTGGATGACCACGAAATAGCACCTGTCCCAAACATAAAAGCATAACCCGAAGTGCTTCTCCTATCATCTTGATCTCCTACATAGTCATTATCAGTAAATCCCAACAAACTAGACTTTCCACCCTTCTTATAAAATAGCCCAAAATCTCTAGTTCCTTACAAGTAACGAAGGATTCTCTTGGCAGCTAACAAATGCATTTTGTAGGATTCTCTATATATCTACTGATTAAACTCACATAATACATTATGTCTGGTCTTGTTACAATTAGATACATCAAACTGCCCACAATTTGTTTATAAAGTGTGCTGTCAACCTTCCTCTCTTCATGATCTTTGTATAATTTTAAGCCAAACTCAACTGGAGTGTTTACAGGATTATAATCCTTCATCTCAAACCTGTTCAAAATTTCTCCCACATATTTCTTTTGAGAAATAAAGATCCCATCATCTGATTGTACCACTTCTATGCCAAGGAAGTAATGCATCATACCAAGATCAGACATTTCAAACTCATCAATCATAGATTTCTTGAATTTTTCAAACATGCCATCACAACTTCTAGTAAATATAAGATCGTTAACATACAAGCAGACAATAAGCATTTTCCCTTTATCTCCAATCTTGACAAAAAGCGTATGCTCATAAGGACATTTTGAAAAACCAACTTTAATAAAATAAGTTTCAATGTGACTATACCAAGCCCGATGTGCTTGTTTTAGCCCATAAAGAGCTTTATTCAATTTATAAACTTTATGCTCATTTCCAATCTTCACATAACTAGGGGGTTGCTCGACAAATACCTGTTCCTCCAAGTACCCATGCAAGAATGCTGATTTGACATCTAGCTAGAAAATAGGCCAATAATTCTATGCCGCCAATGCAACCACCAATCTGATCGTGTCATGTCTTGCAACTGGAGAAAAAACCTCTGTATAGTCGATTCCATATTGTTGCTTGTATCCCTTGGCTACTAAATGTGCTTTGTATTTGTCAACTTTATCATTTTCTTTCAATTTTGTTTTGAAGACCCACTTTACACCAATGGTTTTCTGTCCATCCGGAAGATCAGATAGCTCCCAAGTATCATTTCTTTCAATGGAATTAATTTCATCATTCATCGCTTTTCACCATTTTTCTTCTTTGACAGCACTCTCAAAAGTTGTAGGATCATAATCTGAAAATAAGGCAAAGTGAGTAATTGAATCTTCAATTCCAGTTACCTTATAATATTCCATCCAAGCAGGCTTTCTTCTAACGCGGTGAAGAGATTGGGCTTCTTCTTCATTGACTTCAGCGCTTGTTGGTGAAATTCCAACAGCTGTAGAAGTCGTATTTGATGAATTTTGGGGCATACAAGGTGTTGAAATTTGCTCCTCTTCAGCATCACTATCATAAAGAACTTGGGTAAGCTGCTATCTATTCCAATCCCAAGTGTTCTCTTCATCAAAAACAACATCCCTGCTAATCACAATCTTCTTTGTTAGTGGATTAAATAATTTATATGCTTTGGATGCTTCACTTACACCAAGAAAGTCACATTTTTTAGCTTTGTCATCAAGTTTCTTCCTTTTTACATCCAGGACATGGGCATATGCGATGCATTCAAAGATTCTAAAGTGATCTACAACCGGTCTTCTCCCACTTTAAGCCTCTTTAGGTGTCATATTCTGAACAGCAAAAGTTGGATTTCTGTTCAAAACATGAATACTCTACTGCTTCTGGCCAGAAAGTCTTTGGAACTCTTCCTCTTGCTAATAAACTTCTTACCATGTTGAGAATGGTTCTATTTTTTCTCTTAGATACACCATTATGTTGTGGTGTATATGCAACAGTAAGCTCTCTTCGAATGCCATGCTCTGCACAAAAAACTTCAGATTCTTTTGAGCAATATTCATAACCACGATCTGTTCGAAGAGTCTTAATGTTCTTTCCTGCTTCATTTTCAACACAAGCTTTGAGGCTTTTAAATGTGGAGAAAGCTTCTGATTTTTCCTATAAAAAATAAACTCAAGTTTTTCCTGCTTTAATTTACTGCTTTTGGCCGGAAAGTTTTTGGAACTTTTCCTCTTGCCAATAAGTTTCTCACAATGTTGAGAATGGTTCTATTTTTCCTCTTAGATACACCATTATGTTATGGTGTATATGCAGCAGTAAGCTCTTT
This sequence comes from Eucalyptus sideroxylon x Eucalyptus melliodora, assembly GCA_016097485.1. Taxonomy (NCBI): domain Eukaryota; kingdom Viridiplantae; phylum Streptophyta; class Magnoliopsida; order Myrtales; family Myrtaceae; genus Eucalyptus; species Eucalyptus sideroxylon x Eucalyptus melliodora. Next base: position 22,445,186 of record CM027830.1, read on the forward strand.
TCGAATTCCATGCTCTGCACAAAAAACTTCAAATTCTTTTGAACAATATTCACCACCACGATTTGTTCGAAGAGTCTTAATGGTCTTTCCTACTTCATTTTCAACACGAGCTTTGAAGCTTTTAAATGTGGAGAAAGCTTCTGATTTTTCCTATAAAAAATAAACCCAAGTTTTTCTGGAAAAATCATCAATGAAAGTAATTAAGTAGCTTTTACCTCCATTAGAAGATGGGTTTATAGGACCGCAAATATCCGAATGCACCAGCTGCAAAACATCCTTTGCTCTCCATGATTTTTCTTTTGAAAATTGAGAACGATGCTGTTTGCTAACAATACATTCTTCGCAGACTTGGGAAGGAACAGTAATTTGAGGAAGACCCATCACCATGTTTTTCTGTTGGAGGGTCTTCAATCTACCAAAACTCAAGTGACCATAGCGAAAATGCCATAGCCATGAGGGATCTTTCTTTACAGCCATCAAACAAGATTGCATATTTTCAATGTTTAATGGAAACAATCTATTTGAACTCATAGGAACAACTGCAATAGAACCTCTAACAGAATCATAAATTTCACAAGCACCCCTTTGAATGGTGATTATATAACCCTTTTCTTGTAATTGACCAACATTCAATAGGTTACTTTTCAAGTCAGGAACATACAACACATTAGAGCTTGTTTCCAAAAAACCATTCTTGGTTCTTATCTTAATATCACATTTTCTCATCACTTTCACAATAGAATGATCCCCAAAACTCACAGTGGAATGAAAATATTTATTTAGATGAGAAAAAGAAGACTTACTTCCACTCATGTGGTTACTGCAACCTGTATCCATATACCAAATATCTGACTCGCGCTTCTTTTCATCTTGAACAACCATCAACAACGTTTCTTTCACGCCCCAATTCTCGGGGACGCGCCCATCCTTCTAGTTGGTCAATTTTAAAATGCGATATCTGAGGACTAAGTATCGTCGACCCTTTCATTTTATTACGCAGGCGGAAGCAGTTATAAATCCCCAGACAATAAAACAATGAGATAGGAAAGTAGGCCATATTTTTCATATTGAAATTCATAACCACATTTTTATTAATAGCACAACTTATAGTATATTTACAATACTATTCACCACATACTTGTCTCACACCTATCTACACCAAGACAGGGTTTACAAAAGGGATGGGATCTTAATCTACATCCAAGTTATACTCAAGATCCCTCTTTGGATCATCTTCTTCTTTAAAAGTCTTTCTTCCTTTCAGGTTCCTCTTCCTTAGCTTCTCCTCAGGGTCCTGAAATGGTTATTCAATAACCAATGAGACCACGTGTCAGCAAGTCTTACTCCCTAAGACTCGATTAATAAACCAATACACCTTAGGCTGCCTAAGCACATCACGAGTCAGAGGACTTACCTTGGCCTCAGCTCCTTCCTGCAAGTTAGTATATATATCAAATATACATCATCACATCACATCACCCAATTAGATCGAATAATCGATCAATCGACCTAGTTGACTACATGTCATCCAAATTATCTCTTGATCAACCCCTTTCATACTTTCTATAAGTCTGATCAACATCCAAGACTACTCACCCTAGGTGATATATAGATAGTATTTTATCTTATCTCCAGACGACATATAGGGTCATCGAGCTGTCAAATCATATCGTACTGTCTCCAGATGCTCCGTAGAGTCATCGAGCCGGTAGATCATCCCGTCCTGTCTCAAGATAACATATAAAGTCACCGAGCCGGTATACACACAATTTATCATACCGTACTGTCTCTAGATGCTCCGTAGAGTCATCGAGCCGGTAGATCATACTGTCCTATCTCAAGATGCTCCGTGGAGTCATCGAGCCGGTATACACACAATTTATCATATCGTACTGTCTCCAGATGCTCCGTAGAGTCATCGAGCCGGTAGATCATACCGTTCTGTCTCAAGATGCTCCGTGGAGTCATCGAGCCGGTATACATGCCATTCCAAGCAAACAATCAAATAACCAATTTTATCATTTCCTATAAAATGACGTGTGTGGGTACACAATCAACCTTAACCAAAATATAACAATTTCCTTTTTATAAATCCCACCATTTTCTATAGTCCACTAAAACAGTTTTGGTATCATTAACTAGTGCCCGGTTAATTTCCAATTAATTTTCCAAGATTATTTAAATTAGGGAATGAATCCTAAATTCACAAATAAATCATTTCCGCACAAAATAAAGCTCAATTAAATAAACGGACTGCACCACCACAATCAGCATAAAATTCTGGTCATCGGCCATCCCGGTTGAATTTCCGGAAAATTAAATAATTAAATAATTAAATTCGAAAAATAAATAAATAATTATAAAAATCCAATTTAGGCTCATAATGCCGAATTGGACGCCGAGACGAGCCCGAAAATTTACTGAGACTCGTTCCATAAATAACATGGCATGTCTACTTGCTAATGTCTATTTCTAACCACCTAACATGCATCATTAAGTCTCTAATTTCATTGATCTAAACTAATCTAACCACCTAATTGCATTTAATTAAATCTAACCAACCTTAAGTATAATTAGCAAACTAAGAAAGCTTTAGTGAGTAAAACTCACTTAACAAAAGCGGAGACCGAATCACCGCGACGGCGGCTGAAATCCAAATTTTCGGCGGCATCGACGGACACTCGGGCCGGGCCTAAAAGCCTTGCAAGCCCACAGAAAATTCTGGGCTTGGACTGAACTTGGGCCTGAGCTGGGCTAACTTGCTTCGCGGGCTTGGGCTTCAAGATTGGGCTGTTGAATTGGGCCTCAAATTACTGGGCTGATCTTGCTTTGAAGAAACTGTTGGGCTGACTTCTTGTGGGCCTGACTTTGATTGGGCTTCAAATGGCGGAGGCGTGCTGGCAGCGAGAGGATGGGGACTCGGTGGGCTGGGCTTCTCGGCTGAGGAGAACCAGTGGAATTGGGGCCGTTCGATCGAAGCTGAAGACGCATGGATGAACAAGCGTCGCTGGCGTCCAAGGAGCTGAAGGCGAAGATGCGTAGCTTCACTAGTCTTCGAGGAACATTGAAGGAGCTGCTGCGGTCACGCTTTGGTGCTGGACAAGTGGAGATGGTGGTCAACGAAGAGAACTCAGCTGGCGGAGGACGTGTTGTTGTTGACCGAAGTTCGCTGGACTGCTTGATGGAAGAGTCGTGGCTTGACTCGGTGGATTCGGCGGTGAGGCAAGCTATTTCGGCGGAATTCTTGTCCAAGGAGAGGCGGTGGCGGCTGCACGAATTGCTCGAGTCTCCAAGTGGTGCAGGCGGTCAACAATGAAGTTTCGTGGAGAGGAATGTTGACCGAAGAAGTGGAAGACGCCTGGCAGCTTGCAGGTGTTACTGGCGACGGATCTTTGCACGGATGTGGGGCTTTTGCGGTCAACCAAGCAGCTTCGGTTGCTGCCGCTGTTGACCGAAGATGACGCGTGGATGCAGAAGTGATGAAGTCTTCTTTCGGTGCTGCACGCAGGAAGAGGAGACGCCTAGCAGCTCGCAATGGACCTCTCATGCATTCTTCTAGAAGCCAAATTGGTCCAAATGTTGTGGCTAGGTGGGGTACACGAATTTGGGGGAGATGGCTTAAATTGCACAACCATTCTCTCTTGATTCCATCTCAATTTGATTCTCACAAATTCAATTGATCATTCATTGATCGTCTCTGCATTTTTCCTCATTCAAGAATCCACCAAAAATCCAAATTGATACCAATGATGCACGCCCCCATCTCAAGATTCAATTTTAACTAAGTGCAAACTAAATTTCAATTCCAATCTCTCCAAATTGAGGTCCAATTTTGATATAGAAAAATCCCAAGAATTTTTCTATAAATCTCCGACACACACAGGCTCAACCCGAAAGTCAAATTTCCCATTAATTTAGCCAATCTGAACTTCTGCCAAATTTCCGTGACATCCGAACCCAATTTCCCTAAAATTTCCCGAATCTCTGAAAGTCTTCTGAGACTGAGTCGATGCTCCTAAAATTTATTGTGACATGGCCAAAAATTCAATTTCTGAAATCAAACTCGAATTGGCGGTTAATTTTCATTCGGTGCGTTTTTAGGGTGTCCTAGACTACCGGGTAACTTTCAGAACTTTTCAGTGCAAATGACCCGTGGTCAATTTTCTTCGAGCCACTATGAACCCACTCGACTCAATGGCGACTTTCGATTGTCGTGAATATCTCGAGAATTCAAGTACGGACACAGGGTACCAAAACGATAAGAAAATCAGTCTAGTGTTGGTCGACGAAATTTTCCAATTTAGTGGTGTCACCCACGATTAGCCACACATCTCAATCGAACCAACCAGTATCTGATCTCAAATCGATTTATATCTGTGCCGTAATGGTCTCGACAGATGAGCACGGTCGAGAAGTTGATTCACGGTCGAATTCTCAAGTCTATTTGCCTTAAAATTCTTAATAGCTTCCCCAGATAGTCTAGTTATCTTGAGAGTGATCAGCTCTAAGAATAGCCCTATAGGCGCGTCAATGAAATGCCCGATTTATTCAGCAGAAAATAGGGTCGAAAATCTGGGATGTCACAGTTTCTGCTTCCTTTTCTTCAACAAAATTTGAACTCTCTATCTTTTCTTTATTATTGGGTAGCCTAGTATTCAAATGCATAATGACCAAATTTATGACATTTAAAACACTCTACCTTGGATTTGTTAGGATCCCGTCCTCTGCCTTTGCCTTGAAATTGGTCATTATTGGCTTTGAAATTTCTGCCAACATTTCTATTTCCTCGATCTCCTCTTCCTTTACCTCTACCTCTACCCCTTTCTCTGAAATTGTTGGAATGAGTATTGGTAAAAGCCTTCAATGTTTGCTCCTCTATTGTTGAACTTCTGTTCATCTTCTGTTCATGGACCAATAAAGAGCTTTGCAATTCATCAAGAGTGAGCGTATCTATGTCTTTCAACTCTTCAATTGAGTAGACAACCTAATTAAACTTTGGTGTCAATGAACGCAAAATCTTATCCACAATGGTGACATCGTCCATCTTCTCGCCATGGAATCGCATCTTGTTGATGATTTCCATTGTTTTGGCACAATAACTAGTGACAGATTCTCCATCCTTCATTGCTAGTGTTTCAAAATATTTTCTCAAGGCTTGAAGCTGTGCACACTTCACCCTAACAGAGCCTTGATACTTCTTCTTTATAGAATCCAAATATCCTTGGAAGTTTTTTTTTTGCAAAGAATAGTCTCCAAGATGGGACGATCGATAGCCTGAAAAAAATAATTTTTTGCCTTCAGGTTCTTGAACTTTCTAGCTTCCAATTATGCTTTCTGGGGATTTGTCAAAGCCATGTCTGCTGGTGGCTCTTGAATTCCAGATTCGACAACCGACCAATACTCCTTTGATCGTAAAAAATTCTCCATCAGCATGCTCCAATGGTCATAGTGACCATCAAAGCATGGAATTGCTGGTTGAATAAAATTGTTAGTGGCCATTGGAAATATTGCTGCTACAATTTTCTCACGTAAGTATCTCACACCTCTAAACCTTCTTTGTCCTTTTTTAAAAAAACTCTCTCACGCTTCTCTTAGGCTCTGATATCATTGTTAAATTGCTAAAGAGAGGAGAGATGAGGCTGAAACTTCATCTTACGTACAGAACAACCAAGTCTTTTACAAAAAAACAAAATACATAACGTAAAACACACAATAACTATCCATGTTTTACATAAAACACTTACCCTACTAACACCTAAAAACTAGGATAACCAACACACATGACTCCACTAACTCTAATAATTGAAAAACCAAATCAGCAAAACGTGCAAAATGAAATAACTATTATTTTAACAGGGATATGATGTTTTCTATGATATTACAATGTGACATGACCATGTAGTAAATATGAGATTATTGAGTGTGTTAAATAATACAGTAAAAACCGAATAAGAGTAATTGTTATCATGCACTTTGAAATGAAGAGAATGCTTCTTGGTTTGAAAGGTCTTCTTGATCGTCTCTAGGCCCACTTGTTAATAAATGCCACAAAGGACAACATGCTTAGTTTATTGAGTCACTCGCAATTGCTTCAAGAATGGCAAGTTGGGCAAAAGGTCTTAAGTTGTGGCATATCATGTAACATTAGAGAGGCCAGCTTCTTTGATGACACAAAACTCCGCTCGAAGTTTATCAAGAGCCTCCTCTTTCCGTGAATGTTGACTACTATGGTCCCATATTTTGCTTGAGCTGTCCACATGGGAGAGAACCATCAACTTAACACGAGGAAAAAGTACCTGGTATATTGAGAAAAATGACGCAATGAATATGATTACCAGAAGTTATAATCTCAAAGAAGGAACTTCCAAACTTCCCTAGCTCTCGCAAATCATGACGATTCTAGAGCTTTTTAGTGACACGAGCAAGGAGGCATTGGTTGATGCTTTCACTATTTGTGACAACAAAGAAATTATACTAAAAGCAAATGAATAACTATTGCTGACCCTTATGACTAAAGAGCAAACAAATGTGTGGATACTTATTATTATTTAACATCCTAGTCACAAATAATGATAAATAAATAAAACTGGGCGAAAGCATTAGAATAGGAAAATGACACAAGCATTTTCCTCCGTCCAAAAAAAAAAAAAAAAATGAAACCCGTATAAAATATATAACAGAAAAGGCCATAAGAAGAGGAAAAAAGGATTGACTTGATCAGTTGACATGTGCTAATTGCCTTTTTAAAAACCTGATGTATATTTACATAAATTTGGCAAAGATATTTGTGTTCACTTAGTTCAATCAAAATAAATTCGAAATTGATATTTATTCCTCAAAAAAAATTAGACGATGGTGTGTACCTGTATATTTCTTTTATTTTGTACTTTAACGGTAACCTATCATAAATTAAATCAAAAGTATTGTGAAGTGAGTTTGCAGATTGTATTTAAATACTTTACAATTACTTGTCCTTGGTACTTTGTTCTGTTAAATTTCTTTTCCCCTTTTTTTTCAGTCTTTGGATGTGTTCCTTTTGACATGCTATTCATGTTCAATAGAATGCAGCAAGTTTCCTTCTATGCAAGAAAATATGAAGTGGCCGCACGGGAAGTGTTTTGCCCCTTTAGATGCTATTTTATGTTTAGTACTTTGTGGTTCGATCATAAAAAGTAAATGCTTTTATATGGTTATTGTGATAACATTGCTAAGAAGATAACTAGTCAATTTTAAAGTACTATGCATGATAAGATTTTTTTAGCTGACAAAAACATAACACTTCTAAAAAGACTCAATTTCTAACGAATATATTCAAGGAACGCTCTGCTGATATGATATGATCATATCATATGGTTATTAGAGCTATCAAGCACTTCAATACAAAATTCAAACTTGTTAGCAAAAAACTCAATTTCTAACGAATATATGTATATTGGTTTTTTAATTAGATGTTACGTACATGTTTTTTCCGTATTTAATTAAATGATCAATTACAAGATGTTATAGATACTTATTACATGAGACTCGAGCGTCGAGAGTGTCTAGTAATAATAACCATTTTCAACTTTATTTGAGATGCCGAATCGTCATTTCCAACTCTTGGCAATTTCGGTGGGACGATATCCATGAGCATATTATGTTTGAAGAATTCTTGCTGAATGGTCAAACGCGAAATCCAACTTTTTTATTTTAGTTTTGAAACTGACATAAAGTAAAATGGTAAGATTATTCTCCAACATAGAGGAAGGATATTTGAAAACAAAGTTCGTCTAAAAGATCACCTATCACCTCTAATACCAAAACATATATGCTTACATATAATGTCCAGGGAAAAAAAAGAACCCCCTGCCAACTGTCTACCTAAATGAACTGTGGACTAAGTTATCACCCTTTTACTATTACAATCCTATTCATTTTAATGATTTTATATATATAAATATAGACAGAGAGACAGAGACAGAGACAGAGACAGAGACAGAATTTCTATTCTTGGAATTGCTTTTTCAAAGCCCATTCTATGGGTCGGATATAGAGTTTGATCAACAAGTACACTTACATGAACTTTTTTGTCCCAATGCGTTTTCCTTTATTTTTCTTACGTTGCCCTTCCACACGCGTACATTTGTGATTGGAGTCTCTCATTTTATTTTTTTTCCTTTTCTCTCTTAATGTGATTATGTTTATTTTGTGATTTTGTACATTTTAAGAGGGTTTATGCTGCGATAAAACTGTCCAATATTTTTATCTCTGTTTTTGCTGGCTTTAATTATATCTTGATTAATAAAATAAAAAAAATGACTCAAAGAGTGTTGATTAAAATAGAGCATGCTTGAGATGTGTATAGTTTATCTTGTGACATAACAAACATTTCTATCATACCGACAAGAAGATAACATGTTTTTTTTTTTTTTTCATCATTCGAGTAATGCTACTTGAGGTTACCACGAAATTAATCAATCCATTGAGTTTCGAAGTAACCAAAAGCAATCATGCACGCGTGTGAGAACTAGTAGAATTTTATAACAAAAATTGGGAATGATAGGGTTGACAATTTCTTAAAAGAATTAACACGATTGTACCCCATGATATGGCATATCTTAAGTTAACGTGAATTGACACAAACTTAATGCGCATAACCTTATAGCATAAATTAACAAAATATTGTGTTTTCTAATGACACAATTTCGAAACCCGATTATTGCGCGTGAACAATAATTGCCAGTTAGTTATATATATATATATATTCAGAAAGTACATATTTGGTAACATCTAGATTGAATAGCCGTGACAAAGGATATAGAATTTGAAGAATCCTATTGACGGACAGTCATAAGTGCATTGGGGCAAGTAAGAAAACGTTCAAAGATGATAGTTACTTATACACCTAATTTTGCTCATGAGAATCATACGTCAAATTATAGCTATGAAAAAAATTAACAATTTGGCCTAATCCTAACAATCTATTTGGTGTGGTGGAAGAATAAATTTTCAATAGTTACCTTACTCTGACAAAAGTAGTTATAAATTCTGGATCCATTTTAACTAATTATATGTTCAGGTTAGTGAACTTGACTAATGAGATAGATTTTTGGATATAATTTGTGAGTTAATGGAGGACAAGTTAGTAGTTTTATGCTCATTGTCGCTATATTTAGAATCGATTGAGGGGTTAAGTATGTATCATACTGATTTCAGGATATCCTACTTTGGCCAAACCACCAACTGATATAAGTGGAGACCTAACCAAGAGGAATCTTGATAAGCATTGTCTCGAGGTGTTAACCATGACGTTTGTTTGATATTAAGCACTGGATTAGTGAATGGACTGAATTATTGATGCTTGCTTTAATATTATTGATTGAATGAATATTTTTTATGTGTATAAAGTTGTGTTGAAGTGATATAACTCATATTGAATTTTTATGTAATATTATGTACTGAGTTTGGATAAATGAGTTTCTTGTATTGCTTTGTAACATGCATGGTGAATGTTCAACCTGCTTGGAAGAAATTTATTCTACTCAAAAAATTGTGGTTGTTCACACCACTCATTCCAATTTTTTTTTTTCGTTTTTTTTTTTTTCATAATCTTCAGCTAGCGGCAAGTAGGTTAGGAGCAATATCAATGGGAAATTTTTGATAGTTGAATTTTGGATATGAGTTTAGGTAGTTGTATATATCTGAGATGATATTGTTAGGTTTAGTTATAGTTTAGAGATGTGTGTGTGTATTTGGTGGATTTTTTACTTGGATTCTGTAATCAGCTCGTTGTTTTTTCAATATATAAATGGATATATATTTTTATAACAAGGTTATATCGGTTTGTGTTTTTGGCAGCATCCTTCCGATAAGAGCATGATCGTGCCGTTTCTTCTATAATGGTAAAGTCGTGACATGATAGATGGGGTTTGGGTGTCCTCCATCTCTCTCTCCATTTCTTTTCATTTTGTATCTTTCATATTGCTGCTGGTGTGACATCACATCATCAGCATTTCAACGAACATTGGTTGGATTCCAATCGAAGCGCATCAGTTACAAAGAATCAAATCTAATGTAATATGCATTAATGTTTGGCAAATACTAATATCGTCTTATCCTAAATCCCCCGTTAATGGTAATAGTATGATCTAGATAGTATTTGCAATATTAAGAATTAAGGAAACTTATTTGCTTGCAATATGACAAACTGACGTAGGGAGAAAACGAAAGAGGTACCTGAATTGCAGCACCCTCACCTCCGTTGGAAGAGCTCGTCAAATTTCCTAATTTTCGCAAATCCAGATGGCATACATTAGGCAACTCAACTATGTAATAAGCAACTTCTACTTTTCCTACGTCATTTGACATAATGGCTTGCATTGAGTCACATTCGCGTACTTGAATCTCTTCCAAATATACAAGTCTTTGCATCTCTGATTGCAACCACAGATATTTCAATTGGTGGCACTTTTCGATATGCAGGGCTTTCAATTTGCTAAAGCACTCTGGCGCCATAGTGACATTGCTCATCTTCTCCAGATGAATAAGATTTTTGAGGAACAAAGACTCTAAAATCGTGAAAGGGGTGTGATGGAGGCTGATTGATGAATTGATAATGTACTTAATTGATGGGCTATTGTCAATGTCAAGATGCTTCAGTTCTTGAAATCCTCCAGCGAACAGATCTTGAACGTTCTTGAACTCTCTCAATCCATCCACATGCAAGTGTTGAGTCTTCTGCAGAATTTTTTGAACCCAATCTATTGAAAAAATATCATCGTTCCATTCCAATCTGAGCTTCATGGTTCTCAAACCTTCAAATTCCCTTCCGTCAAGGTTTCCTATGCTGATCCAAAATCTGATTAGGTTCCCAAATGGCTGGTCATAATCCTCCAAGATTTTTTTATTTTTATTTGAACAGAACCCTCCTCCTCCAATTTTTTCTTACTTTATCACAAGTCTCCGAGATTTTTTGTTTTTAAAAATAATTAAACTCCGAGATTTTTTGTTTTCTAATAGAATCATCCTGGTAATCCTTCAAGATTTTTTCTATTTGAACAGAACCTTGCTCCTCCAATTTTTTCATTTCTTTATCACAAAATTCCGAGATTTTTTCTCTATCAGCAGAATTAACCTCCGAGATTTTTTTTTTTTTAATAGAATCATCCTTCAAGATTACAGTGGCATCAAGGACTGATATTTCCAAAGTGGTTAGCTTTGTCAAGCTACTCAACTTGGCAAACCCAGCATTACAAGATTTCGATGGGATTTCTCTGGGCCCACCCATCTATCAAAGCTTCCCTTCATATATAACTCTTCCAAATTGACTAAGCCATTTAAGACATCAGGCTCGATTATCGGAAGCTTTTTGCAGTTGCTTAGATTCAATAGTCTCAATTTCTTAAGTTCCCCCATTTCTTTAGGTAGCCTAGAAATTGAAGACCCCGCAAAGCTGAGAAATTGCAATGCTTTGAGCTTGCCAAGAATTGCCACATCCTCCACAAGGCAATTGTCTAAGAATAACGACAGGAGGTTTTTAAGGTTTTTGATCGAGGAAGGTAAAGTAGTGATATGCATGGAGCGAAGATATAGGACCTAGAGATCTTTCATGTATGTGAAATCTAGTCTACAACAATCTCTCTCATCATGTCGGTGTGCAGGACTCCCAAGCCAATCTTCTAGTTGAGACAATATGAGTATCTTCAAATCGGTAAACCGACATGACATTAAGCAAGCCTACCATTAACAACATGAACTAGGTATATTGCCCAACATTTCTCATGCTTTTCCGTCGACCATGAGTCATAATTGTTGTTCATCACTAAGGAATTCTCACCCCTTAATGGAGTTGAGACAACCACCTCGCTGTAAAGATCATGTATGGTCACATTTTCCTTCTCATTGCCACCATCTAGCAACAAACAAACGGAGCGGAGGCTATCAAGCAAAGTTTTCAAATTTTCCCTTGAACCTTCTATCCTTTTAAAGGATCCCTCGAACAAACCCAAGCCCGTGCCTAGTACCAGCAGTGTTTCAACTTGAATGGTCCCACCAATAAGACCGCAAAGTAAGAACAAGGACTGCGCATCCTCACTCTTCAAATTGTCGTGACAAAACTTCACTATTGCATATGTGTTTTTTTTTTTTTTTTTTTTTTTCGGTCGGTCATTGCATCTATATTTGACTCACCTATTTTCATCAGCACGTTTATCCATATGAACATATTGCTATATTTCAAAGTGCTTGCAACCGAAGTAATCAAAAGAGGCAAACCTGTGAGTTTCTTGACCACTCTAGCCGCTATTGGTTTCAATTTCTCGTCTTTGAGCCTGTCGCGGACTATCTTTTCAAATAGCTGGGAAGCCTCTTCATTGTTTAAAACGTCAAGAGGAATCGTTCGATTGGCATGCTGCTCCAACACATTTTTAGATCTCGATGTTAGCAGCAGCTTGCATCCCCTGCTTTCATGTCCCGAAGGAATTCCGACCTCCTTCAAATCAAATGCCCCCCACAAATCTTCCAATATTATGAGAACCTTCTTCGTCGAATCACTCTGTATTTCTCGAAACAGACGGTCTCTTCTTTCCTCTTTGCTCAGATCGTCCTCAAGATTTAGACTGAAGGCATAAGCGATACTGTCTTGGACGTTCTTCAATTTTGTCCGTGATGCTTTCACTTTGGCGATCGTGTTGAACAATCTCTTCTCGCTCCTGAGTTTCTTCTCGACTTCCTCCAAAAGTTTAGTCTTCCCCACACCATCATGCCCGTATATCCCAATCACTTTTAGCTTCTCATCACCCAGATCATTCATTATGTTTTCTAGGATGGAAGCTCGTGACTCGATGATAGTGTCACCCCAATGATCGGCTGAGGAATTCACATCAAAAGCACCGGCAACATGCCTTGATGGAGCATGCCTGCAATAGACCACATCGAATTGACCCTGAAGAATGGATGCCTGAATGGCCAGGACTGTCCTCCTTGCTTCCCTGCCGAGACGATAACGCTCCTTCAGGTTGGGAAGCCACCCGCAGAAGAAAGTTTTCTTGGCTCTTCCATCGTGTTCCAGTGCGTTTTGCGCTATGTCAACAATGATTTTCACGTCTGTCACCCATTTCTCGGGGTGGGCTTTGATCAACTTCATTTCCTGTCGAGCTTCATCAATGGAAAGCTGCACCCTTTGCCTAGTGTTCTTCAGCTTCTCAAGTTCTTCCTTTAGTTGGCCGGTGTAGGTGCCGGAGAATATCACGTAGCTGGGATGAAGACAGACTGGAGTGTTGACGCCTAAATTTCATTTATTTAATTAATTAGGTTTTTTATTATTTATTTTGCCTTTTATTCAGATAATAAATAATAAATAATAAAAAAAAAAAACCACAAAAACGAAAAAAAAACAACAAAACAACCAAAAAAAAAAAAAAAAAGCAGAAGCCTGCAACTGCTGGGGCTGGGCCTTCAAGCCCAGCCCCTCCCCCCTTTTTTCTCTCCCTCGCACAAGCCCCCACGGCCCGGCCCGCGCGACCTAACCCTTCCCCCTCCTCTTCCCTCTCCTTCCTTCTTCTTCTCTGTGCCTCTGTGCATCATGTGCGGCGGCTGGCGACGCGCTCAAGGGCAGCCTATGGTAAAGAGGAACGGAGGTAGGCCGCCGAAGGAGAGGACGACGCACATGCGCCTTCAATGCGCGCCTTTAATGCTGAGATGAGACGCCGATTTAGCCGGAAGGTTCTGGTCGACAAGCCAAAGACCGGCGGCTGAGCTCCTCCGTTGACCGGACACCCTTGCCTATAAATAGCGGAGCACCTCTGTCAACACCAACACACAACGCAAGCTTAGAAACCTTCCCCTGAGAGACTTCAAGGGAGGATTGAAGAGTGAGTGAGAGAGAAATCGGGTGGTCGCGAGCTCAAACGACCTGGTGGCGAGCGAACCCGAGGAAGGTAGATCTGAGTGCCTGGATCTGTGAGATAAGGGCTAAGCGAGGTCAGCCGGAGGAGGGTGGGCCAGATCTGGGAAGCTGGAAGCTCTCCGCCACCGTTGCGACCGCTGCTCCTCTGCTGCTGTTCCCTACCTCGACGCTGTGCTGTGACCAACCTGCCAACGCCACACCAGATCTGAGAGCTGAGGGATTGTTGTCGCTGCCCTGGCATCGTCACCACCACCGTTCGCCGCCACTAGGTATTCGTCGACACTCGCCATCCGTCCTCACCACCTCGAGCCACTGCGAGATCTGCTCCTTGGTAGCGCTTTGTCTGTTGTTCCCCTCTGCATCTCCGTTCGTCACCGCCATCGTGCCGCCATGCCGCATCCTCCTACTACTGCTGTCCTCTGTATCGCCACCATCATCAACGCCGATCCGCTGTCCCAACCCCTCCGTCAGTGCCGCATCTAAGCAAAAAAAGAGGCGCCGTCATGTCGAGTGAGGCTCGGGTCAGAAGCGGGTCGTGGTCGGGTAGGGTTCCGCGAACCAGGTCGCGGTTGCGAACTGGGTTAGATATGAGTTGGGGATCGGGTAGGGTTCTTTTTAAACGAATCGGGCGGGTCAAAAAAGGCAGTGGGCTATTGAGCCATGATTAAAAAAAAAAAAAAAGTCGGAGCTGCGTTGTAGGCCCGTCCGTGTTCGGGAATGGCACAGGTCGGACCCAACCCGAGGATCGACCGGTTCTTTTTTTAATATTATTATAATATAAAATAATATTTTTAAAAATAAAAAAAAATCAAAAAATAATTTAGAAAATAAAAAAATAAAAAATATCCCATATTTTCCCAAAAAAGACCAAAAAAATCAGAAAAAGCCAAAAAAGACTTATATTTTCCAAAAAGATAAAAAATCCAAAAAATGCTTTTTATGTCCAAAAAAATGAGAAAAATATCCAAAAAATGTTTTTTCTCAAATGCATGGAAAATCCCTCAAAAATCCAAAAAGTCTTAGGGTTTAAATAAGATTAGGTACCGAAAGGGCATTAGTGATTAATTAGTGTAATCAAGTCTCCGATCATAATTTCTCTGGTTGTGCAGGAGTAAGTATTTCTTCCGATACTTCGCTTGGGTTTCTAATCGACCCACCCCAAATCGATTAGTGGCGACTCTATTTTAAAATTAATTTACAGGTTAAAAACTTGAACCATTAAGTTGCGAATTGGTAGACTTGGGAGAGTCCGGGCTAAAATAAACATAGCCGAACCATTAGCCTCCACAAGGCACCCGCCCCGATCGGATATGTAGTCGTCCAGTGTAGTTATCTCCGAAATATCGAGTTTTTACCCACTTATTCTTCTTCGTTTCTTCTGACATTTGGATATATTTTACTTCAAGAGGTCCCCTAAAACTTTCATTAAGGGATCTAAGTCAAATTTCCAAAGAATAGTCACCATATGGGTCTGTGAAGTCTCGGGTGTCCTGTACCGCGTCTCCAGATTTACCGTCTTCAAGAGTAAGTCGATTCACTAGGCTACACATGCTCATTTCACTTAAAATTTGAGTATGTTAGTATTTAGGATGTTCTCTACAAGTTTCATGAAGAAGTCGAAGAGAGATTCTTGATAAAAATTGACATGCAATCACAGATCTACCAAAAGGTCAGCAAAATCGTTCCAGATCTAGTGTCTTTGTAGGATGAGGTTTTGACCCCTTAAATCTCCATCATTTTGTCCCAAATTTTAGTATGTTGTATTTTAATATGTTGGCTACAACTTTCATGAAGGAATCAAAGTCAAAATCCAACTCAAAACATGCATGCAAGCCTCCAAAATTTCTGGGTCGGGCGGTTTACACGAAATCAGCAAGCATATTCAAGAACAAGTCACATTCTAGCTTCGGTTTTGCCTACCCTAACATCCGAGATCTACCACCAACAAATCACACATGCAAGACACACATGCAAGAGTGGAAATCGATCCCAACTTGCCTCTAGGACCAAGCGGACAGTGGCACACGAACGGTACACCGGCGACGGACGGACGACGTGCGGGCGGTGATGGGCGAGCTCCTCCTTCCTTTCTCTCTTCCTCTCTTCCTCTCTTTCTCTCTTTCTCTCCTTTCTCTCGGCACCTAGACCGACCACTCCCTCTCTCTCTCTCTCTTTTTGGTTGTATATATATTTGCATGCATTCTTATTTTGCATAGGGGACAAGTGTTCTCATGAGGAGAACAAGTGGCAAAGTTGAAGACAAGTGTTGGAGGACATGCAAGGTTAATGGGCTTCATTCTCGGCTGGGCTTTGGGCCAGCAAATGGGCTGGTCGACGGCCCCTCCTTGGCTCCAATGGGCCGGCCATTTGGCCCTCCAAAATCCATACTCTTGGGCCTAAGGCCCAACCTAATTAAACCCACAATTTCACTTTCAATTATTCATCTTTAATTCTTTCTTTTAAGAATTTAATTACTAAATTCCACATGGCCAAAATCTTGTAACATTTTATTGATAAGAACTTAGTCTATAAAGTGCATAGCCAAGCATAGATTATTCTCATTAATTTATCTAATTCAAAATCTCATTAACACAAGCATATATCACTTAGTCTTAAGAGGAGACTAATGGCTAAAGCATAAACCATAGGTAATTTCATTACCTAATTATGGGCTTTAATACACCTTAGAGCTTGTCTTGAATTTTTGGGATGCCACAGCAAGGTTCATGCCTTGCCTTGCCTTGCTTATACATATGAAAGGCTCTCAACCGTCTATGTGCTTTCAAGAATCAAAGACAATGAGTTAGTGCATATGAACAAACTTTTCAAAGATCCGCAGCTTATGATCATTTCGGTCACAAAAAGGGATGCGTGCATCTCATAAAACTCATTCAAGCACTAAGTGACCCAATTCAAACATATGCTCAAATTGATTCAATGACTTAACAATACACATAAAAAAAAAAAAAACCCAACTTTTGCAATAATCACACATGGACTTTCATTTTTCTTTTTTAGTATCATATTAGTCGAAATTAATTGACTCTTCCGGTACTAACCGGGCATCAGTCCCCCCTTGGCAAACGGCATTATCTCGATCTCATTATCAGAACAGCATCCACGGCGACCCCCGGACATTGGCCTCACCCGGGCTAGCATCGTCCACGATCTTAATATCGGGATGGCATATGGGGTTTTACCCCAAGCAACGACCTGACATCCCCTAGCGTTAGCATATAAGTCCATTGTGTGTCCATGCATTTCAAGCATCAATCAATTGATTTTAAATTTAAAATTTTAGCCGTATGAAAGGCTCGAAGGCATGCCATGCAAGGTGAACTAATGAATGACTCTTGTGTTTTATTAAATCAAACTCATGACACATGCGATTCAGACTCGTGACTTTGACTTGGAACCATTCGCTCAAGCTTTAGCATTGTCCATAGTCATCGAGACCTCTCCTCGACATCTAGGATGCCATGTCTAATTCTACCAAGAAGTGATGGTCGATGAGATAGAATTCGAACTTTTTTATTCCATTTTTCACCCCAAGATTTCTTTGAAAGTTGAGTGATAATGCATTTCAGCATGGGAAAATTTTCCACTTTTGTAGGCACACAGGTGTCTCTTACCATCAATTTCTTCAAACAGGATGGCTACTTAGTATTCATCACTGGCGTCAGTCTGGAGAATTCTCTTTCCTGTTGATGGGATTTGTAATGGAGGAAGAGTCTACATAGTCTCCTTAAGTTAAGTGATTGCTTTAATCTGAGATTTTTCCCAAGGTGGGGGATTCTTCTTTAGCATTGCTTGTAGTGGAATCGGCAGTTTGGTAATGTTTAGAACAAAGTCTCTGAGATAGTTAATTATCCCAAGAAATTGCTGAACTTGCTTTGTTGTAAAGTTATCTTCATGGAATTTTAACAATTCCTGAGCAATGTGTGGCCCTAGATAGTATGTTCTTTTGTTAAGGTGTATATCAAGAAGTTCAATTTTTGTTTGGGTAATATTCATCTTTCTTTGAGAAAGCATAATCCCATGTTTTTTCACGATTTCTGCAAACTACCCAAGAAGTTGGCAGTGGGATTCCTCATTAGGGCTGTAGAGCAAAATATTATCAATATATAATGCTACACTTGATAGGATTGGTTGGAAAATTCGACACATGGCTTTCTAGAATAGGGATGATGCTACTTTTAGGCCAAAAGGAAGAACTTTTCATTGAAAATGTTGGTTTGGGATGTAGAACCCTATTTTGGGTCTATCTTCAAGATGGATACCCAATTGCCAAAATCCGGCTTCGAGATCAAATTTGGAGTAAATATGGGCTTTCAATAACCCAGTAAAGAGGGAATTTCTGGAAGGTAAAGGAAATTTGTCATCTTGAAGAAAAATGTTAAGTGGTTGATAATTTATTACCAGCCGCATCTTTCCTTTGTTTTGCTTAGCTCACTTATTGACATAGAAGGCTTCACAAGCCTATTGAGAATTTGAAATTTCAATAAGGCCTTGTTGCAGTAGTTCTAAGCATTTCTTCTGAGCAGCAACTAGATGTTCTGGGTTCAATCCCATATGACTTGCCTTGGTTGGATTGATATCTTCATTTTTCTTGAAGGGAATGCGAACAAAGAATTCCAGATTTTTCCATAAAAGATGGGAACACTTTTGAAAGAATTCAGAATGGGATTTTGAACAGGATTCTAACAACTTCTGCATGATTGGATCTAACAGATTCATTTGGATGGAAAAAAAGTCTTTGGATATTGACAAATTCAGAAAATTGGTCCTTATACTTAAGACCTTTTACAGAAATGATACAGAGTTGAGAAATCTGAGTCATAATGTTTCAATCAATGATCAAATCTTTATTAGGAAGACTGGATTCAAAGATTTTTGTAGTTATAGAACACTGGAGAAAAAATTGGACAGTTACTAGGGCAGTTCTTACATTCGTAGAAAAAGTATCTCTTCAGGCAAAATTAAAATATTGAACACAAGAAGTCCAATATTCCTCAGGAAGAACTTTAATGTCTAATATTGAACAACTCGGCCCAGTATCTATAAGAGCAATAACAGTGATGGGTTTGGCAAATTTTGAAGTGAAGATCTTTACAAGAAAATGAGGACAATGGATTTGGCTCGAAATAGGGTTTTGTTTTAAAGAAGTGAGGGATATGTGGAAAATGTCTTTAGAATATGAGTCTGAATTAGTTTCACTAGGAGTTTGGTCACAAGGAATGACACAAAGAGTTTGTTCATATGATTCCTCATCCGCAAAGAATAGAGATTCGACATCATCATTTTCGAGTGAAATGCTTGTCTTAATCTCTTTGTGATTTATCAAATGATTCTAACCTTTTATTGTCTGGGGGCAATTTTTTGCAAAATGACCCTTTTGGTTGCTGATGAAGTATCATGTTGATTTCTTATGGCTTGAACGATCTTTCCTTTAGCGTAGGAATCGCCATTTCTTTTTTCTCTGAAAGTTCTTAGAGCTACGCTTGGATTTCTTTATCTAGAATTTCTTAAAGTGCTTCTTTTTCCTAAAAGACTTTGCACAAGAACCATCACAGTCTTTTTTGGAGCATTTGATCTTCAGCTCTTGGTGAGAACAGGCTCTATCAAGTTCTCTATTGTCCGTGAGATAAGTTTTGACCATTTGGTGCTTCAAACACAAATCATCAAGGCACAAATGGATTTATTGTTGTATTTCTCCCGAAGGAATATCCATAATTCTTCTTTGTCTACTAAGAAAAGAAAAGATTTCTCAACCTACTGAGATAACTCTTTGGGGATGGAAGTTAGAAAGACTTGCTTTAGGTTTGGATCAGCTCCAATGCCATAGAAAAGTTTGAGCATTTCCCAAAAATGTTTATTGAGATGCTTTTTATGGAGAGAACAGCATTTTCTTTCAAAGAATACTCTCCTTTTAAGCTTATGAAGGTCAGAAGGCTTTCCAGTGAAAAAATATGATATAGGAGGGTAATGGCATGGCTAAAATCTCATGAGAGTAAAAATTGAACTTGACCCTGCTCTGCCACCGATTGCCACAAATGTTTGAGGCTTCTTGTAAACCTTGTGGCAAAACCAAAAAGGACATCATATTTATCCTGATTGGTAAGAGCTTGGGCATTTAGCCAAGTATGGAATTCCTCAAATCATTCTGGCCATTTGGAATAGGGAATATCATCAATAGTGAAAAATTGTTTGGAGGAGGTAGTCACATTCTGAGAAAGATTGTTTGCTTGAACCACGTCTAGTTCATAATGATTGGATTCCATGTCTTGGTTTGGAGGGTCAGCCATGAATATTGACAAAGTTATCGGCACAATAGGGAAGTAATCAATTTCAAGGATTGAGAAGGATGAAGAGGATGAAAGGGATACTGATTCTGATCTAGTATCAAAGTTGCTTGGAAAAACTAGTTTTGATGGGAATAGGATCTGCTCTTTTGACATGGCAAGATCAGGTTGTTCTTCCTAATTGCTCAGATCTTTAGGAATGATTCTAACATATTTGATAGCATCATTTAGCTTGACTTTTCCTTTATAACAAGCGGGGATTCTTCAAGTATCTTATATTTTCCCTTCTCTTTCCTTATTCAATTCAGTTTTTTGGGGCGATTTCACATATCTACCACATTTGTCTTGTTCTATATGATAGGAGCATCTGTGAGGACAGCAAAGATAGACGTATTCTGAGGTGGTGGAGGCAAATGCTCTGTTTGCATCATAGTCAAAAATGGGTTGAAAGAATCGAACATTTCTTCTTCAAGGAGTTAGATCTGTCTTTTGAGTTTTTTTATTTCCACCTTAGGGCTTTCAAGATAATGATATCCCAAATGTTGTCCGAATTCCAAGGCATGAAGCCTTTTTTGGAAGTCTAAAAGCATCTTCTTGGTGGTTTCATCATATCTTCGAAGATCTTGTTGCAGATTCACAATTTTGGAATTAATTGCTTTGAACGCATTATTGTGTGGTAAAAGAGTCTCCGATTGCCAGTTCAAGATGGCTTCAGCAACAGGAGTTCTTTTTTGTCTTTCATGCTCATCCACATAAGTGGGGGCAAGTATCTTGGGAACATGCCAATATCTGCCTTGTGGGTCGATGAATTCTTCTGGAATAGGAAATGAAAGTTGCGAGCTTTCACGTGCAAGAGGAGGAAAATCTGCCTCTCAAAACATAGCATTGGAAGAGTGGGGTGGTGTTACTTGTGGAGTCTCGAGTGGGTAGGAATTCTTTTTTGCCCACCTTAGGATTGGCTTATAAAAAGGGGAAATGCCTGGTTTTTTTTTTTTTTTTTTTTTTTTTGAGGAGGAGGTGATGGTGGTGGAGTTAATGAAATGGGGGGAGGAGCAGTGAAGTCTGGTGGTGGAGTTGGAGCATAAGAAAACATAAATTGAAATTTATCACTCACCAAGAGTATCAACAGAAGAGTCTCCGTTCAAGTACCTATGGTACATAGCATCCTTTGACTTTCTATGCTTCCATCGGCGTTTTGCATTTGGGTCTATTTCGTTGGAAGAATTTGTACAATAGGAACATTGACAAAAAGGATCCCAAAAGCAGTGATCATACTGGTCCTTGTAGTAATGGATAGGGTTTCCATTACTCTATAAGTATTGAACAAGCTTTTTGGGATCTGGCTCATAAATTGACTCCAGAACACATGGTTCAACCATGAAGAGGGTCTGGAAGATAGAAGGACTTTCTTCCTTTTCCTTGCCAAATTTAATGGAAATAGCACCCATCTTTTTTTCTGACAAATTTGGAGTCTGAAGATTGGAAAGGCTTGTTATTTTGATGTAGCTTTTCATAGTTGGTAATCTAGGTTTCTGGAAGGAGCTTGGCCAACTTTTCTTATGGGATTTGCCTGGGAACATGAATGCAGGATGCTTGATCATTCTGCATGGAGATGAATAAAGCATCTCCATTTTCATTGTGGAAATTCAAGTCAAGAGCATGATTCTGCACTCGATAAACCATCTAGTAGTGTAGTGTTGCTGCAATAGAGTCAGCAGTTTGAGGAGCTCTAGTGAGCTGGACCTGGACTTTTAGAAAAGAAAGTAACTGGGGATCTAAAAGAGTGATATTGAAGTTTGGATATAAGGTTACAAAGATTGTTCCAGCATTTAAAGTGGTTTGGACAGTACCAATGCAAGCATGTTGGTATTCTAGGAACCGAGTATCCAATAACGTTATTCTTGCCACGACTGACAAGCCCTTGCAACCATGAAAAGTAAGAGCAAGACGAATAGCTCCATATTGGACATGAGAACATCCCTATTGAGTCCATTGCCTGGGAAACTCTGGAGAGATTTGAAGAGTAATAGAATACTACTTTTCAGTAGCAGGAATGGGATGTTGATCAAACTTGGAGGATTGGACGTATTCCTTTATTTCCTTTGGAGTTTAGCGAATGAGTTATCGGATGGAGCAAATGAGGGAAAATGATGAGGTAGGTTTAGCAAAAGCAGAATAGGGGTTCATAAAGGGGAGTTGAGTCTTAGAGATTTTGGTTTCATCGCTAAAAGAGACTTCATAGAGATAGTCGACCTTAGAAGCGTTTGACACACAAAAATCTGAAGGGGTTGAGGAAAATGGAGATGCGGTGAGAAAAACCGGTGCTTCGAGTATTTCTGGTTCAGTCATGATGTGAAGAGATCTTCTAAGCACTGGATTCACCTACTGAGCACATGGATCGGATCTTATTACAAACAAAACCATGGCTCTGATACCATGAATGGACCTAGACTTAGAACTAGGGAAGACGAAGTTAGTTTCTTGCAGGTATGCCTTTCCACAGTGGGTAAAACTCTTGTTCAAACCTTTTAGGGACTGCCTTTTAATAGAAAACTACTCTGACCTTTAGTTCAGAGCCTAGAGACACTCAAAGATGTTAGGATGGTAACATTTCTAAGTATCCGAGTTGCATTTCTCAGAGGATCCTACCAGGCTAGAGAAGAAGAGGAGTTTAGAAAGCCATTGAGAGTTTTACATAAAACACTCACTTTACTTCAAGGGACTCTGCCCAACATATTATATTCTCATTGCCTTTTATAGACATTGGGAGGTCACACACAAACAAGGACCATACTCACGGGTCCTAAAACAAACAGAGGCTTTGGAAACTTCTGGTATGGAATTATTTTCGGTGATATGAACAGTGACAATAAACAGTGATTTCCTTAGCTTACTGCTACAGTAATGCTATAGTGACTTGCTACAGTGATCTGCTACAGTCAGTATTCTCGTCCGTCACGAGCATTGTAGTCATAGTCTAAATCATCAGAACTATTCATTTCTGCAAGAAGATATTCTTCGTATTTTTGCTTGAGTCTTGCAAGTGAATCTGGTGAGAAAATTCGGTTAGACAAGGATGCTTCCTCTTGATTCTGCAGGGAACTTACAATGTCGGCAAACATTTTTGGCTGAGGCCAATTGGATGGTTGAACATAATAAGATGTATCCATGCTTAGAGATAAGGACAAAGGTCCTTGATCATAAGGGTCTTAGGAAAGAGGACCCCCTAATTGTGCATAGGGTTCTTGAGAGGACTACGCAAGGTCATTTATGTTCGTCATTTCTTGCTTCTGTGATGATGCAGCTTGTATGAATTTTTTGAGTGCTTCATTAGCTTTTGGTGTAAGGTTATAATGATCCCATGCAGTGGGTACAATATAGTTCCATACATCTTCAGAAATGGTTTTATTTTCTTAGCACAAGACTCTTTAGAGTTCTCGATACTGATGTTCACAGTAACCAACAGGTCCTAGAAATGATTTGTAAATCTGAGCTTCTATAAGGTGCGGTTGGGATTTATAGGATATGGTACCTATAATCTATGGAGCATCAATGATGTTGCCATTATTTTTTACAAAAGCCCATGGACGTTGGAAGAATAGAATAGTGTGGACTTTAGGGTTTGGTTGAATGGTTCTCAATTCTTGCTGTAAGAGTTGCTTCCAATGAGTGGGAGGATAAAACAAATTGAGGAATGCTAAGAGGTTTTTGTCACTTTCCCTTTCAATGTTTCTACTGAGTCCGAATATGCTAGTGAGGTCGACAATGAATCTTCTGGTTGGAATTTTAATAGTTATTAAGTACTTATTGTTTAAGTACCTTAGTAACCATCGCAATTGATCAAGAAAGTCTTCTTCCTTCCAAATTAAAGGATGTATGAACAGATAGTCTGAATTTAATCCAAAGGGATAACGAATTGAACCTCCATGGAGTCTAAATAGATCTGTGTGGCATTGTCACATGAGGCTTTCCGGATTTTCAATAAGGCTGTCATTCTGGACTTGTTCAACAATCTCCTTGGGATATTGCTAGCTTGGCCAATCTTGTATCTTTTCAATCTTATACTTTTCATTGTGATGAAGAGTATGGAAGGTACGCCTCATGATGTATATCTTGATTTTTGTTGGTGCCTTTGGTTTTGACAAGAAGTCAGCAAGCACGTTCTTCTTCCCGGCAATGTGTTTGGTTTCAAAACTCATGCAAGATCATGAACTTACTTAATGCAACAAGCAATAGAAATACAACAAGCATAACAATACAAAACCAACACAAACAAACGATGACATGTTCCTAAAATCGATAAGCGTAGCATGTTGCCCTATCGAAAAGTTAGGAAAATCTACTTACTACTTTTTGGACCTAGCTCCAAGAATCTTCTTTGGTGGTTGGTTGGCGTCTAGGGCAGCTTGGAACAAAAGGGTGGGAAAGAGAGGAGAGGAAGGGAGAGGAAATGAGAGAAAGGCCACGCCTTAAAATGTGAGGATGACTCATCCTATTTATAGATCTCCTCTTCTTAGATTTTTATGCAAAATCATAATTATAGAGTTTGGGACACCTAGAGTGTCATCACTTGGCACGGAGGGACACTTAAGTGTCATAACTTTCCACTTAAGTGCTAGTTTCGGAGTAAAGTGGAACATTTAAGTGCCACTCCAACCAAAATCTGGCCAAATGGTGACGTGGCAATTTTCTGGTGAGTTGGGTGCAAAACGGCGTCATTTTGCACGCTGACGCGGCGAGAAAATACAAAAACGACGTCGTTTTGTGTTTGATGTGTAAATAATTAATATAAAAATTAATTAAATTAAATTCAAAGGTAATTTTATTTAAAAATATTCTAAAAATAAAAAAATTTAAATTAAAAAAACTTAAAAAACTTAAAAAACTTAAAATTTTAAAAACATAATTAAAAACTTAAAATTAAAAAAGTAAAATTAAAAATTTTAAAATTAAAAATTGAAAAAATTAAAATTTTAAAATTAAAAATTGAAAAAATTAAAATTTTAAAAAATTAAAATCTAAAAAAACTTAAAATTAAAAAAATTTAAAATTTAAAAAACTTAAAATTAAATAAACTGAATTTTAAAATTTAAAAAATTAAAATTAAATAAACTGAATTTTAAAATTTAAAAAACTTCCATATTTAAATTTTAATTTTTTTAAATTTTAAGTTTTTAAAATCTTAAATTTTTTTTTAAATTTTAGGTTTTTAAATTTTAAGTTTTATTTTAATTTAGAGTTTTTATTTTTTAATTTTTTGAAATTTTAAGTTTTCAAATTAATTTTTTTAATTTAAAGTTTTTTTTTAATTTTTTTAAATTTAAAGTATTTTATTTTTTAAGTTTGTTTAATTTTCAGTTTTTTATTTTGTAGAATATGTTAAATAAAATTAATTTTACATTTAATTTAATTAATTTTTATATTAATTATTTACATATCAAACACAAAATGACGTTGTTTTTTTGCATTTTCTCGCCATATCAATGTGCAAAATGACGTCGTTTTGCACCAAACTCACCGGAAAATTGCTACATCAGCCATTTGGCGGGATTTTTACTTTAGTGGCACTTAAGTGTACATTTTCCAAGTTATGGCACTTAAGTGTCCCTCCGTGCTAAGTTGTGGCACTTGAGCTATTCTTTTGCCCATGATTATGCCTAAATGATGAGTTGGCCTATCTCTCTTCTCGAGTTGGCACCTAGGTCCTTTGGTGTTCCTTGTTATTGGTCCACTTATTTACTTACTTTCCAAGACTCAATCTAGGCTCATTATTGCCTATGGCAGCTGAGGAGACACATAAGCCTTTTGAAGTAACATGTCCTCTTTTAATTAGCTAGTTCTTGACTTGTTCACCAATGCTATAATCTAGGGTCATCATACCCTAAGATTTACCTAAGATTTGGTCATTAAGAAATTTGGACTTTGGACAACTTGTTCTCCAAGTTAACCACATGAGCATGAGACTCATTAAGCTAATTAATTAAGTAGCTTCCAAAAGCATTTATACATTTTTTTATCTTCAAGCCAAGAAGACTCTAGATTGGCTTTCTCCTCAAGCTAGGCATATAGCCCCCTTCCCTTCCAAGTCGAGCGTGTGGTTCTCTCATTTTAAGGCGAAAATGATTTTGAGCAACTTTAAAATTCAGTACCATTACCTTATTAAACAAGCTCAAAAAATTATAAAATTTTAATATGTTGTAGAGAAGACTTTAGAAAACCTTCTTCATGAAGAATCCAAGCCTAATTCGTTATGTGGAAAGATCAACAAATCATTAAACACAACCCAAAAATTCATCCGTTGAGCAGATTCAATAGTTAGAGACAAAGACTCATTTTAAAATCCAAATCTTCACAAGACTCTTTGAAATTTTAATATGTTGTAGATATGGTGTCACTTAAAATTTTTATGAAGGAAGTATATACAAATTCAAAAGGGAATATTTTATAAAAATTCAAGAAAGTAACTTGGTTATCATTTTCACTAGGCAGGTTCTATATGGTAATTGATTGGGCCTTCGTCCCAATTATTTCACCTCAGAAAAATCTGAAATTTAAGTATGTTATAGATTAAGATATTTTAAATAACTTTCATGAAGAAAGTTTCCCCAAATTCAAATCTCAAAGAGCTCTATAAAACTGGAAAGCAGGAAAGATTCAATAGTTTCGAAAAACTGGGAAGTCAAAACCTATTAAACTCAAGGTGCCAAGTCTATGGGGGAGAGGTGGCACCCCACTTGGCTCGCAAGATCACTTGTTATCATTTCCTTAGGCCATGAGTCATCCCTTTTCATTAATTATTTAGGATACATAAGCCTCCACACTTATTATCCCCATTTAATGCATTTGACTCTTATTCTTTAAGAATATTGGCCTATTTAGCTTAGCCTCCTAGTTTGGACCAAAATAAGGGTCAAAATCAAGAAAGTTACAACTTCCCAAAAAAACAAAAAAAATTCATTCTCGAAATTTAAATACATACCTAGCTCATATAGGTGTGGGTATAACTGTCTCATACTTTCTTCGCTCTCCCACCATGGTGTTGCTATATTACTTTAACTAAGGGAATGGCCTTATTTCTCAAAACTTGTTCCTTTCAATCCATGATCCGCACTGGCTCCTCTGTATAGGACACTTTGTCATCTACTTCGATCTCCTCGAAGTTTAGCATGTGTGTCGGATCGGGTTCATACTTTCTTAACATTGAAACATGGAAAACATAAAGGTCTCGAGCAAGCTTTGGTGGCAAAGCTAATCGGTAGGCCAAATTCCCTACCCGTTCTAGTATCTCAAAAGGTCCTATAAATCTAGGACTCAATTTTCCTTTCCTACCAAAACAGGACATACCTTTCATGGGCAATACTTTAAGAAAAAGATGGTCGCTAACTTGAAATTCTAGGGGTTTCCGCCTATTATCAGCATAACTCTTTTGACGTCTTTGGGCGGCTCTTATTCTATCTCAGATTGTTTGAACGACGTCTATAGTAAGTTGAACTAGCTTTGGACCAGTGATCTTCTTTTCCCCAACTTCATCCCAGCACACTAGAGTCCTGCAAACCCGACCATAGAATGCTTCGAATGGTGTCATACCAATGCTTTACTGATAACTAATGTTGTAGGCAATTTCAATGGGGTGTAGCCGTTTATCCCAACTTCTTTCAAAATCCAAGACACATGCTCGTAACATGTCTTCTTTGGCTCCACCATTCTTCCACTACTCTACTATGATTATTATTCTTCGTCGATCACTATGTGGCCTAAAAATAACATGCGGTTTAACCAGGATTCGCACTTGCTGGATTTGGCATATATTGTGTGTTCTCGAAGTATCTACAGCACCACTCTTAAATATTGCTCACACTTACTTAGACTTTTTGAGAATAGCAAAATGCCATCTATAAATATTATAACAAAATGGTCTAAGTACAATGTGATCATCTAACTCATCAAGTCCCTATGATAACAGTCTAGGAATTCTCTGCTTCCTCTTGAGTCATCGAGTACAATCTTCTTGGCAATAACGAACGGTTAGGATTATCTTGAGGCATAACCCTCACTAGTGGCTTGTCACGCCCCATTCCTCCGAACGCGTGCCCATCCCTCGTGGTCGATTAAATTTACGATGTGCTAGGATGCGTCGCCGACCCATTCATTTTAATGCGCATGTGGAAGCGAATAATTAAATCCCTAGACAACACAAAGATGGGATAGAAAAGTAGGGCCACAATTTTCGAAAATCAAATCACACCTTTATAAATATAAAACTAAGTCATATACATTACTAGCTGATATATACAAGGTCTATAAAAAGGTTGATTCTCAAAACAAGCTGTCCTATGACCAATTAGTCCGACTCGCTCACCGATTCTTTGGTGTCCATAGGAGCCGGGTGGGACAGCGGGTTCTCCACTACGCCATCAGGAGGGTTAGTTGGGTCCTCGTCCAGAGCAGCATCAATTACCATAGCAGGAATATCAAAAGTCCTAAGGGGACCTAGCTTGACACCATTGGGAGCGTAGCAGAACCACGCTTTGAATCGATTAAGTATCTCATGATGTGGAAACTCTTCGACCCGGACAATGGTTACAACAAGCTCATAAACACAAAAACTTCCGGGATCGGGGTAACTAGAAACCTGCTCGGTAACCCTCATGGGATGACCATGATGCTTAGGGGGATTCGTCATCTAAGAACTTGAAAAGTTAAGCCCACGACGAGGTGAGACAACGTCTCAGCAAATCCACCCCCTAAACCCTGACTAGGAAGGAAATACGCTCAAAGGCTATCCATGCACACATAAGATAGATGACTTACCTTTGCCTTAGTTCATTCCTATAAGTCAGTACAATTTGTATATTCAACCAATCAATTCAATTCAAATAACATCAGTCAACTTACTTGACTCCATACTATCAATACCCTCCACACAATTCGATCAAGTCAAACATTGCTCACCCTAAGCTCACAACAGATGGTATAGTTCATCGAAGCCGATCAAGTATACTACTAACTATAACCTGATATATTAAGGCCCGTAGGCTGATATAGGATACTAATAATGCTCACCAGAAGCTGCTAAGCTATACTGCTCATACTAAGCTGACATATCAAGGCCGCAAGCTGATATAATATACCAATAATGCTCATCGAAGCTGTGCGATACTTAATGCTCACCGAAGCTATGTGATACTTAATGCTCACCAAAGCTGTGCAACACTCTAAGTTGATAAATCAAGCCCTTAGGCTGATATAGTATACCATTCTAATCAACAAACAATTTCACCATTTTTATCAACCCAATAAAAATAATCGTATGTGGGTACACGGTCGGCCTTAGCCAAAATACAATATTTTCCTTTTCAAAATTCTCACCATTTAATATAGTCCACAAGAATATTTTTTAACATTATAAACCGACGCCCGGTACTTTCTAATTAAATACTGAAAATACTCAATTTTGGGATAAATTCCCAAAATTACAAATTCCACTCAATTAGCACAAAATAACATTCAATTAAATAAACCAATCACACCATTGCAATCAGCACGAAATTCTGGTCACTAACTATCCTGATTTAATTTTTGGAAAATAATAAATAATTAAATAATTACCAATATTAATAAAATAAATACCAATAAATACCAAAAATACAAACTTAAGTCGGAAAAGCCTAAATAAATACCGAAACGGGTCCGGAAAATTTCCGAACCTGTCTAGATAAACACTACAGCTTATTTAGGTGCGCATGGAAACACTTCGCTTTTTTTTGTTCCCGGGAAACAGAAATAAAAAAAAAGTGTTCCGTTGAACGTTTACAAACAACAAAAGCGTTTTGGTAAGTGTAAAAAAAAACTGTTCTTTAATAAAAAAAGAACAGAAACATGTTTGGTAACTGCAGTCAATTTCTGTTCCTAGAATTGAAAAAGAATAGAAACACGTTTGGTAAACGACAAAAAAATTTCTGTTTTATTTTTTATTTTTTATTTTTTTATTTTTTTTAATAAAGTTTAAAATTGATATTGAATTCTAATTCTTATGAAATGCTCATTAATTTTATTTTGTTCATGGTTAGTGAAGACAAACATTTTTAGCATGATCATATAGCATATTTCGTAGAAAATGTTGTAATTAAAGTTTGTATCAAATTTTTTCAACATGCTCATATGTGCGCCCTTAAACGAAAATTTCATACATCTCAACATGAACTAGTTACCTTTTTTTATTTTTCTAGGCAACGTAGCCAATCGAATAATTGTTCTTTTTTGCTTTTACTCAAGTAAAAATATTCGCTGCCAACTAGTTTTCTGAAATTTCATTTGTTTAGTTGGCTAAAAATGATTATAGTCAAAGATACATGTATACTCAAAGTTAAAAAAATAAATTTTCTAACTTGAAAATGGACATTTTCTTGGAAAATTATTTTGAAAAAAATTATTTTCTTTAATCATGAAATTGTTCTTGAAACATACCCCGCCTTGAGTTGCTTTGCGAGATGCGCAATGTGGCTGTTGCGACAGCAATTAGCAACAATATGGAATTATTCACAGTGCTCCACGGAATGCCATAGTGCAGGGCCCATCAGACATCATGGTATTGGCGCAAGACAAGGCTTTATACATGGCTCAAACCATTAAGAATCCTTAACGCATTGGAGCAAAGATTGGAAAAAGCTACCAAGTCAATCTTTAATCGCCTACTCTTTTGGCCTCCTCTTGCTCATCCAAACCTGCATCCAATTGCAGCTGTCGTTCCTCGAGATCTGTCGAATGCTCCATCAAAATCACTATAGTACTTGACAGAAAAGACTCTTGTGTGCACTTTCGAGCTGATCGACGGGTAACGAGCATCACCAAAGAGCCCTTTTATGGACTTCGACTGGAAGGTCCTCCACAGAGTAATGGTTGTACGCTAAATGCCGGGATAGTGCGTATGCCCAGGGATCATAAAAAGTCCATTGGAAGGTCCAAGTCGTCCTGATTTTCCCTCGATTTAGGACGGGATCTCCTGCGCCGGAATTCTCTTCTCGTGCGGCGATCATTAGCTAATCTATCTTCTTCAAGATCATAATATTCTTCCACTTCGTTGGAGGATTTCCCAACGTTCTGGGCACCCCACCAACCCTGGCACATGAGATGAAAGTTGCTAAGTAGGGGGAATGTGCATAAGATTGAAACAAAGGGGAAATGGACCAAAAAGCAAGTTGAAAGGTTGATGTCAGAGATGCTCTAGAGACCATGAAGATTGGTTTTTGTCACTCTGACGTACCTTTGTTAGCCTCTGTAAGCGTGCTGCTACAGCTTCATGCACGAACACTTTATCCGATGCAACTTCTAGCACATCCTCAACAAACAAAGCATAAGTCCTAAAGATAGGGGATCCCAACAGAACACATAGACGAGTTAACTAGATTTTCCAACAAGCGCATATCAAATCATTCGTAAAACAAGTTGTTCGTATTCTTTCCAGTACGGGTAACAATTCCCAGAAAAGGAAAGGCAAAGAAAAATGGTGCGTGAATGTATTAATAAAGTCTCGAATTTGGCAACTGAAATTTGGCATTAAGTCGGTCTATTTCCAATTAATAACAAATTGTTAGGTAAAGCGCACACAAGAGCGCACCACATTTCCGAATTCCATCCCATGAGGGAGCAAGATCAGATCCTTAGGTTCAATCCGACAGTGTTTCATCAATTGTCTTAGAAGTTTACCAGGCTAGTGGTTGAGAAAGGATACTGTTTCCTCAAGTCAGGGATCAATGTCGCTGCCTAACTATCAATTTTTGACGGGATATGATGCGTTGATTGTGGGATTAGAGTGATTTCAGAAGCATTCTCTGATATATCAGAGTGTTGCTCCAGTGTGGAAGCCGAGCAAAGATGCCCAAGATGTTCCTGCCTTGTGTCTAGTGTTCTGGGGATCCATTCTACAGGGCTAGCTAGTGTAGTTCCCTGAGCACCAGTCACTTGTGCAATTCATTGTAATCTGGAAAGTAATGCCAGAACAAGGGTCAGGCGTTCAGGTTAGGGAAAGAATGGCAGATCCCTCCAACGAAATGTCGTTCACTGGCCATGTGCGAAGACCTTGCTTCCCAAAATTATGCCGGGGCAGCTGATGCGGACTGCTATCTGAAAAGCTTTCAGGAAGTAGAGCCACTTTATAGAGACGCCAGAGGAAGTGCTCTGTCTCTCCAATCCTTGCCTGTCTGTCGGTCCAAGCTATTCACAAGATGTGTGGCCTGGTCCCTCATCCGGGACTCAGATATGGTCCCTCATCCGGGACTCAGATATGGAATCGTTGCGGTTCGCCAAGGGAGTGCTTCAATCAACTCTCTTTTGCTCATAACTCTTGACATCTAATCACAGCAGCATTACTCTGCCTTATGATATACTAACTTGCACCAACTTTTACTAAAGATCAGGAATCTTAAAGATCTAGAATACGGATGAACTGTGCTCTAAGACTGCAAACTCAATGAAGTTCACTGCTTGCAATCAAAATAATCGAACCTTTACAATTTTTTATTTTCATAACATGCTTGTTTTCTACATAATTATTTCAACCTTAAAGGGAATACAGAACAGAAAGCAGTCCAGTACATGAAAAATTCAACTGCCTGCTCTTTCAACACTAAGAGAGGAAACACTACAGAACCTATTTACAGCAATTCAAAAGGTAAATTTTGCCTAAAGACTTTTCACAGCCAAAACTTTCCCCACCCTCCTTTTACAGTTTTGAGATATTCCTACAGCGTCAAGAAGTTAATACTTCTTCAGCGTGTTCCTCAGCCGAATGAAGCACCAAGTTTTAGCCAGGGTCCTGTACTTCCTCCAGCCGCCAAAGTATCTTCCTATCACTTTTTTGTAGGAAGGCCTTTGTTGAACCAAACTCCAGTATTTGGCCATGTTTGGCCTGCTGTTTATATACTCGTCTTCCAAATTCAAGAGTGCCAAACGAGCTAGCACCGGAATGAACATTACGTCTGCCATGCTGAACTCTTCCCCTGCAATATAAGCCGTCTTGCTCAACCTGTCTGCCATGCTGAACTCTTCCCCTGCAATATAAGTCTTGCTCAAACTGTCCTCAATTTCATCGAGAAGTCTGATTAGATGTTCCTTGCTCCGCCTTACAACCTCTGGGTCTCTCAGCTTCTCTTCGGTGTGATATGCCTCTTTTAGCTTGCGGTGGTAGGAACTTGCCAGGTCAGGTGACTCGGCCATTCGAGCAATCAAGACTCTCCTAAAAAACTTGGACACTACTTGTCGATACTTCTCAGGGACATGGGATAATGTGAAAAACTTTGGATTCCACTCCTGTATTTTATGCATCCATTGAAGGACCTCATCACTGCTGAAGGCGATGCTATCATTATTAACAGAGACAACTGCAATTCTCTCTATATACCTGTAAATTTCTAAAGCATTATAAACTTCCACAAAAGAAGAGAACGAAGACAGACAGACAGAATAAATCTGCAAAGAATATGGTACATAATAGAGCACAATACCCCATCCTGTCAACAGATACATTGAGTTACTCAGAAATCCAGAAATACTTTTATTTGGCATACTTAGCTAGAGAAGCTGATATTTCTCATTATCACATGCCAAAACAGTTGAAAATTAGATCAAACAAACATCCGTCATAACCATATCAAAAAGAAGAACAAGTATGCTGTAAGAATAGGATGAGACTTACTGAATGATTTCAATAGTATCAAAGATGACATGCGAACCATTCTGGAAAACGGGGAGTTTTGCAGTCGGGTTCATTCTGAAGAAGGAAGGCCTCAAATTTTTGCCTGTTATCGGATTCATATGGAAGGATGTGTAATCAATGCCCTTCTCTTCCAAAGCCAGCCTTACCTTTTGGCTGTCCACTGAATATGGGTGATGATACAGTTGCATGATTCTAATTGCTTTCCTTTTATTGACTTCAATTATGAAGCACAAGCTTCACACAAAATCAAGAGGCCTGCTGCAAGTCAAATTGAAACAATTACATAGCCAAAGAGGAGGTTTAATTAGCAGTTAGCATGATTCAAAAGTACAACTTTTCTACCAATATTAACACACGTCACTCGTTTGAGATTGCAAGTTTGACAACCATCACCCCTCTCAGATAAGACTAAGGTTTTGCTAATCTAAAAGGTCCACTCTATACTGTGATGAAACATAGTCAAAATCAAAAGAGAAACTAGAGGCTTCAAAAAACTTCTTGGCATCCCCAACGAATTAATACACAAGCATTGAAGAACATTTATTGACATACCCATTTTGAGTAAAAGAAGAATCTCTAGCATATCTTAGTAAAAGAAGAATCTCTAGCATATCTTAGTCTGTGGTCATCAGCAATTACCTCCCCAAGGAAACAAACCAAACAGCAGTTCAGACAAACGTCAACAGTGAAACCCATTCAACAATCCTCCTTTTAACACCCAATCTCCAATATAGTCACTTAGTCAGGTTAGGCCTTACACGATGTACGGTTCCACAAAAACCTGAAAAAAGCGCTGAACTGAGATGCCATCTTATGTAAAAGCTCCAAAACCAAAAGGTTCATTTTCCAGCAGGAAAGCATTTAAATTTTGCAGACAGTAAGATTAGAATAAAGGAAGTATTCCCGATTCAGTTAACAAATACACACAACGAACTCACACCAACTCCTGTCGTGCTTAGAACTGTATTGACGGTTCAAGAAATGGGCAAAACGGGTCCCGCCACTTCTAATTCGGCCATCAATACAGCAAGGAATTCCAACAAAGAACTTCACGAGGCGATCAAGAACGGTCTAGACCACACGGTCGAAAGAGGTTCGACTGACCGGATGACATGCAGAACCAGAACCGCCACGCCCCCTGCTCCAACACTCCAACCCCAACTCAAGACCCGCTGAAGTCAACGCGCGCAAGCACGATCAAGTTCACAACAAGAGCCCGCAGCGCAGCGACCAAATTGACCAGGGAATCAAACTAAAACGGAAACAGCACGCAGCAACGACGAGAGAACCAAACGAAGAAGGACGGCCAAGTGTCGAGCGCGATCGAGATAGATGGGGTGGTCGGACGGAACCTTACCCAGAAAGCGTCGACACTTCTAGAGATAACTTCGACTTTTGCTTCCCACAACAGACAACAGAAAACTACAAGAACCAAGACGAATACTAGTAAACTAGGAGTTGTTATAAGGACAACACTTTTAAGCCTTCGTTACCGTTCAAAGTCACCTGCTACAGCACAACCCACCTAAATTTTTCAATGGACAATCTTCTGCAGGCACGCGAGGTTTTCCTACACGAACCAAGATGAAGAATTCCGTCACTTACCGAGACGGTATCCACCCAGAGCTGAGAGACGACCCCAAGCCAAGAGCAGATTCGATGCTGATCACTTGCTTCGCCACCATGCTTGATCGCCTCATCACCTGTCGCCCACCCCTCGCCCTCAATTTACTCTCCGATTCCTCTTCGCTCCTCAACGCGACGCTGGCATCACCGCCGTCGCCGCTTAGGAGCACCTCCTCCTCTTCCACACCGGACCGCGCCGGCTTTTCGGCGCCCAAGTTTCCGCCTTCCGCCGCATCACTCCCGCCGTTCCCTCCCTCGATCCCGCGCCGTCGCCTCGGTCCGTCTCCAAGTTGCGCCGCTGCATCACTGGAGCTGCTGCTCGAGCGAAGGGGGAGCTCGAGCAGTTGCAGATCGAGCTGCAGCTCGAGCTTGCTCTCGAGCGAGCGTTGCTCCCCCTTCGGTGCGGCAGATCTGGGCGAGCAACGCTCACTCGAGGCTCGAGCGAGCCGTCCCAGATCTGTCGCGCCAAAGGGGGAGCAACGCTGATCGGAGAAGGAGCGCCGAAGGGGGAGCAACGCTGACCGGAGGAGGAGCGCCGAAGGGAGAGCAACGCTTACCGGAGAAGGAGGAGCACCGGAAACGTACCTGGAGTCGCTGGATAGTCAGCCCAGTGGGAGCCGCCGGACAGATGGGAGAGACGCCGGAAAAGGAAGAATGAAGCTTCAGCCGACGAGAGGAGCAACGAGCACGCACGAAGGAGAAGAGCCTTTGTTCCGATTTTGTTTCTTTGTTCTTTTGGTTTTTGTTCTTTTGTGCCTTCCAAGAAGTGTTTCTTTTTAAAAGAAACAATTTTTTTCTGTTTCTTTTTTATGTTTCTTTTTTTGTTCTTATTTCGTTTCTTAAATAAAAAATAAAAAAAGAACAGAAACGCAACCAAATGCGTTCCTGTTCCTTTTTTGTTCCCGAGAACACTTTCCGTACGGAAGTGCTCCGGAAACGTTTCTAAGAAACGTTTCCATGCACGCCCTTAGTGTCTAATAACACTACTCTAACCACCTAACATGCATAAACGAATAATTAAATTGCTAATTCGTTCTAACTAACCACATAATTCATACTTAACCTAAATTAATTAACCCTTAAGCATAATTAACTCCATAAGCAGAGTTTAATGAGTAAAGTCACTACTTTTGAAATCCAATGAGTCAACAATGACGAGGACGCGAAGACGGGCGACAATCTCCAAAGCGGCGACATCGACAGGAGCTTGGACAGGGTCAAAAAACGGCTGGCAAGGCTCACGGTTGCTACAATCTTGAAGGGGTTTGCTGATCACGACTTCGAGAGGGCTGGCCCTAGGTTGGTTGGGCTGGGCTTAGCGGACTTCGGCAGCACGGCAATTGCGGAGGGGAAAACCGGGCTGACGTGGGCTGAAGATGGGCTAGCCGTGAAGGACACGGGCAGAGGAGGGAGCTTGTTGGGGTGTTGGGCCGTTCGGTGAGTGGAGATCGTGGGCTACTAAAGTCAACGCTAAGAGAGGAGCTTTGTTAGGTTGACTAGTGGGGACACGCGGCAGAACAGGAAGCGAAGGAGGGAGCTGTGGCTGGTCTTGCTAGTGCTGGACGGTGGAGATGGGGTTCGGTGGGGGTAGAGAACATGCAGGGAAAATGAAAGTGAAAGAGAAGTAGCTAGGGGGATTGTGCTAGAGAGACGTCGAACAAGGGGGAAAATGGATAAAAGAGTAGGGGATGTTGACTGAGAGGGGGAGAAACGTGCAAAAATAGAGAGAGAGAGAGAGAGAGAGAGAGAGAGACGTGCGGGATGGATGGATAAGGGGGGCTCGAAAGTCAAAGAAGCCAAAAGCATAAATGAAGACTGCTGCAGAGGGGGGCGGTCGGATGGAGGGGAACGTGTGAGATGGAGGGACCAAATGAGGGGGAGGGGAAAAATCAAAGAGAAACATCATATACTCAAAATTCTTAGTCCCACAAGCTTTCACACAAATTCCTTTTGTCCCCTAATACATTCTTGATCAATAATTCCACAATTAGCCAAGTTGATGTCCACAAGTTGCAACCTTCAAACCAACCTCCCAATTTTACAAATAAAGCTTCAATTCCTTCATCAATTTCCTTAATTTGATGGCTAATTTTGCTATGAAGGAAGTCTGCACAATTCCTAGAATTCCCCTTCACCACATAGTTCACTAAGGAGGCCAAACATCCACTCAATTTGGCCCATCCGAATTTCTTTTTATTTTCCGAATCGTCCAAATTGATTTTCCGTGAAAATCTCGAACTCACCGAAAATTTCTCAAAAGATGAGTCGACGTTCCTAAAATAAATTGTGACATGACAAAACTTTAAATTTCTAAAATCGGGTTCAAATTCACAGTTAATTTCAATCTGGCACGATGTTAGTGTGACCTAACCTATCAAGTAGCTTTCCGAAATTTTTGGCACAATTGACCTGTGATTGATTTATTTCGAGTCACAGTGTACATCTTCGACACATTGGCAACTCTCAGTTGTCATGAAAATCTCAAGATTTTAAATACATGCACAAGGTACCAAAAACGATAGAAAAATCGGTTTAGTGCCGATCAAGGAGAATTTTGAAATCAAAAGGAACCACCCACTCTTTGATCCCATATCTCGAATGAATCTACTCATCTCTGATCTCTGAATACCGTAATGGCCCTTGTAGATTAGCACAGTCGAGCAGTCGATTTCTGGTTGAATTTTTAAGTTTATTGCATCTATATTCCTTAATGGCTTCACTAGATAAGCTAGTTATCTCACGAGCGGCCAACTTTGAGAAAAGAACCATAGGCGCGTTGATGAAAAGCCCAACTTATCCAATTGAAATCAAAAACTAAAAACCAGGACGTCACATGGCTGCTATTATGACATTCTGAATTTCAAGTTTTGTTTTCGATTGAATAAGTTGGGATTTTCATTAATGTGCCTATAATTCTTTTCTTTGAGTTGGCCACTCACAAGATAACTAGCTTATCAGGTGAAGCCGTTAAAGAATATAAATGCAATAAACTTGAGAATTCGACAAGGAATCGATTGCTTGACTGTGCTAATTTGCTAGGGTCATTACAGCATAATTAAAATTAATGAGAGACCGAAGATAGGTCAATTCGACAGAGCCATGTGATTAAGTATGGGTGATTCCACATAATTGCAAAGTTCTTGTCGATCGGCACTAGACCAATTATTCTGTCGTTTTGGTACCCTGTGTCCGTATTTAAAACATGAAGATTTTCACGACAACTGAGATTAATCAATGTGTCAAAAATGTACATTGTGGCTTGAAAATAATTGACAACGAGTTAAATGCACTAAAAATTCATAAAAGCTAACTGGTAGGTTAGGTCACGCTAAAATCTCGTCAGATTGAAATTAACTGCGAAATTGAACCCAATTTCAGAAATTAAAAGTTCTGTCATGTCATAATTCATTTTAGGAACGTCGACTCATCATTTGAAGAAATTTCGGCGAGTCTGAAATTTTTACGGAAAATCAATTCGGGTGATTCGGAAAAGAAAGGAAATTTGGAGAGGCCAAATTGAGGGGATTTTTGGCCTCTAAAGTGAGCTACTTGGCGAAGGGAAATTGTGGAATTTGTGCGGGCTTCCTCCTCAGCAAAATTGGTCACCAAATTAGAGAGATTTGTGAAGGAATTGAAGTCCAATTGGGGGAAATTTGTAGGCTGGTATGGGGTCTGCAACAATTGGACATCAACTTGGTTATTTGTGGAAATATTATGCAATAAAGTATTGGGGGACAAAAGGGATAGGCATGGAGATGTTTGGGGATCAAACAATGATAACATTGGATATTTTTATTTGACTTTCACTCCCCCCACCTTTGGCTTCTCCAGCATGCTAGCCTGCTGTCCCTTCTTCTTCGTGCGAGCCCGTCTACCTCACCGAACTCAGCTGCTCAATCTTCATTTTGTTTTCCTTTTCTTTCGGATGCCAACCCACTCAACGCCAGCATCCCCTTCATTTCTTTTGTTTGTTGCCACACGTCATGCGCCAAACTCACCGTTCGCTTCTTCCCCACCCAGCAGCAACACTTGCTTCTTCCCACCGAATCAACGCCGCTCAGCCTAGCCCACTCCCATGCTCCTGCTCCACCATCCACACGATACCTCCTTGCCAGCTCGTCTCTCTCCTTTGCCTGTTTTCTCTCTGCCAGCGACTCAACCCCACTACCTTTCACATCTTCACCAGCTGATCATTTCCTTTGCCCGCTCGAGCCCAGCATCCACGCGTCATCCCCATCTCCCTCCCATAGAGTCAAACCCTAGCAAAATCCCCCCAAGTGTTGACTCCAGCAGCTCCATCGACGCATCCAGTTTACACCGAGTCTGCCTTCATGCCTGTGGCCCGCACGTTTCAACCAACGTCTGCACGCCCCCTTCCCCACAAGGCCAACCCATTGTTTTCCCTCAGCTTCTTGCCCAAATCCTCGCTGTAGCCCACGCAAGTCCAACCTGCAGTTCAGCCCCAAACCAAGCCGAGACCAGCCCACCCAAATTGACCAGCAGTCCTCCGCAAAAGCAAGTCCGAATCTCAGCTTTGGTTGAGACGTGTTGGGACCGTTTTTAGCCCGGTCCAAGTCTCCTTTGGTGTCACCGTAAGCTCGAGTTTCAACCATCGTTGCGTTGCCGTCGCCGTGGATTCACCAGATTACAAAAATGGTGACTTTACTCACTAAACTCTACTTAGGAAGTTAATGATGCCTAAGGGGTGATTAGTTTAGGTTAAGTGTGGATTAGATGGTTAGTTAGAATGGATTAGCGATTTAATTATTCAATTGTGCATGTTAGGTGGTTAGAATAGACTAATTAGAGACTGGATAGATCGTGCTATTTATCTAGATAGGTTTGGAAATTTTCCCGGCCCGTTTGGGCGGTTAATTAAGTAATTCCGGCCTAAGTTGATATTTTTGGTAATTAATTGTATTTATTTAATTATTTAATTATTTTTCAGAAATTATACTAGGATAGCCGGTGACCGGAATTTCATGTTGATTGCAATGGTGTGTTTAGTTTTTGCAATCGAATGCTATATTGTGCAAATTGAGTGGAATGTGTAATTTTGATATTTTGATCAAAAAATACCGAGACGCCGGTTTTTAACGCCAAAAATGTTTTTAGATATTATAATAAATAGTGGGATTTTTGAAAAGAAAGATATAGCATTTTTGGCTCAAACTAACCGTGTACCTACACACGATTATTTTTATTGGCTCAAACTGACTGTGTACCCACACATGTCGTTATTTTAATTGAGGAATTTATGTGCAAAGCACAATGTCCTTGATCGGTATTGAGTGATCGAGTGACGGGTTAAAGTCATGGCAAGACGACTATTGAAAGATGAGGCGACATAGGTTGTGTTGAGGGAACCCAATGGATAGTGAGCCGGTAAAGAACTAAATGCTACATGATAATGAAACCTCGTGTGAGCCACCATTAGTACCTTGTACCATTGCTTATTGTAGTCAAGATCTAAGTGCTACATGGTGACTTGAGTCACATGGGAGCCACCTCTAGAAGCCTTCGTATTGTCATGCATAGTAAATGGGCTAAGTGCTACACGATAGCGAGACCTCATGTGAGTTACCTCTAGAACTTTGTACTCGTGCTTTTTATAGTCAAGAACTAAGTGCTACACGACAATATGATTTCGTGGGAACCACCTTTAGTACCTTGAGCTATTGCTTAGTATAGTTGAGAACGAAGTGTTATACGACAGCGTGACTTTGTGGAAGCCACCTCTAGTACCTTGAGCTATTACTTAGTATAATCGAGAACTAAGTGCTACACGACAGTGTGAATTCATGGGAGCCACCTCTAGTATCTTGTACTATGACTAATTATGGTCAAGGACTAAGTGCCATGCGATGTCAAAACTTCGTGGGGAAAGGGCACCTTTAGAACCTTGACCCTGGTATTGAGTATTGAGTATTGAGTCGGAATATTGAGTGGGGATGTTGAGGTTGAATTAGGAAGTTGAGTACTAAGAGTGAATATCGGGTATGGATGGAACCACCAATATGAATTGTCCGAACCTAATTATAGGATGAAATTGTGTGACACGGTATGAGACGTGTCATAATGATTTGGCCTTATAATCGAGACCCCTGTGAGCAATTGTTTGATTGAATGATGGATTGATTGTATTGACTCAATTGATTGATCGATTGATTGACTAAGATTGAAATGAGACGTTCCAATGCTTGAGTGTTCTCACTGCACTTATGTGATATATGAATTGTGCTAACATGTAGGAAGAAACTGAGGTGAGGTAAGTCTTCTATATTGTGTGCAGAGACTACCTCTAGGTATATTTCCTTCATAGTCGGAGTTTAGGAGGTGAACTTGCTGAGACATTGTGTCACCTCGTCGTGGGCTTAACTTTTCAAGTTCCTAGTGTGAAGAACCTGAAGCTTGAGGCGGAAGGGTCAGGAGCATGGGTGGCTCAGAAGTTCTTTTTGGAGATAGACCTCTTGTACTTAGACCCTAGAGTTGGCCTCTGTTGTAAACCAGATTGTTTTTAAAAGTGTGTTTGATTTGAAATTTGTTGTCCTGCTTTTCTATCTCATGT
Source organism: Eucalyptus sideroxylon x Eucalyptus melliodora (assembly GCA_016097485.1). Classification (NCBI taxonomy): domain Eukaryota; kingdom Viridiplantae; phylum Streptophyta; class Magnoliopsida; order Myrtales; family Myrtaceae; genus Eucalyptus; species Eucalyptus sideroxylon x Eucalyptus melliodora. The sequence continues at coordinate 22,487,281 of CM027830.1, forward strand.
ATTGTCAAGGGATTAGTTTATACGCTTTCGTATGTGCATAATCAATTGAGTCAGCGACGTGTCCTGGGACGTCACAATTTTATCGACCACCAAGGGATGGGCACGCGCTCGAGGATTGAAGTGTGACAGTTATGAGCATTCTCATTACGCCTCTTGCAAATACGACATCCATCTTTCAAAGTGAATGAGGGCTTTTGATTATTATTCTTCTTATTAGAAATAAATGAACACTTGCCCCTCATCATCGGTTGCTTACCTAAATGCTTCTTCTTATCCTTCAAGGTGAAATAATAAGATTGATCCTTCACTCTCTTTATGGCATCCTTCTCAATCAATTGAGCCCTCTCATATATCTCACCATAATCTTTCAAATTTAATGGCACGGGTTAGCTTTATATTGCAGGCTTTAATCCATCCCGAAATCACTTAGCCTTGTCTATGGGATGCTCAACCAATCGGGAAGCGTACTTAGTTCAAAGAACTTTGCCTCATACTGGTCGACTATCATATTATTCTAGTGGAGCTATAGGAATTCTTCCATCTTTCGATCACGAGCACACTCCAAGAGATATTTGCCATTAAATACTTCCACAAAAGCATTCTGGGTAATAACTACACCATCAGGGAATGTCCTCCCTTAAGTTGCCTTCCACCAATGGCTGGCAGTGCCTTGTAGTTGATACATCGCCAATGTAACTCTATCCTCATTAGAGCACTTCAGTAGTGCAAATATCTTTTCTAGTTCATCGATCCATGATGTTGCTTCCTTAGGATCTCTGGTTTCAGGAAATTTTTTTGGCTCGAGTTTGAGGTTCTATTCTAGTAGTCCTTGCATTGGTGGGTCACCATTCGCATTATTGTTAACTTGCTATTGTGCATGTTATTCGATTAAACATCCTAAGATCATAAGGGCTTGTAGTACTCCATCGAGTCGGGGATCTTGGTTCAATTTTCCTTTAAAAGTCGACTGGTCCTGAGCACTCATGGTATTCTACTAGATTGCTAAAGAGTATCTGTGCAAAAAAATAGGTATAGCTACAACAATACCAAAGTGAGATGGATTAATTTAATGTCTTAGAAATCACTCAAGAAAACACATGAATGGTATTTTTCCTAACTAACTAGCCCAACTTCCAGCGCACCTTATCACTCTAGGTAATTAATCCCGCTCTGACACCAAAAATAGGATGTCACACCCTCGCCCCACCTCTGGCACGAGAGCATGACCCAGCGGGTTAGCATCGATACCTTAGGCAACGTCGAACGTCCCAAAAGTCTTTTATCTTTATTTAAGCACATACGAAAGTGATCATAAACAATCCCCGTACAAACAAACATGTAAGTCGGGTAAGACATATGCAAGCCAAGCAAATAAAAGTAACATATAGTCATACATACATACACATATCAAAATTTATTATGATTACATGTCCATCATAGTCCTGGGCTACTTATAATCAAAAGGTTGGGTAGCCTAACTCCTTTACTGAGCTGCTCCCAAAAGCAGCCCTCATGCTAGGTTCATTCCCTTCTTAGACCCATAAGGTAATAGTTTTCTTACGATAAGTAATGTCCCCTTCTAAGTCTACTATGTCCATCACGATGGTAGTCATATTAATAGGGAGGTCGGGACAGACGGGCAGCAAGATTGGTTCACCCATCACACACCTGAAATTGTGAGAACAACAAGAGTGAGTCGATGACTCGATAAGTAAAAATCCATAATTCTCCTATAGGAAGACATCTCGCTGTCGATCATCGAATACAAGATCACCACCCACTTGTCGATAATCAATATGAAAGGCTCTCAATCGTCTATGTACTTTCAAGAAACAAATACAATGAGTTAGTGCATATGAACAAGCTTTCCAAATATCTGTGGCTTATGATAATTTCAGTCACAAAAAAGACTGCATACATCTCACGAAACTCATTCAAGTCCTACGTGACTTAATTCAAACATATGCTCAAATTGATGTAAGGACTTAAAAATACATATCAAAATAAACCCAGCTCTTGCAAGCATCACACATGAACATTCATTTTTCTTTTTCAACATCATATTAATCCAAATTAATTGACTCTTTCGGTAACAACCGAGCATTGGTCCCCACTAGGTGTCCCGATCTCATTCTTGGGAAGTCATCTAAGGCGACCTCCAGCCATCAGCCTCACCTGGGTTGGCATCGTCCATGATCTTATTATCGGGACGGCATCCGGAGCTTTACCCTAAGCAACGACCCGGCATCTCCCAGCGTTGGCATATAAGTCCATTGTGTATCAATGCATTTCAAGCATCAACCGATTCATTTTATGTTTAAACTTTTAGTCGAATGAAAGGCCCAAAAGCGTGCCATGCAAGGTGTACTAATGAATGACTCTTGTGTTTTATTAAATCAAATTCATGCCGAATGCAATTCAGGTTCATGATCTTGACTTGAAACCATTCGCTTAAGTTTTGGCATTGTCCATAGTCATCGAGACCTCTCCTTGACATCTAGGTGTGCTCGACATTCATGTGGGATCATGAACTTACTTGATGCAACAAGTAATAGAAAAACAACAAGCATAACAATACAAAGCCAACATAAGCAAATGATGACATGATCCTAAAATTGATAAGCATAGCATATCGTCCTATTGAAGAGTTAAGAAAATCTATTTACTACTTTTTCGACCTAACTCCAAGATTCTTCTTTGGTGGTCGGTCAGCGTCTAGGGCGGCTTGGAAGAGAAAGGCATGAAAGAGAGGAGAGGAAGGGAGATGAAATGAGAGAAAGGCCAAGCGTTAAAATGTGAGGATCACTCATCCTATTTATAGACCTCCTCTTCTTAGATTTTTATGTAAACTCATGATTACACATAAATGACGAGTTGCTCTACCTATCTTCTCGAGTTGGTGCCTAGGTCCTTTGGTGTTGGCTTGTGATTGGTCCACCTATTTGCTTACTCTCCAAGGCTGAATCTAGGCTCATTATTGCCTATGGCGCCTAAGAAGACAAATAAGCCTTTTGATGCATTATATCCTTTTCTAATTTGCTAGTTCTTGATTTTTTCACTAAGGCTATAATCTAGGGCCATCATGCCCAAAGATTTACCTAAAATTTGGTCATCAAGAAACTTGAAATTTGGACAACTTTTTCTCCAAGTTAACCACATGAGCATGTGACTCATTACGCTCATTAATTAGCTAGCTTCCAAAAGCATTTAATACATTCTCATCTTCAAGCCAAGAAGACTCTAGATTGGCTTCCTCCTTAACCACTTGAGCATGTGACTCATTACGCTCATTAATTAGCTAGCTTCCAAAAGCATTTAATACATTCTTATCTTCAAGCCAAGAAGACTCTAGATTGGCTTCCTCCTTAAGTTAGGCATGCAGCCCCCTTCCCCTCCAAGTTGGGCGTGTGGTTCTCCCATTCTAGGGCAAAAACAATTTTGAGCAACTTTCAAAATCAGTACCATTACTTTATCAAACGAGCTCGAAAAATTATAAGATTTTAATATGTTGTAGAGAAGACCTTAGAAAACATTTTTCATAAAGAGCAACAAATCATTGAACACAACCCAAAAATTCATCTGTCAAGCAAATTCAATGGTCAGAAAGAGACTCATTTCGAAATCCAAATCTTCATAAAACTCTTTGAAATTTTAATATGTTGTAGATATGAATGTTATTTAAAATTTTTATGAAGGATGCATATCAAAATTCGAAAGGGAAGAGTTTATAAAAATTCGAGAAAGTAACTTGTTTACTGTTTTCTTTATACTGGGCAAGTTCTATATGGTAATTGATTAGGTTTTCGTCCCAACCATTTCATCTCAAAAAAATATGAAATTTAAGTATGTTATAGATTAAGATGTTTTGAACAACTTTTATGAAAGAAGTTTCTCCAAATTCGAATCCCAAAGAGCTCTATAAATTGGAAAGCAGGAAAAATCCAGTAGTTTCGAAAAACTGGAAAGTCAAAACCTATTAAACTCAAGGTGCCAAGTCTTTGGGGGAGAGGTGGCACCCTACTTAGCTTGTAAGATCACTTGTCATCGTTTCCTTAGGCCATGAGTCATCCCCTTTCATTAATTATTTGGGATACATAAGCCTCCATATTCATTATCCTCATTTAATACATTTGACTCTTGTTTTTCAAGAAAATTTACTTATCTAGCTTAGCCTCCTAGTTGGGATCAAAATAAGTGTCGAAATCGAGGATGTTATATCAACTTCTCATGCTATCCTTAGTTTCCCATGTTGCCTCTTCCAAATCATGATATCATCACAAGACCTTAACTTATGGTATAAGCTTGTTCCTCAAGACTTGCTCCCTCCAATCTAGGATTTGCACAACCTCTTCCACGTATTTCACCTTCTCATCTATCTCAAGTACTTCAAAGTCTAATACATGTGAAGGATCTAGTTCATGTTTCCTTAGCATAGACCCATGGAAGAAATCGTGTATCTTGGACAATTTCGGCAGTAGAGCTAATTGATATGCCAACCCCCTAATTCTATCGATAACCTCGAAAGGTCTTATAAACCACGAACTCGATTTCCCTTTCTTCCCGACCTTGATACGTTCTTCATGGGCGATACTTTTAAAAATTCATGGTTGCCTATGTTGAATTCTAGAGGCCCACGACATTTATCCTTATAACTCTTCTATCAACTTTGTGCAACTCGAAGCTAATTTTGAATTATCCTTATTGCATCCAACATTATTTGAACCAATTTTGGTTGTGTTAATTTCCATTCCCTTACTTCGCCCCAATAGATAGGGGTTCTACAACTCCTACCATATAATGCTTCGAACGAGGCCATGCCGATACTTTGTCAGAGGCTATTATTATATGCAATTCTACTATGTGTAACCTCTCATCCTATTTGCCCTTTAAAATCGATGACGCAGGCTCACAACATATTCCTCAATGTCTATATAGTCCTTTCCGACTGCCTATCCATTCGTAGATGCCATACTATCCTAGAGTTTGGTCCCTGAAGTGACTCAGATACTTCACCAAAAGTTTGATGTCCATGGGTCTCGATATGATGTTATAGTTACAGAAACTCCATGCAGTTGTACTATTCGTTTAACTTATAGCATGGCATATTTCTCTAGTGATTAGTCTACCCACACTACCAGAAAATGAGTTGACTTATTCAATCGATCTACTATCATCCAAATTGAATCATGTCCACTTGAAGTCCTTAGCGGTCCTTGCGCAAAGTCCATCATTACATGTTCCCATTTTTATTTCGATATCTCCAACCATTTCAATATTCACATAGGCTTACGATGCTCTGCTTTCACTTGGTGCCATGTCAAACATGTTGCTGGCGATATTTGTCTTCATTTCGTTCCACCAATAGTATTCACGAGAATTTTTGTACACCTTTGTACTTCCTAGGTGGATACTATAGCTACTACGATGTGCTTCCAATAATATATCTTTCTTTATTTTGTCATTGTTGGGCACGCAAAGGCATCCACAAAACTTCACAATTCCATCATCGGAAACTTGAAAATTTGGCATCTTTACTTTTAAGGCCTTGTCCTGGATTTTTGAAATTTTAGGTCTGATTGTTGCAAGTTCTCAATCTATTGTACAATTTCAGATTCAACTCTAAGTGTGGCTATTACACTATTAGAGTCACCCATCTGGACTTTGAACTCGGAATTGGGAATTTCCTCTAGTAAGTTCCATTCCTTGACCATCATACTTGCTATCGTCATTGCCGACAACTAAGAGCATCCGCAACCTTGTTTGCATTCCCAGGATAATATGAAATCTCATAGTCATAGTCCTTCAATAATTTCATCCACCGTATTTGCCTTATGTTCAATTCCTTCAAGGAGATTAAATATTTTAAGCTCTCGTGGTCCGTGTAGATTTCAAACTTTTCTCCATATAGATAATGTCTCCATATCTTCAAGGCAAAGATAATTGTAGCGAGTTCTAGGTCATGGGTGGGGTAGTTCATTTCATATGGTTTTAATTGTCTTGATGCATACGCAATGACTTTTTCATGTTGCATCAATATGCAACCTAGCCTTTTGTGAGATGCATCACTGTAGACTACAAAACCTCTAGGTCTTGAAGGTATCGTCAAGATTGGTGCTGTGGTCAATTTCCTCTTAAGTTCTTGAAAGCTCTGTCCGTACTCCTCTAACCATTCGAATCTTGAGTTTTTCTAGGTTAACTAGTCAATGGTCTCGCAATTCATTAGAATCCTTCCACATACCTTTAATAGTACCCAATTAGACCTAAGAAACTCTTAACTTCTCTTACTATCGAGGGTCCAAGCCAATTTATCACCACCTCAACTTTGACTAGGTCCACAGTTATTCCTTTACTTGTCACTACGTGACCTAGAAATATTACCCTATCCAATCAAAATCCACACTTGCTGAACTTGGCATATAGTTTGTGTTCTCTAAGCGTCTATAACACAAGTCTCAAGTGCTCCCCATAATCTTCTTGTCCTTTTGAGTATACCACGATGTCATCTATAAAAACTATCACAAATTGGTCCAAGAACAATTTGAACACCCTATTCATTAAATCCATAAAGGCTGCTAGTGCATTAGTCAATCCAAAGGGCATAACTAAGAACTCGTAATGTCCATACCAAGTTCGATGGTACATCCTCTTTCCTAATCCTTGGTTGATGGTTTCTTGATCTCAAATCAATCTTAGAAAACATCGACACTTCTTGTAATTGATCAAATAGATCATCGATCCTAGGCAACGAGTACTTATTCCTAACTGTCACTTGATTTAGTTGCTTGTAATTAATGCAGAGGCATAATGAACTTTTTTCTTCATTACGAATAGCACCAATGCACCTCAAGGTGAAGCACTAGGTCTAATGAATCCCTTATCAGGCAACTCCTACAGTTGCACCTTTAATTCCTTTAGTTCAGCTATTGCCATTTGACATAGGGCTTTCGATATGGGTTCTGTACAAGGAGCCAGTTTAATGACAAACTCAACTTCTCATTCTATGGGAAGTCCTAGCATTTCCTTAGAGAATATGTTAGAAAATTCCCAAACTATGGGAATTTCCTCAAGCCTTACTTCTCTTTCGGCTTGAGTGGGTACATATGCTAAATAATTCTGACAACCATTCTCAAGGGGTCTTTAAGCCTCAAATGTGGTAACGAGCGGTATAGGAGTCATCTCATCTCCATAGAATTTGAAGCTAAAATGATTTGGTGGGTTGAATTGGATTATTTTCCTATGGCAATCCATATTGGCTCAATACTTGTGAAGCCGATCCTTCCCCAAAATTACATCAAAGTCATACATAGTTAGTACCACAAAGTTTGATGGCAGACTTTGTCCCCCCATAACTATCTCACAATCCTTACACACCAAAGTAGATAAAACCACATCTCCCTGAGGCATGGAAATATTAAGTGGCATTTCTACCAACCTAGGTTTCATTCCAGTCAATTGCACAAATTGCGTGGACACAAATGAATGTGTGGCTCCCATATCAAATAAAGCGTAAGCATTTTGGTCAGACAATGAGACGATACTTAGAAGGACCATCATAGAGGTTTCCACCTCATCCTTTGTAATCGCATGAAGTCTCCCCTAAACTAATGGTCTCTGGCTATTTCCTTGCTGCATTGGTCGGCTTGTTGATTAGAGCGACCTTTGTTGCTATGTCTGCTTCTAAGGACATTACTTAACTAAATGTGTAACATCCTGATTTTTAGATTTTGTTTTCGATTGAATAAGTTGGGCTTTTCATCGACGCGCCTATAGTTCTTTTCCCTAAACTGATCACTTACGGGATAACTAGTCTACTAGGTTAAGTCGTTAATTAATCTAAACGCAATAAACTTGAGAATTCAACCAGGAATCAACTGTTTGACCGTGCTAATCTGTAAGGGTCATTACGGCACCATCAAATCAATCGGAGACCGGAGATAGGTCAATTTGATTGAGTTATGTGATTAGTGTGTGGGTGATTCCACCTGATTGCAAATTTTTATCGAACGGCACTAGACCGATTTTTTTTTTTATCATTTTTGTACCATGTGCTTATTTGAAATCTTGAGATTTTCACTACAACCGAGAGTCGCCAATGTGTCAAAAATGTACAATGTGGCTCGAAAATAATTGACCACGGGTCAAATGCGATAAAAAATTCCTTAAAGCTACTTGGTAGGTTATGTCACATTAAAATCGCGTCAGATTGAAATTAATCGCGAATTTGAGCCCGATTTCAGAAATTGAAAGTTCTGTCATATCACGATTCACTTTAGGAACATTGACTCACCCTCCCAAGATTTTTTGGCAAATCAAAATTTTTGGCGAAAATTCAAAGTAAGGCTATTTTGGACTAGGAAAATTAGAGGGCCGTGTTTAGTCGCATTTTTGGGATTCAAGTTGGACAAATTGATGAGGAAAAATCACGAGATGGATGATGGCACCTTGGCTGAATTTATTGACACCAAATTGAGCTCAAGTGGAGAAGTATTGAGGTGGGATTGAATGAAATTGGAGGCCAAAGGTCCAAAATTCGTAACTAGGGGGTGTTACAACATTTTGGACCATTTGGGGAGACTTCTTGAGGAAGCCATGGTGCAACAATTGGCTAAGGATGACAACCATGCATGGTAGGACCAAGAACTCAAGTGTTTTGGATATTTATCTGGCCCCCTCCTCTTGCAACAGCCTTCGTCTTCCTTCAACAGCTCCTTTCTCCATTGGAGTGAGTTTTGAGAGCTTAGAAAACTAGAGAGAACTAGAGAAGACCCCCCTGTCATCGACCGCCTCCCTTGCCGCCCGTCCAAGCCTCTTGCTGCCTATCGCGCACTGCGCGTTACCGCGAGTCACGCTTCGCCCGTCCGTAATCATCCTGTGTCGCTCGCGAGCCAGCCTAACGCCCTGAAGCCCCTAGTCGTTGTTGAAGCCCAGCTGGAGCTCCTCCGTCGCCATCCACCACCGTCGAGCACCACCTAACCCTGCTGCAGCCCGCTGTCGTTGCCTGGCCCGTTCCAGCCCGTCTAAGCCCCGCGCGAGCCTTCTCAGCCCAAGAAGCAGAAGCCGAAGGCTAGCAAGGGTTCTAGGTCTTCTAGGCCTATTTTAAGGCCTATCCAGTCCTCGCTTGGTGTCACCATAGGCTTAGTTGTCGCTCGCCTCTGCGTCACCGTCAACGTGAACTCACCAAATCGCAAAACCGGTGAGTTTATTTGCTAAACTTTATTTAGAGAGTTAATGATGCTTAATGGTTGTTTAGTTTAGGCTAATTAAGGATTAAGTGGTTAGTTAGATTAGATTAGTGATTTAATTGCTTATTTATACATGTTAGGTGGTTAGATTAGATTAATTAAATGCTAATTAGATTATACTATTTATCTTGATGGGTTTGAAAATTTTCTAGGCCCGTTTAGATGGTTAAATTAGCATTTCTGGCCTAAGTTGGTATTCATTGTATTTAATTTGCGTTAGTTAATTATTTTTGGAATTTATTTAATTATTTAATATTTTCCAGAAATTATGCCGGGATAGTCGGTAATCGGAATTTCGTGTTGATTGCAATGGTGTGCTAAGTTTATGTAATTGAATGCTAATTTGTGCAAATTGAGTGGTGATTGTGAACTTTAGTAATTATTTCAAAATTGTAAAATTTTGGTATTTTAATCAGAAAATACTGGGCATTGGTTCTTAACGCCAAAAATGTTTTCTGCGTACTATATTAAATAATGAGATTTTTTAAAAGGAAGATATTGCATTTTTGGCTCAAACTAACCATGTACTCACACAAGATTATTTTTATTGGGTGTTTTTTATGCGAAGAAAATATGCCAAGTTCATTATTTTAATTGAGGAATTTGTGTGCAAAGCATAATGTCCTTGGCCAAGATTGATTGATCGTGTGTTGGCTAAGTAAACCCGTCCCCCGATGTGCGTCGGGTGGACGTTGCCCCTACATGGGATGCCCTTAAACAATGAAAACTGATCGCAGTAGATTCTGGACCGATGCTCCTTCGGGAATACTGTCATCGATGTGTGTTGGTGGATGTTGCCGTGCTCGATGGTGTGAGACGAAGCCTGGCTACACTAAAAGACTGATGTGCGTCGGTAGTTCATGCTTGTGCGAGCAATAATCGAATTGGAACGTGTGATTGATTGTAATTGATGCACCGGATTATGAGACAAAATTGTGGCATGGTATGGGACGTGTCATAACAATTTGATCTTATAATTGGGACCCCTAGATCGATTGTATTGATTGATTGATTGGATTGATTGATTGGGTATATGAATTGTACTGACACGCAAGAGGGAACTGAGGTGAGATAAGTTCTTTGTATTGTGTGTATAGGATGCCTCTATGAGTATTTCCTTCATAATCGAAGTTTAAGGGGTGAACTTTCTGAGACATTGTCTCACCCCGTCGTGGGCTTTAACTTTTCAGGTCCTTAGATGGCAGTTCCTTTGGAACGTTTTGGTCAGCCTAGGAGGGTTACCAAGCTGGTTACTGATTTCCTTGTTCCCGGGGGCCACGAGGTCTGGGTCTATGAGCTTGTAGTAACCACTGTCTAGGTCATTATTGAATGGACCGAGACTTAGAACCAAGGAAGACGAAGTTAGTTTCCTATAGGTATGCCTTCCCATAGTGGGCAAACCTCTCCCATTCAAGCCCTTCAAAGATGGCATTTTAGTAGAAAACCACTATGCCCTTTAGTTTAGAGCTTAGAGACACTCAGATAGAACTAGGATGTTAACATTTCTAACTATCCGAGCTGTATTTCTCAGAGGATCCTATCAGGCTGGAGAAAAAGGAGCTTAGAAAGCCATAGAGAGATTTTCACAAAACACTCACTTTACTTCAAGGGACTTTGCCTCAACACATTACATCATCATCGCCTTTTATAAGCAATAAAAGGTCACACACAAACATGGACCATGCTCACGAGTCCTAAAACAAACAGAGGCATCGAAAACTTTCGGTAAGGAATTATTCGCATGGTGTGAATAGTGACAGTGAATAGTGATTTTCCTAGTCTACTACTATAGTAAAAGTGAACAGTAACTTGCTACAATGATCTTATACGGACAGTGGTCTTATACAGTCAGCGGTCTCATCCGTCATGAGCATTGTAATCACAGTCTAAGTCGTATGAACTATGACTTGCCACAAGCTGTTCTTCATATTTCTGCTCGAGTCCTTCAAGGTCATTTGGTGAGAGAATCTGGTTCAGCTGATATGATGAGGATGCTTTCGCTTGATTCTGGGGGAAGCCTATAGTGTCGTCAGGAATGCTTGGCTGAGGCTAGTTGAATGGTTGAGCATAGTAAGATGTGTCCGTGCTTTGAGATAAGGACAAAGGTCCTTGGTCATAGGGATATTGGGAAAGAGGACCTCCCCATTTAGCATAGAGGTCTTGAGAGGACTGTGCAATGTCATCTGTGTCTGCCATTTCATGCTCCTATGATGATGTAGCTTGTCTGAATTCCTCAAGTGCTTCTTTGGCTTCTGGTGCTAGGCTATAATGATCCCATGCAATGGGTACATTATAATTTCATGCATCTTTAGGAATGGTTTCATTTTCTTGGCACAAAACCCTTTGGAGTTCTTAGTACTGGTGCTCACAACAATCAACAGGTCCTGGTAGGACTTGTGAATTCGAGCTTATGTACTGTGTGGTAGAGGTTTATAGGATGTGGTACCTATAATTTGGGGAGCATTGATGATGTTGCCATTATTTGTGACAAAAGCCCATGGTCATCGAAAGAACAAAATAGTATGGACCTCAGGGTTTGGTTGTGTGGTTTTCAATTCCTTTTGCAAGAGATGTTTCCAATGTGCGAGAGGATAAATTTAGTTAAGGAAATCTAAGAAGTTTTTGTCACTCTCAGAGGGTACCCCATCGATTTAGGGTGTGGTTTTGCCGCGGGCTTAATGGATATAGAGTGGGTCCCCTCCAAGGTTTTGAGGTTCTAGCTATGGTGATAGACACCGCTCATGGCGAGGGTACAGCTGACCCTCCTAGTGGTGCTGTGGTGGACCCTAAACCCCAAGAGGCCTCGGAGTTTTTGGTTGGGGACTCGTGTGCCTAGAGGGCTTGTTGGCTTTTCTGTTTGAGTAGACCTTTGATTATAGACTAGTTGTTGTATATAAACCGGGGTGTTTATAAAAGTGTTTTGTTTGTGAAATTGTTTCCTGCTTTTCTATCCTGTATTAGTTGCTGTCAGGGGTAATCGTTCGCTTCCGCATGTGCATTAAAATGAATGGGTCGGCGACGCCCAGGACATTGCAATTTTATTGACCACCGAGGGATGGGCACACGCTTGAGGTTCGGGGTGTGACAAAATGCCCGGGCTGTCCACAACCATAACAAGCCCTCACCGCCTGACATGGTACATTCCCATGTGATCGACCATACTTACAACAATCATTGTTCCGGTAGTGCGATTTTTCCTTATCTTTCTAGGACCTCCTGTCTCATTTTTCTTATTTGGTGCAAATAGTTACCTCTCTATCTAATGAAGTCTCTAATCTTGATGATAGCTATTCTAGTTTGTAACTTTGTTTGGTGATTCAGTCTTGCTTGATATACTATCCCCATCCTTAGAGTCGTCAGCTCTTGTTCCACCAGTTGAGCATGCTTATACGCCTCCCATAGTCCTTTAGGCACAAAGGTACCAACTTTTCACAAATATCAGCCCTTAGATAATTTAGGAATCTTTTGGCTTTGTCATCCTTGTTCTCAACCAACCTAGGGGCAAATTTGGAGAGTTCTTCAAATTTTGCTTCGTACCAATCCACAGTTAAATTATTCTTATTTAACTACATAAATTCCATTATCTTCTTGTCTTAGGCACAATCAGAGAAATATTATTTGAAGAATGACTTGACAATGCCAGCTCAAGTCACTTTTGTACCTTTTGGGATCATTGTTTCCTTCGTTGCCCTTTACCAATGTCTAGCGTTCCCTTGAAATTGATACTCCGCTAACAACACCTTTTCAACGTCTATACAATTCAACAAAGTAAGTATTTTCTCCATCTCATCTATCCATATTTGTGCCTCCAAGGGATTTCCTAGCCCAGCAAACTTTGGTGGCTTCAATTTAAAGAATTGTTCAATCAATCCTTGTATTAAGCTTTCGCCACCCACCACCTGCTTTTGGGCTTGTCTTTCCATCAAGGCTCCCATATTGGCAAGCACCTACAGAACTTCTTCCATTCGAGCATCCGTCCTTAAAGGAGATCCACCTGTGGCTATCCTTCTTCTAATTCCACGCACATCCTTGTAGCACCAGACTTCTGCACATCAGTCACTAATGAGTGGGTGAGCGAACATCCCTATGTAGCTAATAAGTAACAAACATTACCGATACCCTATGAATAACAAAACTTACTTATTTCTGACAAAACAGCAATAGCAAGCATACAATCAACATTTTAGCGCGCTCGTTCGTCCCGCCCACTCTAACTATTAAAGCATCTTATCACTTCAAGGTGAAACCCAGGCTCTAATACCAAACAAGAGCTGTGGCACCCTAGGAACGCCACCCTACTAACATGATCTTAATAGTCTTTACTAATTCTTATGCTCGGAAGCATGTATAACATGAATTATGTAGGACAGGTGCTATCAAAATATAATAGGTCAAGGTTGATTTCCATTTCATTGGCTTTACTTTATTTAATTACATGGGCAAACACCATTAAAAGGACAGTTAGTCCTAATCCTAGCAATTAGGACTAACTATTAAGGAGTAATAGTTAGTCATTAATATGATTTGATTGTCATTCATATGTCTATGTTGTGGTGGATTTTCAAAATTTTCAGACATCGTTTACTAGGACAAATTGCCATTCATATGTCCTCAATAGAATTTGATTGTCATTCATATATCTATGTTGTAGTCGATTTTCAGGATTTTTAGACATCGTTTACTAGGACAAATTGCCATTGACTTGCCTCGATGCATGGCTTGACCTTTACCATTTCTGATGCATTGTTCTATGTTCTTAGATTTTTATAAAATTATATGTAGAATCTTAGGAAACTTCCTTCATGGAAGTTGTTCCTTATTGAGTGCTTGATGTGCCGTAATTTTTTTTTTTTGGACCAATTATTCATGGGTCATACTTTAATTGCTTGAATCTTGTATAACCTGTCCTGACATGCTCTGTCTTTCCTTTTATGACTTATCTCTGTTATACAATTTTCACGAAATTATGCATGCTCAGGTAGCTTTTGATGCCTTTACGATTTTTGATCCTGATGTTCTAAACTTCATACACAAAAGTTTTAAAAAAAATAAAAAGCATTTTGACATGCTTTTCAAATTCCTCAAATGTTCCAAAATAATCTGGAATTCATATTGACTGACTCGAATCCAATTTTCGTTCATATGATGCCTATAGAAAAATTCTTTTAGCATTCTTTTCATTTCAATTTGACATGATTTTATTAAATTCTTGAGTCATGTTTAAGATGTTTGTGATGCTTGATCAATCGTGCCCTCGATGTACCCGAGATCACCTTAACAACTAAACACGATTCTCGGTTTGTTAAAATCATGTCCCTATCTAACATTTTCCTTAAAAATCCTGATTTGACATAAAATTCATCAACGTCTATGACACTTGATCAGTTGTGCCCTTTGATGCACCCAAGCTAGGTTTGATAGCTAAATGTGCTCCATAACATCAACGAAATTGTGTCCCTTTTATCGAATCTTTTCAAAGTAATGCATTTTCTTGCCAATCATTCATAAAATCTTTTTCAAGCATGGCATGAGTCATATATTGATTGTTTCACTTGCTATAAAATGCATATAGATGTGTTTAGCACATGATGGCTAAATAAGTAACCCATTGTTGGCTCACTAATTTGTTTGATTACTTGAGAACCAAGGTCCAATGGCTTACATGCATGCTTACTTTTAAACTATGCAGGTGATTTTTAGATGTATGTATAGGTGCGGTGCATGTACTCGTGGGGTGCTCTGGGTGACCCTTGGAACCCAAATTAGGGACTTGTTAGTATTGGCCACCATTTGTGAATACAAGTGATAACTAATTACTGCAAACCATTAAAATGATTGGGTAGGAGTCTTAGTGTGGGTTGTTGCATGAATAATCAAAGGCTGACCCCGAGGCCATTCTTGATTGTTTGATTATTTTTCCTTGGATGTTTGACGTGAAATGACATGCTTGTTGATTGCCATGAATTACTTGTTCGATTGCCATGAGTGACTATGAAGTCATAGGATAAAATTAAAATAGGCCCATGGAAGTGGTTGTATCTTTGTATCATTCATTCCCGATATATGTTTCGGGTTGTTTTGGCATTGTATAAACACCTAACAAGTTGCAGGCTCTTCTTTGCTTTGCTTTCCTTAATTGTATCTTAGGATTGTATGCTAGATTTACTATTTTCCTTAAACTGTCTTAGGTGTTTACTTACCACACTTGTAACATCCTCAATTTTGACCCTTATTTTGGTTCCAACTAAGAGGTTAAGCTAGATAGGCTAGTCTTCTTAAAGAACAAGAATCAAATGCATTAAATGAGAATAATGAGTGTGATGAGTATGGAGGCTTATGTATCCCAAGTAATTATGAAAAGGGATGACTCATGACCTAAGGAAATGATAGCAAGTGATCTTGCAAGCCAAGTAGAGGGCCTCCTCTCCCCCATAGACTTGCCACCTTGAGTTTCATAGGTTTTGACTTCCCAGTTTTTCCAAACTGCTGGACCTTTCCTACTTTACAATTTTATAGAGCTCTTTTTGCTTTGAATTTGGAGAAAATTTCTCATGAAAGTTGTTCAAAACATCTTACTCTATAACATACTTAAATTTCAAATTTTTCTGAAGTGAAATGGTTGGGACGAAGGCCCAATCAATTACCGTATAGAACCTGTCCAATATAGTGAAAACTGTAACCAAATTGTTTTCTCGAAATTTTATAAAATCTTCCCTTTCGAATTTGAACATACTTCCTTCACAAAAATTTGAAATGACATCCATATCTACAATATATTAAAATTTTAAAGAGTTTTGTGAAGATTTGAAATTCGAAATGAGTCTCTCTCTCTAACCGTTGAATCTACTCGACAGACGAATTTTTGGGTTGTGTTCGTTAAATTACTGCTCTTTTCACAGCATGAATTTGGCTAAGTTTCCTCCACGAAAAATGTTTCTTGAGGTCTTCTCTACAACATATCAAGATTTTATAATTTTTTGAGCCTGCTTGATAAGGTAACGATGCCAATTTCAGAAATTGCTCAAAACTGACTTTCCCGGGATAAGAGGGTCACACACCTAACTTGTAAGGGAAGGGGGCTGCACACCCAACTTAAGGAGTAAGCTAATCTAAAGACTTCTTGGCTTGAACATAGGAATGCATTAAATGCTTTTGGACCTTAGTGTGTTAAAGAGAAGAAACTTGGATAGCAAGTTGGCTTAAGTAAACCATACCTTGGAAGGTTCTAAAATGCTTGGTTTCATGAGCAAGAAAAACCATGAAAAGTATGCCTAAAATCCAAGACTTATGATGGCCACATATTAAGCATTAAATGAAGGGATGAATTACTAGTTTAGGTGGCCATTTGAGGATTTGATTATCATTGCATAAGATTTTTCTTGGAGATTAAGTTATGCTAACTAATGATGAAAGGGTGACTCACAAGCTTAGGTGGACCAATTAGGAGTGGCTTGGAGAATAAGTAGCATGTGTTCCTTGGAGGCTAGTCATTAATGAAAGAAGGTGACTCAGCATCTTAGGTGTCCCTATAAACTTAGGTCATCATGACCCTAATATGAGCCTTGGAAGGCAAGTTAGACAATTCATAAATGCTAAATGATTCATTAGTACAAATGGACCAATGAGAAGAATGCCCTTTATTCTTAATCATTCCTCTAGAACCTTAGGACGCCACACCGTCAAACTAACAGTGCCACTCCAAGAAAGCTCATTGGACCACTTGTTAGGACCATTAAATGAAGCTTGGCCTATAAATAGGGAACCACCCCCATCCATTTTCTCCGACCTTTGGTTCACTTCTCCTCCTCCTCCTCCTCCTCCTCCTCCTCCTTTCTTGCATGCCTTTTCCTTTCTCTTGGCCTTGCATCCTCAACCCACCAAGCTATCTAATGTGGACGTTGAGCCATATAGAGGAGGAGGTGCTAGGGACCCGTTGTCTAATCCGACCGGTTCGATCACTCGAGCGTGGGCTAAGCAATTCAGGCAAGCTATTGGCGTCATGGTTCGTGATCTTTGGCGTGGAAATGACCTTGGATCAAATTTGGGAATGTTGGAAATCTTGGCGTAATCTTTGGCTTAGAGATGACTTTGGATCAAATCTTGAAGAATCTTGGAAATCTTGGTGCAATTTGATTATCTGGTCACCAAATATTTGACCAAATCAAAAAAAATTATCTTCTTGTTTAGGCATATTCTAGAATATGATGCATTAGATTTCAAGGGCTGGTTTTTAGGGTTTGTGCGGCGGCTAGAAAGCCTATATGAAGGATTGGACAAATTTCTTTGGGGGACAAATTTTATTTTTAAGGAAAAGAATTGAGAGGTTCTCTTCAACTGTTCTTTTGAAGACTTGATCTTATCAAGGTTCCCTTGTGATGGTCTATTTGGCTTATCGAGCGAGATAGCAAATTATTTTGCTCGTGGTGTCTATAACGTTGATTGGTTGACACGCGTTCGTCAACAGATCATGTTCATACGTGGTTGCCAATCACAAGTTCGATTGGAGGTCGAGGTTTGCAATTCGCACCATCCGGGCCTTCGTAGAAAGATCTTTCCGCAATGATTCACATCACTATCTCTAGGTTGGTTCTCAATTTTTCCGAGGTAAGTAAGGTTCCTTTTCTCCTCTTGGAAGGTAGATTTCGTTGTTAAGGCTAGCTAAGTGCTCACCCATCAAATCATGGGTGGTGTATGATGTCTTTTATTTGGTTTTACTTGCAATTGTGTTTGGCCGTATGCTTGAGTCATGAACGTTCAAAAATGAAGTCGAGATTCGCTCGGATTGAGTTCATCACAAGGCAAGACTGTCCAAATCATAAGGCTTTGAATCAGCATAAATAGTGTAGCACAAGAACTCGTGGCATGCAAACGAATGAGCACGCCTTTAGGCCATGCATGTGTCGGCTAAGATAAGAACCAACTTGTGTGATGCACTTGTATGGGTGCACTTAAAGAGGAAAAAGTGTCCATCATCACATAGCATTGGTGGCGATACCTCATTCATTGAACGGAATGCCCTGATTGAGCCAAGAAGCCCCTGAAAGTATGGGAAGCCTCTGAAAGTATGGGATGTCCGGCTTGATGGCCGGATGCCCTGGTGCCCTGGTTGAGCTAAAAAGCCCTTGAAAGTATGGGATGCTTGGCTTGATGGCCGAATACGTTGGTTGAGCCGGGAAGCCCCTTAAAGTATGGGAAGCCCTTGAGAGTATAGGATGCCTGGCTTGAGGCCGGATGCCTAGCCTTCGGCTGGAAGCCCCTGAAAGTATGGTTAGAACCATTTATACGATTAATGAACTTATTGAATATGTTACTATGTGATGTTGATAAGCTTGTTTGGTGAAATAGCTTATTTGGTAGGTTGAAAGTGGATCACATATAGATAGTTGAGAGGTGGCAATGAACTTGCAATTGATCTGCCATCGACACCGTTTGCGAGTGTTGTACTTGTTAGGCTTTAATGATGAGATGTTTTCTTAGTAGAAAACTACGAATTTTACTTACTAAGTTTCCCCAAAACTCACCGCTCACCTTTCAGTCTTGTAGGCATGGAAGTCTCGTGTCAATTTTGGGAGCTGTAGTCACGCTAAAGGAGATAAGATTTCCCTTGGCCTATATGAAAACTTGTATTGTGATGTGGAAAGAAAAGAGGGCTTGTAGAGAAAGGGCTGGTAAAAGTCTTAGTATAATATTAATCGGTGTGTTATGTGTGATGTATGTCTCAATCTTTCAACTGTTGTTTGTCCGGGGAGTTGTTTGTTCATGTTTCCACATGTGCATGATAACAAGATAAAAAAAAATCAGGATGGCAACAAGCCTGTGATGTCGCAAAAATAACTCTTGTCGCTCGCAACCCTGGAGATGAAGTCGGGGTCGTTATAGCACTATCCTTTAAATTCCTATTGTTTGATTTCTTTCCTTTATCTTAAGTAGAAGTGGAATGGTACAAAAACGGCCATCCGCGCATGATCACCTTATGAACTTCATATTACACAAAAAGGTAAAAAGATACGCGTGGACACCTTGGGAAATACAACGACTATTAGGTATCGAAAGGGTATTAATGGAAATATTAATGTAACCCTAGTTCTTCAATTTTAGAATCTCTGGTTGCACAAATATTGAGAGATTACTTCCAACCCTCGATTGGGTTTTCTAGTCGATCCCAAAGAACAAGGTTAATGGTGACTCCTAGAACTAATAATAAAATGAACTCATCATGCGAGGTATAGGTCTTGTGGAGACTCACCGTGATTTAGCAGGCTTGACGTGGAAATCATCCTAAAGGATGAAGTCATGCCATCTTTTTGAGTGACAATACCAATGCGAGGGCTACTATGGTAAGAGTACCCCTAAATTCGCCTTTTTCACACCGATCTCCTTTAGGTTTATCATATGTGTGGAAGTGAGTCATGACACCTTTATGCCATCGAGCGGGGTACGAATTTAGGAGAACCTGCTTTCATGTAGACTTCAAACTCAATGGGCCAAAACTAAAGGTGAGGTAATGATGCCTTTGGTGGACATGATCCCGAGCGCGAACTCGCAAGCAAATACCCCTAAACGCCATCCCTCCCGGACGAGGCCTATGAAAGGTCACGACAATCATATGTATTCTTATTCCCAGATGTGTAAAGTTATTTTACAAATAAATGAAATTCCACTATCACATTAGTTATTGCACTCAATAAGTGATACAATGGTTAGCCCTCACAATTGCTCAAGAAATAATCTCTCAATTTTGGAAAAAAATACACAAAATCTCAAGGAAAATGACACTATAAGTGCCACAACTTTTGTACAGTCCTTACTTAAGTATAATAACTTTTCGAACGATCACTTGAGTGACACTTTAGGGAAAAAAAAAGATTATTTAAATGCCATTGGCAATTTATATGACTGAAAAATCCGATGCGGGATTCATTTATTATAAATCGGCTAATGAGGGTCGCCGAAAAAATCCTATTAGCAAAAATCATAAAACAACGTGTTTTGGCCTTATTAGTGAAAAAGAGGGGGAAAACTAAAAATTAAAAAAGAAAAAGGGGAAGAGATTTATTGCTTGTCGAATCCTCCTCGTCTCTCTTCTTCTTAAATGGTGGAGCCGTGATGGTTCCTCAACGGAACTTAATCATTTAAAACGTTAAGTGTACAATTGACGAGAAAATCCGCACTACAATCAGGAGTCCGAAAAAAAGATCGACCAAATTGAAATTGGCAAAAATTTCGGGGAAAATGTTCAGGCCAAGAGCTTGAAAAGTGGGAAAAGTTGTGAAGGCCAAAGAGTGGAAGGTGAGAGAAAATCAAGAAGAGGGCTGAACCAGGAACAAGGGAGGACTCGGCAAAACGGAGGAAAAAAGTAGTGTCTGAGAAGAGAGCTCTCTCTTGATAAAGGAAGACGTTGGTGATTTTCCATTGACACCCTTAGCTTGCCATCTCCGTCACCTTCAATTTCTTTGCGATTTGTAGGATTCCGGCGAGGCGTCTAGCGATTCATGTCCCAAACCTAGCTATTTCTTTATCATTCGTCCAAATTAGGCACAATTCCCCACGTTGCGCTGTTAAACTTGCCATCATCGTATCCTTAATTAAGCCAATTCAACGGATCCCTACTTTGTTATCTCATAAGTTTGAACTTCTCCTTCACTTACCTCATCTCGAACCCATCCACTGCTCAAGCTTCTCAGAAGAGCATTTCCCTTTCTAGAATTTAGGGTTTCGGTTTCAAATAAATTTGGGGAATAAAAGGGTCAAATCGATGTTGTTTTGGCCCCTTTTTTTCCGTGTCAATAGAAAATAATTCATTTTGGACTTTAGAAATTTTCAAATAAGTGATGTCATAATAAAAAAAAATTAATTTAAAAAGTGACATAGGATGATTCACTGGAATAGGCACTTAAGTGCACAATTTTACATCAATATGACACTTAAGTAATCCAATGAATAGTTTTGACACTTAAATAAGAATGGTATAAAAGTTATGATACTTCTAATATCCTTTCCACAAAATCTCAATACAAAACTTTCCCAGTTTAAGCATTCTTCTGCTCACAGGATGTAATTTCATGAAAAAGCTCTGCCTTGGTTTACATGCAAAATTCGCTCACTATTAGACAGTGACCTCTTAATTCCGTTGACCTCCCAAACACAAAAGTAATTTTAATTGTCAGTAAAATATACTTACACATATAATCCAAAATTTAGATAACCTGATATAACCAAATAATCATCATGCACATATAAATATTAAGTGCCGCAATGGAAGCTATTACTCTATCAATTGTGGACATAATAAAAATTCTAGTTGAAGAGTTATTCCCACATGGAGCCGTGACATTAAGCTTCTATACTTAAAACAGATGATATAGGATAAAATTCCAAGTTATTGATTAACGATCGAAGTTAAAGAATCTTCCACCCCTATATAAAACATCTCCATGCACCATTGCAGAGGATGAAGACATCTTGCTCATACACTTTGTTTCTCTAAGGAAACCATATACACCTCATCTTTAAATTTAACATTTTTGGAACATATCTAACAGAGGAACAAATAGTCAACTTTATTTTACTATTGTTCATCCTATTGCAAATTTTGGACAGAATTCCCGCTCCTCTAATTGCCAGAAAAAACCTGCCGGTGAAAATTGGCCAGCTGATGAGTATAGGCTCTTATTTGAGATTAGCTTAGGCCACTTCAAGCCCTTATTTAAGATAAAATGCATTCTAAACTGTTTTTCATTATAAATGGCTCTATTTCATAAACTTATTTAAATTTTTCCTTCGATTTTACAAACTAAGATTGGAAAATTATGAACAACTCTAACATTTGGTTAATACGGAAAATTTTCCAGCTTTGGACCCCACAAAACCGTAGAATTATGAATCTTCGCTCTCTTTCTTCTACCCATTGTAACTTTGCTTTCTTAATTAAAAATAATAATAATACTTAGATTCCCTTTGTTTCACAGATAATAAATGATTTAGAAAATATTTTCTTAAAAAGGATATTTAGCATTGCTTAAAATAATTATACAATGAAAAATGTATTTGTTATTGACAACTATGGCTGAATATTTACGTGAATAATGAAACTTTTTTGTTTAATATATTTTATAAGCAATGCAAGCGATTACTTTTTTGGAAAAAAATATTTTCTAAATTATTTATTCTCCGTGAAACAAATGCACTCTTAAATAAAGAATAATAGCATAGAAAAAGAAACTTTTGGGCTACAATTAATAATAGTTAGTAGTTTTGTAGGTAATAAGAACTTAGTATTTAATCCCACTCACTCTGGGAGCTTTCCGAGCTTTCGCAGTCACCAAAGCCCTGGGCCGGCTCTGTTCCACAGAATACTCTACTGAAGACTTGCAAGGAAGGGAATTCCGCGTGAATTTCGGCAAATTGTTAAGTCTAAAGAGTAGTTTACTTGGAGAAGGTGATAGTCGTCCCAACTGCTTCTTGACATTCATCGTGGCTATTGACATTTAAATTTTAGCAACTCATTTAATCATTTATTGTATAAAGAAAAAAAGAAAAAGAGTAGACCTTTACCCTAAACAAAAATGTTATTAATTTGCATTTGCACATCAGGATCATTTTATAATAAGGCCTACATTTAGATTGGTGCTAAACGGATTAAAGCAGATTATTCTGAGCTTAATTAAATTATCTAAACTGTCCAAGCCCATTGGAGATCTCACTTGACCACCATTATAGAGGAAGAGTTTCTGGTCAAACTTCAGTCACAACAAAGATTTCAGATGAGAAAATATTTTTGAGGAATTTTCAGCAAAACAAAAGGCATCATGTTCAGAACTAAGAAATAAGAAACAAGAAAGCAAAATAGGATTATCAAAAGATGAAAATAATACATTGAGGGAGCAAATCTAAAAGGGGACACATGCTGGGAGCTCTTAAGGAAGGAGATGGGGAGTGTCAACGATCACCATCGTCTCCGCACAGAACGCAATATGTAGAGAGCATATTTGGACCTTCACAGAAAAAGTTAGAAAAAAAAAAAAACTCACGCCTCCTTTCACTCCATATCACGCGGCACACACTGAGAGAACGAGACTCGCCCAGTATCACCTTTGCCTAACGAGATTCCACGGTCGCAACCTCATCCCCGCCGGAATGAGCCTGCCGCCAAGCCAAACCCCTCCCGCTGAGATCCAGGCAATCCCGGTCGTGTCCACCGCCGGAATGCACCCCGCCGCATCTAGTGAAATTACCCGTGGACTTGCCGCTGCTCCCTCATCTGTCATCGTGAGCCCTATCGCTGATTCGTTGGTGGAGCCAAAGTCCCATTTAAGTAATTTCCCTAAATTATTTGGTTCTAACTTTATTTGGACACAATGTTCTAGGCGTTTATGAATAAGTAATTTCCTTGTTTCGAGTCGTGCAAATTTATAATAATTGGGGTTTCAATTTTTAAGACCTAAGACCAAATTACTGATTAAAATGATTTCTTATTTTGGATCGTGGTGAATATCTAATTATGTGGAGCTTATATTGCACGTCATTAATTCAGGAAGTATTTCTATCATGAAAATTAAAAAAAAAAAAATTTACATTGCATCTACAATAGATTCATCCACCTAAGTTTTCTAAATTAGAATCGCCCGTGTCTAGGTACCATGCAGTAATTTAGGAAATTGCCTAATTTTGATTAGGATTTTAGTTAAATTATTTCCTAATATAATAGGTCATCATAAACTTTACTTGTTCCCTATTTTAACTTTCAAAAGAAAATCATTAATATTTTGCATTCGTATCTCATATAGAATTAATTAGCTAATACACATGTCATATATTGCATATTATGTAGTCATCATATTTAGAAATCATAACTAAGACATGCATTGCATCATTAGATCATCATTCTTCAATAACATCACTTAGGTCATGTTTAAGTGTCCCAAGGTCAGGTCTTTCATTTATAAAAATAAAAACACAAAAGTAATCTATCGCGGAGGTAAATAATAGGATTAATTCATAATTGATCCTATTTCATTAGAATTGCATATAGGTTGCATTGCATTTAAATTATAACATAGTATACATGTCACTTAGATTTCTTATTAGTTCATTAATGCATGTTAGATCAAAACTCATACAATCATGACATTTAAATTAAATCATGAGCGTGATAAACAAGGAAAACCCAAAGATAATTACTAGATATTGCATTTAGAAATCATGTTTAGGTCAAATATACATTGCTTGATTTCTAGTTGACACTTGTATTGTACATAATGGACTTCAGCTTTTTATTCTCTTAGCACATCGAGGTTCTCTTTTTTATTTGAACAATTTATTTAATGATTTGATCTATTGAGTGCTAAACTACCTTTTGTGCATCCACTTTATCACCCATCACATGTTAGTGGTTTAGGATTAAAATTAACCAAGATTTTTTGCAAACTATTGTTGAAATAAAGAGAAATGGTATCAAAATAGTGTTAGACTTATCTAGCGTAGCCAAGCCCTAAAATCCATAAAATTTATGATTTGTAGAAGTAAAATGTTCACCCACATTTTAGTTAGGTTTCTAATTAACCCATAAAAGATTAGTGGTGACTCCCGAATAAATTGAATTGCATGTTTAATTGATATAATTAAAGCCCCAAAGTTGTTATTAGTATGGACTTGGGAAAGTTCACGCTATGTGTAAGCTTAGTAATATTAGTTTTTCCTTAATGATTCACCTTTAAGAAGGTCACCACAATGGCCAACAATTATTATTTTATCTTTACATGACTCCACCACCTGCCCTTTGATTTGCCTAAAAAAATTTGTCCTGAAGGTTGCGAAAAGCATTTCCAAGTAGGAGCATCTCAAAGCCTTTATGAATCTCAAGTTTGGAAATGGAATGCTTGAGAGACCGGTGTACCACCAAATGTGCCTTAAGTTTTCAAGATCGTACAAAACCAGCCTCCTCCATCGACCACTCTTTGTAACCATCCCATCACTTTCATAAGCAATCTTCATTGATGCACGAAATCACTCATAGGTTCTCAAGGCAGTGCAGCAGCCTTTTCCACATATGAGAAGGGGCAATATGCAGGATCAAGGAATTGCAATTTGCAAAAGGAAGCAATGGGAATTTGATTGTTCCACTACTCTTTGCATTGAGCGCCTTCAATTTTTAGACTCCTTATAGTGAGAAATGTAACCCACATGAGGATAATGTTATTTTAGTGATCAATGAGATAGGAGGATAATGGAACAAATTATTATATTGTGTTCTTAAACATGAAAATGCAAGAACACAAAAGCAAGGGATAGAACAAACCATCTCATTGATCAGTTGGTGTGATCCATCATCCTCTTTGGCTTTGTCGTCTAAAGGCCTTGTGGGACTTGGGATGAATACTCCGAAGTTACCTCTTACCTCACTACAAAAATCTTATATGTCTTGAGGAGGCAAAATCACACAAACAACTTCTAAAACTGAATCTAATCGGTTTATTGAGCTTGTCAAATTTTAATGAACTTAATGTGGCACCCCGAAACACCTAAGGTCGCCACAGGTACCTATCGCTATACCTAATGAACACTAGTTACATCTCTTAGTAGAAGCATCGTAGTTCATAGGCATTTTTTTTTTTGAAAACGGTCCCAGCGCAACTTATCAGCGGAAGCATAATTGAATCTCACCATCTCTTCTTCCAATAACAATAATGCAATGCACACCAACTACGCACCATATGAAAAGATAAAGCTGAACCACTTTTATTTACATATTTTCATGATGGATTTTCGGGTCGATACAACCAAAAAGAAAAGCCAAGATTCTTAACTACACTTGGCCACAACCCAAAAGATATCTCGATCTCTATATTCAATCACGTGTCATCCTCCATCTACCAGCGTCGACTATCCTAAAAAAGAAACATCAGCTCTCTACTCCTCACGCGGCCATCACACCCATCCTGGTGCGTCAAGCGGTGGTGGAGGCAACATCCCCCTAAACACTCCATCTCGGCGAACGTGAACCAACAAAAACTCCTGAATGACTAGGCCCCCAACCAGACCCACATCGTACATGACCAGCACTTGAACTCGCACAAACGTCAGACCAAGGATGGTAACGCAGTCAATCTCCGAACACTCTACCTCCACGTCAAATGGGAGGCCATAGAAGGTACCCCGCGTGACCGAAGGGAGCGGCATTTTCTTAATCTAAAATGTTGGTCTCCGAATGGGTGAGTACAACCACTCAGCAAGTAGATGATTCAATAAACTACTCAATGCATTACACAATACAATCATAACAATCATTGCATAGTACATATCATTCATGCATCCAAGCATAACTTACCTTGAAACCATGCATATGTCATCATACCATATGTACATACATCCTCATGTACTCATCTCCATCATATCATACATGTACCATCATATCATAGGTGCACACACAACCATGCACTCATCATCATCATATCATACATGTACCATCATATCATAGGTGCACACACAACCATGCACTCATCATCATCATATCATACAGCCATGCATATGCAATCATACCATATGTGCATGATTCAATTTCCACTTTTTTATCTTTCAATTTGATCACCACATTTTTCTTTACTGGGATTAGTAATTGCATCCTACATTCTATCACTCGCACCCCAACCCAGCATTGCAAGAAACCTCCGGCACACACCACCAGGCATCCGGCACCCCCACATTCCGAGCATCTCGCATCCCAACTGGCATCACGAGGTATTCCCCTGGCATAAACCTCCGAGGCTTTCGGCACACAACCATTCCGGGCATCTCGAAACTCCCGAGGACATCCGGGCATCCGGCACCCCCCATCCCAGGCATCCTGACACTCCTAGAGCATTATCGGCCCACCTCCAACAGTTTCCTCATTCATCATAATTCATATTCACATTTATGGCTCAATATCAACATGGCATATGATATGATGGCAACAAGGTCATTTTCAGCATTTTGATTCTTATATGTAGTGCCAAATATCATCACATGTGCAGCAAGATTCAATCACTTAAGACAACATAATCCACGGGGTTCACACAACTTAGAATAATCCATACATCACGGCTTTTGAAATTTACAAAATCCTGCTAGCACAATTTTAGAAAACATATAAATTAAATACCCAAATGACCTTCAAAAATTATGAAATTTGAACATGTGATAGTCAAGACATAAAGGCAGAAACTTCATGAAGAACACATACCCAAAAGAACCTCACACAAAAGATATAGCTCACGCATTACAGCTTGCAAAATTCGGACACATCAGATTGCGCGGTCTTAGGAATATTCCAAATTAAATACCCGAATGACCTTAAAAAATTATGAATTTTACCATATGATAGTCAAGACCCTAAGGCAGATTTTTCATGAATACATCAAAGCCAGATTCGTCCTAGATAATTAGCTATGGACGGTTGAAATCCCTGTTCCTAGCACCGAATATTTCAGGTTTAGCCATCTCCGAAAAATCACAATTTCACCTACTTATCTTCCTTATTTTCATTTGAAATTTTGATATGTTTTGCCTCAAGACGTCTACTACAACTTTCATTAAGGGATCAAGGTGAGATTTTCAAAGGAAAGTCACTTTATAGTCCACAAAGTCACTGGAGCTCAGTACAACATTTCCAGATCTAACGTCTTTAAAATAAAAATCGTTTCGCTAGGCTATACTTATTCGTTTTATCTCAAATTGAGTATGTTAGCCTTCAATATGTCCCCTACAATTTTCATGAAGGGGTCGAAGTGAAATTCTCAGTAAAAAGTTACATGCAACACATAAAATCACCAAGAGGTCAACAAAACAACTTCAGATTTAACATTTTCGTAGAGGGAGGGTTTCACCCCTCAAAACTCAGCCATTTTGCCTCAAATTTTACTATGTTATACTTCAAGATGTTATCTACAACTTTCATGAAGAAGTCAAAGCCAAAATCCTTCCCAAACATTGCATGCAAGCCACTACAATATTCTGTGTCAGACTGTTTATTCGAGAACAGTTTACTACTTCAAAACATCATTCTTAAAACTTCGGTTTTTCACGCCCTAGACATCCAAAATTCATCACCATTCAATAATACATTCTAGACACAACATGCAAGAGTAGATCAAAGGATCTAACTTGCCTCTAAATCGAGCTACGGCGAGCACGACGGCAGCGGGACACAGCGGCGATGGTCACGGCTCCTCCTCCTTCTTCTTCTCTTCTTCCTTTCCTTCCCTTTCCTTTCTCTCTTCCTCTCCTCTCTCTCTCTCTCTCACGGTCAACACACCTCCTCCCTAAACCGGCCACCTTTTCTTTTTTTTTTTCATTTCTCTCCTACTCATCATTAGCAATGATTGATTCTTGCATGGATGACACTTGGTCATCAACTTGGGACAAATGGGGGAGGACATGCAAAACCGGTTCCCTTCCCCCCCCTTCCTCACACTCAATGGCCCCTCATGGCTCTAATGGGCTAGCCAATTGGCCTATCTTAGGCCCATCCCTCTTGGGCCTAAGACCCAAGTTTAATTAACCTAAGGTTAACCCCTTTTTTTTTAAAAAACTAATTAAATCCCGATTTAATTAAAGCACTAAATTACAAATTAAGATAACTATATACTTGAAATTATAAATCCATAAGTTCCCATTTATGATACATATGGCCAAAGATAAAACTTCCTTTCCAAAATTCATCCATTAAAGACTTGGCCATACATCTCATCGCAAATCATGGATTAGAAGGCTACAAATTACAATATCGGAACTTCCATCGCCTATCCATGGTTCATGGCATATTCAGGGATTTTTATGAAATTCTAGGATGCCACACTTAAGTAAGGAAAACTCATCACTTCTATTTTTAATCAACCACGTTCTTCCTTGGACACCGCTTTCATCACCTATTCACATTGCCTAATGTGTAGCCTCTTGAGTTTCTCTAAAGTTGTGGCCATAAAATTGGGGAAAATATATCTTAGGTTCAAACAATTGTCAATACAGACATCTTTTGGGTTAGGAAAATCCAAAACCATTTAGAAGTCCTTGTTCACCGTGTGTCTCAGCCTTCCTGCTTCACTTAACCACATTGGCTTTCAATTCAGGGTGCGACCTAAGTTTTTGTTCCATATTTGAATCAAGATATCCACAATCAAACAACGATTATATCGAGGGCCACTCTAAAATGTCAACTCTTGTCAATCAGTGCAATCTTCCTATGATTTATAAGGGAAGATGTCAATTAGGTGGGAGCAAGATCCAAGGTTGAGGTTGGCTAATCTGCAAAAGGAACTTCTGGGAAGTTGATCATCCCATATCGTTTTTAAGGATCCACTGGGTCAAACACTAACTCCCTAGCTTGGTAGGCTAACCTACTCATAAAAGTTATACGTCATATCATAACTATGAAAAATTTGACAATTTATGCGGTGGAAGAATGAGTTTCTACTGGTCGCCTTACTCTGACAAATGTAATTGTAATTATGAATCCATTCTAACTAAAAGGCCAAATAAAAATCTTCAAAGAGATATTATTACTAGCTTCGCAAAGTGCGTGCTTATGAAGTGAAATCCTCTTGACATGTAGAGTTCTCTCTACCGTTTCGGTAGTTTTCTAAACCCTAAACCCCAGTTTCTTCTTCGCTCGATGGCATTTTGATGGCTTTCTTTTCTTCGACTTTCGCTATCCAACGGAATCCTTTATCTCTCCACTGATTTCTCTATTTCATCCTTCGTTTTTTTTACACCTTCAGCTCAAACATGGGTGGCTTTCAATCCATTGACCTCTGATGCCTGGCGGGTACACTCAATTCTTCACCGCCTGCATGTCTTCGCTAACCTTCTCTATTCAACGAAGATGTGGAATTGTTGTTAGTTGACAGTTCATGATCATAGTATTTCATAGTCTCTGCCTTCTGTAGCTTGTTAGTTTTCTAGAGTTGGGTAATTTGCCTTTATGTCTTGAATTTATCTTAGATGGCTTCGGACGAACAAACCGATTCCTTGCGTTTGGCTACTCTTTGTACTAGCTTGGGTCGACTCAACACAGAACAGCTCATCGAAGACTGGGATGAAGACCCCTCACTTGAAACATTAGAGGAATGTCGATTAACCCTTATAGGCAAAATCATTTCCGATCCATCTATCAATTTTCCAGCCTTCCAAACCACAATGAAAAAAGCCTGGCGACCTGAATTAGTGGATATATCACAGCATGAGGCAGGTATCTATGTTGCAAAATTTAAATCTCAAGTAGACAGACAGCGAATTCTTGAAGGGGGCCCTTAGCTATTTTCGGGCCATTTAGTTATATCCAAATCCTAGACTGCAAACACACCATTACACTGTTATGACTTTTCTACTTACGCCTTTTGGATACAGGTGCTTAGGCTACCATTAGAATGGTATTATGAGAGAATGATTAGGAAAGCAATATAGCATATAGGTAAGGTAATCGAAGTTAAGCTTGACTCAAAAGAAGGAGTATTGTCGAAAGTCGGTTGAGTACGAATTGACATAAACTTGCAGGAACCTCTTATAACAGGGAAGTTGATTCGAATAAGTGGCAAACCTTTTTGGCTTGATTTCCGCTATGAAAGTCTTTCCCAATTTTGCTTTTCCTGTGGCAAACTAGGGCATTATGTGATGTACTGCCAAGACATTCCCTACAATGAGGCCAAGCATGACGGTAGAGAGAAAATGGCATATGGGCCGTGGCTTCGAGCGGAAGTCAAAACCAATAGTCCATACTGGAATATCTTTTATAACCCACAAGACAAGCCAAAGCAAGTTGAAGAAGTCGTACCTGAAACTCCGCCTGCATATATACCAACGGTTCCCTTATTGCCCCCACCATCTCCACTTCTACTAGTAAATAATTCCAGTGCTGTTAACAGTTCCAAGGCACCAACAGAAGCACTTAATCAACTGCTTCGGCCACCCTCAGCCGCGCACTATATAGCACTTATCTTTGTAGACAAAAAGTTGAAAGGCATTTAGTATGAATCTGTGGAAAAACATGTAACAAAGAAGATGACGCATATCAGGTCGAAACCTATTGTCCAAAAAACAGCGCAGATATAATTCGTATGACATGAGTAGTATCATCATTGTGGAACCTATTGATTTAAATCTTATGGACACTCCTATATTTCTAGCGCACGAAACTGATGTTCGAGCTTTGGTGGCCAGCCCTAAACAGCCCCCACTTGACAAATGAAAATGATATGTTGGAACTATCAGGGTTTGGGCAATCCCTTGACAGTTCAAGTACTCAAGGTCATGACGGCCAATGAAAAGCCCGACATTGTATTTCTCATGGAAACCAAGAACATTGAAGGAAAGCTTCATCATATTCAGCGCAATCTCAAATTTTAAAGTTCATACGTGTTTAATCCGGTTGGTGTGGCCGAAGGCTTAGCTATGTTCTGGAATGATCGGGTTTTTTTACAGGTGATTCGTTCCACACAACATTTTTCCGACATGAGTTGTAAGTTTGGTCAAGAAGGTAGGACTATCTGGATCACTTTTTTACATGCTCCTACGGACTATCAGCATTGTCAATTGGTATGGGATGAGCTTCGAGCGATCCATTCCCACAACAGCTTTCCTTGGCTTTGTGCTGGAGACTTTAACGAGGTACTTTACCCTTGGGAAAATACAGGAAAACGACCTGCTAACTTGTATAGAATGCAGTCTTTTAGAGCTCTTTTCCATGACTGTGCTTTTACTGAATTAGAAAGCAAGGGTTGTAAATTTACATGGCTGAACAATAGGGGAGGGGAGGAGTTAGTGAAGGAAAAATTAGATAGGGTGGTCTATTCAATGGAATGGAGGCTACTCTTTCCTGCAGCTGAAGTTTATGCACTCCCTGCTGTGGGATCTGATCACGGTCCTCTCCTAATTCAGACTTCGCCAACTATTCAAAGACAAAGAAGGCCTTTTATTTTTTAGGCTTATTGGAATGAGGATGAGGAATACAGAGAGATTATTTATAAAGCATGGACTTTAATGTGCCTACCGAATTCTGATTTCATCACTAGAGTAAAGAAAGTCACAGCAACCCTGCTCATCTGGAGCCGAGAAAAAGTTTAGCAATGGTCATCGGACTATGTTGACTTTACAACAACAATTACAGGATCTAGTGAACCAGCAGCATTCCAGTTATGAAAAAGTATAGGTAGCAAGGTTAAAAGAAGAAATACGCAAGACTTGGCAACAGGAAGAACAGTATTGGGCCTTACGTTCCAGGATTCAATGGCTCAAATTGGGTGATAAGAATACCCGATTTTTTCATGTATCGACAATTCAGCAACGTCAACGTAATCAAATTACTATGCTGCAAAATGACAGTCAGCAATGGGTACGTGATTTACCAACCCTTCAAGATATGACCTTTACTTTCTTTTCGCAGTTATATACTACTGAATGTACTCGAGACTATGGACCTTTACTTGATCAATGCCAGTTAGTAGTCATTTCTGACATGAATACTCAACTGACCACTTTGCTTACTATTGAGGAGGTTCGGGAAGCTACCTTTCAAATGGACACTACCAAAGCCCCGTGCCCGGATGCATTAATGGGTTTATTCTATCAAGAACACTGGGAAACAATTAAAGAAGACCTTTTTCTATTAGTGCAGAATTTCCTTATGTCTGGGGTAATGTCGACAAGTCTCAATCAGACGATTATAACCCTCATTCCCAAAACAACTCAACCTGAGAAACTGGAACAATTTCGGCCCATAAGCTTGTGCAACTATGCTTACAAAGTTATCTCTAAGGTGCTTGCTAACCGTCTTAAACCTTGGCTGAATATTCTGATTTCTAAGGAACAATTTGCTTTCATGAAAGGACAACAGGTCCAAGATAATATTCTTATTGTCCAAGAAGTTCTTCGCAAATTCCGAACAAGAAAGAAGACTAGCAAGTTCAATGCAATTCTTAAAACAGACATGAAAAAGACGTATGACAAAGTGGAATGGGATTTCCTACATGATTACCTCCTTAAACTAGGATTTCATCCTACAGGAAATGGGTGGATTATGCAGTGCGTCACGACCCATTCTCTTAGCGTGAAGTTTAATGGAGAACGGTTACCTTATTTCTACCCCTCTCGCGGCCTCAAATAGGGTGATCCCTTATCACCATATCTTTTTATTCTCTTGGCTAATGTTTTATCAAATCTTATTACTCAAGCTGTCAGTATCGGACAAATCAAAGGTCTTAGGTTAAACATATGGTGTCCTACCCTGTCACATCTGTTTTTTGTTGACGATGCAATCTTCTTCTTAGATGGTACTGTTTTGGAATGCCATAACTTAGCCAACATTTTAAATTTGTATTGTGTGGCCACAGGACAGTTGATTAACCGCAACAAATCAGGGATGACCTTTAATAAGAACTGTCCAATCTCTTTATATGAAAATATGGCTAGGGAACTTCGTATTCCAGTTTTGCAAAGATCTGGTAAATATTTGGGGTTGCCATCATAATGGGGTAGATCGAAGAAGGAAGTATTCTCTTGGATAGTAGGTCGGGTTAATGCTAAGCTAGAGGGCTGGAAAGAGAAATTCATTTCTAAGGGGGATAAGGGGATTCTTATTAAATCTGTTGTTCATGCTATTCCACAATACGCCATGTCTATATTTCAATTACCTCTTTCTGTTTGTTCATCTATTGAAAAATGTATTGCCCGATTTGGTGGAGAAATAATTAGAATAAGGTGGGTATACATTGGCATAAATGGGATGTATTGAAAGAAAGTAAGGTGCAAGGAGGGTTGGGATTCTGAGACCTTATTGCTTTGAAAAGAGCGCTGCTTGGAAAACAAGCTTGGAGATTACTACATCATCCTCAATCTTTATGGGGTGCAATTTTTAAGGGTCTCTATTTTCACTAGACAGATTTTTTATCGGCCACCAGAGGAACTAGACCATCTTGGGGATGGCAAAGCCTTCTTAGGGGCAGAGCTGCTATTTTACCAGAAATACGCTGGTCTATTGGTAATGGCAATAACATCATAATTCGTCGAGATTGTTGGCTACCAATAGGAATTATCTATGGACCAAAGTCTAGAGAGGAACCAGTTATGGTGGCAAATCTTATTGACCCGACTCACCACAACTAGAACAAATTAGTGATTCAAAACTTCTTTGAAGAACAGGTTGCAACATAAATTCTCACAATACCAGTCAGACCTCTTTACTCATAAGACAAATTGGTTTGGTCTGCCACGACTGACAATAAGCACATTGTAAAAAGTAACTACCAAGCAATTGTACACTCAAGCAGCAATCGGCATAGTCATAGTGCATCGGTTTCTTCCGGGCCCGTGACCCAGAACTTCTAATGTTAGATTTTAATGAATCATGGCTCATCATCTCTGAATCTAAACTTTAATGAAACTAGTTCTTCAGTCCCATTATCTTAATTCTTTCTTTACATGAGTAAACATATATTTGGTGAGATTAAGGTTGAAAATTTAAATGAGTAATAATTTCTAGTGTAGAAATAATCTCCAAACCTTTGCAGGAGTTAAAGAAAAACGAAGAAGGGCTCAGTTCACACGTTTAAAACATTAGCGGCAAAATCAACTTTGAATATAGATCGAGATAAGTGGCCAAACAAAGAGCTACCATTTAGGAAATGATCTTTTATAAAGAAAAATTAAGAGTTTTCACTTTAAATTAGATCAGTTACCTCTCGACGAAGGATTCGAAGAAAAATATACATTCTTATGGTTTTTTCTTTTTAGAAAACGAAGTGGCGCTTATCTTTTAGCCCCAAGGGATTGGTCAGTCAAAACCCGAATCGAATCACCACACTTGCGCATTTACTTAGGACCACTCTCGAGAGTAAAGACTAGTGTGTCTCCAGTTATTATCCAATGCATGTGGAGTAGATGAATTACCGCACCCTGATGAGGATCATCATGTGCCAACGAATTCCAACCATTCCATTGATATCTAAGAGACACCTATTATTGATCTTGTGAATATGCATATGTTTTGAGCTTCATAAATAACTCCATTTGAAGAAATTGAAGGTTCATGGAAGATGCCTTCCCATTTTCTCTTTATTAAGTTTACTAACCGTAACACTTATTTATCTCTAAGAACCTCACTTTAATGGTTCTACACAAAATGACCAATTACACCTAGTTAACAAGACCAATGAGGTGTAAGTGTACGTTTTTTTATATATTAAATTGTTTTTGCACCTTTTTCGTTTCTTTTCTGGAAATGGAGCCGCCTTTCTTTTACATATCTTCTTTCTTATTGACGATTATTCCTAATGGATGAAAATATTCAGCACCCACACCTTAAAATCGACAAGTTATATAGGGTATAATCAATTGTACATAAAATATACAAAACTCAAAATTGGCAAAGAAGAGTAAAGATTATCTTTTATTCAAGTACACTTATTTACTTATATGCATAGTACATTTTCTATACAGCTCCCACCTTTACATAAACTAGTAAGGAATTACCGAAAAAGCCTGAAAGCATCACGTTATTGTGTGCACAACCGTACACATTCTTAGTCCCAAATTTGTATAGTTGTTTTACGGAAAACCAAGATTCCACCATCACATGGATCATTACACTTGATAAGTCATAGAGTGTTTAGTCCTCACAGTTGCTCAAGAAACAATCTCGCAATCTCGCAATCTCGCAAAGAAATACACAAAATCTCAAAACAAAATTTGCACGGCTTAAGCTGTGACATCCAGAAGTCGATCTCAATAGTGAGGCTCGGCCTGTCTCGACATGGTCCAGGATTGTTCAAGGCACGGGGAGGCTCGGGATCGCTTAGGTTAAATCCATCAGGTCTTAGTGTGGTTCGGTTTCCAGTAAGACATTTGGATAGGTGAGGCCTAGGATTTTGCTGGTCGATTATAACTACGAGTAAATTTTGAGAATGTTGCAGGGTGGGAGGGACTAAGTGTGATAAATCTAGTCTGTTTCAGCTAGTGCTTTCTTTCCCTAGAGGAATCAATATGGTCGGTTCTACACATAATAAAAAAATGTTTCAAATTTAATTATTGAATTACTGCACCATGGTAAGGGTTTGATGGATGTCATTGGTCCTCATGATGACGATGCCCTAGATGTCGAGATGCTTGGAAGGGTGTAACCCGGTGCCCTTTGGATGCCCAGGGGTGTAACACAGTTCCCTTGAATTTCCGAGCAAGATATACCCGAAGGGGTGCAACACGGTTCCCTCCAAATGCCTGGGGATATAATAGGGGTCCTCCAAATGTCTTTGCAATGTTAGATGGCTACGAATGCTTAGAAGGATGTGATGGATTTATGAGATGGCTTAAGGCCCATCCGCTCAAGTTGGGCCCAAAAAGGCCCGGCCCACGGGAATAGGGCCCGTGGATGGGGGAAGGTATAAAAGGAAGGAGAGAGAGAGAGAAGACACCTCTTGGCATAACAATTCCAACGTACGTTCCTTTCCCTCTCTTTTTCTCCCAAACGCTTAAGGCGACACCGTTTCCCTATTCAAGTTGAATTGATATCATCGGATCAGAATTTCTTCCTCGATCTTTGGCATTGGTGTTTAATCTGTGGCTAACAAGGTACGCTCGAATCCGTGGTGTGCTTTATGATTGGTGATACGTGTTTTCCCGGGCTTCGTCTTCCGCATTGATTTAGGGGTTCGATTCGGTGTCGAATCCAATTTTCGGAGATCCGTTATTCCCAACATTGGTATCAGAGCCCTAGTTCACGTTTTCCCGATCAATTTGATGTTTTTTGATTGATTTTTCGAGAAAAAATTTCGGCCGTACGGATCGGGGCGAGAAATCCCGACACCCGAGCGTTGTTCGGCCATTTTTCTAAGTTTCCGCAAGTTGAAATAAAATTCTGAAGGCACTGGGAGAAAGGCAACGTCGAGACGAGTCCGGCGACATGTCGCACGACACCGTACGACGCCGCACGCGCCCACACGCGCAGCCAGAAGCCGCTGCGCGTGGGCGCGACACGCCCGAAGCGCTGGCAATGGCCAGCACGTGCGCCACACGCGCCGGTGACAAACCGGCACGTGCACGCTGGTGACGAACCGGCACGTGCGCGCCGGCGACCGTCGAAACGACACGCGCCGGTCCGCGGACCGACGCGTGCTGACGTCACACAATGACGTCATCGTGACGTCATCCAACAGTCGGTAACCGCTCAGATGACGTCACCGATGACGTCATCACCAACGATATTTCGCCGGGCGGTCACCAGCTGGCGACCCGACCCGACCGGCAACCCGACTCGACTTGCGGACGAGGCACATGCCCGGCACGTGCCGAATGACGTCTGCGTGATGTCATCCCCCGCACGCGCGAGGCACGTGCGGTCGGTCCGCGCGAGCGGTCCGACCGGTCCGACCCACGCGCCCGTTGACCCGACCCGTTGACCGAGCGTTGACCAGTTGACCGTTGACCGATGACCGTTGACCGTTGACAAAAAAAAATGATTTTTTTCTTTTTCAGTCATGCCTATGTGGGTTATAAGTAATCCATTTTTAATTCTGCATTTGTTGTATGAATTTTGGAAAATTATGCATTTTCCCTTATATTTATTATGGATTATAAGTGATTCATTTTTTAGTTCTGCATTTGTTGCAGGAACTATGATGCGTTATGCAAGGATACCTGCAATCCCGAGAACGGACGAAGGAAATGCAAGACTTAAGAGGCTGATGACAGAGTTAGCTGATTATCGGTGGCATGACGGTGATTTAGTATCACATGTGGTCAGGGTCAATTAGATGATACAGGAAATCATCTGGAATGGTTATCTTATGCCAATTTTTGAGAAGGTGCCGGCTTTGATGAATACTCTTCCACCTGAATGGCAAGCAGTGTCGGATCGGCTATGGGGGGTCAACGTGGTCCCGGGTTATAGGAGGCTGGTGGAAGCTTTTGTAAGAGAGCACTATAGAATTGAGTTGGCCAAAACTTCAACCCTTAGATTGAGTGCCACATGGCATAGAGTAAATACGCCTTGGTGGCGACATGAAAGCTCTCCAAAAGTTTTTCCATGGTTGGCAAATGTGCCTTCAAATTGCTCAGATATTATGGCTGATAGATTAGAAGTGACATTCCCTATTTATTTCTTTGATTAATTATGTAATGCTTACTACCTGATTGTTGTTGATGTAGCAACCGATATATTAGTTGTATCATGTGAAAGCATTGTTATTTTATTGAATGTTAAGATTTTTATTTGCTTTCTGCTATTGCTGGTTGCTGTGGGTAATTAGCTGTGGGTAGTAATAGAAGTTTTTGTAACTTCATAGAATTGATTTTGCATATGACAATCATATTAATGATAGTTTTAAGTTAGGATTTTTGGAGGATGATTGGAACATAGTGACCTTTTGATTCTGAAACCTTACTTGAAATTATTTATTAATATGATGGGTCTATGCAAATAGGGATGCATAAATGATAGGCATTAATTATTCGTGCATGTATGTCTGATGTGTTCAGAACGATGGTTCAGCAACTAAGAATGTCATTGCTGATATGAACGGCAATAATTGTGAAATATTGAATATGAAGATTCAATATGTGCTGAAAAAGCAAGAAGCACTAGAAGCTCTTGACCATGATATGGAAGATCTTAAGGATGCCATGCGCCA
This sequence comes from Eucalyptus sideroxylon x Eucalyptus melliodora, assembly GCA_016097485.1. NCBI lineage: Eukaryota > Viridiplantae > Streptophyta > Magnoliopsida > Myrtales > Myrtaceae > Eucalyptus > Eucalyptus sideroxylon x Eucalyptus melliodora. Next base: position 22,526,171 of record CM027830.1, read on the forward strand.
TCTTGAGCTAGTAAAGGACCGTCTAACGGTATTTGAGCCGAAAATAGACATTTGCTATCTTTGGTTCTAGCTCGAAAGGGCTTTGTGCTCTAAGCGCAAGCGTATTGATTCGTTCAATATGTGGGAATGCAAAGGATCAAGTCCTTATTGCAAGAAATCAATAGTTAACTAACACAAGAGAGGAAAACGTCCTCAAGGGAAGAAAATGTCAAGGGTGTGATGTTACAATTGTGACAAGAGAGGTCACTATGCTCGCGACTGTCATAAACCAAATAAGCTATACACCTCTTGTACATTTGAGAACTTTGCTTATGTGTCAAGTTCTGCATTATAGACTGAATCCAATCCTTTGTGGAATGTAGATTCATGAGCGACAGACCATGCAGCAAAGGATAGAGGATCCTCCGTGGAATTCCGACGATACCAACTGGAACTAAGTGGATCTATATTGGAAATAACTCCAGAGCTGAAGTTAAAGGGATTGGCACCTGCCAATTGAACATGCATGGTGGACGCATCTTGATGTTCTATATGCTTTGGAGATTCGTCGAAATTTAGTGTCTGTCTTAGTATTGGTTAAAATTATTTTTTGTATGAACTTCCATAATAAAGGTGTAGATTTGTGTTTAGATACAAACTATTATGGTTGTGGTCACTTACTGAATGGTTTTATTGTACTAAATGTTGACTGTGATAATGTCAATATGTTATTCCCTTGTTTCACGTCTTCTACCTTATATGATAATGATGTGAATATGATGACATGCTAGACTTGGTCATATGGGCTAACAACATATGAAAAGACTAGCCAAAAAGGGCTTGTTGGGCAATATTGAAAAAGTCGATTTGTCCATAAGTGAGCATTGCCTAGTAGGGAAAATGACAAGGAAACCATTTGAAAAGGTAAAAGAGCTGAATTTCCTCTGCATTTAATCTATACTGATGTTTGTGGTTCAATGAATGTGAGAGGAAGGCAATGAGCTGTTTGTTTCATCACTTTTATAGATGATTCTACTTGATTCGGATATGTCTATTTGATTTCTCATAAATCTGAAGCATAAGTTGTTTTAGAAGGTTTATGAACCTGGCAGAAAATCAATTAAACAGGAAAATAAAGGTATTTAGATCCGATCGAGGTTGAGAATATTTATCTGATAAGTTCAGAAAATTATGTGATGAAAAAAGGAATAGAAAGATAGTTGGCTATTCCATATACTGCTCAACAAAATGATGTTGCAGAGAGAATAAACAGAACCCTACTGGAATGGTTAGGTCCAAGATGGCGCATGTTAACTTACCTATCACTTTTTGGAGTGATGCGTTGTTAACTGCTGCCAATATACTTAACCGGATGCCTTCCAAATCAGTTATTTCCACTTCATATGAGTTATTGACAGTTAGAAAACTAGACTTAAGTTTTCTTAAGCCATTGGGTTGTACTGCCTATATTCATGAGTCCTCTCACAAGTTTGGGAAATTGGGTCCCAAAGAAAATAAGAGTATTTTCATGAGATACTGCGAACACTCAAAAGGGTATGTGCTCATAGGTGAGCAGGAAAGTGGGAATATAACTGAATCTGAATCACGGGATGTCACATCCTTAGTGGATGAATTTCCTAAGAGGGGCGAAATAAGGGAAAATTACTCCCTATTTGAAACCTTGGATCAAGATAATGATGTCAGTGGAGTTTGTCCAAGTGGGAGTAATATGAGATGTGATGAATTGAATTCAACTCATCCTCAATTGCAACCACCTGATGTGATGACATCATCATTACCTAATCCAAGTGGGAGCATGATGAGGAATGATGTGCTAAGTGTACAATCTCCCATATGGTGAACAAGTCGCCAAAGTATTCCCCGTCGATGTTTTGACATTGAAAGGGAAAGTTTTATGGTTGCTCCACAAGATAAGGATGAGCCAATAAATATTAATGATGCTCTAAATTACCCTAATAAGGAAAAATGGATTCATGCAATGAAAGAGGAAATTGAGTCAATGAAATCAAACCAAAGTCTGGAAACTGGTTGATCTTCCAAAAGGGACGCAGAGCTATTGGGAACAAGTGGGTTCTCAAAATAAAGCGAAAGGCTGATGGCTCAATAAAAAGGCATAAGGCTCACATTATGGCGAAGAGGTATAATCAACAGGAAGGAATTGATGATGAAGATACATTTTCTCCTGTAGAGGGATTTACCTCGATTCGCATTATTCTTGAGTTACATCAAATAGATGTAAAGACTGCTTTCCTCAATGGAGAATTAAAGGAAGGAACATATATGGAACAACCTGCCGGTTTCATAGTGAAAGGCCAAGAAGAAAATGTATGTCGACTTTGGGGGTCGATATATGGCCTTAAGTAGTCGTCAAGACAATGGTATATGCGTTTTCATAATGCCATAATGGCATATGAGTTTACAATGATTGATGAGGATCATTGTGTATATATCAAAAGATCCAATGATCAATTTGTGATCATATCATTATATGTTGATGATATACTAATTGTCGGAAGTAATATGGAGTTTGTTAATACTGTGAAGAGTTGGTTGTCTTCCAACTTTGAGTTGAAGGATATGGGATTGTAAATCCATAGACACTCCTATTGCAAAAGGTGAAGGATTGAGCCATAAACTGTGTCCAATGACTCCACAAGAGAATGAACAAATGAAACATGTTCCTTATGCTAGTGCTGTTGGGAGTTTGATGTATGCTATGATGTGTACAACACCCGACATATGCTTTACAGTTGGAATGGTGAGTAGATACCAATCCAATCCAGGTCAAGCACATTGGAAAGCCGTTAAGAGAATACTAAGGTATCTAAAGGGGACTGCTGATTATACGCTGAGTTATTAAGAAAATGATCTGCAACTGAAAGGCTATTGTGATACTGATTGGGGAGGAGATTTAGATTAAAGAAAATCTACCTCTGAGTTTGTTTTCTTACCGAATAATGGCACCATATGTTTGAGCAGTAAGAAACAAAAGTGTATAGCCTTGTCCACGATAGAAGTTGAGTTCGTGGCATTATCAACAGCAGTATAAGAAGGTGTTTGGCTTAAGAGATTTTTTGGATCATTTAGGTGTTATTGGAAGTGTTGCAGATTTATTGTTGGTTAACTGTGATAGCCAAGCAGCAAAAGCGTATACCAAAGATCCAAAATATCATGGCCAGACCAAACCTATAGATACCGAGTATAATTTTGTTATGGATATGGTTGCACGAAAAGATGTGAACTTAGAGTACATACTACGCATAGAATGGTAGCAGATCCTATGATAAAGCCAATACCTAGAGATGTGGTTTGTGGCCATATGAAATCTCTAGGATTGCGTAGAGACTAATGTACTGAATATTGTATTTTCCCTAAGTGTTCACATTTGATGAATTTGTGTTTTTCATCATTAATGCCTATGAATCTTTGTTTGATCTTTATGCATCTTAATGCTTAGTGCATTACTTTAAGTTGAGAAGTATGTCGGACAGATATAAGATTAGCCCACTCACACGGGTAATCGCCTCTATTTACTGTGTGATAAATAAAGATGAGACTGTTTTAAAGCTTATTAACTAGGTGATAATCGAGAGCTCAAGCATAAAACACGTATGTCGCCTTAACTAGGTGTTAAGATGAGGATATAATACGTACTATGTCCGAAAGTAAAATACCCCACATATTTTACTTCGTCTGTCTAAGATGCCAGATGTGAGTTCTAATGAATTTTGTGAATGAGTAGATACGTGAACTCAAGTTAGACATTGGGTATGTCTGAACTATCATCTGTACGGTATTGAAAGGTGTAGACATACGTTCCATGGGAAAGGAGTTAATACCGTAATACGTATTTCATACTACGTATGCATGAGTCGACCAATAAGAGTGGCAAAAGTTTGATCTCAACTTTTCTGTCGTGTGAGACTGTTGAGGAAGAGAGATCCTCAATTTCTTAGTCCCCTCATGACTCTTATTTATTCTCAAGATTTCTATTTAGTGTTTGTTATCTTAGGATGTTGCCAATGGTCATGAGTTTGATTCGATCTAATGGGGCATTTCTAGAAAAGCAAGCTGAATTGAAATTGAGAGTCTGAAGGAAAGAGGAAGATCGATTTTGGAGAATCACATTGTAGTTTTGTATTCACCGGTTAACCAATTATGACTGTCTTTGTGATAATCATAATTGTGAATACAATAAATATATCATTGTTTAAAAGAGATCAAGAGAGATGTAAAATGTGATCGATCGATTTAGGGTACTGCATACTAAATCTACTCAGGAAGTGATGCCCATTATGAGCTGCTATATATTCCTAACAGATGTATGGCAACGAGCTCTCAAAGTATACTGATCGCACGGATTATTCACCGGTATGAATGTTGAAGAGAGGAAAAGAGGATTCTGTTTGGCACACCATATTAAGTGAGAGTCTATGATGGATTTTTCTCTGATGGGGTTGAGTAGGCCCTGTCCGCCCATGTTGGTTTTGGACCACCATGTGCGAGTGGAAGATGATGCATTTATGAGATGGGCTTAAGGCCCATCCGCTCAAGTTGGGCCCAAAAAGGCCCGGCCCACGGGAATAGGGCCCGTGGATGGGGGAAGGTATAAAAGGAAGGAGAGAGAGAGAGAGAAGACACCTCTTGGCATAAAAATTCCAACGTACGTTCCTTTGCCTCTCTTTTTCTCCCAAACGCTTAAGGCGACGCCGTTTCCCTATTCAAGTCGAATTGACATCATCGGATCAGAATTTCTTCCTCGATCTTCGGCATTGGTGTTTAATCTGTGGCTAACAAGGCACCCTCGAATCCATGGTGTGCTTTATGATCGGTGATACGTGTTTTCCCGGGCTTCATCTTCCGCATTGATTTAGGGATTCGATTCGGTGTCAAATCCGGTTTTCAGGGATCCGTTATTCCCAACAGGATGTAACACAAATTCCTCCAAGGGATGGTGCCAGCTGAACTTAAATTAAATATGAAAATCGAAGTTTCTTAAGTTATATTTGTATACCAGTATAACATTTCGATGAGTATCTTTTAAATCAACTACTACTTTGGTTTGAGGAAGGTACTTGGGCAAGTTGAGTTATTTTGATTGCGTATAATTTATATTTGGGATTAGTGCGCATGGATAGTGCCATATTCACATAATACAGTCCACTAGGCTTTTACTTGTTGAGTCTTGTACTCACTCATGGTTGACCATTCTCTCTTTCATATTAGTAAGAGTGTCAACCCCACCTACCTCCCACATGATTCGTTATGGCGCTCCGGTAGATTTCACATGGCATCCGGACGAGTTCGTTGACCCTAGCTTTTCGAATACTGTCTTTATTAAGTTCATGTCCTATTTGAAGATCAACATAGGGGCACCGACGGGGCCCGGGTTACTTGGGTTCGTCGCCCTATACGCTGGTGTGAACGGGCATGCGGTGGGGTCCTCTTCCGCTGTACGACGACGATGGAGGACCAGGGGGCAACGGTAGCACCGTCAAGAAGGGCGTAGGAGTTTCTGGAGAAGGGTGGACGCCATTTTTGGATGGAGCCGAGACCAATAGGTGGCTATGGATATACTAGGGTCAGGGTGGATGAAGATCGTTGCTGGAGTACTGACTTTTGAGTTCCCTAGTGTAGCCGACTCTGCCACCTATGTTGTAAATAAAATAATGAAAGAAAGGAAATCTCCGTTCGTGTAGTTTCTCGTGCTTGTGTTATATGTCATAGGTCATCTTAGTCATTTACATTTTGGCATGCTTAGAAGTGAAAAAAGAAACGGAAGAAGAGAATATAATAACTGCTTTACATTTAGCGTACTGGCGCATCACATAAGCACTCTTGAGTTTCACAAGGTGTAATATCACGAAAAAGCTCAGCTGTGTTGGTTGAGAGTCTCTCCTTTATCGCCAAGGTCGAGAGTTTGAAACCCGCAATTGCTAGCGTTATAAGTGAGGGGCCATGGTGATGGGGTCTTGTGTTAATCTCCCTCGAAATATAGTCACCATTAAAGTCTGAAGGTGCCACCGAGTACTAGAGGACCTTGTGACCCCGATAGTGTAAGCGAAAGGGGGCTCAGGCGGATCCTCGGTTACCAAAAAAAAAAATGTCGAGAAAAAGCTCCACGTTGATTTACATGCAAAATTCTCTCACTGTTCTATTTATTCGGTCGATCACCAAAAACAAAAAAAAAATAGTTCAAATTGTTGGTAAAATATAATTACATGTATAATCCATAATTTAAATAACTTGATATAATCAAATAATCATATGCTGATATAAATATTATAGTGCCACAATGTAAGCTGTTTTTCTAGCGATCGTGGACATAATAAAAATTCTAGTTAAAGAGGCATACATTCCACATGGAGCAATGACATTCAATTTTTATACTAAAAACAGATAATTTAGGATAAAATTAGAAGATATTGAATAACAAAAGAAGTTAAAAAATCTCTCGTCCCCATATGAAACTTCTCCGTGCACCATTGCAGAGGATGAAGACGCTATCTCGTTCATCCACTTTGTTTCTTTATGCAACATTTCTTGGGATTCTACCATTTTATCCTATTGCAAACTTTGGACAGAATGGACCCTACTCTAATAGCCAAAACAAAATCCATCAACAAAAATTTGGCCGGCCAACAATTATAGGCTCTTATTTGACACTAACTTTGATCATTTCAAGTAATTATTTGAGACAAGATTCACTCTAAACTTTTTTCTTTTAATAAAACGGCTCTACTTCATGCTTTTATTTGAAATTTTTCCTATCATTTTACAAACTAAGATTGGAAAATTATGAGCAACTTTAAAATTCCATTAATACGGAAAATTTTCCAGTATTGGACCTCACAAAACCGTAGAATTTTGAAAGTCCGCTCTCTTTTTCCTACCACTTGTAACCATACATTCTTAATGTTAAAAAAGAAAATACTTGAAAAGATAATAATCTCATTGAAAGAGAAATTGTGTGGCTACACTTAATAATACTTTGTTTTTTGGGGTAATAAAAACTTGGTATTTAATCCCACTCACTTTGGGAGCTTTCCGAGCTTTCTCAGTCACCAAAGCCTTGATCCGGCTCAGTTCCGCAGCGTACTCTACTTAAAGACTTCCAGGGAAGGGAAACTTCGCCTGCATTTCGCCGAATTGTAAAGTCTAGAGAGTAGTGAACTTGGAGAAGGGGATTGTCGCTCCGATCGCTTCTTCACATTCTTCGCAGTTGTTGACATCTAAATTTTGAAAGCCTGTTTAGTCAATTATTTCGTAAAAAATTAAGAGTCGACCTCAACCCCTATTTAAAAATTATATTAATTTGCATTTTCATAGTGTGAGCATTTTATAATGAAGCCCACATAAATTACATTGCAATTGGACTTGTACTAAATGGCTTAAAACTTAGAGGGTTTTGAGTTGAATTAAATTAATTAGACTAATCTCGCAGGAGTACAAAATTCGCCCAGGCCCATTAAGGTCCTCACTTGACAATCATTAAAATGGGATAATGACACAAATAGTTCTTGAATTTTGGTTGAATGTACAATTTAGTCTCTAAACTTTTAATTTATTTAACGTAGTCCCTGAATTTTGGCATGATGTTCAATGCGGCCATAGAACTATATGAAAATATTTTCATTACAATTCATGATCTTAAATTAATGGAATGACTATATTGAATGTTTTCATACAGTTCAAGGACTGTATTAAACATGCAATAAAAGTTTAGGGATTACATTGAACAAATTGAAAGTCCAAAGACCACATTGCGCATTAAGTTAAGATTTATGGACCACATTGAGTAAAGTAAAAGTTTAAGGCCCAAATTGCACATTGAGCTAAAGTTTACAGACCGTTTGTGTAAAAGAGTTTGTCGTCAAACTTCAGTTATGGGCGCATGATTCTCCGGACATGTTCATGGCAAAGCTTTTGGATGAGGATATACGCTTATGTGTTTGAGGAATTTTTTACAAAACAAAAGGCATCATATGTCATGCCCCAATCCTTGGGCACGTGCCCATCCCTCACCTTAGTCAATTAAAAAAATTTGCGGTATCCCAAGACGTATCGCCGACCCCTTTCATTTTTATATGCACATGGAGAAGCAATTAAAAATCCCCAGACAATAAAACATTGGGATAGAACAGGACTAAATTTCAAACCTTTAAAAACATTCACTCTTATATACATTGCAAACCAGTGCACACATATATACAAGGTGAACTATTAAGTCAAATTCAACTTAAGCCAGTTTAAAAACAAGGTCTACAAATAGAAGTGGGGTTCTACAAGCTACGGGTCCCCGTCATCCTCTTCATCATCCTCCATACTCCAACTGGAGCCTTCAGCGGACTGCACTGAACTTTCGAGATCTTCAAAATCCAAGTCTATTGCATCTAAGGACCTGAAATGGTTATTCAATAACCAATGAGACAATGTCTCAGCAAATTCTACCTCTTAAGACCCGATTAGTAAACTAATACACCTAAGGGCTGCCTATGCACAACACGAGTCAAAGGACTTACCTTAGCTTCAATCCCAACCTACAATTCAGTACAATTCAATAGGCACCCAACAATCTCAACAGATTGAAGCATCGATTGAATCGACCTATACGATTACATGTCAGTCGGACCAACTCTTGGTCATTTCAATTTAATCAATTCACGACATCAAATCAAGGCAATGATCGATCGACTTAGTCGATCACATGTCACCACGACCTTTCCCTTGGTCGGTACAATCAATACTATCTATAAGTCCGACCATAGTCCAAGACTACTCACTCTAAGCTGATATATAGATAGTATAGTTCGCACTAAGTTGATAGGGTTAAGGTATACTGCTCTCACTAAGCTGACATATCGGCCGTAGGCGGATATAGTATATCCCTGATGCCTACGCTAAGCTGATAAAGTGTACTGCTTGCGCTAAGCTGACATATCGCCGGCAAACTGATATAGTACACCAGTATACTACTCTCACTAAACTGACATATCAGAGCCCGTAGAATGATATAGTATACTATCCTGACCATTCAATCAATTCCATCTTTTATCATTCTCGATAAAATAGCCGTGTGTTGGGACACGGTCGACCTTAGCAAAAATATTATAATATTTTTCCTTTCCATAACTTCCACATTTTCTGTAGTGCACTCAAATCCCTTTTGGCATTATCAACTGATACCCAGTTATTTTTAAATTAATAACCAAAGAATATTCAATTAAAGAATAATTCCCAATTTCACAAATAATTCAATTCAACAAAAATAAAGCTCAATTAAATAAAAGGACTATGCCACCACAATCAGCATAAAATTTCGGTCGTCGACTATCCCAGCCTAATTTCCGAAAAATAAATAATTAATTAAATTAATTTCGAAAAAAATAAATAAATACTAAAAATCCAATTTAGACCCGTATCGCCTGATTGGAAGCCGAGACGAGCCCGGAAATTGCTAAGACTCGTTCAATAAATAATAGAGCCTTTCTATTCATTAATGACTAAATCTAACCACCTAACATGCGTCATTAAGTCATTACTTTAATTGTTCTAAATTAATCTAACCACATAATTGCACTTAATTAAATCTAACCAACCCCTAAGCATAATTAGCAAACTAAGAAAGCATTAGTGTCGCAACCTCTTTTTTTTGGGCACCCGATCAGGGGCGGGCGCCTTGCGGAGGCTAATGGTTCGGTTAGGTCTATTTTAGCCCGGACTCTCCCAAGTCCACTAATTCACGACTTAATAGTCCAAGTTTTTAACCTGTAAGTCAATTTTAAAATGGAGTTGCCACTAATCGGTTTGGGGTGGGTCGATTAGAAACCCAAGCGAAATATTAGGAGAAATACTTGCTCTTGCGTAACCAGAGAAGTTAGGATCGGAGACTTGATTACACTAGTTAATTACTAATACCCTTTTGGTACCTAATCTCATTTAAACCTTAAGGCTTTTTAGATTTTTAAGGGATTTTCCAAGCATTTTTCGAAAGAAAAACATTTTTTGTATCATTTTCTCATTTTTTGACATAAAAAGCATTTTTTTTTTATAGATTTTTTGGTCTTTTTTTGGAAAATATAAATCTTTTTTTCACTTTTTCTGACTTTTATGGGCTTTTTTTTTTTGGGAAATATGAGATATTTTTTATTTTTTTATTTTCAGAAAAATAAAATATTTTTTATTAAAATATTATAATTATATATTATAACATTAATATATTTAAAGAAACAACCCAAGTTGGGTTCGGGGTTGGGTCGACTGGGTTGTCCGCTCGAGACCCAAACGAGCCCACGTTGCGAGCCCGAATCGAATTTAAAAAAAAAAAAAAAAAAAAACCAATACCAATTTTGGCCCACTTCCGTAAAAAATTTCAACCCAACAAAAATCGGCCCACGCGCACAACCCGGCCCAGGCGGAACCCTACCCGGAAATAGGGAAATCGGGTCGGATGGACCCGCGAATCGACCCGGTTCCCAGCTTCCTCTCCCCTTCATTCGCTCGCGCGGGTGAGGGGGATTGAGGCGACGACGGCGCGACGGTGGCCACAACGGCGGCGATGACGAGTTAGACGGCGACGACGGCTACTGTTACCTGTCTTGTGACGAGGCAGCGAACATTGGCGGTGACAGGGCAGCGACGCGGCACGGCTCAGGTGGCAACTGCAGCAGTAGCAGGAACGGCTTTGGAATGGTGGCTGAGCGGTGGTTGCATCAACAACGGCGAGTCTTCTCCCCTCGGATCTGGCCTTCCGCCCTCCGATTTCCCAGATCTGGCACCAGAATGACCTCCTTCTCTGGCCTTCTCGCTCAAACCTAACCCTCTCCCTCTCCGACCGCAAGCTCTCAAATCTCGACCTACTCGTCCTCGGCCCCCCTTCTGAAGTCTCTCAGTGGTAGGTTTCGAAGATCTGCAGCCCTTGATCCTTCGTCGCTTTTGTGTCTTGGTGTCGACGGAGGTGCTTTGCTATTTATAGGCGAGGGAGTTCAGTCAACGAAGGGGCTCGACCGCCGGTCTTTGGCTTGCCAACCGAACCCCCGCGGCTGAACCGGCGTCTCAACTCAACATTAAAGGCGCGCATTGAAGGCGCATGCGTGTCGTCCTCTCCTTCGGTGGCCTACCTCCACTCCTCTTTGCCGTAGGTTGCCCTTGAGCGCATCGCTAGCCATCACGCGTGAGATGCAAAGGCGAATGAGGAAGAAGAAGACAGGAGGAAGAAGAAGAGGGGGGGCCAGGCCGAAGCTAAAGAAAAAGAGGGCTAGGCCATAGGCCTGTGTGGAAAAGAAGAAGAGGGGGCTGGGTGCGAAGGCCCAGCCCTGATGGGTTGCTTCTTTTTTTTTTCTTGTTTTAATTAGTTTTTCTTGTTGCTTTTCCATTTTTTATTTGTTTTTATTATTTATTATCCAAAGAAAGGAAAAAGGAAAAAAAAACATAAATAGAAACTAAGGCCTAATTAAAAACCTAATCAAAATTTAGGTGTCAACAACCGCCCCTCTTTATAGGTGAGCTTGTAGATGTTGCATTTAGAGACAAACTGATACCTAAATTTTGTCCATTCATATGCAGTAGATTATATCTTATTTACGACCTAGTGTCCTATGCAAAAAAATTAGCAATATAACATTACACATACTAAGACAGATAACAAGATATCTATAGTTACTTACTGGGAGTGAGTGAGATAGGGTGTGAAACCCGATTTTTGGCTAGTAACAAGGCGTCATCTTACCTGCTGCATGAGAAGATTGCTTCTCCAGGACCCAAACCATTCTTTGGTCGCCTAGACGGGGAATTGTTTTTTTTTGGACCTGAACCATTCTTCAATCGCCTGTTAGAGCAATAAGTTGTTTGTCTAGGACCTAAACCTTTCGTCGGTCGCCTTAACGGGGAATTGCTTTTCCAGGACCCGAACTTTTTTTCGGTCACCTATTAGAGCAATAAGTTGTTTGTCTAGGATCCAAACCTTTCTTCGGTCGCATTGACGGGAGATGTGCCGACCTTTCTCAGGGCATCTGTATGTTGGGAGATAGTACTTGGATGATCACAAGTACAAACTCTTGGAGGATACCTGGATGATCACAAGTACAAACTCTTGGGGGATACCTAGATAATCACAAGTATCAAAGGGGCACCTAGATGATCACAAGTACAAATTCTTGGAGGATACCTGGATGATCATGAGTATCGAAGGGGTACTTGGATGATCACAAGTACAAACTCTTAGAGGATACCTAGATGTTCACAAGTATCGAAGGGGTACTTGGATGATCACAAGTATAAACTCTTGGAGGATACCTAGATGATCACAAGTATCGAAGGGATACTTGGATGATTACAAGTACAAACTCTTGGAGGATACCTGGATGATCACAAGTATCAAAGGGGTACTTGGATGATCACAAGTACAAACTCTAAAGGAAGAATCAAGGGCGTACCTGAGATATTCGTGAAGGTATCTCACCTCCTGGTATATGGAAATATCGAGGATGGGTCTCGCATATTCGTGAAGGTCTCTCACCTCCTAGTAGTTGGAATATCGAGGACGTACTTTCGATATTCATGAAAGTCATTCACCTCCTGGCAATTGGGAATATCGAGGGCGTGCCTCGCCAATTCATGAAGGTCTCTCACCTCCTGGTAGTTCGAAATATCAAGGACATGCCTCACATATTCGTGAAGGTCTCTCACCTCCTGGTAGTTGGGAATATTGAGGACATACCTGGATATTCGTGAAGCTCTCTAACCTCTTGGTAATTGGGAATATCAAAGACGTATCTTGGATATTCAAGAAGGTCTCTCACCTCCTGGTAATGGAAATATCGAAGACGTACCTCGCATATTCATGAAGGTTTCTCACCTCCTGATAATGGGAATATCGAGGACATACTTTAGATATTCATGAAGGTCTCCTACCTCTTGGTAATTGGGGCATATCGAGAATGTGCCCCATATATTCATGAAGGTCTCTCACCTCCCGGTAATGGGAATATCGAGGACGTACCTTGGATATTCATGAAGGTCTCTCACCTCCTGGTAATTGGGGAATATCGAGGACGTACCTGGGATATTCGTGAAAGTCTCTCACCTCCTGGTAATTGGGAATATCGAATATGTACCTTGGATATTCATGAAGGTCTCTCACCTCCTGGTATGAGGAATATCGAGGACATGCCCTGCATATTCATGAAGATCTCTCACCTCCTGATAATGGGAATATCCACGACATATCTAGGATATTTGTGAAGGTCTCTCACCTATTGGTAATTGGGAATATCGAAGACGTACCTTGGATATTCATAAAGGTCTCTCACCTTCTGGTATGGGGAATATCGAGGACGTGCCCTGCATATTCATGAAGGTCTCACATTCTGGTAATGGGAATATCGAGAACGTACCTTGGATATTCATGAAGGTCTCTCACCTTCTAGTATGGGGAATATCAAGGACGTGCCTCACATATTCATGAAGGACTCTCACCTCCTGGTAATGGGAATATCGAGGACGTACCTTGGATGTTCATGAAGGTCTCTCACCTCCTAGTAATTAGGAATATCGAGGACGTACCTTAGATATTCGTGAAGGTCTCTCACCTATTGGTAATTGGGAATATCGAGGGCATGCCTCGCATACTCATGAAGGTCTCTCACCTCATGGTAATTAGGAATATCGAGGACGTACCTCGCATATTCATGAAGGTTTCCCACCTCCTGGTAATTGGGAATATCGAGGACGTACCTCGCATATTCATGAAGGTCTCTCACCTCCTGACAATTGGGAATATCGAGGACGTACCTCGCATATTCATGAAGGTTTCTCACCTCCTGATAATAGGAATATCGAGGACATACCTTGGATATTCATGAAGGTCTCCCACCTCTTGGTAATTGGGGCATATCGAGTACGTACCTTAGATATTCATAAAGGTCTCTCACCTCTTGGTAATTGGAATATCGAGGGCATACCTTGAATATTCATGAAAGTCTCCCACCTCCTGGTAATTAGGAATATCGAGGACGTGTCTTAGATATTCATGAAGGTCTCCCATCTCTTGGTAATTAGGAATATCGAGAATGTGCCTCGCATATTCATGAAGGTCTCTCACCTCCTAGTATGGGGAATATCGAGGACGTGCCCTGCATATTCATGAAGGTCTCTCACCTCCTGATAATGGGAATATCAAGGACATATCTAGGATATTTGTGAAGGTCTCTCACCTCCTGGTAATTGGGAATATCGAAGACGTACCTTGGATATTCATGAAGGTCTCTCACCTTCTGGTATGGGGAATATCGAGGACGTGCTTGGGATATTCGTGAAAGTCTCTCACCTCCTGGTAATTGGGAATATCGAAGATGTACCTTGGATATTCATGAAGGTCTCTCACCTCCTGGTATGGGGAATATCGAGGACATGCCCTGCATATTCATGAAGATCTCTCACCTCCTAATAATGGGAATATCCAGGACATATCTAGGATATTTGTGAAGGTCTCTCACCTCTTGGTAATTGGGAATATCGAAGACGTACCTTGGATATTCATAAAGGTCTCTCACCTTCTGGTATGGGGAATATCGAGGACGTGCCCTGCATATTCATGAAGGTCTCTCACCTTCTGGTAATGGGAATATTGAGAACGTACCTTGGATATTCATGAAGGTCTCTCACCTCCTGGTAATGGGAATATCGAGAACGTACCTTGGATATTCATGAAGGTCTCTCACCTCCTGGTAATTAGGAATATCGAGGACGTACCTGGGATATTCGTGAAGGTCTATCATCTCCTGGTAATTGGGAATATCGAGGGCCTGCCTCGCATACTCATGAAGGTCTCTCATCTCATGGTAATTGGGAATATCGAGGACTTACCTCGCATACTCATCAAGGTCTTTCACCTCATGGTAATTGGGAATATCGAGGACGTACCTCGCATATTCATGAAGGTTTCCCACCTCATGATAATTTGGAATATCGAGGATATACCTCGCATATTCATGAAGGTCTCTCACCTCCTGGTAATTGGGAATATCGAGGGCGTACCTCGCATATTCATGAAAGTCTCTCACCTCCTGACAATTGGGAATATTGAGGACATACCTCGCATATTCATGAAGGTTTCTCACCTCCTGATAATGGGAATATTGAGGACATACCTTGGATATTCATGAAGGTCTCCCACCTCTTGGCAATTGGGGCATATCGAGTACGTACCTTAGATATTCATAAATGTCTCTCACCTCTTGGTAATTGGAATATCGAGGGCATACCTTGAATATTCATGAAGGTCTCCCACCTCCTGGTAATTGGGAATATCGAGGACGTGTCTTAGATATTCATGAAGGTCTCCCATCTCCTGGTAATTGTGAATATCGAGAATATGCCTCGCATATTCATGAAGGTCTCTCACCTCCTGGTATGGGGAATATCGAGAACGTGCCCTGCATATTCATGAAAGTCTCTCACCTCCTGATAATGGGAATATCGAGGATATATCTAGGATATTTGTGAAGGTCTCTCACCTCCTGGTAATTGGGAATATCGAGAATGTGCCTCGCATATTCATGAAGGTCTCTGACCTCCTGGTATGGGGAATATCGAGGACGTGCCCTGCATATTCATGAAAGTCTCTCACCTCCTAATAATGGAAATATCGATGACATATCTAGGATATTTGTGAAGGTCTCTCACCTCCTGGTAATGGGGAATATCGAAGACGTACCTTGGATATTCATGAAGGTCTCTCACATTCTTGTATGGGGAATATCGAGGACGTGCCCTTCATATTCAAGTAGGTCTCTCACCTTCTGGTAATGGGAATATCGAGAACGTATCTTGGATATTCATGAAGGTCTCTCACCTCCTAGTATGGGGAATATCAAGGACATGCCTCACATATTCTTGAAGGTCTCTCACCTCTTGATAATGGGAATATCGAGGACGTACCTTGGATATTCATGAAGGTCTCTCACCTCCTGGTAATTAGGAATATCGAGGACGTACCTGGGATATTCGTGAAGGTCTCTCACCTCCTGGTAATTGGGAATATCGAGGGCATGCCTCACATACTCATGAAGGTATCTCACCTCATGGTAATTGGGAATATCGATGACGTACCTCGCATACTCATCAAGGTCTCTCACCTCATGGTAATTGGGAATATCAAGGACGTACCTCGCATATTCATGAAGGTTTCCCACCTCATGATAATTTGGAATATCGAGGATATACCTCGCATATTCATGAAGGTCTCTCACCTCTTGGTAATTGGGAATATTGAGGACGTACGTCGCATATTCATGAAGGTCTCTCACCTCCTAATAATTGGGAATATCGAGGATGTACCTCGCATATTCATGAAGGTTTCTCACCTCCTGATAATGGGAATATCGAGGACATACCCTGGATATTCATGAAGGTCTCCCACCTCTTGGTAATTGGGGCATATCGAGTACGTACCTTAGATATTCATAAATGTCTCTCACCTCTTGGTAATTGGAATATTGAGGGCATACCTTGAATATTCATGAAGGTCTCCCACCTCCTGGTAATTGGGAATATCGAGGACGTGTCTTAGATATTCATGAAGGTCTCCCATCTCCTGGTAATTGGGAATATCGAGAATGTGCCTCGCATATTCATGATGGTCTCTCACCTCCTTGTAGTTGGAATACCGAGGACATACCTTGGATATTCATGAAGGTCTCCAACCTCCTGGTAATTGGGAATATTGAGGATGTGCCTCGCATATTCATGAAGGTCTCTCACCTCCTGGTAATGGGAACATTGAGGATGTTCGTGAAGGTCTCTCACCTGTTGGTAATTGGGAATATTGAGGACATGCCCCACATATTCGTGAAAGTCTCTCACCTTTTGGTAATTGGGGAATATCGAAGATGTACCTTCATGAAGGTCTCCCACCTCCTGGTAATTGGGAATATCGAGGACATGCCTCGCATATTCATGAATCACCTCCTAGTAGTTGGAATATCGAGGACGTACCTTGGATATTCATGAAGGTCTCCCACCTCCTAATAATTGGGAATATCGAGGACGTGTCTCACATATTCGTAAAGGTCTCTCACCTCCTGGTAAATGGGAATATCAAGGACGTACCTTGGATATTTATGAAGGTCTCTCACCTCCTGATAATTTGAGAATTTGAATATAGCACGAGGCTTACCTAGGTAATCGCAAGCACACAATGTGGTGGAATACTCGAACAGTTGCTAATATTCATTGACACAATTTTGAGGACTACTTGGAAAGGGAGTACTTGGACAGTCGCAAGCATCTAAACTCAAGAGATGACTCAAATCGGTCGAGTGTCAAGAAGAGAGTACTCAGACAGTGGTGGGTATTCAAAGACAAGAGAATATGGGTAAGCTTATTTGGCGATATCTCTGCTCTTTGCTATTTGCATAGTATGCACACATGATTATATATGCTGTAAATTCATGAATTTAAATGTGATTCATGCATGATAATTTTGTCAGTTTTACATCATCTGATTTCCACTGGAGAATATTTTGAAAGACGGCATTCATTTAGAATATATGTGTCTTGAGCATGCTAAATGAGGGACTTTCAGTCTGAAATGACTTTTCGCTCACTCTCATGGAAAAGGCTATCTTGACCATTGATGCAGGATTTATAAGGACCACACTATCTCACTATCATCATGTCAACAGGGGTCCGAGTATTCTCGCAAACGGTACGACTTTACCAATGTGAGAGGTCTTTGTCAAAACCGTGATGAAGTCTTGGTTAGCGGCTCATCAAATGGGACCATCAAGGTTGAAGCCGATGGACGAAATGTTGCATGATCATCTCCGGGTTTATCAATCAAGAATCCTGCGAAAAGAGATAGAATAATCTTGATCGTACTTCTTCGAGCGATGCTTTTAAACATATGAAATCCTACATTAATTAAAGTGCCCTAGTCTGAAGAGACTTTTACAATGGGACACAACATAGGCTTGACTCATGTGTAAAAAGGTGAGAGCTGGTGATTGTCTTAGCATTTGTCACCAATCTTTCTTCTCACTGTTAGATGGAGGTTCTTTGGACCACTACAGCAACTTTTTCTTAGCTGTATTTTTGACTGGGAGACATTGGCTTTGCTTTTACTAGGTACACTGTATTTTTATGCCCCTGCTTTTTATTTCAGTTCTTCATTTATGGGCATTGACCTTGCTCTTATCAGGTACACTGTTTTTTTATACCCCTGCTTTTTTGTAATTAGAGGAATTGGCCTAGGCAGGTTCAAGCACGACATTATTGTTAGACTCTTAAGTCTTCATCTTCAACTAGTGATTCAAGCTATACTGCTTGAATGGCAGCAACTTCTGTTTTGCCTCCATGTGAGGATGAAATTACAGACTCAATTGGGTTATACAATGAATACAAGTGCATAGAGAAAGAATTGATCTTAGTCATTCTAGGGCACTTAAATTAATGCGGGTGTTCACATGCAATAAAGATACCCAAAGATTAATGCAAGTGTGAGCAAGAAAATTTCTATCCCTTTTCTCACCTTGTGATGCTGCCTCACCTCTGATCTGCCCCAGTGTAGGTTGGTTCTTGACGGGGGGTAGGACAGAAACTTCACCAGTGTAAGAAGCTCAAAAGGGTGAGCAATGAAATGCCTTTCACTGTTTTGGTTATCATACCATTTGCGAGAGAATTCTTTACCCTGCAATCATGGAATCTTCTGCACTCATCTCACGGGTGTATAAATGGGGGGGGGACTGGGGGGGGTGTGTAGGACATGGCTTGCCTTTCATCATTCTGACGTGCCTCATCCAGCATGCTCAATCAATCTTGTATTTTTCATTTAACTGTCTATTCTAATAATCCTTAGTGGAATCAGTGACTTAGATAGACAAATTCATCATGCAAAATTCATTTGGGAACAACATGTGACATTTTAAATATGATGGAGTTTGAACTCTCAAAACAAGTTAATGGTTTCGACTCAAAAAAGACCATATTGACAACTTTACGGGTTAACATAATGGTGTTTCCAAATATGTTAAATTTTTAACATCAAAATGGTTATTCACGAAGGGGTGTCAATGGTTGTCCCTATGAATAGGGAGATGACACAAGAAGGATCCGCCGAGGTTGGGAATCTAATCCTTGATTTAATGGGCCTTTCTGCTTTTGCCCCTCTCATTGATTTGTTTTCCACATCTTTGACTGTCAAGTGATCTTTCCCTGGTTTGCAAATGATGGTGATCCCGTAATAGACAAGAGGGAACATGTTATTCACGAACTCTTTCAGAAGTCAAACAACTGGAAGCGATACAACATTACCCTTCCCTGATTTGCAGATGATCGAGTGGACCTGGAGTAAGAGGAGGACACGAAGTCCTACATCTATCACTTCGTCATGTCAATTATACTCCTTAATTTGCTTACGGATGACACGTCTTTTTACACGAAGTCAGGTGAATTCGATACGAGTCTTTCCCATGAACCTTGTTTGGCCAATATTGACCATTAAGTTTGGTTCTTGATTCCCAATGCTTCCTGTCAATCGGGAAAGTACGTCAAAAGCGAGTTCAGATAGTGGGAGTATTGGAAACTATACTGAATTACCCTTCCCCAGAGTTTATATTTGCTACTATTAACAGTAGCCAATTCAAAGGGATTGAAGAAATTTCATCCTTGTTCTTCTTGGCTTGTCGAAGAAAGTGTGAATGTTGAAGGCAACATGGAGGAGGCTATCTTGCCTTGAGCGACCATGGTGTGCATGTATCGAATTTAACCGTATGCCTATGCCTATTATGTCCTATCTTTTGTCTCCTGTAAATAGAAGAGAGGGGACGTCATTTTCAACATTACGTTCAGGGAGTAAGACTTACCTTTTGAAATGGAATGATCTTTTATGCTTGCCCCTGCTTTCTTGAAAGAGTGCCCTTGAACTTGGCGAATTCACATGATGTGCTAGCTTCAAATGCCCCATGTCACACTAAGTCAAAGGGGATGGGGGAGATACTCCGAGACATGAAGTGAATAAGTCAGAAAAAACGAACACATTTTTAACATCTTGTTTTGACAAAAGTTTTGGTAATGAAATGTTTTTTTTGCTTTCAAGGTAATGAAATGTTTTTTTGCTTTCAAAAGTATGTATTTAGGGGGAGGAAGCATGAGGGAACCCAGCCCTCAATATTCTCATTGGATGATATTTTCTTTTCATGATTGGATAACATCACTGGGTTGGTTTGGTGTGTCTCCTCATGCCCTCAAAATGTTTTCAACTTTATTTAATAATAGGTGGATTTACATTTTGGAAGAGTGATTTCAAAAGTTAGTTCCTCAAGTGGAACTGATGTTGAAAACAAAACAAGCCAAACTTAAGATAAATGTACAGGTTCCCACGTAAGGGAATATGCAAGGAAATTAAAAAGGCCTTTACTTGAGCGGGCCTGCACCCATTTCCCCTAACGGTCCTTCATTGATTGCGCCCATGGAAAGGTCTCCAAACATGGTGATGGTGTCATCTGGCCCTTCTTTTTTTTTGTTTCTAAGGGTGGTATTCCATTGCCTGAATAATACCCGGCCTCTACCAACCCTTGATAAATGTCAGCAGTATGTGCTTCAACGTTTCTTATCTGATTGACTTCAGAAATGAATATTGCATTTACCTCATCAATGTGATCAGGGAGAGGATTGCTTTGGAATGAGAAAGCTTTAGTGTCTAATAGGTTTTGGATTCAACTCTTGAGGGTGAAGTACTCATCAGTCTAGTGCCCCACTTCTCCCATGTGATAGTCGCATATCTTTAACGGGTCGTAATTGAAAAAGCTTTCAGCGTTGGGTCGTTTTGGCTCAATCGAAAGGAGGTTCTTCTTCCGGAGGACTGCCAATACCTGTGATGGAGATCTAGGAAGAGAAGTAAATTGTCTCTTGTTGCTGTAACGTTGGGACGACTGACGGTTGGTAGTCTGTTGGTGTCCTACACTTGTCTAAATTGTTGGAGGATGATTGTAGGTCACATTAACATATACTATGGGTTTTTTATCTTTCTTTATGCTGAACTTGCCCGTGGGTGCAGGTTCAGTGAATCAACCATCCCTCAACCCTATCTCGATTTGCTCCCCTACTGGAATGAGTTGATTAAACAATTCGGCAATTGTGGTTACCATTTGATTGCAGTACTCATAAGGGAGGGTTTTGATAAACATCTTTCTCAGCTCGAAATCAATTGGTTCATGACTGATTTGGGCAGCCAAATTCCTCCATCTAATAGTATATTCTTTGAACGATTCGTGCTTTTTCTTTTCGGTACGCTCAAGATCCTCACGAGAAAGGGTAATGTCCATTATGAACTTATACTACTTGAGAAATGCCTCACTCACTTCACTCCATGTTTCAAGGAGGTTCATGTTCTTTGTGATGTACCACCTCAGGGCCGAGCCTAATAGACTTGATTGGAACATCTGGATCATTAATGGTGCATTATTAACATATTGGATCATTCAAACCAAGTGCATTTGCAAATGAGCCATTGGGCAAGTCATGCCATCGTACTTCTCAAACTCAAGCATTTTGAATTTTTCCGGCATTTTGACATTGGAATAAATGGAGAGATCTGCTAAAGTAGGGTCTTGGGGGCCTTGCAGTTGTTTCAGCCTCTCCTCAAGCTTTTCGAGGCATTTGTCATGCTCAGTTTTAGAAAAACTATCTGGCTTCGCTTTCTCAATCACAGTTTGGTGCAGATCATCTCCAATTTGGGCATGTTATCGTCGATATCTCCACCTTGATCACCCCTGGTAGATGATTGTGGCAACAACACCTCGACTGAGGCTGGGGCAAGAGTAAGTTTGCCTTGGATGGAGTCTATCTACTTTGAAAGTTGTTGAAGCACATTAAAGACTTGCTTCATTTCGCTTTCTACGACCGCAATACGGCTTGGTACATTTTCTTCGGCCATTCTTGCTCTTGCTTTTGAACAAGTCTAGATCGGCAAACGTTGACGTTCCGTGATTACCTAGTCATGAATAAACAAGCGCGTGTGAATACAAGGCACAAATAGGGAGTTAACCCATGATGACGACCTAATCCTACCATTTTGCTTGTTTATCTAAAGTTTGTACATGTAGAAGATTTCCTAAGCATAGACTGAAAAAAGGCATGTGACATGTTTGCATGGACTAGAAAGATACTCAATTTGAAAGGCTAAGAAAGTATGAATTGCAACAAATTTTGAAAAAGAGTTCTATCCCTTTTGAAGCGAACAATTTTAAAGCAAACGAAAATTCTTGCAAAAAGGGACTTTGTAACATGTTTGAAGAAAAAACACCAATTGAAAGTAATTTCCTTTGCCAATGCTCTCTTTTCTCCTTTTTTTTAAAAGAAAAAAATTTATAACAATTATTTCCAAATTTAAATGATCGTGGTATTAAACCCTAGACTAATCATGGACTGCTCAATATATATAGGAAGGTAAGTAAATTACAAAGTACACGGGGAAAAAAAAAAAACTTACTTCACATGAGAAAAATGATGATAATCACATAGACATGCGTATGATATGTGCAGCTTGATTTCTAACTAAGAAGGTTTGTTGAAATTAAAAAGGTATCCGCCCATCGCAATCTCGTGTTAGCAGCGTACCCTCTTAACCTCAGCTAGAGAAATTCGGGGAACAGAAAGGCAACCTCATAACGCAGTCTCGCGTTCGAAGCCGTATCTTTCTTAACACCATCCTAAATATTCTATGGCGGCTCAGGTCCAGCGGCCGGGTTGTGTGTGCCATGTGTAGTGCTAAAACAGTAAAGCAAGCACAATGGTTTATAATCACAAAACATTCTATTTTAACTTAAATTAAAACAAACCTTTAAGCTACTAACTTACATAAAGAAAAAGACAAAAACAAGTCAGTAAAATGCTTAAACAAGATAAAATGGCCTAAGTTCTCAAATTCTCCCCAATGAAGTCGTTAAGCTGTAGTGACCTCTTTTTTTGGCGCCCGATCAGGGGCGAGCGCCTTACGGAGGCTAATGATTCGGCTAGGTCTATTTTAGCCCAGACTCTCCCAAGTCCACCAATACACAACTTAATAGTCCAAGTTTTTAACTTGTAAGACAATTTTAAAACAGAGTCGCCACTAATCAGTTTGGGGTTGGTCGATTAGACACCCAAGCGAAGTAATATGAGAAATACTTGCTCCTGCGTAACCAGAGAAATTAGGATCAGAGACTTGATTACACTAGTTAATCACTAATGCCCTTTCGGTACCTAATCTCGTTTAAATCTTAAGGCTTTTTGGATTTTTAAGGGATTTTCCATGCATTTTTTGTGTCATTTTCTCATTTTTTGACATAAAAAGCATTTTTTAGATTTTTTTGTCTTTTTTGGAAAATATAAATCTTTTTTTGGCTTTTTCTGACTTTTTTGGCCTTTTTTGGGAAAATATGAGATATTTTCGATTTTTGATTTTTTGAAAAATAAAATATTTTTTGATTTTTTATTAAAATATTATAATTATATATTATAATATTAATATATTTAAAGAAATGACCCGAGTCGGGTTCCCAGGTTGGGTCCGACCCGGGTTGTCCGCTCGAGACCCGAACGGGCCCGCAACATGGGCCCGACCCGGATTGTTTTTTTTTTTTTTTAAATCAATACCAAATTTGGCCCACTCCGTAAAAAAATTTCAACCCAATGGCAAATCGGCCCACGCGCACAACCTGGTCCAGGGGGAACCCTACCTAGAAACAGGGAACCGGGTCGGATGTACCCTCAAATCGATCCAGTTCCCGACTTCCTCTCCCCTCCGTTCACTCGCGGCGCTGGTGAAGGGGACTGAGGCGTCACCGGCGACGACGACAGCGACGGTGGCCACAACAGCTGCAACGACGAGTTAGACGGCGACAACGCGACTAACAGTGACGACGGCTGTCACACCCCGATCCTCAGGCACACACACATCCTTCTCAATTGGTCGATTTTATAATGTGATATCCTAGAACTATGTATCGCTGACCCTTTCATTTTATTAAGCACATGTGAAAGCAGTTATAAATCCCCAGACAGTAAATCAATGGGATAGAAAAGTAAGGCCATATTTTTCATATTAAAACTTATAACCAAACTTTTATACAAAACACAAACCAGAGTACTTCATAACTATTCACATCAAAATGGATATCTCAAAAGAAGATAGAATCTCAGTCCCTCCGAACCGTACTCAAGACCCCTCTCGGGATTATCTTCTTCTTCCAAAATTCTCCTCCTCAAGTTTCACCCCAGAGTTCTCCTTCTCAAATCCCTCCTCCTCAGCTCCTCATCGGGGTCCTGAAATGTTTTCCCCAAACCGGGATGTCTCAGCAAGTTCTATCCCACTAAGGCCCGATCAGTAAACCATTATACTATAGGCTGCCTAAACATGCACAAGGCAGAGGACTTACCTTGGCCTCAGATCCCACCTGCAAGTCAGTATAATTCACAATAGACACCCATTTACTCCAAACAAATCAAACCAGTCGATTACATGTCACACAAATCATTCTCCACTGAGGAATATCTAAAAGCTAGGCCATATGCATTCTCCAAGACAACATCCCAAGTCTTCGAGCCACGTGCCTCGAACCTTGGGCCCACGTGCATTCTCTAAGTCGACCTCTTCGCCAAGATGATACATCAAGTCACCGAGTCACGTGCCCTTTTAGATGCTATTTCCGAATACTGGATCCACGTGCATTCTCTAAGGCACTAATTCGCCAAGGTGACGTAATAGATCACCGAGCCATATGTCCTTTTTACGATGCCCGAGCCCACGTGCCTTCTCTTAGATGCTATCTTACCAAAGTGATGCATCAATTCACCGAACCACGTGCATTCTCTTAGGCGTTCTAATTACCTTCAGCCACACGGGCACGAAACTCGATACACAGAATTACGACCACGCAGACACAATCTATGCCATACAGGCATGATCAATTATCACCACACAGGCATGATCACTTATCGCCACACGAGCATGATCAATTATCGCCACACAGGCTTGATCAATTATTGCCACACGGTATAATCAATATTCAACAATTTACGTGCATTCTCTAAGGCATCCTACATGCCAAAGCGATGTAATAATCGCCGAGCCACATCACACAGCATTTCTTCTCATCTTTTATAATCATTGATAAAATATCGTGCGTGAGTACACGATTGGCCTTAGCCAAAATATAATAATTTCGATTCCATAAATCCCACCATTATTTGCGTCCACCAAAACACTTTTGGTGTTGTCAACAGACACCCGGTTATTTTCCAATTAATTATCCAAATTAATTAATCCAGGAAAATAATCTTATAATCACAATTAAATAAACGGACTTCACCACGACGATCATCACAAAATTTTGGTCGTCGGCTAACCTAGCCTTAATTTCCGAAAAATAATTAATTAATTAATTAATTTCGAAAATTAATAATTAATTACAATAAATCCAATTTAGCTCAAAATAAAGCCCAATTAAATAAACGGGCTACACCACGATCATCAGCATAAAATTCGATCACCGGCCATCTCAACCTTAATTTCCGAAAAATAATTAATTAATTTCGAAAATTAAATAATTAATATTAAAATTTTAATTTAGCTCAAAATAAAGCCCGATTTAAAAAATGGACTACAATCGTCAGCATAATATTCCGGTCACTGGCCATCCCAGTTGCATTTTCGAAAAATAAATAATTATTTAATTTAATTCCGAAAATTAATATTTAAATATCAAAAATTCCACTTAGGCCTGAAAAGCCTAATAGAAGCCCACTAAAGGTCGGGAAAAATCCCAAGATACTTTCAATAAATAGTAGACCACGTCTACTTGCTAAATACGCACTCAATTTGTCTAATTCGCATCACAATTGACTAATAAACACCAATCCATACTAATCTAACCACCTAAACCTAATTAATTAAAACTAAACCACCATTAAGCATAACTAGCCAACTAATCAGGGATTAGTGAGATTACTCACCGGAATCACGCGCAAATCGGATCAATCCGATGGGGGCGACGTGAGGAACAACAAACTCCAAAGCGGGTCTCAGGTTCGGGGCCCGGAAACGGCCCAAAAGCGAGCCCAAACCAGCTGGAAACCCACTCAGCGAGGCTGCTATTCAGGGCTGGCCGAGGCTGGTCCGGCGGCTAGGGCGGCAAAGCAAGGCTGGGGGAGGGTGAGGGAGG
The DNA here is from genome assembly GCA_016097485.1 of Eucalyptus sideroxylon x Eucalyptus melliodora. NCBI lineage: Eukaryota > Viridiplantae > Streptophyta > Magnoliopsida > Myrtales > Myrtaceae > Eucalyptus > Eucalyptus sideroxylon x Eucalyptus melliodora. The sequence continues at coordinate 22,552,372 of CM027830.1, forward strand.
CTCCGGCGGGTCCAAAAGGTGGCCGGAGAGGGCTGGGCAGCGGCCGGAGGCGTCGGGCCGAGCTAGACAGCGCCTAGAATCACACAGGGAAGATGCCTGGGCGCGAGGGAACGGGCTGCAGCGAGCAACGGGACGACTGCGAACGGTGGATGTGCGGGCGTGCGGTGCGGGCGGTGGGACGGCGGCAACGACGAGCTGCTTCTTCTGTCTTGCTGGTTCATTCGAACCAAAGAAGAAAGAGAGTACCGAGAGAGAGGGGACGTCGGCGGCGGCTGAGGAGGGTGAAGGAGAGGCAAAGGTGGGCGGTGAGCGGCGGAGCGCGGGCGGCGGGACGAATGGCGACGGCTTCGGCGAGCTACTACCGCTCGGCTTCTTCTACTTCTGGTTTTGGGCTAGTTCGCACAAAGAACAAGGAAGAAGAAGAAGGGTTCGGTCACGAGGGGGAGTGGGGTAAAAGAGAGAGGAGAGAGAAGAAGAGATAAGAGAGAGAAGGGATAAGAAGCCTTTGACTAGTCAAAGTAGAGAGAGAGAGAAGAAGAAAGCCAATTTGAAATTGGCAAAAGGGGGTATTTGGTTGGGGGGAGGGTTACGCACGAAGGGGGAGGGGAGAGGAGAGAGAAGAAAGAGAGAAAAATAAAGAAAAGGGAGAGAAAAGAAGAGAGAGGAGAAAGGAGAAAAATAAAATAATATAATACAATTATTCTTATTTTATTTTTCTTTTCTCTTTCCCTTTCTAAATTCTTTCGGTCTTTGATTTTTCCTCCGGTAATTTCTTTCTTGAAATTTCGAACTCATCAATAAATTGACAAACGATGAGACGATCTTAAAAATGAATTATGACACGTTCGAATATTCCATTCCCGAAACTAATTTAAATTTCATGGTTAAAATCGACCGGACGCGATTTTAACCAAATCCAACTAATTAGGTAGCTTTTAGGGATTTTACCGCGAATACATCCCTTAATGGCTTCACCCAATTGGTTAGTTAACTCGTGAGTGATCAACTCATAGAAAAAGGGCCATAGGCGCGCCGACGATATGCACATTTCATTTTATCGAAACGGGGTCGAATTTCAGGATGTTACAACGGCTACTATTACCTGTCTTGTGACGAGGCGACAAATGGTGGCGGTGGCAGCGCAGTGACGCGGCACGGCTCAGGTGGCAACCGCAGCAGCAGTAGGAAAGGCTTCGGAATGGTGGCCGAGCGGTGGTTGCGTCGACGACGACGAGTCTTCTCCTCTCGGATTTGGCCTTCGACCCTCCGATTTCCTAGATCTAGCACCGAAATGACCTCCTTCTCTTGCCTTCTCGCTCAAACCCGACCCTCTCCCTCTCCGGCCGCAAGCTCTTAGATCTCAGCCTGCTCATCCTCGGCCCCTATTCTAAAGTCTCTCAGTGGGAGGTTTCGAAGATTTGCAGCCCTCGATCCTTCGCCACTTCTATGTCTTGGTGTCGACGGAGGTGCTCTGCTATTTATAGGCAAGGGGGTTCGGTCAACGGAGGGGCTTGGCTGCCAGTCTTTGGCTTGCCGACTGGACCCCCGCGGCTAAACCGGCGTCTCAACTCAACATTAAAGGCACGCATTGAAGGCGCATATGCGTCGTCCTCTCCTTCGACGGCCTACCTCCGCTCCTCTTTGCCGTAGGTTGCCCTTGAGCATGTCGCTGGCCATCGTGCGTGAGATGCAGAGGCAAATGAGGAAGAAGAAGACAAGAGGAAGAAGAAGAGTGGGGGCCGGGCCAAAGCTAAAGAAAAAGAGGGCTGGGCCCTAGGCCTACGTGGAAAAGAAGAAGAGGGAGCTGGGTGCGAAGGCCCAGCCCCAATGGGCTGCTTCTTTTTTTTTTTTTTTTTGTTTTTTTTTTTTTTCTTGTTGTTTTTCCATTTTATTTATTTTTTTTATTATTTATTATCCAAAGAAAGGAAAAAGAAAAAAAAACATAAATAGAAACTAAGGCCTAATTAAAAACCTAATCAAAATTTAGGTGTCAACAATTAGTGAGTAAAACTCACTTGATTAAAAGCGGAGACTGGATCACTGCGACAACGTGCGACGGCAGCTGAAATCGGGCTTTCAACGAGACCGGCGGGCTTAGACCGGGCCTTGAACTTGGCCCAACAAATCTCAGCTTAAATCTGAGATTTCCTTTTGCGTCGGACCAGGCTTTGCCGGCTTCTTGGGCTGACTTTAAGTGAGTTGGAATCGGGCCGAAACCTGGGCTTTTGATGGACTTCAAATCCAACTGAAGGTGGGCTCGCTGCTGTACTGGGCTGAAGTTCTCTTGGGCTGCTGAAGATAAAATTGTGGGCCTCAAATGATCCAACTGCTGGGCCGAACCAGAAGCAGCTGTGGAGAAGATGGGCCCGTTGAAAATCTGCTGGGCTTGAAAACACGAACAGCTGGACGGGACTTCACTGGCGGTTGAAGACGCACGGAGAGGATGCAGCTGGCGAGTCAACAATGGAGGGAATCGACTCGGAGCTTTGACCGAAGAACCTGGGACGCGTTGATTCGATTTGCTGCGGCTGGAAAGGATTCACGGGCTGAGATGACAATTGATGGGCTGCTTCAATGGGACGCTCTTGCTAGGCCGAACGTGCGAAGATGAGGGTCAACGGTGGGGCTTCTTTGGTGAATGGTTGACTGAGCGTGGCTGATGGCTTCAACGTGGCAGCTGCAGCTGTCTTCGTGGATCTTCAGAGCTGGACACGCACGAAGGAGCTGCGGTCAAAGATGGGAGCTTCACGGCAAGGGATTGACTCGGCAGAGATAGAATTTGGTGGACGTCCGAGCAGCCTGAGTCTTCGTTGGCTTCGTGAGTGGAGGACAAGCTTCGGTGGAGAGTGGGCAATGGAGTCAACTTCGGTGGCCGCATGAACTGACTTGTTGACCGAGAGTGTTGCAGGGAAATGAAACGTGAAAGTGGAGGAGGACGCCTGGCAGCTTGGGGTCTTTGTTGCTGGATGGATGACCAGCAAAATGAAGACACGAAGGAGCTGGTGTCTTCGGTTGACTGAGGAGATGCACGGATCAACGAGCTGCAGGCGTGAAGACCGAAGAGATGGCTGCGTCGGTGACGTCGATTCAAAGGGGAAAAGCTTCGGTCAGCCAGGCTTCGTTGGAGAGGCAGCTGGTTTTGTGTTTGAGATAAAGGTGAGATGAAAAGCAAAGCAGGATCCTCTGGAGATGGAGTCGGCCAAAGAAGAATCGGGGGAAAGATGGCAGCTGGCGAGGCTTCTTCAAGAAGATTGAACAAAAGCAAGGATTAAGTCAAACACATTATCTCTTCCATTGATGGCTTTGTCCCCCTAATACTTTCCAACATAATTTCCATCAAAAAATCAAATTTTGATACAATTGTTGCACCCCCCATCCTAGGATCCGAATTTACCAAATCTTGGCCTCCATTTCTTCACAAATTCCCCAAATCGAAGTCCAATTTCGATGAAGAAAAATCCCGAACAATCTTCTATAAGTCCCCGACACTCAAAGGCTCAGCTTGGAAATCCAAATTTCCTTCAGTTTGGCCCGTTAGAATTTCCATTATTTTTCCGCGACGACCGAACCGATTTTCCGTAAAAATCTCAGAACCTTCGAAAAATCTTCTGAGACTGAGTCGACACTCCTAGAATTTATTGTGACATGACAAAAACTTCAATTTCTGAAATCGGACTTGAATTGGTGGTTAATTTCTATTCGACGTGTTATTAGTGTGACCTAAGCTACCGGATAACTTTCAGAAATTTTTAGAGCAAATGACCAATGATTGATTTCCTTCGAGCCACAATGAACCCATTCGACACATTGGCGACTCTCGATTGTCGTGAAAATCCCGAGGATTCAAATACGGACACAGGGTACCAAAACGATAGAAAAATCAAATTAGTGCCGGTCGATGAGAATTTTCTAATTTAGTGGCATCACCCACAATTAGCCACGCATCTCAGTCGAACCAACCTATATCTGATCTCAAATCAATTTATATATGTGCCATAATGATCTCGACAGATGAGCATGGTCGAGAAGCTGATTCCTGGTCGAATTCTCAAGTCTATTTGCCTTAAAATTCTTAATGGCTTTCCATATAGTCTAGTTATCTCGAGAGTGATCAACTTTGAGAACAGCCATATAGGCACGTTAATGAAATGTCCGATTTATTCAGTAGAAGACAGGATTGAAAATTTGGGATGTCACATCATAGATAGAAAATATTGGATGATTATCCGGTGGGTACACGGTTTGGTAATGAATCAGAAATCTCATCCGAAGGAGAGAGGTTATGGAAAGAAAGAAGAATAAGAAAAGGAAAAGAGCCGTCAAATCCTTACCTCTCACCGATTTGTCCATTTTCATTATCTTGCTGTTTCTGGCAATCTATGAAAAAAAAAGGAAATCAGGGAATCACACGTAGAGACATTATAGCACTTCCTCCACTGAACATAAGAAGAGAAAATTTCAAATAAAAACTTAAAATTTATTCACACGTAAACATTATTTTAAAGAAGGATTTGGCTAAAGGATAGTATCAGATAAGTGTTTGAGGTCGCCGGGCGGCCAAATGCTCACTGACTGGTAGGCACTCGATTTTTCTGGCGATGAGGTCAGAGGCATTTCCGTCCAGATATATTTCTTTTTCTTTTTTTCATCTTCCTTTTCTTCGTCCATGGTTGTCCTCTTCGCCGCACAAACGGCCCTCACCATCAATCGGGAATAAAGATGAACAGGATGAATAAACACGGAGAGACAAAGAACGATCGAAAACCGAAGATTTCCAATCAATGGTGGGGCGCTCCAACTTAGACTGGGAGTTGTCTCTGAGAAATGTCCCCATGTGGGGTGGGTCGAGGAAGAAAAAGACCCTTACCAAAAAGGGGAAAAAAAAAAGGGAATAACAATAGACCATCATCTTCATCTGCAACTTTATCGTCAATTAGCCCCTCCAAAAACAAACACTTCATATTTATTATCGAAGAACAAGATTATTCCCATTCTGACCCCACCACCTCCACCAAGAATATCCAGTCATGAATTTCCAACAATCATCAGTTTTTATTCCTATTTTTGTCGATCCAGATTATAGCTTATCAATATTTCAATTGAATGCTTAAATTGGCAAAACTTATTTTCCAATTTTATCAATTAAACCCTTGGTCAGAGTGTAAATATTGCTAAGTGGAAAGGAAGAAGATAATTTGGTTACTACTTGTTAGAGAAAACTCCATTACTGTTTTGAAGTTGACAAAACATTTCAAAAAGTCCAATCTGAAGACGTGCAGACTCAAAAGTTATGGTCTGAAGAACTCCAGACTCTTTTGTCAAAATCCGAAGACTGCGAGACTTTAGTCTAAAAAGTCTGCCCTCACTAACAGTTTCCAAACCGAAAAATGAAAACTTATCTAGATGCGGGATTATTTTCAAGATTTCGATTTGTATGGTTTTTAGAAGTACTTATGGCTAGATTTAGCATTTACTTGATTAATTATTCTTATTAGAACTTACTCCGATATGAAGATCATTTGAAAGGCGAATAAACTTGGAAGGTTCTACTTATGAAAACCAAAGATCCTGATTGTATAAGCGAACAAGATTGACGGGCTTTCATCACAATCATTTAACGACTCAAAGATCCCTTTAATTGATTTTGTCCAACGGAAAGATTAGAAGAATTCATTTGGTAAGTGCCAATGGTTATGAAGGCATGAAGGAGTATTTAAGGCGGACTCTCAAGTTGTTCGAATGTGTGCATGAAAGAAGAATTCTAAAGTCTAAAACTCTCCAATTACTTACTGTTTTATTCATTGAGCTCAAAGTTGTATACAAAAGAGAAAGATACTTAGTGAGACTTTGTGAGAGATCAATGGAGACTCATCACTGAGAAAGTCGAAGATCACAAGTTGTAAAATCTCTTTTGATTCTTAGTGGAATCCAACAAGTGGGCTATCAGCGTGAGAGAGTGGACGTAGACTTGATCTAATCCGAACCACTTTAAACCTTGTGTTCTAATTCTCTTTCCTTGAACTCTTTACTTTCATTCGTAGATTTGCACATTCATTTAAAGCTGATTACGTTCTTAGCCTATCATCTTCTAAAAGCAAATTACTTCTGCTAAGTCTTGCAAAAAAATTTATTTACACCTATTTACCCCCTCTAGGCGGTTGCACTATCCCTTTCAATTGATATCAAAGCTTGTGTGCTTATTTGTTGAAGTATTTTTACTTCTTAAGCTAAAAATCTATGGCTAGTATTTTGGCTCTAATATTGGTTGAAGGCCAAAGCAACACCAGACCTCCTTACTTTGATGGGAAGGAGTACAATGTTTGGAAAAACAAGATGAAGGCATTCCCGAGATCGAAAGATCCCCTAGAATGTGATGTGGTAGAAAAATGGACCATTTCCCAAAGCTATATCAACCTCAAAAAGAGGAAAGGAAGTTGCAGATGCTAGTGAAATGACACAAGTAGAAATAACCAAGAGACAAGCTCTTGATACTAAAGCTATCTACTCTTTATATTGTGCTTTATCTCCTATTGAGTATAACAGAATTTTATCTTGTGAAATAGCAAAAGAAGTCTGGAACAGGTTGCACGTTACCTATAAAGGAACTGATCGAGTTAAAGAAACAAAAGTCAATAAACTACTCAGATAGTATGAGGCCAAGAGAATCCATCACTGACATGTTCAGTTGTTACACGAAGATTGTAAACAATCTAGCATATCAAGGACAGCCAATCTCAGGACCAATGAAGGTTAATAAATTGCTGCGTGGACTCTCCAAAAAATGGAATCACATTAAGACTTCAATCAGAGAAATCCAGAGGATCATGCCTCTTACAGTAGACAAACTTGTAGGCACACTTCAATCATATGAAGTGAAGCAAATCAATGAGGAAGAAGATCCCAAAGGTAAGAAGTCGATTGCTTTAAAATCTAACGATGATTCTGATATTTCAGATTCAGAAGATGACTTGGACGATAAAGAGCTAGCACTCATGATAAGGAAGTTCAGGAAGTTGAACAGGAAAGGAAGAAAGTTTAACTAGAAGAAGCGAAACTCTCAAAGATTTAAGAAAAAATCAACTTAAGACAATAAGACCAATAAAGATGTGATTTGCTTCGAATGTAAGAAAAAAGGGCACATCAAACCCAACTACCCTCTGTTGAATAAAAAGAAAGGAAAAATGGAGAAATTCAAAAATTCTCTCAAAGCAAAGATATGGAGTGATACAGAATGCAAAGAAAGTGATGAAGAATATGCCAACATATGTTTAATGAAAAATTCAGATTCAGACTCAGACTCTGAAACAGATTCAGACTCAGACAAGGAGGTCGAGGTTAGTGATTTAAAAATTCCTATTAAAGTCTCAAAATATATAGATGAACTCTGTCTTAGTCTCAAAACATCTCTTAAAATGATTTCCGAGCTAAAAATGGAGAACTCTAGACTGAAGCAACATGAGACTTCTTGGAAAGAAAAGTTTGAAAACCTAGATAAAAGTTTTGTTGATTTGAAAGAAAACTCAGACTCTCTTTTGAAGGAAAATGCCTTTTTGAAAGAAAACATTTTGGATACCAAGAAAAGAATTTCAAAAGGTTCTGAGAAGTTGGAAAGGATTCTTTCAATACAAATATCTTATTTTAACAAATCTGGTTTAGGTATGACACTTGAAACTGTTCCTTTAATTGATTTTCCCAGAGTAAAAGAAAAAATCAAACAAAGATCTATAAAAACATTTTAGATAAATCATTTTCAAAAAGTTTTTGTAAAACCTGTTAGCCGAAGTGCTCTCAAATGTTCAAAGTGTAATAGCTTAGAACATTTCGACAATGAATGTCCCAAAGTTTGGAGACCTGTTAAGAGGGATTGGGCAAAGACTGTTTTTGGTACTAACTCCCCTGGACCCAAGAAAATGTGGGTACCAAAGAAAACTTGAGTTTTTTTTATGATTGCAAGTCACTATTAAGAAAAAGATCAAATGGTATTTGGATAGTGGCTATTCGAGACATATGACAAGAGATTCAAGTTGTTTTATAAAGTTTGTTCAAGTAAACGGTGGAAAAGTTTCATTTGGAGAAAATATCAAAGAAAGAATTGTTGGTTGTGGAACTATGAAGATTGAAAGTCTCACAATTAACAATGTTTCCTTGGTGGAAGGCTTGAATTACAATCTACTCAGCATAAGTCAAATGTGTGATATTGGATTCAAAATCAATTTTCAAGAAGGCATTTGTTCGGGAACTAGTAAAGATTTATCTCAATCTTTTACTGGACGAAGACATGGAAATATTTACCTTATGGATATGAAACCAAAAAGCTCTCAATGTCTAATTTCTATTCAAGATGAAGTAAATCTTTGACATCGAAAGCTTGGCCATGTTAACATGAAGCAGATTGCCAAGATCTCCTCCAAGAAGCTTGTTCGTGGACTGCCCAACTTGACTTATCAAAAGTCTGAATTATGCATACCATGTGTTTTGGGAAAACAGGTTAGAAGTTCTTTAAAACCTATAAATCAAGTTTCTACCAATCGAGTTTTGCAGCTTCTGCATATGGACCTCTTTGGACCAACCAGAACTCAAAGCATTAGTGGAAAGAGATACTGCCTGGTAATCGTGGATGATTACTCTCGCTTTACTTTGGTATTCTTCTTGGCAAGTAAGTCTGAAGCATTCTCTTACTCTTCAAAATTTGCCAAGAAGGTTTAGAATGAAAAAGGATATGCTATTTCAAGCATACGAACAGACCATGGAGGTGAGTTTGAAAATCAAGACTTTGCAAATTTTTGTGATGAATTTGGTTTACAGCATACACTCCAAAGCAAAATGAGCTTATGAAAAGAAAAAATAGATCCTTGCAAGAGATAGCAAGAACCCTTTTAATTGAGAGTAATATTTCCTCTCGTTTTTGGGCTGAAGCGGTTTCTACAGATTGCTACATCATTAACAGAGTGTTCTTGAGACCTATTCTAGAGAAAACTCCTTATGAAATATTTAAAGGGAATAAGCCAAATGTTTCTTATTTTTATGTGTTTGGTTGTAAGTGTTTTGTTTTGAAAAATGCAAATGATCGAACTGGTAATTTTGAAGAAAAATCAGACAAATGATTTTTTCTTGACTACTCAACCTCAAGCAAAGCCTACAGAGTATTCAACAAAAAGAATCAGACTATGGAAGAATCTATGAACGTCAAGTTTCAAGACTCTATGCAAAATCAAGTGGACCATACTCAGCTTGAAGAATCTGAACCTGCTCTAGACATTATAAAATCTACTTCCCCCAAAGTGGTTCAGATTTCTAAAGTTCAACAAGAAGAAGAACCAAAAGATTCAACTGAAGTAGAAGATAAGCAGACTCTCAGACCAACCAGCAATCGGAAGCATAAATCAAGTCATCCCAAAGAACTCATCATTGGCAACATTGATGAAGGAATTCGAACCAGATCCAAAAAGTGAGAAGAGTCTAGTGCTTTAGCACTTATTTTTAAGATCGAACCTAAAAGTATACAAGAAGCCTTAGCTAATGAAAGCTGGATTGAAGCTATGCAATAAGAACTCAAACAGTTCAGCATCAACGATGTTTGGGAACTAATTCCTAAATCTAAAGGTAAGTCCATTATTGGAACTAAATGGGTTTTCAGGAACAAAGTGGACGAGAAAGGAAAAGTGATCAGAAATAAAACAAAACTCGTGGCCAAAGGATATACGCAAGAAGAAAGGATAGACTATGATGAGACATATGCACCAGTAGCAAGGTTAAAAGCAATTAGATTATTACTTGCTTTTGCTTGCTATAAAAATTTCAGATTATTCCAAATAGATGTAAAAAGTGTATTCCTAAATGGATTCATCCAAGAAAAAGTCTATATGTAACAACCACCTGATTTTGAAGATCCAAGAAAGCCAGATTCAGTCTATAGACTGAAAAAGGCCCTATATGGACTGAAGCAAGCACCTCGAGCCTGGTATGAAAGTTAAGTAATTTTCTAATCCAAAATGGTTTTGTTAAAGATAAGGTAAATATTTTCTATTTGTTCAAATTTATGTTGATGATATTATCTTTAGATCACCTAATGAAAATATATGCAAGAATTTTTCTAGATGCATGTAGGATGAATTCGAGATGAGTATGATAGGTAAATTAACTTTCTTTTCGAGATTACAAGTTAAACAATCAAAGGAAGGTATTTTCATTCACCAAGAGAAGTATGCGAAAGATCTCATCAAGAAGTTTGGATTGGAGAACTACAAAAAGACAGAGACACCAATGTCAAGTTCTTTGAAGATGGATAAAGATGAAGGAGGAAAGAATGTAGACCAAAAGCTTTACAGGAATATTATTGGTTCGCTTCTTTACCTTACTATATCTAGACCTGACATTTTGTTTAGTGTTTGTATATGTGCTAGATTCCAATCAAATCCCAAAGAATCTCACTTAAGTGCTGCAAAGCGCATCATCAAATACATTGTAACGACTCCAAAAATAGGTTTGTGGTATTCCAAAGAATGAGACTTTACTCTCCTTGGATATTCAGATGCAGATTTACCAGGTTGTAAGGTTGATAGAAAGAGTACTTCTACTACATGTCAATTACTAGGCAACAAGCCAGTATCATGGTTTTCAAGAAAACAGAGTACCGTAGCTCTTTCAACAGCTGAAGCAGAATATGTGACTCTTGGAAGCTGTTGTTCTCAAATTTTGTTGATAAGGCAACAACTTAGAGATTTTGAAATTGAAGAATCGTGCACCGAGATCAAATTTGATAACACCAGCACCATCAATCTTACAAAGAATCTAATTCTTCATTCAAGGGCAAAGCATATAAAGATCCAACACCACTTCATTAGAGATCATGTTCAGAATGGAGAAGTTATGATTCAGTTCATCGACTCAAAGAATCAATTGGCAGATATATTCACAAAGCCTCTGGAGAAAAATTTATTTGAGTCTAGTCATGCTAGACTGAATATCATATCTCTTACCGGGTAAAGTCTGAAAATGTTCAGACTCGGAATATCCAAAAGTTACGACTGTAAGTTAATACTCTCTAAATGATTATGAGTTTATTTTTTGACAAAGCTTCGAAAAGGTGCGTTGATTTTTAAATCGCTACTTGCCTATTCCATTTTTAGGACTTATCCTTGAATTTATGGTGGTTTTTCATTTTCAAAAAGGTAGTTTTCATTTTTGAAAAAGGTAGTTTTTACTTTTTCCTTTCTAACCTTTTGTATACCCCATTTCACTTGCTTTATATACAATCGAAATTCTTCTTCTCCATTTATGCTCATTCAAATCCTAGAATACAGGGATCATATTTTCTCTAATTTCTCTTGCGTTTGATCCAAAAAACCTTTTCAAACAAATGAAATCTTCAAGAATTGCGAACAACAGACCACAGCACATGCCTGAGGATCCTACCCACTTTGATTTAACTGAAGAAGAAGATTCTACTCAGTAGCAACCACAACAACATTCTCAACAGCGTCACTCCTTACAAAAAGCGACACAAGATCCTCCAAAAGCAGAAGAAGAGATCATTGAAGATGTTGAACCTGTAAGAACACAAAAACCCCAATTTTTGTTTAGACTCTACTCAAACTTAAAGATGGGTGGTTCTGCAATGACTTTGATTGATGACTTTCCGAGAACAAATGGTTACAAGAACAAAACTCTCTTCTTGAATACCATGGAAAGGTTAGGCATTGTGCCTAAAGATTTTGCAGCAATGACTTTTGCCAACTTTCCAAGTGACCCGCGCGTTGGTGGCTTTAATCAACCTGAAGGAAAGGACAATGGTGAAAGAATGTATACTTATTTTCAGCCTAGAATGGGTGTTGCTGCAACAATTCGTGGAGAGGGACGAGTTTATTCCATTCCAAAGACCACAAGAGGACTTTTTCGAATCTACTTAAAAGAGGGGTTATGAACCCTAGAAGTGTAGACTTTGATTTTCTCAATTCTTTGAAAGTGAGACTAAGGGAGAAGTTTGCACTTCTTCAACTTGAATGCTTTTACTTAGAATCTACTGAAGCCTACCCTAAACTAACTGCTTACTTCTATTCAAACCTATCTTTTCTAGATGCAGATAGATTTTGTTTTACGGTTAAGGACAAAGAATTAATGGTTGATGTGGATATGTCAGCTGATGTGATTGGTGTGGAAAGAGGGAGTTTCCAACCAATCAGTGTATTTGTTGATCATGCGACTTTGGCTCTTGTTCGAGACAGATTTGCTGAGGGCAAGATTTCTTACACTAGAATGAATGCTTCCAATATTTTACTTCACAAGATCGTGATCAACTAAATTCTTGATCCTATCAAGCATGCTGAAATTAGAAGATTTGTTTCCTCAAACAAGCTTTGCTTGATTGGTCTTTTGAGACGAAGGTCCCTAAGTCTTTGTTTAAGTCCGTCTCCTCCACCTTGCTTAGGGGGTGGAAGTGGACTTCTAATTATGATTTCACTCCTCGAGGCAGAATATGGGTTAGTCGGGCCCGTTTGGTTGTTAGTTACACTCCTTTCTCTACTAATGCCCTAACGGTACATGGCCGCCTTAAGTTCACTCTTCCCTTCTTTAGTAAATATGTATGTAGGTTTTTGGAATATCATGGGTATGATGAATCCTATTAGACGCGTGGAGATTAGAAGATTTGTTTCTTCGAACAAACTTTGTTTGGTTGGCCTCTTTGAGACAAAAGTCACTAAATCTTTGTTTGAGTCCATCTCCTCCACCTTGTTAAAAGGATGGAAGTGGATAGCGAATTATGAGTTCTCTCCTCGTGGCAAAGTTTGGGTCGGATGGGACCCCGGGGTGGTTAGTTTCGTTCCTTTTGCTAACAATGCCCAAGCTGTACATGGTTGTCTTAAACTTAACCTCTCTAACACAAGCTGTTGCATTTCGGCGGTGTATGGTGAGCATACATTTGTTTGGCGTAGGCCACTTTAGGATGACCTCATCCACTATAATGAAGTTTTACAGGACCAAGCTTGGCTTGTTGCGGGAGACTTCAATGCCATAAAAGTCCCCTCGGATCGTATGGGAAGCTCAAATGACTGGATTCCTTGTTTTGATGATTTTGGCCTTTGCTTAGCTCAAATTGAACTTGTGGATCTCAAATATGTCGATCTTCGGTTCACTTGGTCTACCTCAGCAGGGGCAGCGAGGAAGATGAGGAAGATTGATCGTGTCTTGATTAACACTAAATGGAGTCTCGATTTCATTCTCTGAAGCTTCATTCTTGAACCCAGGGATTTCAGATCACTCTCCTATGATTGTTAGAGTTCTGGACCCCATCTTCAGAAGGAAACCTTTTAAATATTTTGATTTCTGGTCGGATCACCCGGATTTCTCTTCCATTGTCCGACAGGCTTGGGATAGCCCAGTTATGGGTGTGCTTATGTTCAAACTCGTCTCCAAGCTGAAAATTTTGAAAGGTCACCTCAAGACTCTCAATAAGGAGGCCTACTCAAACATTTCGGTGCGGACGACGGAAGCAAGGGAGGCCCTTCGTGCAACTCAAGTTGGTCTCCATGATGACCCTAATAACTTTTCTCTTGCTAAGCTTGAAAAATTACAGCGCCGTATCTTTGTTGACTTGCGAAATCATGAAGAATCTTTCTTTAGACAAAAGTCAAGGGTGAGATGGCTTAAGGAAGGAGCTAGGAACACCAAGCTTTTCCACTATTCCGTCAAGAGTAGACAGCTAAATAACCGGATCCTTTCTGTCAAGGATCATTCCGACTCCTTGATTACTTACCCTATTTTGTTACCACAAGTTTTTGTATCCTTTTTTTCGGACCTACTCTCTCCTCAAGTGATACTTTCTAAGCCCTCACTTCAAAAGGTGAAGCTGTATGTCCGCCGGTCTCTCTCAAACACTTAAGGCAGCTCTCTCATCAGCCCAATTACCGACCTAAAGATAAAGAACACTTTGTTTTCTTTTGCAAGAGGCAAAGCCCCGAGTACGGATGGATTCACAGTGGAGTTTTATAAGACTAATTGGGATACTGCCAGGCCCTTGGTCTTGCACGCGGTTAGGGATTTTTTCTCCTCCGGCTGCCTTCTTAGGGAGGTAAACAAGACTATCCTTGCTCTTGTCCCTAAAGTGCTGAATGCTTGTGCTGTCAGTGAGTTTAGGCTCATTACGTGCTGTAATACTATTTATAAGGTTATTATAGAGATCCTTGCTAATTGCCTTGTAGTGGCCCTTAATGATGTGATTAACCCGTCACAAAATGTCTTCGTAAAAGGAAGGAGAATTAGAGATAATATACTTATCAATCAAGAGTTGTTTGCGGGCTTTCATTTGGAAACTTATCTTCCAAAATGTGCTGTCAAAGTTGATTTTCAAAAGGCATATGATACCATCGATTGGGATTTTCTAGAACTCACTCTTACGGCCTTCAAATTTCCTGAGTGGATCATCCGTTTAATAATGGTCTGTGTTCGAACACCGAAATTGTCTATCTCTATTAATGGTGAATTGCATGGGTTCTTCTCTGCTGGTAGGGGCCTCCGTTAAGGGGATCCCATGTTACCCTATCTGTTTACTCTGATCATGGAGGAGTTCTCGGGAATCCTAAGTGCTCGAACTTCGGTTAAGGATTTCAGATATTTTTGGAGATGTAAACCAATAAAGCTCTCGCACATCTTTTTTGCCAATGATTTGTTTCTCTTTTGTCAAGCAGACTGGGTTTCTGTGACGGTGCTTAAAAGGAGTTTGGATATATTCTCTTCCTAGAGTAGACTAATTCCAAACAAAGACAGGAGTGAGGCTTTCCTCTCGAGTGGTCCTATATCTCTTCGTGATAATATTCGGTTAGCTTTTGGGTTTCAGAAAGGGAAGCTTCCTATTCGTTATCTTGGAGTACTGATAATCACCTCTAGACTTGGCAAAGCTAATTGCGTCATCTTGATTGATCGAATCACTGCCAGAGTTCAATCCTGGACTCAGTGGTTTTTGTCTTTTGCAGGGAGAACTCAACTAATAAGGTTAGTTCTACACTCTATTCAAGTTTTTTGGGCCAGTGTCTTCACTTTACCGGGTGCGGTTTTAGATAAAATCGAACAAATTATATGACAATTCTTATGGAAGGGCTCCACCCTTAGTTGGGGAGGGGGGTGGGGGGGCTAAAGTTTCTTCGGATGATGTTTGTCTCCCGAAAGATGAAGGGGGCTTAGGTATTCGGAAGTTGAAGGATTGCAACAAAGCATCAATGCTCAAATACATATGGATCCTATTTATTGATAAGGAATCCTTATGGTGCCATTAGATTCATACTAATTTCTTAAAGAAAAAAAATTGGATCTCCTCCTGTCCGGCCGAGTGCTCTTGAGCGTGGAAGAAAATCCTTCAATTTAGGAAATACTTCAGATTGTCTTTCTTCTGGAAGACTGGTAACGGCTTTGATGTATCTTTATGGCATGACAATTGGCTATCTTGTGGTCCTCTGGACTCTTTTATTCTGACTTCTCTACTTGGAAGTTTCGACCTTCCGTGTTATGCAGTAGAGGCTGATCTCTTCTCCCCCGCGGGTCACTCGCTCAAATTGTTTCTTGACAGTTTGAGTATTTCTATCCCGGTTTCTTCTTTAACTTGGGATCGCTTCTCCTGGCGGTTTGATCCTATTGGTTCTTTTTCTGTTGCTTCTACTTGGACTACCTTTAGAACTAAAAAGGACCGTGCGCCTTAGGCTTCTTTTGTTTGGAATAATGCAATTGCCCTCGGTTACAATTTAATTTTTTGTTGATCACCAAAAATCGGTTTGCTACTCAGACGCTCCTGCTCTCTCATGAAAGGATTGACTACTCAGTTTGTGCTTTCTACAATACCGTCTCGAATTCTATTGACCATTTATTTTTTGATTGTGAAACCTCGGCGATGCTTGCCTTCTTCTGGGCGTCCAAGTGCAACCTTCCTTGGAGGAATAGATCTTGGAAGGTCAATCTCTCATGGGCGTTGAAGTTCTTAATGGGTAAAGATTTCTTCCATAGTATTGCGCGGTTCTCATTTGGCACCATGTGCCACCTCATTTGGAAGAAGAATAGCATCATATTTCGTGGTGAAACCTTGGTGGTCTCGGCCCTGAAGAACCACCTCATCAAGTTTGTCAAAGACAAAGCTATCACTTTCAAGAATATCTCAAGTAATCCTAGAAACAAGAGACTTCAGAGGAACTAGGGTTTCGGCCCTTTGGTCTTTCAGCAGCCGTCCTCTTCTCCTTAGGCGGTGTGTGTATTTTGTATCGTCCTGCTTTTGCTTGTCACTACTTACTCTCTCTATTCTTCGTCTTTCTTATTACTAGTCAAGGTTTGTTGAGTTGTTCGCAGTGTTGCTTGTTCGCCGGCCTTGGGCTGTGCTGCTGTGTTTGTTGTTTCCTTTGGCTTTTCTTCGGCTCCCTTACACTCTTCCTATTGTTGTAGCTAGAGTGTAAGTTTTGGCACCGATTTTCGTATATTTCTCCGAAGCTCTATATATTCTTACCTCTTACCCAAAAAAAAAAAAAAAAAAAAAAAAAAACTGCATCAGACCCAAATCCACTTCAAAAACTGATATCTCTCACTCTAAAGCTAAGTTGATGTATGAAATCAACATTGGCTATAAGTTCTCACTACCTCACACTATCCTAATGCACATGTATAGGACAGTTGTGAAGGACAAGGGGCAACTATCTACTCTACGCTTGTCACTCGACTCTTTAGACATTTCCAAATTCAGATTCCTGCCTCTCTATATGTTAGAACTATTGCTCCAATGGTGATTGGGCTGAAATTCGTTTCAAAGATGCGTTTAAAGGAGCTGAATAAGGAATTGGAGCGTCTGAAGGAGAAGACCCCTGTCAAGACAAAACAAGACTCTACAGCAACTAAGAGAAAAGGCAAGGAGCCCATTACTGCACCAACCAAGAAGAGGAGAGCCCTTATCTTGCAGGATGAAGAAGATGAGGACAATATCACTCTCTTCGCCTTGCGTAATTTACGAAGTTTTGATTGCTTCAAAGGGCCAGAGGATAGAGAGAACAAAGAACGAGCAGAAACAAAGAAGGGAGGTGAAGCAATAACAGAGGAAGAAGGAAGAGGAAGAGAAGAAGAGGAAGAAGAATGTCAAGATGACTCTTTTGAGCCAACATATGTTGTATCCTGGTCTGAAAATTCTGAAAAGAATCGGAGTGGAACTGCAAGAGACAAACAACATCACTTGAGTGCTGAAGCAGAGCAAGGACAAGAAGAAGAATTCTTTTCTCCACCTGAAGGCACAGACATAGGGGGAGCTACTAGACAAAGAGGTACTTCTTCACCTATCTTTACTAGTGATGTAAGTAGATCTACAGCAGATCTAGAGGATGTATATGCCTCTCAATATCCTAAAGCAAATGTTGAGAAATCCACTCCTAGTCCTGGTGATTGAACTACTGATGTTCCCTCACATCTCAAAAATCATGGAACTGACTCGACTAGACCTAGTGCTACAATAGAACCAACAGCAGACTTTTGAAGGCTACTGAAAATCCTTTTGGATTTGAAGGCTCGGCAATATGGAATGGAGTGTGAGATCAAGAATCTTCAAATAGCTTTTCAGTCCACTTCAGACTCTTTACAAGAGCAGATACAAGCCCTGAAGCTTCAAGTGCAAGCAACTGCAAAGGGTGAGGATATTCAACAGCTATAGGAGACTCTGAAGAAGCTGAGTGAGACTGTCAAGTCAATGAGGGATTTCCAGATCGTTCGTATCCCCAAATAGCCATGATTTTTACCCAACTCTTTTTATAATCATTCTTCACTTTTTGCTGTGACAAAACGGGGGAGATTTTGTGCAGATTTGACTGATCTATCTATCTTTTTGGCTTAAAACTTTTTGAAATGATTTTGTGCTTGGTATTTTGGACCTTATGCTTGGTATCTTGGACTTTGGTACTTTTTGGTTGTACTTTTTGGTTTGGTTTTGGACTGACTTTGGACTGTTTGGATTTGAACTTTTTGATGCTTGCAATAACTTAGTTTGTGATACTAATTACGGCTAGATAGTCATTTTGTTTTGCAGGACTAACATGTTTTCTATGGTTGCAGAATCAATGCTATCCAGGTCTTAATCATTTTTTATCACGTATTGCTTAAGTGTTGTTTTGTAGGTCAAAACTATTCAAATCTGTAGGAAAGTTTTGTCACCATCAAAAATGGGGAGATTGTTAAAGAAAACTCAATTATTGTTTTGAAGTTGACAAAACATTTCCAAAAGTTCAGTCTGAAGACTTGCAGACTCAAAAGTTATGGTCTAAAGAACTCCAGACTCTTTTGTCAAAATCTGAAGACCGCGAGACTTTAGTCTAAAAAGTCTGCCCTCATTAATAGTTTCCAGACCGAAGAATGAAAACTTATCCAGATGCGGGATTATCTTCAAGATTTTGATTCATATGGTTTTTAGAAGACCTTATGGTTGGATTTAGCATTTACTTGATTGATTATTCTTATTGGAACTTACTCCAATATGAAGATCGTTTGAAAGGCGAGTAAACTTGGAAGGTTCTACTTATGGAAACCAAAGATCCTGATTGTATGGGTGAACAGGATTGACGGGCTTTCATCACAATCATTTAACGACTAGAAGATCCCCTTGATTGATTCTGTCCAACGGATAGATTGGAAGAATTCCTTTGGTAAGTGCCAACGGTTATGAAGGCATTAAAGAGTATTTAAGGCGGACTCTCAAGATGTTCAAATGTGTGTGTGAAAGAAGAAATCTTAAGTCTGAAACTCTCTAATTACTTACTATTTCATTCATTGAGCTCAAAGCTGTATACAAAAGAAAGAGATACTTAGTAAGACTTTGTGAGAGACTAGTAGAAACTCACCACTGAGAAATTCGAAGATCACAAGTTGTAAAATCTCTTTTGATTCTTAGTGGAATCTAGCCAGTGGGCTGTCAACACGAGAGAGTGGACGTAGGCTTGATCTAAGCCGAACCACTATAAATCTTGTGTTCTAATTCTCTTTCTTTGAACTCTTTACTTCCACTCGTAGATTTGCACAGTCATTTAAAGCTAATTACGTTCTTAGCCTATCATCTTCTAAAAGCAAATTACTTCTACTAAGTCTTGCGAAAATTTTTATTTATACATATTCACCCCCCTTTAAGTTGTTGCACTAGCCCTTTCACTACTACGTTCAGAGTGGTGATTTTACTCTAACACTCTGTTGTTTTTTCCCCCCGAATTGTAGATTCTTTGGCCCTTAAGACTCCAATAATAAGCTCCACGAGAGATTGACTGAAGAAAAAAGCTGCATAAAGCTTCCGATGAGTGGTGGGACTTGTCCAAGTGATTTGAGCCTGAGTAGTTTAATAGATGTTCCTAGATCTAAGAGCAATGCCGGAAGTGAACTCGACCTCAAATCGTAGCTTGAGGTCCGTCACAATGTGCATCGCTAGCCCTGGTGGGGGTCGACGGCACTCAATGGCACAATGGGAATGACAGGTGCATGCCCCCACCATCTTTGAATTTATTTTCTTTTATTTTTTAGTTTTTCAGTTTTATTTTTAATATTTATTTAGATATTAATTTGAACAAAGTGCCCCAAATCTAGTAGCTGGAAAAATCAAGACCGCATTTGACAGTTAGGATAAAATTCATGATAGGATAATATTTATCATATCCAACATTTGATGCTTACTCAAGACAAGATAAAATCTGATATAAAAAGATATAGATAGGATAAAATTATTCCATGGAGGAAGTGAGATAAAAGTGAATAAGATTTCTAACATTTATAATAAGAAAGTTATTTTTTTTAATGACAAACTTCTTAAATTAACAAAATTGAAATTATATTTCAATATAAATAATATTTGAATTCTAATATAAGAAATGCAAAATAACAAAAAATAACAATTTAGTTATTTTAAGTTTATTTTATTTTTTATATATTCGAAATTAATTTTATAATATAAATTAAAAATATATATTTATATTTGTTATATATTTTAGATATATTAGTAAATTTTACTATTTAATAGAATTTTATCAGAGAATGATGGAAGGGGAAGAAATAAATTAAAAAATTAAATAAAAATAAAGTAGGTAAGAGTATCGTGAGAGATTTTTACCATATCCTTTTTCAATTTTTTGGTTCATTTATACCAATCAATGCACATGATATGATGTGAATATATTTTATTTTATTACTGCAACCACCAAATAATAGATAGGATATAACAAAATCCTTAGATTTTATATTATATCAAATCAATTTCGATCCGGATAAGAAATTCGGATGACTAAACATAGCCCAAGTGCTTGTTGACTGACGAGTTTATGCCTTTATTTGAGATTGATTTTGCCATTTTCAAGCCCTTATATGAAATAATATCCACTTTATGCCCTCTTTAAGAAATTAATTTCACTTTAGACTCATATTTGAAATTTTCCTAAAAAAGAAAATGAAATTGGGCAAAGGAGAGGTTGTGAGAAATAAGAAAGGAAAATAGGACTATTTTCCGAGTATCCACAAGGGAAAGCATACCTAAAGATATTAGAAATATCATATGTTGTTGACAACGTAATGCGCAGGGTATATAATGATTTCTATGGCATCACGATATGATATGACCATGCATTGGACATGAGCTTAGTAAGTGTGTTAAAGAACAAAGTAACAATTAAATAAGAGCGATTGTAATTATGCACTCTTAAATGAAGAGTATGCTTCTTGGTCTGAAAGATTTGCTTGATCATCTCTAGGCCCACTTGGTAATAAACGCCAAAATGACAACATGTTTAGTTTAACACGGTGAGTCACCAGCAATTCCTTCAAGGATGACTAATTGGGTAGAATGTCTTGATTTGTGGCATATCATGTAATAGTAGGGAGGCCAGTTTCTTCAATCACACAATACTCTACTCAAAGTTTCTCGAGAGCCTCCACTTTCCGTAAATATTGACTACTATCGACCCATGTTTTGCTATAGTTGTCCATGTGGGAGAGAACCATTGACTTAACCCAAGAAAGTAGTATCTGGCGTATTGAGAAAAATGACACAATGAATGTGATTACATCGAATTCTGGCGTCAAAAAAAGAACTTCCAAACTTCCCTACCTCTTACAAATCATGACAATTCTAGAGTTTGTTGGAGACACAAACGGGGAGGGGTTGGTCGATGCTTTCACTGTTGGTGACATAACGTGAGGATGCTTATTATTATGTGACGACTTATATATAGCAAATAAATGGATAACTATTACCGACTCTTACGATTAAAGAGCAAACAAATGTGTGGATAGTCATTATGATAAAAGATCCTACTCACAAATAGTAATAAAAGAACTGGGCAAAAGCATTAGAATAAGAAAATAACACTAGCATTTTCGTCCGTAAAAAAAGAAAGCAATAATTGAAACCTATATGAGGTTCATAACAGAATAGGCCAAGAGAAGGGGGAAAAAGACTGACTTGATCAGTTGCTATGTGTTAATTGCCTTTTTGAAAAAGTGATGTATATTTACATAAATTCGGTAAAGATATTAGCTTGTGTTCACTTAACTCAGTCAAAATAAATTTGAAAATGATGTTTACTTTTCTAAAAAATTAGAATATACCGTGTACCTGTATGCTTCTTTTCTTTTATACTTTGACGGTGACCTCTCCTAAATTCAATCAAAAGTATTTTGAAGTAAATTTGCAGGTTATATTCAGAAACTTTACAATTTCTTGTCCAAGGTACTTTTTTTTTTTTTTTGTGGTCAATTATCCTGGTTACTTTGTTCTGTTAATCTTTTTCCCCCTTTTTTAGTCTTTGGAGGTGTTCCTTTTGATATGCTATGAAGATCCTCCATGTTCAATAGGATGAGGCAAGTTTCTTTGTATGCAAGAAAATATGAAGGGGCAATACCGAAAATGTTCTGCCACTTTTAGGTGTTATTTTATGTTTAGTACTTCACGGTTCAATTGTAAAAAGTAAATGTTTTTATATGGTTATTGCAATAATGTTGCTCATAAGCTAGCTAATCAATTCAAAGTACTGCAAATGATATGACTTTTTGAGCTGACACAAAAATAACACATTTAAAATCGTATGGAGATGTGCAGATTATAATTACATTTATTGAGGATTAGAAATTTATTTTAATCATTTTACTAGATTTAAAAGGTTATCCACATAAATCCGTACAAAGCAATTACTTACTAGTTATTAGAATTTCTGATTCCTAGAAGAGGTGGCGGATTACTTGTTCAGTCAGCGATGTGCTGCCTCCGTATTGAGGCTAAATCACATATTGATTGCAGGATTGTGTAGATTGGAGAGATAGAAGATCGAGGTCTTCAAGTAAGAGTACGCAGCAGAAGCTACGTGGATCCCAAGCATTACATTTTTGGTATTAGACTTCTGGGAAAACTCATCATTTTGTCATTTTTCTACTAGATCTGTGTCTTTGTCAAAAGCATCAGAATAAGAAGAAATAAAAGCATTACCTCCATATGAAAAAAAAAAAAAAAGGAAAAAAAAGCTCACCTGCGGATTGAAAGGTGAAGAAATGCCTTGATCAAATCTTCATCAATGATTGCCAATTGAAAGTTGTTATCTTGGGACAGTGGGCAATGGTAAGCTTTTGTAACATGGGGCATTCCAACATATACTTTTTGCCCGAGGGGAAACTTATGACATCCTGAAAATTCGACCTTGTTTCGATTAAATGAAATGATCTTTTTATCAACACGCCTATGGTCCTTTTCTCTGAGCTGATCACTCACAAGATAACTAATCTATCAGGTGAAGCCGTTAAGGGATATAAACGCGACAAACTTGAGAATTCGATCAGAAATTGACTGCTCGACCGTGCTAATCGGCAATGGTCAATACGACACCGTTATAATCAATTAGAGATTGAAGATAAGTCGATTAGACAGATGCACATAATTAAATTGTGGGTGATTCCACCTGATTGCAAAATTTGTGTCAAACGGCACTAGACCGATTT
Organism: Eucalyptus sideroxylon x Eucalyptus melliodora; assembly: GCA_016097485.1. Lineage (NCBI taxonomy): Eukaryota > Viridiplantae > Streptophyta > Magnoliopsida > Myrtales > Myrtaceae > Eucalyptus > Eucalyptus sideroxylon x Eucalyptus melliodora. Next base: position 22,575,337 of record CM027830.1, read on the forward strand.
TTTTGTCGATTCTATACCCAGTACCCGTAATTGAAACCTTGAGATTTTTACGACAATCGAGAGTGGCCAATAAGTCGGAGATGCACAAACGTGGATTGAGAATTATCAACCACGGGTTAACCGTGATAAAATTCCTAAAAGTTACCCGATAGGTTAGGTCACGCTAAAATCGCATCCGATCGAAATTAACCATGAAATTAAACTCGGTTTTAGGAATCGAAAGTTCGAGCATGTCACGATTCATTTTTAGGACATCATCTCATTCTTTGAATAATTTTCGGCAAGCCTGGAATTTTGGCGGAAAAATGGAATTTGGCAAATTAAATTGGGGAAATTCGGATGGGCAAAATTGAGGGATATTTTGGCCTTCAAAGTGAACTAGTTTGTGAAGACAATTGTGGAAATTGGCATGGGCATCCCCCTCAGCAAATTGGCCATCAAATTGGAGTTATTTGTGAAGAAATTGAGGTGAAATTGAGTGAAATTCGTAGGGGCTGCTACTGTGTTGTTTTTGGGCATCAACTTGAAGTCATGTGGTGAAGATAAGTGAGGGATTTGGCTTGTGGAAGAAGCTAGACAGCAAGGAGCAGAAGACTTTGGTGCCAAAGGCACTCAAGTGTGTAGATATTTGAAGTGGAAGGCCATTGGCTGCTGCCTTGACTTCCTAGACCCTTGTCCCCTCCCTCTTCTTCTCCAAGCTGTCTTCCCCCTTGTGTACGCACATTCCTTTCTCCCCCTCAACAGACCGCCGCCTCCCCTTCCTTTTATTTTCCCCTCACACCTCCTTCATTCCACCATTCCCTCCCTCTTGCTTCCTGTTCTGCCGCACGCTGTCGCCCCTTCAGCGCCTCACCATCCCCACTAAATAGCCCCAACGCCAACTCATCCCCTTCCCTTGTTTGTTTCCCTCTTGACATGTGTCCCTTCTTCCAGCAGCTTCGTCGACGTCCCCATCCCTCACGAAGTCAACCTAGCTTTCCCCTTTGCCGTTGCCGCGCCACCAAAGTCAGCCCAGCCGCGTCCCCGCCAAGCTTCCATCGTCTGGTCAGCCCTCAAGCCAAGTCGCAACTGACAGCCCCTTCAAGACCAAACCAAAGCCAGCTCTAGCTGTGAGCTTGCCGAGCCTTTTTCAGCCCTTTCCCGGCCTCCCTTGGTGTCACCGTAGTCCTAGGTTTTGGTCGCCGTCGCGCCGCCATCACTGTGGACCCATTAACTCACTAAACCAGTGAGTTAATCTCCTAAGCTCTAATTAGTGGTTAATTGCACTTAGTAGAGGGTTAGTTTAGGTAAAGTATGGATTAGAGGCATTGGTTAGCTTAAGTTAAGATTAGAGTAATTTAGTTAGGCCAACTATTTAGTTAGTTTAGTTTAGTTAGGCCAATTAGTTAGTTAGGTGGATTAGTTAGGTTATTTAGTTAGCCTATTAGATTAAATTAGTTAGGTTGGTTAGATTAATTAGTTAGTTCAATTAGATTAGCCCGGTTTACTTATGTTAATTTACTTGAGTGTTTTAATTTAAATATTTTACAATTTATTTAATTAAATGCGGTTTATTTAAATAATTATTAATTAGTGAAAATTATATCGGGATAGCCGGTTGTCAAAATTTCGTGCTGATCGTCATGGTGTAGTTGGTTTGTGCAATTGAGTGCTAAATTATGCAATTGGACGCTGGATGACGATTTTTGAATTATTAATTCAAAAATATGATTTTATGGTACTTAATTAGAAAAATACCGGGCATCGGGTTTTGACGCCAAAAATATTTTAAGAACTATATCAAATCGTGGAACTTTTAAATGGGAAAGTATCACGCTTTGTGGATCAATTTGATTGTATGTCCACGCACAACTATTTTACCGGGTTTTTTTAATATGAAGAAAATAGGCCAAGTACATTATTTGAAATTGAGACATTTGAGTGTAAAGCATAATGTCCTTGTTCAAGATTACATGTGCGTGTGACTGCTATTGGAATCCGTCATGATGCATTTACACTAGACGATGCTCTTTCAGGAATGTCCCATGTCAACAGATGCCGGTCGCAATGGAGGCTGGACTAATGCTCCTTCGGAAATGCCGTCTAAATGTAGATGTTACCATGCCCGATGAAGCGGGACGATGCCCGGTTATGCCGGATGACCGCTGACTATTGACTTAGCCGTGGCTGTTGGGTCATAATTAATTAGAACGCTTGAATGAGTGAGAAAACCACGCATGATTATGGGACAAAATTGTGTTGCACGGAATAGGACGTGTTATAACGATTTGGCCTTATAATCAAAACCCCTGTGATTGATTGATATGTGGAAAGTGAAATGTTCCAATTATTGAGTGCATTTACTGCATGCATATATTATATGAGCTGTACTAATGTGCCGGGAGGTACTGAGACGAGGTAAGTCTTATATAATGCGGGTTTAGGCTGTCTCTAGATGAAGTATCATCCTAATCAGGGTTTAGGGTGTAGACTCGCTGAGACTTTGTCTCACCCCGTTGTGGTTCAAAATTTTTAGGTCCTTAGATGGAGATACGTCATGTTCGTTATAGGGTCCCGCAGGAGATGGACTTTCAGCACTCCTATTTCCCTATTCCCGGGACCAACCTAACCCATGAGTTGGTTGAGTTCACGGTCTGGGTCGAAGAGGGCCTATCTCAGTTGGTATTTCATCGCTTCAAAGCGTGGTTCATCAACTTTCCTAACGAGGGTCGGAAGGGTCTCATTCAGGGTTTTGATAAGCTTCCCATCGGCAGATTTGCGTCGTCAGAGCTTAACTTCTCCATATCTGATAATCCTCGACGTTTGTGAAGATTTGCTGAGTTTAGATCGTTGATCGATCAAGCTCAAATCGTCGAAAATATATCAAAGGTAACTTCTATGTCCTAAGCTCGATGAAGCGAGGTTGTTCTAGACAACCGCGGCTCAACCACGGCTAGAGTTCACCCTAGGGTCCTAGATCTGCAATCTCAGCATATTTGGGATGTCAGCAAGGCCTTACGACAGATTAGGATGTGATTGAATTGTAGATTGTGATGATTTGCTTGATCATTGTTGTTCAGCAATTTTCGGATCCCTAAGTGGACCTTCTGTGCAAATGGCTTGATATCAGCTTATAAATGTGATTTTCTATGTTCAAAGTCTTCATGAAGGTCGAAGACGGTTCAAAAATATTTCCAATGAGCTATAGAATGCCTTAATTGAACTTCATTTGATATGGTTTTTGCATGTCCAAAGTCTAGTCCAGAATCTGGAAAATTGTTGTGTTCTGTGTTTGTTCTCTATTTTGGATGACCTTTTGTGCAAATGACTTGATACGAGCTGGTTTCTGTGTTTTCCTGTATTTGAAGTATTCATGAAGGTTGAAGACGGTTCGAATATCTTTCCAATGAGCTATAGAATGCCTTAATCGGACCTCATTTGATATGGTTTTTGCATGTCCAAAGTCTAGTCCAGAATCTGGAAAATTGTTGTGTTCTGTGTTTGTTCTCTGTTTCGAATGACCTTTTGTGCAAATGACTTGATACGAGCTGGTTGCTGTGGTTTCCTGTGTTTGAAGTCTTCATGAAGGCTGAAGACGGTTCGAATATATTTTCAATGAGCTATAGAATGCATTAATCAGACCTCATTTGATATGGGTTTTGCATGTCCAAAATCTAGTCCAGAATCTGGAAAATTGTTGTGTTCTGTGTTTATTCTCTGTTTTGGATGACCTTTTGTGCAAATGACTTGATACGAGCTGGTTGCTCGGATTTTCTGTGTTCAAAGTCTTCATGAAAGTTGTAGTATACTCCATGGGCTTTTCGATGATATAAATTTTGTACCAATTGGCATCCATTTTTCCTATCAATTTCATGTCCAAAGTTCTGCTATAATCTGTTGATGTTGCTGTAATGTTGATTACTAGAACGATCTGTTCGGTTTACTATTTTTTTTGTGATTTTCTGCATGTAGATTTTGGTTAAAGTGTCTTCATGTGATTTGATCCTAACGTTCAGACCTAAGTGCACAAAATATTGTGGTGTTTTCTCATGTCATATAGATAGGATCAAGCATGATTGTTTTTAGCATTTGCTGCCATTTTGTCTACTAATCTGATTTCCTGGAGTAATGTCTTCGATTGAGCTTGTTAATGAACCAATTTGTCAATTATACCTGATAGACATCTCAAGCTTTAAAATGACATATTGCATGCCTAAATCAACCATCATTTGCTCTGTTTAATATTTTTCTAATCCATTCTAAAGTCTGGAAACTATGTTGAACTAGAATTGTTTGTCATGCTTCTGTGAGTCCGGCTGCTTGCCATTTTTGTATGATATTTTAGATTCATATTTTGAGGTGAAGTCCTTGAAGAAAGTTGTGCATAACATTCATGTGTACAACATATAAAAAGTTGAAATTTTCTGAACATCAATTGATAAGATCGATAGGTTGTAGAATGCCTGTGTTACATGCAGCCTTGTTCTATTTTTTATTGACTAGTTCATGTTCTTGGATTTTTAGAAATTCATGCGTAAGGAATCTTGAGATGCTTCCATCATGAAAGTTGTTCCTCATGGAGTGCTTGATGTTTTCTGTTTTTCTTAGAGCCAATTATCCATGGGTTTTACCCCGATTGCTTTGATTTTATTTGTGATGATTGTTTCTTTCATTTGTATGTACCTAGTTATAAATTTCTTAGGTTAGGTTTAGATTAGGACCCTCAAGATGGAGAAGGCGTGAAAATGGTGGAGGTCAATGTCCATTCCGACCATTATCATGTTTTTTTTCTTTTTCCCGACATATGTATCAGGTTCCATTTGTTGTATAAAACCCAACGAGTTGCGGGTTTTCTCTTTTTCTCTCTCTTTTTTTTTTCTAGTTGTGTTCTCTTTTATATTTTTAGGATTGCATGATGAATTTACTGTCTTTCTCGATTGTTTACTTGCTGTCTTGCAATTTCAATTTCATTGATTGTTTTCCTTTCTTCGTTATTCTAGAAATAGAATAGAATGAAAGTGACCAACCATGCATGATCACCTAGTTTAGGACTAATAATCTAAAAAAAAAAAGGTAAAAAGAAACACTTGGACATGTTAGGAAAATACAACATATTGTTTGGGTACCAAAAGGGCGCTAATAATAATATTAGCGTAACTCGAGTCCTCGAACCTAGATATCTGGTTGCGTAGTAATCGAGGATACACTCCCGACCCTCGATTGGGTTTTCTAGCCAACCCCCAAAATGTGGCTACTGGCGACTCTCGTCTATTTTTAGGTTATCATAAACCACTAGATCGCATAAATAAACTCGTCACGCGGGATACGAGCTTGGGAGAGCTTGTGATTTTGTAATCAAGTACCTCTAAACTCGACATTTCCCCCTTGACTTGAGGGCGGCGAGATTGGATCGCGACAGACTCTACTCCATCAACCGTAGCCTGTCAAAAAATGCATAAGCATATACTTCTAGTTAGCAAAAAGCAATTGGTTTGTTAGAAATCAAAACCATCCAATTGCATAGAATTCTATGCATACCATATCTACAAACATATTTTGCATGCTATATCCGATGTTTCTACTCCAAAACCACATTCATGTTGATACTTGCACTCCATTTAGCTTTAGTGCCCTTAATGGTGCCTTAGAGAAGAATTTCATGTTGAGACGTCTAGTCATAATGACAACTTCCAAGAGAGGGAACAACAAAGTATATCTACCTGAGCTAAAACATGTCAACCCTATCAACTCTTCAAGCTCCATATACTTCAATTGTTTGAAAGCCACTACAAGCCCCTCTTTACATCCCTCGTCACTAATGATTTATGTCAACATTTTACAATTACTTATCCTCAATTTTGTGAGTTGTACCAAATTTCCAGCCATTGTCGATGTGAACATATTTGATAACTCGATACAATGTGACACATCCAGAGTCTTCAAATGTTGAAAATGTCTTGGAAAGGATAATGCTACATGATTGTCCCATATCATCTTGATGTAACCAATGTCAGTGATATGTAATTCCTCCAAGTTAAGAAACACAACCTGTAATAAATAAATAAAAGAAAGAATATGGCTCCACAATAACTTCTGCGGCTTCAACCAAGTAAAAAAGGCATGATGGTTTGGCTAATGTTAAAAAACTTATTAACTTAGTTTATGTTAAAAGAATTATGTGAACTTTTCCAGTGAGTCAAGCGACCATTTCAGTTCACTTTCTACGTTATGGAAGACTTGAGGCATTCACTATTAGATAAAATCACACCTCAAAGGCTTAAAAAAAGTCCATTGGATACCCTAAATAATCACAAAGAAATAGAGATGATGATATTAACCATAGCATGATTCCGTTCATTTTTCCATATGATTGCTCAAGATAGATAAGTTGCAAAATTGTGGTGCATGTCACACCCCCAAACCTCGAGCACACGAACATCCTTTGGCGGTCGATTAAATTGCAACGTTCCCAGGACGCGTCGACTACCATTCATTTTAATCTTTCATTATGCGCAAGTGGAAAATGAACCATCCCCCAGTCAAACAGACAATCAAGTAATCAAACGGGGATAGAGGGATGAACAACAAGAACAACAGCAACTACTCGTATATACACTTTCATTGGATTAACCAACGGAGGATTGTTTCCGATAGACAAGCCCAACAGAGGGACCGATCCATCCACTAAGCCAGACCAAAAAGAAACTAGGCTAGGCTAATCCAACTATACAAAAAGAACCATCGGGTTCGGCACCACTATCACTTGGACCCATCAAACTCAAGCTTCATTAGGTCGTAGTCGGAGGCGTTCTGTGGCACCCCTCGACGGCCCTTGATCCGTTAGGGTTGCCACTGTTCGCTTATCTTTCACTTGACCTGATAATGTAATACTCCAATACCAAGGAATTTCATTGTAATGCATGAATCCTAGGGGTTTACATCTTTTAGATCAGTCCCTGCACAATTTATATGGCAAAAGCACATCCATTAACTCCCTTCCCTATATTCAGAAAACGATACACACCTACTAAACATTTTTTTAGGTAAAAGCCGAACACTTTTATTTACTTAAACCAGATGGACATCATTCATCAAGTACATCAAAATGCCATAGTCTTCTATACTCGGCTATACTTCAAAAGATGACCGACATCTCCTTCAACAGTCGTATACTTAAAGTCCATCGATCAATGTCGACGTCCAAAAGTTCTTTCCTTTGCTATCCTCCTCCTCACAGTCATATCCAACCACTTGATCCATCTACCAGTGGCAGTGGCAACAGAGGTATCTTATATAGTCTGAAATGTTAGTCCTCAAACAGGATGAGTACAACCACTCAGTAGTAAAGATCCATAAAACTACACAATGCAACAAGCAAGACAATCAAGATATCACGAGTAAAGCACATATCATCCATGCTATCGAGCATACATCACCATGCGGTCGTGCATATGTCCCCATGCAGGTATGAATATCTCACCATGCCATCGTGCATATACCACCATGATTCATATCATTCATACAATCATGTATACATTCCCACGAGATCCATTCAAGCCTTCATGATTGCATTCTCCATGTCAAATAGTATCAATTTACTTTCATAAACAAATCATGCACCATGCCATATGCACACACCCATTCACATAATTCAATTTCAATTCTTATCTTTCATAAAGATCTCATCATTTTTCATCCAGGGACCAATGTTTGCATCCCACAATTTATCACTTGCACCCAACCTGGCATTGCGAGGAGCCTCCGGCACACACCTCCGGGCATCTCGTATCCCAACTAGCATCACAAGAAATCCTCCTGGCACACACCTACAGGGCTTCCGGCACACACACTTCGGGTATCCTGCACCCACACTCTGGGCATCCCAACACTCCCGGGGCATCGTCGGCTCACACCTCCGACAGTCTCATTATTATCACGATATATAATCTCATATATGTCTCATTTTCATCATGGCATTTCATGCAACAATATCAAAGATCTAAACCATCTTTTGATGTCACATGATATGCCAAACATTACCATATATGCACCATATGTAACCACTCAAGACATTAGATTTTGTAGGGCAATCCATTTATTCTTGAAAATACAGCAAATTTTGGATAAAGCATAATGCACTTCTTTTATAAAAATTCTGGAAAAATTAGTAAAAAATCTCAATAAATTCTGAAAATTTAACACGATGTAAACAAGATCCAGAGGAAGATATTTCATGAAGAACAATGTCAAGAAATTTTCACATAAATCAATACATAACAGCAAAAGAAATTCCAGTACCACTTTTGTACAGTTTCGGAAATAATTTCGATTAAACCCTTAAATGAACTCCAAAAATTCTGAGATTTTAATATGTTATAATTGAGACATAGAGGTAAAAGTCTCATGGAAAAATCGAAATCTAACTCCTTCTTGATTAAAATCTATAATTTCTATAACTCTTTCTATCTCTCGGTTCACTGTCCAGATTTATCCTTTTCAAAGAAAATCGTTTTCCCCGATCATTACTTGTCCGTTTATCCTCAAATTTTAGTATGTTGCTCCTCAAGATGTCATCTACAACTCTCATCAAGAACACGGGATCAAATTCGGACTAGATAATTGCACGAAATTCATAGAATCACAATAAATCATCATAACAGTTTCCAGATCTAACTTCATCAAAGAAAAATGGTTTCATCAACCTATACTTGTCCGTTTCCTTTAAAATTTTGATATATTGTTCTCCAAAAAGTCTTTTACAACTTTTATCAAGAAGTTGAAGTTAGATTCCAACTAGAACATCACATGCAACTTGCAAAATCATCAAAGGTCGGACTGTTTTTCTAGAAACAGAATACTAAGCTAGAACACAACTCCTATAACTTTGAAATTTCACACTTCATCCACATCCGAAATTCACCATTCATCACACATAAACACAGCAAGCAAATGGTAGATCAATGGACTCTACTTGCCTCTAATCTAAAGAGAATCACAACAAGTACACGGCGGGGCAAGGCGGGCTCGACGGCAGAACTAGGCGCATGCACGACGGGCCGGTCTTCTTCCTCCTCTCGCCGACCAACCCTCACAAAACTCTCTCGGTCTCCCTCTCCTTTTTTTTTCCGAAATCTTTTGCTTTCCTTTGATTAACTAATTCACTAATTTTGCATGCAGGTGACAAGTGTTCTCATGGAAAGGACAAGTGGAAGATGCATGGACAAGTGGCTTCAAATAATGAACAAGTGGAGGCAATTCAAGGACAAGTGTCCACCATGCTTCACCTCCTTCGTGTGTTGGCCACCACTCCGGGAGTAACGTGGCCATTGGTAGCCATGTTTCAATCAGCATTTCTCCTCAATTGTTGACTCTAGTGTTGACAATGTGGAGTGGCTTTGGGCCAGTGGTTTTGCCACTCATCACTCTAATTACACGGCCCAATATCTTCTCTAATTATTGGCCTTAGTCTCCGCTTATGCGTGAATCAAGTGTAGTCTACTTACATGGCCGTGTGATGTCGCGGCAATAATCAAGGGTGGTCCAATTCATAGGGTACACAACTAGACAGCCAAATATCTTGTCTATTCTTCTCATGGAACAAATCTCGGTCTCGCCAATAATGGTACAGGGGAAAGTTCTTGTTGAGACTATAATTTCATTCAACGATTAGATCATTCCTATATGTGATCCTTTGGTCCGATGGTCATTATAAGGTAATGTCCGTATAGGACACTATTAGCATCCTCCAGTAGTACTCCTATTTGTTAGTCATGGTCATCACACGCGTGGGGTTATAATTCTTCACATCCGCCCACATGCTTTTGAACAATCCTCATGCATCATCGAATTTTCTTTTGTTAGCTGCCTATGAGTAAATGGACAGCTTCCAATGGCCGATCCTCGGATGTTTCTTCATTAGCGTACCCGAGTTGGTAGGGCCAAAAATCATTTGGAATGAGTCTTGGTCTCACGTGAAAGATCTCCGATGAGACTATAACTTATATGAAAATCGGATCATTGATAAACATAATGCACTTGTCCAACGATGATACAAACTAATGTTCGTATATAACACCAATATCATAATCGGGCAATACTCTCATCATTTAATCCTGGACCACCGTGTATCTAAGGATCATTACGAAATTTAGGATGCCACACATTCGGGTCGATCATTGGTGGAGCGGGGGCAGGATTCTCCATTGCACCGTCAAGAGGGTCCAACTCCATGGGATCCTAGTCGGCATCCTCGGGGCCCTTACCAGGCGGTCCATTAACACCTCGTAGAGGACCAATCACCATATTGTCCTCCCGGATGTACCACACTAGGAACCGATGAGGTATCCATTACCCCGATCCCTCATCCACCCAGATGGTGGAGAGATACTTCTCATAAAGATGCACCCGACCCAGGAAGCGGTGGCGCGTCACGACGGTCTCCCTGTCCTTAGGGATCCCGAATCGCATCGGTGGGTGCGCCATTCTAAGGGCCTAAAAGTGGTTATACAATAACTAGTGATATAAATTCTCAGCGAATCTTCCTCCTAAGCCCCCAATTAGTACACCAACTCAACTCGGGGTATCTCTCCAGAACCACTCCACAAGCAAACCAACGACCAACAACCAACAACCAACATATAACAATAGTCAGGGCCAACCAACAATCAAATAGTTGGTTCGCATGCAACCTTACTCAGTATGCCATACCTAGGACGTTATATCTTAGCACACTACACGTAATGCACATGGCCATTAGATGATGCAATTCATCAATCACATACGAGTCGCGTCACAAGCGATCTCACCGAGCCATTGCCACGCCCTCCACGTTATCAATTCATGCGTGCGTGCCATAAACAATGTGATCAGTTCATGCATAATCGGAACCAATGATGTCATGTTTCTCATACGCTCTTACAACCACACGTGTTCCAATTATTACTGCCCCTCGGGGCTACAACCGAACCCCCGCCGGTGTCTACTAGCATAACCAGGCATCGCCCTCCCTCATAAGGCGCGGCAACGTCGAGGGTTCTCTCCCAACACGGTATTCCCAAAGGAGCATGAGCCCGGCCTCTACCGCAACTCCGCGTCCAAACTCCCGCTGAGATTCCGACAAGTCGGACTGTCATCCCCCTGAACTCTCATCGGGGTGACGGGTTCAACTTAGTGATTACACAAGCATACCACCACAACCCACTTTTTATCTTTGAGCATTAGCCAATGCACACATGCTTACATATACAACCTCAAATCATTTTCTCATAAAAGCAATCCATTTCCAGTGTCCCTCGGAGAAATCATTTTCCCCTTTTTTGTGAAAACCATACAATTCATGCAAATGTTCATGCATTTACACATCCAATTCACCTCATAAAATCAAAACACATGAAATTAGATAATTGATCACTTCCGAATGAACAATTCGCATGAACAGTGCGCGTGAATAGTACCGCGTGAACAATAATTTGTGAACAGTGCACTATGAACAGTGTAGTTTCAGAATTAAATAATTAATAAATTATATTCATAAATTAAGAAAATCATTAATTAAAACAAACAATCAATTAATTAAGACTAAACATGCTTAATTAATCAAAAATCACAATTAATTAACAAAAAGCAAGATAACCTAAATTAATCTTAACCATCTATATAACCACCTATCTTAGGGCTAATAAAACTTAATTAAACCGCCTAAACTAGAATTAGCCCTAACTAAACCAACCTAAGCAAGTTTATGCACTAATCAACGGATTAGAGACTAAGCTCACCCATTAGCAAGCTAGAGACACGGGCGGCAGCGATAGAGGCGACGCACGGGGACCTCGACCATAGCGATCCAAAGGCGATCCCAAGGCTAAAACAACAGCAACTAACTCTGTCTCTCACTGCAACTCCTAGAAACCGCGGAATAGGAGTTGGCCGGGCTGATCAAAGCTCTAGCAAGGGGCTAGCTAGCGACCGGCGATACCAAGGGGTCAAGGGGGATTGGCTAGTGGCTGGGCTGGGCAGTGGTTGGGTTGGAACAGGAGGTAAATAGATGGTTTGGGCAGTACAGGGCAGAAACATGCGGGTTGGCTGGCGATGGCTTCTAGCCAGCCAATAGGTCGACCGGCTGCTCCGTCCGACGAACGATGACCGTGGGGGACACAGATTAGGCCTCCTGGACACGGTGGTGGGTGGAACGGGTGGAGACCAGCATAGGAAAGCGAACAACTCAAGTTTTTGAAGGAAGGTCTGAAGGAGAAGAAGAATGAAGTGAGAGAAACAAGGGGAGAGAGAGGTGCAATTTTCTTGGGGTTGAAGAGAAGGAGAGAGAGTGAAGTGAAGGCTGAATGTCAAGCCTCATTAAGGCTCTTCAATGCTTGCTCCATCTCCATGCAACATGACATCATCTTCTCTCTCTTCTTTTGACTTTTCCTCATAATATCAAGGGGCAAAATGGTCATTTCCACCTTGCACATTTCCCAATCTACCTTTGGGCTGAAATGGAGGGCAAGCCTAAGAAACGAGCTAGGAAATGAATAGGAACGGGCTCGGGAATTGGTTGGGCTCGAAACGGCTCAAGGTTAGACAATGGGCTTGGAAGGGTAAATTAGTCAGTTGGGTCCAACGGGTCACTTGCTTGTCTCGGGTCTACCATGGTGGTTGTTCCACCTTGGGCATAAGGCCCACACTGGCCTTGCTCAGCCCACGTCCTCATAGGCTTGTTTCCTCGGTCTATAAATCATTTTTCCAAATACTCAGCTTAACAGGCACTGTCGACTGTCGAAGTAGTATCGTCCAAAAGTCCGTCCCAAACGTTCCTGAAAATTCAAAGTCCAATCTTGGAATCTCATGCCATGTCGATTTCGCCCAAATGCCATTTTGGTACAACTCAGACTAACAGGCGGCTTCAAGGATTCACGCTTAACTAACTTGTGTCAAACCACGTTTAAGACATCTCGACACATAGACGTCCCTAACTACATGAAATTGTAGAGAATAGATTCTTATTTCAAAGTACACGATTACTGAGAATCGACATAGGGTCGTTCGCGGGCTTGATAATAGTAAACGGAATCACCCGTCGTCCCATTACATTATGTCTGCGAATTGACTTCTAGCCGTCTCTGAAATCGACCTGCCTATCTACAGGATCGTCCTCACGCAAGTCTCACGATCAAGTCGTTTTCTCAGGTCAAGTTCTTTAGTCGCACGAGTTCTATCCTCATTAGCCTTTCCCCTCAAGTTCAATATCTCGGGAGTGATCAATTCTGAGTAAGATCAACTAACAATGCATTGACGAAATTCATGTTCTTTCATCCCCTCAAAGGGCTCGAATTTCAAGATGTCACAGTGCATGCAAATTTTTATCAGCGATAACTAAATCATGGTGCAAGCGCAACACTCTATAATGGCAGATGAGAGTCAAGTGATCGCTTGCCAAGCTGCACAAAAAGAAAAAAAAATTAAGAGGAGTATAGAAATCTCCATATTACTCCTCGTTTCTCATTTCCTCAAGTATTTCATATAATAACAAAAAGTTTTCTAAAACTCTCACTAGATAAGATTGGGAATCTTTCTCCGGTCTTTCCTAATAGTACATTGTTGAGGTCAGAAATGATTTAGCAAGTGGAGCGCCACTTATCCCTCTATATAATAAAGTATATACAACAATACTTTCAACCTCAAATTTTGGCCCAAATGGTCCAAATAATATAGTAAATTGCTCTCTTTCATTATTCAATGAGACCTCCTTCCACTGACGAGTCGAAGTCGAAAGACTCGAATAAAATGGCTGACTTACGAAATGTATTTATTCCTTTATACAAGAGTTTTATAAAAATGGCCAAGAAATTAATATAAAAATTAAAAGGGGTGATTTCTAAAACTCAGAACCCTAGAGATCTTGTCCAATTTGGTATTCCAATTTGGTAATGGATAGGGTTCAGACTTCTTTTGTTGGTGCAATTAAGAGAGAAATGGGGCTTTTATGTGCATAAATCCATACAAAGCACGAGAATTCTATCGGTTATCAAAATTTTACTTATAATTAGATGATTTTGAATTCGTACATATCAATGTCTAACTTGTTTTGCATTAAAAACCCACGGATGTGATCATGGGTTATAAAAGGAAGCATTGATGACTGATATTACAAACATTTATATCCAGCGCTTTTGTCTGCGCATGTCACATACATTGCATTGTCCAATACTATGAGAATATGATGACTGATATTACAAACATTTATATCACATGTCACATACAGTGCATTGTCCAATACTATGAGTATGTTGCAAATGAAACGTCAAAAATGCATTTTGTTTAAAACACTGACTTGTGGAGTGAGAGGTGAAGAGGTGTCATTGTCAATCTCCATCGAAATTGCCAAGTCAGATTTCTCATCTTAGGGCATTGGATAATGCTCAGATTTATTAATCTAGGGCATTCAAGCGTATGATTCTTTCCTCAGAGAAATCTAGTCAAATTGGGCAAGCATTCCTAGCTTCATCCAATCAAGATTAGAGAATGTAATCTTTTCCACCGTGCTTCCTGCCCTTCTTTCCATCCGATTACACTCCTTATTTCCATCCACTGAAGACTAGCAAGGCATCAAGCCATCGATCGAGTGAAAGAATGTCTCAAGTTGTTGCATCAACCTTGTAGATAATTAAAACGCAACATTCCTTGAAGATCTTTTTCCATAGTCACCTCAACTTTGATAGATTGACCAAGTCTAAAGTCATGAAGGAAGGCAACACCCAAGTTCTTTCCACACCCTCTAGCCCTTCAAGATCAAGTATTTATTCTAGTGACTCACAATCGTGGACTTGCAATGTCTTCATATTGTTTAAATCAAGCATCAATTGGATGGAATAGCATAATAAATGATGGACATTTATCCACCATCAATGATTCTAATTGCCAAGATGATTTTAAAAATAAGTTGGTCGTGCCATTTTCCAATCAGCATAGGGAACTCAGACAGTCGAATTTTCTTTTCTTCAGCAACTAACCTGTCAAAAAATGCATCAATAAACGTAAAAATTCTAGTTAGTAAAAAGCAATGACTCTGGTGGTGATCAAATCAATCCAACTACACAAAATTTGGTAACCAATGCATACCAACAAATTTTGGCTGATGACATTGAGGTTTCCTTTCCAAAACCAAATTTCACGTTTAGTTACTTCTTCCAACTTTGGCGCCACCATTGGTCGCTTAGAGAAGAACTTTATGTTGAGGCATTCAACCAACCTAACATCTTCCAAGAGAGGGAACACCATAGTATACCCACCTGAGCTAAAACATTCCAACCCCTCCAACATATGAAGCTTTAAATACTTCAATTGTTTGAAAATCACTACATGCCTCTCTTCACCTCCATCATCAACCATGACTTGCGTCAATTTTTTACAATTAGTTATTGTCAATTCTTTGAGTTCCACCAAATTTCCAACTATTGATGGTGTAAAAATATGTGATAAGCCATCACATGATGACACATCGAGAGTCTTCAGATGTCTAAAATATACTTGATTGTCCCATACCATATTGATGTTATTTATTGCAAAGATTTCTAATGTCTCCAGGTTAGGAAATGCAACCTGCATAATTCACTCACAAAAATGGTGATTCAGTTAAATTAGGAATTCATGAAGTTCTAAGATTTTAAAAATCTCCATACTAAATTTTCTAAAGTACTTCATAGAATAACAGAAAGTTTTCTAAAGGTCTTGCTAAAAAAAGGCAAGGAGTCTTTCTCTAGTCTTTTATTGGGCAAATAACTTTGAGTTGCAAAGCTTAATTTGATTAGTGAGTTAGTTTTATTCCATCCGAAGAATTTCTCCTTCAGAATTGGGTTAGAAAGTGGTGCCTTACATATCTCTCTATATATTATAAAGCAAACCCAACATTACTTTCAACCTCAAATTTTGGCCCAAAATGTTCAAATTATATCCACGGCCAGTGTAGCCATATATTTTCGACAATGGTCAAAATGGTAATTTTAGATATGCTCCTATAGCAATCATATGATCACATTAGTCTCTCATAGATGCTAAATTTGAATCAATATTTTCCATCTCTTCAATGTTGTTCATTTTCTAAACTAATCAAATTACATCTCGTATCACTGTATTTACATTTCTTTCCAATTTTTGCTAGTCCAAAAATGAAATAACAATTGTTGAATCAAGACACGAATAATAACCATTCTTGCCATAAATAAATTTATGGAATAGATTTTTCTATTTCTATTCCTGGATGAGTTTTTAAGCAAAAATACGCGTTTGATAATGACACAAAATTTTTATTCCCAAACTAGAAATTCATTTGATAAAATAGAAAATTTCACCCTCCTAGGCGGCAGCAAACATGGGGCAACAAGGGGTGGTGGTAGAGGCCGGGGATCACGCCGATCGCCGGCAAACAGCAAGTGGTGGCGAGTGGGTAGTTGGTTAGAAGCAAGAACAAACGATGAGAAGAGTTTTTATCTCTCATTTATATTCTAAAAATAGAGAAGTAAAAAATTTGTACTTCTCGTTTATGTTTCAAACCTATTTTTGGACTAAAAATTTGTTTCAAAATAGAAAAATGAAATTACGTTATCAAATGGGTTTTTATTCCAAACTTGTTTCTAGAGCAGAAAAATAATTTTGGCAAGAAATAGGATGGTTATCATGTGGGGCCTTAGAGATGCTTATTTATCTTACAATATGGAAGAAATTCTTTTGGAAATCGCAACACTTTTTCTGGGTATAATTTCGTTAATTGACTAAAAATTCGTCTATATAAAAAGTGGAATCATATACATTGTTCCGCTTAGATTCAGAAGGGTAAGCAACGTTGCAAGTCACTAATTCATGTGAAGAAAAATGCGCAGATACAAGGAAACACATGGAAGCAGCAGTGTATAAATTCTGTTCGCCCTATTCATGATGGACAGTTTAAAATGCAATAAGAAATATCTGAGAAGAAAAAGGACAACATTTGTTGAACACAATCGATTGCTGACGGTTGTGTTGTTTCTCTGCGATAACAGTGCAACTTCAACGAAGTAATCGCCATTGATTTATGTCCATATTGGGCAATTTTCCTTTTTTCATTTTACTAAAGTAGTTTCATGTTTCATTTTGGACAAGTTTAACTTTCACCGTTGATTCAAGAAATCAAATAACTCGGTCTCAAGTGACAGGTCTATGAATTGTATTTTATTCATTTAACAAGATTTTCATAAAAATGGTTAAGCAATTAAATTAGAAACTAAAAGCGGTGAAGCCTCGAATCCAAGAGCAATTGCCTAGTCTGGCGATGGAGAGGGCTCAGACTCTTTTTGCTGGTGCAGTTAAGAAAGAATAGGGGCTTTTGGGTATGATTAATATGAGAGCGAGAGGGAAAAAAAAACATTTATAATATATATAAACATCTATGTATGTAGAGAGAGAGAGAGAGAGAGAGAGATATCTTGTAAGTGAAAATGAAGTCAAATGAGCTACTCAAAATCCTTTCTTCTTCGGCCTCTTGAACATTGCTGCTCACTTTCATCTCATTTGTCTTTTCAATTGCTTTCAATGCAAAAGTGTGCAACGTCTAAGCCTTGGATGTGAGTTTTAAGTTTTTTGTGAAAATCAAAAAGCTTTTAGAGATGCCATTTGATAGTTTTATTACTTGTTCATGCTTTGTGCAAATACCACAAGAGATGTTCAACTATCTTTATGGAAACTATTTCCAGAGAATTTAAAAGTAAGAAATTGCAACCCATATGTGTCGGCTACTCTTAACACTTACGCTTGTACACTATTCATTTTCTTTTTTTAAAAATATTTTAACGAAAGTACACTTTGTAAGTCATATACTTTACTTTTATTTTGGATATGCTTTTTCTCTCCAGTATATTTAATATTTTGACGTAACGTTAATCACGTACCTCTTGATTGAATAGTATAGTGGACTTGAAGTCATCCTTACTTTGAGCTTCTCGAGAACCTGTCATTGATTTTTCATTAAATAAAACAAATGTCAATATTTGTATTCTAGGAATGAATCTATCTACAAGAAGATCTTTAGTGTCGAAAAAAAAAATCAATCTTACACTTTGCGCGAGAAAAGCACGTCAAACATTCCAAACGTTGTAAGCGTAAAACAGTTAGCATTGAGAATGCCAGAGTTTCTAATGCTTCCACTCCCCAACCTTCTTCCTTCATAATGATCACCCCCATATTCATGCAATCGCTTACACTTAGTTCTCTTAGTTGTGTGAGATATTTAACCATGGATGGTAGAAACATAAATCGAAGGTTATCCAAGCCAGTAATTTCTAATGTCTCCAATCTTGGAAATGCAACCTGCGATATTTGCTCAAAGAATTGGTGATTCAGTTAATCTCAATTTGATGAACTTCCCATATGTAAATACAGATGAATGCCAAGGGAAGGGGGATAATTAAGATGCACAAAAGGGGGGAAAAGGAGTAAAAAGATCTCCATGCTAATACCGTTTCTAATTTCCCAAAGTATTTCATACAATAACTGAAGGTTTTCTAAAGGTTCGACTAAAAAAACATAAGGTTCTAAAGCTTTGAATTGCAGAGCTTAATATAATTAGTGAGCTAGTTTTATTCCATCTAAGGAATTTCTCCTTCAGAAATGGGTTAGCAAGTGTTGTATTACTTATCTCTCCATGTATAATAAAACAAATCCAACATTACTTTCAACCCCAAATTTTGGCCGAAAAAGTGCAAATTCTGCAAGGCTAGTGTAGCCATATATTTTTGACAATGGGCAAAATGATAATTTTGTATATGCTCCGATAGCAATCATATAATCACATTAGTCTCTCACAGAATTTAAATTTAATCAAATCTTTCCCTCTCTCCAATGTAGTTCTTTCCGTAAACTAATCAAATAAGAGTTTGTATCACTGTATTTTTGGAAAATGTGTCAAAAAAGTTATAAACATATTGCTTTTGTACCAGTTTATTCCTAAACCTTTCAATAGTACGAATTTAATGCTAAACTTTTTGATTTGGTACTAAGTCAATCGTTCTAGTTTATTTTGTTAAGATATTGCTAACGTGGATGCCAGCCAACTTATAAGGCATCACCGATCTTGACATGAACAATTTTAGATAATAAATTAATAATTTTTCTATTTTTTATTGTTTTCTTTTTTTTTTTCTTTTCTCCTCTCCTATCTTCAACATTTTTGCTAGTCACTAACCAATGGCTATGGCAGGGCAGGCTGGCCATGGCGAGGCCAAACCCTGAGGAGGGTTGCCACACCAAATCTAGCCTGGATGAGGACCAACCTCGCCCTCGACCAAGTGAGGCCCGGCGAGGGTGGGCCTCTCTAGGCCAAATCCGGAAGGACTGAATTGACACAAAATCAAAAAAAAAAAAAATTGGATTAAATTAGTATCAATAAAAGGTTTAAGATTACATTGACACCAATGCAATAGGTTTTGGACTTTTCTGACACTTTTCCCTGTATTTTCTTTTCTTTTCACTATTACCAATCCAAAAATCAAATGGCAATTGTTGAATCACTTAGAGACGCTTATTTAAGTTACTTGATGAAATTCTTCAAGGAAATCGGAACACATTTTTTGGTGCAATTTTGTAAATTTACCAAAAATTCGTCTATATAAAAAGTGGAACCATATACATTGTTCCGCTCAGATTTAAAAGGATAAGCAACGTTAGAAGTCACTCAATTGATGTAAAGAAAAATTAGTGAATACAAGGAAACACATGGAAGCAGAAGTGGTCCTAACAATTTTGGTCTTTCTATTATAGTCGTCTTATTCATGATGGACAATTGAAAATGCAATAGGAAATATCTAAGAAGAAAAAGGACGACATTTCTCAAATTTGGCAAATTGAATACGATCGATTGCTGCTAGTTGTGTGGTTTCTCCATGTTAACATTCCAACTTCCATGAGGTAATCAGGGTTTATTTATGTCCATATTGGGCAATTTTCCTTTTTCACTTTACTAAAAGTAGTTTAATATTTCATTTTGGACAAATTTAATTTCCACCGTCCATTCGAGAAGTCAAATGACTCGGAATAAAGAGGCTTATCCGTGAAATGTATTTTATTCATTTAACAAGAGTTTTTGATAAATGGTCAGCAATTAAAGTGAAAACTAAAGGGGTGATTTCCGGAGGGCCGACCCCTAGAGATGTTTTCCACTTTGGCGATAGAGAGGGCTAGCCTCCTTTTTGCTGGTGCAATTAAGAAAAAATTCGGGCTTTGGTGTATGATAGCAAGGGGCTATATATATGGAGAGAGAGAGAGAGAGAGAGAGAGAGAGAGAATTTCCATTTAAGGAATTGCCACATCAAAGCCCATTCTAGTAGTCGGATGTAGAAGTTGATCACCATGCAATTTATATGAATTTTTTTGTCCTTATGTTTTTTCCTTTATTTTCTTAAGTTCCCCTTCTTTATTTATTTATTTATTTATTTATTTATTGTGCTCGACATGTTCCCCTTCCAAATGCGCGCATTTGTGATTGGAGTCTCTCATTTTTCCCTCTCTTTTTCCTCTTGATGCGTTATGTCTTTTTTTTTTTCCTTGATTTTGTACTTTTTAAAAAGGGTTTATGATGTGATAAAACTATCCAATATATTTATCTCTGTTTTTGCTCGCTTTAAGGATATCTTAATTATTAAAATGACTCCAAGAGCGTTGATTAAAGAAGGGCATACTTGAGATGTGCTTATGATGTAACAAAAATTTCTATCATACGAACAAAAGGGTAGTATGTACTTTTTTCCGCATTCGAGTAGCACTTGAGTTCACCACAAAAATCACCAATCCATTGAGTTTCAAGGTAACCAAAAAGCAATAATGCACGAGCATGAGAACTAGTAGAATTTTATAGAAATAATTGGGAGTGACGGGGTTGACATGAACTTATTGCTTAAGCTTATAGCATAAATTAACAAATATTGTGCTTTCCAGTGATACAATTTCAAAACCCAATGATTGCGTGTAAACACAAATCGCCAATTAGTAGATTTTTTTTTATATAAAAAGTACATATTTGGTAACGTCTAAATTGAGTAGCCATGACGGAGGATATAGAATTCGAGTAATCCTATTAACCAACAGTCATCAAAGTAGAGGGGCAAGTTAGAAAACGTTCATAGATAATAGTTAATTTATACACCTGATCCTACTCATAAGGATTATGTGTCAACTCATAGCTATGAAAAACTGGTGTGGTGGAAGAATGAATTTTCACTAGTGGCCTTATTCCGACAAAAGTAGAGTTATAAATAATGAATCCATTGACTAGTTATATGTTGTGGTTAGTGAACTTGATTTATGATATGGATTCTTGATAGGAGTCGAGGGTTAATGGAGGATGAGTAAGTGTTTTTATCCTCATTGTCACCATATTTAGAACCCATTGAGGGGTTGAGTATGCATCATATTAGTTTCAGAATATCCTCCTTTGGCTGAACCATCTACTGATATAGGTAGAGACCTAACGAGGGGGAATCTTGGTAAGTCTTGTCTCGAGGAGTTAACCATGACATTAGTTTGATATTAAGCACTAGATTAGTAAATGGACTAGAACATTGATGTTTGCTTTGATATTATTGATTGAATGAATATTTTTTATACGTAAAAAGCTGTGTGGAAGTGATATAACTCATATTTGGATTTTTATGTATATTATGTACTTGATTTGGATAAATGAGTTTTTGGTATAGTTTTGAAATATGCATGGCGAATGCTTGATCTACTTGGAAGAAATTTGTGCTACACAGTGAGCTGTACTTGCTCATACCGTTCATTTCAAAAACAAAAAAAAAATCTTATTCTATAGCTAGCAGCAAGTAGGATGGTAGTATTATCAACGAGAAACTTCCGGTAGTTAGATTTTAAATATAAGTTTAGATAGTTGTCTATGTCCACAATTATATTGTTGGGTTTAGTTATTAGTTTAGAGATGTATGTGTGTGTATCTGGTGAATTTTTTAACTTTGATTTCTATAACCAACTAGTCGTTTTATCAAATATATAAATGGATATATATTTTTTCATAACAAGCTTATATTGGTTTGTGTTTTAGACTGAGTCATTAAGATAGGAGCTCGGCTATGTCATTTCCCCTATAATGGTAAAGTTGGGGTATCACAAGTGAGGTATGGTTGTCCTCCAACCTCCATTTCTTTCTCCATTTCTTCTCATTTTTTCATCTTTACATTACTGCTGGTGTGACTCATCATCGGCATTTCATCGAAAATTGGCTGGATTCCAATCGAAGTGCATCAATTACCAAAAAAAAAAAATCAAATATAATGCAATATGTACTAATGTTTGGTGAAGACCAATATCTTATCCTTAATCCACGTAAAATAATATGATCTAGGTAGTGTTTCCAAGATTAAGATTAAGAAAACTTATATACCTGCAATAAGATAGATTGCATAGGGAGAAAACGAAAAAGTTACCTGAATTGGAGCACACTCAGCTCCAGTGCCAAAGCCCATTATACTTGGTAACTTACGCAAATCCAGACAACGTATATTAGGCAACTCAACTATATCATCAGCAGCAACTTCTACCTTAGCATCATATGTGATAATGGCTTGCATTAAGTCACATTCATGTACTTGAATATCTTCTAAATGCACAAGTCTTTGCATCTCTGACAGGAACCACAGATTTTTCAATAGGTGGCACTTTTTTATATGCATGGCTTTCAATTTGCTTAAGCACTCTAGTGAGACAGGGCCATGGCATATCTTCTCCAGATTTATAAGATTTTCAAGGAATAAAGACTCTAAAACCTTAAATGGAGTGAGAAGTAGGTGATTGGATGATCTGGCAATGTACTTGATTGAGGGGCTATTCTGAATGTCGAGGCACTTCAATTGCGAAAATCCTTGGATGCACAACTCGTGAGTGTTCTCCTCAAACTCCCTCAATCCATCCAAATTCAAGTATTGAGTCTTACATAGAGTTTTCTGAACCCATTCTTTTAAAAGAATACTATTGCACCCTCCCAATTTGAGCTTCATGTTTCTCGAACCTTTAAATTCCCTCCTATCAACATTTCCTATGTTGATCCAAAATCTAATCAAGTTCCCAAATGGCAAGTCACCATCCTTAAAGAGTACAATGGGATCAGGGATCGATATTTCCAAAGCAGTTAGCTTTGTCAAGCTCTTAAACTCAACGAGGCTAGCATTACATGATCCCGACAGTATTTCATCATTGCCCATCCATCGATCAAAGCTTCCCTTCATATACAACTCTTCTAAGTTGATTAAGCATTTTAGGACACCAGGCTCAATTATATTAAGCTCTTTGCAGTTGCTTAGATTCAACAATCTCAAATTCGTAAGTTCCCCTATTTCTTTAGGCAGCTTAGAAATAGTAGACCCCGCAAAGCTAAGAATCTGCAATGCTTTGAGCTTGCCAAGAATTGCCACATCCTCCACCTGGCAGTGGTCTAAATATGACACTTGGAGGTTCCCAAGAATTTCCATTGAGGAAAGTAAAGGTGTGATATGCATGGAGCGAAGATATAGGACTCGGAGCTCCTTCATGCAAGTGAAATCTAGTCTACAGCAATCTCCCTCATCATGTTGATGTTGAGGACTCCCTAGCCAGTCTTTCGGTTGACACAACATGAGTATCTTCAAGTCGGTAAATCGACACAGCATTAGTTTAGCAAGCCTATCACTAAAAACATTATCTAGGCATATTGCCCAACATCTCTCAAGCTTTTCCTTTGACCATGGGCCACAATTGCTGTTCATCATTAAGGAATTCTGACCTCTAAATGGAGTTGAGACGACCACTTTGCTGTAAAGATCATGTATGGTCACATTTTGCTTGTCATCGCCACTATCCTGCAACAAACAAATGGAATGGAGTCCATCGAGCGCAATATTGAATCCATCCCTTGCATCTGGCATCGTCTTACCGAATTCCTCAAACAAACCCAAGCCCAAGCCTAGTCCCAACAGAGTTTCGACTTGAATGGTCCCGCCGATGAGACCACAGAGCAAGAATAAGGACTTGGCGTCCTCACTTTTCAAATGGTCATAACTCAACTTTAGTATGGTTTCTATACTCGACTCATTTATTTTTATCAACGCGTTTCTCCATGCTGACACACTGCTATATTTCAAAGTGCTTGCGACAGAGGTAATCAAAAGAGGCAAACCTGGGAGCTTCTTGACCACTTGAGCAGCTATTGCTTTTAATTCCCCATCACTTTTGAGCCTGTCGCCGACCACCTTTTCAAATAGCCTAAAAGCTTCTTCGTTGTTCAAACCTTTAAGACGAAATGTTCGATCGGCACGCATCTTTTGCTCCAGCACATCTCTAAATCTCGATGTTAGCAGCAACTTGCATCCCCAACTCTCCTCTCCTAGAGGAATTCCGACTGCCTTCAAATCAAGTCCATCCCATAAATCGTCCAATATTATGAGAACCTTCACACTCGGATCCCTCTGTAATCTCCTGTGCAGAAGATCTCTTCTACCTACATCACTTGGCTCGTTGCGCAGATTTAGACCGATGGCGTAAGCTATATCATCTTGGATTTTCTTCCAGTCCGGAGTCTGCGAGACACTCGCTTCGGCTATTAAGTGGAACGGTCTCCCCTCTTTCCTGAGTTTCTTCTCTACTTCCTCCAACAGCTTAGTCTTCCCCACGCCACCAGGCCCGTAGACCCCAATCACTCTTAGCTTCTCATCATACAGAGCTTTCATTATGCCCTGCAAGATGGAAGCTCGTGAATCGGTGATAGTGTCGGCCCCGTCGCCGGCCAACAAATTCACATCAGGAGCACCGGCAGCGAGCGCCTGGATGTCCTTGACCGTCCTGCTTACCTCTTTGCCAAGACGATATTGCGCCTTTGGGTTCGGAAGCCAGCTGTAGAAGCAAGTTTTCTTGGCTCTTCTGTCGTCTTCCAGCATCTCGCGCGCCTTGTTGGCGACAATCTCCACGTTTGTTGCCCATCTCTCGACAACAGCTTCGATCGGCTTCATGTTGCTTCCAGCTTCATCAACGGAATGCTGCACCCTATCCCTCGCCTCATCCAGCTTCTCAAGTTCATCCTTAAGTTGGTGAAAGTAGCTGTTGTAGAATATCACGTAGCCGCATCGACGACCGACTGGAGCCACCAGGTACTCTGCCACTTTGGAAGTTACAGATAGAACAATATCCGCCATTTGCCCCTCTTTTGACTTCTATCTTTCTGGTTTTCTCTCCTGCTTTTTCGTGGAGGAATGAAAGTTAAGAACTTGTATATGCTGAATAGGGCTGTGACGGATGGAACCCAGACGAAATGACTGAAGAAGAGGAAAAATCAATATGATGAACCCATTGAACAGCTGCAGGACAAATCCAGCACCCACAAAAAGAGAGAGACAGAGAGAGAGAGAGGACAGAGTGAACGCGAGATGGAAATGAGAGACGTGTCTGAATAAGATGGGTTGAAGCTCTGAAAATATGCACGAAGGTGTCGGCCAAGAAAAGTCCTTAGACCATCACATTTTTCCCGATGAAAATGTTGTAATATATTAGCGCAGAACGGCAGAAGCCATTCAGCATCGTGCAATTTATATCAACGTACAAAGAACAATAAAGGTGGCCTTTTATTATGTGTAGTGTGCGGTTGGAGGAGTCGATGGAAGAAAACTTTGACTGGGCCCACACACTGTCTTCGTAGCTTTCAAAGTCGTCGTCCACTGTACACATTACGAGACTCCACTCACACGCTAAGATATTAAATGGTTAACCCCACATCACCAAGCCACGTCTCATCACGTGTCATCTACGTCAGTATATTTAATAATAAAATTTAACAAAAGTTAATAAAAATATATTTATCATATATATACATTAATTTAATATTTTTTATAATCAAATAATATTTATTTAAGATAAAAGTATGATAACGTATTAATTTGAAATTTTCTGGTCATCCAAAAATTCATCAATTTAAATTATTAATAATAAAAAATTAATTCAAAATAAATTAATTATAAATATATCATTTCGAAAAAAAAAAATTTGTTATATACTGTGTTAAAAATAAGGTGAGCCTCCTTTTGTATCGTAGTGACTTCTCTGTCGGGTCTCGTAAAATAGCAAATTCTTTTTCTCCTTTTTTCTCACTGCGTGACCAGGCTTTTTCACGTGAAGCTTCGTACTAAAGGGAGAAAGCTCAGACATACGGACGGTCAGATCAGCCCACGCGCCCGGACCCACGGACGGTCGGATCAGCCCACGTGCACGGACCCATGTGTACCAGAATGCTCCAGGCATTCCCCAAAATAAAGAAGCTTTTCCTTTCTTTTTTCAAGGAGTAAAAATTGAACAAAAACAAAACAAAATAAAATTTTGGGCTAATAATAAATAAATAAATAAAAACAAACAAAACTTTCCTCCTCCTCCTCCTCCTTCCAATTCTCCAACAAATCCCCCTCCATGGGCGCCACCGCCTCCGCCCCCGCCCCGGCGCAACCCCCAGCGAAGCCGCCGCCCGCCAAGCACATCTTCATCCTCTCCGGCCCGAGCAATATGACCGGCCGTGGCGGCGTCACCCGCCACCACGGCTGGGACGGGGTCGTCCCCCCGGAGTGCCGCCCCGACCCCCGCCGTCCTCCGCCTCACGGCCTTTTCGCCGACCTCCAGTGGGAGGAGGCCCGGGAGCCCCTCCATCGCGACATCGACGCCTGGAAGGCCTGGGGCGTGGGCCTCGGGATGGCCTTCGCGAACGCGGTGAGGGAGCGCGGCGGGGGCGCGGGGGCGGGGCTGGTGGTGGGCCTGGTGCCGTGCGCGGTGTGGGGAACGACGATCCGGGATTGGGAGCGGGGGGACCACCTGTACGAGACCATGGTGAGGAGGGCGAGGGCGAGGGAGAGCGAGAGGGACGAGGGGCCGGCGGTGCCCGACTGGCTAGCGGTAAGAGTAGTGGAACATCCAAATCGAAATCATTCGGATAGGACCAGACTGGCTAGTATGATCCAATTTCTGGAAATATCAATCTCAATTTAGTAGATCTAGTTTCTGATTCTATAAAAATAGTACCGGTGATTTTCAATCCAGTTTTCAATTATCGGGAAATCCAATCGGATGGGATCAACTCTTTTCAAAAAGATATATATTTTTTAATTTCTTAAAGATAATAATAAATCTTCAAATAGATTTTTTATTTGTTAAATATATATAAAAATTAAATTTACAATTGGTGTTCTCATTGCTTGAACAATATAAATAAATTTAGTCATGAATAAATTTCAATTGGTAAAGTGAGTAGGAAGAAAAAGACAAGGACATAAAAATTACGTTATAACAATTATTACCACGAAAAGCACTATAATAGGCAGTCAATTGGCAATAAATTTGTAATATAATAGGCATTATTGAAGCTACACGAATCATGAATCTCAATCTTTTCGACATAGTTCTTAATTTTATTTTTATTTTTGTCGTGCTTGTAATTTTTGAATTGGTGACGGTAGTTCCGTAGCATAGTTATGCAGAGGTGTGGGCATAGTGCCCTCGGTAAGCAACAAAATGAGATGGGGACACTGCCACGTGAATAAAAGAAGTAGTTTTCTTGATTCTATATGTTGGGGGAAAGAAAGTAGAATATACAAATCTCAAACTCATTTCAACCATAATCACATAGCCACGATGACAACGTGATTCATATGATCAACAATGATTTGGATAATTTTATTCACTCACTTCATCGACCATACATTACCCAATGAGGGGTACATTAATTAATAAGTATTTGAGATGAATATGCTACCCCATAAATAAGACCCTCTCTAGGCTTTTCATAGGGATCGCCTTTAATTTCTTGACGTCATTAACGTATACCATAAGGCATTCAATAATTAGACACTGCATTCTATCATTATCTCTTCTTATTGAACTGACAAGATAATTATGACTCTAATGCAATCAATTGAGGAAGGAATAAGAGCGTTTAGAATACTGTGGGAGAGGGTATATAGATATAAAACTTAAGACAACCCTTTTCCCATCTTCTCGTCGAAATTAGCCTTCCATTGAAAAGGCTGGGGGCATTAGAAACTTTTTGCGTGTAATACATAGGCATGTACAATATACTTTTACTGAACAATAATACAAAATAAGATTGTACGTGTACCTCTAAGATGCTTTTTCATGGCAACTTTATCAAATGGAAGGACAATAATTGAAACGCTTCGGGCCATTAAGCGGTGGCCATTGTTACTAAACGTACAATAGTACAAGTAGTGGGACAGACTAGTTTATTACAATGAAAGCGAGCTCACGATGTGGGTCAAGATTCGGGCCTGCATCATTAGAGTTGGAATCCATATTCAAATCTTCTGAGCTGGTGCTTTGTCCCATCCAAAATTAAGATCCGGTTGTTGATTGTTGGTGCTGGGCCCGAGTGAATAAATTGGACGTTCGAATTGATTTTTGATGGGGCCAATTGGCCGAAGTCAAGAGTTTGAGATTAGAGCGTCTCCATAATCCCATAGGTCTTGAAAGGACTCTATAAGGTCTAGTCTCCATGACATTTGAGGAACGTTTAATTCCTCTAAAATTTGCAAGCATTTTCTCTCATAATAAGGAGAAACTTCAACCAATTTATAAATGAGTATTATCCTTAATTGGGTATGTCAATCCCAATCCGCCTAGAGAGTTTGCCAACTTCTCATTAAATTCATGTAGAAAATCTATATATTTATCTAAGAAATTACATATAAAAGTAATCATAAGTTCTTTTAATCGGTGCATATGTAATAACTATTGCACAAAATCAAATGATGTACAAGTTGCAACCACGTCGGGGGGGGGGGGTACATGGATAGAGTGAGACATGCACAGCTTGGAATCAAGCTCTCGAGCGTCGTGTGCGTGGACGTGAAGGGGCTGCCATTCATGGACGACCACCTTCACCTCGCCACTCATGCCCAAGTCTGCCTCGATCACTCGAGAGTCGACGCATACCTCCAGTATTTCGTGCCATAGGCCCCCCTCGTGTTCTCTCCTCCTTCATGCAAGGACTCCGCTTTGTCGCGCAAGACTCGAGGGCATCGATTTTGTAGTCACGTGTCATGGTGTGAGAGAATAATGTCAAAGTTTCGTCCTGCTGTCCTTTCGAGGTGGGCCAGGTCATGTTCGATTCAAGGGGTGGATTCTAAGTGCGTGGATAAATATACTTTAAAAATCATTCAGCCCATGTAACAACCACGAATGTTAGAAGTTTATGGTAGAGGATTTTATATCCATCCTCTTTGGCTAGAGTAACATGGCCAGCCGCAGCAGCGTCACTCGCCACCACGACTAGGACAGGGTCGTCCCCTGGAGTGTTGCCCCAACCACTCTGTCCTCCCCCTTAGCATCGCCTCCGATGGGAGGAGGCCTAAGAAACCCTTCACGGCAACATTGATATTGAGGTTGTCTTACATCGATTGTAAAAAAGGTTAGTGGTCGGTTTATAATTATAAGAAAAAGTTTGATATTTTGAGTTGACTTTTGAGGTGAGAAAAATCCATACCACCCAATATTAATATCGGACACACGGAAGAGTTATGGATTGTTCACGCTTGCGAGGGAATGCGCGGGGGTGGAGCTAGTGTTATGTGCGGTGGGGGAATGGCGATACGGGAGTGGGAGCACAGGAGCACCTATACAAGAGCATGGCGAGGAGGGTGAGGGACGGGGATGGAGGTGGCAGCGGCAGCGGCGGCAAGGAGATTAAGGCACTGCTGTCGTACCAAGGGTATATGGAGGCATTCATCAAGAATGTGCGACACGATCTCAGCCCGCTCTCCCTTGCCGCCATTTAGGTCTGTTCAGCCTGTCTTTAATTTCCATTTAAATTAAACGATATAAACATGTGGTTGAAATAATTTTTGTGATTAACTAATATTTTTCTAATTATTATCATATCAATAATTTTTAACACAATACAAAATTTACGCATCATCGAGAAACTTAGTAACAATTATACCAGTTATTTACGTACTATTTAATATTTTACTAATTAATCACACTAATTAATCATATATGTGATTAATTCATATAAATTACAATTGGTGTTCTCACTTAAACAATATAAATAAATTTAGTAATGAATAATTTGTTCTTAGTAGAGTGAGTGGGAAGAAAACGATTGGGACATAAAAATTACGTTATAATAATTATTACTGCGAAAAGCACTTTAATAGGCCGTCAATCTACCATAAATTTGCAATAGAGTGACACTATTGCAGCTAAACATGTCATAAATCACATTCTGCTCGACATGGCCCTTGTTATCGATGTCATGCTTGTAATTTTTTGAATTGGTGATGGTAGTTCTTTAGCTCATGGTTATGTAGAGGTGTCGGGTGGGGCCCCGGTAGGCGACATAATGAGTGCGAAAACTGCCGTGTTAAAAAAAAAAAAAAAAAAAGAGTAGTTTTCTTGTTTCTTAATGTTGGAGAAAAGAAAGTAAATTATACAAATCTAAAATTCATTTGAACCGTAATCACGTCATCACGATGATAGAATCACATGATTAACGAATGTGAGCAAATGGTCGTACATTACCTAATTCTTGATTCTGTAATGTTAGAGAAAAGAAAGTAAATGATACAAATCTAAAATTTATTTGTATCATAATTACGTGGCCATGATGATAGGATTCACATGATTAACGAATGTGAGCAATGGTCATGCATTACCTAATGAGGAGAGTATGATAACTATGATTATATAAGGCGAATTTGCTATTCCACGAATTAGATCTTCTCTTGGTTTTTTTAGGGTCGCCTTTTAATCTCTAGATGTCATTAATGTATACCATAAGGCACTTAAGAATTAGACATTTTCTTATCCATGAAGTAACAAGCGGAGAGCATATCATCATTATCTCTTCTTATTGAACTAACAAGATAATTATAACTCTCTAATGCGATCAGCTGGGGGAGAGGACTTAGGGTACACTTGGTTTAACATTCTTAATGGACTTTCAGCCTTCAAAGCCTCTTGGGAAAATGTTGAACCATTTAGCAACCACTTTGAAGTAGCTTTCAAGTGAAAGCCAGCAATGAGAAGACTGAAAACCGAATCTTTAGTAGGGACTAGTTTTAAACTTTGAGCATTTGGCCAAATGCTAAAACTTATTCATTTTTTTTTCCAAGATTATCATAACTCATTCTTCAAATTTCTGATTTTGCCATTGTTATTATTTTTTTAAATGCCAAAATAAAGTTAAAAAATCAAATTTTTATAAATGCTAAAAAATTAAATATATTTTGGTCTTTTTAAAAAAAATTACTTATATGTTTGATTTTTTTAGCATTATTGTCAAAATTTATATTTAAAAAGGTTGCATACATTATTTTTTTTTTCAATTTTAAACAAATAAAAATTAAAGACGGAGGTTGGGTCTTTATATATATATATATATATATGTATTTGGTTTTTTAGCATTATTTTCAAATTTATATTTAAAAAGTTGTATACATTATTTTTTTCAATTTTAAACAATTAAAAATTAAAAAATTTCGATTAAGGATTTGGTCCTTTTTTTTTAAATTATTTATTTTTTAGCATTATTTTCAAAATTTATATTTAAAAAGTTGCATACATTATTTTTTTTTCAATTTTAAATAGATAAAAATTAAAAATTCCGATGAAGGGTTTGATCTTTTTTTTTTAAATATATATATATATATATATATATATGTGTATTTGATTTTTTAGCATTATTTTCAATTTTATATTTAAAAAGTTGCATACATTTTTTTCAATTTAAAAAAATAAAAATTAAAAAATTTCGAAGAAGGATTTGGTCCTTTTTTTCTAAAAAAATTATATATGTATTTGATTTTTTTAGCATTATTGTCAAAATTGATATTTAAAAAGTTGCTTGTCATGTCCCTGGCAATCTAAGTCGCCTATTGGGCGGCTAAATTAATATATCTTGGCGCAACAAATCGTGGCTTGAGAACTTGGACTGGGCGGCTAGATGCTTCTCGAACAAAAAATTTTATGATGTGTTGGCCCGGTTTAGTTATGGAGCTCTTTGTTATATTATTTGGAAAGAGCGTAACAATATCATCTTCCGTAATCAGACTCTATGCATCCCGGCGATGAAGATGCATCTCCAGAAGGCCGTTAAGGATAAATCGTCGACCCTGAAGAATGTTGTGGATAATCCTAAGAACAGAAGGCTGCAACGAAGCTGGGGCTTGAGTCCGTCTATCTTTCATTGATGGGGGGTTTTTAGTTTTGGCTTGGTCTTTGTTTCTTGGGTCTATTTGTCTTTTGGTCCTTGGCACCCTTACACTCTCCCGCGAATCAGGTCCTTTTGAGTGTTCGTTTTGGTGGTGCCAGGCTTTTCTTGTATCTTGTGCATATCCTTATCAATACAAATCTTACCTTTACCAAAAAAAAAAAAAATTATGATGAAGGGTTTAGTCTTTTTTTAAAAAAATTATATGTATTTGATTATTTTAGTATTATTGTCAAAATTTATATTTAAAAAGTTGCATACATTATTTTTTTCAATTTTAAATAAATGAAATTAAAAAAACTAATATTAATTACCAAAAGGGATTTTCAAATGTATTTTCTACTAAACAGCATTTCTCTTAAAGTTACTTCTCAAAACATAATTTACCAAACGGTTTTTGTATTTGCCCTAAACTCCTTTAGGCTAACCTGTTTTGCATTTTTCCAATAAGCTTTCAAAATACCGAACTAAACGCACCTTTAAACAACTCTTACTCCAACTTCTTGTCAAAGTTAGCCTTACATAGAAAAGGCCGAGGCCATTATAGACTTTTGCGTCTAAGCATTTGAAAGATGCTTTTATTAGACTATGATACAAGAAAAGACCATACGTGCACCAATAAAATGCATTTTTCACAACAACTTTACCAGATGGGAGGACAATAATCGAAACGCTTTCAGCCAAAAGTAGTGACCATTGTTACTAAATGTACAATAGGACAAGCAGTGGGAGAGACTAGATTATTAAAGAGAACGCCAACTCATGATGCGCGTCAAGATTCGGGATCTGCATTATCTGAGTTGGCATCCATGTCCCAATCTTTTGAGCTGATGCTTTGTCCGATTCCAAAATTAAGATTCAATTTTTGATTGTTGGAGCTGGGCCGAAGTGATCACGTGCTAGATTGGACGTTTGAATTAATTATTTGTTGGGGCCAATTGGCCAAGTCAAGATACGTCTTGAAAGGACTCTCCATAAGGTCTTGTCTCCATAACGTTTGAGGAACGTTTAATTGCTCTAAACTCCCAAGCATTTTCTCTCAAAATAAAGAGAAATTTCTACCAATTTGTAAATGTATATTGTCCTTAATTGGGTACGTCAATCTGAATTTGCCTAGAGGGTTTGTCAAATTCTCATTAAATTCATGTAAAGAATTTATATTTGTATCTAAGAAATTATGGGCCTGCATGTTTGTGTTGTTTTTTTTGTTCATGAACAGATTTTTTTTGTGTTCCCGGAAACAAAAAAAGAATAGAAACACGTTTGTTTGTGTTTTTGTTCAAAATTTATTTTTTTGTTTTGAGAACAAAATTAGAAAAAAAAAAGAAACAAAAAAAAGTTTACTTTTTGTTCCAAAACACTTTTTGAAGAATTGAAAGAACAAAAACACAAGAAACACTTTTTCTTCTTCTTTTTTCTTTGGGTGGCGACCTTGCCGGAGGGTCGCCGGCCCTTGACGAGGCCGTGCATCGCCGGCCCTTGGCGAGGCTTAGCCTCACCTTGACTAGGTGAGCTCAAGCTCGCCTGGATCCGGCAAGGTCGAGCTCGCCCAGCCACCGGCTAGGCTTGGCCTCGCCTATGCCCAGCCAAGGCAAGGCCAAGCCTTGCCCAACCACAGCGAGGCTCGGCCTCATTGGGGGCAGGCGAGCCTCGTTGTGGCTAGGTGAGACGACCAGCCCTCGTCGGCCGCGCCCATGGGCCGAGGCCAAAGAACCGGCCAAAAGAAGAAAAAAAAAAAAAAAAAAAGGAAAAAAAATGAAAAATAAAATAAAAATATTTAAAAATTAAAAGAAAAAAAAAAGAATACAAATTTACTAAACGTGTTTCTATTAATTTTTTATTCCCGGAACAAATTTACCAAACCCGTCTTTCTCGTGAAAAATTGTTTCCTGGAACTGAAATAGTTTTTTCTATTTACGTTATAGAACAATTTTTGAACAGAAATACAAACAAATGCACCATATACGTGCACCAGTAAGTTGCTTTTTCACGACAACTTTACTAGATGGGAGGACAATAATTGAAACGCTTTCGGCCAAAAGTAGTGACCATTGTTACTAAATGTACAATAGGACAAGCACTGGGACATACTGGTTTATTAAAGAGAACGCCAACTCATGATGCGCATCAAGATTTGGGATCCGCATTATATGAGTTGGCATCCATGTCCCAATCTTTTGAGCTGATGCTTTGTCCGATTCCAAAATTAAGATTCAATTTTTGATTGTTGGAGCTGGGCCGAAGTGATCACGTGCTAGATTGGACGTTTGAATTAATTATTTGTTGGGGCCAATTGGCCAAGTCAAGATACGTCTTGAAAGGACTCTCCATAAGGTCTTGTCTCCATAACGTTTGAGGAACGTTTAATTGCTCTAAACTCGCAAGCATTTTCTCTCAAAATAAAGAGAAATTTCTACCAATTTGTAAATGTATATTGTCCTTAATTGGGTACGTCAATCCGAATTTGCCTAGAGGGTTTGTCAAATTCTCATTAAATTCATGTAGAGAATTTATATATTTATCTAAGAAATTATGGGCCTGCATGTTTGTGTTTCTTTTTTTTGTTCATGAACAGATTTTCTATTTTTTTGTTAGGAAACACAAAAAGAGCATAAACGCGTTTGTTTGCGTTTTTGTTCAAAATATGTTTTTTTTTTTTTTTTTCGGGAACAAAATTAGAACAGAAATAAGAAACAAAAAAATGTTATTTTTTTCTTCCAAAAACACTTTTTGAAGAATTGAAAGAACAAAAACACAAGAAACACCTTTCCTTCTTCTTTTTTTCTTTGGCTGGTGACCTCGCCGGAGGATTGTCGGCCCTCAATGAGGCCGAGTGTCACCGGCCCTTGGCGAGCTCGGCCTCGCCTTGGCTGGGTGAGCTCGAGCTCGCCCAAATTCAGCGAGGCCGAGCTCGCCCGGGCACCAAGCTCGCTCGGCTGGCTAATGCCTAGCTAAGGCGAGGCCGAGCCTTGCCAACGCGGGGCGGGCTCGGTGAGCTCTTTCTCGCCGGATCTAGGTGAGCTCGAGCTTGCCCAGCCAAGGCAAGGCCGAGCCTTGCCAACGCGGGGCTAGGCTCGACGAGCTCGGCCTCGCCGGGTTTGGGCGAGCCCGAGCTCGCCCTGCCAAGGCGAGGTCGAGCCTTGCCCAACCACGGCGAGCCTCGCTATGGCTGAGGGAGGCGGCTGGCCCTCGTCGGCCGGTCGCCGGCCTCGGCTGGTCGCCAGCCATGGCCAAGGCTAGCGACCGACCAAAAGAAGAAAAAAAGAAAAAAGAAAAAAGAAAGAAAAAATGAAATAAAAAATAAAAGTAAAAAAATAAAAGTAAAAAAAATACAAATTTACCAAACATGTTTTTATTCATTTTTTATTCTCGAACAAGTTTACCAAACGCGTCTTTCTGGTCAAAAATTGTTCCTCGAATTGAAATAGTTTTTTCTATTTATGTTTAAAAACAATTTTTTAACAAACACAAACAAATGCACCATATACGTGCACCACTAAGTTGCTTTTTCACGACAACTTTACTAGATGGGAGGACAATAATTGAAACGCTTTCGGCCAAAAGTAGTGACCATTGTTACTAAATGTACAATAGGACAAGCACTGGGAAATACTGGTTTATTAAAGAGAAAGCCAACTCATGATGCGCATCAAGATTTGGGATCTGCATTATATGAGTTGGCATTCGCATCCCAATCTTTTGATTTGATGCTTTGTCCGAGTCCAAAATTAAGATTCAATTTTTGATTGTTAGAGCTGGGCCCGAGTGATCACGTGCTAGACTAGACGTTCGAATTGATTATTTATTGGGGCCAATTGGCCAAGTCAAGATATGACTTGAAATGACTCTCCGTAAGGTCTTGTCTCCCTAACGTTTGAGTAACGTTTAATTGCTCTAAACTTGCAAGCATTTTCTCTCAAAATAAAGAGAAATTTCTACCAATTTGTAAATGTATATTGTCCTTAATTGGGTATGTCAATCCGAATTTGCCTAGAGGGAGGGTTTGCCAAATTCTCATTAAATTCATGTAGAGAATTTATATTTTTATCTAAGAAATTATACGTGCACCAGTAAGATGCCTTTTCACGACAACTTTACCATATGGGAGGACAATAATTGAAACGCTTTCGGCCAAAAGTAGTGACCATTGTTACTAAATGTGCAGTAGGACAAGCAGTGGGACATACTAGTTTATTAAAGAGAACGCCAACTCGTGATGTGCGTCAAGATTTGGGATATGCATTATCTTAATTGGCATCCACGTCCCAATCTTTTGAGTTGATGCTTTGTCCGAGTCTAAAATTAAGATTCAATTTTTGATTGTTGGAGCTGGCCCGGGTGATCACATGCTAGATTGGACATTTGAATTGATTATTTATTGAGGCCAATTGACCAAGTCAAGATACGTCTTGAAAGGACTCTCCATAAGGTCTTGTCTCCATAACGTTTTTTTTTTTTTTTTTTTTTTTGAACAGGTCTCCATAACATTTGAGGAATGTTTAATTGCTCTAAACTCGGAAGCATTTTCTCTCAAAATAAAGAGAAATTTTAACCAATTTGTAAATGTATATTGTCCTTAATTGGGTATGTCAATCCAAATTTGCCTAGAGGGTTTGTCAAATTCTTATTAAATTCATGTAGTGAATTTATATTTTTATCTAAGAAATTATATATGAATGTAAGCATAAGTTCTTTTAATCGGCACGCATGTAATAACTATTGCGGTAAATTGAATGATGTATAAATCACAATCACGTCAAGGGACATGAGGTACATGATAGAGTAAGACAGGCGTAGCTTGGAATCAAGCTCTTGAACGTCGTGTGCATCGACGCAAAGGGGCTGCCACTCAAGGACGACCACTTTCACTTCACCACTCATGCCCAAGTCCGTCTTGGCCACTTGCTAGCTGTGCCGCTAGCATTTCACACCATAGGCCCCTTCACGTTCTCTCCACCTTCATGCAAGGACCCCGCTTCGTCACGCTAGACTCGGGGGCATCGATTCTATAGTTACGAGTCGTGGTGTGAGAGAATAATGTCAAAGTTTTGTCCTCCCATCCTTTCGAGGTGGGCTGGGTTGTGTTCGATTCAAGGGATGGATTCTAAGTATGTGTATAAACATACTTTGAAAACTGTCTGGCTCATGTAACGATCATGAATGTTATAATTTTATGGTGGAGAATTTTATGTCTATCCACACTCATATGGAACTCCACTACTCATATGTCCATATGCAAATTGGCTACTTTTAATTTTGAAGATGAAGACAGAGAATTCGGGGATGAGTTTACTTGCAGGGGAAGCGTTTGATGCCAAAGCATTCATTGAAGAACATTGATTCAGCAACTTTGGAAGTATGAAAAATTTGGAGACCTACAGCCAACTAACTTTCTCGCATTTTCAAGGTCTTATAAATATCATTATTGTATTTCTTGGTTCCTAGGTCTTTATGCTGCTGTCCAGTAAAACTAGTTTTGTCTTTTTAATGAGTCTAGAAAATTACTCATGCTTAGAGGGTCGTTCCATGCTCATCTATATAAACATGCTACAATGAATAAAAGGTAAGACGTGATTAACTCATGACTTTTTTTAGCCTTTCGCTTAAAATTAAGAAGTTTTACTCTCATCCCTAGGTTAATTACCTATGGGTGGCGAGTAACTATCAAAAGTTCTTACTTGTATTTGTTAACTCCTAATTTTGCTAGTCCAATAAATCCGCATTTACAATGTAAATGGGCCAAAATTGTGTAAAAGAGGGTCAATTAGGTGAAATAGTAAAACCGTTAGAAAACATGTCCCAAAAAAATGTGGGGCCGGTTCGATTAGGCCCGCTGGAAAGAGCAAAGGGGGCTGGGATCAGCCGGGCCGGTCTTCATTTTTCTCTCGACCGCCGCTCTGTCCAGCCTCTCTCTCTCTCTCTCTCTCACACACACACACACACACACACACACAGTGATACGACAAAAGGAGCGGAGAGGGAGAGACAGTGATGGGGAGAATTCAAATGAGATCTTACGTGAGACCATCGAGGCGGCCGGAGACGATCATCATTTTCCAATCGCCTGGTCATCGTCTTGCCCCGTGATTCATCTTTGTTGCCATCACCATCAAATAGTCAACAATTCTCGACATCGTCGTCTCTGTCATCGCGGTTGACTCCTCCCCCCCGGCGCTGATTGCACCTTGATAGTTGCGAAGCAGGTGAACTTCCCTGTTCTCGGCCCCGTTTCACTTTGCTTTGTCAAAGCTTGGAGTGACAAACTTACTCAATGAAATCTTGCAAAAATCTTAACAAATAGAGGCTTGTTTACAACGAAAAATGCTGAGTTAGAGTCTTATGTACTACGTCTAGGGCGAATATCGTGTTGAAACCAGATTTAGGGTTCACGTTTTGTGTTACGTATCACTTGTTTGATGGAAAAGCTTAAGTGATAGTCGAATTTGACAGTGCAATCCGTTAAAAAGCCGTGCTCACATTTAAAATGAGTTCATATTGTGCCCTTATTATTGTTGAACTGTGCCTAACTCAGCAATTTCCTTTGATCTTGTGGCATATTCAGCAATTTCTGGCGTTAGTCATGGATAAACCTTTGAGCTCGTTTCGCCGAAATTGCTCCCACAATGAAATATCTTTGACTAAAGGTCATTTTTTTGTTTTTATTAAAGGGGACAAGGGTTCTACACCAACTCTGGACAGAGGATATATAATGCGATATCATATTAACTTCTTGGATCCAAACAACACTATAAAATACTACTAAGTTGGAATTTAATTAATAACAAGGCCGACAGATTACACGATCAAACTTGAACTATGCCACTATGTTGGAATTCAATCAATGACACAAGTTGAGGATACATGAATACAATGCCAAAAAATAATTAATGACACTGCTCCAAGATAATGAGATACGATGCAGGAATTTAATCAACAACAGTGCACCAAGATAGATGATACGACATTGGAATCTAATCGATGACAATGTACTCGGATATAGATACACACCGTAACCTAATCGATGACCGGAATATGAAAGCTTGGAAATTAAAGTGCAATACATGAAAAGAAAAGATAAAGAGATAACATTTTGATTAGTTTATCCGGGGTTCCTCTTTGACTAACTAATGGTATTTATAAAATAACATGGTAAATTCTGAGTAGTTGTATATCTTTTAGAGTGTGCATGATAACTATTTTATTTTTGACTAGAACTATTCTTCTATTCTTCTATTCTTCAAAATAGGTGTAGAACATAAATCAATTTTGTAACGTAATTTCTTTTTTCTATTTTTGGAACAAATTTTTATTTCAGAAATAGGTTTGGAATAGAAATGCTAATTCGGAATAGAAATGAAAAATTAAAACTCTTCACATCACTCGCCCTTGCTATTAGTCGGTCACCACCTGCCCCTGCCCATTGCCGCCCGCCATTGCTCAAGAGAGAAAAATTTTGTATTATTATCAAACGAATTTTAATTTCAAGATCATAATTTTTTATCGTTATCAAATGCATATTTTTATTCAGAAACTCTTATGGAGAATAAAAATGAAAAAAATTATTTATGGAATAGAAATAAATTTCTACAATAGAATGATTATCATTTGCACACTTGATAACTGCTTTTTGACTTTGTCCATATCCCATTTTTCCTCACAAATAACTTCACCCACCTTCTTGATAATCGTCTCAATTGTAATTTGGAAGTTATACGGTTATCAATGGCCGTTCCATAATTGAGTCTTCAAATGGCAACTGCTCCTCAATAATGTGTATCTTGGATGCTTGTTATTTTGGTATCTTGAGCAATATTTTAAATGTTTCTATTGATAAGTTTGCTGCCAAAACTCATTCAAGCAGCCACCAACTTTCTGTCATCCTATTTCAATAATTGGACATGTGGCATTCCCTCACCTCTTCATCAATCATTGGGTAAGAATCCTTTTTCTTGTTAATAGTCAAGCATGTAACAAATACTATCCGCATGACGTACACGTGATTCCCGTCTGTCTTTTGTCCCATTTCCTCTCGTAATAAGCACGTGACGGCAAGATTAATTTTAAGTATCAACAGAGCGAAAGACCTCCGTACTTACTGGTGATGCTTGCAGTTTGAGTCTGCTACATTTAGCTCCCCATTTTCTTCCACTTGCTACGTAGATGTATTAATTTTATCGTACGAAAAGTTTTTGATGTTGTTTTGGCCGGAAAACGACAGCTGCTCTACAATGACTTCGTCTCAGTTGCGCTAGTAATAGACCAGTGGCGGCCAATATAGTGGTCTAGTGGCGGTTGGAGTGGACAACCAACGTAGGTTGATCTGGTGATGGCGTGAGGAAGAAGAAATAAAATAATAATGAAAATTCTTTTAAAAAAAATCAGAAAAGAGCAAAAAGTTCGGATTAGTTGGCCGGGCTGGAGGTTGAGCTAGACCTGATGGTGAGCTGGAATTGGGCTAGATTGATGAGGGACCAGAACTTGGGGAGTTGGGCTCGAGCTGCCACAAAGGCTAAGCCCATTAGATGGCTTGAACTGGGCACTGTGGGTTTAGAAATTTATGGGCCGAGTATATAAATTGGGTTGGATACTCATGGGCTGAATTTGATATTTGGACCAGGCCCTAGGGCTGGGTCAGACCCGTAGGTTCGGACCGGGTTTCCTGACAAGGTCAGAAGTCCATTTTCAGAATTAAAAAATCAAAAATAAAAAATGATTAATTATATTTATAATTAAATAAAATTGAAAATAAAAAAATACCAAAAAATGAAAATTGGAAAAATGTTCGGAAAAAATGACCTTAATTGACTCCAGTAGATTTTAGAGCTTTGAATCAATTTTCGAATGGACATTTTTCTAGTCTTGAATAAAATTTCAAAATCCTTAAAAAAATTTTGGAAACCCAAATTATTTGCACTGCTTTCTTTTAAGAGACGATACTTAATTCATTGCTCGTGCACTTCAATTTGATTATACTTGATTGCACAATTTCAACTCATTGGTTGTTGTTTTCTCTTTTAGCACGGTTGGGATTTTAATGAAAACATCGCATGAACACTTAATGGATTGGTCCTAAAATTGATGAAAAGACTACATGAAAAACACGTTAGTTGATGACATAATCAAGTTTAGGTACCGAAAGCGCAAGAGTTGTATAACTAGTGTAATCAAGTCCCAAGTCTACAATATTGGTTATGTAGAAATTGAGATAACACTCCTACGTCTTAATTAGCATCTTAATTGATTTCTAACCGACCTTAATTAGCTAGTGGCAACTTGTCATTAGAATTTTCATAGGGTTAATTCGAGCTAAAAATAGAAAATATAATGTCACGCATGGCATGAACTTGAGAGAGTCTAGCTTTGTGATTGATGAGTCGTTTGCGGCATTAGCAAATAATGGTCCATCCAACATCATCATTTGTACGTACCATTGGACTCATCTCATAAACAAATACCTCTAAACCTATTCTCATAAAGGCAGCCCCTCGAGGATAGGTCAGGACAGTATAACCTCTTATGTTTTTACGCTCTCTCTCGTGTGCCAAATCCTACTATGTTGAAATTGATCTTTGTTAAGATTTTAACTATATATCCAATCTCCATCTTTTTTTGGAAATTTCTTTGAGCTATGTCATCGGTCTTTTACTGTCTCATCTAACAACCGTTGGGCCAACAATTGATATTTTTATGTTGTAATTATCTCGTGTAGTAAATTACTCATGTTAAATTTATACCTAATCTGAAGACAACATGTTTGTTAATACTATCATGTCTTTGAATACCAAACACCTACTGATCTATTAGAAATTTACAAGAATCCACGTACATTTATATGTTTATGATATGACTCTCATGTATGATATATAAATATATAAGCACCGCAGTTCTCCTCTTTCATCCGAGGACTTTGCTTGGTCATGCAAGGCTCGACGGCATCGATTTCATAGGTGCATACTGTAATGTGAGAGACTGATCACAAATTTCATCATCCCGCCCTTTCCAAGTAGGCTAGGTCGAGTTCGATCCATAGAGTGAATTCAAGCGTGTGGTTTGGGCATGCAACCTGTATTCATTCCGCCACTCACATAAGCGTAAGCAATCCTCCAAATTTATCTCTCTTTTATCTAATTCGCGGTATTAATTGACTTAATTGTAATGTTTGATGACCTTAGTTGGAAACAATCTGCATGGGGTTCGAGATGTCCCTGAAACTGATTTGATTTCAACATCCATCCCTAAATTTATTTTTCTGTATCAACCGGTCATAAATTTCGAAAACCTCAAAACTGAGAGTTTGTTCTTCACATCTTGTTCTAGCTGCACAAAATTTTTTTATGCCATTCCAAAGCCATTTCTTATTTTTCCTGAATTTTTCAAAGTTTAGCAAACCAGGTCGGGTCCTGAACCCTTCGGGATATCATCCATTTCGGATCAAATTCAAAAATGGGTATAATGGTCTTCTGGACATTTGTTCTACACATATTTAGCTTTCAAATGACACTTGATGTGCAATGTTTGGAACTGTTGGTCATATGCTTATAAAACTAAATGATCCGAATTTCCAAATTAATTAACAAGTGATCCTATTTTGGACTTACTCACTTTGCTTGATGGTTTGAGAAAAAAGATCATTTGGTCTGAATGCATGCTTAATCTCTTATGTATGTCATTGCTAGATGAATGTGTAGGGCTAATACATGTGCGTGGGAAACCATGGGAAAACTTTTAGACCCTAATTTAGGGATCAATTGGTATTGACTACCGCTTGTGAACACAAAGGATGGCCAGTTACCAATGATCACAACTCAATCAATCTTAGAGGGTTTAGAATGGGTCAATGCGTGCACAAATCAAAGGCCGACCTCGAGGCTGTTTTTGCCAATTGAATGTCCTTGTTTGTTCGTTGATTGTTATTGCTAGGAACATGAGGGTTGGTGTATGCATAATATGAGTAGTACCTTAGTCCGGGTAAACGGACACCACTTCATCAAGACATCCAGAGGAGGAGGTAGCCATAGAGCGATGTCCAATCCGGTCCCTTTTGTTATACCCATTTGATCCCAAACATGTCTCGGGTTTTCAATTCAAATTTTGTAATAATGCCCAACAAGTTGTGGATTTTATTTTTCATGCACTTAGGATAGCTTCTTCCTTAACCCCCTTTGAGTGTTTACTTTCTTGCAATGCACTTTCATTTCTTGTACGTTTTATTTCATATCATGTTTTTATAGCTTAGAATTGTTCGAACGAACCATCCACGTGCAGTCACCCTACAATGCATTCAAATAATTTGCACGAAAATGTAAAAACAAATGCATGATCACCTTAGGTAATAATCAAACCATTAGCTACCAAAAGGTCACTAATAGAAATATTAACGTAACCTAAGGGAACACTCTCGATCCTTAATTGAGTAATCTAACATACCTCCAAAAACGAGGCCAATGGTGACTCCTAGTTTAAGTGATTAGAGTGCTTAAATATTTTCCTTTGTCATTGACTTTTTCACAAAATATGCCCAACATTCATTTCTCTCTGGCCTCCATCGATCGAATCTTTTGCTTCAACTTCTCCTTGTGAGCCATCAACATGAATAATCACCCTGCCGTGCGAGAACTCCACGATCATCTTTGCTGGAAGCAACACACAATCAAGCATCAAAAGCAATTGCGAAATCCCACGGCACGATCTACGATATGCGTTGACAACAAACCAGGATCCAATGTGCATGAAAACAAAGCATGAGCATCAGCA
This sequence comes from Eucalyptus sideroxylon x Eucalyptus melliodora, assembly GCA_016097485.1. Lineage (NCBI taxonomy): Eukaryota > Viridiplantae > Streptophyta > Magnoliopsida > Myrtales > Myrtaceae > Eucalyptus > Eucalyptus sideroxylon x Eucalyptus melliodora. The sequence goes on from CM027830.1 coordinate 22,619,330, forward strand.
AAAAATCTTAATTTTTTAATAAATCATGATAGTGTACGAACCGTCGTTAGATCTTCACGTTTTCAATTATTCATACTAAACAAAGAAAAAACTAACCGTATCCTTAGTAAACATTTCTCAGAAAACAGTTTCCTTTCGGTTGCCTGCGCATAAAATAGTTACAGAGCCTTGTCTCTTTGAGTTTGCCCCCAAATTAATGTGCAATGCCAAAGGGTTTCGAGCTTTGGGCTTTGTCACCGAAGAAGAGCCGCAAACCAAAACTCCAGTATGTCAAAGCATCGTCCCCACGCTACCAATCTTCAATTTTCAACTTGCTCACAGACCCTCCCCTAACTCTTAACCGAAGCCCTATCTCATGATTTTGCTCACGCTTTTGCGAGAGAGAGAGTTTCTTCGATACTTCCTCAATTAACTTAGGGAAAAAAAAAAAATTGGACAGTGAGACGTAGACATAGAATAGGCGGCATTCATAGAGTTTCTCCGGCACTCCCTCCATTAACTTAGGGAAAAATATGGACAGTAGGGCATAGACAAAGAATAGGTGGCATTCATAGGCTAGAGGCTCAAACTAAGTTTTCTCCGCAGCAAACCTAAATATTTAAAACTGATGGATTATTCGGGATCTTATTTGAAATTTAGATGCACTCTAAACTTTCTTTCGGTAAGATAATCCTACTCTAGTCTTTATTTGTAATTTTCTCAAATTTCGACATGGGAAAGTCACTTTAAATTCTCGAAAATTATATGATACAACATATGAACTCCACATGTCACGAAAAGTTTGGCTGATTCTAACTGAATTAAATAAGAAGAAAATGAGCCACAAAAATTCCTTTTTAAGTAGAATAGCAATTGCTTTTTCCCATTTTCTAAATGTGTAACCTAGCTTTCACTTGAAGCTTCGCCTAAAGGAAGAAATGCTCAGACACACGGACTGTCAGATCAGCGCACGCGCACGGCCCCACACGTACCAGAATGTTGCAGGCATTCCACCAAAATAAAGTAGCTTCCTTCATTTTTCCGGGTAAAAATAAATCAAAATAAAAACAAAAATTTGGGGGTAAAAATAAATAAAAATAAAAATAAAAAGCTTCCTCTTCCTCCTCCTTCGATTGTCGATCGAGTCCTTCGATTCTCCAACAAATTCCCCTCCATGAGCGCCACCACCTCCGCTCCGGCGCAACCCCCGGCCGTGGCGTCACCCGCCACCACGGCAGGGACGGGGTCGTCCCCCCGGAGTGCCGCCCTGACCCGTCCGTCCTCCGCCTCAGCGCCGACCTCCTGTGGGAGGAGGCCCGGGAGCCCCTCCACCGCGACATCGACACCCGGAAGGCCAGCGGCGTGGGCCCGCGGATGGCCTTCGCGAACGCGGTGACGGAGCGCGGCGGGGGGCGCGGGGATGGCGGTGGGCCTGGTGCCGTGCGCGGTGGGGGGGGACGGCGATCCGGGAGTGGGGGCGCGGGGAGGAGCTGTACGAGAGCATGGTGAGGTGGGCGAGGGAGAGCGTGAGGGACGGCGGCGGCGAAATCAAGGCGCTGCTGCGGTACCCCGGTACGCCTCGACGCAGCACGACGCGGAGGCGTACCGGGGGAAGATGGAGGCGCTCATCAAGAACGTCCGCGACGATCTCGGCCTCCTCCCTTCCTGTCAGTCTCTCTGTCGTTCCCTCCGCTGAGCTTTTTTGATCGCCATTGTTGAACAGAGCATAGCTCTGTCTTACTTTTTTTTTTTTTTTAATGTCTGTTTGGCACTTAATTGAATTATTTTTCCAATCTGCGTAAATAGAAAAACCTTAAATTATGACTTTAAGTTAATTATGCCTCGACCATCAACTAAATTTCTTCGAGGTGAGGTCCGTGACCCAAAACTTTTAATGTTAGATTTTAATTAATCTTGCCTCATCATTTGAATCTAAACTTTAGTGAACCTAGTTTTTCAATCCCAATATCTAAATTCTTTTTGTATATGAACAAACATATATTTTGTGAGATTAAGCTTAAGAGTTAGTTTGCTTTCTAGAAAACGAAGTGGCACTCATCTTTTAACCCTAGGGGGTTGCTCACTCAAAACCTAAATCGAATCACTCCACTTGCACGTTCACTAAGGACCACTCCAAGAGTACAGGTTTGCGTGTCTTTAGTTATTATCCAATGTATGTGGAATAGAGGAATTGCGGCACCTGATAAGGATCATCATGTGCCAAAGAATCTCAACCATTCCATTGATATCTAAGAGACATCTATCTATTGATCTTGTGAATATGCATAGATTTTGAGCTGCTAAATAACTCCATTGGAAAAAACTGAAGGTTCATGAAGGATGCTTTTTCATTTTTTCTTTATTAAGTTTACTAATCATGATACTTATTTACTTCTGAGAACCTCATTTTAATGTTTTTATACAAAATGACTAATTAAACCTCATTAATGAGACCAATGAGGTGCATATGTACGTTTATATATATATAGATTGTTATTGCACCTTTCTCGTTTCTTTTCTAGAAATGGAGTTGCCTTTCTTTTACATATCTTTTTTCTTAATAGACGATTATTCCTACTGGATGAAAAAATTCAGCGCCGCCAACTTATATAGGGCACAATTAATTGTGCAGAAAATAGACATACTCAAAGCTGGAAAAGAAGAGTAAAGATTATATTTTATTCGAGTACACTTATATACATAGTAAATTTTCTATACAGCTCCAATAGCCAAAAAAGTCTAAAAGCATCACATTATTGTGTGCACGACCCTATATAATCTTAGAGTCACATCCTAGATCATCTCAAGCTAATCCTATCCTTAAGCATCTGAGTTATCAATTGAAGCAGAAGCCTTAGCTTAGGATAGCATGTATAACATGAATTATAAATGATGCCTCAAGACACATTGAAACAAAAGGGAATCATGCCTTTATTTCTTTCATAACTAACTACGTTGAATGGGAAGGGGGACTATACAACCAAAATTGTAGGAATTTAGAAGGAAATTACATCAAAAGGGGCCTCTCGAGCCAAGCCTACTACTAACATAATCCTTTACCATGCATACTCCATCCGGCCCATCCGTTTACTAGCACCTTACTCAGAAAGGGTCCCATTGTGCCTTAGTCTACATGATTCCTCCTAACACTCATCCCGTCCACGCCTAATTCCCTCCACCACTACCACCATCTCCACCCACGCCAATGGTTGTCGGGCACGGAATGAGTCCAACCAAACGATCTTCCACACAAAGATAGCAGCAAAACGATACAGGACCAAGTCAGACTATCCAATATCTACGTGAATCTTAGTAGTAAGACGAACAAAAGTAGTGCCCGGAAAATGGGGGTCGGTGAACTCCTGGGTCCCAGTCTCAAGTACTACAGCCTACAGGCGCGCCGTAGACAGAGGTGGGGGTAGCAGGGACAATCGGCGTTTCTACTTATCTGAAAAATACAACAAATGTGAGCTAAAGCCCAACAAGAGAAAGAAATAGACCCATAAACCATTTGATCTAATCAGCACTCAATTCCTAGGACACAGGCTAGCATACAAATAAATGAATACGAGTCTATAAGCACACAACATGGCTATAGTCCTATAAGTCGCATGCATAGTCAAAATACATTGATATAGGATATACACACACGTGATGCAACAAGAACAACAACTACATGGATTAAAATTTACCTAACACACATATGATATCACCAAATTCAGTCTCATTTCAACTGTTCCCAATCCATCATAGGCAGCATGAACAATGACTTTCGGCTACCACGTCGGGCATCCACAGCACTAAGCTGCAAGCATCCCAACTCCAAGGTACTCTGCCACCAAGGCATTTGTCACCAAGACAATTCACCTCTGACATCACATCCCTTTGGGCCATCGTTTGGGTATAATGCTCCCAGGGTTTTCCCCTCTTAGGCTTCCCTACTCAAACCCGGCGCATCCTGGTTCACTTGCTAGGGCATTCTCTTCCGACATTCCACTTGGAGACAAGCACAGAAAGTCAAGCATGAACATAGCAAACACTAGTGGGAAAAGTACCAAAAAAGTCAGGAACTTATGACATTAATACCAATTCAGTTATAAACATTTCGATTTGATCAATTTAATCTTAAACATTTTTCACATTTGTACCGAACTCAGTCGTTTTGGATAATTTTGGTTGGTCGATGCTGACGTGGACACCAACCATCCAGCCAACACTAATGTGGTAATTTAAAAAAAAAATTAATTTTTTTCTTCTTTTCTTTTTCCTTTCCCCCTTTTTTTCCCCCTTTTTTCTCTTCTTCCTCCTTGGGCTTCTTCTCCCTACAATGACCGGTGAGGCTTGCCAAGCACTAGGTGAGACCCGCAAAGCCCTCGCTAGCCATCAGCAAGGCCTAAGGTCCGCAAGTGAGGTTGGCCTCACCTAGATCTGGGCAAAGCCGCCCTGCTCGCGGCCTTAAGCAAGGCTAGGCAAGGGCTACGAGCCTGCAACCCTCGCTGGCCATTGTAGGGAGAAGAAGCCCAAGGAGGAAGAAGAGAAAAAGAAAATGAAAATGAAAAGAAAAAAATTAATAAAAAATTCAAAAAGATAAAAAAAATTATTTAAAAATTATCATGTTAGTGTTGGTCAAACCGTCGACACCGATTGGCATTTATGTCCGCGCCAATTGGCCAAAATTGACTGGAATGACTGAATTGGTATCATGTAAAAATATTTTAGACTAAATTGGTCTAATTAAAATGTTTATAATTGAATTAGTATCAATGTTATAGGTTTAGAACTTTTTTGGTACTTTTCCTAAACACCGGTAGATTAGCATTGAGAAATCTGGCCTTTGAAGATGCATGATTTCTCCATCACGGTAGACTTTGTGTACATAATCAATATTGGCAAAGGCCTCTTATAATTGTGTGGAGGACATGACATTGTAACTCTTGAATCTAGGTTTGAGAGGGAGACAAATGTCACGGTGCACTACACTATGTACATGAAACAACACTCAGCCAAGAATCCAACATAAAACACGAGAAATCGCAAGAAAGTTATATCATAAGTCGAAAAGAAAAAGGTTCTTTGCTTGATGCAGCTACGTTGATTGTATTGAAAAAATACAATTCAATCCAATTTTTGAATTACGCCATTAACTTAAGATCATCTAACCTTCTGGATCAAAGGTTTAATGACTTGTCTATGGTCAGATGGTTCGGTTGGTGCAGTGGCGACTTTCGATTTCAAACAGCACTCGATACGTGACTAATGCAGTGTACCATGTGTCAACCGAAAGAGAGAAATAGAGCCAAACCACAAATGATTGCACCCATGAAAGCCAATACAAACCGGGGAAAGAACTCACGAACCTTATAAAGCATGTGAATATCGATGCATAGAGAGAGAGAGAGAGAGAGAGAGAGAGATGAAATCTAGCAAGGAAGCAGAACTCGCCGAAGATGGTGCTTGAATTCGTCAGATTGGAGCTACAAACAAGAAGATGTTTCGACTAGCTACTTTCATGAAGTGTTTTCATGAAACTCCAAGGTGAGAGGAGTTATGCGTGTGAGAGAAGGAGAAGGAAAAGGAGAGCATAGAAATTTCTGAAAAATAGATAGATAAGAGAAATTCTATCCAGGTCTATTCTAACTTCCTCATAATCTTTTTATCCGATCTATATCTCATCTGCATTCGACTTTATCATATCATGCACAATTATTAGACATAGAAAATGATAAAACATATCCTATTTTGACTTTTATTGGAATGGCTAAATGTGGCATTAGTATTCTCTCAAGGTTTCAACTGACGTAATATCCGATGTCTCTCACTGGAGATGACATGGCACCATGTAGCGCTACTTTTGGACCAACGATCACCACGTCAACCCTAAAGGTCACCAAAGGCTCGCTTGAGAGCAATGAAATAAGAATTAGGCTTCTAAAAGAAACAAAACAATAAGCCCAAGCCCAACTGTCTTACTTAAGCCCATCCTAAACCTTTTCATTTGCTTCAGCTTTGTTGAAAAGAAAATAAAAGAACAAAAAATCGAGGGAGGAAGTAAAGCAAAAAGAAAAAGAAAACAAAGCATGAACGAAATGCTGAATGCACGCTTTGGCAATCTCAACAAGCTAGATTAATTTTGTTTATGGACGAGTTTTTGAGAATTTGAATGCATTTGATAAATGTCAAAACTTCCAAAAGATATATTCAAGTGCTACTTAAAAAAAAAAAAAAATAGACACTTAAGTGTCAACTTCGGCAAAGGCTTCACAGAAATTTGATGTAACTTGCCGAAAATTGACATGGCTTGCTATTAGCTTTTAAGTGTTTTTTCTCTGATTTTGACATTTAATGGTGCGTTTGGTAATATTTCTGTTATGGGAAATAGTTTTTTTTTTTGTCAGAAATAGTCTTCTTCTTTTTTTATTTTTATTTCCTGGAATAATTTTTTAGTAAAAGAATACGTTTGGTAACTATATAAAATTTCTATACTCGAAATAGAAAAAGAATAGGAATGCATGTACGGTCTATATATATATATATATAGTAATGTAAAATTTCTTTTATATTTTTAAGATTTTTTTTTTTTTTTTCTTCTTCCTTGCTGATGCGTTCTTTTATGCGGCTGATGATCTGGACATGTTCACGGCTAAGGTTTCCGATGAGAATATACGCTTATGCGTTTGACGAATTTTCTGCAAAACAAAAGGCATCATGGGCAGAAAATATTGGATGAATGTCCGGTGGGAACACGGTTTGGTAATGAATCAGAAACCTCCGCCGAATGAGAAGTCATCGAAAGAAAAAAAAACATAATAAAAGGAAAAGAGCCCATCAAATCCTTATCGCCCACCGATTCGTCCATTTGGCATTATCTTGCGGTTTTTGGCAATCTTTAAAAAGGGAAGCCAAGGAATCAGACAGGGATATTGGAGCACTTCTTTGACTGGGCAAAAGAAAAGGAGATTGGGCAAAGGAGACGTCGTGAGAAATAAGAAAGGAAAGTAGGAATATCTTATGAGTGTTCACCAAGGAAAGTATACTAAAAGATATTAGAAATATCATATGCTGCCGACAAACTTATAGGCAGGGGATATAATGTTTTCTATGATATCACAAAATGACATGATTATGCAGTAAATATGAGATAATACAGTAAAAACAAATAAGAGTAATTGTAATCATGCACTTTAAAATGAAGAGAATGCTTCTTGGTCTGAAAGTTCTTCTTGGTTGTCTCTAGGCCCACTTGTTAATAAATGCCGCAAAGGATGACAAGTTTAGTTTATTGAGCCACTCACAATTCCCTGAAGAATGGCAAGTTGGGCACAAGGTCTTGACTTGTGGCGTATCAGGTAACGTTAGGGAGGCCAGCTTCTTTGATTGCACAAAACTCCACTCGAAGTTTATCCATGTGGGAGAGAACCATCGACTTAAGATGAGGAAATAGTATCTGCCATATTGAGAAAAAATGACATAATGAATATGATTACAACAAGTTATGAACTCAAAGAAAGAACTTCCAAACTTCCCTAACTCTCGCAAATCATGACAATTTTAGAGCTTGTTAGTGACACAAGCAGGAGGCGTTGGTTGATGCTTTCACAATTTGTGACATAGATACTTATTATTATGTGACAATTCATATATAACCAACAAAATTATACTAAAAGTATATGGATAACTATTGCTGGCTCTTATGATTAAAGAGCAAACAAATGTGTGGATACTTACTATGATTAAACAGCCTAGTCACAAAAAAATGATAATGAAAAAAGGGCAAAAACATTAGAACAAGAAAATAACACAAGCATTTTCCTCTGTCAAAAAAGAAAAAAAGAAAAAGAAATAATTGAAACCTATATAAAATATATAACAGAAAAGGCCATAAGAAGAGGAAAAAAGTACTGACTTGATCAGTTGGTATGTGCTAATTGCCATTTTAAAAATGTGATGTATATTTACATAAATCTGGTAAAGATATTTGTGTTCACTTAATTCTATCAAAATAAATTCGAAATTGATATTTTTCCTCAAAAAAATTAGACAATGGTGTGTACCTGTTTATTTCTTTTATTTTGTACTTTCACGGTAACCTATCATAAATTAAATTAAAGTTAATGTGAAGTGAGTTTGCAGATTTTATTTAAATAACTTTACAATTTCTTATCCTTGGTATTTTGTTATGTTATGGTGCGGTTATTTGTGTTTGTTCAAAAATTGTTCGAGGAACAAATATAAAAAACTATTTCTATTCCGGGAACAATTTTTTATCGAAAGACGTGTTTGGTAAACTTATTTCGGGAATAAAAAATGAATAGAAACACGTTTATTATAGTTATATTCTTTTTTTTGTTTCTTTTAATTTTTTAATATTTTTATTTTATTTTTCCTTTTTTTCTTCTTTTGGTTGGTTGCCGGCGGTAGCCTCGCCCAACCACGAGAGCTCGGCCTCGCCTTGGCTGGGCGAGCTCGGCCTCGTTGGATCTGGGCGAGCCTGAGCTCACCTAGCCAAGGCGAGGCTAAGCGTCACTGGCACAGGCGAGGCTCGGCCTCGCCGGCCCCTAGTGAGGCTTGGCCTCGCCTTGGCTAGGCGAGCTCGACCTCGCCGATGGCTGGGTGAGCCCGAGCTCACCTAGCCAAGGCAAGGCCAAGCGTCGCGGGCGCGGGCGAGGCTTGGCCTCACCTTGGCTGGGCGAGCTTGGCCTCGCCAGGGGTCGGCGACGCTCGGCCTCGCCAAGGGCCGGCAACACTCCGGCGAGGTTGCCGGCCCTTGATGGCCGGTCGCCGGCCATGGCCGAGGCCGGCGACCGGCCAAAGAAAAAAGAAAAAGAAAAGAAGAAGAAAAAAAAAAGAGAAGAAAAGAGAGGAGAGAGAATTTGTTCTTTAGAAGTGTTTCCGGAACAAAAAAACAACTTTTTTTTTGTTTCTTATTTCTGTTCCAATTTTGTTCCGGGAACAAAAAAATGGATTTTGAACAAAAAGCAAACAAACGCGTTTACTGTTCTTTTTTTTTTGTTCCCAGGAACAAAAAAACAAAAAATATGCTCTTGAACAGAAAAAAAAAAAAAGAATACAAACATGCACGCCCTTAATCTTTTCCCCCTTTTTTTTTCAGTCTTTGGATGTGTTCCTTTTGATGTGCTATCCATGTTCAATAGAATGCGGCAAGTTTCCTTCTATGCAATAAAATATGAAGTGGACATACGGAAAGTGTTTTGCCCCTTTAGATGCTATTTTATCTTTACTACTTTGCGGTTCAATTGTAAAAAGTAAATGTTTTTATATGGTTATTGTGATAACATTGCTAAGAAGCTAGCTCATCAATTCTAAAGTACTAAGCATGATATGATTTTTTGAGCTGAACACAAATATAACACTTCTAAAAAGATATGGAAATGTGCAAATAGTAATTACATTTATTGAGAATTATAAAAAAAATATTACTAGATATTAAAAGGTTAGGTACATAAATCAGTACAAAGCACTTACTAATTATTATAATTTCTGATCCCTAGAAGAGGTAGCAGATTACTTGTTCAGTCAGCGATGTGCTAACTCAGTATTTACACTAAATCACCGATAACGGTTGCAGGATTGTGTAGATAGGAGAGATGAAATATCCAGGTCTTCAGGTAAGACTACGCAGTAGCAGCTTCGTGGATTTTAGAGCATTACACTTTTGGTATTAGAATTAAGTGAAAACTTATTATTTTGTCATTTTTCTACTAGATATGTATGTTTGTCAAAAGCATCAAAATTAGATAAAGGGAAGCATTAACTCTGTGAAAAAAAGACCGACCTGTGGAGTGAAAGGTGAAGAAATGCCTTGGTTAATTTTCATCAATGATTGCCAAGTGAACATCATCATCTTGGAGCAGTGGGCAATGGTTAGCTCTTGTAGTACGGGGCATTCCAACGCATGATTCATGCTAAAGGGAAAAGCAGTCATATTAGGTAAGCATTCCAGCTCAATCCAACGAAGAATCGGAAACGTAATCTTCTCCACTGCACTTCTCCCCCCTTTTTCCTCTGCGATCACTCCTTCCATCTGATCACATTCCTTTATTTCCATTCTTTGAAGCATGGGAAGGCATTGAGCCATTGATGGAGCAAAAGCATGTCTTAAGTTGTTGCACCTATAAAGGGTTAGATAGCTTAGAGAACTGAAGCAAAGTGTTCCTTGAAAATCTTTGTTCCATAGTTGCCTCAACTTTGGTAAATTGACCAAGTTCAGTGCCCATAGTTGAGGCAGCCCCTGGATGCTTTTCTTAGCCAGATTTTCAAGGCTGAATATTTCTTCTAGCTGCTCGCAATCTTGCACCTGCAATGTGTTAATTTTGTCTAACTCATCCATCAATCCAAAAAGAGTCTTGCTGGAAAATGAACAGCCATCCACCACCAGTGATTTTAGTTGCCTAGGTGGCTTGATGGAAATAAGATCGCTATGCCCTTTTGCCTGATGGAGATGCATAAACTCTACTCCATCATCCATAGCCTATCAAAAAATACTTTTGGTTAGCAAAAAGCAATTAGTTTGTTGGTAATCAAAGTTATCCAATTGCACAGAATTTGATGCATACCTTTTTCTGTATGGTTTTATTTATATTTCCGTTGCAAAACCACGTTCCTATCGATCCTTGTACTTTCTTTAGCTTTGGCGCCCTTATTGGTGCCTCAGAGAAGAACTTGATGTTGGGACATTCAGTCACAATGATATCTTCCAAGAGAGGGAACATCAAAATATATCTACCTGAGCTGAAACATGTCAACCCTCTCAACTCTTCAAGCTGTATATACTTTAATTGTTTGAAAGCCACTACAAGCCCCTCTTTACCTCCCTCATCACTGATGACCTCCGTCAACTTTTTACAATCACTTATCCTCAATTTTGTGAGTTCCACTAAATTTCTAGCTATTATTGGTGTAAACATATTTGATAACTCATTACAAGATGACACATCTAGAGTCTTCAGATATTGAAAACATCTTGGAAAGGATAATGCCACATGATTGTCCCATATCATCTTGATGTAACCAATGCCAAAGATATGTAATGCCTCCAAGCTAGGAAACACAACCTGTAATAGAAAAAGAAAGAATATGGCTCCACAATAAGTTCTGCGTCTTCAAGCAAGTAAAAAGGGCATATTGGTTTGGCTGATTATTATATTAATTTATGTTAAAAGAATTATGTGAGCATTTCCAATGAGTCAAATGACCTTTTGAGTTCACTTTTCTAGAATTTGGAAGATACGAGGCATTCACTACTAGATAAAATCACACCTTGAAGGCTTAAAAAATGTCTACTGTATACCCTAAATAATCGCTGAGAACTAGAGATGATATTGATTATAGCATGATTTCATTCATTTTTTTCATATGGTTGCCCAAGACAGATAAGTTGCAAAATTGTGGTGCATGCAAATTTTTGTCGGTGATAACTAAATCGTGGTGCAAGCGCAGCACGCTACAACGGCAGAAGAGAGTCAAGGGATTGCTTGCTATAGAATATTTTATTAAGATGAACAACAAGACGAAAAGAAAAAAAAAAAAAATTAGGAGGAGTATAGAAATATCCTCGCTTCTAATTTCTTTGACTGTTTCATTGAATAACAAATAGTTTTTTAGAACTCTCACTAAAAAGGATCTTGCCCAATTGATAATAGATGTGGCTCAGACGCCTTTTTCTGGTGCAATTAAGAGAAAACTGGGGCTTTGGGGATGATTAATCTGAGAGAAAGAGTTTTTTTTTTTCCATCAGACAAAAGTATATATGAGATCTAATAAGTGCAAATGAAGTGAAGTGACCGTATAAAAGGCCCTTCATCTCCCACGTTTCTTTCTTTCTTCTTCTTCTTCTTTTGGGTCCTCTTGAACCTAACCGCTCACTTTCCTCTCAAAGTTTTTCAATTGCTTCCTGAGTACATGCCCGCAATATTTTCTGTATTTAATTAAATGATCAATTACAAGATGTTGTAGATACTTATTACATGAGACTCGAGAGTCAAGAATGTCAAATAATAATCATCATTTTCAAGTTTATTTGAATTGGCAAATCGTCACTTCCAACTCTAGGTAATTTCGGTGGGACGATAACCATGGACATATTATATTTGAAGAATTCTTGTTGAATGGTCAAATGAGGAGTCAAACTTTTTTATTCTGAAATTGACGTAAAGAACAATAGCAAGATTATTCTCCAACATAGAGGAAGGATATTTGAAAACAAAGTTCGTCTAAAAGATCACCTATCACCTCTAATACCAAAACATATATGCTTACATATAATGTCCAGGGAAGAAAAAAGAACCCCCTACCAACTCTCTATCTAAATGGTTTGTGGACTAAGTTATCACCCTTTTACTATTACAATCCCATTCATTTTAATGATTATATATAGACAGAGAGACAGAGACAGAGACAGAGACAGAGACAGAATTTCTATTCTAGGAATCGCTTTTTCAAAGCCCATTCTATGGGTCGGATATAGAGTTTGATCAACAAGTACACTTACATGAACTTTTTTGTCCCAATGCGTTTTCCTTTATTTTTCTTACGTTGCCCTTCCACACGCGTACATTTGTGATTGGAGTCTCTCAATTTTTTTATTTTTTTTTCCTTTTCTCTCTAAATGCGATTATGTTTATTTTGTGATTTTGTACATTTTAAGAGGGTTTATGCTGCGATAAAAACTATCCAATATTTTTATCTCTGTTTTTGCTGGCTTTAATTATATCTTGATTATAAAAAATGACTCCAAGAGTGTTGATTAAAATAGAGCATGCTTGAGATGTGTATAGTTTATCTTGTGACATAACAAACATTTCTATCATACCAACAAGAAGATAACATGTTTTTTTTTTTCATCATTCGAGTAATGCTACTTGAGGTTACCACGAAATTAATCAATCCATTGAATTGAGTTTCAAAGTAACCAAAAACAATCATGCACGCGTATGAGAACTAGTAGAATTTTATAACAAAAATTGGGACTGATATGGTTGAAAATTTCTTAAAAGAATTAACACGATTGTACCCCATGATTTGGCATATCTTAAGTTAACGTGAATTGACACAAACTTAATGCGCATAACCTTATAGCATAAATTAACAAAATGTTGTGTTTTCTAATGACACAATTTTGAAACCCGATTATTGCAAGTGAACAATAATTGCCAGTTAGTTTTATATATATATATATATATATATATAGAGAGAGAGAGAGAGAGAGAGAGAGAGAGAGAGAGAGAGAGAGAGAGAGAGAGAGAGAGAGTACATATTTGGTAAGATCTAGATTGAGTAGCCGTGACAAAGGATATAGAATTTGAATAATCCTATTGACGGACAGTCATAAGAGCATTGCGGCAAGTAAGAAAACGTTCAAAGATCATAGTTATTTATACACCAAATTTTGCTCATGAGAATCATACGTCAAATTATAGCTATGAAAAAATTAACAGTTTGGCCTACTCGTAACTAACAATCTATCTGGTGTGGTGGAAGAATAAATTTTCACTAGTGACCTTACTCTGACAAAACTAGTTATAAATTATGGATCCATTTTAACTAATTATATGTTCAGGTTATTGAACTTGACTAATGAGATGGATTTTTGGATATAATTTGTGAGTTAATGGAGGACAAGTTAGTAGTTTTATGCTCATTATCGCTATATTTAGAATCCATTGAGGGGTTAAGTATGCATCATCCTGGTTTTAGGATATCCTACTTTGGCTAAACCACCAACTGATATAAGTGGAGACCTAGCCAAGAGGAATCTTGATAAGCCTTGTCTCAAGGTGTTAACCATGATGTTTGTGTGATATTAAGCACTGGATTAGTGAATGGGCTGAATTATTGATGCTTGCTTTAATATTACTTGATTGAATGAATATTTTTTATATGTATAAAGTTGTGTTGAAGTGATATAACTCATATTGAATTTTTATGTAATATTATGTACTGAATTTGGATAAATGAGTTTCTTGTATTGCTTTGTAACATGCATGGTGAATGTTCAATCTGCTTGGAAGAAATTTATTCTACTCAAAAAATTGTGGTTGTTCACACCACTGATTCCAATATTTTATTTTATATTCTTCAGCTAGTGGCAAGTAGGATTGGAGCAGTATCAATGGGAAAATTTTGGTAGTTGAATTTTGGATATGAGTTTAGGTAGTTGTATATATCTGAGATGATATTGTTAGGTTTAGTTATAGTTTAGAGATGTGTGTGTGTATTTGGTGGATTTTTTTTACTTTGATTCTATAACCAGCTCGTTGTTTTATGCAATATATAAATGGATATATATTTTTATAACAAGGTTATATCGGTTTGTGTTTTTGGCAGCATCCTTCCAAAAGGAGCATGATCGTGCCGTTTCCCTTATAATGGTAAAGTTGTGGTATGTTAGATGAGGGTGGTTGTCCTCCATTTCTCTCTCCAGTTCTTTTCATTTTGTATCTTTTACATTACTACCAGTGAGACACCACATCATCAGCATTTCAACGAAAATTGGTTGGATTCCAATCAAAGCGCATCAGTTACAAAGAATCAAATCTAATGTAATATGCATTGATGTTTGGTGAATACTAATATCATCTTATCCTAAATCCCCCGTTAATGGTAATAGTATTATCTAGATAGCATTTACAAGATCAAGAATTAAGGAAACTTATATGCTTGCAATATGACAAAAGAAAACAAAAAAGGTACCTGAATTGCAGCACGCTCGCCTCTGTTGAAAAAGCTCATCATATTTCCTAACTCTCGCAAATCCAGACGGCGTACATTAGGCAACTCAACTAGGTCATCAACAACTTCTACTTTTCCCACGTCATTTGAGGCAATGGCTTCCATTGACTTACATTTGCACACTTGAATCTCTTCCAAATGTACAAGTCTTTGCATCTCTGATAGCAACCACAGATTTTTCAATTGGTGGCACTCTTCGATATGCAGGGCTTTCAATTTGCTGAAGCACTCCGGTGCCATAGTGCCATTGCATATCTTCTCTAGATGAATAAGATTTTTGAGGAACAAAGATTCTAAAATCATGAAAGTGGTGTGAGGGAGGCTGATGGATGAATTGATAATGTACTTAATTGATGAGCTATTGTCAATGTCAAGATGCTTCAGTTCTCGAAATCCTCGAGTGCACAAATCTTGAACATTCTCGAACTTTCTCAATCCGTTCACATGCAAGTATTGAGTTTTCTGCAGAGTTTTTTGAACCCATTCTATTGAAAAAATATCACCGCACTCTTCCAATTCGAGCTTCATGGTTCTCAAGCCTTCAAATTCCCTTCCGTTGAGATTTCCTATGTTGATCCAAAATCTGATTAGGTTCCCAAATGGCTGGTCATAATACTCCAAGATTTTTTTTATTTGAGCAGAACCCTCCTCCTCCAATTGTTTCTTTACTTTATCACAAGCCGCCGAGATTTTTTTTGGTTGAAGAGAATTAACCTCCGAGATTTTTTTTGGTTGAAGAGAATTAACCTCCGAGATTTTTTTTTGTTGAACAGAATTAACCTCTGAGATTTTTTCTTGTTGAGTAGAATTAAGCTCCGAGATTTTTTTTTGTATAACAGAATTAACCTTCGAGATTTCTCTATTTTTAGTAGAATCATCATGCTCATAATGCTTCAAGATTTCTTTTATTTGATTAGACCTATACTCCTCCAATTTTTTCTTTTTATTATCCCAAGCCTCATAGAGTTTTTTTATTTGAAAAGAAGCATCCTCCTCCAATTTTTTCTTTTCTTTATCACAAAACTCCAAGATTTCTTTTATTTGATTAGAACCATCCTCCTCCAATTTTTTCTTTTCTTTATCGCAAGCCTCCAAGATTTTTTTTTCTTGAACAGAATTAAACTCCAAGATTTCTTTTTTTTTAATAGATTCACCCTCCAAGATTACAGCGGGATGAAGGATTGATATTTCCAAAATGGTTAGCTTTGTCAAGCTCCTCAACTCAGCAAGCCTAGCATTACAAGATTTGGATGGGATTTCTTCCGGGCTCACCCATCTGTCAAAGCTTCCCTTCATATATAACTCTTCCAAGTTGACTAAGCTTTTTAAGACACCAGGCTCGATTATCTGAAGCTTTTTGCAGTTGCTTAGATTCAATAGTCTCAATTTCTTAAGTTCCCCCATTTCTTTAGGCAGCCTAGAAATTGAAGACCCCGCAAAGCTGAGAAATTGCAATGCTTTGAGCTTGCCAAGAATTGCCACATCCTCCACAAGGCAATTGTCTAAGAATAATGACAGGAGGTTTTTGAGGTTTTCGATGGAGGAAGGTAAAGTAGTGATATGCATGGAGCGAAGATATAGGACTTGGAGATCTTTCATGTATGTGAAATCTAGTCTACAACAATCTCTCTCATCATGTCGGTGTGCAGGCCTCCCGAGCCCGTCTTCTAATTGAGACAGCATGAGTATCTTCAAATCGGTAAATCGACATGACATTACTTCAGCAAGCCTACCATCGACAACATCAACTAGGTAGATTGCCCAACATTCCACAAGCTTTTCCGTCGACCATAAGTGATAATTGTTGTTCATCACTAAGGAATTCTCACCTCTTAATGGAGTTGAGACAACCACCTCGCTGTAAAGATCATGTATGGTCACATTTTCCTTGTCATTGCCACCATCTAGCAACAAACAAACGGAACGGAGGCTATCAAGTGAAGTTTTCAATTTTTCCCTTGAACCTTCTATCCTTTTAAAGGATCCCTCGAACAAGCCTAAGCCCATGCCTAGTACCAGCAGAGTATCGACTTGAATGGTCCCACCGATAAGACCGCACAATATAAACAAGGACTTCGCATCCTCGCTCTTCAAATTGTCGTAACAAAACTTCACTATTGCATCTATATTTTCTTTTCCGTTGGTTATTGCATCTATATTTGACTCACCTATTTTTCTCAACACGTTTCTCCATACGAATATATTGCTATATTTCAAAGTGCTTGCAACCGAGGTAATCAAAAGAGGCAAACCTGCAAGTTTCTTGACCACCTTAGCCGCCGTTGATTTCAATTTCTCGTTTTTGAGCCTGTCGCGGACTATCTTTTCAAATAGCCTGAAAGCCTCATCATCGTGTAAATCTTCAAGATGAATTGTTCGATCGGCATGCATATCTTTTGCCAGCACATTTTCAAATCTCGATGTTAGCACCAACTTGCATCCCCTGCTCTCGTTTCCCGAAGGAATTCCGACCTTCTTCAAATCAAGTGGCTCCCCCAGATCTTCCAATATTATGAGAACCTTCTTCGTCGAATCACTCTGTATTTCTCCAAACAGGCGGCCTCTTCTTCCCTTTTCGCTTGGCTCGTCCTTCAGATTTAGACTGAAGGCATAAGCGATACCGTCTTGGATGTTCTTCAATTTTGGAGGCTGCGATACTTTCACTTTGGCAATCACGTCGAACAATCTCTTCTCGCTCCTGAGTTTCTTCTCGACTTCCTCCAAAAGGTTAGTCTTCCCCACACCATCTTGCCCGTATATCCCAATCACTTTTAGCTTCTCATCATCCAGATCATTCATTATTTTTTCTAGGATGGAAGCTCGTGACTCGATGACAGTGTCACCCCAATGATCGGCTGAGGAATTCACATCGAGAGCGCCGACAACATGCCTTGATGGAGCATGCCTGCAATAGACCATCTCCAATTGACCCTGACGAATGGATGCCTGGATGTCCCGAACTGTCCTTGTCACTTCCCTGCCGAGACGATAACGCTCCTTCAGGTTGGGAAGCCACCCGAAGAAGAAAGTCTTCTTGGCTCCTTCATCGTGTTTCAGCGCGTTTTGCGCCATTTCAACAACGTTTTTCACCTCTATCACCCATTTCTCGGGGTGGGCTTTGATCAACTTCATTTCCTGTTGAGCTTCATCGATGGAAAGCTGCACCCTTTGCCTAAAGTTTTCCAGCTTCTCAAGTTCTTCCTTAAGTTGGCCATTGTAGCTGCCGGAGAACATCACATAGCTGGAGTGACGACGGAGAGCCACCAGGTACTCTGCCACTTTGGAAGCTACAGACAGAACAATGTCTGTCATTTTCCTCCCTTCTGGCACCCTTTTGGTTTTCTTTCCTTCTTCTTTATGGAGCAATGAAAGTTAAGAATTAGTATATGCTGAGGCAGGCGGTACCGATTGAACCTAGAAACAAAATGACTGAAGAGGAAAGGTTCAATATGATGAACACATTGAACAGCTGCAGGACAAACCCAGCAAACCCACAGAGAGAGAGAGAGAGAGAGAGTGGCTTGAAGAAGACAGAGAGAGAGTGGCTTGAAGAAGACAGTGAACGACACAGATGACTGCAAGATAAGAAATGTGATAGATGTCTGAATGAGATGGGCTGAAGCTCCGAAAATATAACGAAGGTGTCCGTCAAGAAAAGTCGTGAAGACCATCTCATTTTCCCTTGGCCAAGAAAAGAATAATTTGAAGAAGAATCCCCCATGCTGGAGGACAAGAATTTCTCTATCACGGAAGACAAGTATCTGAACTGTAAGAAGAGAAAGAACCCTCATAATTAAGGGAAAAACAAAATGAAAGAATCCTATACCATCTCATCATTTCTTCACTTTGGAAACTTTAAATAAAGTGAAAACGAATCTTCCTAACAGGAAAAGGAAAATATGAAAGAATCATCTTTCACTAAAGAAATCTCTGCCATCTATCTCTTTCACTCTCTTTTTTGCTTTATATTGCTCTTCGTTTAAACATCCACCGCGATTTCTGGGACTTCGCGCCAAACAGGCAAGGTTAGATTTGTAGTTAATGTGATTCCGGGTAAAAAATTAGGACATTTGAAATTGGTCGATGTTTGATCGACACATACCCAATTATATTCAACTGGATTGTCCCATTTTTTCGCCCCTTTTCTCCCATCCATCAAGAAATAACTCCGGCTAATCGGGTAATTTATTTGTAAAATAAACTAAGAGGTGCCTTATTCCACATCAAGAAGATATGAATTCGTACATGGATGAGATTTGACACTAATCAACAATCACTATATTGAAAAATTCAGATTTATTATTATAAAAATTAACCATAGTGTTCAGTTGAAAAAGTGTGACTGTCCATAAATGAGTTGCGGTTATTTTTTATTTATTTAATTCCGAATTTTTCATATGCTTTTTCATCGTAACATTTGAGAACGTATTTGTTTATTTTGCAACCTTTTTTTCGGAGGGGTTGCCTCTACTCAAAAAATTGAGATAAGTATGTCAGTTTTTGAGATCAATTATGATCAAGTCTTTTTTAACTTTCTTCCAAAAGCTTGAAATCCTGTTGCAGACTATTATTTCCACCTCGATCATCGCCAACCTTAATCTTTACTTAATTGTTGCTGAATAGGTGGATGAAATTCAGGAGTCACAACTCTTCCCTCCTAGAAAATTTCGTTCTCGAAATTTAGAACTTACCTAATTCTCTAAAGAGTTGAGGGTATCAACTTCTCATGCTGTCCTCAGTTTCCCATGTTGCCTTTTCCAAATCATGATATCACCACAAGACCTTAACTAATGGTACAGTCTTGTTCCTCAAGATTTGTTCCCCCCAATCTAGGATTTGTATAGGCTCTTTCACGTATTTCACCTTCTCATCTTTTCTCAAGTACTTCAAAGTCTAATACATGTGCAGGATTTGGTTCATATTTCCTTAACATAGACATGTGGAAAACATTGTGTATATTGGACAGTTTTGATGGTAGAGCTAATCAATATCCAACCTTCCAATTCTTTCGATAATCTCAAAAGGTCCTATGAACCGTAGACTCAATTTTCCTTTCTTCCTGAACCTTGACATGTTCTTCATGGGCGATACTTTTAAAAATACATGGTCACCTCTGTTGATTTCCAATGGCCTACAACATTTATACACATAACTCTTCTATCGGCTTTGTTAAACTCGGAGCTGGTTCCAAATTATCTTTACTACATCCAACGTTATTTGAACCAATTCTTGACCCGTTAATTTTCGTTCCCCTACTTCACCCTAGTAGACGGAGCTTCTGCATCCCCTACCATATAATGCTTCGAACGAGGCCATGCAGATGCTTTGTTGGAAGCTATTATTATATGTGAATTCTACCGGTGTAACCTCTCATCTCAGTTGCGAGTCGATGACCTAGGCTAGCAACATATCATCCAATGTCTGTATAGTCCTTTCCGACTACCCATCCGTTTGTAGATAAAAAGCCGTACTATACTGGAGATTGGTCCCTAAAGCAACTCGGAGGCTCCACCAAAAGTTTGATGTTCGTAGGTCTCGATCTGATGTTATAGTTATAGGGACTCCATGTAGCCGTACTATTCATTTAACGTACGACATGGCATATTTCTCCAGTGAGTAGTCTACCCATACTGCCAGAAAATGAGCCAATTTAGTCAAGTGATCTACTATCACCCAGATCAAATCGTGTTCACTTGAAGTCCTTGGCAGTCCTTGTATAAAGTCTATCATCACATGTTCCTATTTCCATTTTGATATCTCCAAAGGTTTCAATATTCACGCTGGCTTATGATGCTCAACTTTCACTTGTTGGCACATCAAACATGTTGAGACATGTCTAGTGATGTCCGTCTTCATTCCATTCCACTAATAGTGTTGGCAAAGATTTCTATACATCTGTGTACTTCCTAGTTGGATATTATAGCTACTCCGATGCGCTTCCAATAAGATATCTCTCTTTATTTTGTCATTGTTTGACATGCAAAGGCGTCCACGAAACTTCACAATTCCATCATCTAAATCTTGGAAATTCGGCCTCTTTCCTTTTAAGGCCTCATCTCGGATTTTCAAAATTTTAGGGTCCAATTGCTATGAGTTCTCGATTTGTTGTATATCTTTAGGCTCAAATTTAAGTCTAGCTATTACACTTGTAGAGTCACCCATCTGTACTTTGAACTCAGAACTAGTAAGTTCCATTCCTTGACCATCATACTTACAATCGTCATTGCCAATTTCCGACTGAGAGCATCCACAACCTTGTTTGCTTTCCCAAAATTATATAGGATCTCACAGTCATAGTCCTTCAATAATTCAATCCACCATCTTTGTCTCATGTTCAACTACTTCTAGGAGAACAAATATTTTAAGCTCTTGTGGTCCATGTAGATTTCGAACTTTTCTCCATATAGATAACGTCTCCATCTCTTCAAAGAAAAGGTAATTGCAACGAGTTCTAGGCCGTGGGTGAGACAATTCATTTCATATGGTTCTAATTGTCTTGATGCATACACAACAACTTTTCCGTGTTGCATTAATACGCAATCCAGCCCTTTGTGGGATACATCACTATAGACTATAAAACCTCCAAATCCTAAAGGTATCGTCAGGATTGGCACCGTGGTCAATTTCCTCTTAAGTTCTTGAAAGCTCTGTTCGCACTCTTGTGACCATTTGAACCTTGAGTATTTATAGGTTAGCTAAGTCAATGGTCCTACAATTCGTTAGAATCCTTCTACAAGCCTTTGATAGTACTCAGTTAGACCCAAGAAACTCTGAACATCTATTACTATCGAGGGTCTAGGACAATTTATCACTGCCTCAACTTTGACTAGGTCCACCGATATTCCTTTACTTGTCACTATGTGACCCGGGAATATTACCCTATCCAACCAAAATTCACACTTACTGAACTTAGCATATAGTTTGTGTTTCCTAACCGTCTGTAACACAAGTCTCAAGTGCTCCTTGTGATCTTCTTGTCCTATCGGGATGTCGTCCATAAAAGCTATCACAAATTGGTCCAAGAACGATTTGAGCACCCTATTCATTAAATCCATAAAGGCTACTGGCGCATTAGTCAATCCAATGTGCATAACTAAGAACTCACAATGTCTATACCGAGTTCAAAAGGTCATCTTAGGTGCATCCTCTTTTCTAATCCTTAGTTGATTTCTTGATCTCAAATCAATCTTAGAAAACATCAACACTTCCTACAGTTGATCTAATAGATCATCGATCCTCGACAACGAGTACTTATTCTTAATTGTCACTTGATTTGGTTGCCTATAATCAATGCATAGTGTAATGATCCGTCTTTCTTCCTTATGAATAGCATCAATGCACCTCAAGGTGAAGCATTAGGTCTAATGAAGCCCTTATTACCTAACTCCTAGAGTTGCACCTTTAATTCCTTAGTTCCACTAATGTCATTTGATATGGGGCTTTCAATATTGGTTTCATACCAAGAGCCAGTTCAATAATGAATTCAAACTCTTGTTTAGGGGTAGTCCTAGCAATTCCTCAGGGAATATGTCGGAAAATTCCCAAACTACAGGAATTTTCTCAAGCCTTACTTCTCTTTCGGCTTAAGTGCGTAGATATGCTAGATAATTCTGACAACCATTCTCAAGAAGTCTATGAGCCTCAAATGTGGTAATGAGCGGTACTTATCTCTATAGAATTTGAAGCTAGGATGGTTTGGTGGGTTAAATTGGATTATTTTCCTATAGCAATCCATATTGGCTCGGTACTTGTGAAACCAATCCATCCCTAGAATAACATCAAAGTCATACATTGTTAGTGCCACCAAGTCTGATGGCAGACTTTGTCCCCCTACAATTATCTGACAATCCTTACACACCAAAGTAAATAAAACCACATCTCTCTGAGGCGTGGAAATATTAAGTGGCATTTCTAACAACCCAGGTTTCATTCCACTCAATTGCACAAATTGTACGGACACAAATGAATGTGTGGCTCATGTATCGAATAAAGCGTAAGTATTTTGGTCAAACAATTGGACAATACCTGTAAGGACCATCTTAGAGGTTTCAGCATCATCCTTTGTAATCGCATGAAGTCTCCCCTAAATTGATGGCTTCTAGCTATTTCCTTGATGCACCGATCTGCTTATTGATTAGAGCAGCGATTGTTGTTGCGTCTGCTTCTGAGGACATTCCTTAACTAAATGCCTTGATTGTCTGCAACCATAGCAAGTCCTCACCACGTGATATGGTACATTCCCATGCGATCGACCATACTTATAACAGTCATTGTTCCGATAGTACAGCCATCCTATCGCTCTATTATTCCATGTCTTTCCAAGACCTCTTGCCTTGTTTCTCTTATTTAGTGCAAATGGTTGTCTCTCAATCTGATGAAGTCTCTTATCTTGATGGTAGCTATTCTGGTTCATTTGGTGATTTGGCCTTGCTTGATACACTATCCCCATCCTCCAAGTTGTTAGCTCTTATTCCACCAATTAAGCACGCTTATACACCTCCAGATAGTCCCTTAGGCACAAAGGTACCAACTTTTCTATAATATCAACCCTTAGACCATTTAGGAATCTTTTGGCTTTGTCATCCCTGTTCTCAACTAACTTGGGGGTGAATTTGGAGAGTTCTACCAATTTTGCTTCGTAACAATCCATAGTGAGATTAGATTATTCTGATTTAACTGCATTAATTCCATTATCTTCTTGTCTTAGGCACAATCAGAGAAATATTTTTCAAAGAATAACTCGACTAAGTCAACCCAAGTCACTTCCGTACCTTTCGTGATAACCAATGTCCAGCATTCCCTTGAAATTGGTACTCCACTAATGACACCTTTTCAACGTCCGTACAATTCATCAAAGTATTTTCTCCATCTCTGCCTCCAAGGGATCTCCTAGCCTAGCAAACTTTGGTGGATTCAATTTAAGGAATTATTCAATCAATCCTTGTATTTGGCATTCGCCACCCACCACCTACTATAAGACTTGTCTTTCCATCAAGGCTCCCATATTGGCAAGCACCTACAAAATTTCTTCCATTCGAGCATCCATCCTTGAGGGAGATCCACCCGTGGCTGTCCTCCTTCCACTTCCTCACATCCTCATAGCATCAGACTTTTGCACATCGGTCACTAATCAATAAGTGACCGGACATCCATATGTGGCTAATAAGTACTAAACGTTATTGATACCCTATGAATAACGAAAGTTACTTATTTCGTACAAAATAGCAATAGCAAACATACAATTAACATTTTAGCGCACGCATTTGTCTTACCCACTCTAAATATTAACACACCTTATCACTCCAAGGTGAAACCTAGGCTCTGATACCAAACAAAAGCCATGGCGCCCCAAGCATGCCACCCTACTAACACAATCTTAGTAGTCTTTACTAATTCTTATGCGCGGAAGCATGTATAACATGAATTATGCAGGACAAGTGCTATCAGAACATAACAAGTCAAGGTTGATTTCCTTTTCATTGGCTTTACTTTATTTAATTACGTGGTGATCACCACTAAAAGAACAGTTAGGATTAGCTGTTAGTCCTTAACAATTAGTCCTTAGTAGGATTTAATTGTCATTCATATGTCTATGTTGTGGTTGAATTTTAGAATTTTTAGACATTGTTTACTAGAACATATTGCCATTCGTATATCCTTAACAAAATTTGATTGTCATTCATATATCTATGTTATAGTGGATTTTCAGGATTTTTAGACATCGTTTACCAAGACAAATTGCCATTGATTTGCCCTGATGCCTTGCTGACTTGTACCATTTCTGATGCATTGTTTTGTGTTCTCTGATTTTTATAAATTCGTGTGTAGCTTGGAAACTTATTTCATGGAAGTTGTTCCTTATTGAGTGATTGGTGTGCCGTAAATTTTTTTAGGACCAATTATTCATGGGTCATACTTCAATTGCTTAAATCTTGTATGTCCTCTTCTGACATGCTTTCCTTTTATGACTTGTCTCTGTTGTAGCATTTTTAGGAAATTATGCATGCTCAACTAGCTTTCAATGCCTTTACGAGTTCCGATCCTCATATTCCAAACGTCATACATAAAATTTCTTTTAAAAAAAAAACATTTCAACACGCTTTTCAAATTCCTCAAATGTTGCAAAATAATTTGGAATTCATATTTTGATTGACCTGAATCCAATTTTCATTCATGTGATGCATTCTTTAAATTTTAGTTTGACATGATTTTATTGAATTCTTAATTCATATTTAAGATATGTGTGATGCTTGATTAGCTGTGCTCTCAATGCACCCGAGCTCACCTCAACAACTAAACGTGATTCTTGGTTTGTTAAAATTATGTTCATATCTGACATTTTCCTTAAAAATCCTGATTTGACATAAACTTTATCAAAGTTTGGATCATATTTAGAACATTTGCAATGCTTGATCAATTATGCCCTTTGATGTGCCTAAGTTAGCTTTGATGGCTAAATGTACTCCATAGCATAGACGAAATTATATCCCTTTTAACGAATCTCTTCTAAATAATGCATTTTCTTTGCTAATCGCTCATAAAATCTTTTATGGGCTTCAAATGAGTCATATATTAGTTGTTTCACTGGCTATGAAATGCATATGGATGTGTTTGGTGCATGATGGCATAATAAGTGATCTGGTGTAGGCTCACTATTTGCTTGATTGATTGAGAACCAAGGTCCAATGGCTTGCACACATGCTTACTTTTAAACTATGCATGTGACTTTTATATGTATGTATAGGTGCAGTGCATGTACTTGTGGGGTGCTTTGGGTGACACTTAGACCCCAAATTAGGGGCTTTTTAGTATTAATCATCGTTTGTGAATACAAGTGATAGCCAATTACTGCAAACCATTAAAATTATTGGGTAGGAGTCTTAGTGTGGCTCATTGCATGAACAATTAGAAGTTGACCCCGAGGCCATACTTGACTGTTTGATTATTTTTCCTTGGATGTTTGACGTTAAATTACATGCTTGTCGATTGCCATGAATTACCTATTTGATTGCCATGAGTGACTCTGAAATCATTTTTAATTGATACTTTAGTTTAGTCATAGGATAGAATTAGAATAGGTCCATGGAAGTGGTTGCCCCAAAGACAACGAATGATCGATGTCCAATCTACTCTATCTTTGTATTATTCATTCCTGATGTATATTTCAAGTTGTTTTAGCTTTGTATAAACACCTTACAAGTTGCGAGCTCTTCTTTGCTGTG
Source organism: Eucalyptus sideroxylon x Eucalyptus melliodora (assembly GCA_016097485.1). Lineage (NCBI taxonomy): Eukaryota > Viridiplantae > Streptophyta > Magnoliopsida > Myrtales > Myrtaceae > Eucalyptus > Eucalyptus sideroxylon x Eucalyptus melliodora. The sequence goes on from CM027830.1 coordinate 22,645,279, forward strand.
ATTTCTTTACTTCTATCTTAGGATTGTATGCTAGATTTACTATTTTCCTTAAACTGTCTTGGGTGTTTACTTACCACACTATCCTTTAAATTCCCATTGTTTGCTTTCTTTCCCTTCTTTTAAGTAGAAGTAGAATGGTATGAAACGATCATCCATGCATGATCATCTTGTTAACTTCATATTACATGAAAAAGTAAAAAGACACGCGATAACTCTATTTTAGATATAGTATTTTTACTAATTTAAGCTTGACATTTGCTAAGTTTTGATGAATTTTTGGTGAATTTATTTGCTACTCATGTAATTTTATTGAATTTTGTAGGAAACGTGACTTTCAAATTTGTAAGGCACTATGCACATTATTTGCATAACACGCCAAGACCATATGCGTAATTTTCCCATGTGTCTATGCTGGATTTGCATATCAGTGCCTGCACCTTAATATTTTCCATAACATTTCAATATCTTTAAGTATATCTCAATATCTTTAAGTATATCTCAATATCTTTAAGAATATTTAAGTACCTTCCAGAATATTTTATCTTGAAGAAGAAGCTAGCCAAAACCTAATAGGAGGCTGACCTAAAGCAGATTGTTGGAGGCCTATTGCATATTTGAGATGGGAGGGAGCCTCGGAGCCGCCAAGGGATTTTAAGTTTTCTTAGTTAGCTTTTATGCTTTTATTTTATTAGTAGAATTTGTGCATGGCAAGGAGAGAATAAGGAGGCAAACCCAAACCTATTTGTGACTCAAATTGGTGAATTTGTTTTAAGTTAGCATTATGTTCTCTTTAATGTTTGTTGTTAATTTAGTTTTAAGTATGTTATAAATTTCTTTTGTTAGAGCTACAATGGATCTTAACCATGCCTCTCAAAGTTAGTCCCGCAAGCGAGTTCGTGTCCTGCCTTGACTGTCGTGGGGCCTAGCAGACCAAACCCTAGGTCAGCTTGTATTGGCACCTGGTTTGACTTGATCAGCTCTGTACCTAGTGCAGGGCCAAGTATGGTCGACCTTTGGCTTTGCCTTGGCTTATCCATGGCTAGTTGCAACTAATCCATGGTTGACCTTCGGTTGTCATATGGTCTTGTGGAACTGGTCACCATGACCAGTCTACGGTCAATCAAAATCAACTCATGATCGTCCACAATTGATACATGTCCATGTGGAATCACCCCTACTAGTTCATGCCTGTGCAGAATCGATCGTTGATCATCCCTAGATTCGTGGTGGTGTGTGACCGTTCCACGACCAACACTTATGGTCAAGCAACTGATCCATGGCTTGGTGCAAAGCACAACGCCCTTATGCACAACACCCTTGTGCATAGGCACAGGGCAATGCATAGGGCCTCGGGCCTTGACTCATGACTACGCACAATGCCCTTGCTTATGGGCACATGGCAAGGCATGCTGCCTTCACACATAAGCTCGGAACAAGGCATAGGCCCTGTTTGGTTGGGCATTTGGAAAGCTCATTTGGGCTCTAAAGTCCATTGGCCAAATGCAAACGTGTTTGGTTCGATTTTTTGGGCGACTTTGGCAAGATGCAATTGCATCTCCAAGTGGCTCTAAGGGCCTTTAGCCCAATGCAGCTCCGGAGGTACTTTAGGAAGTTGCATCTTTGGAATAAAAGTTCGCTACTATTCATCTTCTCCAAAAATCACCGCACACCACCGCGAAGAAGTTGACCAGAGGCCAACGACCACCGGCCAAGGGGTTGCGTGCGTTGGCGACTGCCATCTGAGAGTCGCTCGACCCCGGCAACCGTCGCCAAACCTCAGGTGATGTCTGGGTCGCGCCCGGCCATCCGGCCGCCGGATTTAGTGGTCCGGTGGCCGGACTTCAAAAAAAAATAATACAAATGTTTTTTTATTTAATAAAAGTCATTTACAAATGCAAATTTTACTAAACGGTATTTTGGCTAAAGTTGTATCTCAATGCAAATTTTACCAAACGATATTTGCATTTTGGAAAACCCCATTCACCCAAGGCTATTTGCATTTTGACAAATGCATTCCCCAAAAGCCGAACTAAACGGGCCCATAGTGCCCTTGCTCAAAGCTGATCCCCACCATGAATGTTCTGACTTAGTAGCCCTATTCTCATGGCTCGAAACTAAGGAAGCTACAATAGTGGAGTGTGAACCGACCCGGTCTACACTCTAAACTTCCATAATCCTAACATTGGTTTTTCATTAGATTATATATATATAATACTAATAATAATAATAAAACGTAACCATTTGTATCTAGAATGAACCTATTTATGAAAAGATTTTCGGTGATGAAAAAAATTTGTTGTCATCAAACGAATTTCTATTTTTGGAGTATAAATTTTATATTATTATGAAACGTTTATTTTTGTTTAGAAACTCATCTAGAAATAGAAATGGAAAAATCTATTTCTCTTCTAAGAATCAATTTCTAGCCAAAATGGTTATCATCCGTGCCATTACATTTTACGAGAGAAGCATGTAAAACTTTCCAATCCTTCAAATTCATATATAGGTTAACATAGGAAATGCTAGAGACTCTGAACTCTCCATGCTCAATCGTTCTTCCTCCAGATCAACTGCCTCTATCTTCTTTCAATTGCATACGGTTGGTTCTCTCAATTTTGCAAGTAATTGAACCATGGATGGGAAAAGGGAAACCCAAGGGCTTCATAGTCATACATGTCCAACTCCTTTAAATTATGGAGATACGGACACCTGAATTGCCAAAATACCAAAACTTGGTATAGAGGACCCTTAAATGCTAAAAGTTCGAAAATGTACAGTTAAGCACAAAAATTGGAGCAAAATTGATCAGTTAAGTGCCAACGGCGAGAGATTCCAGCTAAAATACTGACATGGCGTTTTTCCAACAAAACAAGTGCAAAACAACATCGTTTTCATGTTGACATGGTTAGATAAGCTAAAAATGACATCGTTTTGTAGGTTGGGTGGCTAGTAAGTCAAAAAAGGCATCATTTTGGCTCTTTTTTGCTGACTTAGCTTTTCGACAAGCTAGGTAGGCAACTTATATTATTAAAAATAAGTCACGTCGGATTTTCGGCATCTTTTACTGGAGTTTGCACTTAAATATCCCATTTTTCAAAGAAAGCAATACTTAAGTGTACCTTTTGGAACTTTTGTCACTTAAATGTCTTATTGTGCCAAGTTTTGGCACTTATGTTGTACTTCTATCTTAAATTATGTAATCTCACTATTCCACAAAAATTTTTGTTTCATATTCATCTCAAGTTATTCAATCCAACTAAATGGAAGATCTTTAGCTTAGAAATAGTCTCAACATTTCCACTGGCACTTGGTCCGTTGAGGTAAAAAAATTATTCCGCCAAACCACAATTTAATACTCTTAAAGTGTGCAACTTGTGTGGTTTTACCAACGACCTAGAATTGATAACTTTTTATACAGATTCACATCATGCCACCTCGAGAAATCAAAGATTGCTCGGCCCCAATGAAGATTGATCTTTCCATATGTCTTTCGGATTGGGAAATCAAGTCGTTGTCAAAAGAATACAAGGATTGGATTGAAACCCGATAGATAGACCCATCAACAATAGCATTTTCAATTGTATAGAACTGGAAGGAAATTTACATGCTATAGCAGGTTATTATAAACGGTTCCTGAAGGAAATTTACAAGCAAGGTAATTTACGGTCCTTGAATAATTTTTGCATTTACAAACAGCTATAATAAACAAAAGTTAATTAACAATCCATAAAGGTATTTTACAACCCCAAAAAATAACTAATGAACTTATTACCATATAACAAGGGATCACGATTAAATTTTGTTTGCAATTTACTAACAATAAGGGAAACTATAGTCACCAAGAGTTAGCACTCATTCAGTTTGCTTATGTCCACGAAAATAGTGACCCATGCAAAAAGAAGTACTTTCAAAGTAAATTGACTTCCTATAAGATAAATTACTGCCTTTAGGTTTTCATACTACTTTGAAGATACCTTACTTATTTTATAGGATAATACCTAGAAAGTAATTTACTAACTCACAAGTGGAGATTACAACCATGAAAAAGAAGTAATAAACTATAGAATGGCGCGTGGTTGCAGAAGACGGAACTAATTTACCACCAAAAAAGAATTACTCATTGCAGTCACTGATTGATTGTCAGTGGAGCATTCCACTGGGTTGCAGTAGGATGGGTTGCAATCCATGGAGCTTTCTACTGAGTGTTCTTGCTATGCACACATATTAAAATTGTACATTCATATGTTGTTGTCTTTTTCTCCTTCTTTTTTGTAATGCAAAAATAGAAATTCAATGAATCCGTGTGTTTAAGCAAACAGATAGGCAAGAGCAGATTTTCCCTCTGCCACAGTTTTTTTTGGCTTCAAGCTGCTCGTAGTCTCTCATGAGTTCTTCAGATCAAGATATCTGCTCCAACAGTGCAATGAGCTCCCTTGGATTTTTGGGTGCAATGGATTCAACATCACCCTACAACAGGAGAAATGTTTTGACCTTTCACCAGAGTCAAAACTGCTATAATCCACCGACAATTCGATTTGCAAATATTATAGTTTAGGGTATGGTTTGACCTAATTCAAAACCTAGGTGTGTCGCAGGCAGGAGTCTTCTCCCTTTATTTTGGGCTTTTAATAAGTTGCCGTGTTATCTTCCTCATGACGTACTTTGCTTCTTTTAGAATGTATTAATCTATTCTGATTTTGCAATAACTTTCTCATTTCAGTGATGTTCGCTGAACCGTAGGAAAAACTGTCTAAAACCTGTCTGAGCAATCCTCTAATTTCAAAAGCACAACTTAAGCGGCTCATGGACAACAAAAGTATGCATTAAGTGCCATAATTTTTCTTCCAACCGTTCATTCGAGTGTTATGACTTTTCTTTCTAACCACTGAGTGACATAACTTGGGTAAATATCTTTTGAAAATTATGAAACACGTTATTTATTAGAAGTCATGGCAATTAAATAAGCATATTTAAAAAATTATGACACTCAAATGATCTAGATAAAAAGCTCATCACATTCAAATTAACGCCAAATGTATTTGTGGTATTGAAGTGATTGAAAAAAAGTTATAATAGTGAAAATGAGCGCTGTAAGAAAGTTATAGTATTCATCCTGTCTTTTTTCCTAAACTTAAGAAGTTGTTCGTGTTGATAGAATCCGGGGTGACTTCAAATTGGCCATGTACTCATTCCCCAGAATGACCTTCCTATCAATTCAGTAGTCGCTGCCTCCGATGCTAATGATTGTCAGCGTGAGTTGGAGCTCCGACCGGTTCCCCCTCAATAAAGTAGCCTGACGAAGGCCGTCCACCCCTTCTGCTCTTCTCCATGCCATCAAAAGCGTAGATAAGGTCCTTCAGCTGAGCTCCGTGGGCTGGCCGACGTGGACTCCGAGGATGAAGTTCATGGTGTCCATGAGGTAGGACTTGCCGGTGTGGTCATAGAACGAAATACACAATCGAAATGATTTTTGAACTGGGGACAGAGGCTTTGTGTGAATCGTGGGAGAAGTTTTCTTTTTAGGCTCTATTTATTTCACAAAAAATATTACACTTTTAGGAAATATTTTCAAGAAAGTTATTTTCCAGAGCAATGTCAATATTTTTCAGTGTTTGACTGAAATTTGAAAAGAAACTGACAAATATTTTTTGGGTCATTTGGAAAGAAAATTTTGATTCGACTTTCCAAAATAACATATGTTATTCGGCCATTAGTGACTTACATATGAGCAACCGGAAAACTGGGCATGACCAATAGGGTCCTAGGTCTAGCCTTGCTAAACCCCAACCCAGGCACTTGGGTCTCATTCATGAGCGTAAGCACCAATCTGGTGTCCACAAAAGCCAAAATTGAGAACCTTGTGCACCACATAATGGTGCCTTGGCTTGGGTCCACAGAGATTAGGCCCAAGATCGATGCAAATGTGCAAATCCCCATCATTTAGGCTAGCGTACACAAAGGTTGTGTGTGGGACTCCAGCAACCCGAGTCCCGGCAATCGGTCAATGGGCATAGGGCAAGGCACTAGTGACCAAGTCTGGCCTTGATGGGTTTGGGCATGGGCATTGGGGTCTTGGGCTTCAACCTCAATAGACTCGAGCTCAAGCACTAGAGATTTGGGCATTGGCACTAGGGTCTCAAGCTCAATGACCCAAGCATGGCAACTAAGGTCCTAGGCTTGGCTTCTATGGACTTGAGCATGGGCGCCAAAAACTTAGCACAAGCCCCACCTTCATGGCCCCAAGCCAACCTATGTGGACACATGGTCAACCACTATGGTCCCAAGCCCTACCTCAACGGATTAGGGCGCGGGCATTGGCGACCCGATTATGGGCATCAACATCTCGAGGCTAGTCTTGATGGACTCGAGCATGGGCAATAGGGTCGACAACCTTAGTCTCAATGGACCTGAGCTTAGGTGCAAGGGATTGGGGCACCATGGTCCCAAGCACTCACAATAGGTCTTTGTGGATCCAACCCTAGTGCTAGGGCATTGAATATGAGGGCCCGGCCTCAATGGGTCCAAGCCTAGGCATTGGAGACATAGGCATCAACTGTGGGGTCCTAGGCCTAACTTTAATGTGCTCAAGCGTGACCAATAGGGATCCGGGTGTTGGCAATGGGGACCTGGTCTAGGCACATGGCCACCGAGATTGCAAGCTCGACTTTATTGGACTCAGGCCCGAGCGTGGGTGGTCCGCTTCTGTATGATGATGACTCGAGAATAAGCATTAGAGTTCTCATGCACAACTATAGAGTTTTTGATCCAATCATTGATATCTCATATTTTGGAAAATAATTTTTGAATTTTTTAAAAATAAATCATTTTCCTAAATTTAAGTGTAAGTTTTTTGTTGATCAAGAAAATATTTTTCCGTTGACTCATTTTTCTAAGTTATCCAAACCCTAGTAAATGAAGAAAAGGTTTTCCCAAAAAAAAAAAAAAAAAAAAAAAAAAAAAAAAAAAAAGAAGCCCTAGTTTTGTTCAAAATCCCTTACCCTTTGACCATTGAGGCCGCCTGGTTACGCGTTGCTTTGTGGGGCCAAATCACCTGTGCCCATTAATCTTTGTTCAGGCAACACTTAGTTCAAAATCCATCACCCCTCATAAGGTAGGTTGGGAAGAGAAGACCAATTTCGAGAATCTAGAAATCTAGCTTTTTTATGCCCGATGTCGAAAAAATTGGCGAGCTCAAGTCCTAATACCTTATTCCAAACTTAGATACTCTTTGACCCTCTTTTAAGAAAATAATCTCATTTCAGCCTTTATTTGTAATTTTCTCAAATTTTGAAATTAAATTCTCCAAAATTATATAATATAACATATAAACTCCACATTACAATATCTGTACATTTGGAAAAGTTTGGCTTATTCTAACTGAATTAAAATAAAAGTAAAATGAGCCACGAAGACCTTTTGAAGTAAAACAGCAATTGCCTTTTCCCCTTTTTTCAGTGTGTGACCTGGCTTTCACGTGAAGCTTCGCCTAACGGAAGTGAGAAAATATTGGGTGGTTTGGGACCGCTACGTCAGCGTGGTCCCGGATCACTCATATGGCGCCACATATGAGGGGAGGGGACAAAAGAGAGAAAGAGGAGAGAGCATCAGAGAAGTGAGCCCCGATTTTCGTCCTTTTTCTGGCTTCCCTATACACGTGGCGCAGTGTGAGTGGTCCGGGACCACGCTGACGTGGCGGTCCTGGACCACCCAATATTTTTTCAACGGAAGTAATGCTCAAGTCAGAGATCAGAGCAGGCGCACGGCCCCACACGTACCAGAATGCTACAGGCATTCCTCCAAAATAAAGATAAATAAAAATAAACGAAATATAAATAAAAACTTGGGGATAAAAATAAATAAAGCTCCCCCTTTCTCGTCCTCCTCCGTCTTCTTCCATTTTTGTTAGCCAATCGTCGATCGAGTCCTCCAAACCCCCAACAAATCCCCCTTCCATGGGCGCCGCCGCCTCCTCTCCGGCGCAACCCCCGACGCCGCCGCCGCCCCCGCCGCCCTCCAAGCACATCTTCATCCTCTCCGGCCAAAGCAACATGTCTGGCCGCGGCGGCGTCACCCGCCACCACGGATGGGACGGGGTCGTCCCCCCGGAGTGCCGCCCCGACCCCTCCGTCCTCCGCCTCGGCGCCGACCTCCGGTGGGAGGAGGCCCGGGAGCCCCTCCACCGCGACATCGACACCCGGAAGGCCTGCGGCGTGGGCCCGGGGATGGCCTTCGCGAACGCGGTGAGGGAGAGCGGCGGGGTCGCGGGGGCGGGGATGGCGGTGGGTCTGGTGCCGTGCGCGGTGGGGGGGGACGGCGATCCGGGAGTGGAGGCGCGGGGAGGAGCTGTACGAGAGCATGGTGAGGAGGGCGAGGGAGAGCGTGAGGGACGGCGGCGGCGGCGGCGGGGAGATCAAGGCGCTGCTGTGGTACCAAGGCGAGAGCGACGCCTCCACGCAGCACGACGCCGAGGCGTACGGGGAGAAGATGGAGGCGCTCATCAAGAACGTGCGCGACGATCTCGGCCTGCCCTCCCTTCCCGTCATCCAGGTAATTTCCGTCTCCGTCGTCCCCTCCGCTGAGCTTTTTCGATCGCCATTGTTGAACAGAGCATAGCTCTCTCCCTCTCTCTCTTTTTTTTCTTTTTTTTTCTTTTTTTGGGTCTGCTTGGCACTTAATTGAATTATTTTACAAACAACCCTAGAACCAAAATTAGAATAGACGCAATTGTTATTATTTTAATAGTCAAGTTAATGAGTTAGATGCCCATTATCACGTCAATTATTTTTATAATCTATTTGTGAGTAGTATTCAAAGTTATAAACACTATATGTGGTTTTTATCATTTTAAATGATATTATAATTTAATATATATAAATATTTTTGTATTTTTTAATGAATAATTTATTGTTTTTATTTCAATTTAGCGATGTAAAGTGGGGATTAAAATAATTGTTGTCAATGCAATTGATACTCAATTTAGATAGTCATACCTAATTGCGGGCAACTAATGTTTTGCTAATTATTATCGTATGAGTAATTTTTAATATAATAAAGAATTGGCGCATCATCAAGAAACTTAATAACAATTATATCATTTTTTTTACATATTATTTAATAATTTACTTAGTAATCATATATGTGATTATTTCATATGAGTTTACAATTGGTGTTGTTAATGCTTGAATAATTTAAATAAATTTACTTATGAATAAAACTTACCTAGTTGAGTGAGTGGGAAGAAAAGGACGGATTACGTTATAACAACTATTGCCGCAAGTAAGCACTACACTAGGCAGTCAATCTGTATTAGATCTGTAATATAATAGGCGTTAGTACAGCTAAACATGTCATAAATTTCAATCTTTTTGACATGATTTTTGTCTTTATTTGTGTCATGCCTGTAATTTTTTGGAGTGGGTAGACATGTGCGCTTGGGCCCCCCAGTAGGCAACAAAATGAAATGGGAACACTGCCAAATGAATAAAAACGAGTAGTTTTCTTGATTCTCATCATCAGAAAAGATTTGTTGGGGGAAAAGAAAGTAAATTTTACAGATCAATTTTATTTGAACTATGATCTTGTGGGCATAATGATTGAATTCACATGATTAACTATATTGATATGTGAGGCTCACATTATCATTGTTTATATAATCTTGTTCACTTGGTGAGCAATGATTATTTGAGACAAATATAGCACATACGCAGCTTTACACAGGGATTACCTTTTGGTATTTAGACGACATTAATTTATATCATAAGGCATGCAAGACTTAGATACTTCTTGATCCATAGGATTCACAGGGTCGCAAGCAGAAAGTATCATAGCACTATCTCATCGGACTTACAAGATACTCCTAACTCTCTTATGTCGTCCAGTCTCAAGGGAGGAATAAGAGTATCTAGAAGACTATGGGAGAGTGTCTACAAATAGAAAACTTAGATAATTCTTATTCTAACTTCTCACTGAAGTTAGCAGTACATGCAGAAGGTTGAGGGTATTACAGACTTTTGTCTATAATACATAGGCATCTGCAAGATTTTCTTACAGGATAATAATACAAAATACGACCACATGTGCATTTGAAATATGCTTTTTATGCAAGATGTTTTTACAGGACAATTTTACTAGAAGGTAGGACAATAGTAGAAGCATTTTGGCCAAAAGTAGTGGCCTTCTTTACTTTAGGTAAAATAATACAATTAGTGGACAACTGATTTTTTGGCGCAGATGCAAGCTTGTGATGTGGGTCATAATTCAAGTTTGCATCATCAGAGTTGGAATCCATATTCAAATCTTTCGGGCTAGTGCTTTATCCTAGTCGAATATGAAAATTCAACTATTGATTGTTAGAGCTGGCCTAAGTGACCGCACGCCAGGTTTGTGGTTTGGACACCACCTGGCTAGATTGATTATTTGATGAGGACAAATGGCCAAAGTCGAGTTTGAGTTTAGAACCAATGTCTTCGTAATCTTATGGATCTTGAGAGAACTCCATAGGGTCTAGATGATTCCCTCTATATACTGCCAAAGATTGCTAGATGGCTTTTATAGTAGGCTTGTATGCTTGGGAATAATCCCACAAAACCTTTTCTTGATATGCATAGGGGTATATGGATTATGGAAGAGTATGATTCTTTTGGTAGAACACTCTTTGGATCTCCATGTATTTGTTTGGAAGGTCTACAATACTGCATCCAAAAGATTATGGACATTTGATTTATGGAATTTTATATTGGACCGAATAGATATAACATATTTCATCATAAGCATGTAACATCCATGGCTTGTGGAAAATGATGGTTTTGTGGACCTCATGATCTGGATCGATATAACATATTTCATCATAAGGGTGTAACATCCATGGCTTGTGGAAAATGATGGTTTTGTGGACCTCATGATCTGGATCGATATCCAACTCTTTGATAAACAATTCCTTCCAATAAATCAAAGGGCGAAACTATTCAAGAAATTTTGCAAAATGCTGGAGGTTATGCTGCTGATATCCTCCATCCATGAAGTCTTCAACAATCCATGGCATTCTTGCAATGGGAGACTCAATAGCAACGGTGTGTTATTGTAAACATACCAATAAAATCTTTATGTTCTTTTGGAAATTTTGACCAAATGAGAATACATGGATAAATGGATATATGTGATGCATGCCACTAGGTCTCAGGTTTAGGCATTTACATTGTCTAAAAATCTTGTGCTGGCATTCTCACGTAAGTGTTATACAACCATTCAAGGATCATTCTCTAGGGATAAGTTTGAGGTTTCTACCTGTGTGATTTGGAGTATTAATATTATATGATAGGTTTTTGAACCTCTTGCTTCTTGGTATACTTCTCTGGATTTCCCAGTGTGGTTCTATAGATGATGTAAACATGTGTAATGGAGGAGCTTCTTAGATTTGGAAAGGTCTGCAAGAACATTCTTTTCCCCTTCGATGTATTTTGTTTCGAATGAGTACTTTGAAAACTATTCTGGCCATGTAACAACTAAGCCTATGAAAGATGTCTTTTGTTTGAACTTATCATATATGTGGAAAGGAAGACATATCCATTTTGCAAGTCATGAATGTTATAAACTTATGAGAGATATTTTATGTCTATCCACACCCATTTGGAATTCCACAGCTCATATTTCTATATTTTCTTGTGAATGTGTATAAATCTTTTGAATGCAGTATTAGAGACCTTCCTAAAGAAGAGTTTTTTTTTTTTTTTTGAAACGAATGATATTGTTTCAAAATCCATATGATTTGGGCATATTAAGAAGAGGTTTCCATGGGATTACGCCCAAACATACAAACCTATTAGAGGAGCCATCTAGCTAGCTTCAATAGGATACAGAATACATAAGGAATCAACCAAATCATATGAAGTTCTCTCAAGACTCATGAGATTATGGAGACACTAGCATTGATCTTAAACACTTGAATTTGATCGATTGGTCTCACCAATGATCAATCCAATCAAGTGATGTCCATCCCTTAGATCGAGCACATGGTCACTTGAGCCTAGCTTCAACAATCAACAATTGGATCTTATCTTCGACTAAGACAAAGGACCACCCTCATTGATATGGATTCCAGCCAAAATGATGCATACTCAAATCTCAACCCACGCCATAAGCCCTTCAACAAGCATCTACTTTTATAAGGTAGTCTGTCCACTAGTTGTATTGTTAACGGTAGCCGCTACTTTTGGTTAGAGTGCTTTTATTATAGCCCGTCTAGTTAGTAAAATTGTCATGTAAAAGCATCTTGTAAATACATTTGTGATCGTATTTTGTTTATTGTCCTGTAAAAGCATCTTGCGTATGCTTATGTATTTTATGCAAGCTTCTATGATGCCTCAACCTTTTATATGTAAGGCTAACTTTTGCGAAAAGTTGGAATAAAAGTTGGCTGAGGCCAAGTTTGATAACTAGCCACATAGTAACTATTTCTATATTTTTGTTCTTTGGAACAAAAAAAAAAATCTGTTTAGTAAGGTTTTTATTCCTGAGAATAGATTTGGAACAGAATTAACAAGTAAAAAAAATTACTTCTTTGTTCTTGAGAACAACTCCAAAGTTAAAATCTTTTTTTCTATTTTTTCTCTTTCCTCTTCTTCCTTTTTCTTTTCTTCTTTCCCTTTTCTTCTTCTTCTTCTTTCTCTTGCTAGCCACCGACCTTGCCCATGGCTGGCAATCGGCCAGCGAGGATCGATGACCGCGCCGGAGCTTTGCTGGCCCACGACAAGGCCAAGCTAGCCTAGCGGCCAACTTCGTGGCGGCCTGGCGAGGTCAAGTCTTGCTAGGGGACAATAATGCTCCGACAAGGTTGCCAACCATGGCCAAGGCTAGCAATTGGCTAGAGGAAGAAGAAGAAATGGAAAAAAGAGAAAAATGTAATAAAATTATTAAAAACTTATTACAAAAGAATTAAGGGTCGTACCAAAAGTATTTCTATATCGGGAGTAAAAATTTTAGGCAATTATCAAACATCTTTAATTACTTAGAAACTCATATAAGGAACAGAAATTTAAAAAAAAAAAAGAAAAGCATTTTTGATTACAAATTGTTCCCGATAAAAAGAATAGCTATCAAACGCACTCTAAGTTTTTTTGTCTATCAAGTATAAGAGGTTCGTGTGCTTTATGGTAAAGGTTAATGGCGTCTAGAAACGAAAATGCTGTCCCTTTGAAAGGCTACATGCTGCATGACATGGCACATTGGTAAATTACGGTTGATTGCGGATCCTACCATGTTGAAATTTATCTTTATTAAGATTTGTTCAGTAGATCCAAACTGTCTTTTTCATGAATTTCTTTGAGCCATGCCATGGGTATTTTATCTTTTCATCGTGGTAGACGTTGGGCCAACAATTGATATTTTTGCGTTGTAATTATCTCGAGTTATAAATTAATTGTGTTAAATTTATACCTACTCCAAATACAACATGTTTGTTAATACTATCATGTCTTTGAATACCAAACACAAGTTTAGTATAAAGTTACTACATTTATTTGGACGTCTATTCACATATCTAAATGTATCCAAATAAATTGTTTGTTAACACGACTTGCATGTTAACCTATTTGGTTAAATGTGTTCAAGCATGTTAAATTGAAATGGTTATCAAAGTTGTGAAAGATACATGATTTTTCTTGTATAGATGGGTTTATCATAAAAATCTCATACTCATAAAAAAAAAAAAAAAAAAAAAAAAGGAGTCGTCCCTTAATCTGCAATTAAGCATATGTCATTTGAATTTTACTCATTTATTTTATATCAAATAGATATTTAACAGGAAAAAACTATTGTAAATTTTAAAAAAATTATGAAAAATTCGTGTTTGGTTCTAGGTGTTTTAAATTGTATATATTGATAGGTTTCAAGTTTTTCACATTGAACTAAATGGATAAATGTGCTAACAATTATAAAATTTGTTGTGAAAGTATAATTGAGTATTAAAAATTTTAAAAAATACAATAAAGTAGTTGCCCAAATGGTCCAATTTGATTAACAGAAAATGCTAACATGACATTGTTGCATTTTTCATTAACACGATGGTGACGTAGGAAAGATAAACTAATTAAAAAAAAAAAGGCGTGATTTGTTAGTGAAATTGGAGGGAGCTAACAAAGATTAAGCACACCAATTTGATGATTTTTGGAATTCGATTGCACTTTCAAAAAAAAAATAAGGATTCAACTGTACTTAACCATAAATTTTAGGGTTTCTAGTATACTTTATTTCCAAGTAAATGTCTAATTGTGTGGTCTGCCCTTTGACAAATTAGAAGTGGAAGTCCTCCAAGGGGCCTAATCTTCGCATTTCTTCTTAGTAATAAATAATATTTATAGCTCTTCTAGGAACATTTAATTGCTTAAAATTGGCAAGCATTGTCTCTCATAATAAGGAAAAAACTTCAACCAGTTGTAAATTAATGTTGTCCTTAGTTGAGCATGTCAATCCGAATTTTACTAGAGGGTTTTGTCAAATTCTCACTAAATTCATGTAGAGAAACTAAATTTTTATCAAAGAAATTAAATATGAATGTAATCACAAGGTATTTTAATCGGGTGTACATAACAACTATTGGGCAAAATCGATGTACAGGTCGCAATCACGTCGGGGGATGCGAGGTACATGGACATAGTGAGACGGGCACAACTCGGAATCAAGCTCCCGAACGTCGTGTGCATCGATGCGAAGGGGATGCCACTCAATGATGACCACCTTCACCTCACCACTCATGCCCAGGTCCGCCTCGGCCACATGCTGGCCGATGCGTACCTCCAGCACTTCACACCATAGCCCCACCCTAAAAGAAGAAGAAGAAGAAGAAGAAGAAGAAGAAACCACAAAACAACCTCTTCTCTCGCGCTGGCTCCTCTTTCATGTAATAATGTCAAAAGTTCCATCCTCCCGTCCTTTCAAGGCAGGCTGGGTGAGGTTTGTTCCGAGGGGTGATTCCAAGTGTGCCTGCTTTTGATTCGCCATACAATTGAGTGTAAGAAATTCCAAGTAGTTCTCTTTTCTTCTTCTTTTTCTTTCTCTTTTTTTTAATTTATGAGGTTGGTTCTCATTTTATTCTTGACGCACTCATCTCATTTACAATCAGTAAAATAAATAAATAAAATTCAAAAAATAATAATAAGGGTTAATACCCTGAAAAACGTCAAACTAATACACTTGTGACAAATTTATCCCAAATTATTTTTTTGACTTCTAAAAATCCAAAATTGGTATATCTTTAACAAATTTACTCAAAACTAGTACATTTGTGAAAAATTTACCCTTTGTTAGTTTTTGTTAAATTTTATAGTCAAATTATTAAGTTAGCAGAGGGTATATTTGTTACATATTTACTAATTGGAGATTTTTTGTGGTCGAATAAATTAATTTAGAGTAAATTTGTCATAAATGTACCAATTTAGGGTTTTTTTATAGTTAGTCGAAGTAAATTTGTCATAAGTATATATGTTTGGGGTTTTTGGAGGTAAAAAGAATAATTTTTGGTAAATTTGTCATAAGTGTATGGAGTTTTTTAGGATATTAATCCTAATAATAATAGAGAGAGAGAGAGAGAGATATGGCCTTTTGCATAAGAAAGCAAATTAGACATTCCATTCCTCTCACCTACTTCTGGGGTCCACTGTCAAGTTGGACAGTGGCCCATCATGCGGCCCGAGGCGCGTCATCCGTCTTTTTGCGCGGCCCATGCATTGCGATTTTCGATTGCTTTGAGAGGGGGAAAGAGGATCAAACGAGTTCAACCGAAATTGTCCGAAGGGTAAAATCGTAACTTTGTCCGAAGATCTGCGTTTCTATATTTGGACAATGCAAACGATGACATTTAATAAAATATTTTTTTAATCATTTATTTCTGCGCGACAAAAGTTTTCAATAAAATAATTTCTTGTACCGCGTGTAAAAATGAATGAATTAAAAAGATTTCAATCATCTAGTTTGAATATAAATTATTGTCGATAATGAAAATATTTTTTATTGATTAATATTTCAAGCAAAGAATCGATTATTTTATAGGAAAATATTTTTGAAATGATTTGTTTTCCGTAATTTCATGGGTCCTAAGAGAACTCCATAGAGCCTAGTTGATTCTTTTTGTATATATATGCACGATTGCAGTCCTGCTGCCCAGTTCAAGGATTTGAAGACTCCAAGAATGCAATGACTGATGAGTACGTTAAATGGATACAGAAGGCTTGCGTACTTTGGAGCTGCTCTTTGTTCCCCTAGCCATCACAGGACTTGCAGTCAAGCCTTCCTTCTCATGTTCTAATGCTGTTTTTAATGCTTGCAAGACCTCATCAAGGCACTTCATTCACTGTAGGCTTTGCGACTGATCAAACTGTTAATGCCACACTACGAGGTCTTTGTCAAGACTTTATTCCGATTCAACTAAGAGAAACTTTCATTCTTTACTTAAAGCAGAAGGAGCCACTTTATGAAAATTACATGCAAAGAACCGATGCTTTATCCATTTCCAGGGACATCAAAACAGACGAACACAGATTACTTCTTTCCCATGTTTTCTGACAAGCATAAAGTTAAATCTGAGGGGCAAACGACAATAGCTGTTTCCTAAGACAAAATACTATCTAAGCAAATCCCTGTCTCCTTTCCTTTTCCTGAGTAAAACCAATGACTAACCATGAGACTTGAAAAGAGTGGCCAAAGGAAATGATGCGAGGGACAGGAGCAGAAGACACGGTTGTTTGTACGTTTGGCCTGCTCAATTCTCATGCACCAACCCCATTCTTCTGACCCACTGGCTTCTCCTCATTTGCATCTTCTGTCTCAGCAACACAATGTGAAGTGAACCTCATGAGCTTTTACCTGACGGAAGCCATCCAATGCTTCACTCCAAAAGCCGAACCAAATGACGCCTAAGTCCTCTCCCTCAGCTGATCGCATTAGAGAGTTATAATTATCTTGTTAGCTCAATAAGAAGAGATAATTATGATACGCTCTCCATTTGTCACTTCATGGATAAGAAAGTTTCTAATTCTTGAGTGCCTTATGGTACACATTAATGACATCTAAAGATTAAAAGGCGACCTTTGAAAAGCCAAGAGAAGATCTTATTTGTGGAATAGCATATTCGTCTCAGATAATCATCAGTTATCATACTCTTCTCATTAGGTAATGTATGACCATTGCTCACATTTGTTAATTATGTGAATCCTATTATCATGCCCACGTGATTACGGTAGAAATAAATTTTAGATTTGTATAATTTACTTTCTTTTCTCTAACATTACATAATCAAGAATTAGGTAATGTACGATCATTGCTCACATTCGTTAATCATGTGAATTCTATCATCATGATCACGTGATTACGATTCAAATAAATTTTAGATTGGTATAGTTTACTTTCTTTTCTCCAACATTACCAACATTACGAATCAAGAAAACCACTCTTTTTCTTTTCTTTTCTTTTCTTTTCACTTGGCGGTTTTTTCACTCATTATGTTGCCTACTTGAGGGCCCCACTCCCGCACCTCTGCATAACCATGAGCTAAAGAACTACCATCACCAATTCAAAAAATTGCAAGCATGACACCGATAAAAACAAGAACCATGTCGAAAAGAATGAGATTTATGACACGTTTAGCTGCAATAGTGTCACTCTATTACAAATTTATTGCGGATTGATTTGCCTATTAAAGTGCTTTTCGCAGTAATAATTATTATAACGTAATTTTTAAGTGGCCGTCTTTTTCTTTCCACTCACTCTACTAAGAAAAATTTATTCATTACTAAATTTATTTATATTGTTTAAGTGAGAACACCAATTGTAAATTTATATGAATTAATTAGTAATATATTAAATAATAGGTAAAAAACTGGTATAACCGTTACTAAGTTTCTTGATGATGCGCAAATTTTTTATCGTGTTAAAAATTATTGATACGATAATAATTAGAAAAATATTAGTTAATCACAAAAATTATTTCACTCACATGTTTGTATCCTTTAATTTAAATGGAAAC
Organism: Eucalyptus sideroxylon x Eucalyptus melliodora; assembly: GCA_016097485.1. Taxonomy (NCBI): domain Eukaryota; kingdom Viridiplantae; phylum Streptophyta; class Magnoliopsida; order Myrtales; family Myrtaceae; genus Eucalyptus; species Eucalyptus sideroxylon x Eucalyptus melliodora. The sequence continues at coordinate 22,663,292 of CM027830.1, forward strand.
TAAAGACAGGCTGAATAGACATAGATGGCGGCAAGGGAAAGCAGGCTGAGATCGTCGCGCGCGCTCTTGATGGGTGCCTCCACGTACCCCCGGCACTGTCTAGGTGGGAAGGGAGAGCGGGCTGGAACGTCGCGCACGTTCTTGATGAGCACCTCCATATACCCCCGGTACGACGGCAGTGCCTTAATCTCCCTGCCGCCGCCGCCGCCACCGCCACTACCGCCGTCCCCATCCCTCACCCTCCTTGCCATGCTCTCGTATAGGTGCTCCTATGCTCCCACTCCCGTATCACCATTCCCCCGCCTCACATTGCACTAGCTCCACCCTCCCTCGCAAGCGCACCTCAAAAGTTAACTCAAAATATAAAACTTTTTATTATAATTATAAATTCACCACTAGCGTCTTTTACAATTGATATAGGACAACCTCAATATCAATGTTGCCATGAAGGGGTTCTCAGGCCTCTCCCATCGGAGGGCGACGCTAAGGCGCTCCAGGGGACGACCCCGTCCTAGCCGTGGTGGCGAGTGATGCTGCTGTGGCTGGCCATGTTACTCTAGCCAAAGAAGATAGATATAAAATCCTCTTGTAACATCCCCCCGGCCCCCTTGTGTAATATTGTTCGCTTTGGGTCGGCCGCCCTAGCGCGGACGACCGCCATCAGCAGCCACGGTCTTTCCTCACAGGCTTTAAAACGCATTACACGATTAGAGAGACCAAGCCTTATAAGCTAACCAATACCTCCCTCCCTAGGCGATGTGGGACAAGAGAGGAGGTTGTTACACTCAAGTGGTATCGGAGCCGACTCCCAACCACGTGTGGGACCACAAATCGAATGCTATTCGACGCGCCCGTGGGGCCCACAACGGGACGCTGTTCGTTAAGAGGTGGAGAGTGTAACAACCTCCTCTCTTGTCTCCACATCGCCAGGAGGGAGGTCTTGGTTAGCTTATAAGACTTGGTCCCTCTAACTCCGTGTAACGCGTTTTAAAGCCGCGAAAGAAAAGACCGTGACTAGGATGGCGGTTCGTTCGCGCAGATGGCGAGTGACCCAAAGGGCATAATATTACACAATGGAGCCCGGGATGTTACACCTCTACCATAAACTTACAACATTCATCGTTGTTACATGGGCTGAATGATTTTTAAAGTATATTTATCCACGCACTTAGAATCCACCCCTTGAATCGAACACGACCTGGCCCACCTCTAAAGGACAGCAGGACGAAACTTTGACATTATTCTCTCACACCATGACATGTAACTACAAAATTGATGCCCTCGAGTCTTGCGCGACAAAGCGGGGTCCTTGCATGAAGGAGGAGAGAACTAGGGGTGTCAATGGGTCAGGTCGGGTCGGATTTTGTTGTTACCCGACCCGACCCGAAACACAATCGGTCACATACTAAGACCCGACCCGAACCGACCCGAAACACATTAAATGGTCTAATGTGTTTCGGGTCGGTTCGGGTCGGGTTATTGGGTTTCTTGCTTCTTCTTTTTTTTCTTTCTTTCTTTTCTTTGGGGTTTGGGTTAAAACTCTGCAGCAATCATCCCATCCTGATCCCATTCTTATGCAAACAGGTTATTACAAGAACCTGATTTTAACATCAATTCTTGCGAGTGATCAATCTAAGTCTTTTTAACTGATAAAAACTCAATAGCAGAGCACCAAGTAGAAGAACAAAGAGCAGCGAAGAAAAATCCCAAGAAACCTAAAGCTTTGGCACTTCAACCTGTTGGGCAGGTTCCATATCCAAAAGAAAACTGAATTTTTTTATCAAGCTCACCCATAAGACCACTGCAAATTCCTTTTCGATTCTCATGATTTATGAAGAGACAATTACATTTTGCGATAGTAAGGATCATTCCAGTAACACCTACCCAACTGGCCACATTAATGAAGTGCTGAATTGCAGAATTCAACTTAAGTTCATGAAAGACCAGCTACATAGGACTAGCGAGCCGCTACTCGTGCTCCACTCTAGATACTCCAAAGAAACATACCAACCTAATACTGCAGTGATGAAGCTGCTTCATGCTAATCCACATTGTTCAATTGCTTTTTCTTTCTCAAAGGTCGCAAAGTACTGATAAATGATGGTGACGGTGAGAAGAATCCCAGTCCAAAGGCAGACTTGACAGACATTTTTCAACTTGCAAGAATTCCGGCAAATTTCAATTTTCTTGCATCTAGCATATGCACCTGTTCTGTATACAAAGTAACGAGCGATTGAATCAAAAATTGGTAAAATAGAGCACGCCAGTGACAATTACCCATGCCCTTATCGCCAACAATGACAAGCTTGAAGCCCGGGTGATTGAACATCTGTTGATTCGACAAAGCCTGAAAGAGACGCAAGGGAAACAACAACAATTAAAACAACAAACCAAATGAGATAAAAAAAAAAATTCAAACTTTGTGATCACGTAACCAGACCGCTTAGCTCCAGAACCCCAAAAGAAACAGCATCTGACCAGGACCCAAAAGCTCGAGCAGAATCACAAAAAGAATAGAGATTCAAGAAGACCCAGCAACAACAGAACACGAGCTATTGATATAAGAATGGACGTGCAGAAAATGGAACGATGAAAAGGAAAGAATGGACTGTCAGCGAGCGAAACTTACTGAGAATGGACTGATTCTAATACCAAAACCAATGAACCCAAAGAAAATTCAATCACTCAAGATAAACAGAGACCCAAGCAGCATCACCTATACCGTTGGTCCAACCGAAGTCTCCCACAGGAATACAAGGCAAGAAGCCAATTTCCACTTAAAACCCACCACATTATCCGCAAAAAACGAAAGCCACATTCCAATTTAAACGAACAACAAGTGCCCAAAACACCCATCCTTTGCCACAAGAGAAAAAAGGAGGGGGCAAAAACGCATTTACCACGTCGTGTCAGTGGGGGACTTCTGGACGGCGAAGCGGGTCCAGGCGACGACCTCCCCTGAGGGCAAGTCCCTGGCCTTGACGAGCGACAAGATGAACCCGATGAGCTGGACGGAGTTAGTGAGCTCCTTCCTCCATTGGATCTCCTGGGGCCTCGGGTACGCGGCTGCCTGGAGGGAGCACCTCTGTCGGGCGTTGTGGGTCGGCGCGAACGAGAGGAGGAGCAAGTTCGAAGAAGACCCGGAAGGGATTTGGGAAGGGAAGGGGAGGGGTTTTTGGCGACGGATGGCAACGATCGACTGATTCGGCGGCAGCTAGGGTTCCGGCGTTGAGACGAGGGGTGGCGACGACGACGAAGAGGCGGAGGCGCGTCGATCGGAGGGCAGCAGCAGAATCCACGAGAAGGCGTAGTCCTCGAAGAAGAAGCCGAAGGGGAGGGGTTTTCACTTTTCAACGACGTGTTTGACTGTTTGTGTTTGGTTGGCTTGTCTGGACCAGGGTGTTAACGTGTTTCGTGTCTGAACAATGTTCTAACCCTGACTCGTCCGAAAACATATTTGGTTGCTTGTTTTATGTCTATTACCCAAACAATTTTAAGACCCGAAACACGTACTCAACTTGTTTCATGTTCGGGTCGTGTTCGGGTCGGGTCGGGTCGGGTCGGGTTTTTTGACACCCCTAGAGAGAACACGAGGGGGGCCTATGGCATGAAATACTGGAGGTATGCGTCGGCTCTCGAGTGATTGAGGCAGACTTGGGCATAAGTGGCGAGTTGAAGTGGTCATCCATGAATGGCAGCTCCTTCACGTCGACGCACACGACGCTCGAGAGCTTGATTCCAAGCTGTGCATGTCTCACTCTATCCATGTACCTCCCGCCCCCCGACGTGATTGCGACTTGTACATCATTTGATTTCGAGTAATAGTTATTACACATGCGCCGATTAAAAGAACTTATGAGTACCTTTATATGTAATTTCTTAGATAAAAATATAGATTCTCTATGTGAATTTTACGAGAATTTGGCAAACTCTCTAGGCGAATTCGGATTGACATACCCAATTAAGGATAATATTCATTTACAAATTGGTTGAAGTTTCTTCTTATTATGAGAGAACATGCTTGCGAATTGTAAAGCAATTAAACGTTCATCAAATGTTATGGAGACTAGACCTTATAGAGAGTGCTTTCAAGACCTATGGGATTATGGAGACGCTCTAATCTCAAACTCTTGACCTCGGCCTATTGGCCCCATCAAAAAATCAATTCAAACGTCCAATTTATTCACTTGGGCCGAGCTCCAACAATCAACAACCGGATCTTAATTTTGGACGTGACAAAGCATCAGCTTAGAAGATTTGAATATGGATTCCAACTCTGATGATGCAGGCCCGAATCTTGACCCACATCGTGAGCTCGCTTTCACTGTAATAAACTAGTCTGTCCCCCTACTTGTACTATTGTACGTTTAGTAACAATGGCCACTGCTTTTTGGCCCGAAATGTTTCAATTATTGTCCTTCCATCTGATAAAGTCGTCGTGAAAAACCATCCTGAAGTAAAGCATCTTGTACATGCCTATGCCTATGCCTATGTATTACACGCAAAAAGTTTATAATGCCCTCAGCCTTTTCAATGTAAGGCTAATTTCGATGAGAAGTTGGAATAAGAGTTGTCTTAAGTTTTATATCTATATACCCTCTCCCGCAGTATTCTAAACGCTCTTATCCCTCCCCCAGTGGATTGCATTAGAGAGTGATAATTATCTTGTCAGTTCAATAAGAAGAGATAATGATAGAATGCAGTGTCTAATTATTGAATGCCTTATGGTATACTTTAATGATGTCGAGAGATTAAAAGACAGTCCTGTGAAAAGTCGAGAGAGGGTCTTATTTATGGGGTAACATATTATAACTAAAATATAAGGAAAATGAGCCACGAAGATCCTTTTGAAGTAAAACAGCAACTGCTTTTTCCCTTTTTTTCAGTGTGTGACCTGGCTTTCACGTGAAGCTTCGCCTGACGGAAGAAATGCTCAGGCCAGAGATCAGCACAGGCGCACGACCCCACACGTGCCAGAATCCTACAGGAACTCCTCCAAAATAAAGATAAATAAATAAACAAAATATAAATTAAAACTTGGGGATAAAAATAAATAAATAAATAAATAAAGCTGCCCCTTTCTCATCCTCCTCCGTCTTCTTCCATTTTTGTTAGCCAATCGTCGATCGAGTCCTCCAAACCCCCAACAAATCCCCCTTCCATGGCCGCCGCCGCCTCCGCCCCGGCGCAACCCCCGGCGCCGCCGCCTCCCCCGCCGCCCGCCAAGCACATCTTCATCCTCTCCGGCCAGAGCAACATGTCCGGCTACGGCGGCGTCACCCGCCACCACGGCTGGGACGGGGTCGTCTCCCCGGAGTGCCGCCCCGACCCCTCCGTCCTCCGCCTCAGCGCCGACCTCCGGTGGGAGGAGGCCCGGGAACCCCTCCACCGCGACATCGGCACCCGGAAGGCCTGCGGCGTGGGCCCGGGGATGGCCTTCGCGAACGCGGTGAGGGAGCGCGGCGGGGTCGCGGGGATGGCGGTGGGCCTGGTGCCGTGCGCGGTGGGGGGACGGCGATCCGGGAGTGGGCCCGCGGGGAGGAGCTGTACGAGAGCATGGTGAGGAGGGCGAGGGCGAGCGTGAGGGACGGCGGCGGCGGCGGCGAGATCAAGGCGCTGCTGTGGTACCAAGGCGAGAGCGACACCTCCACGCAGCACGACGCGGAGGCGTACGGGGAGAAGATGGAGGCGCTCATCAAGAACGTGCGCGACGATCTCGGCCTGCCCTCCCTTCCCGTCATCCAGGTGAGTTCCGTCTCCGTCGTCCACTCCGCTGAGCTTTTTCGATCGCCATTGTTGAACAGAGGATAGCTCTCTCTCTCTCTCTTTTTATTTATTTATTTATTTTTATTTTTTTTGTGGGTCTGCTTGGCACTTGATTGAATTATTTTACAAAACACCCTAGAACCAAAATTAGAATAGACGTAATTGTTATTATTTTAATAGTCAAGTTAATGAGTTAGATGCTCCCATTATCATATCAATTATTTTTATAATCTATTTGTGAGTAGTATTCAAAGTTATACACACTATATGTGGTTAATCTATTTGTGAGTAGTATTCAAAGTTATACACACTATAAAGTTATACACACTATATGTGGTTTTATCATTTTAAATGATATTATAATTTAATATATATAAATATTTTTGTATTTTTTATTGAATAATTTATTATTTTTATTTCAATTTAGCGATGTAACGCGGGGATTAAAATAACTGTTGTCGATGCAATTGATACTCAATTTAGATAGTCATACCTAATCGCGGGCAACTAATGTTTTGCTAATTATTATCGTATGAGTAATTTTTAATATAATAAAGAATTGGCGCATCATCAAGAAACTTAATAACAATTATATCATTTTTTTTTACATATTATTTAATAATTTACTTAGTAATCATATATGTGATTATTTCATATGAGTTTACAATTGGTGTTGTTAATCCTTGAATAATTTAAATAAATTTACTTATGAATAAAACTTACCTAGTTGAGTGAGTGGGAAGAAAAGGACGGATTACGTTATAACAACTATTGCCGCAAGTAAGCACTACACTAGGCAGCCAATCTGTATTAGATCTGTAATATAATAGGCGTTAATACAGCTAAACATGTCATAAATTTCAATCTTTTTGACATGACTTTTGTCTTTATTTGTGTCATGCCTGTAATTTTTCAAAGTGGGTAGACATGTGCGCTTGGGGCCCCCGGTAGGCAACAAAATGAGATGGGAACACTGCCAAATGAATACAAAAGAGTAGTTATCTTGATTCTCATCATCAGAAAAGATATGTTGGGGAAAAGAAAGTAAATTTTACAGATCAATTTTATTTGAACTATGATCTTGTGGGCATAATGATGTGAATTCACATGATTAACTATTGATATGTGAGGCTCACATTATAATGGTTTGGATAATCTTGTTCACTTGGTGTATCGACCATACATTACCAAATGAGGAGACCATGATAGGACAATGATTATCTGAGACAAATATAGCCCATACTCTGCTTTACACAGGGATTAACTTTTGGTCTCTAGACGACATTAATTTATATCATACGGCACGCAAGACTTAGATACTTCTTGATGCATAGGATTCACAGGGTGGCAAGCAGAAAGTATCCTCGCACTATCTCATCTTATCGGACTTACAAGATACTCCTAACTCTCTAATGCCGTCAAGCCTCAAGAAAGAAATAAGAGTGTTTAGAAGACTATGGAAGAGTGTGTATAAAGAGAAAACTTTGATAATTCTTATTCTAACTTCTCATTGAATTTAAGGTCAAGGGTATTACAGGCTTTTGTCTATGATACAAAGACATCTGCAAAATGCTTTTATAGGATAATAATACAAAATACTACCACATGTGCATATGAAAGATGCTTTTGTTGCAGGATGCTTTTGTAGGACAGTTTTACTAGAAAGAAGGACAATAATAGAAGCATTTTGGCCAAAAGTAGTGGCATGTTTTACTTTAGGTAAAATAATACAATTAGTGGACAACTGATTTTCGACGCAAATGTGAGCTCGTGATGTGGGTCATAATTTGAGTTTGCATCATCGGAGTTGGAATCCCTATTCAAATTTTTTGGGCTAGTGCTTTATCCTAGTCAAATATAAAGATTCAACTATTGATTGTTAGACCTGGCCTAAGTGACCATGCGCTAGATCTGTGATTTGGATCCCACCTGGCTAGATTGATCATTTGATGAGGACAAGTGGCCAAAGTCGAGTTTGAGATTAGAACCAATGTCTTCATAATCACATGGATCTTGAGAGAACTCCATAGGGTCTAGATGATTCCCTCTATATACTGCCAAAGATTGTTGGATGGCTTTTATAGTAGGCTTGTATGCTTGGGAATAATCCCACAAAACCTCTTCTTGATATGCATAGGGGTATATGGGTTATGGAATAGTATGATTCTTTTGGTAGAACACTCTTTAGATCTTCATGTATTTGTTTGGAAGGTCTACAATACTGCATCCAAAAGATTTATGGACGTTTGATTTATGGAATTTTATATTGGAGCGAATAAATATAAAATATTCCATCATAAGTTTGTAACATCCATGACTTGAGGAAAATGATGGTTTTGCGGACCTCATGATCTGGATCGATGTCCAACTATTTGATAAACAATTGCTTCCAATAAATCAAAGGGCGAAACTATTCAAGAGATTTTGCAAGATGCTGGAGGTTATGCTGCTGATATCCTCCATCCATGAAGTCTTCAACAATCCATGGCATTCTTGCAATGGGAAACTCAATAGCAACGGTGTGTTATGGAGAACATACCAATAAAATCTTTTAGTTCTTTTGGAAATTTTGAGCAAATGAGTACACATGAATAATTGGATATATATGATGCATGCGACTAGGTCTCGGTTTAGGCATTTACATTGTCTAAAAATCTTGAGCTGGCATTCTCACGTAAGTTTTATACAACCATTCAAGAATCATTCTCTAGGGATAAGTTTGAGGTTTTTACCTGTGTGATTTGGAGTATTAAAATTATATGATAGGTTTTTGAACCTCTTGCTTCTTGGTATACTTCTCTGGATTTCCCAGTGTGGTTCTATAGATGATGTAAACATGTGTAATGGAGGAGCTTCTTAGATTTGGAAAGGTCTGCAAGAACATTCTTTTCCCCTTCGATGTATTTTGTTTCAAATGAGTACTTTGAAAACTATTCTGGCCATGTAACAACTAAGCCTATGGAAAATGTCTTTTGTTTGAACTTATCATATATGTGGAAAGGAAGACATATCCATTTTGCAACTCATGAATGTTATAAACTTATGAGAGATATTTTATGTCTATCCACACCCATTTAGAATTCCACAGCTCATATTTTCATATTCTCTTGTAAAGGTGTATAAATCTTTTGAATGTAGTATTATAGACCTTCCTAAAGAATACAAGGAGATTCGAAGAGTTTTTTTTTTTTTTTTTTTTTTTTTTTTTTTCTTTTAGGTGAAACGAATGATATTGTTTCAAAATCCATATGATATGGGCATATATTAAGAAGAGGTTTCCATGGGATTACACCCAAACATACAAAACCTATTAGAGGAGCCATCTAGCTAGCTTCAATAGAATACATAATACATAAGTACATAAGGAATCAACCAAATCCTATGAAGTTCTCTCAAGACTCATGAGATTATGGAGACACTAGCATTGATCTCAAACACTTGAATCTAACCGACTAACTGATCTCACCAATGATCAATCCAATTAGGTGATGTCCATCCCTTAGACCAAGCACATGGTCACTTGAGCCTAGCTCCAACAATCAACAATTGGATCTTAATCTTCGACTAGGACAAAGGACTATCCTCATTGATTATGGATTCCAGCCAAAATGATGCATACTCGAATCTCAACCCACACCATAAGCCCTTCAACAAGCATCTAATTTTAAAAGGCAGTCTGTCCAATAGTTGTATTGTTGACTGTAGATGCTACTTTTGGTCAAAGTGCTTTTATTATAGCCCATCTAGTTAGTAAAATTGTCATGTAAAAGCATCTTATAAATACATTTGTGATTGTATTTTGTTTTATTGTGCTGTAAAAGCATCTTGCGTATGCCTATGGTTATTAATGCAAGCGCCTATCGTGCCTCAACCTTTTACATGGAAGGCTAACTTCTACGAAAGGTTGGAATAAAAGTTGGCTGAGGCCTAGTTTGATAACCAGCCAAACAGTAACTATTTATGTGTTTTTTGTTCCTTGGAACAAAAAAAAAATAGAAATCTTTTCAATAAGGTTTTTATTCCCAAGAATAGATTTGGAACAGAATTAAGAAGTAAAAAACGTTATTTCTTGGTTCTCGAGAACAACTCCAGAATTAAAATCTTTTCTTTTCTTTTTTTCTCTTTCCTTTTCTTCTTTTCCTTTTCTTCTTCTTCTTCTTTCTCTTGCTAGTCATCAACCTTGCCCATGGCCGACAATCGGTTAGGCGAGGTCGATGACCTCACCGCTTCTCGGCCAACGACGAGGCCGAGCTCGCCTAGCACCCAACCTCATGGTGGCCTGTCGAGGTCAAGTCTTGCTAGGGGACAATAATGCTCCGACAAGGTTGTTGGCCATGGCCGAGGCCAACAATCGGCTAGAGGAAGAAGAAAAAAAAGTAAGAAGAAATAGAAAAAAAGAGAAAAATGTAATAAAATTATTAAAAACTTATCGTAAAAGAATTTGATGGTAGTACAAAAAAAAATTCTATTTCGGGAGTAAAAATTTTAAACAGTTATCAAATACCTTCAAATGCTTAAAAACTTATACAATGAACAGAATAAAAAAAAAAAATTCTGATTAGAAATTGTTCTCAATAAAAAGAATAGTTACCAAACACATTCTTTAAATTTTTTGTCTATTAAGTATATGTTCGTGTGCTTTATGGTAAAGGTTAATGGCGTCTAGAAACGAAAATGCAGTCCCTTTGAGAGGCTACATGGTGCATGACATAGCAAATTGGTAAATTACGGTTGATTGCGGATCCTTCCATGTTGAAATTTATCTTTTTTAAGATTTGTTCAGTAGATCTAATCTGTCTTTTTCATGAATTTCTTTGAGCCATGCCATCGGGTATTTTATCTTTTCATCGTGGTAGACGTTGGGCCAACAATTGATATTTTTGTGTTGTAATTATCTCGAGTTATAGATTAATTGTGTTAAATTTACTCCGAATACAACATGTTTGTTAATACTATCATGTTTTTGAATACTAAACACAACGAGTTTATTATATAGTTACTACATTTATTTGGACATCTATTAAAATATCTAAATGTCTCCAAACAATTTGTTTGTTAACACGACTTGCATGTTAACCTATTTGGTTAAATGTGTTCAAGCGTGTTAAATTGAAATGGTTATCAAAGTTGCCAAAGATACATGATTTTTCTTGTATAGATGGGTTTATCATAAAAATCTCATACTCATAAAAAAAGGAGTCGTCCCTTAATCTACAATTAAGCATATGTCATTTGAATTCTACTTATTTATTTTATATCAATTAGATATTTAACAGGAAAAAACTATTGTAAATTTTAAAAAAATTACGAAAAATTCGTGTTTAGTTCTAGGTGTTTTAAATTGTATATATTGATAGGTTTCAAGTTTTTCTTATTGAACTAAATGGATAAATGTGCTAACAATTAAAAAAATTATTGTGAAAGTATAATTGAGTATTAAAACTTTTAAAAAATACATTAAAGTAGTTGTCCATATGGTCCAATTTGATTAACAGAAAATGCTAACATGACATTATTGCATTTTTCATTAACATGATGGTGTGATGGTGACATAGGAAAGACAAACTAATTTCTTTTTTTAAGAAAAGCATTCTTTGTTAGCAAAATTGGAGAGAGCTAATGAAGATTAAGCGCACCATTTTGATGATTTTTAGAATTCGATTGCATTTAAAAAAAAATAAGGATTCAACTGTACTTTAAGAATAAATTTTAGGGTTTTTAGTTTGCTTTATTTTCAAATAAATATCTAATCGTGGTGTCTGCCCTTTGACAAATTAAAAGTGGAAGTCCTCGAGGGGGCCTGATCTTCGCACTTCTTTTTAGTAATGAATACTATTTATAGCTCTTGGGAGAGCGTTTAACCGCCTAAATTTGGCAAGCATTATCTCCCATAATAAGGAAAAACTTCAATTATATGTAAATGAATATTGTTCTTAATTGAGCATGTCAATCCGAATTTGCCCAGATGGTTTGCCAAATGCTCATTAAATTAATGAGAGAAACCAAATTTTTATATAAGAAATTAAACATGAACGTAATAACAAGATATTTCAATCGGGTGTCCATAACAACTACTGGGCTAAATCAATGTACAGGTCGCAATCACGTCGGGGGACGCGAGGTACATGGACATAGTGAGACGGGCACAGCTCGGAATCAAGCTCCCGAACGTCGTGTGCATCGACGCGAAGGGGATGCCACTCAATGACGACCACATTCACCTCACCACTCATGCCCAGGTCCGCCTCGGCCACATGCTGGCCGATGCGTACCTCCAGCACTTCACACCATAGCCCCACCCCCCCCAACAAAGAAGAAGAAGAAGAAGAAGCCACAAAACAACTTCTTCTCTTGTGCTCGCTCTTCTTTCATGTAATAATGTCAAAGTTCCATCCTCCCGTCCTTTCAAGGCGGGCTGGGTGAGGTTTGTTCCAAGGGGTGATTCTAAGTGTGCCTGCTTTTGATTCGCCATACAATTGAGTGTAAGAAATTCCAAGTAGTTCTCTCTTCTTCTTCTTCTTCTTTTTAAATTTATGAGGTTGGTTCTCATTTTATTTTTGACGCACTCATCTCATTTACAATCGCAAAATAAATTAAAAAATTCAAAAAATAATAATAATGATTAATACCATGAAAAACTTCAAATCGGTACACCCGTGATAAATTTACTCCAAATTATTTTTTTGACTTCCAAAAACCTCCTAAACTAGTATACTTTTGATAAATTTACTCCAAACTAGTACACTTATGCCAAATTTACCCTCAGTTAGTTTTTATTAAATTTTACAGTCAAATTATTAAGTTAGCAGATGGTATATTCGTTACAAATTTACTAGTTTGAGGTTTTTTGCGGTCGAATAAATTAGTTTGGGGTAAATTTATCATAAATGTACCAGTTTATGGTTTTTTATGGTTAGTCGAGATAAATTTGTCACAGATATACCAATTTAGGATTTTTGGAGGTCAAAAAAATAGTTTAAGGCAAATTTGTTATAAGTGTACTAGTTTGGAATTTTCAGGGTATTAATCCTAATAATAATAATAAAGAGAGAGAGAGAGAGAGATGGCTTTTTGCATAAGAAAGCAAATTAGACATTCCATTCCTCTCACCTACTTCTGGGGCCCGCCGTCAAGTTGGACAGTGGCCCATCACACGGCCCAAGGCGCGTCATCCAGCTTTTTGTGCAACCCATGCCTTGCGATTTTCGATTGCTTTGAGAGGGGGAAAGAGGATCGAACGAGTCCAACTGAAACTATCCGAAGGGTAAAATTGTAACTTTGTCCGAAGATCCGCGTTTCTATTTTTAGATAATGCAAACAATAGCATTCAATAAAATATTTTCTGAATCATTTATTTATGCACGACAAACATTTTCAATAAAATATTGCGTGTAAAATGGAACAATTAAAAAAATTTCAATCATCTAAGCTAAAATATAAATTATTGTCGATAATGAAAATATTTGTTATCGATTAATATTTCAAGCAAAGAATTGATTATTTTATAGGAAAACATTTTAGGAATAATTTATTTTCCATAATTTCATGGGTTTTGAGAGAACTCCATAGAGCCTAGTTGATTCTTTTTGTATATATGCACAAGGCTATATGGATTTGGAACAGTATAATTCTTTTCACATAAGACTCTTTGGATTTCCATGCATTTATACGAAAGGTCTAGAATACTACCTCCAAAAGATTTGTGGACATCTGACTTATGAAATTTCATTATAGCGTGGATAAACATAAAATTTTCCATCATGAGTGTATGTCATCGATGGCTTGTGGAAAATAATGGATGTGGGGACCTCATGATCTAGACAGACAGCTCTTTGACAAACGACTACTTCCAGTAAATCAAAGGATATTCTTGAGATTATGCTGTTGATATCCTCCATCGATGAAGTCTTCAACGATCCCTAGCATTCTTACAGTGGAAAACTCAATGGCACCCACATGATCATGGAAAATGTACTCAAAAAATTATATAAGTTATTTTCAAAATTCTTGAGCAAATGAGAAAACATGGATATACAGTTTTCAAAATTCTTGAGCAAATGAGAAAACATGGATATACAGTTTGAAAACCATTCAACCCATGTAACAACCATGAATGTTATAAACTTACGATGGAAGATTTTGTCGATCCACACCCATATGGAGACAAAGGAAACTCGAGAATGAGTTTATGCACATCAAAAGTTTATGATGACGAAGCATTCATTAAAGACCATTCATTTAGCAACTTTGGAAATAATAAAAACTTGGAGACCCGCAGCCAACTAAATTTCTCATATGTTCAAGTTCTTATAAATATCATTGTTGTATTTCCTTAGTTCCTAGGTCTTAATGAGTCTTAATTATGATGAAAGTTACGAGAGTCGAAGTTCTAGTTCCTAAGACTTTGTTATGCTTTCTAGTAAATCTAGTTTTGTCTTCTTCTTTTTTTTGTTCTTTTTGGTCTTTTCAATGAATCTAGAATATTACTCATGCTCGGAGGGTTGATCCATGCTCATCTATATAAGCATGCTATAATGAATAAAAGGTAAGACTTGATTGATTCATAACTTATTTGAGTCTTCGGCTTAAGAACATAAATTTTTTTGTTTTGCTCTTATCCCTTAGATTAATTACCTGTTGGTGGCGAATAACCTATCAAAAGTTTTCTTACTTGTATGACCTCCTACTTTTTACCCTCTATCCCATGCACCAGATTCCTACCATGTTGAAATTTATCTTTGTTAAGATGTGTTTTGTATATCCAATCTCTATCTTTTTTATAAATTTCTTTGAGATACGCCATCGATATTTATTGTTTCATCTATTAACCATTGGGCCAACAATTGGTATTTTTATGTTGTAATTATCTCATGTTGTAAATTAATCGTGTTAAATTTATACCTCATCCAAATACAACATGTTTGTTAATACTATCATGTCTGAGTACTAAACACCAATTTTATTAGAAAGTTACGGGAATCCAAATACTTAATATGTTTATGATATGACTCCCATGCATAATATATAAATATATAAGCACTGCATGCCCCTCATGTTCTCTTCTTTTTCATTCTAGGATCTTGCTTGGTCGTGCAAGGCTCGAGGGCATCAATTTTGTAGGTGTGTATCGTAATGTGAGAGATTAATGACAAGTTCTGTCATCCCGCCCTTTTCACGCGAGCCACTCAATTTTACTCACAAATTAAAGTTGACTGCATCAGAATTAGACAAATGGAGCAGGAGAAAGTTTCAAAACGCCCAAAAGCAGATCCACCCCCTCAAATTCAGACTTATGGAGTTAACGAACAGCACAGATGGAGAGCAAAACAGAGAGGAAATTAGTAATCTTATTCGGAAAATTGAAGAGTTATGGAGGCAAGAAGAGATGTACTGGTGTATGAAGTCAAGAATAGAGTGGTTAAAATGGGGAGAGCAAAACACCAAATACTTCCATGCAACAACAGTTCAAAGGAGACAGCGAAATAAAATCTCTATGCTTCGGCTAGAGGATCAAACCTGGAGTAGAGATCCCGAGACTCTTAAGCATCATATTCGCCAATTTTACCAATCTTTATTCACTTCAGCTGGTGATCGGAACTACCAACCTGTTTTAGAACAATGCCAAGAAGTGGTGAGTGAAGAAATGAATGCAGACCTCATCAAATCAGTTACAAAAGAGGAAGTTAAAGATGCAGTTTTTCAGCTAGGGGCGACAAAGGCACCGGGACCAGATGGACTAATTGGCTTATTCTATCAAAATCAGTGGTCACTTATCAATGAAGACATTTTCAGCATGGTGCAGTCTTTCTTCCGACATGGTACTTTCGACCCAGAGATAAATAGAACACATATTACTCTCATCCCTAAAACAACCAACCCAGAGAATATCACTCAGTTCAGACCTATAAGCCTTTGCAATTTCAATTATAAAATTATTGCTAAAGTGCTAGCAAATAGGCTGAAACCATGGCTGCCAACTTTAGTTTCTGAAGAACAAACAGCATTTATAAGTGGCAGGCAGATTCAGGATAACATATTTATTGTTCAAGAGGTGATCCATCAACTAAGGGTGAGAAGGAGGAGACGAAAATTCCAGGCCATCCTCAAACTGGATATGAAAAAAGCGTATGATAGAGTCGAATGGGATTTTCTTTGTGATTATATGCTGAAAGTGGGTTTTCATGAGAGATGGGTTGAGTGGATAAAAACATGTATTTCAACAGTATCTTTCAACATACTCATTAATGGAGAGCCTACAGAAAATTTCAGACCTACTAGAGGAATAAGGCAAGGGGATCCTCTTTCCCCCTACCTTTTTATCATCATGGCAAACATCTTATCGACTCTTATAAGGAAAGCTGTCCAAGAAGGGAGTATAAAAGGTATTCGCCTTAATGCTACTTGCCCAACCCTCTCACATCTCCTTTTTGCAGACGATGCTATTTTCTTCCTAGATGGCACAATCCGAGAAGCACAAAGTGTCTCAAATGTGTTGAATCAGTATTGTTATGCGACAGGGCAAGCTATCAACCTCAATAAATCAGGCCTTTATGTTGGGAAAGATTGTCCTCACACCCTTAAACAGAATCTAGCCTCAGAATTGAGAGTTCCCATCTCTGAAAATCTAGGAAAGTACCTTGGAATTCCATCGGAATGGGGAAAAACAAAAAAGCAAATGTTTGCTTGGATCCTCACGAAGGTTGAACGGAAAATGGAAGGGTGGAAAGAGAAGCTGATTTCGAAGGCTGGTAAAGAAATCCTTATTAAGTCAGTCATTCAAGCCATTCCCCAATATGCGATGTCCATCTTTAAAATTCCAACTTCCATTTGTCGAACTATTGAAAAGCGAGTTGCTTCCTTCTGGTGGAAACAGAATGTAGACAGAAGAGGAGTTCATTGGAAGAAATGGGAAGATATGAAAATCAGAAAGGATTGTGGGGGGCTAGGCTTCAAAGATTTGGTGGATTTTAATAAATCTATGCTGGGAAAACAGGCTTGGAGAATTGTCAAACAGCCAAATGCACTATGGTGCCAAGTGTTGAAGAGCATCTATTTTCCACGAAGTGATTTATGGGCAGCAAACAGAGGACATCGGCCCTCATGGGGATGGCAAAGTATCTTGGTTGGAAGGGATGCAATTGAACCAGCTACTAGATGGGTGGTCGGAGATGGAAAAACGATAAGAATCCGAGAGGATGTATGGTTGCCTTCAGGAAGAATCATTGGCCCGGCAAACAAAGACGATCCGAGAATAGTGGCAGAACTAATAGAGAGTGAATCGAAGGAATGGGACTTGAACAGAGTACAAGCACTTTTTCAGGAAAATATAGCGCAAGAGATTTTAGCGCACCCTCTAAGCCCGCAACCTAACCCAGACAAGCTTGTCTGGACAGCAAACAGATCCGGCTCATACACAGTCAAGAGCGGATACAACAGACTACAAAGCTCAGCCATTCCCAACACTAGACAAAACCCTTCCTCATCCTACCAAACACCAAAATCACTGTGGCATCAAATATGGAATCTACCAACATCCACCAAAATCAGAGTCTTTTTCTGGAATTTATGCAGTAACTCCCTCCCAACAAAGGCAAATTTGCACAAGAGACAAATAATACCTGACCCAATGTGCCAGATTTGCGGCCATGCACCAGAGACAATGGAACATATATTCATCCTCTGTAACTGGACAAAACAAGTATGGGCAACCTCTGAGTTCCAAGCCGATACAAATCCAGAGAACATAACTCGAATCGAGAGCTGGATTCTCGGTAATCTCACCTCAAAACCCGAAACAAGATCAAAAGCCCTCTTTGCAGCGCTCATGTGGCAAATATGGAAGACTCGAAACTCTGTGGTTTTTCAAGGGAAATCGCCGGACCCGACCAGCACCCATGAAGAAGCAAGAATAACAGCAGATCTGACCATGAAATGGACTGTTAGAGGGACGCCTAGCAGATATAGACAGCAAGAGATTCAAAAAAGCGGGGAACACTGGAAACCACCTGACCCGCACACGCTGAAGGTAAACGTTGATGCCTCATGGTGCAGCTCGAGCTTGAAGGGATCGGTTGCAGGACTCTGTCGGAATGAAGCTGGCCTCCTCGTCGCCGGTTTCACAAAGCAAATCTCAGCACCGTCCGCCTGGATTGCAGAAGCCCTAGCAGTTTACGAAGCCCTCTTGTGGGTAAAAAGTAGGTGGACAAACAGCAAAGCTCGAACTGAACTCCCGAAAGAAAGTTTAGACCGAACAGATCTGCAGGTGCACGTTTACTCTGACAACTTATCTCTCGTGGACAGCATATCAGGCCGAGAAGCAGCTCCTTGGCAAGCCCATTCCCTTATTGCTGATTGCGCACAGCTCAAAGCCCAGCTGGGTGGTGTGCCCATCCTTTACGAATCAAGGGAATGCAATACCGCGGCGGATTGGGTGGCCAAATCTCACCGAAAAAATTTACTTTCGAGCAATTGGGTCTCTTTCCCTCCTCAACCTTTATTATCCATATTATGTCTAGACTCACCAGGTGATGGTGCCTTTTTTACGGGCTAGTAATGAAATTTCAGCATCTTCCGTCAAAAAAAAAAAAAAAGTCAGGTTTGATCCAAGGAGTGGATTCAAGTGTGTGGTTTAGGCACGCTGCCCATATTTGATCCATCACGCACTTTAGCCTAAGCAATCCTCCAAATTTGCAAGATCGGTTGAGTAATTAGGGATGGAATTGAGACATTGAGAGATTTTCTTGGGTAGCCCAGCAAATTCTACCCCTTGGCATGGGATGGCGGACCTACTTAATTACTTATCTCTGTTAAAAAAAAAAAAGGGTTAATACCCTAAAAAACCCCAAACTGGTACACTTGTGACAAATTTACCCCAAACTATTTTTTTGACCACCAAAAACCCCAAACTGGTACATATGTGACAAATCTACCCTTCGTTAGCTTCCGTTCGATTTTTCCGTTAATTCTGCTGACGTGGTTGCTGACGTGGCAAGCCATGTGGAATTTTTTTTTTTTTTGATGACCCAGGGAACCTCCGAACGCCGCTTCGCGGGGAGAGTAAACCCTGGAGCGCCGGGGCCCCCACCGCCCGACCCCAAGCGCGGTAAGACGCGCGTTATGCATTGAAGCATCGCTTCCACGGAGGTTCGAACCCTTCCCCCTGCGTTTGGGGTACCAAGCCCTAACCAACGCTTCCACCGCGGGCGGTGGTAGCCATGTGGAAATTCATAAGTTTAATACCATTAAAAACCCCCAAACTGGTATATTTATGACAAATTTACCCCAAGCTGGTATATTTACGACAAATTTACCATAAATTAATTTTTTCGATCATAAAAAACCTAAATTGGTACATGTGCGGCACATTTACCCTCTTTTAATTTTCCCAAATTTGACCGAGTTGTGATGTCCAATCAATTTTATTTTATGGATTACTCTAACATTGCCTCCATATCATTAATACTTTATTTTTTTTTCTTTTTATTGGAATCATTATTAGAAAACTATTTAAAAACTACCAAATGTGCACTTCATTCTTGTGCCGAGACGATCGCTTATGCACATATACAAAAGAATCACACTCAAAGTACACCTGAAATTAGCGACAAACATAAGTGATTTTGGTTCCGGCATTTCAACGAGTATGTGATGTACAAGTCACTCATACCATTCACATGCAAGTTCCATGTTAAAATTTTGACACACTTAAGGTAGGAAAGACTACATAACGCTAATAAGGACATGGACTAACACGAATGACCAGCAAAGCAAGAGTAATATGTAAGCGTACAAACAGCCATGTGGGGCTAAGACATATAAACATAAAGCCAAGTTTGTCACAAACCAAAAACGAGTGAAGCAACCACAATATGTGCACTTCTTTTGTATATGTGCGCAAGCGATCTGTCCATCTTTTAGTTAATGGGCATCCTCTCGGCACAAAAATGAAGTGCACATTTGGTAGTCTTTCAATATTTTCTAATAATGATTCCAATAAAAGGAAAAAAAAATCAAGTATTAATGATATGGAGGCAATGTTAGAATAATTCGGAAAATAAAATTGATTGGACATCACAACTCAGTCAAATTTGGGAAAATTGAAAGATGGTAAATTTGCCACACGTGTACCAATTTAGGTTTTTTATGATCGAAAAAAATTAATTTAGTGTAAATTTGTCGTAAATATATCAGCTTGGGGTAAATTTGTCATAAATATACCAGTTTTGGGTAAATTTGTCATAAATATATCGTTTGGGGTTTTTAATGGTATTAAACTTATGAATTTTCACATGGCTTGCCACGTCGGCAACCACGTCGGAAAATTAACGGAAAAATCGAACGGAAGCTAACGGAGGGTAGATCGTCACATATGTACCGGTTTGGGGTTTTTCGTGGTCAAAAAAATAGTTTGGGGTAAATTTGTCACAAGTGTACCAGTTTGGGATTTTTTATGGTATTAACCCAAAAAAAAATTACTTATCTGAGTTATAATCACCAAAAAAGTGAAAAAAAAAAAAAAAAAAACAAAAAGGAAGAAAGAGAAGAAGATGAAACCTATGCAGGAGTGATGAACTTGGCCTTTTTGCTTTGAGAAAGCAAATCAGATTTTCTCTTCTTCCCACCAACTTCTGGGGCCCATCCCAAGTGGAATGAGTCCCGATGCTGAGATCTTCCACCATCTTACCAAATCTCCGTTTTTGTTCTGTATACGCAGGAGGTCGGACGGTGGCCATCACGCGACTGGAGGCGCGTCGGCCTGTCCCACGGCTTTTGTGGCCGCGGCCAATGCTTTTGTATTACTAAAAGCCCTAAATTTACCTTTACATATAATTATCTCGAATTCAGATATACCCTAAATGAAACAGGAATAGAAATTATATATATATATATATATATATATATATATATTGATTTTTTTCGTGACACTAAAGAAATTGAATAATCGATGTCATAATGAACATAGTTTGAAATTTTTTGGTGATATTTGCCTATGATCAAAACCGCTATCCATTGATTTCATCAAAATTACAACTTTTTTAGCAAAAGGGGGAAAATCATGGAAAAGCAAAGATACCGATTTTCACATACCTATCCGAAGTACATAGAGCTCAATATACCAAGTCTAATGGAATACTCAACTTCTAATTTACAGACCATCCTTAGCGATACTAAGAAACACAAGTTTCTTATAAGATATTTAAGTGTTTTATGTTAATAATTGACATGTAGTATTGGGAAACGGAATTCCTTGATATTATTCAATAAGATTGTACTATCACTAATCATTATTGTCTAGATGCTTCCCTGGGCGTGGCAATGGACACTGATTTTGCAGATGTTGGGGATCCAATCTCAAAACTCTCGTCTCTCACAAGGACCTTGTGCTTTGGCTCGCGTAGGGTGGAATAGTTTGTAAGATTTTAATAGGTAACCTCTGATTTGTACATGAGAAATTCCTTGGTATTCCATCTAACAAGGATGATTTTGGGATGTTTAGATATCTATTTTTTATCACTTTAATATGGTGTGTGAGACCAGGCACAAAAAAAATATTATGTATATCAATCATATTATTCTCACTTGCCAATAAGGTATGTCATTTTCAATGAGATTCGTGTTGGATCCACAAATGGTTATGGGAGTTGGACCTAGTACTTAATGGATGTACTTGGGAAGTGTATGTACTATATGAAAAGCTCGATGCGTCCCACCGCTAGCTTGTTCAGGTCCAATGCCGTTGGTTGGTATTCCCTATTTTGGACAAGAAGGAAGTGAGGCCTGTCCAGACTCGTCCATTTGAACTGGTCATCTTACAGTTATTAGGTTAAAGTCTAAACATTAAATGTATAGGCCATTCTTAACCTCTCGCTTTGTTCAAGTACAGACAAAATTTTAGACATACATTGTGGTTGGAAACCAAGTTTTCCACAGTTTGTTGTGGAAGCTCCCAGTTTTTCTAGTCAAACGAAAATTTGGCAGCTGTTGACAAAATAACGTGCCCACCCAACCATTTCCAAGATTCTAAATAACATGAACAATTTCAAATCGTGTCTTTATGTTTTAAACCCCCCAAAAAAAGAAAAAAAAAACTCGTGTCTTTATAAGAGAGAATTGGCCATTTGCGATTGGAATGTTTGTTGATTAAGACAATTAGATTTATATAAATCAAATCCTGTAATTAAGGATTAAATGATCTCATTACCCTAATGTTTTTCTTATATCATAATATTTTCCTCATTTAAATTCGAGTTTCTCATTTACTAAATAGTGGGTTTCATCCATATAATCCGTTAAAAGCGTAATACTAGGAGAATAGCGCTGTGAATATTTTTTGTTACCTTCTTTTTCGCTATTAGAAAAGAAAATAAGGACTTAGATGCCTTGATAGAACCGTGTAAGCATAGAAATTGCCCCCGGTGTTATTGGACCAAACTGTCGAGCTTGAATAAGAACGGGCAACTCTTTGGGCGGCTATTCATATTCTCAACCTAGCCAATCTGGGTTTTTGGGGTCCAGTCGGACTTCAGTGGATTTTCCAATGGTGCCAAGATTAAAAATGGAGTTACAAAAAAAAAATTCCGAGTCCATTCTAAATAGTTTGTGGGGAAAATGTTAAATAAATGCATGAAGTGGCCGTAATAGTTTTAAATAAATGTCTGACCTCGCCGATCGCTGACTAGTTAAATATTCTAAGGGATGCATGACAATTGTTTATTTCTGTTCCAGAAACAATTTTTCTACTCTAGACCTGTTTTTGAAATAGAAATCCGTTTGATAAACTTATTCCGTTTTTCTATTTTCGGAATAGATTTATATTTCGAAATAGGTTTGAAATAGAAATCGAAGTAGAAATTTTCTCCTCTCTATTTATGGAATAGAAATGAGAAATAAATTTTTTTTTCATCGTTCGTCAACCGATCTTTCATCCATTCTTTGCGACCACCATCCGTCTTGGTCCGCCCACCGCCTCACTTAGGGTGAGGGTGGCCCCTCCTAACTCTCTCCAAGCATCGACGTTGCTCGGCCATGACTTGAGATTGACCACTGACGAAGAATAAAGAATAAAAAGAAAAAAAAGGGTGAAAAAAAAGGAAATAAGAAAAGAAAAAAAGATTTTTTTTAAAGTAAATGACGAAAATGCCCTTAACCAGTAGGAAAAGTCAAGTTATTTTATGAAATTGCTTTTTATTTGAAACAAGATCCAACCTTATTTGAAAAAATGGATGTACTTCAAATCCTTATTTGAAACAAATTCACTTAAAATCATTATTTGAGAAAATGAGGGCACTTCATATTCTTATTTGAATTTTTCTCTAGTTTGTGGAATTATTAGTGCCTTTTAAGGATGTGACATGAAATCCATGGATTTTTTTTTTATATATGGTTATAGCATGTTTAAGATTGAGAGAAACTACCTAAAAACTAAATAATTTTTTTTTCTTTGGCAACAAACAGTAATTAGCAATATACACACACATATATATTTAATAGGTTCTACGTTTATTATAGCCTTTTTAGGATTTGACATCTAACCCATGCATTTTTTTTTGTTTATATGATTGGAGCATGGATAAGATAAAAGAGAGAAACAATCAAAACAATCATCATTTTGGGCAACATATCAAAAATTAAACCATAATTAGCAATATTAAAAAAAGCCATAATTAGCAATATATACACACATAAGTATAATACTTAATGAGTTGCGTGTTTAATATAACCTTTTTAAGGATTCCACATCAAACCCATGCAATTTTTGTTTGTTTGTATTTAGGAGCATGGATAAGATAAAAATAGAAAAACTACCAAAACAATTATCAATTTTGGCAATATATAAAAAATTAAACCATAATTAGTAATATAAAATTTAATAGGCTGCGCGTTTTTGATAGCCTTTTTAAGGATTCAACATCAAACTCATGTAGTTTCGTTTATATGATCGAAGCATAAATTAGGAAAAAAAGGAGAGAAAAAACCAAAAAAATTATCATTTCAGGAAATATATCAAAAATTAAACCATCATTAGCAATACACACACACATACATATAAATATTCAATAGGCTGCGCATTTATTAAAGCCTTTTTTTAGGATTCGACATCAAACCCATGCATTTTTTGTTTTATATGATTGGAGCATCGATAAGACAAAAGAGAGAAATTACCAAAACCATCATCATTTTTTCCCTTCCTTAAGGCAAGATATCAAAAAATAAACCACAATTGTCTATTATAGTATATATATATACATATATATATTATAGGTAAAGTTTATATTTGTAGTAAATAATTAATGATTAAACATATTTTTTACTTACCAAAAAAAAAAAAAACATTTTTGCATAACTTTGCTCTTCACTCTGTCTCTCTCTCACCAAACCCTGCCACCAACAATCATCAATCGAATTATAAATCCCCGAGACATTGCATTTCGTACTCGCATCGCCCTTTGTACCTACGCACCACCGCTCACCTCCCTCCGCCGCCGCCGCCGCCGCCGCCGTCGCCGCCAATGGCCACCGGTTCTATCCGCGCCGCCGCCGTCGGCGGTTCCCCTTCCCTCAGCAGGCCGACCCAGCTCTCCCTCTCCTCCAAGCTCCCCCTCCACCCTTCCTTCTCCGTCTCCTTCCTCCCCCGCGGCGGCCGCGGCCGCCACCACCATGCGGCGCCCCTCGTCGCCGTCGTCGTCCGCGCCTCCCTCGACGCCAAGCCCACCGTCCTCGTCGCCGAGAAGCTGGGCGAGGCGGGGCTGTCCCTCCTCAAGGGCTTCGCCAACGTCGACTGCTCCTACAACCTCTCCCCGAGGAGCTCTGCACCAAGATCTCCCTCTGCGACGCGCTCATCGTGCGGAGCGGGACCAAGGTGAGCCGGGAGGTGTTCGAGTCCTCCGCCGGGCGGCTGAAGGTGGTGGGGCGGGCCGGCGTTGGGATCGATAATGTGGATCTGTCCGCGGCGACGGAGCACGGGTGCCTGGTCGTGAACGCGCCGACCGCCAACACCGTCGCGGCCGCCGAGCACGGGATCGCGCTCCTGGCCGCGATGGCGAGGAACGTCGCGCAGGCCGATGCGTCCGTTAAGGCTGGTGAGTGTGTCGTTTCCATGTTGGTTTGCTGGTTCTGCGTTTGCTTAGCGTCGGTTTCGTTCGGTAGCCTGTGACGCATTTCGTCGAGCACGTGGTGGTTTAGCTTTGGCTGGATCTGTGTTCCCTTGGTCGGGTGTGGCGAGAAGTTTGTACGGAATCTGGAATCGGGTTCGACTAACGAGTAATTAGAAATGGTCGAGAAACATAGAAAAGTACGTCCCTTTTTTCCTATTTTGACTCAAAAGGAGTATCTTTGGTGTAGATTCCGGTTGCTTTAGGGATGCCATCTGGGAAAAGGAAGCTACGAGGGTGCTTTGGGATTTAAAGGTCTAAGATTATGATCTTTAAAGGCGAGTCTAAGAGAATTAGTTCCTGAGTAATGGGTGAAGTGGAAAAGCTTTAGATTGTGATTTATTAATTTGAGGAATCTAGCATTGTAAAAAGTTGCGGGTTCATTATAGCTAAGATTGTTTGTTGTGTTGGGTCTTTTGAAGGGTTGTAGAGAAAAAGAATCGTGTCGTGAAAATTCATTTGAATTTTGGGTTTTCAATTGTTTGTTTGTTTAATTTGTTTGAATAGGGAAATACTGAAAAGCCAAAGGTACAAGTACCACTGAAGATCATGGGCATAACTTGTATTATCTGGTCGTGTATGTTGAAACTTCTCTATAAACAAGAGGTTCCCTTTGTACCCAATCACCTAAATTGCTTTACCTGGCTGAAATTACTATTGGACTGACCTGGATTGAATGAAAGCAATTCCCAAAGCTAGTGAGTCATATCCAGGACTACCTTGAGCAGAGATGTAGATTGGTTGCTTGGTGGAGTAACGTATAGTATTCATTGTGTCGACCAACTTTATTGGCATATGCCTTTTATATACAATTTTCAGGTATTCGGGTTTTTGGATTTTGCCTCCTTAGTTATGTCAATGGTTAAGTTTTATAGGGGACAAAGTGAGTTGCCAAAATTTTCTTAAGGCTATACCAATGTTGGTCTTTGACAAATTGTTTGTTTTGCTTGATGCAGGAAAGTGGCAAAGAAACAAATATGTGGGTGTCTCCCTTGTTGGGAAAACACTTGCCATTATGGGTTTTGGAAAGGTTGGATCAGAAGTCGCACGTCGTGCCAAAGGTCTTGGTATGCATGTGATTGCACATGACCCTTATGCCCCTGCAGATCGAGCACGTGCAGTGGGGGTGGAACTTGTGGGCTTTGATGAAGCCATAGCAACTGCAGATTTCATTTCGTTACACATGCCCCTGACACCTGCTACATCAAAGGTTCTCAATGATGAGACTTTTGCAAAGATGAAGAAAGGAGTTCGAATTGTCAATGTTGCTCGTGGAGGAGTGATTGATGAAGAAGCTCTTGTGAGGGCATTGGATGCTGGAACTGTTGCTCAGGTATTGCTATCTCATATCTGAAATGTTGAGTTTCCTTCTTGTTGCCTTGGGAGGTGAAGCACATACTAGCCTTGTTGCAGGCGG
This sequence comes from Eucalyptus sideroxylon x Eucalyptus melliodora, assembly GCA_016097485.1. NCBI lineage: Eukaryota > Viridiplantae > Streptophyta > Magnoliopsida > Myrtales > Myrtaceae > Eucalyptus > Eucalyptus sideroxylon x Eucalyptus melliodora. The sequence continues at coordinate 22,689,626 of CM027830.1, forward strand.
CACTTGATGTCTTCACAGAGGAGCCACCAGCGAAGGACAGCAAGTTAGTACAACACGAGAGAGTCACGGTGACCCCACACCTTGGAGCCAGTACCACGGAAGCACAGGTTTGTGAACAGTTACAATTTACCCAACTTTAACTTTCTCTATATTATTACAAAGCATATAAAACGGTCACTTGACATGCCAGGAAGGAGTGGCTATTGAAATTGCTGAAGCTGTCATTGGAGCTCTAAAAGGAGAGTTGGCTGCTACTGCTGTCAATGCGCCGATGGTTCCTGCTGAGGTATCAAGAACTTTTTCTAAAACTTGGCTGTTTGGCATCTCTTGGTCTACTTCTAACTTTTTATCCTCCAATCTGTTTCCTCTCAATCTTCAATATATGTGCTCTCAGTATTTGACATATCTTATCATGGCTTGGGCTCTGATGCATAATTGTTGTGATGGAACTTGCTTGATGTGTGATTTGGAGGAGAATGACTATGGGTGCTCTCTAGAAGTTTGATCTTTTTTTGGCAAAGATTTGTTCTGAGGCGATCAATTGCAATTTTCTGATATGTGTACAATTGTTTAATTTCATTGATGTTTGGCTTTGGCCCAAATCCAGCTTCCTCTTTGTATGAGATGAATAGAGGAAGTGAGATTTTGAGGACAGTAAAATATGCTGGCCCAATTGTTTGATATGTACCGTGGAGGAGAATGGTTATCAGTGCTCAGTAGAAGTTTGATCTTTTCTGGCAAACATTTTTTACTGAGGTGATTGATTGGAATCATCCGATATGTATACAATTGTTTAATTTCATTGATGTTTGGCTTTGGCCCAAATCCGGCTTCCTCTCAGTACAAGATGAGCAGAGGAAGTGAGCTTTTGAAGACTGTAAGAGATGCTTCCCCTTGGTCGATTCCTTTAGGAAGTGGGTCAATAATGTGGTGTGATAGACAAGTAACTCTGGATGACTGTAATGACGATTTTGATGCCTGAGGGTGCTTTGTTTAAGACCCAGAAGGCAGAACTTGGCTCAAGATATGCATGAGTAACATAAATCTTGAGTTCTTTATACATTTCCTTTTTGGCTGCAGGTTCTTACAGAGCTGAAACCATTTGTTGTACTTGCTGAGAAGCTTGGGAGATTGGCCGTTCAATTAGTTGGGGGTGGGAGTGGTGTAAAAACCATAAAAGTGACATATGCTTCTGCAAGAGCACCTGATGATCTCGACACTAGACTACTCCGTGCTATGATTACTAAGGGTATAATTGAACCCATATCCGATGTCTTTGTGAACTTGGTCAATGCAGATTTTGCTGCTAAGCAGAGAGGACTGAGAATAACAGAGGAGCGGGTCATCTTAGATGGTTCACCAGAGAGTCCTCTTGAGTATGTCCAGGTTCAGATTGCAAATGTGGAATCAAGATTTGCCAGCGCCATTTCAGATTCTGGGGAGATCAGGGTTGAGGGGCGGGTGAAGGATGGGATCCCACATCTCACAAAGGTGGGATCTTTCGAAGTGGATGTGAGCTTGGAGGAAGCATCATATTGTGCAGGCAAGTTGATCAGCCAGGTATGATTGGCACAGTGGGAAGCATTTTGGGAGAAGAGAATGTCAATGTCAGTTTCATGAGCGTTGGTAGGATTGCACCGCGAAAGCAAGCTGTTATGGCAATTGGAGTTGATGACCAGCCCAGCAAGGAGACTCTGAAGAGGATCGGGGACATTTCTGCAATTGAGGAGTTCGTTTTCCTCAAGTTGTAATGTGGGGTGTGAGTTATGGTACTACATATGTATGTCTTTCGTCATTCATAGCCGCTGAGCATGATTTGCAAGTCTTGCTCTGCGATTTTGGTTGTGACGTTCGTGTTTTGTAGTAGTATTGAGCTAGAGCGGAACGATAATCAAGTGGTGCTGCGAGGAGGTTCTGTACTTTATTATGTTGCTTTTTGCCCGAATCAAATGCTCTTTTTCAATAAATTCATACAAGTTAAGAAGGTGAATACTTTGCCTCAATCCAGGATTCATGTTTCTCCTCCCTCTCTCCCCCCATAGTTATTTTTTCCCATTTTAAGTCCTTAATAGTGGCTCTCGTGATTTTCATGTTTCTTCTCATTTTGATTTTTCAGAATACAATAAGGTAATCATTTATAGACACAATCAGTTGAATGAACATAACATCCAAAGAATCCCTGGAGTATGCAATAAGGCGGTAATGTCTAATGTCAAGAACAGTAAACAATGGGTAGGAAGAATGTCATGTGTAGTAGCAGAGATTCCACACACATGACAACTCCTGGAATTTCTGCTTCGGTATGTTTTGCTGAAGTACAATAATAGTCTTGTTCATGCGGTGGCTTTCATCATGCGGAACCTTATTGCTATCATCAGCCATCACTACAAAGTAAAAGAGAGACGGAACTAAAAAACCTTTGCACTGTGAACCGCGATAAACTCTTGACTCTTTCTGAGATAGCCTACAATCTCAGAGGATGTGATCCCCATTTGGCGCAGTACATGGCGCTTGACCTCAATATTAGATCAACAGCAGGGCAAGTAATCAGTATCTTGGAAGAGACAGCCTCTGTTCCACCTCCCAAATACTAAGTTCACGCTCAGAAAATAGTTTCATGAACCAGAAAGAAACGGGACATGAGCCAGAGTTGTCGGAAGAGAGATGTTGAGATTATGCAAGGCTAAATAGGCAGCAATCCCAGCAGCATAGCCCGCAAAAGCAAAACCGCTCACCTGTTCCCGCAAAACAAACATTGACCGATTTAATATATTTTAATTTCTCAGAAAGAGAAAAAGAAAAACGACTCAATCATAAGCAGATCCAAATTAAACTCTGAGAGTTCTAAAAACCGTATATCTGGAAATTTAGCACATCAGCTTTTTCTTTACCTAGCTACACCCTTGACTTGTCTTAAGCAAACTTAACCAACCAAAAGAACAAAACAATAGAACCAGAACAAACTCAAGTAGCGTAGAGTACCTTTCGCAAGTACCAAAAGAAGTCCACCTTTTCCATCCCCATAAATGCCACACCAGCCGCCGAGCCAATAATTAGCATGGACCCACCAGTGCCAGCGCAAAAGGCAACCAGCTGCCAAAACTCCGAATCCCGCGGGAATGAGGTCAGATCATACATCCCCATTGTTGCAGCAACCAGCGGAACGTTGTCTATAATTGCAGAAACCACCCCAATTGACCCAGCAATCAATTCGATGCTAGGAATATGTGCGTCGAGGTAATTTGCCAATTCCCTGAGAAGTCCTGCAGCCTCCAGGCTAAAAGAAGGTATATGTCAGAACCAATGCATTAATTAGAGTTTTAAAATGTGCATGTCAAAACTTGTAGCATATAAACTTCCCAAGACTCTTGGCAATAAAGAGTTGAGGTTAGCGGGATATGGACTCGCATAAGATTTGAGTGTGGAAATAAAAACCCCTTTTTTAGAATTTCTTTTCCTTCTATAAAGAATATGATTTACTGTCTAGCTCAATGGGCTTTATCCATTGTATAGTTTACTAAATAGATAGAGAAGTTTTGACAGTTTCTCTCTTCAAAACTCACCAAATGTTAATCTCAAGTCCTGGTCAGATCTCATGAATGGCACTGCACGATCAATATGAATAGCAATTTCAACCACTATGCATGTTTGCTCAACATCATACCATAAAGCAAAACTAGAAGAATAATTGAGTTGTACGATCAGTAAACAAGAGCTAAAGCAGCTTGTCATGCTACTATTGGTAGGAGATGCGCAGCTGGTACTCATCAGAGATTCATATGAAACCACAGTGGAAACAAGCGTAAAGTTGTAAAACTGCAATATGATGATGAAAGAAGCATAATGAACTGATTGGCTTAGTGGTTTAAGGAATGGACATGTATGTGTGCATTAGACCCAATAAATATGTTCAATTTCCCATGTGAACTGAGGACAATACCAAGTTCAAACTACCCCACTTGGGTTTGGCTCGCTTCATACTGATCCATGAGGTCCGTGGAAATTTTATTAGTCCTGGGTTTACCTGCTTGAGGTGGCTTTTTCACTATTATAATAAGAAAACATTATGTACTTGTCTAGTGCAGAACCAAGTGGACAATATGGTAAGTCATTTGAGAGATTTCCAAAGCGAAGCTCAACAGAATATATGGTTCAGATACATATATTAATTGTATACATGTCCCTGCACATACTAGAGAATGTCTCTGCATGTCTGTGTACAAGTGAGATTTTGAAGGCAGAGATTACTTCATCAATCTTCTTAGTATAAAGAATTTTATAACAAGAGGTGATGATATTAATCTTCTGAATAAATGATGAGCAGTAGGTAGAAAGAATGTCCTCATGTCATTCACAAATTACCTGCTTACAGATAATAGAATTCCAAGGAAGAAGAGGACTCCTTGAGTGTCAATTCGAGATAAAGCCTGTGGTACCTTCAACCTTTGCCTCTCAGATTCACCATAATGGATTGCATCTGTTAGAATCCAGAGAACTCCAAGTCCGAGCAACATACCCATGTAAGGAGGCAGACCAGTCAAAGCTTTAAATACTGGAACAAAGATCAGTGCACCTATACCCACAGAAAAAACAAGCCGTCCTCGAGGAGCCATCTGCTCAGATGCCAAAACATCAGCAGACTCCTGTCCCTTCCCATTAGCTTCACTGTAAAGGACAAAAGCAACTAACCTCACAACTCCAAATCCATTTAGTAGGAGCTAATTGACATTCAGCATATGGCTGGATAGGCTAGGAGAGTACCTGGTAAGGGACATAAGAGCCAGTGGGACAGCTAGAGAAACTGCTGAGGGGAGGACCAAGTCCTGCAATTTACATATTCTGATGTGGTCTTGAAAGGGCACCAAAAATATGAAAACCAATTGAAGATAAGACAGTTCATACAACCGTGCACCCAACAGATATATCTCATATGGGAAAGCTAGTTAGTCATTGCTCGAGGAAATTGAAATTCCAATGCTGAGTTTTAAAGCTCAAAATCCAACTTTCGTTGATGTTAGAGCATGAACAAATTTGAGCAGTGTTACTGTTATTGTTTAAATAAACCTAAAGAGAAGCATGACAAATTCAATCACTATAGGAGGTAGTGTACTTGAATCACCGGTAATAAATCACATGTTATGGGACTGCATGAGGTAATGAAATCCCGGCCAAGAACAAAGATAAAATGATAACCTTCATTGTCTGCACAGTGGATATCTGACCATGAATCCAAAGCATAGTGGTAGTAACATCACCTATGGGAGTCCATGCACCACCAGCATTTGCTGCTATAACCACAACAGCTCCAAGAAGCCTGCCAACATACGGTGGAGCATTGGTTAAATAGAACTTCTCAAGAACATAGCTCGAAGCAATAGAGAAGTGATGCATAGCGCTATAAGGAATCCTACCAAAACAGCATGAAAGGAAATAAGTCAAGCGGAAAAGTAAAACAATAAAAAATGATAGAATCAAAAAGCACTTAACAAAATAAGTGTCATCCTGCAACATCAACAAGGTGCTCTTTTATGTATTGTAAGAAGTGGTTATATCAACCAGCAGCATCTATCACTAAGATTGAAAAGGTATGTATGTGGCCATCTAACTTCCTTGAACCACTCAGTGTCATTTGATAGTTGCACTTATTATAGAAATAATTCTATTATTTGATCTGATAAACTATCTCAAACTCAATAAAAGCAGCCGACTTCTGAAGTTAGATGATTATAGAACCAACTTAGTGGCTCATACTCATAATAAATATATTATGTTGTTTCATATAGCCTAAAGACAAGACAATTCTCAATATAAAAGAAAATCCTATCAAAACAGAAAGGGTGCAGAAAGGCCCAACTAAAGGAAACAAAGCACCTAGCAACCAAAAAACAAGCTAGAGATGTTGAGATGAGATCTTCATGACAATCTGAAAATGTTGTAACATACCTGCGGTACTCGGAAGGTGGCACCAGCTTCCGCAGTAAAGACACCATGACAATTGTAGATGTCAAGTTGTCCAGGACAGAACTTAAGAAAAATGTTATGAAACCAACCTGAAAATCCAAAAGTTAAAGGTCAGCGCCACATTGAATTGAGAGGTCAGTTAGTCTCATTCTTATTCAAGCTGAGGTATCTAAAATGTCCATGGGGAGAACTGAAAGAAGTCATCTAAGCTATAGCGAATACCAGTTTCTTTGCTTTCTACTTCCTGAAAGGGCAGAAGCCAGTTTTACCAGTTCAATCTAGAACACAAGAACAAAACACTAAAGCGTCTCCATGTTAGACGGGCTCATCCACTGGCCAAAGTTTCACCAGCTATGTCCAGTTCATATCTACATAGATTTAATTCCGATCAACCTATTCAATGAATTCCACCTATTGTTGCAATACCTTCAAATGTCCCCTAACTGTACCACAAGAAGCAATCTCAATGGCAAGTTCACCTTACCTTATTTCTAGTCCTTAAGTGGTTGGATGCTTCTTGAAATTCAGATGACAGTCATCTCACTTTGGTCAACTAAGGATGTCGATGGGCTCCAATTAGGGGCTTAGGCAATACTCAATAGACGTCAAAAGCTGACAGAAGTACTGAATCAATCACGATATGCACGACTTCCAATCTAAAAACAAATTCTAGTCATTTATGCAACCGTTAACAGATTATGTGATCAAATGTCACAGCATAAGGGGGTTTGAACTAAAGTCATTTACCACCCCTAGCGCTAGTTGGTATATGAGACGGCAATATAAACTGGGTAAACAGGTTAGAACTAAAGGTTCAATAAAGTATTAACAAGAGTTCTAACTGCAATTTACTGACTATTCAGCTGAGAAGGATTCTCCAAGACACCATGAGACAGAAATGAACCTACCACCCAGAGAAGAGTACGTGGCTTCCGAGTAGTTATATTGTCTGTAACCAGCTTGAATCCTTGATGAGCATCTACAATCTCCACAATGGTCATTGCACCAAGCAAGAAAAAGACTATCTCACTGACTTCAGCTGATGCATGTCTCAGCTCTGAGACAGCTACATCTGTTGATGGAGCCTAGGCAAGTAGAAATATGAAATATCATACCTAAACATAACTAACAAAATATAAAACAATCATAAAATAAATAAACTTCACTTGAGGGAATTTGAAACAGTGATAAGCTACCAACAAACAAAAAATAAAGTATACAGCTCATCGTGAAATTTAAGCATTTAAATTCATAACGTATTTTCACACTGAGACTTAAAAAGTACCAAGACATTAACAATACAAGAGCAAGTGTTAAGAACCTCTCCATCATCTCACCTAGAGACTAGAGGATAGTAAAAGGTACTTTAATTAAGAGAACCTTGCTTATGAGCTTCCACAGTCAAGAAAGTATTAGCCTGGTTAAATGCAATAGTCACATGGACAATAGCTTAGACATAGATGCCTACAGAAGAAATGGATAGGCAAAGTCGATGTAGCCAATAGTTAGTGACTTCCATGCTCAACAATCACACCATTCTTCATCAACTTCTTGGAAAGATAAATAATTATTCACAGGCTTGGAAGGCCAAACGCAAGGGGAAACATCATTAAATGATCAAAGCTTAAGCTAAGTGGTGTTTGTAGACCATCATTTTCCTGTTGAATATCGCAAAACAAAAGAAGTACCATGAAGAAGATACCTGGAGCCTTCCTAGAAATAACACTAAATCCTCCCTCGATACATTAGCAATTTCTCAAAGAGAAGCTTTTCAACAGAAATTGTGCCATACTAATGAATAAAAGTTAATTCAGAATCTGCATCTACCCCTGGTGTGACTTAAGGTTTTCCAGGAAGGACTTCTGCTGCATATGCTAAATGTTTCTAGATCAATGAGCTGAGGAGTATAACATAATAAGGCAGTTTCGAAAGCAGCTGTCCTGCGTATTGCATACTAAATTTGTCAGGAAACCAAAAGAAAGAAATGACTTCTAGCATGGCATGATTGGTAAACACATATGTAAACTTTACCTTTTTAATTTGGCAGTCACACTCCCAAATTAGATTAAGATTCAACTAGAATAGCGAGGAGAAACATTTCAACAAACATGCTACCACATTATGCTTCAAATAAATTTTGGCCCGTTATGGGCCAAATGGTAAAAAGAATATCTATGTCAGTATAAATAAACAATTAAGGATGAGCCTATCTACAATTATAGCAACTCACTGATATAGACATCAATAACCACAACTTTATCTGAAGCTTACCCCAATACTTCGCACTACCCATAAGCTCACAGCCATCAATAATCCCACTCCACTTTTATTGAAGGCTAGAGATTCTTCAAAGATTATGCCTGCATATCCTAATACAAACAAAATCGCCATTGCAGGATCCTGTATCACAATACGAACAAGATTAAACAAAGTTATGAAGTATTCACACTAATATGTAAGAAAGTCTTTGCCACATATATATCAAAATTCCAATATATCAAAATTCCCAAATAAGGAAATTGACAACAGAGCAGGGGTCAAACCGACCTGATTGGCAGCAACCCATGAGTGGTTAATGGCCACAGCTCCTGTAGCAGCTGCAGCGAAAATTGCTAGAGCTTTTACCAAATCAGTCTTCGATTGATATGAAACTTCAAATTCTTGCGAGCTTACTTCATCAACTGAACATAGGGGATCACATGACCCAGATGATGTAAGGTCCTAATGATACAGTAGCAGGTCAATGTAAAGTCAACACTAATTTAATTATATAGTATGTTAGAGAGTTTCTTTAAGCAGATTAACAATGCTTTAAGTTCCACATACAAGAAGCGCAGAATTGAATGCAGTCACTACTATTTGGTAAGTGCATTAGCAGACTCTGCTATGTACAAGAAAAAATTACAAATTACTACAGTTATCTTCAGCCAGAACTTTCTATAAGACACAGCCATTCCTATACCTACGTCACATTAAACTCATTAATGGAACATTCCACGGTCTTTGGGATCCAAAACCAGAATCTTCCAACTTAATCAGTGAAAGCATTTTTCCCTCATCCTGCATTGGCCTAGATGAGAAACAGTCAAATTGCATAAGAGACATGAAGGTCGACTGAAACCTATAGGCGCAATATTTCATTGTCCCATTGAGCTCTCCAGAAACAGAACAAATCGACCAGTGTAAGCATCCACATTCAATTAGAGCCATTTATGATAAATTAGAGACGCCGCCAAGCATAACTCAATCTTCCTCATATGCCCCAATATCCTTGGACAAATTATTCATCTCATGGGTTAGAAGAACACAGGACGGGGCTTGTACCGAAGAAGTCAGACAACCAGAGGAAAAGAGCAGGCGAGAACAACCTTGAACCGCTCCTCCGAATTGGGTTGAGCTTGCTTTCGCTGAACCGAAGACGACGACGACGACGACCCTTTGGCTTTCTCTTCAGCTCGAGCAAGAATGCCGCGTCCGAGCAGCCTCGAGCTCCTGGAGCCGCACAAAGACGAACCGAACAGAGACTTGGAAGAGGGAAGCGAAGGGCGGGTGCGGAGGAGAGAAATGGGCGACGGCGGAAGCAATTCGCGCCTCTTGAAGAGGTGCTGGGAAGGGGGGACATGGGTCGTTCCGATCGAGGAAGACGCCATCAAAGTTTCGATCTTTTTTCCTCAGGGTCGCGTTCCAGAGGAAGGACGGAGGCACCCAGAAATGGCGGTGGGTTCCTGATCTTCTGGGTATATTCTTGGAAGTGATAATTGACTGATGATGCCGACTGAAGAGGCGAGGAAATTGCATGGCATCCGCGGGAAGGATAAAAAGGGAGAAAGCGTCGTTAGGGAGAGAGTGAGAGAGGGCAAGGTGTGGAAATAGTGATTCTTGGCGTGGAAATAGTGATTCCTTGTGATATATCCGCCCCGATTTTATATGGTCCCGGGTCGGGCTTTAGTCACAGCTTCCTTCCCACCATACAGTTGATTATCATTCTTCCATGCTCGCATACTCTTGCTCGCATACTCTTGTGAGTGAGGTTTGCGGCCATCAAGTGAAAAGTGAGTGATGTAGAGGGAATAAATATAATTAGTGCATGGGAGTAGCATTGGCACAATTGATGTTAAAGGTGGAGTTGATCTCCCATGCACAAACTATTTATGAGCTGATACAACTCTACTGATGAGATCATAATAGGTCGAAATCAGTTGTTAAGTCTAAGTCATATGCTATCTCGTTCGATGGATTAGACACTTGAGTTAAGTTGGGCGCAATACAATTCAATACGAGGAAACTATTTGCCGTATTGTTTATTGAAATAACTATAGAAAGAAAGTTGGCTTGACGTTATTCGCTCACTAGACCTTGCATGGCTATTCCACAGCCAAGGAATTGCTGGCTAGTGACAAATGGTATTAGAGTTTGATCCCTCCAATAAGTGAGTTGAGGTGGAGAAAACTTGTGGTATACTCAATTCTACGAGGGCAATGAGTGAATTGCTAGGGCAAAAATTTTTTAGACAAAGTGCGGCTCTTGACTAGCTTCTCTTGTGACAATGGGCATAGGAAAGAACTAATTCCTTATTGAATAGGGAAAATGTTTCTGGATCAATTAGCAAATCTCAAAAAGAGGATTGTTGCCACATTTTTAACGAGGAAAAAAACCTCAATTGGTTTGTTGAGATAAAGAAAAGCATAGCATGCGAATTAGGGTGCTACCAAAAGGTGCAATTGGCCAAAAATGCCACCCCTTGTCAAGAAAATCACAAGTGATCGAAGGTGCCTGAATAGTTGCAATCAAAAGAAGCTACCAGTGGAGTGGCTTGTTTTGTTGAGCAAGCATTGCTATTTGATGTATGATCCAAAAGCCACGGGATAGCCAACAACAAAGAGCGTTACGGAATTGAGTGGGGGATAATGTCACAATCTATGATTATTCCATACTTGCCTATTGTTCTGAGTGGAACTTGGGGTTATCGGGTGAAAAGTGAATGATGTAGAGGGGATGAATCGTCAAAGTGATGTCAGGATAGTTTGTGCTAGAAATTCTAGGATATAACGAATATATCTCTAATCGGGGTTAGCTTTTTGTGAACAAACTAGTTGGGAGCTGATATCTCTATTTTGATGAAATTATGATAGGCTGAAACAATTGTTAAGCCTAAAGTGATTTGTTGTCTCGCTCGATGGACTAGATGTCCGAACTAAGCTGAGTGTAATACAATCCAATACAAATTAGTTATTTACCATATTGTTCTTTGGAATAGTTATAGAAGGAAGGTTGGCTCACTGTTATTTGCTCACCAAGCATTACACAGACTATTATGCAGCTAATGAACCGTCAATCAGTGACACTTGGCAATAACTTCAATTTTTTAAAAAAGAATTTGGTGTCTCGCAATCTTTTTTTTTGGTGAAAGTGTCTCGCAATCTTTGATCTTTAGAAAAGTGAGAAAAGAAAATGATTATCAAGTAGTTAAAAAAAAAAAGGACTATAAGAAACCATTTTGTTAAAATTATATAGTAGAGAACATTAAATTTGAACAATTAAAAAGGATAGGGTGCAGAGCAAAGTGGGTCATAAGGAAATTATACAATTGGGGGAGGTTTTTAACTATTACAGAAATATTCTCTTAACTTTTAATATTATTACAGCCGTTTTTCTTTTTGGTCTGTTATTACAGCCGTGTAACGTTCTAGAAAACGTGCAAAAAAAGGTAGATATATTTTTCATCACACTTTTTGCGAGAAATCCCTTTTCTATCCTTAATTGCTGTAAAACAATAAAAAAAAAAACAAATGAAAATGGAAGAAGACTAAATCTAAAGTACTGATATTACAATAATAAATATCAAAATAATGTTAAGCAATGACTATATTTTAAAGTTTGAGGAGTACGGCCAGTTTAAGAGACCTATAGAAGATATTCTAAGAAGAAGAAGAATAAACACATGTTGAATAAAAAGGAAAAGGCCTAAAAAAGGGTCAAAGAACAAAATTGGATTACTTGTTATATATATTCACATTAGAAAAAAAATATTATTTTAAATTTAGTGTCCTGCGGTCTTTTGATTCTTAAATAGTGAGAAAAAATAATTATCAAGTAGTAGGTAAACAAAAAGAGACATTAAAAACCCATTTCATTTGGACCATATAGTATACAAAGTCATATTTACTTTTTAAAAGGGTTACGTGGGAGGTTGGACGGGTAATGGGGCATAGTTCATCCCCGCACCACCCCATGTGTCGGACAAGATATTGGAACTCGTCTCCTTCACAATTATATAATTTTTGTGCCCAATTTGAAATTTATTATCTCAAAATCATACTTAACTAGCTATATTATTGAAGGGTCGTGTTTTCCTTGACCCATAATTGACAATTCCTTAATTCAATAGATATCAATCGCATTTAAGTTTAACTAGAAAAAGAAATGCGGTTAAGATTCATGTTTATAGCCTGGCAGCTAGAAAATATGATCATTGTAAAATGCTCGTATATCCTTGAAGGGCACAAGATTATAGTTAGCCAGACTTTCATTGGAGCCTTAAGCAGACACAGCAAATTTGACGAATAATACCGAACGAAAAGTGAAGGCAACAACGTTAGAATCCTATGTAATCTACATTTAACTTGAACTATGTATTAAAAATAATATATCGTCTTCCTCTCTCTCTCTTTTCTGTTTTTTTTTTTTTTTTTTTTTTTTTTGGTGAACCACAAGTTCTAATTTCTACACGAACGAAAAGGAAAAGTTATCATGATAACTCTCCTCCATACTTTCACTCAATCCTCCAGCACGACGTTTTGCTTAACCAAGAAGACTGAAGCATGCCCGCCTAAACTCATACAGTCACACATAAATTAGTAGCAAAATCGATTCTGCCACCGTTTTTCGTAAACCTCCAGATCGTTATGATCAATATCAATGGTGAAAATAAAAGCCAAAGACACGAGCTAGTAGAAGGGGAACGATGCTTACTATAGAACAAATCCATGGCTTTGATGCCATTCTTCAAGTTCTGAACACACCTTTTCTCTTCACCATCTTACTGGCTTGCCAAGTCCATGCCTGAGGACCAATCTAGTCTTTTGGAAACTTCTTGTTTTCTGGGTAATTTTTCTTGACATGAGAGAGAGAGAGAGAGAGAGAGAGAGAGAGAGAGAGAGAGAGAGAGCTTCCGTGAGGGAAAACTGATGGCGGGTCTTTCTCTGGCACGGTTCAAAACGCTTTTGAACTCGTTAAAGAGGGACACGGCAAATTGAAAATGTAAAGATAAAACAAAGACAATCGACTGCGCTTTCTTCAAAGTTGTGTAAACTGCGATTCTTTGGAGTGTCATCTTGGAGAAGATCACAGGATGAGAGAGAGAGAGAGAGAGAGAGAGAGAGAGAGAGAGAGAGAGAGCTCTGTGAAAGCCGACTCAGCCTTGTTAACCTTTTTTCCGGGAGACGCCAACTTGGAATTTTGAGATGATTTAAGAGATTATCCTTTTGGTTTCTTCCCGCTATTCTTTAGAACGTTGCAGCTCATACGTGTACTTGCGAACCTGTGTTCATTCTCAAGAGCTTAAAGTTCGTGAATCCTGCTCCGAGGGTTGAGAGTTCATTTGAGAGAGAGAGAGAGAGAGAGAGAGAGAGAGAGAGAGAGAGAGAGAGAGAACAAAGTGTCACTCACATGATTTTGTAGAAGCTTCAAAGTTAACGGTTTGTAGAAATTTTAGAATTTACACGTGCACGAAGAAGTTTGGAAAATGTCTACTTGATTAGTTTTCAAGCAATTCAACCACCCTCTGGGTTGCTATATATGATTATGATTATAAAAGAAAATTATTGCACATCTCGAAATTTTGAGTGACAAACACATAATAACTTTGTCACTTGAATCGGAGAATTACCAAAAAAGTCCTAAACCTATTGCATTTGTGCCAATTCGTCCTAAACTTTTTTTTGGGCCAATTTAGTCCTAAATCTTTTATAATTGTGTCAATTCAGTCATTCCGGCCAAAATTGGCCGACCGGAGCGTGGACGCCGGCCGGAGACAGGCTGGCCGGCGAACAATTTTTTAATAATTTTTATAAAAAAAATTCGATTTTTTTTAATTTTTTGATTTTTTTAATTTTTTTTTAATTTCTTTCTTACCTTCTTCTTCTTCCTCTGGCCGGCCGGCGCCGGCCGGGCGAGGGCCAGCGAGGCCGACCTCGCCGGCCACCGGCTAGGCTCGCCCGGCGGCCCACCGGCGAAGGCGAGCCTCGCCCCGCCGACGGCCGCCTACGCCGTTCTTCGGGCGAGGTTCGCCCTCGCTTGCCACCGGGCGAAGGCGAGCCTCGCCCAACGACGGCGAGGCCGCCGTCGCCAGATCTGGCGAGGCTCGACCTCGCCATGGCTGGGCGAGGCCGAGCCTCGCCTTGGCTGGGCGACGGCGGCCTCGCCGTCGCTGGGCGAGGCTCGCCCCGCCTGCCACTGGCGAAGGCGAGCCTCGCCCAGCGACGGCAAGGCCGCCGTCGCCAGATCTGGCGAGGCTCGACCTCGCCATGGCTGGGCGAGGCCGAGCCTCGCCTTGGCTGGGCGACGGCGGCCTCGCCGTCGCTGGGCGAGGCTCGCCTTCGCCAGTGGCCGGCGGGGCGAGCCTCGCCAGTGGTCGGCGAGGTCAGCCTCGCCGGCCCTCGCCTCGGCGGCCGCGCCGGCCGTAGGAAGAAGAAGGAGGTAAAAAAATCAAAAAATTATTAAAAAATTGTTCGCCGGCCAGCTGTCTCTCCGGCCGGGCGTCCCACGTCAGCCTCCGGCCGGCCAATTTTGGCCGGAAGGACTGAATTGGCACAATTATAAAAGGTTTAGAACTAAATTGGCCAAAAAAAAAATTTTAGGACTGAATTGGCACAAATGCATATAGGTTTAGGACTTTTTTGGTAATTCTCCCCACTTGAATCTAAAGAATTAAGAGGAATAATAACAAAGTCTATCGAAAGACCAATTTTACGAATTTCATTTAAAAACTACTTTTTTTTAAGAATTGAAAAACAGTGTAAAAGTTAATCATGTACACTAAGGAATTGTTTTGAAAGTCTTCTCCTAGACTCTAACACATATATCAACACAATTTCCAACAATTCATCATTGTGAGGAAGAAAATTTGTGGCGAGACCACTAAATTATGACAATGGTAAAAAAAAAAAAAAAAAATATGCTCTTTTTTCATCATCTAATCTCAGTAATCTAAAAAGCCATATCATGTACATCAAAAGAAAATTCTTTAATTGATGAAAATGTAGGAGAAGTGGGAAAAAACAAAGTAAAAGTGGGAAAAAGGAATTGATAGGATGATGGGATTAACTCACCTTTCAATAGACATTCAAATAGAAATGAATGCAGCGAATTATAAAATGCCTCATGTAAGTGTGAAAATTATTAGTATCATATACCTCAAATTATGGAAGAAACCGTTTTCATTATAATTGTAGGAAGCAATACGCATTTAAATGCTTTTTCATAAGGTAAGATTTATAGTTTATAAGCTACATTATGAAATAGGTATAAAAATCGTTTTACTATTTCTCCTAATAAAGAAGCAAATACGCATTAAAACACTCACGTTCATTCACCTAAACAAAAATGTAAAATGCACCAATCTCTCTCTCTCTCTCTCTCTCTCTCTCTCTCTACATATGGAAGTATTAGAGACGATTCTTATAGAGTTTTCACTATAATAAGATGGAAGTACGTCGAAGTCATCTCTTTGCTCCGACAACGAAAGTAAATCATAAAAAATAAGACATATCACATGGCAATATAGAAGATATCATACGTTTTTAGCATGGGAATACCGTGTGAAGAGACAAAAGTTTGTTCTTCGGACTACAGCAGTAGACCTAGACATCATACATTCTGATGGAATAAATAGTCCTCGTATGGAAGTCTGCAATCCCCAAATTCTAATTGGAACCCAATACACGATGGACACAAATTGTCTATATGCGACCTGGCGGATTTCGGACACGCGATGCAATCCGGGGCTGTAAGCGCCCTATTGCAGAGTCCGTGTCCGTGCTCGCCCTGTTTTGACATATATTGGCAAGAAGAAATTTCAGGTTCGTCCGAAATGTGGCATCAGTTCCATAAGAGTATTGCAAAAACGAAGGAGCCCAATGACAATGACCATGACATTCCACCTAGCAGCCATGAATGATTGCCAAATCCTTTGTGTTTTCTCCTTATTTTTGCTCACTACTTTGAACCCAAGTTCAATGTGCCTATTTGTACACAACGTTGGTATTGCAAATTCCTCCATGATGCTACATTGATTACATAAACTATTGTGGAAAGAATTTTGGCCTTCACATTGTCGGATTTGCTGTCACTTTCATCATGTCATTGCATCTTCTAGTAGTAGTAGTCGCCCTTAAAATTAATGATATAGATAGCATATGGTTGCCATGACCGCAAGCTTGGCATCTTTCGAGTTCCAAAATGGGCAACGATGGCTGCAAGCACGAGATCTTTGGTGAGTTCTATATGTTGAGGCCATGGCTGTGAGCTCAAGGGGCCATGATGGCCTCGACGACAGAGAAGTGTCATGTTAACCAGTGCCCTAAATATGCATAACACGAGATTAGTCAATTAGCACTCATCAACATAACCCTAAGAGAATGCCAATAAGTTATGTTATAGCCAAAATTATGACACTAATGTTTTTGTGACATTTTTTTTTTCCAATGGCAAATAGCTACTTCACATCCAAATCTGATATATGTACAAAAAAAATGCATAATATTGATAATGAAAATATTTTTGCTTGATTAATTATTTAAATACAAACGATCATTTAAAAAAAACGTTTTTTTTTAAAATCATTCATCTTATACGAAATAAATACACCCTAAATAAGTATACATAACGTTGGTGTTGCATTCTCCTCTATTGGCTACTACGATCCCTTAAGCAACTATGATGGATTCTTGGCCTTTACCTTGTTGGATTTGGTGTTGCTTTCATTGTTCATTGCATCTTCTACTAGTGTTAGTCACTAAGCATTTCCTGTACCGATTGTTATGATCGTATTAATGTCATGTGTCTAAGTTATCCTTTGGCTCTTTTATGGGGAAGCTCACTTCGTAGTGATCAGTTCATATACAAAAGAATTCATGTAGAATCAAGCTCACTTCGAGTAGCTTGATTCTCTACTATTAAATAAGTAATATTCGGTTTGTCTCCATCAGTGATAATATTCAACAGGAAAATAACGATGAATATTAGATCTCATAATGTTCTATGATGCCATTTAATTAGAGTAATTGAAACATAAACTTCTTGGCATTCTCATTAATGGAATTCGAAGGGCACCATCACATACACTCTAGCCTCACTCAGCCACATAAAGCAGGGTTTTCTCTAAAGTCGCTTGAGGGATCGATCCACCACCGTACTAAATCATACTTTTTAGCAGTTGCCTTACGCAAGAAGGAAATTGATTAAATTCCTAAATTATTCTTTCTTGGATTACTTACATTAACGTCAAGCATGTCACATAAAATCGCCAACATCCACGTCGGTGATTTCTAACATAAATTGATTTGATGGATTAAATTACTACTTATGGGAAAAAAATATTGTAAATTTTAAAAAATTACGAAAAATTCTTCTTTGGTTCTAGGTGTTTTAAATTGTATACATTGATAGGTTTCAAGTTTTTCATATTGAACTAAATGGATAAATGTGCTAACAATTAAGAAATTTGTCGTGAAAGTATAATTGAGTATTAAAACTTTTAAAAAATACAATAAAGTAGTTGTCCATATGGTCCAATTTGATTAACAGAAAATGCTAACATGACATTATTGCATTTTTCATTAACATGATGGTGACGTAGGAAAGACAAACTAATTTTTTTTTTTTTTAAAGAGTGTTCTTTGTTAGCGAAATTGGAGGGAAACGAAGATTAAAGCACACCATTTTGATGATTTTTAGAATTTGATTGCATTTAAAAAAAAAATAAGGATTCAACTGTATTTTAACCATAAATTTTAGGGTTTTTAGTATACTTTATTTCCAAATAAATATCTAATTGTGGTGTCTGCCCTTTGACAAATTAAAAGTGGAAGTCCT
The DNA here is from genome assembly GCA_016097485.1 of Eucalyptus sideroxylon x Eucalyptus melliodora. Classification (NCBI taxonomy): domain Eukaryota; kingdom Viridiplantae; phylum Streptophyta; class Magnoliopsida; order Myrtales; family Myrtaceae; genus Eucalyptus; species Eucalyptus sideroxylon x Eucalyptus melliodora. The sequence continues at coordinate 22,707,680 of CM027830.1, forward strand.
CCAGGGGGCCTGATCTTCGCACTTCTTCTTAGTAATGAATACTATTTATAGTTCTTCGGGGAACGTTTAACCGCTTATTGGCAAGCATTGCGTCTCATAATAAGGAAAAACTTCAATTATTTGTAAATGAATATTGTCCTTAATTGAGCATGTCAATCCGAATTTGCCTAGATGGTTTGCCATATGCTCGTTAAATTCATGTAGAGAAACTAAATTTTTATCTGAGAAATTAAACATGAACTAATCATAAGGTATTTCAATCGGGTGTACATAACAACTATTGGGCAAAATCGATGTACAGGTTGCAATATTTGCAATACCAACGTTGTGTATATATAGGCATATTAAGCTTGGGTTCAAAGTAGTGAGCAAACATATGGAGAAAACACAAAGGATTTGGCAATCATTTATGGTTGCTAGATGGAATATCATTGTCATTGGGCTCCTTTTTTTTTTTTTTTTCCAATATTCTTATGGAACTGATGCTACATTTCGGACGAACCTGGGATATCTTCTTGACGAAAACTGTCAAAACACAGCGAGCAACGGCTTCGACCATTACGCTGCTTATGGATCGTGTTATGGACACGTGGATTTGCAATAAGGCGATCACGGCCCATGAAATCCGCTAGGTCGCAGATAGACAAGTTGTGTCCATCGCGTATGGGGGTCCAATTCGAACTTTGGGATTGCAGATTTCGATATGAGGACTATCCATTCCACGATAATGTATGATATCTAGGTGTACAATAGTTTCTGTTGTTGTTGTCCGAAGAATAAACTTGTCTCTTCACATGGTATTTTCATGATAAGAACGTATAATCTCTTTTATTTTACTATGTGATATGTCATATTTCTTATGATTTACTTTTTTTGTGGGAGCAAAGAGATGACTTCGACATACTTCTGTCTCATTAAAGTGAAAATATACATAAAAATGTTATTACAAAGTTCATGCAAGAATTGTATCTAATACTTCCACAAGTATAGAATTATAAAACGAAAAAAAGTGATTGGTGCATTTTATATTTTTATTTAGGTGAATGAACGTGGGTGTTTAATGTATATTAGCTTCTATACTAGGAGAAACAGTAAATAGATTTTTATACTTATTTCGCACTGTAGCTTTGAAACTATAATACTTGCCTTATGAAAAAGCATTTATTTGCGTATTGCTCCCTAAAATTTTATTAAAAACGGTTTCTTCCCTAATTTGAGGCATATGACACATAATTTTCACACTTAAATGAAGCGCATTGTTATTTGCTGCATTCCTCTCTATTTAAATGTCTATTGAAAGGTGAGTTTCTCCGGTCATCTTTTCAATTCCCTTTTTTTTTTAACTATTACTTTGTTTTTTCCACTTCTCCTACTTTTTCATTATTTAAATAATTCTCTTTTGATGCACATGATATGGCTTTTTAGCTTACTGAGATTTGATAATGAAGAAAGAGCATATTATTATTTTTTTCTTTTTCTACCATTGTCATAATTTAGTGGTCTCGCCACAACTTTTCTTCCTCACAATTATGAATCATTGAAAATTATGTTGATATATTTTTTTTCCTTTTTGGCTACAAGTTCTTACAGAGCTCAAACCATTTCTTGTACTTCCTGAGAAGCTTGGGAGATTGGCCATTTAATTAGTTGGGGATGGGAGTGGTGTAATCTCGCGATCTCTTTTTTCGGCGCCTATTAGGGTGGGCGTCGGCAGAGGCTAATGACTCGGTCTATTAGACTTAGCTCGGAATCTTCCAAAGCCCACCAATTCACAACTTAATAGTTTGATTTTTTTATTTATAAGTTAATTTTAAAAAAGAGTTGCCACTAATCAATTTTGGATGGGTCAATTAAAAACCCAAGTGAAATATTGGAAGAAATATTCACTTTTGCGCAACTAGAGAAATTATGATCGGGACTTGATTACACTAATTAATCCCTTTTAGTACTTAATTTTGTTTAAACCCTAAAGCTTTTTGCATTTTCAAAAGATTATTTAATGCATTTGTGGAGGAAAAGCACATTTTTTGGTCTTTTTCTATTTTTTGAACATAAAAAGAATTTTCGATTTTTTTTAACATACAATGGTATTTTTTGGATTTTTGATCTTTTCTGAAAATATTTATCATTTTGGCTTTTTCTGATGTTCTTAGGCTTTTTGGGAAACATGGGATATTTTTGGATTTCTATGAAAATAAATTATTTTTTGATTTTTTAATTAAAATATTATTTATTATAATAATATAATAATAAAAAACGAGCTGGGTCGGATCCCCAGATTGGGACCGACCCGGATCGCCGGCGGTTGGCCCGGATGGGCTCGAAGCGCGGGCCCGACCCAAATCCCCTTTTTCTCCTTTTTTAATAGTCCAAGCCCACAAAGCAACACAGGCCCACCTATGCACAAAATCAGCCCACATACAACCGGGCCCAGTCCACCTGAATGGGAGAAACCCTACCCGGTTGAGGGCTTCCGCCCGACCCGACTCTTGACCCAGGACGAAGCCGCCACAGGCTTCCCCTTTCTCCGGCCCGAGCCTCGACTGGTGCGGCAGGGACGTCACCGGACGGCGCCGATGACAACGATGGCGAGGTGGAGCAGCAGCAGCGAGCTACTCGACCGTGCCGAGCTACCACGACGCGACCACAGCGAACAACATCGGCGCCGCGAGACCCACAGACGCGGCGGCGGACGACGGTGGAGACGACAGCGGCTTGCGTTGAGCTCTGGGTGCGGGAACGGTAGCAGGCGACGTCGGGAGACAGCACGGCGGCAGCAGCGAGCTGTTCGTCGGGGGCGATGTCGGGAGGCAGCACAGCGGCGAGCGACAGCGTGTTGTGGTGGCTTGATCCCACGGATCCTTACTCCGCGTTGTGCCGTTACCTTCCCCTCTGACGTCCTATTTATAGGCGTGGAGGCCGGTCGACGGAGGCGCTCGGACCGCCGGTCCTTCGTGCTTCGAGCGGCCTCCGCCGACCGACCCGGCGTCCTATCGAGGTGGCTCTAGCTAGGCCGCCGACCGCATTGAAGACGCGTCCTCTCCACCTGCGATGCTCCACGTGCGTTGTCGTCTGCCTTTCCGTCCGGCATCGCGGGCGTCCGGCTTCTTGCGCGTGCGTTGCAGAGGAAGGGGAAGAAGATGACAAGGGAGCAGGAAGAAGACAAGAAGGAAAAGGGGGCCGGGCCTGGGAGAGAAAAGGGCTGGGCCCTTGGGGGCCCGCGCGGAAAAAAAAAAAAAGAAGGGGCTGGGCTTTAAAGCCCAGCCCCATAAGGACCTTTTTTTTTTTTTTTTTAAAATATATATTTAATATATTATTATTTTTAACAAAAATATTTAATAAATTATCCGAAAAAGCGAAAAAAGAAGGAACTAAAATAGGAAAGGGACTCAAATAAAAGTTAAGACCTAATTGATGCGAAGATCATTTTTGTCAGAGCCGAATCGGTCCCTAATTTTTTTATGCAATTTAATTAAAAATACATAGCCAAAATTTAGGTGTCAACACCCACCCCACGGTGGACGAGTTGGTTCGCGCCTTGACCCCTTAGCCGGAAGGGTAGAGGTTCAAAACTTTTCGCCTCCATTGCGTGACTTACCTACAACATCGTGGGAGAAAAAATTTAGATGTCAATAGTGTAAAAACCATAAAAGTGACATACGCTTCTACAAGAGCACCTAATGTGTTATAAATGAAGCTAAATGTTTTTTTAGGGCTTTTTTTTTTTTTTGTCTTTTCTATTAGATTTGCTTTTAAGTTAAAAGCTACACCTTTATATTAGCGATAATAAAACGCTAGTCATCAAGACGCTGAAAAAAAAGAGAAGAAAAAGTGAGTTTTTTTTTTTCTCTTTGAGGGTTCTCAATCTCTTTGTGCTTTGATCTTGAGAGAAGATCATTGTTGTATTCCAATTTTCTTTGAAGTCTAATGGATTCGCAGAGTACTTCTACGCGGAGATGTAGCCCAGGTTTGGGTGAACTTTGATAAAAAAAAAAATTTGGCCTATTCTCCTATTCTATTTATTTATTATTATTATATTATGTTCAGTGGATTGTTTGCTTGCGGTATTTTTCTAGAATCGTCGTGCGATTTTGTAACAACTAGTATTAGAGCTTAGGTTAGCTAATCAAGAATATTTAGGGTTTTTCGATGACATTCGATAGAAAGCAAACAATATGATAGAAGATAAAATTAGAATCGATAATTCGATGGGCAGGATTTTCGGATGGTGGAAACTACAAATCAAAGATTTTTTTTATTAAAAAGATCTCTATACACCACTTTAAGGGTTGGAAACCCAAGATAGCGGAAGTGGATCCGACAATAGAAGTTGGATGGAAAATTTTTGATCAGAATGCATTAGGTGTGATTTGTCTAGGATTGACGAAAAAGACAATGTATCACATCACGAAAGCAAAAATTGTAAAATAAGCCATCACGAAAGCAAAAATTGTAAAATAAGCCATGGGTATTTTAACGAATATTTGTGAGAAGCCCTCCACATCAAACCATGTATTATTACTAAAGAAACCGGTTAATATGAAGTTATCTGATAGAGGATTTATGGTAGACCATATTAATAGTTTCACATAGGTCGCAAGTTAGTTGGAATCCGCAAGCATAAATCTAGATATGAAACTCCAAGCTTTATTATTTTTGTGTTTTCTTCCAAACAGGGATTTCAAGCACCATGAAGGATGATTTGACTCTAGATGATACTGTGGCTAGCATCATGGATGAAGAAATGCGAAGAAAAGTCTTGGGTGGAAATAATTTTTCGGCATCTACATTTTCAACGGCACTAGCAATAGAGAACCGTAAAAGAAGTAAAAGTAGAGAAAAATTCAGCAAGCGTGGCAAGTCGCAATCAAAGGGAAAGAAATATGTTGCAAAAGATGAGTGTTGGTTTTGTCACAAAACCAAACATCAGAGGTTTCAGCGTGAAGCCTACAAAAAGAAGTAGTAAGATGAAAATTAAGGAGCTAATGTGGTTAGCGATGAACCTTTGCTAAAGAACTTTTATTTGTCTGTCGAGTTTAACTTGATGACAGGACAAGTGGTTTATTATTTCTGGTGCTTCTTTTCATTGCACCTTGCAAAGAGACATATTTGATGATTATGCTAGCAAAAATTCCGAGCAAGTCGTTGTGGGAAATGGCCACATGTATCCGATTGTTGGAAAATGAATTGCGATTGTGAACATCTTAGGTGGAAGATATCTAGTTTTGCATGAAACTAGGCATATTTTAAAATTAAAGAAAAATCTTATCTCAACCAATAAACTTGACCAAGAAAGTTTGATAATAACTTTTGGATGTGGAGAGTGGAAGATAACCTCAAGGGCAAGAGTAGTAGTAAAAGGAAAGTGCATGGGTACACTTTACCTTCTCCAATGAGACAATATCGGTGATATAGTTGTAACTATAATGGTTACAGATAATTTGTCTATTTTTTGGTATTATCATTTAGGACATCTTAGTAAAAATGGTGTAAAGCAATTACACTTGAAGAAATTACTTTTGGGTTTGCAAAATGTTGAGTTAGATTTTTGTGAAAGTTGCATTTATGGAAAAGAAAAGGCGGTTAGTTTTCAATTGAATGAATGATAAAATAAAGGTCAAAAGCTAGATTTAATTGACACCGATGTGTGGGGATAAGCTCAAGAACTCTTTTATGGTGGTAAGAGATTTTTTGTCACTTTCATTGGTGATGAGACAAGGAAGACTTTGGCCTATGCTCTTAGAGAAAAATCAAAAGTATTTGGAATGTTCAAAATGTGGAAGGCCATGGTAAAAAAACAAATAGATTATCAGATTAAAGTTTTGAAGTCTGATAATGGTAGTGAATACACGAGCAATGAATTTGTAGAATATTTGAGTCAGAAAGGCATACACAGGTTGAAGACTATTCCTAGAACTCCTCAAAACGGTGTAGCTGAGAGAATGAACATGACTATTCTAAAACGTGTGAGATGCATGAGGCTACAAGCGGGTCTTTCACTATGCTTATGGGCTGCCACAGTTGATACAATTGTTTATTTTATCAACATGAGTCCATTTAGTGTATTGGATGGAAAAATGCCACAAGAGTAGTGGTTAGATAAAAAAAAAATTAATTATTTACATCTAAAGTATTTGGTTGTATTGCATATGCTTTGATTGATAGAGAGGATATGAAGAAACTTGATGCTAAGCCCTAGAACTGCGTTTTTATTGGATATGGTGGCGATGAGTATGGCTATAGGCTGTTGGATATTTCAATAATATTTTGAAATATTAAATAACTTCAATAATAGTTATGACCGCATTGAAGACCATTATTATTTTTAACGGTCACATAACGGTTTCTTAATGGTCATACAACGGCTTTCCAATCGTTTTGTAACGTTTAATTTATTTCTCAAATAAATCCTTCATTATTTTACAACGGCTACATTTTGTCTGAATATAAAATCTCACAAGACAATCTTAAAAATACACACTGATTGAAAGAGAATATTCTTTCTTTTTGAAATCTTTCATTTCCTTTTTTCTTGCTGGGTTATACACAGACGTTGTTTCTATTCCTTCTAATATTCAGTGCGGAATATAGAAGAATGTCTGTTGTATCTTGGGAGGATAGCCGTTAGAAGCCTATCGCACCGAATTTTGCATTCCGAGGGGCGGAATTATCTTTAAGGACAGTGCTTACGTTTGCACGCCTCAGACAAATTTATTTATTCTTATCGGCCTTTATCCTACAATCTTAAGGATAATACCCATGGAGCATCAAGTCGATACTGCTGCTGATGCCTCAATCTCCACCAGTCCAGTTGCACTACCACCACTACCACATATGTCCTATGCCAAACCATTCCCCGACATATCGAAGATCGAAGTTTTCAACGGCAACAATTTCAGAAGGTGGCAAGAAAGGGTTTTCTCTATCCTAGATGTGCACGGCGTGGCTTTTGCACTTACGGAGGCCGAACCAATTGATAACAAGCTTCGAGATCAATGGATACATGCTAATAAGGTATGTAGGCACACAATTATTAGTACTCTTTCTAATGAATTGTTTGATGTCTACTGTCCGTACAAGGAAGCAAAACAAATATGGGACTCCATGACTGCAAAGTACACTGCCGAAGGTGTGGGGAGACAAAAATTTGTAATCGGAAATTATTATTGATGGGAAATGTCCGATGATAAGAAGATCAAGATACAAATCAATGAATATCACAAGTTAGTGGAGGACTTGAAAGTAGAAAACATCAACTTACAAGAAGAATTTCTTGCGGGCCTGCTAATTGAAAAGTTGCCTGAGTCTTGGAATAACTACAAGCAACAACTCAAGCACAAGGACAAGCAATTGTCACTAGCCGATCTGATCGTGCATATCATCATTGAGGATACAACTCGCAAGGAGATCAAAGCTGCCAAAGCTAAGGAAATTGCTACTAGGGCAAATTTGGTGTAAGGCAAATTTCAACATCGCCAAAACAGGTATTATAACAAAAAACCTGATTACAAACCCAAAGTTGCTCACCCCACCTTCAAAAAGAAAGGCTCTTGCTTTGTTTGTGGAAAACCAAGTCATCATGCAGCGCACTGCAGAAAGAGAATGATGGGAAATGACAATCCTGCTAAACCAAAAGTTAATTTGGTTAAAACAGATAACTCTAATGATATAATTGATGCGGTTATTTTCCAGGCCAACATTGTGGCCAATGTGAAAGGATGGGTGGTAGACTCAGGTGCTACCAGGCATATTTGTGCAAACAAAAATGCATTTTCCTCCTACACGCCAGTAGGGGAAGGAGAAGAAAAAATTTATCTTGGTGATTCAAGAACAGCTCAAGTTCTTGGGAAAGGAAAAGTTCTTCTCAAGCTCACATCTGGCAAAACTTTGGCCCTGAATGATGTATTACATGTCCCTAATATAAGGGCAAATTGGTCTCAGTAGCGCTTTTGGGAAAGGTTGGGGTGAAGGTGTCATTCGAATCTGATAAGATTGTAATGACAAAAAATAACGTCTTTGTGGGAAAGGGTTATTGTAATCAAGGACTTTTTGTTCTTAATGTTTCTAATGTTATCAATGAAAATGCTACTGCTTTCGCTTACTTGACTGAATCTGTTGATTTATGGCATGGTAGATTAGGTCATGTTAGTATTTCTTATATTAAGAAAATGCAAAAACAAGGTTTAATTTCTGGAATTAAAAACCCATGTTTTAATAAATATCTAATATGTGCCGAAATAAAATTAACAAAAAAGCCTTGTATTTCTGTAAATAGAGAATTTGATTTGTTGAGTTTAATTCATACTGATCTAGGAGATTTAAAACAAACTATGACTAGAAGAGGTAAAAAATATTACGTGACCTTCATTGATGATTATTCTAGATTTACCAAAGTTTATTTACTTAGGCATAAAGATGAAGCTTTTGATATGTTCCTTTTGTATAAAGCTGAGGTAGAAAACCAATTGAATAAAAGGATAAAAAGAATTAGAACGGATAGAGGTGAAGAATATGTATTGCTTAATAAATTTTGTGAAAAGGAAGGAATAATTCATGAAATTACGCCTCCTTATTCCCCTGAATCTAATGGCATAGCTGAAAGAAAAAATAGGACTTTGAAAGAGATGATGAATTCTATGCTTGTTAGTTCTAATGCTCCAAATAATTTATGGGGTGAAGCTATTTTATCTGCATGCCATATCCAAAATAGATACCTCATAAGAAAACAGGTAAAACACCCTATGAATTTTGGAAAAGTTATCATCCTAATTTAAAATATTTGAAAGTGTGGGGGTGTCTTGCTAAGGTTATGCTTCCTAATTCTAAGAAAAGGAAAATAGGCTCTAAATCATCTGATTACATGTTTATTGGTTATGCTGATCATAGTGCTGCATATAGATTTCTTGTATTAAAAAGTGACGTGCTTGATAATAATACTATAGTTGAGACAAAAAATGCAGAATTTTTTGAGCATATTTTTCCATTAAGTGTTGATAATATTTCTCCTGCGCCTATTCATAAAAATGTTTTCGAAAATTCAAATGATGAATTAAGAAGGAGCAAAAGAATAAGGAAAGAAACTTCTTTTGGGAATGATTTTTATACTTATCTTATTGATAATGATCCTTTGACTTATTCTGAAGCGATATCTTCCTCAGAAAGCAATTTTTGGAAAGAAGCTATAAAAATCGAGATTGATTCTATCTTACAAAATCAAACTTGGAAATTAGTTGATTTACCACCCGGTGCAAAACCGATTGTAGTAAATGGATTTTTAAAAAGAAATACAATCCTGATGGTTTTATTGATAAATATAAAGCAAGATTAGTTGTAAAAGGTTTTACACAAAAACAAAATGTTGATTATTTTGACACTTTTGCTCCAGTTACGAGAATTTCATCTATTCGTGTTTTAATTGCTTTGGCTTCCATTTACAAACTTATTATTCACCAAATGGATGTTAAAACAGCTTTTTTAAATGGTGATTTGGAAGAGGAAATTTACATGGTGCAACCTGAAGGTTGTATTTTTCCTAGCCAAGAAAATAAAGTTTGTAAACTTGTCAAATCTTTATACGGCTTAAAGCAAGCGCCAAAGCAATGGTATGTGAAATTTAATGATGTTCTAGTTAATAATGGATTTTTCTCCATTGGAGTAGATAAATGTGTATATACAAAAAGTGTCGATGGTGAATTTATAATTATTAGCTTATATATTGATGACATGCTTATTTTTGGTACGTGTATTTATGTAGTGAATGAAACAAAATGTTTTTTGACTTCTAAATTCGATATGAAGGACATGGGGGAAGCTAATATTATTTTGGGTGTTAGAATCGTAAAGAATGATAGTGGCCTAATGCTTATTCAAGCGTATTATGTGGAGAGGCTACTTAAAAAATTTGATCACTTTGATGTTAAACCTGTGAATACTTCTTATGATTCTAATATCCAATTAGTGAAAAATAAAGGAGATGGTGTGGCTCAGTCTAAGTATGCTCAAATTATTGAGAGTTTGATGCATTTGATGAATTATACTCGACCTGATATAGCTTATGCTGTAAGTAGACTGAGCAGATATACACAAAATCCCAATGATGATCATTGGACTGCTTTGAGCAGATTAATGAAATATTTGAGAGAAACCATGAATTATGGTATTCTATATAGTGGATTTCCCGCTGTATTAGAATGATACAGTGATGCTAATTGGATTTCAGATTCATATGAGACAAAATCCACTAGTGGATATGTGTTTACCCTTGGTGGAGGTGCTGTAACTTGGAAGTCAGCTAAACAAACAATAATTGCTAAATCCACCATGGAGTTAGAGTTTGTGGCTCGGAATTGGCTGGCAATGAGGTTGAGTGGTTAAGGAACCTCTTAGCGGATATTCCTTTGGGAATGAAACCGACACCTTCTATGTCTATGCACTGTGATTGCCAAGCGGCAATAGCCATTGCAAAGAATAAAACTTTCAATGGTAAAAATAGACACATCTGATTGAGACATGATGTAGTAAAGCAGCTGCTTAAAGATGGAATTATATCCATTGATTTTGCAAAGTCAGAAGTGAATTTGGCCGATCCTCTAACTAAACCTGTGGGAAGAAAATTAATTTATGACACATCGATGGGAATGGGACTTAAGCCAATTGAGGAAAAACAATAGTGATGGTAACCCAACCTATGTGATTGACGATCCCATGAATTAGGTTCATATGGGTAATAACAAGTCACTTGTTGTTCTAGTGATGCACTATTAAAAATTATTGTCCATCCTAAGATGAGAATGGTGCAAAACTGCAAGGAAAATAGAGGTTGAGCTAAGCTCTTAATGAAATTCCATAGCCATTATTGGTGGTGTATTAAGCTGCAGAATACACTTGATGGAATCACCTATATAAGTGTGGAGTAGGGCCGCTCCTAAAAGATTTTTGGCGAAAATCTCTAAAGCACCTATGAATAAACCAAGCACGCGCATGGCATATTAGCGCAAAACCGCGTTGAACAACAAAGTTTGTGGGAGTACAATGTGATTGATGAAAATTATAATTCACAAAAGAAATTTTTGGTTCATAGAAGTTTCAAACTTCACCAACAATTTCGTGAATTATATTTCATTTTTTCTAGGGCTGGTTCATAGCCTAACAAGCACCAGTTCCGATGCATTACACTCCAATAACCCAGCATCATATTAATTTTATTTTCAAAATATTTTGAAATATGTGGGGGATTGTTGGATATTTCAATAATATTTTGAAATATTAAATAACTTCAATAATAGTTATAACTGCATTGAAGACCATTATTATTTTTAACGGTCACATAACGGTTTCTTAACGGTCATACAACGGCTTTCCAATCGTTTTGTAACGTTTAATTTATTTCTCAAATAAATCCTTCATTATTTTACAACGGCTCTTTTAACGGCTACATTTTGTCTGAATATAAAATCTCACAAGACAATCTTAAAAATACACACTGATTGAAAGAGAATATTATTTCTTTTTGAAATCTTTCATTTCCATTTTTCTTGCTGGGTTATACACAGACGTTGTTTCTGTTCCTTCTAATATTCAGTGCGGAATATAGAAGAAGGTTTGTTGTATCTTGTTAGGATAGCCGTCGAAGCCTATCGCACTGAGTTTTGCACTCCAAGGGGCGGAATTATCCTTAACGACAGTGCTTACGTTTGCATGCCTCAGACAAATTTATTTGTTCTTATCAGCCTTTATCCTACATAGGCTTTAGGATTATGAGATAATCTCAAAGCCATTCGCAATTGGAATGTAGTATTCCATGAAGAAAAGATGTATAAGGATTGTCGACGAGCATGAGAAGGTAATAGAATCGGAATATATTGAATTAGATACAATGCTCGTGAAGATGGTTCCAGAGATCAACATGCACTTGAAGGAGAGGTTCAAAATGAGCCTATCATTAATGAAGAGGCAGTTCAAGAGAAATGTAGTGATTCGGAGCAAACTAACAATCCTGAAGTACCTACTTTGATGAGGTCTACACGTGTGAGAAAGCCAAATGTAATTTTTGATCCATCAGTTAATACTGTCCTAAATCATGTCATATATTTGTAGTGGGAGTGTGCTATGAAAGACAAGATGGGCTCATTACTTCAGAACAAAACTTGAGAGTTGACCAAATTGCCCCAAGGTAAAAAAAACTTTGTTAAACAAGTGGATGTATATGATTAAGAATAAAGTAGATGGTAGTATTAGATACAAGACAAAACTTGTGGTCAAGAGTTTTTCTTAAAAAAAAAAAGGGATCGACTACTCTGAAATATTTTCACCTATAGTGAAAATAACATCAATTAAAGTTCTGCTGAGTATAGTTATAATAGAGGATCTTCATTTTGAGCAGTTAGACATGATAACAACGTTTTTACATGGTGACCTAGATGAATAATTATACATGGCACAACTTAAGGGTTTTGAAGTCAAAGGTAAGGAGTATATGATATGTCGCTTGAAGAAAAGCCGGCATAGCGTGAAACAAGTGCTAGGGCAATGGTACCTAAAGTTTGATTGTTTCTTGGAAGAAAAAGAATTGCACATTTTGAGTCTGATTATTGTATTTATTTTTGCAAATATGACGATGGTGATATCGTGTATCTTTCTTCATATGTGGATGACATGCTGGAGGCTAACTTCAATATGAAGAAAATCATATAAGTGAAGAAGATGTTATCATTGCAGTTTGTTATGAAAGACTTAGGAGATGCCAATAATATTTTAGGTATGAAAATCATTGGGGACAAGAAAAATAATAAATAATGATTGTCACAGGAATACTATGTGAACAAGGTATTAAAGAGATTTAACATGAATAAGGCAAAATTGGTTGCGACTCCTCTAGCGAGTCACTTCAAACTTTTTAAGGATATGTGTCCGAGTACTCAAGCTTTAAAAGATAAGATGACAATAGTTCTATATGCATCAATAGTGGAGAGTTTGATGTATGCCATGGTGAGTACCATATATTGCACATGCAGTGGGAGTTGTGAGTCGATATATGCAGAATTTAGGTAGAGAGTATTGCAATACAGTGAAATGGATATTGAGATATCTAGCAAGTATATCAAATTACTCTCTTTATTATGGTGGTACATTTCTAGAGTTGCAAGGTTATGTAGATGTATATCACTCAGGTGATCAAGATCATGGTAAGAGTACCATTAGATATGTCTTTACAATTGTAGGTACAATAGTAAGTTGGGTATATCAACTACAGAAAATAGTGGCTCTATCAACGACAAAAGCAGAGTACATAGTAATCATGGAAGCTTCTAGGGAAATTATGTGATTACAAGATTACATGGAGGAGCTATATTGAAAATAACCAGTTAGTATACTATGGAGCGATAATCAAAGTGCAGTGCACTTAGCAAAGAATGTGGCTTATCACTCAAGGACTAGACATATTAAGAAATATTATCACTTTATCAAATCAGCATTGAAAGATAATGAGTTAAATTTACAAAAAATTGATGATGGCTTGGAAAATCTAATGTATTATCACTTTATCAATCCGACATGTTGACCAAGGTAGTAGATCAAGAGAAGTATATTTTCTATACTACTACCATTGGTATTTGTGATATCCTAAAATTTGGCCCTATTTCGAAATATATGAAGTGGTTATTTTGTTGATGCGCTTATAGTTACTTTACTCTAAACTGATTATTCAAGAGTTAACTAATTTATTAGGTGATGCTATAAAGGATTAAAACACGAAAGATTAGAGAATTCGATCAGAAATCGATTGCTCGACCATAAGGATTGACAAGAGTCAATACTACATTATTATTAGTTAATTAGTGAACGGATATAAATCGATTCGACAGGAGTACATAGTCGGTTCACAGATGATTCCGCATGATTACAATATTCGCATTGAGCGACGATAAACCGATTTTCTATTGATCTTATATTCAGGGTACATAATTGAATCCTTGCGATTACATGAAAATCGAGGGTCGTCCACGATTCGAAGAGGCACAAACGTAAATCGAAAATTATTGACCATGGGTCAACCGTGCGAGAACCCCTAAAAGCCACAGGATAGATTATGTCGTACTAAAGTTGCGTTTGATCGATATTTAATCATGAAATTTAATTCGGTTTCAGGTATGGAACTTTTGAGGATTTTGAGATTAAATTATTGGACATCCTCTCATCGTCCATCGAATTATCAGTGAGTCCGAAATTTTCGGAAGAGAAATTATTGGATAAAAAATCGGAGACCGGACAAAAAAAGGAAAGATAAAAAAAAAAAAAAGATTAATAATAATAATATTTTTTTCTCTCTCATTTTCTCTCTCTTTTCTCATCTCCCTCACATTTTCCCCCTCCTTCTCACAAAATTTCCTCTCCCTCCCTTTTCTCCTCTCTCTCTCTCTCTCTCTCTCTCTCTCTCTCTCTCTCTCTCTCTCTTTGCCACTTTTTCTTTCTTTCCCTATTTCTTCTCTTTTTCTCTTCTCTCCCAAACTCTTCCACCCCCTTTTTCTCTTACGCTATTTCTTCCCCACCTCTCTTACCTCTATGTCAATCCTCCCTCCTCCTCTTTTGCTTCCATTTTGCCTCAAGCCTCTTCATTTTCTTCACCATCTTCTTCTTCTTTTATTTATTTTTTTCACCAACACCACCACCCGCATCACCATCTCCACCGCCGAGCTCCCAAGTCACCATCGAGCTGCCCATCTGTCTAGCCACACGCGTCACCATTCGCCCGTCCTCACCGTCACATGCCACCCGTCCGCCCAAGTCAAGCCCCCTTGGCCGTGAGCTCAACTTCGCCGAACCGCCACCGTTCATGCCGTTGTTTGAGCCACGAGCATCACGTTCTCAATGCCGTCGTGCCGCCTTTACTTTGAGCTTGCCGTTGCCGAAAACCTACGAGTTAACTTGCTAATTGTGGATTATGGTGTTAATTACGTTTATGGGTGGTTAGTTTAATATTAATGACAGTTAGTATTTGTTAATTTTAATTTAGCCTTAATTGCGATTAATGATTATTTATATTAAATTTAAGTGTGATTAGTTTAAATACTTATCATTAGATTAATTAATCATGATTTAATTAATTAATCATAATTTATTTATTTAATCATTACTTATTTAATTAATCGTAAATATTTTAGTTAATGTCGATTAATTTTTAATTAATTGTAGTTAGGCTAATTAATTGAGTTTAGTTTAATTAATCACAATTAGCCTAATTAATCGTGATTAGCGTAATTAATGACTGATTAGCCGTTAAGTAGAATTTTATGCCCATTTTTCTAGATGATTTGTGCATAATTCTGACTGTTTGCACATGTGATGCTATGCTATTGACTGCTCAATTATAGATTTTTATTTGCTATTTTCAAATGAGGTTTTATGGGCAAGAAAATAGAAAAATATGAGATGTCAGGTTTGAACGCATAATTTTATGTGCTAAATAAAACAATGGGGTTTTAAAATAGAAGTATGCAAAGTTTGATTCAAATACGTGACCACGTACAAATATTTTATTGAGATTTTTAAATGTGAAAGATTGCCAAAGTTTTTTTTTTTTTTTGGTAAAGAAAGATTGCCAAAGTTGATTATTTGAAAAACAAACTATTTTGTTTTTGGCTAACTAATGGCAATAAGAATTGGTCATTTAATTGAACCCATCACCTAACGGGAGTTTGGGGACAATGTCCGATTTTTATTGAATGCCTGGCGGGACTCCGAATGTTGAGTCGCAATTGAGGCCGGATTAATACTCCTTTATGGAATGCCGTCTAGGCAGGGGTTCTAGATGATATCATGCTCGATGGTGCGGGGAGATGCCTTGAATAATTGGAACACGTGTGTTGGTAATGTGCATGGAATTTTTAGAACGTGTTCTAATTATTATTTATGCATGTTGCACTATTATTGCCACGTGAGACGTGCTAATATATAAGGGTGTGCCAATGCAAGGTAAGTTTGTATGTAATGCGTGTTTAGGCTGCCTCCGAGATGAATTCGTGTCCTAATCGAGGCTTAGGAAGTTGACTTGCTGAAATTTTATTTTACCTCGTTGTTATTAACTATTTTCAGGGATGTAGCGTGGAGAATTGCCAGGTGCGGTTGTGGTGGGCGCGAGATGCGGCACCTTTTTGGCTGGCCCCGCCATTAGTGAAGTTTAGGTTAACCTTAATCCTTGAAGGTTTTTGAGAGGGTCGATAGGAAGTGGCCGTAGAAAGGCTTGTAATTATTAAACTTCCTAGGGGTAACAATGGATAAATAAATATGTTATTTTCGACAATATTTGCTGTGTTTTACTATTCCTATTGTTTGTTTATTGACTGGATGTTTATTTTAACTGCTTCCGCATGTGTTTAATCGAAAGATAAAAAGAATGGGTCGGCGATGTGTCCTAAGACGTTGCAATTTATTCGATCGCTCAGGGTTTGGGGTGTGACAGTATTATTCTATTTTGATTGATGAGGAGTATAGCAGAGGCACAAGTTTTTCGGTTACTATTTTTTTGAAGATGGATGCAAAGTTACTTTATGCATCTCATATATCTCTCTTCAAGTGGGAGATTATTATAGATAAAGCCATTTTTTTTTTATGAATTTTTTTTTTCTTTTTTATTAGATTTGCTTTTAGGTTAAAAGCTACACCTCTATATTAGCGATAGTAAGATGCTAGCCATCAAGACGTTAAAAAAGAAAATAGAGAGGCAAGTAAGAGAAAGAAGAAAAAGTCACTTTTTTCTTTATAAGGGTTTTCAATCTCTTTGTGTCCTGATTTTGAGAGAATATCATTGTTGTATTCTAATTTTCTTCGAAGTCTAGTGGATCCGCAGAGTACCTTTGTGCGGAGACGTAACCCAAGTTTATGTGAACTCTGATACAAATTTTCTGGCGTGTTCTTTTGATTTTATTCTTTTATTATTTATCGTACCTGGTGGATTGTTTGCTTACGGTATTTCTCTATACTTGGTGTGCAATTTTATAACAACAACTTGGCTTTGATACTATTTGTTGGGATGTGTAGCAGAAGTCCAATACCTTTACCTGGGGAGATCTCTAAGAGAGAGCCCAAGTTCAAATTTGTCAATATACGAGTTGGATTCTATCACTCAAAAGTTTAAGCCAGTGAGTTATGAGTCAACTAAGATATATTAACTGATCAACATCAAACCAATTTTCTGATGTGAGATTTTTCTAACACAACTCACTCACACGTGCATCCTAACATGATGATCTCGACACTAGACTACTTCGTGCTATGATTACTAAGGGTATAAATGGACCCATGTCCAATGTCTTTGTGAACTTGGTCAATGCAGATTTTACAGCTAAGCAGAGAGGACAGAGAATAATAGAGGAGCGGGTCATCTTAGATGGTTCACGAGATAGTCCACTTGAGTTTATCGAGGTTCAGATTGCAAATGTGGAATCAAGATTTGCTAGTGCCATATCAGATTGTGGGGAGATCATGGTCGAGGGGCGGGTGAAGGATGGGATTCCACATCTCACAAAGGTGGAATCTTTCGAAGCGGATGTGAGCTTGGAGGGAAGCATCATATTGTGCAGGCAAGTTGATCAGCCAGGTATCATTGGCAGAGTGGGAACCATTTTGGGAGAAGAGAATGTCAATGTCAGTTTCAGGAGTGTTGGGAGGATCGCACCGCGAAAGCAAGTTGTGATGGCAATTGGAGTTGGTGACCAGCCTAGCAAGGAGACTCTGAAGAGGATCGGGGACATTCCTGCGATTGAGGAGTTCGTTTCCCTCAAGTTGTAATGTGCGGCATGAATTATAGTTCTACATTTGTGTGCATTTCATCATTCATAGCCGCTGAGCACGATTTGCAAGTCTTGCTCTGCGATTTTGGCTTTGACGTTGGTGTTTTGTAATAGTATTGAGGTAGAGCGGAACGATAATCAAGTGCTGCGAGGAAGATTTTGTACTTTTTCTTTTTTTTTTTTTTTTTTTTTTTGGTCGAAAGATACGGACTTTTCATTCATGTGTGAGCAACATTACATCCCTTAAGCAGGGCATCAATACAGATTAAGTCCAACATAAGCTGAGGAGGAGAAGAAGCCCAGTTGTATGGGAGGTTACCACGTCCATGGGCCTTCGCGGCCCAGTCAGCTAGGGCATTTGCTTCCCTTCGACAGTGCAGCACGCTCAGATTGGAAAACAGCGTCTTCAAGGCTGCGCACTCAGCAAACAGAGCTCGACAATCCCAGGGAGGTTCACGGCATCCGTTGATGGTCTCTACTAGGAGGAGATTATCTGATTCAAGAATGAGGTAGTCTTCCACCTGTTCATTCTGTAATAGCTCCCGAAGAGTGTATAACAGAGCCAAGGTCTCTGTTTCTATGGCAGATCGAGCCCGAACTGTACGGGTGAATCCTCCAAGTAACTTGCCAGAAGCGTCCCGAGCGATGCTAGCAATCGCGCCTTCATTGTGTCCACTGGGAAAAGCCCCATCGAGATTGAGCTTTATCATCCCCTGTGGTGGAGGTTCCCAATTCCATTTAGGGTTCAACCGATTTTGTACTTTATTATGTTGCTTTTTGCCTGAATCGAATGCTCTTTTTCAATAAATTCATCAAAGTTAAGGAGGTGAATACTTTACCTCAATCCAGGATACAGCATGTTTCTTCTCCCTCTCTCTCCCCGTCATTATTTTCTCCCATCGAATCCTTATGTGTTGGTAGCTTTCATGATTTCCTGATTCTTCTTGTTTTGATTTAGGAATAGAAGAAGAATGTCATAATACAAGAAGATGATCATTTAGGGTGCGTCCGGTAACGATTCTGTTCTTAGTAGTAGATTCTGATCAAGAATAATTCATTTTTATTCTGTTCCCGAGAACAAATTCTAAATATTTTAATCTGTTTGATAACTGTCCAAATTTTTTGGTTTTGGAATAGAATTGCGTTTGATACCGTGCTCATCAATTCTGTTCCAAATCAATTTCTTTTAATTTTTAAATAATTTTTATACTTTTTTCATTTTTTCTTTTCTTTTATCCCTTTTTTATTTATTATTTTTATTTTTTCTCCTATTCTTCTTCTTCTTCGGGGACCTCACCGGAGTGTTGCTAGCCCTCGACGAGGCCGGCCCTTGTCGGCCGAGCCTTGTCGATAGTTGGGTGAGGCCTACCTAGCCACTAGCAGGGCTGGGTGAGCCTCGCTGGTGATTGGGCTTGCCTCCGGCGAGCTTGCTGGTGGCTGGGCTTTCTTTCGGCTAGCTCGTCGGATCTCGCCTTGGTCCGGCGAGCCTCCGACAATCTTGCTGAATAGGTTGCGAGTGATTGGTGGCGGCCGGCGGCGAGGGGTGGTAATTATGGGATGGCGATCAAAGAAGAAGAAGAATAAGAGAAGAATAAGAGAAAATGGAAGAAAAAGAGTTGGTTTTGATTCTTAGATTTCTTTCCAAGATAAGAATCAACCTTTTCTTTTTAAATTCTTGATTTTGTTCCAAATTTACTTCTGGAAACAAAAAAATAGAAATTTGTTCCCGAGAATAAAAATTTTACAAAACGCAATTCTGTTCTTAAACTACTCCCGGAAACAAAAAAATCAAAATCAGTCACTGTTGGCATAGTTACTAAACAGGCACGTATAGACACAATCCATTGAATGAACGGTAATATCCAATAGTGGGGGTGATTAGTCCTGGATTCGGTTCTTAGGTTGGTCCTAGAACTGGGACTTAGACCGGACCATTGTTTCAATCCAATGGAACCGGTCACTTTTTTTTTTCCACTACTTGATGACATATGTTATGAAGAAATAAAACAAAAAAGCTGATCAATTATTTTTTTTGAAGAAATTAAAGAAAAAAATATATGTAGTTAGCTCGGTTTGGTTCCCAGATCCAAAGGAGGAACCATATTGTCTGAACACCGATTCTACTTTTAGGAACCGGAAACCGGATCAGCACTCCCAATAATTAGACCAAATCAGCTGGGTCTAGGTGATTTCTGATTTGAACGGTCTGTTTTGTACACCCTTATTATGGAGTATGGTATAAGGCGGTAACATACCAAAGTCAAGAACAGTAAACAATGGATAGGAAGAATGTAATGTGTAGTAATAGATAACTCCTGGAATTTCTGTTTCGGTATGTTTTACTTAAGTACAATAATAGTCTTTTTCATCCGGTAACTTTCATCAGCCATTGTTACAAAGTAAAAGAGAGACGAAAGATATGAAACAGAAAACTTTTGCACTGCAAACCGCGATGAATTTTTAACTCCTTCTCACATACCTACGTTCTCGGATAATGTGATCCCCATTTGGTACGGTACATGCTTGAGCCCATTAGTAGATCAACAGCAGAGCAAGTAATCATTATCTTGAAAGAGACAGCCTCTTTTCTATTTCCCAAATGCCAAGTTCATGCTCAGGAAATAGTTTCAGGAACCAGAAAGAAATGGGATGTGAACCCAAGCCAAATAGGCAGCAATCCCAGCAGCATAGCCCAAAAAAGCAAAACCGCTCACCTGTTCCCGCAAAACAAACATTGACCGGTTTAATATAATTAAATTTTCTCACAAAGGAACAACAACAAAAAAAAACACGAGCCAATCATCAGTAGATCCAAAATTAAACTGACAGTTCTAAAAACTGCATATCTATGAATTTAGTACATCAGCTTTTTCTTTACCTACCTGCACCCTTCACATGTCTTAAGCATGTGCATCAGCTTTTTCTTTACCTAGCTATACCCTTCACTTGTCTTAAACATGTTAGTCACGTAAACACGCGGGTGGCTGGTGCACAACCAAGGCCAGGAACCAAATCATTTCGATACATCCACTTACAGAGATATTAAGTGAAAACATGCAGTTGCCTTTGAGGATATTAAGTGAAAACCGGTTCAAATTTCAGGGACCTTGAGTAAACCAATTAAAGGAGCAAAACAATAGAACCAGGAGAAACTCAAGTAGCGTAGAGTACCTTTCGCAAGTACCAAAAGAATTCCACCTTTTCCATCCCCATATATGCTACACCAGCCGCCGAGCCAATAAGTAGCATGGACCCACCAGTGCCAGCGCAATACGCAACTAGCTGCCAAAACTCTGAATCCTGCGGGGATGAAGTCAGATCATACATCCCAATTATTGCAGCAACCAGCGGAGTGTTGTCTATAAATGCAGAAACCAGCCCAATTGACCCAGCAATCAGTTCGATGTTATGAATATGTGCATCGAGGTAATTCGCCAATTCCTTGAGAAGTCCTGCTGCCTCCAGGCTAAAAGAAGGTATATGTCAGAACCGAGGCATTAATGAGTCTTAAAATGTGCAAGTCAAACAAGTAGCATGTAAACTTTCCAAGACTCTTGGCAATTAATAGTTGAGGTTAGTGGGATATGGACTCGCATAGGATTTGAGTGTGGAAAAAAAACCCTTTTTCTTTAGAATTTCTTTTCCTCCTATGAAGAATATGATTAAGTGCCTAGCTCAATGGGCTTTATCCATTTTATAGTTTTACTCAATAGAAAGAGAAGTTTTGACAGTTTCTCTCTTCAAAACTCACCAAATGTTAATCTCGAGTCTTGGTAAGATCTCATGCATGCACTACATGATCAATATGAATAGCAATTTTCAACCACTACGCATGTTTTGCTCAACATCATAACATAAAGCAAAACTAGAAGAATAATTGAGTTGTACAATCAGTAAACGAGACCTAAAGCAGCTTGTTATGCTACTATTGGTAGGAGATGCACAGTTGGCACTCATCAACAGATTCATACGAAGCCACAGTGGAAAAAAGAGGAAAGTTGTAAAACAGCAATACGGTGATGAAAGAAACATAACGAACTGATTGGCTCAGTGGTTTGAGGAATAGACATGTATCTGTACATTAGACCCAAGGGATACGTTCAATTTCCCGTCTCCACTGGGAAAAACTACCCACTTGGGTTTGGCTTACTTCATACTGATCCATGAGGTCAGTGGGGAATTTTATGAGTCCTGGGTTTACCTGTTTGAAGTGGCTTTTTCGCTATTATAATAAGAAAATATTATGCACTTGTCGCGTGCAGAATCAAGGGGACTATGGTAAGTCAATTGAGAGATTCCAATGCGAAGCTTGACAGAATATATGGCTCAGATAGATATATTAATTGTGTACATATCCCTGCGCACCCTAGAGAATGTCTCTGCATGTCTGTGTACAAGTGAGATTTTGCATGCAGAGATTACTTCATCAATCTTCTCAGTATAATGAATTTAATAACAAGAGTTTAATCTTCTGAATAAATGATGAGCAGTAGGTAGAAAGAATGTCCTCACGCCATTCACAAATTACCTGCTTACAGATAATAGAATTCCAAGGAAGAAGAGGGCTCCTTGAGTGTCAATTCGAGATAAAGCCTGTGGTACTTTCAACCCTTGCCTCTCGGATTTACCATAATGGATTGCATCCGTTAGAATCCAAAGAACTCCAAGTCCGAGCAACAGACCCATGTAAGGAGGCAGACCAGTCAAAGCTTTTAATACTGGAACAATGATTAGTGCCCCCATGCCCACAAAGAAAACAAGCCGTCCTCGAGGAGCCATCTGCTCAGATGCCAAATCATCGGCAGACTCCTGTCCCTCCCCCTTAACTTCACTGTTAAAGGATAAAAGAAACTAATCTCACAACTCCAGATCCATATAGTAGGAACTAATTGACATTTGGCATATGGCGGGATATGCTAGGAGAGTACCTGGCAAGTGACATTAGAGCCAGTGGGATGGCTAGAGAAACTGCCGCGGGGAGGAACAAGTCCTGCAATTTATATTCTGATGTGGTCTTGAAAGGGCACAAAAAATATGAAAAGCTATTGAAGATAGACCGTTCATACAACCGTGCGCCCAACAGTTATATCTCATATAGGAAAGCTAGTTAGTCATTGCTCAAGGAAATTGAAATTCCAATGCCAAGTTTTAAAGTTCAAATTCCAACTTTCTCTGATGTTGTTAGAGCATGAGCAAAATGGTTAAATAAACCTAGAGAGTATGGCAAATTCAATCACTAGATAAGGTAATGTACTTGAACCACCAGTAATAAATCATATGTTATTGGACTGCATGAGGTAATGAAATCCGGGTAGAGAACAAAGATAAAATGATAACCTTCATTGTCTGTAGAGTGGATATCTGACCATGAACCCAAAGCATAGTGGTAGAAAGATCACCTATGGGAGTCCATGCACCACCAGCATTTGCTGCTATAACCACAACACCTCCAAGAAGCCTGCCAACATACAGTGGAACATTGGTTAAATAGAACTTCTCAAGAACATAGCACAAAGCAACAGAGAAGTGATACATCGCACTATAAGAAATCCCACCAAAACTGCATGAAAAAGAAATAAGTCAAGCGAAAAAAATGAAACATTAGAAACTGATATGATAAAAAAGTACTTAACAAAACGAGCATCAATCTGCAACACCAGCAAGGTGCTCTTTTATGCGTTGTAAGAAGTGGTTATATCAACCACCAGCATCTATCACTAAGATTGAAAAGGTAGGTATGTCGCCATCTCACTTCCTTGAACCACTGGCCAACGTCATTTGATAGCTGCACTTATTATGGAAATAATTCTATTGTATGATCTGATAAACTATTTCAACTTAAAATCTCAAACTCAATAAAAGGAGCTGACTTCTGAAGTTACGATGATTATAGATCTAATTTAGTGGCTCATACTCATAATACAAAGATTATAGTGTTTCAATATGGCCTAAAGACAAGACAATTCTCAATGAGAAAGAAAATCCTATCAAAACAGGAAAGGCGCAGAAAGACCCTACTGAAGGAAACAAAACACCGAAGAACCAAAAAACAAGCTACAGATGTTGAGATGAGGACTTCATGACAATATGAAAATTTTGTAACATACTTGCGGCACTCGGAAGGAGGTACTAGTTTCCGCAATAAAGACACCATGACAATTGTACATGTCAAGTTGTCCATGACAGAACTTAAGAAGAAAGTCACGAAACCAACCTGAAAATCCAAAAAGTTAAAGGTCAGCACCACACTGAATTGAGAGGGTTGATACTCACTTAGTCTCACACTTATTCAAAGTTAGGCACTGAGGTATCTAAAATGTCCATGGGAAGGATTGAAAGAAGTCATCTAAGCTATAGCGAATGCCAGTTTCTTTGCCTCCATTCTACTTCCGGAAAGGGCAGAAGCCAGTTTTGCCAGTTCAATCTAGAACGCAAATGTTTATCCTCCAGAGTGTCCTTGTCTTAATTAGAACAAAACACTAAAGCATCTCATGTTAAACGGGCTCATCCACTGGCCAAAGTTATACCAGCTGCGTCCGGCTCATATCCACATAGATTTAATTCTGATCAACCTATTCAATGAGTTCCACCTGTTGTTGCAGTACTCTTGAATGTCCTCCTTTAACTGTACCACAAGAAGCAATCTCAATGACAAGTTCACCTTACCTTCTTTCTAGTCTTTAAGGATGTGAATGATAACCATTTTTGTCAGAAATTAATATCTGAAACAGAAATAGATTTTTCTATTTCTATTATTGAATGAGTTTTTGAGTGAAAATACGCATTTGATAATGACACAAAATTTCTCTCTCCTAGGCAACGCAGACGGCGGGCAATGACACCTTTGTCAATGGATTATGTGATCAAATGTCACGGGTTAGGGGGTTTGAACTAAAGTCATTTACCACCCCTAGCGCTAGTTGCTATATGAGATGGAAATATGGACTAGATAAGTGGGTTTGACCTAAAGGTTCAATAATGTATTAACAGGAGTTCCAATTGCAATTCACTGACTATTTAGCTAAGAAGGATTCTTCAAGACACCATGAGAGGAGATGTAACGACCCCAACTCAAGACCTAGGGTCATGAGCAGCAATGGTTATTTTCGTGATGTTTCGGAGTGTCATTGTCCCATTTCTTTTTAATTTTTCATTAAGCACATGTAGAAGTGTACAGACAACACCCAGACAAAAACAAGTAGTTAGGAAAACAATCATTTAAAAACATACAATTATATCAGTTACATTTACGAGTCCTTTTTGTCATAGGCCATATTTACAACCATTACATGCTCTATACTCAAAAAGGCCGGGGTAAATTTTAGCTCCTCTATTCGAGACTGCAATTCCTCCATATCTACAATTTTGAAAAACAACGGGGTGAGTCATGGACTCAGTAAGTAAAACCCTAATTTTCTACTAGGGGGACATCTCATCATCAAAATCTAGTAGGTACAACACTCACAATGCAATATCAATGACAGAACATTAGCAAACTTATTGCTACACCTCGACTACATGTAGATGTACATTATTGCATATTTTAATGTATGCTTACCTTCTGCTTGTCAATGAACATATCAACATATCATGCTTATGCATAAACCGACACTCATGTAAATTCATTTATCGTGGTCCTGGCTCAACCAAACCCTTCGGGCTCAATCGAGGCATGTAGCTTCAAGCTAGGCATCTCGGTTCAACCAAAGCATTCCGACTCAACCGAGGCATCTTAGTGCTAGCTTACCAAGGCATTCGGGCTCAACCAGGGCATCTCGATGCTAGCTTACCCGAGGCATCCGGGCTCAAATCCAGGCATCCTCGCTCAACCAGGGCATCCCGTTCAATGAACAAGGCATCGCCGCCAATGCTATGTGGTGACGGATGCTTTTTCCTCTTTAGATGCATCATATAAGTGCATCACACAAGCCGATTCTTCATCTTTCATCTTAGCCGATGCATACAAAGCCCAATGGCATGAACACATTCAATCATGCGAATATGAGCAAACCATACAAAAGAACATTACAACATACACGTAGCTTACACGAGTGAGCACACCACTAAACTCGACGACATTAGCTATCGATCTAGCCAAGAGTTAGAGATTCTATTTACCTTCGATAAACCTCGATGAACTATAGGTAATTCTACTAATAGAGGGCTGTTCGATGAGGCAATGAGTGAGCAAGGCTGAGAGGCGGAGAGAGAGAGGGTGACGATGAGAAGGCGTGAGAGAGAGAGAGAGAGAGAGAGAGAGAGAGAGAGAGAGAGAGTGGTGTGTGTGGTATTGGGGGGAATGCCTTTATTTATAGGTAAATCTCTCATCATTATCCTTCCAAATGGACCAATAGGATTTCTTTGGGTGGCAAGCCTAGGTTGGTAAGGTGGCATGGCTAAGGAAGAAGATGTGGCTAGCCTAATCCCTTGGGCAACACTCGTTCCTTTTCTTATTGGGCCATTTGAGGGTTGAGTCATCTTTGTAATGATGACTTTATCAATTAGGGGACACCTAAGCCTTATGACTCAAACTAACATTAATGCATTATGGTCCAAGCACATTTAATGTATCTTTATCCCAATCCAAGAAGACTCTAGATGGCTTGCTCCTTAAGTTGGGCATGTAGCCCCTTCCTCTCCAAGTTTGCCATGTAACCTCCCATTCTAAGTTGAAGAACAGTTTCGAGCAACTTTCTAAATTAGTGTCATTACCTTATCAAACAGGCTCGAAAAATTATAAAATTTTAATACATTGTTGAAAAGATCTTAAAAAACATTTTTCATGAGGAAACTTAGCCAAATTCATGCTGTGGAAAGAGCAAAAATTCATTGAACACAACTAAAAAATTCATCCATCGAGCAAATTCAACGGTAAGAGAGAGAGAGACATTTTGAAATCTAAATCTTCACAAAACTCTTTGAAACTTTAATGTGTTGTAGATATGGATGTCATTTAAAATTTTTTGAAGGAAGCATGTCCAGATTCAAAAGGGAAGATTTTATAAGAATTCGAGAAAGCGACTTGGTTATTGTTTTCACTATACTGGGCATATTCTATATGGTAATTGATTGGGCCTTCATCTCAACCATTTCGCTTTAGAAAAATCTGAAATTTAAGTATATTATAGATTAAGATGTTTTGAACAACTTTCATGAGGAAGTTTCTCCAAATTCGAAGCACAAAAAAGCTCTATAAAATTGGAAAGTAGGAAAGGTCCAACAGTTTTGAAAAACAGGGAAGTCAAAACCTATGAAACTCAAGGTGGCAAGTCTATGGGGGAGAAGTCGTGCCCCTAATGGGCTTCTAGGATCATCATTCATTAATTACTTGGCCGATGATTCATCAAGCATTTAAAGTTGGAAATAACTTGTCTTCGAAGTCTCAAAATAGAGGAAATGATGACCCTAATCTAATAGGGACATGTGGACATGTGATTCACCCCATTCATTAATGGCTTATCATGATGACTTTACGCCTAAGCTTATGAGTCATCTTCTTTCATTAATTACTTAGGACACCTAAGCCTCCATACTCATTTCCCCCATTTAATGCATTCGACTCTGGTTCTTCAATGAGATTAACCTATTTAGCTTGGTCTTTAGGTCTTCTTAATAGGCTTATGACTCACCATTTCTTATTGTGCAAGAATCCAAGGTTCATGATTACCTTGCAAGGGTAAGACCATTTGTGCCAAGTGTCCCACTTAGTCGTCATGCATTAATTGACTACCTTCCAAGAACATTAAATGCCCATAGGAAAAAATCAAGGTTTGAAGGCCATCTTATTGGGCAGGAGTTAATTAAGTCTAACCGTGACCGACTATCTTATTTGGTCCAAAATTCGTGCCTAAGCTGTGATCTGACGAAGTCGGACATAACAAGGCATAACCGACGAAACCAAGTCCAGACTTCTCCTTTACTGTGTAAAGGGCTCGAAATCGAGGATGTTACAGGAAAAATGCACCTACCACCCAAAGAAGAGTGCGTGGCTTCCGAGTAGTTATATTGTCTGTGACCACCTTGAATCCTCGATGAGCATCTATTATCTCCACAATGGTCATTGCACCAAGCAAGAAAAAGACTATCTCACTGACTTCAGCTAGTGCATGACTTAGCTCGAGACAGCTACATCAGTTGATGGAGCCTAGGCAAGTACAAATACAAAATATCAAACCTAAATAACTAACAAAATATTAAAAAAATCATAAAATAAACTTCACTCGTGGGAATTTGAAACAGTGATTACCTACCAACAAACAAAAAAGAAAGTATATAGCTCATCGTGAAATTTAAGCATTTAAATTCATGACGTATTTTCATACTGAGACTTAAAAAAGTACTAAGACATATACAATACAAGAGCAAGTGTTAAGAACCTTCTCCATCATCTAACCTAGAGACTAGAGGATAGTAAAAGGTACTTTAAATTAAGAGAACCTTGCTTATGAGCTTCCACAATCAAGAAAGAATTAGCCTGGTTAAATGCAATAGTCACATGGGCAATAGCTTAGACATAGATGGCTACAAAAGAAATGGATAGGCAAAGTCAATGTAGCCAATTGTTAGTGACTTCCATACTTGACAATCACACAATTCTTCCTCAACTTCTTAGAAAGACAAAAATGTTTTTACAAGTTTCCTTGCCAGGAGAAGGAAGGCCATCATTTTCCTGTTGAATATTGCAAGACAAAAGAAAAACCATGACAAAGATATCTGGAGCCTTCCTAGAAATAGCACTATATTCTCCTCGATACATTATCAATTTCTCAAAGAAAAGCTTTTCACCAAAAATTGTGCCACACTAATGAATAAAACTTAATTCGAATTTGCATCTACCCTTAGTGTGTCTTAAGGTTTTCTAGGGAAGACTTCTGCTACACATGCTAAATGTTTCTAGATCTATGAGCTGAGGAGTATTACATATTAAGGCAGTTTCAAAAGCAGCCGTCCTGCATATGGCATAGTGAATTCATCAGGAAACCAAAAGAAAGAAATGACTTCTAGCATGGCATGATTGGTAAACACATATGTAGCTTTACCTTTTTAGTTTGGCAATCACACTCCCAAATTTAGATTAAGATTCAACTAGAATAGCGAGAAGAGAAATATTTAAACAAACATGCTACCGCATCATGCTTCAAATAAATTTTGGCCTGTTATAGGCCAAATGGTAAAGAGAATATTTATGTTAGCATAAATAAACAATTAGGGATGAGCCCCTCTACAATTGTAGTAATTCACTGATATAGACATCAATAACCACAACTTTATCTTAAGCTTACCCCAATACTTCGCACTACCCATAAGCTCACAGCCATCAATAATCCCACTCCACTTTTATTGAAGGGTAGAAATTCTTCGAAGAGTATGCCTGCATATCCTAATACAAACAAAATCACCATGGTAGGACCCTGTATCACAATACGATTAAGATTAAACAAAGTTATGAAGTATTCAAACTAATATGTAAGAAAGTCTTTACCACATGACGGCATCCAATTTATCAAAATTCCCAAATAAGGAAATTAGCAACAGAGTAGGGGTCAAACTGTCACACCTCGAACCCTGAGCATGCGAATATCCCTTAGCGGTCGATTAAAAATGCGACGTCCTAAAACGCATCGCCGACTTATTCTTTTTATCTTTCGATTAAACGCATACAGAAGCGAATTAAATAAACACCTAGTCAATAAACAAACAACATGGATAGTAAAACACGGCAAATATTGCTGAAAACAACATATTTATTTATCCACTATTACCCCTAGGAAGTTTAATAATTACAAGCCTTTCTACGGTCACTTCCTATCGACCCTCTCAAAAACCTCCAGGGATTAGGATTAACCTAAATTTCACTAATGACAGGGCCATCCAAAAATATGTCTCATCTCGTGCCCACCACAACCACACCTAGCAGTTCTCCATGTTACGGCCTTGAAAATATTTAACAACAACTAGGTGAAATATAAATCTCAGCGAGTCAATAGCCTAAACCTCGATTAGGATGCAAATTCGACTCAAAGGCAGCTTAAACATGCAACAGTGTACAATCTTACCTCGCCTTGGCACATCCATGCATATTAGTATGTTACATATGCCATTATTAATATAATAAGCATAATCAATAATCAGAACACATAACTCTCATGTACCAAGCATCCACACAGATCTCGATTATAAGGTAAAACCCGTTTTGGCACGTCCCATACCATGCCTAATAGTTTTACCCCATAATCAAGCGCAATGCATCACAATCATTTACATGTGTTCCGATTATTACGACCCATCGGGTCACGGCCAACACCTGCCCCATCGAGCACAACAACGTCTAGAACCCCCGCCTAGACGGCATTCCATAAAGGAGCATTGGTCCGGCCTCAACTGCGACTCGGCATCTAGACCCCCGTCGGGCATCCAATAAACATTGGACATCGTCCCCAAACTCCCGTTGGGTGAGGGGTTCAATTAAATGACCATACAAGCAGGCTAACGCTCAAGCCAATTTTTATCTTCCATCAATTAGCCTAGTGTAAAAGAGTTTGTGCTTAAGTAACAAACCTCGAAAAATCTTTACATTTAAAATCCCGGTAAAATAATCGCACATGGTCACGTATTTAAAATCAATCCATCAAACTTTGCATACTTTCATTTTAAAATATCATTGTTTTATTTAGCACGTAAGATTTGGCGTCAAAACCCAACACCTCAAAATTTGATATTTTCTTACCAATAAACCATATTTGAAAAATAGCATTTAAAATACATGATTTGGGCAATCGAACATCATGGCATTACATGTTCAAACGATCAGAATTAAGTGTAAACTCATCCAATAAAACAAGCACAAAATTATAGTTAATGGCTAATCTGTCATTAATTACGCTAATCGCTATTAATTAAGCTAATCACGATTAATTAGGCTAATTATGATTAATTAAATTAAACTCAATTAATTAATCGAATCGTAATTATTTAAACTAATTGCACTTAAATTTAATCTAAACAATCTTTAATCGCAATTAATAATAAACCAAGGTTAACTAATATTAACCGTAATTAATATTAAACTAACCATCTAAGTAGAACCGACACTTACACGTGACACGTGACACGACACGACACGACACCACACCTTGACAAGTCGTTTTTCAAAAAACAGAAAATTCCGACATGTTGGGACACGTTATAAATTAAATATATATTTTATATATACAAAATAAATTATCATTTTTATGATTATTTCAATCAAATTAATTTTATTCAAATTCACAAATAAATAAATAATTAAAAATTCTAGTATGAATTTACACTTAAAACATTAATCAATCATTTATTAATATTATTCATTATTTCAATCGACAAATTCAATTATATTCCAATAATTTATAAAACTTGGAGAAAAAATAAGCAATCGACATTCTGGACTTGCATGTTAGATATGTTGGAAGAGGAAAAAAAAATTAAGAGGCGTATTATGTGTAACAGAAAGTGAGAGTTTGAAAAGAAGAAAAGACTAGGTTTTTCTTATTTATCAAT
Organism: Eucalyptus sideroxylon x Eucalyptus melliodora; assembly: GCA_016097485.1. Taxonomy (NCBI): domain Eukaryota; kingdom Viridiplantae; phylum Streptophyta; class Magnoliopsida; order Myrtales; family Myrtaceae; genus Eucalyptus; species Eucalyptus sideroxylon x Eucalyptus melliodora. Next base: position 22,739,005 of record CM027830.1, read on the forward strand.
TTCTTATTTTTATTATTGTGTTTTATTTTTTCATATATATACATTTTGACACTTCATTTATTAATTTTTTTTAAAAAATTGACTTGATATCGGAATCACGTGTTAGAAACTCGTATGTTGGAATTTCGACTTGAGTGTGGGAGAGTGTAAAAAAAGTTGACTAGGTGTCGGATTTTCTGACATGTGTTGACCGAGTGTCCGAGAGTGTCGGACACGTATTGAAGTGCCCGACACAACATGAAAGCTCTTGGAGAGTGTCAATGCTTCATAGCTAACCATCCCCTAAACGCAATTAACACCCTAATCCATGATTATGAGGTTAACTCACCGATTTCCGGCGACGGCAAGCCCGCGGCAATGGCGGCGCGACGGTGACAAAAACACAAGGCTCACAACTTGAACGGGAACTCGGCGGCGACGGTTGCGGCTCCTCAAACCCACGGCCGGGGGGCTCAGCTTGGCGGTCGGCATGGCGTTGAGCCGTGGATGGCGGTCAAATAGCGGCAAATGGAGCGGTGATGGAGATGGCATGGCAACGGTGGCTCGTGGCTTGAGAGTCGGCGGTGGACGCGGCACGGACAGGCTGCACGAGGTACGGTGACAACGGTGGCTGTGGAAAGAAGGTGGTGGTGGTGATGAATAGTGGCGTAAGTGGGTGGTTATGGGAGGAGATAAAGGGAAATAAGAGAAGAAGGGGCGTGAGAGAAATTGAAGGGGAAAATATGAAGGGGGAAGGGTTTGCAGAGGGAGAACGCGTGAGGGAGAAGAAGGAGAGAGAGAGAGAGAGTTGAGAAAAAGAAAATTAAAGAAAAGGGATGGGATGTGGGCAGAAAGTGGTAGCGTGAGGGGGAGGGGAAAAAGTGAGAGGGAGAAAAAAAGAGATGAGGGAGAAGTGGCAGAAGGTGGCGTGAGGGAGAGGGGAAAAAGAGAGAAAGGGGGAGAGAGACAAAATTTTTGCTAAATCTGAATTTTTTTATTACATTTTTTATTGTGAATTTTTGCGACTCTTAAAAAAATTTATATTTTGTTTGAACTTACAACTGACGTGTGACTTAATTTTAATTTTGATTGTGTTAATCCACTTACCGAGCACTAAAAGTCCTTAATTTTTTAATTGTGTGTATATTTAGAAAATATTCATGTGAAGTATTTGATTTTTTTATATTTCACCCAAATCTTAAAATTTGCTTAACATTTTTGCTAAATCTGAATTTTTTTATTGAATTCCTTATTGTGAATTTTTGCGATTCTTAGGAAAATTTAAATTTTATTTGAGCTTGCAACTGATGTGTGACTTAATTTTAATTTTGATTGTGTTGATCCACTTACTAAGCACTAAAAGTCCTTAATTTTTGAATTATGTATAAATTTAGAAAATATTCATGTGAAATATGTGATTGTTTTAGATCTCATCCAAATTTTAGAATTTGTTTGACTAGGATTTCGCCTCAAGAAAAATAATTTAGGCAATTTTTGGATCAATTGAGCATTTCAAGCCAACCATATTTATTTATTCCTAGTCACCTGTTGAGCTTTAATTATTATCCATTTTTTTTTTGTTGACACCCATATATGTTTAGCTTAGTTTTTATCAAATTATATCATTCTCGCATGCTCCACGAGCACATTGATTTTTTTGGGATAAAAGTTTATTTGAGCTTAATAGCAATTTGGGAAGAAAGATGGAACATGGAAAAGCAAAAAAAAAAAAAAAAAAAAAAGAGAGACTATTATGGTTATTTGGGGTGTATCATAAATAAATAAATAAATTGCTTTTATGATTCCCTATTAAACTTTTAATTGAGTGAGTCTTTTGGATACTCAATGGGTTGAAAATTTTCATACCATATCGGAGGGACTTTGGGAGAAACTCTACCATAAAGCAATTCAAATAAAAAGATAAAAAGGAAATGATGATATGTGGTGGTAAAAAGATTATCTTGAAAGAGTAAAATTAAAGACAGTGACATTGGCTCTAATTAAATTCAGAATTCAATGTGTGATGGGTGATTTGAGCTTAAAATTACCGTTATCTTACCTTTAGCCCAACCTTGCATTACAAACTGAGAAAAGTCCTTTTGATTTTTTGTTGGATGATTAGCTTACATTAGTTGAGAGAGAAATAAAAAGGAAACCTATGATATTCGGTCATAATTACAGAGAATTTTTGAGAGGTTGCATACCAATGTGAATTTACCTATATTACATATAATTCGAATAGATAAGGACTCACACACACTTGGATCACATAGTTAGAATTAGTCTTAACTTATAAATCAATTTCAATGTTTGGATGAAATTTGGGTTTTTCTTTGAATTGTGAATTTGAGCAATTATGGAAAGATGTCATGGAGAAGATTGTTAGCTTTAATATGAGTTATATCTTGCTTTTGCTCGAGAACTAGCAAAATGTTAAGTTAGGTATTGGATGTATCCTACAAATAAGATAAAATTGAGAGCTTGAGATAGCTAGGTTTTTAGTTTTTAGATTGTTTTTCATTGTTCTGAGAGTTTTTCAAGTATTTTGAAGAAAAAAAGACAAAAGTGGTGACAAAATTCTTATTATTGGATTCAAGATTCTAAGTTTAGTTTATATTTTCGTTTCTTCTTCTACCATGTTAAGATTTTCTTTTGGTATGGCTACAATGTAGCCTAACCATGATGGTGTGAATTTCATAATTTTTATGTGTGCAAGAGATTCCATTCATGTGAGTTATATGTTATTGTGCTTAATGCTTTTGAGTGACTGACCACCACTTGAATGAGCTTATGTGCATATTTGAGACTGAGAAGTGATAATATGCAATTACTCCTTATAATATATAACAATGAATTAAATGTGGATAGAGATATACTCTACTATTTTTGTAACTTTTGGTAATAAGGTAATTCAAAAGACTCATTGTAAGCCGAGAATATTTATAAATTTTAATGCACTTATGCTTATTTAAACTCACATAAATATATAATGGATTAATAAAATGAGTAGGGTTACTATACCTAGAGATAGGATAGTAAATAAACAGAGAAATTATACTATCACATGTTTGATATTGTTCTTATACGCGTAACAATATGAAATTCATATCTAGTGGTTATAGTGAAATTGAATGCTTTAACATATTTATTTGATTGATTTACAGCATTTAGTCTCCAAATTTTACTTTTAAGATTTTTAGTTCTAATTTATTCACAATTCTATTTTAATTTGTTAGATAAATTTAAGAATTAATCTATTTTTAGTATTTAATTAGTTTATTAATCATCAATCTCCGTGGGACAATACTCTTCTCATCATTATATTACTTGTTCGATACATTCACTTGTGTTTAGAATTTTACGAACAAGGATAATCTAGGGAAATTATAATTTGTAGATAAAACTAACCTTTCTTTATTCCAATATATGATTTGTGCTTGCTTAAATTATAACAATGGAATAAGCTTAAAAGAAGACACACATGAAGGAACATTGAAATGTAATGAGTGTGAAGAAGTGGCTAGAGTGAAAGAAAAATTTGTTTAAAAGAGATGTAGGAAGTTTTGGTTTTTAGTAAGAATGAAAAAGAAGAAGATAAACGGTAAGAAATAATTTTAAATTAAGAGTGGGACTCGCAATGGTTAATATAGTCAATTCAATATGATATGAGAGTGTCAAGAGTCAATAAGGAGGTGGAAATAATGTGAGCTTTATTATTTTAAGCTAAACAAGTGATTATTTTTTAAAAATATTTTTCATATCATTCATATTTCACATAATAAACGCACCCTAATTAAGTATACATAATGATGGATTCTCGGTTCCCACCTTGTTGGATTTGGTGTCGCTTTCATTATTCATTGCATCTACCAGTGGTGTTAGTTTCTAAGCGTTTCTTGTACCGATTTGTATGATTATATTAATGTCATGTGTCTAAGTTATCCTTTGGCTCTTTGGTGGGGAAGCTCACTTCGTAGTGATCACTTCATATGCAAAAAAAAAAAAAAAAAAAAAAAAAAAAAAAAAATCTTTTAGATTCAAGCTCACCGAGCACCTTGATTCTCTACTTTAAATAAGGAATATTCGGTTCTGTTTCCATCACTGATAACATTCAACAAGAAACGGCAATGATAATTAGGTCTAAAAGTCTTTGATGCCATTGAATTAGAGAAATTTAAACCTAAACTTCTTGGCATTCTCATAAATGAAATTCGAAGGGCATTATCACAGACACCCTAGCCTAACTCACCCATATGAGGTAGGGCTTTTATTGTAGTCGCTCTAGGGATCGATCCTCCGTCGTATTGCATTGTACTTGTAGTGCTTGTCTTGTGCAATGAGGAAAAATTGCAATTGATAAAATCCCTAAATTATTGTTTCATGGGTTATCCACGTCAGTGCCAGTCATATCACGTAGGATCACTGGCATCTACGTTAGTGATTTTCGGCATAATTTGACTAGACGGACTGAATAGATATTAATTTGAAAATGTTTATGATTAAATTGAATAAATTGAAAGGTTTATAACTTTTTCCAATACTTTTCCTAGAAAATTGGCTATCTTAATTTGACAAGAAAACTAGCTATCTTATGAAATAGTATCCCTAACATTATTTTCTAGTAGAGAATTATCTGATATCCATGAATATACTTCAACCAATTCAAAATTAAATTACATCTCCAACACTTGAACTCTATCCTAAACTTCTAATCCTTTTTCATAAATATATACCATGTATGTACTTTTCTTGTCACAAGCTATTAACTAAGACGAATCAACTGTCCTATAAGATTAAGATGCACATGGATCTTGTCGAGACTTAAATTAATGGGGTGCAAGAGATGCTTTCCTCGTTTATTCAGTCAAAAGTGTGGTAATTACGCCAAAACAAAAGGCATGCATTTATACCCCAGCTGATCATGGCACTCAATCAGTAAAAGCATCGGAAGAAAACCCTTGACCAAATATGTCTGCAAGAAAGAGTATGATGGTCGTTCTCATCTTGCTCCTTTACATTTGCAGTGTTGATGCAGGTGATCCAGACACGAAGCTAGTTTCCAAGATCTGCAATGGCAACCATTACGAGACTCTTGGTGAATTCAACACGAGTTTACAGTTGGTCGTCACGGATCTAATATGGCATACAGCCAGCAACGGATATGACTATTACATCTCACATGGTTCGTGTTACGGACACGCGGCTTGTAACGGTGCGCTCTCGGCTGAGGATTGCCATCTATGCTTGACAGATGCGGCAGACCAACTAATTAATTTGTGTCTGCTTTGTATTGGCGACCAGCTTCAATTTGCGGATTGTAGAATCAAATACGAGAACCATTCGTTCTCTGAGTGATTATGCTCTTTCACATACATGATTTCAGCTAATCTATGTGTTGTGACGGTTCAACAGGCAAGTTTGTATCTTTTTTTTCTAGTGTTTCGGTGTGGGGATGGAGAATAGATCAAGCCATCTTCAATGGCGGAATTCGTTCTCCTTTTACCTTTGTTTTGTTTTTGTTTTTGTTTTTGTTTTGTTTTGTTTTTTTTTTTTTAAGGTTACAACTAAGGTCAAAGCCATCCCTTCTTCAGGTACAATTTCTTGTCTTAAAATTTTATGGCTAGTTTATTTTATTTATTTTATTATTTCTTTACCAAAAGGAACTCACGCATTGCTACGATGGCCAATGATGCATGAGTTCGAAAACTTAATATGGAAGTGCAAATAAGTTCAAAAAAGTTTAGATACTTGTTAAAAAGCATAATGAAGAACTTTCATTAATTTTATCTCACGTACGTGACAGAAAAATTTGACGAGACGCCTTTTTTTTTTTTTTATACTTGACAAGTAGCTAATGGGGCGCCATATAAGGAAGAAGACGCGGAATGAATGAAAGAGAGAAAAACACGTATAGAGAGAGAGAGAGAGAGAGAGAGAGAGAGAGAGAGAGAGAGAGAGAGAGGATAAGGATGGTGGAAGCCGAATCAATCCCGCGTAGATCGAGAGACCATAAGGATAGTGGAAGCCGAATCAATACCGGTCATGCAATTGGAGTAGAATCCGATGATATGGGAGCGTTAAGCCGCGGGCATCAAATCTTTAAGGCATCGAACCTCACAACTTCTTGCGCATAACTTTGTCATTATGCTGCCACTAACCCATTTCTCCACTTTCATACTTTAATTTATTTTTCTCCATTAACGGTACACGTGCCTTTTATTCGACCAAAAAAAAAAAAAAAGAGTAAAATTTACTCGAATGAATTCATTTTGCAAAGCTCATTTTTTCATAATATCTTCTAAATACCCACGTTGGACCTCATTAGATTCCGGCCCATTTTTCAAAAAGACCCTATAAAATCGAATAGGGCCTCAACACCTCAATAAATTTGGCCCGTACTCCTAAGAAAAATTTCCATATTACACATCCAATAAGACATAAAGCACATTTTTTGTAAATTAAAAATAAATAAATATTGCATTCAGCCTAGCCGTGAGTTGTAATGCTTGTTCTTGCTTTTAAAGTCCACTAGGATCAATTATAAGATGAAGTGTACTGAAAGTACTAAAACTTATAACAAATATGCATTTGAGTCCAAATTTTTTTAAAAATATAATTAAGTCCTAAAACTTGTCACGAAGGTGTAATGGATCCTAAAAACTTTGAAAAAAGGAATGTTGTATTCTTCCAGAGTCGGATTATCATCCATCCTAAGAAAGTCAAACAAAATTGATTTTGGCTCTAATCCAAGGGGTGGATTGATTAACTTAAATTCCAAAGGTTTTCCTATGGCAATGCTGTATTCTTTCAAAGTCGAAGTCAACTCATGCTTACCGAATATGAACATGGAGGTTTGGGGGCATCAAAAATGAGTGAGTGCTTTGGACATTGATGTCAAGGAGGGGAACAAGGCGATGAAGTTTGTTTTCCAAATAAGTTTGGCCATTGTGACCTAGACAATCCCACCATGATTTGAGTTCAACCTTCGAAGTAGGCATGAATCGAATGTTAGACCTTCCCATTGTTTATAGACGAGGACTTGACCAACCTAATGTCATAGACCGACCAAAGACACAATAAGGTAAGTAAATTGCAAGAGTAAAGGGTAGAGAACTTACTTTACCAGGTGATTATGGCAACCATATAGACACATGCATGAAATGTGAGGTTCAATTTCTAACTAAGAAGGCTAAGCAAAATTGAGTTAAAAGGGTGGGATGAATAGTTGCAGCCTTGCGTACTAAGTCAAATCCTCCTAACCCTGGCTCAATAAAAAATGATACCCCAATGCAATACAACCTCACAAGCAAATGTAAACATTCTTGACACCAAGAAAGAAGCTTTCGGGATTGAGTTGTGCAGCCTCTACTACGCCACCTCATGGTCAAAGTCGTATCCAACTCAATACCATCCTAAGTATCCTGGTGTGACCCTAGTCTGGTGGTAGGTTGTGTGTACAATAGTGTAGTGCTAAAACAATAAACATGCATAGTAGTTTATACGCAAACAATACTTAAATATTCAAAATTAAAAACATACAACCCAAAAGGGTTAACAAAGACTATTACCTTTACACCTCCCATTTGCAAGAACATTTCACCTTAAATGTTAGGGACTTAGCTGGAGTCTTTACTACCAAACAAAAATATTTTTTCAAAAGAGAAATTCGGCCTAAATCCACTAAGAATTTATCAATTCCCCACTAGAGTCGCCAAGCTATCATGACCTAATTTCGGGTATACCACCTAGGATTCGGTTAATGGATTTATAAACCCAAATTTAACTCGGGCTCTCCCAAGTCTACACCAATTCGTGACTTAAGTTTAAATTCTTCACATGGAAATGATTTTTCAATTAGGAGTCGCCACTAATCTACTTTCGATGGATTGATTAGAAATTCAAGTAAAATAACAGGAGAATTACTTCACTTCTACGAACCAGAGATTAAATGAGTTCGAAGACCTGATTATGCCAGATTACTCTAACACCATTTCGATAGATTTTCTCTTTTATTTTCAAAAATATTTTTGTAGGAAACTTGGGTTGATTTTAATTTACTTTCCTAACATGTAAAGTGACCATGAAGGTGCGCAAACCATCAATTTAATACTCGAGAAAGCAATAAATAAATTACGGGACTTACCTTGTAGCAACGAAAGCAACTGCAATGTTAGCTTAGAATTCACATCAACAGCTCTAGATACAATTTATAATCAACACGTAATCACTCAATCTTTTTGAGGATTTTCTCTTATTTAATAAAATCTAATCTACATGCAATGCAATTTAACCAAATTGCCTAATTCTAATGGTGAATTTTTTTTAATTAAATGGGCTTAACGACAATCACTAAATAATATGCATTTTTTTAAAACTAATTCTATATGACATGCACATAATATTTTTTTTTAATCAAAATTCGCAACTAAAAATTGCTAAAAATAAAAAATCTAGCTAAAGTTTGATATTATCTATTTTAAGTTAGGAAATAGACTAACATAAATCCTAGTTTAACCTAGATACATCTCAAAAAGCAATTTAATGCAAAGATGTTATTTACTCTAGATAGGGTTAATACCTTAAAAACTCCAAACCGGTACACTTGTGACAAATTTACCCCAAACTATTTTTTTGACCATGAAAAACCCCAAACTGGTAAACTTGTGACAAATTTACCCCGATTGATTATAAAAAACCCTAAATTGGTACATTTATGACAAATTTACCCCAAACTAATTTATTCGATTGCAAAAAACCCTAAACTGGTAAATTTGTGACAAATATACCCTATGCTAAATTGGATTAATACCACAAAAAAATCATAAAAATTGTAAACCGTGACAAACGGAACGTAAAATCCTAAATTGATATACTGGTTAACTGTCACGTGTCATTTAACTTAATAATTTGAGAATAAAATTTAACGAAAACTAACATAGGGTAAATTTGTCACAAGTGTACCAGTTTGGGATAAATTTGTCAAAAGTATGCCAGTTTAGGGTTTTTGGTGGTCAAAAAAATAGTTTGGGGTAAATTTGTCACAAATGTACTAGTTTGGGGTTTTTTAAGGTATTATCCCCTCTAGATATTATCTAAAGATGCATTCTAATTTAATAAAAAAATTAGCTAAACTATTCTATCATGCAAATCTATCTAGGAAACTAATTCTAATCTACATTATATGCAATTGTTTTTGTATTTTCAGCATAAATAAAGCAATCAAAGCAAGAGAAGGACCAAATCACTTTAGACCATATATCATCCAATCGATGCAAAGAAAGAAATACTATCCAATCAACTTGAATGTGAATAAAATCAATGAGTTCATCTTAAGCCTTAAAAATTAAGGCATTAATTTTAAAGATTCTTGTGGAATCAATAATTCCATCTAAAGCCTTATAGATGGAATCAAAGATTATGTGTGGTTGCAAATTAGGAAATAAATCTTAATTTGGAGATATGTCTATCACTCATATGTATGCATGTTAGTTATTAATAGACATATATTAGGTAATAAAATATCTAAATCAAATTTAGATAAGATAATTACCTAATTTCAAATTTGAACTCAACAGAATTGGCTCGACCAATGACCAATAATGGCTCGTGGGTGAGGCTCGGCGCAGTGGTGCTCCTCGGTAAAGGATGAACATGGTGGTCTCGGTGGGGGCGGGCTCATGGTCAACGAACCTGTAAAAATAGTAACTTCGTGGAATCGAGTCGGTTCAGATACAAGCAAGAACGGCGACTAGTGTTGGACGGTGGGCGGCTCACGGCTGAGGTGGGGGTCTTTCGTGCGACCGTGAACTCGCTAGTGAACAATTGCCGCGAGGAGAAGTCTCATCTTCTAAGTTCTACGATTCGTGTGTTTTCTCGCGTTTTGGCATTTTCCTTTTCTTGTCCTTTTCTCCTCGGGATAGTGTATTGCCCCCGTAAAGAAGCTTGGACTTGGACGTGAATTGTTGAAGTGAAGCGTGGATGGACCCATGTGCTCCTTCACAAACGTCCTTTGCTTCGTGTTTTGTAGTGGGGGTTGGGCTGAACTCTCGATCAACAAACGACGCTCATCGTCAAAGGGCTGGTTCAGCGTCATTGTATAGGGACTTCTCGGTGGTGTAGTGAGCTCGTCAGGCCCGGATGGCGATGGCTCGACGGTGGATCACGAACAGCAGTGGCTCGGTGTGGGCAGCTCTGTCGTCACAGGGGTGGCTGGCGCATGGCTAAAGGAGGGGCGATGCAGCAGTGTCGTCAGGGCACAACGGCGGCGATGTGGCACCTCGAGACGAGCGTCTCCGCCAAGGGTTGGCGGAGAGAGCTCTTTCTTTCCCTCTTCTCTCTCTATTCCTCACGTGTATTTCTCTATGCTCGGAGATTGTGATATTTGCTGACTCCTCTGCGTGAGAGCTCTTCCTTTTAAATGCAAGACCACACGGGATCCCCAAGAAAAGAGGGTGATCTGCTTTCCTATTGTGGATGCACTGAAATATATCCTTTTGATTCTTTCCCTTCAGAACTTATACCTTTCATATTTTTTTCTTTGTGACTCACCAGATCAGCCGATTTTCCCTCGTTTCTTTCTTCCTTTAACCATGCAAATATATTTCTTTTTGAAATATATTTTCCCTTTGGGCCCAGCCACGTACTTTCCTTCCCTTGAAATCCTCCTATCACTTTTATTCCCTTTCTTTCCTGCAAACACGAGAATTGGCTGCCGCAAATACTCGAAGGATTATGCTCATATTGAAATATTTGTCGATTTCCTGTTTCTTTCTTCTTCTTCTTCTTTTTTTTTGGGATTGAGCGGATATGAATATACACCTCTGCATACAAGATCCTCTTTTGATTGTTCCATATTTTATTCGAAACATCCCCCGCCAAGAAATATATCCCTTAGTGTATATATTACATGAATATACGAAAGATTCACCGAATATTGAAGGAATAATACAAATCTTTTCCGAAATATATCAATCTTCCAACTCGTTATCCTTTCAAGTCGATTCTTGGCCATCAGATTAAAGCTCATTCGCCACTGGTCCAACATGATGCAATTAATCGAAAGTATAAACTAAATAATAAATATTTGTACAACTATATGCTATGCAAATTAATTTCAATATTTTTTTTAGGGGCTAAAGGTTAATCCCTAATTTTTTATGTAATAAATTATCGGATTGGCAAAATTTAGATGTCAACAAGAATTTTATCCCAAAATCCCAAAATTGTCCCTAAAAGGCAGTTGCATGCCTTTGGAAATCACTAGCATTCACTAAGTAAATCAATTCTACAAATTACGAAAATTTAACACAATGTGAACAAGATCCAGGGGGACATTTCTTGTGAAGAACTCGAAATCCAGTTTGGCTTGTACAACTCTCAACAATTCATATAAGCCGTGTCAAGACAGAGGTAGATTCCCGAGCCAGAATAAACAATGAAATGGGAGTTCTGCAAGTTCAAATGAGTTCTAAAAATCGTAGAAAAATTAGATGTTGTAGTTTAAGATGTAATCTACAATTTTCATGAAGAAACTTGTCCAAATTTCTTGCCGAAAATTCTGTAGAAAATCATAATCATGTAAAAGTCAGTACCAGTGTTTGAAAAACTGATTTGAAGCTCTTATGTTTTTCCAAATATAAAATCATTATGTGAAGTCCGAAAAATCTGAAACTAAAGTATGTTATAAAACAAAGTACAAGGTGCAACTTTTGTGAAGGAAACCTCACGAAAATCGTACTACATAAACTGATACAAAATTGACAAAGTCGTGGGTCTACAGTGACCCAAACCCGAAAACAGTGACGTCCCCAGATTTCATCCACAATTCATGTCATTCAACCTCAAATACACATAAATCTCAACAACCAGCACCTCAACAACACATTCACGAACTCAATAAACCATAGACTCAAACAATGTTTGGGACAGCTGAATTTTCAGAATTTGATTTCAATTAAATAAATCGACTTTCATCGACGCGTCTATAGTGCTATTCTCTGAACCGATCACTCATGAGATAACTAAACTATTTGGGAAAGTCATTAAGGGATTTTAACGCAAAAAACTTGAGAATTCGATTAGGAATGGACTGCTCGACCGTGCTAATTTGCAAGGGTCATTATGGCACAATTAAAATCGATTAGAGACTGGAGATAGGTTGATTCGACTGAGGTGTGTGATTAAGTATGGGTGGTTTCACCTGATTGCAAAATTCTCAATCTGTCCGACTAAACCGATTTTCTCTGTCATTTTTGGGTACCATTTGTCTCGTAATTGAAATCTCGAGATTTTCACGACAATCGATGGTCACCAATGTGTCAAAGATGTATAAAGTGACTCGAGATAAATCGATCATGGGTTAATTGCACTAAAAATTCCTAAAAGTTACCCGGTACACTAGGTTACGCTAAAATCGCGCCGGATTGAAATTAACCACGAATTTGAACCCGATTTCAGAAATTGAAAGTTCTGTCATGTCACGATTTATTTTAGGAACGTCAACTCATCTTTCGAAGAATTTTCGGAAAGTTCAGGATTTTTATGAAAAATAGATTCGACGATTCGAAAATTAGCAGAAATTCGGATGGGCCAAATTAAAAGAAATTTGGACTTCCAAGCCAGGCCTTTGAGTGTTGGGGACTTGCAGAAATTGTATGGGATTTTTCTTCAACAAAATTGAATATTAAATTGGAGAATTTTGGGAAGAATTGAACCCGAAGTTGAGGAAATTCTGAGCTTGGACTAAGGGCTATATTTTGGTATCAATTTGGATAAATTGTGGCATTATCTAATCAAGAAAGTATTAGGGGACAGATAAGCTTGAGGACCTTGGGGGGACCAAACAATTAATGGTTTGGATGATTTTTATTGACCTTTCTTCCCCTTTTTCTTTAGCTTCTCGCGCACGTCCCCCGCAAACCCATCCTCTCCGCATCTTCTTCTTCACTCGAGCAAATTCCTCTCTATTCTGCTTTCATTTCATCTTTCCTCTGCATCTTCGCTTCTTCACCGAAACAATTGCTGCCCTACCATCATTTGCTCTCCACTAACAGCCCACTTCCAGCCTCCATCTACACGCGCGTCTCTCTCTCCCAGTCAACAAAGAAAACCCCTGCTGTTGACTCTTTGAAGCCCACGAGCCACCGAAGCTCTTCAATTTTCTGCTTCTCCACGCGTTCAACCCACCGAGAAACCCAGTCCACGTTCTTCTCCAATTCCCAGCCAGCGAAGACCACCATCTCTCGTTTTTTCGGTCAATCTTCAGCAAGCGAAGCCCAAGTGGTTGACCGAAGCTGCTCTCCCCATTTTGTGTGCCAGCAGCGTCGTCCACACGCCAGCAAGCCGCCCGAGAATTCTGCTCCATCTTCGATCAACCAGCGGGCCTCCATCCAGTGTCGTGGGCCCATCTCCATCGAGCCCACAGCCCACCGAAGTTCAGCCCACGAATTGTTCTTCTCAGTCCAGCGGCCCACGTGAATTTGAGCAGCCCATTCTCTGCAGTTCAGCCAAAGTTTCAAGCCCATCTTCAATTGCATTTCAGCAGCCCAATCTTGAAGCCCAAGCCCGCAAAGCCAAGCCCAAACCGCAGCCCCAAGCCCATATCAAGCCCAGCCCAATTCAGCAACAAATCTCAGTTTGGGCTGAGATTTGTTGGGCCAATTTTAGGCCCAGTCCAAGCCCATTGACGCCGTTGCAAACCTAAGTTTCGGCCGCCGTCGCGGTGAACCGGTTCTCGCAATAAACCGGTGAGTTTATACACTAAACTCTTCTCAGTAGACTAATGGCGTTTAAGGAGCGTTTAGTTTAATTTAATTAGGACTTAGGTGGTTAGTTAGATTAGATTAGTGATTTAATTAGTTAATTGTGCATGTTAGGTGATTAGATTAAATTAATCAAGGCATAGATAGGATGTGCTATTTATCTAGAAGGGTTCGGGAATTTTCCGGGCCCGTATCGATATTTAATTTAGCAATTTGGTCTAGGTTAGTATTTATGGTAATTAATTGGGATTATTTGATTAATTTTGATCATTATTTAATTATTAAATATTTTTCGGAAATTAAATCGAAATAGCCGGTGACCGGAATTTTGTGCTGATTGCAATAGTGTGATTGATTTATTTAATTGAGTGCTATATTGTGCAATTTTTATCGGATACATTTTAATACAATGGAATTAGGCCAAGTTGGGTATTCAATTGAGGAATTGATGTGCAAGGCACAAGATCCTTGGCCAGGAGTAATGTATCGTGGTTCAACTTCGAGGAGCATTAACACCATATAGATCTTTAGCAAATTTCGGTGAGCAATAATTGATCTAGTAGCTTGGTGAGCAAATTTAGACATCAGCTTTGGGGAGCAATGATATATGAGTATATCTATTTCAGCTTAGGTGAGCATTGTTCAAATTGATAGAGTTTATAGATGGCATCGATGGTATGAAGTCGAATGAGTTGACTGAGTGATGGTTGAATTGAATTGAATTGAATTGAATTGAATTGTTTGGTCGAGTATTTGATTGTACTAGACCTACAGGGTGGACCTGACGCGAGATAAGTCCTTATGATAGTGTGATTGTGTGATTGTGTGATTAGGACACTGATAGGCGTATTTTCCTCCTAATCGGGGTTTAGAGCACAAACTTGCTGAAATTTATATCTCATCCCGTCGTGGACTTAAATTTTCAGGATCGTCGAGTGGAGGACCTGGAGCCGAGAGGAGGTCAGTTAGGTCAGCTTCTTTTTGGAGGACCATCTTTTAAAGTCTTTTTGGTTGTTGACCTTTTGTATATGACTCAGCATGAATATAAAAGTGTGTTTTGTTTGTGAATCTATTATCCTGCTTTTCTATCTCGAGATGGTTATTGTCAAGGAATTTATATTCGCTTCCGCATGTGTAATAAAACGAAAGGGTTGGCGATTCGTTACGGGAAGTCGCAAAATTTTATCGACCAAAGAGGGATGGGCACGCGCTCTAGGATCGGGGCGTGACAATGTTAGCTATGTACGTCTTTTGAAATCGCCGTTTATATAAAAATCAACGGAAACTGCGGAAATCCATGGAGTTCAACCTTGCTGAGCAATAACCAACCTACATAGCGTAGAATGGAGGACAATCTACTTGCCTTGAGTCCCAAATGGGCCGTAGTGTGGCTTGACGGGCAACCTATTCTCCGACGGGCCCAAGATGCGTTGAGGAGACGACGCGGGATGATGGGGTGACGCGAGCAGCTCGGGTGGATGAGGCGCACTCGCTGGCGAGTTTGGAACGGTGAGGCTGTGGCGTTTGTGGCGTGAAACTGAGAGTGCGAGAACAGAAAAGGGATGGAGCGGCGGTGAAAGAAGGTGAAGATGGAGAGGATGGACAGAGGTTGAGGGTCGCGCGATGAAGAAACAAACGAGCAAAGCCCACTGGTCTTTATACGCTGCCGGCCTTCGTCCTCCACCGCTCGCATGAAGTCCTGGCAGCAGACTATTATGCCACCTTGATGCAGTTGGCGGTGATTTTTGCGGCAAGGTGGCGACGTGGGTGACTAGGTGGCATGATGCGGTGGCTTGTGATGTTGACTCGGCGCAAAGGTGGCGCGGCTTCGGTGGCGACGGAGAGGGGCTGAGGTAGCGGCCCTTGCGGTGCTGCAGTGAGGGGCACGTTTGGGGTGCACCGAGGGAAGGGAGAGACCATGGCGTCAGATTGCAAACGTTAGCATTTCCAACGTTCGAGTTTCGTATGCGCTCGAGCATCGAACTTGTTCAATATCCCCTTAATTAACTTGGAAGCTCAAGCTCGACTGACTAAAACATTTACTAACTTCGATTAGTGAATGTGTTCTCATACAACATACCTTTACTCATTGTTGATCGAATGGCTCAGTCTTCCAAGGCACATGGTTTTGCCACGCAATAACCCGGACGTCACATAAATCACGATTCATTCACCACTTCGAAAATTTAAAAGATGAAATTTACTAAATGAAAGAAGTGTAAATGAAATAAGAAAATAGTTTAAGTAGATTGTTAAATATCATTAATTTTTTATTGATAAAAATCAATATCATTCATTGAGTGTTTACAACAACAAAAAGGTGACTCATGTGCATTACTTTTTTGTGTCATCGTTCTCAGTGTATTTTGAGAAACTTCTATAATTTTTTACATGATCTATCTAAAAATTTACAATCGACGGTAGAAAAGAATTCACCAATTCATTGATACAACGAAGAAACCTTATGTTTTTTTTTTTTTTTTTTTCTCTTGATACGAACCAAATAACATGTTCATCAAAATGTGAGCTAAGAATATATATATTCAAGTTGGAATAAGAAAAATAATGAAATAAGAGGCTAATTTTTATTTTCTGATTGGAAATAAGTTAAATTGGAATCAAGCCCAAATAGGAAATTAATGAATTGAAGGAAACTCTGCGAAAATGGAAACCATCAAAGGCGAATTTGTCTCTTTAGTGAAATAGAGTGGAAATTTAGTCTTTTTTTGGTTGTTGCTACAAAGTGGAAATTTAGTCATGTAAAGGGTGAAAATAGTCCCACTGTCATAGATTAAAAACTACAATTATGAAATAGGCGTAAAAAGCTATTTACGATATGTTGGCATATGCCTTTTATATACAATTTTCAGCTATTCAGGTCATTTGGATTTTGCCTCCTTAGTTACGTCAATGCTTAAGTTTATAGGGGACAAAGCGAATTGCCAACATTTTCTTACGGCTAATATCAATATTGGTCTTTGACTTGATGCAGGAGAGCGGTAAAGAAACAAATATGTGGGTGTCTGTCCCTTGTTGGCAAAACGCTTGCCGTCATGGGTTTCGGAAAGGGTGGGACAGAAGTCGGACGTCGTGCCAAAGGTCTTGATATGCATGTGATTGTACATGACCCTTATGCCCCCGCAGATCGAGCACGCACGGTGGGGGTGGATCTTGTGGGCTTTGATGAAGCCATAGCGACTGCAGATTTCATTTCTTTACACATGCCCTTGACACCTGCTACATCAAAGACTCTCAATGATGAGACTTTTTCAAAGATGAAGAAAGGAGTTCGAATTGTCAATGTTGCTCGTGGTGGAGTGATTGATGAAGAAGCTCTTGTGAGGGCATTGGATGCTGAAAATGTTCCTCAGGTATTGCTGTCTCATATCTGAAATGTCAAGTTCCCTTCTTGTTGCCTTTGGAGTTGAAGCACATACTAGCCTTGTTACAGGCGGCACTTGATGTCTTCACAGAGGAGCCACCAGCGAAGGACAGCAAGTTGGTACAACACGAGAGAGTCACGGTGACCCCACACGTTGGAGCCAGTACAATGGAAGCACAGGTTTGTGAACAGTTACAGCTTAGCCGACTTAAATTTTCTCTGTTATTAGAAAGCATAAAATGGTCACTTAACATGCCAGGAAGGAGTGGCAATTGAAATTGCTGAAGCTGTTATCGGAGCTCTAAAAGGAGAGTTGGCTGCTACTGCGGTCAAACCAATGGTTCCTGCTGAGGTATCAGGAACTTTCTCCTACAACTTGGCTGTCTGGCGTCTCTCTCATTCTACTTTCTACTTTTTATCCTCCAATCTGCTTCCTCTCAACCTTCAATACGTGCTCTCAGTATTTGACATATCTTTTGGGCTCTGATGCACAATTGTTGTGATGGAACTTGCTTGATGTGTGATGTGGAGGAGAATGGCTACGAGTGCTCACTAGAAGTTTGATCTTTTTTGGCAAAGATTTGTTCTGAGGTGATCGATCGGAATTGTCTGATACGTGTACAATTGTTTAATTTTGTTGATGTTTGGCTTTGGCCCAAATCCAGCTTCTTCTCATTACAAGATGAACAGAGGAAGTGAGTTTTTGAAGACCGTAAGATATGCTGCCCCTTGGACGATTCCTGAAGGATCACACATTGGGTAGCTACTAGGAATTCAATCATGAGTGGGTCAATATTGTGGTGTGATAGACAAGTAACTCTGGATGACTTTAAGACGATTTTGATCCCTGTGGGTGCTTTGTTTAAGATCCAGAAGGCAGAACCTGGTTCAAGATGGTTCACCAGAGAGTCCTCTTGAGTTTATCTAGGTTCAGATTGCAAATGTGGAATCAAGATTTGCCAGTGACATATCAGATTCTGGGGAGATCACCGTCAAGGGGTGGGTGAAGGATGGGATTCCACATCTCACAAAGGTGGGATCTTTCGAAGTGGATGTGAGCTTGGAGGGAAGCATCATATTGCGCAGGCAAGTTGATCAGCCAGGTATCATTGGCAGAGTGGGAAGCATTTTGGGAGGAGAATGTCAATGTCAGTTTCAGGAGTGTTGGGAGGATCGCACCGCGAAAGCAAGTTGTGATGGCAATCGGAGTTGGTGACCAGCCCAGCAAGGAGACTCTGAAGAGGATCGGGGACATTCCTGCGATTGAGGAGTTCGTTTTCCTCGAGTTGTAATGTGCGGCATGAGTTATAGTTCTACATTTGTGTGCATTTCATCATTCATAGCCGCTGAGCACGATTTACAAGTCTTGCTCTGCGATTTTGGCTGTGACGTTGGTGTTTTGTAATGATATTGAGGTAGAGCGGAACGATAATCAAGTGCTGCAAGGAAGATTCTGTACTTTATTATGTTGCTTTTTGCCTGAATCAAATGCTCTTTTTCAATAAATTCATCAAAGTTAAGGAGGTGAATACTTCGCCTCAATCCAGGATACAGCAAGTTTCTTCTCCCTCTCTCTCCTCGTCATTATTTTCTCCCATCAAGTCCTTACGTGTTGGTAGCTTTCATGATTTCCTGATTCTTCTCGTTTTGATTTAGGGATAGAAGAAGAATGTCAGAATACAAGAAGATAATCATTTATAGACACAATCCATTGAGTGAACAGTAATATCCAATGGGGGGGTGATTAGATTTGCATCCGGTTCTCAGGTTGGTCCTAGAACCAAGACTCGGACCAGACCATTGTTTTGATCCAATGGAACCGGTCTTTTTTTTTTTTTTCCCACTACTTGATGACATATGTTACAAAGAAATAAAACAAAAAAGCCAATCACTTGTAATTTTTTTTTTTAAGAAATTAAAGAAAAAATATATGTAGTCAGTTCGGTTTGGTTCCCGGATCCAAGGGAGGAACCGGACTGCCTAGACACCGATTCCACTTTTAGGAACCGGAAACTAGACCGGCACTCCCAATAATCCGACCAAACCAGCTGGGTTGGTTCGGTATGGTCTGGGCAGTTTCTGATTCGAACGGTCCGTTTTGTGCACCCCTATCCTAGAGTATGGTATGAGGAGGTAACATACAACCTCAAGAACAGTAAACAATGGATAGGAAGAATGTAATGTGTAGTAATAGAGATTATATATATATGATAACTCCTAGAATTTCTGCTTCGGTATGTTTTACTTAAGTACAATAATAGTCTTTTTCATCCGGTAACTTTCATCAGCCATTATTACAAAGTACAAGAGAGACGAAAGATATGAAACAGAAAACTTTTGCACTGCAAACCGCGATAAATTTTTAACTCCTTCTCACATACCTACGTTCTCCGATAATGTGATCCCCATTTGGTACGGTACATGCTGCTTGAGCTCAATAGTAGATCAACAGCAGAGCAAGTAATCATTATCTTGAAAGAGACAGCCTCTGTTCTATTTCCCAAATGCCAAGTTCATGCTCAGGAAATAGTTTCATGAACCAGAAAGAAATGGGACGCGAACCCAAGCCAAATAGGCAGCAATCCCAGCAGCAAAGCCCAAAAAAGCAAAACCGCTCACCTGTTCCCGCAAAACAAACATTGACCGATTTAATATATTTAAATTTTCTCACAAAGGAACAAAAAAAAAAAAAAACACAAGCCAATCATCAGTAGATCCAAAATTAAACTGACAGTTCTAAAAACTGTATATCTGTGAATTTAGTGCACCAGCTTTTTCTTTACCTACCTGCACCCTTCACATGTCTTAAGCATGTGCATCAGCTTTTTCTTTACCTAGCTACGCCCTTGACTTGTCTTAAGCATTTTAGTCACGTAAACATGCGGGTGGCTGGTGAATCACAACCAAGGCCAGGAACCAAATCATTTCAATACATCCACTTACAGAGATATTAAGTGAAAACATGCAGTTGCCTTTGAGGATATTGAGTGAAAACCGGTTCAAATTTCAGGGACCTTAAGTAAACCAATTAAAGGAGCAAAACAATAGAACCAGGAGAAACTCAAGTAGTGTAGAGTACCTTTCGCAAGTACCAAACGAATTCCACCTTTTCCAGCCCCATATATGCCACACCAGCCGCCGAGCCAATAAGTAGCATGGACCCACCAGTGCCAGCGCAATAGGCAACCAGCTGCCAAAACTCTGAATCCTTCGGGAATGAAGTCAGATCATACATCCCAATTATTGCAGCAACCAGCGGAGTGTTGTCTATAATTGCAGAAACCAGCCCAATTGACCCAGCAATTAGTTCGATGTTATGAATATGTGCATCGAGGTAATTCTTCAATTCCTTGAGAAGTCCTGCTGCCTCCAGGCTAAAAGAAGGTATATGTCAGAACCGAGGCATTAATGAGTCTTAAAATGTGCATGTCAAACATGTAGCATATAAACTTCCCGAGACTCTTGGCAATTAAGAGTTGAGGTTAGTGGGATATGGACTCGCATAGGAATTGAGTGTGGAAAAAAAAAACCTTTTTCTTTAGAATTTTTTTCCATCTATGAAGAATACGATTAAGTGCCTAGCACAATGGACTTTATCCACTGTATAGTTTTGCTAAATAGAAAGAGAAGTTTTGACAGTTTCTCTCTTCAAAACTCACTAAATGTTAATCTCAAGTCTTGGTTATATCTCATGCATGCACTACATGATCAATATGAATAGCAATTTTCAACCACTACGCATGTTTTGCTCAACATCATAACATAAAGCAAAACTAGAAGAATAATTGAGTTGTACAATCAGTAAACGAGACTAAAGCAGCTTGTTATGCTACTATTGGTAGGAGATGCACAGTTGGCACTCATCAACAGATTCATACGAAGCCACAGTGGAAAAAAGAGGAAAGTTGTAAAACTGCAACACGATGATGAAAGAAACATAATGAACTGATTGGCTTAGTGGTTTGAGGAATGGATATGTATGTGTGCATTAGACCCAAGGGATACGTCCAATTTCCCATGTCAACTGGGAAAAACTACCCACTTGGGTTTGGCTTACTTCATACTGATCCATGAGGTTAGTGGGGAATTTTATGAGTCCTGGGTTTACCTGCTTGAGGTGGCTTTTTCGCTATTATAATAAGAAAATATTATGCACTTGTTGCGTGCAGAATCGAGGGGACTATGGTAAGTCAATTGAGAGATTCCAATGCGAAGCTTGACAGAATATATGGCTCAGATAGATATATTAATTGTGTACATATCCCTGCGCACACTAGAGAATGTCTCTGCATGTCTGTGTACAAGTGAGATTTTGCATGCAGAGATTACTTCATCAATCTTCTCAGTATAATGAATTTAATAACAAGAGTTGATGATATTAATCTTCTGAATAAATGATGAGCAGTAGGTAGAAAGAATGTCCTCACGCCATTCACAAATTACCTGCTTACAGATAATAGAATTCCAAGGAAGAAGAGGGCTCCTTGAGTGTCAATTTGAGATAAAGCCTGTGGTACTTTCAACTTTTGCCTCTCGGATTTACCATAATGGATTGCATCCGTTAGAATCCAAAGAACTCCAAGTCCGAGCAACAGACCCATGTAAGGAGGCAGACCAGTCAAAGCTTTTAATACTGGAACAATGATTAGTGTCCCCATGCCTACAAAGAAAACAAGCCGTCCTCGAGGAGCCATCTTCTCAGATGCCAAATCATCGGCAGATTCCTGTCCCTCCCCCCTAACTTCACTGTTAAAGGATAAAAGAAACTAACCTCACAACTCCAGATCCATATAGTAGGAACTAATTGACTTTCGGCATATGGCTGGATATGCTAGGAGAGTACCTGGTAAGGGACATAAGAGCCAGTGGGATGGCTAGAGAAACTGCCGCGGGGAGGAACAAGTCCTGCAATTTATATTCTGATGTGGTCTTGAAAGGGCACAAAAAATATGAAAAGCTATTGAAGATAGACCGTTCATACAACCGTGCGCCCAACAGTTATATCTTATATAGGAAAGCTAGTTAGTCATTGCTCAAGGAAATTGAAATTCCAATGCCAAGTTTTAATGTTCAAATTCCAACTTTCTCTGATGTTGTTAGAGCATGAGCAAATTGGTTAAATAAACCTAGAGATAAGTATGGCAAATTCAATCAGTATATGAGGTAATGTACTTGAATCAACGGTAATTAATCATTTGTTATTGGACTGCATGAGGTAATGAAATCCCGGTAGAGAACAAAGATAAAATGATAACCTTCATTGTCTGCAGAGTGGATATCTGACCATGAACCCAAAGCATAGTGGTAGAAAGATCACCTATGGGAGTCCATGCACCACCAGCATTTGCTGCTATAACCACAACACCTCCAAGAAGCCTGCCAACATATAGTGGAACATTGGTTAAATAGAACTTCTCAAGAACATAGCACAAAGCAACAGAGAAGTGATACATAGCACTATAAGAAATCCCACCAAAACTGCATGAAAAAGAAATAAGTCAAGCGAAAAAAAATGAAACAATAGAAACTGATATGATAAAAAAGTACTTAACAAAACGAGCATCACCCTGCAACACCAGCAAGGTGCTCTTTTATGTGTTGTAAGAAGTGATTATATCAACCACCAGCATCTATCACTAAGATTGAAAAGCCTTGAACCACTGGTCAACGTCATTTGATAGTTGCACTTATTATGGAAATAATTCTATTATATGATCTGATAAACTATCTCAACTTAAAATCTCAAACTCAATAAAAGAAGCTGACTTCTGAAGTTACCATGATTATAGATCCAATTTAGTGGCTCATACTCATAATACAAAGATTATAGTGTTTCAATATGGCCTAAAGACAAGACAATTCTGAATATGAAAGAAAATCCTATCAAAACAGCAAAGGCGCAGAAAGACCCAACTGAAGGAAACAAAACACCGAAGAACCAAAAAACAAGCTACAGATGTTGAGATGAGGACTTCACGACAATCTGAAAATGTTGTAACATACCTGCGGCACTCTGAAGAAGGTACTAGTTTCTGCAATAAAGACACCATGACAATTGTACATGTCAAGTTGTCCATGATAGAACTTAAGAAGAAAGTCACGAAACCAACCTGAAAATACAAGAAGTTAAAGGTCAGCACCACACTGAATTGAGAGGGTTAATACTCACTTAGTCTCATACTTATTGAAAGTTAGGCACTGAGGTATCTAAAATGTCCATGGGAAGGATTGAAAGAAGTCATCTAAGCTATAGGGAATGCCAGTTTCTTTGCCTCCATTCTACTTCCTGAAAGGGCAGAAGCTAGTTTTACCAGTTCAATCTAGAACGCAAATGTTTATCCTCCAGAGTGTTCTTGTCTTAATTAGAACAAAACACTAAAGCATCTCATGTTAAACGGGTTCATCCACTGGCCAAAGTTATACCAGCTATGTCCGGCTCATATCCACATAGATTTAATTCTGATCAACCTATTCAATGAGTTCCGCCTGTTGTTGCAGTACTTTTGAATGTCCTCCTTTTGCTGTACCACAAGAAGCAATCTCAATGACAAGTTCACCTTACCTTCTTTCTAGTCCTTAAGGGTGCAAATGATAACCATTCTTGCCAGAAATTGATATTTGAAACAGAAATAGATTTTTCTATTTCTATTATTGAATGGGTTTTTGAGTGAAAATACATATTTGATACCGACACAAAATTTCTCTCTCCTAAGCAGTGCAGATGGCGGGCGACGACCGGCAGCAGTGGGCGGCGACACCTCTATCAATGGATTATGTGATCAAATGTCACAGGTTAGGGGATTTGAACTAAAGTCATTTACCACCCCTAGCGCTAGTTGCTATATGAGATGGCAATATGGACTAGGTAAGTGGGTTTGACCTAAAGGTTCAATAATGTATTAACAGGAGTTCCAATTGCAACGACCCCAACTCCATGAGAGGAGATGTAACGACCCCAACTCCATTCCTAGGGTCATGAGCAACAATGGTTATTTTCGTGACATTCTAGGTGCATCATCATCCCATTTCTTTTTATTTTTTCATTAAGCACATGCGGAAGTGTACAGACAACACCCACACAACAAGAAGCAGCTAGGAAAACAATCATTTAAAAACATACAATTATATCAGTTACATTTACAAGCCCTTTTTGTCATGGGCCGTTATATTTACAACCATTACATGCTCTATGCTAAAAAAGGTCGGGGTAAATTTTAGCTCCTCTATTCGAGACTACAATTCCTCCATATCTACAATTCTGAAAAACAACGGGGTGAGTCATGGACTCAGTAAGTAAAACCCCTAATTTTCTACTAGGGGGACATTTTATCATCAAAATCTAGTATGTACAACACTCGCAATCAATATCGATGACAGATCATTAGCAAACTTATTGCTATACCTCGACTACATGTAGATGTCCATTACTGCATATTTCAATGCATGCTTACCTTCTGCTTGTCAATGAACATATCAACATATCATGCTTATGTATAAACTGGCACTCGTGAAAATTCATTTATCGTCGTTCGGCTCAACCAAACCCTTTGGGCTCAACCGAGGCATGCAACTTCAAGCTAAGTATCTTGGTTCAACCAGGGCATCCCGACTCAACCGATACATCTTAGTGCTAGCTCACCAAGGCATCCGGGCTCAACCCAGACATCTTGACTCAACTAGGGCATCCTAGGGCTAGCTTACCCGAGGCATCCGGGCTTAAACCCAGGCATCATCACTCAACTAGGGCATCATGTTTAATGAACGAGGCATCGCCGCCAATGCTATGTGGCGACGGGCGCTTTTTCCTCTTTAGATGCATCATATAAGTGTATCACATAAGCTGGTTCTTCATCTTTCATCTTAGCCGATGCATATAAAGCCCGATGGCATGGATGCATTCAATCATGTGAATATGAGCAAACCATGCAAAAGAATATTACAAAATACACGCAGCTTACACAAGTGAGCACACCACCAAACTCGACGACGTAGGCTATCAATCTAGCCAAGAGTTAGAAATTCTACTTACCTTCAATGAACCTCAATGAACTATAGGTAGTTCTATTAATAGAGGGCCGTCCAATGAGGCAATGGGTGAGCAAGGCCGAGAGAGGGAGAGAGGGTGACGATGAGAAGGCATGAGAGAGAGACAGAGACAGAGAGAGACAAAGAGAGGGTGGCATGTGTGGTATTGGGGAGAATGCCTCTATTTATAGATAAGTCTCTCATCATTATCCTTCCAAATAGACTAATAGGATTTCTTTGGATGGCAAGCCTAGGTTGGTAAGGTAGCAAGACTAAGGAAGAAAATGTGGCTAACCTAATCCCTAGGGCCACACTTGTTCCTTTTCTTATTTGGCCATTTGGGGGTTAAGTCATATTTGTAATGATAACTATATTAATTAAAGGACACCTAAGCCTTATGACTCAAACTAGCATTAATGCACTATGGTCCAAGAGCATTTAATGTATCTTTATCCCAATCCAAGAAGACTCTAGATGGCTTGCTCCTTAAGTTGGGCGTGCGGCCCTTTCCTCTCCAAGTTTGCCATGTAACCTTCTATCCTAAGTTGAAGAACAGTTTCAAGCAACTTTCTAAATTAGTGTCATTACCTTATCAAATGGACTCGAAAAATTATCAAATTTTAATACATTGTTGAAAAGATCTTAAGAAACATTTTTCATGAGGAAACTTAGCCAAATTCATGCTATGGAAAGAGCATAAATTCACTGAACACAACCCAAAAATTCATCCGTCGAGCAAATTCAACGGTCACAAAGAGAGACTCATTTCGAAATCTAAATCTTCACAAAACTCTTTGAAATTTTAATATGTTGTAGATATGGATGTCATTTAAAATTCTTGTGAATGAAGCATGTCCAAATTCAAAATGGAAGATTTTATAAGAATTCAAGAAAGTAACTTGGTTACTGTTTTCACTATACTAGGCAGGTTCTATATGGTAATTGATTGGGCCTTGATCTCAACCATTTCACCTTAGAAAAATCTGAAATTTAAGTATGTTATAGATTAAGGTGTTTTGAATAACTTTCATGAGGAAGTTTCTCCAAATTCGAAGCACAAAGAGCTCTAGAAAATTGGAAAGCAGGAAAGGTCCAACAGTTTCGAAAAATTGGGAAGTCAAAACCTATGAAATTCAAGGTGGCAAGTCTATAGGGGAGAGGTGGCGCCCCTATTGGTCTTCCAAGATCATCATTCATTAATTACTTGGCTGATGTTTCATCAAGCATTTAAAGTTGGAAATAACTTGTTTTCGAAGTCTCAAAGTAGAGGAAATGACGACCCTAATCTAATAGAGACACATGGACATGTGATTCACCCCATTCATTAATGGCTTGTCATGATGACTGTACACCTAAGCTTATGAGTCATCTTCTTTCATTAATTACTTAGGACACCTAAGCCTCCATACTCATTACCCTCATTTAATGCATTTGACTCTGGTTCTTCAAGGAAATTAACCTATCTAGCTTGTCTTTAGGTCTTCTTAATAGGCTTATGACTCACCCTTTCTTAATGTGCAAGAATCCAAGGTTCATGATTACCTTGCAAGGGTAAGACCATTTGTGCCAAGTGTCCTACTTAGTCGCCATGCATTAATTGACTACCTTCCAAGAACATTAAATGCCCCATAGGAAAATATCAAGGTTAGAAGGCCATCTTATTGGGCAGGAGTTAATTGAGTCTAATTGTGACCGACTATCTTATTTGGTCCAAAATTCGTGCCTAAGCCATGATCGGACAAAGTTGGACGTAACAGGGCATAACTGACAAAACCAAGTCCGAACTTCTCCTTTACCGTGTAGAGGGCTCGAAGTTGAGGATGTTACAGGAAAAATACACCTACCATCCAAAGAAGAGTGCGTGGCTTCCGAGTAGTTATATTGTCTGTGACTAGCTTGAATCCTCGATGAGCTTCTATTATCTTCACAATGGTCATCGCACCAAGCAAGAAAAAGACTATCTCACTAACTTCAGCTAGTGCATGACTCAGCTCCGAGACAGCTACATCAGTTGATGGAGCCTAGGCAAGTAGAAATACGAAATATCATACCTAAATAAGACTAATAAAATATAAAACAATCATAAAATAAACTTCACTCAAGGGAATTTGAAACAGTGATTACCTACCAACAGACAAAAAAGAAAGTATACAGCTCATCGTGAAATTTAAGCATTTAAATTCATGACGTATTTCCACACTGAGACTTAAAAAAGTACCAAGACATATACAATACAAGAAGAAGTGCCAGAACCTTCTCCATCATCTAACCTAGAGATTAGAGGATAGTAAAAGGTGCTTTAATTAAGAGAACCTTGCTTATGAGCTTCCACGGTCAATAGAGAATGAGCCTAGTTAAATGCAATAGTCACATGAACAGTAGCTTAGACATAGATGGCTACAAAAGAAATGGATAGGCAAAGTCAATGTAGCCAATTGTTAGTGACTTCTGTGCTTGACAATCACACAATTCTTCCTCAATTTCTTGAAAAGACAAAAAAAATTTTTACCCGTTTCCTTGCCAGGAGAAGGAAGGCCATCATTTTCTTGTTGAATATTGCAAGCCAAAAGAAAAACCATGACGAAGATATTTGGAGCTTTCCTAGAAATAGCACTATATTCTCCCTCGATACATTAGCAATTTTTCAAAGAAAAGCTTTTCACTAGAAATTGTGCCACACTAATGAATAAAACTTAATTTTAGAATCTGCATCTACCCCTAGTGTGTCTTAAGGTTTTCTAGGGAAGACTTCCGCTACATATGCTAAATGTTTCAAGATCTATGAGCTGAGGAGTATTACATATTAAGGCAATTTCAAAAGCAGTCGTCCTGCATATGGCATAGTGAATTGATAAGGAAACCAAAAGAAAGAAATGACTTCTAGCATGGCATGATTGGTAAACACATATGTAGCTTTACCTTTTTAGTTTGGCAGTCACACTCCCAAATTTAGATTAAGATTCAACTAGAATAGCGAGAAGAGAAATATTTAAACAAAAATGCTATCGCATCATGCCTCAAATAAATTTTGGCCTGTTATGGGCCAAATGGTAAAGAGAATATTTATGTCAATATAAATAAACAATTAGGGATGAGCCCCCCTACAATTGTAGCAACTCACTGATATAGACATCAATAACCACAACTTTATCTTAAGCTTACCCCAATACTTCGCACTACCCATAAGCTCACAGCCATCAATAATCCCACTCCACTTTTATTGAAGGGTAGAGATTCTTCGAAGATTATGCCTGCATATCCTAATACAAACAAAATCACCGTGGTAGGACCCTGTATCGCAATACGATTAAGATTAAACAAAGTTATGAAGTATTCACACTAATATGTAAGAAAGTCTTTGCCACATGAAATAAGGAAATTAGAAACAGAGCAAGGGTCAAACCGACCTGACTAGCAGCAACCCATGAAGGGTTAATGGGCACATCTTCCGTAACAGCTGCAGCGAAAATTGCTAGAGCTCTTACCATTTCAGTCTTCGGTAGATATGAAACTTCAAATTCCTAATGATATAGTAGCGGGTCAATGTAAAGTCAACACTAATTTAATTATCTATAGTATGTTAAAGAACTTTTTTTAATCACATTAACAATGCCTTAACTTCCACATACAAAGCGCAGAATCAAATCAGTCACTACTATTTGGTGAGTGCATTAGCAAACTCTACTATTTACAACAAATTGTTCCAAGGAAAAAAATTATCAAACGGATTTATGTTCTATTTCTGTTCTAGGGAACGAAAAAACAATTCACTGGAGTGCTACCAAACGCGCCCTCAATCTTCCTCATAAGCCCCAATATCTTTGGAAAAATTATTCATCTCACAGGTCAGAAGAACGCAGAACTGGGGTTGTATTGAAGAAGTCAAATAATCATAAGAAAGAGCATGCGAGAACAACCTTAAACAGCTTCTCAGAATTGGGTTGAGCTTGATGTTGTTGAACCGAAGAAGAAGAAGAAGAAGAAGAAGAAGAAGAAGAAGAAGAAGAAGAAGAAGAAGAAGAAGAAGAAGAAGAAGACGATGGCGACCCTTTGGCTTTCTCTTGGCCAAGTGGGGTTGGATCGATGGCAACAAGCTCGCGGCTAGTGGTCGTCGGTAATCTCCTCTTCACGGTGGAAGCTACTGCTTGGGCACGGCACGGACTATTGGATTACCACCAGAAGTTTAAGCCTCAGAGGAAACCTGGGAAAGAATAGGCAAAAACAGCAAAATCTTCATTGATCTTAGAGTTTTGCTTCACTTTTTTGTCGACTGGTCGAGTTCGAAGAAGTGCGACTGAGAGGTGAAGGATATCAATCACGTGAGTTGTTGATCACAGTTGAAGACGTTCACAGATCGGTGGCGGCGGTTTACGAAGAGCCTCACGGCACAGCAATGAAGATGGTGGTGGGGATTGAGTATGCAAGCAAAGCGCCGTTGTAGTTGAACGAGATGGTGCCGGTGTTGGAGTGCAACACGTTACTCGTCGGGAAATATCTATCGCAAAAAAAGAGAAGACACTTCCCTTTGTCTTTTTTGCATGACCCGGTGACTAGAAACATGGTGGAAAATATGACCTGTAGTAAAATGCTCGTATATCCTCGAAAGGCACAGGATTACATAATTGACCAGACGTTCGCTAGAGCCTTAAGCAGACACCCCGAATTTGATGAATAATACATAATGAAAAGTGAAAGCAACAAGTTAGAATCCTATGTAATCAACATCTAACTTGAACTATGTATAAAAGAACAAAACATCTTACTCTCTCTCTCTGTTTTTTTTTTTTTTTTTTTGGGTGAACCACAAGTTCAAACTTCTACAAGAACGAAAAGGAAAGCTATCCGGATTCCCATCTATAAACTCTCCTCGACGCTTTCACTCAATCCTGAAGAATTCCTCCTAATGTGTCAAAAAATGAATGTTCTGAATGACATTTTCCAAATAATAATCGCTTGTCTCGCTTACAAAAATGAATCAACTGAAAATTTTTCCTTATCCACGGAACTGTTTAGACATAATTTGTTATAGATGATGATAATATTCTTTGTTAACTAATTATTTTAAATGATACAAATAATCATTTTTTAGGAAAATACATTTCAAATCATTCATTTTTTTGCTAAATACATGGAGCCATAATGCCACAAAAATAGTGATGGGCCTAATGCAAAATTCAATACTCCATCCGTACTAAAGTATTGTTTCTCAATTCTCGAATTTATTACTCATCATTAATCACATTTCACAAATCGAAAGCCCGATTGGTATTAAACATGGCTCTTAAACTCGTAAGACTTTTTTCCTAAACATTCCTAATAATACTGCCGTAAAATTTTGGTGGGGTCTAGAATTTATGGATGGATATGAATTTTTTTACCGAAAATAATTGGGCAGAGTGGGCCCCCCCTCCGGGCCAGTGGAAATTTTGGCAAGGCACCTCGAACCATTTTCTTCCTTAGAAGACAGCAAGCAGTAACGATTGGTGTCGGTAGTGCGACTTTGATTTTGGCGAAAGGATGGATAAATTCATGAATGATGACCGGAACGTCGAAATCTATTGGGTCTGATTTTATTTGCATTCATGATGAGAAATCGATTCGTGAAATTCATCGCCTGAGGACGTCCGGTTGCTCGCATAAAAGGTCGGGTTGAATCAAAGGAGAAGACGGAAACCCTTGGTGGGCAACGGCAACTGTAGTTCCAATGTTCGCATCGCCGACACAGGCAGTGGGTCGTGCGAGTGTCGCCAACACAGGCAGTGGTTTGCGCGGTTGTCGCCCACAAAGGTCAAGCCCAAATCTTGATCAAGGTTACTTGACTTTCTATCGTAACACATCAGACACAACAATCGTTATAAACTATAATCATGGAAATGAGAACTTCAGCATGAAACAATTTCATTGTCCGTGTCGTTTATTTGGGAAATTTAAACCAATCATCGTTGTCGGCTCTCAACTAATTCATCCAATTATTCCTCAGAAAAAAAAATTAATTGTTGTTGTACCAACTAGATGAGGAATATTACAATGGAGTTGTTGCTTTAGGAAATATCCCAATGCGCGGGACTTCAAATGCAAAACAGTGAAGTCCTTTCTTCTGTCGCATGGTGCAATCCTAGGGATTTACTCTCTTCTATGTTTTCATGTCCCCATTGACCATCCAATACATACATTTCAAATAAATTTTGTGCATCCTATGTAGTACTAATGCATCTATCATCAGTGTTATTTAACATGCGACCTTATCTAAGACAAAACGAAATCCTATTATGATTTTATAGAACCACTATTAACTATTCTAAAAGTTTTATACTGTTAAATGAATACGTGATTTAAACCACCCGTGGTGGCGGCGTAGTAGTTGGAAGCTGGTTCCTTTCGAGAGAGGTTCAGAGTTCGAATCCTTGCGCCGTCTGCCTTATTAGAAAGGAACTCACGACTTATTCGAGGAGTAAGGGTAGTGGTGACTCTACTCCCTCTAGGGTTTACTCCAAGCGAAGACTGCGCACGAAGGTTCCTTGGGTTACCAAAAAAAAAAAAAAATGAATATGTGATTTAATACTCATATACAGAAATGGCCTCATCCTCGAATTTATGATCCTGAACGTTAGCTCTCAAGAACTGGAAATCCTAATATTGATGAGCCCCTCTCTCTCTCATTTCACTATGGTGACGGGTTCGAACAGCCGTAGGGATTGGGATGAAGTTGGTGATTTCGTTCGGATTGGACATAGAATTCAAGATGCACTTCAAAGAACTGGAGAATGCAAGTGACTTCGGTGTAAACGACAGGGGTGGTGCCCTTAAGTCTTATGAGGAAATTCATGAAGTTTGTGGAACTCTAGTGTGGAAGGGCAGCATCAATCATGACTTCCCATCAATCCACTCCTCGGAAAATACAGTATCGATCGCGACTGCCGTCGAGATCAATGGGCAGCGACATTCCGGGTTCAATTGAATGTGGACATGCAAGCGGTATTTGCCTTTTGGGTAAAAACAATGGACTTAATTACCATATTTAAATGATTAGTTTCATCATTGGAAAAAAAATATGTTGCCCGAATATTTTACTAAAAACTACATGATAAATAATGATATTTTTCATAAAAAATCATTTTTGGTGGTTTAGGAAAATTAATTATCTTCTTATTATAATGAGAAGTTACTTTCTCACAATCTAAGCTTATCATTTCCAATTTGAATTGATTAGTTTTTCGTCATTTAAATACTTGAAAGTTTTTTTTTTTTATTGAAAAATACTTGAAAGTTGTAAAAAAAAAAATCGTGGAGATAATATTCTTTTGAACAAACAAAACATAAATTTGGTATTTTCAATTTGTAAAAAGAAAAAAAAATGTTTTCTGTAAATTGATTAGATTTTCCTCGTCCAAACACCAGAAAGTCAGAAAAAATTTCTCGGAAATAGTTTTCCTTCAAACAAACAAACCCTTTAAATTTAATGCTTTCTCGACATATTAATCATGAATTTGTTAGAAATCCACCCCCCCCCCAAAATTAAACTATACATAAATAAATATATTGCTTAAACAAGTGATGTGGGATATCTTAAAACCTCTCTTGCATGCAATTTAATTGTAATATCATGATAAAAAAAAAAAAGTTCAAAAGCTTAAATTTAGAAGTGAAGCGAGTTTGCATATAAAAACAGATAAATCCTATAAATAAAGATGCGAGATATCTTAACATCCCCTCTTGCACCGATGTCTTGATAGGGCAATCTATGTGGATGATAGGCTTCTATGGTCTTTTAGAGATTCTTCTTCAGCTCTATGCTTCAAAATAATCACTAAGTTAAATTTTGTTTAGCTCCCAATCGATTCGATCTCCTTTGCACTGTTCTAGGCTCAAGTCAAAAATGTGAAAATGATGCCATACCCTATGATTATCTAGAGATTGTTATGCTCATTCACCTACCACTAGCATAATGTAGTAGCTGAAGGTTTTCTTGGTGAGCTTTAGTTTGTCTGGCCTGGATGAGATAAAGCCTGAAAAAACTTTCCATAAAAAGAAATTCCCACCATTTTCCCCCCTTTTCTCTTGCTGCTTATATTGATGAAATGTTGCCAGAATTGTGGTTCCCACTTCCCCTCGTTAGTAACTTGTCTTTAAGCCCAAAAAGGAACCCACAAAATGAAAAGATGGTCTTTTAGAGATTCTTCTTCAGCTCTATGCTTCAAAATAATCACTAAGTTAAATTTTATTTAGCTCCCAATCGATTCGATCTCCTTTGCACTGTTCTGGGCTCAAGTCAAAAATGTGAAAATGATGCCATACCCTATGATTATCTAGAGATTGTTATGCTCATTCACCTACCACCAGCATAATGTAGTAGCTGAAGGTTTTCTTGTGAGCTTTAGTTTGTCTGGCCTAGATGAGATAAAGCCTGAAAAAGCTTTCCATACAAAGAAATTCCCACCATTTTCCCCCCTTTTCTCTTGATGCTTATATTGATGAAATGTCGCCAGAATTGTGGTTCCCACTTCCCCTCGTTAGTAACTTGTCTTTAAGCCCAAAAAGGAACCCACAAAATGAAAAGATGCTCTTAACAGGATGTCAAATTTTGAGTTAGTAGATGCCTTAAGTTATGCTTATGGCATCATTTAGTCTGTTTTTTCTGTTTCATGTGACTTTTGATTTGATGAATTGTGTGGTAATCATTGGACATTAATTTGACTCTTGATTAGGGAGACTTGGTTCTTATTGCAGCAAATAAATGTTGATACCACAATGTATCGGCTGTTTGGGACAGCAAAGTCTATGCATTAGCATAATCGTGAATAAATTCAGCTGACTTATTAGGCTGAAGTAAATCAC
The DNA here is from genome assembly GCA_016097485.1 of Eucalyptus sideroxylon x Eucalyptus melliodora. Taxonomy (NCBI): domain Eukaryota; kingdom Viridiplantae; phylum Streptophyta; class Magnoliopsida; order Myrtales; family Myrtaceae; genus Eucalyptus; species Eucalyptus sideroxylon x Eucalyptus melliodora. Next base: position 22,772,986 of record CM027830.1, read on the forward strand.
TAGAAGATGCTTTTTATCTCTTTTAAAGTTATTGCTTCTTGATTGCTCACTTTTGAATTTAGCACGAGGTTATGAATGTCTAAAAACTGAAAAAAAAAAAATCAATGTGGATTGCATCTGTTATTTATTGTCTTTAAACTAAAATTGCATTTTTTTTTATGTTGCATTTATTTGTAGATGGCAAGTTCATTGAAGGAAAATGCATTTTGGAGCCCTGAAGATGTTGAAATCTTTTGTAAGTTGTGCGTTAAATAAATTGACAATGGCAATCGTCCTACAAACAACAAAAATGATAGATGGACAGTTATAATTAAGAAGTTTGATAACCTAAGGGGAAAAAGTATGGTAAAGGTCAAATGAAGAGTAAGTGAGATAATCTTAAGGAATATTTGAAAAGATGGAGGACATTGATCCTAAAGGAAACTGGATTAGGATGGGATCCAAAAAAGAATACTGCTGATACAAGTAATGAATAATGGGAGAAGAAAATTCAAGTTTTTTCCCTTCTTTTATTAATTTTTTTTTAAGTTCATCTTTTTTTTATAAACTCACGAAAATGTTTATTATAACAGGAAAATCTTAAGATAAGAGCTTTTTAAACGAAAGGCATACATTCGGACCTTCAAGTTTTGTTGAGTAGAATGTTTGGAGATACTATTATTACTGGAAGCATCACATGGAATCCTACACAAGGCTTATATATTTGTTAAATGAATGTATTCGGATAACAATTTGTTAAACTAAATTTTGTTGAGGAAGATTTTCAAAACATATTACAAATCAGATGAAGAAATCTTTCTTCTTATTGGACTTTCTTTCGGACGTGCAAAATAAGCAACAAAACAAGGGGAATATATTTTGTCACTAGAAGACAAATAGAATGGGCATATTATATATTTTATTATCTATTTATCGTTAAATGAGATAAAAGAAAAAATGAAGAAAAAAATGAAGGTTTCATTTCCCTTATCTACGGAAGGAGCGAATCCATATTGAATAAAAGAACCCATGGTGGGGCCAAAGTCAAAACTTTGACTTTGGGCACACAATATAAAAAGGCTAGGTTTCTTTTATCAACGTCATAAGTTGCACGTAAGAGTAGCCGCAAGTTTCAGAAGCCGCATCAAGAGAAAAAAAACGTGTGGAGCCGCAAGACTTGAGAGCCACAAGAAGCGGCACAAAACCTTGAACAAGAACGCGAAGCCGTACATACGCAAACCAAAGACAAACGCTGGAGTTTTACTTTGAGCTTGAATGTGCGGTGATTTTGTGGCATGAGTTTATGTTCAAGTGAGTTATTTATTTATAAATATTTTGGGTTTAAGGTTAAATCTAGGTGTGGGAAACACTCGAGCATGTGAGTAATTGTAAACTCTGATTCTTCGATTATAGTGGATTATTTGCTGCGAGCTCTCCCTGTAGATGTAGGTACTGATACTCAGACCAAACCACATAAATTTCTAGTGTCCTTATTATTTCTCGTTTATTTCTCTGGTGATTTTGCGTTGACTTAAATTGTAAGATCCTGTCGTTTTCGCATATTATATTTCAACAGTATTAATGAGGATGTTGTCGCCACACAATTTGACATCGGTAGTTTGGTAAAATTTACTAATGATAATATAGAGGGAGATGTGTGTGGAAAGACTAGTGAACAACATCAAAGTGATAAAAGAATGTCACAGAATTCGGTGAAGCGATCTCAAGGAAAAAAACAAAAGAAATTGAGTACGGTTGATAAGCTAACAACGCAAAATGAGAGAATTTGTTCAACCATTAAAAGTAAAAGCTATGCCAAAAAATTTTATCCTTATAAGAAACTCATAGAGATGTTGAAAACTATACCCGAGATAATAGACAAATCTTCATGAACTTGGATGGTGATCAAGAAAAAGTCACATGGCTCAAGTATAAGTTCGCACAACGTAATCATCACTAGGATATTTGCTATTTATATTTTTCATGTGTAACGTTGTTGTAATGTGATACATACTTGCACTCCTTATTTGTATTAGTTGGCAAGACATATTTACATTATATTATCAAACTTGTTTCTAATTGGTGTCCTTTTTACTGAGTGGAGTTTGCATACATACATATTTACATACGTACATATATATATGATACATGTTTTTTGTTGATGAATGATTTAAATAATTTGTTATATCTCTTATTCTAATTCTATTTTGTTACTTTAATCAGTTATGGATGATTCTCCTAAAAGGGAAATTATGAAAAAGATGAAGAAGAATATTAGCAACTTTGTATAACCGCACATACTTATGATGTTTATCAAGTAACATATAGTCAAAAAAAAATACCGTGCATGATATCATCATATACAAAAAATGCATGGTTAAGATAGTTGATGGACATAGATGCTAATCCTGAAAAGCTTTATCGAATGTTTAGAATGGATAGAACTATGTTTAAGAATTTAATGAATGATTTAGTGACATGATATGGTTTGCAAGGATCCAGAAATATTGATGTTGCAAAAATGTTAGGATTGTTTCTTCATATTTTAGGACATAATATAGGTAATAGGTTAGCACAAGAGTGTTTTCAGCATTCTTGGGAAATCATATGCAGGCTATTTAGCTTAGTTTTGGATTGTTGACACTTGAAATTTTTTGTCGACATTTTAATTGTCCATTTTGCAAAAATTTAAAAAATTAAAAAAAAAAAAAAAAAGAAAAAAATGAAATGAAATGAAAAGAAAAAAATTAGAAATAAGGAAAACGAAAAAAAAAAAAAAAAGGAGAGAAATAAAGAAAAAGGAGAGAAGGAAAAAATAAAAGAAAGAAAAAAATGATAGAAAAGGGAATTGGGGGAACGCAAGGCGGCGGAGGGGGCTCTCTACTCTCCGTGAACTCTCTCTTTCTCTCTCTAGGGGCTCTCTTTGATTCTCTCTCTGGTTCGCTCGATCGCAGGGGACATCAGGGAAAACGGTGGCGGTTACAACAACGGTGACAACGCCAGCGTCTCTCTCTTTGCCGGATCGGAGGCGTTCTCTTGAAGATTTCTTGGATTTCCGGCGGAAACGAGAGAACGGGTTTCTCCCTCTCGGTCACTCTCTCGATGGGGTCTCGAATCTTCGGCGAAAACCAGAGAACTGGTCTCTCCCTCTCAATCGCTCTCGGTTCCGGTGTTTCTGAGAGTTCTTCGATGGATTTCTCTTTCACTTTGAGGCAAGGATTGGTGACATCAGTGACGATGCCCACGCGTAACTGATCTTCTCTCTGGATCAGGCTCACCGGATTGGTGAGTTCTCTTTTTATCACTCTCGATCCGTTAAGAGTTTCAATTCCTGTTTCAATCTGTTCCGGTCGTGGATTCTGATCTCTCTCTCTTTCTCGATCGCTCTCTCTGGTGATCTTGCTCTCGGCCGAATCTAACGCTCTCGTCGTGGATCACATCCTTCCGAAGCTTGAGGTGCCGGGGTTCGAACCGCACCAAGTTTGGAGATTTCGGTTCATCTCTAAGGACAAAACTTCGAAACCCCTCGCCGACAACCGCTCTCTCGTTTCGGCTCGATCAGGTTCTTTCTATCGATCGCTTTTTCTCTTTTGATTTTGTACTTATATTTGCTTTCTATCTCCAAAGTTGCACGCCTTCATTAGCTTCTTTCGCCAAGTCACTTTAGCTTGCGTGCCGTTCATGATAATTGTTGTGTGTGCGATGTTTTGTTTGGTGCCATTTGCTCCATAACCTGCAAATGTCCTCCACCTGTTTGATGTAATAAACAATGGCTGCCTTATCCTTGTTGAAGAAAAATGGTCTTTCGAGGTGTGTGTGGAATATCTGTTCATTTTGACATGAAAAATTCAAGCTCGGCCTTTAGCTAAGGAAGATGATACATGGTTAGATTTTGTTTTGTGGAGATGCCTGCCATATGTTTGTGAAAATGCCTGAATGAATATCTGCATAGTGTCTTCATTAGTCTATATGCAAAATGTTCATGGCTTACTTAAATCATGATGCCCATATTGATTTCATCTTGCTTACTGTTGATCTAATCAATCTAAATAATTCCAGCATTATGGCCTGCTTAAAACCTGTGCTCATTGGCCTCGCCGACTTTGAGTGATATTCATTTCCACTTCGAATTATATTGAGTTTTAGAAAGTAATAAATCTCTGTTCTGGTGTTGTTTTACTCAAATTTGTGAAGTTTTCTCGATCAAGTAGAGATCTATTGATATGAAATTGATGGCTGAAGTTGGCAGATATAAGTAGAAATTTGTAGAAATAGAAACATGGTTTGTTACTTTTGTCGACCCTTTTAAGGTTGTAGCGTTTCCTGTGATTCATTGTTAAAACTACTCTTTGTGCATTGTCTGGATGATTTTATAAATCATTAGTTATGCATTATGATTCTAATTCATTTGTGGTTGATTTGTATGTCCTCATGATGATCATTTTTCAACTATCGATTTGACATCGATTTGACTCAACTTCTCTTAAGAAGTAGGCTCGTTTTAATCTTTCCTATGATGCTGATCTCGCACGATTTGCGATGAGTTGATGACTTTTGATGATGAACATTGAAGTTGATTGAGCTTTATTCGCCTTGATCTGCAATTTCATATACCTGATATATCACTTACTGTTTTGGCTGAAACGAGGTGCTAGATGAGGTTTTTTGACTTCGAGCCCTTCTAGACGTAAAAACATGCACTTCTAGAGCTTCAATATGATATGTCGCACACCCAGAGTGGATGTCGTTTGGTCGTTGAAAAACACTTTTGAAGTCTGTCAATTCTGCAGCAGTTTTAGATTAATTTGTTGTTTCGACTTACATATGTTTTGTTTTGACTAGAACGAGTTGGTAGATGATGTTATTAGGACTTATTGTTTTCTAGAGATTTGTAATAGACTTTACAAGCTTTCCATAAACATATTATATATGTGATTTGGCTATCGTTTGCCCTGCCCAATGAATGTTACTATATCAATGTTTGATTCTGGAAATTCAGATGATAGATTAGACTGATTTTCATTCGTGCTATGATTTCTATGATAATTTTTTGACGAAATTGTTTGAATGAAACTTGTGCCTCATTGTCTTCTTGATATTTAAAACACGTGTTACAAGTTTCGCATTAATGCATGGCATATCATATTTGAATCTCATTTTATGTGAATATCATGCATCCATTTGGCTAATTGCAATTGAAATTTGTCAAGCATGACATTCTTAGCTCTAAGTCACTTTGCGATGTTAATGACTTGTGTGACTTCTTTGCATTCTGATTTAGGGTTAAATGTTTACCCAAACTTTTTTCGCATTCAATCTTATGTCATGTGCAAGTTTTACATTTTTGTGCATTGTCTAGGTGGTCTTACAAACCATTAAACATGCGTTATATTTTGTTTTGTTTATGACTGTTATGCGCGATTTCACAAATATCAATTTTTGACCATCAATTAGATCTTGATTGGACTTGAACCCTATTAGGAAGTCTTAAGATTCATCTTAATCTTTCATATGATGTTAATTTTGCATCATTTACATATCATTTGGTTTAGAAATTTGTTTCTTTCATTTATATGCACCTATTCACATGTTTCTTAGATTAGGTTTAGATTAGGATCCTGAAGATGGAGAAGGTGTGAAGATGGTGGAGCTCGATGTCCACTCCGACCATAATTATGTAATTTTCTATTCTCTCCCGACATATGTCTCAAGTTCCTTGTGTTGTATAAAACTCGACGAGTTGTGGGTTTTCCCTTTTTCCCTCATTTTTCTTAATTGTGTTTTCTCTTTTATCTTTTTAGGATTACATGATAAATTTACTGCCTTTCTTGATTGTATACTTCATGTCTTGCAATTTCATTTTTCATTGATTGTTTTCCTTTCATTTCTTAGGAATAGAATAGAATAAAATAGAATGAAAGTAATCCACCATGCATGACCACTTAGTATAAAATTGATGATCCCGAAAATGTATTAAAAAAAAAAATGCATGGACATGTTAGGAAAAAAACACAACATACCGTTTAGGTACTGAAAGGACGTTAATAGAAATATTAGCGTAACCCAAGTTCCCGAACCTAGATATCTGGTTGTGTAGGAATCGAGGGAACTCTCCCGACCCTTGATTGGGTTTTCTAGCCGACCCCCAAAGAATGAGGCTAGTGGCGACTCCTATATATTCTTAGGTTGTTAAACAATTAGACCGCATAAATAAGCCCGCTGTCACGCGGGGTACGAACTTGGGAGAGCTTGTGATCTCGTGAGGAAACTCTCGTGATCAAATACCCCTAAACCCGACCTTTCCCAGCTTGGACATCCGAGGGCAGTGAGATCAAGTCGCAACAGGCTTGGCGACTCCGCTGGGGACTAGTTACTAGATTAAGAGGACTTGAAGCCGTTTAAAAATGGTTGTTGTGTTTTAACTAACATGTCTTATGAAGGATCGCCTGCATGTCAAAGTCGCGTGAAAAATCAGGTTAGTTGCTAACTTCGTGTTAAATGGTCTTGTAGGTGGGAGTTATAAGGGGAGGCGCGCTTGTAAACCCTTTGTTTTGCAGGCGGTGTAAGGATGTATGAATATATGTGGGTTTATATTGAAGTGCTAGATGTTTAAATTTAAATGCATGTTTACAAGCTTTGGCACGACACTGCACACACAACCGTGGTCTAAAACCCTGATCACCCAATTTAGGACCTTAGGAGGGTTTATGAGTGGAATCTGCGAGTGGATGCTCATGGTAATCCATTACTTACATAATCCCGCTCATCCCAACCGATAAAGATAGCACTGACCGACGATAGTAGCGGTGGGTAAACTATTTTTGTCCTTTGGGATGAGGACCTTGAGCCTTTAGCACCCTCACCTTAGGCGTCAAAACCTCACAGTTTCATGCGACATGTGATTTGTGCTTGTCATGTGTCTGGTGGGTAAGATATCGTTCCTTCTTCATCGTGCTTATCTTTTACTTTCCATATTTCAATTATGCAATTTTATATTTCAACGACGATATGTTTTAATCACGAATGCCCCTTTAGGTTTAGGATTAGATGGGTAGACCCGAAGTGGACGTGATCCCCGTGCCTGGGAATCTCAAGACTCTATGGGAGAATCTCGACCCAAGACATCAAGACTACGTGGAAAAATGCATAGGCTTCCTCCCGACTTTATTAAAAGTCGAACCACGTATTGCAATGGTCAAAGCATTGGTTCATTTTTGGAATCCCGTGACTTCCACTTTCGTGTTTAATCAATATGAATTGACCCCTACAATTGAGGAGTTCCAAAAAGCCATTGGATTAGGTAAAGCTTCTTTAGGTTTTGTCACTCCTTCTACTGGCCAAAATCCAATCTCTCTTCTAAGTCAATTCCTCAATATCTCTTATGATAAAATTAAGGCTATTCTTAATGGAAATTCTCATGCCATGCCTTATAATTTCCTTGAACAACATTTCCTTAGCCTTGAGCCTAAATCTGGGAACCAAATTCCTCATGTCTTCCTACTCATATTCTTTGGCTTTGTGATATTCCCATATACCCAAAAAATAACGTATCCTTTAGTCACTCACATTGTCAACCAGTGTGCGCATTTAATTGTTTCACACACATGATCCTTGCCGAAACTTTTGTGTCTCTTAATCAGTTTAAAGCAAATGGTCAAGGAACTCTTAAAGCCCCATTAGGACTTCTCCAAATTTGGCTCTTTTCACATATCAAAGAGTTTGCCCCTCACATGAAGATTGTTGATGTCACAAAATATCATCATCCAATTCTTAGATTTTCTCAAAGAAACTAATCCTTTCCATCATGGTCTTTCTCTATGTGGTTCCATTTCCTCAAAAGCCTCAACCCTAGCTTAATTCAATGGCATGTTCGGTGGCTTGGGAATCCCAAGGTGCGCATTTTTAGTGGAGTTGACAATCCACTTCCCCTCGAGGGACTGACGGGTTTAACGTCATATTACCCTTTAAGGGTACTCGCCAATATCGCGCGCTTCAAATGATCCCACTAATCCTCAAGCTGGGGTTATATCGTATTGATTATCACGATAAAGTCATCAAGGAAAACCAAATTGACCATATCAAGGCCGCAATTCAAGCTGCTATTGGGATTTGGTACTCCATTCCTCGCATTACGTGGTGGCTGTTGATGAAGCTGATTTGGAAGGAGAGATGAAGACTTATCAAGCTACCATCGATTACATATACCGTCAGGTTCTACCTAAGCTCGAGGTTCAGTTGCTGGATATTCCTGAACCTCAAGGTTTTTGGCGAGCTCATATTCAGGAGCAAGAAGACAGTGTCCTGATCGATAAGGAATGCTTGGCCCATGAGAACAAGCGTCTCCGCACGATCCCACTTAGTCCTTAGATTTCCATTTCATATGCTTTTCTTGTAAAGGGATTTCCTTTGTGTTTCCCTCCTTTCTATTGAGATTTACTTGTATTCATTTTCATATCCCATGTAAAAATCACATGTAAAATTGAACCACTTTGTAAGCTTCAAGAAAGCAAGGTTTTGTTTTCCCTTATAATTGTTCGATTGAAATGAATGAAATTCATGAACATTTTCATGTAACTTTTAGAAAAGGGGCATTCTGATTAAATATTTGTCGTCGTTCCTTTTCAATTGTATAATTTCTTTTGAAGAAATTTTGATAAGAGGATGTTATATGATACGGGATCATATACACTTCTTATCATTATTTCATCTCAAGAAAATATAAAATTGACTAGGATTTGTATTTTAATGGTTTCTTTTGATTGGTACTAATCCGAATCATTTTCTTTTCCAGGAGGTTTTGAAAAACGGCTGAAGAAAGATTTGTTATACGAACTCGCCGCCAAACAAAAATGGAAAATGAAGATACCCGAGCCTGTGTCATTAATATGGAGAATCAAATGGCACAAATGATGACATTATTGGCTGATCTCTCTAGCCAAGTCAAAAACTTGACATCTACTTCTTCTACCATGAATATTCCTACCGCGCCCCCTGAAGTGCCAGTAGTAGAGCCCGTGGCAAAAGGGCCTGTGGAAGAGATTCCCACTGCAATTCTGATAGTTATTGGTCCAGGGCCTCCATCTAAAGAGATTCCAACTTTGCATTTCGATGAAGAAAATGCAAGGCGCCTCGCAAAGATTGAGGAGCGCCTTTGCATGCTGCAAGGCTATCGATTACAGGGGTTCGATAAACTGTCACCCTTTGCCAAAGTTATGGTCCTCGAATTCTATAAGGAACCAGAGTTCACAAGGAAATACGATGGCATCTGATGTCCTAAGACACATTTGAAGTACTATCTGGGCAAGATGGCCCGTTATTCAGATAATCCCCCACTCCTGATCAATTCATTTCAGGATAGCTTGGTTGGTCATGCATTAACTTGGTTTATAGAGTTGGACATGGAGAAAATCCGTACTTGGGAAGATCTCGTTGATGAATTCCTTCAGCAATACAAATTCAATACTAAAATTGCTCCGACTTGGGAGGAATTAGTTCGGCTCAAGAAAAACCATCATTGTCTGAGAAAGAGACCATGAAATTGCTGCTTCAGGCTATGCCTCGTGATTTTTTTGAGAAGATGTATAACCATACTTGTATGAAACTTTGCTACATTTGTAGAGTTGGAAGAACACATCGAGGGGATCATGCGGGAAGGAAGGTTGACGGAGAACACAAACCGTTGATATACCCCAAAGAGAGATAAGGAATCGGCTGTGGAGATCGCCTACATACAAAATTCCTCTTCTCAGAAGCCGTACAACCTTCAAGCTCATAAACCTGCCATGGAGGTAGGGGTTCTCCTAGAAACTTTGAGCACAAAGGAATAGCCTAATAGCCCCTCAAAGGCAATTTACTCCATTGCCTAGGCCCATGTCCCAACTACTTCCAATGCTGATCGAAAATCATCTTGTCGCAAAAGAGATCCCGAGGAAAAATTCGCCAAAGTTTGCCAGATTCGACCGTAATAAGACATATGAGTATCATATGGGTGAAAAAGGTCACCGTGTAGATAATTGTTTTGTGCTTCGTTATAAGATCCAGAATTTGGTAGATAAAAAGCTGCTCACCTTTAAGGATTCAGCACCGAATGTCTAACAAAATCCCCTTCCAAAGCATTCTGAAGATGTCAACATGATTTATGGGGATGTTGATGAGAATATACTCCTGATGAATATCCAAGAGATGGAACAGAGCGTGCCATTCGATGATCACCAGTTGAAAGATCACATCGTTCATGATGAAGAAGACTTTATTTCAATTTTGCCAAAGGATAAATAGGTCTACTCCTATAACGCAGAAGAGGATGAATACAAAACTTCCCATTCAGACTATGAATTTATGAGGAAAGCCCGTGAGAAGGGTGAAGTGGTGCACACCTTGGGACAACCAAGTGGGAAATACGACTTTATGGTCAAGTATACTCCTCCTCCAAGTTATTTCCAAAACCCTAAAGACATCGTCCTTAATGGATGGGGAGAGGAATTCGAAGATGACTTCATGGCTATGATTGAACTGTTGTGATTGATCGACTAAAGGAAAATCCTATGTGGGAGTGATACAATTGCCAAGAGTGTTATCAAAGTCAACTCATTGGTTGATAATTTTGGAGCCATCAAAGATCTCAAACGTGGGTTTTGGTCCCGTTATGATTGAGTTGCCACCAGAATTAGGTGAATGTTCCAACACTAAAGTGATTCCTACTTTTGACACTAGGGTGGTCCCTTGGAATTATAATACAAATGAAATCGACGCCGTCACCCGATCGGGTCGAATCTACCCGCCACGTGAAGGTGAGGAAAAGAAGGCCGTGACTGATGAGGAAGTTGAACAACTACTCAAAACACTCAAGATAAGTGAGGCTGAAGTGATTGACCAATTGTACAAGATGCCTGCGCAGATTTCTCTATTGGAGCTTTTCAAGACCTCTGAAAAGCATAGAAATGCTCTCTTCAAAATTTTAAATGAAGTTCATGTACTCGAGGCCATTGGAGAAGTACAGTTAGAGGAATTTGTGGGTGCTATACTTCTAAGAGATCAAATTACTTTCTCTGAGAGAGACCTCCCTCCTGAAGGCCAAGCACACACTAAGGCGTTATATGTGTCCGCTCAACATTTTGAGACAAAGATTTCGAAGGTCCTAATTGATAATGGCTATGCCTTGAACATTTGCTCTTTATCCACCCTTCGTAAATTGGGGATAGGAATGGAAAATGTCTCTTCTCCAACAATTCTTGTTCAAGCCTTTGATGGGATGAGGAGAGAAACAATAGGGGAAGTCAACTTACCACTAACGATTGGCCCTATTACCATCACTCAAAAGTTTCAAGTGCTAGATATCCCGAGTAACTTTAGCCTACTATTGGGACCCATGGATCCATGCTACAAGAATCATTCCTTCAAGTCTTCATCGGATGATGAAACTTCCTATCGATGGAAAGATTGTGACTATCCGATGTGAAAGAGATGTGGAGACTTTCCATAACATGGCCATATCTTTTATTGAGCCTGAGGTTAAGGGAGAGTCAAGCTATCACTCGTTTGAGATGGTGTCTCGTCACTCATGTGCTTGTTGGGTCAATTATCGAAAGCATCGATTCTCGAGGCCTCCCGATGGCAAGTAGAGAACTGCTCAAGAACGGTTTTGCTATAGGGAAAGGTTTGGGTAAGTTCGCCCAAGGCATGCCAAATCCTATTAAGGTGGTCAAAATCAACAAGCGTGAAGGCCTGGGTTATCAAGGCGATCGTAAGGGTCGAGATAATCGCAAAGGCCTAAACATCAGAGGTAAAAGCTACCAACGTCTCTTGCCTCGACCTTTGAAAGATTTCTTTCATGGACCACTGAAGCTCTTGCAAGAAGAAGAGGCCAATGTCTATTACTTTGCTGATTTGTTTGAAGATGGTTTGGTTGGCACTATTGGTAAAGATGAAGAGCCTACAATTCCCATTGTGTAAGGGATGTTTTTAGTTCTTGCATTTAATTTTTAGTTGTATTCCATTCATTTCTCCCCTATGAGGGAATTCAATTCATTTCTCCCCTGCGAGGGAATTTCATTCATTTCTCCCTTGCAAGGGAATTCTATTCATTTCATTCGTTTGTGTTTGTAATAATCTGGATCATAAACTTTCCAAATCCAAGATGATACACGTTGTAACGCAATTTTCACATATCAATAAAATTCATGTTTTGTTAATAGACGTGTGAAGCCCAAATAAGTCCTATGATGATGCTTTGAGGCCTGAGCCTCCACACGATCTATAGTTTCAAAATGTTTTTGTGGAACAAAGACTTCCAATGACATAAGAGCTAGTTCCCAATAAATTTTTCAAAAAAAAAAACAAATTGAATTTGAAAACAAGTTTTTCATGACATTTACATACATTACATTCATTTAGATGTACATATACTAACCATTTTTCAATTACATCTCAAGCATGACATTTCATATCACGATAGTCATTTACATGGCTTAGATTCGCATTCAAAATATTTTGACGAACTCGATTATTCTGACTCAGAGAATGAAGATGATCCTCGAGGTATTGAAAAAAGAATGGCTCAGACATGAAGAGTCCAAATCTCCTACCACCGAACAACCGGTCACTGTAAATTTGGGAGATTCGGACAACCCTAAAGAAACCAAGATTGGGGCAAGTCTCTCTCAAGCAGATGCCAATAGACTAATTGGGCTTTTGAAAGAATACAGAGATATTTTTGCTTGGTCGTATGCCGATATGCCAGGTTTAGATCCTGAGATCGTAGAACATGCGTTACCACTTGATCCTAATATTCTATCGAAGAAGCAAAAGCTTAGAAGGACGAAACCTGAATTGTCGAAAAAGATTGAAGAAGTCATGAAGCTCTTAAATGTTTATTTCATTGAAGTCACCCAGTATGCAGATTGGATCGCTAATATAGTCCCGGTTATGAAGAAGGATGGACGAGTCCGAGTATGTGTTGATTACCGTGATTTGAATAAGGCAAGCCCTAAGGATGATTTTCCTCTGCCGCACATTGATGTTTTAGTTGACAGTACTACTGGATTTGAATTGTTCTCCTTCATGGATAGATTTTCCAGTTACAACCAAATCCGAATGAAAAAGGATGATAAGACTAAAACTTCATTCATCACCATATGGGGAACATTTTGCTACAAAGTTATGCCTTTTGGCTTAAAGAATGCAAGGGCAACGTATCAAAGAGCCATGATGACACTATTCCATGACATGATGCATAAGGACATTGAAGTTTATGTTGATGACATGATTGCAAAGTCAAGACAAGGTGAAGATCATGTTGAAATCTTAAAAAGATTATTTGACCGTTTGAGGAAATTCAAGCTGAGGCTTAACCCCACAAAATGCATATTTGGGGCAAAGTCTCGGGAAACTTCTTGGATTTATGGTTAGTAACAAGGGTATCGAGGTAGATCCCTCTAAGGTGAAGGCCATATGCAATTTGAAACCTTCTTCTACTGTTAAAGAAGTCTGAAACTTATTAGGAAGATTAAATTATGTTGCGAGATTTATCTCTCAATTGTCAGAAATTGCTAAACCATTCTTTAAGCTATTAAAGAAGAACGCTAAAGTCAACCGGGATGAAGAATGTCATGAATCATTTGAAGAACTGAAGCGATATCTTTCGCAGTCTCCTGTACTTGTACCACCTATCCAAGGCGTGCCTCTGATCTTGTATCTCACCATTCATGAGGAGTCTTTAGGAGCCATGTTAGCACAAAAAGGACAAAGGGATGGAATAGAACGTGCCATATATTACCTCAGTAAGAAGTTTACTACTTCCGAGATTCGATATCCTAAGGTGGAAAAGACCTGTGTAGCCTTGATTTGGGTTTTACACCGACTAAGACAATACACTCTGCATCACTGCATCCTTCTCGTGACTGAGAATGACCCGATCAAATATCTTTTGGAGAAGCCTGCATTGATTGGAAGGCTCGCTAAATGACAAATATTACTCTCTGAGTTTGATATTCAAAGCATGGCACAAAAGTCCATCAAAGGGCGAGCCATAGCTGATATGTTAGCCGAAAATCCCGGGAAGTCTAATGACTGGAATGAAATTGATGAACGAATTTATTTGGTCTCGCTTGACAAGTGGACCATGTACTTTGATGGTGCAGTTAACCTTTCTGGTTCTGGCACTAAGGTAGTTTTAATATCCCCAGAAGGTCAACATTATCTAGTAGCTGCAAAATTGGTATTCCCTTATACCAACAATATTTCTGAATATGAAGCGTGCATCCTCGATTTGCAATTAGTCATCAATATGAAAGTCATAAAGCTTCAAGTTTATGGTGATTCTGCACTCATCATCTTTCAGACAAGAGGTGAATGGCAAACATGGGATGTAAAATTAATCCTTTACCATGAATATCTTGAAGACTTGGTCAAGGAATTTGACGAGATCTCTTTTGATTATCTATCGAGATCACAAAATTAGTTTGCTGATGCCTTGGCAACTTTATCTTCAATGTTACAAGTAACTGATGATTTGAATGTTGATCCTTTGCAAATCGACGTCTTGAAGAAGCTTGTTTATTGTCTGATGATTGAAGAAGAACTTGATGGTCAACCCTGGTATTATGACATCATGAATTACCTTCGAGAAGGCAAATTCCCTCAAGGGAGTCAAGCCAACGATCGGAAATATTTGATGAAGTTGGCATCCAAATTCTTCCTCAGTGGAGGAGCCCTTTATAAAAGGTCTTTCGATTCAATTTTATTGAAGTGTGTGGATGCACAAAAAGCTCAACTCCTGATGAAAGAAATGCATGAAGGAGAGTGTGGTCCACATATAAACAAATCTCTTGGCTAGAAAAATCATGAGGCTCGGTTATTATTGGTTAACCATGGAAGCTGATTGTATTCAACATGTGAGGTGTTGTTATCAATGTCAAGTCTATGGAGACAAAATCAATGCTCCTCCTAATGAGTTACATCAAATGTCCGAGTCCTGGCCTTTTTCAATGTGGGGCATCGACATCATTGGACCGATTAATCCTAAAGCATCGAATGGACATCGTTTTATCTTGGTAGCCATTGATTACTTTACCAAATGGATTGAAGCCAATTCTTATGCCCATGTTACTGCAAAGAGTGTGGCAAAGTTCATCCGTCGTGATATCATCGCTCAATATGGAGTTCCCGAAGCGATCATCATCAATAATGGATCAAATTTGAGTAATAAAGTGGTGGATGATTTACTTGGAGAATTCTACATTCGTCATTTGAATTCTTCTCCTTATCACCCACAAACGAATGGAGCCGTGGAGGCAGCAAATAAAAACATCAAGAAGATTTTAGTCAAAACAGCGGAAATTAATCGTGATTGGCATGATCGGTTGCCATATGCTTTGTTTGCCTATCGAACTTCAATTCGCACCTCAATTGGGGCAATACCTTTCTCATTAGTTTATGGGATGGAGGCTGTATTACCCATGGAAGTGGAAATTCCTTCACTAAGGGTACTTTCTCAAATCAAGCTCTCTGAAGCTGAATGGGTTCAATAAAGATTTGAACAACTTAATATGATTGATGAAAATAGGGTGAAAGCCTTATGCTATGGACAAAGCTATCAGAAGAGAGTGGCTAGTTCATTTAACCACAAGGTTAGACCAAGGCACTTCGAGATCAACGATCTTGTTTTGAGGAAGGTCTTACCTATCATTCCAAATCCTCGTGGGAAGTTTACTGCAAACTACGAAGGTCCATATATTGTAAAGAAAGTGCTACCTGGTGGAGCATTAATCCTTGTAGAAATGGATTGTCAAAAATTGCCAAGACCTGTAGATGCTGATGATGTCAAGAAGTATTATCCATGAATAAAGTGAAAGGCCTTCGAGCCACTTTAGGATGTTTGCATCATGCATTGCATGCATACATATTGCATATGCATGTTTGTTCATTTTGCAAGATCTCTGATGAAGATTCTACTTGTCCACAAGAGGTTTATCCCAAGAGTGCAAAACTTTCAAAAGTGTCAATTCTTCTTTAGAACTTAGAAGTGACCCTATCCTTTAGAATGCCAACAAAGTCGGCTAGAATTCTAGAAGTACAGTTAAAACTCTAAAAATGAACTCATGTGCTAAGCAAAGCCTATTATGTCCACCAATTTTATTCAACCTTATTTTCAAAAGTCTCCTCAGTAGGGTCAAGAAAGCATGTCCTTTCAGACAAAATTTCATTACATTTTCATTTGCCCAAGAAGTTGAATTTAACTAAAGTGGGTTTTGGAAAAATTGAAAATGATTGTTAAATATGCTAGGTGGTAGTGCCTAAAATGATGAGAGGCAACATTTTTACCAAACACGTCCTCATACACTCTTTGAGAGAATTGAGTGGGAAGAACCATGTCTTAGGGCATAGGATTCATTCACAGTGAATACATGATTTGAAATGATAAAGGTATTTCATTTTTCAATCCCAAACACTATTGATATCCTTGCAAGCCACTTTGAGCCAAATAGGGAGCATTTTAAAATAACACTGTCAAGAACAACCCCACGTTGGGGCAAAATATGGGTCTTAGTTAAAAATTATGGAGCAAAAGATTAAGAAAGATTTTATTGCTTTCACTTACATCAATTTTCTTGTACTAGCTTCAGGTGATTTCTTATCGAAACTCGAAGCATCCCAAAGTGACGAAGAGCATTCCATTCACTACCACAAACACGATTATCCATTAGTTAGCCAATTTGAGCCTTATGCAATTCTTTCATAACCCCAAAGTGATGATTATCTTCCCACACTGGGGTAAGGCACATGATTTACCAACAAAATTGAGAATATTGGTAATGTTTGTAAATGCCACTCGAGAGTCCTAGATATTTAAAAGAGAATAAAAACTATGGGGCATGAAAAAGCAGTGTGCCTGGTAAAAGCAAGGCCAATGCCCATGAAAAAAGATGCAAAGAAAAGCAATAATGCAAAAAAAAAAAAAAAAAAGCGAAATCCATGATCATGAAAAAGATCATTTGTTGAAAAACAAAAGAAATGTCTTGCAAGAAAAAAAAAATATGTATTGCAAGCAACATCATTAGAACAGAGAGCAAAGCTCTCATATCTCAAAACAAAATACCAAAATGACTCTGGAGATAGGTTAAATTTCAAGAGTCAAATTTTTGAAAAGTTGTGTGATGGTAACGATGCCAAGATAATCACTCACTTTTTAACCCTTCAATGTTTGAAAATTTTTCAAGCCTTTTCTAAGCCTCGCCCGAACCAACACTACAACCCTTATTCGAAGTCTCTTCCGATTGGGATGATTCGAGTTGAAATGAGAATATCACATAGGAGCTACTGCTAGAAGGAGTGGAAGCAATCATATCTTATCTTATCTTTAAGGTCCTTGGCTTGTAAACCTGATGAAGATATTGATTGAATATTCATTTCTTGGCCTCAAAGTGCATACCCTTTGTGTAAGCCTATGACCAAGCCATCATTACGGTCCTTTCAAAAGACCTTTTGATCAATGGATTGTATTCACTATAAACGTTTCCAAAAGCCATAGACATAAGTTGAGTGAGACTTCTCCAGTGAGATTTAAACAATTTTCCCATATCAATGGTTAGGAACAAAAGCCCTTTTTTTTTTTTTTTTTTTGACTTTACCCAAAAAAACAAAAGCCCTTTTTGAGAGTTAGTGTGAAAGACCTCTTTTGATTAGAATATTTTCACTTGGCATATTTGATTTAACCCTTAGATGGTTAATCAAATCTCATTTTGTTAAAATCTTCTTTGAAAGGATTTGACAATCAATGTTATTTCGCAAGATTGGTTCTCCAGCAATTTTGAAACTCATAACCGGTCGAAACCCGTTTTTACATGGTGAGACTATCACATCCAGTCGAAACCCGTTTTTTACACGGTAAGACATCATATCCAGTCGAAACCCGTTTTTACACGGTGAGGCTATCATATACGGTCGAAACTTGTTTTTACACGATGAGACCTTTAACTCGGTCAAAACTCGTTTTTACACGATGAGACTATCACATCTAATCGAAACCCGTTTTTACACGGTAAAACTATCACATCCAGTCGAAACCCGTTTTTACACGGTAAGACTATCACATTCAGTCGAAACTCATTAATATATGGTGAGACTATCATACCCGGTCAAAACTCCTTTGTATACGGTGAGACATTTCTCTCAGTCGAAACCCGTTAGTATACGGTGAGACATTTCTCTCAGTCGAAACCCGTTCGTATACGGTGAGACCTTCCTCTCAATCGAAACCCGTTTGTGTAAGGTGAGACTATCATACTCGGTCAAAACCCATTAGTATACGGTGAGACCTTTCTCTTAGTATAAACCATAGGGCTTGTGGGTCCATCCTTAAACCTTGTCTTTAGGTTAGTAGTTATCCTTAAACCATTCCTTTTTCATTTAGTGATTTCATTGCCTTCATTCCATTCCACGAGAGAGAGAAACAAAGACAGAGTGAATAAACCCCAATAAGAGTTCAGATACCCTCATGAGCAAAGGTAAGTATCAAGTACGTTCTTGACCGACTATCATTAGTTTGTTTTTTCTATTTTCAAAGTCGAGTTGACTAAAATTTCAGGTATCAATTTTATCTTTGAGTGGAACCTCTTCGAACTCCCACTCAAAGAGGGGCAGCTATTGACACTTGAAATTTTTTGTCGACATTTTAATTGTCCATTTTGCAAAAATATAAATAAAAAAAAGCAAAAGAAAAAAATGAAATGAAAAAAAAATTAGAAATAAGGAAAACGAAAAAGAAAAAGGAGAGAAAAGGAAAAAAAATGATAGAAAAGGGAATTGGGGGAACGCTGGCAGATGGGGAGGCTCTCTACTCTTTGTGAACTCTCTCTCTTTCTCTCTCTAGGGGCTCTCTCGATTCTCTCTCCGGTTCGCTCGATCGCGGGGACATTAGGGAAAACGGTGGCGGTTACGAATGGTGATGACGCCAGCATCTCTCTCTTCGCCGGATCGGAGGCGTTCTCTTGAAGATTTCTTGGATTTCCGGCGGAAACGAGAGAACGGGTTTCTCCCTCTTGATCACTCTCTCGACAGGGTCTCAAATCTCCGGCAAAAACCAGAGAACCGGTCTCTCCCTCTCAATCTCTCTCAGTTCCGATGTTTCTGGGAGTTTTTCGATGGATTTCTCTTTCGCTTTCAGGCAAGGATTGGTGACATTGGCAACGACGCCCACGCTTAACGATCTTCTCTGGGATCGAGCTCACCGGATCGGTGAGTTCTCTTTCTATCACTCTCGATCCGTTAGAGTTTCGATTCCTGTTTCAATCCGTTCGAGTCGTGGATTCTGATCTCTATCTCTTTCTCAATCGCTCTCTCTGGTAATCTTGCTCTCGGCCGGATCTAACGCTCTCGTCGCGGATCGCATCCTTCCGGAGATCGAGGTGCCAGGGTTCGGAACCGCACCAAGTTTGGAGATTTTGGTTCATCTCTAAGGACAAAACTCCGAAACCTCTTAGCGACAGCTACTCTCTGTTTCTAGCTCGATCAAGTTCTTTCTATCGATCACTTTTTCTCTTTTGATTTTGTACTTATATATGCTTTCTATCTCCAAAGTTGCATGCCTTCATTAGAATAAAACAGAATGAAAGTAATCCACCATGCATGACCACTTAGTATAAAATTGATGATCCCGAAAATGTATAAAAAAAAATGCATGGACATGTTAGGAAAAAAACACAACATACCGTTTAGGTACCGAGAGGACGTTAATAGAAATATTAGCGTAACCCAAGTCCCCGAACCTAGATATCTGGTTGCGTAGGAATTGAGGGAACTCTCCCGACCCTCGATTGGGTTTTCTAACTGACCCCCAAAGAATTAGGCTAGTGGCGACTCCTATATATTCTTAGATTGCTAAACAATTAGACCACATAAATAAGCCCGCTGTCACGCGGGGTACGAACTTGGAAGAGCTCGTGATCTCATGAGGGAACTCTCATGATCAAGTACCCCTAAACCCGACCTTTCCCACCTTGGACATCCAAGGGCAGTGAGATCGGGTTGCGACATGGATAAAATTTGTGAAATGGGAGCAAATTTGATCCAACCATCCGATTGGAAATTCAAGGAAATTCCTAAGAAGATCAGGAATAATACAAGATTTTTCCCACATTTTAAGATAAGTTACGATTATATAATAGAAAATATGAATTATCTAGAAATTAAATATATTATTGTTCTTATTTTAGGATTGCATTAGAATTATAGATGGTACTCATATTCTAACGGCGATACCTACGAGTGAGCAGCTTCGTTTTATTAGTCGAAAGGGAACACTGACACAAAATGTGATGACCGTGTGTAATTTTAACATGAAATTTACTTATGTGTGGACCGGTTGGGAGGGAATAGCTTATGATACTCGTATCTTTTATGAAGCAATTTCTTCATCCTCCGAAAGGTTCGTTAATTAATGGTTTTACGCATTAATATATGTATGTGTTATATATTGATTAAATTTACAACTCGTTTGTGCAGGTAAATATTATTTGGTTAATGCTGGATATCCAAATCCCACGAGCTATTTGGGACATATAACGAAGTTAGATAACATTTACCTGAGTTTTAACAAGGTCCTCAACTAACAAGTTATAAAGAAGTGTCCAATCGTGCTCACTCCTCACTATGATCAGAAATTGAACGAGCTTTTGGCATATTGAAGAAAAAATAGAAAATTTTAAAGAGTACGCCAAATTATCTATATACAAAACAAGTGAAAATTATGATAGCAATGATGCCTTTGCACAACTATATACGAAGAAATGACGTGAATGATGCACATTTTGCTAAAGTGGATTTAGATCTCAATTTATATACAATGGATTTCTATGATGTAAATGAGGAGGGTAATGCTTCAAATGATGATGTAGCATTTGATATGATACGTTTACGTGATCGAATAGTTATGAATTTATGAAATAATTAAGGATATTTGTAATTTTTAAGGATAATGAACTTCTTTCCTCAAAGCATATGTTATCATGTTTTTATTGTAATGAAAGTATTATTCTTGTAATTGAGAAAGAGAGTACGTAAATTTTTTCCATTTGATTTTTTTAGCAAAAAAATAATTTTTAATTTAATAAAATTGTTTACACAACATCTTTAACATTGTTAAAAAAATCACAAACATTATATTTTAAAATTTTAAACAAATTAAAATTAAAATATTTAGATTAATCACCAAATAAGCTTTCCAAATGTGCTTTCTACCAAATATTATTTCTCTCAAAGTTGATTTTCAAAACAAAATTTATCAAACAATATTTACATTTCTCCCAAAGCTCTTTAGGCTAAACTGCTTTGCATTTTCCCAATAAGCTTTCTAAATGCTAAACCAAACGTACCCTTAGTCTAGTGTTGTAATTACGCCAAAACACAAGGCATGCATTTATACCCCAGTTGATCATGGCACTCAATCAGTAAAAGCATCAGGAGAAAACCCTAAACCAAATATGTCTGCAAGAAAGAGTATAATGGTCGTTCTCATCTTGCTCCTTTACATTTGCTGTGTTGTTATAGGTGATCCAAACACGAAGCTAGTTTCCAAGATCTGCAATGGCAACCATTACGAGCCCCTTGGTGAGTTTGATACGAGTTTACAGTTGGTCGTCACGGATCTAATAAATCATACGACCAGCAACGGATATGACTATTACAACTCACATGGAATATGTTACGGACACGCGGCTTGTAACGATGCGCTCTCAGCTGAGGATTGCCATCTATGCTCAACAGACACGGCAAACCAAGTAATTAATTCGTGTCTACTTTGTATTGGCACCCAGCTTCAATTCGCGGATTATAGAATCAAATACGAGAACTACTCTTTCTTTGAGTGATTATGATGTTCCGCATACATGATTTACAGCTTATCTATTTGTTGTGATGGTTCAACAGGCAAGTTTGTATCTTTTTTTTTTTTTTTTTTTTTTTTTTTTTTTTTTAAGGATAAGTGCATTAGAAATCTTAAAATTTGTCATGAAAATACAATTAAATCTTAAAACTTTCAAAAATTACAATTAAGTTATAAAATTTGGCAAGGGCGAGGCGGCGCGGCGGTGAGTGGCGCCTAGCGGCAAGACGAGCGGCGTTCGGCGGCGGTGTCGAGGTGAGCAGCGTCAATGGCGCGTCAAGGAAGGGTGGAGGCAAAGAACGGAGAGAACAAATGAGATAAAGATTGATGTTTTTTTTTTTTTTTTGGACTGGAGGAACCGCTGCCAGCCGACAGTTGTAATATAAACCCCCAGGTGATACTAGCGCAGGACCCACCATCACGGCGTCACGCTTAAGAATCCCTAATGACAACGGCCCCGGGGTTCGAACGCCTCCCCCGTGAGAGGGAGAGAGCCCAAAGCCAACGCTGTCGTTGCGGGCCTTGGTGATAAAGATTGATGTTTGATTTGGGGTTAGGGGGTTTTTAGGAACCCTAACCAGAACCAAGAACTGGGAACCGGAACTGGCCTCTTCAGAACTAGGAACCAAACCAGACCCTTCGGTGCAGTTCTCCGGTTCTACTCGGGAACTGCGCTCACCCCTAGTGACGGTTCAACAGGCAAGTTTGTATCTTTTCTTTTTTTTTTTTTTTATAAATGCATTGGAAATCCTAAAAGTTATCTTGAAAATACAATTAAATTCTAAAACTTTCAAAAATTATAATTAAGTTTTAAAACTTATCATAAAGTATAATTAAGTCATAAAATTTTCAAAAAGTACAATCAAGTACTAAAATTTGTCAAAGTAATTCAATTGAAGCCCTTCAATTGATTGCATTTTTTGAAAATTTTAGGACTCGGTTGCAATTTTGAAATAAGTCTTAAGACTTTATCGAACCTTTTGAAAATTTTAGAACTTAATTGAAAATTTCATATCTCAATTACATTTTCATGCTAAATTTTAGTACTTAATGCATTTATTCATTTTTTTTTTCTAAGTGTTTCGGTGTGGGGATGGAGAACAGAACAAGTTGTGCCCGGGCAGAGCCCTACAATCACCCGCCACTCTCCAAACGGGAAGCGGAGCGGCGGACGTGCGAAGGCGGCGAAGCAGCTCGCGCAGCCTCTCCACCATCCATCGTCTTCATCTTCATCTTCATCTTCATCTTCATCTTCATCTTCATCCTCCCCGTCGAAACCCTAGTTCGAGAGAGACCTCGCTCCGCCGGCCATGGCGGGGGGCAAGCTGAGGAAGGACAAGCCCAGGGGCGGCGCCAAGGCGGCGGCCTCCTCCGCCGCGGCGCCGTACCAGGGGGGCATCTCCTTCCACAAGTCCAAGGGCCAGCACATCCTGAAGAACCCGCTCCTGGTCGACTCCATCGTCCAGAAGTCCGGCATCAAGCCCACCGACGTCGTCCTCGAGATCGGCCCCGGTACCGGTAACCTCACCAAGAAGCTCCTCGACGCCGGCAAGTCCGTCGTCGCCGTCGAGCTCGACCCCCGCATGGTCCTCGAGCTCCAGCGCCGGTTCCAGGGCACGCCCTACTCGCACCGCCTCAAGGTAAACTGAAGCGAAATCGGAATCTGTCTTCTCTGTCTTTTGATTTCCCAACGGAAGGGTTGTGGATTTTTGTGCGAGAAATTTGCGATTTTGAGGCAGGCTCTGGGGAGTTGAAAGGATTTTGATGGCTTGTGAATTGAGTTGCAGAAGTTTATGTGTACATAGCATCAACAAACAACGTTGTTTGGTTAGAAAAAGTTAAGATTTTGTAGCTTCAATCTCTCTCTTGCTCTATGGAGAAGTCATGAGTTTCGCTCTGTTGCATTGCATCTTGACAAGTCGGTAGAGCTTTATGCAACAGATTGTTCAAGCTATACCAGTAAGACTAGTTTTTGTGTTTTGCAAAAAGGTCTAAACGAATGTCACACACTAGGTGCAGATGATGAATTTGTGTTCTTCGCCCTAAAAATCACGTAACGTGGGTACTAATTGAATTGCGAAGATTATACGGCCGTCCTGTTTTTTCAGTTTCTGAGGATGTATCTTACTTCTCTTGATTGCATGCTTGTTTTGCCTCGTTGGGCGGTGGAAATTGGGAGGCTGCTCTTTGATTGCTTTGTGTTCCTTTAAAGATCATTGTAATTTTTCTCTGAAAAGGCTGTTGGGGATGATCAAAGTTTCTCTCTCGAAATTTCCATGTACACAGGTTATCCAGGGCGATGTGTTGAAGACTGAGCTACCCTACTTTGACATATGCGTGGCCAACATTCCTTACCAGATCTCCTCTCCCCTCACGTTCAAGTTATTGAACCACCAACCACCCTTCAGGTGTGCGGTGATTATGTTTCAGAGGGAATTTGCAATGAGACTGGTGGCTCAACCCGGTGATAATCTCTATTGTCGTCTCTCTGCAAACACCCAACTGCGTGCTCGAGTCTCTCATCTCCTAAAAGTCGGAAGGAACAACTTCCGGCCGCCCCCAAAGGTGGACTCGTCTGTGGTTAGGATTGAGCCAAGAAAACCAGCTCCCGATGCAAATCTTGTGAGGGAGTTTGATGGGATGATGCGTATATGTTTCAATCGGAAGAACAAAACACTTGGTTCCATTTTTCGGCAGAAAACAATCCTTTCTGTGATGGAAAAGAATTATAAGACTCTCCAGGCGTTACATCAATTACAGAGTAATTTATCAGGGGATTCAAAGGTTGGAATGGACAGTTTGGATTTTGGAGATAATGGGGATGACTTGGGGATGGAGGTTGATGACGGTGGAGATGACGAGATGGAGTTGGAGGATGGCGACGCAGGGGAAGTTTCGGAATTTAAGGAGAAAGTTTTGAATGTGTTGAAGGAGGGTGATTTTGAAGAGAAGAGATCATCCAAGCTCACGCAGCAGGAGTTCTTGTACTTGCTCTCCTTGTTTAACAAGGCTGGTATACATTTCTCTTGATGAGTGTAGCAATTTTGAGGTATGCAGTTTTGGTGATGTTGAGTTTCATAGCTTTTAAATGTAAGAGTGAGGAAGAAGTCCATGTTGACTTATTTTATCAATTATCATCTACATGAAGCAATTTTACTATATGAATCTTAACTCAGCAGCTCCTGCTAATACTTATTACACTAGCTGTGATCGCATTGCCTATCACTCTTATCTCTTTCCTACCCATGCCTTTTTATCAGACAAAATGTGCATATATGTTTTTTCTCCCTTCTTTTTTTCCCTTCTTTTTTGCACTGCTGCTGATAGGAGGTGTTAATAGTAAAAAACAAAAGAAGCAAGATTCTGTCTGGGGATTTAACATTTACTCTCTCTGAATCCTTATTACTGTTCTTATTATCAACTTTAGAGTTAAGTGAGGTGGGATATTATTGAAGGGGCACTGATATGGCTGAAACTTTATTTCAGTTCAGTCTTTCACGGTAATTGCCCAGAGGCTGGTTAGGAAGTGCGTTAGTCTCCAATTGCACTCGCATTACTGCAGAACTAACATGACACAGTTAACGGGTTCCTCGCATCTTCAACTGTCTTACAATGCATCCAATTTGGTTCTGGCCCTGCAATATAGGGTAACTCAGATCCCCCAGCTTGCAAAATTTTCTATATTTTCAGCTTGATCAGTGGTTCTATGGCTCGTCTAGCTGCTGGTGGCTATTGCTGAGAGCACATCCAAACTGGCTTGAGGCTGACCAACTTTTCAGTTATTTGTCTATCACATTCCTGGATACCACTTCAATTACTGCCTTTGTTCCTGGCAATGCAGCACCGAGACTTGGCTTAACATAATTTCGCGCTCGGGATCGCCCTTCCTTCTCTCTTGTTCCCTGCGCTTGCTTTCCGTCGCCTGCTCATGCTGATGCTCCAGCAAAGGTCTTTTCTTTTGCTTCTCCCAAATTGGCTTTCTTCTCGAACCAGTGCTGACGCTCCGATAGGTTTGCCTTGCAGCCCCCTGTGGAGACATTTTCAGTTTATTGTGTGACAAATTATCAGGGCACCTTGGATCTGAGAACTGTAAATGCAAACAAAATTCCTTATCTCTTCTCCTAATTAGAGTTTCTTTAGATTTGCCTACAGAATAAAGGACGACGTGATCACTCTGTAAACGGTTTTCTGTGACTTGACCCATGATTTGGACTGGAAAAAAGATGAAAATAGTAGGCATTGGATGCGAGCACAATTGAACGGTGCATAGTCTCAGCTGTCCAACCTTCATCTTCTTCAAGAACCTTTGAAGACACCGCGCTTTCAATTCCCACTAGAAGAACACTTCCTCACCATGCTTGGTTGATTGATGATTTGATACAAGTCAGTCAGACGCTAATGCAATGCAGCCCTTCACAAGCGGCTGCCTTGCTAGATTTTTATCTAAACTTAGCTTCTAGATTATGTCTTGACCCCGAATTACCTATTTCTCGTGTTTTTCAGGGGCTTTCACTCATCTATTTTCAATTTACCCTTCTAAATAGCACTTTCGAAAGCCTACAGGTGGGAAAATGAGTTTAAACTATGTGCATTCACATTTGAGGTTCCAGTACACGTCTCCATTCTTTAATTATATCAGTTTTTAATAGTAATGTAAAAAACTATAAAAAAAAAAAAAAGAGACTAAAGCCAAGATTGAACTTCATAGCGTGATATAAACCTCATTATTTTAATAATTGAATAAAAGTAATAATTAGATTCACATGCTAAAATCGTGCAATTGATGTGTTCAAGCTGATGTCAGCTTTAAATTATAACGAAAGCTCTATTAATTTCTCTAATAAATGATTGTCGACATTTCTAGTATCTT
The DNA here is from genome assembly GCA_016097485.1 of Eucalyptus sideroxylon x Eucalyptus melliodora. Classification (NCBI taxonomy): domain Eukaryota; kingdom Viridiplantae; phylum Streptophyta; class Magnoliopsida; order Myrtales; family Myrtaceae; genus Eucalyptus; species Eucalyptus sideroxylon x Eucalyptus melliodora. The sequence continues at coordinate 22,799,712 of CM027830.1, forward strand.
ACATAATCTTTTAATTGTAGTGTAGTTAAAGAAAATTATTTTTAAATTTTATACATTCATCACCATGACACATATTTTAATATATACTAGTAAAACCCTTACTATTGTTCGGTCGTATTTGATGAGAAACAAGTAAAAGAAAATCAAGAACATTAACCATGCATGCCATCATCCTTATTTCTAATCAATTACATTTTAGATCCCGTATTGGCTGGTCGCACAACGTCTTCAACAAATTCAAGGATAGTGAATGAATCGCAATCATCGAGCCTATGCAATGCTTGCCATTGCCATGGCGATGCTATTTGGAAGAAGCACTTCCTTTTAATATAACTCATCTTGAATTGATTGACGTAAGCAAAATAAGCATTACTCTTGCGAAATTATTTACCGACAGATTCATGGTATTGGGATAGAGGATTGACAATAAACAAGCAACTAAAGCACATATAGGCCAAGATGTCGCAAGCGTACTTGTTCTAGCACAACTTCGCCGGTGGCATACTGATCCTTCTAAGATGGACTAATATTCTACGCTCATATTAAATACAAATTTGAACCAACCAGGCAAGTCACGTTGGTGGAGTCGATGAGGCATTGCAGGATGTCGAGTATCACATGTTGGGGAAGATACTCCATTACATTAGAGAACTATTTTGTAATAGTAATCTATACAAAAATACTTATATTTTCAAAGTACACTATAGATAGAAGATGATGGAAGATAGCGATAACATTGACATTAGAAAAAATAGATAGAGCTTTTGTTATAATTACAAGCCAACATCAGCGTAAACATGCAAATTGCATGATTTTAGCACGTAAATCTTTTTTTTTAATCTTAATTATTAACAAAATGAGATTTATATCACATTATGAAATAATATTGGGATGGGCTTTACCTAAAATTTGCATGCTTTTCTAAAAAAGAAAAGTGGATCATGTTGTCCGAAATTAAATGATTTTTTTTTTTTTTGCTTTTTTTTTTTCATTTCCTATCCATTAAAAAATGACTATAGATCTATCATTTTTATCGGTATGGAAAATTGATTTGCAAAGATACATATTTGCTTTAGTGGTTCCAAACTCACGATTTTAGCATGTAAATCTAATTATCTTTTAATTATTAATGAATTGGAATTTATATCGCATTATGAAAATTAATCAAGAACTTGAATAAAATATTTAAGAGAAACAAAAGTAATGAAGCTAAGCAGTAGTTATGGAACAAAATTAATAAAATATTTATCTATATAGCTTCTCAACGGGTGATCAACAAAAGGCGTTGTCCGAAGGTGTGCAATTCGAGACTGCCTCAGCGTGGAGTTCCCATGTGAATCGCCATGGTGCAAGGCTCATGCACATTCCACATAGAATATTTCGAACTAATGTGCACACATTTTTTATAAGGCATAGATACACATAGCGATGCAAACGGATTGTGCCGATGTATCAAGCCAGTGCTCGAGCAAGTCTAACCAGTCTAGGTTGAATTTTAATGGTCAAGTCCTTTGATTAGATCTATGTGGCATGGCCACAAGATTCGTGAATTTTCAAATTGGAGCCCCATTGATTTGAAAAGGTGACTTTTTTTTTTCCAGAAATATTTGAATTTTTTTCTTTTTTCATTGAGGCTATTATTATTGGAGAAAGCAGCACAAGCGATCAAAAGAAAAACCCTAAAAATCTAAAAGCGCATTCTTTTAAGGCGTCAAAATCAAATCTAATCATAAAAAATAATATTTAGCGGGTAAAGAATTTCATATGGATCTATTGAAAAATGTTATATTGGTAGGATAAAATGAAATGAAATGAAGAAATGATATAAAAAGGCAAAGGAATATAATGGAACTAGGATTTCATTTTCTTTGTTTGAGAAGTCAATGGAATGGAATAGAATTGAGACTTCGTTTGTTTAATTGTGACCAAAATAATATGGGGATGGAAGGAGAGTTGCTATAATTTCATCGACGTACACTCGCATTTGTATTAAAAATTGCATTTAACAAAATTTTGGAAAACATTATCCTCTAATCATGAGAAATAAGTTTTTTTTTTTTTGTCAGTCCTACTCTATTTCTATTCTACACACACTCGAGACTTGTGCACTTGTCTGCTTGTAGGGGCGTGAGTCGCAACCCACTCTCGAAACTTACGCGTCCCTACCCCCATCCCTCCCATGAGTAAGGTGAGAAATAAGTTAAAGATCCCTTAATTAGAACTAACATTGTTAAATAAAGTAGCAATAGTATCATATAAATTAAAATTTCTAACTCAACCATGGGCAGCACAGTTGATGTGAGTTATCTCCTCATCGTAGAGGTCGATGATTCAAACTCTTTTGTTGCTAAAGTCTCTGAGTAGGGTTCTTGGTGTTGGAGTCTTG